>OZ007588.1:356641083-361441083 GCA_963931845.1 Maratus michaelseni | reverse complement strand
ATAATTTGATAGAGAGTACTTTTGGCCGCTGTTTCACAGACACCGCTCCAATAGTCACGAGCATGTTGTTTCATGTAGCGCTTGAGCTTAGCGGAGTGGACTTTAAATAGTTTCCAATATTCTTTGGACAAATTCGTTTTAGCCAGCCGTAGATATTTCCTCTTTTGACCGAGGAGCCATGCACAGCGCGAATCCCACCAAGGGGGGTTATCTTTCTGTTGCACCGTATATTTAAAGGAATGACGATTGACCGCTTCACGAAAAAGCCCTTGAAACTGCTCTAAAGCAGGAATAGCATGGGCTACCAAATCACGGTTGAAACAAGCCTCTACGGCCTCCCAGTTTGTAGAACTGCGGAGATAGCTGTTGGTGGGATAGGTGATTTGATGGATGATAGGGCAATGGTCGGAATCGAAAGGGTCAGGGTGAACAGAGGTATCTGTGATGCGAAAAAGATCCGGACTGGAAAAAGAAAGGTCAATAAGGGAGCGTGCACCAGAATAGGCAAAATGGGTGAATTGGTTAATGTTTAGCATACATACATTATTATTGATCAACCAGTTAAAAATCTCTTCAGCGCCTGGCGTGTTTGACAAGCCGCCCCAAGCCTGATGCTTTTGGTTGAAGTCCCCAAGAATAAGGAAAGGGTCACGTAAGGCGTTCTGTAGGTCTTGAAGCCATGCTTCGCTAACTCTTCCCTCGGGAGCGTACACGTTAACCACAGTCAACCAACCTTTGTTGACCCAAATACGAACACCAAGGACTTCGACATCCCGGGAACACAGGGAATCTAAACTGAGTTGGGCAGAAGGGAGTTTACTATTCACTGCCGTAACCAGGCCACCACCTCTACGAACCCGGTCCAGACGATACATTACCTTCCCCGGGCAAGAGAAGGGATCCCCTGCCTTAAGGAAAGATTCTTGAAAAACGAAGACGTCTGCCTTCGAAAAAGGCCGACAATTCAACCAGTGGGTTTTATTCTTAATACTCCTAGTATTCCACTGGATCACAGAAAAACGAGATGTTGACTGGTTCATGGCAAGAAAAAGTTCTAGTAAAATAAAAGTCCAATAAACCCCCAAAAAGAAGCGGCGGAGATGACACAAAAAAAAAAAAAAACCCGAGAAGTTGGAGGGTGCTAAGTTTCCTCCATTCTCTCGTTGAGAGCACCATTCGCAGAGGTTAAGATAGGGGCTAAAGTCTTTCCATTAACATTTCTAGTATCCTGACGGTGTGGATCCAGAGGGGGAGGCACTACATTTATCAACTTTGGTTTCTTGCTCCTGTTGGCATCTTCCTGAGGGGGTGTAGGCTGTTCGGTGGATGGTTTCTTGCTCTGAATCGCACTAGTGCCGGCCATAAGGAAGGAGCTTGTTAGGGCTTCGAGTACTCTTGAAAAATGTTCAGCTTGTTGCTTCATTAACAGTTCCATGTGCTCTTGCATGCGCTTAAAGAGGAGATCCATGGTTTGTTCAAGTTCCACTTTAGTGACATATAACGAGTTGGTTACGGGGTCGACGGTGGGTTTAGCTGCTTCAGCAAAGGTTTTTGACGTATTTGCCCGTTTATACAGTCTTCTGGCTTCAGTGATGGGCAAATGGTTATTTGTTTTATATTTTAGGAATTCCATTTCAGCTTGGCGAGCAGGACAGTTAGAGTCTGACGCTGGGTGATCCTCTTGACAGTTGACACACCGAATTATGTTACTACTACACGTTGTGGCTTCATGATTTTCGCCGCATTTTCTGCATATAGACGCATTTTTGCATTTTCCCGTAGCATGATCGTATTTCCAGCAAATTAAGCACTGACGAGGTCTGTCATAAAATGGGCGTATTTTTTCCAACATATAAAACATCTTTAATTCACGAGGGATAGTGGTACCAAAAATTGTAACAAGAACTGTTTCAGTGGGATAGAGAGCTGTGTTGTCTTTCTTTGTGAAACGGCGCAATTCTTTAACTTTTACATTATTCTCTGCTTGGATTTCCCTTCCAAGGTCTTCCAAACGTATGGACTTGTCAATATTATGTATAACGAAACGCGAAGTAATAGAGTCTTGTTGAATGTACGATTTAACCGGAACTTGCAAAATGGAAGTAATTTCCGCAGCTGCTTGAGCGCAAGTGACGTCGGAAGTTTCAACCAGCAACTTTCCAGTCCTGGTGAATCGCAGCTGGAGAGGTGCATTTGAACGAATTTTGCTGTCTATGTCATTTTTTAGTAAAAAAGGTTTATTTCTAGGGATTTGTCCTTCAAGTGGTTCCAAAAATATACAAACCCGGGTAACACCATTAGCAAACGCATACACAACCTGCTGAGCAGGGCTGATACAATCCTGTATAAAGTAAACAGGGTCGTTAGAACTGGCTTCTGTGACACTAAAATCAGACTGCATGGCTGGGTAAAAGTATACCTCCAGCCGCACAAAATATAATGACCAAAGAAAATACCACTTCAACCACTTTATAATAACAAGAACGAAGGCAACAGCGGAAATACACCAAGCACGTGAAAAGCAGTAACAAACTCCAAAGTACACAAACCAATGTAAGAAAGGAAATAAAAGCTACAACCTGCTTGTAATCCAAAAAAGCAAACTCCAAGTACCAAAATTTCGGCGAGAGGGACCGCACGGAGCCAGGACACACAGCTGCAACCTACCTCCGCCACGTCTCACAGGCGAAAAAACTTATGTATTATTAATTTATTATACAGGATATTAGAATTTGCTATATACTATGAACAATTCGTACTTTATTGCCATATATATATATATATATATATATATATATTTAGTTAGTTAGTTAGTTAGTTAGTTAGTTGTTACGAATATGAATACTAGATGGCGACACAAAAGACAAACAGTGCTCAGATAAAGATAATTTAGCCGATATATCGGAGCAATATCCGCAAAACTTCTTCAATTTGTTTTCTGTTTTTCAGGTGTTTACGTTATTTCAATCGTATCGTGTACTCATATAATAATTAAAAAATGCCGAGGATTATGATAAAAGGCGGTGTTTGGAGAAACACCGAAGTAAGTTGAAGATTTTAATTATGTACTGATTAAATTAAGTTAAAATTCGTGTGAGGTTTGTTTTTTTTTCAGTAAAATTAGTAATACCTACATTATAATAATGCAGCCACTCACTTTCGTTTATTTTCTATGTCAGAATTCGTTATTTAACTCTTAGGAATCAAATTTATCTACATAACATATTTTAAGCATTGTTAAACATATTGCGAAAAAAAAATTCCTTCATAAAATCGTCTTAAACCTTGACACTCTAAGTTGTAGATAGTCGTAAAAGGGTAAAGTGACTCTTATTTTGACACTATATATCTTTTGGCGATCAATTTATATTAATATGTAAAATACATTAATTATATGGATTGATTATTTTATCAGCACATTTGCATAAAGCGAGTACTTAAAATATTCTCCTAATCACTTATAAATTCATAATTAAATGATTTAAAATCTGTCTCTACAAATAATTAATAAAATATTATTCAATATTGCCATTCCAACTTACAAAGAAATCATTTTATTTACATTTAAAGAAAAATAGAAAAAATATATCAACTTCTTCCAGTTGATATTAAAATTAAAAGGGGGAACAGATGTATCACTCGCCCTCTGTCCGCCATCTTCTTTGGCGGATAATTTTGTTTGGCCAACAAGTATTTTGTCGCCAAGTGGTCATTTATTGAAAATTTCATGATTTTGCTTGAATTCCTTTTTTTTTATTATTATGTTTAATCTCTATATATTTCAAAAGTAATGTTTTGAGGTTAAACATAATAAAAATAAAAGAAATTCAAGCAAAATCAAGAAATTTTAATCATAAGTAGGTATTCAAATACGCAAAAAATGGTAGGCAGGGGGTGGGTGATACGATAAAAACTTAAATATACCGATATTTTTAAAAAAAGGCAAAGATTCATTTTTGAAACATATACATATTAAAAAAGGTTCACACAAATTAACACTTTTTTTCACACAACAGCCAACCAATTAAACCAACTTTTTTCAAAAAATAAAAAACATAACAATCACATTAAACGAATAGGTAGGTCGTAATAAGCAAACCCAAAAAATGTGACTTAAAAAAATCAGAAATTTCTATCCGCAAATTTTAAAAACAGCTAGGTTTTTTAAATCCAAGGATACATATTAAAATATCACATTAATTAACACTTTTTTTCGCACAACAGCAGAATTAAACCAACTTTTCTCAAAAATTAAAACATAACAATCGTTCCATCTACTCCAAAAATAGGCCTACTCTTCCATCTATTCCAAAAATATGCCTACTGTGTAAAACATACCGCCTTTAGCTTTCAAAATTTCCTTATATTTAAATACAACATCTCGCACAAGTAAACTAGCAACAAAAGCCATTATCAATAAATATAAATTGACAAAAAATGCCTTTGGTTTTAAATATATAGACAATCAAACAGGGCTTAGATGCTTTACACTCGCGCTAAAAAAAAAAAAAATAATCGGTTAAAAAAAGGAAAAAAGTCACCAAACTTTGGGGACTGTTTTTCTTTTATGGCAACCCGGCTATTAAGCTTGTATTTAGAGCTTGGCGCAGTCTTGGAAATCGCGCCAACCAAACAGTCGCCAATCTTTTGTTTTTTATATTTTAGCGTGAGTGTAACGCATCTGTTCCTCAAACAGTAATAAAAAGCATAAAAAATCAGAAATAAATAACCTGTACCACATGTAGAGAAAATTAGGGAATAGATGCTACACAACGTCTCTCCAGCAAGATCAGAAAATAACTGATAAAAAAAAAACGTGGTCACGACCAGAGAAAAATTTAGGGTTGCCAGAACGCTGGAGTCGACGGGTTGCCACATTGCCAAATACATCGCCGCTAAATCCTGCCAAAAAAGATGGCCCAATTCTGCAGGTGTGTGATACATCTAAGCTTAAGAGGGGGCCGTGGTGTTTTTTAAACAAAGCTTGCTGCAATTTGGACTTTAGAAAGTGAGACTTGTTACCAAATGATATAAACAGCCTTCAAAACAATCCAAATAAACTTTTATGCTTGTTTATATGTCAATTTATATATGTATAAACACTATTTTGTATAATTGTTGTTTATATATGCAATTTACTTTTGTTTATTATATAAAAATAGATAAATTTGCATGGGAAAATGATTGAAAGTTCCTAACTTTTAAATTAAAGTTAAAAAATTTTAAATTATTTAAAGCTAGGTTAAAATTAACAAAAGTAAAAATACCCTAATTACATCTCCCATAAATAAAAAGTATCCCTATTTGGCAAAATCCTAGAACAAGCGAGACACCCGATTTGGAGAATTTTTGACGCGGGTCAACCGAAAAATCGGCAACCTCCAAATTCTACCCAATCAGAACGCATGCTTGACAGCAATCAAGGAGATATTTGCACACTTCCTACAGCAAGCTTTTTCACAAAATAAACATCGATTTTATTTCGTTTTATGGCTATTTACAAAGTTTTAGCAAATTTTTCTTCATGATTCTTACAAACTTTTAGCAATATTTTCCTCCATATTTTTCTATTTTTACATACTTTTAGCAATATTTCCTCCGGATATTTCGATTTTTACAAACATTTAGCAATTTTTTTCTCCAGATTTTTCTATTTTTACAAATTTTTAGCTATTTTTTTCCTCCTTCCTTAAACGTTGTAAATTGTCACAAAAGGGTCATTCCATGTCAAATCAACCAGTGACTCAACCTGACCATTTTAGATTTTGATGAAACTTACAGGAATCATTCTCCCTGATGATATAAATGAGAATTATACTTTTATTATTTTTTTATCTCAGTAAATTTTTATACAATTAATTTTTTTATTTTCGAAAAATCATAATTTTTTGGCTTAGTATAAGTGTTTTTAATTCTGAATTTCTCAAGTTCTATCACGCATAGAGAGTTGTTTGACACCTCATTTTAAAGAGAATTTCATAAGGTTTAATTTGATGTGCAAGTTGACTATGCTTGGTTTAAAGAAAAAAAAATTAATTTAATTTTTAAATTTTTAAAAGTGTTTTTTAAAAATTTTGAAAAAAATATATATTTTTTTGTAATATTATAAACTTTAAATTCTGAAAGTTTTAGAGTGGGATATTCATGGGATCAGCAGTTATGTTAAAAAAAAAACTAATGTTAAACACCAGTTGGGGCTGGTATTTAAAGTTGGCACCACGCCAACTTTATGATTGTACTAAAGATAGTTTTGTTGAATTTAAGTAGAATCATATACAGGTAAAGGTGAAAATAAGTAACATTCGATGATAAAACTTAAAAAATTGGCGATTAAAGATATGGAAAAAATGGCTAAATGCAGGATTTTCTTTTTTCCCCTTCGCGTTTTTTCCGCGTCCGTTTGACAAAATTCATGAATTTTCCTCACCCGATCGGCGAAATTAATAATTTTTCTGCACCCAATCAATGAAATTAATGATTTTTCTACACCCGATGGACGAAATTTATGATTTTTAAGGCACCCGATTGAAGAAATTCGTGATTTTTACGCACCTATTTGACGAATTCGTGATTTTTACGCGCTCGTTCTACAAAATTTGTGATTTTTACGCACACATTCTACAAAATTCGTGATTTTTACGCACCCGATCGGCAAAATTCATGATTTTTACGCACCTGATCGACAAAATTTGTAATTTTTACGTGCCCGTTCTACAAAATTCATGATTTTTACATGCCGGATCGAAGAAATTCATGATTTTTCTGCGCCTGATCGATGAAATTAATGATTTTTATGCACCCGTTTGACGAAATTCTTTTATGCGCACACTTGACGAATTCGTGATTTTTACGCACCCACTTGGGGAATTCGTGATTTTTATGCGCCCACTTGACGAATTCGTGATTTTTACGCGCCTACTTGACGAATTCGTGATTTTTATGCACACGTTTTACAAAATTCGTGATTTTTACACACCCGATCGACGAAATTTGTTTTTTCTGTGCCCAATCGACAAAATTAATGATTTTTATGCACCCGTTTGACAAAAATTGTGATTTTTTATGCATCCACTTGACAAAATTCATGATTTTTATGCACCCACTTGACGAATTCGTGATTTTTACGCATCCACTTGACGAATTCGTGATTTTTATGCGTCTGTTCTACAAAATTCATGATTTTTACACGCCGATCGACGAAATTAATGATTTTTACACTCTGATCGACAAAATTAATGATTTTTACACGCCTGTTCGACGAATTTCTTGATTTTTATGCACCCGATAAATGAAATTCGTGATTTTTACGTACCAGTTCAACGAAATTTATGATCCCCCTACCCCGATTGACAAACTTCATGTTTTTTCTCTTTCCGATCGATGAAATGCATGATTTTCACACACCCAATCGACAAAATTCATGATTTTTACACACCCGCGATCGACAAAATTCATGATTTTTACACACCCGATCAACGAAATTCAGGATTTTTACGCTGTCAAATGACGAAATTTGCAATTTTTTCCCAGACTATTTGGCAAAATACACAATTCCTGAATTTCTGGAGATGTTGGCTACATTTGATCCGCGGGCCACAGGTTCTGCATGTGTAATGTATATCATGTTGTGGCTTGTCATTTAGTGTATAAACATACCTATTTTATTATTGTCAGATCTTAATTCTATACAAATATATATATATATATATATATATATATATATATATATATATTTTTTTTTTTTTAAAGGTTACTTATGCAGTTAGCTACACAAATACCTAAGCTTAGTGGGACTTATATAGTTCGCATATTGTGTATAACTTTGCTGTTAACTTATTTTAAAATTTAAAATGTATTGGAAAGTAGTATCTTAAGTTTATTCAAAATAATATAAATTAAAATATTTTTATTTAATAAATAAATTACTTGTTTACTGTAAATCCAATATACATTTTTTCAATTAAATATTCAGTGTCATAAGTGTACTTACTGGCTACTAAAAAAAAAATCAACCTACCGGCCAGTGTCTACTTAGCAAAATTCCTTATTTTCACCTTTATATACAGGGCCGCAAAGAACTAGATACATGGCCGACTATGTATGATAATTTCCGGAAGTGTGTTTTAAATAGTTTTCAGCATGTTTTTGCCTGAATTAAAATTTAGCTATAATATGTGGCATGTATAAAAATCTTAAGGTAATATACAGGGCTCTATAAAAGAGTTCAGACATGTTTCCGTCTGTTGGTAGAAACTGCTGAAGGTGAATATTCAACTGAGTTATGTGTTTTCTTTCTAAACTAAATACTAAATTGTAGCATACTATACATAGTATATACAGGGCTGCACAAAATAATTGGAGTACTTTTCTGACTATGACATGTAATTGCTGAAATCTGGTTGTCAAATGTGTTTTGCATTTTCTAAAATATTTAATTATGTATCTTAGTTACATTATTAAACAGAGAAGGTTTGTTGAAGTATTCGGGAAGTGTTGGAAAGTGTTTCATAATCTATGCTTGATGCATGATTTTTCTTTCTTTTATGAAAATTGATTGACAGGATTATGGAGAAGTGCCCGATTCTTGATAGTTATTCAATACATTCATGCAAGAACAAAATCATAAAAATCCAATTTAAATAATAATTTAAAAAAAAATTATGATCTTTTACAACCTAATTATTGCATAAATTTACAATACATTGCATGGAAATTGTTATGAGAAGCTCAACTGCTCAACATCTGTTGCACATTTGAGACTAAACTTCTTGACAATCCTACAAATTAGGGCATTTCAACCTCACCAATAAAACTTCAAATATTATTGTTATGCTTTTCGAAATTAAATTTTTACTTAATTGTGCACAACGGATTTAGTAGAAACAAAATTTTCATGAGATCTCTAGCCAAAGAAAAGCGTTCTGCAGTTATGAAAGATGAATAAAATGGTTTAATAATAAATTTATTGAAATTATTTTAGTATTACCTAGGATAGGAATTTGTATACTGCATTTTCTTCCTAAATAGTAATACATAGGGGAAAAAATACTACTACATTGACATATGACATATTTATTTTTAGGATGAAATCTTGAAAGCAGCTGTAATGAAATATGGGAAAAATCAGTGGTCAAGAATTGCTTCACTACTTCATAGGAAATCAGCTAAACAGTGTAAAGCTAGATGGTAGGTATTGAATATTTATGTACTTAAAAGTGTGTATTTAGTGTTTCATTATTTAAGGGTGGTAGTAAACCATTAATTAAAAGTGCAATGAACTGCTTTAAAAAAAAAATAGTGAAATGCACCTATAGTTGTAGGACCTAAAGATCTGTTGTAAAAATCTTCCCTGTACTATAGTATATCTAAATCTGTGTACCTGAGAGCATTCAAAAATCATATAAACCTTTCACATCTCTTTAGGAAAAATGTAGGAGATTGTTGTGTAGTTTGCTTTTATTTATAGATCATAAAATCATTCAAAATTATTGTTACTTTATTTATCATACGTAAAATTATGTATTTATTTTTTTATTATTGTTGTTGCTAAACACAAGAATACGTTTTCTTTTGAAATAATGCTCTTTTCAATTGAACTATTGCTCTTTTTCTACTTCAGCCTTTGTTAGTGACTAACACCCTGCCTTTTTTTTTTCTAGAATGAATCACTATGTAGCTTATGTAATATGTATGTGTATTAGTATTCATTTTTTTTATCACTTTTATTTACTTTCCCAAATAGACTTGCTTAATCTCTTAACCCTCTCACTGACATGCCTGTGTTAATAAGCACTAAGCTCCAGGTTTCACTGCAATACAAATACAAGCATTATTTAAATTAATTTTATTCTACATATATAATGCAGTTTTAATACATTGAATAATGATTAATACTTTCAAGGATTAAATTCAGATATGTATAATTAAGTTTTTTATATAATGTTAGAAGAATCATCTTTTGTTAGCATTTAAAATACAATACAGAGAAAACAACATTACAGTTTTGCCCTTTTGGTGGACATTCAGAGGATTAAGAAGGCATGAATCTTTTGCTTTTCTCTTTCCCTCAAGCCATGTTTATTTCTTCGCCCCTTTCTTAAAATTTCTCAATCTATATGTAAATTAAGAATAATTCTTTGGTTCAGTCAAAGTACCATAGCATTTTAATTTTCACTATTATTGTAACTTTTTTTCTGAAAAGTAGAATTTTAATAATGTGTAAAAATAAATAAACTATATATTATAAAGGGCAGCATATATATATTGAATCAATGTGAATTTCTCTTAAGCATTTTATTTTATTTCATATACAAATAAAAACAATAATTATTTCTTAAGTTACCAAGTAATATTAAATGTCTAACATAACAGTTTAAACTACAGTGGAACCTGTTTAAGAAGTTCCCGTTTAAGAGATTTTCCCGCTTAAGAAGTTTTATATCTATAGTCCCAATTGGAATTCTATTCCTTTAATTCTAAAATCTATTCTTTAAGAAGTTTTAATTTTAAAAACCTTCCCGCTTAAGAAGTTTTCACTTCCCCTTTTTGCATTTACACCGTTCTTTCTTTCTTAAGAGAAGAAAAAAAAATGTGAAATCTACTTTCTGGAGAAAGGAACTTATTAGAGTCGAGAATTTTATTAGAATTTGAGGCACTAATTCAGTCACGTGAAAACACATCAATCACAAGCTAAAATACATATAATTATGTACTACTGTGTTCACAGTGTTTGATTAAATTAACTTTCTTCAGTTGTTGCAGTGTTTTGCATTTGTTCACAATTTGATATATATATCTGTGCTGTGCTCAAGTTTCCCAACCTGCCCCACCAGGTGAGGTAAGTTAGGACAATGGAAGGTGTACATTTCTTTTATGAAACTTTTTCAAAGGGACCACACTATCATTCATTGTGTAAAAATGGATCAAGAAAATGAAATATACAAAAATCAGAGTTTCCCCCAGGTTTTAAAAAAAGGCAGGGTGCTGCTGGTGAGAAAGGGGCACTCTTTTATTCTTAAGGGTACTTTTTAGGCTCTTGAGGGCACTTTTCAGATTCTTAAGGGCACTTTTTTTTTTAATTTTTAAAATGTATTATTTTGGTTTTTAAAGCCACTTTTGATATTTAAAAGTCAGGGCACTCTTTTCAAGACAACATTGAGTCAATTTTTACTACGAAAGCAAATTTTTTAATGCAAAAAGGAGAAAGGGCACTTTTTTTACTGATGGGCAAAAAGGGTGCTAATTATTTTTATGAGGGGCAAGAAGGGTGCTATGTTGTAAAGCAAAAGGCAAGCAGGGTGCAGCACCCTTCTGAAACTGTCTGGGGGAAACTCTGCAAAAATCATTAATCAAAAGTGTTCCAAAGTGTCACACCCTTCACTACATTGTTTCACAATGTAGTGAAACTTAATCCCTTGTATGTACTTACATCCCTTTGCAAGGAATATTACTACATTTAAAATTACTTTTTTTTTCTTCTCTCATATTAGTGAGGTTTGAGCTATTTTATTTTGTTTGAAAGGTTGATTTACATCAACACTTTGGTCATTATTCTTATTTTATTTGAGATTTTTGTACATGTTTTTGATAAAGAGTTTGTGAAATAATGATTTAAACCAGTGGTTCTCAACCGGTATGACCTCACAGTGGTGAGCTGCGAAAATTGTAATGCAAGTTGCATCAAATATATAAGATTTAGCCCAAGTGTATTGATACTTTACCATTTCACACTATGTGATTTACTTTCAAATTAGGTATAGTGTCATAAATTTGCATTATTTGGATGTTTATAAGACTATGCGAGGAAATCATGAAGTTGGTCTCCCATCTTTAAATAAATTTAATTCTTTCAGAAAAAAAAAATATGTCTTTTAAGAAAAAGGATTACAATATAAAATGCAATAGAAATTATTGTTGGAAAATGATTTAAGAGTCTGCCTATCCAAAAATTTTCATACAAAAGAACTATTTTAATTAAAAAAAGTCAAACTTTTGATATGTCTTTAAATGCTAATGTAAATTAAAAGAAATATCTAAAAAAAATTATAAAATTTTAATCTTTTTATTACAAATTATATTTTACTCTTTTTATCTTCTTTTGACTCAGATGGAGCATTTTGCTTACTAGTAAATAAATTTAAAATTACATATAATCTTTTGTATTTTTATCATATTCTTTCATAATGTTAGTGTGCTGTGAAAGTTTAATTTTGAGTTTGTGTGCCATGAGGTAAAAAGGGTTGAGAAACACTGATTTAGACAATGGTCAGTGATCTCCGTGTATCTATTTCTGTGGGCAGACCGTTTGACAAATCTATCATTTCAAATTTTTTTTAATGAAAATGATGTATTTTTATGACAACTGAATTTTTTTTATACCTTTCTTTGTGCACAAACTCTCCAACATTAATTTCTTCTTGTAACTTAATTGTAAGGCAAACTTTAGGACGAACATTGTATCAGAACAAATAATTAAAAAATTTCCTTTTTTTTTTAAGGTATGAGTGGTTGGATCCAAGCATTAAGAAAACTGAATGGACCAGAGAAGAAGAAGAAAAATTACTGCATCTCGCTAAATTGATGCCTACACAGTGGAGAACAATTGCCCCCATTATTGGCCGAACTGCAGCTCAATGTCTAGAGCATTATGAATACTTATTGTAAGTTTAATTTCAAATAATTTTATCTATTATAAATAAGAAGAAAAAGGTGTTTATAACAAATTGTATTATTTTTAAAACAGGAATACAAATGTAACTTTATCTCTGATTTTTTTTTTTTTTTTTTTTTTTTTTTTTGCCTATTTATTAGCTGTAATGTATTGCATAGAAATATTACATTGCTTTCTTTATTAAAGCATTTGATTTATGTTTATAATCTGTTTATTATTATTATTTATTTTAATTTCTTCTTTTAATGGCTCTTGTTTCTTTTTATTTATTTGTATGTGTGTATACTCTGACTGTTAGATTTTAATAATGAAAGCTTTCCCATATTCATATATATGATTAACTTGTAAGTTGCGTTGTTGATTTTTTGTGTATTGTAAAGTATATGCATAGGAATCTGAGAACAAACAACAGGGATTTCAAGTTAATAGGAAAATCTTATTTATATAAATCAGTTGATAATGTAACAAGGATTAATAAGGTCAGAACATAGGTTTATTTAGCAAATTTTTATGTATTTCAATATACTTTATTTTATTTTTCACCTATTAACATGTCTAAAAACAATGACTGCGTTTTGAGTGATTTATATTGAAAAACTTAAATATGTATACATGAAATACTTTAAAATTTGCTAAGTAATCCTATGTTTCTGATTTTTTGCGTAACACATTTAAACAATCTTCAAACAAAAATCAATCGGAGCAACAGTAATATAGATCTTAAATTACATCCTAATTTACATTCTTCAGCACCAGATTATTGTATCCTAAATGTGCATTTTTTTTTTTTTTTTTTTTTTCTAAACCACAGAATAACAACACACACTTTAATATTGTACAGGTAGTATGTCTGATAGAGGTGTACGATGAAATCCTGACATACACAGAGTACGTCTGTTGCTGAAGGAGTTAAGGCTGTTCTCAAATCCAAACTGACTACTTTATGACATTTTTTAATTTATCTTTGTATGAAAATGCATGAAATTGGCAGGTGTTTTTATTCAGTAACTTTGTATTCAAAAGACATTTTTCATTTTTTTGGTAAAGACAGAAGATCTTTCAGAAAATACTGTCAAAGTCAGCATTTTTAAGTGAATTTCCTATGCCGTAGCATGAGAAAAAGAGAAACCTTGTTGTCAAGTCGTGTGACACAAATTGCTTAATTTATAAGTAATTTATTTATCAAAAAATGGAAAACTCATTTTGATTTTAAATCTCTTCAATAGTCAGGCCTGTCAATGTTATGCCTTTGCATTTAAAAATGTGTCAGAAAGTTTTACATTGTTGAGCATGTCATTTGAGAACCACCTCAATAGAATCTGTTATTTTCTCTCCTGAAAGTTGGCGACCCAGTAGCAGAATTTTCTGCAACAAAACAAAATTTATCCAACCATGCTGAAGCAAGTCTGCTATCATAAGATAGAGTAGTAATCCATAAAATAGGAAAAATTTGCATTTAGAAAGAAAATATAAGAGGATTCAATAAATACTATAAATTTAGAGACATGTGAATTAAATTTTAGCAAATTTTCTTTTAGCCTAGCATTTCTTTTTAAGCTGCTACATTAATCTGCAAGATCTAAAAACACTCGTTGCACTGTTTCTGTTACTGGGGTTGACAAATATGACTTTTCAGCTATGTTTGCAGAAATATTGTTACTTTGATGTAAAAATTTGTTGATGTTATCTGTGTACTTGTACTATTTGCTAAAGAAATGCAGTTTACGAAGATATTTTAAAAATGAACGTATTATTTTTTCAAATGCTTTGAAAAGAAAAATTTTAAAAATGATAAAAGAAGATTTTAAAATTTTCTTAACTATTATTACATGTTTTTAACTCTATAATTAAAATCATATTTCCAACACAACAACATAGAAAATTAATAATTACTTATATGTGTTTATCTTTTTAGAGATCAAGCTCAGAGAAAAGAAGAAGATGGTGACATAACTGATGATCCTCGTAAATTAAAACCTGGGGAAATTGATCCTAACCCTGAGACTAAACCAGCCCGTCCAGATCCTCAAGATATGGATGAAGATGGTAATTAACATATATTTTTTAATTTATTTAATTAATCATAAAAATGTTATCATTTGTATGTTTCTGTATACTTATACTTTGTTTTCTTAAGGCTTAAGCAATAAATAAAAGAAATGTAAAGAAATCATGTGTATAGATGTATACAAGCCAGGGCTCAAAAAATAGCATTCCCGGGATCCCGGGGAACCCAGAAATCATTTCTGGGAACGTATTTTTTCTACTCCGGTTCCCGGCCGCGAACCTAAACGGAAGCGATCGCAAGTCACCATGGCGATGAATTTTTATTCTCCTATGGACCACAGCTATTTTCGGAAAGGGGAGGTGGGACAAAGAATATGTGGAGCGCTGTTTCTGTATGCTTATACTTTGTTTTATTAAGCAATAAATAAAAGAAATCATGTGTATACATGTATAGAAGTAGAAGCAGAGATATGTTTAGGAAAATTTTGGGTGCTTAAAAAGACCCTTCACAAACTTTTTCATCCACAAAAATTCTCATATTGAAACAGGACCCTTTACAAAATTTTTCATCTCGAAACAAAACCCTTAACAAAATTCTTTGTCTTAAAAATAGACGTTTCACGAAACTTTTTTCTCTCCAAATAGAACCTTTTATGAATTTAATAATTTAAAAATAAAATCTGATTTGTCACAAAACAATTGAACTCATCAAAGTACATATTACCTACCTTTATTTATGTGTAAAGGATAAAGACAGGTACCTGAAGAAAATGATAATTTCAAATTCACAAAATTATGACTAGAATTTTCACCAAAAATAAAAAAAAAAACTTCACAATTTCACAAAAACAGGACCCTGTGAGAAAAATTTGAACAGATCCCTGAGAAAGGATGAGGGTAGGAGTACCGAAATAATTTACTTTTATTTCTGTCTTTTATTTTAACATTAAGGTTATAAAAAATAAGAATTAAAATTTTCAAATATATCTTATATTAGTTTAGTTTATTTTTTAATATTATTTAACAATAAAATATTTTCAAAAGGTTTAATAAATTCTCTCTTATATGAAACTCTGTAGCCATGTTTTATTTATTTTCTGTGGATTATTTCTTAACAGAATGGTTTTAATAGTTCATAATGTTTAAAACATGTAACTTTTGCTATTTCTGTAAGTGATTTTCTGCTTATATTAAATTATATTAGCCTCTTTTTTTCTTCGTTTATAAAAGCATTAGTTACACTGTTTTATCATCTATATACTGCCCAGTTTTGGCAAATCAAAATAAGTTAATCATAATTTAAAATACATAGTTTCATAGCTGCAATAGCGCATTTAGTTGTGTATTTATATTTTTCATACACTTTCAACAATTTTTGTGTACAAATGCTGCTGTAACACTTGCTTTTGTGATGCATACTGTTAAATCCTACATCGATTGTCACAATTTTGGCCACTGCTTTACAATGTCATGTTTTTTGTGCATTTGAGTTTCTTGATATTTGGATTAGTGATGGGAGTATTCGAATTCAAAATGTCTGAGGTCTCGATTCAGCCAAGTTCTCAAGTGATCTCGATTCGGACAAAAGTATTCGAATACAAGCCACCTGGCATTTATGTCGGTAACGAAAACAAAAACTGTGGTTATAGTGATGGGAGTATTCGAATACAAAATGTCTGTGTTCTCGTTTCAGCCAAGTTCTCAAGTGGTCACGATTTCAGACAGGAGTATTCGAATACAAGTCACCTGGCATCTATATCAGCGACGAAAACTGCGGTTTTCGACTGTATTCAGTATTCAGTTCTCATAGCTGGAGTTTTCTATGGTTTCATAAGGTGTGCCAGCGAATGCTAGACTACTCGGCGCTGTTTGATACTTTTCTCTGGAATTTTACGGTTAGCAGGATGATCAGCACTCGTTTAGTTTTGAAATATTGTTTTATTTTTTTTTAAGCGTACAATCAATTCAACTAATATACATGTATACTTTTAGTTAAATCGATCATATGGATTTTAATTTAAGAAAATGATTATAATGAATAACATTCTGTGAATTTGTATTTAAGAAACGTAAATATAATTCTTTTTTTATTAAATTTTTAAAAATTTTACGATCAAAATAATTACTTATAGTGGAAAATAAAATTGTACATTCGTAAAAAAAAAAAAAAAAATCTTGATTTTGCTAATTAAAGAAAAATTGCTTACTTTTACGAGCGTATGCAGGGGATGGCCGGTTCTTCGCCTTCTAAATCTTAGAAAATAATAAGATATAACTTGCAATACTAAGAGATATGGACGTCGGCAGAATTATACATTGGGACGGGCAAGATTTTGGAACACGTGTGGCAATGGCCCACAGTCTAGTCTGCTTTTAAAATTGCAGAATATAAACAGGAAATAATCTAAACTAAGATTTTTTTTTGTCAGAGTTATCATGCAAGATAATTTTTAAACTTATCAACATAAAAAACAATAGAAGAATTTATCAATTAAGAAAATACTAAATATAAATAAGTTTTTTTTTTTTACCAACATATTTTTAAAAAGGAAATTGAAGCAGTTCTTTTTTCCGTCAAAGGGCTTTGCTACCCTGAATCCTTTTTTTAAGATAAGTTTGAAACACATGAGCATTAACACGAAAACAAAATTTAAAAATCCCTGACGGCTCGGCCTACAGGCACAGGTAGATTTCGAAGGCACAGACCGTGAGGCGCCTGTTTGTTAAGAATTATGGAAGAAATGAACTTTTTGCCATGATGCAGCATTTGGAAACGCCCACTTCGAAACCTAACTTGTTTGCAGGCGGAGCCGGCAGGGATTGTTTTTTTTTTTTTTGCTATAACGGTTGGTCCTATAAAAAACTTGTCAATATAAAAGTTTTAGATAATATTAAGAGGATTTATAATAAATTTAAACGGATTTGATATCTTCAGAATTGACGAAGTCACGAATTTTTTTCTTCTAAACCCCCCCCCCCCCCTTTCCCTCCTCTTGGGGCCATTTATAATGATATCAAAAATCTGTCCTACATAAATTTTTGGCCCTTTTCCTAAAAGTAATAATAACTTTAAACGGATTCGATACGTATCATAATTAAGAAATTATGTTTTTTTTCTGTTTTCACGAAAAGCCCCCCCCCCCCCTTGGTTCGATTTTGCCCATTAACGAACTTGACCGAGATTTTGTGCCCCTTGATTTTATGTATTAGTTTGGAAGAGATTTGTGGAGAATTATGGGAGTTATCATGTTCACAAAAAAGTGACATAGATAGATAGATAGATAAAGTTTTCAACTGGGGGTGGTTTTGGGTTCTGGGAGTCATAATCGGCGTAGATCTGCAAAATTTTTTCAAAAATTCCAACTTAGGGGAGAATGTAATAGGTAGTATTTCTTCGAAATCTACCTAAAATTATCTTTCCTTGGGAGGGGGTGGTGTAGGGTTCAATGGGATAGAGTCATCCAGACAAAAAATTCTTGCCTTTTTTATTTCTCTAATGACAATCGTAATATTTATATCAAGACTCAAAAACATTAAAAAGAAAAGAAATTGTTCTGCAGCTGTAAATTATAAAACGTTATCATAAACAAAAGAGAAGCGTTTGTATGAAAAATAAACATTTCATTGGCTGAAAGAGGCGCTACTCATACTTTTCTAATAGACTGATGTGATGTGAATCTGACGCGTGATCATAAAAAAAAAGCAAACGATTTTACGTAGAATAAACATTTGAAGAGTGAAACAGACGAAATGTCGTCCCTCATTTATTAGTTTGATTTTACGTAGAATAAACATTTGAAGAGTGAAACAGACGAAATGTCGTCCCTCATTTATTAGTTTGAATGAAGTCTGGAGTAGTTCTTAGTGCTACTACATTTGAATACAAAGAATCGATTCTGATTTCGATTCTGAAAAGTTTTCGAAAACTAAGGTATCAATTCTTAAAAGATCTCGAATCGGCCCATCACTAATTTGGATGTGAACTTTTGCTAGGGCACTTTCTTTGAGGTTTATGAGTATCATGATTATATCATTGATGAACTAATTAGTATATGTTTTTGAGATATGAATTTTTAATTTAGCATAAAGTATTATGGAGCCATGCTTTTAATTTGTATATTTTGTAAATACTATGTTATATTTTTTCTTTTTCTTCTGATAGATCTCTTAGATTTATAATAATCTAAATTCAATACTAATTTTAATTTTATATTTTTATATCTTATTTATATATTTACAATTTTTCTCTTTTTCATGTTTCAAAGAGTATCTTTCAATTTTTGTTTATCCTTTTATATTTTATCCAGAATTTATTTGTTAATTCAATTATAATATTATTCATTTAATTTTTTCTTATTTGAATATTTTTTGTATTTTTATTAAATTATATGCAATCACAATCCTAATATATGATAGTCTTAAGTAAAAATTTAGCGACTGGCAATTTAGGCCCTATTTCAAATTTTAGTTCTAATGGAAGGGAAATTAGTAGGGATTTCTTTGGATCATCAAACAGTTATCTATTCATTGACCCAATTCTCAACTAAAGTTTAAAAAATGTTCATCCTCTAGGTGTTTAACTTGCCCAAAAGCAGATAAAGAACAAATTGATAATAACTGTAAGTAAAAAAAATATAGTCCATTTTTGTAAGGCATTTAATATTATTTATTCCATTAAATGTAATTTATCTAATATGGAATAAATTGGTCAAACTTGCAATCTATTACACATACGAATTAATCAACACAGAACAAATGTTCTTAACAATTGTTCAAATAATGTTGAATATTTACATTTTCAGTATTGAATATTTACATTTTAAGTATGCATAAAAATTTAAATGATAGATTGCTTTATGAATTAATCTGGAGGCACGGCAGTGCCTCCGCCAAGTCGAGAAAGCATGGCCGTAAGCATACTTTTCTGGAAGCAACTCATGGCACTTTTGACCCCCCCCCCCCCCCCATATCTCCGCGCTGGAGTATCCCAAAAATTTGAAACTTCAGTTTTTCTAGAGTATTTGGCACACAAGACCAAAATTTAAAATTACAACTTTCTGTCTTTTCTAGTTCAGACAATATATGAACTCAAAACATTCGATTTTTTGTCACTCACTCGTTCACGCGTCATCAAAAAGATTAGGTAGATCCCTAGAAACTTGACATTTGGAAAAAAGGTAATGTTTAGGATACAAAGAAAGGAAAAATTATAAAATCTGGAAAATTCGAAAAAAAAAGTTCGAAAATTCAACAAATTCCTTGAAAATTGAAAATAATACGATCTTTGTAGTCTTAGAAACTTAAGATTTGGTGTGAAGGTAGTGTTTAGCACCCAGAAAAAGAAAACATCAAAAACACCAAAAAAATCGAAAGCAAAATTGAAAAAATCGAAAATTTTCAAATAATCCGATTTTGTTGCGCTAGTAACTTGGAATCCGGAATAAAGGTTGTATTTAGGATGCAAAATAAGGAAAAATCAAAAAATCCGGAAAATTCGTAAAAAATTGAAAAAATTAAAATAATTTTATCTTTTAGCCTTAGAAACTTGAAATTCGCGGTAAAGATAGTGTTTAGAATTCAGAATAAGTTAAAATAAAAACGCAATAAAATTCTAAAGTAAAATAAAAAAAATCGGAAAAATAAGGAAAATGTGAAAATAATTCGATTTCATAGAGCTAGACACTTGAAATTTGGAATAAAGGTAATATTTAAGATACTAAATAAGAAAAAAAATAAAAAAATATGGATAATTCGAAAAATACCCATAAATTAGTGCAGACGATATATGAACGCAAAGTTTCGATTTTTTGTCACTCACACACTCACTCACTCACGTGTCATCAAAAAGATTGGGTAGATCCCGCAGCCATAGAAACTTAAAATTTGGAATAAAGCTAGTGTTTCGAATACAAAAAAAGGAAAAATTAGAAAATCTAGTAAATTCCAAAAAAAAAAAAAATCAAAAATTCAACAAATTCGAACAAAATTGAAAATTGAAAATAACACTATCTTGTAGTCTTAATAACTTAAAATTTGCTGTGAAGATAGTGTTTAGAATTCAGAAAAAGAAAACATCAAAAACACCAAAAAAAATCAAAAATAAAATCAAAAAATCGAAAAATTTTAAATAATCCGATTTTGTTGCGCTAGAAACTTAGAATCCGGAATAAAGGTTGTATTTAGGATGCAAAATAAGGAAAAATTAAAAAATCCGGAAAATTCGAAAAAAATTGAAAAAATTAAAATAATTTTATCTTTTAGCCTTAGAAACTTGAAATTCGCAGTAAAGATAGTGTTTAGGATTCAGAATAAGTTAAAATAAAAACGCAATAAAATTCGAAAATAAAATCAAAAAATCGGAAAAATAAGGAAAATGTGAAAATAATTTGATTTCATAGCGCTAGAAACTTGAAATGTGGAATAAAGGTAATATTTAAGATACTAAATAAAGAAACATTAAAAAATATGGATAATTCGAAAAAAAAATCGAAAATTTCAAAAATTAAAAATTAAAAAAAGAAAAGAAAGAAAAAGAAAAAGTGAGAAATTGAAAATAATATGATCTCGTAGTCTTAGAAACTGAAAATTTGGTGTAAAAGTAGTGTTTCGGATTCAGAAAAAGAAAAAATTAAAAATACAACAGAAATTGAAAATAACATCAAAAAATTTTTTAAAAAAAACGAAAATTTGAAAATAATTCGATTTTGTAGAGCTAGAAACTTAAAATTAGGAATAAAGGTAGTATTTAGGATACAAAAAAAAAAAATCTGTAAAATTCGAAAAATTGAAAAAAATTCGATTTTGTAGCTTTAGAACTTAAAATTCGGTGTAAACTTATTGTTTAGGATACAGAAAAAGGAAAAATTAAAACACAATAAATTCGGAAATAGAATAAAAAACTCGAAAAAGATCGGAAATTAAAAAAAAATCGATTTTGTAGCGCTAGAAACTTGAAATTTGTAATAAAGGTTACAAAATAAGAAAAAATAAAAAATCCAGAAAATTATAAAAAAAAGTTCGAAAAAATCAAAAATTGAAAATAATTTTATCTTGAGTCTTAGAAACTTAAAACTTGGTGTTAAGGTAGTATTTACTATTCAATAAAAGGAACAATTAAAAAATTCGTTAAATTCAAAAATAAAATCGAAATATCTTTAAAAAATCGAAAATTCGAAAACAATTTGATTTTGTACTGCTACAAACATTAGTTTTAAGATAATTGTCCTATTAGCTACTACAATGCCCCTAATTGTTTTATGTTATTTATGGTTTTCTTTTCTTTCGTTTACGAATTTCGTTATAGAAAAGTTCCGCTATAGACTGGTTACATTATAGGTGATTTCTTTATAGACAGGTTTGTTTTCTTTCATAGGTTATACTCTATTTACTTCGCATATGAAATATGGATTGTTAAATGATGTTAGCCCCACAAAAATTTTCACAGCTCCCCCTACCCTCCTGACATTACTGGCTGGTTATGGCTTGATAATCCTTTCTAAATAAAATCATGGTGACTCTAAGATTCACTTGATTTATCTCTAAATTCAACCTAAATGATCCTAAGAAGACGGATCAAAGAATTACTATATTGGCATGACAATCAGGTAACTTAGAATTAAAATCGAAAAATCAATAAATTTATAACAAGTCGAAAGTTTGAAAATAATTCGATTTTGTAGTCCTAGAAGCTTGACATATGACAAAACGGTTGGGTTCAGTATACAAAGTAAGGAAAAATTAAAAAATCCGTAAATGATAAAAAAGACTTAAAAAAAACATCGAAAAAATGAATATACTTAGATTTATTGGAAATTTCCGGAAATTTTAATTTTGGCTTCCTTTTTATACTAAAAAGTACTTTTATGCTAAATATCAAGTATCTAGGGCTGCAAGTAATATCTCAGATGGATAGCACCTATCCTGGAAGCAATTGAGAGTACTTTTGACACTTTCCCTCCCATAACTTAGTGCTTGCCTAGGAACCTGAAATCTCTTTTTATCTACAGTACTTTGCAAACGAAATTAAAGCTTCAAGTTTTTGATACCTGTAAATAATAGGGACAGAGTGTGGGCTTAGCGAAAATCAGTGCATGATCTCCAAAAAGAACCCAAAATCAAGAAAAGAAGGATTACTTACAAAAGAAGTGAAATCTCATCAAAAACGTCACCTGTAAAAAATGCAGCCAAGTCTCGTGACTCTTTTTCCGTAAAAAGTTCTGAGATCGTGTAAAGCCAAGTTTAGCTATCTTATTAAATCTGAAATTTTCATTCACAAATCACTCCTAGTCTCTACATCTTTAGTTAAATATTATTTTATGACTTGGCAATTACGTAGCACGAGAATGTGATGCATATAATTAGTCTTAATCAAATACCATGCCATCCCATAACATATTAAGGTGTAATAACTTCCCTGTGCGTATATAATTAGCCTTAATCATCTTATTTCATCCCATCCCATAACATAGTAAGGTGTAATAACTTCCCTGTGCTGCATAATTGCCAAGTCACAAAATAATATTTAACTAAAGATGTAGAGACTAGGAGTGATTTGTGAATGAAAATTTCAGATTTAATAAGATAGCTAAACTTGGCTTTACACGATCTCAGAACTTTTTACGGAAAAAGAGTCACGAGACTTGGCTGCATTTTTTACAGGTGACGTTTTTGATGAGATTTTTATTAAATCACATAACTCTCTTTACCCTTATGGACTTAATTCAAATGTTTATAATCGACCACACCATGTATACACCAACTCCACTAAATTTGACCAATATAGAAATATTTATTCTGAATAAAATCATTCAGTCAACAAAAAAACTACTAGGTCACAAACAGGTAAGCAAAAAAATAATACTCAATGCATTTCAAGAAAACATATTAGCAAAGAATTAACAAATCTGGATGTAAATTTTAAAACATTGTATAATTGGTTTGATATCAAAAAACACTTTTTTTTTTTTATTATTATTTAAAAAAAAAAAAAAAAAAAAAAAAAAAAAGGGTTTTTATAAAAAAAAAAAAAAAAAAAAAAAAAAAAAAAAAAAAAAAAAAAACCTTTATTTTTATTACAAAGTTTTCAATTCTATTAAATTTTCTTCACATTCCAGTGGTGTTTTTCTTTTATTTATTTCATTATAGATCTACACTTCTTAATGTAAAACTTTCAAAAAAACAATACAACAAAGCAAACAGTACTCAATTAATTATTAATTTTTCCAATCCAGTACTTAATAAAATTAATCTTCAAAATATTATTAACAATGACAGTAACTTCTTTCCTATTAAAAATTTGACTGTACATAAAACTTACGACGCCCTAACGTAACATTGTACTTGTATTTTTAATTATAATCACTTTGCAAAATCTTTAACTTCTAATGATAATAGACAATATTTTTGTAATAATCCATTGAACAGTAAGTTTGTTGACACTTTTCATGGTCATATTATTACTGGTGATTTAACTACTGTTGAAAATGATAATTTACATAAGCTAATGTCATTTGGTATAAAGTTCTGTTTCCGTACACCTTCCAAATATACTATTAATTCAATATTAAAATAATTAATCTTGATTTAGATCTTTTTATATACAAAATTTCAATTGATTATAACAAACCTCTTGCATATTTTAATGAATGGAAATTTAATGTATTAAACAATTTAAGTATAGAACTTTACAAACATTTTCAGTATAATGATAATTTTAATTTAAAACAGTTAAATAGTAATGGTTAAAAATCTACAAAATAAAGTTATGATTACTTATGTTGACAAATCACCAAATAATTATGTCTTTATTTTCAAATATTTTTACAAACAACTAATTTCTAATGTAATTAAAACAAGTACTATATTTAAAACAAATGGGTAAGTGTGATCGAAGATTGCACAAAGGGTTTGTTTAATGTTCCTTTCAAAACACTTTATCCTTTCTTTAATAAATCCAAATAAATTTAATTTTCCAAAAAGGAAAAAAAAAAGTCCTGTTTTTTATAAAGTAAAAATTTACTGGTCAATTTACTCGTTTTTCGAAGATCGGAACCAATCCGATAGCGGGCGAAGCCCGCTATTATACTCTGTCATAATAATATCTGTCATGTGGACTAAATGCGATATTAAAAAAAATCAATGTCAAAATTAAACATGTTGTATAGAGACCTTCAAAATGTTAAAATATGCCAATATTTCCATAATTGGGTTTTTATCATCCTCAAACTTATATTATTTACTATTCTCAATTACTCATACTGATACTCTCTTTGTATTATTCTCAAACATTTGGAAAATCCCGTTATGACGTCAGATTAATTTTCTATTTAACTCTCTATTGACGTCATATTAAGCTGTTTTCTGTATTTACACATACTCATACTTCTTGTATTTCTGAGAAATGTTTGAAAATTTTCATTTTATTACCAATATGACATCATAATAATCTGCTTTTTTCAATTGGTGAAACTTTTTATTTCATTTTTCACCTGGAAGTCTTTCAGTAGAAAATTAATTATTGTAGAAAGAAGTTTATTGTGGATTTTTAATTGTTGGCAACTGCTATAATGAAAAATGTTTAAATTTAATGGGAAAAGGCTGTTAGATTTTTGGTTTTTTATCTCTCTATATTAAAATAATACAATTTTTTCAAATTTTAATATTTCCAGCTTCATAGTAGGTATTTAGCTATAAGTACACAAATTTTCATCCCTCTAAGTTATATAGTTTCTGAGAACAGCTCTGTGACAGACAGACAACGGAGCAGGAGTAATAGGGTTTCGGGAGATGAACGAAACCCTAAAAACATCTTTCACTAAAGTTATCAAAAATAGACACATCTTCAGTTTTTATAAACTCTGCTTAAAGTGATAAAGCAGAATACATAAAAGCTTATAAAAAACCTTTTAATATAAAGATCGACATGTTTCAAATACACAAACAGCGACGTTTTCAAGATCAAAATGATAAATAAACTATTCTTGCAAATTTTTAAAACATAAATTTGATAAACATAAACTACAAGATCATATGTGTAATAAAAGCAGGTGCTTAAAAATGGTCAACTGTAAATGTGAAAATTAATATTTTCTTATTTCTTTTTTAATTTGTCAAGCATCTCGTGCCAAGTTTTAGGTAATTCAAAAGAGGTCAATTCATTGCACATGTTCTTGCTATGTATATAGATTTCTATTGATTCACGGATAATTGATGGGAAATAAAAGTCTTGATGGATAAATTATTTTACTGTTCTTAAAATCAATTTGTAAAGTCTATCCTATGTAGTCTGGCCAAAGCTGTAGTTGTTCTGTCATATTTTATATCTGCCATATGATTTTTCTTATATAATTAGGTCTAATAATGTTTTTCAATATTTATACACATTATTATTGATAAATATTTTTATTTGTAATTTATTATGTGGGAGAAAATTATTAACTTATTTAATAAGCCTCTTCAAAAAGAAATTCTTATGCATGAACAAAATAATATATTTTATCCCTTAGAAATGGAAATGTTGTCTGAAGCAAGAGCTCGATTAGCTAATACACAAGGTAAAAAAGCTAAAAGGAAAGCTCGTGAAAAGCAACTTGAAGAAGCTCGTCGTCTTGCTGCTTTACAAAAACGACGTGAGCTGCGAATGGCTGGTATTCAGTTAGAGGCTAGGAAAAGAAAGAAAAGAACTATTGATTACAATGCAGAAGTTCCATTTGAAAAAAAACCTGTACCAGGTTTATATGATACCTCAGAAGAAATTTATGATGACATGAATCCCGATTATAAGAGATTGCGGCAACAGCAGTTGGATGGAGAATTACGAAGTGAGAGGGAAGAGGTATATACTTTAAATTTTATGTTAATGTGTTTGTTATTTTAGTTTGGAATTATATTATTTTCATTATATTTACTACTAATAGTAAGTTATAGCAGAGTCTGGAACCAGTGTAATTTATATTTTCATAATTTTAAATTATACATAATATATATATATTTCTTTTTCATTTGAATGCTAGAGAAGGGAAAAGTTTTAAGTAAATGTACATACATCTTTACATTGACAGTTCAAACAAGCTCTAATATTTATTAAAAGTTCATGATAAGTTAAGCAAATTTAATTAAATTTATTCATTAATTAACATGACAATAACTACTAATAACTAGTAGAATCTAGTTTTTTGTTAAATAATGAATTTCCTTCACCATCATCTACTAGTAAATTTCTTTCTTTGAAACATCATGGAATTTTTCAAGGTCATCAGGCAGCTTATCCAAGCTAATATTATATATTTGAGGAATTTTTTTTAAATCACAATGGGATTTTTCTTTTCTTTTATAAAATAGTTATCTATAAATATCACCAAGTATTAGATTTTCAAAATTATGTTCAAACTTGTGTATCAAGAAAATTGAATTTTAAATCTCTGATGGTTTTCAAAATATTAACTCTAATTCCAGATTTATTTATCTATTTGTTTTTATTATTTTCTAGTGCTTTAAGTATAGACTCTGATCATTTATGTCTAGCGCAACTTTCCAACATTTAAAGAATAAAGGAATGTTATGAAAAAATATATATATTGTTTTACATCTTATATTAAAAAATTTTAAAATACATATGTATATTTATTTATATCAATACTAGCTGTTACCCATGTCTTCATTCACATAACATTAAAAGAAGAATAAATGCCTTAATTAAGCAAAATATTTCACTCCCAATAGTTAAAAACATAAATAATTAACTAACCCTTTATCACATTTCATAGAAGACAATGCGGTATTTCTTTGTTATAGACTCTACGGTATTTCTTTGTTATAGTGTTTGTTGTACTTGACATAACTCAGTTTTAAAAACGTCAAATTTTTTGCCAAATAATCTTGAAAATGAAACTGCGACCAATGGAAAAAGGAGGGCCAAATAAAATTGTGGAAAACGACAAATTGGGTAAAATCAAATGTCAATTTTACCTGATAAACCATTTTACTTTATTCGACTTTGTGAAACGTTTAAACAGCCACCTTTCAAAAATAATTAATTGGAAATATAGTATAGCTTTTTCTTTAAAAATTCAATTATTGTGAATAGGGAGCAATAATTTGTACACCTAAATGTAAGGATCTTAAATTTGCCTCCTTGGTTTAATCGATAGCTGAAACAAATATTGATTTCTAAATGACGACAATTTTTGTTCTGCAGAATAACTCCTTATACACCAAAATCTAATCAGCACTTATTTATGTTAAGGATTAACTAAATACTGAGTTTCACGAAATCCCATGTATATTCGCGAGTTGGAGTGGCCAGAGTTCTAACACACTACAGAGTTGTAATGCACAGCTAGACGCCAGACAGGTATTTTCCAAAAATAGTCCAATTGTATTCAGGATATCCAAAAACATGTCAACCTATGAATGTATTACTTCTTATGTATGTAGAAAAAAGGAAAAACATAGATTAAATTTTTTCACAATTTCGATTATCTCAATTTTCTGTATGGAATTGTAGAAAATCGTTTCTTAGTGGACTTTTATAACAATGTCAATGTCAGGAAAAAAATTATATATTTATGTACTGTTTAAAATGGATAAAATTTTCTGATAAATAATGAAATTTATATCTACTTTAAATCTCCTTTGTATACTACAGTATATATTTCATAAATTTTAATATATTAAACTACCATCATTAATATCAAAGGCATGTTTGAAAATTCCCATTTCATTTCAAATATGACGTCACTTTGTTACCAGAGAAATCTTTTATTAATGATGTAATTCTTGTTAATTTTCTTTTCCTGTTAATCATAATGTGAATTTTGGCAGAAAGCTCACATCTGTATCTAACTGACATTCAAGCTTATTAATTAGAAGCAATAAAAAAATTTTCAGTTTTTCATTTTAAATATGACATCCTTATCCATCTACTTTCATTATATACTTATCTTCATGCACCTTGTATTATTACGAATATTTGAAAATGCATGCTTTATTTCCAATATGACGTCATATTTGTCCAATCTAAGCAGTATTTTTTTCATAGTTCCATGGTCCAGAAATCTTTTCTTAATAATATAATTATTGTTCATTTTTTCTTCTAATTATAACGCAATTTTTGCTAGAAAACCTCTTAACGTAACTGACATTCATACTTCATGTATAATAACAAATACTCCATATTTCCATTTTAAATATTACGAGAATTCATCTTCTTTTCAATTCTTTTTATTTTTCATTTTTCACGTAGAAATCGTTAAGTTGAAAATTAATTGTTGGAAGAAAATATTATTCCAGACTTTGTATTTATTGACAACGATAATGCTTAGCAATGTAAAATGGTTAATTAAATTTAACGGGAAAAATATTCATTAATTCTGTATGAAAATAATAAAATTTTGAATTATTAAGAAAATTATTTGAAAATAATAAATAACAACTACCCTATGTTCATTTCTGGGTTATAATCCAACTATATACAAAGATACAGGGCCATTAAATCATCCGTTTTCTTGTTTACTTCAGCCAAACATTCACGCACAAAATCGCATTTCTAATATTATTAGGATATTTTAATTTTTCACATCCATTGTAAATTGATTTAGTTATTAATAATTTCCTTGTAATTATTTTATTTCTAGAGAGACCGAAAGAAGGATAAGCAGAAGTTGAAAAATAGGAAGGAAAATGACATGCCTACAGCAATGCTATCTGGTAATTTTGAGCCTAATAAGAAACGAAGCAAACTTGTTTTGCCCACTCCTCAGATTTCAGATGCTGAATTAGAACAGGTGAGATTTTTTAAAAATGCCTTGATAAGAAAGTAATACACCATGTGCTCACAAAAAATAATTTTTTGCAATTTATATCAGGGCTGCGGAGTCGGTGGGAAAAATGACCGACTCCGACTCTGATTCCTGAAATTTTAAAGGAACCGACTCCGACTCCGGGATGGCTAAAGTACTAGTTTTTGCCTGTTGATTCCTATTATTCAGATTGCTTCATTGGTGTCATTTGTTTTGAAACAGTAATAGTCGCTTTATTAAATGTCGTTAAATAAAGGAAATATTACTATTTAAAAAAAGTAGCAGCAATCAAGCAATCTGAATTTTAAAAAAAACCTCAACTGGCAACACTGTAACCTGCTGTTACATTCCTGTTTGACCTTAAAGCATATAATGTACATATCAACCAATAATTTTTTTTCATGTTTCATTTTTTTGGATGAATTATGGATGTAAGCTGTGATAGGTAGTCAAGACTAGGACTCATTTACTGCAGCGGCAAACTTCCGACAGTATTTTAGTATAAAAAGTTTCACTTTTTTTTAAATGCAGATTTTTTTTTTTTTTTTTAAATAAGGCAAAAATATTCTTATAAAATGCCTGTGGAACTTTGCCCCTACATTAATTGGCTCTGGTCAAGACTGAAGATACTTTGAACATCCCCCTCCCCCCTCCTGCTCACAGATAGTCTATGTTCATGCACTCACACAAAAACACAAGATGCACTAATTTTTACATGTAGTAAAATTTAATTATGTCAAAACTCTGCAAAAACTGCATGTAAAATATTTATATGCATGTAAATTGAAATCGAAAAGTTAAACTTGAAGCTATTAGATAGAAACAACAGTTGAAATCTAATAAATCTCCAAAATTTACTTTGAACAAAGATCTATCAGATGAATCCAAACAACATATAATATGTTGGTATATCATTTTAAGACGATAACCAAAATAATTTATGCCAAATCAAACATATATTATACCAAAATATGGGTGAAAGGATGTTTAATTTTTGTTTTATATCTATTCCTGCAGACCAAAAAAATAGGAGACAAAAATTTTACAATTTAAGCATCATTTGGTGTCTCCAGAACCCGAAAAATTCTAAGAGAATTCAAGAAAAATAAAGATGAAAATTTTATATTTCCTGCATTAATTTTATAATTTAGGCTTTATTTCGGTTCTGCAAGATCTGAATATCAAAAGGAGAAATATAACAGAAATTTCACTATTTCATCATTATTTGAGTACTGCAGACTCAGGGGGGGAAAAAAAAAAAATACAATTTCACTTTTTTTTTTTCCTTTGGAAAGGGGGGGGGGGGGGTGTCCTATGCACACGAAAAAAAGGGAGAAAATTTACAATTTCAGCATTACTCCTGGTCCCACAGACCTGAAAAATCTGAGGAAAACAAGAAAAAAAAGGGAAAAATTTCCAATTTTCGCATTAACTCGGGTTTCGCAAACCCCCCAAAAAACCTAGAGAAAGGACTATGTACTAAATATAAACTATAGATTTAAATTCAAAACAGTTTTCAAAAATGCTGCACACTGGACAGTATATTAGGCCTGTTTAACCTGAATTTCCTTGTACAGTGAAACATCGTAAATCCGGACTCATTCGGAATTAGGGATTCCTAATTTTAGAAAATTCTGGATAATGGAAGTTGTCTTGTGGCGCCATCTAGTGAAGTTCTTAGAAACAAAAGAATCTACTTAATTTAAATTTTACACAAATACAACTAATATATACAAATCATTTATACGATCGGATTTGCAATTAACTATTAATAAAATTGTTTATTTTCTATTGAAATTTTAAGTTCTATAAGCTACTTTCAATGCCAACAATTGCATTTTATACCACAATTTCTTAAATTTACGAATTAAATGTTTCAGAAACCATCATTCTAAAAGCAATACAATCACCTTTTCAAAAAAGGCTCTAAAATGTTTTTAGCTCAAAAAATGTTGCTAGATGTAAAATAGTGGAGATATATAATAATCAATTGCTTGTACAATTATTTCCGTGATAGCTAAACTCAATAAAATTTATTCAAAAGGAATTATCAAGGCTTGTTTTTGAACTTTCTATTTTTGTATTTATTTACAAAGTAACTTGCATCGGTAAAAGAAAGAAACATGAAATTATTATTCATCTATCAGAAATTCAAATTCTTATTTCTCATTTTCATTATTTTTATTTTAGTATGTATAAAAAAAAGCTTTCAGGTGGAAGAAAAATATCAATTCATTTTTACATCAATATACATGTTTCCAAGTTCCATTAACTTTCGTCAAAAATTGCTTGCAGAAATCTATTATATTTTTTTTCAATCGGGACCTTTAATAAATATTTTATATTGCAAATATTTTCACAAAATATACATACAGTGTCTCACAAAAGTGATGGGACACTTGTGCTTTATAAAAAGAAACTGCAATAAAATAAATAAACAAACATGTGCAAAAATTTTTTGGGTGTGTTTCATATTTAAAGTTAGTAACAATTATTACATAACATACATTTTGTCAAAATATTAAAATATTAATTTAGTAAAAATACAATTGTTCAGAACGGAGCAAAAAATGGCTCACATAAGTGATGGGACACTTACTTTTCCATCAAATATTTATCCAAAAATTTTACTTTTTAAAAGGTTTTAATATTTTGTTGGATTTACTTTTACTTTTAAAACATGATTTAATCTTTTTGGGATGGATTCGACTAATTTTTTTGTGATTTCTGGAGTGATTTTACCCCATTCTTCTTGAAGCACCGATTTTAGTTGTTGTTTTGAAGAAATGGTGTGTTTGCGAATTCTTGATTCCAATTCTTGCCAAATATTCTCTATGGGATTTAAGTCTGGAGATTGTGGTGGTGTTTTTATTATTTCAGGACAGTTATATAGCAGCCAGAGTCTAACGTTCAGAGCAGTGTGCTTGGGGTCATTGTCCTGGTAGAATTTAAAATCGTTATGAAGGTTCAATTTTCGTGCTGAAGATTTCAAATTTTGCTTTAAAATATCAATATACTTGTACTGATCCATTATACTGTCAATAAAAACAAGATTACCAACTCCAGCGGACGACATACACCCCCATACCATAACTCCTCCTCCACCATGTTTTACTGTTGGTACCAAGTTCTGTTTGCGAAATTCTTCCCTGGGTTTTCTCCACACCAAGATTCTACCGTCAAAACCAAATATATTAAATTTACTCTCATCAGCAAATATAACTTTATTCCAGTAATCAGAATTCTTATTTATGTTCGATTTTGCGAAAGCTAGTCTGAGTTTTCTATTCTTTTCACTTACGAAGAATTTTTTCCTGGCTACTCTACCGTGATATCCAGCAGATCGAATTACCCTTCTAATAGTCTCAGGATTAACAATTATTCCATATAATGCTTGTAAATCAGCAGCAACTTTTGAAGCACTAATTCTTGGATTTTTTTTAATATTTCGAACGATAATTCGCTTTATTCCATTGGATAGCTTTGATGGTCGGCCAGGTCTTCTTTTATCCTGAATCATATGATTCTTTTTATATCGTTTAATGATATTGAAAACTGTTGAACGACTCAAGTTAACTGTTTCAGCAGTTTTTCTAATAGATTTTCCACGTTCAATATGCAAATTAATAACTAATTTTCGAATTTAGGCGAAGTTTCTTTTCGTTTAGCATTCATGGCTACACAGAGCTAAAAAACACAAAAATTCCAAAACAAACTGGAGAGAAATACTGCAGACGATTTTATAAGTTATTGCCAATTGCTTTTAAGTAAAAATAAAACCCCAAAAAATATTTTTATTGCTTATTTCAGACGATTTTTGTTGCATATATAATGGTGTCCCATCACTTATGTGAGCTATTTTTTGCTCCGTTCTAAACATTTGTATTTTTATTAAATTAATATTTTAATATTTTGACAAAATGTATGTTATGCAATAATCTTTACTAAATTTAAGTATGAAACACACCCACAAAAAAATGTGTACATGTTTTTTTAATTTATTTGATTAGTTTCCTTTTGTAAAGCACAAGTGTCCCATCACTTATGTGAGACACTGTATATATATATATATATAAATATTTATTTGGACTTTTCATATTACATCATGAAGCCCAAAAATGATTTAACTTAAAAAATTTAAAAAATTTTTTAACTTTAGTAAATAAATAAATAATGGAAATAAAATAATAAATTACAGCTTAAAAATAAAATAAAAAGTATTCGTTTCGTAATTTAAATAAAAATATTGCACATTTAGAACATAGCTTTCTTTTCTTCTTTCCTCCCCACACAGTAGAAGAGAAAAGAAAAACGTTTTAACAAAGTACTACTTTTAGTGTGGTTTGTATTGTGGCGCCATCTGTTGTTGTTGTGAATAACTAAACTGACAAAGAAGGTTCGAGAGTCTGGATTTTAGATAACTCCGGGTTTTGGAAGTCCGGATTTAAGATGTTGCACTGTATATATAGTCCAAATATAAAAATAATAATTCAGTTTATAAATTTAAAATTACATAGAATTGGTTTAATTTCACTTCAAACTGTCTAGACAAGCTGGAGTCGGAGTCGGAGACAGCCTGTTTTTTAGTGATCTGCCCCAAGGGCCCGACCACGACTCCGACTCCGCAGCCTTGATTTATATGTACACTTTTGTTAAAAAAAAATAATCAACTAAAGTATAATTATGATTAAAATCAAATATTTAATAGATATGAGTGAAATTTACTAAGTATATTTCTATAAGTAGACGCCACCACATACTAAAATAATAATAATAATTAAACAGGTTTACAAAGAAAGAAAATGTACTTTAATTATAACTATCAATGACTATCACAGTTTGACCGACAAATTTTGCACTATCTGTATCAAAGCCTTTCAGGAATAATTTTGGAAGTTAAATTGAGACTCATTAATGAGTACTTGAATCCGCTGATATTCATGAGCCTAATTCAATTCAACTTTGAAGATGAAGGAAGACAAACAGCAAGCATCTTGCAAATAATCCACTGATCCATATGAAATTTTTGTGCAAACATTTTTTTTGTGTGTGAGTGGGTCTTCTTTCTGAACTAGAAATGTGATGTGAAGCTGACTGCTGACATCAAAGTACAGAATGCAATCATCTACCATTGCAGCTGTGCCCTTCTGATTCAAATCTTCAGACATTTTTGATCACTTTGGTAATGATTCCAAAATTTGTTTATGATGCTACAATGAATATAAAGTTCTCTTGCAATGGATTGATTTATAACATATTTGTAGGCCTCCAAAATCCTCCCTGTAAAAATAATGATTGTTTCTGGCAGATTTAAAAATACAATGTTCAAATATGGCAATCAAATTGCTCAATCCCGTACAATTATTATTATTATTTTCTGGGCGGGTGGTTGTTTTTAAAATTAAAATAGTTTTCCCTTGCTAAAACATTAGCGCTAAACGCATGCTATAATTTTATTTTTGATTCTCCTGCAATTTTTTTTTTCCCACTTTCTTTTAAAAAAAGATTTTTGCTGTCTTCTGCAATCTAGTGTAGATAATTGGCCGTCAATAATCAACCCAACCCAACCTGTCTTCTGCAATTCAATAATCTGAATTTGCATATATTTAATCTCAAATGACACTATATATTTTACTCACTGTGGGAATTTTTGAAGCTGCACTTCTGATTGGAACACGAAGAGTCAGTTGTTTAATTTAATAAAACTAACTAAATAACTAATTAACATTCCTAACTGAAGTACAACAAGGTTTCACAAAATTCAATTGTTTTTTATGTGAATCAGAGTTGAGCAAGAGATAAGCATGTGGGAAAACATGGCCACTGCGAGAAGAAAATACTACTGGCACGAAAATTATTGCACACCAGTTATTAGTTGACAAGACAAAGAAATGGTTACCTACTCTCCAGTCTCCATATGAATCAAAGACTTATAAAATAATTTGTTAAAATGACAAATAAAGACTGTAAAGAATAAGGGCTGTTTGAATATTTGATGCACAAATTTCCACATATGAACAAGCCGAAAATATAAAACGGTATTTTTGTACGATCTCAAATATAACAACATTTTCAAGATTCTACTTCAAAAAATAAACTGGATGCTGTTAAGAAAGTAGCACAAAAAGTATGTAAAAATTGTTTGGCAAACAGAAAGTCTCAAAATTATAAAGAAATTGTGGAGAGTCTAACTCTCCTAATTTAGCAATGGGATGCAAATACGTCTCTAAATCTGCACTTCTTGCATTATCAATTTGACTTTTATCCAGATAATATGGAGGCTTTTTCTGATGAGCATGAAGAAATGTTCCACAAGGATGTAGCTGAAATGGAAAAGAGATACAGTGGCAAATAGAAAGAAAATATGTATCAGATAACTGCTGGAAACTTATACAAAAAAACACACACACATACAAAAAAAAAAAGAGAAAATTTTCAACAAAATTATTTTTTATGTGAGATTTTATTCATTTCTTATTTAAGGTAATGAAAATAAATCATTTTTCAGATTTTTATTGTTTTGTAGCATGGTTGAAGAATCTATAATTTTTCATTTGTCACTGTAATTTTAAAACTATTTCTCTTAAAAATGGTACGTGATTGAGGATTTTTTGATGACATGTTTAGAATCAGGATTGTCAAATTCAAAAAGTTCACCCATTTTTTTTTTTTTTTTTAATTTATTTATTTATTTATTTATTTATTTATTTATTTATTTATTTATTTTTTTTTGCAGGGAGGAAAAATTTATTTTTTTTTGCCAACCAGTGTTATCATTTGAAAAATAGGCTATTCACTATAGTGTTGTAAATTTTAGGTTTTATTTTCAAACAATAAATTTGATATTGCTATTTTTATTTTTCTTGGAGGTGGTTTTATTTTATTTATTTTGTGCATAGGTATTTTTGTAAAGTAGACCTTCTTGTTTTTAAACCAAAATAAAATGCAGAAATAATAAAAAACAGCTTTCTATAAAATTCTTAAAATTTAATAATTAAGAATATATATATATATATATATATATATATATATATATATATATATATATATATATATACTGGATGTATGTGCTTTTTATATAGTTCTTATAATAAATTATGATTTTTTTTCTTTAGAAATGGCTTTATTGTAATTGTAAGTATGCTTAATTTTGATGGTTTGTTATATGACTTTATATGAAAATTTAAGTAAAATTATATTTAGTATAAAATAATGTTTCTCCATGAAATGTATTTTCTCAAGCATATACCATATATATAATATATCTTTTTTTAGTTTTAGTCACATTTATTTTCAAGGATTACCCTCTTTGTAAATGAATAAATTTTTCAATTTAAATATTTTTCTATTATATGCCACATTTTGTAGCTAATGATAAAAAAAATCCTTTGATGAAGTTTGTCAAAATTTTTAACATTTGATTGTTGTAAATTAGATGTTTATTAAAAATGATGAAATAAATTTTAATAGAATATTTTTTTTATATTTTATTTTCTTTCCAAATATATTTTCAGGTTGTGAAATTAGGTAAAGCTAGTGAGACAGCTAGAGAAGTAGCTGAAGAATCTGGCAGTAAAGTATCTGAAACTCTTCTTCCAGATTATAATTTGACTCCTGGAACTCTTAGTGCCAGAACACCCCGTACATCGGCTACAAATAGAGATTCAATATTAATGGTAACCAATTATTTCCTGGTTAAATCTGTTTTGTAAAAGTGTTTTCTGATTGTTAATTCATTATTCGGCTTTTCTTCTTTTTATTATTATTATTATTATTATTATTATTATTGAATTTCATGGCAGAATTCTCTTTCTTTTTAAATTCTTTAAAAATAAATAATATTTGTTAGTGTGTTTCTTTTCTTTTCATTTTAGAACTTGTAAATCTTACTTTAAACAGTTTATAATTATACTTTTAAAAACTATGTGCTTTTCCTGTATTTTGTTCAATCAAATAAGGATTATATAGTTTAAATTATCAATAAAAAATTATTGGTGCTTAAAAAATGTTTGAAGAAAGGTACTCTAGTTTTTAAGTTGATAAAAGCTGGCATTGGTGAATCTTTATGAAATAAATATTCTTGTATCATCTGATCCTGGCATAACAGTTCCTTTTAATGTGTGTTGTAATAACAATAAATGTATTGATAATTTTTATTTATTCTAACCTTTAAATTAATTTGTGGAAATAGTAGTTGGAAAATATTTAGGATTTAAACTATTTTTCTTGACATGTTTGTATTATTCCTAATATACTTTGTACTTCTTTGAAACAAGCAGCACATAGACAATGTTTAATTTTTTAACACCACTATTTACAAATAGTAATTTTTGGGTATTTATTTAAAAGCATAAATTCTGTAATTTGGTAAGGCCAAAAATACTATTTGAAAATTGTGGTATACAAAAATAAAAACTATACCTCATGTATATGTGATGCTCATCTTGAAGGTGTTAAGATTAAAGTATTTTACAACTATAACAAATATCTTTATTAATTCATAATTTCAGGAGGCGCAAAATATTATGGCCTTGTCAAATGTGGACACTCCTCTGAAAGGAGGATTGAATACACCACTGCATGAATCTGATTTCAGTGGAGTTACTCCAAAACGAGATGTTGTTTCAACTCCAAATAATCTAATTACTACTCCATTTAGAACAGGTCCACAAGCTTCAGGTAAGTGAAACTATGACATGTTTTTGATTTTTTTTTTAACACTTTCCTACAAAGTTGAAAAGTGTTTATGAATTCGGCTTGTCTGTGTGTCTGTCTGCTTGCAATCTGTACGTGCTCTAACTCGTATAAATGTACTCAGATTGTCATGCAATTGATATATGTTATTGTGGTTTACTATGGCATGTTCAATATTGAAAATGAAGTGTGTAGTATTTATAGTTCATTTACAGGGCCACTCAAAAGAATTCTTTTGCATTACGGCCTATGGGGGGAAATCATTTGCAGACTATTTTAATTATGTTACTGTATTTCAAACGTATTGAATTTCATATATATCACTGAGGTGGATTACACGATGCTTACTGTTATGATTTAAAAATTTGACTCTTAATTTATTCAGGATTTTAATATTTAACCTTAATTTATTCATCAATTTAATTAAACTCATTAAATTCATTTAAATTAATTAAGCTAAATTTCATTAATTGTTTACTTTTGGTGAATATAAATTAATTTCAGAATCTTTCCATTACATATGTTTTAGGATATTTATTCATTCAATTTAATTCACATTTTATTCACTTTGCAGTATTAATTAAACTTCATTTCAAATGATCTAAAAAAGAAATATTTATAACTTACTTTTTCTAACTTTTAAATAATATACAGTCTAAAATAAATTATTCCAAAATATAGTGTATTTCCTTTTTAATAATATTGATTAAAAAATTGGTTAATTGTTAATTTTATTCTTTTCAGAAAGTTCAAATTCATTTATTTTAATTCAGGCAAATTCTTTCAGAATAACGAACTTTTCCATATTTCATTTCATAATTTCTAAGTCCAATAATCATTTTTCAAAATTTCTTAATTTAAATATTTTACTTTCAAAAACATATCTGGTGGAAAGAAATTTTAATTTTATTTAGATTGCTAAAAGTTCATTTATTTTCATCCATTAGCTTGGCAGTTATCGATTTTTTAATTACTTTCGTTTTTTCTGTTTTGAATCTCATCGAGATTTGCGCTCAGACGCCATTGATGGGTATTTAGATGTTTCAAGTTAACAAGAACCTTTCTTCCCGCGGATTTTGAACAAGGTCGTTTTGACAGCACTCCAAGGTCACGATCAAATGTTCTAAATGCCATTTAATGCTGTTGCTAGGGTTGGAAGTGTCAGGGAAACGTCTGACTGTAACCTTGACTATGATCTGTTGGGGCTTGTTCAGTGACTTTCAGACGGTTCGGATTTTTTGATTGGTTGTTTCGTAACCGTCAGAAAGTTCTGCCTGAGTGGGAAACTGGGAAGACTCTTTCAGTTCCTAAAAAAATTTGTATGATGTAGCGTAGGCTAGATCTTGCTCTTCGGAGCGTAAGCCAATTTTGGTATGCGGTGAGAATGAAGAAAGTCATACATCTAAATATATTGCTATTTATAATTAATTCCTCCTTCTGTTCAAGGTCAACCAACTAATAAGAGGAATGCTACCCTGGTTGTTATTGGCGATTTTTCAAGGAAAGTATACTCCCTCTAATTTATAATAACTTACTTTGGGCGTCACTGTTAACTACAGAAACTTGGATTCTTTCGCAGAGCTGAGTGATCCTGATATTTTATATCTTTCTAACAGATGGTGACTACTTCATAATGTTTGACATTCCGTCTGCAATCTAAATTCTCGACATACGGTTGAAACATCTATAAAAGAGTGCTGAAATATTTCTACCTTATAATGATTTACATTCTATCAGCAATTTAGAATCTCAACATACGGTTGAAACATCTTTATAAGAGTGCTGTAATAATTTATTGTCCTCATTGTTATACACCTGTTGGTGGCCAAGAAATCATCATCTAGTAATTCTTAAACATTAAATTCCAAAGCTCTACATTTAACACACAATGAACAAATTGAACTAATACAACGAGATTATCATTTGGACAAACCTATCTTATTACTTGCAAGTTGAACACTGAACAGAACCAGTATAATTATTAATTAACATCATGATATTTTCTCATAATCTATTACAACGTTTGTGAATGATGTATATGTTGTTGAAAAGAGTAACGAATTAAATGATAATAATATAACAGAATATAATTTCGCATTTATGTATATTTCAATAACAAAATAATTTATATCGATATAACATCTTATAAAAGCAAATATATTGGTTGTAAAAAGTGTATAAAAGAAATTTTCAAGTTAATATCTATACTTTATTTACGTGAGTGCTCTATGTGAATAAACAAGAATTTACTTTGATCTTGGTGAGTTTGTCTTTTTCTATTATTTATATTTATGTGTTTCAGCTATGTTTGAAGTAATGGAATAAGTTCTATTTTCTAATTTATATAAGTATTTTATAACTTAAGAATTAACTTTATGAATTTAACGTAATTTTAAACTTAATTTTTTGGCATCGCATTATGTGCTGCTACTTACGATCATGCCTATAATGGTGTTTGGGGAAAGTGTTGAATATATGTTTTGTCTAAATTTTTAGGTTTTCTGAATCACTCCGGTGCGAGTCGCTGGTGATTCACACTTTATTAATTTTTCCTTTTATATTCATCACGATCCTCAGATACCGTTATACTTACTATAGATTATGAAGTACATAGCATCCATCATTCATTTACAGGGACACACAAAATAATTCTGTTTTCGTACTGACTATGAACAGCAATTGCTGGAAGTGCATTTTCCATTGTTTTTTAATTTAACTAATATTTTGCATATTGCTTGGTGTGTATAAATTATATAGTTCATATAGAGGGCTGCACAACAGATCTCGAGTACATTGCCACTCATTGATGGAAATTGATGAATAGGAATTTTCAACTGTGTTATGCATTTCATAACTGAACTAAATTTTAACCTGCTGTGTAGTATATATACAAATCTATTGATCTTATACAGGACTGCACACTTAAATTCGGATATTTTTCCGATCGTTACTGAAATTGGGCTTTCAAATATGTTAAGAATTTTCCAACTTGTTTACTTAGATATCTTTCATTTTATTAATCTATGAAGTTTGTTACAATATTCTGAATAGGTAAAATAGGTTCTGAATAGGAAAGTGTTTCATAATTTATGCTTAATGCATGATTTTGCATTCTTGTTTAATGATAAGGTTTTTTTTTTTTTTTTTAAGTAATACTGTATTATCTGTTTTCACGTTATGCTTGATCATCATATTTTATCATAAAATCTTTAATAAGCAGGTATAGAGATGGGAATGCTTTTTTCCGAAGGGCTATTTTTCAATTTTTCCGATTCGGAAAAATTGAAATTGTATTTATAAAATAATATATTCAAAATGTTATTATGGCTGCATTCTGATATTTTTTCTTTGTTTTTTAATGTTCAGTGTCTCCCATGAAAATGTTAACATAGAAAATATGATAAGTAAGCAGTTTAAGAAGAACTTAAGTCCTTCAAAGGATCCTTTACAATTTCTTCACCTTAAAACATAGAACCTTTCAAAAAATTCGGAATATTTTTCAATCTCCATTCTGAATCCTCCAGAAATGTGATGATTTTAGAATAACAAAACCTGTCACATAACAGTTGAAATCGCCAATGAATCTCTTATCTAGCTGTATATACAGTAGTAGCCAAAATTGTGGAAACCTTTTGGGGAAAAATGTTTTTTAAGTTTGATGGCTCTAACATCCATTATTTCTTAGTTATACCATAAAAGCTATGTACCACTAGAAAGATAATTTAATTAAAAATATCATGCAATACAGTTTGTTCAATTCTAATTAATTTATCTAAAGTTATAGCCAAATAATCAGAAAAAGGCAGTAAAATCTTAGTTATGAGCCATCAAATTTCAAAAAAGCATTTTTTTCCAAAAGGTTACCACAATTTTGGCCACTACTGTATTTATGAAGGACCTTATTAAAAATATCTAAATAAGAACCTAAATATAATAATAATTTCTAATTCACAAAATTTTGATTATATATTTTATGACAATTTTATATGATTTTTTTAATAAGGCAATATTTTTTACATAAAATGTTCACAAAAACAGAATCGCGTTTAAAAAAGGTAAGCAGACCCATGCAACTTCTCTTGTTAAAAATGAAAATTCATGTGCAAAATTTATTTCAATAATATACCGAAATTCAATATAAAATTTGAAACATGCATTTATTTTTATTGGGTGTTAGTCATATATTGGCTTAGCTGCGAATTTTCATGTAATCAGATAATAATTGCCAGAAATATTTAACTATTTTTAGAAACAAGTTATTTTCTAATAACATGCAATTGAAATTATTTAGTCTTTTCAAGCTTTTTTTCGCTTCTCTTCCTTTTCCTTAAATATAGATTTTAAAACTTGTCTATTTTTCTTTTCTTTTTTTTTTTTTATAGCACACAAATAAACTTTGCAAAGAAAATGTAAATTTTATGATAAAAATTGTTTTCAACTAAATATTTCGACGCATTAAAAAATCCACCTGGTTTATAAATTTCATTAAAGAAATATACATACATATATATATTATTTTCATATTAAGAATCTAAAACTTAAACTAAAACCAAAACATAGAGTTGATTTAGGTTTAGACTGGAAAGCTATACCAAAACTAAATACACAATAAATGAAAATTCTAGTCGTACAACATTAAAATTGTAATATTGTAAATTATTATCAATTTTTAAGCAATTGAAGATATAAAAATAATAATATTTATAATGTTACAACTACAATAATTTGTTTCTTTAAAATAGCGTCATTTATATACAAAGCTATACTATGTAGAGGGGATTTAAATTTGCTTCCAAACTGCAGTAATACCGGTTGAAACTCATAAGATTTTTTTTTTTGTTATTTTTTGTTATTATTATTATCTCTTCTCTGCTGGTAATTGAACAAATGCAAATGAAAAATCATTTCAACAGAGACATGATCTATTACAAACAATGGTGATAAATTAAGCAAGAAAAGCTACTGTAAAAATTCTGAGACTGAAAGGCTAACTCTTAAAAGTTGACTTTTTTAATTCATGTAAAGTGAAAAAAAAATATTTTCTTTAGTATGCAGAAATTTAAAAAAATGTTTATTATTTTGTATCTGTATGAATAATTGAGTGAGTCAATGATTGATTGATATATATTTATATAATATATATATATATATATATATATATATATATATATATATATATATATATATATATATATATATATATATATACAGGTATCCCTCAATTAGTGTGTTTAATTAATATTGTGATATTACTGCACTTATCAAAACATACATTGAATGCAAAAAACTGCAATAGATCCACAACAAACTTTCTCAAATACCCAATATATATAAATAAACAATGTAATAATGTACTGTGATATTGTGTTTGATGTATTATTGTTAGAAATTAGATATTACGGCTTGATTTGAAACTTTATGAAATGTTATCTCATTTTCATAAACTTCCATTACTATGTGAGCTAATTTAGTAAGTAATAATCCAGAATCATTGAAAACAGTGGTGCTAATTACTTACCCATCATATGTAGTATAGGGTAAGTCTTGTAATCGTTTTGAAAATCGAAAACAAATTTTTGACGGATTTACACGTTTCAGACACTGGAGATTCCAAAAAACATATTTTTAGAAAAAAAATTTTGCCGTCCGTCTGTGTGTGTGTCTGTGTGTCTGTAAACGCTCTATCTCCCGAAATAATTAAGATAGACACTTGCAATTTGGTATGTACTTAGTATGTAATAATGGGAAGAAGCCTATTTCATTTCAATAACCTCGATTAACCGGATCTATTTTTTTTGGACTCTCGAAATATTCGTTCTGATAAAAGGTATATAAAAATTTTCGAAATTGTTTATTTTAAGAAATGAATATAAAAGACAATAAAAAAACAAATTTTGCATAAAGCATGAAGTCGATCGGATAATTAGTTGCTGAGATATTTGTAATCCTATTTTCCACACTCTTCGATTTTTCATGACCCTGTATTTCATCCAAATTTCACTTCAAAGATATATTTTAATTGGAAATTTGACGCTTAATCAGATGCAATAAACCGCTAGTTAATAGGATTATTATTTTTGGAGTTATAAGGAAAAACCTCTTTCAAGCAATTCAGTAATCGAGCCTATAAAGTTATGACGTCATCAAGCCACGATTTTATTTGAATTGCTATGCATTTTATAAGTAGTTTACACATTTTTGTTTTAATATTTTACATTATGCATATCCATGATGGGTAAGTATTACGGTGGCCCCCAACGACTAGTTTATATGGGCCAGTGGGGCCCGAGCCTACCCAATAATTTGCTTTCCCAGCTTACCCAATTTCCATTGTTCTGTTATTTATTAACCTCTGAAATGAAATTTCATTCTGTTGCCGTTCTCAAAATTTTTTTGTTTGAAAAACAGTAAGACAGACAGGAGGACTAAAAATAATTCAACAGACGTATAGTTTGATTATATTTAAAATTATTCTTCCTGCATATTTTACCTGTGAGTAGAAGTCAATGGTCACTTGTATTAATGCCTTGACTCACAACCATAAAGCACTAAGATAACTGCATTTATTTTTTCAATGTTCAGCTTTTAATGCATTTTATTTGTAATCATATCCATTGTATGTTAATTGTGATAAATACTATTGTCATTATAAGGAAGAGCCCATGACAGTATAATTTAATAAAATTACTATTTTATACATTAAAAATATTATAGCTTCATACTTGACTTAGAGTTATCTTCCCCCTCCCCCCTCCTCTTCAAAGGAAAAAAGTCCTTCTGGCCTGTACCGGGAGGAAAAGGTAGCTTTCCTATACCTTCGTTTTAAAATTTTATCTAATGTTACACGAAAACAGCAAGTTAAAATGCAAAGAAACGTTTACAAAAGATTCGTTAATACTGAATTTGAATAAAAATTTCGCCAAATTATTGAGCAATAGCCAAATTGGCTTCTTTTATAAAGACTTATTTTGGTCGCCAAATTTGGCGATATTTCGCCAGATGTCACAAATTTTGCCCATTTTGGTGCCAGTTTTGCCAATTTTGGCGCTAACGGAAATGAATATATAGTTTTATGCGTATGATTGGGAAAATTATTACAACAATGAAAGAAAATAATTTGTGAGTAATCGCGTTAATGTGCTGTTTTGTTTCAAAATGTCAGCCACCCTAGAATTTCAAACTGCTCTATCTCAGCCATTTTTTAAGATAGAGGTAAACCAAAAAATGCTCTGGAATCCTTGTATCAAGGCCTAACACGTAATTAAAAATTAAATTTTAATTTTTAATTTTTTTGTATATTTATTTTAGTTTTAAATGGCCGCCATCTTGAAACAAAATGGCGGACCAAGCTGGCCAACAAACTTGGTCGAGACATTGGTGACCTTAATACACACAATTAGTTTCATCAAAATCGATTTATAAATACGAACGTTATCGTATGACATAGGTCAGATATCAACATTTGAACGGAGGGTGGTTTTGGGGTCTGGGGGTCATGATCGGTGAAAATATATCGAAATTTTCCGGAACTGCTTTCCTCCGAATGGCTGCAATAGGTAGCTTTATACATTTTTGTATTGAAAGCTACCTAAAACTACCCATATGTCATTTTGCCAAAACGTTTTTGAACCCACCCAATATTTTTCAAAAATGGGCACCACTGCTTGAAAAGTCAATTTTAATTTTAATTCTGCATTACTACAATTCTTTATAGGTTATTTATGTTAACTTACTTACCATTAAGTTTTTTTTTTTTTTATTTACATAATTTGATTTAAAACTTATTATAACACAATTTAATTATTTCAAACTTACATTTTTATTTACTTAAGCAAAATTTTAACAAATGCCAATTGCACAGTTTTTCTTCTTTTTTGAATTCATCTTGCGGTAACATAAAATTTGATTTTTTAATCCTCGGTGCACTTGCATATTTCTACTAATGTCTGGGCTTATATCTATCAAATGCTGTCTTAGGAATTCCAGTTTTTAAATAGCTTCCTCAAATTTTCTTAATGTTATTTATGTTTTTGGAATTTTCAAAAATTCAACACCTTTTTGCTGGGGGTGGAGGGAGGAGGATCATTCATTTCATGCTTTGCACACTAATCAAAATTTCGCCCGTGCTAATCGAGGAAGCATCTGAAAAAAGGTCCACGCTAACTGAAATTGCACTAAGCGAGGGATACCTGTAGATAAATACAAAGCTTTATATTAAGTGCACAAATTTTAGTTTTTGTTGATGTTGATAATATATACTTTCTAGATAGCTCTCTGGTGATCTTTATCGTTAAACCAATTAATTGTTCGGCAACTATGAGTATATATATCATGATAAATGCATATTTTAGACAAACTCTTTTCCCTCTCTGGTCTTAATGTATGTTTTCAATTGGTTTTTAAAAATCACTCACTGTTTGGAATAATGTGTTGTACAGAGAGACTGAAATTCCTCAACCACTAAGATTATTTTTGAAGTGTTTTATTTGGCGAAACTGAATCTCCTCTTTCATAATTTCAGTCAAATCACTTTAAGTCTCACTTCCATTTATATGGATACAGAGTTGCCATTCTCTGTAGTGCACAGTATAATATGCCAGGGACTCCATTGATGATAATTTTGTATTTTATTAATGCCATAATTTTCAAGCTGTATTTTTCAAGGTAGATTTTTTATTTTTTTATTTTTTATTTTTACTGTGTCAAAATAAATATATTCAAAATAGATTAACATTATTTGTAAAATCAAATCACAAATCTGTATGAAACAGACTCTGATCTTTCATAATTAATCTGTTACTGCTGCTTATTTTTTATTTTCACTGCAGTGGAATTCTGGTTGACTTTAGAGATTTGACTTAAGAATTCAAAATATTAATTGTTTATATCGGATTTTGTTTATTGAAGTTTAAATGTTTTGGTACTACTTTGTTATAGCGGCCCCCACAATTATGGTTACGCTAAGTTGCAGTCAATTTTGCCAAGCTCATGAAGTGCGAACATTGCATGCACACATAATAGAGATATAAAAGTTAATACCATTGCATTAAATATTATACTTATATTAATAAGAATATATTACTATGTTTCATTTCAAATTTAAATTTTACAATGCTTCACAAGAATAATCTTTTATCTAATAAAAAATTAGTTAACTTTTAAAATTTTTTACTTTTTTCTATCTATAATTTAATAGAAGAAAGTATAATAATTGTGTCGTCTAGTTGCAAAACCGTCCATCTCCAAAAAGTAAAATTTTGAGAAAAAGCTGATTTTTTGCCACACTTAGCCAAAATAAGATTAGAACCAAAACACTTTAGTTTTATAGTCATTAAGGCAGTATATTTGAAAACACAAAATAAGGTGGCAGGGGCACATGAAATGAGGGGGTTATTTAAGTCTTTGTTTTGGATTCGGCCACCTTTGCAACTTACTTTGGAGTTGGCCAGTTTTGCAACAAACCAGAAATTAATTTTTGCTAAATTTAATGTGACATTAGGTTTTTAGGGGTAGCGAACACACAAAAATGTTCGAGAAAGCGTTGAGGAGCATTGGTAAGCATTTGAAGATTGCCACAGCTTGGATTTCTTGTATTACGAGTAGGGCAGTACCCGAAAAAAATAATGCCAGAAATTATGAAAATGTAATCAAAAATGTATTCTCTCAGATTTTAACTGCAGCAAAAGCCTGTTTATTCCGCATCTACAATCCTCAAAATACTAAAATTTGTAAAAAAAAAAAATTAAATGGAAGAATATTTTATTAAAAAATTCTTAAATTTATCAGAGAAAATTCACTTACAGTTTTATGAAAGCAAAGGCAGAGGGCGTAGAAAAGTATTTTGTTTAGAGCATAAAAACATGTTAATCCACCCCTGGTTATCACGAGGTGAAATTTGGATTTTTTCCCTTTTCTGCGTCGTAGGGTCACTTTTCTTCTTCCTTGATTGATTGGGAAATACTTCCTCCACAAACTTTTCCATAGTCAGAGAAAACACGAAACTAAATTGTAAGAAACTTTGTATGCACTAAGGAGGAGCAGTCACAGGCGAGAGAAAACACTATAAAATTAATCTAATCAACAAGTGAAAGGTTACTGTGGGGAGAAGCAGAACTGTCATCTAGCCGATATGGAGATGGCCGCTTTTGAACCTCACTAGTTTATGGATTTGGCCAGTTTTGCAGCACATCGTGATTTTCAAACGCATATAACACAGGGATTTGACCAGCTTAGGCTTTTTTTAAATTACAGATGGTAGAAAAGTTTACTTAGAACTTAAAAAGCTGAAAAAACACATTTTCAAATTTTGAGGAGTTGGCCGGTTTTGCAACTAAACAACACAATTAAGTAATTATAATTAAGTCATCAAAATTTTTGTTGACTTCCGATTTTTGACAGATTTACATGTTTTTACAAAATATCTGTCTGCCTGAGTGTCTATGTGTGTGTCTTCTTTGTATCATCGAAAAGTGTATGAAATTATGCATAGAATTGAACCAAATTTCATTTATAGGTTTTTGGATAGGGCCAGCAGGTGTCATTTGAATTTGAGGATATTCTGCCAGAAGGAGATGCTGTAATAGTGATAACCACTTAAAAATTTCAAATAAAAAAAATAAAAAAATTAGAAATACTAAAAGTTTTTTCCGTTAAATGTTAGGCCTTGCTCCAAGGATTCCGAAGTCATTTTTGTTTTGCCTCTATTGTAAAAAGTGACTTAGATATAGTACTTTGAAATTTTAGGGTGATTGACAATTTGAAACAAGACAGCAGGATTCCTCCATAAAAGGGTTTAATTTATGAATTTTAGTGAACATACTTTCTAGCAAATTTACTTTCATTGTTCTAACAATCATTCCAACTATTATATTCTTAACACTATATATTTATATTCGCCAGCGTCAATTTCTCACCAAGCTTGGCGACACTTGGCAAAATATTGCCAAATTTGGCATCAAAAATAGGTTGTCATAAATGAAGCCAACTTGATTATAGCTCACTAATTTGGCAAAATTATCATTCAAATTCAATATTGAAGATAACTGGGAATGAATCTTCTGTAATCAGGTTCCACTCATTTTACCTTTGTGTTTTCCAGTAAAATTAGCGAAATAAAAAAAATCTAAGGAATAAGGAGGCTATCTATTCCTGTCAGTACAGGCCAGAAGATCTTTTCGTAGTTGTGTTGTACATCGGCTGCTCATGCAATGATGAATGTTTTGCATCCAGGTAACCCAATGATTTGCAATCAGCTAACATACAACAGAATGACAAAAAATATTAATTTAATTGTCAATGTGATAGCGAATTTTGAAGTATTAACATGTATGAGATAGAAGAAAGTTTTAGGATAGGCACATCTGACTAGTTAACATTTCTCTTATGTAGCTATTACAATCAACGGTCACATTTTCACCTATATACAGTTGTTTCTTACACCATTTTATAGATGTTAATTCCTCTGGCTAACAGTACATAAATTTTGACGCAGTGACAAATGGTATTCTCAAACCACTAAATTAATTTCCAACACAGATTTTTTTAAAACTTTTTACATTGTATCTCTATATTGCTTCATCATTAGTAACATGCAGTTTCATATCATGGCCATTTTCACATACTTGTTTGTTTGGTAAAAGACCTCGCTTTTGAAAGAATGAAATTGCATCCATCTCAGTACTAGGTCTAGGTAAATCAAAGATTGTTTCCATATTTATAAAAATAAATACATGTGATTAAAGAATTAAACAATACATCATGTAATTAAAAAAAACATGAAAAATATTCTAGAATATCAACAAAAAAAAACAATATGATGATAGCATAAACATATGCTGTTTCTTTAGGACTGCAAACAATTTTACAAAATTTTACAGTTTAGCTTGGCGATTCATCCTTGGGGGCTGTTATAACAAAGAAGTACCATTGTTTTTTGTGAATGAATTTCAAATGTGTTATGATTTTAAAACAGGTACAACTCCTGGACGCACACCTGGCTTGAAAGGTAAAGAAATGACTCCAGGTACAACACCCCTTAGGGATAAACTTAGTATCAATCCTGAAGATCATCTTGGCTTTGAAGATGCAATAGCGGCTAAAAATTATAAGGTATGTTATTAAAGAGGGTATCTAGATATGGTTATTAATATGGTATTGTTGCTTTAAATATTTAACCAGTATTCCTTTAGTTTGCATGAATATGTGAATTGTTTTAATAAATGATTCTTTTACTTAACTTTTCTTTTACTTTTCATCAAAATGTTTTTATGAATAATTTAATCAAACTTAATAGAACTTCCAATTAAGTTTTTATCTATGTTTCAGGTTGCTCTGAAATCTTTATTTTGCCCAACACTTATTATGTATTCATCACAATAATTAAATAATCAATCATCTAAATTTCTTCCCACCGTTTGCCACACAGCAAAAGGAAATACAGAGTTATACCTGGTTGTGTTAAGAGAGGGATAGTTTTTTAGGTTATTTATAATGTATTTTAGCTAAAAATATTTAATCAGTATTCATTTAGTTTACTTGAATCTATTAAAGGGACTCAGAACTCCATATGGCTTGCACAGTATTGGGGTTTACCATAATATTTTTGGGTACAATCAATCTATGTGTCAGTCGCCCAATTCTTTTCAGTCAGATACTTTCCATCAGAAAGAACTTTTCCTTTTGTGGACACCTCTAGTTTCCACAGTCTCGTGCCCAACATAGGCCTTTGAATCTCCATTACCGAAGTGCTGGGTACAGTGTGTACCCCTTACTGTTCCGCAGAAAAAAAAAATTAAAATTTTCTGCACAATAATTTTCAGTGCTCCTTGTACTTCCATCATTCCACTGAGGTCATGAAAATTCTGAGTCGTATTTTTATCATGCTTTCATTTATCTCTACATGCACAGTATTTAGACATAACTTCAATATTATTAATAATCACTTTACGTGTATGGCCACTTGTGACTCAAGTCAGAATATCATCTCATTTATTCCATCAAAGTAATAGGTAAAACTGATGGAAGATGAGGAAAGGCACATGCAAAAAAAAAAAATAAATAATAACAATCGCATTTTAACTTCATTTGAAGATGACATCATCCACTTCGTGAAAAATATGGCACAAAGAAAAATAAATTGAATACGCATAAAATACTATTTAAGCTAATATAACAAAGCACATCTTTTGGGCTATATGTGATGCTTTAATCGATCAATGGTATTATTTTTTACTAAAAATTTCAATTTCACTTTTTAATCGTAAATATAAAATAAATTTGTATGGAGAAATCCTACTTTCTTTTTTGTATTATTTATTTATTTTTTATATCGAGAAATCCTACTTTATCTTTTTTGTATTATTTATTTATTTTTTTATATCATCATTGTTGAGCATCCTATAATGTGGTATTTTATTTTTGTAGCAACACTAATTTGAGTAAAACCTTTCATTTCATTTATGAAAACAATGCTGATTTAATTTTTAATCAAAAACATGTTTCAATGAAATGTAAGTGTACTATGTCAGAAGCCGGTTCAACATCCTTTCATATGGTATCTCATTTATCGTTCTGTGTTTTGTATTTGCTTAGAAAAAGGGATGTTGACAACAGAAATAATATATAATGACTTGTTAAGTTTTCTTGGAGGGTTAGGCAAATTTGTGAGGGCATGAAACTCAGTTCTGCTATAAACAAATCATGTGTAAAAAGCATAGGTGTCAACCTCTCATTAATATTCCGTAATATACAGGTTAATTTGACCCAGTTTAACAACGCTCAAACCAGAAAAAATATTTGATAAATCTTTATTTATTCGATTTCAGGTTTCTACGTGGAATTTATTTAATTTCATTTCTTAAAAAAATTTCTGGTGCGAAACGTGTTAAACCTGAGTCAAATTAACCTTCATATTACGGAATATTAATGAGCGGTTGGCACCTATGAAAAAGCACATGTGTAGTCACAAGAATTGCAACTCAGTTGCAGTTCAACTGTGAAACCAGAATTGCTTCCTAGAACCAGTTCTAAACCACTATTGCAACTCTTACATCTAATGTGAGGCAAAAGAAAAATCTGATTATTGACAAATCTATTATATCATTTGCTTCCTATTCGTCATTCTCTAAGTCAGAAGAATAACTTTCATCTAAATCGCCCTGTTTATTTTTTCTGGCTTTCTGCTGCTTGCGACACACGGAACTGCAATTTTGATCTGATGGAACTGAATAAGAATTACACAAATGCCTCCCATAGTACTTATCTTTACATTTCTTGAACACACTATTTGTAGATCTAATCATTTTTGAAAAAATAATGCAAAATATAGATGTTACAGGTATGCTGAATGAAAATTCTTCACAGGGAATCAAAACTATAGGGATTGAACCAAAACAAATGAAAAATTTTGATAAACTCAATTTGCAATTGCAGAAGAAGCACATTGTAACATGTAAACATCAACTAAAAGCCTTTTGTTACAGTTGCAGTTAACTCAAGTCAATAGAGTAGAGAAGAAAAAAAAAATCTTCCAAAGAATCGTTTGCAAAATCGAACGTCACCAACTGTCAAGTGGAAGCAGTTGGTTGGTGTATGGAAGTTTTGTTTTATCTTTTATTTAAAATTAAGTTTAAAGCACTTCTAAAGAAAATATGTAGGAAAATTACATAAAAATGGAAAGCTCGTGTAACAGACAATTCAATTGTGTAAAAATCTGAAAATAGTTTCTTGAAGGTTTTAAGGGTTCAGAGTCCCCTTAATGATTTCAATAAATGATTATTTTAATTAACTATGCCTCTCTCAAAATATTTTTATGAGTATTAATCGAATTTAGTAGAACTTCCATTTAAGTTTTTATTGTGTTTCAGATTGAAAGTAGAAATAACTTGAAAAAGGCTCTTACATCTTTGCCTGCCCCAAGGAATGATTATGAAATTGTTGTTCCTGAAGATGAACCTCAGCCTACTGACAATGAGAACCCAGAATCAGCTACAGTCCTAGATCAAGCTGATTTAGATCTTCTAAAAGAACAGGAGCTAAAAGAAGCCAGTAAGTTTATTTCCTGCATCTTTTTTGCTTCAAAAAACTACTTACTATCACTACTACTACTAAAAAACAGCAGTTTTTAGTATTTTTACCTCTTTAATCTTATCACTGTGGGATACTGTATAATAGGGTTTAAACTGCATTAGTTTTTTTTCATTTTTGCATTTTCTGGGAGGATTTTTTATTTTGCAAAAATATCAATAAGATTTTCACTAAAAAGGGAATAAAGAAAAGAATTTAGAAAAGTTAAAATTTTCTAATTTTTATGTGAATATTTGCGAGGCAATGATTATGAAAACATTGAAAATCCTTATTTATTTAGTATATCCACGTTTAATGGTAATTTTTCTGAAGTAGGTTAATCTAAATGCAAAAATATTTAAATGTAAATATGTCGGTTGAAATTATCTGCCCCATTGAAATAATACTGTGTGGAGCATTTTGGTGAACTGGGGGAGGGGGTATTTTCCTAAAATTTTGCTTCTTAATGTATTAAAAACGTTATTGTCAATTATTATCAAATTCAAACATCATAATTACGCTACACAAAATTTTATAAAGAATAACTACAAATTGGAAAAATTTGCATGATTAAAATTTATATACATATAATATAATTACAAGTATATTTTTCATTTTTAATGTGTGAAATACCAGGTTTTGAAAAGTTTGATACAAATATTAATTATTTTAATGAAACATCCTTTAAAATGGATTTTTACTTTTTAAAAAGGCTAGTAACAGGAAACCTTCAAAAAGATGCCAAGAAAATCTTCAAAGGGTACCATGGTGGCCGCAGGTGCCGCCTGCAGTAGAAAATCTTTGCAACACACCTTGAGACGGGAGGTTGTGTGTATTATAAAATTTTGCATTATATAGATAACATTTCACACATTATTAAAGTTATCTTGTAAACAAGGCCAAATATGTCTGGAACATATCAGTATGCTGTAGATCTTTATATTGCATTCCTTAGGACTAGAAGTTCTGCAGATTATAAATTTTTGCATAATATAGATCATTTTATGTATTGCTAAATTACCTTATAAACATGACACAAATATGCTTGGATCAAATCATTGTATTACTCATTTACAATTTTTTTTATTAAACTCTGAATTAAGGAGATAAAGAAGAAATACTGTCTGAAAGTTAGTCCCCTAAAGAGTAGCAACATTTCTACAAAATGGATTGCAGATGTTTCTTAACTTCAAAATTCATTGTTTACATCTGAAAAGTTGTGCATTATATATAGAGAATTGCATTATAAAGATCTTCTACTGTACTACATACGGCAAAACATACCATCTATATTTAATAATTATTAAAATATTTTTTCATGAAAAAATGTTTTCTTATAATACATACTAACATGCATACAAGGATGAAAAAAAAAAAAAAAACACACATGCTAAAAATAATTATTATGATATTATAATAAGAAAACTATGAAAAATTAAGAGAAATAAAATAAAAAAAAATTACAAAATTGAGAGATTAGTTGACTAATTGGACTAGTAGGGTTAGTATAATGATTAGGAAAATAAACAACTAATAAAAGAAATATCAGATATGTGAAAACAGAAATGTTCTACGATGGGGTCAAGAATAGAGATAATTGAACAAAATCAAAGCTTAATTCCAGCGATAAGAGATGAATTAAAACCTACTGAATGAAATTGGGGGGGGGGGGGGGGGGGTTATTGCAGTTAAAGCTATTGGGTATTTAAAATGGGCAATGTCCTTGCACTGAGGGCACCAGCTCAAGATAGTTTAATAGGATGGATATAGATGATCCTCTGTGAACTCTGCCCCTAGGTCAGTAGGCTAGATATTCTTTCATTCGTAGGAGAGACAAAATACATACTCTAAATTCTGATAATGTCACTAACTTTAAGAGTGCATCAGCAGAATTAAATAATATTTTAAAATATTGAAAAATCTTAATGAGGAATTAGCAAATTTCCTTCCTGAAATGTTCATAACATGGAACTTTATTCCCTCATGACCTCCTGATTTTGGTGGTCTGTGGGAAGCAGCATGAAGTTCTTCAAGCATTATTTGCACAATAGAAAATTTAAATTATTGTTAAATTTTTTATAGATTACAATACATATTTTTTTTAGAATATTGATTACATAATATAGAAACTATGAAATTAATATTCGAATATTATAACCTAAAAGAAATTGGTTTCTAGAAGCATTAAATATAGGAATCTAAAATTCAATTTCATTCCACCAAGTAGATTTTGAATTATTCTTTAAAAACAACGCACATTGCAGATTATTCTGAAACTAAAAAAAATTTAATTTAACATTAGGAGTTCCAAATTTAAAACCTTTAAATTCCTTAACTACTGTACCAGATTGACTTCCCATTTAATATTCCAAGGTGACATTTTCTGAAAAATCCAAATATGGTGTAAAAAATTCTGTGTTCATATAAAAAATTTCAAAGTTTGATACAATTTCAATATGAAGACAGCCTCCTAAGCTTATTCTCTTAACATACATTTAAAGAAGATTTAAATGCCAATCGAATGGCTATTTTCATTTTTTTCTTTGCCTATTTAGCAATAAAATAAATAAGTTCAGTTTTTTTTGTCTGATTGTATATACATATGTAATATACATACAGTTACTAAGTGTTACTATAAGTGTTAGTCTAATATTATCTATGACATTCTTTGGCAATTTATACTTGGCATGCGGCTAATAAAAAAGTGCAAAAAAAAACACCTCATTTAATTTATTTTGATAAATGTTAAAGCATTGACTCAAAATCTTGCATTGCTTTTACAGTGGAAGCAGAACGTAGGAAGCAATCAACTTCAATTCAGCGTGAACTTCCTCGTCCTTCAGATGTTAATTCAAATATTTTGAGACCTTCTCATTGTGATCCTCCTCTAACTGATCTCCAGAAAGCAGAAGAGCTTATTAAGCAAGAAATGTTAGTAATGCTTCATCATGATGCCTTAACGATTCCGCCTGCTCTATCTGCTTCTACCAAATTGAAACAGCCACCTAGACTGAATTTGGTACATCATGCTGCATATTTGGAACGGCATCCTTTTAATGAATATGAAGAAGATGAAGTTGAGTATGTAAGTAAAACATAAATAAATTTAAGACTATATTAATGAGCTGTTTTACTTTGGTTGGTTGTATAGGGTTTAATGGCACAAGATCCCTTTAGGGACATGTTGCACCAAACTAAAAGTTAAAAGAAAACATCAAGAGCATTTACTTTGGCATACGTGTTATCTCAATGTAATCTATTTGTATATAAGAAATACTATATCCTCTTTTAATATTTACCCTTCTATTAGAAAAAAAAATTGTAGTAACTCATCTTCTGGTGAAAAGCTTTTATGACAGCTTACTTGAATCAAAAATACAGTAGTCTGTAAATCCTTTAATTAAATAGAAATTATCATTTTTCATCCTGATTTATTCATTATTTTCTAATTGTTGTGAAAGTGAAAAAGATGAAAGTTGCTACTTTTCCATTATACCAACACTATATGCTAATGTGCCATTTATTTCAACCCTGATCGTGCAAGGGATTTTTATTGCAAACTGTACCAAACATTCTGACTTGCTATTTATTGGGCATGAATCATGATTTTTTTTTTTTCCCAATCAAACAGCTAATACTATGGAAATTCACTCACAAGGAGAAGGCCAAGCTTAGTAATTATAATAATAGGTTAACATTATAATTAATGTGCAATATTATAATTTTTAATTGTGATTATTAAATTTTAATTTCAATTATATTTATAAAGCAAAAAATGAGAAAAACAAACGTAGCGTGTTTCAGTCTCGAACCCGGGCCCATGGATTAATGAGCAGACGCCATACCAACTGAGCTACGACCAACACAGTAATTTCTTTACAAAGTATTTACGTTGTGTTATAATATTAGACCCCCTATTTCTGGAGAACTTACTAAGAAGCGTTGTATAAAATCTATTGAACCTGAGACTAAGGGGCTTCTACCCTACAACATATATAAAAATAATCAAAATCTGTGATTACCAAGCTTGGCCCTTTCCTTGTCAGACACATATAAAATAATTGAAGAAAACTATTTACAAAACTGCTATTTACAGGAATTAATAATGGTCGTCTTTAAGTAATATAGCAACATATCAGATTAATAAATCTGCCACTAACATTCTGCCATAACACATCTATAGAATGTTTCTTCATTCTATCAGCACCATCCACTTTGCATCTTACTACATCGGCCGCCTTCTACATACACTCTCTCGCTAGACACTTGCTCAGATCTTATTCTTTGATGAAAATACAGCTCTCTGACTTGGCGCAAGCAACATTGTCTGGAGCATGCATGCCTCACATTCGACAGTTTTGTGACGTAAATCAGGATACTCCGTTTGATGGCATCTGATTGGTTGAGCTTTCTTGCTTGCTTACAGGCAGAGAAAACGTATTCCCACAATACTTTAAATTCAACTTTTGAATTTAATGGCAGCAATGTTAGATGAGAAAATGTAGATGATGGGAGTATTATATTCACAGATTGCTGGAATGGATATAAAACTGGTGAATTGTGAGATGCCAGTTATGAACATTTCACGGTAACTCACAAATATAATTTTGTTGACACTTACACTGTAGCCATACCCAAGCTATTGAGAGATTATAGGGTATTGAAGAATGGGATAATAAAAGCAGTGCTGCCTGTTCATCATCATTTATAATGCTATCTCATGGAGTTCATGTGCTGATGTCTTTATTCAAAAAATGAAATGGTAACTGCAATGCTAAGAGACAGTTACGATTTCGTATCTGCAGTTTAAAATTTAGTTTTATATTATTGTATAATATTTATTTGTTCTTTTATTTTAATAAAATAGTTGGTGGTTTGTAATTTTCAGATGTTATATTTTTTAAATGATCACTTTTGCACCAACAATATTAATTTTTTTCAAATGTTTCCTTTGGCGCCATCTATTACGCTTAGCAGTAATGGTGTTGGTATAACGGAAAACTACCGAAAGTTGGGTATGAAGACAGGAAGTCATAAATTGATAAACTGCGAATGTATGTTATTTATTTTAGAATTTTTTCCAGCTAATAAGACATTTTGACATGACATTTATCATTTAATAAATCACACTTGGAGATAAACTTTATTATTATTTTTAATCAATCATACTGATTGGTAAAGATATCATACTGTTATGATACATTCCATTTCTACTTTTAAATTCAATAGTTTTCATTAATTATTTTATTTAAATTAAATATTTAATTGTTATTAATCATTAATTAAAAGTTTTCATAATAATTAACATTTAAATTAATTATTTAACAGTTATTTATACAATAGATATTTTCTATCTTTTTAAATTTTCTTCTAAGATATTTTATTATTAATTAAAATCAAATTTTAAAATCAATAATCACTTTTAAATTAAATTATAATCATGCATTTAAATCTCTGTATAAAAGTAGAAAAATTTCCGTTTGTTGACATAGATCCCGGTAAAGTATCGTGTGTTTTCTTCTAAGTTAAAATATATATTTTCCACATTTTTAATATTAATTAATTTTTTTCTAAACCTTATTTAAAAGATTAAACTAAATTTTTTATGCAGTCTGCCAAAATTCTAGCAAGATTCAACTTAAATCTTGGCAGATATGATTTTTTAAACATTTCTTCTAATCCCAATGTTTACTTTGTGCATTTTCAAAATGATGCCTGGCCATTTTGAATTCTAGCTTAGCGCGTTGTTTAAACAACAACTTAAGGAGTAATTGTCACCCATTTTGGTGTAGGGGTCGTTCGAGTGGACATCCAAGGTTAAGGGGTGCATTTTTCAGTGGGGAAAAAGGGGAGTTCAAATTCTTTCTAGAACATTCGCGAGCGAACGATCTTAATTTCTACTGCTTGTTGTTAGGGCGCAGTTGTTTTCGTTTCGCCAGGATCGTTCGTGTGTAGAGTTGAGTTGTCGCAGGTATACTTTTGAGCGCCGACGGTTGATAGTTAAACGACTCAAAAATGAAGAAAAGGAATTTTCGTCTTTTCTGATTGGATAGTTTGGCTGGTGCCTGAGTTGACTTGGTAGAGTTTGAATTGAGATTGAGGGAGTCTGTGACTTTTCTTGACTGGATGTAGTCGAAAAAGAAAAATAACGCTCGTGTTTGGCCGTAAGGCCGAACACAATGTATAAAGTATCTTAGGTTGTAGAGTTCTGTAGGTTTCATGGCATCTGAAATATATTTTCAAATACAACTCTTCATATAGTTGTATTCCAGTTTCTTTTCATCTGCTAAGTGTTATAAGATAATTTCTTCAGATTCAATCTGCTGCTGGTTCCATCATCTGCGTTTCAAGAAATAGTAAAGTTATCTGTATTTTAACAAAATTGATTTTCGTATGGTGGCATGAATCCGTGATTTCTTGGATCTATGAGCTCGTATGAGAAAGTTTCTGCAAATTCAATCTTCTTAAGGTTTCTTCATAGAGGTTTCAAGAAATAATCAAATTCTACGTAATACAACACGACTCTTTATTCTCCAGGCTACATGAATTAATTATTTGAAAGAATTCTCTCGTCATAAAAGAATATGCAACGGCAGCGGTAATAGATTCCAAATTTTCCATCAAGCATTTTCAGTTACTTCAGACTCTAATTCCGGTATTTATGCAAGATTTAATCTCCTGAACAATTTATATAACAGTTTTAAAGAACTAAATTAATTCCTTTTACTTTGAACATTCCTTTCAATCAACAAGTTAATTAAATAATAATTACAGTAATAGGAACTATCATTTTGGATTTTAAATATTAATAAGAATTGAACTGGAAAAAATTTCATATGAAGATGGTTTGTACTAGCATTATTATTTTATGTGTTTTTGAAGTGATCACTGCAATGAAGGATAAAGTATTTTGTGTGTAATAAAATCGATTCTTTTACTCATATTCCTGTCATCATCTTTATTTGGGTGAGTCGTATTTTTCCTATTTATTTTTCAGATATTTTCATCTCATCGTAAAGTTAAGATTATTATGAAAATAAGTATCTTTTAATTAGCAAATGTAATTCATATTTTACATTGAAGTAAATTTTTCAAATTCTTCAATTTTCAGATAAATTATAATTTTTAGAGTTTTCATTAGATTTTCTTAGTGCTAGGTTTAACATCATATTTGGTGCTTCCACTATACGCGCGACCTGTATTGAGGAGTTGGAGTAGGATGTAGAGTAAACATTTATTCTATTTTTCTGTCTTATATTTAGGCATTTTAAGAATCTCTGTTTGCTCTATCTCCTGCGCCAAGTCATCATTACACATACAAACTGGATTTTTCCAACTGAGTGAAAAAATGGCTAGGCCAAGAGTCGAACCCGAAACCTTTTGACTTAAATTGCCAACACTGTACCTATTGAGCTACTTGGGCTGACAGCCAGTGGATGCATTTCACTCAGATAATCTTATTGACTAAGGTCTAACTGTGAATGTATGTTATTTATTTTAGCATCTTTTCCAAATAATAAGACATTTTGACATGACATTTAGTATTTAATAAATAAATCTTAAAGGGTAAACTCTACAGAGCCAATAAGGCTATCTGAGTGAAATGTGGCCAACAGTTGTCGGTCCAGGTAGCTCAATTGGTAGAGCGTTGGCAATTTAAGTCAAAAGATCTTGAATTCGACTCTTCAACCTGGGCATTTTTCACTCAATTGGAAAAATTCAGCTTGTATGATATCTTCAGAGTAAAGCCAAATGGGTATTTGAAGAAGCTGTGATTAAGTAAAAGTATAGTATAAAAAAAAAAAAAGTAATAGAGGTAAATAATCAAATTGTGAAAAAGGGTTGGGTTGATTATTGACGGCCTATTATCTACACTTGAGATATAGGCCCGGGGGGAGTGCCCTTCGTGGGGGTCTTTCTAAGGGAACCTAACCCGTATTTACGCATGGATAAATCCACGGCTCGAAGAAAACCATGAAAACTCTGAACGATTAGGCCGACGGGCGCGATTGAGATCGAACCCAGCACCTCCCGTCTACCAGCTTCGAGAGCAGAACCTCTCAGCCACTGGTGGGGCAATTGTGAAAAAGGAAATTTTTTCTTTTTTATGCATAAAATGGGAGGGGATATGTGGAGAGAGAGGCATGGGCCCTTCTTCTTCTATTTGTTAAATTAACTAACTGCTAGGGCCAAAAGAATGTGTGTTGTTTATATATTTAATTTCTAACATGTTTAAAATTTTGATTTCTAAATTTATGCAAATAGTTTTACCCAGAAAAATGTGAAAAAAAAATCTAAAACATTGAGAAATGCAGAAAATTTTTGTTAAATAAATAAATAAATAAATAAATATATATATATATATATATATATAATATCCCTTTCATTAATATTATTATTATCTAGATTGGACATTGTTTTGAATATTATAAAAATTATGAATAGGTTTGTATGAATTATATTTAAATTTGTAAAAATAGTTTATTATTTTAAACTGTCAATGCAACTGTTACATATACAATATGTATTTCTAACAGATAACTTACGGATAACGTGGCTTCTGAAAGCTAAAATGTTGATGTTGGAGTATGTTTTACTGCAATTTCTCTTTTTGTCTAAAAATTCCTTTTTAAATATCTTTTTATATTTTTATAATACTCAATATTAATTAATTTTGCAACTATCATGTTCAGGTATTCAATATGTGTCCATTTTTATTCAATTCTCTTTAAATTTCATTTGGTAATTGATTGTGCAATTTGGGTTAATAAATTAAGCTCATAGCTATTAACTCAAACAGAAATCGGTTACATTTTACTTATATTAGTGGAATATTACCCTTGAAAAAGTGTTCCACTATATAAGTTTCCAATTGCTCTTGTAATAATTTTCACTTTCTGCATATTGGATATTTTCTCTACATATCTTTAAGTATTTTTCCACTCATTTTAATTTTGAGAATCTTAAATTTTTGGATATATTTATGTATTATATTGTAATTATCAGTTTATCTATTGTCGATTATTTTATGTAGTGTAATGGTTATTATTTACAAAAGTTATATATATATATATATATATAAGGGGAAAACAACAAGTAACAGACTTATTTTATTTTTATGGTATATATATTTCCAAAATTAATTGCTAATTTTCAATATAATAGTAGATTATTATTTTAAATTCCATACTGTAAATATTTTACTAATGAATGGAGTAATTGTTTTTGAATAATTTAATCTCAACATTTTGATTTAATATTGAAAAAAATATTTTTCTACACTGGTGTACAAAAGAGAATTTTCAGATTTGGTCAATTATCTCCAGAACTACTGCACAGATTTTAATGAAATTTGGTATGAACATAGGTTGATATAATGTAAATAAAATAACTATTCAACAGTTATAATACACACGCATGATTGTGCGTAACACTTATCGGAAACAGAAGGTGTGAAATAGTGGTTAAAGAATCGAAGAAAAAAAAGTTAGTTAATGGGGTGTATGGTCCCCACTTACTGCTAGGGCTTCACACCGCGATTTCATACTGGAAATAAGGCAGTTTGAGTTCCTGTAGCCATTGTTCCCACTTGTTCAACAACGCTGTTTTCAGGCCCTGGATGGTTCTTAAAGGGGGGTTGCAAGTTGCAATTGCCCTCCCCAGAGCATCCCAGCCCATCTGGCTGGCCAATCCATCCGGTGAATATCTTCAGTTTCCAGAAAATTGTTGACCAGATGAGCTCTATGTGGCCGGGCATTGTCGTCCATTAAAATGAAATTAGGCCAACTGCTCCTCTAAAAAGGCGAGCATAGGCGAGCACTAACTATTATTATTTTATTTTGAAGAATTTACATTAAAAATTTCATATTGTGTGAATTTCTCTTTTAATGTTTATTATTTTTTTTTCCTTGTAGGCTCGTAAATTGCTTAAGGATGAAATGGAAGTGGTAAAAAAAGGTATGGGACACGGAGATCTCAGTTTAGAAGCTTACACTCAAGTTTGGGAAGAATGTTTAGCTCAAGTTCTGTTTTTACCTAGCCAAAATAGGTATACCCGGGCTAACATTGTAAGCAAAAAAGATAGAATAGAATCTTTGGATAAGAGACTTGAGGTATGTTTTTTCTGCAGTAGAGTTAAATGCTCAAAAATCTCAAACGTTGTTAAACTATCACTTATTTAAAATGGTGCCCTGTTTATAACACCAGTTTCTTAAAATCCCAACTAAACAGGTAAGGAGATAATGCTAAAAAAAATGTAATAAACCGTCGTGCAGGAAATATGAGATCCTTTTAAACTGTCACTTTCAACTATTTATTCCCCTTCAAACAATAGCTGCAAAATAATAGAAGAAACAATAATTTATGATAAGAAATTAATTCAGAGTGAGGACAAACACGTTGATGAAAAATCAACAAACCCAAATTCTAAGACATCATAGCTTCATTTTACACCTTATTTAGTTTTTTTAATTTCTTCCAAAAAAAAAAAAAAAAAATCCTGAAGAAGATGATTTTGTATTTTTGTATTGCCAATAAAATTATAAAATAAGATTGAATGAATGAATGAAATCAAAGAAACTTTTTTTTTATCATGTTTGCTTTATTTACTAAATTCTTATGTACTGCAATATATTTTAATGATCATAAAACTTTCCAATTATTTATGGTTTCAAAATTTTGTGCTGGTGATAGCTAGGGAAATTTTTTCCTGTTAAATGTTTATTTTCTGATTAAATGTATTGTAAAAGAAAATTACTTCTATGATAAAATAAACTGATGTTAAAGTTCATAAATAAGTTTCATTTTCATGCACATTGAGAAATGAACATAGCCACCATAAGTAAATAAATATAGAATTTGCTTATCATGTCACTCTGCCTAAAGCTTCACAATTGTCAAGTCCCAAAGGATGGCAGTTTAACAAGGTTTCACTGTGTTTAATAGTCATATTTTATAGTTTTTATATTTAAGAAAATTCTGGGTAGATAGAAATTAGAATAAATAATAAATTGTCATAATTTAAAGAATAGCTTATTCCTTATTATAAGGTTTATTTATTGAATCCTGTAAAATATAAAGGATTCATTTACATATGTGTGATTTTTTTTTTCTTGAAAAAATAAATCTGCACATTACTTGAATTAAGAATTTTATCGTTAAGGTTTATATAAAGTAACTTTATTTCACTTAAATGTAGCCAATGTTCGTGAATGTTTAGAGTGACATACAGCTGTCATTTTATTTGGCAATGAGTCAATCAAGTTTAGGGTACGATTTCAACTATTTATGTCATATATTAAAACTGATAGGAGCACTTTTATCAATGTGTTTTATGATTGCTATCAAGTTAGATAAGTTTTATGTTATGTTAGCTTCATTTACCAGTACTGTACACATTGTGTTATGGGTAACCAGTCATCTGTTTATGACTTTTTAAATTTTTATCAGCTCACTAATTGAAAGGAAAGCAAAAAAAAAATAGTTTTTAGATAATCACATCCTACAACTGAAATGGTCTGAGAATAGTCCATACCTTAACTCAACTGAAATTCTATGGTGACATCTAAAGAAACTTATTTTTCGTAAGATATTCTGGAATTAAACCTAATTAACAAAAGCATAAACTTAATTATATTTTCATATTAAAACAGTTAAAGAACTAAAAAATTTGATTTGTCCCATGAGAAGGCATTTTAAGGCTGTTATTAATCCTAAGAGTTACCCAAATAATAATTAACTGACTCAGAATTTCTGACATATGTTTCAATTTTCTTCTTGAAAACTGCTATTGTAACAGAAATATCATTCAAACAATTATTGCTTCATATTATGGATTAAATTATCTCTCTGTTGATGCATACTTTTAGGGCATTACATTAAAATTAAGTGTTGTTATGGACTATTAAACTTCAGAAATCGAAATTTTCCAAAAGGTTTCTATAATTTTGTACATTAGTGTATGTGTTAATATAAAACATGTATATATTTAAAAGCATTAGATTTTTATTTTCAGTAAGCCTGTATGTACACGGTGCATTTGTCAAGTTCAGTGAATGGTCCCATATTTTAAAAATCGCACTGGTTGGGATGTTGTGCCCATGTATACTCATTGAGAGACATGTCAGCTAGTAACCCCTAGCCTCCAAATTATTAAAGCTAAGCAGAGTTGCTCACTGCAACCAATCTAATGCGGTCAGTGTGAGAACTCATTGCACTGTGAAGTGGTGCAGTGCGTGAACATAAAGTTTTGCTTCAAATTAGGAAAAACAACAATGGAGACTCATAAAATGTTAGTGCAAGTGTACTAGGTTGAAGCAGTCAGTAAAAGTATGTTTTGAGTGGTTTAAATGCTTTAGAGATGGAAGGAAGGCAGGGCTCGAAAATTCTGAAAATTTTAAGGTTCCCACCTGGGAACCTACATGAAAAGTGTAGGTTCCCAGAAAAATTTATGTGTTCCCAGTTTTTTAATAAATTCAGAGCTTAATGAATGAAGATATTGTGTCATATAGACACATTTTTGAATAATAAGCAAAAATTTTAGTTTACGGTTTATCAATTGATGTTTTGACTGTTCTCTATCCAAAAGCACTTCCTCCCTCCCTTCATATTCTTATAGATGTGTAACTTAAAAGGAAATGTTGCATTACATTTGCACGCTAAGATTAAGCATTATATATTGCATTTACTAATTTATTCAAATGTATACAGAACAAATAATTAATATATATATGCAATATTTAATTTTTAGGTTCCCGGCCGGGAACCTGAGTGGGAAAAATACGTTCCCAGAAATGATTTCTGGGTTCCCCGGGATACCGGGAACTGGAGGTCTGCACGGGCCGAAATTTCCAGGCCCGGGCCCGGCCCGACCCATACAAAAAAAAAATTTGCCCGGCCCGGCCCGATACAAAAATTAAAAGTTCGGCGCGGCCCGAACAAAAAAAATATTGGCCCGGCCCGGCCCGATTTAAAAGTTAAAAGTTCGGCCCGAGCCCGGCCCGGCCCAGAAAAAAGTTAAAATCTGGGCCCGAGCCCGGCCCGAGTGAATTTCTACAAAACATAATTTTTACGCCGATTTGGTTAAAAATTTGCCTTGTAGGAGGAGATCTAACCAAAAATTCCTATCTTAGCCTTTTTTTTTTTCATGTTTATAATCTTCATTTTTATAGAGGTGCCGCAAGCTGGAATATTTATTTTTTTAATAAATCTCTATTTGTTGTATGTGTGTGTTTAAGTTATCATCAATATTGTTAATCCATATTCCATTTATTGAAGCGTTAAAAATCAGAAAAATGCTATACAGTAAAATCTTCTAAGACGGAATTGCATAGGAAAGAAAAAAAATGAGTTATAGACAATTAGCCTTCTTAGCAGGTGTAAATGTATTATATATTCTTTTCTTACATACTAGTATATTCATTTTTAATGGATCAACACATTTTTCAATTTAAGACAGGATTCCATCATAAGCAGGTTCTTTTTCACACGTTTTACTATATTTTAATTTAGCCATATTTTAATAAGTGTATAAATCTACTATTCTTTAAAAAGAATAAATTTTAATGTTTAATTATAAAATAATGGCGATTTAAAAATGTATGCATGTTTTGAAAAGATTTTTATGCCAGATCTTATTTTACTGATCTTCGAACGGACCAGGCACGCCGAGATAATGATTTTCATACGGGTCAAAACCAGGACTAAAAATTTTGAGGCGTGAAGACTAGGAAGAATGAAACCAGTCCCGGCTCTGTACGGAAAAAATAATTTAAGGCACGGCCTTATCCTTCAGGAAAAAAGTAAGGCCCGGCCCGGCCCGTAAAGAGTAATCACTAGGCCCGGCCCGGCCCGTAAAGAGTAATCACTAGGCCCGGCCCGGTCCGAGCCTTCAGAAAAAAATATGGCCCGGCCCGGCCCGAGTGCCGTGAAGAAAAATAGGCCCGAGCCCGGCCCGCGGGCCGGGCCGGGCCGAGTACGGGCTTCGGGCCTTGACCCGGCCCGTGCAGATCTCTACCGGGAACGCTATTTTTCAAGCCCTGAAGGAAGGTGTCGAGGTGACAGCAAGGCAACAGTTCTTGAATACCCTCATATTCTCCAAATCAAAGCACCTGCAGACTTCTTTTTGTTTCTCCGCCTCAAAGGAATCCTGAAAGGCCTGCGCTTTGCAGACATTGCAGAGATCCAACAACGTGTGACAACTGTGCTTTGAGAGATTCCGAAAGAAGCATTTGCTAAAAGTTTCCAGCAGCTGTACAACAAATGTTAAAAGTGTGTTGTAACTAATGGTGATTACTTTGAATGTCAGTAAAGGTATTTTGTTTGTAACTCTTCCTTTATTTTCTGAGACCATTCACCAAACTTTTTGAATGCACCTTGTATATATTTGTTTGTGTCAGTGAAGTCGCTGGATCCCTGAGACCAAGACACTTCCAAAAAAGCTGGGTCCTTTTTTTTAGAAATAAGATTTTAATGTATTTCATAAAAAAATTTGTGATTATCCACTAAATATTTTATTCCTTGCAAGGAAAAATTATGCATCCTGAAGTACCCATCACATTTTTTTTATGCATATCGTCTCCAATTTTTTGCTTAAGGGTTGTCTTCCCGCACTTGAAAACACCTGCTCGCTAATGTTAATCCTATGGGGCATTATTTTTCTAATATCTCATTTGCATTTCAATATTTAAAAAAAAAAATTGCATTGGATAGCAGAGATCAATCTCTATTTCCGCCGTTGATTACTTTTTCGATTCTCTTTGCGGATTTTTACAGAAGGACGATACTTTCACTTTTGAAACTAGTTCCGAAAGTGAAAGTATCTTTGTAAAAAAAAATCTGCAAAGAAAATCATAAAAGTAATCAATGGCAAAAATAGAGATTGATCTCTGCTATTCAATGCAAAAAAAAAAATCGTTTAAAAATATTGAAATGCAAATGAGATATTAGAAAAATAATGCCCCATAGGATTAACATTAGTGAGCTGGTGTTTTCAAGTGCATGAAGAGGACCCTTAAATGATGCGCCATAGCATATCCAAGATTGAAAAATTTGTTAAGTTGAAAATAATTTTTTTTTTTTACTTTCACTGACATGCTCACTACTTCCCTCATTTTACAACTCTAACTGAAAATTATGGTGGTACTTTGTTCTAGGGGCCTTGAAGCGATAGATACAATGGCAAAGTTGAATTTGGTGGAAAAAAGCAAATATTTCAAAAACACTTTCAACCTTTATTTACATTTTCAAAATGTCATCAGATTATTATATCTTAATGAAATAAATATCAATGTACCAAATGCAGAAGCAGTTTGTTTAATCTATTCATAAATAAGTCATATAATAATTTTATTTAGATATATAACATAAAATATGCAACATTAATAAACCATATGAGATAAGAAATTTTTTCATTGGTCGCCGTTTCAGTTTCATGATTGTTTATATTATTTGGCATGAAATTGCACTTTCTTAGACTGAATTATGCTAAGGCCTCTATACCAAAGAAATACCAAAATTTCTTTTATAAAAAAGAATCTTTTAAACCTTCTAAACTTATACTTTTTATATAGCAAAATCGTAATCAAATGACTAAAGAAGCAAAGCGAGCTGCCAAGGTTGAGAAAAAGCTTAGAATATTACTGGGTGGCTATCAGGTATTATCTCATTTCTATATGAAAGTATTTTTGTTTTATATTCAGGAAAAATTTTCATATTTCCATATGAAAATTCAACCTGCTGGAATACATATTTAACATAATGAGATGCTAGGTAACTCTTTGGCTATGTAGTTAGATTTCTGAACATAACGATTTTTGCAAACATCTCTTCGCTACAATTATTAGTTTAAAATTATGTTTTTAAATCAATTTAATCAGTTGTGTTAATTTATGACTTTTGACATTCATATGCATGTGTATGTCACATTCATATTCAAACTAATGAGCATATCTCAATTTGAGCTTCTACTATTTTTTATGACCGACATACAGTAATGAATTTATCACTTTCTTTTATATGATTTTTATACACTTGTACTAGTATAATTTAATAGTATCTCATTGCACTATTTTAAAAACAAACAGTAAAAGATATGCATAGAAAGTGTATGGTACTAGAACCAAAATAAATTGCTTAAATTTAGTCTCTAAAGTAAAAAAATTGAATTTCATTGATATTTCTAAAAAAAAAATTTCAATTCTGTATTTTAAAATATTCTATGGACCTTTTTTTAGAGGGGGGGGGGGGTTAAGAGTATAAATAGGGAATAGCATGAATTAGGGAAATTGCATTTAGAAATACAATTTATCTCAGATGCATTCCCATTTCTTTAATCAAAAGGCTGATTATTCATTTTTAAAGAAAGGGTAATCGTTTCTGAATAATGATTCAATCATTTTTCTTGAAGTAATGAAATAAAGTTTAGAAATAAAATGGAATTTTGAAAACCTAAACACTGTAAATACTGATTTGTTTTGTGGTATCTTTGATAATTTGTAAAATCAGATATTTGAAATGGTGTCATTTAAAATAGTGTGAAAAGAAAGAAAAAAATCAAACTTGTTTCAGATAAATATATCTTTTCCCATTGTATTTCTAGCATCTGTCTATATGAGATCCCTATTTGTATATTTTAATAATTATTCTGTTCTTTATGTATTTCTGAAATACGGTAAAACTTGTAACTATCAGACATCTTGGACTGTGAATTTTTGTCTGCTATTCTGAGGTTAAAGCATACAATTATATATAGCAAAGCAGGGCATGAAGTTTCAAGTCTACAGACAGTCATTCCATATAAAATACTTGTTGCCAAAATTTTATACCAGTTGAAAATTCTTTACATAGCATCTCAAGATGTAATAAGAACCCTTTCTTTTCATTTGTTATTTATTTATTGCAGTTTATTTGTCTGTAATGCTTATTATAGATTTTCATAGTAAATATAAAACCATTATCTATTAATAAAACCTATTCAAGTTTTTTTCTATGATTTGATAAAAAGTTACTTAATAATTAAAATACTTATAAGCATATTATGAATACAATCATGAACATATTCACATGTAACAACATTACATTTCTAAATAAATTAAAAGTAGGGGTGAATTGTATTATGGAATGTCATTGGAATATAGTATTGAATTTAGATTAGCATTTCATTCTAACTAACTGACTCGACATGTGTTGTCCGGGCCAGAGATAATAATTTGAAATAAATATCAAATTTGTATGATTTTATATCTTTAACCTGATTTTGTATGAATTTATATTTTTAAATGATGAAAAAAAATAAAAATTCATGAAAAAATATTGATATTTAGTGGTAAAAGTGCTCATAAGAAGACATATTCCTGTTTTTTTTCACTTAGGGCCATTTCATAGTTAAAAAAAATAGTTCTTGTTAACAAAACTCTTTGAAATCAGTTATATATATATATATATATATATAATTATTATATCATTGAATTTCAAAAAACATATCAAGTTCTTGTAACATTCTAATTAAATCTCCAAAGAGATAATTAATAATAATGTGTAGACAGAATACCACATAGTGGTAATAAATTAACAAGTGCAATCATAATATTACCATAGTTTGTGCTTCAATGGTAATTGGCCAAAAATACTGAAAATATGAAAAATATTTATAAAGAGAGAGAGAAAAAAAAAAAAAATTATATATATATATATATATATATATAATAAACCATAAAATGTTAATAATTTGGAGTTGATATCAAGTGAATACAAATGGATTAAGAAATGAAATATGAACTAAATATAATGGAAAATTTGATAACAAGAGATTTAAATTAGAATTGGATATGAAAAAACACGTGTAGATATAATCTTCAGCCTGGATGTATCCATACGTGTTTTAAAAATAATTCAGTATTTCATAATTATACTGGCTTATATGCTAAGATCAGTATAATCATCCAGGAGGTATACTGAATTATTACCAGAAAACAATTGGAAATAAAAAAACTTGTAAAGAATAGATAAAATATTTACTCAACTTAATTATCCAAAAATCAATAAACAACACTATACTGAATTATTACCAGATAACAGTTGGAAATAATAAAATTGGAAATAAAAAACAAATAATAATTAGATTACTTATGTGTTTCAATCATTTTAATGCAATGCAGTATTTAAAAGATTTTATTAAAATTAAACATTCAAATAAAATATTTAATATATATATATATTGCATATAGTTATGCTTGTGATTTATAATCAACAATGTTATCCATGTATAATTTTATGTGTTTTTGTATAAGTAATTTTTACAGTTATTTTAATACAATGCATATTTTATAGACTTTTTATAACTAATCATTAGTATCACTTAATATAAAGGTGATCGACTAAACGCACAATCACATTAACTATATAAAGTGTAAATAATGTTCAACCATCTTAAGTATTGTCATTATATGTTTTAATGGTATGTGTTTTAATTTTATTTATATATGTTATAAAACTGATCATTAGTATCACTTAATATAAAGGTGATCGGCTAAACGCACAATCACAGTAACTATATAAAGTGTAAATAATGTTCAATCATCTTAATTATTGTCCTTATATGTTTTAATGGTATATGTTTTAATTGTATTTATGTATGTTTTAATTGTAATTTGCTATCTTTTATCGCATACTAAAACAATAATTTATTACATAACATGTTTATATTTATATGATGCAATAAATGTTATTTAAAAGAGTTGATAATTGAATTTATTAAAAAAAATAGGATAACCATATAGTTTTGCATGATCTCTAATAAATCTAATATTTTTGTTTTTATTTATATCTGAGCATAGATATTTTATACAGTAGAGATAATTGATAATTATATTTTTATAAACTGATTTATGTAAACATGAAGCAAAATTGGTAAAAATATTTACTTTAAATGGAAAATCAAATCTTTTATCATAAATCAGTGGTGATGTGCATTTTTTATCATTGAAATAAAATATGATAATGTCATCAATATAGCGATAAAATACATAATCATTGTTCGGACCAATATTTCTTTCATAATAATATAAGTAAAGGTCAGAGAGAATACTAGAAGCAGTCCCACTCTGCAGTATTCCCTGGCATTGTTTATAAATAATATTGTCATATATGATGTAATTATTATGCAATGTAAAATTTAGTAAATTTTTAAAAAAATTTACAGAAATATGATCTTTTAATTTGAATTGAGATTTAAATTCTTTAAATAATATGCACATTGTTTTATGTAAGTTTTTTATATCAATGTTATTAAATAAATCATTAAAATCCAATGCTTTTATGAATTTTACCGGATTGATATTATGTATTTTATTAATAAGCTGAAAACTGTTTTTTAGGCAATGTTGGTTATTATGTTTTATCATTATATCATATATCTGCTTTAAAATATTAAGTAGTAAATTGCTTGCATTATTATTATATGTGTTACGCCCAATGGTAACTGTGCAAAATTTAATTGGATTTTTATGAAATTTTGGAATTATAACAAGATAAGGATAATTTAAATTATTACATTTGATTTTTAGTAATTTGTGATAATTTAATAATTTTCTATTATTAATTTCAATATTTAATTTAGTTTTATTAAAAATATTACTTGTGTTAATTGCATTGTGAATCAACACTTTATAGTACTCTTTACAAATAATAGCATAATTATTTGGAGATTTATCTACATGAGTAATTATAAATTTGTTTTGTAATTCTGATATATGTTTATTTATATTTTTAAAAGCTGCATGTGTAATATGTTGATAATTTTTTATAATTTCATTTTTAAATTTATCTATTACAGAAAATCTCATAGTTCTTATCGTCTGAACCCTCAGAAATAACAATCAGTAATAAATATTACCGTATCCAAAGCCCTCTTTAAAATTTTGTGAAAAAAATATGCCATTTAGTAGTGAAAACATGAGTCAAAGCCGCACCAAAGCAGCCTGCATTTTAGCGTAGACATTAAGCGTAGTTAGATTATTGCTTTTTTAAATACTTCTACTTGTCCAAATCTTTTGAAATTTTTATAGGTGATGTAAATGCTGCTTGCCTAAATGCTTTTAAAAAGATTGTGTTGAAATACTGACATTTAGTTACTTTTAGTGTAAAAAAAAAGATGGTTTTTGGGAGGAACATGCAGTCAGGATTTTTTCGAAAATGTTAAAATTCAGTTTTTCAAAATTGACTGCACCGTCGAAAGGAAGAATGTCTCAGTTTTAAATGGGTATTTTTTTGCAGGGATGCCCCTTTTCCACCTAAAGGCGGAGTTCTGCTTTTTTTTTTATTATTTTGCAATTTCTGCTTTTTTATGAAAATCCACAATTTTTGCTTGTTTATATAAAACCCGCAATTTCTGCTTTTTATATAAAATACACAATTTCCGCTTTTTTATAGATCAAATCTGTGATTTCTGCAGATTCTCCTCCATAATTCCATGATATTATCTTTTTTTTTTTATTGCCCATAATTAAAAAATATATGCATTTCTTCAGTTTCATCTCACTATCTATCCTGTATATGGCTTGCTACACAGCAGCGCATTTTTCCGGAGATGCACGGGAATCGCGACAGACGAAGTTCGGCTCTCCATCCTGCCTGTTGTCAGGGAGGGATGCCACTTTTCTGCTTTTCTTGTTTTTTAAAAAATCGATCAGCAATTTCTGTGGAATTGTAAAAAAAAAAATGCATTGATGATGATGCTGGGAAGAAAGCCGAGAATTACGTCAAATGATCCATGAATAAAATTTCAAAATTAGGTCAATCACTTGAGAAAAAAATCATGACTTTCTTCAAACAGTCACAGGGAAACTCGTGAATTTCATCAAGAGGTCGCGGAATAAAACTTGCGAATTTCATTAATCCGTCGCAGAATAAAATCGTGATTTTTGTCAAATGGATTAGGAAATAGGCTTATATAGCTGTTCTTATGACTTCTATCACTACTGTCAATTATCACTATTTTCTGGTTCAATTCCATTCCCATTATGTCTATTTCCCTAATTATCTAAATTCAAATCTATCATATTAAGTTCAAATGTTTATGTTTAATTATCTTTTAATAATCTTGAACATAGTTTTACTATATTTGAATATAATTTACTTTTATTAAACAAATTATAAGTTCAAATAAGTTTAATTTACCTTTTCTATGAGTTTTATCCTTTATAATCTTTTCATTACGTTTTAACTTCCCAAGAACTTCTATTGTTTATTTCCTCCCGACATTGTTATTCTGCTCTTACCGGCTGACTGAATAATTTGGCCAAAGGCCGATTGTTTGCATCTTATCAAACACTATGTATGGGTTTGATATATTTTTATATTCAATCCTTTTAATTATCACAAAATTTATTTACACAATAAAATACAGATATGGGACATTTTGACGAGATGATGATATAGACAATTATTTACATATATGTACAAATTCTAAATTAATTTTACCTTGGTTCTGATCATCGTACTATATCCAATAAAAAGATGATCCTAAATTATTTTCTTCTAGTAACACTTTATTCCATGCCGTCATTCTTTTTCTGTAACATTAGACGGTATTCTTTTTAATTCACATTTCGTAGCTACTCTTCACAAAAACATTCTTTTTCACTACACAACCAAATAACTGATGCCAATTTCCTTTTCCTAAATTTTTAACCTCTGCTCGAGATAATGAAATGTAAAGAGAAGGCAAAAGAAAATACAGCTCCGTTGCTATAGCAACGAGTCGCATTTGACAAATAAAATGAAATATAAAAGAAACAATTTTATCGGCGTTAACAAAAAATCGTCTGCATAAATAAAAATATTAATTTACCGATTCCCAACATACTCCCACCTTTAATTTAGGTGGAAACCAAATTAAACCAACGATCACTTGTGATCAAAGAACATACTAACTTAAAATAAAAAGCGTAAATATAAATATAAATAAAATAATAACTAAACGCAAACAAATAATAAAACATTTAGAGTTCTAGAAAAATGTCAGTTCAGAGTTCTAGAAAAAAGTCAGTTCAGAGTTCTAGAAAAAAGTCAGTTCAGAGTTCTAGAAAAAAGTCAGTTCAGAGTTCTAGAAAAAAGTCAGTTCAGAGTTCTAGAAAAATGTCAGTTCAGAGTTCTAGAAAAAAGTCAGTTCAGAGTTCTAGAAAAAAGGTCAGTTCTGAGTTCTAGAAAAAAGGTCAGTTCAGCATTCTAGAAAAAGTCAGCTCAGCGTATTCATACAAAATCATTTCACAGGTCTTTTTACTTCTCTACCACTTCTAGTTGTACTATTTTTCACAACCTGGATTATAGGATCCTCGGGACTTGATATCTCTAAAGGGTAGAGTTTGCGAAGTGGACGCACTAATGTTCCTGAACTTGTTTTAACTTCAGCCACTCTAGCCGCTCCATCTCAACTTGGAAAAATTTTAATTATTTTTCCTATAGGCCAATGAAGTCTCTTCTGGTTTAATTCGATTAAGACGACTTCACCTTGTCTGACAACTTGTCCTTTCTCTTTTGATTTCTGGACCAATTCTGCCAAATATTCGTTTCTGAATCTATTTCTGAGTTGTTGCCGAATATTTTGACAATATTTGTATCTGGATTGAAGTTTACTTGAATCTATTCTATATAAATCAGGAACACCTATTTCCTCAATATCTTGTAAAAATGATGATGGAGTCAAAGGTACAAATTTATCTGTTTCTTCGAAAATATAGGTTAGAGGCCTTTTATTTACTATTGCTTCGACATCACATATAACAGTCATAAGTACTTCAAACGTTAAAGTTGCAGTACCGAGTGTTCTTATCAATGGAATTTTAACAGATCTGACCAGGCGCTCCCACCATCCACCCCACCAAGCTGCTGTTGGAGGGATGAACTTCCATTTAATTGGAGACAGTTCTTCAGAAGAAACTATTTCCTTCCAATCCAGTGATTTTAAGAGGTTATTTGTGCCTCTAAAGTTGGTGCCATTATCACAGTATATAGTGGTCGGCCTTCCTCTTCTGCATATAAATCTTCGGAGAGACTGAATGAAACCTTCTGTTGAAAGACTGGATACAAGTTCCAAATGTATTGCTCTGTATACTGCACATGTAAAAAGTACAACCCAAACTTTAGACCTTGGCTTTACGAAAAGAGGACCGAATAGATCAGTTCCAACAACTTCAAATACTTTAGAATCTCTGACTCGATCTAGAGGTAGATGAATTGGGGGTGTAGTGTATGGTTTTGCGGAGTATCTTTTACATTTGTGACACTTAGACAGTTGACTTCTAATGTTGCATCTAGAAGAAATTATCTAATACTTTTCTCTTAAAATGGATCCAACTGTTTTAAGTCCAGCATGACAGTTCTTTAAATGACATTCTTGAATCAGACAATTGACTACATGATGTTTTGATGGTAATAAAATTGGATATCTGAATGAAAACTCGTCATCTCTCTCTAACAGTGGCGCAGCCAGAATTCGGTTCTAGGGGGGTTTTGAGTTTATAATAAAGATGGTCGCCGGTTATATGAATCATCGGTTAATGGAATCAGTCTTTTAAATGAATGAAATCATAATGCTTTTCGCCGCAATTACGTTGGTTATGATTCATTTAAACAGCGTTTACAATATTAGAGTTACAAACTATAAAATGCACCAATGAAATAACACAAAACTAGGTTATAGAGTTGGAATCCATTTGTTCAATCAAAAATACACAAGGTTTCATTACAAGAGAATCACGAATTCTTATTCCTAACGTTAATAATAATGAAGCAATTTTATCAAAATTTTCAATAGACTTACCTTGCTTTTTGCCAAATGTAACTAGTCATTAAAAACTTTTAGGACTAGAGTCTTGAAATTTTATATGGATGTTACTTAAAAGACGTAAATGCTCCCCAGAATTTATTTTTGCAATTCGAAATTTAAAAGAATGCAAGAGTAAGAAGCATTCTAAAATTGCGATTTATGTGACACAATTGGTATGAAAACTTGAAATTTGGCATGATGATTACTTTTATGTAGTAAATGCTTCCTTATAACATTTTTAAAAACATTTAAAAATTTAAAAGGACGAAATGAGCTGAAAACTTTCTAAAAGTGTTCTAAATTATGATTTAGCTGAAACTGTTACTGTTAGAAACTTGAAATTTAGTATAGATATTACTTTTAAGATGGAAATGCTTGGCATAAAGAATTTATTATAAATCGGAAATTTAAAGGTGTGAAACAGCTGAAAGTATTCTAAATTACGATTTATTTAGACCTCACGTCATATTGGGCTTTTTGAAAATTTTTATCAACTATCTTTGAACTACAATTGAAAAAATATGTATAATCATTAAAATTTACAAAAAATATAAATTAAATTATATTTTGCATCATATAAATACAGTTTTAACTATGAAATTCTGCATGTTTAAATATTTAATGGAAAGTTTGTTGTTTTGCTTTGTTTTTTTATGGGGGGGGGGGGGGTAGATAATTTATATTTCTTTAGACCAGAAATTTTTGCTGTTATTGTAAATTATTTACAGTTATTTAAATGAATAATCTACTGTTTTTCACAATGACATAAATATATTAAAATATGTGATATAAATCTATAATATGTTATTTTAATTTTGTTTTTTTTATCCAAACGTATAAAAAAATTTTAGACTTATGAAAAATATGGAAGCATATTTTTCATATGATTTTTTAAAATCTGGGATTCATTATTTTGTAATTAGAATAAACTGTCTATATATTAATTGTTTTTAGCAATTCAAATTCTTTGTTGTTGTTTAATATGTTTTTATAATACAGTTTAATTATATAGATGCAATTTAAACTATGAAATTTTGCATATTTATATATTTATTGAAAAGTAAAGTCTAAATAAATAAACCAAAAAAAAGAAAAAAAATAGACAATTGGTACTCCTACAGACCACAAGATACTTGTTTTAATTTATTTACTATTATTTGCATAAATAAACTACTATTTTTCACAGTGGATTAAAATATGTTACATAAAATTGTAACATGCTGCTTTAATTATTTATTTAGTTTAACTTTTTCTGTTAGTATTAATAGTATTTCAATCATAATAGTACTTCAAAATATATCGTATTTTAAACAACTAATTTTTTAAATCTTGGATTCTTGTGTTTATAATTAGAAAAACTGTGCATGTACTTAAAAATAAGTTCTAAAAAGATATTGGATTACTAAAAATAGTTATTGTATAGGCAGTAAAGACAAAAAGAATGCAATATTTTAAAAATCGTATTAAAGTTTAAAAAAATATTTTTAAAAAATCATGAAAGATTTAAAATATTTGTATAATAAATTAAAATTAAAATAATATATTATATATTTATATCAAGTACTATAATTTATTTCTCTGTAAAAAACAGTAGATTATTCATTTAAATAACTGTAATTAATTTTAAATAACAGTAAAATTTCTGGTCTATAGAAATATAAATTACCTATTTCTTTTTTCTTTTACTTTTCATTATACATTTAAACGTGCAGAATTTCATAGTTGAAACTGCACTTATATGATACAAAACATATATTTAATTTATATTTTTCATAAATTTCAATGATTATGCATTTTTCTCCAATTGTAGTTCAAAAGTTAATGATAAAAAATTTTCGCTGCGAAAAATAAGTTTAGCTGGGGATTCAAACCCAAACACAAAAATCTCAAGTCCAGCGCTCTACCGACCAGGCTATGAAGCTGCTTGCCAAAGGAAGAAATTTATCCAATTATAAACTGTGACGTAAACTTTGAGACCTTTCTCAAGACCCCCTGGGTATTGCGCTTTATGACTTTCATATATTTATCTACTAACTATACTCAATACACAAATGTTCCCCACATTCTGTGACATCGACCTCGGAACCTGTTCTTGTAAGATGTGATACTGCAAAAAAATTAGTCAAGGTATATAGACAGTGTATAAAACTTCTATAACAATAAACATCAAAATAAGTTAAACCCTTTCCTTATAATAGAAGAGCAAAACTTTTATCTTATGAGGCGATTATATGTCCTAAGGAATATTGGCATTGTGATTAATTGAAACTCCTGTTGCAACTTTAATGTTTCACAGCAGTGGTGCAATAATTTTTTCTTTAATGTTACAGTCTTTATACAGTGTGCTTTCATTTGTCGGGTTATCTGAATTGTTGCATATCAGAACTGGGCACAGTTTTGATGGGTTCAGATAATTGGCATTCTACTGTATAGGTGTTGGGTTTTGAAAAACTGTTCATTAAATGAAGGTGTCTGCTATTTGGAGATAGTCCATTATGGAAGTTTTACTGTACTATAATTATAAAGAATCAGTGTGAAAATGTCATAATTATCTTGAGTAATTAAAGTATGGCTGCTATTTCAGTCTTATCCTTTCTATTCTTCTAGTCTAGAAACCAGGCTTTGATGAAACAACATCAAGACTTAGTTGAGCAAGTGGAACAAACACATTTAGAACTGAATACCTTCAAGAGTTTACAAGAATCAGAAGGTTTGGCTATCACTAAAAGAGTTGAAGTAAGTTATTTGAGATTAGATTAGTGAAAATAATTCATAATCTTTGGTTTGTTTGTAATAAAAATCTTTGGTTTGTTTGTAAATTGCAATGCCTATATTTATTTTTCATTAAGTTAATTAATTATTTGATTCTCATTTTTTAAATGGCGATTTAAATTTATGTACCTTATTTTGCTGAATGTATTAGAGTAAGGTTCGTTAAATTAAATTGTGTCCTTCACATTTTACTCATTCTCAGTACAAAATTTTTAACTTTCTCTAACATGAATGTGTAGTTAATTTTTAAGTATTTTTGTCTACTTTTGCTATGTATGCTTTTATTTATTTTCCGGTGTATAGGATGCTCCTTTGCATAAGATACACTCCAAAATTTAACACATTTTTCTAGGTGAAAACATGAAAATAAAAGAATGACAATACCTAATTTAAAATATTTAAATTAAAATCAAACATTTATTTTAATGCAATAATAATATTCCCTGAACTTAATTAAAAAATTGCTTTATGCTCAGTAACACATAAATATCTAATTAGTAGAATTAATCTATAAAAATATTCATTTCTAAAGTTAAATATGATTCTTCATATATAAATTATGTTAGTCGATGTAACTAATTAAATTTATTTATTTCCCCTCCTCCCCCCCCCCTCTTTTTTTTTCATTTTTAAATAAAGTATTAATGAAAGCACAGTATACATCATACAAACATGAATCTCAAAGAAAATATTTCTTTAAAAAATCTGTACCTTCATTGTATTAGATGTATCCCATTTTCAAGGTGCAATTCTAAGTGTAAAATGGTGTCTTATTCACTGGAAAATATGGTATTTATTTTAGTGTTTTTAATTGTAATTGGACATTTATCTGCATTTTGCACAAAATATTGAAAATACAGTAGGGGTAACTGGGATAATTTTTTAACAAAAAGTAAATTTTTGTTATAGAAAAGGGTTTTTTAGATGTAATTCAGATTTTATTTTCTTATAATATTAATAATCTATAAATTATTCTCAACAAAATCATTAAATATTTTTTGCAAATAAATAAAAACATATCTAAAAATTACCCCAGCAATTGGGGTAAAACTTAGAAATACAAGGATAATTATTAGACACTGGATTTTTATGTTATATAAATTGCAAATAAGATGCTAACACAAGCAAATTCAACTTTTATTAGTTAATTTACAAAACATCATATAGAACTTAAAGGTTCTATATAGGTCAGCAATCTCATCTTTGCATGGAATTTTAAAGCAGTACATGGAATCAGTCTGAACTGAACCATGAAACAGAAACTTTATATATTTTCAGTATTGCAGGTTATCAAAATTTATTGTCTCCATACCATTTCAATAATTTCATTTCTCGGTGCTCAGGTTTTTTTTCATTTTCTTTATAAACCTTCAACACTTTGCCAACATAGCATAAAAATCCTAATAAGCATTAAAAAATTTGTCACAAGCAATGTTTTTTATTACATTTCTTTAAGTGAAGCAACAGTTGACTTGGATTTCTTGGTAAGACAGATTTTTCAATATTACTGGTAGCATTGGGGCTGCCTTATAAACTGATGTCATTGGATACATCACTGTGATAACTTTCATCATCTAATGAACTTCCAGATTCTGGTTACATTTTCCTTTGAAGTCTTCTCTTTCTTTTTTATGAATATTCTTCTCTTTTTATTTTATTTGTTTCAAATAGTCATCAGATGTTGTAACAACTGCATCTATACCTATTTTCCTTCTGCAATACTTCTTGGGGTTATCTTAGTAAAGTTTTTTCAAAGCTTCTATGGCCTGTAGAGTTAACACCAAGTTTTAGTTATGTTTTTCTAGAAGTAGGGGCATCCTCTTGCAGACTAGGTGAAGGTATTGATGCTGGTCTGTCAGATGTTCAAGCATCATTCTGCACTTCTTTCAATTCTGGCCCAGTTTTAGATAAGGAACATTCAGTTTCAGTAGTTGCAGGTATATCATGCGCCATATTGTACCACTCCAACTTGTAAAATTTGCTGCAGAATTTACTAGATAAATTCAAGTAGAAGAAAATCTAAATAAAATATTTTTTCTCGTTAACCCTGACAACCATACTTTCCCTAAAATATTGCTGAATTTCACCTTATTCATTATTGTTCATTTTGTCATCAATTTCTTGTTCCCATATTGCAATTTCTTTATCGGATAGGATTTTAAGTGAACGAGAGCAGTGTTTGTCTATTGGCTGTAAAATATCAGTTGTGTGAGGCGATAGTTTCAAAGCTGAAATACTGCTGGAAAAGCCAGTTTGTGTCCAAACTTAAATGAGACACATGTTCATAAATAATAATAATTTGTGATCTAAAATCTTTTAATTAATACTTTACTTTAATCATAACTAAACAACAGAATTTCCATTTTAGAGTCACTTTCAACTACTTTTACAATAAGTAAGCAAAGACATCAAATTACAGTTAACAAACCATAATCTGTATATAAACTGCTAATTTTAACTGCAACCCGATGTTTTCATTTACATGAATGTTACTTTATTATGCTTTGTAAATTCAAAAAATGATGTGCTGAAAACCAAGTCAAGTCATTAATTTTTAATAAAGTAACATATTAGCTTTGTAATTTTATTGATTTCTTTTCAAATTATAAATAATACCATCTATGAGTGGATAATCAATGGTAAATGGGCTCTTGAGATATTTATTTTTATATTTTAATGAGCTTAACATTCCTAAGACACATAAAAAATTATTTAAACCCAATTTTCTTTGTCTAAGAATTATCCCAGGGTGTCTAAACATTACCCCAAGTATTATCTAAGAATTACCCCCAGTGCCTTTTTGAGAGGCTTACATTCCTCTCAGCTTATGAATGTTGAAATTTTCTGTTAATAAATTCAAAGGTAGTCAGTTCCTTTTTTAGTACCATTTAATATTTTAAACTAAGGTAAATAAAAACAAAACACATTTTTCATTTTTATCAGGCGTCTAATCTAATTTTAATTAAAATCAGAAACATTTTTTTTTGTCTTCAAAATTTCTGGTAGTAATGATATGCTAGATACGCTTCTGTGCATGCCCAAATGATTCATTCGAATAATCAAAATAATCATTATGCCCATCACTAAAATAAATATCTGCTATAAACAAATTTCAATGTGCTGAAAGTAAAAGTTGGCAGCCAATTTTTGAGAGGCATTTTTCTCCTGGAATAGAAAATTTGCTAACATGTGGTTTACAGTTCAGGAAACTTTTATACAATGAGAAAAGGGGTTTAAAAACTTACATTCAAACACAAAAAGAACTAAAATTAACAGTTTTTAAACATCAAGTGTGTCTAATAATTACTCCAAACTTTTGTGTCTAAAAATTACCCGGTTACCCCTGGTGTTTTTGTGCCTGTTTTTTCTTTCATACTTGTATAATTGGTTAGCCAATTTTAGTAAGAAATTCAAATTATATATATGTATTTTTTTTTTAAAGAAAAAAATAGTTTTCATATAAACAGTTTATTTTATTCATTTCTCTGTAGCTATTTTATGTTTCTAGTAACATTTATCAAACTAATTAAATAAAAATACAAGGATATAATTAAAATAATGTATTAAAATAAAACACAACATTTACTAAATGGTGCACACATTAAAATCGTGAATTTACAAACACATTTAAAATAATCTATGTTTCGTTTCGCTTCTGCGAACGTCATCAGGATGTTACAAACAAGTCTAAAATGCCAAAATGGGCATCTGCCCATTTTGGAAATTTTGAAAATTAAATACAGTACTATATAGTACTAGATGTCTTTGGCGACCACTTTGGCCTCCCTTAAATGTATGCTAAGCATTGCAGCATATTCCTTTTATTCATAATTTAATTGTTTAATTCTTTGCCAAATCAGAAGATTCTGATAGAGAAATCAAGAACTCTTTGCTATCATGGAAGCCTTTTGTATATTTTTTGTTGTTATGTATTTTATCTTTCTGGTATAAAGCTTGACAAAAACTGTTTAACTGAGCCCACTGTCAATTGGGATATTTTAGCTAATACGATTTGGTGCAATGAAGTGTTTTTTGTGAAAAGTCTTTAATGATATCCACATTCACATTAAACCATATTGTTGCTAATATTTTTTTTTGTTTTAGGCTCACCTTGGCTGTAGATTCAATTATAGAAGATTAGAAAGTCATTATTATTAATGTTCGGAAACATCTGTCTTTCTGTCCTTCTATACCTGGAAAATCTCTGCTCACGGAGCGAGCCGAGAGGCAGTATCAGTGTCAACAAATTCGGAAAAATCCCGAAATTGTTGATATTCAGTATCAAAAAGATTGGCCCTTAATTAACAAAGATATCAATTAAAAACTTTTCGAATATTAACCAAAAAAAAGAAATTTTTTTCTTAAACAAAGAATTTCAGTTTTAACTGCAAAGGAATCCTGCTGCCAGGCTCGCAAATGACCAATCAGCTTTCGTCTTTGATCTGCACCCTGATATTTTTCTTTCCAGCTGCGGTAAAAATGGTGTGCCGTGTGTTTTCCGGTCTTTTTCGAAAAAATTACTCCATCTGCACAAAAATTTGCAAACAAGCGTAAAAAAAAAAAAATCTCGATTTCAGGAAGGTCAAATTCGACCAATTAGAAAACAAGATATTAATTAAGAATTTTAATTTTTCGAGCAATTTTATCTGGCACGTGTTCGATGAATATTTTGAGAGGAGACAGCCATCTAGATCAAAATCATTCTAATTTTCATAGTGGAACTGTTTCAGCGTCTTTAAAATTTTTTTAAAGTATTCCACATTTATCTATTTGAAAATTACGAATCTAAAGGTATCTTTCAACGGTGATTCCAAATATCTAATTTTCATAACGATCGGATAATTTGATCCAGAAATATCATATATTTTTAAATTATTTGATTTGTTTAAAAAGAAATGTTTTTAAGGCATCATTTATCGGCTTGACTGGGCAGAGATATCATCAGACATCACATCACTTTCTGTGTAAAGAGATGAAATGATGCATTTGAAAAGGATTGGAATTTTTATAGGTTATATAATTTTTTTTTAATATGGATTTTTGATATGAAAATTATCTATTCTTGCTTAAAATGGGCTGTGATTTCATAGATTCAAAAGATTTTTGAATTTGGCCTATAATTTTTTATTTTAGCAAAATCCTGATTTTGTATTAAAAAAAAAGAAAAGAAAAACCTAAGTATATTGCTATTTCATTTCAAATTACAGTAAACTCTCAATTATCCGCGGAATTGAGTGGCGCGACTATCGCGGATAATCCACAAAATTTTGAAAAAGGGGAACAAAGCAACACAAATATGTACTTGAACAATTTATACACATAATAAGTAACACAAGCATACATTTTACAGTTTCTACACACAATGGGTAACATAAAGATACTTATTACTTCAGGAATAATAAAATTATTCATTACTTACAAACTTGTAGGTTTATTTCTTTAGAAAATCCGTCAAAAGTGTCTGGTTTTTTGTACTGAAACACTTCTTCTTTATTTGCGATTGAAGTTTTTTAAGTACTATTTTATCACAAAGTGACGCGTCATCCTCTTCCTCTAGATATTGGATAAGTCCTTCAACGTGAGCTAAAGCTGCGTCGTAGCTCATTTTCTTTTGTACCTTATCATCTTCTTCGTCACTCTCTTCCAAATTCATACCTAACGCTTCTTCAATAATTTGGTCATCAGTTGCATGTTCGAAGCCTGGATCGTCAGCATCACAATTAATCCACTCAATGATATTATCTTCATCGACATTTTCTCCACCAGCAACAGATTTTGCTAAATTCGCTAGATTATGAACGGAAACTTCTTCCTCTTCCTTTTCTGATTCTACTAGAGATTTTTCTATACTTGGCAAAATCTTCCGCCAGGATTTTATTAATGTGGATTTCTGTACCGACTCCCAAGCACTGTTTACTTCATAAATGCTATCGAGAATCGTGTAATCTTTGAAAAAGCTTTTAAGATCATCTCCCTCTTCAATTCTTTTTTTCAGTAATTTCGTTCTGTATTTTTTCTTAATTGAAGCGATTACGCCCTGGTCCATAGGCTGGATAAGAGCTGTAACATTGGGAGGCAAAAATTTTGCAAAAATATTTCCATCTTCTTATTTCAATTGTAGTTCTCCAGGGTGAGATGGGGCGTTGTCAATTAGCAACACAGCTTTCTGGGGTAAATTTTGAGATGCCAGATGTTTCCTAACTTCGGGAATAAACATTTCTTCAAACCATTTTATAAATATTGTTTGATACATCCAACCTTTCTTTGTGTTGAAATAATGTACTGGGAGGTTCTCAGCTCTTGTTCCCTTAAAAGATCTCGGTTTTTTTGATTTTCCAATCACTACTAACTTTAGTTTATGGGATCTTGTAGCATTACTGCAAGGCAATATTGTTAGACGCTCTTTACTGCACTTATGTCCTGGAGCTTGATTTTCGCTTTGAAATGCCAGAGTTCATGTAGGCAAACATTTCCAGAACAGTCCTGACTCATCGGCGTTGTATACTTGTTCGAAAGAAATTCCTTCTGATTGAAGAAATTGTACAAAATCTTCTTTGAAATTTTCTGCAGCTTGTTCGTTGCAACTTAATTTCTCGCCGTAAAGACCTATTTCTCTTATCCCGTGGCATTGTTTGAATCTTGTCAGCCATCCTGACGATGCATCAAATGATCCCTCTAATCCCAGCATTTCAAAAAATTGTTTTGCTTTTGCAGCAACAATAGGCCCTGAAACGGGCGTTCCCTCATTTCTCACTTGTCTTACCCAACGTAAAAGTGCTGCATCCAGTTCTTCAAAAGTGCTGCTTTTCATACTTTTTCTTTTTTTCATCGATGAAAAGTTGTCTGATGAGGCTGAGAATTGCATCAATTTATCTTTCTGTTTTAAAATGTCCCTAACTGTGCATTCTCCAATTCCATATTGCAAGCTTATTTGTTTTCTTGTAGCACCATTTTCAATTTTTTTAATCAGTTCTAATTTATCTTGAATCGTTAACACAACTCTTTTTCTTTTTTGTGACATTTTTCAAATATTGAAAATGCAAAACTATAAAATTTAAATACAAACGCGAACTTCTGTAAGACACGTGTTCACAGCTCAGCTAAAACAAGCAAATTGATGCGCTTTATGAAAAACAGGAGAAACAAAATCATAAGAGGGGGGCGGGGTGTCACTTTCAGTACCCGTACATTGTTTATCAACAGGTGTGTGGCCTTGCGACACCCTCATGATTAGCTGCACCTGCTTTGTGCACGTGATTGTTCCACGTTTTCAAATGGAAATCATATTTAGTAAAAAGGATCGAAAACTCATCCTACATCGCAGAAATAAGTTTCTTCTCAAGGATAAGAAAAAAAAAAAAAAAAAAAGAAATTTAGATTTGCGGATAACCCACAATGTGAATAATCCGCTCGCGGATAATCGGGAGTTTACTGTATCTCAGGTAGAATGGGTTTGATCGCGACTTGGTTTGGCTCATTCGACTTAACATCGATAGAACTTACTGATTTTAGTTCCGAGATGCTTTCCTATCTCTGGTTCTATGGACCCGATCACGACGGGGTTTGGCTCATTCGACTGGATTCTGATAGCTTTATAGATTTTGGTTATATTCGTATAGGACAGATTGTGTCCCCTGGTGGTGAATGTAGAGCTAATGGATTTTGCAGCACACCTGCTAAATGGTGCAACAGGCAGCGGCGACCCGAGCAGGAGGTTCATTCAGTTAGGAATTAAACTATTCAAGGTGAAAATTAAGGTTCTTTCCGGGCAGCACGCCCAGTATACGGTGCCAAATGCAGCGGGGACTCGAGCCAGAGGTTCTTTTGATTCGAGGTTTTATACAATTCCAATTTCCATAGATTCGAGGCTCTGATGTAAATTAGAGGCCCTCTAGCTGGCGAAACCAGCTATTCTATCATTATTCTCATCCAATCTTGGATAATGTGCCATAATTTGGCTGCATACTAATTGATGTATTTTAGTGAATATGGTTTTGGTGATACATAGAACTTTTTAAAGATAATCACATTCCCTTTAAACCATATTTGCTGTCAGTATTGGCCACTTATAACCACTTTTGCCTTTTGGTGTGCAATCTGTTTGAAATTCACCAACTTTCTTCTAGATGCCGATCTCTATCAATTTTATAGTGGGTACTTTTCCACTTTTTTTAAAAAGCTTGGCACAATTTGGGCTCCAAAATGCGAGATTTGTTGCCAAATGATATAAACAGCTATAAAAACAAACCTGAAGAACTTTTATTCTCGTTTATATTTATATATAAATAAATGACATCTTTATATTAAATTTGTTTAAATATGTTGCTAAATTTCCATCTCATGGCAAGGAAGTTTTCTCTATCTTGCTAAGGCATCCTATACTGGAAAAGTACTGATTTTGTTTTCTTTTTGCTCTCTTTTTTTGATACAGTTGAGGGCTTTTCATAACTGCATAACTCACTATCTTCAGCATTTATGCGTAATATCTATTGGCTTTTAACTTGTAATATGTTCACTTATGCAGAAACTTTAAGCCTATTATAAGTAATCTTCTGTAATTGTGTTCACTGCCAAATTGGTATATTTTATCGAATATGTGATTTTATGTTTAGTGTTTCTTTTATAACACTTTCTTATTAAACCATGTTATTGCAAGTGTCTTTCATGTTTGATGCCAATTTTGTTTGTGGACTCGATTACAGGATATTAAAAAATATATTTTTGTTCTCACTGAAGTTTTCTGGATGATCTTTCATAATCAGGCAGTACACTTATTGATGTATTTTAGATAATACGATTCAGTGAAATAGAAAACTTTTTTAAGCCATTTAATGGTAGCCTGACACATTTTAAACCACATGTGGAATTCCTCAATTTTCTCAGACACCATCTCTATCCCATTGTTTTCTTTTTACTCATCTTTCTTGATACTGTTTAGGAGTTTTCACAACAGCTAAAGCTCTCTTTCTACAAATCCTAAAATTTAACGGACGATTCATTAATTATTGCATGAGTTGAATTTATTTACATTTAACTTATATAAAAAAAGATTGTGAAAGAAGTTGAGTTGTATAGCACTTCACCTAACAGAATTATGCAAAACTGTGATTGGCTTACAAGCACAAATTATTTTCTGACACCAGACAGTACTGCAAAATTCATTACCGGAGAATGTGCTTTGCAAATGATTATCTCCATAAATTGATTTTTGGAAAGAGATATTAGGTTATCAGTCTAATTTCAACTGAAGTTATCTCAGAGTATATACGTTTTTGAATGTAATTCATTTTTCAAACTTTTTTTTTTTTTTTCTTTTTTTGACAATCTTTCTAAAAATAGAATTTATATGCAAGTTTATTCGAAAAAATAATTTTGAGTAAAAATAGCCATCTGGCATATGAAACATGGAGTGGTTAGCTCTATATCTGTTTATGAGAGCCACATAACTTGTGCTATTATAACATAAATTTATTTTTTTTTAATATTTTTATAAATATTTGATTAAAACGAAATCCGTAATATATGTTGCTACAGCTTGGGGAAAAAAAATTTCTGTAGTGTTTTTTCAGTTTATGACCACACATTTTTTTGCATTTCATAAAATTTCAGCATTTACAGTTGCATTTACTAAGTATTTTAACTGCGGAACACCATTTATATAATAATATATAATAATGTGCAAGTTATGTGACTGTCATAAACGGTTATGGACTGCATGCTTCACTTTTCATATGCCCACCAACCATTTTTACATAAAAATTATTTTTCGAATAAAACTGCCTAAAAGTTACATTTTTAAAAAGATCATTGAAAGTAAATTAATGTTTGAGAGATGTATAAATTCTGAGAAACTTCAGTTGAAATTATTTTGATAGTCCAATCAAAGTAAACAAAAACCACAAGAGATTCGTTAATCAAGAATGATAAAAATATTAAACCATGAAGGTAATCATTCACAAAACGAGTGCTTCAGGTATGAATTTTGCAGTGCTGTCTGGTGTCAAAAAAATAATTTGCACCCGTAAGCCAATTAAAGTTTAGCTAAATTCTGTTAGGTAAAGTGCTACAACTCAACTTCTTTCACAATCTTTTCTTGACAGAGTTAAATATAAACAAACAAACTCGTGTAATAATATTTAATGAATGAAATTTCAAAAAGAATCCCCAGTTAATTTGGTATTTATGTATTATCTGTCTCCGGAAAATAGATCCCTGAAAATTATTGTTAATCAGCATTCATATTTACCATTGTTAATGGCATTCAAAACCGTAATTTAATATACATTTATTAAATACATATCATTAAAGATTATAACTAATACAGAAGCAAACTAAAATAATAGTACCAAACAATAATTATATATACATTTATTAAACATATAACATCAGATTGATGGCTTTTAGTTAAGATATTTAGGATAGTAGTTTTATTTTTGGCTGTGTGTTATATCCAGCAGAATGAATACAAGATATATATTTTAGTCACATACTATATTTATAAATATAATATACATATCTATATTTTATTATATTTTACAGTTATATATAAATGCTTCTGCAATTGCCTTTAATATTTCTACTACATAACATTAACTATAGAGTTACACTTTAGAAAGAAAAAAAAATACTGTAATTAGTATTATAGGTGCATTGTTGGTGCCATGTATTTACCTGGTACAAATCTTAAAAGTCAGTAGACATTAAGAATAAATGCTGAAGTCAGTGAGTTATGCAATTATGAAAACTCGAATAAATGCTGAAGTCAGTGAGCTATGCAATTATGAAAACTCGAATAAATGCTGAAGTCAGTGAGCTATGCAATTACGAAAACTCTTGAACTCTATCAAGAAAGAAAAGCAAAAAGAACAAAATTGGACAGAGATTGGCATGTAGAAGAAAGTATGTAAATTTTAATCAGATTACGTGCTATGGTCAAAAGTGGGACATATTGACAGCAAATATAGTTTAAAGGGAATGTGATCACTGATAGAGTCAATTGACACATTATCCAAGACAATTAAATGAGAGTAATGATAGTTTTTTTAATTTTAGGTAGCTTTCAATACAAAAAAGTATAAAGCTACCTATTGCAGCCGTTCGGAGGAAAGCAGTTCCGGAAAATTTTGATATATTTTCACCGATCATGACCCCCAGACCCCAAAACCACCCTCCGTTCAAATGTTGATTTATATATATATATATATATATATATATATATATATATATCTGACCTATGTCATACGATAACACTCGTATTTATAAATCAATTTTGATGAAACTAATTGTGTGTATTAAGCTCATCAATGTCTCGACCGAGTTCGTTGGCCAGCTTGGTCCGCCATTTTGTTTCAAGATGGCGGCCATTTAAAAATTTAAAACTAAAATAAATATACATAAAAATTAAAAATTCAAATTTATTTTTAATTAAGTGTTAGGCCTTGATACGAGGATTCCAGAGCATTTTTTGGTTTACCTCTATCTTAAAAAATGGCTGAGATAGAGCAGTTTGAAATTCTAGGGTGGCTGACATTTTGAAACAAGACAGCACATTACAAAAAATTTCATTGTTGTAATAATTTTCCCAATCATACGCATAAAACTATATATTCATATCCGTTAGCGCCAAATTCTCGCCAAATTTGGCGACCAAAATAAGTCTTCATAAATGAAGCCAACTTGGCTATAGCTCAATAATTTGGCGAATTTCTTATTCAAATTCAGTATTAACGAATCTTTTGTAAACATTTTTTTTGCATTTTAACTTGCTGTGTGTTCGTGTAACATTAGTTCAAATTTTAAAACGAAGATATAGGAAAGCTACCTTTTCCTCCCGGTACAGGCTGGAAGGACTTTTCCATAATTGAGTATACAGCCAATAGTAGCATAAAACAAAAAATATATTAGTGACAATATGGTTTAATGTAAATGCAGATATCATTAAAGGCTTTTCACAAAAAAACATTTCATTGCACCAAATCATATTAGCTAACACCAATTGGCAGTGAACCCAATTAGGGAAGGCTACTTAATATGTTCAAAATTCTCTGCAATAGTGAATGTATTGCAAATGATAAACAAACGGACATGAAGCCTAAATGCTTAAGTGAGTTAAGTGGTTTTTGTCATGAAAGATGAAATACATAGCAACAATAAATATACAAAATGCTGCTGTCATCGCAAAGAGTTCTTGATTTCTCTAACACAATCTTGCGATTTGGCAAAGGATTAAGCAAGTAAATTAAATTATTAATAAAAGTAACATGTTGTAATGCCTGGTATTCATTTAAGTGTGACCAAACTGGTCGACAGAAGCGGCTAATGTATAAATTTGAATCCAGTAATAAATTACTGATTGTTTATTTTTTCTATATTATAGTCTTTGACTGATGATGTAAACAGACAACTAGAACGAGAAAGTATATTGCAGAAAAAATATCAAGAACTGTGTGATAAAAAGGCTGAATTAGATGAAGAATTAAAGAAAGAGAAAGATTGCCAGATCTTGTATGAGACAACCTCATAAATTATGTGTACATATATTGTTTCTTTATTCTTTACTTGTATGTTGTAAAATAGTAGACTGGGCCTTTTTTTTTTTTTTTTTTTTTTAATTAAAGAAAACAAGTTCCTTTATTTGTTAAATATGATGCTAAAGGGTGCCGTTCTCAAATACTTCAACTTAATGAATAGTGCTTCTGATAATTTTCTTTTCCTCAAAATCTAATATCATTTCTTTGTCATTTTGTGCTATACCTTATTCTTTAAGGTGACTCTCAAACAGTTCACTGTTTGAAAACTTTTCTTATAAGATTTTTTGGAACATGCTGTCATGTTTAAAATATCCAAAGTAACAGGCAAGAATCAAGAAGTATGTGCATCAGGAGAGAAAGTTATTAAAGATCTCAAGGACAACTTTTTTAAAACCCCTGGTTCGTTTTTTTTTTTATTATTATTTATTTATTGTTTTAATGGCACTCTTTAAAAATGGAACTTTCAGTCTATCAGTTTTAAATAATGTCATGTAATATATATAAATATATACATGAACATGTGGCTATGTAATAATGTTTGGTCATATATTATCTAGCCACGGTGTATTCATCTTAGATAAAGATCTATTTAATTCAACAAATGATTAAAATGAATTAAATCAAAATATTTTAGTATTACATGAAGTTTTCAAAACAGATTGTTGTTTTTATTAATTTAACGACTCAAAAGCATTTTTAAAAAGACATTTATAGGAACTCAACGAATTTCAGTTTGTTGTAAAGGATAATAATAATATTGAATGATTATTGTTTCAATTTTTAAAAAGGGACATTTGAAGATGTATAAATACTTTCTAAGTACAATGAGATTACCAATCTTATTTAACTTTAAAGTTTATTGAAAGAAGAAACAAATCTGAATTCATTATTTTTTATTTTTGTATTTTTTTTTTACCTGTTTTATAAAGATAGTATTATATGAAAATTAAAAGCTATTTAGGTACTTTTTATCATAATTGCATCATTAAATTTAATCCATATACAGCTGCATATTATACATATTTATTTTTTCTTTTTAGTTAGAGCTTTTAACATTTAAACTATCATTCTCTTCTACATTTTTACCTTTTGTTTGATCATTTGTTTTTCCATCCATTAGTATGAAATTTTAATGAATGTGAAATTTCTATGTACATAAGAAAAATAAATAGTCTTTGTACACATAACTAAATAATTTTTCCTAATTTATAAGATATATTTTTAAATAACATTTTGTTTAATACTCCAAAAATGAAGCATTTTCATTTAGCAAGAGTATTTATCTGTGTTGTATAATTACAGAGATAGCATCCCCAAGACCATGAGATTTAGTTCTATGTGTCCATGTTTGTAAATGCACATTACATTAACAACAAATAAAGATACTTTTATGGATATTATTTTTCTTGTGTGTATTATACTTTTTTATGTAAATTGTATTTTCTGCTTCACTTTCTGTATATATATATATATATATATATATATATATATATATATATATATATATATATATATATATATATATATATATATAATAATATTATTATTATTATAATGTCTCACCTCTATTATGTAACAAGACTATATTTCTGTCTCTTAACCCCTTTGCATACTTGGCAACTTTTTTATACTTTAGGTGTAAAATTTGCATTTTTTTACACTTATGTTAGTATTATAATTTGTTCATATTTTTCTCAGCCAACTATCTGTATGATGATCACAACTGTATTGTTTAAAAATATTCATCTTGTATATACTTTTTAAAAAATCCCTGATGACTCAGCCTACTGGCACAGGTAGATTTCAAAGATGCAGACCGTGGGGTGCCTGTTTATTGGGAATTGCAGAAGAAAGACCTTTTTGCCATGATGTTTTAGTTGGGACTGCCCACTTCGAATTCTTCTCTTGAAGCCATTTTTAATGATATCAAAAATCTGTCACATAAATTTTTGGCCCTTTTCCTTGAAGTAATAATAACTTTAAACAGATTTTATATGTATCATACATAAGAAGTAATGGGATTTTTTTCTGTTTTCACATAAAGCCTCTCACCCCCCTGGTCAGATTTTGCCCGTTAACGAACTTGACCGAGATTTTATGCCCCTTGATTTTATATATAAGTTTGGAAGAGATTTGTGCAGAATTATGGAAGTTATTGTGTCCATAAAATTTTTTTATAGACAGATAGATAGATAGATAAAGTTTCGAACTGGGGGTGGTTTTGGGTTCTAGGAGTCATGATCGGCATAAATCTGTAAAAAAATTTCAGAAATTCCAACTTAGGGGAGAATGTAATAGGTAGTATTTCTTACAAAATCTACCTAAAAAGCATAAAAAATTTGTTTATGTGTTATGATAAAAATGGGTTACATGGGTCTTATGTTGACACAAAAAAATTTGTGATAAATGTTCTTTGTACGTCATTTTATGCTTTGCCATTTTCAAAAGTTGGCAGCTATGCATTTGTATTTGATGACCCAAAGTTGCACGTAATTATTTGAACCAGCCATACTCAAGCTTTTTTTCTTGTGGACCGCAAACATATGTTTGCGACGTTAGGTGGGGCTGCAACACACTTAAAAAAGGGTAATTAAAATAGAAAGACAACAAAAGTAGTATAACAAGGCAATATAACAAAGTTAATGTTATCAGAAGGATTAAATGTTTCTCGCAGAAGAAATGTTATTAAAAAATTTTAACACCTTTATTTTTAAACAATAAACATCGTGGTAGATTTCTATTGCAAATGTTGCAGAAATAGGCCGCAAAGTTTGTTGTTTGGAAATAGCAGTGTAAAACATTTTTGGTGCCAATTTTTTCTGCGACAAACGTTGAACCCTAAAAAGCAGTACTGGCTATATAATAAGTATAAAACATTATAATTATAACAATGTGGAATTTTCAAGTTCTAAACGAAAAAAAAAATAAGGGATTTTCTCTAATAAATCAGTCTTTTGCTCAATGAAAACCTTTTTCTTTTAATTGTAGAAATATATAGTGTAAATTTAATTTATGATTAATAAATGTATCTCGGGATGCACATAAATGGTCGGCAGGCCACAGGTTGAGTATGGCTGATTTGGACTTATAAATTATATGACAAATTCAGCCCAGTTTTGTATCATTTTATATACATGCACTGCACATAGTCCAGTAACTTCATCATGGATGATGTCATTTTTATGTAGTCTGAAATATAATGCTACAAAAGATTTTAAGTAGTTTCAATGATTGCAATAACTGCTTCAATATTAAATTGTTAACACTGCTTAAAATTAATAATTATTAAATAATTAACTCTCTTATTAGGAAAATAAAATAATTTTTATGCTTTAATTACTAAAATGATAATTAATAATTTAGTATTCAGTCTACAAAGAAAAAGAGGCATAATGCTAGTTCCCAATGATATAAGGGGAAAAAGTTACTGTAATTTTTTAATAAATAAAGTGACATTAACTTTTAATGATTTTTATGAATTACAAATTGAAAAATATAATTACAACATGATTTAATAACTTCCTGTTTTTTTGTAAATAAAGTTCAATGTTTTTGCAAGGTCTTGGGCACCCGGATTTAGGAATACTGTGGTATGGAGAATTTTTTTACAAGAAATACCTGGGTACAACTAAAGTTGAATTTCACTACTTTAAAAAAAAAAAAAAAATCAGAATGCATTTTGCCAATTTAATAAAGGGTAGGGTGATGTGCCTTTAAATAAATGGCTTAGAGGGAACAATAAGTAATTACAAAATTAATAAAAACAGCAAATAAGTAATTTCATTTGTTAGTACCTCAAATAACAAAACAAACAAATATTATTTGCAACTTGTTTTGCATTTGTACTGTTAATTGCCCAAATCTAAACTTTCACACATGTATGTGTATGATGAAATAATTATGAATATCTGAATATATGAAATAAATATGAATAATAATATCTGAAATTCTCAAAATATTAAATAGCAGCATCGTTACTATTAAGTGGGGATTATTAGCATTCAGCATTTTAAATTAAAAAAGAAAAAAAAAGGGGGGGATTGCATCTTTTTAAATCCCTTACTAATTTATTTATTTGGTGTATATATGAGTTTAAAAGTGAAAAAATAAAAAAATAAATTATTCAACCTTTACTGAAAAGCTGTTATTGTGCTTAACATTATTATACCAATTAGATCTTTTTTTCTTATGCATTGAAAAAATGGCCGTTGAGCAGATGTCATTCTTCTTTCATTCTAATTTGCTATAAATTTATTATTGCAAAAATAAGGTAATGACTATTTATTCTTTTACTAGTAGAAATTTATTATATACAGTAGAACCTTGATTATCCGATGTAATTGGCACTGTACCTACATCGGATAATCGAGAATTTATCAATAATCATCTAGTTTAATATGTAACATCGTCATCAAACTGCTATTATGACTATTTAAACTGCTAAATTCAAATTATACAGGAAAATTAATTTATTTTGAAACACATTAATTTATTTGGTAGGAGTGCCAATTGGAAATGAACAGTAAGCAAATGCATAGCAAAAATATGACATTGATTTCCCCTCCCCCTTTTGAAATTCTGCAGCTGTAAAAATATCCTGTTCGTGAAAAGATGACAAAAGGGGTTTTGTTCCCTGCACTTGCTTACAATTAGAGGGTGCAGTAACATTCAAATGTTGTGGCACTCAGCAGTATGGCCTTACAAATTTTGAAAATGTGTTTTTGTTTAGAACAGAGATGTGTACACAGGGAGTGAGGGATAAAGAGTACATTTATACAAAGATCGGAGCTTGCGGGAGCTCAAGTTAATTTCTAAGAAAGGGGAACCAAAATATTTATCTGTACTCGTAGTTCAGAGAGGATCGTTTGCATACACAAGGAATGTGAAAGTAAAATAAAGCTTGAAAAAAAAATCAGGAAACCGATGTCGGTTTAAGGAAAGTTCCTGTTAAATGAGGGTCGGATAATCGAGATTCTACTGTACTTGATATTCTTATTTTATGTAAAAGAAATGAATAATTTGATTATTTAAAAGAACTTATGACATTGCAAATTATATTAGATTTGAATAATAAAATCATTTTAATGACCAATAAAAACTTTCTTTTTACAAACTTACTTCACTTAATATTTTACAGGCCTAAGGAATTAAGCTTAGAAACAATTATTTAAAGTTTTTTTTTGTTTGTTTGTTTATTCATAAGGTAAAATGACCATAGAAACTTTCCAAATTATGTTAATCTTAGATTTTATTATTTTTTTAATATCATTTTAAACATTTCCAAAATTTATGATTTAAAAAATAATCAGTTGATTTAAACCAATGTTTTTTTTTTATTCAGTTGATTTAAATCATGATTTAATCACTGTTTAAAATCATTGACACCCTAGTCTATAGTATTATAGATCGTATTTCGTATTATAGATTAGTTAAACAAATTAGATCAGTTATGAAAATAAATCGATTATCTGCACTTATCAAATATGTTTAACAGTAATTCAGGCAGGATATTCACCTGGGAGGATTCTGAATCATTATTACTCTTTTATTTTTTTTTAACTTGATTTTGATAAAATAGTTTAAGTTCAAGAATTGTAAAAACTGGCTTAAAGGAAAGCACAAGCAACTAAAATAAATTTAGTATTCCATTATTTCAAGTCTCCTTCAATCTTCAGAGCAAAATGAAGAGAGTGGGTAACAGCGATACCTCTTCCTCTACCAACTTAGCTATCCTGGATAAATCAGGTGCACACAATTCACTCAGACAACCTTTTGATAATTACATCTGATCTGTTATTTGAAGCAGCTTAACAGAATAAACCGCAGGCACTGCTTAAGTCAATGTCCCTGGTTCAGATCTCAGCCTGGACACTTTTTCACTCTGTTGAAAAATTATAATTTGTATGGTAATCATTTGTGTTTCAATTGATAAATTACTTTATAAAAACAATGCTCCAAATCAAAAACTTGATAGACCAAGAAAGAGTTAAAGAAATTTATTTAAGTGTATGATAAATATCAAAAATTTAAAAAACAATTTTTCTTGCTTACCTGAAATGAATATGGATGACCTGCCAAGTTGTCAGCATTTTAAAAGTATAATTAGCAGTATCGTACAGCCCGCTGAAAATATTGCACAGATCTTAATTACAGATGATACCTCAACTACAGTGGCTGCCATCTGTAATTGGGAAATTTCTTTTCTAAGTTGGGTTTAAGACATTGCTAAATGTACTTTAAGTGCTGGCAACCTGTCAACTCATCCAGACCCATTTCAGATAAGCAAGAAAAAGTGTTTTAATCTTCATCTCTTCCCTAGTTCTCAGTCAAAATATTTAGAATTATTATCTATAGAGGAGAGTAGGGTAAAACCAGATAGGTGGGTCAAACCGGGTACCCTGTTTCTCACTAATGGGTGCTGTCCACAGGGCAGCACCCGTCCTAACTACATCTGTGCACCCGTCCTAACTACATCTGTTAGCGTCCCCTAGCAGTGTATCACCGGCTTTTAAAGTAAGTTAATCTCTGTGTCTGTGCAATGCTATAAGAAAAAAATTCACCTAAAAAATTTTAATTTTTCACCTGCTATTCAAATAATTCCAGCCTGACAGATTGATTTAGTTGAGTAAACCACTGTTTTCTATAGCTTTTACATGGTATTTTGATACCAAATAGAAGTGTGTGCATCCAGCTATCCAGGAGAACGACTATATTGATTTTTGGTTATCTGTTGGGGCAAAACAGAGTACCATGATTTTGCAATGAATTGTTTTTCACTCAACAGGTGGTGAAGGATGGATACAATGTCCAGTCTGCTAAGAGTGGGCACATGAGGACAAGGAGTAAAAGTTTAGAAAGACATTAAATTGCTTGAAAACCTGAAGAAAAATGTTACTAACCCTAAAAAAATGTATATATGTTTTAAAGTTTGATTCAAAATTTATTACAATAAAGCCTTTTGCTACTGGAAGTGTAAAAGCTTAATTTCTTATTAGTAATCGATTTTACCCTACCAGCAAAATTCGGAGCTGTTTCAGATGGTCCTAGAAAACGCCTTTTCCCAAGTAGTGAAGAATTTTCCTTTGGCAACAGGTGTGGTTTATCAATAGCCCAGATGTCTCCAAACACTTCTGAGGGGTGTTTTGATTTTCCGGCCTTCTAGACTTTTGCCAACAAAGGAAAACCGTAAGGTACCCGTATTTACCTTACCATACTTTCCCCTATACAATAACCTTTACTTTTTTTCTTTGTTTGAATCACCCTGTATTTATGGTTGTCTCAGACAGTTTTATAAATCAATTGATTTCTAATCTTCATTTTCAGTCATCAGCTTTTTGTATTTAAGTTATCCTATTCTGATAAAAAGACACAAAATGTCAATAGTTCAGCATTTGATATTATTTGAAAAATCAATCCAATTTAATCTTAGTGTCAAAATGTGGTATTAAGATGGAAATTAGAGAATGCAGTTTGTGATTTTTCAATTTAACTAAATTAAAAGCAAAAATGCCATATGTCAACGTAGATCTTTTTATTCTAGATGGTGAGTAAAAACACATGGCTATACTTTTATGAGCAATTGACAGCTCTCATCGTCAGATGTTCAATAATAGAGAGTAGTTAAACCATCAAGTACAAAACACCTTCTGCAAATAAATATATTTTTAATTCATTGATATAAATATGGAATAAAAGAAGGGAGAGGGTGGTGATGAATAGCCAAACAGCAATACAACTGTCAATGGGAACAGGGGGTTCCTAGGGGGGGAAAGCAAATCACCACACACACACACATTCACAAGGAAATATAAAAGATATACTGAAACGGATTTAAACACTGATCCAGATTAAACTATCAAAGAATGAAACATACGGAGACAAACGAATAAAAAAGTTGTTGAAAACTGACAAACAATAAAAAAGAATGATGTTAACCCTTAAAAACACTGACGGGGTAGTGAGAGTCAGTGTACCATTCAGTTAAAAAACAGCTGCAAATTACAAAAGAATTATGTTGTTAATATTTGCACTTCATTTACCTTCTTTTTAAATACCTTTCAATGTTCAATCAATGTTTAAAGTTCAAGTTTGCAATTTTTTCTATTTATTTATTTATTTATTTTCATTATTTTTATTGGTAAGTCAACACACTTGCATATAGAATACGATGCTTGTGTATTTGTATAATTTATTCCATTTTCTTTCATTGTTAAATTATTGTTTTTATAAATTTGGTGTTTATTACTTTTATCCTATTAATACACATTACATTAAAATAGAATATTATCAAATGCTGATATTTAGACTTTAAAATTTGTTGGTGTACAGAGTACAGCTGTCTGTGTTTTTATGTTACTACAAACCGTCCGTGTTAAATTAATTCTTACTAAATTAGCCTTTTTTAAAAAACCAATTTGGTATTTATTACGTTTATACTATTACTAGGCATTGCATTAAATAAGAAAATTATTAAAAGTTGTCCTTGGCGTATTCAGTACGCCATTCGGTCTTTATGTTACTATAAACCGTCTGTGTTTTTAAAGCAGGGTTGCAAAAAAAAAACGGTTTTTTCAAAAAAACAGGTTTTTTTGGTTTAACCCGGGTTTTTTAAAATTATTATATAAATAGCATTTTTAAGAAAAAGAGTATAGATTTTAGTAAGTCATGATGATTTTTTATAATTAATAGTTAATAAATGTTAAACATTCAGATTAGTACTTAATTTTTTTTAATAATTAATAAATACAAAAATTTATAATTAAATTACTTCATAAATATAGATTTCTATAGGGAAAGTTTTATTGTTTGAAAAACTTAGCTATTATTTTATTACTATACTTATATAAAACTTTTGGAAAATAATTAAAGAAAGTATTATGAGTATCGATACAAAACATAATCAGGGCCAAGAAAAAAAAAACATATTTTACTAAAACAACAAAAAATAAGCTAAAATAGAAAGTATTTTCATAAGCATAATTTCTGTTCATAACCAAAAACTTATTTACAGTATCAATAATATCAACATCAACAAATGATAACAAGTCTCTTAATATATATATTTACTTTAAAAATCAAAAAATCATTTTTTTTCTAATTAAAAGGAAAAATACATATGTATTGACTTACATGATTTACCTGTGAGTGTAACACTTATGGAAATTGAGACATAGACTTAAAAAATCATTTATAATTTTAAAAATACTAACTTTATTTTTCTTGGTTAAACATATTTAGGAATACAATTTCTTTATAAAAGCAACTCCATGCATTTAATTTTAATTAAAAGCTTTAAATAAAAAGACAAGTTTTGAAGCCCTTTCCAATCTTAACTTATTTTGTATTTTTGATTGAACTAATCCAAATGTTGAAAATATTCTTTCAACACTTGCTTTTTTGTTTTTTACTTATTTGTTTTTTGTTTGTTTGTTTGTTTGTTTTCTCCACAGCTAATTTTAGAAAAATTATTTTGTCATGTAGATTTCAGCTTATGAGAAAAGTTGAATTTAGGGGTGGGGAATTTTCAGAAAATCATACTAACCAAGGATTTTTTCTACCAGCCAGCTAATAAGATGCAACAATCACATTGTTAAGATAGAATTAATGTCTAAAATATTTTTTTACAAAAATGCACTTTCATATTAACATTTCTGTAAAATCGTTACATACAATTATAAAAAAAATATGCAAGTGCAGAACAGAACTTAGTACCATTCCAGCAAACTGAGAAGAATGTGAAATATGGCCAATGATTTGAAAATTAGGAATGTTTATGGCAATTTTTTATACAATGCAATTTTTTAATACACTGTTTGAAAACTTACTCGCCCAATTAGATAATTTACAAGCCACTGGCAGGTAATGTCATGTAATTCCCCACCCCTGGTTGGATTAACTAAAAATGTTTGTCGCTTTTCAAATTTCATCATTTTTTTTTTTAAGATATGCTTTGCTTGTAGCTTGTGCATAACTTGGATTTTGCATTTTTCAGTAATGTGTAAAATAAATGAAAACATTAGGGAAAATGAAAAAAAAAAAAAACAGGTTGAAAAAAAATCAACATGTTTTTTTTTTTTTTTTTTTTTTTTTTAACCACTTGGTTTAAACCAGCGTGGTTTAAACCAAACAACCCTGTTTTAAAGGTTTAGTATTGTTAGAAGGGAAACTTATTACATACTGAAAAGGAAGAATATATCAATAAGAGAAAAAACTATATATAAATAAATTGACTGTTCTCAAATATTGAAGAAGCAAACAAATTAAAAAATAAGGTAAAATGATGAGAAAAAAATTGACAGAAAAGAAATTTTATTAATCACTGAAGGAAGAAAAAATATATATAACCAAGCATATATAACATTGAAAGAATGAAGCAAAATTGACAGAGCTAAAAGAAATTTAATGAATGTGGGGAAGAGAATTTCTAAGCAGAAAATTCTTGCAGAAGGTGTTTTAACCTTGTTAACACTTTCCAACCTAGTTGAAAAGTGTTTATGACTTTGGTTTGTCTGCCGTCTGTCCGTGCTCTAACTCCCGTAAATATGCTCGTATTGCCCTGCAATTTTTATATGTTATAATCGTTATCTATAGCATGTTCCCTATTTCAACGGAAGTGTGTAGCACTTATTGTTTTTTTACAGGGACACTCAAAAGAATTCCGTTACATTGCGGTCTATGAGGAAAAATCATTTGCGGTTTATTTAAATAATGTTTCACTATTTTAAACGCATTGAAATTTATATATATCACTAAGGTGCATTAGAAGAAGCTTAATATGGAATAGGGTGTGCATAGCACTTATACTTACTTTACAGGGACAGTCAAAAGAATTCCGTTACATTACGTCTATGGAGAAAAATCGTCTGCGGTTTATTTAAATAATGTTTCCCTATTTTAAACGCATTGAAATTTATATAAGGTTCATTACAAGAGACTTACTACAGAATATTGTGTGTATAGCAGTCATCGTTCATTTACAGGGACACACAAAAGAATTCTCTACTGTATGTTAACAATAATTCCTGGAAGTGCGTTTTAAGTTACTGAATGCGATTTTAATTTTAAATCACTTTTTGTATATTACGTGGTGTGTATAAATTCTGTAGATCCTATACAGGGAAGCACAAAAGTTCGGGAACACATTTCCGTATTATTTAACTCCAGACGGAGAATTTTAAACTGCACTACGTGTTTCCTAACTGAACTAAAATTTAGCATCCTATGTAGTATATATACAAATCTATAGATCCTATACAGGGCTGAATAAAAGTATTCGGATTACTTAGATGTTATCTTTTAGCTTATTAAAGAGTATGATTCGTAAAATTATTTTGGAAAGTGTTACATAATCTATGCTTGACGCATGATTTTTCGTTCTTGTTGAGTGAACTACTCTGCGTTATTGATCACCTGATGGTGAGACCTCAGCAGCTAATTAATTGCTCTCAAAACTATTGTGTGTTTTTACTCACTATCTGGAGGAAAAAGATCTATATCATTTCTTCTCTAGTTATTTTATTTTTAAAAAGTTTCATGCTTGAAAAATATTAGTCATCAAACTTCAGCAAATTATGTTAAAATTTCAAAACAAGTATTATTTGAATGCTTGTTTTTTTTCGCTCTCTTCAAAGTAGTAATGATTATAATTAGAATGTTTAAAAACAAGAAGGTTAGTATTAACGTACCTAATTAAAGACAATAGCAAACATAAAAGTAATTTCTGTAAAGTATTCCCTTAAAAAAAATCTCTTTGTTAAATTTAAAATACCTAAATCAATTTTTGAAAAAAAAAAAATCCTTTCAAATGTCCTCTGTCATCCCTTGGAGTACTTTTGTGCAAAATTTTATAGCAGACTTTTCAGTCATATTGTGAGTTTGTCTTTCTTAAATTCTTCTTTTTATCATTATAGATCAGTGGTATTCACTATTTGGAAAACAGCCCCTGAGTATTTCGTTTGGCCCAAAAAGTTAATACAGATTTCTGGAGTTTATATTATCCAGACTTTTAGAACTTAGCTGTATAATATAAATGTTCCAAACTTAGCATCATGTGCTAAAAAATGTTTTAATATTTAGTTTAACATATTTGTGTGAAATTGCATTTAATCAACTGAAAGTAATCAAAAATAAATAAAAAATTTGGTCTGAGAAATGGAAATCTTGAAAATTTTCTTTGAATTGCTGTTGCCAAGGTATCTGCAGAAATTGGTAAAAAAAAAAACTGACCATAAATGTAGCATAAGCAGTTTTTTTTTTTTTTTTTTTTTTTTTTGGGGGGGGGGGGGGGTGGCGTTACATGTATGCTTTAAATGTTTATTAAACTTTTCCTTCTATATATAAAAAAAAGTTTTTGGCTTAAAAATGGACCAATGAAAATCTGCGTAGATATTCCGGGTTAGTCTCATCGCTTTTTTATTAGGGACTTTTTTGAGGAGCGTTATTTTTTTTTTTATCCATCCTACGGATTCGAAAATCATACCACCAGACGCGAAATATAACAAGCTTTCAGAAATTCAAAAAATTATCACGGTCGGACAATAAAAACTCAAAAAATCCTTAAAAATCGAGTAAAAAATCTTTTATTGAAAAGTCATTTTTTATATTGTTGCCAAAAAAGCGCAAATGATTATATTTTATCTCAAATAAAAAATGTATTTGCGCGAGACTATTAAAAACAATAATGAAAGTTTAAAATAATAATTAAATGATCACGTGTTGAAAGCAGGAAAAAAAGAAAATTACGTCATAAAAATTGTGTTTACACATGAATCCTTCTAATACCTCGATACGTATCTGATTGATTGGTCAGAGCTTTCTGACTTTTCTTAGGAGGAATTAACATGAAAGTAGAAAATTTAGATAGGATGGACGCTATTAGAGGGGTTACCAAGAGGAAGAGACCCGATTCTGTTGCCAATTTTAGCGCCAACTTGGCGATATATCGCCAAATTTGGCAGCCAAAAGTGGCGCCAACTTGACGCTATTTCCAATATTTCGCCAAATTTCCGTAGACTCCTATTGAAATCCAATAGCGTTTACTCGCTTACAAAAAATCACCAAATTAAGATATTGCAATTCAACAAAAATTAATATTAGCTTATGAATGGAGCTTAATTGAACTATTTACATTATTTTTAAGCACAAACACTAGCTATTTACAATATTCGTAACACTATATATACAATTGGTTCTTGTTAGTTATCCTGTCGACTGAAAACGGCACTAACGATTTTCACAAAAATTAATGACTACACTAATTCGAGCACAAGAAATCGATCTAGCTAGGTCACTAATACGAGAAAACTCGTTTTCTGTGTTTAAAACTCGACGTGGTATAAAAAACAAGTCTTGAAACAAAATCGAAAAAGTACAGAAAGTTCTTTGTCCAGATCGACTTTAGCTATCCAGTGCCAAAAAAAGTGGGTGCTTTTCGAACCAAAATGTACCAAAAAAAGAAATAAAGGAAAAAAACATTCATAAATATTGAAATGTAAACGAGATATTAAAACAAATATATCCCACAGGACTAAAGTAAGCAGGCGAGTATTTTTGTGTGAGAGGTGAGAGTAGTATCCTCTTTAACTAACAATTGTGTTTTTAAACGGCCTCGACAAAATTTTAAAAGCGTAAAAGAATTGAAAAAATTTAGTGATGCATAGTTACATAGATTAGATCAGTTTCTACTGACGTCACAAACATTCACCTGTCGAGAGGGATAATTATGAAAAATATTGTAAATAAATAAATATCCAATATTATTTTTTTTTTCTGTTTTCCTTAATACATTTTAAAATTTATTTTAATAAAATATTGATAGTTGACACTTGAGTGAATGCAGCTTTTCCGAGTTTTTTTTTTTTAATTCCAATGCCAACATTCACCCATTTGTTTATTTGGCGTTAGATTCTGGGTCTGGCGATTATTTTGGCGATAGTTTATTTTATGGAAAATGGTTGACGGGATAATGCGGAAATACCAAAAATAGTTTTTTAAAAACACTCTTTTATAAGCAACCAATGGTCATCTTGAAAATACCGCGGAATTTTTTTAACCGCAATTCATATTTTTTACGTAAAATATCTATTACAATGCATTAATTTGGCCTGGGCAAAGACCTCTATTATGAAAAATTCACTTCTTTTTTATACGTTTGCCAGGAAGCTCAAAATAATGAATTTATTTGAAATATATACTTTTTGCTCTGTTTATTTATCAACAAAAGAGAATCAGAAATAAAAATGAAACATTATTTAAATTATTTTTTTACTCTTTTAAATTTATTTGTCATCGTGTGATCGTAAATTTATTGATATTTAATTATTAATTGATGAAAGCGTATTCTGTATGTTACATTTTTTTAAACAATTTATTTTTTAAAATATTGACTTTTGCCATTTCACAGCGCTTTGGCCTATTTTGGCGAACATTTTACTGTCACATAATTAAATCCGTTGTTTTTCAACTCCCTTACAATTGCACGAGTTACAGAGATATTTGGCGATTTATCACCTGTGACCACCTAATTGAAAAAGAACAATCAATTTCAAGTGAATGTATCATCATATATATTCATATATATTATTATTATTTCTCCTGTCAACATCCCTTTTTTTCTGAAAATACGAAACGCAGAACGACGAATGAGATAGCATATGAAAGGATTTTGAAAACGCTTCTGACATAGCACACTTAACACTTCGTTAAAACATGTTTTCGATTAAAAATTGCTGATAATTAAAAATTAAATCGGCATTGTTTTCCTAAATGAAATGAAAGGTTTTCCTCAAAACATTGTTGCCAAAAAAATAAAATACCACATTATATGATGCTCAGCAATTATTATAAAAAACACCGCACGGGTTTATTTTATATGTATGATTAAAAAGCGAAATTTAAATTGAAATGTTTAGATTTATTAAGCCTTGCGCGGTAGCGCAAGGCTTATTTATTTCTAGTGTGACATCCTAATGTTAATTTAACACAGGAAATCCCATTGAACGAGTTAATTTACTAGAGTTTTTCCCACTTTTTGTACGCGCTTCCACAAATTTTCTTCAAAACACCTAATTCTGTAAAAAAATAAATCCCCCAATCAAAAAACTCTAAATGTAGTAAACGTGGAGTCTTTAAATTAAAGTCCAAATACTGCTTAAAGTGATAAAAACATAACACGGAATATTTAAAATATTTAGCTAAAATTTGGCACGCGATGATCGATAGCTTGAAGAAGCAATAAAAATAAAAACAAATAATAATTTTTCACGTTTCCCAGTTTTGGCCAATTTAAGCACCTGCTAGCCTTGGACATGCGATCTCGTGGTATATGTTTACTATTTCAAAAATATGCGAGAATATTGTATTTATCTTTAAGATCCGAAGATGTCACCAATAGTTGTGAACGATCTACATTAAAAAGGTATTTTAAATATTCCGTGTTAAGTTTTTATCACTTTAAAAGGTATTTGGACTTTAATTTAGATGTTACTGTCTTTATCAAAATTGGATGAATGTTGGATATTTACTTATCTAGTGATCCTGTGATGTTACGAAATGCGTTTTTTAAATTTCTCTCTTAATCGATGATTACTAAAATTCAACATGGTGAAAAAATGCAAATTTTCTGATTGCAAGAGTGATGCACGATACTTTTACAAAGACTATATGCTGGGAGTTTTGTTTTTCCCTTTTCCTAAACCACAGAAAAACTTGAGTAAATGTAACGATTGGCTTTCTGCTTGTGGTATAACAAATACAGAAACGGTGGCTAGAGACTGGTATGTTTGCTCTCGGCATTTCATTGATTTAAATGGCCCAACTGAAGAGTATCCTACCCCTATACAAAGAGTATCTCTGTCGGAACCGTTAAGTGATACATCAAATAAATATTCACGATATTATCGAGGAAATCGTGAAATTATCAAAAATAAAAGAGCCGCATACTATAAAAAATGTAAAAGCCAGATACAGAAGCGTAATACTTCATATTGTTTGTGAAATAAATCAAAGGCTAATAAATATAAGCTAAAATACTGGAACAAAAAAAAACTCAAATCATAATAGGATTCTCACCTCTAAGAAAATTAATCCTTCAAGATATTGACAGCTTGCTTTAGTGAAAAATCTGCTAAAGAGTTATAAATCTAACATAGCTCAGCAAAGCAGAACAAATATTCAATTTGTAAAAACTCAAATAAAAGCTCAATTACTTGCGCGTAAAGCTATTCATACTAAAAATGTTTTGTATGCAAAGAGTTTATCGGCTTCAAAAAATTTTTCAAACAAATGTCAACAGATGTTATCAAAATCAACTCAAAATATCACTGCAGAAAATTTATGTGAAATAATTGGTGGCGAAAGAATTCACAACTCCAATGCAGAACCCTATTTTTGGGAAATAGCATATCACCCATTAGTTCACATACATTTAGATCATAATTATAGTAGTCATTCCAATTCTAAAATAGAACATATTCCTTTAGGTGATTTACAATTCGAGAAAAACATTGATGGTCATCATCCCAAAACTCTAATGTGGAAATGTGGACCTCTCTGTAACATTCGAGAGAATTCAGTTCGAAGGTTATTGCATATTCTTCATATATTTGCTTCTTCTCAGGGCAGTTCTACAAAGGAATTATTTTCAAACATAGATTGTTGTGAGTATAAATCGTATTACATAAAAGAAGATCAAATGTGTGCTGTTAAGTTGGGTCATGCAGTTCATTGCTTAGACAATTGCAAATGTAAAAGCATTTTGAGAGTCATGACTGAATTGTTACCTCACTATAGTGGCTTGAGAACTCTTCTTAGACATGTGTATGAAATAAAAAAACTTTATGATGCATACAATTTAATTGATAAAGCCATTCTAAACGCCGATTTTATTGATTTAAAAGTGGTAGTCGAAGAATTGGGAGGTCTCATAGAAAAAGAAAAAAGAAAGACAATTGTGAAACAAATTCAAATACATCTGTCATAAGACCTATTTGGAAAGAAGCTGAATTGTTAGAACAATTTGAAAAGCCCTTGGCACACTGTTTTCAAGAAATGCATGAATTTCATGACACACCTTTGCGATTCCTGTGAAAAATTGTACCAAAAAAGGAAACTTACACCAGTGTCTAAACTGGTTTCCAAGCATGACTTAGAAAATACACAAAATATTGCATTCAATATATTAAGAACAGCTTGGCTTTTGCAAAAACCAGGCTCTGATATAGAACTGTTTGAGGAATTAAATCTTTGTGATTACTGCTACAAGAGAATTATATCAGGTAAAATTCCTGAGCGATCCTTCCTCAATGGATTACAAGTGCATCCAATACCTGATGAAATTAAAAATTTGAATATGTTTGAAAAAATACTTATTCAGAAGTGTAAAGCATTTCAAGTGGTAGTTAGACTAGGAACCAAGCTAAAGACTTTAAACCATTCTGGCTTAACAAAGGCAATTAAAGGTAAAATTATTTATTTACATTTGCCTCTGCGAAATAATATTGACATGATTCCTCGAGGTTTACCAGATAATCATGAACTTCATATATTAGTTAATGGCCAACCAACTAAAAATAAAATAGTTTGGCAATCAATTGTTAGGCTTGAAAAGATAATGAAAGCACTGAGAAAGTTAAAAGAAATTAATCCTTTGTATGCTGATATTCATGTTTCTCAGTGTAACACTGATTATATTTGTGGTAATTGTAGTGAACTGATTTGCCACAATTAGCTGCATGTTCCAGAAAATACTCTGAGAGTAAAATGGTTGTTTCATCTGACATATCAGTAATTGTTAGTGAAAAAAATAATAAAAACCATATTACTGATTTAAATTACTTTGTCTTTAAAGGCTTTACAAATACAGATCGTTCGTGTTACGCAAATGCTATGTTGCAAACTCTCTGTATCACAGAATTTGTTAAAAAATTCAGGAAAGAGTTATTGATCCTGGTCCTACAACAAAAGCTTTGAAACAAATATTCACTACTTTGCAAAATCCACAGATTGAAACCGTAGATACACTTGAGTGAGAAAAACACTTCATGTAAAGTTTCATGATGGTACTGATCAAGACCCGTTAGAATTTCTTGATTACCTACTGGAAAATTTGTCAAAAGAAAATGTCAATGCCATAGATCTTTTTCAACTGAAGCAAGATCTTTGGGAGAAATGTAGTAATTGCCCAAGTTATCGAGATATATGTATTAGTACAGAACCATTTAATGAATTTATTGTGAGATTTCCACATGACTTTAATAATAGGGAAGATGCAGTTGATTTCAATGAACTCCAAACACGATGGCAGACTGAAAACATTGCCTGTGTTCATTGCAAAAACAGAACTAAAATGTGTCAAACTCGATTAAATTCTTGTGGAAAATATTTGTTTGTGCAACTAGCCAGATTTTCTTCAACAAATGTCTCTATGGATCAGAATAGAACTTTTAAAATTTCGTGCCCTATAACAGGATTTTCAAACCAAAAGGTTTTAATAAATAATATATAACCTTTAAAACAAAATCTGCTATTTTGCATAAAGGAAAGTTCATTGATTCAGGCCATTATATAACAATGGTGCATTTAAATGAAAACGAGATCAATAAATGGACTGTTTGTGACGATATGAAAATAACAGATCGTACACGTTTTGTAAAAAATCTTGCAGATGTTTACATTTTGTTTCTACAGAAATGTTAAATTAAGAAATTGTCAATATAAGGTAAAATATTTATTCAGCTACAAAAAGAAATATTTTGCTGAAAATTTCATCCTCCATAACTACACATTTTATAACAAAATCAGAATACAGTTGTTTCATATATGCTCATTATTATTTTTATGCTTCTTATGTGATGAAACAACATAAGATTTTAATAATAGCTTTCACACACCGCTTACTAGTGTCTCTTTCCAAAGTGGTTGCAAATGTATTTTACACGATGGAATAAAATTATTTGCAAAAATAAACATGATTCGTTTATTATTATCATTATGAAGATGAGAAACAATCCGTTAAAGTCCGTTATATACATTTTTTTGTTAAAAATTACTTTTATTATTTTAATTGTTTACAGAATAATCAATGTTTGAACTGTATATTTCATATTACCAATCCTCATTTTCATATGTGCAGTCTTTTACATACTTGCCTCGTTTGAATCTTATCTGCTTCATATTAAATTGTTATTAAAAAACTTGAGATATTAAAAAAAAGGAACTTGCAAAGCAAATTAAAAAAATAAATTTATTTCCATATTGTTAAGCCCGAGAAGGGACAGATATTAAAATTATTTTATTTAGTCAATGCTACAATAACGTTGCATTCTTATATTAAATCTTGCTCAGTCTATTTAATCTTAAAAAATTAAATTTAAATTTGAAACATGATATTAAAGCAACTTTAAAACATTTCATTTAGAAATCTAAATAAATCTTCAACTTTTTTTTCAGTTTTACATGCATTATGCAAAATTTTTATTGTAGCAAATTCTAACAGACAAGAAACATGAGAAGTTCAAATAATTTAAAAAGTTGAAGATTTATTTAGATTTCTAAATGAAATGTTTTAAAGTTGCTTTAATATCATGTTTCAAATTTAAATTTAATTTTTTAAGATTAAATAGACTGAGCAAGATTTAATATAAAAATGCAACATTATTCTAGCATTGACTAAATAAAATAATTTTAATATCTGTCCCTTCTCGGGCTTAACAATATGGAAATAAATTTATTTTTTTAATTTGCTTTGCAAGTTCCTTTTTTTTAATATTTCTATGTCCCATGTTTTTCCCGAAGCGGATGACGTCATCCTCTAATGCAGTTAAAATACGATTGTTATTTTTTTCTTTTTTTTTCTCGCGTGTGCCTTTAGCAATCTTGGATCAGTTTTTAATCTAACTTTGATGGAATAAATTAAATGATATTTTGGATTGACTACTAAAAAAAAAAATAACAACTAAATGTTGTTTACAGATATTTTTATCCTTGCTTTTTCTTTAGAAGTTTAAACCTGCATCTAATAACTATTACATATTGATAAAAAATGGTATTTCTCTTTTATCCCGTCGACCACTTTTCATAACAAAAAACTATCGCCAAATAAACGGGAGAATGTTGCCATTGGAATATCAAAATAAATAAATAAAATATAAGAATTTAAGACACAATTGTTATTTTAATTAATGAAATAACTAATAAACCAGTAAAACATAATGAAAAATACACGCAAATGTCGAATTAAAAACCACTTGATGATTTAACAAACACGTATAATGCTTCTGACATCAAGTAAATGGGACTGCATTTTTGGCGTTTAATCTTACAATTTGGCGATAGATTTTTGTTATGAAAAGTGGTCGACAGCATAATAGAGAAGTCCCTAAAAATATTAGATTTCAGTGCGAAATCCTCGCACGGGCCCTCTGGTTAATTTATAATTAAGTTGTAAAAATATTAAAATGTATTGTCATCGGCAAAACACTTTTCAACGTAATTTATATAATTCTTGCCTATCAGGAATTGTGTTAAAAATCGATTGGAAAATTCCATGAATAAAAAAAAGTAATTAAAATAAGCTAGCAAAAAAATAAAATAAAAAAATACCTGTTGAAAAAAATTACCGAGCGAGGATTGGTCTACTAGGTACTTGTAAGATTAAATGCCAATAATGGTTGATCGAAAATGTCACATTCACTTGACAACACGTGTTTACGTCATGAAGTTATTTTTATTTCGACGTTTTATTTATATTTTTATTAATGTTCTACTAATTTATTTGTTTTTTCGTTATTTAAAATAAAAATTATGTCAATTTGTATAATTTGGTGAGTGAGCAGGAAAAAAAGAAAATTACGTCATAAAAATCGGGTTTACACATGAATATTAAAAATAAAAAAGATGAATTAAATGAAAAAGCATTATAACCAGTTAAATGAGCTAGTCGTTGGGGGCCACCGTAATACTTACCCATCATTGATATGCATAATGTAAAATATTAAAATAAAAATGTGTAAACTACTTATAAAATGCATTGCAATTCAAATAAAATCGTGGCTTGATGACGTCATGAACTTTAAGGGCTCGATTACTGAATTGCTTGAAAGAAACCTCCTTATAACTCCAAAAATAATAATCCTATTAACTAGCTGTTTATTGCATCTGATTAAGCGTCAAATTTCCAATTAAAATATATCTTTGAAGTGAAATTTGGATGAAATACAGGGTCATGAAAAATCGAAGAGTGTGGAAAATAGGATTCCAAATATCTCGGCAACTAATTATCCGATCGACTTCATGCTTTATGCAAAATTTATGTTTTTTTATTGTCTTTTATATTCATTTCTTAAAATAAACAATTTCGAAAATTTTTATATACCTTTTATCAGAACGAATATTTCGAGAGTCCGAAAAAAATAGTTCCGGTTAATCGAGGTTATTGAAATGAAATAGGCTTCTTCCCATTACTACATACTAAGTACATACCAAATTGTAAGTCTCTATCTCAATTTTTTCGGGAGATAGAGCGTTTACAGACAAACAGACGGACGGCAAAATTTTTTTTCTAAAAATATGTTTTTCGGAATCTCCAGTGTCTGAAACGTGTAAATCCGTCAAAAAAAATTTTTTTGATTTTCAAAACGATTACAAGACTTACCCTATACTACGTATGATGGGTAAGTAAAAAGCATTATAACCCGATTACAGAAGAAAGTCGCCGTTCGTGATATCACCATCATCTTTTTAAAACAGGATACATTACCAGGTTTTAAGAGGCTGTGAAATCAGAACGGGGGTTGGTGAGCGTAGCGAGCAGGGGGCAGAGCCGGGGCCTCCGAGATGTCGCTGTGTGTCCTTCACCTTTTGTGTTTGGTTAAGGACACACAGCGACATCTCGGAAGCCCCGGCAGAGCCCCCTAGTTTTATATACTGTAAAACCTGTGAAATCAGAACCTGTCCACAACGAAAGTTGTGTAATTTTAATCGTTAATAATCATATGTGCATTCATATTCAATATTGCTAATATCTCCATTTAATTATTATTGCATACAATATTAAATTGCTAACATTGATTAAAATTAATATTCAATATATATTATTAAATCATTATTGTATATATAGTATAATGATTTAATATAATAGACATCTTACTGCAAAATTGTAAATTTTGCCCTCAAGCTTGTCTCTTTGTAAGATTTTGGCTCTTGCAGAAATTTTAATGAGAATGATATTTTCAACTGAATTTTAGATTTTCTCAAATTCAAAGTGACTACTTTCTGACGTAGTTATTTTTAATTTTAAATTCATGAAATGAGCAGACGCTCTTATTCAAAAACTAATTAAAGGAAATAGAGTTTAGTTGGTTATAATCAAATAGAGGTTTCCCATTTTTCGATAAATGCGAAGGATCTTTCAGAAAATGCTGTCAAAAGTTTTTTTTTAAATTGATTTTCGAGACACCACAACCCAAGAAAGGTTGCTATAAGACAGCAATTGCTTATAACTGAATGTAATACAAAATTGAAAAACGCTATTTGATTCCAAATCAATTCAAGAGTCATGCATTCAAGTATTACATTGCATTTAAAAATGAATGGTACTTCTCCATTATCCCGTCGACCACTTTTCATAACAAAAAACTATCGCCAAACTATAGGATTTAATGCCAAAAATGTAATCCAATTCACTTGACATCAGAAGCATTTCACATGTTTGTTATGTCATTAAGTGGTTTTTAATTCGACATTTACCTGTAATTTTCATTATGTTTTACTGATTTATTAGGTAGCTTTCAATACAAAAAAGTATAAAGCTACCTATTGCAGCCGTTCGGAGGAAAGCAATTTCGGTATATTTTCACCGATCATGACCCCCAGACCCCAAAACCACCCTCCGTTCAAATGTTGATATATATATATATATATATATATATATATATATACTTTCAGACTTATACTTGTATCATTATGAACGTACTTTTATTAACAGTCATATACATTTATATCGTTATATTGATGACATAATTTTAATTGCCACTGATCACAATAATATTTCTATATTTCCAGTTGATTACCTACTAATTTAGAATTTACGGAAAACCTCCTTTCTAACAATACTATTAACTTTTTAGATCTTAAAATTACACTTAAAGAAAACAATACAATAATTGATCTATTTGATAAACGTAAAGAATTTAAATTTAAAGTTAATTCATTTACTAATTTTAAATCATGTCTTCATAATTCTGTATATCGTAATATACTCCTTAATCATATTTATAAAATAAAAAGTTTATGTTCTTCTCAACTAATTAACAACAATATTAAAAAACTTATCTATGATGCATTACAACATGGTTTTCCAAAAAAATTCATATATTCCTTAATATATAGTTAGTTCTTATATGATCTTTACATCCAAATTAACACATGCGTTAAAAAATGTATATAAAAAAATCATATAATCTTAGAGAAAAAAAATTATTATAACAGGACAGTTGGGTGGGCAGACGTTGGATTGAGGAGGTGTGTGGCGGAGTTGTATGAAAAAAACGCATGGTTAATTTATTTTATTAATATATATATATATATATATATATATATATAAATGGGGCATTTTGATTTACACAATTGTTTGATGTTACACATTTTATAATGGACTGTGATGTGATAATTTTATATGTATAATAATTTAGTTAGATTTACATTTTCATTATTTAATTAATTTAAATGAATTTGTATTCATTAATATTAAGAAGGTTTTCGATCTAATGATTTGGATTAATACCTACGGTGGACAATATCATATTAACTTCTAATATAATAATATGTTTTAATTTTTATTAAATGTTCTTCCCTTTCCACTTATATCAAGTGTTTATAATTTTTTTAACTTTGTATGAAGAAACATTATATGTTGCTAATTCATTTCAATATTTAATTAATATTAATTTTAAATTCTTTGTATCTTAAATTAATTTAGTATTTTATTTTATTTTAATTTATGTGATGTTGCATTTTTGTTACAGTTATTTAATAGTTTTTGTCATTTAATGGTAAATTTAATTTTATTGTTGCTTTAACTATTAATTTTTCCATCTTACAACTTATTTTTAACATAGAATTATTCATTAAAGAAATTTAGTATTTTATTTTAATTTAATTTATGTGATGTTGCATTTATGTTACAGTTATTTAATAGTTTTTGTCATTTAATGGTACATTTAATTTTATTGTTGCTTTAATTATTAATTTTTCCATCTTACAACTTATTTTTAATATAGAATTATTCATTAATACATCCATTACTTTAATGTAATTAGATATTCTATTTATTAATTAATTTCATTTATTTATTATTTTACTAATTGCTATCATTTGGTTTAATTATTAAACATTAACTTTTATCAAATAATTTCTATTCGGATTATATTCACTTTTATCAATAGATGGCAGCACTAATGGTCCTGTTTGCTCTACAATTTCCATATTATTCTAACATCATTTCAGGCAACATTGAAAAGCATTTTCTATTTCTAAAATTGGCAACATGTAATGATTTATTATTATTATTTTTTTTTTCAATTCATTCCCTGGTTTTGGATGTGTTTCATGCTGGTTCTTGTGGTGCACAGGTATCTTTTTTAATCCTTATGGATTTTATATTTTTTGAATCTAATGTTTTCTCTGTATATTATTGGTATGGCTTCTTTCCTTTTTAATATTGTATTTTATTTTTTATTTTTTCACATGTTTGATTCAGTGGTGCAGCCAGAATTCGGTTCTATGGGGGGGGGGGGGGGGGTTGAGTTTATAATAAAGATGGTCGCGTCGCCGGTTATATGATTCATCGGTTAATGGAATCAGTCTTTTAAATGAATGAAATCATAATGCTTTTCTCCGCAATTACGTTGGTTTAATTCATTTAAACAGCGTTTACAATATACAATATTAGAGTTACAAACTATGAAATGCACCAATGAAGTAACACAAAACTAGGTTAGATTTATAAAGTGTTTAAAAATGATGAGGGGAAAACTTAAAGATGGAAGAGCACAGTACAACAAATAATTTTTACATAGAAAATAACAGAGTTGGAATCCATTTGTTCAATCAAAAATACACAAAGTTTCATTACAAGAGAATCACGAATTCTTATTCCTAACTTTAATAATAATGAAGCAATTTTAACAAAATTTTCAATAGACTTGCTTTTTGCCAAATGTAACAAGTCATTTAAAACTTTTAGGGCTAGTGTCTTGAAATTTTATATGGATGTTACTTAAAAGACGTAAATGCTCCCCGGAATTTATTTTTTCAATTCGAAATTTAAAAGAATGCAAGAGTAAGAAGCATTCTAAAATTGCGATTTATGTGACACAATTGGTATGAAAACTTGGAATTTGGCATGATTATTACTTTTATGTAGTAAATGCTTCCTTATAACATTTTTAAAAACATTTAAAAATTTAAAAGGACGAAATGAGCTGAAAACTTTCTAAAAGTGTTCTAAATTATGATTTAGTTGAAACTGTTAGTGTTAGAAACTTGAAATTTAGTATAGAGATTACTTTTAAGATGGAAATGCTTGGCATAAAGAATTTATTATAAATGGGAAATTTAAAGGTGTGAAACAGCTGAAAGCATTCTAAATTACGATTTATTTAGAACCTGGGCCTTTCGAAGACGATCTTTTTTCTATGCTAAAAGTAACTAAACGTCTGTATTTCGACACAATCCATTAAAAGCATCTTGGACGATCAAAATTACAGCGCCTACAAAAATTTGGAAACGCTCTGATGAATAAAAGTATTTTAAAAAGTCCTTCCGGCCTGTACCGGGAGGAAAAGGTAGCTTTCCTATGCCTTCGTTTTAAAATTTTTGCTAATGTTACACGAAAACAGCAAGTTAAAATGCAAAGAAAACGTTTACAAAAGATTCGTTAATACTGAATTTGAATAAGAAATTCGCCAAATTATTGAGCAATAGCCAAATTGGCTTCATTTATGAAGACTTATTTTGGTCGCCAAATTTGACGCTATTTCGCCAAATGTCGCCAATTTTGGCGAGAATTTGGCGCTAACGGATATGAATATATAGTTTTATGCGTATGATTGGGAAAATTATTACAACAATGAAAGAAAATAATTTGCGAGTAATCGCGATAATGTGCTGTTTTGTTTCAAAATATCAGCCACCCTAGAATTTCAAACTGCTCTATCTCAGCCATTTTTTAAGATAGAGGTAAACCAAAAAATGTTCTGGATTCCTCGTATCAAGGCCTAACACTAAATTAAAAATTAAATTTGAATTTTTAACTTTTTTGTATATTTATTTTAGTTTTAAATTTTTAAATGGCCGCCATCTTGAAACAAAATGGCGGACCAAGCTGGCCAACGAACTCGGTCGAGACATTGGTGAGCTTAATACACACAATTAGTTTCATCAAAATTGATTTATAAATACGAGTGTTATCGTATGACATAAGTCAGATATATATATATATATATATATATATATATATATATATATATATATATATGGAGATATATATATATATATATAGTATATATATATAAATCAACATTTGAACGGAGGGTGGTTTTGGGGTCTGGGGGTCATGATCGGTGAAAATATACCGAAATTTTCCGGAACTGCTTTCTTCCGAACGGCTGCAATAGGTAGCTTTATACTTTTTTGTATTGAAAGCTACCTAAAAGATGGTATAAACAAAGTTTTCTAATGAAATTTTTCAAAATTATTTATCTATGAAAAAAAATGTAAACGCTGCATTAACCGGTATGTTCAGGAAATGCTGATTGCCGAAGGTTTCAAATGTCTGGATAAGTGAGTGCTGCAAAATCTATATCTGATGAGGGGGGCATGGATGAAACAGTGAAGCAGGAAAACAATTTTCTGCCCATTTTCGTGTCGAAGTCAATCAAATAATTATTTTTTATTAATTTAAAATTTGCATTTGTTAAACTTATTTTTACCTAATTAAAAATGCCGAAAATCAGAAAAAATGTCATTTATGGTCATTTCTTAGGTCAATTTTTGTACAAAAAAATATAATAATAAAAAAATCGGGTTAAATAACTTGGTTTCTAGATAGAAAAACTAGGTCACCAGTGGCAACCTGGCGACTGCATTTGTCAAGACCTGTTTATAACTGATGAAAAATTTATAGAATTCAGACAACTGGGGTTATTTTTTTTATTAAACTATGAAACGAGAGACCCTTACGAGGAAAAGAAACAAACAAACAAACAAAAAAAAAAAAACCAACCAAACAAGAAGGTGTCTTTTAAAAATGCTTTTCTGTCTTAATCAATATTTTTTAGTGAAAATTTCATTTAAAAAATATAAAATTGATATAAAATATATAATCATACAAATTTGATGTAATTATCATGAGCACAGGCACCGCCGCCGGACGGGTCAGCTAGTATAATTTAATGACATGCTGATAGCATTTGTTAAAATGTAATAAGTGTAAATCAATGCATAACTAATATATTGCTCATCTATTTAAATTAATGCATGGTTAGCGTAAAATTGTGCGTAATTATAGATAGTATTTTTCTAAAAAAATGCATTTAACGCCTTTTTTTTTCCAAAATCCATATTCACAGGCAGGGCTTAAATTCTAGGAAAGAAGAGTACCGGAGCTCATATACAGTGTCTCACAAAAGTGATGGGACACTTGTGCTTTATAAAAAGAAACTGCAATAAAATAAATAAACAAACATGTGCAAAAATTTTTTGGGTGTGTTTCATATTTAAAGTTAGTAACAATTATTACATAACATACATTTTGTCAAAATATTAAAATATTAATTTAGTAAAAATACAATTGTTCAGAACGGAGCAAAAAATGGCTCACATAAGTGATGGGACACTTACTTTTCCATCAAATATTTATCCAAAAATTTTACTTTTTAAAAGGTTTTAATATTTTGTTGGATTTCCTTTTACTTTTAAAACATGATTTAATCTTTTTGGGATGGATTCGACTAATTTTTTTGTGATTTCTGGAGTGATTTTACCCCATTCTTCTTGAAGCACCGATTTTAGTTGTTGTTTTGAAGAAATGGTGTGTTTGCGAATTCTTGATTCCAATTCTTGCCAAATATTCTCTATGGGATTTAAGTCTGGAGATTGTGGTGGTGTTTTTATTATTTCAGGACAGTTATATAGCAGCCAGAGTCTAACGTTCAGAGCAGTGTGCTTGGGGTCATTGTCCTGGTAGAATTTAAAATCGTTATGAAGGTTCAATTTTCGTGCTGAAGATTTCAAATTTTGCTTTAAAATATCAATATACTTGTACTGATCCATTATACTGTCAATAAAAACAAGATTACCAACTCCAGCGGACGACATACACCCCCATACCGTAACTCCTCCTCCACCATGTTTTACTGTTGGTACCAAGTTCTGTTTGTGAAGTTCTTCCCTGGGTTTTCTCCACACCAAGATTCTACCGTCAGAACCAAATATATTAAATTTACTCTCATCAGCAAATATAACTTTATTCCAGTAATCAGAATTCTTATTTATGTTGGATTTTGCGAAAGCTAGTCTGAGTTTTCTATTCTTTTCACTTACGAAGAATTTTTTCCTGGCTACTCTACCGTGATATCCAGCAGATCGAATTACCCTTCTAATAGTTTCAGGATTAACAATTATTCCATATAATGCTTGTAAATCAGCAGCAACTTTTGAAGCACTAATTCTTGGATTTTTTTTAATATTTCGAACGATAATTCGCTTTATTCCATTGGATAGCTTTGATGGTCAGCCAGGTCTTCTTTTATCCTGAATCATATGATTCTTTTTATATCGTTTAATGATATTGAAAACTGTTGAACGACTCAAGTTAACTGTTTCAGCAGTTTTTCTAATAGATTTTCCACGTTCAATATGCAAATTAATAACTAATTTTCGAATTTCAGGCGAAGTTTCTTTTCGTTTAGCATTCATGACTACACAGAGCTAAAAAACACAAAAATTCCAAAACAAACTGGAGAGAAATACTGCAGACGATTTTATAAATTATTGCCAATTGCTTTTAAGTAAAAATAAAACCCCAAAAAATATTTTTATTTCTTATTTCAGACGATTTTTGTTGCATATATAATGGTGTCCCATCACTTATGTGAGCTATTTTTTGCTCCGTTCTAAACATTTGTATTTTTATTAAATTAATATTTTAATATTTTGACAAAATGTATGTTATGTAATAATCTTTACTAAATTTAAGTATGAAACACACCCACAAAAAAAATGTGTACATGTTTTTTTAATTTATTTGATTAGTTTCCTTTTGTAAAGCACAAGTGTCCCATCACTTATGTGAGACACTGTATATACGCTATAAGCAAGAACCCGAAGGCTCTCATCCTGTGAAGAAACATATCGGAGACTTGAGGCTTCCATGAAAAAAAATATTTTATTTGAAGAAAGATAATTGAAAAAATGAGGCGGTCCCCCACACTCAGAACGTCTATATCTTCACATCATGAAAACTCAAAATCGAATGCCTTTTTTTGAGATGCCACAAATTTATCCGCGTCGACCCATAGGGTACAGAAGAAAATTCGTTAGGGAGAAACACATTCTAATTTTTTTGAACGCAAACCGCCAACCCAGATTACCATATCAGCATCTTTATAACAACAGAAAACTGACTGTCCGAACTTAACATCTGCAGGAATTTTAGCATGCAGATGTATCGAGAAATAGACGTTGCATTTTATCTTTCTTTATTTATTCTGTCATCCAAAATGTATGCATTAGGAAGGCACGCAGATGCCAAACTGAAAATGATTTCATTTCTCATATGAACACCGCAATCACATACGAAAGAAAGAATTTAGACATGTACATTAATTGAAAAAGGATCACTTCAAGCTGCGATAAAAGAGTTTAAGAATTATTGAATTTTAAATAGAAAGGGAAGAGATTTTCTTTTCACAGAAGCGCGATAGAATTAAAAATAGCTAAAAGAGGAACCACAACTAATTTATAAAATTTTAACAATAAATATATGAATCTCCATCATAAGCAAGACGTCGTTGCTACATTACCAACAAATGAAATATAGTCTTTAAATTTGTGTAAAGACCCCCTACGAAACAAATGATTCGAAAGAAACACCGATTGCAAAAATCTGCTCATAATCGAAAAATAGCTTTTTATAACTTTAAGTACTTTTTTAAAATTCTTACTTTTGCAAAGATTTTTTTTCCTGGGTACGCACATAGCTTGGTCTTAGATATAACTGAGAGCAAAAAACGCAAAAAAAGCCGCTTGAAACTGACAGAGACTTACAAAGTGTATGTTTTTTAGATAGCTTTCAATACAAAAAAAATCCCTGACGGCTCGGCCTACAGGCACAGGTAGATTTCGAAGACGCAGACCGTGGGGCGCCTGTTTGTCGGGAATTGCGGAAGAAATGACCTGTTTACGATGATGCGGCAGTTGGAACCGCCTACTTCGAAACCTAACTTGTTTGCAGGCGGAATCGGCAGGGATTTTTTTTTTTTTTTTTTTTTTTTTTTTGCTATAACGGTTGGTCCTATAAAAAACTTGTAAATATAAAAGTTTTAAATAATATTAAGAGGATTAATAATAAATTTAAGCGGATTTGAAATCTTGAGAATTGGCGAAGTTATGAATTTTTTTCTTCAAAACACCCCTCCCCCCCCCCCTTAAGGCAATTTTTAATTATATCAAAAATCTGTCATACATAAATTTTCGGCACTTCTCCTAGAAGTAATAATAACTTGAAACGGATTCGATACGTATCATAAGTAAGAAATTATGGGTTTTTTTCTGTTTTCACAAAAAGCCCCCCCATCCCCCCCCCCCTTGGTTCGATTTTGTCCATTAACGAACTTGACCGAGATTTTATGCCCCTTGATTTTATGTATCAGTTTCGAAAAGATGCGGGAGTTGGAACCGCCTACTTCGAAAAATAACTTGTTTGCAGGCGGAGCCGGCAGGGATTTTTTTTGTTTTTAATTTTTTTTTGCTATAACGGTTGGTCCTATAAAAAACTTGTCAATATAAAAGTTTTAGATAATATTAAGAGGATTAATAACAAATTTACGCGAATTTGATATCTTGTGAATTGACGAAGCTATGATTTTTTTTCTCTTAAAACCCCCCTTTTTTCCCCCCCTTGGGGCCATTTTTAATTATATCAAAAATCTGTAATACATACATTTTAGACCCTTCTCCTAGAAGTAATAATAACTTTAAACGGATTCGATACGTATCATAATTAAGAAATCATGGGTTTTTTTCTGTTTTCACAAAAAGCCCCCCCACCCTCCCCCCCTTGGTTCGATTTTGCCCATTAACGAACTTGACCGAGATTTTATGCCTCTTGATTTTATGTATCAGTTTGTAAAAGATTAATGCAGAATTTTTCCAGTTATCGTGGTCAGAAAAAAGTGACATAGATAGATAGATAGATAGATAGATAAAGTTTTGAACTGGGGGTGGTTTTGGGTTCTGGGAGTCATGATCGGCGTAGATCTGCAAAAATTTTTCAAAATTTCCAACTTAGGTGAGAATGTAATAGGTAGTATTTCTTACGAAATCTACCTAAAAGGACCTTCCGGCCTGTACCGGGAGGAAAAGGTAGCTTTCCTATATCTTCGTTTTAAAATTTTAGCTAATGTTACACGAAAACAGCAAGTTAAAATGCAAAGAAACGTTTATCAAAGATTCGTTAATACTGAATTTGAATAAGAATTTCGCCAAATTATTGAGCAATATCCAAATTGGCTTCATTTATAAAGACTTATTTTGGTCGCCAAATTTGGCGATATTTCGCCAAATGTCACTAATTTTGCTAATTTTGTCGCCAATGTCGTCAATTTTGTCGCTAACGTATATGAATATATAGTTTTATGCGTATGATTGGGAAAATTATTACAACAATGAAAGAAAATAATTTGCGAGTAATCGCGTTAATGTGCTGTTTCGTTTCAAAATGTCAGCCACCCTAGAATTTCAAACTGCTCTATCTCAGCCATTTTTTAAGATAGAGGTAAACCAAAAAATGCCATGGAATCCTTGTATCAAGGCCTAACATGTAATTAAAAATAATTTTGAATTTTGAATTTTTTTGTATATTTATTTTAGTTTTAAATTTTTAAATGGCCGCCATCTTGAAACAAAATGGCGGACCAAGCTGGCTAACGAACTCGGTCAAGACATTGGTGACCTTAATACACACAATTAGTTTCATCAAAATCGATTTATAAATACGAGCGTTATCGTATGACATAGGTCAGATATATATATATATGTAATAATAAAAAAAGTTCGCCATTTTTCCTTAGTTAAATTATTCCAAATTCTTACAATTCTAATTTTTTCCCCTGTTTTATTCCAATTTACTACTCTATATTCATTAAATCCTTATTCTTAATTTAGCTCTATCGTTAACTCTATTAAATTCCCTTTTATTTAATTCTAAATTGTCCAAATTTACTTAAATATAAAGCTTTTAGTTATTCTTAATTTCTATCATGATCCTCGATCATTTCTGGGTTTTAGAATGTTTTTTGAGAGCCATTTTCATTTTTATTCCGAATATTATTTTCCCGCTCTAAAGTCACTTTACTATAAAATTAATCCACTCATCTCTGTCCGAACTCTTTCACAAATTATCTTTCATTGGTTGTGACGTAGCATGACGCGTCTTCTTTAATTCTTCATTGGTTCAGTGCGCGTTCTACGTCATAACTTGTGTTGTTCCGCGGGGTAACAAAAAGCAGTTGCCTGCGGCGATCCCTCAGAATTAAGTCGTATTTTCAATTGTAAACAATCCCTGGCTGCTCGTTTTGAGAATTTGAGATGTTCTAACAAAGACCTTTGGAAACCGTAACTAACGAAACAGTGAATATAGCTGTGCTGGGAAACACTCTCAAAGGCGCGATCCAATCACATGCATGCATCGTTGTGTTCGCCAATTCGCCAAATTGTTTTGTGGTAAACCTAAAATAGAAGCAAATTACGCGCCATATTGGAAATTTATAACGAGTTTTATTTTTAGACAAGTTTTGCCCCCTAAAGATTAAGACTCATTCTGGTTGTAGTTCACTATTTTGTTAACTATTTAAATTATTAAAAAATATCTTAAGTGTATAGATAACAGTATACTTATCAGGAATATAATTTAAATAGAATATTAAAATTGTATTATCTCAGAGGAAAGATCATAGAAGATGAAGATATGTCTATGATTGTATTATTTTAGGCACAGGACCGCCAATAGATATCAAATAATGGCTCTAAGACAAATATACTGTGAGAGGTCCCCCTGCCCTTTTTTTAAATTTATTTTTTAATTAAACTAATAGCGATATTTACATTTAACGAACTATTTAGAATATATATATTTTTAAAATACAGAGAAATATATGTTTTTTAATTTTTTTTTTTAAATAGAGCTAAAACCTTACTAAAAAAAAAAAGAATGTATTTCTTTACATCTTTTTTTTCTTCCCCTAAACAATATTAATTTTTCTATGAACCTGCATGTATGTAATTGTCCAAGGTACTGTTATTTCGTATTCCCATGGTTTGCGGACATAAAATCTGAAAAATTCTGTACAAATTTTTGACTATGTAGTATTTTTTAAAGGCTGTTTTGAAATTTTTACTGTGCCCCAATCCTTAATCTATTCAAAAAATTTTTCGGACAATTCACAAAATCGTTCTTTAATTCGCACTTGACAGAAAATTACATTGTATTAGCATTAAGAATCTAATGGCGTTTTCAATTTTATTATAAATTTCATGTATCTTGAGTTATAGCTAATTTCTAATCAATTAGATTAAATATATATATATTTAATAGTTATATATATATACAGTTATATATATTTAATAGTTAGAGATGTAAGTTTTTTCTCTGGTAGGGGCTGTTCAGAACAGAAGATCAGGCGGCGCGCGGGCGATGGAGATTAAAATATAGAGTGAGTCTCTACTGTGAATGAAATTGAAAGGCCTGCGTTCGTTATCATTGATTTGGACATCCAAATCAATGATAATGAACACGGTCCTTCATTTGACTAATTACCGTATTTTAATGATATTTTGTTAAATTAAGAAGTGAACTTGGTGGCCGAATGGTTAGAGCACTGCTCTTGATTCTGGAGGTAGCGGGTTCGATCCCCCAAAATTTCTGTTTTTTTTTTTTTTTTTTTTCAAAATGTTTAATCGGTTGCTTTGTATTTTTCATGATTAATGGAATATATTTTATAAAAGCAAAATTTGATATTATTAACTTATTTAATTAAATACGACAAATTCAGCTATTTTACGATTAAAATTTTACATTACAGTGTCTTTTAATATTTAAACATTATTATTATTATTTTCTTCTTTTTAGCAAATGTAAAATAAGAATGAAAATATAGTCAATTTGCACGAATTTCTCCATGTTTTTATAATGAGTACTTCAGACTTCAACAGTGAATTTTTAGTACGAATAGAATGCAAAGCATATTTTACAATGTAAAAAAATATTATAAAAATAAAATGTAAAATATATACATTATTTAAACTAGAAATATCAGTACCTATTTTTGTAAAGAGGTAAAATACATGTGGTTTACCGTCTAGTTTCGTAATGAATATAAATAAAATATAGTTAGAATGTTTATAAATTTTCTACTGAATGTACAAGTATTTTAGCCTTTGTTTCTCGTGTTTTATTATGTTTATTGCAATATAATAAATAATGCAATTTACATCGAAAAATGAATTTCAAGAAAAATAAATTTTTAGAAATTAATAATTATGTTTCAACAAGGTTGTTATCGAAAAATATATTTTAATAAAATGTTTAAAAGCTTTTTTTATCAAATTTTAACAAATATTTTATTTTACTATTATAAATAAAGAAATAAATCTTTTAACATATGTTAAAAGATTTATCGTAAATCAAGGTCGTGATACCAACATATGTTGGTATCACGACCTTGATTTATTAACATTCTATTTATCCCCAAAAATATAAAGCAACTGATAAATAATTTTTAAATTAATAAAAATAGGGGAAGAAAATCGGAAATAAACGGCGAGCATTCACTTTGTATCCATACTTTTCAGGTTCATCTGTGTAGGACAACCAGGCCCGTAGCTAGACCTTACTTCTAGGTGGGGCAAATATTTTTTCAGGGGGGGCAGATTATTTCTTAATTTTTTTCACGTCTCTTATACCTTGAAAAATATGTACTGTACTTTTAATGTAATTTTTTTCTCATTTAAAACGTAAGATCTCTCCAAAGCCAGAATGAAATTTTTAATGTTTGTTCCAAGACACAATAAAAATATATCAAAGACACATAAATAAAATATTTACATTTACATAACGTAAATAAGTTGTTTCCTTTTAATTAAGTAATTTAAATTTATGTAGGTTTTATGTTCGTTTATATTAATAGATGCATTCAAGTACAATTTATTAAATGATGTTTCGTTATATTTACATCACGCAATAAAGATATGAGAAAGAAAAAACAGAATGAATATAAAATGAATAGAACAAGTAACGAGGATGTCTTTACCGATAGTGAAAAAATATTTTTTTAAATTTTCATTTCATCGACGTTTTTCCAATAAATTTTCATTGATTAAAGTCGATACAGATGTAGAGGAATTAACTCGAATCTGTTTTTCTTTCCACTTTGCCATGGCTTGGATGTGAGCTTCTGATTTTTCGTGTTTTGGAAAACCGCGGCCATTGTCTAAAGCATTTTTACAAGTTTTAAAACCATGTTCGGTGTATGCGGCTTCTTTGGATCCGAACCGGTTAAAATGTGTACAAGCATAACAGAATGCTGCGTCCTTTGCCACAGAATATTCCAGCCATTCAAATTGCTTATACCATGCAGCTCGAAAAGAACGTTGATTTTTTCGTGGGAATTCCTTCAAAATAATTTGTTGAACTGGCTCGTCTCTTTTAGGCAAATCGAGATCGAGAATAATCTGGTTTACTTGTAGTAGGTCCAGTTAATGATAATGAATTTTTATCATTACTATTTGCACAATATTCAGGAGCAGGACTCTCTATTTTCTGTTCTAGTCGACGCTTCTTATACATAAATGAACGGATATCCATATTTTCAAATATAACTTGTATTCACAGATAAAGTAATCCGTTCCGTTCACAGATACATACTTATCCAAATATAATATATATAGCTTTTAAAACGAGAACCTTTTTTTTTTCACTGTCACCAAAAACTGGTTAGCATCTGTAAACCACAACGGTTAAACAAAACTGTAATAAGGCAGAATGCATTATTTTCACAAGCGGATTTTCAAGAGTCACTAAATCTATTCCTCGAAATCGTTGAACGGGACACAAAAACATCCGGGTGGTCTTGCACAAACACAGGCCCGCTGTCGGCACAATCACAGGAGCGACAAATTGCACCTATATAGTCCCATCATAAAATTGTCAAAATCTTTCTTTCAGAAAATAGTTCATACTACTTCTCTATTTATATTTCAGAGGACGGGTAACACAATTTCACACCACAGGTGGTCCAGTGATGTGTCAGAAAGTCAAAGTCCAAAATCACTTAAGTACTAAAGGGTGCTGAGCAATTCGGCTGCTTTGATGGCGCTTGTTTGTGACAGGCGATTTAATAGTAGTCTTGAAGTCAAGTTAAAAACTTTTCGTGCAATCCTAACTATAAGCATTACAAATGAAACAAAATGAAGATATAATAATAATAAAAGGAACTTGTAAGAGGCAGAAAATTCAAAATTGCAAACGGACGCTCCAGTTTTTCAAACAAATAAAGTCTTAAAATTCTCACGCTTCTGTTGTTATGTGTTATTCTGTGTCGAGTTCTGAAAAGCCGTAAATTATGGAAAAAAAATAGCATAAAAACAGTATATTTTCATATTTCTTTTTAATGGATTTTTATGAGAGATTATTAAGATTAATACAGAATTAATGTAAATATTGTTAACACTGTATGGTAAATTACACTGCATCAACACTTGCTACAATAACACGGAATCATTTATGTTTAAAGTATTAAACATAGATTATTCAAGATCTAATTAGCACAACCCAGTGCTGTCTCTGTTTTAGACAAAACAATCACAGTTTAGGTGCGTTCGTAATTATATAAAATGCGTAGCACCTATAGTCGTCGTCTGGTCCGTCCGCAAGAAACAAAAACTACCCAACAGAATGGTTTAAAATTTAATATATAGAATCGTTATAAAAGTTTGTCGAGTCATTTCAAATTTTGTGAAAATCGAATCACAAATTAAAAAGATATTAAAAAAGTTTTCTTTATTCTATTAAATCCTATCATACGTAATCTGTATAATAAAAGCGCAAGTCATGTGACTGAGGAAAAAGAATACGGGCTAACCTGCTAACCCCTTCTTTTTTCATATGCCAAGCGGTCATTTTTATTCAACATTATTTCTTCGTATAAAATTGCATAAAAGTTACATTTTTAGAAAGATCATTCAAAAAAAGTGTTTGCTCGAGAGATGAGTTACATTAAAAAATGTATAGATTCTGAGATAACTTCAGTAGAAATTAGGTTAACAGCCGAATATCTCAATCCATTAAAGTAAATAAACACAAAAGATTCGTTCATCATGAGTCATAGAAATATTAAACCATGGAGGTAATCATTCATAAAGCAATATCTCATGTTGAATTTTGCAGCAGTCGGGTGTCGAAAAAAATTCGCATCTGTAAACGTGGCATCACTAATAAGAAAAAAAAATCCCTGACGGCTCGGCCTACAGGCACAGGTAGATTTCGAAGACGCAGACCGTGGAGCGCCAGTTTGTCGGGAATTGCGGAAGAAATGACCTTTTTGCGATGATGCTGCAGTTAGAACCGCCTACTTCGAAACCAAACTTGTTTGCAGGCGGAGCCAGCAAGGATTTTTTTTTTTTTTTTTTTTTTTTTTTTTTGCTATAAGAGTTGGTCCTATAAAAAAATGTCAATATAAAAGTTTTAGATAATATTAAGAGGATTTATAATACATTTAAGCGGATTTGAAATCTTGGGAATTGACGAAGTTATGAATTTTTTTCTTCTAAAACCCCCCTCCCCCCCCCCCCCCACTTTAAGGCAATTTTTAATTATATCAAAAATCTGTCATACATAAATTTTCGGCCCTTCTCCTAGAAGTAATAATAACTTCAAACGGATTTGATACGTATCATAATTAAGAAATTATGGAGTTTTTTCTGTTTTCACAAAAAGTCCCCAACCCCCTTGGTTTGATTTTGCACATTAACGAACTTGACTGAGATTTTATGCCCCTTGATTTTATGTATCAGTTTCGAAAAGATGCGGGAGTTGGAACCACCTACTACGGAAAATAACTTGTTTGCAGGCGGAGCCGGCAGGGATTTTTTTTTTTTTTTTTTTTTTTTTTTTTGCTATAACGGTTGGTCCTATAAAAAACTTGTCAATATAAAAGTTTTAGATAATATCAAGAGGATTTATAATAAATTTAAGCGGATTTGAAATCTTGGGAATTGACGAAGTGATGAATTTTTTTCTTCTAAAACCCCCCTTCCCCCCCCCCCTTAAGGCAATTTTTAATTATATCAAACATCTCTCATACATAAGTTTTTGGACCTGTTCCTAGAAGTAATAATAAATTTAAACGGATTCGATACGTATCATAATTAAGAAATTATGGGTTTTTTTCTGTTTTCACAAAGAGCTCCCCCATCCCCCCCCCCTTGGATAGATTTTTCCCATTAACGAACTTGACCGAGATTTTATGCCGCTTGATTTTATGTATCAGTTTAGAAAAGATGCGGGAGTTGGAACCGCCTACTTCGAAAAATAACTTGTTTGCAGGCGGAGCCGGCAGGGATTATTTTTTTTAATTTTTTTTTTTTTTTTTTTTTTTTTTTTTTTTTTTTTTTTTTTGCTATAACGGTTGGTCCTATAAAAAACTTGTCAATATAAAAGTTTTAGATAATACTAAGGGGATTAATAATAAATTTACGCGGATTTGATATCTTGTGAATTGACGAAGCTATGATTTTTTTTCTTCTAAACCCCCCCCCCCTTTTTCCCCCCCTTGGGGCCATTTTTAATTATATCAAAAATCTGTCATACATAAATTTTCGGCCCTTTTCCTAGAAGTAATAATAACTTTAAACTGATTCGATACATAAAGAAATTATGAGGGTTTTTCTGTTTTCACAAAAAGCCCCCCCATTTCCCCTCCCCCTTGGTTCGATTTTGCCCATTAACGAACTTGACCGAGATTTTATGACCCTTGATTTTATGTATCAGTTTGGAAGAGATTAATGCAGAATTTTTCCAGTTATCGTGGTCAGAAAAAAGTGACATAGATAGATAGATAGATAGATAGATAGATAGATATATAAACTTTTGAACGGGGGGTGGTTTTGTGTTCTGGGAGTCATGATCGGCGTAGATCTGCAAAAATCTTTCAAAATTTCCAACTTAGGTGAGAATGTAATAGGTAGTATTTCTTACGAAATCTACCTAAAAGCACGCTCATTTCGCTCGTAACAGACGATATAATTCATTTCACAGAAATAATAAATATAATTTTTTTTACATTGTAAAACTAGTTATAGTACGGTCGCACCTCATTTGTCACGTTTAACGTACATTTCCAACTTGTTTGTTTGTTCCTTGCTACATTAAAAATAATAATAAACACTATTTATGCAGAATGTTTAGTGTCGAAGAGTCTGTGCAAATATAAAATATTTTTTAATTTATTTATTTCACTGTCCATTTCCTATAAAGCATCGCTATTTCTTCAATCGCCGTATATTTTTTGAAAAGAGCTATGCATATTGTTTATGCTTAAGACTGTTGTGACATTAAGGTCACATTTACCCGTCATTAAATACCATATCAGATATCCTCCATGAGGTTCCAAAAAAAATATTATATGTATATTAATTGTGTGTATATATAATAATTATAATATCTATGAATTTCAAAAAACATATCAAGTTGGCTCACAAATCACTTTGATTAACTTCTATATATATATATACAAATTTTTCCGCCTGAACAACACGGAACTTTTTTGATATATTCGCACTGTCATTTTTATACATAAAAGCATGAAATTTACAAGTTTTAACTGCTAAAGTGATTTAGAATCGAATAACGTTTTTCACTTTTCTATAGATTTTGAGTTGTAATCGATTTCTCCCTTATGAACTTTATCAGACTGTCATGTCCAGAAAATTGGTTTATATTGTTAACTTTGACGGTCATTTTCTGAAAACTGATTTGTTTTTACAAAAAAATGGAAAATACTATTTAATTTCTTTGTTTTTAATAAGAGGACCTGAAAAATTTTTGAATTTAAGAATAGTGAATGACTTTGTGAATCTGTCAGAAGATAACTAATTTGGATTTGTAAAATCGTAAGTAGCCCGGCATATTTTATTCTTTAAATTTGAAAAAATGATTGGTTTATTTCAAAGGCGCCAACTTTTAAAAATTTCAGGGGGGGGGGGGGGGCGTTGGGGAAGAGTAGATTGAACAGATAAAGGGACAGACCTTCTATTAATTTTTATTTCCAGAGGGGTGGGGGGGGGCGATGCCCCTGTGAAAATTTCCAGAGAATTTTTATGGCCTTGTAGTCGGCGCCTATGATGGATTTAATTTGTTATCTTGTTCATTATTATAAATATTTTCAAGCCGTAAGCAAAAGTATGAACTCTTTTAAGCTACTTTTATCATATTATTTCGATATCTGCAAATAAATTCCTTCAAAGAATATATTTTACGCGAAATAAAACATTTTATAAAATCTAAGTATACTTAACAACTTAACAATATCATATCGTTACATTTTTCTTTTTGTTCCTTGATTTATTATTGATTGATTTTATTTTGTTCCTTGAAGATTTTGTACTTTAAGGGTGTATTCAAATCCAAACTGTTTATTTTGAGACACATTCGTAAATTCATTTTTGCTCTAAAATGCATCCAATTGGCAGGTTCTCTTATTCAGAAACTTTATAATGTCCCCACTGTCTCGATTTTTTGATAAAGGCAGAATATATTTCAAAAAATGCTGTCAAAGTGGACATTTTGAACCGAATTTCGAGAAGCGATAGCGCTGGAAACAAAAAAAAATGATCGTACTGTGAAAATAATTGTCTGTAAATCAATTTCTAATTAATTGAACGAAAAATAAAAACATGAGGCCCTTATAAATGTCTTTATAAATCACGCCACCAAGTTTCCTGTTGTTACTTTTAAAAATGAGTCTGGGAATGTGTCTCAAAATTTTGAGTTGTTGAGCGTGGAAAAATATTTTTTTGAATACCGCCTTAAGATGAAAAGTTATTTATGTTATGTTACATGAAAGTTATTTAAAGTGAAATACATTCAAACGTGTAACGCGGTAATATAATTTCCTCTACTAACCACTACTTGTAAAACCCGTGGGGAAAAAAAAAATATATATATATATATATATATATATATATATAACTTAAGACACATGTATATTCAAAACAATTCACAGATAATTCTGTAAATTTCTTATTTATAAATTAAATTTATATCATTTAATTAAAACAAATTTTATATTCTATTGGTTAAAGATGATATTTTCATTGTAATTCCATTTCTTCTTTATGCGGAAAAACTCCTCCCATAATTTTTTTATTGTGACATAGGTTTCACAAATTTTTATCATTCACTAATATGTAAGGAAAGATCAGAAGTATGAAAGACATTAGTCCCCTCTTCCCAAAGCAAACAAGTAAACACAACAATCTGTTTCATGGAATTGGAACCAATTCCATGAAAGAAGCTGCAAACTTGTCATGTACGACAAATTCAAAAACATTATTGTAGGCTGTTTCGCTTTATTTTCAGATTCAGAAGCCTTTGGTTTCAACCCCGCTTTCTTAAGATAAATTTCACATGGTGACAATCCTACAAAGAAAGTAAGCTTTATGGATATCAGTCAATACAGAATTGTTGCTGGGTCGGTACGGGCAGGAATATCCTGCGGTACGGTGTAATTTTTACAAAGCAACAAAGCGGGGAATGTCCTAAGGGACAATCTTCGACAGTCTGTTGTATGTTAAAGAAATAGAGAAAAAAGAAGGTTTATAGATGAAATTTTTTCTGGTTTTGTTTCCAGTTTAAAAACGAAATTGGGAGGAGAAAGGGGGGGGGGGAGGGGTCCTCTTTGCTTAGATCTGGCAAGAAGATGGAAAAAATTGGGAATTTAAAGTGAAATAGTGGCTGATAAAGTGATCGGAATGCCCAGTCTCACACTAGATTAGACAAAAAATTATTTAAAAAAAAATAGAAATTTAATGTTGTTTTAATCGGGATGTAAAGTTTCACGCTAGGTCGGGCAAAATCTTTTGCAGGTCGGGCTTTGCCCGACCTGGCCCCCACCTAGCTACGGGCCTGAGGACAACCCAAACGTCAGTAAAGTACATAACAATTTTTGGTACTTTTCGGTTAGCCGGGCGCCAGTGAAAAAAAATATAATATATATCTACATATATGTTTGTGTATATATGTATGTATATATATATATATGTGTGTGTCTGTGTATATATTTATATTTGCTTCACTGGTACACGGTTAACCAAAAAGTACCCTTTTTTTTTTTAGAGTTTACATTAATTTTATTGAAACCACCAATACCGTGTTTCAGGAATTCGGTGATCCGAACGTCCTCTCCCTTGTTAGTTAAAGGTGCACTGGTTATAGAAAATTAAACTTTATAATATTACTAGGGGGCCTACCCCCTGCAAGCTACGCTCGCCAACCCCCGCTCAGACTTCGAGGACTCTAAAAACATGACAGCGTGCATTATTTTAAAAATATTGGTAAATCTGTAATTCGGTTGCCATGCTTTTAACGTTTTAATGGGGCATTTTTTGATTATCATGACCTCATAGACAGCTGTTGCGACAACTGACGACTGTTTTCGGGAGATTGATAAGTAAAATCTATTACAACATGAAAACCAGCTTGTATAAAATGGTTGGGTTTAAATTGTGGCTACCTCTCGTATTTTTATAACAACGATCTGTATTCTGTTCTTCCTTTGCATTTAAGGATGAGAAAAATTCCATCTGCTTGTGAATAACATTAAGAACCACGGCATTGAAAAGTACTAAGTTATAGACATTTTCAGTAACAGGTTTTAATTTTCTCTCTATTTTAGTGCACCACAATGCATATTTTCATGTTATTTTAAATATGTAAATTATTTATTTTAATTAATATGTATATACGAATTTTCTAATAATTATTTATCATACAAAATTAATTAAATATTTTGTGCTTGCATGCTTGCATTTATTCGGCATCAACTGATGAGATAATTAAAGAAATTTGCTATCCGCGATAATTTTACACCATGTTATGTCACTTGAATATTGTCCATAAGAAAATCGGGTACTTTTCCAGTATAGGATCCTTTGCTTTTAGGTTTGGCGTAATTCGAGCTTAAAAAGGGATAGATTCGTTAATATACATAGATTTGTTGCCAAAAGTTATGAAAACAAACCCAATGAACTTTTGGTGCTTTTCTATTATAGGGTTTCTGACGCTTTTTTAAAAAGCTTGGCGGAAAAAACCAAGCAGGATAGAAAACCAAGCAGGATATTTTATTCTCCGTCCGTTCAGTTGGGCAATTATTATTTTATATATTCGTTTCAAATATCCGAATTAGTGATTTTATAAATTCGTTTAATTAAATTTTACAAAAAATAACAAAATTATATCAATAAATAATAATTACTATTAATTCCTATCCCCCCCTTTCTTTTGCGTTTACATAAATGACGTCATTTGGACGAATTTATTCAAAATATTTTCAGTTTATAAATTAAATTAAATGCTGACAGACGATTGAATCCTGACGATAGAAATGTGATTTTTTTTTCCAATTTTCCTGAAAAACACAATTTAATCACAATCTTGTCTTCATTATTGATTGAAATAAAAGATAATTTCAATTTCAATTTGAAAATGACGAATAAAAAGAAATCAATAATCCCTATCGGGATCCTTTTCAATTTTTTTCCCTTTTTTGTCACAAAAAAACTGAGTAATTGGTTGCCATCATTACAGAAATGTCATTAAATTTAGAAAAAAAATAATATCTCGAAAACTAATTCCAATTTCAAAATTCTATTACCAGTTTTGACATCCGCGGATGTTTATGGACAATTGGTATTAATTTCACCATCAAGCGTTTAATATTTTATTAAAAATAGCCCTGAAACATAATCAGTCGTTTAATCAGTCGTTTCATAAAATCGTTTCATAAATTCGTTTCATAAAATCGTTTCACAAATTCGTTTCATTAGGATTTTATATATATAGGGTAGATATGCATTGTTTTGTACAATATATATATTTATGTAACTGCTATCAACTAAACTAATATATCAGTTTTAGTAGGTGCTGTAGTTTTAGAGACATATAAGTTGACAGCAGTTATGTAACTATATGATGTATATATATATATATATATATATATATATATATATATATATATACACACATCATACTTTCGTATTCTATTATTTTTATGTTGGATCAAAGGCTTAAAAAATCTTTTTAGAATGTTAAAAATTTAAAATTTTTCAGATATCCGATCATGTTGCTACAGCTGTATCAATCAACCTACCAAACCAAGTAAGACACAAAAAAGCCCAATCACGTGATCAAATCGCCCACAGAATTTTTGTGAGTCACCCGCGCGCAGCCCGCGCTAAAAATTTGCAGGTTATGAACGCGGATCGGGCTATCTGATCACGTGATGCTTTTCATGAATGTTTCGGGGGTTTATTATGATGAAATAAAAATAGATATTCCTATTATAAGATCCATTATTTTTGGAGGATAAAGATGTGTAGTCGCTAGTTTCACCTAATCCGAGCCACAGAAGCTTAAAATAATTGAAATAATTAAATTATTTCAATATATTAAATTATTTAAATTTCCGATAAGACTTACTCCATAACCCTTCTCTCCAACGCGCGCGCGCCGCGCGATCTTCTTTCCTGAACACAACCGTAATTAAAAATACGAAATTGCCAAAACATGTTTAAACCTTCGTTATGAAAATAAAAATAATTAAATAAAAGTTATTAAACGTAAAATATGGATCGAAAATATTTTAAGAGAAACTCTTCGGAAAACATTTGTTTCCAAATACAGCAATAATATATTTTATTCTGAATAGTTTTATTAAAATCGACGCTAGACGTTTTTATGAAAAGAAAAAAAAATATATATGAGTTTATTCTTTTTAATAATACTTAAGTATTATTAGAAAGAATAAACTCATATTTCTTTTTTTCTATTCTAAGTCATTATAAAAAGAATAACAGTACAAACTTCTCAATATGAGAGTTGCAAAAAAAAAAAAAAAAAAAAAAAAAAAAGTAAGACATGGAGATAATTTCTGCTGGAAAAGGGACTAGTTTATTCACTTTCAACTCGGAGCACAAGCACCGGTGGCTCAGTCGGTAAAGTCCCAGACTACAGATTGGAAGAAATTGACATTCGTGGGTTCTGTCCTCGGATGTGAGGGAGCTTTCGCGATTTCTTTTCTTCTTTTTTTTTTTTGTTAAATTTTAATTGTTTTATCGTTGTTTATTTGATTATTTTCTGTTGAAATTTAACAGAGAAAGTACATTAAAATAACGAATTTTTAACACAAATAAAGTTTTTTGCCCCGAATTCATTCAATATACTAATAAATATATCTAGTGGGAAGCATTATAAATATTAAAAAGAATAATGATACTTTCTGCTTAACTGCCAACAATTTTTTAACATGTTTTACTTTTTAAAAGAAACTTTCTATTTATGTATGACGAATAAATCTAATAAACCGAAAACAGTGTGAGGGGAGAAAAAGTTCAACACGCGTAACAGAAAATCGCCCTTCACATGCGTTCTTCGCCTGATGATCGCGCCAAGTGCACTCCGTTGTATCTTTCGCCCCTGTATGCAACTTCTACCGTTTTACACCGTGCACTGTTTCGCTGGCTGGCGTGGATTTACATTACGTCTATGAAGCTTTCCCTTCTTTACGCTAGAGTTCTTTGGATTTACATTACGTCTATGAAGCTTTCCCTTCTTTACGCTAGAGTTCTTTGGTCAGTGTTGCCAGATTGGGGAATTTTGAACCGTCTGGGGAATTTTTGGGGGAAAAGTAATTCGTGGGAAAATTGTTGGGGACGATTAACATTTCTGGGGAAAACTTGGGGATTTTTTTTTTTAATTGTTTCACGAGTCATCGGTCATCGGAGAACAATTGATCTGTCTCAAACTTGATTTTCATTTTGATTTCGGAAAAAGAAAATAATCGGAAGTAACAATCGGAAATAATCGGATAAATGTTGTTTTTAATTTGTATTTTCTGTTAAAAGAAATTTTACCAAAGAAAGTAATAGATTAAAGTAAAAATGTCAGTTCGCAAGTATAAAAGAGACTGGGAAAACGTACCAGAATTTAAAGGTACTAAAAACAAAAAAAAATTTAAAATATTATTATTATTATTATTTAATCTTATTAAAAAGGAGCATCTTTCTAAATTTGCAGGGGTTGATGCATGCTTTTTTTTCCTTGGATATTCCCATACTGAACTAAAAAAATGTTTTTTTTTTTTTTTTTTTTTTCAGAAAATTATTATATTTTTATGAAAATTACAATTTTGAAACAAAAAAAATACTCTAATTAAAACCAAACATTTATGATTTATTAAGTTTATATACTTTATTAACTGTAAGTTCAAGTTCTCCTGCTGATAATTTCTTTTCTGGGATGCTTGTTTTGTTTTCAGATTGCATATTTCAAATTCTAGCAAAGTTTGAATAATTAATGGAAAGGTTGCTTTTATGAAATGGAATTTTGTGACAAAGAGGTCTCTTATTACGAGAAATTTTGTAAAGGGGCCTGTTTTATTAAAAGGAATTTTGTGAACGGGCTATTTTTATTAAATAGAATTTCGTCAAGGGACCCTAAACAGAGCCAGTTTCTGTCTGGATCGACCCTTGATTTTATTTTAAAGTTACTTATTTTTTTAAATATCTAAATGAAATGTTTTTTCTGTGGACTTTTAGATGCTATTTAAACAACCGTTATTTAAGTGCTTCCTTTAATTTAGGGATGCACAACATGCGGCCCACGGGCCAAAAGTGGCCCGCAATCGGATTACTGATGGCCCGCGGATCAATTTCGCCGATCGGATGCGAAAAAACCGCGAATTTTGCCAAATTTCGCCGATCGTACGCGTAGACATCGCGAATTTCGCCCATTGGGTGCGTATAAATCGTGAATTTTGCTGATCGGGTACGTGTAAATCACGAATTTTGCCGATCGGTGCGTATAAATCGTAAATTTCACCGATCGTCTGCGTAAAAATCGCAAATTTTGCTGATCGGCCGTGTAAAAATCGCAAATTTTGCCGATCGGGCCCGTAAAAATCGCGAATTTTACCGATCAGGTACGTATAAATCGCGAATTTTGTCGATCGGGTGTGTATAAATCGTAAATTTCGCCGATCGTCTGCGTAAAAATGTAAGATTTTTAATATGTAAGAGTTTTAATATTTATGTTTTGTAAATGGGGAATTTTTTGAAAAAAAGGTTTGATTTGGGGAAAATTTTTGAGCTTAAATTAGTTAATTTTTTTTTGTAGTGATAAATTAAAAATTAAAAATTTCCTTTTTTGAGTAGAAACTGAGTTGGGGAATTTTTCGGAAAAAACCACTGATTTGGGGAAAATTTCAGAACTTTTGGGGAAATTAACTTTCGACTATCTGGCAACACTGTCTTTGGTTCTAATACTTACCCTCTATACCTTGACGATGTAGTGATGCACGGCTTTGATGGTTATGGTGGAAACTGCCCAAGAACAATACTTAATAAAAGATTGACAGTGAAAGCTTTGTTCGTTGTATTATGGAGAAACGCCTCTGGATTTTAAATTCACTGCCGCTATGGCCGCGACGAAACTGCAACTAAAATGTACGACTGCTTCTAAAAACTTATATCATCCATAACAACCAACGTTCTTAACTTCGTTGTGCAACCATGTGTGCTCCTTCTATAATCCACGTTACTGCAACTACAACATCTGACGGTAAATCATCGTGATATAATATAAGCCAGACAGGATCTCAAAGGACTTATGCCACAACTATCCTTCCAAATGATGTGGAAAGAATATTTGAGAATCCAGTTGCCGCTTATTTACTGAGGTGTCGTAACAAAAAAGAACGGAAGCAAGGCATCTACGAAATATATTTCAGTATAAAGTCAACCCCCCTATCGGTGTCAGCCAGAAGAAGTATTGGAACATCGCGTCAATGAAAACAACAAAAAATTGTTGTATCTTTTTTTTTCATAACAAGATTTGATGGCGTAAGTTAGATTTTATATTAAGTAATATGTATTATTTATTTGTTGCTAAATGTTATAACAACCTTTTTTATTTTGTTAAAATATCTATTCTTACGTAACAAGAAACCAAGTGACAGAGTTTTTTAACAGTCTGAGATTTTTATTTATGTTCTTGTATTATTAATTATTCTGAAAGATATTATGAAATTTATTTACTGTTTATGTTATTTCTGTTAAAATTAATATATTAAGGAAGAATTAAAATTATGTTATTATGCTTTAAAGATTAAACTAAGTTGATATTTTGGATTGATGCAATGAGATGCACTTATGAGAATTGCTACTACAATATGAATTGAATAATTTATGTTATCAGTTATTACTTGGCACATGTCTTGGAGTATGATTATGAAATTTACATGATGGTATTTTACGATAACTAGAAAAGAAATCTTAAAGGAAGTTGCGCTGAAAACTTGCGTAACATTGGTAAAGTAAAAATTGTGTGCAGTTTAATTTTTTTTTCATTACTTCTATGTTCCGAAGTTCAAAGCCAGAGACAAAAAATTTGTTCTTAGAATATTTTAGAAGAATTTTGTTACTTTTATCATGAATAGTTAGAATGTACGAAATTTAATATTTATTCTTATGTATTGTTAAAAAAATTAATATTATTGGTTAAGCTCACAATATTACCAAAAGTTTTTGAACTGTTCTGATATTTATTATTTCCCATATTACTTCATTTTACAAGAGTAATTTAATTTTATGTTCTTATTTTATCATTTAATTTAGTCCCTTTTCATTCGGTGATATTTATTCATAGGAAATAATTTCTATTTATTGAAACAATATATGAGTAATCTCTTTTCATTATTTACTAAATAAAAAATTGTATCGGAACATATTCTATGCCATTTTATAAATGCATAAAAATTTATTAGTCTCTGAAACTACAGCTTACATCATTGATTGCATAATATCGCAAAAATAGCTTTTGGAGTTTCTTACTTGAAGAGTAAAAAAAAAAAAAAATAATGCTGATCTCAAAAGAAAGTTGCGCTGAAGTTGCGTAACATTGAAAAGGTAAAATTATTGTGTGCATATAATTTATTGTTTTATTTCATTACTTTTGTTTTTGATGCTATGTTCAGAGAGTACCAATCAAGCTACTTATTTTAAAAAAGTGTTTATTTATTTATTCATTCTATTTTCTTTTGTGATATTTTTTTCATATACAGCAAATTTATTTATAGAAAGATAGAGTAACAGCACATTTACTATTTAAGTGGAATGAATTTGACATTTTTACTGTTAAAAATTAGTTGTTAGTTAAATTATTAAGAGTTAGATATTTTTACAGCAGTTGTTAAGTTAAAGAATTCTTTATATATTGTTATTTTATTTACATGTTATTAAAGTCAGGATTTGTTAAGTTTATTGCTGAAAGTAAGAGTACTCAAACAAAAATGGCTGAAAAAGAGCTTAATGTTATTATTTTTGATCCAGAAAGTGGAATGGATATTGTATCTTGGCTTAGACATTTTGAAGGATCAGCCCCTCCAGATAAAAAAGAGTGGAAAATCAAGAATATTTCCAAATATTTGAAGGGCAAAGCATTAAAGGTGTATGTTAATGAATGTCTAGATTGTAAAGAGTATGAAAAAATTGCTGAAATCTTAACTGAAAAATTTCTGAAAGTAACAGTCCCCCGTTTTTCTGATTTTGCCTCGCTGAAATTGCATGATTTAAACAACTTAGAAAATTATTTTCGTCAGAAAATCGAGATAGGTCGACAACTTAAACTATGTGAAACCATTATTTTACAGGGATTGACCGACGGCTTAAAACCTGAATACCAGAACTATTTAATAGTAAATCCTCCTGAATCTACTACCGATTGGTATAGATTAGTTAAACAACTTGTTGCCATTCCATCTTATTCTAGCAGTAACAATAATAGTAATGTTAGAAATATGTCTCAAAATTCCAGACCTTTTTCTCAACCAAATAATTCACCTAGACATTGGATTCGCCCTCAACCTAATTACAGGAATCCAAATTTCCAAACAGCAACTAATTTTAACCCTTCAACGTCCAGGTTCGTTAGTCCCCGATTGCCTGTCAACCACTATCAGAGAAGGATGCCGAGTCGACCATGTAGATTATGTCTGAATAGGGGAATTTCAGAAGCTTATCATTGGGAGAGGAATTGTATCTTTAACTTAAACCCTCCACAAACAGGTAATATTCCTGTTGGTAGTCAGTCACCAAGTCAATCCAATGCCTGACAATTAATTGCTGCTGGGTGTGCCAATAGTAAAAAATTAAATTATGTTATTGATTCCGGGTCGACAATATCTATTCTTCCATTTAAATTTATTCGTTATTTAAGTGCTAAAATTGTAAATATTTCACCTATTATTGTTGGTCAAGCTAAAGGTAAAGTTACAATTAATAAGTCATGTAATTTATTAGTTAAAATAGGTAATATTACACACTATATTAAATTTTTGTTATGTGACAGTGATTTGCACTATGCTATATTAGGATTACCTGATTGTTCTCAATTTAACTTAATTATAGACTGTGCAAATTGTCTAGTTACTCAAGGAGATCTTGTTTTAAATCAAAATGTTGACATATCCAGTAATAAATTACGATTATTGCATTTTAATGTTCAAGATCAGTCTCAATATGTGCAACCCGATTATGGAAGAATCATGGCTCCTCAATCCTTCGCGCAACTTAATGTTAATGATTATGATTTAATAGGGGAAATAAACACAGTAGAAAACAAAACTTTAAGGGATATAATGGGAAATTATTTGGATACTTTTTCAAAAAATAAATATGATGTGGGGAAGATTAATATTGAGCCACAGCGTATCTTTCTCAAATCTGACCTACCTATATCTATGAGGCCTTATCGTACTTCAACAGTGGAAGTAAAAGAAATCTCTGAACAAATTCAATCATTATTATCTGCTGGATTAATCAAAGAAAGCAATAGCCCATATTCTTCACCAGTCACTTTAGTAGAAAAACGCGATGAAGGTAAAAAAAACTAGATTGTGTGTAGATTATAGAAAACTTAATTCCATAATGAAAAATTATGCAGAACCCTTACCCCGTATTGATGACATTTTAGACAAATTAAGTAGTGCCCAGTATTTTTCCACCCTGGATTTAGCCTCAGGCTACTGGCACATACCCATACACCCAGCAGACACCGAAAAATTAGCTTTTACTACCAATTGTGGACTTTGGGAATGGAATGTTCTCCCTTTTGGGGTAAAGGTAGGACCATCGATATTCAATAGAACTATTAGGAGAATTCTTACTAAACATAAAGTTAACTTTGCTTACTACTATTTTGATGACATAATTATTTTTTCTTCAACTTTGGAAGAACATTTACAACATCTCAACAGAATATTTGAATTATGCAGAATGGAAAATCTTAAACTTAAATTATCTAAGTGTAACTTTGTCCAAAATACAATTAATTTCTTAGGTTATGAGATAAAAAATGGCACTTTAACTCCTGCTAACAATAATATAGAAGCTATCAAGAAATTAAAACCCCCTTCAAATGTTAAAGAACTCCAAAGATTCTTAGGATCTATTAATGTCTATCATAAATTCATTAATAAATATGCAGAAATCAGACAGCCTCTCAATAAATTGCTCAAAAAAGATACTATTTGGGAATGGAATTTAGATTGTCAAAATTCTTTTCAAAAACTAAAAGATGCCCTAATTGCTAAACCTGTTTTGAAAATTTATGACCGTAAATTACCCCTCCATATGTTTGTTGATTGCTCACAGGTGGCAGTAGATGCAGTCCTTAAGCAGCCTGATAATAATAATTTCTTACATCCAATTGCATACTATTCTAGAGGATTGAGAAGTTATGAAAAGAATTATTTTATTACAGAACTGGAGTGTCTTGCCATCATTGACACCTTAGACAAATTTTATCACTACTTCCACGGTGTTAAATTTACTATTCACACAGATCATGCGTCTCTTGTCTGGTTAAGAAATGTCAAACATTTAAGAGGAAGATTATTCAGATGGTCCTTAAAGCTAAGTATGTTCGAGTATGATATTGTATATTTAAAGGGTTCCACAAATGTCGAAGCCGACATGTTGTCCAGAAATCCTACTACATATCTTATTCAACCACTTACCTTTCTTTTGGATGTTAGGGAAGTTATAGAGATGCAACAAAAAGATAATGTGTGTGGAAAAAACTATGTCAAGGAAAATGGACTTATGATAGTAAAAAAGAAAGGTTTTAGAAAAATAGTAGTACCCATGTCTTTAAGAAGAAAATTGCTTAATGTTACTCATGAAAAATTTGGTCATCCTGGTATTCAAAAAATGTTAAACTTAATATCTCCTAATTATTATTGGCCTGATATGACCCAAGATATAACTAATTTTGTAAAACACTGTGATGTCTGTCAAAAGAATAAAAAACCGAGACAGAAAAAATTTGGCTTATTACAAGCTATGACCACCACAGATCAACCTTTCGAATGCATTTCTGTTGATACTGTGGGAGGCTTTAATTACTACAATTCCACAAAAAAATATTTACATCTTATAATCGACCATGCTACTAGATATGTTTGGGCTTTCCCCTCAAAAAGTGTTACCACAGAAACTTATACTAATTGCCTAAAACAAGTTTTTAATATTCAAACACCCCAACAATTATTCTGTTTTAATAAAATTCTTAATGTCCAGACCCATCAAAAAGTGTTAAGTGATAGAAATGCAGCCTTTACTTCATCTAGATTAAAAAAATTTCTGCGAAACCACAATATTAAGCAACGTTTAACCACATCACATCCTCCGCAAACGAATGGAAAATGTGAGAGAGTGAACCAGACGATAGTTACTAGATTGAAGTGTAAAGTCAATTCTACTAACTCCAAAATTCCTTGGACAAAAATTTTGACAGAAGTAGTTAATGAGTATAACAATACCCCTCATTCTATCACTAAATTTCCTCCTGCTTACTTACTTTTTGGCCAATTACCTTATGATTCCCCTCTTCAACAAAATTATTACCCTCCTGTTCAAGAAGCCCTTAAACTTGCTAAAAAACGCACTGATGAAAATTATTGGAGAAGTAAAAAATATTATGATCAAAATTATCTAGAACCAAAATTTGAGATTGGAGATCTTGTAATTTATGAAGAGTTCCAATATCCTAATACTAGAAAACTTTCACAAGTCTTTAGTGGTCCTTATCAAATCCTTAATAAGTTATCTGATGTCAATTTTGAAATTAATAGACAGATTCAAAATAAATCTACTGAAATAGTACATGTATCAAAATTACGCCCTTATTATCCTCCTGATCAATTAAAATTATCCCATGAGAAACCACAACAAACTAATGTTAAATCTATAGTTTCAGCTTAAATTTATAATATTCATAAAATAAACTAACTTAATAAAGTAAATTTACTAAATAAAAAATTAATTATCAATTCTCTTCTGTATATCAGTGTGTTCTTGAATTGAGCTCACAGGAGCATCACTGTTGAGTTTTCACTTGAGTTAACTGTTTGTGCGGGCATAAACTGGTTGATTTAAGTTGGTAAATTCTGATACTGAATTGAATTAGATTAGAATAATAATTTAAACAGTATTAACGAAATTAATAAAATAAGCTGGATTAAATTCTATATTAAACTAATCAAATATGATATCTTAATACTAATTGAGAATTGTCCAACCTTTCTTAATATGCTACAAGGTCCTATTTTTTTCATTTCACAACTTATGTTTTCTTGTTTGACTGAAAGCAAGATAGTTACATAACCATCATCTACACAATAATGATTGTTTCACGAATATTTCTTATTTATTCCTTATTTTGTATTATGTATTTTTATTGAGTATATTCTCATGCCTCATTCACTACTATATGGATGAGATATTAATGATATACTTAAGAAAGAATTAAAGAAAGTGTGATATTTTGAATTATACTGCTTGTTATTACTGAACTTATTGTTGAGAAGTATTAATATTAGTAACACTATTTATAAGTTGATTTTGAAAGAGAATATGAAGATTATAATGGATAAAAAATATTTAAAGAGTGGAATTGAAAGTTTTAGGTAAGCTGCATTCAAACAAGTTCTGATGTTATGTAAATAAAATTTTGATGTTATTGTTGTTGTTTATTCTTTCTATTGATGATACTATTATTATTGTTATTATTAAGTATTTTTATTTTAAATTTTTATTGTTGATATTGTTCTTGCTATTATTATTATTATTATTATTGTATTATTTTATTTATTGCAACTTCATACTGCCATTGCAACACTAAGGACTCTTATAATATTCAATGACTTAAAATTCACTTAAGGACTATAAATAAGTGAATAATGCTGACTATTGTTAAATTATTGATAAAAAGAGATATGATTTATATATTGTTATTATATTATTACTTAAATTTATTTATTGCAACTTCATACTGCCATTGCAACATTAGGACTCTTATAATATCCAATAATTGGACTCTACAATTCAGTAGGACTTAAAAAAAAATAAATAACTTAAGGACTATAAATAAGTGAATAATGCTGATTATTGTTAAATTATTGGTACAAAGAGAGATGATTTATATGTTGTTGTTACATTTTCTTCATACAAACTATACTATACTGTTATACTAATTAATATTGTAATATGTAATTATTTACAGCAGTTTCCACTTAACCGTGTTTCTTTAAATTTAATTATTAAAAATTGTAGTTAACAGAATTCAGAAATTTGAGCATCGCGATGCAGCGACCAGGTAACTGTATTGCAACGAGGGAACTGTTTTGTAACCCAAGTATCTGCTTTCTCCCAATGAACATGTAAGTCAATTGGACTTACCGGTTCATACATTTTTTTTTTGGGAGGGGGGATATGTAATAATAAAAAAAGTTCGCCATTTTTCCTTAGTTAAATTATTCCAAATTCTTACAATTCTAATTTTTTCCCCTGTTTTATTCCAATTTACTACTCTATATTCATTAAATCCTTATTCTTAATTTAGCTCTATCGTTAACTCTATTAAATTCCCTTTTATTTAATTCTAAATTGTCCAAATTTACTTAAATATAAAGCTTTTAGTTATTCTTAATTTCTATCATGATCCTCGATCATTTCTGGGTTTTAGAATGTTTTTTGAGAGCCATTTTCATTTTTATTCCGAATATTATTTTCCCGCTCTAAAGTCACTTTACTATAAAATTAATCTACTCATGTCTGTCCGAACTCTTTCACAAATTATCTTTCATTGGTTGTGACGTAGCATGACGCGTCTTCTTTAATTCTTCATTGGTTCAGTGCGCGTTCTACGTCATAACTTGTGTTGTTCCGCGGGGTAACAAAAAGCAGCTGCCTGCGGCAATCCCTCAGAATTAAGTCGTATTTTCAATTGTAAACAACTCCCTGGCTGCTCGTTTTGAGAATTGTTTTCTTTTTTACTATCATAAGTCCATTTTTCTTGACATAGTTTTTTCCACACACATTATGTTTTTGTTGCATCTCTATAACTTCCCTAACATCCAAAAGAAAGGTAAGTGGTTGAATAAGATATGTAGTAGGATTTCTGGACAACATGTCGGCTTCGACATTTGTGGAACCCTTTAAATATACAATATCATACTCGAACATACTTAGCTTTAAGGACCATCTGAATAATCTTCCTCTTAAATGTTTGACATTTCTTAACCAGACAAGAGACGCATGATCTGTGTGAATAGTAAATTTAACACCGTGGAAGTAGTGATAAAATTTGTCTAAGGTGTCAATGATGGCAAGACACTCCAGTTCTGTAATAAAATAATTCTTTTCATAACTTCTCAATCCTCTAGAATAGTATGCAATTGGATGTAAGAAATTATTATTATCAGGCTGCTTAAGGACTGCACCTACTGCCACCTGTGAGGCATCAACAAACATATGGAGGGGTAATTTAGGGTCATAAATTTTCAAAACAGGTTTAGCAATTAGGGCATCTTTTAGTTTTTGAAAAGAATTTTGACAATCTAAATTCCATTCCCAAATAGTATCTTTTTTGAGCAATTTATTGAGAGGCTGTCTGATTTCTGCATATTTATTAATGAATTTATGATAGACATTAATAGATCCTAAAAATCTTTGGAGTTCTTTAACATTTGAAGGGGGTTTTAATTTCTTGATAGCTTCTATATTATTGTTAGCAGGAGTTAAAGTGCCATTTTTTATCTCATAACCTAAGAAATTAATTGTATTTTGGACAAAGTTACAATTAGATAATTTAAGTTTAAGATTTTCCATTCTGCATAATTCAAATATTCTGTTGAGATGTTGTAAATGTTCTTCCAAAGTTGAAGAAAAAATAATTATGTCATCAAAATAGTAGCAAGCAAAGTTAACTTTATGTTTAGTAAGAATTCTCCTAATAGTTCTATTGAATATCGATGGTCCTACCTTTACCCCAAAAGGGAGAACATTCCATTCCCAAAGTTCACAATTGGTAGTAAAAGCTAATTTTTCGGTGTCTGCTGGGTGTATGGGTATGTGCCAGTAGCCTGAGGCTAAATCCAGGGTGGAAAAATACTGGGCACTACTTAATTTGTCTAAAATGTCATCAATACGGGGTAAGGGTTCTGCATCATTTTTCATTATGGAATTAAGTTTTCTATAATCTACACACAATCTCGTTTTTTTACCTTCATCGCGTTTTTCTACTAAAGTGACTGGTGAAGAATATGGGCTATTGCTTTCTTTGATTAATCCAGCAGATAATAATGATTGAATTTGTTCAGAGATTTCTTTTTCTTCCACTGTTGAAGTACGATAAGGCCTCATAGATATAGGTAGGTCAGATTTGAGAAAGATACGCTGTGGCTCAATATTAATCTTCCCCACATCATATTTATTTTTTGAAAAAATATCCACATAATTTCCCATTATATCCCTTAAAGCTTTGTTTTCTACTGTGTTTATTTCCCCTATTAAATCATAATCATTAACATTAGGTTGCGCGAAGGATTGAGGAGCCATGATTCTTCCATAATCGGGTTGCACATATTGAGACTGATCTTGAACATTAAAATGCAATAATCGTAATTTATTACTGGATATGTCAACATTTTGATTTAAAACAAGATCTCCTTGAGTAACTCGACAATTTGCACAGTCTATAATAAGTTAAATTGAGAAAAATCAGGTAATCCTAATATAGCATAGTCCAAATCACTGTCACATAACAAAAATTTAATATAGGGTGTAATATTACCTATTTTAACTAATAAATTACATGACTTATTAATTGTAACTTTACCTTTAGCTTGACCAACAATAATAGGTGAAATATTTACAATTTTAGCACTTAAATAACGAATAAATTTAAATGGAAGAACAGATATTGTCGACCCGGAATCAATAACATAATTTAATTTTTTACTATTGGCACACCCAGCAACAATTAATTGTCAGGCATTGGATTGACTTGGTGACTGACTACCAACAGGAATATTACCTGTTTGTGGAGGGTTTAAGTTAAAGATACAATTCCTCTCCCAATGATAAGCTTCTGAAATTCCCCTATTCAGACATAATCTACATGGTCGACTCGGCATCCTTCTCTGATAGTGGTTGACAGGCAATCGGGGACTAACGAACCTGGACGTTGAAGGGTTAAATTTAGTTGCTGTTTGGAAATTTGGATTCCTGTAATTAGGTTGAGGGCGAATCCAATGTCTATGTGAATTATTTGGTTGAGAAAAAGGTCTGGAATTTTGAGACATATTTCTAACATTACTATTATTGTTACTGCTAGAATAAGATGGAATGGCAACAAGTTGTTTAACTAATCTATACCAATCGGTAGTAGATTCAGGAGGATTTACTATTAAATAGTTCTGGTATTCAGGTTTTAAGCCGTCGGTCAATCCCTGTAAAATAATGGTTTCACATAGTTTAAGTTGTCGACCTATCTCGATTTTCTGACGAAAATAATTTTCTAAGTTGTTTAAATCATGCAATTTCAGCGAGGCAAAATCAGAAAAACGGGGGACTGTTACTTTCAGAAATTTTTCAGTTAAGATTTCAGCAATTTTTTCATACTCTTTACAATCTAGACATTCATTAACATACACCTTTAATGCTTCGCCCTTCAAATATTTGTAAATATTGTTGTTTTTCCACTCTTTTTTATCTGGAGGGGCTGATCCTTCAAAATGTAAGCCAAGACACAATATCCATTCCACTTTCTGGATCAAAAATAATAACATTAAGCTCTTTTTCAGCCATTTTTGTTTGAGTACTCTTACTTTCAGCAATAAACTTAACAAGTTTATTGCTGAATTTAAATAATTGCTGCTTAATTTAGCTCTATCGTTAACTCTATTAAATTCCCTTTTATTTAAGTCTAAATTGTCCAAATTTACTTAAATATAAAGCTTTTAGTTATTCTTAATTTCTATCATGATCCTCGATCATTTCTGGGTTTTAGAATGTTTTTTGAGAGCCATTTTCATTTTTATTCCGAATATTATTTTCCCGCTCTAAAGTCACTTTACTATAAAATTAATCCACTCATCTCTGTCCGAACTCTTTCACATATTATCTTTCATTGGTTGTGACGTAGCATGACGCGTCTTCTTTAATTCTTCATTGGTTCAGTGCGCGTTCTACGCCATAACTTGTGTTGTTCCGCGGGATAACAAAAAGCAGCTGCCTGCGGCGATCCCTCAGAATTAAGTCGTATTTTCAATTGTAAACAACTCCCTGGCTGCTCGTTTTGAGAATTTGAGATGTTCTAATACTTACCCTCTATACCTTGACGATGTAGTGATGCACGGCTTTGATGGTTATGGTGGAAACTGCCCAAGAACAATACTTAATAAAAGATTGACAGTGAAAGCTTTGTTCGTTGTATTATGGAGAAACGCCTCTGGATTTTAAATTCACTGCCGCTATGGCCGCGACGAAACTGCAACTAAAATGTACGGCTGCTTCTAAAAATTTATATCATCCATAACAGCCAACTTTCTTATCTTCGTTGTGCAACCATGTGTGCTCCTTCTATAATCCACGTTACTGCAACTACAACATCTGACGGTAAATCATCGTGATATAATATATATATATATATATATATATATATATATATATATATATATATATATATATATATATGGATATATATATAAATCAACATTTGAACGGAGGGTGGTTTTGGGGTCTGGGGGTCATGATCGGTGAAAATTTATCGAAATTTTCCGGAACTGCTTTCCTCCGAACGGCTGCAATAGGTAGCTTTATACATTTTTGTATTGAAAGCTACCTAAAAGTATAAAGCTACCTATTGCAGCCGTCCGGAGGAAAGCAGTTCCGGAAAATTTCGATATATTTTCACCGATCATAACCCCCAGACCCAAAACCACCCTCCGTTCAAATGTTGATTTATATATATATATATATATATATATATATATCTGACCTATGTCATACGATAACGCTCGTACTTGTAAATCGATTTTGATGAAACTAATTGTGTGTATTAAGGTCACCAATGTCTCGACCGAGTTCGTTGGCCAGCTTGGTCCGCCATTTTGTTTCAAGATGGCGGCCATTTAAAACTAAAATAAGTATACAAAAAAGTTAAAAATTCAAATTTATTTTTTAATTACGTGTTAGGCCTTGATACAAGGATTCCAGAACATTTTTTGGTTTACCTCTATCTTAAAAAATCTCTGAGATACAGCATTTTGAAATTCTAGGGTGGCTGACATTTTGAAACAAAACAGCACATTAACGCGATTACTCGTAAATTATTTTCTTTCATTGTTGTAATAATTTTTCCAATCATACGCATAAAACTATATATTCATATCCGTTAGCGCCAAAATTGGCAAAATGTGTGACACTTGGCGAAATATCGCCAAATTTGGCGACGATAATAAGCATTTATAAATGAAGCTAATTTGGCTATTGCTCAATAATTTGGCGAAATTCTTATTCAAATTCAGTATTAACGAATCTTTTGTAAACGTTTCTTTGCATTTTAACTTGCTGTTTTCGTGTAACATTAGCTAAAATTTTAAAACGAAGATATAGGAAAGCTACCTTTTCCTCCCGGTACAGGCCGGAAGGACTTTTTTCTCTGGAAGTCGATGATCTGTTAATGTTTCGAACGTGGAACAAAGACAGAAATGCAATCAAGAAACAGACCACTGTATACTATATAACTCAAAGCGTCTGTGTGAGAGTATATGACCCATCTTTTACTATAAGACGTCTCGACAAAGTGACGCAGTCCAAAAATCAAATTTTGACATAACCTATGCGTGTAATATGTGCTTTCACAGTTTTAAGTAGAATTTTCGCCGTTTAATTGAATCACATTGTTGAATAGAATTTGATTTAAGAAAGCGGTGGATTCTGCCAAGGCGGAAAGGCCAAAAAACTTAATTTTAACTTTAGTAGTTTTGATCATATAAGCGGCAATTATAGTAATTTTTTTAGCTCTGGGGGGGATTTTAACCCCCCCCTTGGCTGCGCCACTGGTTTGATTCAATGTTATTGAGAGGTAGTCCCAAAATCATATTCTTTAGCAATGTATGGCTAATATGATGATGAAACCTCTCATTTCATTTTATTTGTGGTATTTAGGCATTTGGAACTTGATAATTCTGTATAAATTCCACAAATTTCATTTCATTTTATTCCATTTATTCAACATTTAATCTAATTTCTTATTCTTTTAATATGTGTTTGTTTCCATATTCAGTGTGTTGGGGAATCTTTAATTGTCAACTAATTATTGCATACTTAATTATTGTATCATTGTTTCAGTTGGTGTTATGATAATGTTTCATTTATGGTTATATATATATACATGTTATATAAAAATTTATTTCCTTCGTATCCTTCCATTTTATTCGCATTAATATTTTAAAATTAATTTAACTTCTGACATCATCAGCATTTCCTTAATTCTTAATAATATCTATTCCTATTTAAAGGCCTTTAAAAGTAAAGATCCGTATATTAATAATTATTTTATTCCAAATCCTAATCTAAAATTTAAGTTCATTCGTAGCTTTTCTCAACTCCCCAATCTATAAAATTCTGAGACGCGTTCTCATTTCGAATGTTTTTTAAAAGCCGTTTTCTTTTTATTATTATTATTATTATGCTAAATTTTTCGCGCGCTGAGGTAGTTTCACTCCAAAATTAATCCGCTACCAGGTTCGGAATTCTTTACCGTCTTAGCTCCTCCTTCGCACCTCATTTGCTGGGCTGGAGCTAGCCTCTCACTCATTGGTTTGTACGCTCGTGACGTAAATTACTGTATGTCTCCGCTGAAGGAACAAAACCAGGTCGCATCGGTCGGAGCACTAGATTTTTGACGTTTTTGGAAGTCTAAACAAATATGTGTCTGGTGTTTTTATGTCCGTAGAATATTCATCTGGCCCAGTAACATCTTAATTCAATGAAGTGAAGCAACGTTAGCCCGAGGGCTATAAGTTTTAGACCTTTGGGAATTGTCTCTGTGTTGTTCGTCTTCTAATAAAATTATTTGTCTGGAGATTGTCTGGATTTATTGGAAAACTTTGGTGGACTCATTTCATTGCCTTCTACTTCGCCATACTCGCTAATATCGACTGCAACTTGCTATATCGTTGAAGGACTGGCATTTTTTCATCGAATATTATTCATCGTAATATCTCAACCTCGTCAAAATGCTACATATATATATATATATATATATATATATATATATACAGGGTCATTCATAATTCCCTCCGGGGTTTCGAAACGTTATAGTAAGAAAACGAAGACGAATATGAAAAAAAGAAACATATGAAATTATTCCGAAACTATTCAAGTTTTACTTACATACATTACAGGTGTTCTATGTGTGAACCCTTGGTCACACGGCATACATCCATGCGATAGTCCAGTTCCTGCCATACTCCGTTTTTTAAATCTGAATCAGTGGTGTCAGTTCAACGGGCCTTTCGTAATAAATATCGAAAACAGGGACCAACTGACAAAACAATTCATGTGTGGTACCGGAAATTTAAAGAAACAGAGTATGGCAGGAACTGGACTATCGCATGGATGTATGCCGTGTGACCAAGGGTTCACACATAGAACACCTGTAATGTATGTAAGTAAAACTTGAATAGTTTCGGAATAATTTCATATGTTTCTTTTTTTCATATTCGTCTTCATTTTTTTACTATAACGTTTCGAAACCCCGGAGGGAATTATGAATGACCCTGTATATCTGACCTATGTCATACGATAACGCTCGTATTTATAAATCAATTTCGATGAAACTAATTGAGTGTATTAAGCTCACCAATGTCTCGACCGAGTTCGTTGGCCAGCTTGGTCCGCCATTTTGTTTCAAGATGGCGGCCATTTAAAAATTTAAAACTAAAATAAATATACAAAAAAGTTAAAAATTCAAATTTATTTTCTGCTTAAGTATTAGGCCTTGATACAAGGATTCCGGAGTATTTTTTGTTTTACCTCTATCTTAAAAAACGGCTGAGATACAGCAGTTTGAAATTCTATGGTGACAGACATTTTGAAACAAGATAGCAAATTACAAAAATCCAACGATTAATTTATAAGTTTCAGTGAACGCGACTTCTCGCAAATTATTATCTTTCATTGTTGTAATGATTTTCTCATCATACGCATAAAACCATATATTCATATCCGTTAGCGCCAAATTCTCGCCAAACTTGGCGACATTTGGCGAAATATCGCCAAATTTGGCGACCGAAATAAGTCTTCATAAATGAAGCCAACTTGGCTATAGCTCAATAATTTGGCAAATTTCTTATTCAAATTCAGTATTAACGAATCTTTTAGGTAGCTTTCAATACTAAAAAGTATAAAGCTACCTATTGCAGCCGTTCGGAGGAAAGCAGTTCCGGAAAATTTCGATATATTTTCACCGATCATGACCCCCAGACCCCAAAACCACCCTCCGCTCAAATGTTGATTTATATATATAGATATATCCATATATATATATATCTGACCTACGTCATACGATAACGCTCGTATTTATAAATCGATTTTGATGAAACTAATTGTGTGTATTAAGCTCACCAATGTCTCGACCGACTTCGTTGGCCAGCTTGGTCCGCCATTTTGTTTCAAGATGGCGGCCATTTAAAAATTTAAAACTAAAATAAATATACAAAAAAATTAAAAATTAAAATTTATTTTTTAATTACGTGTTAGGCCTTGATACAAGGATTCCAGAGCATTTTTTGGTTTACCTCTATCTTAAAAAATGGCTGAGATAGAGCAGTTTGAAATTCTAGGGTGGCTGACATTTTGAAACAAAACAGCACATTAACGCCATTACTTGCAAATTATTAGGTAGCTTTCAATACAAAAAAGTATAAAGCTACCTATTGCAGCCGTTCGGAGGAAAGCAGTTCCGGAAAATTTCGATATATTTTCACCGATCATGACCCCCAGACCCCAAAACCACCCTCCGTTCAAATGTTGATTTATATATATAGCTATATCCATATATATGTATATATATATATATCTGACCTATGTCATACGATAACGTCCGTATTTATGAATCGATTTTGATGAAACTAATTGTGTGTATTAAGGTCACTAATGTCTCGACCGAGTTCGTTGGCCAGTTTGGTCCGCCATTTTGTTTCAAGATGGCGACCTTTTAAAAATTTAAAACTAAAATAAATATACAAAAATAATAATAATTCAAATTTATTTTTTAATTACGTGTTAGGCCTTGATACAAGGATTCCAGAGCAATTTTTGGTTTACCTCTATCTTAAAAAATGGCTGAGATAGAGCAGTTTGAAATTCTAGGGTGGTTGACATTTTGAAACAAAACAGCACATTAACGAGATTACTCGCAAATTATTTTCTTTCATTGTTGTAATAATTTTCCCAATCATACGCATAAAACTATATATTCATATCCGTTAGCGCCAAAATTTCGCCAAAATTGGCGACATTTGGCGGAATATGCCAAATTTGGCGACCAAAATAAATCTTCATAAATGAAGCCAATTTGGCTATTGCTCAATAATTTGGCGAATTTCTTAGTCAAATTCAGTATTAACGAATCTTTTGTAAACGTTTCTTTGCATTTTATCTTGCTGTTTTCGTGTAACATAAGCTAAAATTTTAAAACGAAGATATAGGAAAGCTACCTTTTCCTCCCGGTACAGGCCGGAAGGACTTTTTTCTTTCATTGTTGTAATAATTTTCCCAATCATACGCATAAAACTATATATTCATATCCGTTAGCGCCAAAATTGGCGACATTGACGACAACATTGGCAAAATGGGCGACATTTGGCGAATTATCGCCAAATTTGGCGACCAAAATAAGTCTTCATAAATGAAGCCAATATGGCTATTGCTCAATAATTTGGCGAATTTCTTATTCAAATTCAGTATTAACGAATCTTTTGTAAACGTTTCTTTGCATTTTAACTTACTGTTTTCGTGTAACATTAGCTAAAATTTTAAAACGAAGATATAGGAAAGCTACCTTTTCCTCCCGGTACAGGCCGGAAGGACTTTTGTAAACGGTTTCTTTGCATTTTAGCTTGCTGTTTTCGAGTAACATTAGCTAAAATTTTAAAACGAAGATATAGTAAAGCTACCTTTTCCTCCCGGTACAGGCCGGAAGGACTTAGTTATTTTGTTAATTAAAATAACAATTGCGTCCTTAAATGGCAGTGTCATGATATTAAAAGAGAAAAAGCAATGAAAAAATATTGGATGCATACTCACGTGCAAGATCAGTTTCAACTGATGTCACAAACATGTATTCATTAGCCGAAAAGCATAATTAAGAAAAATAATGTAAATAAATAACTATCCAAGATTATTAATTTTCAGTTTTCCTTAATATATATTGATTTTTTTTTTGTTGTTGTTGTTTGTTTAAACTTACTGATAGTTGACACTTTAGTAAGTGGGGCTTTTCCAAATTTCTTGTATTTTATTTATTTATTTTGTTATTCAAATGGCAACATTCTTCCATTTGTTTATTTGGCGTTGCATTTTGGTGATAGTTTTTTGTTATGAAAAGTGGTTGACGGGATAATGGAGAAATACCAAATGAATTTGTGAATGTGCTAGAAAAAGTTTTGCATTGCTGAGCTGGAAAAAATATTTTATTCAGAATAGCCTTAAGTTCAGCTGTTTATATTTGTGGCTAACATATCAAATTCAGTCAATTTTAATTTGGCAAAATAGATTAATGCTTTTGTTTTAACTATTAGGTTAATTGCTACATTGATAGTAAATAAAACATTTATGGGAGAAAAAAAATCACTCCTGTCAAAAATTTTTCAACAGTTTTTATTAAAAACATATCTACAAAGTTCCATATTTTTAAAGTCATTTTTCTCTTATTGCTCTACAATGCTTCAATATATGGTTCTCTCAATTCATATTTCCAGATGTAATGATAACATTAACAGCAAATAATGTAAGTTGATATTTTCTTCTCCTTTCACTTTTTTAACCTTTTCCGAACATTTTATTTGGGAAATATTTGACAGTAAAAGTACTTAATCCTAATTCGTCCGCACTATTGTAACTTCTATTGAGGACTCAAAAAGAATAGTTTGCATGTTATTGCATCTATTTGAGAACAAAGAAAGCATGTAATTTTATGACATTCATAATTGAATTACATTATTAAATGTACATTATTTCGTTTTCTTCCTAATAATTTGCTGCTTTAATAAAAAATAATTTTTAGACGATATAGAATTATACAGTTATTCATTTATCAGAAGCTCAAGTTTAAAGCTCTAGTTTCTTTTTTTAAGTATTTCAAAAAATTATTTTAACACAGATTTGTTAATATTGTCTAATAAGTCTCAATTTTATTCAATTAGATTTTTTTAATTGACCTCAATTCTTTTTAAAGTTATATATATGTGGGTAATTAATAATTATTTAAATACTATTTAAGTTTTTTTAATCCTTGATTTTTTTTTTACATGTTTGATTAATATTATTAGCGATTCAAGGATCTACAAAAATCTTTTTAGGAACATTAAAAGTAAATTTTACACTATGTATTTTAATATACTGTCTTTAGTATTTTTAGCCTTGTACTCATTGAGTGTCACAAATTAGCCAAGAATTGGTAAATCCTCAGACGATTTGCATAATTTGAACTATGTTTGCTGTGATAAGTAGGGTCTGCAGTGTGGCAAAGGAGTACTCCAGTGACCAGATCCTGTACATCGAAGACGTTGATATCCAAGAACTCTGTAACCAGGCTGGCATCCTACCACAACTACTTCACCTATTCCATAGTGAAACTTTGTGGGAATAACATGGCCGTTTGAAGGTTCCCCTGGAAATTCACATGCTGCTTTGCCTATAATGGAAAAATAATCACTATAATTAATAATTGCAGCAAACATCCATGCAGTATATTTCTATTTGATTATTTTCAGTGAAAATAGCTTTTAAAAACATGTCTCAGTATTCACTTTTTAAATTACGTTACTGTATTGTTTTACAGTGATAGTATTTTAAACAAAGGCATTAAGAGGATTAAGAGGAAGAGTAGCCGAGGCTCAGGAACTGAAACCCTTGTTTGCAGAGCTACCTTCTCTTTAAATAGGGTTCATATGGTCCTTGAAAGTGCTAAAAGTCCTTGACATTTTAAGATAGCAGAAAAATCGTTAAAAGTGCTTGAATTTGATTAAATTTTAGTGAAGGTGTTTTATTTCCTTTGATAGGTGCTTTTTTTTTTATACTCAGGTGTTAAAAATTAAATAGAATGGGTAAAAAATCCTTACGTTTAAATAATTCCCAAAAATATTTGTTTTCACCTGGCAGCATTTCTGTTTTAACCTTTTTAGAGGTCAGAGTACTGTGTGTTTGTACTTTGCACAAGATGAAGATATTCATTTGATTACAATAAACATAGTCAAGAGGATGTTCATCTGTGGTATGGTTAAGTTGAATGATATTTATTCAAATATCTGCTAGATGAAAATATGTGGGAAGTCCACTTTTATAAACTGTAACTTGAAAAGTAAAAGCCATGATTAGTGATAGTACAATTAGATGTACACCAAGCCCACTGTAAGCTATGCACCAAAATCTTGGAATTGCCGTATATAAGGAGAATCTGCATTAACACGTTTTTGTAATCATGTATTGTATAACATCATCATAACAATGCACAATTATCAAATGTCTACTTTTTGTTAGACCAAATCAACTTTCAAAGTAGAATACTAAAAGATTTTCTGTATTTCTCGGCAGCTTTCTCATAACGCTTCATATTCAAGACTTTTCTAATGTATGTTATTCACCTGAAAACTGGCAAAATTGAAAAGGAAATTTTGTCACACTTAATAGTTTTTCATTATCATCAATTTACTATTTTACTATTTTGTAATATTAAAATTTTCATTTATGAAATTTCTGGAAGTGTGCTTAAAATTTGGGTAATATGCTTGATTTTTCTTCTGGGAAAGAGTATAAATCCTGTTTAAAGGAATCTGAATGCAAGAAAATTTTTGGTATCAGAAAATACTTCCAAAGTTTAAAAAAGTTAATCTTTGCTGTTCAGAGGCCTCTATAAGAGTAGTGGACAAAGTGTGGTATACCCTGTTACAAATTTTTCATCTTTTTTTTTGGAGTGGGGGGGGGGTAGTGGGGGGCTCTAATCTATTTTCCTTTTCAAAAGTACATTAATAAAAAGATTGTTTAATCCTGGAGGCCACAACATACCTCTTATAGCTGGTCCGTAGTTTGAAGATGGTATGGCATTTTAAAATTAATTTAAAAAAAGGATAAATGTATTTTCAAATTTCAATCCACTTTTCTTTTGAAAATAATTTGCTTTATTACTATATCTAGCAGTTAATCTTAAAACTCTAAGTAGATATTTTGTATTTTCCAAATGCTGTTACAGATAGAATTAATGAAGTTCTGAAACTCATCGAAGGGAAACGTGCACATACCTCAGCTCGGATAGTATTAAGGATGCTACTGAAGAAGATAACCATAGGTATCCGGTTGAGTTTCTCAACAACGAAATTCCATACATATATAGAACTTAAAAAAAGGCGCAATTATTATGCTCTTACATAGCTTAAACACTAAATGAGGACTGTGCAATGGTACTAGGCTTATAGTTAAGGATTTAAAACCTAACTTAATTATTGCTGAAATACTTACAGATACCGTTGAAGGAGAAAATGTTTTCATTCCGCGGATTGACCTATGCCCTAGCAATCCTAACTTACCATTTCAATTGACAAGACGACAATTTTCGGTCAAACTTGCATTTGCAATGACCATTAATAAAACTCAAGGACAAACGCTACAATTTGTCAGCATTTATTTGCCTGATCCTGTAATTTAGTCATGGGCAATTGTATGTTGCATGCTCTCGAGTAGAGTACGACATAGTTGCGACATCAAAGTCAAAATTGATAAAGGACCACAACAAGGAAAATTAATCCCAAACTCTGGCAAATATTTTACTAAAAAATGTGGTATAAAAGGAAATCTTTAACAACTAAACTGAAGACAACATATAGGAATTATAAAGTTATTTCAGGGTCTTTGATTTGTCAAAGCTGGGTGATAGTATGCCCTTACTGAAACCTAAAAAATTGTAATCTACCTATTAAGCAAAAATTTTGTAATTATTTGAGGGGGTATTGTTTTAACAATGCCGGGTTGTGGTGGCCCAATAAAAAATATTTTATGACCAGCAATTGTTTTATAGCAGCATATATTTACGAGTTGGGTCATCGCTTTAAATATTTGTCATTTGCCACACACGCTGCCCGTACAACGGGCTTTCCACTAATATGTAATAACTACAGTATACTTGCAAATAAACGACAAGTTGAGGTGATTTTTTTTTTTACTCGACTAAAAAGTCACAACATTTATCTACATATTATTAAATATATTGAATAACATTTTTGAGGAAACAAAATCTAAAAGACATAGCAGTAAAATGAACACCTGTCCTTTTAAATAAAGCACATAACGGTCACTATAAATATAACTATAGTACGAAATCCGTGTCTTTTTGTATCATGTTCTTTATTTCCATGATTGTCTTAATTTAATTTTAAAATCTTAATAGCATTTGATTCTATGTAAAATATTTCTCCAATTATATTTCACCTCTACAATATAACGAGTTAATTATCTGTTCGTGAAAAGACCTATTTCTTTTTCCTTTTTTTTTCTCTTATGTGCAATACATATTTTTATGTAAATATGATACTTACATGTTGGAGTTGGATGTGACCATACACCATGATCAGTGCATACTGCTACAGGTTCACCAACTACAACATGACCAGCATTACATGTGTATTGGACGAAATCACCAGCTAGATGACGCCCCATATCAACCACTCTTCCATTGATTGGGGCAACGGGTGGTGGACATCTTATTGCTAAATAAAAAGAACACAATAAAATATTAAAATAATCGTCAAATAAATATATCAAGCACATAAAATAAACACAATACATCATGAATATGAATTTTATGAAGATTTATATTCATGATTGATAATTCTATGATTGTAGTTGATCATGCATTGGCTGCTGACTTTATAAAACTTCTGTGGAAGTTATGTTTGGCAACTTGAATCAGTTATTTCTATTTAAAAAATTATTACTTTTTAACCCCTTCGGCACTGATTTTTTTTTTTCAATTTTGGGAAAAAATTACTGTTATGCTAACAAAATTAAAAATAGCTATGGGAATCACAGAAGTTAGGGTTTAATGAAAGTTAACGAATGCGTTCTTTACCAAAATCTCACAAATGTAGTTATTTTGCGTGTTTTTCATATAACAATAGTCTAAGGAAGAATTTTTGAAGAAGTTTGGAAAATGTCGTATTACAACTAAATTAAATAAGTATAAAAATTTAGTAATATTTTTTATCTTTTATCACAAATTACCAATACGGAAAAGGATTCCCAAATTTTAATTTAAAGAGTGAAACGTATGTTTTAATTAAAAGAAATGTCAACGGCTTACTAATAATTATGAATATTATTATTAATATTACTAAATGCTAAACATAAGTGAAGTCATAATAGGAAATGTAGAAATTCATACTATCACTATTAGGTGCTGGAATTAATAAAAATAATGTTTAAGACAAAATAATACTCAATAAAAGATATCTTATTAGTAGGACGTCAGGGCCGAAGGGGTTAATGATTGATGAATGCGTACGAACTTTAAAGTGTCACTTAATATCCGAATATATATATAAACAAAATAATAAAACGTTTCTTAAGAAACAAAAAAAATATTCATCAAGATTTTCAAAATCTTTCATTAAGTTTTTATCGAGAGTTTTACAGTCGGAATTTATTCTATAATGCTGAAGAAATGACACAATTTAATTTTCAAAATGTAAATACTGCCATGCTTTCTTCTCCAAAGTCCTTTCAAGCAGATACGTAAAAATTGGCGATAGAGGCCATGGGTTGCATCAGGACAAAGTTATAATGCCATCACTCCCCTTGCGAGAGTAAAATTTTCACAAAACAACGCATTTTTTTTATATAGCGTAATATATATTAATATTGAAAAAAGATGCTTCATTAGACCCCCCCCCCCGCTCCCCATCCTTACCTCCAAACCGAAGGCTGAATCCAGGAAAGGGGGGGGGGGGGGAGGGTTACGGATCATGACCCTTGTTTCATTAAAAGACGTGACCCCACAGGGATGGGACTACCTCCCCTCCGTGTTCTAAATCGAAGAATCTTACGTGCACCTTTTGTAAGAAAACTGTAAACATTTTAAAATGAGACTTCATTTTCGTGGAATAGTTTAATTTTTAAACTTAACCCTTTGTGATTCAAGAACTCAGACTTGCAAAATATTTACTCAGATGTTAGAATACATCATTTTAAGAATGTAAAAAATAATTTTAAAAATTTAGAACTTAAAAAAAATATATATATATTGACTAAAAGATACTTTTTTCACATCTGCAGTAAGCAGAAAATTACATACTTCTCATAAATATTGTCAATTTTCTAATACAAAATTGCGAAGTATACTAACTTACCTTTCTAAAAAAGTTATTTTTGACGTCTCCGGCCTTTTTAATTTGACAAAATTTACGAAGTTCATTTTAGAAATAACAATGTGAAACTGTGCAAATGATAAAATAAACCTTTATCATGAAAATTTAACTCGGTATCGCCGTCTCTTGATAATTCGATGAACAATTTATATTAACTGCTGTGTTGGAAGATAGCGGCTATAAATAAAATTTGGTATATGTAACGCGGTGATACAAAGAGTTAACATGAAATAAAAGTATAAGTAATTAATTATGCCACATTGTCTGTAATCATTAAAATAAGAATTTCGACAGTCTTTACAAAGAGAATCTATAAATCTGACATAAAAGTATTTTAGAAGAGTTTCTTAAATGTGATATTTTTTTGTGTTTTAAATACTGGCAGAGATAATTTGAGGGGTCGGGGCAAGAAAGTGCCAAGCCACATTTTTGGTGAAATAAATCTGACACTGTAAATTGTTGCTTAATATTGTAAATTATAATATCCAACATATCATTTTTTTCTAATTTGGTGGCAGCATAATGGTGGCAGCATATGTCCCAGGTTTCGTTTTTGCCCAAGATGTTTCTAGAACTTTTTTACCAGAAAGAAAGTGTATATTATTAAAGTAATGCCATATTGTTATTCAGAATATCTCAAATGTTCCTCAAAAATTGGCAAAAAAAAATTTGTTATATATTTTGATTTGAATATTTGATCTAATTTCCAAATTGATATATCTCAGAAGTTCAAAACTGTGGCTTAGCACTCTCTTACCTCGATCCCTCATTTAAGAGCCTACGCTAGTCACGCGAAGAAACGCTCAATCTAATGTCAAGTCTATGGGAAGGTTCTTGCGCGATTTCTCACTCGCATTTTAATATTTTTAAATTATGTTTTTTGCATAGGATAGCTGGGGTCGATCTCTAACGTTGTTAGTTTTTACTTTTTTGATTTTGGTAACAGTTTTTTTTTTATATGCGGACATTTTTAATTTTGGAACCGGTTCTGAAAGTGAAAGTACCGTTATATAAAAAAACTGGAACCAAAATTGAAAAAGTAAAAACTAACAACGTTAGAGATCGACCCCAGCTTTCCTATGCAAAAAAAAAAATCATTTAAAAATATTAAAATGCGAGCGAGAAATCGCGCAAGAACCTTCCTATAGACTTAACATTAGCTTGAGCGTTTTTTCGATGTCGCACAATTTGGTGATCTCGTCTTTCAAATCCATAAACATTATAGCATTAAGGCGGTATTAAAAAAAAATATATTTTTCCACGCTCAACAACTCAAACTTTCTGACACATTTTCAGACTCATTTTTAAAAGTATAAACATGAAACTTGGCGGCGTGATTTATGAAGAGATTTATAAGGGACCCATGTTTTTATTTTTCGTTCAATTAATTAGAAATTGATTTACAAACAATTATTTTCACAGTACGATATTTTTTTTTTCTAACGCTATTTCTTCGGGAAATTCGGTTCAAAATGTCCACTTTGACAGCATTTTTTGAAATATATTCTGGCTTTATCAAAAATCGAGATAATACGGACATTATAAAGTTTCTGAATAAGAGAACCTGCCAATTGGATGCATTTTAGAGCAAAAATTCAATTTAAAAATGTTTCTCAAAATAAGCAGTTTGGATTTGAATACACCCTTAAATAATTTCTAGTTGTAACTGGCTAATATCACTGGAAAGGACGAGCGCCCATCCCTCCCCCCCTTTTCCCCAACACACACACACCTCCTACTGTTTCCTATCCAGTTATACTTAGACATACAGTGGCGATTCGTGACTTGCTGTTTAGGGTGCTATAAGCATGGTTCCAACTTATACGATTTTTTGTTACCAGCATACACACACACACACACACACACACATATATATATGAAATGAATGTGAAAAAGTATGAAAGAATTTTGAATGTGAACGAATGTGGATTGATATGAAAGGATAGTTTAGTTAAACTCATTCCAAATCAGAAACTAAAATATAAAAATTCAAAGTTTAAAATCCCTAAATCGCGTGTAAAAATTTTAAAGTTTTGCCTTCATTTCTAGTTGCCCCTGTAACTTAACTTTCCTTACGATACATTTATTACGAACAGATATCAATTTTGAATCCTCGTTAAGATTAAAAGTGCTGACGGTAGCGCATCTCTCTTCTCCCGGTGGCTAGATTTTGCATGTTAATTATCTGGGCTGCTTACCCAGATATGAGTCAAGGGCTAATTAGCCAATTAAATTACATTATTTCATAAGTTGCAAAGCGGTCTCTGGCGGTAGTTTCGATGTATATAATGTGAGGAGCACGTTTTTGCGTGGCTTTTGACTCTAATCACTCTCCACAAAAACTACGGCCAGTATTCTTCGAAGTGCGACGGCATCCTTGCCGTTGTAAGTCCGGCAATTCGCCGAAATATGAACGATAAGACGATGTTTCCCCGGTAAAAGACTCTTCAAACTGTCCCCTGGGCCTAGCTTATGAAGCGACTTGTAATTAATTGGAATAAAAGCTAGTTCCCAGGAAAATGCCTGCTTATTTCTCCTACTTGTGCACGACTACATTAACGATGGATATCTATTACTGGGATGTGTGATAGCGGTGATCGACCGCTCGTTACAGAGAGATCGATGTGTGTTCGTTATATCGAGGTGCTCCCGTTATACAGAGGCGATACCTTACAGTGAGTCTGGTAAGGATGAGAAGGCTCCTGTGCGGGTAACAAGTGTTTTCAACTCTCCAATTCATGAGTTCAGCGTTTCTACCGTAAGAAAACCACTTTCTGATAAACGATTTTCTGAACTGTGGAAAGCGAAATCGGAAATAGATTTATTTTCGGTACAAAAGCAGTTATGAAGATGAAATAAATTAAAAAACTTTTTTTTTTCTTATTTATGCAATCACTAAAACTGCATTAAGCTATCAAATATTAGGCTGTGCTTCCGATCATTTATCAAGCAATTTTTTTTCCCTTTTCATCTCGGATAAACATTTTATTTCGTTGCCTACTTAAAATAAACAATTTTTCTTCAGCGCTTCACTCCAAAAGAAAAACAGTTTTGTTCATTCACTTTCAATAGTTATCTCAAATGACCTACTATCCAGCGAAAGGGATGGTTCACAGATGGTTTGTGGAAAATTCAAGGTCAACGATCTCCTGGCAGAAGGAGGAATGTTCTTTTTTTCTCCCTTTCTTTGCGTGTGTCAAGAGTCCGTTGTTTGGTTGATGCTTCCTGTTTTGGTTTCGTTTTAATGTTGATATTTTTTTTTCTTTTTTTCACGTGAGTATTCTGTGCAATCAAACGGATTTAAAAGAAAAAGAAGAAATAGGTATGTTCGATTTTGTTATTTTTTAAGAAGAATTTAAAAGCGGACAGAAACTTTCTATTTTTATTTTTTGAAGCAGTAAGAGAGAAAAACAATTAAAGAAAAACAATTTGAAATTTTATTATTTTTTAAGTGTTATTTTAATGAAAAATACTATTATTATTATTTTATTATTATTATTATTATTTTATTATTATCTCTATGTTACAACTTAAGTGATTAAATGAAGCAGATTATTTTTGTTTATTATTTTGGAAATTTAAGCGGGATTTAATGAAAACTTAAGAAAAAAAAAAAAAAGAGGGCAAATTAAAAAAAAAAAAAAAAAATGATTTTTTCTAGTAAAAATATTTTTTTTATATTTTGTTTAATGAGATTGTAAAAATAAGTAATAAAAATGAGCGTAGAAGACAAATCCACTCAAGTGAGTGAAGGTGACGAATCTTTAAAGGAAATAAATACAGAAATTGAGGGAAATGGGAATCCCCTTGAAAGTCCTCCAAATACGGAAATACATGAAAGTGCCCCTGTAAATATGAATGGAGCTATCAGTCAAGTGAGCCAACAACCTGTTAAAAATCAGACCCTAATTCCTGAAATAGAGTCAATCAAAAAGGCCGCTGTAGGTACCTATGCAGCAAATAGTGAGGAAAAAACAAAAGACCCCGAGATTATCCCGTTTTCGCCGGAAGCTAAGATGATCTTTGCCTCTTGGCTTGCTTATTTTGAGGCTGTATGTATTGAGTCCAGAAAAGATGATGTTTGGAAGATAAGAAACATCCAGAAATTTTTAAAAGATAGTGCCCTTACCCTATACATTAACAACTGTCTTAATGTTTTGCACTGGAATGAGTTTGTTTCACTATTCCATGAAAATTTTTCTACCCCAGATACACTATCACTAAGCGACTTTGCTAGTATTCGGTATAGGTCAGGTGATGACCTCAACGAGTACTACCAAAAGAAAACTAAAATGGGTCGTAATCTGGGTTTAGATAACAAATTCATTCTAGAAGGGTTATCCGAAGGTTTGCCAATTTCGATGCAGAGACTTATTGTGACTAATGCCCCCAAAACTGCCACAGAATGGAGAGAATTAGTTTTTAAACTTACTAAGCTTGAAGTAGCAGGCAAGAGTCCTGAAAATAAACCAGACCCAACTCCCCAAAATCAGTTGAGACAATGGCGACCATATCGTCCTAATACCACTGAGCAGAATTTTCCAATGCGATCCTGGAATTATAGATACCCTTATCAAAACCCCCAGAATCGCCCAAATGTGCCTAACCCTCAAAGAACTTTCCAAAATGTGAGACCATTTCAACCGTCTCCTCCTAGACCAAATATACACTACCAGACTACATTGCCACCATCGCCATGCCGCGTATGCCTTAATCTTAATATTCCAAATGCTTACCATTGGGTACGAGATTGTCCTTTTCGAAAGCAATCTTTAGAGGCCTCCTCTCTAACCCAACAACCAAACATTCAAATCCAAAATCCAAATCAGACACAAAGTGATTTTTCTGCAAACCCAAGTAGTAATCAATGACAACTAATAGTACCCGGGTACATAGAAAAAAGAAAAGGATCCAAAGAAAACCCAAAGAAACTTCAAATTACTACTCTAGGGATACCAGAAAACTCAATACCCTGTTTGATCGACTCAGGAAGCTCGTTAAGTGTCATTCCATTACATTTAGTCCAAAAATTCCAGTTAAACACTTCCAAAATTCGTAAAGGTCTATCGGTCGCTCAAACACAAGGCATTCTCACCTTGCAGGAAAAATGTCGTGTTAATTTGAAAATTGGCTGCATATCCAAATATGTTGATCTTTATGTTATTGATAATAAATTACCCTATACCCTTATTGGACTTAACCATTGCCAAAGTTTCCAGTTAAATATTGATTGTGTTAAGATGCAAATTTTCCAAAATAACCAAAGAGTGCCTCTCCTGAACCAATTACGAAATATTCCAACAGTTAATTCCTTGCACGTGTCAGAACCTAATGAAGATGTCTCAGAAAAGGAAAATGCAGGGATATTTGGTGAAAATTATGAGCCGGAGTTTGTAAACGCCACTGAACCTATCCAAGTTCAGTCTGCACCTAACAAACTGCCTACTCTCTTAGCCAAATATGTCGGTATTTTTGCCAAAGATAAATATGATGTAGGATGTGTCAACATGGAACCCCAGAGAATACATTTAACTTCCGACTTACCAATTTCACTTAGAGCTTATCGTACTTCCCCTAAGGAAGAAGAAGAAATTAGAGAACAAGTTCAAAATTTGTTAAAAGCCGGTATCATTAAAGAAAGTCATTCCCCTTATTCTTCACCTGTAACCTTAGTTTATAAACGTGAAGAAGGAAAGAAAACTCGGTTGTGTGTCGATTTCCGAAAATTAAATGCCATAACCAAAACAGATGCAGAACCCTTACCCCGAATCGACACTTTATTGGACAAATTGGTGCAAGCTAAGGTGTTTTCCACTCTCGATTTAGCAAGTGGATATTGGCATATACCTATCCACCCTAAAGATACTGAAAAATTAGCTTTTGCCACAACATTTGGCTTATTTGAGTGGAAGAGGCTCGCCTTCGGCTTGAAAAATGCGCCCGCGAATTTTAACCGTATCCTTCGAAGAATCCTAAATAAATATAAAATTGACTTTGCATGCAGTTATTTTGATGATATTATTGTATTCTCACAAAATGAAGAAGAACATTACCATCATTTGGAAATCATTTTTGATATTTGTGTCCAGGAAAATCTTAAATTAAAGCTGTCTAAATGTAATTTTGTTAAGAAGACAATTAATTTTCTTGGATATGAAGTGTCGAATGGTTGTATTACACCCGATAACCCAAATATTGAAACCATCAAGAGGTTAAAACCACCAACCAATGTTAAAGAGTTACAACGCTTTTTGGGATCTATTAATGTTTATAATAAATTCATTCATAAATATGCTGAGGTTAGATTTCCTCTTAATAATTTGTTAAAGAAAAATGTTCCCTATGTATGGGACCAGGACTGTCAAAATTCTTTTGAAAAATTAAAAGCAGCTCTAATTCAAAAACCTATCTTAAGATTGTTTGATCCCAAAACACCTTGTAATTTATTTGTAGATGCATCAAGTCTTGGAGTGGGATGTGTTGTGAAACAGGCTGATGAAAATGGTATTTTGCACCCCATAGCATATCATTCTAGAAATCTTCGTGACTATGAAAAAAATTATGCAATTACTGAACTCGAATGTTTGGCAATTGTGGATGCTCTAGATAAATTTTACCATTATTTACACGGTCAAAAATTTGTCATTCATACAGACCATGCGGCTCTCACTTGGCTAAAAAATGTTAAAAACTTAAGAGGACGTCTTTTCCGCTGGTCCCTTAAACTGAGTATGTTTGACTACGATATTAAATATAAAAAGGGCTCCACTAATGTAGAGGCTGATATGCTGTCTAGATTACCTGTTTCAGAAGACCCCCCACATCATACACATTTACTCAACTTGAACGATATCAGAGAAAATCAGAAAAAAGAAAATGTCAAGGTAGATGGTAAAAAATATGTTGAAATTAATGATGTTATTGTGATTAAAAAGAAAAGTTTGTATAAGATTGTCGTCCCCATGGCTTTACGTTTACCCCTCTTGGAAAAAACCCACACAGATTTTGGACATCCTGGAATTTATAAGATGATAAATTTAATTACAAATCAATATTATTGGCCTAATCTTAATAAAGATATTGAAAATTTTGTAAAACATTGTCATACCTGCCAAATCAACAAAAAAAGTAGGCAAAAAAGATTTGGTTTGTTGCAGCTCATGCCCCCAACGGATATACCTTTTGAATGCTTGGCATTGGACTCTGTTGGCGGATTTAATCATTATAATTCGGCAAAGAAATATCTGCATTTGGTCATAGACCATGCAACTCGCTATGTGTGGGGTTTCGCGTCAAAAAGTGTAACAACTGAAACTTATACAAACATTTTGAAACAATTATTTCAAACTCAAGTACCAGAAAAAATACTTACTGATAGGAATGGAGCATTTACAGCTTCTAGATTTAAACGCTTTCTTCGTAATTATAATGTAAAACACAGGTTAACCTCCAGTCATCACCCGGAAACGAATGGGAAAATTGAGCGTTTAAATCAAACTATTGTCACCAGATTAAAATGTATTGTAAATTCATCACCAACTAAATTACCTTGGACAAAATTTTTAGATGAAGTATTGTATCAATATAATGCTACTCCACATTCTGTAACTCAATTTCCACCTAGTTATGTGCTGTTAGGAAAATTACCTTATGATCCTCTTTTGCCAGATAATGATTATTACCCTACTGTTGAAGAAGCTAGAAAATTAGCTAAGGAAAGAACAATAGCTTACCATGAAAAAAATAAAATCCATTACGATGCTCGTTTTCTTCCTGTAAAGTTTAAAGTTGGTGACATTGTAATGTATGAAGAATTCCACTATCCTAATACACGTAAATTGACTCCACCATATTCTGGACCATATACTATCTTAAAACAACTATCTGATGTAAGTTTTGAAATTGATAAACCCAGTATACATTTTAAGAGAGATTCTGAAATAGTGCATGCTTCCAAGTTGAGATTCTATAACCCTCCTCAAAATTTAAAACTCTACCATGAATAACCCCCGTCTATCCCTTTCATCTTTCAATTTTTTATTTTTGCTTTCCTATCGTCCCTCTATCATTTTAGTATTTGGATGAGGACCCAGCTGGATGTTAATTTGAAACCCAGCGGTGTAGTTGGCGGAGCAGTTTTAAAGTACTGCTAACCTTTTTATTTTTTTTTTATTACTCATACAATGACAAAACCAGGAACACGTTAGGGGTCCTCCGCTCCGTGGCCTCCCGTCTATAGTCGAACTGTTTTCCCATTTTCTCTTTCCATGTAGAATGGAGAATTTGGCAAAACTGCTTCGCTTTCCCTCTGTAGGTGATTATCGACATCCACTTTTCCTTTTTCCTTGTGCAAGAGACACATTTTTTGGATGATAATCACCTCAGAGTTTAGAAATCCAATCCATGTCTCACTGAGCATGGTGGAAAGGATAGCCTAATTTTTTTTATTTTTTTGGTTAGAATTTCCTATTTTTACAAAGTTTCAAGTTCAAAATTTTTTTTCTCCTGAGAATAAGTCCCACTAGAGTGTCCTATAAGCCCAAAGATGCTTATAAATAGATAATTTGGAGTAGTAACAGAGCTTGTAACTGCTCAGATGACATTTTCATGTTTGTGTTGTTTTTATTGCATTTGTAGTAATTGTTTTGTCCTATATTTACAATATATTTGAAATATCTTTTATGATATATTATTTTAATTTAATGTTTTGAATAAGTGTGTATATCATGTTGAAGTATTTTTATAAGTGCATATTTTAATTGTTTGTGTTTGTAAATAATATAAGTAATTGCCATATTATATTTCTGCTTTAAAGTATCATATTATTTAGTTTTTATTGTATTGTATGTTTAAAGAAAGGTGCAATGTTTACCTTTCCTGATGAACCAAATATAACCCACGAACAATTCTAACAGGACATATTGGTTAACAAAAACTTTTGAAATGTGCTAACAGACTTTTAAAAAAAATAGCACACAATGTTCTCGCGAGAAATGTTAAATTTTTTTTTTGCTGCAGCTGTGTTTTGTTTACAGTATATGTCATATGTTTAATCTTCAGTGTATATCATCAAATAGTACCAGTATTTTATGTAAAAGTAAGCCCAAGCAGTTTGAGAGTCTAATTAGAATTCCGTAGAAAAAAAAAAATTTCGATAGCCTAGTTTAAAATGAGTTTAACTTATGGGGTTGAGCCCCACAGCCCTTGCTGACAAGTACTGTGGTGCTCATTTTTAAAGGGGGGGATGTGAAATGAATGTGAAAAAGTATGAAAGAATTTTGAATGTGAACGAATGTGGATTGATATGAAAGGATAGTTTAGTTAAACCCATTCCAAATCAGAAACTAAAATATAAAAATTCAAAGTTTAAAATCCCTAAATCGCGTGTCAAAATTTTAAAGTTTTGCCTTCATTTCTAGTTGCCCCTGTAACTTAACTTTCCTTACGATACATTTATTACGAACAGATATCAATTTTGAATCCTCGTTAAGATTAAAAGTGCTGACGGTAGCGCATCTCTCTTCTCCCGGTGGCTAGATTTTGCATGTTAATTATCTGGGCTGCTTACCCAGATATGAGTCAAGGGCTAATTAGCCAATTAAATTACATTATTTCATAAGTTGCAAAGCGGTCTCTGGCGGTAGTTTCGATGTATATAATGTGAGGAGCACGTTTTTGCGTGGCTTTTGACTCTAATCACTCTCCACAAAAACTACGGCCAGTATTCTTCGAAGTGCGACGGCATCCTTGCCGTTGTAAGTCCGGCAATTCGCCGAAATATGAACGATAAGACGATGTTTCCCCGGTAAAAGACTCTTCAAACTGTCCCCTGGGCCTAGCTTATGAAGAGACTTGTAATTAATTGGAATAAAAGCTAGTTCCCAGGAAAATGCCTGCTTATTTCTCCTACTTGTGCACGACTACATTAACGATGGATATCTATTACTGGGATGTGTGATAGCGGTGATCGACCGCTCGTTACAGAGAGATCGATGTGTGTTCGTTATATCGAGGTGCTCCCGTTATACCGAGGCGTATCGATATCTTACATATATATATATATATATATATATATATATATATATATATTATTTCGTCTGATTTAAATGCAGAATATCGATGATTAAATAAGGCGAAGATTTCTATTAAAATATAGTGGTAACAGTAAAAAGTAAAAGTTGGAGTCATGCATGTAGCGCCTTAAAAAATCAGACAATTGCCGCTTGAGCTAGATGATGAGTTAACTTTATAAATAATTGTATTCCAAATCCTCTTTCAAACCAGGGGTGCACTTGTAAATTTAGCCATACTGGAACGTTTAATTTTGTGTTGTAGAAAACCACTCGGAAGTATAGATGGAAACTACAAGAATATGGTCCACATCCGATAGGTGGTTGGTAACATAGCAATGTTTTTAAGAATATTGCACATTCATTGCAAAGTTTACATTGATAAGAAGGAAAAGTTATCTTTTCCATATCAAATTGAGACTCATCAGTTGGTAAAATGGTTTGCCTCGATAACACGGCTGTCCCAATTACCAGACAATTCTTGATATTTTGTCTGTTAAACAGTGTTTCAGATAACTGGATTCTCCTGTGTTTAATTTTTCCTAGTAAATTAGATTTGTAGTAACTCATTTTGTCGCCGATTTGTCTACGAATATGAATATCCGAAAGCAAGATCAATTTTTCTACAGTCTAATTTTCATAATTTATACTTTTTTTATCCACTCATAATTTGCCAATAACATATCAATAAAAGTGAAATGTGGGTTAAAAACAAACCAAACAATTTTAATATCCACAAAAAAAAAAATAATAATAATAGTTGAAGAATATATTCTAAACATAGTTTAAACTAACGGGTCATCTATTCGCAACGCTTGCTCATCGTTGCAGGATGCAGGGATAGATATATGGTAGGATATGCTATAGCAGTGCCCACCGCCCTATATCCGTTAAAGAAGTGATAACGTATTCCAGTAAGAAATGTAATAACAATGAATACTTAATGTTAAAATAAAGCAACCAGATAATAAGCAAAGCAAAATTTAATTTTAAAGGATAATTTTTAGGGTTTCGTTCATCTCACGAAACCCTATTACTTCCGCTACGTTGTCTGTCCGTCACAGATCCGGTTCTCAGAAACTATTTAACTTACGGAGTTGAAACTTTGTGTACTTATAGCTGAATACCTGCTATGAAGCTCAAAATCATAAAATTTGAAAAAATCGTATTTTAATATATAGAGATAAAAAAAACAAAAATCTAACAGCCTTTTCCTATTAAATTTAAACATTTTTCGTTATAGCAGTTGCCAACAATTAAAAATCCACAATAAAATTCTTTCTACAATAATCAATTTTCTATTGAAAGATTTCCACGTGAAAAATTAAAATGAAATAAAAAGTTTCACCAATTGAAAAAAAAAAAAAAAAAAAAAGATTAATAGGACGTCATAGTGGTAATAAAACGGAAATTATCAAACATTTCCCAATAATACAAGGAGTATGAGTATGTGTAAATACAGAAAGCAGTTTAATATGACGTCATTAAAGAATTAAAAAGAAAATTAATCTGACGCCATAACGGATTTTTCAAATGTTTGAGAATAATACAAAGAGAGTATCAATATGAGTAACAGAGAATAGTAAATATATAAGTTTGAGGAACGTATTGAAACATGATAAAAAGCCGATTATGGAAATATTGGCACATTTTAACATTTTGAAGGTCTGTATACAACATGTTTAATTTTGAAATTGATATTTTTTTAATATCGCATTTAGTCCACATGACAGATATTATTATGACAGAATATAATAGCGAGCTGGTTTAGATATTCGAAAAAACGATAAAAATAGACCGGTAAATTTTTACTTTATAAAAAACATGACTTTATTTATTTATTTATTATTTGGAAATTAAAATTTATTTGGATTTGTTAAAGAAAGGATAAAGTGTTTTGAAAGGAATGTTAAACGAAACCCTTTATGCGATCTTCGATCACAGTTACCCACTTGTTTATTCTTCCCAAAAAGCAGTACCGGAACTGCGCATAGTGGGGTAGAAGCGGCAAAAATCCCCAAAAGTAAATTTTTTTTCTTGCGCCGTTTCTAGTGCTTTTGTATTCTTTGATAGTTGCAGAATAAAACCTTGCTTGAATTGTGCCTGTACAGAGGGGTCTAAATGTGGGTTTTTTTAGACTTTTGGAAATTGGTCAGTTTTAGTCGAATTCTGTTCCTCTTCGTGTACCTTTATTTTCAAAGATAAAATTTTGAAACTTTAAGGATATTTATCTCCTATATAGAGGTCAAAAAACCACAATTGACCCGTTCCAATATTGCATTACCATATGGAAAATTAAGGTATACAATATTCGCATCTTAAAATAGCGAGTAAAATTGATTGTCGGAGCTTTAAGAAAAATCTCCATTAGCCTCCGACATGGCTTGGCAATTTTTCTCATCTACATATCTGCAAGAAACAGCTATATTTATTTCAGCTGCAATTATCTGCAATCGTGGGCCTCGTACTCCGTCTTGCCTATTAGAAGCAGATAACAATTAGACGTAGCAACTTGGGACTGGTCTTATTCGATTACTCACACGAAAAAACACGTAAGAATAACCTCAAACAACCCTAAGCCGTCTTTTTAAACTTTTTTATTAATTTCCCATTTATTTATTTTCTTTATTCAATCTATTCTTTCATTTTTAATTAAGTACTTTTTTAATCGGTTTTGGCCCATTTTTGTAATATAATAAGACTAATATTATGGATTATAGAAGTTTTGAGGCGAAATTCAAGTTTTTCGGGCAAATATAAGCCTAGAGCTCTAATTCTAGTCTTTCAAATTAGTCAAAGTTCCCTGAAGTCGTTAAATGTGCGCAAAAAAGGGGGTTATTATTCAATTGCTATGGCTCGTATTGTCCTGCGGATGGTTCCATTCGATTCAGCGGAAAAATGTACATAAGCATCGACGCTGAATTATTTCATAAGGAAATATATTTTAGTGCTTTAAAATAATCAAGATTTTAAGTTGTCAAATATAAGACAGAAAAGTTGTTACAACTCGTAAAATACAGGTCGTGTCGGCGTGCGGATAGTTTCATTCCATTCCTCTAAAAAAATCCATTAGAAACAGTGGTCAGAATCGAATTTCCTAAAGGATAGGATGATGTGCAGAATTTCCCCCGAAAGCCGAAAAGTTTCGCCCCACTGTGCAGAGTTCCGTCCTCAGTGCACCCCAGTTACAAACGCAGTTCATGACTACACCAATGATTCAAATTAATTCTCTTTTTACTAATAAGAAGGATTAAATCATAATACGTACGCCTGCACGTTGGTGTTGCATCCGACCAGTTACCTCCTGCCAGGCAGTTCAGGAAAGGTGGTCCGGCCAGTTCAAATCCTGTAGGACATGAGAAGACGACTCGAGTTCCAAACGTGCGATTGCGTGTGCTGACAATTAAATGCGTACTCTCTGTCATCAACGGAGGGCATTTCAACACTAGAGATCAACAGAAACAAAATAAGACATATTTGCTAAAATAAGTTAATGATATTTTTTTATGTTTTGATTATTAAGAAAGATCAATACTAATAAAAGAAAGTTGTGTGTCTGCCCGTGTGCGATGGCTAACGAAATCTACCCTACGTAGGAGTCTCAAAATTTGGGTGCGGATAGTCCAAGGCTCAGATTTTTAATTTTCTAAGACCAGGGCACCCTGGGCCCTTATACGTTTTTGTGCCTTAAATTGTTAATAACTTGTCCCCTTTTTATTCAATCTTCTTCGTTTTGGCGACCCTTTCTCGATTTAGCTATTCTCTCATTTCTACATTTCATTTAAGACACTGGGGCCCATTGAAGTTTTTGTTCCCTAAATTGTTAATAAATTGCCCTCTTTTAATCCGATCTTCTTCGTTTTGGGGCGTTTTCTCCATTTAGTTATTCCCCCATTTCTACATTCCAGTTAAAACCCTTGCTCCTATAGGGCCCAGTCTGAGGCTTCTTGAACTTTTTGTACGTCATTCATTTTCACCCCCCCCCCTAATTGTGTCACCCTCTCAAAGCATAACTTTAAAGTTGAATCTTGGACACCTCTCTACGGACCACCACTCTCATATTTTTATTGGGGCGCTAAGGCCCTTTTTAAAGCAGTTTCTTCCCTTTTTGCCGTATTTCTTTAAAATTTTATTTTAGAAGATCTAAAGCGCTAAGTACTAAGACCTTTTAGCATGTTTTCATCTTAGGGCCCTGCTCAAAACTATCAGCCCAAAAACTATTTTGGGCGTTTTGTGGCAAATCTGAATTTTGAATTCCCCATCCTTAATTTTTGACTCTGTGCTCAAAAATAATGAAAATTGGCTTTGTGTCGCATAGAATAATGTAAATATATATTGTTAATGCTGTTTAAGAAATACTTTTCAAATTATTTGCTAGTGAAGAGCGAATTTATTACAGTTTTAAGAATAATTAAAAAAAAATTATCATCTATATTCCTACTACTAACTACACTTAAGAGTCATATTCCATTCAACTGTTCAAATGATGTGAAGATTATAGGATCGAGGTTCTGAAACGAAGGTGAATGCGCTCAAATATATACAGGGGTTGGACAAAATAATATGAACACTTGTGAAAAAATAGCACTCGAAAGAAACCTCTCGTAAACTCCTGTCCTCTAGCGATGAAGGGTGCCACCTAGTGGAGGAGAAAGTATACACATCAGTCTGCTACTAGCAGTGACAGAAGTCGGATGCGAAATGTATTTCTGTGTTAAAATTGCGTTATGGCTGACCTCTCTGATTTCGAAAGAAGCATGATTGTTGGGGGCTGTTTTGCTGTAGCCTCAGTAATGATAATGGCAACCCTTCTAGGTGTTGGGAGAAGTACAGTGTCGACGGTAATGTCAGCATATTTGAAACACGGAAAAAAAATCTTCTAAAAAGCACAACAGTGGTCGAAAGTCGAAGCTGAATGACAGAGACAGACGGGTTTTGAAGCAGATTGTGGCAAAAAAACACAATCCAGCAGCATCCCAGATAACATCTGAGATGAACACACATCTACAGGAACCAGTTTCATCAAAAACTATCCGGCGTAAACTGCACATTGCAAATATTCATGGTAGAGCGGCTATTTCAAAACCATTGATTACACCATGCAATGCCTTGAAGCGACGAATATGCTGTCGCGAGCATAAAAATTTGACACAAGAACAATGGGAGAACGTAATATAGTCATACGAATCGTCATTCACATTATTCCCGACAAATGGACGTGTTTACGTTTGGAGAACGCCGAAAGAAGCCTATCAAGTTAACTGTCTTCGGCCTACGGTTAAACATGACGGCGGTTCTGTGATGATCTGGGGTGAGATAACACACCGTGGTCTTGGCCCACTTGTTCTGAATGGCCGTGTTACAGTAGCGGATTATGTCAGGATTCTGGCTGACAATCTTCACCCAATGGTGCAAACTGTGTTTCCTGATAAACGACCAGTCTTCCAAGATGATAATGCCCCCATTCACACCTGTGGAATTGACAGAGACCGGTTTTATGAACACGACGATGAATTAGAGCACCTCAAGTGGCCCTCTCAGTCCCCTGATTTCAATATAATTGAATCTTTGTAAGGTATTTTGGAAAACAAGCTGCGCAGTCGATTCTCCACTCCAAGGACACTTTCTGAATTAGGGACTTTTTTGCAATTTGAGTGGGAACGTATTCCTCTGAATGTTGTACGTGACTTGTATTTGACAATTCCACGTCAAATACAAGCTGTAATTTATGCAAAAGGAGGAACAACGGCCTATTAATAAAAATAAATTTCTCTTTTCATAGGTGTTCACATTATTTTGTCCAGCCCCTGTATATGCAGAGCCGTATACTTAGATGGCTTAAACCTTTGGCATTTACCACGCCATTCATCCTATGGTTGCGGCAGTGACAATATCTAATACAGTTTTTACTGTTTTACGAAAGATATTGCTTTTAATGTAGTGAAGTCGGAGCCTTCTCCTTTCCGGATATAAAAATATATATTTGGATATCTGCATTTGTTTCTTAAGAAAGAAAAAGGGTTATGTCGCTTGTCGAATTAGGAGCCCCCTATAAGGGTGGAAGTTAGATGCGGCCACGGTGCAAACGTATTTGTGATTCTAATTTTCTTTCGAAGGGTAAAAAAAGTATTTTAGTTTCACCAGGAACTCCCAAAAGCGCGACGCTCGGATGCTCTCCACCTGCAGCATTCCCCTGATGACCAGCCCTGAGTGAAATACACGAACGAAGGCATATTCCGTGCTACATTTAAAAGTGGAAAATGAGCATGTTTTCTTTTTCTTTTTATGATAAAAAACAATTTTATACGATGTAATCATAATTTTAATTATCATAGACGTTCTTTACATTTTATGAAAATTATCATTTCTAATGTATTTATATGAAAAATGTGAAGTAGTGTACTACACATTTTTTTTTTCATGCAAGGTAAGTTTTTCACGTAAACGTAATTTCTTATCATTTAGCTTATTATCTATGGATGCTGCCTGAAACTGTCCGGTCGAATGATTCAAATGAAAAAAAAATGAGTTGTTTAGTGCACTATGTTTTACATACTGTGTGCTTCATGAAGAGAAGATTGTGTAGTGATGGGCATAATGAATGATTCTGATATTCGAATGAATCATTCGGGCATGCGGAAAAGCATAGCTGCCAATCTTCGTATTCTTTTTAATCAAAATTAAAACCAGAAAATTGTTTAAAAAAAAATTAAAAGCCATATGGCTTTTAATTTAATATTCAGTATCTCTACGAGTTGCATGAAATATTTAAAAATATTTCCACAAGTGCTGAAATCGTTAAAAAAATATAAAGTGAATTACAAATTGATTCATTTTCCATAATAACTGTGAAACTCAACAGTGCCCTCGAACAAATTTCAGCTAAAAATATATATATTTTTAAAATATTAGTATTGAGCGAAATAATGGGTAATTTTACCAAAACTTGTAACTTATCTTAATTATTCTCCCAAGTTTATGAAAAAAAAAAGAGTTATTCTTAAAACTTATCTGTTAAATAATTTTAAATGTAAATATGTGGAAATTAAAAGTGCCTTTTTTATATCTTGTGGCTTTTTGTGCCACCTTTCTACTAGACTCCCGCTAACCCTTCACCAGCTAAGCTAGTGCTTAGCTCAACTTTTTATTTTCATCATTTGTTTAGTCCAATTTTTAATTTATTACACTCTTATTTTCTTAAATTAATCGTTCTATCTTAAAACTTCTCTTATTATTCTGCAGTATTCCAAGTGGGAGAAGCCCACTGGTTTCAACGAATTTGGAAATTGCCTGGTTTTCTTTCCTGTATTTTTACCCCTTACAGTAGTTATCTAACTGCAATTCTACCTTTTTTCGTAATGGCTCAACATATTGGAAAGTCTCACCTTTTATAGACTGGACTTGAAACATTCTTTAACTGAGAAGCCCCTTAAAACTGCTTACATTGTTTAGCACTTAATTTAATTGTTTTTTTTCTTTTAAAATTTTTTGGTTTTAATTGATTAAAAAGAATATGAAAGCTGGCAGCAATGCTTTTGCGCATGCCCGAATGATTTTTTCGAATATCAAAATCATTCCTTATGCCCATCACTAAGATTGTGCTATTTGAAATTTAATTTTTGCATACTAAGTTTCATGACTTAATTATTTAAATTTTTAGCTAAAATCAATCTCTTAAGATAACTTCAAAGAATAAATTTGTCAAATTAAAATTTAACTATTTCCGTGTATAGGATGATTTATTTAATTTTTTAAAGTCCTAACCATCTATTACATGATTTTTTCGTAAATTACCACAGACTTCTTGTGAAATTTTTGAATGACCAGACATTGCTTCCCATCTGCCGGTTAAAATACTTACTAGTGGTTTGTAAGTGACTAAAAGAAGAGAATGCCGTGCACCGGACGCATTGAATATACACTATTTAAATCGATACATAATAAAACTTGTTGCCATTCCTTTTGGAGGGTAATCTTCAATAGACGGATAACAATTTTATTTTTTAATTGAGCTGTTTTTCTTCTTCTTTTTTAGCAATAACACATTTTCTCGGAAGCTATAAATTTGATAGCAAACAAAGTCTACATTTCGACATAAGAATACTCCAGTCCTGTTTTAGGTTTACAAAATGTGTGCTACCTCGTGTGATGTGTCATTATTTATTTTAAAATAAAAATATTATTATTTTTTTTATGCAAGCCTAAGCACGTACTGTTTTTAAAATGGTCAATTATTCTTGGACTGTAAATTTATGAAACCGTAAAGTTTTGAAAGCCATTAACTAACCTTCACAATGAGGTGCTTCTTCTGACCACTGTCCACTTGCTAGGCACGTGATTTGATCCGGGCCCTTTATTTCGAATCCTTCTAAGCAAGCAAACCGTGCTCTAGAATGCATTCGGGATCCATCTACTGACATTACACGGGAGTGATCCACAGAGCTGATTCCAGGACAGTGTACCTCTGATAAAATAATAATAGTAATGATAATAATAATGATGATGTTAATGATGATAATAATACTTTTGCTTATTATTAAATGTATTCTGTAAACACAAATTAATTTAATATGAAACAAATTCTATTTTTTCAGAAATATTTAAAAAATTCAATTTTTTGGTAAAAATTTATAATAAAATCCTATAATAACCTACTTATTTTACAATAATAACCTATTTTATTAATTAGAGCTTTCGCTTTATTTTATTTTTTATTATGTATATATTTAATATTATTATATACCCGCGAATTCTGCGGCGGTCTCCCAGCCCACAGAGTAAGGAGATTTAAACAGAGATCCAACTTCGCCTGAAAAGAGCGACTGCAGCGGATGACTTAAAAACTAAATAATCATTTTGGCGATTTTTTTTAATGATTTCCGTTTAATTGTAACCCTATTCTGCTTGACTCCTTTTGCTGTTGTCATTTGCACAGGTGCAAATTTTCGGCGTTCGCTATTTGATTTTTGAATCTTGATTAATATTTATTATTAAAATTACTCTTTGAAGATCAAATAGGTCATTATAATTCTTCAAAATGTAAGTTATGATTTATTTTCATGTGTTATTTTTGTTCTTGTTTTTCAAGTTCCATAATGTTTGAAATATTTTATATATATTCAGTGTTGGCAGATTTTTGCCGAAACGTCATGATAAGGCTCACTGCGCTCAGAGACGCGAAAAGTTTTTGGTTTCCGTCTGTCTGTTTTCCATAAAAATGGCCCGATTAGGTTGATTTTTAGTAGGTATGTTGGCGAGGTATCCAGAATTAGCTGTATAGTTTTTGGTTAAATTTGGTTCATTCATTCGGAAAATATAGAACCTTTTTTTTTAGGTCATAATGCTTTCCTATGGGGATGCAGACGATTTTTCAAATTTCATTTTTATTTGAAATGAAAATGGAACATTTGCATAATGGATTTAGACGTAAAATTATGAATGCTAAATTTTCGATATGGATTACCAATAGTTTTAAAATTTGCCGATAAATTTAATAGAATTTAGAAATTAATTGCTTAAAATATTTGAAAATGTTTTTGCATCTGTTCAGAAAATATAAACATCTTTTCATATTTTTTACAATTTTTAAAAGCGTTTATTTTTACTTTCCACTTTAATTTATTCGTTGCTGATGAATACCTGTTTATTTAAAAAAATAAAAGAATAAGCAATTCATCAGAATTTTACACTATTATCGTATAACACCGCGCATGCGCGGTAGCGTATTACTGCTTATTTTACTGTTTAATACTGTTAATTTTACGGTATAATACTGGCAGCTGGGATGCCAGTTTTATACTGTAAAATCAACAATTATTTTTTGCAGTGTAGATTTTATAAATAGCCTACCTTTCACAACGAGTGTTATGTCATTACTTATGTCCTGAGGGGTGGTGCAGATATAAGTTCCTGAATCATACTCTTTGGCATAGTAGATAGATAGACGGTATTTCCATGTCTTTTCATCTGCTGGTATCGCCCAGGCGCTGGGGTACTGCCTAAATGGGGAGAAACTATAATAATTATTAAAAAGATCAAATTTTCTAATTACATGCTAACATTACGAATATGGAAAAAAATGTATGATAATCATTTAAAAAAAAAATCCCTTTCTAATTTAATCGTTCCCAAACTTTTATGCCCTGCGTACCCCTTGAAAGATTAAATTTACCTGGCGTATCCCTTGTTTTCGTTTTCTGGTAAGATTCATGAATAGAAAAATGACAACAAAGAAAGCAAGGTACTTTTCTAGTATAGGGCATTTCTGACAACCTATTTACTGTTTCATACACACAAGCAATTTTTTCAATATTTATAGAATTTATTTAATATAAAAAAGTCATTTATCTATTTTTATATATAAACGGAAGTAAAACTATAATTATATATATATATTTATATATTTATATATATAATGTTTATATATCTGTACATTCATATATAAACAAGCATAAAAGTTCATTAGATTTGTTTTCATTCATAGCTGTTTACATCATTTGGCAACAAATCTCACTTTCTGAAGCCCGAATAGCGCCGAGCTTTTTAAAAAACCGCCAAGGTCTCTGTAGTGGAAAAGTACTAAAAACAATGATTGAATTAAAAGATAACTTTTATATTACGTTTAGTGTAAGAATCCCAAGTAACAAGGTTTTTTTTTAATGTATCGGGTGCGTTTGTATACCCTTTTGTCTTGCATATATGTTGAATTTTTGGTGTTAATTTTGTTGAAGCAGAGTCGTAAATCATCTTCAATATCTACTGTGCTGTCGTGGCCGACAGCTCTCAATCTGTCCACCCATATAATATAATTATTTCTCACGTACACGTTATTATTAACTAAATTTGTTTTATTTAAAACGATAACATATATAAAAGATTATAATAATGTTAGCTGATAACTGCACGAGTCATTTCTCGTGTTCCCAAACACTATCTGGCTTATCTCAAGCCAAGATAATCATTAATCTTACAAGATCCAGAGTTCTGTGAGGAAAAAAAAGTTCACCGATCACACTCTATCGAAACACGGTTCTCCAAGATAACTGCCTAGCTATCTGCTCCCTCACGACTGTGTTTTTTCACCTCTTGTTCCCAGCATTCCTTTCGCGGATCCATTTATAGCATTTTTCTTCTAGAATTTATCATAATGTTCTCCACACTTCTTTTTGTGAATCGCTAACCCCCATCTAGGAAGATAGTACAAAACAGAAAAGAATTTACATTCCTTTTTGAGATGACAATAGAGATTTTTTTAAGGAAAAGACCCCCACTTCTATTTAGATAACAGTCCCACCAGTGGCTGAGAGGTTCTGCTCTCAAAGCTGGTAGACTGAAAGTGCTGGGTTCAAACCCCTGTCACACCCGTCGACCCAACCTTTTGGAGTTTTCCGTGGTTTTCTTCGAACCTTGCCGTAAATACGAATTAGGATCCCTTAGAAAGACCCCCACGGAGGGTACTCCCCCCTAGGGCCTATATCCCTCGTGTAGATAATCGGCCGTCATAAATCAACCAACCAACTATTCAGATAACCTTCACAGAAGCATTCCTTCTTCTGTTCACGGGATTAGCTTAATCCCCAGCTGATTGTAATGTTATTGATAGTGATGACCCCAGGCCATCACACTACTGTGTTTTATGTTTTGTTTTTAAAACTGCAGTTGAGGTGAAACGTTTTCACACTGGCTGATACATATGTGCCGTGCCGTATGTTAGCTGTTAACACACACTTGTGTGTTGAGTAAGCACTTCCTAACATGTATTTGCGTATCCCCATGGGGTACTTATACTCCACTTTGGGAAACCCTGCTCCAACTAACAAAATATTTGTATATATCACAGCAGTATTTTTCCTACTGTCTGATGATATTTTGATCTAAATTCTTGGTTTTTAAAATTGGACAAAATAACTTTATTTAAAAATTAATCAATATCTGCCATACAACAATTTTTGTCATGCAGAAAATTTTAAATTATTTTTGTTCGTAGTTTGCTTTTTATCCGTTCCTAACATTAGTTGTTTTATTAATTTATTAACATATTGATATTGGGAAAAAATATTAAACAAATTGAAAAACATTTTATAAATAGTCGTTAAAGAAAATTCCAAAAATAATTGACATATTTTGTAAAATACTTTAAACAGAATCAATTATTCATAAGAATGCATGTATTTTTCAGAAATTTTAAGTTTATATAAAAGGGTTCTTGAAAATGATTTTTTTTTGGCTGGTAAACAGGTCAAAATTCAATATAAAGAAATTAATCTATTTAATTTCAACGAAAACACTTAAGACATAAAATCTTCCATTACATGATATAGAGATCTTCTGTGAGAGTAAGTTATTTTAAAAGTAAACAGTATCTTTAGAAATAAGAATAGAATTTATATGAAAAAATAAAATACGCCTATACGATATCAAATTACATATTTCTGTTAGAAAAATTTAAGTTTTAATGGATTCCATAAGAAAATAATCCTGTAAGCAAATTTCATTATGTATACCAATTTGCAGAGGATGCTATTCCGAATTTCATGGTGCTTTTCTTCTAAAGGTAAAATACTTTTTGAATAGCAGATGATATTTTCTCATTATCACAAATATATATTCTCAAAATGAAGAATGTTATTTTAAATATACTAATAACGATTATGATGGGTATATTGTTATTCATTGATTGAAAGGGTAGAAAAAGAAAGACACCTGTGAGAGGATGACCAAGACCACTGTGGATTGCCGAATTTGCTTTGGTATATACAGTCGATGTTCAAGATAGTGCCAGGAAAAACTACAATTTGCCCATCTTCATCTAAGCCAGCATCTCCAGATACCACATGGTACAGTATCGTTGGAGGAGCTTGCACTGCAAAGGAAAAGTTTTCACTTTAGTAAAAAAAAAAAAAAAAAAAAAAAAAAAAAACAGTAAACTCTGTCTGAGGTGAAATCCATCGGGACTGAGAAATTTTTCCGTCATAGACAGTATTCCTCCTTAGACAGAGTTTACTGTATCGGAAATCGTTCTGCGGGACTTTAAACTCCTTTTGCGTTAGTATTTGAGTTTTTACACAGTTACCGTGACACAGTTACAGTGACACACGTTACAGTGACAGTGACACAGTACAGTGACACACGTTAGAGTGACACAGTAAATTTTTTACAGTGACAAAGCCTTAGAGTTTACTATATATCAATTTTAAAAATTATTGTGACACACATAACTATTTTGCCTGTAAACCATTGTCCCTTATAAGTCTCAAGTAGCAAAACAATATTGAGCAATATTGTTTGTATTCACTATATCTTAGTCAATATTGTCCCAACATTTAGCTGGCTATATAATGCGACTTGCGAATATTGACTAGAAATATTTCGCCATATGTCATATCTTGGCCATTATTGGGTCGATGGGTATATTAGCATGGACGTATTGCTCTAACGCTGGGGTGTTTACATTTTGAAAATAGGCCAGATATATTTCATTGAAAATATTTGTAATGTAAAGTGAATGTATATTCAATATTGGTTTTTCATTGAAAGTATTTCCGCTGAATGCAACAGCGGCACAATATTGAGCCTTAATATAAGAAATATAACCAATATTGGTTTGCTTTTAGAGGTGTATATTATCAACTCTTACAAGTATGTGTAACAGTAAAATATTTTTGAGATGAATGTTTTAATTACAGAAAGAAAAATATAAAATTACTGATTTCCTTGAAGAAATTTTCAATGTATTGTTTATTCGAGTTTAATTCAAATTTAATGGGTTTTTAGAATAACTAAAGAAATGGCACACTTTACTACCGCTGACTTAGAGTAATAATTTAAATTATGAAGAGCTCATCTTATATCTTTAAAAGTCTTCAACTAAAATTGATTTACTAACAGTAAAAATGCCAACATCAAATTAAAAAAAATAATAAAAATGATAATAAAAGAAAATGATAAAAATGATAAATAGCTTAAAAATAAATTAAAAGCATCTTCCACACAGCAACCACCCATAAAGTAATATATTTGAAATACTTTTTGTGTCGCAGTAAAAGAAAATATAGAAGTTATACTGATCATTTTATGAAAGAACATGCTTTACTGTACATTAATAATATATTTTAATTCGGTAGCAATTCTGAGAAAATAAACTCCTAAACACTTTTTAAAAATTACAGTTAAACATCATTATTAAAATTTTTTATTCATATTAAATTTTAAAATAGTACAACACCGTTATAAATAAGTGTGTGTTAATTGAAGTGATATTAAAAAAAGTATTTAGATAAGTATAATTAAATGATTTTATTTCTCAATTAAGAATGCAGGAAAAGGTAAGAAATATTTTCTTACATCTCAAAATAGATAATTATATCAGACTAAATAGATCTTGTTTTAATTAACTTTGATTAACTTTGGGGCATCCGCCATAGAGTTGCTATTTAAATTCAAATATCCCCAGTTTTAATGGTAATTTTATTATGGAAAGATAACGATATTTTACTTGAGCTTCTGCACACAAGAATTAAAATTACAGATTTTCGTACATATTAGTTATTATTCTCAGATATAATTTAATTAAGAGATTCATGAGCGCATCACGACTTAATTAAATCGGATATAATTATCTATATGGGAGAAGAAACTTTAAAAAATATTTCTTGTTAACCATTGGGAAAATGGCTGTTGTTTTCGGTCGCGAATGGACCTCTTGGCGTCGTCACTTTATTTTTTTAAGCGTTTTTAACGAAATTCTGTAATTTTAGAGTAATTTTTTAAGCGTTTTAACGAAATTCTGTAACGTTAGAAGAATTTTTCTTTGAATAGGCAATAGAAATGCATAAAATCGTTACAAAAATGTTAAAGTTACAAAAAGGATAGATGCAAATTATCAGATATGAAAAAAAGCCGAATTAAAAAATTGACGTCGGATGAGAAATCGTCTTATAAAGCAAAAAAAACAAAAAAAAACAAAAAAAAAAAAACATGGTCTTTAACTTTAATTTCCTCAAAATACCTTTAACTCAGACATCAATCTAAACAAGAGTTAAAGCAATTCTTAAATTTTGCTTAGGGGATGGTCTACAAATAGAAATTGTACCAAACTTTAAACATTTCAATGCTAACACCTAAAGTTGGCATCATATTTGGATATTTCGGTTTATTCTACCTTCTGATACCAAACGGGAAGTCAGTAGATAGGGAATGGGACTTCTGCGCCAGCAGCAGGTGGTGCGGTGGTAACACCGCCTGCTGCCGAGATCATACTATAGTAGGTGGGTGGAATAGCTAGCGTGGGGAAGCTATGTTATAGTAGGGTGGGGCGAATAGGTCTGCTATAAGAGGAGGTATTTTAGGGGAGGCTAAATTAATAAAAATTTTAAATGTCTGATAGTACGAGGTAACGGTTATGGTAGAGTCCGAACACTGCCCCGCTATCCCTCTGCATTTTCCCAATGGTTGTTGCAATTTATTAAATTAGAATTGTTTTTTTAAATTTATTTTTTTGTTGTTCAAGTCTTGTAAGAGGTCGGGTACTTTGCATCCTCAAAGTTTGAATCCTTCTAATTCTATAAGATTTGGGAAAAAAATAAATAAACCATACATTTTTTGAGGCTGAATTAAATCAAGGAACTCAAATAAAATGCCAAAAAGGGGTAATTTGAAAAACAAAATGACAGTTTGGTGCAATTTTTAATATGGGGATGGCCCCTGAAGCATGACCTAAGCATATTATTAAATAGAAGATATTATTCCCAGTCAATTGGGATACCTATATCATACATGCTATTATTTTCTGCAGAGTTAATAGGAGGCACGGCTTGACAAATGAGGTCGCCAAGCCTTTTCTATCTGGTCACCAAGTTGTTTAATCTGACATTTTTATTATTATTGTAATTTTTTGTACAGAAATTGACATAAGAAATCAGCACAAACGGCAGTTTTTCTCTTTTTCGTCATTTTTAATCTGGTAAAAATTAGTTCAACAAATGAAAAAAAACAAAAAAAAAAAAAACAGAATCATTTGACTGACTTTGACAGGAAAATAGGCAGGAATTGTTTTCCTGCTTAACTATAGATTTTGTATCACTCAACTATCCGGACATTTGAAGCCTTCGGCAATCAGCATTTCGCCAACATGTCGGTTAATCTAACCTTTACAAAATTTCTCTCTCTCTCTTTTTTATTTATTTATTATTATTTTTTTTAATAGATAAATAATTTTGATAAATTTCATTAGAAAACTTGTTTTATATTACCTTTCTAAATTATGTAATTGTTCTAAACTATGTAACAAATAAACCTAAACTATGCTTATCATTTTTTCTCAATTAATTCATAAAAGAAATTGTGCTTTTTGGAAATCTGTGTTGAGGGAGGTGGGTGGGTATTATTTTTACTAACGGCTAGAATTTTTTGCTGGCTACCAAATTTTATCAAATTTGTAAAGCTCTAGTAGGGAGTGATAACTTTTTTCATCCAGGACTGCACAACTCTACTCTTTTAATTTTTTTTTTTAAATCAAATGCATTTATTTTTTATTAGTTCAAGTCATAAGAAGACAGCGTGCAGGAGAACGCTGACATAACTTAGTCTTATGAGCTAAATCTTTAATACTTAGACCAGGCATGTCAAACACGTGGCCCGCCGACAACTTATCTGTGGCCCGCGAAGCCTTTGACAATTTACATGTGTTTAATTTACTTGTTAGAACATGGATGCTGAAAACACGCACCATTCGTGGTCTTAGAGATGGCAAACATCAGAAAGATGTGTATATCAGTGTTATCAGTTTAACGGGATATTATTCAGAATGCTACTACTAATATTTTTGAATAGTAATATTTGTCTTATTTATTATGTCATTAAATAAGGGGGGTCTTCAGAATGTGCTAGCATTCTGAATGAAAAATTTGCTGCACATGTTGCAACAGTGATGTATATAGACAGATATAACTCAATTTTACATTTCAGTACAATAAAATCATGGATACAAAGATTACTAATCGGAACGTGGCAAATCTTAAGTATAAATATTTTAGATTTTAAATATTCGTAAAATTTTTAAAGTATTTTACTTATAATTTTTATTTGTTTACATTGAAACTAAAACTTTATTTTATTACTCTTCTAGATTTTACACCACTTTACAAAATAGTATGCTGTAGTTATTAAATACTAAGAAATGTATTATAAAGTTAATAAAATTCAACGCTAATTAAGAGCAGTTAAATTAAAAAAATCAAAATATAAAATTAAATAGCCTTAAATGAGTTGCTTTGAAAGTGGCACAAATTATCACTTTTTTGCTCGACACAAAAACCCCGAATATGCAATCCATGTTCTTTACTTGGTTTTTTGTCGAACATACAAATTTTGGGTTTAATCTCTTTAATTATTTTCATTACTTAAGTTAGCAATTATGGATGATCTTTCTGGAATCCTATGTGATCTTTCTTCCCTTTTTTATTCATATACACACATTTTATTGACATACTCTCATACTCTCAGGATTTATAAAAAATATATTAAAGCTCTTTACCCTATGAATAAATATGATAAACTGAAGATGGACACCGCATATTTTTTTTAAGTGATTTACAACACAATTATATTCAAAGGAAAAATGAAATTTTATGTTTGTATGTAGGCAATGTTGGAATTTTGAAAGAATGTAACATTTAGAGGTACTACAGCACAAAGTATAAAGAAAACTCATAAAAATCTGGCTAAACATCGAAAATATAAACTGTCAGAATTGAAACTGATATTACTTAAAAGAGAATCAAACTGCTTTCCCAAGCCTATTAAATGAAATACATTTGCTTTAAAAATTAATTATTGTCCTTATTACATTAAATGTTCCGCGAGACGAAATCACTCAAAACGAAATTGAAGAAATGATGTCTAGAGCAGTTAAAGACATTTGAAAAGATTATAAGCTTAAGTACCATTGCTAGAAAGATTTTTTTATAACGGATTGATTTCTAAAAGCAGGATATGTGCTTAAAAACCTTATAGTGCATATAAACTTATATTCGTACGCACATGCTTAATAATATAATCGTCAATCTGGAAAATATCTTGGAAATATGGGTATGAAGATAAACAGATCTACCTTCTTATACGGAATTTGCCGGCTTTCCTTATAAAGTTTTAACTTTTATTTTCGAATTGTTAAGAAATGTTACAATTTTCATTTTAAATTGACGAATTATAAATATGGTTTATTAAAAGTCCACCAATAGACAAAGAACTTGGAGTTTTCATTTGAAATTACAAAACACCTGAGTAAACTTCAACTTCAAACCAAATTTCATAATGCTATCTTGTTATTTGATAGTATTAGCGTTTTCAAATAGAGTTTTACCTTTGATAAATCAATTTTAAAAAAGAAAATATATTTCAATTTAAATGTTGTCCGGCATTATTACAAAAATAATCGAAGTGGAAATTTTTCGAATATACTAAAAATATATTCAAAAGTGAATTATTATTATTATTATTATTTTTAAACTGATTTTCATATTTCTTTAAATTAATCTATTTACTCCAATGATTGATGTAGGAACTATTCTTCAGCATTCATTACAGCAGTTAATGAAAATTCAGTGCGATTTCATATTAAAACAAAAATATATGGGGTTTCCAAATGTCTGTAATTATTCAATTCATCAATCGAGCGATTTTTTAAAAAGTAGATTAGGCATATTTTAGCTATGTTCGGTAGCGCATTTTTATACGAAATCTTTGCATAGCTGCCAACCTTTTCTTTGTTTTTTCAAGTCAAATAAATATAACTTGAACCAGAAAATGTATTTAATAAATCAAATTAAGTAAGTAGCTCATGGATACAAGGCACATTTTGTTAAATAACTTTTCAGTATCAAAATAGGCTAATTTTAATTTTTACTCGAAGAAAGCACAGAAGATTGACAGCTATTCCTTTGCTAGATCAGGATTAACAAACCAGCGTAGTAATAGTATAATATTATCAGTTTTTTTTTTAAATATGGCCCGCGTCTTTGTATATAATGCTTAATTTGGCCCGCGGCAGTAAACGAGTTTGACATACCTGACTTAAACAATCCTTTACTTATCGTCTGAACATTATAATACGGATCTTTTTATCATTTTCTATTTACTTATTCCAATTTACTTGTCAGTAACGCTAATTTAAACTATATAAAATGTAGTAAACATTAACGGTTAATAAAGTTTATGCAAGTTTTATGATTTAATTAAAAGCTGTAAAACTTTTAATCAAAACTTGGATAACCATGACCATGCTAATATATGGCAGCATTCCTTGAAAAAAAAAAGTCTGTAAACATATTCTATTATGGAAAGTCAATGGAATATAGCATCAAATTGATTTTTTTTTTTTTAAATTTTAACTAGTAGTTAGCAACGAATAGTAGAAAAAGAAAATATGTGAGGAGTGATTGTTATGTTTATTTTTGGGCGACAGTAAATAAAGTGGAAATCTAAAAAACGATCATATATTTAACTATCACCTATCAGAGTACTCTGGGTGTAAGTGGGGGTAATTTGAGTATCAATTGCATTTTTATTTTATAAAACCTACCATTATTTTTTTAGAATTATTTAATTTATACCGTATGTTGGTATGATGTTTCTCATTGTTATTCAGTGTGAAAAGGTTTTGGATTACCATGGTTACTCTCTGTAAAAAAATAAAATAAAATAAAGTTTAACTGATATTTCTTTACTAGTCTCTGAGCATCAACTTCAAAAGCACACTGTTACAAAACCATCTGATATGCAGCTTTCTGATTCAGGTAGTTTACATTACATTTGTTTACAATAATTTGACTTAAAAGTTTAATGCTAAATAGCAGTGCTTAGTATATAATTGTAATTTGTTTTTAAAATATGGGATAATTTGGGTATACTAATTCTAGAACCAAACCTATAAACTAATCTTGTTGTTCTTTATCCAGACATGGCTCGCATGCATGAAAGGAAAAAATTATTAGTGATGGGAATTATCTCAAAATAGCTGTATAAGGATTTATCGTTGTATGTTGCAGCAATCAGTGTACGCTGCTTATCCTATATTTAGGCCTAATAAATTAGCATTAATAAACCTCTAAAATGTCTTCTTTATTTCTTAACATACCTTAATTTACCTATAGAGGGGTAACTTAAGTAAAGTTAGAATGTAAAATACATATTTCTTTGTTAATACACATTACACTCAAATTCTCCCACTCACGAGGTAATTTGAGTATAGTTACACTTTTATTTATTTTGATATAATAAAAGGTGTAATAAATGTAACACTTACATAGCTTCATTTTAAAAGAAGACATTTCTTAAATGAAACAAACAAACAAACAAAAAATTCTGTGATTTTTAGTATTTGTAAAGTTTTAAACGTACGAAAGTGCGACTTTTATACCAAATTACCACAGCAGGGGATACGTTGCTTTCTAGTCGCCAGTCACGAATTTCTGGTCATCAATGTCGACTGGCGACCAGAAATTTCGCGCCTTGCTGTAAGACATATTGAATAATTTATCTTTAACCACATCAAGATTTTCTTTCACTTACTTGAAAAATTTCTGTGCAGTGTAGTTGCTACGCAATAAGGCATGTCAGCCGTCCATTCTCCATCGTCGCACAGCAAAGAGCCGTTTCCTACGAATTTGTAAAGCCCTGGCTCCGAGCAACGAAGCCGTAACTCAGAGCCATGAGGCACTGAGACCTCAGTGTCAGGAGGCAACGGACGTCCCTCTACTCGTCCTAGGAGTTCCGTATCTGTCAGTCGAACAGTGCATCGACGCAATATCTCGTCCTTCTTAACCGTTTTGCCAGCTATTCAGTGGGGAGAAAAATAAACAGAGTAAAAGTTTTCATGAAAATTAATTTAATCCACACCGTTAACGCCAAAGTTATTTTAAAGTTTGAGTTTAATGCGTCGATTACCAACACTACGTATGTCTACCACATATGTTACCCAAAGACAACTATTTTTTTTTATTATTATGTTTTCTATCACTATTTCCAACTAATAAAGTTCATAGTAAATTTCTATTAGAAATACATCACGAAGAATAATGTATGGAAATACTGGTAGACACAATAATAATTTTTAAAAACAATCGCTTGGGGCGATCCTGTAGCAACCGGTGTAAAAGAAATTGAAGGGTTAAGCGGGAATTATTTAGAATATGTTTCGTTTAGAATTTCAAGAAAACAGAAGTTTCGTCTCATTTCCATTTGCAGAATTAGAGATACTAGCAGCCTCTGGTGATCAACTCTCCCTTAAATGTAACATATTACATTAAATACTTCCTTAAATGTATACGATACCTTTTTTTTTACTTACTAAATCCTTTGCCAAAGCGGGTATTTCCGATAGAGATAGCAAGAACACTTTACCATCATGACAGCATTTCACATGTTTTTTTTTTTTTTATTAGCATTCACTTCATTTTTCTAGAATAGAGCTTGACAAAAATTGCTTAACTCACTCACTTCGTAATTTACACTTTATGTCCACCTGCTTTTCAGTTTCAGTATGTTCACTTACGCAGAGATTTTGAAACGTATTAAGTAATCTTTCGTAATTGAGTACACTGCGAATTTGCGTATTTTAGCGAATAAGATTTTGCATAATATATTGTTTTTTCTGATAGAAATTTAATGGTATCCACATTCACGTTAAACCATATTGTTGCTAGCATCTTTTATGTTTGAAGCCCAACTTGGCTATGGGGCTGATTATGGGAGATTATAAAAATTATTTTTATCCACATCTAAGGTTTCTGGTTAATCTTCCATAATCGAGTTTCACAATAATCGACGCATTTTAGCGAATATGGTTTGGCGAAACAGATAATTTTTAAAAGCCATTTAGTGAAAACTGCATTCTCTTTAAATCACATTTACTGACAGTATCATCCACTTGGCATGCAATCTAATTAATATTCACCAATTTCTTGTACACGCCGACCCCTAACCGATTATTTTATCTTTGCTCTCCTTTATTGATATTGCTCAAGAATTTTCGCAATATTAAAAGCTCTCTTTTTAGCATTTTAAAAAATTTATTGACTATCTGTTTTGAAATTCGATACATAAATTTTTATTACATGCGACAAAAAACTTATCAAAATTAACACGGTAGCAGCCTAGTTTGTGTTGATTTACATACTGCTGTTGTAATTTGTATGTGTTGTAATTTTCTGTGTTATTTGTATATAACACAGGTTTTGATGACATGTATATTAGTGTAATATAGGAGATTTAATTAGAATGTTACAAGAACTTGATATGTTTTTTGAAATTCAAAGATATTATAATTATATATATATATATATATATAAACTTATTGCAAAATTAACCATTATATATAATGTAAAACGACCAAGAACACGACCTCAAGTAAGAAGGAGTGCCGAAATTAGAAAAGTGGCCGGTGTTAATTTGATGACTAAAGCACTAGACAGGAAACAATAGAAAAAACCTCCATTTAGCAGTGGTTTGAAAACAGTTGATGATGATGATGATGATGATATATGTACTATATATATAGTAATCTGGCCGTTGACAGGTTAAGATTTTTATTTGTGACAACAAAATCATGATAAATGATTAGAAAGCCATAATCTAATACTAAGTACTTACCATTTGTGCAAATTGGGCCTACCCAAGCTCCATTAATACAGCGTATTTTACAAGGTGTTGTTTGGGGATCTGGTCCCACTTGACCTTCAAATTGTATTTCACGGACATCGTCATCGAAATCATGATCAACAAGACTACCATTCACGAAAACATCAGGTGGCGAGCAGCGGGTGTCAGGGGCACCTATTTGTAAAGAAAACAAACAAAAATGTTCATATATCCCCAGCTTTAAAGGGGAAATAATACTCTTCTAGCGTAGCTTTATCTTTTAGTTGCCAAAGCCAAAGTAGTAAAAACTTTTATGCCAAAAAGAGACGATCGTTTTATTGTGAATTCTGTAATTTTTGCTGTTAGTAGGTTTCAGTAAGCTTAATTTTTTTTTAAAGTTCCACGTTCACTGTTACATGGAATAGAAGAAAAAAGCATGTACTTTACATAAGCAGCACTTTTTAAATCATCCCTGTATAGGCTAATGGAAGAACTCTCTCTGTGTACGTATTTTTGGTATAGACCGGGTTTGGTTTGGTTTGGTGTGTTAGGGACGTTAGGTTATCGTTTGCTCACGAGACCTAAACAGACCGGGACCTCCGTTTAAAGTGGAATTCAACCCACTACAAACATCCATTTAAGTTGAGATTCGAACTCAGCAGTATAGATCAGTATAGATCAAGAGTCCGAAACTTTGCGCCACGATGTTCTGGGGCTTCGTTAAAAGCTAATGTGGAAGTCGAAAAATATGACAATGATTTAACTAAAACATGACTTAAAATGTCATGATGTCGAACCGCTGATGTGAAATCATCGCTCAGCATCATAAGACTAATGAAAATGAAACTAGGTCGTTACCAAATATTAGTCTACTTGTGTGATATTTGTAAAAAATTAAATGCCTTAAATGTCTCCTTTCAGAAAACCAACATGTATATGGTCATGGTGAAATTGTTAAACTATATTTCAGCTTTCCGAAAAAAAAATAACTGCTGTAATGAATAATAATGAGTGAAGACGGCGTCAAAACTGCTTCATCCTGTTACAGCCGTTTATTATCCTTGATGGAAATCGTTTATAGCTCAACATCCTGAAATATTACGTTTGTTCATGTTCTGATTTGGACTGTTAACCCGGAAAAGAAAGCCTCGGCGTCATCAACTGGAGATGGTTTCACAAGTTCGGTTGAAATCGGTGTCTTTCGGAACAAGCCATTGCCTACGGAAAGTAAGACTTGATCCGAAACTTTATTCGAGTGTAAAGATTTGATACGAAAGACAATGACTTCGACTGAACAACAACAACAACAACAAACCACCATCAATTTATGAAGTAGTACTAATATTTACTCAACCGGAGGGGGGGGAGGCAATAATCTGACATTATGGAAATAATTCTGTCACACAAAGAACACTGTGAATAGTAAAATTTCGATAAACACCGCTCTAACTCTCTCATATATAAATCAATTTAAGTGGATGAAAAACATATTTTGCACTTAAAACATATTTAAAATGGATTATGAAGGATAAATAATGTTGAAATTTTAAAATTCTCACATTTATCACAAAATTATACAGATATAATATTTACAGACATTAAAAAAATATTATTAAGAGTTATTAAATATTTTTGTGATAATTTAAACTTTGGTCACCTTATCACAAAGTCGACAGTTGAAACACATGTTTGATCATGTTTTGCTTAGATCCATAAGCAGAAATTCTTTGGAGAGATCATCTCTTGTGCAGAATAGCGAAAAATTGTCGAAGGAAGTTTTTATAACTGAATATTTAAAAAGGAAATGGCTATGCTATCTATCTATTGCTGAATTTCACAAGCATTATGAAACTTTATATGAAATTTAAGTCTGATGCAGGAATAAAAATAACATATCCACAGTTCGTTTGGGGGCCTTTTTTCAATACAACCTCATATGAGATTGCCTAGTATGAGAAGATTGTTAAACTAAAGTAGTGGCATGCATTCACATGCTCTGGATTATAAGTTATTTAAGCTACACTATGATGTTCTAAAAAATCAATTCAGAAGACAATGTAAGAATGCATACAAAGGGCGCGTTCACGGACCGAACCCCGAGTTACATAGGGTAACACATGGGTAACTCGAAGCCTTCAGAGACCGATATCACGTGACTTTTTGCGGGTTACCCGTAGCGTTCAGAGCCGGAAATTACCCAGACTTCGGGTAACCCACATTACCTGGAGGATTTTGTTGGGTAAAAGCAAACAAACAAATCAGATTTCTCAACCACGTGATCAATGATCACGTGGTTGAGAAATCTGATTTGTTTGTTTGCTTAATAGCTAACTGCAACTGTTAACTGTCGTTCTTTATTACTCCTACTGTACACTTGAGTCCTGACCATTTGATTGGTCTACCTTTAACCGGACTATGATGTACATGGCCAACGTCGGCTAGGATGGTTCCTGCAATGTTCCTACAATCAAAATGTAATGGTAGATTTGTTGACGGAAGTGTTTGATTGTAAACATGCCCATAACTTTACCCAAAAACGTTCACAGCCGTTTTAATCCTACTTTACCCTGAGAAAATCAGATGACGTCATTCCCCATTTATACGAGTAACACCAACGCCCCCTATATAATAAAGCCGTGACACGCGTCACGAAAACGTCATACCAAACAGGCAAAACAAAGAAAAAAAATAGAACAACTTGCATGTTTCGATTTCGATGGCTCGTGGAATTATTAACTATAAGTCGTAAACAATAATTATTAATTCTATGAGCCAATGGAATCAAAACAGGAAAGTTGTTCGAAGTTTTTTCTTTGTTTTGCCTGCTTGCTATGACGTTTTCGTGACGCGTGTCACGGCTTTCTTATCTAGGGGGCGCTGGTAACACGCGTCTCGATCTCTGAACGCGACCAAATTGACTAAGCAATTAGTCTATCGAAGCGCGAGATTAAATAAACATTGTAAACATGTACGAAATTAAAAAGCGATCGCTCTAAAAATAAAAAATTCCGAATTTCATTACATCATTATTCATCTGTAAATGTGCCATTATTTTTTTTCTCTGTTCATGATTTTTATGGCTAATTTAAGGGAAAAGTAAGTGTTGGAATACACACAACGTTCATTTTCTCTTTTCCGTACATATAGCGCATGCATACAGTGACGATATTACATGACCGCTCTGTAAGCGAAAGTTGGTGTTCAGTTAAAAAGATGTCAGCACTTACAAGGAGTGGACCAAGCTTGGTAATCACAGATTTTGATTATTTTTATATATGTTGTAGGGTAGAAGCCCCTTAGTCTCAGGTTCAACGGATTTTATACTACAACGCTCCTTAGTTCTCGAGAAATATTGGGTCTAATATTTTAACGCAACTTAAATACTAACTTTGTAACGTACGTACGCCCGTTGGTCGTAGCTCAGTTGGTATGGCGTCTGCTCGTTGATCCGCGGGCCCGCGTTCGAGCTCGTTTGTTTTTCTCATTTTTTGTTTTAGAAATATACTTGCAATTATAATGTCAACATATTTAAATTTAAATTTAATTTATTTGATTTTAAGCCATTATTAAACATTTCTTATCATTTAAAGAGATTTTTTTAAGTAGATCCATTATTGACTAGTAAAAATTACAAAATCATACCTTATTTTATAAATTATTAATTAATTCAAAGCGCAAGCATACGTATTACAAATTTAAAAATTTTTAATATGCAAAAAAATATGTTGTAATTTAATTCTTATGCTGAATGTTAATATAATTATGTTTCTTACTTTAAAAACAAAGTAGTATTATCATCGCATTGACTTCCCTTGTTAAGGCAATTAATAAATGATGTTTCTTTAAAATCACGAATTGACACAATTTTTCAATATCATTGCATCAATAAAGCATATATGAAATTCATTTTAAAAGTGATTTAAAAAAAATTAACTGTTTAATGATGTTTTATATAACGATTTAGTTACAAATAAAAATTAAATAGGTTAACATTATAATTAATGCCCAATATTATAATTTTTAATTAGGATTATTAAATAATAATTACAAGTATATTTATAACACAATAAAGAAGAAAAACAAACGTAGCTCGTCCCGGTCTAGAAACATATCTGCAAATCAAACAGCAGACGCTATAACAACTGAGCTACGACCAACGCTGTAATTATGTTAGAAAGTAAGTATTTAAGTTGTGTTAAAATGTTAGACCCCCTATTTCTCGAGAACTAAGGAGCGTTGTATAAAATCCGTTGAACCTGAGACTAAGGGGTTTTCTACCCTACAACATATATAAAAATAATTAAAATCTGTGATTACCAAACTTGGTCCTCTCCTTGTTAGTCGCATTCCAGCTATGTAAATATTTTTTATTCATGTTCGTATTATTAAAATGTTTTGTCGAGCCTCTGCCTTGCTTACTCTGCGTGCCTCATATACCAACAGTAAGAAAATCCATATTTAAATGAATGTCATTTTGTGTGATCATACTTTCATTCCCTATTATTTCGTAAGACAATTTGTTGCATCAAAAATGGTACAGGAAAGACTTCAAACAGAAAATCCAGCTATAAATCTATCCAAATTATTTCATGTGACATTGGCAATTACAATTATAGTCACGGCCTGGTATAAAAAAAATGAAATGCATTCATAATTAAATTCATTATAATTTATTATAGCAGTTTAATTCTAATAATGAGAGAGTGTTAAGAATGAATCAACTTGAAATGCATACCAGTTGGTAAAACTCCGTATGGTCCAAACGTCAGGTCATCATACCCTGGACTTGTGAGGAAAGATCTTGATGGTTTAGGTGTCGTTCGAGTTTTCTTCGGAAGTTCTGCAAAGAAAGGCGATGTAGAATCAATTGAAATTCTCACGCAAGAATAATACCAATTTATAAATAAAGTGTGTTTTATATTCAAATGTTACGGAAATTTCTTTCAATAACGAAAAAAGAGGCTCAAAGTTTATTCATTGGCATATTGTGGATTAGGGGCCATGAAATTTTTTAAATTTTTATAAGGGTCTATAATAAGTACTTTAAAGGTGAACAACTATACCGTAGTTAAAATCCCCATTCTATGATGATCCGTTTTTATATTTTTTATTAACTTTAGAATGAATAGTAGATATTGTATTTCTGGTACTTTTCCTTTATAGGGGTCTTGGCAATTATTTTTTTAACTTGGCGCAATTCGGTCTTCAGAAAGTGAGATTTTTTGCCAAATGATATGTAGCTATGAAGACAAACCTGATGAACTTTTATACTTGCTTATATTAAGCCTTGCGCGGTAGCGCAAGGCTTATTTATTTCTAGTGTGACATCCTAATGTTAATTTAACACAGGAAATTCCATTGAACGAGTTCATTTACTAGAGTTTTTCCGACTTTTTGTACGCGCTTCCACAAATTTTCTTCAAAACACCTAATTCTGTAAAAAAATAAATCCTCCAATCAAAAAACTCTAAATGTAGTAAACGTGGAGTCTTTAAATTAAAGTCCAAATACTGCTTAAAGTGATAAAAACATAACACGGAATATTTAAAATAATTAGCTAAAATTTGGCACGCGGTGATCGATAGATTGAAGAAGCAATAAAAATAAAAACAAATAATAATTTTTCACGTTTCCCAGTTTTGGCCAATTTAAGCACCTGCTAGCCTTGGACATGCGATCTCGTGGTATATGTTTACTATTTCAAAAATATGCGAGAATATTGTATTTATCTTTAAGGTCCGAAGATGTCACCAATAGTTGTGAACGATCTATATTAAAAAGGTATTTTAAATATTCAGTGTTATGTTTTTATCACTTTAAGCAGTATTTGGACTTTAATTTAGATGTTACTGTCTTTATCAAAATTGGATGAATGTTCGATATTTACTTATCTAGTGATCCTGTGATGTTACGAAATGCGTTTTTAAATTTCTCTCTTAATCGATGATTACTAAAATTCAACATGGTGAAAAAATGCAAATTTTCTGGTTGCAAGAGTGATGCACGATACTTTACAAAAACTATATGCTGGAGTTTTGTTTTTCCCTTTTCCTAAACCACAGAAAAACTTGAGTAAATGTAACGAATGGCTTTCTGCTTGTGGTATAACAAATACAGAAACGGTGACTAGAGACTGGTATGTTTGCTCTCGGCATTTCATTGATTTAAATGGCCCAACTGAAGAGTATCCTAACCCTATACAAAGAGTATCTCTGTCTGAACCGTTAAGTGATGCATCAAATAAACATTCACGATATTATCGAGGAAATCGTGAAATTATCAAAAATAAAAGAGCCGCATATTATAAAAAATGTAAAAGCCAGATACAGAAGCGTAATGCTTCATATTGTTTGCGAAATAAATCAAAGGCTAAGAAATATATGCTAAAATACTGGAACAAAAAAAAATACTCAAATCATAATAGGATTCTCACATCTAAGAAAATTAATCCTTCAAAATATCGACAGCTTGCTTTAGTGAAAAATCTGCTAAAGAGTTATAAATCAAACATAGCTCATCAAAGCAGAAGAACAAATATTCAATTTGTAAAAACTCAAATAAAAGCTCAATTACTTGCGCGTAAAGCTATTCATACTAAAAATGTTTTGTATGCAAAGAGTTTATCGGCTTCAGAAAAATTTTCAAACAAATGTCAACAGATGTTATCAAAATCAACTCAAAATATCACTGTAGAAAATTTATGTGAAATAATTGGTGGCGAAAGAATTCCCAACTCCAATGCAGAACCCTATTTTTGGGAAATAGCATATCACCCATTAGTTCACATACATTTAGATCATAATTATAGTAGTCATTCCAATTCTAAAATAGAACATATTCCTTTAGGTGATTTATATTTCGAGAAAAACATTGATGGTCATCATCCCAAAACTCAAATGTGGAAATGTGGACCTCTCTGTAACATTCGAGAGAATTCAGTTCGAAGGTTATTGCATATTCTTCATATATTTGCTTCTTCTCAGGGCAGTTCTACAAAGGAATTATTTTCAAACATAGATTGTTGTGAGTATAAATCGTATTACATAAAAGAAGATCAAATGTGTGCTGTTAAGTTGGGTCATGCAGTTCATTGCATAGACAATTGCAAATGTAAAAGCATTTTGAGAGTCATGACTGAATTGTCACCTCACTATAGTGGCTTGAGAACTCTTCTTAGACATGTGTATGGAATAAAAAAACTTTTTGATGCATACAATTTAATTGATAAAGCCATTCTTAATGCCGATTTTATTGATTTAAAAGTGGTAGTCGAAGAATTGGGAGGTCTCATAGACAAAGAAAAAAAGAAAGACAATTGTGAAACAAATTCAAATACATCTGTCATAAGACCTATTTGGAAGGAAGCTGAATTGTTAGAACAATTTGAAAAGCCCTTGGCACACTGTTTTCGAGAAATGCATGAATTTCATGACACACCTTGCGATTCCTGTGAAAAATTGTACCAAAAAAGGAAACTTACACCAGTGTCTAAACTGGTTTCCAAGCATGACTTAGAAAATACACAAAATAATGCATTCAATATATTAAGAACAGCTTGGCTTTTGCAAAAACCAGGCTCTGATATAGGACTGTTTGAGGAATTAAATTTTAGTGATTACTGCTACAAGAGAATTATATCAGGTAAAGTTCCTGAGCGATCCTTCCTCAATGGATTACAAGTGCATCCAATACCTGATGAAATTAAAAATTTGAATATGTTTGAAAAAATACTTATTCAGAAGTGTAAAGCATTTCAAGCGGTAGTTAGACTAGGAACCAAGCTAAAGACTTTAAGCCATTCTGGCTTAACAAAGGCAATTAAAGGTAAAATTATTTATTTACATTTGCCTCTGCAAAATAATATTGACATGATTCCTCGAGGTTTACCAGATAATCATGAACTTCATATATTAGTTAATGGCCAACCAACTAAAAATAAAATAGTTTGGAAATGAATTGTTACGCTTGAAAAGATAATGAAAGCACTGAGAAAGTTAAAAGAAATTAATCCTTTGTATGCTGATATTCATGTTTCTCAGTGTAACACTGATTATATTTGTGGTAATTGTAGTGAAATAGATAATCGAATTTCTACGCAACCAGATGCTTTATTGTATAGATTATCTGAAACTCAACAAAATATGCTCTTTGATCAGTATACAATCCATCCTGTCAACGGAAAAAATCCTACAGGTATTTTAGAAGTATTTCAAATGAAAAAAGTTGAAAAAGAAGCTGTTAGTTTATTTGAAAAAAATTTGGACTTTATGTGTTTTCCTGATTTGTTCCCCACAGGTGAAGGTGGCCGATATTCTGATAGGCCTTTTGGTGACTTAACAGAAGCTGATTATAGAGCTACTAGAATACTGAATAAAGATCGAAGGTTTTCCCTCAATGAACAATACCTTTTTCATTGCTTTTATGAAAGTGAGATAAAATCTATGACCAATTGCATTAACTTTATGCTTCGAATGACTGGCAACAAAAGAATGCCAGTCAACTCTCTGATTGATAAATTTGTTGCCAAAGATTCAGAACTCGAAACTGCTTTATCAGTTTTTATGCAAAACATGAGAGGTACACAGGAATATTGGTACAAACGACAAGGAGAATTAAAGACAATGATGCAAAATTTTGGTAGTCCAACATGGTTTGTGACTCTAAGTTGTGCAGAATATGACTGGTTCGAACTGCATGAGCACCTTCGATTGTCATATTCTGATAAAATTGCCCCTAACAGTATTGCAGAGTTGTGTTCCTCAGATCCTGTTGCTGTTTCTCTGCATTACCACAACCGATTTCAAGCTCTTTGGAAACACCTTATTATGAATCAAGAAAATGCCATTCTTGGCAAAGTAGAACATTACTTCTGGAGAGTGGAATATCAAGGAAGAGGGACACCTCATATTCATATGGTACTTTGGATAAAAGACGCGCCAAAAATTGGTAATGCCAGCGATAAAGAAATATTAGCATTTATTCAAAAATATGTCACATGCTCACTTCCTGATAAAATTGAAAGTCCAACTTTGCATGAATATGTTCAAAAGTATCAAATGTACCGATGCAATCCAACTTGTCAAAGAAAATACAAATCTGGAGACAAATTTCTTACCAGATGTCGATTTAAATTTCCAAGAGCAACAGCTACAGTTGCAAAATTAAATGATGTGCATTCTAGTATAAGACACCATTTATCTTCCAAGTCAAAAAAGCGGCTTTACATACTCCCCAGAACATCTGCTGAAATGTACATTAATGATTATAATCCATTGCTTTTATATATATGGAAAGCTAATGTTGATGTCCAATTTATTGCAGATAAAGAAATAGCAGTGGCTCGTTATATAACATCTTATATTACGAAAAAAGAAAAATCTGACATGGAAGATCTCTGGAATGAATTGGCAAACAAAGATTTGCGCAGTCGTCTTTTTAGTTTTGGCTTAAAAGCCATTTCACATCGAGAGTGTGGTGCTTATGAAGTTGCTGATAGAATTCTTGGACATCATCTTTACGGAAAATCAGAATCTATTCTTTTCATGAACACTACCAAAAAATAAAAAAGAAAACGTTTATTAAAACCATTTAAAGAGCTCAAAAAACTTTAGGAAACTGACCCTACCAGTGAAGATATTTTTATGGTTCAAATGGTTGATGGTGTATATCCCAATAGACCAGATGAACTTGAAAATATACCCCTGTATGATTTTTCAGCTTTTTATTGTCGGGTGCCACAAAAATCAAATGAAAAAATGCCAAATTATTTACAACTTAAAAATAATATTGGGCTATTAAAGAAAAGATGTAAGCCTTTTCTAATACAGTATACTCGTCATGATCCCGATAAATCTGATACTGAACGGGAAAATTACTAGCACAGTCTTTTGATGCTTTTTCTTCCTTGGCGTGATGAAAGTATACTTTTGGGTGACCATGTTAACTATCAGAAATCTTTTGAAAATCATCTTCCAAAACTGAAACAAATGACGGAGTATCATGATAGGCTTAAAGTGTTAAAAAAGGGTGAGAAAAAATTACAGGAAGCTCTAAGAAAAAGTACACAATCTGATTGTGAAAATGTCATTGTTCAGGATGATATGCAAAATGCTTTGCAAGGTCATGAGATTATTGAGGCTGGTAATGCCATGGCAGAAGTAACAGCAGCTATGATACAAAATTTAGTTCCCTACTCAACCAATTTAGCCACTCAAGTTTCACAATTACATGCTGATCAGAAAAAAATATTTGATACAGTTCAAAAACATTTTTGTTCTAAATCTGAATCAAGCAAACCACTAACAATGTTTGTTAGCGGATGTGGTGGAACAGGTAAAAGTTTTCTCATTCATGTAATCAAAAATATGATTTCAAATTTTTTCAATAATAGTTTCACTAATGCTGTTGCAGTTCCAACAGGCCTAGCTGCTCTTAATATTGGTGGTGTGACTTTGCATAGACTGTTAATGTTACCTCTAGAGCATGGTAAAACAGCCGAATATCATAAACTTGGGGTGAATAGTTTAGCTATTATGCAAAAGACACTAGCACATCTAAAACTTCTAATAGTGGATAAAATATCTATGGTATCATCATTAATTTTATCGTATATTCATTTAAGATTAGTTGAAATTACAGGCAAAGATGAACTGTTTGGTGGTATTTCAGTTTTATTTTTTGGAGATCTTCTTCAACTTCAACCAGTAAAAGGAAATCCACCATATTATAAATTAACTCAATGAATTAATTGGATCAGTTGGTGCCATTAATATTTGGAAAGAGTATTTTCTTTATGATGAGCTCACTTTAAATAAAAGACAAAAAAATGACTTGGTATATGCAGAACTTCTCAACAGAGTCAGAGTTGGTGAAGTTACTCCTGATGACATCAAAGTACTTGAAACAAGACTTATCCCTAATACTGATAACATTGAAAATGTAGCGGATTATTACTTTGACCTCATGAATCGAAATTTGAATCCAGTATGTTTGTTACCTACAAACAAATTATGCCTGGAAATAAACTCTGTGATGCTACAGAAGGCTAAAAATAATGTTATAGAAATTCATGCTGAAGATACTATTAGTGGTTTTCAGGAAATGCCTTGCACAGTAAAGACACAATTGGAAAAACTAAAACAAAAATCATCTGATACAGCTGGTTTAGAGTCAGTGATTTTAATTTGTGAGGGCTGCAGAATTATGTTGCGTAGAAATCTTTCTATAGAAAAAGGTCTGGTCAATGGTTCAATGGGTACTGTTAAAGGCTTTAAAAAAGATTCATCAGGAAAAATTATATCAATATGCATTTTATTTGACAACCATGCTACCGAAAAATACATTGAACGAGTAAATGTCAAATTTGAAATTATGAAAAATGTTTATGTTAAAAGATCCCAATTCCCCATTGTTTTGTCATATGGTATAACTATTCACAAAAGTCAAGGAATGAGCCTGAATTGTGTAATGATTAACTTGGGTCCTAACATTTTTGAAAGTGGCATGTCTTATGTTGCTTTATCCAGAGTCACAAGTTTAGAAGGTTTACATCTTTTTAAATTTGATGCAAGTAAAGTTTATGCCTCATCAAATGCTATTAAGGAATATCATCGTCTTAGAAAGGAATACAGATATGATTTCCTACAATTAGCTGTATGTTCCAGAAAATACTCTGAGAGTAAAATGGTTGTTTCATCTGACATATCAGTAATTGTTAGTGAAAAAAATAATAAAAACCATATTACTGATTTAAATTACTTTGTCTTTAAAGGCTTTACAAATACAGATCATTCATGTTACGCAAATGCTATGTTGCAAACTCTCTTCTGTATCCCAGAATTTGTTAAAAAAATTCAGGAAAGAGTTATTGATCCTGGTCCTACAACAAAAGCTTTGAAACAAATATTCACTACTTTGCAAAATCCACAGATTGAAACCGTAGATACACTTGAAGTCAGAAAAACACTTCATGTAAAGTTTCATGATGGTACTGATCAAGACCCGTTAGAATTTCTTGATTACCTACTGGAAAATTTGTCAAAAGAAAATGTCAATGCCATAGATCTTTTTCAACTGAAGCAAGGTCTTTGGGAGAAATGTAGCAATTGCCCAAGTTATCGAGATATATGTATTAGTACAGAACCATTTAATGCATTTATTGTGAGATTTCCACATGACTTTAATAATAGGGAAGATGCAGTTGATTTCAGTGATCTCCTAACACGATGGCAGACTGAAAACATTGCCTGTGTTCATTGCAAAAACAGAACTAAAATGTGTCAAACTCGATTAAATTCTTGTGGAAAATATTTGTTTGTGCAACTAGCCAGATTTTCTTCAACAAATGTCTCTATAAAATCTAAACAAATGTCTCAACAAATAGAACTTTTAAAATTACGTGCCCTATAACAGGATTTTCAAACCAAAAGGTTTTAATAAATAATATAAACTTTAAAACAAAATCTGCTATTTTGCATAAAGGAAAGTTCATTGATTCAGGCCATTATATAACAATGGTGCATTCAAATGAAAACGAGATCAATAAATGGACTGTTTGTGACGATATGAAAATAACAGATCGTACACGTTTTGTAAAAAATCTTGCAGATGTTTACATTTTGCTTCTACAGAAATGTTAAATTAAGAAATTGTCAATATAAGGTAAAATATTTATTCAGCTACAAAAAGAAATATTTTGCTGAAAATTTCATCCTCCATAACTACACATTTTATAACAAAATCAGAATACAGTTGTTTCATATATACTCATTATTATTTTTATGCTTCTCATGTGTTAAAACAACATAAGATTTTATTAATAGCTTTCACACACGCTTACTTAGTGTCTCTTTCCAAAGTGGTTGCAAATGTGTTTTACACGATGGAATAAAATTATTTGCAAAAATGAACATGATTCGTTTATTATTATCATTATGAAGATGAGAGACAATCCGTTAAAGTCCGTTATATACATTTTTTTGTTAAAAATTACTTTTATTATTTTAATTGTTTACAGAATAATCAATGTTTGAGCTGTATATTTCATATTACCAATACTGATTTTGATCTGTGCAGTCTTTTACATACTTGCCTCGTTTGAATCTTATCTGCTTCATATTAAATTGTTATTAAAAAACTTGAGATATTAAAAAAAAAGGAACTTGCAAAGCAAATTAAAAAAATAAATTTATTTCCAAAATTTTAAGCCCGAGGAGGGACAGATATTAAAATTATTTTATTTAGTCAATGCTACAATAATGTTGCATTTTTATATTAAATCTTGCTCAGTCTATTTAATCTTAAAAAATTAAATTTAAATTTGAAACATGATATTAAAGCAACTTTAAAACATTTCATTTAGAAATCTAAATAAATCTTCAACTTTTATTTCAGTTTTACATGCATTATGCAAAATTTGTATTGTAGCAAATTCTAACAGACAAGAAATATGAGAAGTTTAAATAATTTAAAAAGTTGAAGATTTATTTAGATTTCTAAATGAAATGTTTTCAAGTTGCTTTAATATCATGTTTCAAATTTAAATTTAATTTTTTAAGATTAAATAGACTGAGCAAGATTTAATATAAAAATGCAACATTATTGTAGCATTGACTAAATAAAATAATTTTAATATCTGTCCCTTCTCGGGCTTAAAATTTTGGAAATAAATTTATTTTTTTAATTTGCTTTGCAAGTTCCTTTTTTTTTTAAAATATATATATATATATGTGTGTGTGTGTGTGTGTGTGTGTGTGTGTGTGTGTGTGTGTGTGTGTGTGTGTGTGTGCCGTAGGCTAATTGAGAAATCCGGTTCATTGCAAACTAGCCGTTACCCGTGACTTCGTTCACGCAATATTAAAAGATGAATAAATACATTAATTAAGCAAAATATTTCACTCCCGATAATTAAAAACGTTAATAATTAACTAACTATTTATCACATTTCATAGGAGACAATACAGTATTTTTGTTATAGGGACCTTGACATAACTCAGTCTTAAGAAAGTGAAATTTTGTGCCAAATAATCACGAAAATGAAATTGCAACCAATTCAAAACGGAGGGCCAAATAAAATCGTGGAAATAGACGAATTGGTAAAAACAAATGTCAATTTTACCTGATAAACAATTTTACTTTTAACGCCTTTGTGAAACGTTTTAACAGCCATCCTAACAGAAAATCATTAATTGGAAATATTATATGCTTTTTCTTTAAATTCAATTCTGCCTCTTTTGTTTAATGTATAGCTGAAACAAATCTTGTTTTTTAAATGACAGTATGTTGACAGGCAATTTTTGTTCTTCAGAATAAATTGATTCATGAAGTTTGATTATGTGAAAAATATGTTTTTATTTTTCGGATAATTTATTGAAATCAAGATTTTGTTTTCACCATCTATTCAAAGTGAAAATACATTCTGTTTTTCAGTTTTAATGAGAAAATGGTGTAAAAAATATAAACTGATCTGTTTTATTTCTCCTTTTTTTATGCACAAATATGGAGTAATTTACTTTCCGTTTTTAGAGAAACTTCGTTAAAATTTACAAAAAAAAAAAAAAAAAAAAAAAAAAAAAAAAATCTTGGCATCTAATTTAAATTTTTATATTCTGAGAGTTTGTGTGACATCCTCGGATCAATGATAATCGGTATTAAGTAAATCGCGTTGCGTTCGATAGTCTAGGAGTAGTTACGAAATACAAACACACGGTCAGATTTTAATATAATAGATTCGTGTTCATTTTCCTTTTCTTAAAATTATGATGTGATTTTTAGCAGAAAACTCTCATCTGTATATAACGGATACTCATGCTTAATAATCAGTATAGATTAAAAAATAAATAAATAAATGTTTCGTTATAATTATGGCGTGAAACTCTTCTACTTTCTATACTTACTGATCCTTGTATTATTAATGTAAGGAATTGATTCACACTCATTTTAAAACATATTGGAAAATTCCCGTTTTATTTCAAATATGACGTCTTTCTTCCACAGAGAAATCCCATTTTAATGACATAATTCTTGTTAATTTTCTTTTCCAGGCAATTAGTTTCAATACTGGCATACGGGAAATTATGTTACTTTAACGAAATAATATTAAATCTTTAGGTTTTATAAACAAAAATGGAACTATTAACATTCGTCATTTTTTTTTTTTTTTTTTTTTTTTTTTTAGGTAATCGAGTTATTTCTTTTAGTTTTAAAAATGAAAACAAGTAATATCATTTTTTTAAAGTCAATTCCTACTTTTTAATCATAAATATATAAAATAAACCCATGCAGCATTAATGTCCCACGTTATCTTTATTGAAAATTATTTTATAATCATCGTTGCGGTATTTTATTTTTTGTTGGCATCACTAATTTGAGATAAATCTTTCATTTCATTTATGAAAACAATGGGAGAAATTTTTTTCTCCCATATAAAAATTAAAATTAATTAATTAAATTTAATTAATGAATTAATATTTGAAAAAACTGTATTAACATCAATTGTCATCCAGTACAAGTTTAAAAAAATTTATTTGAACTTGAATGGATGAATAGAAAATATTTTATTAACGATTGAAAATTCCAACAAGATATATATATAGAGAGAGTGTGAGCTAATAGTAGGAATTTAATAATTAATAACTATTTCTTGCTATCCATGACATCATTTTCGACATGGATAATTTTGCGGAGCATATTATTGATATTTTCTAACCATTTTCTTTTCAAACTTCTTTTTACTTTTTTAAAATTTAAATAAAAATACTGTATAGTTATATTAGCCGTGCGCTGACGGTAAAACGCCAAGTATTGTTACCATACAAAAGAAAAAAAAATGTAAAGAAAAAACCCAAGATCATTTTATTTCACCATCAAAGCATATCCGCTTTATTTTCGGATGTATGACGTCATATTCGCCTGTTTCCTATGGTTACGCATATTGAAACCTTGTATTATTATCAAAAACTAAAAAAAGTAAGTTTTATTTCTAATATTTATTAATACGTGGCATGACTGTAAAAAGTAAAAATAAACACAGAGTTCTTAATCACTGCAATAAAATGAACCCTCTATTGCACAAATTAAATTTTTAGCTCAATGTATATATGGACATAGGGTGTTAAAGACTTGGTTACATTAACGCATATTAAATGGAATTATACGTTTCTAATTTATAAATAGGTTTCTGACTTATAAATAATCCAAAAGTAACAACAAAACAAACCTTGCATAGTCATGCTTGCTGATCATCATGTGCAGCTATATGGTAACTTTCTATCATTGTCAACCATCCAAAATCAAGGTAACCATAGTCTAACTAATATTCATACTGTCTATATGTGTCTTGAAAGTCGCAATTAGGAGTAGGGGTTAATAAAATTTAACATTAATTTAGCTTAACTTTGGGGACACTTGATCCCCAGGATCAAGTTTCCCCATACAATGGGGATCAAGTGTCCCTAATTTGCATGTGTTGGAAAAATAATTGTTAAATCAAAAGTAAAGAAACTGTATTGGATTTAAATAATGACATTTAAGCAGTAAGGAATGTTAGTAAATTATATCAATCAACTTAAGTAATTTAGTTATATTTAGCAAAAAATAAGAAACATAAACTACCTACTGAAAAAGAAGTTTGATTGTAAGAAATCAAATATTCTTTTCTTACAACAAAAATAAAAATGGGTGAATGAAATTCTGTTGTCAGATCTGTTGATAAAGAATCACTTTAGTAGTGTTGCCGGTTTCAGAGACTTAATTGCATTTCCCCCCTGGTTTTAGACCTAGGGATCAAGTCTCCCTACGGATCAACTGTCCCAAGTCTACCCTACTCAGCCCACATAAAAACACTTATATATCACTATGTGGAATTTTCTAAATATATTCATTTAACAAAGTATAATTATTCACAATTTCTGCTTTTAAAAATCATTTTAATGTATGAAAATACAACATAAACTTACATAAGTATATTTAGTGAAAGCTTCTCCGCATTTGAAGAATCCAGTTTGCAGCTAATAGGTCTATCAAAAAATCAGAAACCAAAATGAGATGGAAATTTTAGAACAACTCTAGTTCAAAACGTGTTGTTTTTCTCCACTTTCACTTCCGATAGACGAAACGGACCTTTAATGCCCTGATGTCGATGGGCTTATTCAACATTTAAAGATTAAAAACAAAATGGTAGGGATTATTCCCCGCATTTAGGAAGTGTTGTCGGATTTTGTTAATTAACGATGCATACTTCAATGGGAAATTCTCCGAGAAAAAACGCTTTAAATGCAATAACAGGTTCCTGAAATTCTAATGTTCGATTATGTCAAATTTATATGCGTTAAGATTTTAGGTACAATAACTTGGCCGCATTTATGGGTCATCACATTTAGACATATTGATCTATATAAATATATATATATTCAGCTTTAAAAAAAAATTACTATAAAAAAAAGCAGAAACTGTTTAAAAAATTACTTTTTTTTACCTTAGCTTTAACAAAATCCTTCAGCAAAGCACCCCATTCAATATTTTTCCCCGTCTTACTTTCGGCTGACATTATTACCAACGAATTTAAGATGATACGATTATTTATTACCGACAAGGAAATACAATTAATTCCTAAACATTGTAACAGCCCTCGTACTTAAGGGGGGGGGAAAGTCTACTATATTTATTTTTAAAAAAATAAACACCTAAGCTTTGCTTTCAAGCGCATTATAATATCAGGGCGTGATATAATACCTCCTTTCCCGAGAACATATTTTCTATAAAATGTTTTTGGAATGAAAAAGTGTCAGCCATTTTTCACAGCTGGAGAACAAAAATTATCCAACATTTTCTCATATGTGTCTCAATTGATTGCTTTTCAAGTACAGTTTATGGCTCTCAAAACACCAAATCTCAATTTATTAATACGAGAATACGATGAATCTGAAGCATCCACATTAGAAAAGAAGGCATTGTTTGAACCATATAATAGCACTCCAAATAATCGGTATTTAAAGAAAACAAATAAATCTGTCATATTCTATATATGTGTAAATTCAAAATGGGAAACTTCCTCTTGTAGGAAAAGGTAAAATCCATTAAATTTCAAATAATGCGCGTTAAATTACTAGCAGATAATCGCTTGATATTTTCAAGAGACGTCGCTCTTTTTCGAAATAGTCTTTCATTAATTTTCCGATAATATCCGATATATGATCAAGAAAACCAATTAAATAATGATGGCTGATAAGCAAATTGGCTATAGAAAAGTAAAATAAATTAATCGTAAACACATTCGTTATTTGCCGGGACTTGAAAGAAAATATAGATGAATATAAATTTTTACTTTCTTCTATCTATAATAGAAGAAAGTATTGTAATCGAAATTTTTTTCGACTTCCGGTTTTCGACGAATTTACACGTTTTAGGGGTCAGAGATTCCGAAAAACATGTTTTTACAAAATGTCTGTCTGTCCGTCTGTCCGTCCGTCCGTCTGTCCGTCTGTCCGTCTGTGTGGTTTTTAATTGTACCATCTAAAAGTGTATGAAGTTATGCTTCAAATTGAACCTAATTTTTTTTCTATGTTTTTGGCTATGGCAAGCAGATTCTATCAGAATTTGGGGATATTTCGACGAAAGGGGGCGCTGTGATCGATATTTTTGTCCCATTTTCACTATTGTACCATCTAAAAGTGTATAAAGTTATACTTCAAATTAAACCATATTTTTTTTCTAGGTTTTTGGCTATGGCAAGCAGATTCTATCAGAATTTGGGAATATTTCGACGAAAGGGGGCGCTGTGATCGATAGTTTTGTTCCATTTTCACTATTGTATCATCGAAAAGTGTATGAAGTTATGCTTCAAATTCAACCACATTTATTTTCTATGTTTTTGGCTATGGCAGGCAGGTTCTATTAGAATTTGGGGATATTTCGACGAAAGGGGGCGCTGTGATCGATATTTTTGTTCCATTTTCACTATTGTATCATCAAAAAATGTATGAAGTTATGCTTCAAATTGAACAACATTTTTTTTCTATTGTTTTGGCTATGGCAAGCAGGTTCTATTAGAATTTGGGGATATTTTGACGAAAGGGGGTGTTTCGATAGCCATTTAAAGATTTCAAATTCAAAAAAGATGTGCAAATTAAAAAAAATTAGAAATCCTAAAACTTATTTTTCGTTAAATGTTCGGCCTTGATCCGGAGAATCCGGAACAATTTTTGCTTTGCCTCTATGTTAAAAAATGGCTGAGATATAGCAGTTTGAAATTTTAGGGTGGCTAACATTTTCAAAGAAGACAGCAGAATTCATCCATAAACGGGTTTAATTTATGAGCTTTAGTTAACATGGTTTCGGCAAATTTTCTTTCATTGTTGTAACCATTAATCCTATTATTTGCTTATCACTATATGTTTATATTCGCCAACGTCAAATTCTCGCCAAACTTGGCGATAGTTGGCGGAATATCGCCAAATTTGGCGACCAAAATAAGTTGCCATAAATGAAGCCAACTTGGCTGTAGAGGACTAATTTGGCGATATTCTCATTCAAATTCAATGTTGACGAGAACTGGGATTGAATCTTCTTTATTTAGGTTCCACGCGTTTTACCTTCGTGTTTTCCATTAAATTAATTAGCTAAAATCATAAAACCAAGGAATAGGAAGGCTTTGTGTTCCTGTCGGTTCAGGCCAGAAGGACTTTTCGTAGTTTAGTATACATCGGTTGTTCGCATCCTTGTAACCCGACCATTCGCACGCAGCTGACGTACAACAGAATGATGAAAAATATTGATTTTATTGGCGATGTGATAGCGAATTTTGAAGTATTAACATGACTGAGATAGAAGAAAGTTTTGGGATTGGCACATCCGACTAGTTTCTGATGTTGTTGTACACAATATATAAATTCAAGAAAAAAAAAATTAATTTTTCACAGCAGCAAATTTAAAATACTAAATAAATTCCAAATTTTCTTTTAAACGAAATCGTTGTATCGATTTTGTTGTTGTTTCTTTGACTGTTTTAAAATTTGTTTTAACACGTCTTTTCTTCCAGTTAATAATTAAAAAATAAAGAAAAGAAATGAAATGAAAAGATCGTGAACAATGTATGCATATACAATTATATAACTAGTCGGATATGCCAATTTCAAAAATTTCTTCTATCTCATACATGTTAATACTTCAAAATTCGGAATCACACCGCCAAAAAAATCAATATTTTTTTCATTCTGTTGTACGTCAGCTGCTTGCGAATTGTCGGGTTACTTGAATGCGATCAGCCGTTATATTATACTAAACTACGAAAAGTCCTTCTGGTCTGTACTGGCAGAAAAAAATAGCCTCCCTATAGCTTGGTTTTAAGATTTTAGCTAATTTTATTGAAAAATACGAAGCTAAAATGCGTGGAACCCGATTAGAGAAGAGTCATTCCCAGTTCTCGTCAATATTGAATTTGAATGAGAATATCGCTAAATTATAGACATAGACAATATGGCAACGTATTTGTATCGCCAAGTTTGGTGATATTTCGCCAATTGTCGCCAAGCTTGGCTTGAATTTGACGTTGGCGAATATAAAAGCATGTAAGAGTTGAAACGATGCTTACAATGAGTGAAAATTTGCCGAAACCCTGTTCACTAAAACTCTTAAATTAAACCCGTTTATGGAGGCATTGTGCTGTATTTTTTCAAAATATCAGCCACCCTAAAATTTGAAACTGCTATATCTCAGCCATTTTTTAAGATAGAGGTAAAACAAAAATGCTCTGGAATCCTTGGATCAAGGCCAAACATTTCCAGCAAAAAAATTTTAGGATTTCTAATTTTTTGTACATTTGAATTTGAAATCTTTAAATGGCTATCACAGCGCCCCCTCCAGGGGCAATATCCCCAAATTCAACTGGGACCTACAGGCCATAGTCAAAAACATATATAAAAAATTTGGTTCATTTATCTGCATAACTTCATACACTTTTCGATGATACAGTAGTGAAAATGGAGCAAAAATCGCTATCGCAAGCCCCCCCTTTCATTGTTATACCCCCAAATTCAAGTGGGACCTGCTGGCCATAGCCAAAAACATAGGAAAAAAATTGGCTCAATTTGAAGCATAACTTCATATACTTTTCGATGATACAATGAGGACGGACAGACGGACAGACAGACATTTTGTAAAAACATGTTTTTCGAATATCTGATTCCTAAAACGTGTAAATCCGTCGAAAACCGGAAGTCGAAAAAAATTTCGATTACAATACTTTCTTCTATTATAGATAGAAGAAAGTAAAAATGTATATATATCAAATTGTATAAGGGACTGAACGCATAACGATAGTGGGAAAAAAAAAAAAATGTCAAGGCATGACACATCAGAACAGTAAATGATCTCTAGATGTTTGTCCTTCTAGACTCAATTGGATTAATTAAGCTTCCGGAGTCTCTACACTGTCTCAGTTTTAACACGCTATATTGTGTTAAATTTGATATGCATTAAAGAACTTAAGTAAGGGAGAATCACGGGCTTTTAAACTATTTTCACAAACAAACAATTTTGTGATTCCTTTTTTATTAATATGCATCCATCTGAATTATGAGTTATACTTTTACAATCATTAAAATGATGCCCATTACTTTTCCATTATAATTAAGTACTAAGAACTTAAGTATTAAGAACTTAAGTGAGGGAGAATCACGGGCTTTTAAACTATTTTCACAAAAAGCAATTTCTCGCTTTCTTTTTTATTAATATGCGTCCATCTGAATTATGAGTTAATGCTGTTACAATCATTAAAATGATGCCTTATTATTTTTCCATTATAATTCTTTGGCCTGATATAATTAAGAGACCGCGTATCTCATACCCAAACATTTTACTCGAAATATAATTATGATCTAGCGTACATTGAAAAGAATAAATGATTTAAGCCCACAACATCTGATACTTCTGTGACTTTAATATATCTACCATCAGTTTATCAGGCACAGGGAATAATAACATAATTGTAGATTATTATACAGGGTGTCCACAATGTCTCTTTACAATTTCAAGCTTTTATTACAAACACCAACAGTTTACATGAATGGAAAATAGTACAATATTAGAAGTATATATGGAGGATTTTTTTTTTTTTTTTGTATCAATTAATAAATTTCTATCTCAGGAGCTTGGAAAAAAAGGGCGAACTCGAAAAATTGATTTTCTTTTCCACGTCAGATAGATGTAGGCAACACGTAGGTAAGTCGTTTTGCCCTGGTTCGCCCTTAGTATTCTCACAGTGTCAAGCTAGGCCCCACACAAAGCGCTTAATCACAGTGTCAAACTGGATTTCCCAACACTCCAATTTCGGGATTCGCCCTTTCTCTTCCAAGGTCCTGATATGTTCACCATTTATTGCACGAAGCACGTAAAGACAATAATCGTTGACATTTTCCCCTGTTACTCATTTTCGTCCACTCCTTGCTTTATACATTTCTGAACCGATCTCCAATAATTTTTTGTACCATAGGAATTGATGGACGTGGTCACAAGAAATTCACGGCGACCGGCTCAGTTTACAAAAGTTATACAGCCTGTTGGAGGGGACGAGGAGAACTTGTAAGAAGTAGTTTCTTAAGACCAAGCTGTGTTTTCCATATCGCTCACTCGCTAGAAAAGTGACACAACTCAAAAATGCTATACATTTCACATGCGGTGAAAAGGGAGATTCGATCGAACCAAGGGGGGGGGGATGAGGGGGGCTTTTTGGGAAAACAGAGAAAACTCCATAACTTCTTAATTCTGATGCGTATAGAATCCGCTTAAAGTTATTATTACTTCTAGGAAAAGGACCGAAAATTTATGTACAGATTTCTAATATCATTAAAAATGGCTCCAAGGAGGGGAAAAAAGAGGGGTTTCAGAAGAAAAAAATTCATAACTTCGTCAATTCACACGGATCGAACCAAGGGGGGAGGGAATGAGGGGGGCTTTTTGTGAAAACAGAGAAAACTGCATAACTTCTTAATTATGATGCGTATAGAATCCGTTTAAAGTTATTATTACTTCTAGGAAAAGGACCGAAAATTTATTTATGACAGATTTTTGATATAATTAAAAATGGCCCCAAGGAGGGGGAAAAAGAGGGGTTTCAGAAGAAAAAAATTCATAACTTCGTCAACTCACACGATATCAAATCGGCTTAAATTTATTATAAATCCTTTTAATATTATCTAAAACTTTTATATTCACAAGTTTTTTATAGGACCAACCCTTATAGCAAAATAAATGCAAAAAAATCCCTGCCAGCTCCGACTACAGACAAGGTAGATTTTGAGGTGGGCGATCACAACTGCCGCATCATGGAAAAAAGGTCATTTCAGGTCATTTCTTCTGCAATTCCCAACAAACAGGCACCCCACGGTCTGCGTCTTCGAAATCTACCTGTGCCTGTAGGCCGAGCCGTCAGGGATTTTTGGAGTTGTGTTACTTTTCTTATGCGGTGAATGGATATGTACTTCCACAGTCAGCAAAAATACTTTAAATAGCCTACCTCTCATTCAAAAACTTTTATCGCTGGCTTACATATGCAAAGTTAAAACAAACATAGACATAATCATTCATTTCGAAATTTAGTACAATAAAAATTCAATTCTCTAAACTCCAGTTATCCGGATCGATTTCAGGAAATACAAAATACAATTTTAAAAGAATACACATATTGAAATTCGGACTGCATCTATTTGTTCGTTAAAATATACTTTCCTTTTAAAAGTGTTTAAACAAACGATAAATTTACGTTTAATTGGAATTTCCGAAGTACATATTTGCATAATTTTGAATCGGTATCTCAATAATTTCACAGATATACTGCATTTCTCTGTTCTCATATTTGAACAAAATCCAAAGAATTCCTTTATGTTTTAAAAATCGTAACTGGACTTTTAAATGAAAAGCAGTTTGTATTGAATATCGTTAATGTGCTAGGAATAAGTAAAAACAAGTGGGTAAGTGTCATCGAAGATCGCATAAAGGGTTTCGTTTAATATTCCTTTCAAAACACTTTATCCTTTCTTTATAATAAATTCAAATCAATTTCATCCCCCCCCCTCTTAAAAAAAAGTCCTGTTTTTTATAAAGTAAAAATTTACCGGTCTATTTTTCTCGTTTTTTCGAATATCTGAACCGGCCCGATAGCCCGCTATTATACTCTGTCAGAATAATATCTGTCATGTGGCCTAAATGCGATATTAAAAAAAAAAAAAAAAAATCAATTTCAAAATTAAACATGTACAGAGACCTTCAAAATCTTAAAATATGCCAATATTTCCATAATCGGGTTTTTATCATGATTCAATACGTTCCTCAAACTCATATGAATAATCACTTGCTGACGTCATAATCTACTCGCTTTCTCTATTACTCATACTGATATTCTCTTTATATTATTCTGAAACATTTGAAAAAGTCCGTTAAACTTCCTATATGACATCAGATTAATTTTCTTTTTAATTCTCTAATGACATCCTATTAACCTTCTTTCTGTACTTACACATACTCATACTCCTTGTATTATTGAGAAATGTTTGAAAATTTCCGTTTTATTACCAATATGACGTCATATTAATCTTTTTTTCAATCGGTGGAACTTTTTATTTCATTTTCATTTTTCACGTGGAAATCTTTCAATAGAAAATTAATTATTGTAGAAAGAATTTTATTGTGGATTTTTTAATTGTTGGCAACTGTTATAACGAAAAATGTTTAAATTTAATAGGAAAAGGCTGTTAGATTTTTGGTTTTTTATCTCTCTAAATTAAAATAATACGATTTTTTTTAATTTTATGATTTTCAGCTTCATAGTAAGTATTCAGCTATAAGTACACAAAATTTTAAGTCTGTAAGTTATATAATTTCAGAGAACCGGCTCTGTGACGGACAGACAACGGAGCGGGAGTAATAGGATTTCGTGAGATGAACTAAATCCTAAAAATGGTCGGGAAAATAAAAATGCATGTCGCACAAAACAGTTAATTTTGTTGGACATCTTCAATTAATATCTTTACGTGTAAATAAGTATTCTAAAGTTGTAACAGATATAGGAAAAATACATGCGCTTACGTAAATTACCCCCCCCCCCTCCCTTTCCCCTCTTCAATTAGTGTTCTTTAGAGTTAATGCATTGTTCCGGTGAATGAAGCGGGGTCATTAGTCTCAACTATAGTGTTGCCAGATGTCCCGATTTTCAAGTCTTTTAAGGCCCGTCCCGCGGAATCCGTGCGCGAGACGCCAAAAGTACCGATTTTTCATGATATATAAATTCTTTTCAGTTTCGTGCAGTAACATTCTACACTGCAAAAAAATAAATTGTTCATTTTACAGTATAATACTAGCATCCCATCTGTCAGTATTATACCGTAAAATTAACAGTAATAAACAGTAAAATAAGCAGTAATACACTACTGTCCCTGCGCAGTAGTGTAATACTGCTTATTTTACTGTTTATTACTGTTAATTTTACGGTATAATATTGGCAGCTGAGATGCCAGTATTATACTGTAAAATCAACAATTTTTTTTTTTTTGCAGTGTATTCTTTAGTCTGCATCGAGTGGAACTTTATGCAGTAAACCTGTTAAAACAACCTGTCTATAACGAACAATATGGTCTCGCCGAAAGAAATCTACCAGCTCAGACGGAAACCTGTCTAAAACAGAATATTTTTCCAGTTTCATTGTGCTTAGATCAGTAAATCCTTCTCTGTATAAAAAAAAGTAATGGTTTGGAAATATACCAATGAAAATCTGCGTAGATACCGCGAAACGTATCTGATTGGTCAGAGCTTTCTTGCTTTTCTTAGGGGGAATTAACATGAAAGTAGAGAATTTAGATAGTATGGGCGCTATTAGGGGTGTTACCAAGGGGAAGGGACCCGGGTCTGCCGCCAATTTTGGCGCCAACTTGGCGATATATCGCCAAATTTGGTGGCCAAAATTAGCTGCCAAAAGTGGCGCCAACTTGGCGCTATTTCCAGTCTTTCGCAAAATTTCCATAGACTCCCATTGAAATCCAACAGCGTTTACTCGCTTGCAAAAAATCAACAAATTGAGATATTGCAATGCAACAAAAATTAATATTAGCTTATGAATAGAGCTTAATTGAACTATTTACATTCTTTTTAAGCACAAACACTAACTATTTACAATATTCGTAACATTATATATACAATTGGTACTTGTTAGTTATCCTGTCGACCAATTCGTTCTAGGGTTTTAGCAGCAAAAATTATTACTGGTGATCAAGGGCGCCCATATGGGGGGGGGGCAAGGGGGGGCTCGAGCCCCCCCCCCCTAGATTTTGGTTTTGTCAATTTTTTTATTAAAAATTAAGGCAAGATATGAAAATTTTAACTTTACCTTGTAAAAACAAAGCATAATAAAATATGCCTCGACAACATCAGAAGTCACCGGAAAAAATTTCCGTTTTAGACGGGTTTCCGTCTTAGCAGGTATAATTGTTAGGAATTCATTTTGCCATAACCATAATTTTTTTTTTCTTTTAAAACTGGATTCTGTTTTAGACAGGTTATATTGTCATAAGTTTTTAATTAGTTCTTTCGAATAGTCTGCTTCTTACAAAGAGGAAAAGCACAAGATAGAAAGCAAATTCTGTTACAGACGATTTTTATCTTAGCCGGTGTTATATTTACTGTGTGTTTTTTTTTCCCTACAAGACGATAACACTTTTTCTGCATAAGGAAGGATTTTGTTATAGACAGAATCCATTTTCACAGGTAAAACTGATTTTGGATGAACAAAACGCTGAGAAATTAGAGAGAGACTTAATAATAAGTTGTGAACAGTACAGTGCAATTTTTAATTCTTTTTCCCGAATTTAATAAAGATTAGAATCCTGAATGTGTCAGATTGTACGCAGCCCGAACTCGAAAATTCTAAAGCAAAATAATTTTCATCGACCTGAAACCTTATAATTCTTGTAAATCACACTTTCCTGGTCTATGTGAAACAAAGTGGTCAGAAAAGTATAAGTGCACACCATATTTTTCTAATCATTTTGCAACTGTTAAAGAAAATCTCTGTAATCTTTCTCTAGTCTAGACAATAGTACGAACCAAGAAACACGCTCACAAGTCATTCATTTAGATGCTGCAACGTACTCTATAAAGTTTATTGTATATCTCAAAATAATTTCTCGATATTTTTTCTATCTGGAGCCAGTTGTAAACAAATTAAGATTAATATTTGCATTCGGTTTATCAGAACATAAAGATGGAACTTCTTGAGATTTTTCTTATGCACAGAATGGAATCAGAAGAAGAATTTTCAGAAATTTTCATGGAGCTAATGGAGAATTGTAATTGTAAGAAATCGATATCAAAATGTATAGAACGTGTAACTAGATAATCTTACCTTCCTATGGCCACTTCTCTTGAATATTACAGAGCAGCATTTCTAAATCCATATTTAGACTCTTTAATTATATCCCTTGAGTCAAGGTTTTTGAATCAAAATGAAACGTCATTCAAAGCAATTTTACTTCATCCCAATATGATGAAAAATATGGAAAAAAAATGTTTTTGTCAAAGAAATCAAGGAGCTATCTCATTTTTATAATATTGAGAATTTGGAGTCAGAAGCAAGAACATGGTTTGATGTGTGGAAAAGCAAAGACTGTGGTGAGAATGTCACGATAAATGATCTCCTCGCAGAAACTACATTTCCCCATTTATTTAAGACAGCCATATTAAATTATAGACAATTCTGCCAAAAATTTGCACTGTAGGAAGGTCATTTGAGGGGTTCACAACATCACAACCGTAGTATACCAAGTCCACTTTGAAAAAAAAAATGAGATAGCCCATTTAGAAGGTGCATAAAATCTGTTTTATCCATTCCCACACTGAGCCAAATGTGTTTTCACTTTCTCATAATATGCAGGGCTGACACAGGCGACAATTTTTTAATTCTACCTCACACCGCCTTCACAAAAAAAAATTATGGAAATAAATTTCGAGAAAATTTTCAAGAGAAATATACTACAAAATCTGTTTTGTTTTAATAGTGGTGTGAATAGAATAGAAAAATATTCACCCGTGGCAGCCCAGTATATGTCATCTGTTTACAGACTATGTTTACTGTGAGAATGGATAAAACAGATTTTATGCACCTTCACAATGGAATGTCTAATTTTTTTTTTCAAAATGGATTTTGTCTACTATGGTTGTGATCCCCTTATTCAGTACCCTCAGGCCAGTGGTGAAGGGGATTATGTTCCGAATTGTCTGCAAATTTAAGGCATTTGGTTCAGAAAATTCGAACATAAAATATATCACGGAAGAATATCACAAATTTTGACAAATTGCCACAAAAACACCAATTTCGTGAATCGTTCGCAGAAAAAAATCGCCAATTTCGTCAAAGGATCACGGGGAAAAGACGAATTTCGACAAAAGATTGCGATAAAAACGTAAATTTCGTCAAGGAATCGTGGAGAAAACGCAAATTTCGTCTACAAATCGTGGAAAAAATGAATATTTTGTCAAAGAATCGCGAAAAAAAAAATATTATTCAAAGGATCGCGAAAAAAAAACACGATTTTCGTCAAAGGATCGCGGGAAAAACTCAAATTTCGTCAAAGAATCGCGAAAAAAAAAACGAAATTTCGTCAAAGAATCCTTGGGAAAACGCAAAATTTGTAAAAGAATGGAAGAAAAACGCAAATTTTGTTCAAGGATCACGAGAAAAATGCGAATTTCGTCAAATAGCGGAAAAAACGCAAATTTCGTCAAAGAATCGCAGAAAAAACACAAATTTCGTTAAAGATTCGTAGAGAAAAACGCAAATTTCGTCAAAGGATCGCGAAAAAACGCAAATTTCGACAAAAGATAGCGGGGGAAAAAAACTCGAATTTCGTTTAAGAATCGCGAAAAAGAAACAAATTTCGTCAAAGAATAGTGGGAAAAACTCAAATTCCGTCAAAGAATCGCGTAAAAAACGCAAATTTAGTCAAAGATTCGTAAAAAAAACGCAAATTTCGTCAAAGAATCGCGAAAAAAACGCAAATTTAGTCAAAGATTCTTGAAAAAACGCAAATTTCGCCAAAGGATCGCAAAAAATGCAAATTTCGTCAAAAGATCACGCAGGGGGGGGGGGGGGAACTCAAATTTTGTCAAAAGATAGTAAAAAAAAAACGCAAAGTACCTTAAATATTTACTAAAATAGCTTTGGTGGAAGTTGAGATTTTTCTCAGCCTCCCCTTAAAATTAATCATATGGGCGCCCTTGCTGGTGATCAAAGTTGGACTGTAGTCAATATTCCAAGAATTCAACTAGATACAACAGGAGGTCATGCCCAGTTGCCATTTGTGTTATACCGCATGCAGTTTCCTGTTAGACTTGCTTACGCATTGACAATTAACAAATAACAGGGACAGACATTTCAAAGAGTTGGAGTTTACATTGAACGCCCAATTTTTGCACATGGCCAGTTGTATGTTGCATTGTCAAGATGTGTATCTGCTAACAATATCAAGATTTTTATTAAGGATGGTCAGAAGTTGGAGAACATTGTTTACAAGGAAGTATTGTAGGAATGCATTAAAAGTTGTATGATGCATTGTCAAGATGTGTATCAACTAAATATATGAAGATTTTCATTAAGAATGATCAGAACTTGGAGAACATTGTTTACAACAAAGTATTTACAAATCCAGTACTATTCAAGATATTGAAATCTAATCATAAAGAAAAATATTTGAAACTTATTTTGGAAATAAATTTGTTTTATTTCAATTTTTTTATATTTTTCTTTCACAAATAATTGAGGTGATAGACTGGATTTGTTTGGTGATGGATGAAGCTGATTTTTATAATAAATTTAGGTTTTATTTAAATTACAACAACAATTACGAAGTGGAATCTAAAAATTGAATGCATAGAAAATAAGGGATCGCGAGGCGATCCAAAATGGAAACGCGAAACGATTACGTCTAGGGTTGGCAAGGGCGCGATTACGCGGGGGGTTGGTGAGCGTAGCGAGCAGGGGTACCGAGCCCCCCCTAGTAAATTAAAAAGGAAATATAAAAGGAAATATAAAAAAATAACTAATTTTGGCTCATTTGCAAACAGCTTTTAGTTAGAAAATAAGTAATAAAATTCGTTCAGTAAAAACCTCAGGACAGTTGATGAAAAAACAGGTTTGTATTTTAAATATATAGATTAGCCATTTGTGCAAGGACGACTCTATAATGTTAAAACTTTTGACAGCACTAGAAAATAAATAATATGGTGCATGTTTGCCATCAAACTTACTTGTTGTAGGTCTACTCAAATCAACGTACGCAAAACTTCAAGCTAAATTTCTGGTAGTTTCTCGAAATTGCTTGTAATTTTCAGGTAATATATTACATCATATTATGTGCAGTAATTGATGCATTTTGATTTACTATCTCGGACTTAACCCACGAGTGGCAACAGTCACGTCTGCGGGTACATGACCTCCGAAAAAAACTGTTTGTTGGATGAAGGGGAAGCTGTGTTAAAATGTTCTTCATGCCTATTGGTGTTTTTCTTCTATATACCCGCAGATGACGCGAAATGGGTAAAGTCCATTACCGAGTTGAGAAGTATGTTTTTACTTGGGTGCTGCTGTTTCGTGATGTCAAATGCTCATTATTTATATGAAGTTGAGCAAAGAGAAAGAAGGAGATTAAGCTGTGAGTGGAGGAATTTTTCGACAGCCTCCTTGGTACATTTGTGCATTTGGTGCATGTTGGATATTTTGTGATCGAAATTCCTCATTCTTCAATTATGTATGCTTAAATAGCAATTAAATATTTTATATTCTTTGGGAGAATAATGTTAATAATATATATTTGTATAACTTTTATCGCTAATATTTCATTACTCCAGAAATAAGATTTTCTAAAGATATTTTATAAAGAAACAGTTATAATTTTCTCGTTATTGCATCATTAGAGTATTTGCTCTCGGGTTGCATGTTTTATTAAAAACTCCATGATCATAATTTTCTTTTAATGCAGGTGACCACGAGCAATGATAAAGTAGAATTTTCTAGAATAAAATATTTTTTAAAGCGCTCTCATCTGGAATCTAAATTTGTCTATTTTTAATACACCGGAAAATTTGATTTTCTTGCAAAAGTTTTATTGTATTTCTACTAAATTAATAACGATTTACGGAAAAAGTTGAAAATATGTCGCAATTAAGAAAAACATCGATAGATATCGAAAAAGCAAGTTTGAAAGCCATTCGTCATCTTGGTCAGACTAGAGATTCTACTTCTTCAGCTGATATTCTGCGATATTTGTCGTCCAAGCAACTCCGGAATATGGCGAATTCGGAAGCCATCGTCCAGTTGACTCTTAATAATGCTGCTGACAAAGGACTTCGGGAGAAGTTGGCTAATGGAAAGTACAAAGTCACTGAAACTGCAAGGCGCAGGAAATCACGTAGTAGAAGCCGCTCAAGAGCCAAGCCTAAAGGCAGGTCCAGGTCCAGGAAGCGGTCTGGAAGTAGGAGACGTCGGCGTTCCAGCAGTGGCAGAAGACGCAAGCGTTCCGGCAGTGGAAGAAGACGCAAGCGTTCCGGCAGTGGAAGAAGACGCAAGCGTTCCAGCAGTGGCAGAAGACGCAAGCGTTCGAGCAGCGGAAGAAGGCGCAAGCGTTCCCCTTCTCGACGACGACGATCAAGACGACGTACAAAAACGCCTGAAGGACAAGAATAACGTCTTCGAGATGGCTCCTCCGAAATTTCCAGAAGCTGATTTTTCATAAATCATGCATGATTAATTTGTATAAAAGTTAGATCAGTCAGATCCTCGTGATAAATTAATAAAAGTAAAGAAATTTATCTTGCCTGTTTGTTCTAATACTTTTGTCACTGTAATGTGTTATTACCTTTTATACTGAACTTCTAATATTTTAATTATACTGAAGTTTTAGCATTTTCCGGATTGAAAGCTACATAAAATTCTTTTTAGTTTTCAAAGCATTTCATTTTTTAAAATTATTAATAAAATCGTTTTTATGTGTATTTTTAATTTTTTAAATGTTTGATTTGCTATAATAAATTATTATGTTTGTTTTAAATCTATTTCGAAAATTCACCAACAGTACTAAAGTTTAAATTTTAAGTATTCCTTTCCCGTTAAATGATAAGCAACTCAATTTTCGGTGCTTTTCCATTCGGTACTTTTTCCAGGGGTCTTGGCGAGATAGAGAAAATGGCCTTTGCGAGAGAAGGAAATTTTTCATGCATATTTTCTGGCAACCTATTCAATGTTTAATATACACAAGCCATTTTTAAATATTTATGAAATATAATTAGTTATTCTCTATCCCGTCCACCACTTATAAAAATAAATCAGTAAAACATCAGCAGGTACTTACGTATTATCCGTGCCAGGAGATTGATCGCCAAAAAAGGTTGCCAAGTACAAATCTTGTTTATCGTTGCCAATCATGTTTTCAAACACAGTAATTGAACATTATCAAATAACATTGTTAAAAATGGTAATCCTTCTATATATAAAAAAAAGTAATGGTTTGGAAATGGACCAATGAAAATCTGCGTAGATACCGCGAAAGGTATCTGATTGGTCAGAGCTTTCTGACTTTTCTTAGGAGGAATTAACATGAAAGTAGAGAATTTAGATAGGATGGGCGCTATTAGGGGGGTTACCAAAAGGGGAAGGGACCCGGGTCTGTCGCCAAGTTTCGCGCCATCTTGGCGATATATCGACAAATTTGGCGGCCAAAAGTGGCGCCAACTTGGCGCTATTTCCAGTATTTCGCCAAATTTCCATAGACTCCCATTGAAATCCAACAGCGTTTACTCGCTTGCAAAAAATCAACAAATTGAGATATTGCAATGCAACAAAAATTAATATTAGCTTATAAATAGAGCTTAATTGAACTATTTACATTCCTTTTAAGTACAAACACTAACTATTTACAGTATACGTAACACTATATATACAATTGGTACTTGTTAGTTATCCTGTCGACCAATTCGTTGTAGGGTTTTAACAGCAAAAATTATTACTGGGGATTAAAGTGGGACTGTAGTCAATATTCCAAGAATTCAACTGATACCAAGATACAATGCAGTCTATTTGGAAACTCTGTTTATTAGCTATCGTTTAGTGGAATATTTTTTAAAATCAGTTCAGTAGTTTCAGAATTTATTTTCTATAAAAATCAAACGTTTCTTTTTCAATATTAATGTACCTCTATGCACCATAAAAATCAAAACACCGAGAAATAATAAGAGGGAAAACATTAGTTTACTATATTTAATTGTACAACAGGAGGTCATGCCCAGTTGCCATTTGTGTCATACCGCAGACAGTTTCCTGTTAGACTTGCTTACGCATTGACAATTAACAAATCACAGGGACAGACATTTCAAAGAGTTGGAGTTTACATTAAACGCCCAATTTTTGCACATGGTCAGTTGTATGTTGTATTGTCAAGATGTGTATCTGCTAACAATATCAAGATTTTCATTAAGGATGGTCAGAAGTTTGAGAACATTGTTTACAAGGAAGTATTGTAGGAATGCATTAAAAGTTGTATGATGCATTGTCAAGATGTGTATCAGCTAAAAATATGAAGATTTTCTTTAAGAATGATCAGAACTTGGAGAACATTGTTTACAACAAAGTATTGTACAAATCCAGTACTATTCAAATTATTGAAATCTAATCATAAAGAAAAATATTTGAAACTTATTTTGGAAATAAATTTGTTTTATTTCAGTTTTTTTTATCTTTTTCTTACACAAATAATTGAGGTGATAGGCTGGATTTGTTTGGTGATGGATGAAGCTGATTTTTATAATAAATTTAGGTTTCATTTAAATTACAACAACAATTACGAAGTGGAATCTAAAAATTGAATGCATAGAAAATCAGGGATCGCGAGGCGATCCAGAATGGAAACGCGAAACGATTACGTCTAGGGTTTTCTAAGGCGCGATTATGCGGGGGGTTGGTGAGTGTAGCGAGTAGGGGGGCCGAGCCCCCCTAGTCTTCTAAAAACAGAAATTGCCTTCAACAAATACCGTCTTATACGTAAAGCATTTATGTTGCCTACAGAAAGAATTCCATACAATAAGAATTGCTCAATCACAAACCTCTCCATTACGGAATTTTGTTTTGGTCACTAGCAATTCCGCTTTCACATATTTTACTCTCTAAGGTTATTGTGTTTATTTAATACAGTAAAACCTACAAAGACGGAATCTCAAGTGAACAGAGGAAGATTCCGTTTTAGAGAGGTTTACGTCTTGGCAGGTAGATTTGTATGGTAATTTTTCAGTCGGGACCATGAACTTTTCATATTTAAGATTGGAATCGCTTATAGTCCAGTTTCGCTTTCATAGGATTAACTGTATTTTTATATTCCGATTTAGAAGCCACTGTCCCGCTTTTTCTGACTCCTTGTCCCACTTTTTGTGTCAGTGGACTTAAAAACATTACTGTGCTACGTTGAGAAGGTTGGATTCTTCGAAATGTTAACATGTAGTTGAAATTATTGTAAGTTCGAGATTTACATGTTTTAGTGTGATTCGTGTATAGTTTTGTGATATTATTATTAAAGAATGTCTAAAGTCTATAGCCACCATCGTATCTTTGGGGAGCTGGTGTTTCTCTTCTTATGAGAAAACCATAATTTTTCAGTTAAATATCATCAAATTGCTGATGACGGTGCCATATTTTATTATTATTATTATTGTTATTATTATTATTATTATTACTAGCAAAACCCATGCTTTGTTTGGATTTGCAAAGCATTATTTCATAAGATAAAATATTTGAAAGTAACAATATTTTTTTATATTATTTTTGCATTTTTATTAAGCAAAAACGTTATTTTATGTTTTGGTGCATTTTAATTTTGGAAATGTAAATTCAGCCAAATAACTAAGAATTTCTCTGTCAGAAGAGATTCGTCATGTCGTCGTTTTTTACGCTGATATCTAGCCTGTTACCTTAAAGTTAAATGATGTTCGCGTTCTTTTCGACCAGTAAGTGTACGTTTTCTCGGCATTTTTTATAATAGAACTAATACATTCCATAAATTGTTTATAAACGGCAAACATATTAAAAATAGTACTAATAGTAATTACTTTTTAATAGTAAATATATTTCATTTGGTTCAATTTTCAACCTTCGAATTCGAATAACACTTTATATAACGAATTTAACAATTAATTTTATTTGTTTACAATTCTTTTGTTGCCACTTTACAAAAAAAAAATCATAATATAATTTTTTTTTAAATGCGTAAGTATCGTCTGCGTAAATGATTTCACATAATAAGAATAAATTGTGTACATGAATTCTTAACACTGAAATATACTTTTTAATTGAATGTAAATAATTGAATTTTCACAAATTTTAATTCATAAAAACATGCTATAACTTTCATAAGAAAAGGTATTTTAAAAATTTCATAAAAGAAATCGTGAAACTATTAAATGATTAAAAGGAATAAGCACCAAAATATGCGCCCTTTCCAACCAACCTTAATAAAGTATTCTATTAAAATGTATATTTTCCTCTCAAATAACACACATTTTTGATATAAGAAAGTTTAATGTTCTTTTATGGTTTGAAGTATAAATTCTGCAGTTATTTTCAGTATTTAAAATATTTCGTCTTCGCAAAATGCAGATATATAGGTTCCTTTCCTTATTTAAATAATTTTTAAAAAAATGAGGAATTTTGGATGCAACGATAATATTTTACGTACTTAACATTTATGACTTTATTCATTTTTACTGACTCAATGATTTTTATTTACTGCAAGAAATAATAATAAAGGTTTTTTTTTTTTTTTTTTTTAAATCATTTGATAAGAAAATAATATTGTCAGAATCTACAGATCATATATTATTTCTATCAAGTCCAAAAATATTTCTTCCCTTAATTAAATTTAAAAAACAGTTTTTGAGATATTTTGGCGGATTTATTTAATTAATCATGATTCTATCAATAATTACTAACTCCATGATTTATTTTTTCTTCTGAAAATATACGTGTTTCATTTCTTATTTTCAAAAATGCGTCTGTAATGGAAAAACATGTAAAATAAATAAATTAAAAATAAATTTTTTAAGGTTATTCTGTAAAATAAATAATATTGTGCAAATCTACAGATCATAATTTATTTTTTTGTTTAATTTCAAGTCAAAATACTGAATAGTTTTTTTGTAAAGTGTACGACAAAATGTAATTTGTGTAGCCTAGTAAAGGAATCGCTTCGCTCATCCTAATTATTCTTTGTAATAAAATGTATCTTAATTTAAATATACATTAGCATACCTGACGTATACTAATCAGGGCTTAAATTGCGCCGGAGCACACCGGAGCCCGGCTTCGGTAATTCTCTGTTTTTAGTAAATATTTAAATACTAGCCGCCACTGGCGACCAGTTTGGTCTCCCTTAAATGTATGTTAAACATTGCAACACGTTACATTTATTCATAATTTAATTTTCCCTTAATCCTTTGCCAAATCGGAAGATTCTAATAGACAAATCATGAACTTTTGCGATCATGGTAGCATTTCGCATATTTTTTGGGCACAAATGTCACATACGCACGTTGGCGCGATTCCCCCCCCCTCCCCCGCCAATTTGGCGAAAACTTTGTTATGGAAATTGTTGTTTATTTACTTTTATTTTTTATTTTAATTCTATAAATTATTTTTGATATGTATATCAATATTTATTTACAACAAACTATCATTTATTTATTTTTATTCTTTTTTTTAATTATGAGTATTTTTGTTAGCCGGGAGCAGATGATAATTCGCCAAATATCGTTCCCATCACCGTCATTCATACTACAATTAATTTAATTTTAAATTATAAACCTGTCACTCATTTCATTTAAAATACTTAACTTTAATCTAAAGTGCTTATATTACATAAATTTAAAATACTTCACACTTTCCATTTAAAAGAGAAAATAAATAAATAAATAAGAAATAATATCATAAATCAAAACATTTGATTTCAAAATCAAAGTATCATTTCTAATTTGTACACGCGATAAATAAAAGCTGTATTAGCGATTTTAAAAATGCTAAAAATCTGATTCATTAAATATTATTACATGAGTTCAATTTACGTCAAGAAAAGGTCCGAAAGTTGAGTTGTATAGCACATAATTATGGTAAACTTTGATTGTCTCACTGGTGCGAATTATTTTTTTGACGCGAGGCAGCGGTCCAAAAATTCATTCGCGGAGAACTTGCTTTGCGAATGATTACCTCCATGATTTAATATTTTAAATGTTCACGACGAATCAATCTTTTTTTTGTTTACTTTTATGAATAGTGAATTTGAACTGCGAATCTTTCGACTGAAGTTATTGCAGAATATATACATAATTGAACGCAAGTCATCTCTCAAATATTAATTTATTTTGAACGATCTTTCTTAAAATGTAACTTTTATGCAGTTTATTCGAAAAAATAATTTTGAATAAAAATGGCCGCTTGGCATATGAAAAAGCGATGCGGCATCCCGGAACTGTTGAGGACAGTCACATGACTTACAGTTTTATTATAGAGATTGGTCGGAATTCACCGGGGCCCATAAATACTGGGCTGCGGAGCCCAGTGCAAGCGGTTCCGAAAAACCAAAGCCTAAATTACCCTTTCCTTTTCTTCCCATATCGAAGCTTTTGCATTCTTTTCTATCAAAACACTATATGTGACATAATTATTTATCAATCCATAATTACTTATCAATACTTATCAATCCCCAAAACAACCGTAAGCTGTCGCGACAGCGGTGGACAAGGCCATGGTAACCGAAAAATACTCCATTTAAATGAAAAAGCATTACAACTTGATTACAGAAGATAGTCGTCATTCGTGATATCATCATCATCTTTTAAAAAAAGTATGCATTACCAGGTTTTAAGAGGCTGCGAAATCAGAACGGGGTTGGTAAGCGTAGCGAGCAGGGGGCAGAGCCCCCTAGTATATATAAAATAAAGAACTCTTTTTTTATGCTATTTTGATCAGAATGAAGGGGAAACGAAACAGAAATCGTGTTTTTTTTTTATTTTAGTGATATTTGCAGATTTATGTCTGGCATTAATGGTGGCGACATATACAGGTGGTAGACAAAATAATACGAACACTCATGAAAAATGCTGAAAAGAGCAATATCTAGAAAAATACATAAGGAATTATACTGAAACTGCAGGTGTGTAAACAGTATAGTATAAGTTATATATTTCCGTGAAGATGTTTTCCCGAAAGCCCATAGGGGACTGTCAACAAATTGAAAAAAGACGAATATCTTTTGGATAACCCTGTAAAAACTAATGTAGCAAAAGCGTTCAAACTCAAGATTATTTAATAAGTTGCTTATTTTAATATACTGTGTTCATTTTTATGAGGATAGCATGTATACTCGTAGAGAAATTAAGGTTTTTATAAAAACAGTCCCAAATTTCGATTAGTTTTTTGCTTATAATTTCCAAAGTTTTTAATATAAAAAAAAGTTATTTTCAAGAAATATGACAAACAACATTGTACTTAATACACTGCAATCGGAATTAAAAAATAATAAAAATTGGATGAAATATGAGCAGGTTTACTAAAAGATGTTTCACTGCGCATGCGCGAATGCAATCAAAATATAATATGCATAATGTATTAGCTAAGTATATAGAGCAACTTTTGTGAAAGTCTCAAAATCATAGCTTGAAGGTTGTGTAAATTATCGTCGATAGAATAAGCTCGAAATCCGTTGTTCCCAAAAGGAAGCAAAAATATGAGGGGTTGTATTCAAATATAGTAGTACGTGCAATATTGTGTACGCTATCTTGGCACTAATCAACAGATATTTGATACAACCCCTCATATTTTTGCTTCTTTTTGGGAACAACGGATTTCGAGCTTATTCTATCGACGATAAATTACAGAACTTTCAAGCTATGATTTTGAGACTTTCACAAAAGTTGCTCTATATACTTAGCTAATACATTATGCATATTATATTTTGATTGCATTCACACATGCGCAGTGAAACATTTTTTAGTAAACCTGCTCATTTTTCATCCAATTTTTATTATTTTTTTAATTCTGATTGCAGAGTATTAAGTACAATGTTGTTTGTCATATTTTGTGAAAAGAACTTTTTTTTATATTAAAAACTTTGCAAATTATAAGCAATAAACTTAGCGAAATTTGGGACTGTTTTTATAAAAACCTTAATTTCTCTACGAGTATACATGCTATCCTCATAAAAATGAACACAGTATATTAAAATAAGCAACTTATTAAATAATCTCGAGTTGGAACGCTTTTGCTACATTAGTTTTTACAGGGTTATCCAAAAGATATTCGTCTTTTTTCAATTTTTTGACAGTCCCCTATGGGCTTTCGGGAAAACATCTTCACGGAAATATATAACTTATACTATACTGTTTACACACCTGCAGTTTCAGGTTAATTCCTCATGTATTTTTCTAGATATTGCTCTTTTCACCATTTTTCATGAGTGTTCGTATTATTTGTCCACCCCCTGTATATGGCCCCATTCAAGAGAGCGAAAAATGAATTTGCTTTCAGTTCGATTTTCTTTTGTGACACTAGGTTATTTTTTAATTGCATCATTTTTTAAAATTATTATTTAGATATCTAACCGAAAAGAATATTTTCTGTTTTTAGTCAACGAGCATCAGCTTGAGGTTTTTTTTTTTTAAAAGTTTGTAATTTTCTATCGCAGACGAGTACAAAATAGCGTTAGTAAATTTTCTATTTATTTTTCATCAGAACACTATCCATCCTAAGGCTATACTCTGCACATTTAAGAAGTCACTTCATTTGTAAGTAGATATAATTGCCATGTAATGTTATTCTTACAGTAAGCAATTGAGCAGTTCTCCCTTTTCTATAAAAGCATCGAATCTTTCCGATCACGGTATCAAATGTTTATATTTATCTGATTTTCAAGGACTCATCGCGAAAGACTGCTATACGGAAGGAATCGATTCTAGTTTAAGATATGCACCTTTTATGGGAAATTGAAAAACTTTGTTCGATTCTTCAGCATATATATATTAATTTTTGAAAATTTCATCATTTTTTTCATAAAAATGCATAGCTGCGAACTATTCTTTTTATTGTGTTAACACTATTTCCGAATCACAATCCTTACTTTATTTAATCTCAGAATTCTGCGATTAATTAACATTAAAATTAGGCAAAGATTTCTATTCGGCCGGAGTGATAACTAAAAAGTGGACAGGCTACACCAGGCTACAGCGTGAACGATTACCTCCATGGTAAACGTTCACGATGAAAGAATCTTTTGTGTTTAGAAAATCTTCAGAAGTGTTAGCTTTGTTTATAATTATGATGTAACAATATTTGTCTGTAAGGTGCAACAATATAATATTAACAATCACAATGGACTCACCAATGATACAAAAACGTACAAACGCCTGGCATATGAAAAAGTGAAGCGGGCATCCCGGAATTGTTGATGACAGTCAAATGCTTTGCGCTTTTATCTTATCTTATTATTATTATTATAGGTTGTCAACTTGGTGAGAAAAGCCTTGGTTTTAAATGGCTACAAAGGATAATTTTTCTCGTATCTCGAAAAAAAATTATTCAATCACCATGGTTAAAACTCGTACCGAATCTAAAATGTCCTTCCGGAATGTACCGGGAGGAAAAGGTAGCTTTGATATTATATCTTCGTTTTTAGGGTTTCGTTCATCTTACGAAACCCTATTGCGCCCCCTATTGCTCCCCATTCTCGAAAACTATGTAACTTACAGAGTTGAAACTTCGTGTATAAATCAGAATATCAGCTGTGAAGAGCTGAAAATATTAAAATTTGAAAAATTCGTATTATTTTAATAAATAGAGATAAAAAACCAAAATTCTAACAGCCTTTCCTTTTAAATTTAAACATTTTTCATTTTAGAAGATGCCAAAAATTAAAAATCCACGATGAAAATCTTTCCACAATAATTAATTTTCTATCAGACGATTTCCACGTGAAAAAGGAAAATGAAATATAAGTTTCACCAATTGAGAAAAAGACAAATATGAAATAAAATTGATTGACGTCATAGTCGTAATAAAACGGAAAATGTCTAAGATTTCTCAAAAATACAAGAAGTATGAGTATGAGTAAGTAAACAAAACAGATTAATATCACGTCATTAGAGAATTAAAAAAAAAAATCTGACGTCATATGGGAAGTTTAACTAATTTTTCAAATGTTTGAGAATAATACAAAGCGAGTATCAATATAAATAATAGAGAATGGTAAATATATGTGTTTGAGAAACATATTGAATCGTGATAAAAATCCGATTATGGAAATATTCGCATATTTTAACATTTTGAAGGTATACAATTTGTTTAATTTTGAAATTATTTGTTTTTTAAATATTGCATTTAATCCGTATGACGGATATTATTATGACAGAATATAATAGCGGGCTTGGCCCGCTATCTATAGCTGGTTTAGATATTCGAAAAAACGAAAAAATAAACCGGTAAATTTTTACTTTATAAAAAACATGACCTTTTTTTTTTGTTGTTGCTAAATGAAATTTGTTTGAATTTATTAAAGAAAGGATAAAGTGTTTTAAAAGGAATATTAAACGAAACCCTTTGAGCGATCTTTGATCACACTTACCCACTTTTTTTAGTAGCGAACTGCAACTACTTTATCAAAAATGCAGTTAACTACAGCTACAACTACTTGTTTAATTTTAGCTAATGTTACTCGAAAACAGCAAGCTAAAATGGATTACAGAAGATTCGTTAATACGGAATTTGAATAAGAAATTCAACATATTAGTCAACTACAGCCAAGTTGGCTTCATTTATGGAGACTTATATTTGGTCGCCAAATTTGGCGAGAATTTGACACTAACGGATGTGAATATAGTTTTATGCGTATAATTGCGAAAATGATTACAACAATTGAAGCTAATAATTTGTTGAGAAATCCCGTTCACTAAAACTCATAAATTAATCCCTGATTTGTTTTAATCTGCTGTCATGTTTCGAAATGTCAGCCACCCTAAAATTTCAAGCTGCAATATCTCAGTAATTTTTAAAGATAGAGGCAAAACAAAAAATGCTCCGGAATCGCCGTAATGCTTTAGCAAAAAATAAATTTGACTTTCTTATTTTTTTTTGTATATATTTTTTTAGTTTTAAAACTTTTAGAAGCCGCCAGTTTGAAACAAGATGGCGGACCAAGCTGGCCAACGAACTCGGTCTATTGGTGAGTTAATACACATGTTTAGTTTCATCCAAAACGGTTTATAAATACGAGTGCTATTGTATGACATAGATCATATATATAAATCAACATTTGAACGAAGGGTGGTTTTGAGGTCTGGGGGCGATGATCGGTGAAAAAAATAGAAACGAAATTTTTCGGAATTGTCCGAACGGCTGCAATAGGTAGATTTTGACTTTTTGTATTGAAAGCTACCTAAAAACTTATTTATTTTCTAAAGCTTTTTGCACTTCAAAGATTTAACTTTTTAGCCGTCATCATTCTTTTTCTAGATATTTTTAATATAGGATATTTTCATAATGACGGAAGAAATTATTCTGTCTATAAATATGTCATGTTAATCCTTAAAGAAATCATGTGACCTCTTTAAAAACTTCAAAACAGTTTGATTTTTTTTTTTTTTTTTTTTTAGACAGAAAGCAATAACCTAGTAAGTCCTTACCATATTATAAATAAAAGGCGCTAACTTTTTTTCCCACAAATGTAAAAAAAATAAGAAATCAATAACTAAATTGCTTTTTAAGGGATCTTACTTGTTCTTGCGATTCTTTGATTTTATTTGCATATCTTTAGGATAGATCGATGAAAGAAGCAGATGTTAACCAAAACTTTTAATAAAGATCTTTAATATTTATCAAAGAAAATCCAATAAGGGCTTTCTAATAAATAATAAAAGAGTTATTAACTGACTTATTATGAGAAAAGAGAAAAAAAATGTATGCATGGTATGTTTTTGATGAATTAAGAATAATTATATTTTGTTTGCTTAGCTGAAAAAAAAATCTCATATAGCAAAAAACAAAAATTTCCATGAGGGGTATGAAGAAGTTTTAATATGTCAAACGAATAATTTCAATCTAAGTATCGGAGGATGTGTGTGAGGGGTGGGGGGATGTCACATAAACACAGACTATCGGAGAGGGTATGAATGAAGAATAGAAAAAAGACAAAAAATTCCAATAAGAGGAAATAGCAAAGTTTTTATAAGTCAAGAGAAGAATTTTATTTCAATGTAAAGAAATAAGGAAGAAAATTATGAAAGCACAGATTGGAGCATTTATTTTTTTATAGTGAAAAATACATGTGGAATAATATTTTTTTTTTTTTGTTGCTGTTGACTAGAAATGTTCAACATTATTACTGGCAATCAACAAGGTCTAATTAACCTTTTTTTTTTTTGTGAGATGCAAGAAGAATGAAGAAAAACTTCTTTATTCATCTGAAAACAAACAAATAAATAGCATACTTAACTTTTATATTTTTGATCTAGTATTTGTCGCTATTAACCGAAAGTATTCAGCATTATTAATCGCAATCAAAATGCCTAATGAAAGTTATATAGACTAATTAGACAGAGGAAAAAACCCTTTTCATCGATACAAAAACAAAAAAACAAAACAACAACAAAAAAAAATACATCACCTTTTAATATTTATGATGTGATATGTGATTTGCGCTCTTGATTGTAAAGTGTGCAGCATTATTGTCAAAATGTCTAAAAAATCAAAAATGTCTAAATAATATTTTTAAAGTTGTAAGATGCGAAAAGAATTAGCAAAAACAAAACAAAGCCTTCGTTATCGATACGAAAACAAACAAAAAATATACATTAATTTTTATGTTTTTGGTGCGATAATATGTTATTTATCATTCTTGACCACAAGTTTCAACATTGAGGCTCGCAATCAAAAAATCTAATTAGTAGTTTTTATATTTTAAAGTAAGGTGAAAAGGAATGAACAAAAAAAATCATTATTCCAACTCTTCCAAAAGCTACCTTCTTATCCAAAACTCCTCCAAAGCAAGCAACAGTAACAAAAAAATATATATTAGTTTCTACACTCCTCGTGCAATTCTATGATCTTAGCTACATTTGTAGTCGAGCGTTACTTTTAATAACAGTTCATATTTTATTCGGGGAATCTTTGAACACGAATTTCTGATAATTCGGGACTGTTTTCATACCTTCAGAAAAAGATGCATTTTAATTGTTTTCAGCAAAACGAATTACTCATAACTCAAAATATTCCTTTTTCCTAAACTCACTTCATGGTATTTAAGTTCTACTATACAAGGTGCCCCAAAAAGGTTGAAACCCGCTTTAACTTTTATTACCTGTTGGTGATACGCAGGCAATGTAAATTACAAAAGTGTTCAAATAAGATAGGAATTAAGATTATGTTGAGGAAATACTCTTGCCATTAGTTTTCCAAAAAGTTACACTTTTAAAATTTTTATAAGGTCCCTAGGGTCCCCTATAACTTATATCTAGAAAATTTTTCTCCATGCTCTGAGAAGTACTAAAACAATAAAAATTCCATTCTTCTACGACCAAAACTCGCCGAGTTATGACATTTTGGAATTTTTCGAAATTTCGGAGTTTTTTAGCACTAAAAACACATTTTTCTGTTTTTATTTAAAATATGTATATATATACATATATATATATATAATGAACATTTTATTTTATTTTATTAGTGATTTCAATTTCCTGCCCCACCCATCTCGGAAACATTCAAATTATCCGTTTAAGAACAGCATTTTTTGTGCCCACCCCTTTCTGCCACTTTTCAACCCATTAACGTTAAGAATTTCAATAATACGTTATTACGTAATTTCAACAAAGTTACGTCAGTAAAGTTTACGTTAAGAATTATAATAAATATATTTCAATATTATATATAGAAAGATTTTTACTTTTTTTTTTTTTTAGCAATGAAAAATTTACTTTTATTCATTAATTTCGGGCGATTTTCACTCCTGGAAAATTAATTGAAAAATTAATTGGAATTCACTTGAAGTAGGTATGAGCTTACTTTACTATTATTATTTTTAATATTTATTATTTGTCACATTTCTGTATTATTTGTTTAATGCTGACATGTTTAAAAATTGTCTTGCACGGGGTATTCTGGGGAATTCTTTTCAGTTTAACTTATTTCATGTTTACATTCGTCATTTTAATTAACGAGCTTTGGCAGCAGACTACACGCACATATCTGTCCCAAAATCTTGCCCCTCCCTATATTTTGCTCTGCGGGCGTTCATGAGTCTATATCATCTTTTTTATGATTAATCGTTTTCCATTTTATCAAAAATGCTCGGAATAATCTTACGAAAGCTATTTATTTATTAAGTATAGGATTTAAAGTAAACTTATCCCAGCGTAAAATAGCTTTTCTGCATGTCTAAAAATTTTGATATGTGAACTGAATAATCCGTATTTTTCGATATAACAATACGTAAAATGATAAGTATGTAAAAATAATTTAATATCTTATGACTTAGCTTAGTGCCTCACTATTTTAAATATTTTTTTTAATTCCGACATTACATTATTAAAGTTTCACTGAAGATAGAAATAAAAAGTAATATCAGTAGCTTTAAAAAAATAATGATAATATTCTATAACGTATACTGCTACATTATAAAATACGCTCGGACTAAAAACGTACATTAGAATTTCCAAGCTGCACATAAATTTTATATCTTTAATTTAATTTTATCGAAAAGGACAGGCAGATCTTCAATTAAAAATTTGTTATAATTAAAATTTCAAGGAAAAATAATGAAAAGGTTTATTTTTGAAACACTAAAATTTTAATATTCGTACACAAAAAACATTACTAGCATATTCCAATATTCCAAACAGGGATTAACTTTATTGTTTGTAATATTACCTAACTAAAGAAATAGACGGGTCTTCAGTTACAAAATTTCACATTAAAATTTAGAATTTAAACGCGAGGAAAATAATTAAAATAATTCATTTAAGTACACAAATTTTAATAGTCACATAAAAAAAACAACAACAAAAAAACAAAACAAGTGAATGACATTTTCAATATATTATTCAAAAGCTAACTGAACTTTAATCTATGTAACATTATCTAACATGTCTATATAATATTATTTAACTAAAAGAATGGGCAAATCTTCAGTCACATAAAAAATAGGTAAGATAAAGTTCCAGAAAAGATAATTAAAATAATCCTTTTTGAAATATTAAAACTTTAATAGTCACTAAAAATAATAATAATAATAATAATAATAATAATAAAAGAACTAAATAACAAGTTCAATACGCTATGCCAAAGTAAACTTTAATCTATGCAATGCTATCTGATATAATCTATGAAATACTAAATGAATAGATCTAACTAAATAAATAGACGGGTGTTTAGTTACAAAATTTAAAATTAAAATTCAAGGAAAACAATAAAAATAATAACTTTTTTAAATACTAAAATTTTAATAGTTGCGAAAAAAAAATCAAACAAGTGACTAACTCGTTCAAAAGTACTATTCAAAAGCTAATTTAACTTTAATCTATTTAGTATTATCTAAGATGGCTATTTAATATAGTAACTAAACAAAGACACTGGTCTTCAATTACAAAAATTTCACATTAAAATTTGGAATAACACATTCCAATATTCTAAACGGAAATTAACTTTTATGTAATAGATTTAACTATGTAATAGCTATAAAGTGTCTATGTTAACATTTTTTTTTTTTTTTTGTACTGTTACATTAGCAAATTTTCAACCTCAATAAATATCTAACTATCTCAAATTTGTCATAACAGTAGCTTTTTATTCGTATGTTCAATCTCAGAGTGATAACTTGTTGCATTTTACTCGTTTTTATGTACTTGCAAATTGCTGTTTCACATAAATTATCGCAGTTAACATACGCAAATCCCCGCAACTCTTTTCTCTCTAGTGTGGGGGCTCAGAGAACTGTATAATTTCTTTTTTCTTATTATTTTTTGTTAACTTTTCTTTAACCCTTTGATTACGAGTCAGGAATGGCGACTATTTTTATATTCAATCTTACCACAATTTACCACTGATTTTCTTTCGGGTAGATTTCTATTGAAAATATCATAATATAAGTGTATGGCAAAGATTTTCTTTTTAAATCGTACGAATAGAAAAAAAATAATAATCCACTGGGACGTATATGTCTCATTTCGTAATCAAAAGATTAACAAATGATGCAAATTTTAGAAATGAAGTGCAGCAGTGATTTTGATTTTTGATTTTCATTAGTGTAGTCTTAAGACATTCGGGGTGTTTGGTACTATTTGGGGGGGGGGGGGGGGGGAGGGGCTTGTACATTAACACACTTTATGTAAATAAAATTTATACAATTGTAGAAAGGTGCAACATCAAGGCTTTATAAAATCAAATTTATTGATGCTCGAAATCTAAAATGTATCATTAACTTTAACAGCAAAATTACCACTAAATACATAATTTTTAGTGCATATGCAATTGGTAAAAGGCAATACATTTGTAAAAATAGCTTCATAAAGCTAAAAAAAAAAAAAAAAGAGATAGAGAGAAAGAGAGAGAGAGAAAGGAAAAGAAGAAGAAGATGAAAAGCATTAATTATTTCAATAAATACAGTTCATTTTGATTCCCCAACATGCGAAACATTTTTCAATATAAAATAATCATAACACAGAATCGAGGCCTGTTACTGATTCAGGCCTCCGGTCAGTCCTGTCTCTTTTGGCCCACTCTTTAAAACGTTACTGTGCATAACTAAATGCTAGAAACATTTACTAAATTATTATAAAATTAAAAAATATATATATTTAACAATACTGTCAAAACCCAATTCAAATTTACTTTTTACCCATGAAAATAATTATTTTGATTTTAAAGTAATGAATCGTTATAACGTAACTAGTAAATAAAGATTTTCTTTACGGTATTTCAAAGTATTGTTTACTCTCTCAAAGGTTCTAGAGATTGCATAGGAGTTGGTGCATGCAGTTTAACATAGTCATTTACATGATAATGATAAGTATAATGACTAATAAATGACTTACTTCTTCGAATAGCTATCCGTTGTCCATCTGTTATGATCAAAATGAGTAAAAATACAGCGGCAAAGAGCATGGCCGTACTTTTCTCTGTGCGCCCCATCCCGGGATCTGGAGATGGTCCGGAGAAGAATGGGGGTGAGCGATAGCGACGCCCCCTCGTGGTTCGGCTACACATGTTGATTATTTGTTTTGATTGGGAGCGCGTGTTGTCAGTAATAAATTACGCAGTCTTTAGCGCAAAATTTTGAAACATTTATGCTTAAAAAATGAACATATACGTTTGAAGGCATTTGTTTTGCTAAGTTAAATTTTTCGATTTTACTTTGCATACCAACTGTTCTATCAGATTTCTGTCGTAAATCTTTCACAAAGGCTTTAATGGGTTACTGATTGACTGCGTCACACGCAGGGTTCACATCTTAATATATTCTGGACCCTGATACTGATTGATTTTTGAGTTGCCGTTACAAATTAGCATATAACCACTAATTTATTTTTCTGAAAGTATTCAGCTATCTTGTTATTATAAAATTGAATTTTTGCTGTTCATATTCACTTTCTATCGATCTACAGCTAAAATTATCAGTACATAGATAAATTTTAGTTGATTTGCGACAGAAAAGTACAATAGGAGACGGTAGGGAAATAATAGAGAAAGGTAATAAGAGATGGGCAGGAAAACTTACCCTAAATATATAAAAACTAGCTGACATGCCCGGCGTTGCCCGGACCTGTGATAATAACCTTAAAAATACCTAAAATCAACGTTGAATGATTTTTAACCGACTTAAAAAAAAAAAGGAAGAGGAAGGAGGTTATCAATTCGACCCGTATATATGTATTATGTTGTTCACGCTTTATTCTCGTAAATGTGCATCGATTTTGATAATTTTTATATATTTTTAAATGAAAATCTATCCAAACGAACTGAAGGACAGTCGTTATAGTTATGTCCGATTTAATGTCGATTTAAATTCTGACGTTTTGATATATTTAACTTCAAATTCTAACCTAAAGTTCCTGAGGAAACCTAAATAATATAAAGCGCGCCCCCACCTTTTTCTCTTTTAAACTCAAAATAATATACAGTATTGTCCAATTTATTAGTCCTATTCGAAAAAAATTCCAAAACCTTGTTTCTAAGATGATTATATTAAAATTAAATAAAAATCACGTACTCGTGAAGAGTAAGGCTACTGCAATTTGTGACTCGTGCTTATAGCCAGTATACGTCAGGACACATGGCCATTATCATTATCTTTTTACGCGTGAAGATTTCTCTATGGTACTAAATTGTGAAATTTGGTAATTTTTGAAATTCCATATTTTAAAAACAGCATAATCATTAGATTTGAAATTTATATCAAGAAAATACAATATTTTACCTTTCTAACGAAGTTTGTCTAACAATTTTCTGACAAGTACTTTTCGAGCTATTAATTTTTTCGGCAACTTCAAATGTTTCATTTTTCGAGATTAATCTGTGGCAACGATTATCGAAAATCCCAGTCGTCAGCAACGCATAGCTTTCTATTAAAGAGGATATGTAAAATGTGTTAAAATATAGTTTTTACCTTTAGATGATTATTGCCTATACAATAAAAAATTATCATGATTTATATATATAATTGTTTTTGAAAAATTACTTTACTTTGAACTATTCTTAACAATTCCAAATTTTTTCATGTCAAAATTTTGTATTGTACAATTTTAACACGTTTTTTAAAAAACAATTTTAGATAGAGTCAATCGAGACTAATATCAGACAAAATTCTGAACTTTTCCAGTTATTTGTGAATTATTGACTCTAGGCCTTAGTGAAAAAACACTATAATTTGTGTTTTTCTTTCCTTTATCTGATTATGAATAAAAAAGTATTGCTTGTCATAAAAATAAAGGTAAAAAAAATTTAATCCCTGTCTCATATTAGCCCCACCGAACGGGGCTGATATGAGACGATTATGGGGCTAAAGTAAGACATCAATATTTTTAAGTGGTTGTAAGTATTAACAAAATGAGAGAACTTTCTCAACACTGACACATGTATAATGTTTCAGCTGCATTATTTAGCTTTTTTTTATCTTTCATTTTGTCTGAATTTCGGAAAATTTTTCATGCATCCACCAAATTACTCATGAAAACCTTACATAAAACCCCTTCCCTAATTTATTAAATGGTAATTTAGGACTTAAAAAAAAACTAGTTATCTACAAAAGTTAAACTATATTTTTACGAAGATTTAGTAGCAAATTTACAATAATACAGCACTTGTTATTGAAAAATAAAAAAATGTAATCTACGATCTTGACTGTTAATTCATTCTTTAATAACACTTACCTAGCCAAGAAAAGTGTAAGTTATTTTCCTGTTATTGAATGTAGTTTCAGGGCGAGATTGTTTTAAGACCGTAGTTCCAGTATAGTCTTACAGAGTTTGTTAAATATATGTTACTAATGTATTTTTATAATTAATAATATTATAAATATTACAAATATAAATGATAAGAAAGAAAAGCATGGCTGCTTGGATAATTTATTTGGTCATAGCACGTTCTTGTATAAAACTAATCGGTTAAAACAACTAAACTAGCATTTCATATCAGTCGATTAAAAATTGATAATAGAAGAATATACTATTAAGCTTGGAAAAAAATAAAAATATGTATGTCACATATTAAAACAAAAAGACAATTAAAGATTAATACTTTCCCTTTTCATTTGTGTTGGATGTTTGAAGTTATATGATAGAATGGTATCATCACAGCTCCGAGTATCTCTCATATTAGCCCCATACACTGTCTTACATTGGCCCCAAATACTGTCTTACATCAGCCCCATACACCGTCTTACATCAGCCCCATACACCGTCTTACATCAGCCCCATACACTGGCGCACATTATCCCCATACACCGTCTCACACTAACTACCTGGGTTTCTTGGTTTATAACTCGGACTACGTTAAGCATATTCCAAAGTTTAAAGACTAAAAAGACTCGTCATTCATTACTGAATAAATGCAATCAGAATCATTTACCTAAGATTTCACTTAAGTGTTGTACAACAAATGTTTCGAAGTCTGACAGAAAAGTTTTTCTCATCAAAAAAGTAAGGTTAAGTAATGTATATATTTTTTTACATATCTTTTCTAAAATTTTGAGTGTCTTCGTAATGGATATAAATAAAATGATGTATTGCTTACAAAATAATCACAAAGCCAATTTTATTGCTATAAAATTTGGTACTTTGTTGTATGTGTCTCACATTAGCCTACTTTTTTTTGGTGTTTCATATTTTCCCCTATCGACCCTACAAGTTATACGACAGTTTTTTACTAATATGATGTTAAATGATACTATATTTTGTAAATTACGAAATTCTTTTTAGGTTCGTACTTTCAGCAGTGTCTCTGTTTACTCCGCCTTGTTCTTATTGCTTGGGTAATAAAATACAAGGGTTTCTTATTGTCGCTTTATCCTCTATGTGAAACGTTTCAGGTTTAATTCCTTATTTAAGTCTATACTTAATGAGTGAACATTTATATTTTAACTATGCTTAATGTGTGTACAATGTGTAATATGTGAGTGATTTCAGTCTAATGCGTGTACATTCATGCATCTAGAACTGGACATTGATTTGCAAAATGAATAACGAAACTTCATTATGCAATTCAAAAATCTACATTTTAGCCTTCTGTATTTCAAAAATTAATCTTTATTTTCTAATTTGACAAGCTGTATTGAAAGAGTTTTGCTTAAATATGTCTTTTATAACTCCTGTGACGGGCCCGATGTTATAATTATGAAGAGGTAGCGATGGCCTTCAAATGGAACCGGTCTCATTTATCATAAAAATAAATTCTGTACGTCAAATAATAAAAGCATATTTATTGATTAAATGAAAGATACACAACATTTATATTAAATACGGGTTCATTGAGCTTATAATCAATCAACAGTCAAGGTAAAGTCCAGCTCTAATAAAAGTCTGCGTTCATAGCCCGATAAAGTTTCAAAACCCCACTCCAAAAGGGTCGCGAGAGGGGAAAACCGCTCTCTTACTGGTCCCTTCATACAAAGTTTTCTCGAAGTCAAGATGCACTTCTAAACAGACGGGAATGCTTATTCACGTCGTCCTAACGAAACAGGGAATGTTTCTCACTCAGTAGACAAGGCTGATATACCTCAACCTGAAAACATTAGCCAGGAAAGGTTTTTCTACGGGAATCTAAATAATCACCTGAATACAGGGTGTTTCTAAATGAATATCGGGGTTTTAACACTTTGTAGTATCTGTTATATAAAACTTAAAATTATACTTAATACATAAAATGAAAGAGCAACTTAAACAGTTTTACCTACAAGCTTACAAATGTTCAATGTGACCACCTTTCGTCACACCTCACACATCAAGTCGATAGCTCAGTTCTTCCCAAACGTCACTCTACGCTCACGCGATCTGACGCCATGTGATTTCTACTTATTGGGGTTCATAAAGGGTCGAGTGTATGTGCCTCCACTACCAGCTGATCTACCCTAAGACTGAATTCTAACCTACTCAACCTAAGAAACAGGATTGAGGCAGCTGTTGCAACAATTACCCCACAAACACTAATTAACGTTTGGGAGGAACTGAGCAATCGACTTCATGTGTGCTGTGTGACGAAAGGTGTTCACATTGAACACTTGTAAGCTTGTAGGTAAAACTGTTTGAGTTGCTCTTTCATTTTATGTATTACTTAAAATTTTAAGTTGTATGTAATAAATACTGCCAAGCATTAAAACCCCGATATTCATTTAGAAACACCCTGTATTTCAACCGGAGCCACGGCTCCGTTATCCAAGATCGGATTGACTGAATCCTAATTCAGATCTCCAACTGAATTAACTAACTGACTCTCTTCTTCTAAAGGTTTCTACTCTCGTATATATAACTCCTGTTTTACACCTGAAAACAATACAGGTTTCTTCAGCCAGTAGAAACACTGAAAGAAAAAGTCACGTAGAAAGTCTCCTATGATTGGAGAAAGAGGATTTCTCACGCTGCCCTCTCGACTGTTTATTTCACTTTCATTCCCGAACTTGCTGTGCAGTCTGTCGTATGATGAAAGACGCGCCACCTGGCTCGTTCTACACTGCTCAAAACAATTAAAGGATATTTGAAGTTTTATATAAAATAAAGATATAAACGAAATTTTTTTTGCCGAAAATAGAAGAAGAGAATCACAAATGCAAATTTTTCTGGTTTTCAAACTGTGGAGTATGCAAATTTTGAGTTCGACGTCAAAAACGTCGCTTCAGCGGCTGCGAATGAAATTTGACTTTCAACTGGATAAAAGAGAATGAAGACAAGGATGATCGGCATTCAGTGATTGCTTTGTTTCGATGAGTACGATGTTTCAGCGAAGTCATTTGACAGATTCAGAAGCTTGGAGAATTATTGGTAGATTAGAAGGGGGCCAAACTCAAGCCGAAGTAGCGCAAGCCATTGGAGTGTCACAAAGTGTCATTTCCAGGATCTGGAACCGTTTTTTGGAGAGTGGATGTGCAGGCCGAAGACCAGGGCAAGGTCGTAGACGGGCAACAACGCCCAATGAAGATCGGTATTTAGCGTTAACAGCTCGGAGACACCGAAACATGAACGCTACTCTTCTCCAACAACACCTTCGCTCGGCTACAGGCACCACGATTTCAACTCAGACTGTCCGAAACCGGCTCCATGCTGTAGGTCTGTATGCTCGCCGACCAATGGTATGTGTTAGATTAACATCAAGGCATCGTCGCGACCGCAGGGAGTGGGCAACCGAGCATGTCAACTGGAGGAGAAATGAATGGAGCAATATTCTGTTTTCTGACGAGTCCCGTTTTTCTGTGCATCCGGATAATAGGCGTATTTTCATCTGGAGGGACCGTGGCAGTAGGAATAATCCTGCGTTCGTGCACGAAAGTGTCAGATTTGGCGGTGGAGAAGTGTTGGTGTATGGTGGCATCTCCATTGACGGGCGCACTGACCTCTACATCATTCGAGATGGAGCTCTGACTGGTCGCCGATATAGGGATGAGATCCTCAGACCTATTGTAGTCACTTACGCTGCAGCAATCGGAGATAACTTCATTTTAATGGACGATAACTGCAGGTCACATCGTGCAAACCTGGTGGAGGATTTCCTTTTCGAGGAAGGAATCATTCGAATGGAATGGCCAGCGTGTTCTCCAGACATGAATCCAATCGAGCACGTTTGGGACGCTCTAGGAAGACGAGTTTCTGGCCGCCAACAACCCCCACAAACTCTCCAAGAACTGGAAAGAGCTCTTCTGGAAGAGTGGGGCAGAATACCCCAACTCGTCATTAATAGCCTCATTGAGTCCATGCCTCAAAGGTGTTCACCGTTGCTGGCCGCCCGTGGAAACCATACCCCCTATTGAAAATGATTTTCTTTGAAGAAAACACCTTTTCTTATTCTTTTTTTCTCATATGCACAAATTGTGTTTTTTTCCTTTTGTACACAAATGCGCAATAAAATGCATTTTTTTCTGCCAAACATGTGTAATTTATTCTCATATAACCTACTATGTCTGTCGACCATGTATCAATCAGCTAAAAAGTTTCCCAGATACAAAATCCACCTAAAACTGCAATATCCTTTAATTGTTTTGAGCAGTGTATTTTCGTAGCTTCCTCCAAAACTTCAAGGTGGAAGATGAAGTATGCTGCATCGAAATGCTTGATGTTTACCGGCAGATTTGTGGACTTTGTCGAAAATCTGAAAAAAATCTATTTTATATGGGATTTCCTATGCTGGATTTTGTGCTGCAAACAGAGGTTTCGAGTGAAATACTGCGGATTTCTCATACCCCATTCAGTTTAACATTGTTTTTACATGAATGTCGTAAAACCTGAAAGAAGATTTCAGTAAAATTGAAAAAATATTTTAAACACCAAAAATTGGTTTTAAATGTTTTTAAAAATGGTCAAATCTTCAACAAAGTTATGGAAAGTAGCATAATTTTGCAAGTCCTTTTTCTCATTACAAATAATAATAATATGATTTTTTTTTTGTCTCTGTTTGCCCCACTTTCGCTTAGGGTAAATGCACCAGTAATTGACCATTTAGTAGAAAATTTTTTCAAGTGTTCTTTTTTTTCTAAGGTAATTATTGACATATTTTTTAGCAGGCTTAAAGTAAAATTATTCATAATCAAGAAAGCATTTTCAGTTTTCTTTTCTAGAATTTAAATTAATTAAAAACTATAAACGTTATTTTAAAAAGAAAAATGTATTCATTTACACAAAATAAGCTTAAATATACTACATACCTCAATTAATAAAACACGGGAATTGAATTTATTTCCATACTTCAATATTAAACTCATTCTCTCCCAAAACTTTTGCTGCTACTTTCTCCAAGGCTAGAAACATATTTCTTATTGTTCTACATTAACATTCAGGCACATTTTTAGTTACAACCATCACTTAAAAAATGTTTTTTTTCTGGATGTTACGAATTTGAATTTTTTCTAAAAATGAATGTATATTTAAAAAAAAACTAACAAGCCAAAATAGGTAATATTTTATTCAAGAACAGCCTGGAGGCAAACAGAATCACACTCACAAATATCTCCTACTTTAGCTAATCCATCTCATGTTTTTTCGTTCACAAATCAAAATCCAATCAAAAAGCGAAGAGCAATATTATCAAGGGATGAGATTTCTCCGACTTTTTGCATACCAGTATAACCTTAGAGAAAATGTTCTTTTTATTTAATTGGAACATTCTGCGATTTAACAGAACGACATTTTATCTAAGATTATACTGGTATGCAAAAAGTCGGAGAAATCTCATTCCTGAGTATCAAACTTTGCAGAATGCTTGACAACTGAAGCATATATATGTATGAAAAAGAACATAGGACAAGAAAGTGAAAGACCAAAAACTGAAACAAAATTTGAAAAGAAAGAACAATCAGAGCTTAAAAAATCAGAAAGAGCGTTACAGAATTAGAAATGAACAAAAACTGGCAGTCGGTCGCTAAAACAATCTGGAAGTAAAGACACAGAAGATATGAAGAAGTCTAAACGTCAAAATTATCTAGATCCATTACCTTCCAAAAACCAAAAAAGAAAATATTGTGGCCTATACGAAAGATGAAAAGCAAAAATGAGTTATATGCAAACTGAAAAGTAAAATATTTGCTTAAAGTATACAGTAATAAACATTGCATTGGCAAAATTTATGTAGTACTTGCAAAACCCGTGGCTTTGCTCGCGTAATTCTTGAAAAATGCCAAGTGATATTTGTTGGCCTATTTTCATTAGAGGAAATTTTACTGCCACAGATAATTCAGAAATTACTAATTAAGACACACTTAATGTCGAAAAAAAAACTCGAAAATTTAGAACGTTTTTCGCTCTTTCACCCCCACCCCTGTGGCAGTGTCACCAATATAAAATATAGCCTATGTTACAGCAGGGACTGTTACATCACTTTTGAAAATGGTTCTGTAGTTCCAGAGATTCCATAGAAATTGTAATTTAGAATGTTTTTAAACCGCTTTTCGATCAAGTGTTCTCACCCTTTTAAATTTCGAATTTTTTTTAGAATTTGTTCTTAGAGAGCATTTAAATTTTATAAATAACTACGATGCCAAATTTCAAGTTTCTAGTTTCTTAAGTATAACAAAAAAAATCGAAATTTTAGAACGGTTTTTCGCTCTTGCCCCTCCCTGTGGTAGTGGCATCGACATAAAATATAACCTACGTTACAGCAGGGACTGTCACCATCAATTTGCTACCATAACTTTTGAAAAGGGTTCGGTAGTTCCAGAGATTCCAATAGAAATTGTAATTTGGAATGTTTTTAGAACGCTTTTCGCTCATCTCACAGTTTTAAATTTCGAATTTTTTTAGAATTTGTTCTTAGAGAGCATTTACGTCTTATAAGTAACTACCATGCCAAATTTCATGTTTCTAGCTCCTTCAGTATAAAAAAAATTGAAATTTTAGAACGTTTTTCGCTCTTGCACTCTTCCCCCTGTGGTAGTGGAACCAATATAAAATATAGCCTACGTTATAGCAAGGACTGTCACCATCAATTTGCCACCATCACTTTTGAAAACGGTTCTGTAGTTCCAGAGATTCCATAGAAATTGTAATTTAAAATGTTTTTAGAATGATTTTCGTTCATCTCACATCTTACACTTTTAAATTTCGAATTTGTTTAGAATTTGTTCTTAGAGAGCATTTACATCTTATAAGTCACTACCATGCCAATTTTTTTGTTTCTAGCTCCTTCAGTATAAAAAAAAAATCGAAATTTTAGAACGTTTTCACTCCTGCATCCCCTTGGGAGTAGTGGCACCGACATAAAATATAGCCTATGTTGGAGCAGGGACTGTCACCCTCAATTTGCCACCATCACTGTTGAAAACGGTTCTGTAGTTCCATAGATTCCATAGAAATTGTAATTTAGAATGTTTTTAGAATGCTTTTCGCTCATCTCACCCTTTTAAATTTCGAATTTTTTTAGAATTTGTTCTTAGAGAGCATTTACATTTTATAAGTAACTACCATGCCAAATTTCATGTTTCTAGTTCCTTCAGTATAAAAAAAAATCAAAATTTTAGACCGTTTTCGCTCTTGCAACCCCCCCCCCCCCCTGAGGGTAGTGGCACCGACATAAAATATAGCCTTTTTTGAAGCAAGGATTGTCACCATCAATTTGCCACTATCACTTTTGAAATCGGTAGTTCCAGAGATTACCCCCTACAAACAAACCACCAAACAAAAAAAACATCTTTACTACTTTATAATATTAGTAAGTATAGATTGGTCATTCATTTGTTACTTCTTGTTTTTTACATGGTCAAAGTTAAAAGTGTTTAAAATATGATTGCTGAAGCATTCATTATTTAATTATAATATATTCAATATTATGTAACTCAAAATTATCTTTTTATTATCTAAGTTATTATTAAATAAAAATATAAACATAGGTAATAATGCAGTAGTTCAATAATAAGTGTTTCAACTTTCAATTTTATGTATTTCAACTGTTTATTAAGTATTTAAAAAAATTACAGCAATTAAATGAATATTTTACGATTAACTGACATGCATAAAATGAATTGTCGCATTTTAGGACTTTGGACATCTCATTAAGGCTTTAATTACTGTAAATGTGACAAAAATGACTTGAATGCGACAATCACATTGTTTGCTTAGACTATAGATAATGATTCAATTTCTACAAAATAAGTTAGTTTTGAATTAAAAGCACAGTATTCAATCAGTTTCTACTAAATAAAATATATATTTATTTAATTAAGTGGCAAATATACCCTTAATGTAACAAAATTATGGGGAATTGCGTTATGTAGGCACAATGACCTTACATTTTTTATAGAGGTCGAAACAAAAATTGTAAATGCGTGAGGCGCTAAAAAACAACGTGATAAGGAAATTAGGCTACAATGAAAATCACAAGAAAAAAAAAAGTCCTGAACATCCATTGAAAAATATATTATGAATTGGTTAAAATCCCACCTTTTTTTTTTTTTTTTTATCATATCCAAGTTTACAATATGAGTATTTCTATCAGCACTTCATGCTTTTACGATTTTTGTTTTGTCCTCCAAATGTTTAACAAACAAAATTATTTTCCACTTTAAGCAAACTAATTAATGCGTGTTTTAAAAAAAAATAATAATAAAAAAAACTTTTATTTGAATTTTAAAATTAAATAAATGAAAATGAGTCATAGGTAAGATTGTGCTAAGCAGGAGCCGGGACCATTTTTCAAATGTTGTTCTTCCTCATATGAAAATCCATTTACTTGAAACTCTTTGATTGTTTTAAAAATAGAAAATATTGTTTCTTATTATTTTCTTTTAACTATAACAGAAAAAAGTACTGTGATCGAAATGTTTTTCGATTTCCGGTTTTCGTCGGATTTACATGTTTTAGGGGTCAGATATCCCGAAAACATGTTTCTACAAAATGTCTGCATGTTTCTACAAAATGCCCGTGGGTCTGTCCTCATTGTATCAACAAAAAGTGTATGAAGTTATGCATAGAATTAAACCAAATTTCATTTATATCTTTTTGGCTATGGCCAGCACAGTGGCGCAGCCAGAATTCGGTTCTAGGGGGGGGGGTTTGAGTTTCTGATAAAGGTGGTCGCCGGTTATATGAATCACCGGTTAATGGAATCAGTCTTTTAAATGAATCACCGGTTAATGGAATCAGTCTTTTAAATGAATGAAATCATAATGCTTATCTCTGCAATTACGTTGGTTACGGTTCATTTAAACAGCGTTTACAATATTAGAGTGACAAACTATAAAATGCACCAATGAAATAACACAAAAATTGATTAGATTTATAAAGTGTTTAAAAATTATGAGGAGAAAACTTTAAGATGGAAGAGCACAGTACAGCAAATAATTTTTACATAGAAAATAACAGATTTGCAATCCATTTGTTCAATCAAAAATCCACAAGGTTTCATGAGAATCACGAATTCTTATTCCTAAATTTAATAATAAAGAAGCAATTTTAACAAAATTTTCAATAGACTTACTTACCTTGCTTTTTGCCAAATGTGACAACTCAATTAAGGTAATCGATGTTTTGGAATGTAGTTGATATTAAACACGGTATTGTAGACTAAATTACTGTGCCCTTACAGTACTTTACATGACATCGAATTTCGCATTATCTAATGTAAATCTGATGAAAATTTTGTTAAAATATATTTATTATTGTTAAAGTTCTCTAAAAATATCCGAGTTTGAATTGTAGTCGTATCTATACTAATATTATAAAACAGCAACATTTGTTCTTTTTGCAGGGGTTAATTCTGGAACTACAGAACAGATTTAAAAAGAAATTGGTCAATTGGTCATATGTGAGTTTTATTCGCGTACAAAGGGTTCCACACAAAATATCAGAACTGTTCAAAGGCAATATTCTCACATGACATAGTCACATACCTAAAACAATATTACATGCCAGAATTTAATTTTATTGGTATTGGAATGAAAAACAATGAATATATCTCCCTCTAAAGCAAAGACCTTGTACAAAGTTTCAATTTGGCAGAGAACAAATCACGCTTCGGAAGAAGTCGCTGAGTTTCACACGAAAAGTTACTTGTCAATCATATTTGTCGTAATAGTAGACAGTTTTAAAGCATTTAAAAAAAGTATGCTGAACAACGCGAAACTTTCCGATTCATTTTCAAAAATGAAAACCTATCGAGGTATGATAATTCAAGTGATTTGTTAACGAGAAGATTTTTCATTATAAATGAATTATATATTGAATTATAAGCGATTGTTGTCTCAAAATTACTTACTCTTAATGTCTTAGAATTATTCTATGAATTATTTTTCAATATTTTCCCTCAATAATTGAATTCATTTGGTATGAAAAATGTTGACTATCATGATTCGTCTAACCTAAAGCAAAGATCTTGTTACAAAGTTTAAGCTTAGCATTGTGTCAAGCGCGCTTCAAAAGTAGGTCGCAAAGTAGCAACACAGTTTTGATCCGTGCCGTTGTTTTCTAGATGGGTTTTAATTAATATCTCAGCTATTTACAAACATATATTTTCGAAAATCATTACCAACAATCCTTAGATGATTCTGCGTCGATAACCCTTAACTCCCCGCTGAGCGCCAGAAGAATAAGACACATGAGTGATCTTTTAATAGTTCCGTTTTTACTTTTTAAGTATGGAACCTTAATAATGGTGTCAAAATTCTGTTAACCATCTCCTCTCTAACATAGGCTATATTTTATACAACAATTTCCAAACACTTTTTTTCGGTACATCACGTTTCAAATGGGTGCAAGAACAAAAAAAAATTCTAAAATTGCACTTTCTATGATATTGTTGATTCTAGAAATTTGAAATTTGGACTAGCGGTTACTTTAAAAACTGTAAATGCTCACTAAAAATGGTTTCTATAAAGTTCGAAATTTAAAAAGGGAAAAGGAACAGGAAACGTTCTAAATTACAATTTATTTGTACAATTAGGGCTAGAAACATGAAATTTGGCATTGTTGTTACTTTAGAGACTTATATAGACCAAGAACAGTTTGCAGTAGCAGAAATAAAAAAAAAAAAAAAAAAAAAAAAACGTTCTAAAATTGGGCCATTCCATTGTGACGGGTGTGACATCCAGACAAAATTTTAAGAGTTTATAACTATATTTTGGGAAATAAATTAGTTAATAAATCCCTGAAAAGTATTTTAATTATGTTTTTCCATGCATATGCTTGGATAACTGAGCAAATATATAACTTCAATAGCTTTCAATATTTAAACAAGTTGGAAATTGTACGTCAAACGTTACAAACGAGGTGCGTTCGTACGCACGTTTTAGAATTAAATTCATGATCTCCCGTGCGTAGAACGGGTTAAACAGCTAGTTAAGTATATATTTTATGACACTGTTCATACAAATATCTTAATTAGTTATATAAATATTCAGATATATATGTATCATCTATTCAGATCTTGATGATTTCTAATTCTGTGAAATGAATTATATCGTCTGCAGATTAATTTCTGTAATAAAATAAGTATCTCGGTCGCTTGACGATTAAACTTCGGAAGCTCCTATAACAAAAAAGCACCGATTTAAAAAAAAAAAATTCAAATTGCTTAATAAATATTTTTATTAATATCTGCTAAAGTTTTGATTCGATTTTAATAAAATTTGAAATGTCTCGACAAAATTCTGCAAAGATAATATATTTTAAATTGCAAACCATTCGGTTGGGTAGTTTTTGCGTTGTTATATGCGGACGGGCGGACAGACGGACAGACAGACAGACAGACAGACGGACGGACCAAGCGACGACTATAGGTGCTACGTATTTATATAATTACGAACGCACCTAAAAACAAACATTTTAAACTTGTGACGGGTGTGACTCTCTCGGGACAAGAGTTTTTACTTGCATACACATTTGTTAAAATTCCTGTGAATATTTAACTGTTTTATTATTAAAACAATTTTTTTCTAATGAAAGAGATTCAAATAAAACTTTGTAATTTTCATAATAAATTTTAATTATTTTAATGTATAAGAATTTTTTTCCTGCTGTGACGGGCGTGACAAAGAAGTGACGGGTGTGACATTGTGCAAAGTGTACAATTTGAAAGTTGTTTACCAAAAAAATACAGTGATCAGTATAGACAGTAAACTCAACAATAGTAAATCTACAAAAGAAATTTAATAAAACTAACATATTTATGCAGCATGATCACTGATATATCACAAATAATTAATTTCCTTTCATTAGGAGTTCTTGGGTATGTATTATCAATCTTTACACGCGTCTATGCAACAACTAATTGCATTACACTGCTAACATAGTTTAAAAATGAAATACTCAGGAAAAGTCTGAACAATTTATTTATTTTTTCGCATAGCAACATTAAGAATTAAAAAGCATTAGCAAAACCATTCAGCAAAAATGTTTCAGCCAAAGATAAAAATCCTTATTATGCCAAAAAAAAAAAAAATGTTCATATTAACTTCTAGAAACGAATTCAAAGACTATACAAAACAGACAAGCATGTATTTCCTGTTGTGAATCAGTAATTTGCGGTTAAAACACAAGTTGTGGTTTAAACTTTATACCAGCTTCAAGTTTAATACGAAGTTTGAATAATCGAGAAATGTATTTTGAGTATTTTCAAAATACAAAACACATGGAAAAATCATTTCAAATTACATTATCAAAATACTTTAGTTTTATCTGTTTGAAATACAAAATACAAATGTATTTTGAAAATGTATTTCAAATACATGTATTTTCGATACTGCCCAGCTCTTCTTGACAAAGTGACGCAGTCCAAATAACCAGTTTTGACTTTGACTTAACCGATGCTTGTAATATGCTCTTTCACAGTTTTAAGTAGAATTTTCGCCGTTTAATTGAATCACATTTTTGAATAGAATTTGATTATTGAAAATTGACAAAGCGGCGGATTTCGCCAAGGCGGAAAGGCCAAAAAATTTAATTTTAAACTTTAGTTTTGATTCATATAAACGGCAATTATAGTAATTTTTTTTAGCTCTGGGGGGGGGGGGGGGTTAACCCCCAAACCCCCCCCCCCCCTTGGCTGCGCCACTGGGCCAGCAGTCCCCAGTTGGGTTTAGGGATATTCCGCCGTAAAGTTGCGCTGTGGTAGCACTTTTTGTTCCAATTCCATTATTGTATAATCGAAAAGTAGAACTTATGCATAGAATTAAACCAAATTTCATTTCTATGATTTTGGCTACGGCCAGCAGTCTCCAGTCGAGTTTGGGGATATTCTGCCGGAAGGAGGCACTGTGATAGCGATTTTTGTTCCATTTTCATTACTGTATCATCAAAAAGTGTATGAAGTTATGCATAGAACTGATCCAAGTTTTATAGTATATATGTATTTAACTAAGGCCTGCAGGCCACAGTTGAATTTGTGGGTATTCCGCCTGAAGGGAGCGCTGTGATAGCAATTTTTGTTCCAATTTCACTTGTAATAATGGAAAAGTGTATGTAGTTATGCATAAAATGGAACCAAATTTCATATATGTTGTTCATGAATGTGTTCATATGTGTTATGGCCAGAAGGTCCCAGTTGAATTGCGACTATTATGCCGGAATGGGCGTTGCAACAGCGATTTTCTCGATTTTTTGTAGTTGTGTTGTACATCGGTTGCCAGGTCCCAGTTGGGTGCATCGGCGATTCGCAAGGAACTGACGTATAACAGAATGATGAAAAATATTGATTTTATTCGCGCTGTGATAAAATCGAATTTTAAAGTTGTATTAACATACATGAAGTATTAACACGTATGAGATAGAAGACATCTTTGTGATTGTTACATCCGGCTAGTTAAATGAAAATATTGAATTTTAGTCTTTTGCGAAATAATTGGCACAATATACAGTTTATGTGTTCAAAGAAATTTGACAGATATGGCACAAAGTTCCCAAAAATGTACTAGGTACATACAGGGTGTCCCTTCTTATCGTTAAGAAATAGCTAATTCCTAAACCAGCCTTAGAGGCATTAATTACGATTGCAAAAATGTTTCAAATGTTGTTCGTTATCATATGAAACCCCATCTACGTCAAAATGGTTGTTTTTTAAAACCTTACGAAATTTAAATTTTTATAGGGTCTGTAAGGTAACATATTTTTTATAAGTTATATTTAGAAACACTTCCTCCACGCTCTAAAAGTTAAACAGTAAAAATTCTATTTTTGTACGATCAAAACTTTCCGAGTTGTGAAGTATTTTTAATTTTTGTCCTTTTCTTAGTATAAGAAAAGGACGCGTAAAAGAGCGCGTTTTTCTGTTTTTAATGCTAGAAAACGACGAAAATTCATAAAATTCAAAGTATCATAACTCGATAAGTTTTAGTCGTACAAAAATGGAATTTTTACTGTTTTTCTTGTTAGATCGTGAAGAAAGTTTTCGAAATGTAACTTATAGGACCTAGAGACCGTATAAAAATTTTAATTTCGTAACATTTTAATAACAACCATGTGTTATAATGTTAATAAAAAAATGTGTTATAATTTACGCTTGCGCAGTTAAAATGTATTTAATACAAATGATAATTTTTTATCATATATTCAATATATTTATTTTCTAACTACAGTATAATGTTTTTACCAAACTTTGTCACGTTTTATAAATGTGGTGTTAAATTTGCACTATAAAAAGTTTTAATCTTTAATAGCAGAAAAGCGATTTATGAGATTCCTGGTTCAATCCTTGCCAGTGCCAATCTTTTCAAGCGGCATGCTTCTGCCAGGGAAAATGACGTCATGTTAAAAAAAAAAAAAATTAGATTCTTCTAGAGTCATTAAACTCATGGAAGCATTTTCAACAACAAATATGAACGTATTAAATCAGTTAATAAAGTAGAAAAAATAAATTTAAAATGCAAATTAGTATCTGCTTTTTCATGGAAAGATTTCAGTTTAGTGCCAAAGTGCCGTATTTTATGGTTAGTTTTATTTTATGATTAAACTCCTGCAATTGAGCCCGTAGCCAAATGGCGTATTTAAGAACAAATGTTATTTGGCGCAAATGTATACGCCAACTCGAACAGTTTTGCAATGTCTCAGATGAGGCTGTTATATGAATTCATCAAATTTCTGATTTAGTGCTTAAATATTTTATAATTCATTAAAAACGATAAACCTACATGAAGAGCATCAATCTCCGTTTTTAACTGATGTTTTTAATATTCATTTTAAATGTATACTAGATGGAACTCGTCAAAACTAGACGGAAAAGATTGCTATAACAATATCAGTAAAATAAGTTTCTTTATTATTCAAGAAGGGGAGAGTATGAAACAATATTTCAAAAATTTTATTTTAAAAGTTTCTTTCTCCCAGTGAAATACAGTATATTATTTTCCATGCAAACTCCAAACAAACAATCCGTAAACAACAGTATAATTCAAATCAGTTCGACATTACCGCCATATTCACCACTGCAAAAAAGAAAATTTCATGTACCTATGAAGTATTATATAAATAGTTATATTCCTACGTCCCTATCATATTCAGTAAATAAAAGAATATAGTAAATAAATCACACATACCTTTCCCTGTGATTATGCAACCGAGTGAGCTCCCATGTGCATTGCATCTGTCCAAAGGCACCGTCGAAATTCAACATTAAAAAAGTTTTAAAATGTTTAAATAAAAAGTTGTAAAATGTCCTCTTTAATCATTGTTCGATTCAAATCCATATTTTCTAAAACGCATCTGAAGTTGATTTTTAATCTTTTCAAGCACAATTTATTTGTATTGTTTTGTCGGCCTCTTTCCATAATCATGATTAGCCCTTTTTCACAGTCGGGATTTTTTTTTCTTATACAGTGAAATACCCCATGGATCTTTAAAAAAATAATAAAATAGAATTCCTTAGCATATTCTGATGCAACACATACATCAACAAATTCAACATGATATCAATTTTATGTTCAACATAAACTGGAAAATTGCTTTTTTTGTTGACAGATTTCAGTTTAGCGCCAAAATGCTTATGGATAATGTTATGGATAATCTGATCTTATGATTTATCAGAGGTTTAAAAAAAAAAAATTTTTTTCGCTTTTTATGTTGGTTAGGGAAATCAATTTCCAGCTGTGGCAACTTTCCCAGGGGCTATTTTACATTATTGAAGCAAACTGATGGCCATTGTTGAGATAGGTTTGAAAAATAATTCATGCTTGAAAATTATTTAAAATGTCGTTAAATTAAGCGCCAGTTTTCAAATAAATTTCATTCGAAAGTTAACATTTTTCTAATTGATGATGTATAAATTGAAATTTTACGGTGTTTAGAAGTGATGTAAGCGCGATAAAAGTGAAAGCGATAGCGCCGTTTGTTGTCACAATCGTTATACATGTCTAAAAATTGCAACTGGGTTTTGGCTGGCGTCAAAAAGTAGACTACCATTTTTTGACATCGACAGAGAAATCCACAGTGAAAGAAATAGGACTTTGCCGCTCATAGGGAATTGTTAAATGAACTTATAATAAGCCTACAAAAATAATTCCCATAAAATATTAGCCCTACGTTGTTTATTCTAACTCAAAAGAACAGTTCCCCCGTAATTTTAATGAACCCCCCGTAATGTTATTAAATTTATATCCGTGATTTGGATGAAATGATTCTGGTATATCTTGGATTTCGTTCTATACAGTGGTTTTATTAGGATAAGTAACAATTTCGAAAATAATTTCATGTTATCCTAATACCCAAACAGCAATATTTACTTACCTGCCACCTGCATCTGATGGATAAGTTGAATAATATCTTATGTACAAAAGCAACTTATAAAATGTAAACTGGATCTACTATTTTTACTTATCTCTATTTTAAAAATCTAGCGTTATTACAATTTTTGTTTCGAAAAAACAGTGTCGATGGTCGTTCTATAATATTTATTTTACCTAAGTTACATCCTGATTTACTTCGATGGTAATAGCATGCTAAAATCTCCTCAAAGTAGGCATATTTGGAAACTTTTAAACCTATTGGGTAATTCATAATCGTACCCACTGCCAATTCACTAAATAGCAAACGTGATTTAGCGCTATAAAGTATTTTTGTGATAGCTTTTATGTTCTCAATTTCCAGTAATTGTAATATTTCAGGATCGTTTTACTACTCTAATTTCTTTAGATTAACCACCTCGTTATACGAGTGATTTTATCCTATTTTTAAAATTATATTAACTGTTCAACGACGAAACATCCACATCTGTTCCAGTAAATGAATAATATATCATCTAAGAAATATATATATACAAATGTAAACTCATATTACGAGACTTGAATCCATATTACACGTTCAATGTCTTTTGTAATTTTCGTTTTTGTAATTTAAAAAAAATATTTCGGTAATCATTCTATAGTAGTTAAACAGCAACTTGTATCAAAATAAATTTTCTTTCATGTCAATAGAATACGAAAATCACCTGAAAATAATGTATTTTGCTAATAAAGTATTGCAGCAAAATAGTGCGAGTTATTTGAATTTTATTATTTTAATAAATTAAAGAGCAAAGTAAAAATAAATACATTTTAAAATTTGTAAACGATATGAAAATAAAAGTTTTATATTTCCCGAACAGATGCAAAAAACTTTTCCAATAATTTAAACAATTAATTTCTAAATTCTAATAAATGTATCGGCAAATTTTCAAGGTTATTGGACATTTTTAAAACCTCTATATCGAAAATTTAGCATCCATAATTTTACGTTGAAATCCATTATTCAAATTTGCGATGTTTATTTCAGTTAAAAAGGAAATTTGAAAATCGTCTGTATTCCCATAGGAAAGCATTTTGACCTAAAAATAAATGTTCTATATTTTTCGAACGAATGAACAAAATGTAACTAAAAACTATACAGCTAATTCCGGGTACCTCACCAACATACCTACCAAAAATAAAACTAATTGGATCCTTTTTGCGGCAGTTATCGCGGAACAGACAGACAGACGGAAACCAAAAACTTTTCGCGTCTCCGCAGTGAGCCTTCACTAACGTTTCGGCAAAAATATATTCTGTATTTAATTGTAATGAAAATTTGTACTCGCTTATTTCTCTGCGTCAAAGTTTGAGAAACATTAATCGTATTTTCAAACAAATTAATTGCCTGTGCCCTTCAATTTCATACGATTTATAAGAATTTTGGTACTTCTCTGTTATCCCGTCGAGCACTTTCCATAAAAAAAAAAAAAAAAAAAAACTATCACCACAGTATTGGATTTCATAGACACAAATGCATGATCGTGGCGTCACACTCACTTTGCGTTAAATGTGTTACACGTGCTTGTTATTTCATCAAATTATTTTTAATTCGACGTTTAATGTATTTTTAATGATGTTATACTGATTTATTAGTTATTTCATTAAATAAAAGACAGATTACATCTTCGACACCATGATATTAAAAGAGAAAAAGTATTGGAAAAAATGTTGCGATGCATATTTGCGTACAATAGATCAATTTCAACTGACGTCACAAACATTTATCCAACAGTCGAGAAGAATAATTAAGAAAAATAATGTAATTAAATAAATATCCAAAGTTATTTTTGTTTCTGTTTTCATTAATGTATTTAAATTTTATTGTTTAAAGTTACTGATAAATGATACTTTAGTGAATGGGGCTTTTGCTAATTTCTTTTTTTTTCTTATGAGATTCTAATGGCGCTACAGTTTGGCAAATAATTTGGCGATTTTTTTTTTCTTTTTTTATGGAAAGTGGTCGATTGGATAATGGAGAAGTACCAGAATATTTTTCTGCATTTTTAGTTATATTAAGAAATATATATTTTTAATCTTTGCTGAATCACTTATTTGTTTACTTTTCCATGCAATTACATTAGTGAAGATTGTCAGTTCTGTTATATTCTTTTTAAATATCCCCTACTTACATAAAAATAGCGCGTGTTTTCTGTGGTGTTTCGCATAAACGTTGTAAAATTAAGATTATTAGATTTTATCCAACTTCAACTGTATTTTTGATGATGAAGCAGTCATTTTTGGCGATTTTTCTGTTATCTGTAGAGTGTTTGTTTTTGATTCTGAGATTCTAATGGCAACATTCTTTCATATGTTTGGCGCACATTGGGCACTACAGTTTGACGAATAATTTGGCGATATATATATATATATATATATTTATGGAAAGTGATCGACGCATGTATGGATTTAAGTTTTAAGTTGTGATATGCCTTTAAAATGTTTATTTTTAGAGTATTATGAGGTGTGTCTTTCATATACACGGTTGGACGATATAGAATTCGCACCCATTACCGGCTATGGGCAACAATTCCTGAAAATGAATTTTTACTGCATTGTGGTTATTTTCTAATGTTTATTTAGATATCTCATTTCATTGAATGAACAAAAATGACATTTCTTAACAATATCCCGATAGTATTGGAAAGTGTTTCATAATCTATGCCGTGGTGCATGATTTTTCGTTCTTGTTTCCATATTCATTGGCTTTTAGATATCATAATATGTAAATTGTTACATTTAGATTGATGGTCAGCTAATATTTGAAAATAGAAAAAATACCAAACTTTCTGAGCTTTGAACCTGATTACGGAAAAATACATTAATGGATTTAGTTAGTTACATTCTTTTCATGTGCTTGTATAATTTTTTTATATATATATTTTTATTTCTAAAGCTTTTTTGTTTGTTTTTATAGGTCATGTATTAATGAAATGTGAACACCTAGTCAGTGGTCTAAAGTTTGCATTTTGGCGAAAGTTGCTTCCATTCTACATTAAAAAATAGAAAACTCAATTATGGTAGCGTATCTAGTATTTTTCCGAATTACCCCATGAACACTAATATAAATGTTTCTACAAAACGCAGTTTCAGTGGCATGTACAAACAAAATGATGCAACTAATTCTAAATCATCCTGTTCTAATTCCATCCACGATAATCTAACGATATTGGCTATAGCAGCTGTTATTGTGCCCCAGTTAAAATCCAAAAAAGATATACCATTAACTACTCTAAAAAAATACAAAGATACGAAAAGAAAACTTAGTTCAGCTCAAAGAATGATTAGGCGGTTACAAACAATTGTAAAATTGAAACATGAAAAGAACCTAACTTATGAAAATTATAGATATTATAAAACGCTTGCAGATGATTATGGTATAACTAATTTAGAAAAAGGTTTAAAGAAATGTCGATGCTCTTTCACGACTTCCATTACGTAGTGAAGATTTACCCCCACAATTAAATTCAAGTAATGTAATTGATGAATCTGAATTTTTTCAAATTAACCAAATTTCTACATTGCCTTTAAACGCCAAATCAATTGCTGTAGCTACAAAATATGATCCTTTATTACGTCAACTTTTTCATCCTCTAATTTCTGGTTCTCCAATTCCTAAAAATTTATTTTTTGGTGGCAAACAAGAAGAATTTACTCTTCAACATAGTTGCATTTTAAAAGGATGTAGAGTAATTATCCCAGGAGTTCATCGTAAACAAATTTTACGTGATTTGCACTATGGACATTTTGGTATAGTAAAAATGAAGTCCTTAGCTCGCAGTTTTGTTTGGTGGCCAGGAATTGACCAAGATATTGAAGATCTTGCACGAAATTGCACTACTTGTGTCAATTTAAAAAATAATCCTCCTAAGGTAGATACTCATCATTGGGAATGGCCTACAGCTCCATGGCAAAGAATTCACATAGATTATTTTGGTCCTGTGATGGGTAAAATGCTTTTGCTTGTGGTTGATGCTCATAGCAAATGACCTGAAATTTTTATTGTCCCTAATACAACTTCAGAACATACAATTACTTGTCTTTCTTCTCTTTTTGCCAGATACGGGTATCCTATATCTCTGGTATCTGATAACGCAAAACAATTTACTTCTGAAGAATTTGAGACATTTTTGAAGAATTATGGGGTTAAACATAGGTTTAGTGCTCCATACCATCCAGCTACAAATGGTCAAGCAGAGAGATATATGCAGATTCTTAAAAAAGGGTTAAAAGCCTTATCTTCTGAAGCTGGTACTTTACAGATGAAAATAAATAACTTTCTTTTACAGTATAGAAAGATGCCTCATGTTACTACGGGGGAAAGTCCTGCGTATCTATTTCTAAAGAGAAATATAAGAACGAAAATAGATTTGATAATTCCAAGCGTTAGAAATTTTGTGCATGATAAACAAAATGCGAGAAAGGCCAATTCTAAAGTAAAAGAATTTCAAATCAACCAGAAAGTGGCTGTAAGAAATTATACTCTAGAAGCCAAGTGGAAAATTGGTCGCATTATTGCAAGAGAGGGCTAGTTGCATTACAGAATTCAAGTTGGTTCAAATATTTGGAAAAGGCATGTTGATCAGATAACTAATGTCGGTTCGAAGATACATCTAACTAATGATTCAAATTCTGAAGAGAGTGGTACAGAAAGTCACAAAAGTGATACTGAAGTTGTTAATCAAAGTGATTCTTAGCTAAAGCCTCCTAGTATCCCAGATCTTCGACCAGCTGACTCAGTTGTCCCATCTACTCCAAATCCTAAACCAGATGACTGTGTCCTCCCAAATACTCCAAGTCCGGCTCCAGTAGACTCTAAAGGGATACCTTCAGCTCCAAAACCCATGGTGTCCAATACTATTGATGATGCTAAAGATATTTTAATTAACTCTTCTTTTTCCCAACAGGTACCTAGAAGGTCCACCAGGAAAAGAAAAGCTCCCTGCAAATTTCCAGGCTAAGGAGGGGAGAGTATGTGGTGTTTACTTCGAAATGTAATTAATAGATGGCAGCACCGCAGCGAACTACGTCAACTACGGGTATTAAGTATTTGTTTACTGTTAAGAATGTTTTCTGTCACTTGTGTTGTATAGATGTACGTGTTTGTGTAGTCATGTAAATTAAAGTTATTTAAAGTTCACCTCGACTAATTAATAATGTTGCTGCTGTAATTTCTTTAATCTAAGTACTTAAAATACTATAGTAGCGTATCTAGTATTTTTCCGAATTACCCCAAGCACACTAATATAAATGTTTCTACAAAACGCACTTTCAGTGGCATGTACAAACAAAATGATGCAACTAATTCTAAATCATCCTGTTCTAATTCCATCCACGATAATCTAACGATATTGGCTATAGCAGCTGTTATTGTGCCTCAGTTAAAATCCAAAAAAGATATACCACTAGGATTTCCCTCAAAGGGATTAGTCTGAGTGATATTGTTAAGAACGTAGGATTAACAATTACGACATAATGAAAAAAAGAAAATTAAATGATAGCATTACAAAATATCATACATAAATCCATAGAAAAGAAGTACCGTCCATCAGATTTGTTTTTATAACATTTGGCAAATAATCCCATATTTTTTTTCTTGATCCTATAAAACGCCAAGCTTTTTAAAGTTACGTAATCAGATTTCCAGCCAATAGCGTATTTTAGCAAGCGTGGCTTAACGCAAATTTAATTACATTGTTGCAACATTTTCCTTGTGACAAATATTTACATTTGAATTAAATTTTTTTCCTCTACCCAAACTCTACCCAACTCTTTACCTGTCTCGCTATCCATCTGTCAATCCGTCTTTCTACCTGTCTTGCTTCCCGTTTAATTACCAGTCTCTCGACACGTCTGCCTGTGTAAATACTCCTCTCTCTACCCGTCTGTCAACTCGTCTCTGTGCTCTTCTGTCTGCCCGTCTCTCTATCCACCACGCAACCCGTCTCTCAACTCGCTACCCGTCTCGTGACCCGTCTCTCTACCCATCTCGGTACCCCTCTGTCAACCCTTTTTTTACCTGTCTCGCTACCCGTCTACCTATTCGTTTCTCAACCCGTTAGCCTATCTCTGTCACTACCCGTGTTTCTACCCATCTCACTATCCGTCTGTCTACCCGTTTGTTTACTCGTCTCTCTAACTCTTCCCAATAGTTTCGCAATTCATTCAATATACAGAAACCGTTTACCGTTATTAAATACAAACAGAAGTAATTCATCTAATAAGTGTAATCAGATGCAATTTTTAAAAATACATGCGTAAATCAGCAAAATAATTCATCAGTTTTAGTTTCATAGTTGTTTATATAATTTGGCAATAAATCTCAACTTCTTAAACCCGAATTGTGTCAATCTTTTTAAAAAAGCCTTAAGGTCCGTATAACTGGGAAGTATCCTCAGGGCTATTAGATACATGCTATAGTTAAGTGAGAGTTTCATAATCGGGTTACTTAAGTCAGAAAGTGTAGCTTAACGCCATTTTAAATTCAATGCTGTAACTTTCTTTTTATTTTCCTTATTTTTTTTTAAGAGTTGGTGGGAGGGGGAAAGATTAACAAATATATACATTTGAATTCAAACTTTTGCTTCCATGTTTATATGTTAGTGTTTTTTGTATTATTAATTAATACTTTGTTCACCGAGCTTCATTCGAAACAAATGTAAAAGATTTCTTCTACAGTTTTTTCCAGGGGAAACTACTGTAATCGGGCCCAAAGCCAATCGGAGCATTTAATATCATTATTGTAACTGTTATAGAGTTAAAACAATGTTGTTGCTAGCTTTATGAGACCAGCCTTGCCTGTGTATCTGAATGGGTAAAAGTTCCGTATCCTGCGCCGGTTGGCGCGATTGGCGAAAAAAATAAACATGGTGCCAAAAGCATCTTACCGAAGCATCTACTTTAAAAAAAGCATCAAACTAAAAGCATGTACTTGAGCATCTTACCAAATTTTTCCAGAGAACGAAAAAACATGTTTTTCAAATGTTTACAAACGTACTTTTATTAAACCATGTTTTTGAACCATCTTAAAAACATAAATACGATGCTAAAATAAAATTTTATCGCCATTTTCGAAATTTTAATAAGTCCCTAATGTAAAAACCTAAGAGGTATTTTTGGGATAAATAATTGTTATTGTCAGGGGGCAAATTGTAAAAAATTAATAAACGAACGAAAACATACCTAAATTAACTTTTGGGAACCTCAGGAAAAAAATATCTGATGTAAATAGCATTTAAAATCTTTAAATGGAGAAGTGTTCCGTATAAAAATGCAAAACATTATACGCTTGATATAAATATTTTTGGAACAGCTGTCGCTAGCGCACTGGGATTGGCGTGATTTTTGTTTGCGCCATTTTGGCCAGAAAACCTCGTTTTTGAGAACCCGTTAGGCCAAGATTGCTAAAACAGCATGCTAGTTTGATTTTATTATGTTATAAAACACACACAATTTTTATTTTAAGCACACAGAAATTATTTTAGGCACAGATGTCATATACGCACCACATTGGCGTGATTTTTTCCCCCGCCAATTTGGCGAAAACTTTGTTTTTGAATATTAGTTACAAAGGTACTTCTCTATTATCCCGTCGACCACTTTATGAACTATTTGATGACATAACAATCACGTATAATGCTTCTGACATCAAGTAAATGGGACTGCATTTTTGGCGTTTAATCTTACAGTTTGGCGATAGTTTTTTGTTATGAAAAGTGGTCGACGGGATAATAGAGAAGTACCGTTACGAAAAGCATGCAATAATAAATGAACAGTTATAAATAATAAACATAATAATATAAATATCACAATAAATCGTAAATATTAACACTTATTAACACATAAACAAAATAACCGGGTTACCATGTTTGGCATAAAATTGCCATTTTGCTGCAATCGCGCCAATGTGGTGCGTATATGACATCTTTACCTTATTTTATTATACAACACACACAGTGATTAATTTATTATAAAACACATAATATTTAATTTAACATAAAAACGCAGAATATGCCCTACCAAGTTTCTACACGAAGCAAAATCTCACCAAAATCGCCAGGTTGCCCACACATAACATCGCCATTTTAGTACCAAAAAGATACCCCGGTGCGCCTGCGACATCTGTATCATCTTTTTTTAAGTTTTTAATATTTTCGAAAGCATAGATAAAACGGTAAAAATCTCATTCCCAACTGCCATTACAATTAGCATATATATACAAAAAAATATCTACAAAGCATATGTTTACATAATATTACATCTGCAAAACATAACTTCAGAAAAGGTAACCGAAAGACTGAAGATCGCAACAACCACATCGAAACACTTATCACAAAAAAATAACTCGCCAAATCTACCGGCACAGGATATGGAACTTTTCCCTCTGAATGCAGAATATTAGCTATTTTTATTGTACGATAGGTGATTATAATAAAATTGTTTCATTTCACATACTACATACCATTTAATATATTTGTACTTTTATGTTCCATTTTATAAAAAATTTAAATATATTTTATTGGGTACTTTTCGGTTAGCTGGACGCCAGTGATATATGAACAATTACATAGATAAATATATATATATATATACCTACATACATATTATACATACATATATGTATATAATACATATATATATATGTGTGTGTGTATATATATATATATGTGTATATATATACATATGTGTGTATGTATATATATCACTGGCATATCTTATACACACAACGTGTATATAGATCACTGGCGCCCGGCGAACCGAAAAGTACTTTTTATTGTACTGAATATTAGTGAGTGCATATTTTTTTGCTCCATGCTCCATGAACTTTTGAAATCAGATTGATTACGAATATCTCCCGCCGGTGAAAATGACGTACGCACTAAATTTTCGTGACGTATGTACTTTAATTGTGCTTTTTTTATATATTTTTTATTATAATTTCCAAACGGTTTGAAATTTATTATTGGTAATAAATAGACGTCGTTGTCACCTTTATAGGTACCTGCTGTAAAAATTTGAACGAAATCCGTTAAATATTTTTTGAGTTATGCTTGACGAAAGGTTTTAATATCCGCCGTAGCTATATATGGAGCAAAGTAATACTGCGCTGTGTATGAGTCTTCGTGTCACTCAGACAATTAACTACTCTAAAAAAATACAAAGATACGAAAAGAAAACTTAGTTCAGCTCAAAGAATGATTAGGCGGTTACAAACAATTGTAAAATTGAAACATGAAAAGAACCTAACTTATGAAAATTATAGATATTATAAAACGCTTGCAGATGATTATGGTATAACTAATTTAGAAAAAGGTTTAAAGAACAAAGAAAGAAGATCTCTGTTTTTAAAGGAACAATTAGCAGCGTATTAAAAAAAAAAGCGAATTTTATGGTCTGACACAATCATCCGCTATGCCAGGGGTCGGCAACCTATGACCCGCGTGTCACCAAGTGACCCACTTGAGTTCCAAAAAAAGTATAAAAATAATAAAATTCTATTGAAAAAATATTTCGAGTTTATTTTGGAACTTTAAAAAGGTTTAATTTTGATTCAGAATTTCCAAACTATTAAATAACATAACAGAAAATTGCATTTATTTGTTATAATGCCTATATGTTTGCATCAGGGGAGCCATTGGAGAGAAAGTAAAGTTCATTCAGTTATGTTTCCTTTTATAATAATTATAATTTTATTTTTGTGTTTAAAGTTTAAAAAGGCGCATGATGATTATTTCCTCAATAAAATTGATCTTATTATTCACCGAAAAAGACTGTTTTAAAATAAAAATATCACTGACCCCAAACGTCTTCTTAATACACCTATTTTTGGTTGATTGTGACCCGCAGCCGAAAAAGATTGCCGACCCCTGCGCTATGCCATACTTTTGAGTCATAAGCTCCCAGAAGCTTATAAAATGTTGCGAAGAATGAAGATATTATCATTACCATTTTTATCTTTATCGACCCTCAAAAGATATATAAGGACATGCAGCAGGGAAAATGTGCTGTCATTAATAAAGCAAAGATTAGTATCTTTTAATCAAAAGGAAATATTTTGCTCTCTTCTCTTAGACTTAGACGAAATGAAAATAAAGCCAAAGTTGCGGTTTGTCCTACTTTCTGATAGTATAACTGGGCAGGGGCGTAGCGAGCGGGGGGGCAGGGGGGGCAGCTGCCCCCCCAATGTTTGGTAAAAGGATTCAGTCGGCTTATCAGCAGATTTAATTAGTGTCTCTGTAGTATGTCAGTAGGCCGATTAATAAAAGCAATTCGGAAAAATTCTGGTTGGCAGGACTTTAAGTCTTCAGAATGCATTTCACTACACCCTTACAATCATATGGCAAAAGCTAGTCGGTCAGTCAACCTATCTAGGTTATGAGTAAAAAAAGTAATGATTTCAATAGATCTATCTGGTCAGCCGGTATGAAAGTCACGTGTTCTGTCACATTTTCGAATCACATAAATAGCTAGTCGGTCTACCCACTGAAAAATAATTATGTATAAATTTTGTCTGCAGAGCCGGAAATGTTGGGCATATACTATACCTTACCCACACATGGAAAATCTAAGTCGGCCGTCGATACATGGGCCAATAGGGGAAAAAAATGAATCTGATCTATTGATTGAAAATATCAGAAATTTGTCCTACAGTAACACTCGCAACTTACATAGATAAAAACTATCAATATACACTGGCCTCCAAAAGTTAAGGTACAACCGGTTTTTTGCGTCTAATTTGCAAATGAATGAATATATAAACAACAAATTTGGAGGAAATGTGCGCTAAACCGTTATTTATTAAATGCGACATAGAAATTTACTTAAGTTAAACGTATAAATGAAACTACAACAAAAAAGCCCTCATGGTGGAAAATTCCATTCTTGGAGAAATCAGTACATCGCAGTATTATGCAGTAAAATGTGACAGAAACATTAAAAAACTGGTTCTAATACGGAATATGCCCACCCCGGACTTGAATGCATTGGCGGCATCGACTTTCCATGCTCTCAATTAAATTGTCGGACACCGAAATAGGTAACGCTGACCAGACTTGGAGTAAGCCTTGTTCCAGCTCATTTAATGACCTTGGAGGAGGACTTAAAGCCGCAACCTGTCTTCCAAGATAGTCCCAAAGATGTTCTATCGGATTCAAGTCTGGAGAGTGAGCTGGCCATTCCATTCTCTCCAAACCGTGATCCTCAAGATAATCCTTAACAACCACAGCTCGGTGTGGTCTCGCATTATCATGCATTAGAATGAAACCATTGTCAATAGTACCGGCATATGGGCGCACATATGAATCAAGGATCTCATCCCGATATCTCGCACCAGTCACAGTTCCTCCATGGAACACATGCAGGTCAGTGTGGCCTCCGAGTGAGATCCCAGCCCAAACCATGATTCCACCGTTTCTGTACCTGTGTGTTTCGACAGTGTTTGATTGATGGTATTGAGTGCATTGTTCTCTCCAGATCAGAAGACATCCTGAATCGCTCTCCAGTGTGAATCTGGACTTGTCTGTGAAGAGTACAGAAGCCCGCTTTTGTCTGGTTCAGGAAACATGTTCTCTTGCCCAACATAAGCGGGCCCTTCTCTGTCGTCTGTTGAGGGGGGAAACACACAACTGGTCACCTTGTATAGAGACCTGCATTGTGAAGACATCTTCGCACCGTAGTAGGGGAGATTCTTCTCTCTGATGCTGCAAAGTGGTCTGCAATGAGTTGCGGCACAGTAGTGCGTCTTCTCCTTCGGGCCGAAAGAGCTAGAAACCGGTCTTCTGCAGGTGTTGTAACACGTGGGCTGCCTGGAACATGTCTTCTGGACACAGAATCTTCGGATTCATACTGATCCCAGAGTCGTTGGACTACACTGCGAGACACATTGAGCCGTCTAGCAGTAGCGGCCTGTGACAACCCCATTTCCATCCATCCTACCGTCCGCCACCTTAATGAATCGGACAAACGACTTCTTCTAGACATTCCTAGACTAGTGGCTGTTGTGAACAAAACTGACAACAATAGTTCGAATGCAACAAAACTTACACGCGAAATTACGAAAGCTTCATAATTGCATATTTTTCTCTCATTCAGAAGTAGCTATTCTTTTCTATAAAATAAAAGTGGTAGCGGTAATTTTTGCATAAGTTTTTTTAAAGCTTATTGTCATTCATATAAACTATGAAGATTAATCTGACTGCCATTTTTTGTCTGGTGAGCTTCGAAAAACATCTTGTACTTTAACTTTTGGAGGCCAGTGTATAAACTAGGTCGACCGAATGCGAAAGTCGCTTAAGAAAATTCAAGAAATTTTATACTTGTTAAATAGTAGGTTCTAGCAGCGATATGATGTTTACGGCCTTTGGAACTGTTTTAGGAACGTTTGGAAAATAAAAACGAAGAATTTTTAAAACTATTTAAAAAAAGAAGATGAATAAATTAAAAAAATATCCGTGCATTTAACATTTAATACCTAAAATCTTCTTACTTTTTTTTTTTTTTTTTTTTTTTTTTTTTTGATAAATCTAAAACTAAATTTATATACTTGTGCCAACATAACATAATTACATAATTTTCACTGATTTTTCACTTGTTATTATAAAAATTAGAATTGGAGCCTTTATTAATTACTTAATATTTATTGTATACCCTGATTACCGTAATTTCCGGCGTATAATCCGCGGATCAAACAATTATGTTTCGACCCAGAAATTTTATTTTATGTAATGGAACATACTAGATCGCTGTAAATATTTTACTTCAATTATTAAATAAAATTTCTGGGTCTAAACATAATTGTTTGATCCGCGGATTATAGGCCGGAAATATGGTACATGTTAGCGATTACTTTTTTTAAAAACTAAATCATACGTAAGATGAATTATTTTTTTAATAAAGAATTCAGAAAGTAGAGGATTTCAGGAAAAATTAAATTATTAAAAGTAGTTTTATGGTAAAAAAAAACTTGAAGCGATTGCGGAACATTAACACATTTGCACTTAAAACAATATAAATAGTTCAGCGTTTCAGGCCCGTAACTACCGCCGGGGCACTGCCCCGGGGCCCCAAACTAATGGTTAAAAAATTATTGTATTTTAATATCTAATCTAACTTCCTATAAAATACCCAGCACCTAGCTAAAAGTTAATAATAAAAAAAATTCATCAAAGTGCTAGAGTAAATGTTTTTGCGTATCCGTTCAAATACTCCATACGCTTCGCATGCAAAAGCATCTCTAGAGAAGACAGCAGAATGTCGAGTCAAATGTGTCATGTCGCGCCTGGTGCCTGCCGAGTGATGAGTCAAGTGCAAGCTAGGACGTGCAGTGAGCTAGTGCTATTCATGATGAGTCATTCGTTTACTAACTGCTTATCAATATCGGACTGTCAGAGCAGTTGAGAGTCGCATAGTAGTGATAGTACGATAGTTTATAACTTAACCCCTTCGTGACGAGTCTTTTACGGAATTTTTCCTCTTTTACCACCGGTTTTTCAAAACAGAAATTTTCCCCTAATTGAATCGCAGAAATGCTGTCATTATATAAGGCAAAGCTTACAATAAAAATTAACTGATGGGAATAATCGAGAATTCTGAGCATCTTATGCGTCACGTAAACGTGTCGCTCGTCCCCAAGGGGTTAATCTTACTTTGCTTGTGTTGAGATAATAGTTTATATTATGAAACGCCAAGTGGAAATAAAAAAAGACAGATTCTAAATAGAAGAAACTGGGAGGCTGCAAAAAGTTCGAAGAAGTTATCAACATGGCTGCACAGTGGAAACCACTCGACAGGGACTTGTTATAAGAAAGGTATGAATGGTTTGCTTTATTCAGTGTGATGTGTAATTCATGTAAAAATAGTACAGTCAAACTTGAATAATTCGAACGTGTATAATTCGAAATCGTGGATAATTCAAATGTTTCTGTCGGTCCCTTGACATTCCTATAAAACACAATCAGTGGTGGATGAAGCACTCAAGAGGCCCCAGGCGCAATTAAATTTTGAGACCCTCCGAATATTTTCAGTACCCCTAGTGTGCATTTTTTAGTTTTACAATTAGAATTACTGAAAGTGTATATTGTTAATTCCATACGATATTATCTCTAATTGGAATATAAAGTTCAAATTATTTTCTATCGCATGCTAATAAAATATTGAAAGTACTTCCCATTCATTACATTATCATAATTTTTAGAACTAAGAGATCACATTTTTATTTAGCTTTTATGTTGAAAATCACTACGTTCTATTTACTAAACTATCACTTCATTCTATCATTCTAAACAAATGTGTTTTTCACAAATATAACTGTAGGATTTTTTCTTATCACTACATATTCTTTTTTTTTTTCAGTAAAGTTCTTGGTAAATCTTTTAAATAATTACTGAGTTATATCAAAGAAACATTTTAGTAATACAAAATCATATATTTTATTTTTAACTATCAATTATAATTAATCAGTTAAAATTAATTGTAAAAACTATTAATTAAGAAATAATGCGACAGATTGACTATTTTACATTAGTCGGATTTGAAACATTTTTGAGTCGGCCAATCTTGCCTTTTGCCCCCCCAAAAATTTTCTTTCGCTACGGCCCTGTAACTGGGGCAGTCTGCAATTACCAATCAGTTGATGATTTAAATATTGAAAATAAATTGGCTCACTCATTTACTTGGATTCGTCCTTTTAGGACTGTCATTCCATTACCGCATTCCTGAAGGTTATTACTTCACAAAAAGTTTAAATGGCCAGGAACTATATAAACTTACATTAAGTATAATAAAAGATATCGAGGAGATCGGTTTCATTATTTTCAGAATAGTTGCCGGCAATTACCAAACAAATATTTCAATGTTCCAATATTTTTGTTACCACGACCTAAAAATCAGCTGAATTCAAATTAACTAAAATCGTATCTGAGGTCAGATACCATCTGGATAATAAAAGAATTTTATTCCTATCACAGGATTTTTGTCATATTTAAAAAAAAAAAAAAAATGTTCGTAATCAGTTTATTTCAAAAATAAATAAAAGAGCTCTCAAAAAAAGATGGCGAATCAATCAATAGTTATCCCTTGGAAGAAATTTGGAAATTACAAAATGAAAAACATTTAAAACCTACAAATATGCAAAAAATGAACGTCAAACTAGCTGCACAACTGTTTTCATTCGATATTATAGCTATACTAAAATATTTGGAAAAGCATAGGAAAATGTATGGCGTAGATGGATTTCATACTTGCAAGAAAACTAATCGAATTTGTAGAATACATCAATAAGTGGTTCACAATCCATAATGAGAAAAATACTTCTGCCACTTTCCATAAAATAAATCCGTTAATGGCAGCTTTATTTTTTATTTATTTATTTATTTTTAATTGAAGATGCCTGTTTACAGTGGCTTGAGAATGATTGCATAAATTACATTCAGTCCTGGAAAGCAACTGCTCAGACTCCTCTTAATTTCCTCACTGAGAGAACATACAATGCTATTGTAATGACAACAAAAGCTACCCTTCTATTCATTCAATATTTATTGTATGCAGTGTTTTAATTACATATTAACAAGAAGATTCTCCACGGATGTTTTTGGATCCTTATTTGGTTACATAAGATAGCTGAATGGAGGGAATGATCAGACTAATGCTGAGAATTGCATTAAAGCATTGCAAAAAATACTCATTACTGAAAAATAATGTCATCTGAATATGCTTCAGTTAAAAGTGTTTACTGCGAAGACGATAATGAATTATTAAAGCAAACCAAAAAAGAGAAATGTGTAGAAAACAATAAGACATTTGATTTACAGAATACTTTGCAATCAGATCTGAAGCAGATTGAAAATTTTTCTTTCACTCCAGTGAAAGGGTTAAAATCTGCATCTTTAGCATTATTAGCTGGGTATCTGGTTATAACAATAATAAATTAAGAAGTTATTAATTGCTTTTCTTGCAAAGAGATTTTAGTTATCCCACAAAGTGAATGTCCTGTATTAGAAATAATAAAGAATCTGGATAATGGTAGATACTCTTACACCCAAAGCCAATTTTTGTAGGATTTTCAATCATTTTAGAAAAAACATTGAAGAAAGCTATCCCACACATTATCAACAATTCCCAAGCAATGTCAACTCTAGTAAATTTGTTTTTGCTGCGTACGGCAAAAAATAAAATGTTTCGTGCTCAGAAAATTCTGATGATCATGCTACCAAAATAACTCGGGTACTTTTGACAAAATTTGTTAAACCATATCTCACTAATTATTGCCAAACTGAAACGGATGCATTGGCTTCAAAATATATTTATTCTAAACCTCATGATTTATAAAAAAACACAAAAAATTACTGTAACATAAACATTAACGTTTCAGTGTCTGTAACTAACAATATTCCACCTCCTATAAATGTTACAGAATGTTCAATCTTTTCTATAGACCTGTCTCTAATATCGACTCTTCAATTTGAACTTTGTATTTCAAGAAATCTTTTGCAACTTAACCAAAAAGGAAGCTATCAATGGAAATAGAGAAAGGACGAAGAAACAACTTTCCGTCCGTATATGTATATACCTGCTGTGATACGTCAGCAAGATGATGCAGATTCGACTCTCACTTCCCACGATAACAATATTCTTAAATGACAATGAATTCATATTTATTTTGTGTGGATCTGTATGTGAATTTATTTGTATTATGTATATGTCGTAGGCTAATTGGGAAATCCGCCTCTTTGCAAAGAGCCGGTCTAATTGGAGAATCATCTCCCTTTTCCCAATCAGCCTGCTATTTTTCAGGCCTATTGCAAAGAGCCTAGACAGCGTTAGGCTAATTGGAATATTGTCATTTATTTCTCAATCAGCCTCATAATTTTTAGGCTTATTACAAAGAGCCTAGATAGCGTTAGGTTAATTGAAAAATGGCCATGAATATTTAGAAAATGACCAGCTCTTTGTCAATATATGGTGTTGTACCCAAATCGAACCTGAAAATTCCATTCGAAGTCTACCCGAACACGACAGAAAAATTCCTTCGAGTCGGAACCCGGCCCGAACCAGAAAACTGAAGTTAGCCCGAAACCCGAGCAGAACCCAACAAAAAAATCCACCGAACAGTAACCCGATCCGAAACCGACAAAATAAAATTCGTCGCAACGCAATCCGATCCGAAGCTGAAATTTCAAGTTAACCCGAAACCAAGTTAACCTCCTCAGAACTAAAATTTTAAGTTAACCCGAAACCCGACTCAAACCAGACAGAAAATTACCATCGCTCCGTAACCCGACCCAAACCAGATAAAAAAAAATCCATTGAACAGTAATCCGATCCGAACCCGACAAAATAATTTTCGTCGTCAAGCAAACCAATCCGAACCAGAAAATCGTAAGTAACCCGAAACCCGACCCGAACCAGAAAAAAAATTCCATCGAACCATAACCCGATAAGAACCCGACAAAATAAATTCCGTCGGAACGCAACCCGATCCGAACCTGCAATTTCAATTTCACCCAAAAACTGAATTCCGAATCTGAAAATTTAAATTAACCCGAATCCCGACCCAAACCTAAAAATTTAAGTTAACCCGAAACACCACGCAAACCCGACAAAAATTACCATTCCCCGAAACCGTAACGAAAAATCCATTGAACAGTAATAAAAAAAATCCATTGAACAGTAACTCGATCCGAACCCGACAAAATAAACTTCTTCGTCTCGCAACACGACCCGAACCTGAAAATTGAAGTTAACCCGAAAGCCGACCCGAACCAGACAAATATAAATCCATCGATAAGTAACCCGATCCAAACCCGACAAAATAAATCCCTTCGTGTCACAACCCGATCCAAACCAGAAAATTCAAGTTAACCCGAAACCCGACCCGAACCAGACAAAAAAATCCAACGAACCGTACCTTAATCCTAACCCGAACAAATAAATTCCTTTGTCTCGTAACGTGACTCGAACCTGAAAATTGAAGTTAACCCGAAACCCGACCAAATCGGAAAATTTATGCTAACTCGAAACCCATTCCAAATCTGAAAATTTAAGTTAGTCCAAAACCCGACCCGAACCCGACAAAATTAATCCATCGGACCGCAACCCGATGCGAACCCGACAAAATAAATTCCTCCGTCTCGCAACCCGACCCGAACCTGAAAATTTAAGTTGACCCGAAAGCCGACCCGAACCAGACAAATATAAATCCATCGATACGTAACCCGATCCGAACCCGACAAAATAAATCCATTCGTGTCACAACTCGACACGAACCTGAAAATGTAAGTTAACCTGAAAGCCGACCCAACCAAACAAATAAAAATCCATCGATACGTACTCCGAAACCGAAAAAATAAATTCCTTCGTCTGGCAACCCGAGACGAATCTAAAAAATTAAGTTAACCCAAAAACCAACCCGAACCACAAAATTTAATTTAACCGGAAACCTAAAAACCGAAAATTACTTTTTCAGATTTGGGTCGGGTTTCGAGTTAGCATAAATTTACAGATTCGGTCGGGTTTCAGATTAACTTCAATTTTCAGGTTCGAGTCGGGTTGCAAGGCGAAGGAATTTATTTTTTCGGGTTCGGATAGTGCTACGGTTCGTTGGATTTTTTTGTCAGGTTCGGGTTGTGTGTCGGGTTAACTTTAATTTACTGGTTTGGATCCGGTTGTGACACGAAGGAATTCATTTTGTCGGGTTCGGATCGGATTACGGTTCGATGGTTTTTTTTATCTGGTTCGGATCGGGTTGCGTGACGACGAAAAATATTTTGTCGAGTCCGGATCGGGTTACGTATCGATGGATTTTTATTCGTCTGGTTTGGGTCGGCTTTCGGGATAACTTCAATTTTCAGGTTCGGGTCAGGTTGTGAAACGAAGAAATTTATTTTGTTGGGTTTGGATCAGGTTACTGTTCAATGAATTTTTTTTGTCTGGTTCAGGTCGGTTTCGGGGCGATGGTAATTTTTGTCGGGTTTTGGGTTAACTTAAATTTTCAAGTTTGGGTCGGGATTCGGGTTAATTTCAATTTTCAGGTTCGGGTCGGGTTCCGGGTTAACTTGAAATTCAGGTTCATATCGGGTTGCGTTGCGACGGAATTTATTTTGTCGGGTTTGGATCGAGTTACGGTTCGATGGATTTTTTTGTCGTGTTCGGATCGGGTTACGGTTCGATGGCATTTTTTTGTGGTTCGGGTCGAGTTTCGGGTTAACTACGATTTTCTGGTTCGGATCGGGTTGCGTGACGATGAAAATTATTTTATCGGGTTCGGATTGGGTTGCCTATCGATGGAGTTTTATTTGTCTGGTTCGGGTCGATTTTCGGGTTAAATTCAATTTTCCGGTACGGGTCGGGTTGCGAGATAAGAAATTTATTTTGTCCAGTTCGGATTGGGTTACTGTTAAATGGATTTTTCATCTGTTTCGGGACGATGGTAATTTTCTGTCGGGTTTGGGTCGGTTTTCGGGTTAACTTAAATTTTCAGATTCGGGTCGGATTGTGTTGCGACGGATTTCTATCGATGGATTTTTATTCGTCTGGTTTGGGTCGGCTTTCGGGTTAACTTCAATTTTCATGTTCGGGTCGCGACACGAAGGAATTTATTTTGTTGGGTTCGGATCGGGTAACGTTTCGATGGAATTTTTATGTCTTGTTCGGGTTGGGTTACTGGTTAACTTCGAATTTTTAGGTTCGAGTCGGCTTGCGAGATGAAGGAATTTATTTTTTCGGGTGCGGAAGGGTTACGATTCGATGGATTTTTTTGTCGGGTTCTGCTCGGGTTTCGAGTTAACTTCAGTTTTCTGGTTCGGGTCGGGTTGGGACTCGAAGGAATTTATTTTGACCTTTTAGGATCGGGTTACGGTTCGATGGAATTTTTCTGTCGGGTTCGGGTCGACTTCGAATGGAATTTTCAGGTTCGATTAGGGTACACCACCATATATTGACAAAGAGCTGGTCATTTTCTAAATAGGCATGGCCATTTTTCAATTAACCTAACGCTATCTAGGCTCTTTGTAATAAGCCTAAAAATTATCAGGCTGGTTGAGAAATAAATTACCATATTCCAATTAGCCTAACGCTGTCTAGGCTCTTTGCAATAGGCCTGAAAAATGGCAGGCTAATTGGGAAAAGGGAGATGATTCTCCAATTAGACCGACTCTTTGCAAAGAGCCGGATTTCCTACGACATATACACCATATAATATATTGTAATTAATCTCAGTACAAAACGCTCTTTTAGCTATTCACATCGATTAAATTTCATTATATTGAATTCTTTTGGGTTTTTCTGCACATATGTAGAATTTAAGTGCACTTCATAATGTACTAAAATTTAGCCAAACTTGAATCCAACAATTATCACTCTCACTCATAGTCGATAACGTATCTAAATTCTTTTGAGCGGCTCTGTAAAAGGACCACAAATATTGCTTGTACCTTTTACTGTAGGGAAGATATTATCGCGTACCCAAATAATGCACATCAATTTCATTATGATAGAAATAGTATATCATCGTTAAAATGCACTTTAAACAATTACTGCCTGTAGCTATAATGTGATACAATTCTACTGTGTGCATACATTCCTGCACATGAATTACAAATGCTACGCTCAACATTTTCAAAAAAAAATGTCATTATGCATATCAATAATAGATATCAGTTGCCTAATATTTATAGTACTGTTACATCATTGAAATATACTTTAAACAATTATTTTCCATAGACCATAATCTATTTGAATACATTTGAGTGTCCTTGTGTAACTAACTATAAACGTTATGCACTTTATTTTCAAAACAAAACATGCCTTAATAATAATAACAGTAAACCACAATAATATATATAGGTTCCATGGCAATGTAAGTATTTTAAGAAAGTTAAAACACGGATGGACAGACAAACATACCAGCAGAAGTCATAAACACTAAAAAAATATATATGGAAAACATAAAGTGTTTAATAATCACTTAAATTATACGTGTGTCCCCCTACCTTTCCTTTGCTCCCAAAAAATATATTTTCTGGTCGTGCTACGCTTACGGTGTTTGTAAATCTTTATTTGGGAATTCTTCCGTAATCAGGCCTACAGCCAATTGGCTTGTTACAGTAAGTGTTGTTTGGCGCAAAACTAATTTAATTTTTTAACCAGTGTTTTAATTCCCGTACACTTCGAACCACATTGTTCCAGCATCGCTCATATTTGGCGCTAACCTAGGCTGTGGACCTGATATTACAGAAGACTGACTAATACTACATTATGTAATAATTAATGTTATATTTAAACCAGAGGGCCCGTGCGAAGATTTCGCACTGAAATCTATTATTTTTTAGGTACTTCTCTATTAACCCGTCGACCGCTTTTCATAACAAAAAACTACCGTCAAACTGTAAGATTAAACGCCAAAAATGCAGTCCCATTTACTTGATGTCAGAATTATTATGCGTGTTTGTTACGTCATCTACTGGTATTACATTCGACATTTGCGTGTATTTTTCATTATGTTTTCCTGATTTAGTAGTTATTTTATTAATTAAAATAACAATTGTGTCCTTAAATTCTTATATTTTATTTATTTTTTGATATTCCAATGGCAACGTTCTCCCGTTTATTTGGCGATAGTTTTTTGTTATGAAAAGGGGTCGACGGGATAATAGAGAAGTATAATTTTTTATCAATATGTAATATTTATTAGATGCAGGTTTAAACTTCTAAAGAAAAAGCAAGGATAAAAATATCTGCAAACAACATTTAGTTGTTAGTCAAGCCAGAATATCATCTAATTTATTCCATCAAAGTTAGACTAAAAACTGATCCAAGATTGCTAAAGGCACGCGCGAGAAAAAAAATTAACAATCGTATTTTGACTGCATTAGAGGATGATGTCATCCGCTTTGGGAAAACCATGGGACTTAGAAATATAAATCTAAACATTTCAATTTCAATTTCGCTTTTTAATCATAAGTATAAAATAAACCCGTGCGGTGTTTTTTATAATAATTGCTATGAGCATCATATAATGTGGTATTTTATTTTTTTGGCAACAATAATTTCAGGAAAACCTTTCATTTCTTTCATGAAAACAATGCCGATTTAATTTTTTAATTTCAGCAAATTTTAATCAAAAACATGTTTTAACGAATTGTTAAGTGGGCTATGTCAGAAGCCTGTTCTAAAACCTTTCATATGGTATCTCATTCGTTGTTCTGCATTTCATATTTTCTGAGTAAAAGGGATGTTGACAGGAGAAATAATATATAAGGATTTTCATTTTCAACAATATTTTTGAAAACTTGATGACAATTGTGCGAAATATTTTTTTTAAACTTATTTATTTTTGCGTAATTCGAAAAATATTTTTTAGAAATTTCTCAATAACACAATACTTTTTCATAACTCCATTTTTTCCTATGCATTAACGATATTAGTATGCACCAAGCGGCAATGCTTTCCGGAGAAAGTCAGTTAATACGTTGGAAATTATCGCTGACATTTTCACCCATAGACTTTCTCCGGATTGTAAGGTCTGAAGTATGATAAGGGGATCTTGGTATTAACATTCATTTTAAAGGATGTAATAGACAGGATGGCAACGCTTGGAAGTGAATCCAATTACGGAAGATTAATGTAAAAAAAAAAAGATAAAGCCGTAAAATGAAATGCTTTTTAATTTTCTCTTGGCAATAAATTGCTAATTGTGGTAAGTTATATAACACTAGCTACTTTACATACACTACGCGACATTGAAAATGCAACACCAAGAAGGAGTGGCCAGAAATTTATGCAAATTTCCGGATAGATGCACGTCACCGAGTTATTCAAACGATGTGAAATGCCCTGCTCTCCAACGCACGTTGAATGAGATATAAGTGAAGGAACCTGCAGAATGGGCAATATTCGTGATGCCGTGACTTCTGCAAGGGAAATCATCGTATAAATTTTATTCTTGTCTCAGAGGACGCGTGTAATAGCAGAGAATGCCAGGCCATCGTCAACGGTGGTAGTTCCATCAGACAGACGACTTTACGAGGGGCATGGTGATTGACTGTGAAGGACAGTTTGGTCCACACGGCAAATCGCAGCTGAGACACACCTGGATGCGTTCACAGTGCACCGGCTGCGGCGAAGATGGTTGGAACGGGGAAATGTGGAAATTTTTAGAGGTGCTGGTGCAGTCAGAGTGACGTCAGAACGTGTGGATCGACGCAACCATCGGCAAGCGGTGGCGAACCCGCAAGCCACTTCTACTCCATTCTGAAGCATGTTCAAGACACCCTAGATGTTCCCATATCGACCCAAGCCATTTCCCGTCGTTTGGTTGCTAGTGGTCTGTACTCATGGCGTCCGATAAGAAGACTGCCATTGACCCCACAGCATAGACGCCAAAGTCTGCAGTGGTGCCGAGTTAGGGCTATATCTACGACGGAATGACACAGGGTCGTGTTCTCATATGAGTCACGCTTCTGTTTCTCCAGTGATAGTCGCCACGTACGAGTGTGGCGTCGACGTGGAAACAGGTCCAATCCGGCAGCAATTGGGGAACGCCCCACTGCGGGACAACGCGGCATCATGGTTTGGGGTGCAATTGCGTACGATTCTAGGTCACCTCTAGTTCGTATTCAGGGCATTATGACGGCCCAACGATATGTGGATGATGTGCTGCGGCCTGTGGCGCTCCCCTACCTTCAGGCGGTACGCAATGCCCTTTATCAGCAGGATAATGCCCGACCGCACACTGCTCGCATCAGCCAACGTGCGCTGCAAGGTATACAGATGCTTTCCTGGCCAGCGTACTCTCCTGATCTCTCACCAATCGAACACATTTGGGATGTGATTAGACCTGCCACTGCCGCGTTCAGAAGACGAACTGTGGCAAATGGTTGACAGGGAATGGAGAGCAATTCCTCAGGACGGCATCCGTACTGTCATTGACTATGTACCTAGACGTGTTGCTTCGTGTATCGCCGTCCACGGTCGTCCTACATCCTACTGAGCCAACGCTGTTCTCGCTCTGTATTATGAATATCATTTCGAAATAAAGATCACTTATTGTTCGTTTCTGTCTCTCTCTGTTTGTCGAGTTTCATCACTTTCTGGCCACTCCTTCTTGGTGTTGCATTTTCAATGTCACGTAGTGTAGCACACAAATGATCATTATTGAGATATTTTTTAAAAAAATGCTTGAAAATTATTTAAAAATTTATAAAAAGTTAATGAACTGAAGTACAGTTTTCAAACAAATGTCATTCAAAAATACATTTTTTTATCTCATTTGATGATGTATAAATTGAAATTATGCAGTGTTTAGAAATTATATAAGAGCAATAAAAGCGAAAACCACAGTATCGATCGTTGTAGCGCATCGCTGTACATTTCTAAAAATAGCTATTGACTTTTGGCAGTGGTCAAAAAATGAACTACGATATTTTTGGAGATGACAGAAAAGTCTGTCATGGAAGAAATAGGAGTTTACTGTTTAAAAAAAGAAACGAAAAGAAAAACACATCATTTTCGTTTATAAAAATGATAAATTTCAATACAGTTGTTTTTAACGATTTTTTAATATTTTTTTTTCCGTCTGCGGCTATTGAGATTTGGACCTAATCTCAGGACGAAATAATTCCACCTGTGAAAATCATGTCATGTTTAAAAGAACGGGTGGAGTTAATACAAAAATATGCGATCAAGTCCAGATTAATCAGAATTTTGGGAATTTCATGCTTAAAAATAAATAATAATGATATTTTGTTCATGTTTTAAGCATTGCCGGAAGTCTCAAATAAATTAGATTTACCACCCACTACAGTCACCAAAGAAAAAAAATCAATTTTTGGTAAAAAGTTATCTTCACCTAATGTTATGAAATTTTCTAATGTTTCAGTTCTGGTCCCAAAAATTTAGTATTGCGATGAAACTAAAGTTATAAACTTTATGCCCAGCATGCCAGAAACATTATGAATATAAATCATCTAATTACTGAAAAAAAAAATCTTTCAATTTCCAATTTTTTTTTTTTTTTTTTTTTTTTTTTTTTTTTTTTTTTTAAATTTAGAATTCGGCTTTTGCCTCCACATATTTTCCTTTTAAAAACTGATGCTATTATAATTTTGTTGAGAAATTCAAATCCTTCATAAGATTCTTTAATGTTACTTGATTGATTGTACGGAATATGTAGAATAACTGTTTAGACTTGGAAATTATTACTGGCGATAGAGGTGATGTGCTCAAAGAAATTTTGATTACCTAAAAGCAATTACACTTTCAAAATTCTATGGAAAAGAGCTGATATTGAAGCACCTTTTTCAATTCCTACTATTAGCTCACACTCTGTATATATTTATATATCTTGTTCAAATTTTCAATCATTAATAAAATATTTTCTATTCATCCTATCAAGTTCAAATAAATTTTTTTTAACTTGTACTGGATGACAATTGATGTTAATACAGTTTTTTCAAATATTAATTCATTAATTAAATTTAATTAATTAATTTTAATTTTATATTTCATTTCTGTTCAAAAGTATAGATTCACTCCATATTTATAGTCTCACCTTCACACGTAAAAAGATAATGGGGCTGTTCACGGACGAAGATCAGGCGGCTCGCGGGCGAAAGAGACTATAAATGTGGAGTGAGTCTATACTTTGAACAGAAATGAAGTATAAAACTAAAATTAAATAATAAAATTTAATTAATTAATTAATATTTGAAAAAAAAAACTGTATTATCGTTAACTGTAACATCGCTATGACACTTTATTGTGAAGTTTGGTAATTTCTGAAATTCAATATTTGAAAAACGGCATAACCATTAGATTTTAAATTTATATCAAGAAAAATACAATTTCTTTAACTTTCTAACGCAGTTTGTCTAACAATTTTGTGAGAAATACTTTTCGAGCTATTAATTTTTGGTGTTTTAGCTATTTATTTTTTATTTAATTTTTAATACATTTCAAAAATTTCTCTTATGTAAGATATTTAGCAGGATTTAAATTTAGGAATAAATACCGTCAGTGGCGAAGCGTGTAGATTGCTGGAAAAAAATTTCTATTTGACCTAAGTAGGAATTGACTTAAAAAAAAAAAGTTTTTATATTACTTGTTTCCCGGAAATTACCGAAGTAATTTCAATAGTTTTTTCATAGTCCTGGCAATAGTTCAACTACACTATATTGCCAAAGGTGACCGGTCACTTGCGATTTTAGACGTTTTGTTAACTATCTAGGAAAATACATGAGGAATTAACCTAAAACTGCCGGTGTGTAAACAGTATAGTATAGGTTATATATTTCTGCGAAGATTTTTTCCCGAAACCTGATAGGGGACTGCCAACAAATTGAAAAAGAACGAATATCTTTTGGATTACCCTGTAAAAACTAATGTAACAAAAGCGTTCAAACTCAAGATTATTAATAAGTGGCTTATTGTGTTATACTGTGTTCATTTTTATGAGGATAGCATGTACACTCGAAGAGAAATTAAGGGTTTTATAAAAACAGTCCCAAATTTCGCCAAGTTTTTTGCTTATAATTTGCAGAGTTCTTAATATAAAAAAAGTTATTTTGAGAAAATATGTCAAATAACATTGTACATAGTATTCTGAAATCGGAATTAAAGAAAAATAAAAATTGGATGAAAAATGAGCAGGTTTACTAAAAAATGTTTCACTGCGCATGCGCCAATGCAATCAACATATAATGTGCATAATGTATTAGCTAAGTATATAAAGCAACTTTTGTGAAAGTCTCAAAATCATAGCTTGAAAATTCTGAAAATTATCGTCGATTGAATAAGCTCAAAATCCGTTGTTCCCAAAAGGAAGCAAAAAGATGAGGGGTTGTATCCAAATATAGTATATTGTGTACGCTATCTTGGCACTAATCAACAGATATTTGATACAACCCCTTATCTTTTTGCTTCTTTTTGGGAACAACGGATTTTAAGCTTATTCTATTGACGATAATTTTCAGAATTTTCAAGCTATGATTTTGAGACTTTCACAAAAGTTGCTCTATATACTTAGCTAATACATTATGCAAATTATATTTTGATTGCATTCGCGCATGCGCAGTGAAACATTTTTTAGTAAACCTGCTCATTTTTCATGCAGTTTTTATTATTTTTTAATTCCAATTGCAGAGTATTATGTACAATGTTGTTTGACATATTTTCTCAAAATAACTTTTTTTTAAATTAAGAACTCTGCAAATTATAACCAAAAAACTTGGTGAAATTTAGGACTGTTTTTATAAAAACCTTAATTTCTCTTCGAGTACACATGCTATCCTCATAAAAATGAACACAGTATATTACAATAAGCAACTTATTAACAATCTCGAGTTTGAACGCTTTTGCTACATTAGTTTTTACAGGGTAATTCAAAAGATATTCGTTGTTTTTCAATTTGTTGACAGTCCCCTATGGGGTTTCGTGGAAAAATCTTCGCGGAAATATATAACCTATACTATACTGTTTACACACCTGCAGTTTCAGGTTAATTTCTCATGTATTTTTCTAGATAGTTAACAAAACGTCTAAAATAGCAAGTGACCGGTCACCTTTGGCAATATAGTGTATAAATTGACCGTTTGGGTAAGAAATATAAAAAAATGCAATAGTTACGCGATTTCGCAAACAAAAATTCTAAGATTTTTTTTTTTTTAATTCAACGTTTCTCAAAAGAAATGAATTTTCCAGAAAAAACATAGAAATGTAGCTAATTATAATATGAAGAAAATAAAATTAATATAGAAAACGCTTTAATGGTTCGCATATGTTTTTGCCCTGTTAATGTCATTGGACACAACTCTTCTATTTCCATTTAAAAGGTGCCAATTTCTTATTCGTCTTGCATTTTGTGCAAATACAAATAAAGAACATTGCGTCGGATTGGTATTCATTTATCTGAAGCAGTATTTAGACATAGCCAATTAAAAATCACGATGGCTCGAGTACGTTTCTATAAAAATTTAAAAATACAAATAATATCAAAAAGTGGCGCTACAATTAATGTGGCACGAAAGGAAACGCTTTGAAAGAAAAAAGTCCTTCCGGCCTGCACCGGGAGGAAAAGGTAGCTTTCCTATATCTTCGTTTTAAAATTTTAGCTAATGTTTTTGGAAAACATCAAGCTAAAATGCAAAGAAACTGTTTACAAAAGATTCGTTAATACTGAATTTGAATAAGAAATTCGCCAAATTATTGAGCTATAGCCAAGTTGACTTCATTTATGAAGACTTATTTTGGTCACCAAATTTGGCGATATTTTGCCAAATGTCGCAAGTTTGGCGAGAATTTGGCGCTAACGGATATGAACGCTGTAAAAAATTTGCAGCAAAGTAACCGGTCATTCGGCAGTTTTTATAAAAACCAGTTACATAACCGTAATTTAACAGTATTCTTACCCTAATATGAGCCTTACCCTTTATGGTCAAAATAGCGTTAAATTACGGTAATGTACGGTTAAGTACGGGTTTTAAAGAAAACGGTCGAATGACCGGTTACTTTGCTGCAAAATTTTTACAGTGAATACATAGTTTTATGCGTATGATTGGGTAAATGATTACAACAATGAAAGAAAATAATTTGCGTGAAATCGCGTTCACAAAAACTCATAAATTAATCGTTGTTTTTTTGCAATGTGCTGTTTTGTAATGTGTTCAAAATGTCAGTCACCCTAGAATTTCAAACTGCTCTATCTCAGCCATTTTTTAAGATAGAGGTAAAACAAAAAATGCTCCGGAATCCTTGTACCAAGGCCTAACACGTAAGCAAAAAATAAATTTGAATTTTTAACTTTTTTGTAAATTTACTTTAGTTTTAAATCTTTAAGTTGCCATCATCTTGAAACAAGATAGCGGACCAAGCTGGCCGACGAACTCGGTCGAGACATTGGTGAGCTTAATACACACAATTAGTTTCATCCAAATTGATTTATAAATTCGAGTGTTATCGTATGACATAGGTCAGATATATAAATAAACACATGTGGGTGCAGCCAGGCTGACGAGTACATCCACATATGTTTTTTCATATCCAATTCTTGATTGGTTCTCTTGTGGTCCAGTTTTCCACTGAATAATGTTCATAATTAATTTATTAATCCATTTGTGTTTACTTAATAGCAACTCCAATTTATAATTTTTTTCCCCTTTCTCTCTCTTTCTTTTTAAATGTTCTTCAGGTATGAGTAAATTTGGCTAATTACCATTGAAGCACATGCTATGGTAATTTTATGATTGCACAAGTTAATTATTAGCTATGTGGTATTCTGATTACACATTATCATTAATTATCTCTTTGTAGATTTTAGTAGAATGATATTAGAACTTGATATGTTTTTGAAATTCATAGATATTATAATTATATATATATATATATATAAATATATATATATATATATATATATATATATATATATATATATATATATATATATATATATATATATATATAATTATAATATCTATGAATTATGAATTTCAAAAACATATCAAGTTCTAATATCATTTTACTAAAATCTACAAAGAGATAATTAATGATAATGTGTAATCAGAAGCAGGAGAAGAATTTGCAAAAATGCTAGCCTTACTGTTTTCCAAATGTCTCGAGAAATCAGATGTACCAGAAGATTGGAATAATGCTGTGATGGTGTTACTTTATAAGAAAGGAGAAAAGGAAAACATTAAAAACTACCGTCCAATCAGCTTACTGTCAGTGATTTATAAAATTTTCACCAAAGTTTTAACGACAAGACTTGAATCAGCTCTGGACTCAGCTCAACCTAGAGAACAAGCAGGATTTCGAAGTGGATTTAGCACAATGGATCATATTCAAACAGTAAGGGAAGTTATAGGAAAACATAAAGAATATAATTTACCTCTCTGTCTTGCCTTTATTGATTATGAAAAAGCATTTGATTCGGTCTACACATCTGCAGTAATTACTTCTCTGGAGAACATTGGTATAGACAAACCTTATATCAATATCATAAAGAAGATCTACAAGAAAGCAACAGCCACCATCCGTTTGGACAAAGGAAAAGCGAAGATCAAGCTTGAAAGAGGAGTAAGACAAGGAGACACCATTTCGCCTAAGCTTTTTACTGCTGTCTTAGAGAGTATTTTCAAGAAGCTGGATTGGGAAAACAAAGGGATTAGAATAAATGGGGAATATTTAAGCCATCTCCGGTTTGCTGATGACATTTTAATTTTCAGTAATAGCCCTGAAGAATTGCAAAATATGCTAAAAGATTTGGCAGAAGCTAGCATTAATGTGGGATTAAAAATAAATTTGGAAAAGACTAAGGTGATGTTCAATTCATTTGCATCAAAAAAGAAAATTGTCTACAACAACACTGAGATTAAAGATGTTGAAAGTTATGTGTACCTTGGACAAGAAATATCTTCAGACAACAGTATCATGAATGAAATCAATAGAAGAATAAGAAATGGATGGAGTGCTTTTGGGAAGAACAATATTATTCTGAAAAGTAACATGCCTCTTTGTTTGAAAAGAAAGGTGTTTAACCAATGTGTTTTGCCTGCACTAACTTATGGAGCAGAAACTTGGACACTAACAAAACGGATGGTACAAAGATTACAAACAACACAGCGAAGTATGGAAAGATGTATGCTAGGCATAACCAGAAGAGACCGAAAGAGAATAACGTGGATAAGAAGTCAGACGAAAGTTTTTGACATTATCGAGAGAATTAAATGGCTAAAATGGAAATGGGCTGGGCACATTGCAAGAAGAAAAGACAATAGATGGAGCACAAACACCCTACAGTGGTATCCCAGAGATGTAAAACGACCAAGAAGACGACCTCAAGTAAGATGGAGTGACGAAATCAGAAAAGTGGCCGGTGTTAATTGGATGACTAAAGCACTAGACAGGCAACAATGGAAAAATCTGGGGGAGACCTACATCCAGCAGTGGATTGAAAACGGTTGATGATGATGATGATGATGATATATATATATATATATATATATATATATATATAAAACTTTAAGTAAAATTTAACATAAATCAACATTTGAACGGAGGGTGGTTTTGGGATTTGGGGGTCATGATCGGTGAAAATATACCAAAATTTTCTGCTTTCCTCCGAACGGCTGCAATAGGTAGCTTTATACTTTTTTGTATTGAAAGCTACCTAAAATGTGTATTTTGAATTATAAACGTGATTTTATATTTATTACATAAAATTTAATGAAATGAAGATTTTTCTGTAATTACACATTTCTTTTCTACACTGAAAAAAAAAAAGTGTTGATTTTACAATATAATACTGGCATCCCAGCTGCCACTATTATACCGTAAAATTAACAGTAATAAACAGTAAAATAACAGTAAAATAACAGTAAAATAAGCAGTAATACGCTGTCGCGCAGTGCGGCAGCGTATTACTGCTTGTTTGTTTATTACTGTTAATTTTACGGTATAATACTGGCAGCTGGGGTGCCAGTATTATACTGTAAAATCAACACTTTTTTTTTTTTTCTTGCAGTGTAGAAAAAAATGTGTAATTTATTTTCTTAAATGTTCTGTCGTATTTCGACCGATGCGCCTAGCAGTGTATTAAAATAATTCATTTTGGAAATATGAGTGTGCCTTAACCCCTTGGGGACGAGCGACACGCATACGTGACGCATAAGATGCTCAGAATCTTCGATTATTCCCACCAGTTATTTTTTATTGTAAGCTTTGCCTTATGTAATCCTAGCATTTCTGCGATTCAATTAGGCGAAAATTTCTGTTTTGAAAAACCGGTGGTAAAAGATTAAAAATTCTGTAATGGACGCTCGTTGCGAAGGGGTTAATACACTGTAAAATCAACAGTTATTTTTTGCAGTGTAAATTGTGTGGGTTGTAATCGATTCATTTCTTTATTGTTATTATTAATTATCCTTCAAACTTTTAGAAAATGTGAAATTAACATTCATTACACCTTTTAAAAGCTCTTTTCTATTATAATTTGTAGTAATGTTTTATTAAGGGTTACATTATTGCCGAAGTAATTTGGTTTAATTGTCTATGTTATCAGAAATAGAGTGTTTTTCAAAAGAGGATCAGGAATAAAGTCATACATTCAGTAATTTTGTTCGTTTTAATGAGTTTTTTAACATGACGATTCATAAAAAATGATGTTTTTCTTTTTACAAATGAGAACAAAATTTTGTTTATTTTAGAAATATCCATAATATAAATATCCGTAAACAGGAGTATATTTTCGTAAATTTCAATGAAAAATTTGCCATATGTATGTGAGAAAACGCAATAATTTCGGTGGGGAAAAAATTATTCAGTAAATTATTTGCAATTTTTCATCGTAAAATAAATAGATGTAGACGTTTTAAACTCTTCTTTTTTAATACAATCTGTTTTAACAGAGAGCGTTGGGGGGGGGGGGGGGGGGGGGGGGGACAAAAATTTCTTTATGTTCCCAATATTAGTCATTTTCATAGGCTGATATTAAACAATACCAATTTCTGACTTGACATTTCCATTTTCCTCAAGAATACAATATTTACGTATTACATTTCGTTTTTTTTTTTAAACTATTGTCAAATACAAACTGACTACTTTATGATATATTTTTTAATTCATTTTTGTTCGGAAATGCATGACATTGGCAGAGGTTTTTATTCAGAAACTATGTAATCGAAACACTTTTTCCCTTTTTGGGTAAAGCCAGAAGATCTTTCAGAAAATACTGCCAAAGTCGGCATTTTGAACTGAATTCCGAAGCAAAAGCGCGAGAAGGGAGAAAAACGCGTCGTTACGTGACACGAATCACTTATAACTCAATAAGTAATTTATGTATAAAAAAAATGGAAAACTCATTTCGATTCCAAATCGCTTTCATAGTCAGGCCTGCAAATTTTTTGCCTTTGATTTTGAAAAAGAGTCTGAAAATTTCGCATTGTTGAGAAGGTCATTTGAGAACCACCTTAAGTATAAGCCTTTACAATGGCGTCGACGATGGGTTTCTACTTCTATAATGCCCAATTTACATGGCGTTACAAGCAGCATTCCATATTTTGGTTTTCGATTTTATGTATATAACTAGCAGGCTTCGCCCGCTACGGTAGTCGTTTTCTTCAAACGAACCTTTACTAAAACGAAATATATCGTTGAATTTGACCTTGTGTTTTAAAGCAATATGGACCTTTACTTAGAATGTCCTTCTAAATTGCTGAAAAAGATGCGAATGCCATTGCGCTATTATAATTTCTAATCTGTCAGAAAAAAAAAATGTGCTTTTATGAACCAACACTTTTAGTTGATCATTTATAGTAGGATTTGGTAAAGAACGATAGAAGGATATGCAACTAAAACCAAATTATTTAATTAACAGAGCATGTTCTATCAAAATCCGTCCAGTAGAACTTTTTTAAAAGACTAATATTTCATAATCAGGTTCCCCTGATAATACCCCCTCCCCCCCCAAAAAATAAATAAATAAATAAATAAATAAAATAAAATAAATAAATAAATAAATAAATAAAATAAAATAAATAAATAAATAAATAAATAAAATAAAATAAATAAATAAATAAATTATATAACAAAGTAACGTAATACGATATTTTATATATTAAAACCTTCTGTAAAAATTATATAACTAAACAGTGAAGCACTATCAAAATCCATTCAGCAGAACTCAAGCTATAAGCGGCCAGAACGAAATTCCCGTTTGAATTTTATATATAGTATAGTAGATAGAAGTAGATTTTAATCTGAAAATAAAATTCTCTGTGTATGATTTTTTTTTTTTTTTTTTTTTTTTTTTTAATGCAACAAAACTTTTTTCGTGTTTTGAATTTTAAACAGAAAGATATGTCACTGAAATTTCTTTTTAATATTTTCTGAAATTCTTTACTATTTGAAGAATTCGGACCCTACAAAAAGTTTTTCAAACTATAAATATTTCTTTTAAAAATGTTCATGCTTTGAATATCCTGGTTTAAAGTTCTTATTTTAAATCATAATTTTAAACTTTATTAATCATGATAATTATTGTAATTTTAATATTAGTAATTGTGTATTTCGCCCCAATTCTTTTTCCACATCTTTCTGTCGTCTATTAGTGTTTTGGGTCTATATTTAGACAATATTATTTTCGGAAATTCAACAAATCTATGGAAGACACTAGAAAGTTAAATGCAATTTAAAGTTGCCTGTATATATAAATTTTTATTTTTAAAGGAATTGTGTGGTTCGATATGTGGTTGCTTATACTTTGTTCTGATGAAGGTCTACTTATTGACAAACCTTTGAATAAATTCAACATTTATAGTTTCTCACTACTTTTGATATTATTTTCTTAAGGGTGTTGGTCAGCAAGATCTCAAATTGCCCTCGCTAATGTTAAACCTATCTACTGAGACATGTTTTTATTTTGTAAATACCTCATCGGGAAATTAATATTTTTAATTCCTTTTTAAATTCCTACTATTAGCTCACAACCTCTATATATTTATATATCTTGTTCAAATTTTCAATCCTTAATAAAATACTTTGTATTCATCCTCTCAAGTTCAAATACATTTTTTTTAAACTTGTAGTGGATGGCACTGGATGTTAATACAGTTTTTTCAAATATTAATTCATTAATTAAATTAAATTAATTAATTTTAGTTTTATATGGGAGAAAAAAAATTCTCCCATTGTTTTCATAAATGAAATGAAATATTTTCCTCAAATGAGTGATGCCACAAAAATAAAATACCGCAACGATGATTATAAAAAAATGTTCAATAAAAATAACGTGGGACATTAATGCTGCACGGGTTTATTTCATATATTTATGATTAAAAAGCAAAATTCAAATTCAAATGCTCAAAAGGAAATTCGCTTTCTATTTTGCCACTTAATATTGTGATTCTGTCATATGTATTTATATTAATTGTAATTATTTAATAAAAAGTAACTAAAACAAAATTTTTCTTTGTTGACCTAAGTAGGAATTGACTTAAAAAAAATTATTTTTATATTACTTGTTTCAGTGTACGTCTTCTTAAAGGATGTCTCTTTCTTTTTTAGCTGACTTGCTATTGATTTATTTCTAAAATCTATGCTTAATTTAATATTTTATGTGTTAAAAGCTGATGAGCTGAAAATCTGAATTATTGTAATAAGTTAGTAAGCGAGCAAGATTTTAACACTTCAAATAAAATACAGTACATATTTTAGAAATATTTTGAGAACGAAAAGATAGACATCCTTTAAGAAGAGTTACACAGAAAAAATAATTTTACAATATTAAATTCCTGATGAGATATTTTAAATATACGGATGCATTCCATGCCCATAGGTTTGACATTAGCGAGTGGAATTTGAGACCTGACAGACCAACACCCTTAACAGGTACACTCTTCATTTGGCGAAAAATAGAGAAACGATCATTTTTCCAATTCTTTGCTTAAAATATATTTAGACATCATAGTATATTCTGGCAAAGTTACATGAACGACCGGTGATTTTAAATAGTATGTGTAAAAGGCTTTTTATTATTTTCATTTTTCTCAGTTTGTGTTTCTTCAATAGATCAGTATGATCAAAATGTTAAAACTTTAATATATGCTTTTGAATTGACTCGCTATTTTGATCGGACGAAAAGTAAATTTTATGAAATTAGGGGTCGGATTTTCAACATAAATAATTTTATTTAAAATAAAAATGTTAAGTAAATAGTCATTTTTACTCTAATTTTCCATATGACATGACATTTATATATATTAAACGCTAAGGTACGTGGCGGCGAAAAAGCGGTTATTTTTCTTTTGCCGATGGCAACGAGTGAATTTTTTAGAAAATCAAACCTGCTAAACCTAACTTTAGCCTGCTTCGTAATTTGTTGTATTAAGAAAACTATTAGAGGTATCGATATCTACGTAGTTTATTTTTCTGATTTCGAAAATGCAAATTTTGTGAAAATCGGACAGTAACTTTTCTTAATTTTGACCAAAAAACTGACTCACCATGAACCAAATGACTCAGGTGTTTGAAGGGGTCGTATTGAATTTACTTCCGCTTCGGGGTCCGTCTCTCTATTTACTTTCCGACAGACGAAAGGGTTTCGTGCAGCGATTTTTTGAGTGTTTTCGCGTTTCGTACGATTTTCTGACAGAACCGGGCAACGCCTTGCGGATCATCTAGTTTTATTTATTTTCTCTTAAACTAATTAACTTTTCGGAAATTTGACCCCTATAGTTATAGAATACACTTGTTAAAGCATGCCAAAGAATATGTTTCAAAAAGTTCAAAATTGTAAAAGAAGTGAGGTTTTTAGATATTCTTAAATTTAAAAAATAAATATATTTTCTAAATTTTACCACTATAATTAACTTTTTTTTCTTGATTAAAACATTTTCTGTCATAAAACCATTTAATAATACATCAAAAATGTACTGTAAAACACTCAAATAAAAAAATTAGTTCAAAGGATACCCCAAGTCCCCTTAAATCTTATAATACTTTTATAAAAACAGCTCTTTGATCATGTAAATATGCTGCTTAAAATACACACATTTAGCTTACGAAACATTGTTACACTGCTAAAATATATTTTTAGAAACTCTTTCATTTCACTAAAAGTTCGACTAATAGAGATTTTACTATGTACTTTGTTTGCTTTCTCCTTCTACTTTAGTGTTAATTTGTAAATTTTAGAATTCCTCGTTTTACTTGCTTAAATTCTACCTTCATGAGATCGTTGATGACCATCTTTACTGAAAACGTAATCTATAATCTTCCGGTACCAAAAATAAAATAAAAATCAACGACAAATTTCATTCCGCAACATCTTTTTTGACGGCATTTTAGGCATGAAACCAATTCGTTTTCTATCTCAATTATTATGAATAACCCTTGATTGACCAAAAGAAAGTCGGATGTTCTATTTTAAAGCAAAAAATTATTACTTACAAGGGTTAATGTAAAAGAAAAATGAAATATATATCTATATATATAATAGTTGCATTTTTGACGAAAAGGTGGCGCTTCAGTTCAGAATATAGTTTATTTATGGTAAAGTACATTTTATGTAATCGGTCTCTAAATGTTAGAACTTGCCAAGGTGACGCCAACCACTTATAAGTACAGCCGTCACACGATTAAAAACAGCCAGCACAGAATTGGAGTACACCAACTGGGCCAGTGACATTAGCTGATCCCTCTAAATATATGACTTTAAGTAGTCCCATAACCAAAATTCATTAGGTGTAAGAGCTGAAGGTCTTGAAGGCAGAGAGACTCAAGGCACGAGCACGAGCCTCTCCAAATGTAAACCTCAGTAATGGCGTGATAGAAACAGTGATGCCTGTATGCTATTAATTCTGCATAAATGTTACAGATCAAATTGTATCGAAATTCCTTTAAAATGTAATTTCTTTAATCTTCAATCAAATGTTTGAAAAGAAAAGACCCTTAAATCAAAATCTGACCAATATCTTAGGAAAGATGTTGCGCAATAACGCATGGTTTAGATAATCAGAATAATAGCATTGTACTGCAACGTCACCTGTTCGCCAAAATTGCGACTATTAATATATATATATATATATATATATATATATATATATATATATACATTACATTATAAACAAAAATCCGACATTCATGTTTCTAAGCATTTTTGTGCAAACCGCATATTTTTGTTGTACATAGTTTACTAATTATCAACATTTGTAAAGTCCCGAGACTTTCTTATTGTTTTTGCTGTTTTACAAGAGAAACAAATTTGTCTATTTAACTTCTCTTCTTTGATTTTTTTTTTTAATGAACTTGTCTTGTACTTTTATATATTTTAAATTTTCTACTTATTATTTGGATTAGAGCATATTATTTAAATCTAAAAAAATGGATCACAATTTGAATTACTTTTGCATAACTGATATTGCATATGCATATTTAATATTCATTAAGCTCACTTGTTGTACCATTGCTAATTTTGTGCATACATTTTTCTTTAAATTATAGAAAAATGAACATATATAAGCAATAACCCGTGTTTATAAGCATAAAATGTGCAAAGTAATCAATGCGTAAAGTACTTTTTTTTTCCTTGATTTTGTTATAAGTAAAACTTCCACAAAATGTTTCTAAAAAAAAAAAGGTAAGCACTATTATCCATATATATCTATCTTAACATGTAATTTCAGTTCCGAGCAGTGTATTTCGCTAAACGAAGCATATTTGGCAGTAAGAGTTTCTTTTATCATTACTTCCGTCATTCCTTTTTTTTTATTCAATAGCATAAATCTTTATAGAGTCGTTGAATGAAATATATTGTTTGATTTTTTTAACATCCAGATATCATTGTTGTGTTGTGGTACTTAGAGAATTTTGCTGGATCCGTTTTTACTTGCAAAAACACTACCAAACAAGTAAAAGTAGTACCAACCACCTGAAAAAAAAACGTCAAATGTAAGAAGATAAGCATAAGAAGCATATACTAATATAATAATTGCATATAATGAAGTATATAATAATTGCATATAATGAAGCATATAATAATATTTTGATTCTTTAAATAATTTTATCGTTAAAGATAATTGAATATGTATAAGTAAAATCAAGAAATTTTTTGAAGCAATCGATATGTATTAAATCAGCATCATTTGAATTGTTAAAGGAACTTCACTTGCTTTTAAGATGCTAAAGTTTCACTAATTAACATATAAACATAAGATTTAATAAACTCTCGAACAACATAATACTTCTGTTATAAATGTTTTTTGGGATAGAATAAAACTACAACAGTTATAGGTTATAGTTAGACATTTATATCAATAGTTAGACATTTATGCATAAATATAAATCAAATATAAGCAGAAAAGATACTGTCATCTAGTAAGCAGCAGAGCAAAAAATCTTTAAAACAAACAATATGTAACATGCTTCTTTACGATAGTAATAATAATAATAATAGTAATAAATTGTAATTGAAATGTTAGCTTTAACAAATTACATAGCGAACAGTTTAAAATAAGATTAAGTTTTTCAACTGTGACCGAACATAAAAAATGTAATTTAAGTTCTTTTAATTGAGCTGCAGCGAAGAAATTTGACAATGTTTCTTGAGAACCATTTTGTTTCAGGTACAGTATGATGACTGACTGTATAACATCTACTGGAACTTGTAACAATTGGTTAGGATCTCTCGAATCTGTAACCACTTCACTATAATCACAGCTATCACTCGTGTGAAGATCTTCAACTGTTCTTGACCATTCAGGTCCTCCATATTTAGATTTGTCTGGTCGAATATGATATATATTTCTCTTCTAGACATCTCCATCTTCTCTTTTTATTGCGTACGAACGAGGTGGAGGACATTCTTTAATTATGATACCTTATTTCCAATGCTCTTTCATCTTCTGTTTGAACCACACTCTTGTGTTTTGCACACCTGCTTATTATCATACTTAATTTGAGCGATTTGTCTCGTCTTCAAAGTTACTCGTTCATATTCAACATTAAATTTAGACTTCAATTGCTCTGTTTGTGATAGCAGGAAGGACCTCAACTTTCGACCCATTAGTAACTCAGCTGGTGATGCCATATCCTTTGCTAGTTAGATTCCGTAGTCTAACAATATAACATATAGATCTTTACTTTTTATAGATTTGTAACTTTAAAAAGATAATTCTATATTGTCTGCACTGTTCTGTCAATTTTTTCATTTGCTCTTGGAAAGTGAGGTTATGAAATATGAGGCAAATCCATCGGCGCATACCAAAAACATGTTGTTTTTGTTTTTGTTTTTCAGCTGACACGGCTAACCATTATTGCATATTAAATTTACATAAAATAAAACCACAAAAAAGATAAAATAAGTCTACTACTGCTTTACGAATATTTTTAAACCCACTTAAATGCTACAGATTGATATCTAGCAATAACATAAAATGGACTTGCCCCACTTTCAAATGTAAAGATCTCAATTATTATTTTTATCACTTTAGTTCTTTCTTATCTGTCTGTCTATCTATCCATCTATCTAGATTTTAATTCCTAGAAAAAGCTATTTACAATTAAATTATTAAATCAAAGTTTTTAAATGAATCAAAATACAGGGTGGTCATATTTAAAGTGACAGTACTCAGCGTGCTCTGCAGCGTGATCTAATCTCGAGAATGCAGCCATATTTTGTATTATGATTAAACAAGATGGGAAACGAAGAATTCCGAGAAGAAATAGTTTCAAAAGTCACCGCTAGGTGAAAATGTGGTGCTGTGTAATAGCTATATTGAGCTACTGTTGCCATATTGAGATCGATTTTAATTGTTAAAGGTACTAAATAAAAGTTAATTTTATTTCAGTATTGTTTCTGCATTTTTTAAACTCTCTTTTCTATTTCACAACGCCACATTTCCACCTAGCGGTGATTTTTGGAACTACATTTTTCTGTCGTCTCCCATCTTGCTTAATCATAATACAAAATTTGGATCAATTCTCGCAATTAGATCGCGCTACAGAGCACGCTGAGTGCTGTCACTTTAATTATGGCCAACCTGTATTTAAAAACATCATCAGCCTTTTTCAAATAAGCAACAAAAACAACAATTTGCTTTACGAATTGTCAGTTTTCTCGGCTGTTGAAAACTTTCAGTTATAAAAGACAATACTGATTTTCATGTATAAACAGAGTGCGGAATGTTTGTCTTAATAGCTTTTGTTTCATATGTTCATGTATAATTTGTCTAAAAAATTACTTGCTACATATGTCGGAAGAAAACTTTTTCTTTGAGAGTACTGATATTTAAGTACATTTAATCAAACGGTTGCGAATACAAGGAGAAATAATGAATAATAATAGTTAAAGTATTTTTTTTATTTACCGTGAGTAAAAAGGGCCTTGTTAGAGCAAAAAATTGACAAGCAGAAGCTACTGGTGGGCTGATAGAGGCTAATAATCGTATCTAAAAAAGAAAATATTTCATAAATAATAACAATATTAATAGCCATTGCAATTACTTATTTAAATCCCAAACTCACACACAAATAGGTTACATAAAAAAGAATACTGTTTTAATAATGAGAGCATCCTCCATTCCTCTTTCTAAAGCCTTAAACTAGTTGAACTGTTCCTGATGAATTATATATTTTTGTTTCCTAAAGATTAGATAAATTACAAAAGGAAAAGAGGACATCACCCGTTTAACTTAGTAACTAGAACTGACGCACACGCACACACGTATACATACAGAGTGTTCCCAAAAGATATGTTTTACTTTTTAACACCTTCCAACATAGTTGAAAAGTGTTTATGAATTTCGTTTGTCTGTCTGTCTCTAACTCACGTAAATATACTGGGATTGCCATGTAATTGATGTATGTTATTGAAATTATAATGGCATGTTCGGTGTTAAAAATTAAGTGTGTAGCGTATATAGTTCGTTTATAGGGACACACAAAAGAATTCCGTTGTATTATGGTCTATGGAGAAAAATCGTTTGTAATGTATTTTATTGGCGTTACACAAATTTCAAAAATATTGAAATTGATATACATTACTGAGAAGCACAACAAGATGTTTACTGTAGAATATGGTGTGCATAACATTTATCGTTCATTTACAGGCACACACAAAAGAATTGGGTTACAATATTGTCTATGAGCTATTATTGGTGGAAGTGCATTTTCAATTGTCGTATGCGTTTTTAAATGTAACTAATTTTACGCATATTACTTCTTGTGTATAAATTCTATAGACCATGTACAGGATGCATAAAAGAAGTCATTTCTGTTTATTGTCGGAAATTACTGAAGGGGAATTTTCAACTGTGTTATGCGTTTCCTAATTGAACTAAATTTCAGTATGCTATGTAGCAGATATACAAATATATAGATCATATACAAGGCTTCATAAAAGAATTTAAATACTTTTACAACTGTAGATGGTAATTGCTGAAATTGCGTTCTGAGATATGTTATGCGTTTTTCAAGTTGTTTACGTAAATATCCTGTTTCAAGTTATTACACTGGGAAATTTTGTTACAGTATTCTGAGTGGGTTGGAAAGTGTTTCATAATTTATGCTTGACGCATGATTTTACTTTCTTGTTTAGTTATTGGAGATATATGGACAATATAAATTCCAAAATTCTTCAAAATAAGGTAAGGAATTAAAATTATGTTGATGAAATAGTCCGGCCATTATTTTAAAAAGAGTTATACTTTTTTAATTTTAATACGATGGGTCCTATCCTAATAATATTATAAATCTGATTGTGTGCAAATGTTAGGCTGAAGCCAGCGTCAAAATGGAGCATTTAATGTTCCTGTATCTTTGCATATACGTTGATTATAACCCTCCAATGAACATAGGCCGGTTTTTGTTCATTTTATTCAAATATTTTTCTTAATAATTCAAAATTTCGTTATTTTCATAGAGAATAAATGGACATTTTTCCATAAAATTTAACCATTTTACTTTATCGTTGCTAGAGCTTTGATCGTTGCCAATAAATAAAAACACGAAAAAAAATTCCTCAACAATTAATTTTCAATTGAACGATTTTCACGTGAAAAATGAAAATGAAAAAGAATTCAAAAGAAGATGAATTTCCGTGATATTCGAAACAAAAATATGGAGTATTTGTTATTATACATGATGAAGTATGAATATCGGTTACATTAAAAAGATCTTTTTCTGTCAAAAAACTGCGTTATAATTAGAAGGAAAAATGAACAATAGTTATATTCTTAAAAATAGATTTCACTTGGACCATGGAACTATGAAAAGGATCCTCATCGGCTTGGACAAATATGACGTCATAAATAAAACATGTATTTTCAAATAGTCGTAATAATACAAGGAGCATGAATATCAATGTATAATGAAAGTAGATAGATAATGGACGTAATATTTAAGATGAAAAACTGAAATATTTTTTATCGATACTGATTAATAATTAGCTTGAGTACCAGTTACATACAAATGTGAGTTTTCCGCTAAAATTTACGTCCTGATTGCCAGAAAAAGAAAATTAACAAGAATTATGGCATTAAAAAGAGATTTCTCTGAGGAAAATGTGACGTCATATTTGAAATAAACGAGGCTAACGAAAAAGACAGGCTACCGCGGTGCATTCCACTTATCTTTTTTTACAGACTGCTAGAGTGACGCGATGCTCTTTTCATACACCTTCATTGGTGCATTCGAGCATCACGTGACTCCGGCGGTCTGTAAAAAAAAAGATACGCGTAAAGCACCGCGGTAGCCTTTCTTTTTCGTTAGCCTCGTGAAATAAAACGGGAATTTTCAAATGTGTTTTACAAGGAGCGGGAATTAATTCCGTACATTAATAATACAAGGATCAGTAAGTATAGAAAGTAGATTAGTTTCACGACATATTTAAAACGAAAAATTGAAATGTTTTTTTATCTATACCGATTATTAAGCATGAATATCAGTTACATACAGATGAGAGTTATTTGCCAAAAACCACACCATGATTATTAGGAAAAGAAAAATAAATACGAATCTATTATAATAAAATCTGACCGCGTGTTTGTATTTCGCAACTACTCTTTTCAGATTGTCGAACGCAACGCGATTTACCTAACACCGGTTATCATTCATCCGAGGATGTCATAAACTCACAGAATTTTAAAAAAATGATTTAAATTCCGAGAAATTATTATTTATTTATTTATTTTGTAAATTTTAACGAAGTTTCTCTAAAAATGGCAACTAAATTATTCCATTTTTGTGGATAAAAAAGAAGAAATAAAACGGATTAATATATTTTTTCTCATTAAAATTGAAAAAAAAAAAAAGAATTTATTTTCAATTTGACTAGAGGGTGAAAGAAAAAAAAATCTTGATTACCGTAAAATTTTTGAAAAATAAAAACGTATTTTCACATATTCAAACTTCATGAATCAATTTATTCTGGAGAACAAAAATCGTCTGTCATCATATTTTCATTTAGAAATAAAGATTTTTTTTCAGTTATAGATTAAATCAAGGAGGCAAATTTAAGCTCTTTGCATTTAGGGCTACAATAATTGCTCCCTATTCACAAGAATTGAATTTAATGATAAAGAATATACTATTTCCATTATCTTTGAAGCATTGCTATTAAAACGTTTCACAAAGGCGTTAAAAGTAAAATGGTTTACCAGGTAAACTTGACATATGTTTTTATATAATTTGCCGATTTACACGATTTTCATTGGCCCGCCTTTTTTCATTGGTTGCAGTTTCCTTTTCGTGATTATTTGTCACACAATTTCACTTTTTTAAAACTTAGTTATGTCAAGGACTCTATAACATAGAAATACTGTATTGTCTCCTATGGAATGTGATAAAGAGTTGGTTAATTATTTACGTTTCTAATTATCGGGAAGGAAATATTTTGCTTAATTAATGCATTTATTCTTCTTTTAATGATACGTGAACGAAGTCACGGGTAACAGCTAGTAAGTTATATTTAAAACAATTTTCTCTATCCTCTGACAAGTAAAACAGCAAAACTCCATTCTTCTGCGACCAAAGCTCACCTAGTTATGATAATTTGAATTTTAGGAAATTTCTGACGTTTCCTGCACAAAAAATAGAAAAACGCGTTTTTAGTATCGGAAATCTCAGAAATTTCATAAAATTCAAAGTACCATAACTCGGTGAGTTTTAGTCATAGAAGAATGAAGTTCTTACCTTTTTACTAGTCAGAGTGAAAGGAAAAATTTTCTAACTATAACTTATAAAACCCAGAGACCATTAAAAATTTCAAAAAGTGTAACTCTTTGAAAATTAATGGCTGGATTATTTCATAAACTTAATCTTAGTTCCTACCTTATTTTGAACACTTTTGTAATTTACATTGTTTACGTATATGTATATATATGTACGTACATCGCATTGTACAAATCTAGCTACACTGGAATTACTGGAAATGAATTGGGCTGCACCACAAGATACAATCGAAGAATTTGCAACGTCGATTGTTGACAGAGAACAGGACAATATTGTTGGTACTTCCAGTGCTCGTGGGGTAGCTCGGAATGTGTATATACTTTATTGTACGGTATGAAAAATCTTATGAAATATTATCCACTTTTATCCGCACAAAATCAGGCGTGTGCAAGAGTTGCGTCACACCGACCATGATAAGCGATTGACTTTTGCTCTCACCTTTCTTGCCAGAATGGAAGTAGATGATGCTTGGCCGTGGAAAATCTTATAGGGAGACGAGACCACGATTACTTGAATAGATGTGTAAATACCCAGAACTTCCGAATTTTGGATTCTAATTCGCCAAATGCATTCAAGGGATTTCGCTTACAATCACCAAAGATAATTATTTGATTTATGTTTCACAGCGGAAATGAGCATAGGTCCAAGCTTCTATGAGAACATTGCCTCGAAAGGACCGGTAACCTGTTTTGTTACCAGAGAGAAATTTCGGTACATGTTAAACAACTCTGTCATTACGTGACTTCAGCAAAGACAGTGTCTGTAGAAAATCATTTTCATGCAAGATGAAGCCCTTCCAGACATTGCTCTGCGAGTACAGCATCTGCTACTACATAAATTCACAAGAGAAAGAATCATTAGTTGCTGATTTCCAACTGAATGGCTGCCTCGGTCTCCTGATCTTACTCCATGCGATTTTTGGCAATGGGTTACCCAAAGTGCAAAGACTATCTTCGAGATGTCCCAGACTCGCCTACGTTGAAGGATAATCTATCACGGGCGGTACGGGACATTCCTACCGACATACATTTCATACTTCGTATTACATTAATTATCCTTCAATGTTACTTTCTGTTGTTTTGAATGCTGTGCACAGAATGTCGGTCACTTAAACGGAAGCCACACCGAACCTGAATTGAATGTGCTAAATAAAAGGTAATTTTATTTCAGTATTAATTCTGCATTTTTTAAAACTCTTTTTTCTATTACACAGCGCCACATGTCCCCTAGCGGTAGTTTTTAGAACTTTGTTTAGCGGAATCCATCACATCATGTCTTGTTTAATCATCTTACAAAATTTGGCACCATTCTCGCAATTAGCGCTACAGAACGCGCTGAGTAATGTCAGTTTAATTATGGCTACCCTGTATATAAAGCTACATTTTATTAGTGCATTTGATGTCGCATCATATGTTATTCAATTTTAGTAATTATTCCCCTCTCATTATAGGAATTGCAGATGTTGAAGAGAAATATGCATGGCTCAGTTATATTATTTATTTAAGATTTTTATTCTTTAATTTCCCTTCTAATTGCTGCCCATTCCAACATAACCCTTTTGCTGGGACAAGTTGATCAAAATTAAAGCTTAGAATTAAATACATAAAGGTTTCTCTGGGGTTGGCTAATAGAATAAATTAATTTACCAAGATAATAATAATAAAAGGAATCCTTAGAGATTAAATTTTGGATATGTTCCCCCATCGCGTTGTGTAATTTCGAAGTAGCCCATTACCCTTTTTGAGAATGATCATTCTTGCCCTTAGCTGACTTTTAAAGTGGAAATCTAAATAAACAAACACATACTAGATAATTTAAATGAGAAGACTCCAAATAATTAACACTATTATTTATTTACAATATTTACAGTTATTTCAAGAAAAAAAAAAAGATTTATCAGAACACATCTGATTTAATTTCCTAACAAAATTTCTCCTATAATATTGGCATTACCACTTTGATCCTTGCAAAGGATACTTATATTTGTTTGTATTTATATTTAAATTGATCTTTGACAACATTATTTGTTTACAATTAAAATACTGACTTCCATTTGTGACTAAGGTCACACTACCAGCTTCTCTTATAATATTTTGATAAAATCAAATAAACTGGGGAATTACTTAGGTCAGAGTCATATTTACCTCTACACATTGATTGAAGAAGGTTTCTCTTTGTATCAGAGCACTCTTTCCGCTAACTAAATAGCACTGCACTTATTGAAAATGTTCATTTCACAAAACTTAGCTTAACTTCCCCACTCTCCATATATGTTGTTCGGGTTCGTTGCTTTCTTACCATCAGAATTGCCACTCACTCTATTTTCCTCTTTCGGACCGCACAAGATTCATCGCGTCATTTTATTTCACCTCTTCCTTTCGCTTCTGAGATCGATGTGTGTTCTGTTTTCATTCTTTTTCACAACTCCTTTTTCATCACCACGGTGGGCCGTACTTCGTTCTGCCCAAAATTTGCATGACAGTGCTTTAAGCCCATCCTTCTTTTTTTTCATTGGGTAGTTGATCTCCCGTTTTAACTGAAATTTGCATAACAGAGGGTCAGTTTCACCTCCTCTTTACCAACCCCAACCAATGGCTATGCATCAGTTGTTTCTGTAGCGTGTTGTTTTCTTTCTCGGAACTACGTGTGTGTTCTTTGATATTATCTCCCAGACCAACTTAAATCAAAGTTCTTCTTATTTGACTTTTATGGCTTAAAATTGTCGCCAGCGAGTCTCTGGTCATAAATTTGCCATCCTAAATCTTTCAACTGAGGCGACTTATGGGAAAGTCCCGATAATGTACTTTCCTTACATTATCTTTCCCCCCGTACTAAAAGAAAGAAAACGTCCAGTTTTCTTTAGCATTGCATACCCAAGAAGTCCATCACCATTGCAGATAATCTATAGATCACATAGATGATATCAGTCCACGTTCATCTATACAGAATCATATTGTAGACTAAAGTTCATGCAGAGGAAAATGTTCATTTGTAAATTACTTGTGTGACTTTAATAAAGAACAGTTCATATATGTACACATTTCCTAAGTATTCCCAAACAATTTAGAGATAAAATATTATCATTAGTACAAAAAAATTTAAATTTTGTGGTTAAATATAACCGGTGTGTCTAAGATAGAGCACTCACCAAATTCAAAATATCTAAATAGCCAAACAGACCATACAAAACAAAAAGATATAATACACTGTGATATGTAAGGATCAGTATTCAACTTTACAATGATTCTTGATAATTATTTTTAACACAATACATGCATCATACAATATATAAAACCCAATTCAGGCAAAATCTTACAATTACACATACATAACTGAATATGTAAGATACCTGAGAGAAAAATTATGATAATGAGTATACATTCAAAATATGTATATATATATACATATTTATATAGAGCAATAAAAGTTTTTGTCTAGCTCTACCTCTCTATACTTTGTTGAGAAAAAAAAAATCCTATAGATACACGTGATTTGGATAAAATATACATATGAGTATATCAACAATATACCAATAGAGCAAAGAGTTTAATCCAATATAAAACTGTACATCCACATTCTCAGATTTTCTTTTTTTTTTCAAATTATTTAATTATATCTAGTGCTACTAAAATTGAAACCAAAATTAGGCCAAAACAAACCAAAAGGAACAAATGTATGCATACATATATATATATATATATATATATAATAGCAATACTCTTCTGAGTTCGATGAAATGGCATGTCTTCCACTTTACAATATTTACACATATTAATGAATGAATTCAGCACTATATCTAATTAATAAATGCAAACAGACAAATATTTTAGATGGACACAAAAACAGTCCTAGCAATCTGAAAACATGACACATTCATGATGTTGTAACTTTATGATATTCATCTACTACTTGACCCAATTTTATGGATTAATTCAGTTACCATTTGTATTGTCCATTCATATGATTGTTGTAATTTTATTATATACATACAATTCTTTCGAATTATTAAACAACAAAGAATGAATAAAAAGAGAAAAAGTGAAATTTTTCTTTAATAATTTTCCCTTCTTTCCTATTTTATTTATTTTTTATTTATTTCTCTATTTCCTTTTCTTTTTCTTTTTTTTTTTAAACGCCTAAGCGTAAAAATTCTCATGTTAATTCTAACATGTTGAAAATAATAACTCCCCGTTCTGTCACTGTTAATTTTTTCTGTCCGACAGAAAGAAGAAAAAAAAAAACTTCTACTCAATGATAAGAATCGGAAAGCTGCGTGACCTCGGGTCATACTCTCACCCCGTTTCTGTCAATCATGTAGCCCTACTGAACAGGTGATTCATTCCTTCCTCGTACACCTGAAAATGCTGGCCTAATCCCATACCACGACCGGTTCAACACCTAAATGCTTCTTTACCTGGGATAATGCGTTTCTAACACGCCCCCTGAACGCACCCTTTTTTTTTTTTCAACCCTGCAGGTGAATAGCGTTTGCGATCCTTCCGTATGCATAACACCTCAACTCACCTCAGATCTACCTTCCTGATTTGCCCCGTCACATGGAGTATGGCTGCGAATTATGATGTAAGTTTACGAGTTATTATTCTCATTATTTATTTATTTAATGATATTTATATCTATATATATAATTTTTTGATATATATTAAAAGCTTAATTATTAAAACTGACTATAAGCCAATTGTTTAAACTACCCTTCGTCTTGACCCGTAAATTGAGATCAACCAAATAACATGCACGTGGTCTTTCATGCAATTCAATATTAAGACAAAAATCCATTTCCCGTTAAATATGTTACCAAATTATACCATCTTTATATAAAACAAATATCCTTGAAAGTTTATTATCATCTAATCACGGCCTTATAATTACAAACACTTAGCGAGAAGGAGGAAAAAAAATGACTTCAAGCCTACAAGATCGTGTGAACTAAGTCATCTCCACGCTAAATGATTATTAAATGGTATATGTCCACTACCGGAATGCCATACATTTATTTCCTAAAATCCGTTATCGAATTAATTTCATAAATATGCATATGGGAATCTTATCAATTTCGGTTCCCCTTTAGATGAGCAGCCCACGTTGAAATGCATAGTACTTAAAAGCCTCTGAATCACTGACAACTTTTAAGATTATCTCCAAATGCTCATTTAAAAAAAAAGTTTAAATATTTTAAAACCGATAAAATTTATTTATTTATTTATTAATCATTATAATAATTATTAATATCATTATTCTTATTATTTTTTTTGTATTATTATTTCTTTTATTTATTTCTTTTTTTTTTTTTTTTTTTTTTTTTTTTTTTTTTTTTTACTACCTATCTACTTATTAATAAATAACATCTTAGAACATTTAACCTAACTTAAATGGGAAAAAAAAACTTTTATTTATTTATTTATTTATTATTATTGTTTTTAATTACATATTAATTGCCCGCCACCAATTACTGCAGTTAAGAAACTTTTGCCCGCAAAAATTTCCAATTAGTGTTGGAACTTAATATGCAATTAGCATCCTAGTAATTAAAAAATTTTACACAGCTGGAATTATATGTATATATACTTTATTATTCATTATTATTAATTTTTATTTTTTTTTTAAACTCAGCTTAACGAATTAGTTAATGAGATTAAATGTTAAATCCAAATTGTTTAGTTAAACTAAAAAAAAATAATGTAACTTAATTAATTAATTAATTTTTTTTTTTTTTTTTTTTTTAAACGGCTTGGCTTTACCATGCAAATGTGAATGAAATGATCTTTTGACCGATTCATTTCCCAATTTCATGCAGTCTTTTGAAAAGTGAGCCTTAATTTATAGAAACAAGAAAATAAATTCTGTCATTATTATCATTATCACTTAATTAATTAACTGAATTATTTCCTTTCGTCTTATTATTATTATTATTATTATTATTATTATTATTATTATTATTATTTTATCGTTCTCTAAGAGTTTAAAATCGTTATCTAAATTTTCCAAAATAAACACGAAATTAAAACAAAATGATACCATGAAAACCGAATGTTCGATATTTGTTTATCTGTTTATTGATTTCGTTTTTTTTCCTTTTTATGATGTGGCCCCTGCCAACCTGACCAAGCGGACGAGCTAGGAACCAACTGCTACCGTTTCACGCCCCTGGAGGAAACAGAAATTAACGTCCAGAATGTATCAGTGTCAACAGGAAAAGACCGGGGGACGCATACGGAAAACTCCCCCCCGGTGTGTGTTTGTGAATTTTAGTTTTTTTTTTTTTTTTTTTGGTGTAATATGGAAAAAATTGGTGTGTGTCAGGGACGCCTGGATTTTCCCCCAAGGAATAGACACACACCCAAAGAGTGCACCCTCGCGAAGAAGACATCAACCGAGTAAGTGATACCCTCATTTATCTATTTTTATTTATTTATTTTTATCTTTACTGACCCTTCCTTCCGCGAAGTTGTCAGCAATGCTTGTTGACATGGCAACTGGGGATGTTTGTTGATAAACAAATCCCCACTCCGCGCCTACCTGGTACGTCACCAAAATCTTTCACACCGCCTCAGAGATTTTATTGCCCTGCGTAACCTAGCCTAGGGATTTATTATTACTTACTTGCTTATTTTTCTTTATCCAAATATTTATTCAATTGATTATGTGATTTTCTTTGTTTTTTTATTATTGTTTGTGATACCTTGGGTCGCTTTTACTATGAAATTATTTCTTATCAAAATTTGAAAAATGTGCCAGGGATATCTTACTTTATGTTATTTTATTTTACTTATTTATTTATTTTTTTTTAACCCTAGTTGAGTATGCCATCGCTGTTTTGAGAATATTTAAATTTGACAGTTAGTAGAATTCTGCAAACCGCAACTAAAATTTTTACATAAACTGTTTAAGCTATTAGTCTTTCTGTAACAGTAACATCTTACTACCCCTTTTTAATGGTATTTTATTCCCACTATTCTTCCTCTGATGAGCTTGACTCCTCTGTTTTGCACCTGTCAGCATGCTTTGGTGCCCAGAGTCTGTCAATGTGTCTTTTTATAGTTCCTTTACTTTCTTCCGTTACATCTTGTAAAATGTAATTGTTATTTCGCACTTTTCGAACCACCTTAAATGGGCCTTCAATTTTTTTTTGTAAATCAGTAGGGTTAATGGACTTAAGGTAAACTTGTTGTCCTAGTTCAAGTGTTGTAATTTTATCAAGGTCTTCCTCTTTCACATATTCGGCCATCATTTTCTCCTGCTGTGCCAACGCTTGCAGTCTAACCTCCTGCATGTGGTCCATTCGGTTTTTGACATATGTCTGAGTGTGAATTTGTTCTGTTGGCATGTGTGCAGTAAAAGGAGTGCGTAAATTTCTTCCAAAAAAAAGGAAGGCGGGTGAAAATCCCGTCGCTCTGTGCTTCGCCATATTGTATTGGAGTTTGAAAAACTCTAGGCGAATGTCCCATTGTAAGGAACTTTGTGCCATGGCTGTCAGTGATCCTTTCAGTATTCGATTCACGACTTCTATCAGGCCATTTCCTTGGGCTCTGTAAACTGAACTGAAGCGAATTTCAATGTTTAGAGCACGCATGTACTCTTTGAATACCGCTCCCCTAAAATATGGCCCATTATCTAATTTTAACTGTTTTGGCAATCCAAAATAACTGAAGTATTTATTAAAGACATTGAGAATAGTCTGGGACTCGACATTGCGAATAGGTATGGCTTCTAGGAATCTTGAAGTAGAATCCATAATCGTGAGAATAAATTTATTCTTGCGAAGTGTAAGTGGAAGCTTTCCGACGATATCCGCATGTAATACACTCCCTATCTCATGGTCCTTAACCATTTTTTGAATAGGAACTTTCATTTTTTTATGTGGCTTTGCGGTGTTACATGGTACACAATTGGCACAATAAGTTCGAATATCTGTATACATTCCGTGCCAAAATATTCTACTTTTCATGGCTTCATAGGTTTTGTCAAAACCAAAATGCGGTTTGTGCACTTCTTCCATCAAAGCAATCTTTAAAGCATCCGGCGCTATAATTAGTTCTGTTTTCTGTTTCCCCGGTTTTAAAATTAGCATCTTCTCTTCATTTAAAGTATACCTTTTGGCATTTCTGTTTTCTTTACCTTGTTCTATTTTCTGAATTATTTTGCTTAATTTCTCGTCTGAATATTGATGTTGTTTAATATTCTCATTAGATAATGCGGGATTAACGGAAAATAAATTATTGTGTAAATTTGTATCCGTAATAATATTATTTATATTTCGCGAAATATAGTCCGCTGGGTTGGTGTCCCCTTTAATGTGATCGAATTCATAAGAGAAATCGCTGAGATTTATCACCCATCTTTTAACCAAATCGGACTGATTCTCTAGATGTAAATTTTCCGTGAGAGCCTTGGAATCGGTGAGAATCTTGAAGTGTCTGCCTTCCAACATAGTTCTGAAGTGTAACACCGCTTCATGAACCGCTAATAATTCGAATTTCAAGCTCGGGTAATTCTTTTCCGGTTCCCGTAATTTTCTCCCAAAAAATTCAATAGGTTGTAATTTTCCTTCAATTTCCTGCGCCAGTACCGCTGAAATTGCAATTTTTGAGCCGTCTGTGATTAAAGTAAATTGTTTGGTGTAATCAGGAGGATGTAATGTTGGGTTGTTTATAATTTCATCTTGGATTTTCTTAAAGGCCATTTCAGTATTTTCATCCCATTTAAATTTAATTTTATCTTTAGTAAGATTAACTAATGGGTTTACTATTTCCGCATATTTTGGAATAAGTGTTCTAAAGTAGTTAGCCAAACCTAAGAGTGACCTTACTCCTTTTTTTGTTTTAGGTCTTACTAAACTTTTAATTTTATCTATATTCCTTGTGGATGGTGAATAGCCGTGCTTGTGAATTTGAAAACCAAGAAATTCTATTTTATCTTTACATATTTGCATCTTGGATGGCTCAATTGTTAGATTATGTTGGATTAGCGCCTGTAACACTTCTTCCAAAATTCTTAATAATTCTGATATAGTGTCAGCCCCTATTAAAACATCATCAATAAAGTAGGCTACCTGATGCTTGTTAAAATGACCCAATACCTTATTTATCAGTTCAGCGAAATAGGCGCTCGAATTGCGAGTTCCGAACGCAAGTCTCAGAGGTCGAAATTTACCATTTTCTGTAATAAACGATAGTTTTTGGCTATCTTCAGGTCGTAAATTAATTTGGAAGAAAGCACTGTGTAAGTCAAGTACTATATAGTACTTCTTCCCACTAATATTCTGTAAAATTTCTTTAATATCTGGAATCGGATAGGAATATGGCTCTAAAATCTGATTTAACAGCCGGTAATCTACCGCCATTCGAAATTTAGGATTGTTTTTGTTATCAGCTTTTTTTCTTACAAAAATGACAGGAAATGCGTAATTAGAGTCCGATTCCTCGATGATTTTCGCTTCTAATAATTTTCTTATCTCTGTCTTTGCATATTGCTTCACTGCTTGTGGCACTTTATAGGGTTTTGTTTGAATGGGATAGTCGTGGTTAAGTGTAAACTTTGGTGTCACCAGTGAGCATTGACCTAAAGTTTGATAGGATTTCGAAAAAGCGTGTACATGCTTTAAAAGAATTTGTTTGAACGAATCCTGTACATCCGATGGTAAATGATTAAGATCAAAATCTTCCTCATTTATCTCTGCCTCTCTTAATTTATGTACATCTTCCAAATTTAATGCATTGACCTCAAAAATTCTCCCTTGCTCAATATTGTCTATAGATTTATCTTGTTTGTATTCCAAATTAGTGAAAATTTGCCCGATGTTCATACCTGTTTCTAAATGTATCTTGTTATTAGTAATATTTTTAATTAAAATATTTATTTTTCTGTTACTTGGGGTGTCATGGATAGATCTTTCATAGAAAATTTTATTTTTGTGCTGTATTGGTTCTAGGATAAATGTTTGATTTTCCTCTAATTTTATGGGGCATTCTAATTTTACAAATTTTTCCTCCCCTGGGTTTATAATATTATGGCCTACCGTTTTTGCAAACATTTTCCCCTTTGTAGGTTTTCTGTATTTTTTAGTCCTTGTGTTTTGTTCTGTAATTAATGTATTTACTTCCCCAGTGTCCTCCGAATCTTTGATGTTTAATGCCATTTTTCTTCCTTTGAATTTAAGATACTTCTCTTCAAAATCTAGAACCATTTGATTTTCTTTTAAGAAATCGTACCCTAGTAATAATTGATATTTGCGGCCAAAATCTTTATTTGTAACATAAAAAGTTCCTTTTACAAAAGTGTCCTGTAATTAAAATGACATTCTAATGCACTGTTTGAATATAATCAGTGAATTTGTAAGTGTTTGAATCTTAATTTGATTTCCCAAATATTTAAATTTTATATTTGCTTGTTTTAAATTTTCAAACAAAAGCGGTGAGATCAAGCTCACCTGTGCGCCTGAGTCACAAAGGCTGTTAATTACAATATCTTTAATTTTAAATTTAATTAGAGGAAGTTCATTTGTATCGTTCTGTACACTTGCAATAGTTTTATCCCTTAAAGTATGCCCGCTATCGTGAGACTTGCTCGGGTCTTCTTTATCTGTATTTACAAGTCTCGTATTTAGTTTTCCGCATCCTTATCTTTGTTCTGCTTGTATCTTTTATAATTGCCCCTCTGAAATTTACCCCTTTGATTACTATCCTTGTTACTGTTCGTATGATTTTCTCTGTTTTCCCTAGAGTCCGTATATTTATTGCGATAGTTATTCCTCTGTGCACCTCTATAATTTCCTCTCTGTTGAGTGTAATACCCCTGTGCATCATAATTATTAAAGTCAGGTTGATAATAAGTATACGGCGTGTTGTAATGTTGTTGTGGTGGGGGTGGAAAAGGTTGAGCATTTGGTACATGATTATAGTAAATATTACCCTCCGGAAATGCATTGTGAGAATCGTGTCTTTCATACTGGTTATAATTCTTGTAATTTGCTCTGTAATTACCCCTATTGTTTATAAATCTATGCCTATAATTCTGGTTGTTGTTTTTATTAGCTTTATTATACCAACAACTATCCTCATTGTGTGACCCCTTCTTGCAGATATTACAAAATTTTTCGACTTCCTCTCTTTTTTCGATTGTTCCCAATTTTATGTTATTTATTTCTTTTGATAAATTATTAATCTGCTCCGCCGTTTCTACATTTAATTTCAATAACTTCTCAAAAAGTTGCGATTCATTGTTAGCTGTTATAGTATTTACCTGTTCTGCCCCTATATTATTGTACGCCTCTTCTAATTTAATTGCTGTTTTACAAGCATCCTCAAAATTATCGGGAAAGGTTTTCCTTAAATCCATACTTAAATCCGGTCTAATCGCATCCAAAAATAGTGTCAATCTTACTAAGTCCAAAAATTTCCCGTTTCCGTTCGGATCAACTTCTGTATGGCTTTTCTCTATATAAAGAGACGCTGCGTTTTTGAATTCGCTAATAAAACTTGTTAAGTCTTGTCCCGGTTTCTGTTTCAGATTAAAAAACTCAGCCTGTACCTGTGTAAATGATTTCTTGATTTTAAATAAATCCAACAATTTCTTTTTGAATTCGTTGTAGTTTTTCTCTTCTATAAGCGATTTATTTTGTGAGAGTTTCTCTCTCGCAGTACCTGACAATTTTGCTTTCAAAATTGTAAGCCTCGCATCGTCTTTTAATATTTGTTTAGTTAAGTCCTCAAATTGTCTGAGAAAATACTCGCAATCACTTAACTTTTTCCCATCGAAATTCGGGATTAGAGAAATTATTGTGTCCACTGATGGATCTGCCATCGTGTTACTCGAATCAATTTGCTTTTCTTTATTTAACTTTTTTATATGCCCTCGCGTTAATACGCCAGAAAAACTCGAGTTCAAGCTATTTCTATGATTTCTACGATTCTTTTTTGGCATTCAGCTTTTTGATAATTAAAATTTATTTAGATACTGAATTCTAAATCTAACTTTAAAAATGCATGGAAATTCTTACACCTAAAAATATTATTAAGCCAAGTGTAAACATTTGCAAAATTTCAAAGATATCAAAATATAAATGCATTATACAATAAAGTATACAGTATCAAAACATATATGCATTAACAATCTACTAATACACTATTTTATCTGCTACATAAATCCTTATCTTTTTTTTATTATTTTATTATTCATATCATTTTACGATATCATTTGATTTTTTTTTTTTTTTTTTATTTACTTTCTTAGCACAATGTTTCAGTATACTGTTAAAGATCAAATACAAAGTTCATATAAGAGTAACATAAAATATACATACAATTACGAATATACTGATTTTTCTAAGTTGAATACTGATATTTACGAAATCACCGACTTGCTGGTAGTGGAGCCTTTTAGAGGAAGTCAAACAAACCATCAAAATAAAAAAAATCTCCATTTAATCTTCCAATAACTTATCATTAAAATAAAAGAGTTGAAATTATTCTAATTGACAGTTTCATAATTATTATTTTGCAATATACTATATAGATTGTAAATTTCCACAATTTGAATATAAAATTTTAAATTGATTACTTTTAACATGAGCCTGTATTTTAGAATACATTAAAGGTATTTAACTTAATGTTTGACAATAACCCAGTTGCAATTTTTTAATCATTAAAATTGAAAACTCAATTAACAATAATTAAGAACTGGACGGCACCAGTGAATTATATAGGAATTGCAGATGTTGAAGAGAAATATGCATGGCTCAGTTATATTATTTATTTAAGATTTTTATTCTTTAATTTCCCTTCTAATTGCTGCCCATTCCAACATAACCCTTTTGCTGGGACAAGTTGATCAAAATTAAAGCTTAGAATTAAATACATAAAGGTTTCTCTGGGGTTGGCTAATAGAATAAATTAATTTACCAAGATAATAATAATAAAAGGAATCCTTAGAGATTAAATTTTGGATATGTTCCCCCATCGCGTTGTGTAATTTCGAAGTAGCCCATTACCCTTTTTGAGAATGATCATTCTTGCCCTTAGCTGACTTTTAAAGTGGAAATCTAAATAAACAAACACATACTAGATAATTTAAATGAGAAGACTCCAAATAATTAACACTATTATTTATTTACAATATTTACAGTTATTTCAAGAAAAAAAAAGATTTATCAGAACACATCTGATTTAATTTCCTAACAAAATTTCTCCTATAATATTGGCATTACCACTTTGATCCTTGCAAAGGATACTTATATTTGTTTGTATTTATATTTAAATTGATCTTTGACAACATTATTTGTTTACAATTAAAATACTGACTTCCATTTGTGACTAAGGTCACACTACCAGCTTCTCTTATAATATTTTGATAAAATCAAATAAACTGGGGAATTACTTAGGTCAGAGTCATATTTACCTCTACACATTGATTGAAGAAGGTTTCTCTTTGTATCAGAGCACTCTTTCCGCTAACTAAATAGCACTGCACTTATTGAAAATGTTCATTTCACAAAACTTAGCTTAACTTCCCCACTCTCCATATATGTTGTTCGGGTTCGTTGCTTTCTTACCATCAGAATTGCCACTCACTCTATTTTCCTCTTTCGGACCGCACAAGATTCATCGCGTCATTTTATTTCACCTCTTCCTTTCGCTTCTGAGATCGATGTGTGTTCTGTTTTCATTCTTTTTCACAACTCCTTTTTCATCACCACGGTGGGCCGTACTTCGTTCTGCCCAAAATTTGCATGACAGTGCTTTAAGCCCATCCTTCTTTTTTTTCATTGGGTAGTTGATCTCCCGTTTTAACTGAAATTTGCATAACAGAGGGTCAGTTTCACCTCCTCTTTACCAACCCCAACCAATGGCTATGCATCAGTTGTTTCTGTAGCGTGTTGTTTTCTTTCTCGGAACTACGTGTGTGTTCTTTGATATTATCTCCCAGACCAACTTTGATTTAAGTTGGTTAATATGTTGGTTAACAAGTTCTTCTTATTTGACTTTTATGGCTTAAAATTGTCGCCAGCGAGTCTCTGGTCATAAATTTGCCATCCTAAATCTTTCAACTGAGGCGACTTATGGGAAAGTCCCGATAATGTACTTTCTTACATTACATTTAATTCCCTTTTCCAAATTTGTTCCCTTTTTCAGTATTTTAACGCTCACTGTTCTACAAAATACTTTTTCATTTTCCTTTCCCACCCTTTTGTTAAATTCAGTGGAACAAATTTTATTCCGTTTATTCTAATATCCTTTTTAATTCAGTTACACTAAAAATATTTCTATACTGTGCTGATAAAGTAAATGAAAACCATTACATCTACACTTTCAAATAGCCAGCAAAAATATACCCATCTGCTATCTCCTTATTTGGTCACACAGTTCTGTTGCTAACTGATTTCTTCATACACACCCTTTTTAATTACAATGATTCCCAAGCGCATCTGAATAACTCCGGTCCAAAAATATCTAACGTACTTATCAAAGTCATAACAATCTCTAAGGTTCGCGGGTTCAAGAATGCGAAAACTCTCTCGAGCCCCATTTGTGTGGTTTTTGCATTCCCACACATGTTGACTTCCGCCGAAATATTCAATAGGACGATTGATGCCAAAAATGGCTCTGTTCTCTAAATTTGTAATTGTCTTTATGCTCTGTTTGGAGAAATGATCGCCATATTGTAACCTTTTGGCGAAATGTAATTTTCATTTGATTTCATGTCATGATACCAGAAACAATGACTTCTCTTGCTAATCATCTTGCTTTCAACATGTAACATTTTCACGAATGATGTTACGGGCCCGGGTGCCCTGCGCTGCCGTGGGCAGCCAACGTTTTCCTGTACTTGTGCAATGATTTATAGAACCTGGGATTTATTAAAATACCTTCATCTACTCATGTCTGCCTGTTCTTCCAAATGTGCCTATTCTTATTTCTTCTGAATTTCTAGATTTCTTAGAAGGTAATGATGATTTTAGTCATCGAAGCACTCATCGTATCAAATCCACTTTACCACGACCAAGAACTCATAGTACAGTGCATATGAAAAATATTTTAATTCGAGAAGGTTATATGTTTAAATCCTAATAAATATTACATTCAAAACACATTCTAATCACAACAAATAAAATTTACATAGTTTAACTGACAAAAAAAGTAGGTAGAGATTGTAAATATAAACATTTTATATACATACTTGTGAAACATAAATAATCTGTGTCTGTAAATATATTTTATAGTGTACGCAAATAACAAAAAAAAAAAAAAAAAAAAAAAAAAAAAAAAAAGAATAGTTTTGAGTAAAACGCATGAAAAGTTAATAATTAATTAAAGTTGGTATTGAAGTACACTTTTTTAATTTAAAATTGACACTATTCTAATTTGAATATATTCATATATTCATATGATTTGTTTTGTTTGATTCAGAATTGTATATAAAGTTTATTAAAAAAAATATGAAAAACAAGAAAGGGATTTTTTGAAGGTTTAAAACTGATGACTCCCTTTAATTTGTGTATTATGAATAACCAGTAGGCCTGTACGAGGCTTTCACACTACAATTTTTGGGATTATTTGCTGATACGTTTTCATTAATTTTTAGTGAATTGCAATTTTTACTCTAACAACGCGTTTTAACGAAATGTGAACGCACTATGTCGAAAACCTCTTCAAAATTTTCTTGTCTGATACCTCATTCATCATTGTGCATTTTGTATGTGCATATAAAAAGATATGTTGACATCAGAAATAATATATATGATTTCAAGATTTTGAAATGGATAAAAAAAAAATCCCACCATGGTAATCCCCAAAAAACAGACAAAATGTGGAAGATAAAAAAGAAACCCCAATTAAAAGACATTTACTGAGCATAAAGGTACCTGGTATAAGCTAAGTTATTTCATTATCATTCTTTCTTTTTAAAATCAAAAATTTTATTTTTTTAAACATGGCTGATCTATAGTAGCGTAGGATATACAGTAGCAAGGGGAAGAATTTCTAGGGGCCCCAGAAAATTGTTACCTAAAAATTATAGCACAAAAATTATAATCTATACTAATATTATAAAGTAGTAAAGATTGTTTTTTTGTTTGTTTGTTTGTAGGGGGTAATCTCTGAAAATACTGAAGCTATTTCAAAAGTGATGGTGGCAAATTGATGGTGACAATCCCTGCTCCAACATAGGCTATATTTTATGTCGGTGCCGCTACCCCCAGGGGGGTGTAGAAGCGAAAACGTTCTAAAATTTCGATTTTTTTTGTATTGAAGGAGCTAGAAACATGGAATTTGGCATGGTAGTTACTTATACGATGTAAATGATCTCTAAGAACAAATTCTACTAAAATTCGAAATTTAAAAGGGTGAGATGAGCGAAAAGCGTTCTAAAAACATTCTAAATTACAATTTCTATGAAATATCTGGAACTGCAGTACCGTTTTCAAAAGTGATGGTAGCAAATTGATGGTGACAGTAATTATTCCCCTCTCATTTAATTCCCTTTTCCAAATTTGTTCCCTTTTTCAGCATTTTAACGCTCACTGTTCTACAAAATACTTTTTCATTTTCCTTTCCCACCCTTTTGTTAAATTCAGTGGAACAAATTTTATTCCGTTTATTCTAATATCCTTTTTAATTCAGTTACACTAAAAATATTTCTATACTGCGCTGATAAAGTAAATGAAAACCATTACATCTACACTTTCAAATAGCCAGCAAAAATATACCCATCTGCTATCTCCTTATTTGGTCACACAGTTCTGTTGCTAACTGATGTTGCTGGACAGTCCCTGCTCCAACATAGGCTATATTTTATGTTGGTGCCACTACCCCCAAGGGGGTGCAGAGGCGAAAAAAGTTCTAAAATTTCGATTTTTTTTATACTGAAGGAGCTAGAAACATGAAATTTGGCATGGTAGTTACTTATAATATGTAAATGCTCTCTAAGAACAAATTCTAAAAAAATTCGAAATTTAAAAGGTGTTAGATGAGCGAAAAGCGTTCTAAAAACATTCTAAATTACAATTTCTATGGAATTTCAGGAACTACAGAACCATTTTCAAAAATGATGGTGGCAAATTGATGGTGACAGTCCCTGCTCCAACAAAGGCTATATTTTATGTCGGTGCCAGTACCACAAGGGAGAGTGGTGCAAAAGCAAAAACGTTCTAAAATTCAAATTTTTTTTATACTGAATGAGCTAGAAACATGAAATTTGGCATGGTAGTTACTTATAAGATGTAAATGCTCTCTAAGAACAAATTTTTTAAAAATTCGAAATTTAAAAGGGTGAGATGAGCGAAAAGCGTTCTAAAAACATTCTAAATTGCTATTTCAATGGAACCTCTGGCACTACAGAACCATTTTCAAAAGTAATGGTGGCAAATTGATGGTAATAGTTTCTGCTGTAACATAGGCTATATTTTATGTCGGTGCCAGTACCACAGGGGGAGTGGTGCAAAAGCAAAAACGTTCTAAAATTAAATTTTTTTTTTATACTGAAGGAGCTAGAAACATGAAATTTGGCATGGTAGTTACTTATAAGATGTAAATGCTCTCTAAGAACAAATTCTAAAAAAATTCAAAATTTAAAGGGTGTGATTGGCGAAACGCGTTCTAAAAACATTCTAAATTACAATTTCTATGGAATTTCTGGAACTACAGAACCATTTTCAAAAGTAATGGTGGCAAATTTATGGTAACAGTCTCTGCTGTAACATAGGCTATATTTCTAGCCAGTGCCACCACCCACAGGGGAGTGCATGGGCGAAAAACGTTCTAAAATTTCGATTTTTTTATACTGAAGGTGTTAGAAACATGAAATTTGGCATGGTAGTTACTTATAAGATGTAAATGCTCTCTAAAAACAAATTCTAAAAAATTTCAAAATTTAAAACTGTGAGATGAGCGAAAAGCGTTCTAAAAACATTCTAAATTACAATTTCTATGGAATCTCTGGAAATACCGAACCCTTTTCAAAAGTGATGGTGGCAAATTTTTGATGACAATCCCTGCTCCAACATAGGCTATATTTTATGTCGGTGCCACTAATGCCAGAGTGGTGCAGGAGCAAAAAACGTTCTAAAATTGCAATTTTTTTATGGTAATTAAAAATCCATAAACTGAAGGAGCTAGAAATTTGAAATTTGGCATTGTAGTTACTTATAAGATGTAATGCTCTCTAAGAACAAATTTAAAAAAAAATTTAAAAGATTGAAATGAGAGAAAAGCGTTCTAAAAATATTCTAAATTACAATTTCTGTGGAATCTCTGAAACCACAGAACCTATTTCAAAGGTAATGGTGGCAAATTGATGGTGACAATCTCTACTCAACATAGGCTATATTTTACGTCGGTGCCAATAACCCCAATGGGGTGCAGGAGCGAAAAATGTTCGAAAATTGCGACTTTTCTATACTGAAGGAGCTAGAAACTTGAAATTTGGCATGGTAATTACTTATAAGATGTAAATGCTCTCTAAGAACAAATTCTAAAAAAATTCGAAATTTAAAACTGTGAGATTAGCGAAAAGCGGTCTAAAAACTTTCTAAATTACAATTTCTATGGAATTTCTGGAACTACCAACCCTTTTCAAAAGTGATGGTGGCAAAGTTTTGATGACAATCCCTGCTCCAACATAGGCTATATTTTACGTCGGTGCCACTAATCCCAGAGTGGTGCAAGAGCGAAAAACCTTCTAAAATTGCAATTTTTTTTATACTGAAGGAGCTAGAAATTTGAAATTTGGCACTGTAGTTACTTATAAGATGTAAATGCTCTCTAAGAACAAAATAAAAAAAATCGAAATTTAAAAGGGTGAAATGAGCAAAAAGCGTTCTGAAAACATTCTAAATTACAATTTCTATGGAATCTCTGGAACTACAGAACCGATTTCAAAAGTGATGGTGACAATCCCTGCTCCAACATCCTCTTTAATATAAAGCTATGCGTCGCTGACGACTGGGTTTTTCGCTAATCTTTGCCACAGATTAATCTCGGAAAATGAAACATTTGAAGTTACTGAAAAAAATAATAGCTCGAAAAGTATTTGTCAGAAAATGGTTAGACAAACTGCGTTTGAAAGATAAAAAATTGTATATTTCTTGATATAAATTTCAAATCTAATGATTATGCCACTTTTGAAATATTGAATTTCAAAAATTACCAAATTTCACAATGGAGTACCATAGCGAAACCTTCACACGTAAAAATATAATGATAAGGGCGACGTGTCCTGACGTGTATATTGGTTATAGCACGAGTCACAAATTATATATAGTAGCCTTATTATTCTGTTGAAATATAAAAGTGAATTATGAAATGTCAATATTTTGTTTGATTAAAGGTTCGTTAAGAGAAATTGACCAGCGTAGCGGGCGTAGCTTGCTAGTAGTGACTAAAAAAGTGGTTTAATATTTTGAATTACGTCGGGCACACAAAACACATGCTACGCCACTGCTGATTTTGAATAATCCGATTTAAATAAAACTAGATGGAACCCGTCAAAACTTGACGGAAAAAAAAATTACAATAACAATATTAGTAAAATAAGCTTGCGTATGAAACAGTCTTTCCAATATTTTATTTTAAGTTTTTTCCCACAGTGAATTACAGTACTATTTCCGATGCAAACTCCAAACAAACAATCCGTAAACAACCGTGTAATAATGCAAATCAGTTATGCCATATTCCCCACGGCAAGAAAGAAAATTTCCTGGACTTATGAAATATCACACAAATAGTATATCCCTACGTTCATCTCATATTCAGTCAATAAAAGAACATAGTAAATAAAGCGCACATCTCCCCCCCCCCCTCCTGTAATAATGCAACCGAATGAGCTCCTATGCGCATGTGCAGTGCATCTCCCCAAACGCGCCTTCGAAATTCGACGTTAAAAAAAAAGTTTTAAAATGTTTAAATTAAAAGTTTTAAAATGTCTTCTTTAATCCTTGTTCGTTTCAAATCCATATCTTCTGAAACGCATCCATTGTTGTAAGCTAATCAATTTTTCAATTCCTACTATTAGCTCACACTCTATATATTTATATATCTTGTTCAAATTTTCAATCGTTAAAAAATATTTTCTATTCATCCACTCAAGTTTAAATACATTTTTTTTTTTAACTTGTCGTAGATGACACTTGATGTTAATGCAGTTTTTTCAAATATTAATTCATTAATTAAATTAAATTAATTAATTTTAGTTTTATATGGGAGAAAAAGTTTTCTCCCATTGTTTCCATAAATGAAATGAAAGATTTTCCTCAAATTAGTGATGCCACAAAAATAAAATACCGAAACGATGATTATAAAAAAAAATGTTCAATAAAGATAACGTGGGACATTAATGCTGCACGGGTTTATTTTATATATTTATGATTAAAAAGTAGGAATTGACTTACATTTTTTTATATATAATACTTGTTATGTAAAGATGAAGAATTTGTTTTACAATAATAAATCAATCTGCAGATAAGGGAGATTTTTAATGTTTTCAAGTGTAATTTATTTGTATGATTTCTTCGGTTCCTTTTCATAATCAGGATAATTATTCCTTTTCCATCACAGTCGGGGATTTTTTCCTCTTATACAGTTAAATATCCAACGGATCTTTAAAAAATAATAATAAAATACAGTTCCTAGCATATTCTGACGCAACATATAATACATTAACGAATTCAACATATCAATTTTATGTTAATCATAAACTAAAAGTAGTTTTTTTTTTTTTTTTTTTTTTTTTGACAGATTTTAGTTTAGCGCCAAAATGCTCTATCTTATGGATAATCTGATCTAATGATTTATTAGGGGTTATTATTATTTATTTTTTTCAGTTTTTATGCTGGTTAGGAAAATCTATTTTCAATTGGGGCAACTTTTCCAGGGACTATGTTACATTATTAAAGCAAATTGATAATCATTGTTGAGATAGAATTGAAAAATATTTCATGCTTGAAAATTATTTAAAAATTCAGTTTTCAATTAAATTTCAATCGAAAATTAATTTTTTTTTCTAATTGATGATGTAAGAACCGAAATTGTAAAATGTAGTAAATAAATTGATAATTTGAAGTATTTAGCTGTCATTTTTGGCGATTTTCCTGTTACCTGTAAAATGTTTGATTTTGGTATAGACCAAACTAAGAAAAAATTGGGTACTTTTCCGTTATACGGACACCATTGTCGCCAAACATACATTTACATGCATGGCATGGTGTCCGTATAACGGAAAAGTATTAAAATTTGCGATCGATCAAATAATTGAATTTCGTTAAGCATTAAATTTTCGGCACAGATTTCATATACGCACCACATTGGCGCGATTGCAACAAAATGGTAATTTTATGCCTCACATGGTAACCCGGTTATTTTGTTTATATTGCTGTTGATTTACTTTTATTTTTTATTTTAATTCTATAAATTGTTTTTATTATGTATATCAATATTTTTTTATATCAAACTATCATTTATTTATTTTTATTTCCTTTTAAAAAAATAATAGAGGCTATTTCATTGATTACGTTACTTTATTTTGTATATTGAAATAAAAAATCACGTGCTGTTATTTCCATGCTATTTGTAACTAATATTCAGTTTTCGCCAAATTGGCGGGGTAAAAATTTTTTTTCCAATGTGGTGCGTATATGACATCTGTGCAAAATTTTCTTATTTTTAATCTAAGAAAGAAACAATCATGGGTTTAATTAATTTTGCAATATGCGGTGCAACCAAAACAATTTTGATTAAATCGGCACAGATATCACAGACGCACCGGGGTTCATTTTTGTCGCCAAAATGCCGATTTTTGCTTTGTATGGCAACCTGGTGTTTTATAATAAAATTGAATATGTGTGTAAATAAATAAAATAAAATAGGTACTTTTATGTTAGCTGGGCGTCAGGGATAGCTCTCCAACTCTTGCTTCAATTGGAATCATTTAAATTGCAACATTTTACGTGAGATTTGTTATTCATATTGCTATGTTTATGTTTAGATATTTTAATATGATTATATTACAGCTAATTTTAAGTAAGTTTTTTAAGATTTTATATTACAATGTTACAATATTACCTAGTTGACATTAGCTAATGTCAAAAGATTGGCGAACCACGGAGTTCAGAGAATAAACTCTATTCCTCGCAACAGTGGGAGTTGTCGACTTTATGACGTCATAAGCAGAAGTAAAAGTTTAATTGAAAATTACGGCTAATTAATTAAATTTTCGAACAAACGAATGCACGATAACATATCTGTGTCCAAATATCTTTCATTTAAAAAAATAATGATGTGATTTGATGCAGTAGTTTGTTCTCACGGATTGTCGAAAGAAAAAGCTTAGCGTTTTAAATATATAGATTGCATGAAATACACTGGTAGCCGTACAGTGTGACATAAGCTACGAGAAACACGTAACTTTTATTCTATTTTTGATTATATTATTGAATACTTATTATTTTCATTTGGATATGTTTATGCAAAACACCATTTCTGATATTTGCGTTCTCAGTTTTTTGAGTACATTATTAATATTTTTAATTACACTTAACATATTAGGAAAAGTTGAACATGGAAATAAATAGTATTTTGTATCATATACTTGCCTGAAACTGTATAGAATTGGATAGCCCGGAAATTTTAGCTTTCACCAATTTCGAAGGCAACCCAAGTGTCTGAAAAAGAAAATAAAATGGCAAAGATATATATTTTTTCTAAAGTAGGAAATATTTACTATGTTTTGATAGTAAACTGAAGATTAATTTAAAAAGAAGATTTTAAATACCAAATTTTCCAAAACATACTCCAGTGATGGTTTACATTTTTTAACCCTTAACTGCTGTTAGCGGTTTCACAGACGCCTCTTTTTTCAATTTTCACAGTTTAACTATTAGATACAAGTGACATTTTTCCTTTTCTTTCGGAGCCCTAGTACTAAAGCTAGAGACTTCTGAATAGGTTAATTTTAATTATATTAGCCCTGTACATAAACAGTATCCTATGAGTTAATCGAGTCTTTTATCCATACTAGGGGGCTCTGCCCCCTGCTCGCTACGCTCACCAACCCCCGTTCTGATTTCACAGCCTTTTAAAACCTGGTAATGTATCCTGTTTTAAAAAGATGATGATGATGATATCACGAACGGCGACTACCTTTTGTAATCAGGTTATAATGCTTTTTCATTTAATTCATCTTTTTTATTTTTAATATTCATGTGTAAACACAATTTTTATGACGTAATTTTCTTTATTTCCTGCTTTCAACACATGATCATTTAATTATTATTTTAAACTTTCATTATTGTTTTTAATAGTCTCGCGCAAATACATTTTTTATTTGAGATAAAACATAATCCTTTGCGCTTATTTAGAAATTGGCAACAATATAAAAAAATGACTTTTCAATAAAAGATTTTTTGAGTTTTTATTGTCCGACCGTGATAATTTTTTTAATTTCTGAAAGCTTGTTATATTTCGAGTCTGGTGGTATGAATTTCGAATCCGTAGGATGGCTAGAAAAAAAGTAATAGCTCCTCAAAAAAGTCCCTAGTAAAAAAGCGATGAGAATAACCCGGAATATCTACGCAGAATTTGATTGGTCCATTTCGTTTTTGGCTCAGTTCCAGATTACTTTTTTTTAATATAGAAGGATTTCGATCAAGCGGTCTCAGAGACCGTTCAAAGTAGCTATGCGACAACTTTCGTCACAGCAGTTACGGGTTAAATACGAAGTAACAGAATTTTGTAAAATCGATGTGCGCGGTAGCGTATTACTGTTTGCACGGCAGCGTATTACTGCTTATTTTACTGTTTAATACTGTTAGTTTTACGGTATAATACTGGCAGCTGGGGTGCCAGTTTTATACTGTAAAATCAACAATTATTTTTTGCAGTGTATTAGACTACCTCATTCTAGAACACGATTCGGTTCAAATAATTGTCCGAGAACAGAATCAAATTTTGCCATTAGAAATAATGAAAATACATTTAATTGGTTCCCTCGTTCCAACCGTTTTATTCCCTTCATTTACCTGTTTCAAACAACCATCTCTCTAGTAAAATACAGTAAAATATATAAATACATTAAAGTACTGTTCATTACATGAAGTAACGACAATTTATAACATTTTAATAAAAGTTTAACAAAGCTCGTATCCGTACTTTTATTGGTGAAAGTGGATGAAGAGAAACTTTTGATCACTTGAGATTGAGAAGGAGGAATGGTTTTGATTCCATTCTTCTTCTTCTTCTTTTTTATTAGATCATTAGGATCAATAATTTAACTTGCTGTTTTTGAATCTCAAAATGCATGAAATTCGTTAGCAGTGGGATCATTATAACTCATGTATATTTCTTTTGTGCTTGTGAAAACGAAAGAAAAAAAGATAGAAAAAAGAATGAAAAGGAAAGAAATGGAAAACGGAAAAGAAAACGAAATTAAAATCAATGGATTCAGCAACCTCGCTGAACAGTAATCTCATAACTCATGAATTTTGTTTTTACTGTGATCACTGCTGCACATTCATGCATGAATGCTTCGCGAAAAAAAGGTCGTTTGTATTACTGTTTTTTATTATTATTATTCGGCTGGTAAAAAAAAAATCAATGGATTCAGGAAACTTGCTGAACTGTAATCTCATAATACTTGAATTTCATTTTTTCTGGTATCACTGCTGCGCATTCATACATGAATGCCTCGCGTAAAAAAAAAAAAAAAAAAAAAAAAAAATGTTTTTGTTACTGTTTTTTTTCGGTTAGTTTAAAAAAAGAACTTCTATTCGAGAATCGAATTAAATTTCGCTTAAATTTTCTTGTTCCAAAATCGAATTGTTAGGCAACTGGGGAGTTCAGGAACCGGGGTTCCATTATAAGTCATACGTAAATTTTCTTTTTTACTATAGCACTACTATAAAATGTTTACGTTTGATTTTAGAGTCTCAATTGAAAGAGATTTCTGCACCGTCTCAAAAAAATGTGAAAAATTTTTGGAATGCCATCTTATATCTTATATATAAACCAATTACTTGTCTTAACCCATTTATGGATGTTTTTTTTTTTTTTTTTTTTTTTTCCCAGTACTACGTTTAATTATAACTGCTGTATATATAATACAATAATTTTTACATTATACTAATATGAATATTTCGTTTGTAAATTGTGTAAAATAATCATAATAAATGAACTAAATAATCTATCTAGAAAATTATTAATTTATTTATGAAAGATCCCAACGGCCCCAATTTTGGGATGCTAGGCATAAATGGGTTAATGAAAGCTAATCTCGTATGAGTTGTTAATTGAAAGTATGCTGCGATAGAATTTAAAATTCAACAAAACTTAAATTAAAGAATTCACAAAGGTATGGAGATTTGAGATGGGAATAAATATTTAGAAACTCTGAAAGTACGTTTGACTGAATTTTAAAGTATTGTTTATTGAAAATTCAGGAGGCAGTTGAGTTCAATTTATGGATTTTTTACTGGAACATTTACTGGAATTTTACTGGATTTGTGTTGAAGAAAGAAATCGGTATATGTTATTATGCGTTTTTCTTACTACTTGAAAACATACTATTACTATTAAAATGGACGTATAAGTTTTTACAATGACAATCTATGGTATCCAAAACTACCTCGTACTGAAAATTGGAAGAAAATGATCTAAAGAAAGCATGGATCTGTGCATATTTTACCTCATTTTTTCAAACATTTTAAAGATATACAAGGTGTTTCGAAACCAAGATTCCAAACTTTAAGATGTGATATATGTCCATCATTACAAACAATTCTTTGTATAGGAAACCAGGATCACAATTCATTTATTCAGCCAAAATTATACGGTGTCTCACTTCAGTCCAAACTCGGATTTTTATACATAACTTTAATAATAAATAAGTTATTTTAACGAAATTTGTAACAGACTTGCCTTTCTTTCTATGAAGTGTAATGATATCACAAAAAATGATTGGTAATAATAGTTTCCACTATGTGCATCCAAACATTACGAAACTAGACGCTCCATATTTCAGAATATATTTGGCATTACATGCGGTGTCACTGACTATATTACTGTTAACTTCCAGGATTTTTGTGTGGAGTCATCGCGTTTCACAAATAGCAAGTTAAGTCTGTTGAAAATTTCGTCAAAATATTATATTTATTGTTAGAGTTAGGAATTAATATTTAGATTCAACTTAAAGTGCGACATCCTGTATTTTTGACTAAATAAGTGAATAAGCAGACCCTGTGAGATTTGTTTTCGCTGTTCGATGATGTCACCTTTCAGGTTTGCCAGATATTTTAGTTCACGCTGTATTTTCTCATTTTAATGTATCATCAAAAATCAACAGTTACACATATCTTTATATTCCTTTCATTAGTCAGGGTTATGAATAGAATTCTATAGGGCGCTTAATGGATTTATGATAAGCATCATATCATTATGTTCCTTAACTTTAGGATGAAACTTGTGAATTTCATCTTAAATTTTTCCAAACCTAATTTTCAAGCAGGGCAAATTATGCAATTCTTGCTAGGTTATCCAAGATGTCTATATTATAAACCAAAAAAATTGTCCGTGAGTAACGTTGACCTCATATCGACGGTGACAACGATCTGACAATCAATTTTGTTCGTCTCGGAAACTTATTGACAACCACGATTTCAATACATACGAAAACATAGCACAATTTCAATTTTTACACCGTCGAATAGGGGGGGGGGGGCACTTTCAAATGCAATTTTTTTCAATGTATCTCAAGGTGCTAATTTTTTATGGTTAAAATCCTTTTCAAGCGAGATTTTGTTTTAAAAATCTCTCTCTACACTGCAAAAGATAATTGTTGATTTTACAGTATAAAACTGGCACCTCAGCTGCCAGTATTATACCGTAAAATTAACAGTATTAAACAGTAAAATAGCAGTAATACGCTGCCGCGCATGCGCGGTAGCGTATTACTGCTTGCGCGGCAGCGTATTACTGCTATTTTACTGTTTAATACTGTTAATTTTACGGTATAATACTGGCTGCTGGGGTGCCAGTTTTATACTGTAAAATCAACAATTATTTTTTGCAGTGTATCGCATGGAGCTCGATTGCAGAAGCTTGCAGAAGAAAACCCGCTTGCACTTAAAGCAATATATACAGTTTAGCACTTGTGTCTGGTTAAAATTTCATAACGAAATTAACACTTCATCAATTTAATTTAAATGTATTTATATTTTTCTTTGGTATTAAATATGTTTATAATTTCTATTATATTTTATGTAACGCACATAACAAGTTTAAATTTATTCATATTTTTTTTATTGTGATTTTAAATATGGTACCAATCTTCTCGAGATGTAATCCGTATTGTCGATTAATTAAAGAGAATATTATAAAAATTCGTAATATTAAACACTCTAATAACTAAAAGCCTGCTGTAAGTAGCGAAGTTAGTTGGCGATTAATTCGGCTATTAACCCCTGGCATGCGACTAATACGAAAGTATCGCTTTTAATAAATTTCAAAACTTTATTTACAAATATAATTGATCTTTTGTATATAAACATGATTTTTGACGTTGTTAGTGGGCAGTCTAAAAAAATATATATATATTAAATGTTAAAAATCTATTAGCGTTTTCAATGTTAAAAAAATGGTTTTTATCAATGTTCTGTAACCTGGGAAGCCCGGTTTGGATTCTCTGTTTTTTGTAATACAAAGTGTGATTAAAACGTTTCAAGGAATACATAAAAATGTGAGACTTAGACGTGCTTATTTAAGGTATTCAATTAAAAGAATTTGTCTGGTTTAAATAAAATGTTTAGTAAAGACTCTATAAACTAATATTTTCTTAGAAATTATCATGGGAATTATGTCACTTGTTTCTAAACGTTTCGCATGAAACAATATTACTATTTTGCAAAGATCGTTAAAATATGTGTTACATTATTGTTAAAATTATGAACAAAAATCCGATTAGAGTGAATTTTAATGCTAAAAAGCTTCGAAATTTCATAAACTTCAAAGTATCATAACTCAGTGAGTTTTCTTCGCAGAAGAATCAAATTTTTACTCCTTTACTTGCCAGAGGATGGAGAAAGCTTTTCTAAAATATAACTTATAGAGACTAGGGACCGTATAAAAATGTAAAATCTGTAACTTTTTGATAATTAATGACAGAAGTATTTCATCGACATAAACTTAAATCCTACTTTATTTTGAACAATTTTGCAATTTTGCAATTTATATTACCTAACATATATCCAACAGATAAAAAACTAAAGCGTGTTTCTTTTTTTTTTGTGGGGGGGGGGAGAGGGGGGGTCAACTCGTATAGCCTATTTAAAATTATGCTTAAGTCATTCGGACAGTCTAATTATTTTAAAGATAAACAGGAAAAAATAGAACAAATAAAAAAAAGGTAATAAATGGGGAGGATATTTTTCTTCAAAACTATATATAAATTATTTTTTCTAAGAAATGACATTAAAAAAATGTGATTGATTCTTCTATATAATACCAAAAAAAAGTCTAAAGTTGTGGACATAAAGAGTTCGTGTAAAATTGGTTTCACTCGTTTCTTGTACGAAAACACAAAAGGATGCGCGGCAGTGTATTACTGCTTATTTTACTGTTTATCACTGTTAATTTTACGGTATAATAATGGCAGCTGGGGTGCCAGTATTATACTGTAAAATCAAATGAAAGAAAATGTGCTAGGAGTTTATCCGTGGATTTATAAAAAAAAAAAAAATAAATAAATAAAGATGTAACATAAAAATTTCCTGAGTAATACAATTCTTAACTACAAAAATTGTAGAGAAAATCTAAAAATTAACAAATAAACTGGTAATACTATCAGGGGATACCCAGTTGCGAAGCAGCTCCATTCCTAGTAGATGAGTATTTGTGTATTTGTGTGACAAATCTTACAAGGAAGGTCTTCATAAGCGCATACTCAGAAAATTTTGAAAAAGATTACAGAATAGTCTTCTCATGAGGATATATACGTTTATAAAAAAAATGCTGCGGAATCTCGATATAATGTCCAAAAAAAATGAAAATTTCGTGTTTTTGGAGATTTATCGCTAGTTGGTGACGCAATGAAATAATAATAAAAAAAAAAAACGCTTTTATGATAAATACTCTTCTAGGAAAAACTTTTTCTACTCTTCATACTGAATTAGTTAAAGTAAGTTTAACTTAAATAAATACACTTTTATAACTACAGTTTTGCCATATATATTTGTATGTATATATAAAAAAAAATTAACTATCGTATTTACGGTTTAGAAAAAATATTAAATTGCTTCAAAAAATATTAAATGCGTCAAACTCAAAATTAATGTCCGATTCTGAAGCATTGTCAAATTGACTTCGATATCGTTAGAGTCGGAGACTAAAGTATTGTTGCCATGAAATCAACGACTTATTCAATATCGAAATGTATTATGAGATCGTTCTTAATCGGGCAGTTACTGTTAAAATACACTTAAAACTTATCCAGCCGCTAACACCTTGTAAAATTAAATAACTTCAGCAAACGCAACTCGTGTATATATATTGTATAGTCTTACAGAAAAAATAATAAGCTATTTAATCGTTTAACTTCATAAAGTACTATGCATTTAAAAATTAATTTAACCAGGAATTTTCAAATGCTTTAAAATTGCTTTCATTTGATGAGGGAAAAGTACTGCTCGCCAAATCGCGTCTTTTTGCGCCAAATACTCGAAAGTATTTTATTTTTTACAGATTTTCCACTGGAACTCCGCAGCTAAATTTGATTGATCCTTTATAACGTATATGAGTTGTTTTATTAGCATTTTTTTTTCAAAACATTCTGAGTATGCTCTTTAAGGAGACCTTTTTTGTTAGAGCAGGGTTATCCAACGCGGCGCCCTTTGAAGGTTCTCTTGGTGCCTCTTTGAATGTTTCATTTTCCTAGATTTCTTTAAAATAAAAGTTGCTCCAAAGTTACACTGCCTTAATATAATTAAATTTACATCTTTATTAATATTATTATTATTACAGGTGTTATTAAGGTTTTTGACTCCTTTGCTTGCAAAGACCCTGAGATCCCCCCACCCCTGTCATCCCCAAACCGCAGAAAAATGTAACATTAAATTTACTATGCTACGCTTTTGTTCAATTTTTTAGATGATCCACTTCCATGGAATGGCACCAATGATTACGGTTCTCAAATATATGTGTATCCTGCAAACGTGTAGGTATCGCTGTCACTGCTAAAGGGAGATAATATTCTTCCAATTTTCGAATCATGTGAATGGTTCAAAAGTCCCTGATAATTTTTAAAATTTAATATAAAATTAAGTAATTTTCGTACGGTTGTGCGGTTTGGACTAAAATGCTTCTCACGATGAAAAGTTTCCTTGAAGCGAATAATAAAAAAAATTGTTCCAAACTTCGCTCATAGATGGCGATACTTGTTAATATGTTTGGTTTATAACATGCGTTTCTTCTGATTTTCAGATTACTTTTGATGCTGTGACGCAGAAATGACGACTCCCAGTGAAAACACGGATTGCGTAGGCTAGCACTTAGAAACCAAATCCATCATTACTGATCAAAGGGAGTTTCGTGCCAAGTATAAAAAACTCCTCCATCTCGAAACAGCATTTTGGATTAGCATAAGAATTTTTTAGCAACTGGAAGCGTTTTGGATAAACAAAGAAATGAGCGGCCAAGTACATACGAAGGAAATGTTGCACGCTTCCGACAGGCATTTCTTTTCAGTCCAACAACATAAACAAGGAATAACAACATCGCGACAATTAAATATTCCGCGTACAACAGTGCATCGAGTTCTACATGAAGCATACAGAGTGCAGATGCTTCAAGCATTACAGTCGGATGACATGCCACATCGTTTGAACTTTGCTATTGAAATGCTGGAATATATAGACTCGGATGCTGACTTCTTACGACGCATCTTTTTACAGACGAAGCAACTTTTAATTTGTCTGGAAAGGTCAACAAGTACAATATGAGGATATGGGGATCGAAAAACCCGCATCATGTTGTTGAAATAATACGCTATAGTCCAAAAGTTAACGTGTGGTGTGGCTTAATGTTTAATCGTGTCATTGGTCCATTCTTTTTCGCTAAGCTTACAGTCACAAAAGAAGTTTACTTGGTATGATGTAAATTTTCGCTGTCCCTCAAGTTTGTCATTTGCACTCGAACATTTTTTGACAGCAAGATGATGCATCTCAATGCTGGGGTAAAATCGTAAGAGACTGTTTGAATGAGGAGTTTCCTGGCCGATGGATTGGACGAGATGGTCCATTGTTATGACCCCTTGTTTTGTTAGACTTAAGCCCCACTCTATTTCTTCTTGTGGAGTTATATCAAGGTCAAAGTGCATGTTTTCGGCGTGGCAGACATTGACGTACCGAAGACGAGAATCACACATGTAATCAAATCTATTTCACAATCACTACTAGCAAATACGTTGATTAAACTGTAGTACCGTTTGGATGTGGCTCAAACTATAAAGGGCACACACATTGAAATATGGTAATGGATTGCACGAAATAAACGCTCCACAACTGCTTGTGACAAAATAAATGATCTGTAATTGATTGTCTTGAGTTTCTGATGCTTCTTTCTGATAATTTAAAGTACAGCGCCATCTATAGGCAAAGTTTGGAACTATTTTTTTTTATTCGCTTCAAGGAAACTTTTCATTGTGAGAAGCATTTTAGCCCAAACCGCACTCCCGTACGACAACTACTTGATTCTATATTAAATTTTAAAATGTGTCAGGGATTTTTGGACCACCCTGGTGTATTGGTTGTGATATCTTTAATGTAGTCAAATGTTCTTCAAAGTAGTCAATTAATGCCGGATAAAACATTCTCTGTGAAAAGGAACAAATATAGTAGAGAGAAGTTCTGCAAAGATCAAGTGCTTGTCCGAAGAAATGCAGATGGCACGGGGAAAATTATAAGCTGCATGTGACTGATAAATCACGAAATCCCCCAGCTGCTTAAAAATAATAATAATAAGAGTTTTCTCTGTGAATATGCAAAAAAGAAGCAAATTTAGATGACTGGGTGAACTTTTTCATCTCATAGATGCGCAACTTCGACCTGCAAATGCAGGAAATTCTGGGAAGATAGTGCTTTTTGTGAAGAACTGCCCCACCCACCTGAAGAACATTTAGGGGTTTAGAAACGTCCACGTCGAGTTTTTGTCACCGGGTTTTAAGTGCACCCCAGCAGATGAATCAGGGAGTATTTAAGGCCTGAAAACATGAACGTTATAAATATGAACAGCACGCATCTGGCATTTTCGTGAATAGAATGAAACATCAGCAAATTGGATTAGCTTCAAATCAAAATCAAATCCCATCTGTTCCCTGGAGGCCGGTTTTATATCAAACAAAAGTGATTCTCAACGTGAGGATTTAGATGTTCTCCTCCTGCCCCAATATTTAATTGCTCTGAGCCAATGCATTGGGAAAAACAAGATCTTCTTTGAAGAGTAATTGACATCGACGAAGGCATCAATCAGTACAAGCGACATTGGAAGTTTAGAAGACATTATCAAAGACACAAAAAGATATATCCTTTTGTTCATGATTCCAAGAACGAAGCAGGTAAGGGCAAGGACGACGACGAACACAAACCCCCGCCTGTTCTAACATTATCTGCTGTTCCAAATGCCTTCAGTTTCTTGCTCAAATACGTCATAAAAATTATCATGATAGAGATGATTATGTTTATTGTTAGTGAGGTTTTTTGATGTATGTTATTTCACTAATATGTGTTATAATGCATGTCATAGTCAAAAAAGAAAAAGACTAAATCTCGTGAAGATTAAACAAATACGACTGTGGTTATATGGTTCTTTTATGTTTTGTTTAACTTTTGCCACGTTAATAATATTTTTTATACAAAGATTAATACGCATAGTTTTTTTTGGTATTATATTAAAAATTAAAAATTTATTATAATGTTTCTTATTATCACAAGTACTAAACATGATTTTAATAACTGGATTGCGCTGCAAAAATATAATATTTTTGGTTTATGTTAAAAAAAATTAGTCTAGCAGGAAATTATTTTTTTTGTTTTATTTCTGGTTTGGTAATAAAGCCGTATTTGAATCTGTTTAAAACATGTGCAACGCCGAGATAAAACATAAATCGTATCGGTGTTTCTGGTTTCAATGGTTCCATTTAAAACTTTGAAAGAAGGCCATCCTTTTAGTTTTTGACTTCTCAGGATTAGCATAAACGCATTAACGTGTATTATTGTGTGTAGCTTCATTCCTTCTTTGTTGTTGCTTAATTTGAAAGCTTTAGCTAATAGTATTTAGTTTTGTTTTGAGTGACTTTATGGTGATATCATGTTGTGGTTCAAAATAAATAAGTGATTAAAAACTGGAATTCTAAAAAAAACTGCATCTAACATTGATAACCAGTATATTACTAACGAACGTAAAATATATATATATGGGACAGGTTTATGCTTAGAAAAGGAGTACGCGTAAATGAAAAGTCTAAGTAAGAGGTACGTGAGAGAAAAATTTTTAGGAACTGCTGCTATAGAGTATACCTCTGAAACTAGTACAAGAATACGATTACAGATATTTAAAGTTGTGATCAAACATAATTTAATTTTTTTTTCTGATTTAATTTAGTTTTAAATATCAAAGTTCCATCTGAATAATTAGTATATTTCCTGGATAAAATCATTTAATGATGTCCAGAAAGGATATTCTAAAATACTTAATTAAAAAGTTATTCAAAGAGTAGCGAACTTTTTAAAGTTTACACTTTTGAAGTAGCAGCAAGAGAAAAAATAAATTATGGAAAGATTTTAAATCTTTTTTGTATTTTTCTGAATCATAAAATTATTCTTTTAAAATATTTATTGTATGACGAAAAAAAAAAAACTACCGTAGTCTATTTATTCTAATATTTTTGAATAATACATTTCTTAGTGCTAAACAAATAACAATATATATAAGAATATCTTTTTTTTTCAGAACCACATAAAAAATATAATACGATGCAAAGTGCATATTACATGTTAAACGTGCTTGATCATAAAAATGATTTTCAACAAAAAACATATTTTGAATCAACATTGTATTTGCTGATTTAATGCAAATGTTGTGTTGCGTTTTGAAAGATATTAGAAGTTTGTGTAAAAATCTCCGGACGGTATTTTAAATTCAGAGTGCTTGCATCCAGACATTTATTGACGATAGGAATGATTTGTTTATATTTGTTTATTCAAATCATATCTGTTTTACATACCAGTATGTAGAAAACGTATTTTAGGATTAAAGCTGTAACATGTGGACAGTAGCGGGGTAAGACGAAAATTCTGGAAGCGGGCAAGATGAGTTTTGCGAACCCCTCTTTATTTTTATAGCTGAGGACATTTTATTTAAAGAAAAACCACTTTCTAAAGGCTCCAGTTTACCATAATTGACTGAAAGAATGTTATGGCAAAAAATTGTGTTGGTTTACTTGTTTCCATTAAAACTTTTCAGTTTCTTTTATTTTAACATTAAAAATTTTAAAGAAACGGAACTTTCCTTCTTTTTGCCTTACTGAAATCTTTAATAATTGCATTATAATCTAGTTTAGAAGATATATCTATTTCAATAGATAAAACTGCCTTTCCTGACTCATATTATTTTTTAAAAATATAATTTTATTAGTTTTAAGTTTGAAAAGCTTCTTTCAGCAAATGTTGTACTTACAGGTACAAAAATACTCATATGGGTGTACAATAAGTATTTTGGTAGAGTTCCTTTTAATGACTTTTTATTATAGAATGAGGGTAGCTTCTCTCAAACTTCCCTATTGCGAAATCCCATGTTAACCTATGGGAAAACTTTAAAGTGCGATTACTCATTGCCTAATATAATTATTAAAATACTTAAGTTACCATCCGAAATTAGGCGTCACATTCCGACGATGTGCGTTTTTTAAAATTGTCTCGTTAAACTTTAAATATTTAAAAAATCCCTATAATTTTTTTAATTTTCACTTGATGAAATTTTATTATCTTCTTAAAAATACTTAATAACTACGGTGACAATTTTTAAAAACGCACATCGTCGGATCTTTCGTCTACTTTCTGATAGCGAAAGTTGTATGTTCATAATTAGCAGATAAGTAATGAGTAATCACGTTTTTAAGCATTCCCGTACGGTAACATGGGATTTCGTGACCAGGGAATTTCAGTGAAGCGACCACTTAAGGGGCTGCTATTATGGTAAAGTGTCGCTTCAAAATCTGACAGAAACTCCAGATTTGCTAAAAGAATTGTTGTGTGACAAGTCACCAGAGGCTAAAAGCTATCTACAGCATATTCTAGAGTACAATTCTGCTTTAGCCTTGGCATCTATGGGAGTTGATATAAAGACCTGGAACGGGTCCATATTGCTTCCGTGTACATAGTCGGATTTATCACATGGTTTCTTCTCTATATTCAAATGACCGGAATAAACCTGGCTATGGGCAGTTGTATACGTATATTTGACTCCAGTGAAGCAATTGACATGTGTATGGGGAATAATGAAGGCTGTTTACGCCCAGTTATGGAGAAGCTGGATATCTTGTTTCGTAGCATAAATCCATTTGCCGAATCATATCTACACACTGCAAAAAATAATTGTTGATTTTACAGTATAAAACTGGCACCCCAGCTGCCAGTATTATACCGTAAAATTAACAGTATTAAACAGTAAAAAAAGCAGTAATACGCTGCCGTGCAAGCAGTAATACGCTACCGCGCATTTTATACTGTAAAATCAACAATTATTTTTTGCAGTGCAGATGTATCAGTGGATGCAGTCGAATCCAGCTGTAATAAAAATGGTTTTTATGGAACATACAAATTTAGACTTTCGTAGATAGGATGCACCTACTTCACGGACAGAAGTTGCTTCAACTTTTATTGGTGATGATGGAAAGCCTCCTGCAATTCGAGAAATTTGCATCTATCCAGTTGCTGATAATTGTAAAAATATTTCCGCACACTCAGAAAAAGGAATTGATTAAAACTACAAAACATATTTGTTGAGTACATTTTGGTTGTTTTAGCAAAATTGGAGTAAAATTAAACCATTTTACTCCAATTAACAAAACATTTTTGCTGACGATACAATTTTTTTTTTTTTTTTTTTTTTTTTTTAATTGCAAAAAAAAAAGTGGTTTTTAACAAAAAAGAATTTTTTTGTTGATTCAAACAAAATTTTCATTGACCTATATTTAAACAAAATTTTTGTTTAAATATGGGTCAATAAAAAATTTGTTTGAATCAACAAAAAAAAATTTTTTTTTTTTTTTTTTGCAATTCCAAAAAAAAATTTTGTATCGTCAGAAAAATGTTTTGTTAATTGAAGTAAAATGGTTCAATTTTACTCCAATTTTGCTAAAACAACAAAATGTACTCAAAAAATATGTTTTGTAGTTTTAATCAGTTTCTTTTTCTGAGTGCAATCTATCAGTGTAGCGATCCTTTTCTGCTTCCCCCTTCTTTTTTCCAAGAGAAGAATGTGGTTAGTCCAGTGAAATGGTGCATGTTGAAGAAAAACAATCGGCAAAGAGAAATCCAGTGACTCAACTCTAGTTTTAGGCACACAGACTCTCTGTGCGTAGTGGTTTTAGTCTTTTGCACAGCAGTGGTAAACTCTTTCAGCAATATACTGTGGATGCATATGGGAAAACATAAGGATACCGTCTTAATTATATTCGATGAACCAGAAGGATTTGAGAGTTGAGCATAGAAGAGGACTCTTACACGTTTTAGAATTCCGTGCACAAAATGAAAATTTGAGAACAATGAATTAATATTTTTTTAGAACAATGAATTTGTACTTAATAATATTGCCTTCTACATTTCAAGGAGGTCCCCGTTTTATGCAGCAAAATTACCAAGTTGCAATGGCTATGGTCAGAAAAATTGGGCGGCCGGATCTGTTTATAACTTTCACTTGCGATCCAGTATGGTCTGAAATGTTGAATGCAATGCAAGACGTTCAGAAACCAGAAAGCAGGCCTGATATTATTGTTAGAGTTTTTAAATTAAATTATCTGAGATCTTAGATGATATTATAAAGCGTAATATGTTTGTAATTGTCATTTCTTATATTTATGTAATTGAATTTTAGGGTTACCTTACTGTCACATTTTACTCACACTGAATTAAACTTCAAAGATACGCACAAAAGATGATATTAACAAATATGTGAGTGCAAAATTACTGAATGCCATTGTCAATCCTAGGCTATTTGATATTATTTCAAAATGTATGATTCATGGGCTTTGTGGTCTTTTGAACCCAAATGCACCACGTATGAAGGAAGGTGTGTGTTGTAAACAGTTCCCTACGGCATTCAGAGAAGAAACAGAAGAGAATGTGAATGGGTATCCCATCTATAAAGGACGAACCTGTCACAGAAGCTGTGATAGTGAGTAAATATTACATTGATAACTGCTGGATAGTACCATGTAATGCATGGTTATTAAAGATATTTAATGCTCATATAAATGTCGAAGTATGTGCATCTACTAAAAGTGTAAAATATTTGTATAAATATGCATATAAAGGACATGATGCTGCTTCGGTAAGATTTCAGAAAGAGGATTATTTTCTTCATCATGATACTAAATGATATACTAAATTTCTTTGAAGGTAGATATGCCAGTACCCCTGAGGCAATGTGGCGTATGAATGAGCTTTGCATGTCTAACAATCTCACTCCATAATCAAATTAGCTGTTCATTTGCCAGACCAACAGCATATTTTTTATCAAGATGGTCAAGAGAATGAAGCTATTGCACGGATATCTATAAAATATACAACTGCATAGATTATTATCCTGACGTCCCTCAGTATTATGTATTTGATAAAACAACAAAAGGGAAAAAGAGGCCAACAAGTCATTGGCAGAATGCCAATGATTAGTGTACAAGATTCTGAGAGATACTACCTTACAATGTTGCTATTGCGAAAACCTGGTGCAGTAAGTTTCAATGATCTAAAGATAGTTAGAGTAACAATTTATGAAACGTTGAAACAAGTTTGAAAGAGCTTCGACTTCTTCAAGGCTTCATCACTGGCACGATACAGTGTTTGAAGCATCAAAAATATGCATGCCAAATTATTTGAGAAATTTTATTTGCAGTAATCGGTGGATTTGGAGAAGTTGAAAATATTCCTGAACTTTGGTCTCAGCACAAAGACTTTATATCTGAAGATTTTGTGCACACGTACTCTGAAGAAACTGGCACCCAGTCAGGGGCGCCATTTCAGAACTTTCTTGGGGGGGACAAATTTTTTTTTAAGGTAGTGGCATAGCCAAGGGTGGAGTTAGGGGGGCTGTACCCCCCCCCCCCCCGCAACCTCTCCGAACGAGAAAGTTTACTGAATCATATATACAGAGACAGCAATACTTCTAATACGGAATCTCAAGTGACCTCTGAAAAATTCCGTTTTAGACAGGTTTTTGTCTTAGCAAGTAGAATTTTAAAATATTATGAAAGTTTTCAGTTATAGACAGGTACCGTTTTTTTTTCATGTATTCTTTAAGACTGTTAAAACCTCCTTTCTATAAAGCACTTCTGAAGAGCATAGGTGTATTACAGTGAAACGTGTCTGAGCGAAACCTGTCTGTAACATAATTCTAACCTGTCTAATATGGAGCTTTTTTACAGTCCTTTTCAACTCCTTCTTTGCAGGTTTTACTGCAGGGACGCCAACGCCAGTTCATGAGTTTCTTGGGAAGGGGGGAGGGGAAATAAAGAGACAGGGGTTGCAATATCGTCCAGGATTGCCCAAATCGTGCATAAAATAGAAATAGGCCCCCACAATAAAAAATGCAGTGTGAGATTTTGCCTTCTTATCGTAACATCTTTCACAAACATGCGATTCTTCAGCGAATATACTTTTAATTTTAGTGGTAGTCCGCGAATTTTTCTTCTTTTTTTACGCAAAAGCAATTTGTCAACAGATCGCGGTAAACATCGCGAATTTTACGAATTGGAATTAGAAAAAATAGTTAATTTGTCAAAATTGGTCGCAATTTTTCCAAACGACCGTGGAAAAATATTGCAAATTTCGCCAAAGATCACTAAAACAAAGAGAGATTTTCGTCAATCGGTCGCAAAAAACAAATCGCGAATTTGGTATAACTATTGCGGAAAAATATCGCGAAATTCGTCAAAAGATGGAACAAAAAAAAATCACGAAATTAGTCAAATAACAATCGCCAAAAAAGGGGAATTTCGTCAAAGATAAAAAAAATATCTACTTTTGTCAGTCGGTTGCAGAAAATGACTTCCGAATTTCAACTAACGATCGTAGAAAAGAGTCGCGAATTGGAACAATTGCAATTGGCGCGCAATTGCGTCAAAATATTGCGAAAACAAATAACGAATTTCGTCGATCAGTTGCCAAAAAAACTGTCGTGAATTTCGACAAATGGTGGAAAAAAATTCGTCAACGATCGGAATTTCGTCAAAGAAATAGCAATTTTTGTCAGTCGGTTGCGGAAAAAGACTCACGAATTTCAGCAAACGAGCGTAGAAAAGAGTCGCAGATTTCGTCAAAAGATGGCGAAAACAAATAGCGAATTTCGTCGATCGGTTGAAAAAAAATATCGCAAATTTAGACAAATGGTCGAAAAAATCAATTCCGTCAATGATTCACAGAAAATAGCGAATTTTGGAAAATTATCACAAAAAAAAATGAAACAAGCACGTAAAAAAGTCGTGAAATTCATCGGTCACGAGATAATCAGCACACGAACACCATCAAGAAGTTACGAAATTTGCAAATGTTGTAATCCATAGGCATAAGAAAATTTTCATTAATGATTTTCTGTCAGTAAAAATTTTCCGCAATCATTTTCTGCCTTCCTCTTTAGACTATGATCTAAATTTCATACAATTCAGAAATCTGCAAAACCCTTGGTTTCAGGTCCTTTGCTCCTGTATTGGGTGGGGCAACACGACCCAATCTGCAGTACGGATCGAGCCGGTTTAAGGCGGCTTATTTTCGTTGCGGATCAGGTTGACTTGGAACATTTGACTACGGTTGGGGACATATATGTCCCAGTGGACTATTTTTTATTCTATTAGTTCGACTTTTGAAAATCTGTTATACACTTATATTAGGATATTTTCAAGAGAAATCTGTCACAAGCAATTTTTTTTGGAAATTGTAGAACGATTGAATGCAAAATTAGTAATCAATCCTGGCCCGTTATCAAAGGGTTAACTGTTTCGGTTCAAGTTGCGTTTTCACTATATTGAGTCAGGTACGTGTTGCGACGAGTTTTCAAAGAAATCTTAATATTTTCAGATGATTTTTTTTTTTTTTTTTTTTTTTTTTTACATAAAAGATAAAATTGTTATTAGAGATATAATTGTAGTCTACTTTTCCAAATCATACTGAAATATGGATTAATTTTCTTTCAATTCGGGTGGGATTGCGGTCAATGAAAATTTTTTGGACGTTTCCGGGTTTACTGAAAATTACAGTCCTGCATCGGCTACCCGAAATGCATTTCCTTTTTTGTTTGATTGATTCAATTTTTTTAATTTTTGTTGTTGCGGGTCGAGTATACTTTATACGCTTCGGGTTATGCTTTGACTCTTTCGAATCGGCTTCGAGATGAACCGATTATACAAAAGGAGGTTCTGAATAATTTTCAAATGAAAAAACTACAGTATATTTGAATATTAATGGGTGAATATATGTGTTATTTTTTGTACATAAGCGGTAAACTTGTAGATTACTTTTCCATAAATGTATTAAAATATACATTCATTTTCTTTCACTTCGGGTATGAATATTTCGGATTCGGCTTGAAGTCTATCGGGTTAAAGTCAGTATTCGGGTCGATTACAACCCAATCTGTACAGGACTCTAGTGTCAGGCTGTGGAGATTTTTAAGAGCATACTGTATATATAATATCATTTAAAAAAGCAAATGATTTAATAGCATTATAACGATTGGAGTAAATATAATGTGACACTAATAAAACAAAATTAACAAATCATATAATTAGGAAATTGAATACACCTCCCCCATTCCCCCACCCCTGAAAAAAAATTCCCCTTGAATTTTTGGCTAACGAGAGAATTTATCACCAAAATTCTAGCCTTGGGGTGACGAGTTTTCTTTTGATCATGCTGTACACACAGCTCAGAAGCAATTAAAAGTGTTTTTCCTCACATATATTTCTAAAACTATCCAAAATACTCATTAATGATAAATGTCACACTTATAAAATGTTGTAATGGCAAGGGTTTAGAAAACATTTCAATGTTTAAAGTGTTTATTAAATGTTTATCACTTTCTTCTATCTTTACAAGAAAAAGGTATTGGATTTATGAAAATTTACCACTTCCGGTTTTCGACGTATTTATACGTTTTAGAAGGTCCTGGACACAATTGTACTATTTTTAGAAAATGTCTGTCTGCGAGTCTGTCTGTGTGTCTCAGTGTGTGTATGTGGCAAAAATTTTGTGGGTGCTGTATCTCAAGAACTAATGCACGGAATTTGATAAAACTTTATATTCAGTTAGAAATTGTTATAAATGGGTGGTGATTAGTTTTTGGTGTAAATCGCCCAACGGATGGCCCTTCTATGCTACATTTTTCATGATTTTTACGATAGCTATATCTCAAGAACTAATGCACAGAATTTCACCAAACATCAGATTCGTGTAGACATTGACAGAAATAGACGTTGATTACGATTTGGTATAAATACCACAACAGATGGCGCTGCTACGCTACATTTTTTACGATTTTCGCGATAGCTATATCTTCAGAACTAACGCACATAATTTAATAAAACTTTAGATTCGGTTAGACCTTAATATAAATTAGTGCTGATTTGTTTTTGGTGTATGTGAAACCTGTATGAGATAGAAGAAAGTTTTGAGATTGGCACATCAGACTAGTTTTTTTTTATTGTAATCAAATCTGTGATATCTGACGTTATTTTAGCTTTTGGTCATATTTTGATTTTGATTTTTTTTTTGTCTATCTAACTTGTGATAACTGATAATTTTTCTGAAATTTCAAACCCCCCGAAATGGCGCCCCTGCGACCCAGTACGTACTAACAGAAATTAATTAATTTCTTAAAGTTTATGGTTTGAATTTGCAAAAACTGAATCTTCCTTTAGTGGATTTACAAACAGATATGATTTATTTGTTACCCTATGATGTCTTAGAGGAACAAGCCAAAGCAAATATAAACATTAGAAAGCTGAACACTGAACACTGAACAACGATTTGTTGTTGAAAAAGTACTCCATGCAATATATGGAAATCAAACAGATTCACCAAAGTGTTTCTTTATATATGGACCTGCTGGAACAGGGAAAACTTTTGTGTATTCAACTTTATTGCATGCAGTTAGAGGAAATGGTGATTACGCCATTCCTGTAGCATCAACTGGAATAGCAGCTACATTGTTAAATGACGGCATAACTGCTCGCTGTATTTTCAAAATACCACTGACTCTAAATGCAACTTCAACCTGCAGTTTGAAGCCAAATTTTACAGAAGCAAAAATATTATTGAATACAAAGTTCATTGTTTGGGATGAAGCACCAATGGCACACATGCATGCATTTTTAGCTGTCGACAAGCTTCTCAAAGACCTTACAAAATGCTCTGAATCGTTTGGTGGGAAAATAATCTTATTGGGTGGAGATTTCTGTCAAGTCGACCTGTTATTTTTAGAGGCTCTAGATCGCTAACTTCAAGTTGCATAAAGAAGCATAGACTTTGTTCTGAATTTTACATTATGAAACTTACAGAAAATATGCGTGTCCTTCAAATAGAGAGAGAGTTTGCAAGTTGGCTGTTACAGGTTGGCGAATGTCAAAGTGGGGAAACTATTAAGTTGCCCCAATTTGCTATTCAGATATGCAAGTTCCAGTGCAGCAACTATTCAGTGACATCGATTTTAAGACAGTGACACCTCAAAAGCTTAAAGGACGAGCCATACTAACACCGACAAACAATTTGTCAATTGAAATTAATGATCGTGTTTTACAATGCATGCCAGGAATTGAACAGGTTTATGAAAGCATTGACACCATCATAAGTGATTATCCACAAGATCAACTTGCATATACTGAAGAATTTTTAAACAGGTTAACACCAACTGGAATGCCACCTCATAAACTAAAATTAAAGACAGGAGCTATCATAATGTTACTAAGAAATTTATTAACTTCTGAAGGTCTGTGCAATGGTACAAGACTTGTAGTTTGTAACTTGCAGAATAATGTTATTGAAGCAAAAAAAATTATTCCAAAATTAATTAAACTTTCCTCATCCCTCGAATACCACTTATAATATGCCTTTTACATTTACGTGCATACAATTTCCAATCCGATTAGCTTAAAGCCTAGTGTCAAAATTTTGAAATAAATTGCTTAGATTTTTCAAAGCCAGTTTTTAGCCATGGTCATTTTTATGTGGATCGTTCAAGAGTTAGATAATTTGATTAAGTTACTGTAGTATCTCCGAGCTCTGAAATTTACAAATGTGTATATAAAGAAGTTTTCGATGCTTAAAAAAAATCATTATTGTGAATGATGTAGATATTTTCAATAAATAATATGTATACACTTTTTTAATTTAAAAGCGTATCCAGTAACTATTGTGTGCATACAAAGGTTTTTATATGCATGATGCTGAAACATACCTCTGTTTTCATATTTCTAAATGGTGTTCATATCTTATGTGTATATTTTAAATTTCAAAATACCCAATCCTAAGTGGAGAAATTTTTATGCATAGTATTTATACAAAAAATACTAAAGTTCGTGTATTCTAATATGCATATAGTTAAAAGAGTAGACACTAAGACGCAGATGCTCTGCGCGGATTCAGGTAGTATAATTTCCTAATTTAATTTATAATGTCAGTATTGAAAATAAAATAATTATTCACACTCTTATATGTTTTTTAATTGAAATTTACAAAAAAGGTACCAATAAAAAAGTTTTCTATAAAGAAGAAAAGGATCTTTGTAGATACGTAATTTTTTTAACCCATCTTTGTTTCAGCAACATAAATCAGCATTTAAAATAATACTTAAAAAAAAGAAAAAACGAACTGCATTCAATAAAAAAGCCGATTACTTATTGAAAAGTAAAAGGTTTGAAGACTTAATATGACCTTTTAAATTTTGGCGAAATCATATTTTAAAAATAAAAAATACGGTGATCAAAAATCAGCCGAGTTACGTAGTGATCAGGAGCTACCGCTGCACCGGGTACATTAATTTTAATTTAAAGTTAAAAAATATTTATTTTTCTTAACCACTCTGACGTGTAAATAAAACCTACCGATAAAGCAGGGTTTATTTTACCTTTTTCTTTTTAACTTGCTGTTGTTTATAAGAAAGTTTTACTTGAATAATGCAGGTGTAACCCCTAACTTTGAAAAAAAGTAACTTGTATAGATAGAAGCATGAAACCAATGGTATGTTTATTTAAAAACCGTAAACATGTGATACAGAAAATTCAAAATTTTAGTAACAAATTGCGCCGATAGATGACGCTGCAGGCAGCATTACCATAAGTAGGCTCACATTAAAAGCGATTCAAAATGTGCACCTTTCATACAACACACATGTCGCAAACGAAGAATGAAATTGTCAGTGACTCTCTGTAGTGTGACACACAAGCTTGACAAATTGCCTCTTCCAGCTCGTCGAGTGGCGATAAACAATGTCCTTTAGTGTGCCCCACAAAAGTAGTCGCAGGGAGTGAGGTCGGGTGAATGCGGAGGCCAGTTCATGCCCTTTCTCTTAATTGTCGAATAGTTCACTCTATCATCGAAGTATTCATCCAGAAAGTCAAAAACGTCTTGTGTGGACGAGCCCCATCTTGCATAAACCACGCCGTGTCTGATCGATCGTCCAACGCTTGCTGAGTGGCAACAAATTGTTTCAAAAGCTCAATATACCGGTCAGTCGTCACCGTTTCTCGCAAGAAAAGGGGCCCAATGATGCCTTTGAAGCAGATTGCAGCCCAAACTGTAAGTTTTTAGCAATGGCGTGGTCGTGCGTGAGACAAACGTGGGTTTTCGGTACCTCAAAATCGCCAATTGTGTCTGTTAACGACACCATCCAGATGAAAATGGGCCTCGTCTGTAAACCATATTCGGCCGACATCGAAACCAAAACCATCAATCATGTTGAGCATCGCATTAGCGAAATCCTCTCGTTGTCGTTCAGCTTCAACTGGAATGGCGTGCAAACATTGAATCTTGTACGGAAACATGTGTAATGTCTTCCGTAGGATTCTGTTCGTGCTGGATGGCGTGATTCCGGATTCAACTGCAAGTCTGCAGGCAGATTTATTCGAATGACGCTCAATAACTGCAGCAAGTGTCGTTGCATTTTCAGGTGTAACGACGGAGTTGGTGGGACCCACATTTCCGACTAACGCATCGGCCACGTTGCCTGTCTGTTGAAATTTTCTGAATAGCTCACGAATTGTTTTCTCATTTGGGCCTTTTTCGACTTGAAATCTCGTTTTAAAATTTCTCCTTGTGGCAGTAGGACTGTAATTTAATCGGTGGTACTCCAACACAATAAACACACGTTCCTCCACGGAATACATCACTTCGGGAATTTCGTTCACTATACGCTAATAGCGGTCACGTTTCAACGACGAAATCGTTGACGACTGATCGTTCTTGGAGTCTGAGCTCTCTTTATAGGGATCCATAATGCTGCTTGCAGTGCCATCTATCGTCCTATTTTTAATTAAAATTTTGAAGTTTCTGTATCAGATTCTTATGGGTTTTATTAATAATTATTTAATAAACATATCACTGGTTTCATGCTTCTATCTATAATCGTTTCCGAGTGATTTATTTTCAAATTTAGGGGGTCCTTCGTGAAACACCCTGTATGAACATAGTGTAGAATGAATAATTAAAATTATCTCATGTTCAGTTAATAAAAATACTTTTTTCTCCGCTATTTATTTGAATCAATTTATTAACACTTGTAAGACTAATAAAATTCATACATTAAAAGTGGACATGCGGTATAGTTATTCTTCTTTCCCCATTGCCGTAAGTGACGATAGAAATTCATTTGCTATAGTTTTGCATTAATTTTAAGTTATATCAAAATTCATAAGAAGTGCATTCACTTTTTAATATTTTCCAAATATGTACGTAATTAAAAAGGGTTTTCATTAGTTGAAATGCATATATTTCTTAACATTCCTTCTGCGTAGCTAGAAAGGGCAGAGGAGAAGGGTGCTGCTGTTATGGATACCACTAATTTCTAATAGAAAACTTCCCCTTATTTAATCCCAGAAATCTGCTGTTAAACAATGCGAAGATTTCTGTTAGAAGTGAACTCAACTGAGTGACAAAATATCCCTAATATTAAGCGCCGTAAACGTCTGTGTGTGTGTGTGTGTGTGTGTGTGTCTGTCTGTGCACTCGGCCTTTGTACCCGCAAAGGCTCCCGGACTAATCGACGCACCGACGGCGGACGCGTACCGAAAAATTCGCAAAAAAGGCGCGACGCTCAAGTTTCGATCGGGTCGGGCCTCCGACCCGGACCCGGGGCGTTATTAATGAGCGAAAGTGTTTTAATTACCGACCGAAACCGAAGTTGGAAGAGAAGTCAAAACAGCAAACATTTTCGCCTCCGAACAGGGTTGCCAGTCTCCGTCGGGTCCGGGAAGGAAAAGACGGCGGGGTTCCCAGGGAGCGATTTAAGCCCCAAACCGCAGTGCAGGTCCGACCCGTATCTCCGTAAGTCGGAGGGCCAGAAATTCGAAAGTCGTACGTACGGAACCGGGACGTCGTCAGGTTTGATAAATTCGAAAAATCTTTTCCGTACGACGATTAGAACCGAAAAAATCCTTTAAAAATCGATCGATAAAATGTAATTTTCGAATTCTTTTTCACCGCTGGGAATGTCAGACAGCAGACAGCCGGAGACACGGCTGCAAAACGATTTCATTCTCCGCCACCGCAGGTGTTCCGGAGGATTTTCACGTGACCGGCCTGTATTCATCGCTCCAGTGCGCTTTCGAAAAACAATGAAGTCGGGGGACCAGAAATTCGAAAATCGTACAGACAGATTCACGAGAGCATTTGCTTTCAGAAAATCGAAAAATCATTCCCGTACGACCATTAGAACCGAAAAAATTCTTTAAAAATCGATCTATAAAAAATTATTTTTCATTTCTTTCGGCGCTGCGAATGCCAGAAGGCAGACGATTGTCTGGATCGATTTTCAAGAGGCAAGGAGGACGTGGTCACGTGACGTTCAACTGCGTTTTTTCAGAGGGGGGACTCATTTACGAATCTAAGGGGCGCATTAATTTCAAACTTTGACAGGGCGACTCAAAATGGATTCTGCTTTCAGAATATCTAAAAATTATTCTCATATCTTCATTAGGAGCCGATATATTATTTTATTGTATAATTAATCATCGTTATTTGTATAATTAAAGCAAAAGAAAGATTTCTATTACAGTGCCGGCTAGATATTACGATTTTAAGAAGTAGGCCGCGTCTAAAAACTGCCATAACGAGTATCTTAAGTTTTTGTTTTAGAGTGGAAACCAGATATTATGATAGGAAAAAGCGGGCTTCGCCCGTTATCGATTTTTTTTTTTTTATTTTTTTTTTTAGTTTTAAGTTTTTCTACAGCTCACTGTCTTTGAACTAGAACACAGGTAGTCTACATAAGTTGTTTGAGGAAAAGCAGTGTCATCGCCAAACCCCCCCCCCCCCCCCCGCTTTTTTCTTTTAACTGTGGTCCGTTTCTATAACTAAGAAACTGTGTTACGGATGTCCACCAAACTGATTCCAAACATCATAATTAAAGTAATAAGGACCCCCTATCCAGATATTATGATAGGGAAAAGCGGGCTTCGCCCGTTATCGATTTTTTTTTTTTTTAAGTTTTAAGTTTTTCTACAGGTCCCTGTCTTTGAACTAGAACTCAGGTAGTCTAAATAAATTCGACTCGACATCGATACAGCTTACCGATTTTATTTCGTTTTTTCACCACTAGGGGGCGCTTTCCTATCTTCGGTTCTACGGGCATGAAAACGACGGGGTATGGCTCATTCGACTCGACATCGAAAGTCTTAACGATTTCAGTTATGATCATATAAACAGATTGCGCCACCTGGTGGCGGAAGGTGGAACTAACGTATACTGCAGCGCGTGCGCAGCACGACTGCTATACGGTGCCGCAGGCAGCGGGGACCCGAGCCGCAGGTTTTCGTTCAGTTAGAGGTTTATACTATTCCATGTGCAATTTAAGGGATTATCCGGTGCATGCGTAGCACGACCGTCATACGGTGCCGAAGGCAGCGGGGACCAGGGTCGGAACGACTGCTATACGGTGCCGCAGGCAGCGGGGACCCGAGCCGGAGGTTCGTTCAGTTAGAGGTTTATACTATTCTATGTGCAATTTAAGGGATTATCCGGTGCGTGCGCAGCACGACCGGTATACGGTCGGAGGTTCGTTCGGTTAGAGGTTTGTACAATTCAATGTGCTAATTAAGGGATTACCCGGTGCGTGCGTAGCACGACCGGTATACGGTGCCGAAGGCAGCGGGGACCCGGGTCGGCGGTTCGTCATGTTTGAGGTTTTACAAGATTCGAGATTTTCTACAATTCGAGGCACCGATGTAAATTAGGGGCCCGCTGGCGGGCGAAGCCAGCTAGTTCAATATTTAAAACATCGTTTGATAGAAACTAAGGTATAGTAGCTTTTACCCCTGCTCGCATTCGTTGTCGTATGAAGTGGGGTAAAATTAATATTCCAAAAACTGGTTGTTTATTTCAAAGCACTTTTGGAGTTTAAAAAAGCTATCGCTGCAATTTGTATTTGTCCATACCACATTACTGTCGTACAGCAATTTATTTTTTTCCTTTTACAATAAAGTCCTATTTTTTTCCCTTCGGACTTTTCAGCAGTCATCAGAAATATGTGGGCCGTCTTTTGAACGGCTGTCAAAAAAACTGTTGCCATTTTTATCGATCATACTACCTTCTAAACATATGAAAATTTCAATTTGCTACAGTAATGTAAAATAACTAATGGCAGTTTTACCACAATTGGCATATAGTGTCCCAGAAAAAAAAAGAAAAGAAAAAAAAACAGATTAACCATAAGATTCCGTATTATGACGTTAAATTGAAATATGTCAACAAAAAGACAGATTTTCATTTTATGTTAAATATAAAATTAATACAAGTAAATCTGCAGATCAGGAGCTTCAACGTCAGCTATGCAAGTCATTGTTTTTTAATCTGACTTTTCCTACAATCCTCAATTTAAAATTTTTAAATTACATATATATTTATAAGCATATAAATACTTCGATGGTTTCAGAAATAAGAAGCGTTCAATTAAACACGGTGTTATACAATAATATTCTGTAATTCTTATGAACTGCTTATTCTTGTTATTTTTTAGATAAAAAAAAAAACATTTTTTCACCAACTTTCTGAACCCCCCGTAATTTCATTAAATTTATATTCGTGATTTCCTATTGATTGTGCGAATGATTAAAGTATATATCTAGGCTTTCGTTTTACACTGTGGTTTTATCAGGATAAGCAACAGTTTGGAAAATAATTTCATGTTATCCTAATATCCAAATAGCATTATTTACTTACCTACCAACCACGTAACACCTGCATCTGATGGATAAGTTGAATAAAATCTCATCTACGAAAGAAACTTATGGAAATATAAACTGAATCTACTATATTTCACTTATATCTATTTTAAATCAAATGATTTTATAATTTTTGTTTCGGAAAAAACAGTTTTGATGATCATGCTCAGGTCTTTACAAATTAGATAAAATCTGGTAGCCAGCAAAAAATTCTAGTCGCCAGTAAGAAATACCTCTCGTCCTCATCACTGATTTAAAAAATAATAATAAAAGTTTTTTTGGAACTAATTGAGAAAAAGTTATAATAAGCATAGTTTAGAATAGTACATAATTTTGAAAGATAATATAAACTAAGTTTTCTAATAAAACTTAACATAATTATGCATGTCTAAAAAAAAGGGGGGAAATACTGTAAAGGTGGAATTAACTAGCACATTCCAGAAATTCTGATTGCTGAATGCTACAAATGTTAAAATAGTTATCAGGTGCTACAATTTTTTGCCTATTTTCCTGTCGAAGTCAGCATTTTTTAGCATTTTATCCAATTTTACTTGCCACAGAGGCTAGATTGACACTATTCATTATTGTTTTATTTAACCACCCCCCTCCCTAAAATCTAATCACAAGACTTGCTAGATGGCTAGAGCGGAAATGAATGGCGATTTCTATGCTTGAGACGGAAAATGCCTTTTAAATTTGGTTCTTCCATTAAAAGTACAAGAGAAGAGGAAGATCACTGCTTGAAGCGCACGAGCAGGGGTGGGAAAGATAAAAAATGCCATTTGTGCTCATTTCTTATGTAATTTTTTTACAGAAATCACCCCGAAAGGTCAAATCATTTTGATCGCCAGATTAAAAAACTTGGTAGGCAGTGGCGACCTGGCGACCGCATGTTAAGCCCTGATCGTGCTATGTAATATTTGGATGCAAGATGTATAATATTTGTATGTAACATCTTATCTAAGTACATCTTGATCTACTCGATAGCTATAGATACTAAAATCCCCCCAAAATAGGCATATTTGGAAAATTTTTAAACCTATTGGGTAATCATTCATATTCGTGTCCCCTACCAATTCACTAAATAGCAAACGTGATTTGGCGCTATAAAGTATTTTTTGTGACAGCCTTTTATGTTCTCAATTTCCAGTAATTGTGCTATTTCGACGATATGTGTCGATGCGTTTTACTACTCTTACTCTAATTTCTTTAGATTAATCATCTCGTTGTACGAGAGATTTTATCCTATTTTTAAAAGAGTACTAACTTTTCAACCACGAAACATCCACATCTGTTGCAGAAATTGAATAACATCTCATGTAAGAAATATACTTACTTATACAAATGTAAACTCCTACTACGAGACTTGAATCTAAAGTACAAGTTTAATATTCTTATAATTTTCATTTGGATAGAATGTTTTGGCAATTATTCTATAGTAGTTAAAAGAAAAATTTATCCAATTAAATTCTCATCTATTTCAATAGAATACTAAAATCATCTCAAAATAAGTCACTTTGTTAATAAAATATTGCAGCAAAATAGTGCGATTTACTTGAATTTTATCATTTTGATAAGCTTAGAAATATAGTTGCTAAATTAAATTAAAGAGGAAAATAAAAATAAATGCATTTTAGAATTTGTAAAAAATTAGAAAATAAAATGTTTTATATTATTCGAACAGACATATAAAATTGCACCAAAAGTTATACATACACCTAATTTAAAAAATCTGGCAAATGTATTAACAAAATTTCAAATTAATCGCAATTATTTAAGACCACATTTGGTAATTTTAACACACATAACTTACCGTTTAAATCCATTAATCAATTGCACCATTTTCTTTTCAACGAATGTAAAATTTGAAAATCGTCTGAATTCCCACAGGAAAGCATTATGATTTGAAAATAACGAATGAACCAAATTTATCCAAAAACTATACAGATAATTCCGGGTACTTCACTAACATACCTACTTAATTACAAACTAATCGGATGATTTTTGCGGCAATTATCGCGGAACAAACAAACAGACAAACCGACTAACAGAAACCAAAAACTTTTCGCGCCTCAACAGTAAACCTCAACTGATGTTTCGGTAATTAAGGAAAGTTAAATTCGTTAAAGATGTGTTACATCAGAATATCCTCGGAATGTTCTTAATTATTATTTTAATCAAAAAAGTTGAATATAAATTGTTCAATACTATACCTTCGTAGCTAAATCTTCTCCTGCATCGCAAACAGTCCACAGTCTGAATAAAGAGTGAGCAATCAGATAATATGAGACGATTTTGACCTCTAGAAAATTCATGAAGGGCTCCTGATTCTTCTGTAGTAACTGAAATCCGGCTAAACAGAGAAGAGTCGGTGTAATCAAAGTATGTATCAGTGCCATTGGAGATAGTACAAAATCTACCCGTTTCACAAGCAACCTTAATTTAGAATGATGCTTCTTCCAAATCAAAAATCGAGTTTCAATATCAGACTCCTTTGGCAGTTTTTTAACTACAGCAACATTCAACTTCATTCTTTTAGCTTTTATACACTCTTCTTCTTGAAGGAGAAAAACGAGTGATTCGTGAGATTCTTCAAATGCAATTGCTAAGATACGAAAAATATTACCCATCCAAAATTCCGTAAAAGTAATTCCAAGAAGAGAGTACGACATGCTTATAATTTCGAGAATAAGTTTTGCGTATGTTTTTGTGAAAAATATTTTTTCCATTGCGGGTGGCTTGGGAATAATGTAAATCTGATCACAAGGTTTAGGTTGGGTTCCATATGTAATGTAATAGTGACGTCTTATACCACATGAACTAATATAGGAAAAAAGTAAACATGCTAAGCTTAACATTACGAGAAAAAGTGTTACTAAGAGAGCCCTACAGAGACCTTTTCTAATAGAAGTACGTATTATGATTTTGTCCATTTCATTTAACATTTTCTTGATTTTGAAGTATTTAACATGAAAAAATATCTGATAGAAGCACGCATTAGCATTGAATATAGCGGGATACACAATTCTTAATAAAACTGCTGAATCTGCTACATGGTGGCAACAGTAGTAATAAGAGAATCCCCAACTGTGAATAAAAAGCATGAAAAGTTGAAACATTAGAATCAGTAGTGAAAGATATTTGAAAATGTGAGAGAAACATCCATTTTTTACATCTGGAACGTAATTTCCAACGCACCAGAGAACTGTTCTCACCAAAAGTCGCAAAGCATTGTGATACTCGTGACAGATTTGGAACATAGCTTACACTACTATACAATATACTCTTTGTATTTTGATTAGCAAAATGCTCTTCTTCTACAAGTATAGATATCAAATGAATGCAACAGTGACAAAGAGATACATATATATGGGAAACAAATAGATGAATAACCTGTATTGCAGATTTCTTTAGGTGTTGAAAAATTACTATACTGCTGTTAAAATATGTTTGCATCTGCAGTATTAAATATAAAACAACCTCACAATTTTTACTGACTGAAGTTTTAAAATAATAATGAAAAAAATGTATTTAAAAGTTTTTATAGTTTTGTACACAAACATAGCGTCGTCAATCAAATTTGAAAAGAATCACTATGGAAAATACTTTTCTGTGTTGTACTAAGTCAACTATTTTCACTAAGTTAGAAGCAAATAAATAGCACGTGTCTGGACACACAAAAATGAAAATGCTGGATATATTTAGATATATGTACAAATGTATTTATAATGCATACTGAGTATCATTTGACTAAAAATGTTCTGAAAAGCAATTTTCCCCCCACTTTTTGAAGTAAATATTTGCTTCGTATTGATTGTTAAAATGACTGCCCATTAATTCAAGACGCAAAGAGAACGACAGTAACATGTAACATTTTAACGTCATAAATGTAACGGAAATTGTCCAATATACAAACATATGTACAGGAGAAGGGCGTGGATATTTCTCTGTCTGGTTATTGTATCCATCTTTATGTCAACATTATTAAATATGGTTATTCTCTGTAACAAGATACACGAAGATAAACCATTGTTTATTCAATATTGTCGTGTTAGGATATTGGATATATTTTGAAATAAAAAGAAAATAAAACATCCGATTATTCATAATGTGATATATAACTCAATAAGATAATGACAAATATCTTCTCTTTAGTTTATTTTATTGCCGAAACGTCGGTATTACTGTGCAGACCAGAAAAGTTTTTGGTATCTGTCAGTATGTAGGTGTTGGTGTGGGTGAAGGTATTTTCCACTATACCATGTCACAAAATTGAATCCGATTAGATTGATATTTCGTAGATATGTTGATGAGATGCGCGGAATTAGCTGTACAGTATTTGTTTAAGTTTGGTACATTTCTTCGGAAAAAATATAGGGCGTGTTCAGTGCAGCTTACCGAAGTTACCTATTTCACCGATCAATTGACGTATCGGTAAGTTTGGTTATTTAACCTGTGGAAAGGTTAACTAAACTTTTTTTTTACTGGGTTTATTGACTGTACAATATTAACCAGAGTTGGTTAGATGGCGTCGCAATAGCATTTTAAAGTTGTTGGTGATGTTTGGCAGCGGGTTTAGCTCGCGAGAATTTATTTTATGATTCGTCTTTGTAATGTTTAGATTTCATTTAAGGCACATTTTAATAATTTAACTATTTTTTTAATATTATTTTACAATATTATTTTTACAAGTCCCGTATTTAATGAAAATATAATAATATTATTCTTGTAGCCAGAAAATTTTCACTGTGCGAGTTGAAAGACATGAGCCAAAGATTTGCAATGTTAAAACACACAAATTCAACTATCACAACCATTTTACTACATACGGTCGTATGTAGTTAAATGTTGTGGTAGTTGAAGTTATGTGTTTTAACGTTGTAAATCCTTAGCTCAAATATTATTCTCATTTGAATATAGTTTATTGATAATCTTAAAATAAAAAAAAGAAAATAGCGACCATACAAACCCAGTTAATTAAAAGATATTGATTTATTGAACAATCATAATAAAACAATAAAAATAAATAAAGTGAATATATTGCATTAATTTGAATGGGCGTACACAGGATGTTTGTTAGGGGAGTGCCAGTGGTACCTAGTTCATACATTCTCTTAGCTTAAACGCCGCGCCGGCAAAAGGGTACCGGGGAGGGCCATTGCCCTTGCTTGGATTTTTAAATTTAATGAACTAAAGTTTCTTTACCTCTGATTATTTGAAAAAAAAATAAAATGTATCCTTTCCTAGTGTCTTTAGAATGTTTAAAAGAGCTAAGTGTAAAAGGAACTAAGATTGTTTTTATCAGGGAGGCAGAATCCGTATGGAAGAAAATTTGTTATTATCTATTTTCCTTTAACGTTCTTGTGCTTAAAAGTTATCTTACACAGAAGGTTCAAGGGGCTGAGAACTCCTGACAAGAAAGGAGTAAACTGTTTATTCTGCGTTTTTAAAAAAGGTGCTGCGGGCCACAGGTTTATCTGTTCTAAAATCTTGCCCATCTCTACATTTCCTTTAACCGGCACCCGTGTCTCTTGATATTTCAAGTTATATCTTGCTATTTCCAAAGATTTTGGCGGGTACCCTCCTGCGTACACTAGAACAATTCTTGAATCTTCGTAAAATCTTATATGCTTATAAATATTGAAAAAAAAATTGCAATGATTTTAGATATTATATAAAATGTTATTTTAAAAAATGTTATTTAAATACCAGATGTTGAGGCTTCTGATCTGCAGATTTGCTAGTTTTAATTGCAATTACAAAAATAACAACTATTTTTAGTATGAACACCTAATGAAATTTTTTTAAAGAATATCCTCTGGACTCTGATTACGAGAGATTTTTGTTGGTCAAAAACGATTTTACAGTTACACATTTATAAAACCTTCTTAAAGATTTCAAAAGACATTTTAAAGTCAAGCTGTATATGTAGAGAAATTAAAGAGAAAGAGCGGGGGGTTAGAAGTGGCATTTAATAAAAAATATCACGAACAAGATTTCAACAAATTTTCAGTTGTATAATGTGCAATGGCTATGAGTCCCCCAGCACTAACCCTTTCGCTCGCAGTGGATACATGTTCCATAGAGCTATTTCACCTGAGAACGAATAGAACTATAGAGAAGAGGGTCTTAAGGCGGTATTTAAAAAAAAAATTCCACGCTCAACAACTCAAAATTTTGAGACACATTTTTAAAAGTAAAAACATGAAACTTGGCGGCGTATTTTATGAAGAGATTTATAAGGGACCCATGTTTTTAATTTTCGTTCAATTAATTGTCTGAGTGCAACGAAGACTCATACACAACGCAGTATTACTTTGCCCCATATATAGCTACGATGGATATTAAAACCTTTCGTCAAGCATAATTCAAAAAATATTTAACGGATTTCGTTCAAATTTTTACAGCAGGTACCTATAACGGTGACAACGACGTCTATTTATTACCAAGAATAAATGTCAAACCGTTTGGAAATTATGTTAAAAAAATAGATAAAAAAGCACAATTAAAGTACATACGTCACTAAATTTTGTGCATACGTCATTTTCACTGGCGGGAGATTTTCGTAGACAATCGGAAATGAAAAGTTCATGGAGTACATGGAGCAAAAAAAATATGCACGCGCTAATATTCAGCACAATAAAATATATTTTAATTTAGTAGAAATCGAAAATTAATCTGGATTTTTTTCTGTTTGAAAGAAAAACCCCGCAATAACTTGGTAGACTTGGTATTAGAGATTTGGCGGAAATCTCAGCAATAGCAGTTTTTTTTATTTCGCGTGTGTAAATTTAAAAGAAAAATTCTTTGGTGTTTAAATAAAGGGTTTCGATTTATGGCATTATTTCTTTTTTTTTCTCTTTTTAGCATTTTAAATGGGATTAATGAAAGGCATGTATTTTAAATTAAATGAGTAAAAGGTTTATATTTAAATGAAATGAATTCAATATGAAAATGTTACAGGAACAGAATTTGGCGATTTATCAACTGCGCCAGGAAAACATAAAAGTATCAATATATCAAACGGTATGTAGTAGGTAAATGAAACATTTATATTATAATCACCCATCGTACAAGAAAAAAAAAACTAATATTCTGCATTCAGAGGGGAAAATCCATCTCCTGTGCCGTAAGATTTGGCGAGTTCTTTTTTGGTGATAAGTTTTTCGATGTGATTGTTGGGATCTGCAGAATTTGGTTTACTTTTTCTAAATCGTATTTTTTTGCAGATGTAGTATTATGTAAATATATTTTTTTGCAGATATTTCTCTATTTTGTATATATATATATATTAAATTGTAATGGCATTTGGAAAAGAGATTTTTACCTTTTTATCTGTGCCTTCGGAAATATTAAAAAATAAAAAAAGATTTACATATATCAAGCGTATAATGTTATGGTTTGCATTTTTATATGGACCACTTCTTCATTTTTAGATTTTAAATGCTATTTATTATTTACTAGCCGTTTATTAATTGTTTACAATTTACTCCCCTGGCAATAACAATTATTTATCACAAAAATGTCTCTTAGGTTTGGTAAATAAGTTTGTTTATGTATTTTCATTACTTATTAAAATATCGAATATGGCGATAAAATTTTATTTTAGCATCGTGCTTAAATTTTTAAGATGGTGCAAAAACATGTTTTAATAAACGTATGTTTGCAAATATTTGAAAAACATGTTTTACCGCTCTCTTGAAAAATTTTGTAAGATGCTAAAACTACCTTTTGGCACCATTTTAATTTTTTTTCGCCAACCGACATTGGATACAAAACTTTTCCCCATTCAGATACACAGACAAGGCTGGTCTCAAACAAGAGTAAAGCTAGCAACAATATTGTTTTAACTCTATAAGAGTTACAATATTGATATTAAATGCTCCGATTGGCTTTAGGCCCAATTACGAAAGTTTCTCCTATAAAAAAACTGTAGAAGAAGTCTTTTACATTTGTTTCAAATGAAGCTCGGTCTACAAAGTATTAGTTAATAATACAAACAACACTAATGGCATGGAGGCAAAAGTTTTAATTTATATGTATATATTTGAAACCCTCCCCCCCCCCCCCCCCCCACAAAAAAAAAGAAAAGAAAAGAAAAAGAAAGTTACACTAATGAATTTAAAATGGCGTTAAGCCACGCTTTCTGACATAAGAAATTGGCTGCAAATGCGATAACGAAACTTTCACTTAACTTAATAACATGTAGCTAATATAGCCCTCAGGGTACTTTGCAGTTATACAGACCTTGTGGTTTTTTTAAAAAGCTTCAGACAATTCAGGTTTAAGAAGTTGAGATTTATTGTCAAATGATATAAACAACCATGAACACAAAACTGATGAATTATTATTCATGTTTATGTATGTATAGATCAGTTTCAACTGACGTCACACCCTAGCAACCACCTTAGCAACCAGATTTGTTTTTTGTTTGCCAATCAAAGATGGTGGATTGTGATTGGTTGGCTCGTAATACAGTCTACAAATCCACGATTATGATTGGTTGATAACTTTTGGTGGGCTGGTGATCACGTGGTTGAAACTGATCTATTTAAAAAAATTGCATCTGATTACACTTATTAGATAAATTACTTCTGTTTGCATTTAATCGGCTTCTGTATATTAAATTAATTGTTTAAATATTGGGAAGAAGTGGCGAGAGGTAGAAAGACGAGTAAACAAACGGGTAGACAGACGGGTAGTGAGATGGTAGAGAGACGAGTAGCGACATAGGTAGGCTGACGGGTAGAGAAACGAATAGATAGACAGCTATAGAGAAAGGTAAAAAGAGGGTTAACAGAGTAGTAGCGAGATGGGTCACGAGACGGTAGACAGGAATGTAGCGAGAAAGGTTGCGAGACGCGTAGCGTGGTAGATAAAGAGACGAGTAGAGAGATGAGTACAGAGACGAGTTGTCTGACGGGTAATGAGATTGGTAGCGAGACAGGTAAAGAGTCTGGTACAAAAACAGACGAATAGTGAGACGGGTATACAGACGAGTAGAGAGGTAGTAGATGGGTACGGAGATGGGTAAGAAGATGGGTAGAGAGGCGTATAGCCAGACGGGTAGAGAGACAGATAGACAAGTTGTGAGACACATAGACAAATGGGTAGAGAAGTGGATCGAGACACGGCTAGACATACAAGTAGTTAGACGGATAGACAGACGGTTAGAGAAATAGATTGGCGGGTAGCGAGACCGGTAGAGAAATATAGACAGGTAGCGAGACGTGTAGAGAGATAGACAATCGGTTAGAGAAACGGGCAGAAGAACGGATAGGGAAACAGACAGATTGTGGAGAGACAGACAGACAGGCAAAAAAAAAGTCTGCGGATTGGCGCAGTAAAGGCGCAGGGGGCAGAGCCGCCTAGAGAATAATCAAGAAGTATGTGTTAAGCTTAACTTTGAATTATATATAATTTTTCAATTTTGCCGATACGGAGATTTAATGTAAAAGTTATTTTACAAAAGTCATCGAAAGATTTTTTGTATGCTTTAATAGTAATTTAGACTATAGTTTTGCAATCTGGTTTGTAGTAAAGCATGCTATCAATGTGGTTTGAAGTGTAAGTGTTTCTATGAACAGTTATACAAATAATAGATATATAATCAAGGAAGAAAAATTTTAAATTCACACACAAAAAAGGTGCAACAATGAAATTAAATTTGCGTTAAGTCACGCTTGATAGAATAATCTATTGACTGCAAATCCAATTACGTAACTTTAAAAAGCTTGGCGTTTTAAAAGATCCGGCGGTTTTTTTTTTTTTTTTTTTAGGAAAATGAGATTCTTTGCCACATGTTAAAAAAAAAATATGACAACACATCTGATGAACGGTACTTCTTTTCTATTTTTTTAACAGTGTATATGAATTTATATATGATATTTTGTAATTCTATCATTTAATTTGCTCTTTTTCTTTATATTGTAATTGTTAACCATATGTTCTCAGCAATATCACTCAGACTAATCCCTTCGAGGGAAGTCCTAGTTAGAAATTGATTTACAAACAATTATTTTCACAGTACGATATTTTTTTTTTTTTTTTTTTTTTTTTGTTTCCAGCGCTATCGCTTTGGGAAATTCGGTTCAAAATGTCCACTTTGACAGCATTTTTTGAAACATATTCTGCCTTTATCAAAAAAATCGAGACAATGTGGACAATATAAAGTGTCTGAATAAGAGAACCTGCCAATTGGATGCAGTTTGGAGCAAAAATGAATTTTAAAATGTGTCTCAAAATAAGCAGTTTGGATTTGAATACACCCTTAAGTCTGCTCTAGTCTTGGGGAACAAAGGGGTTAATACTGAATTATCTGCACAAACGCAGGGGTATCATCAGTGCCACCTGACTCATTGTAGCTCAATTTATGCATGCAAACTTAAAATAGGAACTTATAACAAATGGTAACTTTACCATTCAAAATATTTTATACTCATTGCATCACCTTTAGCATATTATTTAAAATAAAATGTTAACCAATTTAAGAATCTTAAATTATGTTCATCTATATATAAACTAATATTATAAAGAAGTAACTTTTTTTTTAAAAAAAAAGGGGGGGGGGGGGGTAAAGTGTAATCTCTGTAACTACTGAACTGATTTCAAAAGTAATAGTGGCAAATTGATGGTGAGAGTCTCTGTTCCAACATTGGTTATATTTCATGTCGGTTCCATTAACACCAAGGGGATGCAGGAGCGAAAAACTTTCTAAAATTATGATTTTTGTGGTATTGAAGGAGTTAGAAACTTGAAATTTGACATGTGATTACTTATATGATATAAATTCTTGCTAAGAACGGTTTCTAAAAAAAAATAAAATAAAAAGGATGAAATGAGCGGAAAAGGTTCTAAAAAAGTTCTAAATTACGATTCAATGGCATTGTTAATTGTAGAAATGTGAAATTTGATATGGCTGCTACTTTTAAGACGCAAATACATGCACAAAACAGTTTTTTTTTTAATCGAAATTTAAAATTGTGATAAAAGCAAAAAGCGTTCTAAAAACGTTCTAAATTACGATTCAATGGAATTGTTAAGGATAGAAACTTGAAATTTGACATGGCTGCTACTTTTAAGACGCAAATACATGCACAAAACACTTAAAAAGAAAGAAAGAAAGAAAGAAAAACGAAATTTAAAAGGGTGCAGTAGAAAGAAGTTCTAAACTTACTATTTTTGTGATACTGAAGAGACTAGAAACTTGAAATTTGGAATGGCGGTTACATTTAAGATACAAATACTCGCTAAGAATGGATTCTAAAAAAAATTCGAATTTCAAACAGGTGAAATGAGCTGAAAACGTTCTAAAAACGTTCTAAATTGTGATTTCTATGGAATTTTTCATATCATTTGTTAATTAATAAATTCCACATTCATTTCAAAGGCACACAAATAATACTTGGCATATTTCAACAACTACGCGTGCATAGCCGCGGGTTTTGCTAGTATTAAATAATTGAACAAGTCTGTGCTCACATACAAGGTATAAATACAATAGATAAAAAAAAAAACTTTTTCCGACAAATGAAAGCAATGATAGTGATTAATGAGGAACTTTCCATAATAAAGCTAAAACTTAATAAATTCATTCAGTTGATTCAAAAGTTTGTATTGTTTGGTTTATATTCAAGATGAGTAGCATCTCTACTAATATTATAAAGTAGTAAATATTGTTTGTTTGTTTGTTTGTAGGGGGTAATCTCTGGAACTACTGAAGCGATTTCAAAAGTGATGGTGGGAAATTGATGGTGACAATCCCTGCTCCAACATAGGCTATATTTTATGTCGGTGCCACTACTCCCAGGGGGGTGCAGGAGCGAAAAACGTTCTAAAATTTCGATTTTTTTTTTTTTACACTGAAGGTGTTGGAAACATGAAATTTAGCATGGTAGTTACTTATAAGATGTAAATGCTCTCTAAGAACAAATTCTAAAAAATATCGAAATTTAAAAGGGTCAGATGAGCGAAAAGCGGTCTAAAAACATTCTAAATTACAATTTCAATGGAATCTCTGGAACTACAAAACCATTTTCAAAAGTAATGGTGGCAAATTGATGTTAACAGTCTCTGCTGTAACATAGGCTATATTTTATGTCGGTGCTACTACCACAGGGAGAGGGGTGCAAGAGCGAAAAACGTTCTAAAATTTCAATTTTTTTTTATACTGAAGGCGCTAGAAACATGAAATTTGACATGGTAGTTACTTATACAGGTTCTCAAGCTCATGTTTTCACTATATGGTCTTTTTCTGTCTTTTTTTGATAATGTACTTCAAGATTTTTTATTATTCCTTAGACTAATGGCTGAAGTTTAGAAGTTGTATTGGTAGGAAAAAAAATAACTTTGATGTTCTTTTATTTGAATTTTGGAGCACGTTCTTGTGGATGTACAAAGTAGTTGTCTATCAGCAATGGAAGGTTAGAATGGTAACTGCCTGACTCTAATTGATATTTTTTGCTTCAATGTATCTGACGCCATCGGGTCACTGCATCTTCTATATCACTGAATGCAAAAAGGGGATTTTGACTTCCCCTAACTGTCTGCTCTGGAGTCCCGGTTTGGGAGAGTAATGATAACAAGTGTTTTTCTATGTCTGAAAGAAAAATTGTTTTATGTAACACCAAGCAGAATGGAAATTATTTAAATGTGTTCATTTTCATACAATCCACTGAAATAAATTCGTATATCATCGCAACAGCAACCTCTTAGTTTGGATTCTGTACACGTACAAAAGTGGAATAAACTTCGTTATATAGAATATATTTTTCGTAATATGGAGAATACATGCTATCAAAGCAGCGGTAAACGCAACACACTCCCATCTTTGAGTTTCGAATTCGGTGAAACTCAAACTTTCGGTCTCAATAAGCGACCATATCTGGATCGTGTTTTAAGAACAGTCACTAACGGTTCTTTCGGAAATGGGTATTGTAGATTAGGAAATCTATTAATTTTTTATTTCTATACTAGCAAGCTACGCCCGCTACGCTGGTCAATTTTTCTTAACGAACCTTTAATCAAACAAAATATTGATATTTCATAATTCACTTTTATATTTTAATAGAATAATAAGGCTACTATAATTTGTGACTCGTACTATAGCCAATATACACGTCAGGACACGTCGCCTTTATCATTATCTTTTTACGCGTGAAGGTTTCGCTATGGTACTTCATAGTGAAATTTGGTAATTTTTGAAATTCAATAAATGAAAAGTGGCATAATCATTAGATTTGAAATTTATATCAAGAAATATACAATTTTTTACCTTTGAAACGCAGTTTGTCTAACAATTTTCTGACAAATACTTTTCGAGCTATTATTTTTTTCAGTAACTTCAAATGTTTCATTTACCGAGATTAATCTGTGGCAAAGATTAGCGAAAAACCCAGTCGTCAGCAACGCATAGCTTTATATTAAAGAGGATTTTGGAGCAGGGATTTTCACCATCACTTTTGAAATCAGTTCTGTAGTTCCAGAAATTCCATAGAAATTGTAATTTAGAATGATCTTAGAACGCTTTTCGCTCATTTCCCCCTTTTAAATTTCGAATTTTTTTAAACTTTATTCTTAGAAAGCATTTACATCTTATAAGTAACTACAATGGCAAATTTCAAATTTCTAGCTCCTTCAGTATAAAAAAAAATTGCAATTTTAAAACGTTTTTCGCTCCTGCACCCACCTGAGATTAGTGACACCGACATAAAATATAGCCTATGTTGGAGCAGGGAGTGTCACCATCAATTTGCCACCATCACTTTTGAAATTGGTTCTGTAGTTCTAGGGATTCCATAGAAATTGTAATTTAAAATGTTTTTAGAACGCTTTTCGCTCATTTCACCCTTTTAAATTTCGATTTTTTTTGTTCTTAGAGAGCATTTACATCTTATAAATAACTACAATGCCAAATTTCAAATTTCTAGCTTCTTCAGTATACAAAAAATTGCAATTGTAGAACGTTTTTCTCTCCTGCACCACTCTGGGATTAGTGGCACCGACGTAAAATATAGTCTATGTTAGAGCAGGGATTGTCATCAAAACTTTGCCACCATCACTTTTGAAAAGGGTTCGGTAGTTCCAGAGATTCCATAGAAATTGTAATTTAGAATGTTTTTATCAGAGATGCTCAAAGCTTGGGAATGTGACGTGATTTCATCGACCGTACACAATTGTTTTTCAAAAGACAGCTACATAATTGAAACTGAATCAAATGCTTCTGAATCAAATACTTGTTTGTCATATCTGAAGGAAAAATTTCATGAATTTAAGTTGATTTCTCTCATAACGAAGTTTTTAAGTGTAACGGTGAGATTTCGTTAAATGGAAGTTTCAATGTACATTTACATGAAACATGTTTTAACTATAGTCATCTCCGAACAACAACTACTACATAGGTATGCCTAATTACAAATATCTTGTATAGTATTGATAATATGTTTTAAACGAATGAATATTGATATAAAACTATCATTATATTAATATTGAACATGAAAGTTTACATTAAATTCAAGATTCAATAAATACCTTTGTTATATAAGATTTTACCCAACTTCTGCAAAAGATGTAAGTGTTTCGTGATTGAAAGTAAGTATTGTTAAGAGGATAAGATAAAATCTCCTGTCTAAGGAAAAGCGTATGTTAATGCAATTACAATGTAAAACTCATCCGCAGATATACGCGAAATTGCGAATGTAAAATTAATGAAACAGCGGTGGGTTCAGAAAGGTCCCTAATGAAATGAATTTCTTATTCTAAAAAAAGTCTAAGAATAAGCAGTTTCAGAACATAACTGCGTGAAGTCGTGTTTAATGTAATAATTCTGAGGGTTGTATTTCCTGATAAACTAACAAAATTAAATTACCAATGGTAGGATATTAGATATCATGTGAAGGAAGGTAAAACAATTTTTCAAATGTTTCCCATATGACGTCAGATTTTCTTTTTAATTCTCTAATGACGTGTATTAATCTGCTTTGTGTACATACACATTGTGAAGAGGAATTATCTTCACATATTCCACTTCTAATTAATTTACACCTTAGCCCCCCCCCCCACCTAAAATACCTTTTTTCAAAATTACCATCCTAAATATATTTTATTTTTCTACACTGTAAATGTATATAGTCCCAGCCTTTTTTTCCACTTTTATTATAACTCCTTTTCAATTCATTTGTAATTATTTCGCTTTGCGTTCTCTTATAAAAAAAAAAGAAGAAAAGAAATTATTTTGTTCGCCTAGCAACTGTGGATTTATCTCTATCCCACGCTCAGTGAAATTTACCAGATGCCCTCTGCTACCCTTTCTCTTTTTACATTTTTGTCCCTCTATCTTCCGAAATTGTATTATCATTGTAACGTACATGTCTATTTTTAATTTTTAGTAACACTCCTTAATATAACCCTATGTGAACCAGACTCTTGTGGTTTGCGAGGCTACTACAGTAAAACCTCCATAACGGACACTCCCGAATAGCGGTCACCTCTATTTAGCGGACGCTTTTTCATTCCTCAACACAAATATTGTTTGCATAGTTTTACCTCTGAATAGCGGACACCTCCAAATAACGGACAAATTTAGCGTTCCCGCAGTGTCCGTTATTCGGAGGTTTTACTGTATATTCATTCCTCACTGTTGGCATCTAAAAATTCATATTTGATCGTCATCAATCTCCCATTGACTTAACATTTAACGGAAAACAACACCTGCGTTTCTAACACATTCCTCTCGCCAAATGTACGTTAATCTGGCTACTTGGCTTTATGTAACTCTGTCATCACTGCTCGGTATCCACCGAAGAAATTATTCTAATTAATCATCATTCTCTCTCGAACCTTGTGATTGATAACAAGATGTAAAAGCTGTATTAAGTGTACGTTTGGAGTCCCGGGTACCATTGCCTTCGGCAGCTGTGCCTATTCGACGATGTACCTGTGCTTTATTTGAACCTGGAATAAACCTGCATATATATATATTTAATTTTCGACTCTTTCTTCAAGATGTCTCTCCTGTGTCTTCTTTTATTTTTTTTAATAACTTACGATCACGACTCACCAAACTCCAGTACACACATACACTGTAAAAAATGGCCAATGTTTCTTATTTCATGAAAATGTACTATAACCACGAACAAAAATATAATATAATCTTCTGAGTTATCCGAAATTCAGAATAGCGTGTTCCACTGTCTTTGGAATCCCCAGAAACCAATACATTTCCAAAATTTAAAGTATTATTTATAAAAACGAAGTACTTTTCGCTGCCCGAATTTTTCGGAAACGTTTCCGAAGGGTTTTTATAGTGTATTAATTAGTGTACTCAGCCTGGAATACCTGTTTCTCGAATGCTATCAGTTCTCAAGTGAACATTTTCATGCTCAAAAAAAAAAAATGTTTAACAGACAAACATGCAAAATTAACAGCGTTTACAATAACATTAAAATTAAGATTATTTCTTTACTCTTTCATGGAGAAATTAACTTATGCGGCTGAAAACGTGTACTTGAGAATGGATGACATTTGAAAAACAGGTATTCCAGGCTGAGGACACTAAGTAATATACTATAAAAACCCTTTGGAAACGTTTCTGAAAAATACGGGCAGCGAAAAATACTTTGTTTTTATAAATAATTCTTTAAATTTTGGAAATGTATTGGTTTCTGGGGTTTCAAAAGACAATGGAACACGCTCTATTTGGAATTTTGGATAACTCAGAAGATTATATTATATTTTCTTTCGTGGTGATAGTATATTTTCATAAAATAAGAAACATTGGTCATTTTTTACAGTGTACTCATCATACTCCTTGTATTATTGAGAAATCTTAGACATTTTCCGTTTACGGCTATGACGTCAATCAAATTTATTTCATATTTATATTTGTTTCAATGGGTGAAACTTTTTTTTTTCATTTTCATTTTTCACGTGAAAATCGTCTGATAGAAAATTAATTATTGTAGAAAGAATTTCATTGTGGATTTTAAATCTTTGGCATCTGCTATAATGAAAAATGTTTCAATTTAATAGGAAAAGGCTGTTAGAATTTTGGTTTTTTATCTCTATTTATTAAAATTATACGAATTTTTCAAATTTTAATATTTTGAGCTCTTCACAGCTGCTATTCAGATTTATACACTAAGTTTCAACTCTGTAAGTTACATACTTTTTGAGAATGGCTCTGTGACGGACAGACAACGGAGCGGGGGTAATAGGGTTTCGTGAGATGAACGAAACCCTAAAATGTCCTTTTGACCTTTACCAGGGAGAAAAACTAGCTTCTCTACACCGTAGTTTTAAAAATTGAGTTAATTGTACTCAAAAACACGAAGTTGACATGCGTGAAACCGATACTAGAAGATTCATTCTCAGTTTTCGCCAATACTGAATTCGAATGACAATTTTGTCAAATTAGTCAGCTACAGCCAAAATGGGTTCATTTATAGCGACTCATTTTTTTTCGCCAAATTTGGCGGTATTTCATCAAGGATTCCAAACTTGGCACGACGCAGTTACATACACACATCGACCAATGCAGAGATCTTTCTGGAAAATGACGTTGTCATTTCTTTTGATCTGGGGCATAGCGAAATTTCCTAACATATCCAATTAAATTTTACCATCTATGTATTTTTCGCAGAAGAAAGGAACCCATATACTTTTGGAGAATCACGTTCCCGCTCAGTAGTAGCGCGAGGCGATTCAGTGCACCATATCCTACAGTTGTGATGATTCGCAGTGCGTGAAACGTGAAATATCGATTCATCAAAATTAGGGATTGACCTAATACCGAATAGTTGATTCGGTATTCGGTGATTCGGCACATAAACCGAATATTCGGTTTCGGCCGAATACTTTTAAGTATTCGGCCGAATTTTTAAAATAATTTATGAAAAATAATAGGTAAAGTATTATTAGTTGTAATAGTAGTAGTCAGTAATTAGTAGCAAATACATGATAACCAATTAGCATACATGTTGACCTTTAAAATACATGTTGACCTTTAACATCTGATGTGAGGCTATCATTTTTAGTAGAAGGATTTTTACTTTCTGTTTCTTCACTTGTAGCAATTTCAACAAAGCATTCCCAAAATGATGAATGCACAGTTTGTGAGAGGGAATCCTTTTTATCGAAACTTTGTAGTTGATTTGGTTCAGTAATTTCAGAGGGTTTATTTATTTGTTGCACTTTAATTTTAAGTACATTTTTTACTTTATTGGTGGTTGCTTCATCTTTAAAAAAGGCTGTTTTGAATCTGGGATCTAAAATCGTGGCTAAAAAATAACTCATCATCATAAATTTCTGAAAAATTTTCTGAGAGTCCTTTTGTTAACGTTTTTTTCATGGTACTCACTCCAAACAATTTTCCACTATCACTTTTTTCCAAGTGACGTTTCAATGTAGAAACAGTAGGTATTACTTCTGAAATTAATGATTTTTTGTTACTTATAATTTTTGTTATTTCTTCGAAAAGTTGAAGAAGCCTAAGAATGCTTTCTATCATAGACCACTGATCAACTTTTAAATTGATAATCCCACCAAATTCGGTAAAAAATAACGACAATGTCTTTTTTTGTTCCAATAAGTGCTCCAACATATAATAGGTGCTATTCCAACTAGTCTTAACATCTTGAATGAGTTGTTTAGGTGCTACATTCAGTTCATTTACTTGTATGTTTTTAAAATTTGAACAAAATTTTTTATGTAAATAGATTTAAGAATAAAAATGTAACTGAATTAAATTAAATTTTATTAAAAAATGTAATATATGCAAAATTATTTATTAAATTTTTTTTTAGTATTCGGTTGCCGAATACCGAATATTCGGTGTACACTTTGACCGAATATTCGGTATTCGGTATTCGGCGAAATTCCTGATTCGGTCAATCACTAATCAAAATTACATTTCTTACACAGTTTCCGTTGTTTCCATTTCTACTCAATATATCTACAGCAAAATTGTTTCGCAGAGTGTAATCGTTTACATTTATATTTTGCAGTACTTTAATTTTATACGTATGGACTACTGATTTTGGAATGTGCAGTTCTGTATTCGCTTGACGGACGGATTTTCTAAGGCTGCGCCTGGAACTTTTGCTAACTCGATCAACAGTCTCACCACTGACGCTAGGCCTACCGGTTCCTCGATGATGGTGCACACTGCCAGTTTCTTTAATTTGTTTCATCACTTGAAATGCGTTCGATGATGGAAGACTAGAACCAAATTCTAAACGATACCATTTTTTAACTTTTATGATTCACTGTAATTCCGCAAGCACAACACGTACATCATCTTCTGCTTTACAGATGATATGACTACTGACTAAAATTTTTGAATAGGGCAGTTGCAATTGACTTCATGCTGGAGGTTACACACTACAAACAGGCAGTTCTGATTGGTGGTACTACCCTGACCTCCAGTTGAAGTACAATGGTTGATCAGCTGATTTCAACTGCCTTACACAATTCTGAGCCGACCACATCACATAGCGCCATCTACTGGATTCTAGGAAAAACAATTCTACGAAAGATAAACTTTCGGAGATGTGTTATTAATACGCGACTTTAAAAAAACGTCACTGTCCTTAGTTTTTCTTTTTCAGAATTTTGTTTTGTGTCCACTACAAGGGTTCGAGGCTAAAATTCGTCTGCTGGCGGTATTTACTTTTGAATATTAGAATAGGGTTGTATGGAGTATGTGTTATTAATGTTTGTCTGTTTAAAAGTATTGCAAAAAGTTCATTATTGTAGCAAGATACTCAAAATTTTGTAATATAAATTCGAAATATTATTCTGTATTATTCAAGAACATTTGCTAAAGTAGCAAAATTTAGGTTAAACTTTATGCACGCAACATGGGTCGAGGTTAAAGCTTGTCTGCTGTAGGTATTTGCGCCTGGGCATACTGGCATTCTGGCGGTGCAGTGTAGAATAATGGATCAAAATACCGCCAGTTCGAGGGTGCGGCATCACGTGCATAAGATCCATTCTTGAACACCATATTTTTCCTTTATTTGACGTTTTCTACAAGAATTCAGACATATCCACTACTGGATTTTTTTTTTTTTGCCTGTCTACTATTGGCGCATTTAAAGCTCACCGAAAAAATTAATTTTGCGTGGAAAATGTTTAAAGCAGGAATTTTCGCGTAGTATAGTGATGTGTAGAAAGAGTTAATTGAGATACCGAACACCCGCTGTTGTCTGAGTCATTGAAACCAGGGTTGGAAAAAAACCGGTTTTTTAGAAAAAATAAAAAAAAACGGGTTTTTTTGTTTAAACCAGGTTTTTTTGGTTTAAACCGGGTTTTTTTTAAAGTTATTGTATAAATAACATTTTTAAGAAAAAGAGTATAGACTTTAGTAAGTCATGATTTTTTATAATTAATAGTTAATAAACGCTAAACATTCAGATTAGTACTTAATTTTTTTTAATAATTAATTAATAAATACAAAATTTTATAATTAAATTACCTCATAAGTATAGATTTCTGTAGGGAAAGTTTTATTGTTTGAAAAACTTAGCTATTATTTTATTACTATACTTATAGATATATAAACTTTTGGAAAATAATTAAAGAAATTATTATGTGTATTGATACAAAACATAATGAGGGCAAAGAAAATAAAACATATTTTACTAAACCAACAAAAAATGAGCTAAAATAGAAAGCATTTTCATAAGCATAATTTGTGTTCATAACCAAAAAATTATTTACAATATCAATAATATCAACACAACATCAACAAATGATAACAAGTCTCTTTATATATATTTACTTTCAAATCAAAAATTCATTTTTGTCTAATTAAAAGAAAAATATATATGTATTGACTTAGCTGATTTTTCTGTGAGTGTAACACTTACAGAAATTGAGACATAGACTTAAAAAAATCATTTATAATTTTAAAAATACGAACTTTATATTTATTGGTTAAACATACTTAGGAAAATAATTCTTTATAAAAGCAACTCCATGCATTTAATTTTAATTAAAAGCTTTAAATAAAAAGACAAGTTTTGAAGCTTTTTCCAATCCTAACTTATTTCGTATTTTTGATTGAACTAATCCAAATGTTGAAAATATTCTTTCAACACTTGCTCAGGATGCTTTTGCTGTTATAAGTTGTTCAATTTCAGTAAAGACTTTGCTGTTAAATTTATTTACTTGAATTTGCTGACTCCACCATTCATATTGGGTGACTTCTCTTACTATATTCTGCGCAAAAAAATTTTCTTCAAAAGCTGAAGATTTGGCGTTAAATTTTACACTCAGTGCAAGCATAGAGTTAGACGGATATTTTTTGCAAAATTTAATGCATCTTTTTTTTCTTGCTCAGATAGTTCACTTTGATTGTACCGTGGATCAAGTATATATGCCAAAAGGTGTGTGGGTGTTAGAGACATTTTATACCTGGATTCAAAAAGCTGCGAAACTTCTTTATTTACCTTTTTCTCTTTTAATATTTTTTGAAGATCTTTCCAAATATAAACTGCATCAGCAATGGAACAATTATTACTTTGGATATTATCCAAGGCAGTTACAATAGGCTTTAACAGTTCAAACATATCTTCAACATTTCTTTTTAGATTTAGATTAGACATGAGTTTTTGAATGTTTTTATCAATAACATTCCTATTTTCTTCACAAATTTTAAGTAAAGTGGACCAATTTTTAAGGTAAACGTCTAAAGCATCTGAAAAAGAATTCCATCTCAGTATTAGAAGAAAGAACTAATTTGACAGCATTTGCATACAGAACAAAGAGTAACCAATGGAAAAAATGATTATGTCATCATTGATTCTTTGATGCATTCCTTAGTAAATCTTAACTAATCAAGCAATCTAAATAGTAAAAGGTCATTTTTAGCTGAAATCTGTCATTTTGGCTGTTTTTAAAAATAAAAGCTTACAAAAAAGAAGAAAGAAAATTAACTTTTTTTTTTCTTTTCTCCCCAGCTAATTTTAGAAAAATTATTTTGTCATGTAGATTACAGCTTATAAGAAAAGTTAGATCTAGGGGTGGGGGATTTTCAGAAAATAATACAAGCCCTGGATTTTTTCTAGCAGCAAGCTAGTAAGATACAACAAACATTGTTCAGACAGCATTAATGACTAAATTATTTTTTTTTACAAAAATGCACTTTCATATTAATATTTCTGTAAAATTGTTACATAAACTTTAAAAAATATATGCAAGTGCAGAACAGAACTTAGTACCATGTTTACATTCCAGCAAATTGAAAAAAATGTGAAATATGGCCAATGATTTGAAAATTAGGAATGTTTATGGCAAATTTTTATACAATGCAATTTTTTAATACACTGTTTGAAAACTTACTCCCCCAATTAGATAATTTACAAGCCACTGGCAGGTAATGCCATGTAGTTCCCCATCCCTAGTTGTATTGATTAAAAATGTTTGTCGCTTTACAAATTTCATCTTTTTTTTTTTTTTTTTTTTTTTTTTTTTAAGATTTGCTTTGCTTGTAGCTTGTGCATAACTTGGATTTTGCATTTTTCAATAATGTGTAAAATAAATGAAAACATTAGGGAAAAAAAAAAACAGGTTGAAAAACAACCAGCATGGTTTTTTAAAAAAACCACTTGGTTTAAACCATGGTTTAAACCACGGTTTAAACCAACGTGGTTTAAACCAAACAACCCTGATTGAAACTAAGACTATTCACTAAAACTAGGCGAAAAAATCTCTTTACTGATACAGTTATTTTATATGTCTTTATTATTTTTTTTTAAATTATCCTTTAATTTTAAATTTAGGAATTAACTATTTATATATATAGATAGATATATTATGGAACATTACTTAATTGGAATTTAGTTAGCTAAAAGTTCAGTAAAAGATGTTGTCAGATATTTATTCATGTTGTTAAAAAGCAAGTAATAGTATTATATAGCATTTTTTATATTTTTTTATAATTTTAGATTTTAGACAGTTTAGTACACTTTTCAATAGTTTTTGCCGGTAAAATCCAAATGGCCTGTCCAAATTCCCAACCTTGATGCTAGTAGATTTTGATACTTTTTAAAAAATATAATTAATTTTTACATACACATTTAAAAAGTTTCTTTTAAGAAGAAAACTTCATTTATATTTAAGTAGATTTTAAATACTTACATTTATATTTTAGCATATTTTAAATACTTACATTTATGTTTTAGTAGATTTTAAATACTTACTTATCCAACAATGATCCCGAAGTATCGTAAGTCACGAATTAATTCTTTTATTACACAGAGGATTCGCATTCCCACTTCTCTGGTGGTTTGACGATGGCTAAAGGAGTCGGATTCGAATCCCGGTTCAGGCTCTGATTTTCATAGGGATTCCACTTTCCATGGAAGTCTCGGTCTGTTTAGCCCTCTTGTGATAAAGATGATCGTAGAGTCCCAAACCAAACCATCAAGGATTCCATTAGGAAACATCAAATGGTCAGAATTCTTCATTAGTAGGTCAGTTGGACAAACTTGGTGAAGATCGAGGAAAATGCAGTTTTTAGCTAGCAAACTCTCCCGTAAAAGTAGAACTGCTTGGCTGGAAGCAGTTGCAAACTTTCACGAGCTTGTCAGCTGGCCAAACCGCAATACTGCCAGCATCGCAGGCTTTTAATTGAAAGGGATGTTTGTCTTCGCGAATCTTCTTTAAAAAATCCTTAATTTATATGAAAGAAAAAGAGAGAAGGGTATGATTAAAATTTTATTGATAAACTCTGTAACTACTAAAATAAGGTCTTGCAAATATTAAGTTATTAAAGATACTTTCTAAATTTCCATTATATATAATGCTATTCTTTTAAATGTTATCGAAAAATATTACTTTTTTAAAGTATTGAAAAATATTATTAAAATTAGCCAGTTTATTTGCTTTGTAAAACATTAATTAAATAAAAATATTTTTAAAGGTGGCCTCCAGACCTCCCCAAATAGCCACCCTCAATCCTCCCACAGGTACTGGGGCTGATAAGCCAAATTTGATGCTAATTATTCTTTCTAAATGCAAACCAAATTTTAACACTAATTCGCAAGGCGAATGCAGTGATAAAAAGTTAAAACGTTAACGTGGTTTAAATGTATTTTTCTTATGTAGTTGAGTTGCCAAGTAAATTATTTTTAATTAAATAAAAATATTTGTAAAGGTGGCCTCCAGACCTCCCCAAATAGCCACCCTCAATCCTCCCATAGATAAGCAACGGTTCTTTTAAACTGAAAATATTCAGATAAATATATAATTATATTACAAAAATTCCTACGTTTCGTTAAATGAGATTTAAAACTGGCTACTAGAAATTTACCTAAAAATATATTATGATGCCTTAAAATAGAAGTAAACATTTACTATTATTACGCTTTTTACTTCAGATAATCTGACAAACATAAATTATATTATTTTTTTCTTTTGATTAAAAGTTCTCCTCCAGATTTTATTTTTTTTTCTATAAAAATTTCAACTTTAGATAAACTGGCAAAAGAAAAAAAAAAGTATTATTATTATTATTTAAAACATTTTTACTCTAAATAAACTGGCAAAAATAATAACAATGTTCACGAAAGCAAGCTCATTTTCAGATTAGAACCGTTACTTAATTCGCATTATAGTAGCTAATTCAAGAAATAATTTAAACTTTTATATTTAATTCTCCTTAGGTAAACTGCCAAAAATAATAGCAATGATACCAATTTATTCATGAAAAGAAGTTACTGGTATTTTTCAGATTAGAACCGTTGCTTAACAAGATGAGTAGCTTAGTTAAGTAATAATTGATTTTTTTTTTTTTAATCTTATTTTGTAATGTAAATATGTTATTTTAAAAAGTTGACCAATCTAAGGTAAGCAACCAGAAAAAATATATATATATTACCTAAATGATGTACAGAAGAAAGACACAAACAACAGGAAAGAATGCTTTATTTATGTTGGAATTTTCTAATTACTAATGAAAATATAATTACTTTTGAGTTTTGACGTATAAAAATTTCTGAGCTCAGATCACATACAAATTAATTTTGCTTTATTTTTCATACAATGGACTATTTCATTTTGAACCGATGTATTAAAATGTTCTTTTTTTCCTTTGAAAAATTCTATCTCTCTTTTATATTATTATTATTATCATTATTATTATTATTATTATTGAATACTGATTTTTTATGAATGGCATTTAATCATATTTTGATAATTTAAACAATGTGAAGGATCGTTTATTATACATATAAAAAATATTTTTTTATCTTGTTTTTCTAGATAACTCTAAAAAACTAGGGTTTTTCTTTTCTTAAGATTGTGGTAAAAATTTAATGACATTTCACAGGATTCTTAGAATAATCAATTTTGAATTAAGCTAAGATCATTATCTCTTTTATATCCAAATCCTATGGAAATATGGTATAGGATACACTTCACTAATATCTTACTGCTTTTTTTTTCTCAGGGTTAATAACAAAATATTTTTTATTTAAATGAATGATGATAAATTAATTCCAATCAATTTAATCCTACATTTTTATTTATAGGTTTTTGTCATAGAGAAAAGTTACTTATACTGCTACAGAAGGTGTTTTTTTTTTTCTTCTTTTCTAGATATTTTTGTATATAGTAATTGACCAAATGTTTATACAGTGGTTCTTCATAAATGAAGCTTCCGACATACAAAGATTTGAAGACTTTATCCTTGTAAAATGATCATTTTTAGGTATGGAAAAAGCTTAATAAATTTTGATTCAGTAAATTTGCAAATAATGTGAGAAATTTAGATAACAGATATTATTTGCTAATCAATTTTAAAACATTTGAACTTGCCCATCTCCACGCAGAGATCTATTGCGGTTTGTTGAATTATGAATATATTCCAATATCAGACCAACAATTTACATTGAAGAATTTTTTTTTTTAAGAACTTCATATTCTGTTTTTCAGTTTTAACAATTCCTTAGTGCTATTCTTTGTAATAATCGTAATTTTATTCGCATGTCTCTTAAATCTTGATTTTTTTTCATTAATTTCATATTTTTCAATAATTAATGCAGATTTGAAAATATAATACAGCATAAGGGGCAATCTGAGTTGCTATTTGAATGCATTAGCGTTGTACAATTAAATAGGCATTTCACAAGCCCTGTTTCTTAATTCAACGATTTTTTTTTTCAACTTAATTCACATAAAAATTCATGTCAATTGAAATGTCAGATTTTGAAGCAGATTTTCATTTCTCGTTTAATTTTAAGAAATTTACTTTATTTCGCATGTCAATGAAAAACTTTCAAACGAAAGATTTGTTAGTAACTTTTCTCTGCTAATGTTGGAAGTTGAAGTTAAAAGATAAGGAATTAAACTGTACTTCCACAATAACTTCATTATATAAGTTCCTGTTCACACTATATACTTTTTACTATATAGAGAGTGACACATTTGTTACTTTAAATATTCATATTAAAATTTTCAAACTGGATTGTTAATAACTTGCTCAAAATTTAAATAGACGTTGCCTGAGAAAACAAAATATTTATTTCAGAGTTATCGCTTCTCAGTAACACATCTTTAATTTTCTAATAAACAAACACCATGATTGCAAAGAATCTTGTTTTATTATTTTTCATTATGATTTTCATATCTTTATAGTTTTGATGAAACAGAGTGAAAAAGCAACAAAAGAATGAAGAGTCGAATTATAAAGTTACAAATTTTTGGGCAGTACTGCGCCAAACTGTATAAAATTATTAAATCGTAGACTAAAACGAATTCTGCTTTCATAAAAAATAATTTTTAAAATTTTAAATTTCTTCATTACTTATTCATCATTATTTTTTCTTTCATTATTATTAGTCACAAACTTATACAGAGGGCATTTCTCGAAGGAGCCATTCATCACAAAATTTCTTTTAAATAGCAGAACATACAGATCAATATTTCAACGTTCAATATTTTTAAATACTGTAACGAAGGATTGTAGGTTTATTTGATTTTTTAATAAAGAAATTATAAATATTCATAACTGATTTAGTCGATATCTTACACATATTTGAGGTCTTATTACCTCTTATGTTTCAGGGATACGTAAATGGGACAAAAAACAACTAAGTCTTCATTCATTTTATACGTACATTAAAATCACTTTTATGTGGAACACAGCGAACATATTACGTGGTCTTATCCAGTCACAATTCCGAAATTTTAATCAATTTTTCAATATTTCGAAATAATATTACCTGTAGCATCAGACATCTCATTTCATCGAAATAATCTTTAAACTCCAATTTTATTGATTTTATTTACGGATGATGCTTAATACAGATTTTCAAAATTTTACATAATCATAATTCAGATTCAATTAATTTGGAGATTTTCCTCAAGAGTGGCACTTCAGTCATAATTAAGTCAATTAAGGGCCAGGAAAATTTCATTTATGCAAAACGTATTAAAACAACTTATAATACGTGAAAATATTTTAAATAATTTTAATTTCACTACCTCACTTCGCATCGACTTTGTATAACATGAAAACAAATATTCAAAATTAGGGAAAGGTTCTCATCTTTCACATCAAAGTGTGGTTAAGACATCACTCTGCTAATCGCTTGAGATCGTAGGAGACGGCGACGGGTTCGGCTCCCGTTAACTCCGTATTTTATTCTCTATAAATATTTTTTTATAACTTGCAATTTACATCTCAAAAAGCATTTGTTGTACTTTATTTTGTATAATATTAATTGTAAGTGGACACGTAAGAAAAAGGAGCATACGGTTTATCAAAAATTTTAACCACTTAATTTTTAACTTATTAATTTTAGCTTTCTTATAGCAATACATGGAACGCAGAACGTTATATAATTTTATTTCGTATTTTACTTAAATAAACAATTATTAAGCATTTCAACGTTTAGAATTACTACTACTCATTACAATTTTCACTGAAGAAATATAACGCTAAGTTATTTACCAATATAGATTTCAATACCATAAATGCTTTTTCAAAACCATTACTCGTTTTCAGAATGTAATTACATAAAACATCTGGGACCATTATAAGACAATACAACATTTTCAGGAAAACACTTAGTATAAAAAACAAAATATTGTATTTAAACCATTGCTCGAATCAAATGTTTAAGACCAAATTAAAAGAGAGGAGCACCTACGGGCATAGGCCAATTACCATCTAAAACTAGAATTTAGCATGTGTCAGTACCAGATATTTTAAAGTGATCTAATCGGGATTACTCAATAAACTTTCTTTGAAAATGACTTCCAACTCTTCGACTTTTACGAAAATTACTTGTCAATGGTTCTATCTTCAAACACAGAACATTATCGGCAAAATGTTTTATTTCCACCTCATACATTAAGGAAACATTTCAATGAGGGGGGCCTGTCAAATTTTTCTTATATAAGCACAACAAACACATGGTGAATAAAAATAGTGTACTGCAACTGTTTTCTTAATTAAGCGCAAATTATTCTGATTGTTTCACTTTATTCACGACTGAAGATCAAAAACTGGTATTAACTCAAAAATACTTAAGCCAACAAAGGGCCAAATACTTTCGTTTATGTAAAACTAGTATTTTAAAAAATTGTTATACTTCTGTCTTCAACTAACACTTTCTCTTATTAGAAACTTATAGAATTATACCAAATAACACCAAGTGGGAAACGAGAATTAAACTCAAACATTTACCATTTTATTAAAGGGAGAGGGGTTGCCTAAAGGAACAGGAAATTTATCATTTAAAAATTTAGAATTTAGGATTAGACATTCAACAATATTAAATATGTTTCCATATAATATAATTTCTGATAATCTTTAAGACACACAGGCAAAAACTGAATTTTACGCAAAATCTTTTGGGCATACTATGTTATTGGGCAAACTACCACTCAAACCGATATTACTGAGGGTTTAATAATTTTTAAATGTGATCTCTTCAAAACTAGATTTCTACTTGTTCATATTGGTATTTCTACTTGTTCATATTGGTAACAAACAGAAGGTGGATATCTGTCGAATTGGTCACTCATTTAAACTCATTGTTTTAAGTAGATTACACAGATGAAATAGACTACCTTAATTTAATATTAAAATTTTATAGAAACTCATCACTACGCCGTACAAATTTAGCACCGAAGAACAAAACACACTTAATTTTTTCATTTTACATCTCAAACACATTTGCAGTACATTTATTTTTTCTATTATTATTCGTAAATGAACAAGTTTAAAAACCGGGAATATTCACTTTTTAAAACAAACCATTTCTTATAGCAATATATATAGCCAAAACCATTGATTCGTTATTTTTTGGTATTTTACTCCATTAAACAAATATTAAACACTATTTCAATGCATAGAATTACTTCTATTCGTTATACAGCTTCGACTAATAGCTTTCCATTTATATTTACCAATATAGATAGATTTCGATACCACACATACTCTTTGATGATACTTCAAAACATTACTTAATGTTTGTTCATACACTTTGATTCTTAAAACATCTAGAATATAACTGCAAATTACGTTATATATCATAAAAACTTAGGGGACCACACTCAGAAGATATCCAGCGAAATTACCGTCGAAATTTTTTACGAACAGATAGGATAAACAACCAAGTTGTTTGAAAATGACTGTTTTTCTGAATTTTTTTTACTTAGTACCAAATTCTTCAGAGCGATATAACTCGGATTACTCAATAAATGTTCATTGAAATTTACGAAAAATATACCAATACTAATAATATACACTTCAGTGATATCAGCACTACACTATACACTTATGGTTGAAATTTCAAACTGGTATTTAAACCACTGCTAGACTCGTTTCTTCAAATAACAATTTTTCGTTTTAAAATTTTATTAAGATTATACCAAATAACACGTAGAGGGAAATGAGAACTCAACTCAAATATGTACCATCTTATTAAAAGAGAGGGTTGCCTACAGGAACAGGGCATTTATGATTTAAAACTTTAGAATTTAGCATCAAACTTTGAACACTTTTAATATATTTCCATTTAATATAATTTCTGATAAACGTTACGAAACACAAGAAAAAACTCATTTTCACGAAAAATGTTTTGGGTGGATACTATGGTATTCGGCAAACTACAACTCAAACCGATGTTACTAGAGGTTTAAAAATATTTAAGTGAATTTTTACTAATCTCTTCAACACTTGATTTCTACTCTTTCATATTGGTAACAAACAGAGAGTGGACATTTGTTGAATAAGTCACTCATTTAAAACTTTTTTTAAGTAGCATATGCACATTAAAATGACTACATTAATTTCTTATTAAATATTTATAGAAACTCATCACTACGCTGTAAACAATTTGCACCGAGGAACAAAACACACTTAACTCTTTCATTTTACATCTCAAACACTTTTGCAGTAGTTTATTTTTTTTATTATTATTCGTAAATGAACACGTTTGAAAACAGGCCATACTCTTATAGGAATAGATCGAAGGCAAACAATTGATTCGTTATTTTCTGTTATTTTACTCCATTAAAGAACTATTAAACACTATTTCAATGCTTAGAATTGCTACTATTCGTTATACAATTTCAACTGATTGCTTTCAATTTATATTTACCAATCTAAGAAGATTTCCATACCACGTATACTCTTTGGGGATGCTTCAAAAAATTACCTAACGTTTGTTCAAACACTTTTAAATATATTTCCGTTTAATATCATTTCTGATAAGTTTTACAACAGACAATAAAAAACTGATTTTCACGCTCAATTTTTTGGTTGGGTACTATGGTATTGGGCAAACAACCACTCAAACCGATGTTACTGGAGGTTTAAGAATTTGTAAATGATTTTTTACTCTACTCTTCGTTCATATTGGTAATAAACAAAAGGGGGACATTTGTCGAATGGGTCACTGATTTAAAACTCTTCGTTTTAAATAGATTACACTCGTTAAAAGGACTACCTTAAATTCGTATTAAAGTTTTATAGAAACTGATCACTACGCCGTAAAAAGTCATTTTGCATTCAAAAACAATTTGCACCGACGAACGAAACACACTTAACTCATTCATTTTACATCTCAAACACATTTGCAGTAATTATTTTTCTATGACTACTCGTTAATGAACATGTATGAAAACGGTGCATACTCTTTATTATCCCTTTTTAAAACAAACCATTTCTTATTGGACAATTCAGAGACACCAGAACCACACTATACTCTTAGATTTGACATTTCAAACTCGTATGTAAACCATTGGTAAACTCGTTTATTCAAATAACACTGTTCGTTTTAGAAACTTATTCTGATTATACCAACTAACACGTAGAGGGAAATGAGAATTAGACTCAAATATGTACCAACTTATTAAAAGAGAGGGTTGCCTACAGGAACAGGGCATTTATGATTTAAAACTTTAGAATTTAGCATCAGACTTTGAGCACTTTTAAATATATTTCTATTTAATATCATTTCTGATAAACTTTACGACGCACAATTAAAACACTGATTTTCACGCTTAATTTTTGGGGGGATACTATTTTATTGGGCAAACTAACACTCAAACCGATGTTACTGGAGGTTTACGAATTTTTAAATGAATTTTTACTCAACTCTTCGTTCATATTGGTAAAAAACAGAAGGTGGACAGTTGTCGAATGGGTCACTCAATTAAAACTCTTTGTCTTAAGCAGATTACACACATTAAAATGGCTACCTTGATTTCTTAATAAAAATTTATCACTACGCCGTAAAAATTTTTCACCGAAAAAGAAAACACACTTAACTCTTTCATTTTACATCTCAAACACATTTGCAAAATTTTATTTTTCTATGACTATTCGTAAATGAACTCGTATGAAAAGGGGGCATACTCTTTATTTTCACTTTTTAAAACAAAAAATTTCTTATTGGACAATTCAGAGACACCAGAACCACACTATACTGTTAGATTTGACATTTCAAACTCGTATTTAAACAAGGCAACACTAGATACCGGGCTTGCTCATTCACTCTCAAAACGTCACAAATGGTGGCTGACCGCGACCAGCGATTGGTCCAAAGCAACGCGCCCATCGTTTTGTGCCAATCGCTGTATGTCTTTCCTCCTAGTCAGCCACCTTTTGTGACGTCATCATAATGAATGAGCAAGCCCGGTATGTAGTGTAGCCGTGATTTAAACCATTGGTAGACTCGTTTATTCAAATAACACTTTTCGTTTTAGAAACTTAAGATTATACCAACTAACACGTAGAGGGAAGTGAGAATTCAACTCAAATATGTACCAACTTATTAAAAGAGACGGTTGCCTACAGGAACAGGGCATTTATGATTTAAAACTTTAGAATTTAGCATCAGACTTTGAACACTTTTAAATATATTTCTACTTAATATCATTTCTGATAAACTTTACGATGCACAATTAAAACACTGATTTTCACGCTTAATTTTGGGGGGATACTATTTTATTGGGCAAACTAACACTCAAACCGATGTTACTGGAGGTTTACGAATTTTAAATGAATTTTTACTCAACTCTTCGTTCATATTGGTAAAAAACAGAAGGTGGACATTTGTCGAATGGGTCACTCAAATAAAACTCTTTGTCTTAAGCAGATTACACACATTAAAATGGCTACCTTGATTTCTTAATAAAAAATTATCACTACGCCGTAAAAATTTTTCACCGAAGAAGAAAACACACTTAACTCTTTCATTTTACATCTCAAACACATTTGCAGTATTTTATTTTTCTATGACTATTTGTAAGTGAACACGTATGAAAAGGGGGCATACTCTTTATTTTCACTTTTTAAAACAAACCATTTCTTATTGGATACATCAGATACATCAGAACCACACTATACAGTTAGATTTGACATTTCAAACTCGTATGTAAACCATTGGTAAACTCGTTTATTCAAATAACACTTTTCGTTTTAGGAACTTAAGATTATACCAACTAACACGCAGAGGGAAATGAGAATTCAACTCAAATATGTACCAACTTATTAAAAGAGACGGTTTCCTACAGGAACAGGGCATTTATGATTTAAAACTTTAGAATTTAGCATCAGACTTAGAACACTTTTAAATATATTTCCATTTAATATCATTTCTCATATGCTTTACAACACACCATAGAGTATTGGGCAAATTACCACTCTAACCGATGTTACTGGAGATTTATGAATTTGTAAATGATTTTTTACTCAACTCTTCGTTCATATTGGTAAAAAACAGAAGGTGGACATTTGTCGAATGGGTCACTCAAATAAAACTCTTTGTCATAAGCAGATTACACACATTAAAATGGCTACCTTGATTTCTTAAAAAAAAATTATCACTACGCCGTAAAAATTTTTCACCGAAGAAGAAGACACACTTAACTCTTTCATTTTACATCTCAAACACATTTCCATTACTTTATTTTTCTATGACTATTCGTAAATGAACACGTATCAAAAGGGGGCATACTCTTAATTTTCACTTTTTAAAACAAACCATTTCTTATTGGACACTTCAGAGACACCAGAACCACACTATACTCTTAGATTTAACATTTCAAACTCGTATGTAAAGCATTGGTAAACTCGTTTATTCAAATAACACTTTTCGTTTTAGAAACTTAAGATTATACCAACTAACACGTAGAGGGAAACGAGAATTCAACTCAAATATGTACCAACTTATTAAAAGAGACGGTTTCCTACAGGAACAGGGCATTTATGATTTAAAACTTTAGAATTTAGCATCAGACTTAGAACACTTTTAAATATATTTCCATTTAATATCATTTCTCATATGCTTTACAACACACCATAGAGTATTGGGCAAATTACCACTCTAACCGATGTTACTGGAGATTTAAGAATTTGTAAATGATTTTTTACTCAACTCTTCGTTCATATTGGTAAAAAAACAGAAGGTGGACATTTGTCGAATGGGTCACTCAAATAAAACTCTTTGTCTTAAGCAGATTACACACATTAAAATGGCTACCTTGATTTCTTAATAAAAATTTATCACTACGCCGTAAAAATTTTTTCACCGAAGAAGAAAACACACTTAACTCTTTCATTTTACATCTCAAACACATTTGCAAAATTTTATTTTTCTATGACTATTCGTAAGTGAACTCGTATGAAAAGGGGGCATACTCTTTATTTTCACTTTTTAAAACAAAAAATTTCTTATTGGACAATTCAGAGACACCAGAACCACACTATACTGTTAAATTTGACATTTCAAACTCGTATTTAAACCATTGGTAGACTCGTTTATTCAAATAACACTTTTCGTTTTAGAAACTTAAGATTATACCAACTAACCCGTAGAGGGAAATGAGAATTCAACTCAAATATGTACCAACTTATTAAAAGAGACGGTTGCCTACAGGAACAGGGCATTTATGATTTAAAACTTTAGAATTTAGCATCAGACTTTGAACACTTTTAAATATAGTTCTATTTAATATAATTTCTGATAAACTTTACGACGCACAATTAAAACATTGATTTTCACGCTTAATTTTTGGGGGGGGATACTATTTTATTGGGCAAACTAACACTCAAACCGATGTTATTGGAGGTTTACGAATTTGTAAATGATTTTTTACTCAACTCTTCATTCATATTGGTAAAAAGCAGAAGGTGGACAGTTGTCGAATGGGTCACTCAATTAAAACACTTTGTCAAGCAGATTACACACATTAAAATGGCTACCTTGATTTCTTCATAAAAATTTATCACTACGCCGTAAACACACTTAACTCTTTCATTTTACATCTCAAACACATTTCCATTACTTTATTTTTCTATGACTATTCGTAAGTGAACACGTATGAAAAGGGGGCATACTCTTTATTTTCACTTTTTAAAACAAACCATTTCTTATTGGACACTTCAGAGACACCAGAACCACACTATACTGTTAGATTTAACATTTCAAACTCGTATTTAAACCATTGGTAGACTCGTTTATTAAATTAACACTTTTCGTTTTAAAAACTTAAGATTATACCAACTAACACGTAGAGGGAAATGAGAATTCAACTCAAATATGTACCAACTTATTAAAAGAGACGGTTTCCTACAGGAACAGGGCATTTATGATTTAAAACTTTAGAATTTAGCATCAGACTTTGAAAACTTTGAAATATAGTTCTATTTAATATAATTTCTGATAAACTTTACGACGCACAATTAAAACATTGATTTTCACGCTTAATTTTTGGGGGGGGATACTATTTTATTGGGCAAACTAACACTCAAACCGATGTTATTGGAGGTTTACGAATTTTTAAATTAATTTTTACTCAACTCTTCGTTCATATTGGTAAAAAACAGAAGGTGGACAGTTGTCGAATGGGTCACTCAAATAAAACCCTTTGTCTTAAGCAGATTACACACATTAAAATGGCTACCTTGATTTCTTAATAAAAATTTATCACTACGCCGTAAACACACTTAACTCTTTCATTTTACATCTCAAACACATTTCCATTACTTTATTTTTCTATGACTATTCGTAAATGAACACGTATGAAAAGGGGGCATACTCTTACTTTTCACTTTTTAACACAAACCATTTCTTATTGGACACTTCAGAGACACCAGAACCACACTATACTGTTAGATTTGACATTAACTCGTGTTTAAACCATTGGTAGACTCGTTTATTCAAATAACACTTTTCGTTTTAGAAACTTATTAAGATTATACCAACTAACACGCAGAGGGAAATGAGAATTCAACTCAAATATGTTCCAACTTATTAAAAGAGAAGGTTGCCTACAGGAACAGGGCATTTATGATTTAAAACTTTAGAATTTAGCATCAGACTTTGAACACTTTTAAATATAGTTCTATTTAATATAATTTCTGATAAACTTTACGACGCACAATTAAAACACTGATTTTCACGCTTAATTTTTGGGGGGGATACTATTGGGGGGGGATTGGGCAAACTAACACTCAAACCGATGTTACTGGAGGTTTACGAATTTTTACTCAACTCTTCGTTCATATTGGTAAAAAACAGACGGTGGACAGTTGTCGAATAGCTCACTCAATTAAAACTCTTTGTCTTAAGCAGATTACACACATTAAAATAGCTACCTTGATTTCTTAATAAAAAATTATCACTAAGACGTAAAAATTTTTCACCGAAGAAGAAAACACACTTAAATCTTTAATTTTACATCTCAAACACATTTGCTGTATTTTATTTTTCTATGACTATTCGTAAGTGAACACGTATGAAAAGGGGGCATACTCTTTATTTTCACTTTTTAAAACAAACCATTTCTTATTCGACACTTCAGAGACACCAGAACCACACTATACTGTTAGATTTGACATTAACTCGTATTTAAACCATTGGTAGACTCGTTTATTCAAATAACACTTTTCGTTTTAGAAAAATTATTAAGATTATACAAACTAACACGTAGAGGGAAATGAGAATTCAACTCAAATATGTACCAACTTATTAAAAGAGAGGGTTGCCTACAGGAACAGGGCATTTATGATTTAAAACTTTAGAATTTAGCATCAGACTTTGAACACTTTTAAATATATTTCTATTTAATATCATTTCTGATAAACTTTACGATGCACAATTAAAACACTGATTTTCACGCTTAATTTTTGAGGGGATACTATTTTATTGGGCAAACTAACACTCAAACCCATGTACTGGATGTTTACGCATTTTTAAATGAATTTTTACTCAACTCTTCGTTCATATTGGTAAAAAGCAGAAGGTGGACAGTTGTCGAATGGGTCACTCAATTAAAACACTTTGTCAAGCAGATTACACACATTAAAATGGCTACCTTGATTTCTTCATAAAAATTTATCACTACGCCGTAAACACACTTAACTCTTTCATTTTACATCTCAAACACATTTCCATTACTTTATTTTTCTATGACTATTCGTAAATGAACACGTATGAAAAAGGGGCATACTCTTAATTTTCACTTTTTAAAACAAACCATTTCTTATTGGACACTTCAGAGACACCAGAACCACACTATACTGTTAGATTTGACATTAACTCGTATTTAAACCATTGGTAGACTCGTTTATTCAAATAACACTTTTCGTTTTAGAAACTTAAGATTATACCAACTAACACGTTGAGGGAAATGAGAATTAAACTCAAATATGTACCAACTTATTAAAAGAGACGGTTTCCTACAGGAACAGGGCATTTATGATTTAAAACTTTAGAATATAGCATCAGACTTTGAACACTTTTAAATATATTTCTACTTAATATCATTTCTGATAAACTTTACGACGCACAATTAAAACACTGATTTTCACGCTTAATTTTTGAGGGGATAGTATTTTATTGGGCAAACTAACACTCAAACCGATGTACTGGATGTTTACGCATTTTTAAATGAATTTTTACTCAACTCTTCGTTCATATTGGTAAAAAGCAGAAGGTGGACAGTTGTCGAATGGGTCACTCAATTAAAACACTTTGTCAAGCAGATTACACACATTAAAATGGCTACCTTGATTTCTTCATAAAAATTTATCACTACGCCGTAAACACACTTAACTCTTTCATTTTACATCTCAAACACATTTCCATTACTTTATTTTTCTATGACTATTCGTAAATGAACACGTATGAAAAAGGGGCATACTCTTAATTTTCACTTTTCTCATATGCTTTACAACACACCATAAAATATTGGGCAAATTACCACTCTAACCGATGTTACTGGAGATTTAAGAATTTGTAAATGATTTTTTACTCAACTCTTCGTTCATATTGGTAAAAAACAGAAGGTGGACATTTGTCGAATGGGTCACTCAAATAAAACTCTTTGTCTTAAGCAGATTACACACATTAAAATGGCTACCTTGATTTCTTAATAAAAAATTATCACTACGCCGTAAAAATTTTTCACCGAAGAAGAAAACACACTTAAATCTTTCATTTTACATCTCAAACACATTTGCTGTATTTTATTTTTCTATGACTATTCATAAGTGAACACGTATGAAAAGGGGGCATACTCTTTATTTTCTCTTTTTAAAACAAACCATTTCTTATTGGACACTTCAGAGACACCAGAACCACACTATACTGTTAGATTTGACATTTCAAACTCGTATTTAAACCATTGGTAGACTCGTTTATTCAAATAACACTTTTCGTTTTAGAAACTTAAGATTATACCAACTAACACGTAGAGGGAAATGAGAATTAAACTCAAATATGTACCAACTTATTAAAAGAGACGGTTTCCTACAGGAACAGGGCATTTATGATTTAAAACTTTAGAATATAGCATCAGACTTTGAACACTTTTAAATATATTTCTACTTAATATCATTTCTGATAAACTTTACGACGCACAATTAAAACACTGATTTTCACGCTTAATTTTTGAGGGGATACTATTTTATTGGGCAAACTAACACTCAAACCGATGTACTGGATGTTTACGCATTTTTAAATGAATTTTTACTCAACTCTTCGTTCATATTGGTAAAAAGCAGAAGGTGGACAGTTGTCGAATGGGTCACTCAATTAAAACACTTTGTCAAGCAGATTACACACATTAAAATGGCTACCTTGATTTCTTCATAAAAATTTATCACTACGCCGTAAACACACTTAACTCTTTCATTTTACATCTCAAACACATTTCCATTACTTTATTTTTCTATGACTATTCGTAAATGAACACGTATGAAAAAGGGGCATACTCTTAATTTTCACTTTTCTCATATGCTTTACAACACACCATAAAATATTGGGCAAATTACCACTCTAACCGATGTTACTGGAGATTTAAGAATTTGTAAATGATTTTTTACTCAACTCTTCGTTCATATTGGTAAAAAACAGAAGGTGGACATTTGTCGAATGGGTCACTCAAATAAAACTCTTTGTCATAAGCAGATTACACACATTAAAATGGCTACCTTGATTTCTTAAAAAAAAATTATCACTACGCCGTAAAAATTTTTCACCGAAGAAGAAGACACACTTAACTCTTTCATTTTACATCTCAAACACATTTCCATTACTTTATTTTTCTATGACTATTCGTAAATGAACACGTATCAAAAGGGGGCATACTCTTAATTTTCACTTTTTAAAACAAACCATTTCTTATTGGACACTTCAGAGACACCAGAACCACACTATACTCTTAGATTTAACATTTCAAACTCGTATGTAAAGCATTGGTAAACTCGTTTATTCAAATAACACTTTTCGTTTTAGAAACTTAAGATTATACCAACTAACACGTAGAGGGAAACGAGAATTCAACTCAAATATGTACCAACTTATTAAAAGAGACGGTTTCCTACAGGAACAGGGCATTTATGATTTAAAACTTTAGAATTTAGCATCAGACTTAGAACACTTTTAAATATATTTCCATTTAATATCATTTCTCATATGCTTTACAACACACCATAGAGTATTGGGCAAATTACCACTCTAACCGATGTTACTGGAGATTTAAGAATTTGTAAATGATTTTTTACTCAACTCTTCGTTCATATTGGTAAAAAAACAGAAGGTGGACATTTGTCGAATGGGTCACTCAAATAAAACTCTTTGTCTTAAGCAGATTACACACATTAAAATGGCTACCTTGATTTCTTAATAAAAATTTATCACTACGCCGTAAAAATTTTTTCACCGAAGAAGAAAACACACTTAACTCTTTCATTTTACATCTCAAACACATTTGCAAAATTTTATTTTTCTATGACTATTCGTAAGTGAACTCGTATGAAAAGGGGGCATACTCTTTATTTTCACTTTTTAAAACAAAAAATTTCTTATTGGACAATTCAGAGACACCAGAACCACACTATACTGTTAAATTTGACATTTCAAACTCGTATTTAAACCATTGGTAGACTCGTTTATTCAAATAACACTTTTCGTTTTAGAAACTTAAGATTATACCAACTAACCCGTAGAGGGAAATGAGAATTCAACTCAAATATGTACCAACTTATTAAAAGAGACGGTTGCCTACAGGAACAGGGCATTTATGATTTAAAACTTTAGAATTTAGCATCAGACTTTGAACACTTTTAAATATAGTTCTATTTAATATAATTTCTGATAAACTTTACGACGCACAATTAAAACATTGATTTTCACGCTTAATTTTTGGGGGGGGATACTATTTTATTGGGCAAACTAACACTCAAACCGATGTTATTGGAGGTTTACGAATTTGTAAATGATTTTTTACTCAACTCTTCATTCATATTGGTAAAAAGCAGAAGGTGGACAGTTGTCGAATGGGTCACTCAATTAAAACACTTTGTCAAGCAGATTACACACATTAAAATGGCTACCTTGATTTCTTCATAAAAATTTATCACTACGCCGTAAACACACTTAACTCTTTCATTTTACATCTCAAACACATTTCCATTACTTTATTTTTCTATGACTATTCGTAAGTGAACACGTATGAAAAGGGGGCATACTCTTTATTTTCACTTTTTAAAACAAACCATTTCTTATTGGACACTTCAGAGACACCAGAACCACACTATACTGTTAGATTTAACATTTCAAACTCGTATTTAAACCATTGGTAGACTCGTTTATTAAATTAACACTTTTCGTTTTAAAAACTTAAGATTATACCAACTAACACGTAGAGGGAAATGAGAATTCAACTCAAATATGTACCAACTTATTAAAAGAGACGGTTTCCTACAGGAACAGGGCATTTATGATTTAAAACTTTAGAATTTAGCATCAGACTTTGAAAACTTTGAAATATAGTTCTATTTAATATAATTTCTGATAAACTTTACGACGCACAATTAAAACATTGATTTTCACGCTTAATTTTTGGGGGGGGATACTATTTTATTGGGCAAACTAACACTCAAACCGATGTTATTGGAGGTTTACGAATTTTTAAATTAATTTTTACTCAACTCTTCGTTCATATTGGTAAAAAACAGAAGGTGGACAGTTGTCGAATGGGTCACTCAAATAAAACCCTTTGTCTTAAGCAGATTACACACATTAAAATGGCTACCTTGATTTCTTAATAAAAATTTATCACTACGCCGTAAACACACTTAACTCTTTCATTTTACATCTCAAACACATTTCCATTACTTTATTTTTCTATGACTATTCGTAAATGAACACGTATGAAAAGGGGGCATACTCTTACTTTTCACTTTTTAACACAAACCATTTCTTATTGGACACTTCAGAGACACCAGAACCACACTATACTGTTAGATTTGACATTAACTCGTGTTTAAACCATTGGTAGACTCGTTTATTCAAATAACACTTTTCGTTTTAGAAACTTATTAAGATTATACCAACTAACACGCAGAGGGAAATGAGAATTCAACTCAAATATGTTCCAACTTATTAAAAGAGAAGGTTGCCTACAGGAACAGGGCATTTATGATTTAAAACTTTAGAATTTAGCATCAGACTTTGAACACTTTTAAATATAGTTCTATTTAATATAATTTCTGATAAACTTTACGACGCACAATTAAAACACTGATTTTCACGCTTAATTTTTGGGGGGGATACTATTGGGGGGGGATTGGGCAAACTAACACTCAAACCGATGTTACTGGAGGTTTACGAATTTTTACTCAACTCTTCGTTCATATTGGTAAAAAACAGACGGTGGACAGTTGTCGAATAGCTCACTCAATTAAAACTCTTTGTCTTAAGCAGATTACACACATTAAAATAGCTACCTTGATTTCTTAATAAAAAATTATCACTAAGACGTAAAAATTTTTCACCGAAGAAGAAAACACACTTAAATCTTTAATTTTACATCTCAAACACATTTGCTGTATTTTATTTTTCTATGACTATTCGTAAGTGAACACGTATGAAAAGGGGGCATACTCTTTATTTTCACTTTTTAAAACAAACCATTTCTTATTCGACACTTCAGAGACACCAGAACCACACTATACTGTTAGATTTGACATTAACTCGTATTTAAACCATTGGTAGACTCGTTTATTCAAATAACACTTTTCGTTTTAGAAAAATTATTAAGATTATACAAACTAACACGTAGAGGGAAATGAGAATTCAACTCAAATATGTACCAACTTATTAAAAGAGAGGGTTGCCTACAGGAACAGGGCATTTATGATTTAAAACTTTAGAATTTAGCATCAGACTTTGAACACTTTTAAATATATTTCTATTTAATATCATTTCTGATAAACTTTACGACGCACAATTAAAACACTGATTTTCACGCTTAATTTTTGAGGGGATACTATTTTATTGGGCAAACTAACACTCAAACCCATGTACTGGATGTTTACGCATTTTTAAATGAATTTTTACTCAACTCTTCGTTCATATTGGTAAAAAGCAGAAGGTGGACAGTTGTCGAATGGGTCACTCAATTAAAACACTTTGTCAAGCAGATTACACACATTAAAATGGCTACCTTGATTTCTTCATAAAAATTTATCACTACGCCGTAAACACACTTAACTCTTTCATTTTACATCTCAAACACATTTCCATTACTTTATTTTTCTATGACTATTCGTAAGTGAACACGTATGAAAAGGGGGCATACTCTTTATTTTCACTTTTTAAAACAAACCATTTCTTATTCGACACTTCAGAGACACCAGAACCACACTATACTGTTAGATTTGACATTAACTCGTATTTAAACCATTGGTAGACTCGTTTATTCAAATAACACTTTTCGTTTTAGAAAAATTATTAAGATTATACAAACTAACACGTAGAGGAAAATGAGAATTCAACTCAAATATGTACCAACTTATTAAAAGAGAGGGTTGCCTACAGGAACAGGGCATTTATGATTTAAAACTTTAGAATTTAGCATCAGACTTTGAACACTTTTAAATATATTTCTATTTAATATCATTTCTGATAAACTTTACGACGCACAATTAAAACACTGATTTTCACGCTTAATTTTTGAGGGGATACTATTTTATTGGGCAAACTAACACTCAAACCGATGTACTGGATGTTTACGCATTTTTAAATGAATTTTTACTCAACTCTTCGTTCATATTGGTAAAAAGCAGAAGGTGGACAGTTGTCGAATGGGTCACTCAATTAAAACACTTTGTCAAGCAGATTACACACATTAAAATGGCTACCTTGATTTCTTCATAAAAATTTATCACTACGCCGTAAACACACTTAACTCTTTCATTTTACATCTCAAACACATTTCCATTACTTTATTTTTCTATGACTATTCGTAAATGAACACGTATGAAAAAGGGGCATACTCTTAATTTTCACTTTTTAAAACAAACCATTTCTTATTGGACACTTCAGAGACACCAGAACCACACTATACTGTTAGATTTGACATTAACTCGTATTTAAACCATTGGTAGACTCGTTTATTCAAATAACACTTTTCGTTTTAGAAACTTAAGATTATACCAACTAACACGTTGAGGGAAATGAGAATTAAACTCAAATATGTACCAACTTATTAAAAGAGACGGTTTCCTACAGGAACAGGGCATTTATGATTTAAAACTTTAGAATATAGCATCAGACTTTGAACACTTTTAAATATATTTCTACTTAATATCATTTCTGATAAACTTTACGACGCACAATTAAAACACTGATTTTCACGCTTAATTTTTGAGGGGATACTATTTTATTGGGCAAACTAACACTCAAACCGATGTACTGGATGTTTACGCATTTTTAAATGAATTTTTACTCAACTCTTCGTTCATATTGGTAAAAAGCAGAAGGTGGACAGTTGTCGAATGGGTCACTCAATTAAAACACTTTGTCAAGCAGATTACACACATTAAAATGGCTACCTTGATTTCTTCATAAAAATTTATCACTACGCCGTAAACACACTTAACTCTTTCATTTTACATCTCAAACACATTTCCATTACTTTATTTTTCTATGACTATTCGTAAATGAACACGTATGAAAAAGGGGCATACTCTTAATTTTCACTTTTCTCATATGCTTTACAACACACCATAAAATATTGGGCAAATTACCACTCTAACCGATGTTACTGGAGATTTAAGAATTTGTAAATGATTTTTTACTCAACTCTTCGTTCATATTGGTAAAAAACAGAAGGTGGACATTTGTCGAATGGGTCACTCAAATAAAACTCTTTGTCTTAAGCAGATTACACACATTAAAATGGCTACCTTGATTTCTTAATAAAAAATTATCACTACGCCGTAAAAATTTTTCACCGAAGAAGAAAACACACTTAAATCTTTCATTTTACATCTCAAACACATTTGCTGTATTTTATTTTTCTATGACTATTCATAAGTGAACACGTATGAAAAGGGGGCATACTCTTTATTTTCTCTTTTTAAAACAAACCATTTCTTATTGGACACTTCAGAGACACCAGAACCACACTATACTGTTAGATTTGACATTTCAAACTCGTATTTAAACCATTGGTAGACTCGTTTATTCAAATAACACTTTTCGTTTTAGAAACTTAAGATTATACCAACTAACACGTAGAGGGAAATGAGAATTAAACTCAAATATGTACCAACTTATTAAAAGAGACGGTTTCCTACAGGAACAGGGCATTTATGATTTAAAACTTTAGAATATAGCATCAGACTTTGAACACTTTTAAATATATTTCTACTTAATATCATTTCTGATAAACTTTACGACGCACAATTAAAACACTGATTTTCACGCTTAATTTTTGAGGGGATACTATTTTATTGGGCAAACTAACACTCAAACCGATGTACTGGATGTTTACGCATTTTTAAATGAATTTTTACTCAACTCTTCGTTCATATTGGTAAAAAGCAGAAGGTGGACAGTTGTCGAATGGGTCACTCAATTAAAACACTTTGTCAAGCAGATTACACACATTAAAATGGCTACCTTGATTTCTTCATAAAAATTTATCACTACGCCGTAAACACACTTAACTCTTTCATTTTACATCTCAAACACATTTCCATTACTTTATTTTTCTATGACTATTCGTAAATGAACACGTATGAAAAAGGGGCATACTCTTAATTTTCACTTTTCTCATATGCTTTACAACACACCATAAAATATTGGGCAAATTACCACTCTAACCGATGTTACTGGAGATTTAAGAATTTGTAAATGATTTTTTACTCAACTCTTCGTTCATATTGGTAAAAAACAGAAGGTGGACATTTGTCGAATGGGTCACTCAAATAAAACTCTTTGTCTTAAGCAGATTACACACATTAAAATGGCTACCTTGATTTCTTAATAAAAAATTATCACTACGCCGTAAAAATTTTTCACCGAAGAAGAAAACACACTTAAATCTTTCATTTTACATCTCAAACACATTTGCTGTATTTTATTTTTCTATGACTATTCATAAGTGAACACGTATGAAAAGGGGGCATACTCTTTATTTTCTCTTTTTAAAACAAACCATTTCTTATTGGACACTTCAGAGACACCAGAACCACACTATACTGTTAGATTTGACATTTCAAACTCGTATTTAAACCATTGGAATACTCGTTTATTCAAATAACACTTTTCGTTTTAGAAACTTAAGATTATACCAACTAACACGTAGAGGGAAACGAGAATTCAACTCAAATATGTACCAACTTATTAAAAGAGACGGTTTCCTACAGGAACAGGGCATTTATGATTTAAAACTTTAGAATTTAGCATCAGACTTTGAACACTTTTAAATATATTTCCATTTAATATCATTTCTCATATGCTTTACAACACACCATAAAATATTGGGCAAATTACCACTCTAACCGATGTTACTGGAGATTTAAGAATTTGTAAATGATTTTTTACTCAACTCTTCGTTCATATTGGTAAAAAACAGAAAGTGGACATTTGTCGAATGGGTCACTCAAATAAAACTCTTTGTCTTAAGCAGATTACACACATTAAAATGGCTACCTTGATTTCTTAATAAAAAATTATCACTACGCCGTAAAAATTTTTCACCGAAGAAGAAAACACACTTAAATCTTTCATTTTACATCTCAAACACATTTGCTGTATTTTATTTTTCTATGACTATTCATAAGTGAACACGTATGAAAAGGGGGCATACTCTTTATTTTCACTTTTTAAAACAAACCATTTCTTATTGGACACTTCAGAGACACCAGAACCACACTATACTGTTAGATTTGACATTTCAAACTCGTATTTAAACCATTGGTAGACTCGTTTATTCAAATAACACTTTTCGTTTTAGAAACTTATTAAGATTATACCAACTAACACGTAGAGGGAAATGAGAATTCAACTCAAATATGTACCACCAACTTATTAAAAGAGACGGTTTCCTACAGGAACAGGGCATTTATGATTTAAAACTTTAGAATTTAGCATCAGACTTTGAAAACTTTGAAATATAGTTCTATTTAATATAATTTCTGATAAACTTTACGACGCACAATTAAAACATTGATTTTCACGCTTAATTTTTGGGGAGGGATACTATTTTATTGGGCAAACTAACACTCAAACCGATGTTATTGGAGGTTTACGAATTTTTAAATTAATTTTTACTCAACTCTTCGTTCATATTGGTAAAAAACAGAAGGTGGACAGTTGTCGAATGGGTCACTCAATTAAAACACTTTGTCAAGCAGATTACACATATTAAAATGGCTACCTTAATTTCTTCATAAAAATTTATCACTACGCCGTAAACACACTTAACTCTTTCATTTTACATCTCAAACACATTTCCATTACTTTATTTTTCTATGACTATTCGTAAATGAACACGTATGAAAAAGGGGCATACTCTTAATTTTCACTTTTTAAAACAAACCATTTCTTATTGGACACTTCAGAGACACCAGAACCACACTATACTGTTAGATTTGACATTAACTCGTATTTAAACCATTGGTAGACTCGTTTATTCAAATAACACTTTTCGTTTTAGAAACTTAAGATTATACCAACTAACACGTTGAGGGAAATGAGAATTAAACTCAAATATGTACCAACTTATTAAAAGAGACGGTTTCCTACAGGAACAGGGCATTTATGATTTAAAACTTTAGAATATAGCATCAGACTTTGAACACTTTTAAATATATTTCGACTTAATATCATTTCTGATAAACTTTACGACGCACAATTAAAACACTGATTTTCACGCTTAATTTTTGAGGGGATACTATTTTATGGGGCAAACTAACACTCAAACCGATGTACTGGATGTTTACGCATTTTTAAATGAATTTTTACTCAACTCTTCGTTCATATTGGTAAAAAACAGAAGGTGGACAGTTGTCGAATGGGTCACTCAATTAAAACTCTTTGTCTTAAGCAGATTACACACATTAAAATGGCTACCTTGATTTCTTAATAAAAAATTATCACTACGCCGTAAAAATTTTTCACCGAAGAAGAAAACACACTTAAATCTTTCATTTTACATCTCAAACACATTTGCTGTATTTTATTTTTCTATGACTATTCGTAAGTGAACTCGTATGTAAAGGGGGCATACTCTATTTTTTCACTTTTTAAAACAAAAAATTTCTTATTGGACACTTCAGAGACACCAGAACCACACTATACTGTTAGATTTGACATTAACTCGTATTTAAACCATTGGTAGACTCGTTTATTCAAATAACACTTTTCGTTTTAGAAACTTATTAAGATTATACCAACTAACACGTAGAGGGAAATGAGAATTCAACTCAAATATGTACCAACTTATTAAAAGAGAGGGTTGCCTACAGGAACAGGGCATTTATGATTTAAAACTTTAGAATTTAGCCTCAGACTTTGAACACTTTTAAATATATTTCCATTTTATATCATTTCTCATATGCTTTACAACACACCATAAAATATTGGGCAAATTACCACTCTAACCGATGTTACTGGAGATATAAGAATTTGTAAATGCTTTTTAACTCAACTCTTCGTTCATATTGGTAAAAAGCAGAAGGTGGACAGTTGTCGAATGGGTCACTCAATTAAAACACTTTGTGAAGCAGATTACACACATTAAAATGGCTACCTTGATTTCTTCATAAAAATTTATCACTACGCCGTAAACACACTTAACTCTTTCATTTTACATCTCAAACACATTTCCATTACTTTATTTTTCTATGACTATTCGTAAATGAACACGTATGAAAAAGGGGCATACTCTTAATTTTCACTTTTCTCATATGCTTTACAACACACCATAAAATATTGGGCAAATTACCACTCTAACCGATGTTACTGGAGATTTAAGAATTTGTAAATGATTTTTTACTCAACTCTTCGTTCATATTGGTAAAAAACAGAAGGTGGACATTTGTCGAATGGGTCACTCAAATAAAACTCTTTGTCTTAAGCAGATTACACACATTAAAATGGCTACCTTGATTTCTTAATAAAAAATTATCACTACGCCGTAAAAATTTTTCACCGAAGAAGAAAACACACTTAAATCTTTCATTTTACATCTCAAACACATTTGCTGTATTTTATTTTTCTATGACTATTCATAAGTGAACACGTATGAAAAGGGGGCATACTCTTTATTTTCTCTTTTTAAAACAAACCATTTCTTATTGGACACTTCAGAGACACCAGAACCACACTATACTGTTAGATTTGACATTTCAAACTCGTATTTAAACCATTGGTAGACTCGTTTATTCAAATAACACTTTTCGTTTTAGAAACTTAAGATTATACCAACTAACACGTAGAGGGAAACGAGAATTAAACTCAAATATGTACCAACTTATTAAAAGAGACGGTTTCCTACAGGAACAGGGCATTTATGATTTAAAACTTTAGAATATAGCATCAGACTTTGAACACTTTTAAATATATTTCTACTTAATATCATTTCTGATAAACTTTACGACGCACAATTAAAACACTGATTTTCACGCTTAATTTTTGAGGGGATACTATTTTATTGGGCAAACTAACACTCAAACCGATGTACTGGATGTTTACGCATTTTTAAATGAATTTTTACTCAACTCTTCGTTCATATTGGTAAAAAGCAGAAGGTGGACAGTTGTCGAATGGGTCACTCAATTAAAACACTTTGTCAAGCAGATTACACACATTAAAATGGCTACCTTGATTTCTTCATAAAAATTTATCACTACGCCGTAAACACACTTAACTCTTTCATTTTACATCTCAAACACATTTCCATTACTTTATTTTTCTATGACTATTCGTAAATGAACACGTATGAAAAAGGGGCATACTCTTAATTTTCACTTTTCTCATATGCTTTACAACACACCATAAAATATTGGGCAAATTACCACTCTAACCGATGTTACTGGAGATTTAAGAATTTGTAAATGATTTTTTACTCAACTCTTCGTTCATATTGGTAAAAAACAGAAGGTGGACATTTGTTGAATGGGTCACTCAAATAAAACTCTTTGTCTTAAGCAGATTACACACATTAAAATGGCTACCTTGATTTCTTAATAAAAAATTATCACTACGCCGTAAAAATTTTTCACCGAAGAAGAAAACACACTTAAATCTTTCATTTTACATCTCAAACACATTTGCTGTATTTTATTTTTCTATGACTATTCATAAGTGAACACGTATGAAAAGGGGGCATACTCTTTATTTTCTCTTTTTAAAACAAACCATTTCTTATTGGACACTTCAGAGACACCAGAACCACACTATACTGTTAGATTTGACATTTCAAACTCGTATTTAAACCATTGGTAGACTCGTTTATTCAAATAACACTTTTCGTTTTAGAAACTTAAGATTATACCAACTAACACGTAGAGGGAAACGAGAATTCAACTCAAATATGTACCAACTTATTAAAAGAGACGGTTTCCTACAGGAACAGGGCATTTATGATTTAAAACTTTAGAATTTAGCATCAGACTTTGAACACTTTTAAATATATTTCCATTTAATATCATTTCTCATATGCTTTACAACACACCATAAAATATTGGGCAAATTACCACTCTAACCGATGTTACTGGAGATTTAAGAATTTGTAAATGATTTTTTACTCAACTCTTCGTTCATATTGGTAAAAAACAGAAAGTGGACATTTGTCGAATGGGTCACTCAAATAAAACTCTTTGTCTTAAGCAGATTACACACATTAAAATGGCTACCTTGATTTCTTAATAAAAAATTATCACTACGCCGTAAAAATTTTTCACCGAAGAAGAAAACACACTTAAATCTTTCATTTTACATCTCAAACACATTTGCTGTATTTTATTTTTCTATGACTATTCATAAGTGAACACGTATGAAAAGGGGGCATACTCTTTATTTTCACTTTTTAAAACAAACCATTTCTTATTGGACACTTCAGAGACACCAGAACCACACTATACTGTTAGATTTGACATTTCAAACTCGTATTTAAACCATTGGTAGACTCGTTTATTCAAATAACACTTTTCGTTTTAGAAACTTAAGATTATACCAACTAACACGTAGAGGGAAATGAGAATTAAACTCAAATATGTACCAACTTATTAAAAGAGACGGTTTCCTACAGGAACAGGGCATTTATGATTTAAAACTTTAGAATATAGCATCAGACTTTGAACACTTTTAAATATATTTCTACTTAATATCATTTCTGATAAACTTTACGACGCACAATTAAAACACTGATTTTCACGCTTAATTTTTGAGGGGATACTATTTTATTGGGCAAACTAACACTCAAACCGATGTACTGGATGTTTACGCATTTTTAAATGAATTTTTACTCAACTCTTCGTTCATATTGGTAAAAAGCAGAAGGTGGACAGTTGTCGAATGGGTCACTCAATTAAAACACTTTGTCAAGCAGATTACACACATTAAAATGGCTACCTTGATTTCTTCATAAAAATTTATCACTACGCCGTAAACACACTTAACTCTTTCATTTTACATCTCAAACACATTTCCATTACTTTATTTTTCTATGACTATTCGTAAGTGAACACGTATGAAAAGGGGGCATACTCTTTATTTTCACTTTTTAAAATAAACCATTTCTTATTGGACACTTCAGAGACACCAGAACCACACTATACTGTTAGATTTGACATTTCAAACTCGTATTTAAACCATTGGTAGACTCGTTTATTCAAATAACACTTTTCGTTTTAAAAACTTAAGATTATACCAACTAACACGTAGAGGGAAATGAGAATTCAATTCAAATATGTACCAACTTATTAAAAGAGACGGTTTCCTACAGGAACAGGGCATTTATGATTTAAAACTTTAGAATTTAGCATCAGACTTTGAACACTTTTAAATATATTTCTATTTAATATCATTTCTGATAAACTTTACGACGCACAATTAAAACACTGATTTTCACGCTTAATTTTTGAGGGGATACTATTTTATTCGGCAAACTAACACTCAAACCGATGTACTGGATGTTTACGCATTTTTAAATGAATTTTTACTCAACTCTTCGTTCATATTGGTAAAAAACAGAAGGTGGACAGTTGTCGAATGGGTCACTAAATTAAAACTCTTTGTCTTAAGCAGATTACACACATTAAAATGGCTACCTTGATTTCTTAATAAAAATTTATCACTACGCCGTAAAAATTTTTCACCGAAGAAGAAAACACACTTAAGTCTTTCATTTTACATCTCAAACACATTTGCAGTATTTTATTTTTCTATGACTATTCGTAAGTGAACTCGTATGAAAAGGGGGCATACTCTATTTTTTCACTTTTTAAAACAAAAAATTTCTTATTGGACACTTCAGAGACACCAGAACCACACTATACTGTTAGATTTGACATTAACTCGTATTTAAACCATTGGTAGACTCGTTTATTCAAATAACACTTTTCGTTTTAGAAACTTAAGATTATACCAACTAACACGTAGAGGGAAACGAGAATTCAACTCAAATATGTACCAACTTATTAAAAGAGACGGTTTCCTACAGGAACAGGGCATTTATGATTTAAAACTTTAGAATTTAGCATCAGACTTTGAACACTTTTAAATATATTTCCATTTAATATCATTTCTCATATGCTTTACAACACACCATAAAATATTGGGCAAATTACCACTTTAACCGATGTTACTGGAGATTTAAGAATTTGTAAATGATTTTTTACTCAACTCTTCGTTCATATTGGTAACAAACAGAAGGTGGACATTTGTCGAATGGGTCACTGAAATAAACTCTTAGTCTTAAGCAGATTACACACATTAAAATGGCTACCTTGATTTCTTAATAAAAATTTTTCACCGAAGAAGAAAACACACTTAACTCTTTCATTTTACATCTCAAACACATTTGCAGTTTTTTATTTTTCTATGACTATTCGTAAGTGAACACGTATGAAAAGGGGGCATACTCTTTATTTTCACTTTTTAAAACAAAAAATTTCTTATTGGACACTTCAGAGACACCAGAACCACACTATACTGTTAGATTTGACATTTCAAACTCGTATTTAAACCATTGGTAGACTCGTTTATTCAAATAACACTTTTCGTTTTAAAAACTTAAGATTATACCAACTAACACGTAGAGGGAAATGAGAATTCAACTCAAATATGTACCAACTTATTAAAAGAGACGGTTTCCTACAGGAACAGGGCATTTATGATTTAAAACTTTAGAATTTAGCATCAGACTTTGAACACTTTTAAATATATTTCCATTTAATATAATTTCTCATATGCTTTACAACACACCATAAAATATTGGGCAAATTACCACTGTAACCGATGTTACTGGAGATTTAAGAATTTGTAAATGATTTTTTACTCAACTCTTCGTTCATATTGGTAAAAAACAGAAGGTGGACATTTGTCGAATGGGTCACTCAAATAAAACTCTTTGTCTTAAGCAGATTACACACATTAAAATGGCTACCTTGATTTCTTAATAAAAAATTATCACTACGCCGCAAAAATTTTTCACCGAAGAAGAAAACACACTTAAATCTTTCATTTTACATCTCAAACACATTTGCTGTATTTTATTTTTCTATGACTATTCATAAGTGAACACGTATGAAAAGGGGGCATACTCTTTATTTTCACTTTTTAAAACAAACCATTTCTTATTGGACACTTCAGAGACACCAGAACCACACTATACTGTTAGATTTGACATTAACTCGTATTTAAACCATTGGTAGACTCGTTTATTCAAATAACACTTTTCGTTTTAGAAACTTATTAAGATTATACCAACTAACACGTAGAGGGAAATGAGAATTCAACTCAAATATGTACCAACTTATTAAAAGAGCGGGTTGCCTACAGGAACAGGGCATTTATGATTTAAAACTTTAGAATTTAGCATCAGACTTTGAACACTTTTAAATATATTTCCATTTTATATCATTTCTCATATGCTTTACAACACACCATAAAATATTGGGCAAATTACCACTCTAACCGATGTTACTGGAGATATAAGAATTTGTAAATGATTTTTTACTCAACTCTTCGTTCATATTGGTAAAAAGCAGAAGGTGGACAGTTGTCGAATGGGTCACTCAATTAAAACACTTTGTCAAGCAGATTACACACATTAAAATGGCTACCTTGATTTCTTCATAAAAATTTATCACTACGCCATAAACACACTTAACTCTTTCATTTTACATCTCAAACACATTTCCATTACTTTATTTTTCTATGACTATTCGTAAGTGAACACGTATGAAAAGGGGGCATACTCTTTATTTTCACTTTTTAAAACAAACCATTTCTTATTGGACACTTCAGAGACACCAGAACCACACTATACTGTTAGATTTGACATTTCAAACTCGTATTTAAACCATTGGTAGACTTGTTTTTTCAAATAACACTTTTCGTTTTAAAAACTTAAGATTATACCAACTAACACGTAGAGGGAAATGAGAATTCAACTCAAATATGTACCAACTTATTAAAAGAGACGGTTTCCTACAGGAACAGGGCATTTATGATTTAAAACTTTAGAATTTAGCATCAGACTTTGAACACTTTTAAATATATTTCCATTTAATATCATTTCTCATATGCTTTACAACACACCATAAAATATTGGGCAAATTACCACTCTAACCGATGTTACTGGAGATTTAAGAATTTGTAAATGATTTTTTACTCAACTCTTCGTTCATATTGGTAAAAAACAGAAGGTGGACATTTGTCGAATGGGTCACTCAAATAAAACCCTTTGTCTTAAGCAGATTACACACATTAAAATGGCTACCTTGATTTCTTAATAAAAAATTATCACTACGCCGTAAAAATTTTTCACCGAAGAAGAAAACACACTTAAATCTTTCATTTTACATCTCAAACACATTTGCTGTATTTTATTTTTCTATGACTATTCATAAGTGAATACGTATGAAAAGGGGGCATACTCTTTATTTTCACTTTTTAAAACAAACCATTTCTTATTGGACACTTCAGAGACACCAGAACCACACTATACTGTTAGATTTGACATTTCAAACTCGTATTTAAACCATTGGTAGACTCGTTTATTCAAATAACACTTTTCGTTTTAGAAACTTAAGATTATACCAACTAACACGTAGAGGGAAACGAGAATTCAACTCAAATATGTACCAACTTATTAAAAGAGCCGGTTTCCTACAGGAACAGGGCATTTATGATTTAAAACTTTAGAATTTAGCATCAGACTTTGAACACTTTTAAATATATTTCCATTTAATATCATTTCTCATATGCTTTACAACACACCATAAAATATTGGGCAAATTACCACTCTAACCGATGTTACTGGAGATTTAAGAATTTGTAAATGATTTTTTACTCAGCTCTTCGTTCATATTGGTAAAAAACAGAAGGTGGACATTTGTCAAATGGGCCACTCAAATAAAACTCTTTGTCTTAAGCAGATTACACACATTAAAATGGCTACCTTGATTTCTTAATAAAAATTTATCACTACGCCGTAAAAATTTTTCACCGAAGAAGAAAACACACTTAAGTCTTTCATTTTACATCTCAAACACATTTGCAGTATTTTATTTTTCTATGACTGTCCGTAAGTGAACTCGTATGAAAAGGGGGCATACTCTATTTTTTCACTTTTTAAAACAAACCATTTCTTATTGGACACTTCAGAGACACCAGAACCACACTATACTGTTAGATTTGACATTAACTCGTATTTAAACCATTGGTAGACTCGTTTATTCAAATAACACTTTTCGTTTTAGAAACTTCTTAAGATTATACCAAGTAACACGTAGAGGGAAATGAGAATTCAACTCAAATATGTACCAACTTATTAAAAGAGAGGGTTCCCTACAGGAACAGGGCATTTATGATTTAAAACTTTAGAATTTAGCATCAGACTTTGAACACTTTTAAATATATTTCTACTTCATATCATTTCTGATAAACTTTACGACTCACAATTAAAACACTGCTTTTCACGCTTCATTTTTGGGGGGATACTATTTTATTGGGCAAACTAACACTCAAACCGATGTACTGGAGGTTTACGAATTTTTAAATGAATTTTTACTCAACTCTTCGTTCATATTGGTAAAAAACAGAAGGTGGACTGTTGTCGAATGGGTCACTCAATTAAAACTCTTTGTCTTAAGCAGATTACACACATTAAAATGGCTACCTTGATTTCTTAATAAAAAATTATCACTACGCCGTAAAAACTTTTCACCGAAGAAGAAAACACACTTAACTCTTTCATTTTACATCTCAAACACATTTGCTGTATTTTATTTTTCTATGACTATTCGTATGTGAACACGTATGAAAAGGGGGCATACTCTTAATTTTCACTTTTTAAAACAAACCATTTCTTATTGGACACTTCAGAGACACCAGAACCACACTATACTGTTAGATTTATCATTTCAAACTCGTATTTAAACCATTGGTAGACTCGTTTATTCAAATAACACTTTTCGTTTTAAAAACTTAAGATTATACCAACTAACACGTAGAGGGAAATGAGAATTCAACTCAAATATGTACCAACTTATTAAAAGAGACGGTTTCCTACAGGAACAGGGCATTTATGATTTAAAACTTTAGAATTTAGCATCAGACTTTGAACACTTTTAAATATATTTCCATTTAATATCATTTCTCATATGCTTTACAACACACCATAAAATATTGGGCAAATTACCACTCTAACCGATGTTACTGGAGATTTAAGAATTTGTAAATGATTTTTTACTCAACTCTTCGTTCATATTGGTAAAAAACAGAAGGTGGACATTTGTCGAATGGGTCACTCAAATAAACTCTTTGTCTTAAGCAGATTACACACATTAAAATGGCTACCTTGATTTCTTCATAAAAATTTATCACTACGCCGTAAACACACTTAACTCTTTCATTTTACATCTCAAACACATTTCCATTACTTTATTTTTCTATGACTATTCGTAAGTGAACACGTATGAAAAGGGGGCATACTCTTTATTTTCACTTTTTAAAACAAACCATTTCTTATTGGACACTTCAGAGACACCAGAACCACACTATACTGTTAGATTTGACATTTCAAACTCGTATTTAAACCATTGGTAGACTTGTTTATTCAAATAACACTTTTCGTTTTAAAAACTTAAGATTATACCAACTAACACGTAGAGGGAAATGAGAATTCAACTCAAATATGTACCAACTTATTAAAAGAGACGGTTTCCTACAGGAACAGGGCATTTATGATTTAAAACTTTAGAATTTAGCATCAGACTTTGAACACTTTTAAATATATTTCCATTTAATATCATTTCTCATATGCTTTACAACACACCATAAAATATTGGGCAAATTACCACTCTAACCGATGTTACTGGAGATATAAGAATTTGTAAATGATTTTTTACTCAACTCTTCGTTCATATTGGTAAAAAGCAGAAGGTGGACAGTTGTCGAATGGGTCTCTCAATTAAAACACTTTGTCAAGCAGATTACACACATTAAAATGGCTACATTGATTTCTTAATAAAAAATTATCACTACGCCGTAAAAATTTTTCACCGAAGAAGAAAACACACTTAAATCTTTCATTTTACATCTCAAACACATTTGCTGTATTTAATTTTTCTATGACTATTCGTGAGTGAACTCGTATGTAAAGGGGGCATACTCTATTTTTTCACTTTTTAAAACAAAAAATTTCTTATTGGACACTTCAGAGACACCAGAACCACACTATACTGTTAGATTTGACATTAACTCGTATTTAAACCATTGGTAGACTCGTTTATTCAAATAACACTTTTCGTTTTAGAAACTTATTAAGATTATACCAACTAACACGTAGAGGGAAATGAGAATTCAACTCAAATATGTACCAACTTATTAAAAGAGACGGTTTCCTACAGGAACAGGGCATTTATGATTTAAAACTTTAGAATTTAGCATCAGACTTTGAACACTTTTAAATATATTTCCATTTAATATCATTTCTCATATGCTTTACAACACACCATAAAATATTGGGCAAATTACCACTCTAACCGATGTTACTGGAGATTTAAGAATTTGTAAATGATTTTTTACTCAACTCTTCGTTCATATTGGTAAAAAACAGAAGGTGGACATTTGTCGAATGGGTCACTCAAATAAACTCTTTGTCTTAAGCAGATTACACACATTAAAATGGCTACCTTGATTTCTTCATAAAAATTTATCACTACGCCGTAAACACACTTAACTCTTTCATTTTACATCTCAAACACATTTCCATTACTTTATTTTTCTATGACTATTCGTAAGTGAACACGTATGAAAAGGGGGCATACTCTTTATTTTCACTTTTTAAAACAAACCATTTCTTATTGGACACTTCAGAGACACCAGAACCACACTATACTGTTAGATTTGACATTTCAAACTCGTATTTAAACCATTGGTAGACTTGTTTATTCAAATAACACTTTTCGTTTTAAAAACTTAAGATTATACCAACTAACACGTAGAGGGAAATGAGAATTCAACTCAAATATGTACCAACTTATTAAAAGAGACGGTTTCCTACAGGAACAGGGCATTTATGATTTAAAACTTTAGAATTTAGCATCAGACTTTGAACACTTTTAAATATATTTCCATTTAATATCATTTCTCATATGCTTTACAACACACCATAAAATATTGGGCAAATTACCACTCTAACCGATGTTACTGGAGATATAAGAATTTGTAAATGATTTTTTACTCAACTCTTCGTTCATATTGGTAAAAAGCAGAAGGTGGACAGTTGTCGAATGGGTCTCTCAATTAAAACACTTTGTCAAGCAGATTACACACATTAAAATGGCTACATTGATTTCTTAATAAAAAATTATCACTACGCCGTAAAAATTTTTCACCGAAGAAGAAAACACACTTAAATCTTTCATTTTACATCTCAAACACATTTGCTGTATTTAATTTTTCTATGACTATTCGTGAGTGAACTCGTATGTAAAGGGGGCATACTCTATTTTTTCACTTTTTAAAACAAAAAATTTCTTATTGGACACTTCAGAGACACCAGAACCACACTATACTGTTAGATTTGACATTAACTCGTATTTAAACCATTGGTAGACTCGTTTATTCAAATAACACTTTTCGTTTTAGAAACTTATTAAGATTATACCAACTAACACGTAGAGGGAAATGAGAATTCAACTCAAATATGTACCAACTTATTAAAAGAGAGGGTTCCCTACAGGAACAGGGCATTTATGATTTAAAACTTTAGAATTTAGCATCAGACTTTGAACACTTTTAAATATATTTCTACTTCATATCATTTCTGATAAACTTTACGACGCACAATTAAAACACTGATTTTCACGCTTCATTTTTGGGGGGATACTATTTTATTGGGCAAACTAACACTCAAACCGATGTACTGGAGGTTTACCAATTTTTAAATGAATTTTTACTCAACTCTTCGTTCATATTGGTAAAAAACAGAAGGTGGACTGTTGTCGAATGGGTCACTCAAACAAAACTCTTTGTCTTAAGCAGATTACACACATTAAAATGGCTACCTTGATTTCTTAATAAAAATTTATCACTACGCCGTAAAAATTTTTCACCGAAGAAGAAAACACACTTAACTCTTTCATTTTACATCTCAAACACATTTGCAGTATTTTATTTTTCTATGACTATTCGTAAGTGAACTCGTATGGAAAGGGGGCATACTCTTTATTTTCACTTTTTAAAACAAAAAATTTCTTATTGGACACTTCAGAGACACCAGAACCACACTATACTGTTAGATTTGACATTTCAAACTCGTATTTAAACCACTGGTAGACTCGTTTATTCAAATAACACATTTCGTTTTAGAAACTTATTAAGATTATACCAACTAACACGCAGAGGGAAATGAGAATTCAACTCAAATATGTACCAACTTATTAAAAGAGAGGATTGCCTACAAGAACAGGGCATTTATGATTTAAAACTTTAGAATTTAGCATCAGACTTTGAACACTTTTAAATATATTTCTATTTAATATAATTTCTGATAAACTTTACGACGCGCAATTAAAACACCGATTTTCACGCTTAATTTTTGGGGGGAAAATTTTATTGGGCAAACTAACACTCAAACCGATGTTATTGGAGGTTTACGAATTTTTAAATTAATTTTTACTCAACTCTTCGTTCATATTGGTAAAAAACAGAAGGTGAACAGTTGTCGAATGGGTCACTCAAATAAAACCCTTTGTCTTAAGCAGATTACACACATTAAAATGGCTACCTTGATTTCTTAATAAAAAATTATCACTACGCCGTAAAAATTTTTCACCGAAGAAGAAAACACACTTAAATCTTTCATTTTACATCTCAAACACATTTGCTGTATTTTATTTTTCTATGACTATTCATAAGTGAACACGTATGAAAAGGGGGCATACTCTTTATTTTCTCTTTTTAAAACAAACCATTTCTTATTGGACACTTCAGAGACACCAGAACCACACTATACTGTTAGATTTGACATTAACTCGTATTTAAACCATTGGTAGACTCGTTTATTCAAATAACACTTTTCGTTTTAGAAACTTAAGATTATACCAACTAACACGTAGAGGGAAACGAGAATTCAACTCAAATATGTACCAACTTATTAAAAGAGACGGTTTCCTACAGGAACAGGGCATTTATGATTTAAAACTTTAGAATTTAGCATCAGACTTTGAACACTTTTAAATATATTTCCATTTAATATCATTTCTCATATGCTTTACAACACACCATAAAATATTGGGCAAATTACCACTCTAACCGATGTTACTGGAGATTTAAGAATTTGTAAATGATTTTTTACTCAACTCTTCGTTCATATTGGTAAAAAACAGAAAGTGGACATTTGTCGAATGGGTCACTCAAATAAAACTCTTTGTCTTAAGCAGATTACACACATTAAAATGGCTACCTTGATTTCTTAATAAAAAATTATCACTACGCCGTAAAAATTTTTCACCGAAGAAGAAAACACACTTAAATCTTTCATTTTACATCTCAAACACATTTGCTGTATTTTATTTTTCTATGACTATTCATAAGTGAACACGTATGAAAAGGGGGCATACTCTTTATTTTCACTTTTTAAAACAAACCATTTCTTATTGGACACTTCAGAGACACCAGAACCACACTATACTGTTAGATTTGACATTTCAAACTCGTATTTAAACCATTGGTAGACTCGTTTATTCAAATAACACTTTTCGTTTTAGAAACTTAAGATTATACCAACTAACACGTAGAGGGAAATGAGAATTCAACTCAAATATGTACCAACTTATTAAAAGAGACGGTTTCCTACAGGAACAGGGCATTTATGATTTAAAACTTTAGAATTTAGCATCAGACTTTGAACACTTTTAAATATATTTCCATTTAATATCATTTCTCATATGCTTTACAACACACCATAAAATATTGGGCAAATTACCACTCTAACCGATGTTACTGGAGATTTAAGAATTTGTAAATGATTTTTTACTCAACTCTTCGTTCATATTGGTAAAAAACAGAAGGTGGACATTTGTCGAATGGGTCACTGAAATAAAACTCTTTGTCTTAAGCAGATTACACACATTAAAATGGCTACCTTGATTTCTTAATAAAAATTTTTCACCGAAGAAGAAAACACACTTAACTCTTTCATTTTACATCTCAAACACATTTGCAGTTTTTTATTTTTCTATGACTATTCGTAAGTGAACACGTATGAAAAGGGGGCATACTCTTTATTTTCACTTTTTAAAACAAAAAATTTCTTATTGGACACTTCAGAGACACCAGAACCACACTATACTGTTAGATTTGACATTAACTCGTATTTAAACCATTGGTAGACTCGTTTATTCAAATAACACTTTTCGTTTTAGAAACTTATTAAGATTATACCAACTAACACGTAGAGGGAAATGAGAATTCAACTGAAATATGTACCAACTTATTAAAAGAGTGGGTTGCCTACAGAAACAGGGCATTTATGATTTAAAACTTTAGAATTTAGCATCAGACTTTGAACACTTTTAAATATATTTCTATTTAATATCATTTCTGATAAACTTTACGACGCACAATTAAAACACTGATTTTCACGCTTAATTTTTGAGGGGATACTATTTTATTCGGCAAACTAACACTCAAACCGATGTACTGGATGTTTACGCATTTTTAAATGAATTTTTACTCAACTCTTCGTTCATATTGGTAAAAAACAGAAGGTGGACAGTTGTCGAATGGGTCACTCAATTAAAACTCTTTGTCTTAAGCAGATTACACACATTAAAATGGCTACCTTGATTTCTTAATAAAAAATTATCACTACGCCGTAAAAATTTTTCACCGAAGAAGAAAACTACTTAACTCTTTCATTTTACATCTCAAACACATTTGCTGTATTTTATTTTTCTATGACTATTCGTAAGTGAACACGTATGAAAAGGGGGCATACTCTTAATTTTCACTTTTTAAAACAAACCATTTCTTATTGGACACTTCAGAGACACCAGAACCACACTATACTGTTAGATTTGACATTTCAAACTCGTATTTAAACCATTGGTAGACTCGTTTATTCAAATAACACTTTTCGTTTTAAAAACTTAAGATTATACCAACTGACACGTAGAGGGAAATGAGAATTCAACTCAAATATGTACCAACTTATTAAAAGAGACAGTTTCCTACAGGAACAGGTCATTTATGATTTAAAACTTTAGAATTTAGCATCAGACTTTGAACACTTTTAAATATATTTCCATTTAATATCATTTCTCATATGCTTTACAACACACCATAAAATATTGGGCAAATTACCACTCTAACCGATGTTACTGGAGATTTAAGAATTTGTAAATGATTTTTTACTCAACTCTTCGTTCATATTGGTAAAAAACAGAAGGTGGACATTTGTCGAATGGGTCACTCAAATAAAACTCTTTGTCTTAAGCAGATTACACACATTAAAATGGCTACCTTGATTTCTTAATAAAAAATTATCACTACGCCGTAAAAATTTTTCACCGAAGAAGAAAACACACTTAAGTCTTTCATTTTACATCTCAAACACATTTGCAGTATTTTATTTTTCTATGACTATTCGTAAGTGAACTCGTATGAAAAGGGGGCATACTCTATTTTTTCACTTTTTAAAACAAAAAATTTCTTATTGGACACTTCAGAGACACCAGAACCACACTATACTGTTAGATTTGACATTAACTCGTATTTAAACCATTGGTAGACTCGTTTATTCAAATAACACTTTTCGTTTTAGAAACTTAAGATTATACCAACTAACACGTAGAGGGAAACGAGAATTCAACTCAAATATGTACCAACTTATTAAAAGAGACGGTTTCCAACAGGAACAGGGCATTTATGATTTAAAACTTTAGAATTTAGCATCAGACTTTGAACACTTTTAAATATATTTCCATTTAATATCATTTCTCATATGCTTTACAACACACCATAAAATATTGGGCAAATTACCACTCTAACCGATGTTACTGGAGATTTAAGAATTTGTAAATGATTTTTTACTCAACTCTTCGTTCATATTGGTAACAAACAGAAGGTGGACATTTGTCGAATGGGTCACTGAAATAAACTCTTTGTCTTAAGCAGATTACACACATTAAAATGGCTACCTTGATTTCTTAATAAAAATTTTTCTCCGAAGAAGAAAACACACTTAACTCTTTCATTTTACATCTCAAACACATTTGCAGTTTTTTATTTTTCTATGACTATTCGTAAGTGAACACGTATGAAAAGGGGGCATACTCTTTATTTTCACTTTTTAAAACAAAAAATTTCTTATTGGACACTTCAGAGACACCAGAACCACACTATACTGTTAGATTTGACATTTCAAACTCGTATTTAAACCATTGGTAGACTCGTTTATTCAAATAACACTTTTCGTTTTAAAAACTTAAGATTATACCAACTAACACGTAGAGGGAAATGAGAATTCAACTCAAATATGTACCAACTTATTAAAAGAGACGGTTTCCTACAGGAACAGGGCATTTATGATTTAAAACTTTAGAATTTAGCATCAGACTTTGAACACTTTTAAATATATTTCCATTTAATATCATTTCTCATATGCTTTACAACACACCATAAAATATTGGGCAAATTACCACTGTAACCGATGTTACTGGAGATTTAAGAATTTGTAAATGATTTTTTACTCAACTCTTCGTTCATATTGGTAAAAAACAGAAGGTGGACATTTGTCGAATGGGTCACTCAAATAAAACTCTTTGTCTTAAGCAGATTACACACATTAAAATGGCTACCTTGATTTCTTAATAAAAAATTATCACTACGCCGTAAAAATTTTTCACCGAAGAAGAAAACACACTTAAATCTTTCATTTTACATCTCAAACACATTTGCTGTATTTTATTTTTCTATGACTATTCATAAGTGAACACGTATGAAAAGGGGGCATACTCTTTATTTTCACTTTTTAAAACAAACCATTTCTTATTGGACACTTCAGAGACACCAGAACCACACTATACTGTTAGATTTGACATTAACTCGTATTTAAACCATTGGTAGACTCGTTTCTAAAACGAAAACTGTTATTTGAATAAACTTATTAAGATTATACCAACTAACACGTAGAGGGAAATGAGAATTCAACTCAAATATGTACCAACTTATTAAAAGAGCGGGTTGCCTACAGGAACAGGGCATTTATGATTTAAAACTTTAGAATTTAGCATCAGACTTTGAACACTTTTAAATATATTTCCATTTTATATCATTTCTCATATGCTTTACAACACACCATAAAATATTGGGCAAATTACCACTCTAACCGATGTTACTGGAGATATAAGAATTTGTAAATGATTTTTTACTCAACTCTTCGTTCATATTGGTAAAAAGCAGAAGGTGGACAGTTGTCGAATGGGTCACTCAATTAAAACACTTTGTCAAGCAGATTACACACATTAAAATGGCTACCTTGATTTCTTCATAAAAATTTATCACTACGCCATAAACACACTTAACTCTTTCATTTTACATCTCAAACACATTTCCATTACTTTATTTTTCTATGACTATTCGTAAGTGAACACGTATGAAAAGGGGGCATACTCTTTATTTTCACTTTTTAAAACAAACCATTTCTTATTGGACACTTCAGAGACACCAGAACCACACTATACTGTTAGATTTGACATTTCAAACTCGTATTTAAACCATTGGTAGACTTGTTTATTCAAATAACACTTTTCGTTTTAAAAACTTAAGATTATACCAACTAACACGTAGAGGGAAATGAGAATTCAACTCAAATATGTACCAACTTATTAAAAGAGACGGTTTCCTACAGGAACAGGGCATTTATGATTTAAAACTTTAGAATTTAGCATCAGACTTTGAACACTTTTAAATATATTTCCATTTAATATCATTTCTCATATGCTTTACAACACACCATAAAATATTGGGCAAATTACCACTCTAACCGATGTTACTGGAGATTTAAGAATTTGTAAATGATTTTTTACTCAACTCTTCGTTCATATTGGTAAAAAACAGAAGGTGGACATTTGTCGAATGGGTCACTCAAATAAAACCCTTTGTCTTAAGCAGATTACACACATTAAAATGGCTACCTTGATTTCTTAATAAAAAATTATCACTACGCCGTAAAAATTTTTCACCGAAGAAGAAAACACACTTAAATCTTTCATTTTACATCTCAAACACATTTGCTGTATTTTATTTTTCTATGACTATTCATAAGTGAATACGTATGAAAAGGGGGCATACTCTTTATTTTCACTTTTTAAAACAAACCATTTCTTATTGGACACTTCAGAGACACCAGAACCACACTATACTGTTAGATTTGACATTTCAAACTCGTATTTAAACCATTGGTAGACTCGTTTATTCAAATAACACTTTTCGTTTTAGAAACTTAAGATTATACCAACTAACACGTAGAGGGAAACGAGAATTCAACTCAAATATGTACCAACTTATTAAAAGAGCCGGTTTCCTACAGGAACAGGGCATTTATGATTTAAAACTTTAGAATTTAGCATCAGACTTTGAACACTTTTAAATATATTTCCATTTAATATCATTTCTCATATGCTGTACAACACACCATAAAATATTGGGCAAATTACCACTCTAACCGATGTTACTGGAGATTTAAGAATTTGTAAATGATTTTTTACTCAGCTCTTCGTTCATATTGGTAAAAAACAGAAGGTGGACATTTGTCGAATGGGCCACTCAAATAAAACTCTTTGTCTTAAGCAGATTACACACATTAAAACGGCTACCTTGATTTCTTAATAAAAATTTATCACTACGCCGTAACAATTTTTCACCGAAGAAGAAAACACACTTAAGTCTTTCATTTTACATCTCAAACACATTTGCAGTATTTTATTTTTCTATGACTGTCCGTAAGTGAACTCGTATGAAAAGGGGGCATACTCTATTTTTTCACTTTTTAAAACAAACCATTTCTTATTGGACACTTCAGAGACACCAGAACCACACTATACTGTTAGATTTGACATTAACTCGTATTTAAACCATTGGTAGACTCGTTTATTCAAATAACACTTTTCGTTTTAGAAACTTCTTAAGATTATACCAAGTAACACGTAGAGGGAAATGAGAATTCAACTCAAATATGTACCAACTTATTAAAAGAGAGGGTTCCCTACAGGAACAGGGCATTTATGATTTAAAACTTTAGAATTTAGCATCAGACTTTGAACACTTTTAAATATATTTCTACTTCATATCATTTCTGATAAACTTTACGACTCACAATTAAAACACTGCTTTTCACGCTTCATTTTTGGGGGGATACTATTTTATTGGGCAAACTAACACTCAAACCGATGTACAGGAGGTTTACGAATTTTTAAATGAATTTTTACTCAACTCTTCGTTCATATTGGTAAAAAACAGAAGGTGGACTGTTGTCGAATGGGTCACTCAATTAAAACTCTTTGTCTTAAGCAGATTACACACATTAAAATGGCTACCTTGATTTCTAAATAAAAAATTATCACTACGCCGTAAAAACTTTTCACCGAAGAAGAAAACACACTTAACTCTTTCATTTTACATCTCAAACACATTTCCATTACTTTATTTTTCTATGACTATTCGTAAGTGAACACGTATGAAAAGGGGGCATACTCTTTATTTTCACTTTTTAAAACAAACCATTTCTTATTGGACACTTCAGAGACACCAGAACCACACTATACTGTTAGATTTGACATTTCAAACTCGTATTTAAACCATTGGTAGACTTGTTTATTCAAATAACACTTTTCGTTTTAAAAACTTAAGATTATACCAACTAACACGTAGAGGGAAATGAGAATTCAACTCAAATATGTACCAACTTATTAAAAGAGACGGTTTCCTACAGGAACAGGGCATTTATGATTTAAAACTTTAGAATTTAGCATCAGACTTTGAACACTTTTAAATATATTTCCATTTAATATCATTTCTCATATGCTTTACAACACACCATAAAATATTGGGCAAATTACCACTCTAACCGATGTTACTGGAGATATAAGAATTTGTAAATGATTTTTTACTCAACTCTTCGTTCATATTGGTAAAAAGCAGAAGGTGGACAGTTGTCGAATGGGTCACTCAATTAAAACACTTTGTCAAGCAGATTACACACATTAAAATGGCTACATTGATTTCTTAATAAAAAATTATCACTACGCCGTAAAAATTTTTCACCGAAGAAGAAAACACACTTAAATCTTTCATTTTACATCTCAAACACATTTGCTGTATTTAATTTTTCTATGACTATTCGTGAGTGAACTCGTATGTAAAGGGGGCATACTCTATTTTTTCACTTTTTAAAACAAAAAATTTCTTATTGGACACTTCAGAGACACCAGAACCACACTATACTGTTAGATTTGACATTAACTCGTATTTAAACCATTGGTAGACTCGTTTATTCAAATAACACTTTTCGTTTTAGAAACTTATTAAGATTAAACCAACTAACACGTAGAGGGAAATGAGAATTCAACTCAAATATGTACCAACTTATTAAAAGAGAGGGTTCCCTACAGGAACAGGGCATTTATGATTTAAAACTTTAGAATTTAGCATCAGACTTTGAACACTTTTAAATATATTTCTACTTCATATCATTTCTGATAAACTTTACGACGCACAATTAAAACACTGATTTTCACGCTTCATTTTTGGGGGGATACTATTTTATTGGGCAAACTAACACTCAAACCGATGTACTGGAGGTTTACCAATTTTTAAATGAATTTTTACTCAACTCTTCGTTCATATTGGTAAAAAACAGAAGGTGGACTGTTGTCGAATGGGTCACTCAAACAAAACTCTTTGTCTTAAGCAGATTACACACATTAAAATGGCTACCTTGATTTCTTAATAAAAATTTATCACTACGCCGTAAAAATTTTTCACCGAAGAAGAAAACACACTTAACTCTTTCATTTTACATCTCAAACACATTTGCAGTATTTTATTTTTCTATGACTATTCGTAAGTGAACTCGTATGGAAAGGGGGCATACTCTTTATTTTCACTTTTTAAAACAAAAAATTTCTTATTGGACACTTCAGAGACACCAGAACCACACTATACTGTTAGATTTGACATTTCAAACTCGTATTTAAACCACTGGTAGACTCGTTTATTCAAATAACACATTTCGTTTTAGAAACTTATTAAGATTATACCAACTAACACGCAGAGGGAAATGAGAATTCAACTCAAATATGTACCAACTTATTAAAAGAGAGGATTGCCTACAAGAACAGGGCATTTATGATTTAAAACTTTAGAATTTAGCATCAGACTTTGAACACTTTTAAATATATTTCTATTTAATATAATTTCTGATAAACTTTATGACGCGCAATTAAAACACCGATTTTCACGCTTAATTTTTGGGGGGAAAATTTTATTGGGCAAACTAACACTCAAACCGATGTTATTGGAGGTTTACGAATTTTTAAATTAATTTTTACTCAACTCTTCGTTCATATTGGTAAAAAACAGAAGGTGAACAGTTGTCGAATGGGTCACTCAAATAAAACCCTTTGTCTTAAGCAGATTACACACATTAAAATGGCTACCTTGATTTTTTAATAAAAATTTATCACTACGCCCTAAACACACTTAACTCTTTCATTTTACATCTCAAACACATTTCCATTACTTTATTTTTCTATGACTATTCGTAAATGAACACGTATGAAAAGGGGGCATACTCTTAATTTTCACTTTTTAAAACAAACCATTTCTTATTAGACACTTCAGAGACACCAGAACCACACTATACTGTTAGATTAGACATTAACTCGTGTTTAAATCATTGGTACACTCGTTTATTCAAATAACACTTTTCGTTTTAGAAACTTATTAATATTGTACCAACTAACACGCAGAGGGAAATGAGAATTCAACTCAAATATGTACCAACTTATTAAAAGTGAAGGTTGCCTACAGGAACAGGGCATTTATGATTTAAAACTTTAGAATTTAGCATCAGACTTTGAACACTTTTAAATTTAGTTCTATTTAATATAATTTCTGATAAACTTTACGACGCACAATTAAAACACTGATTTTCACGCTTAATTTTGGGGGGGGGGGATACTATTTTATTGGGCACACTAACACTCAAACCGATGTTACTGCAGGTTTACGAATTTTTACTCAACTCTTCGTTCATATTGGTAAAAAACAGAAGGTGGACAGTTGTCGAATGGGTCACTCAATTAAAACTCTTTGTCTTAAGCAGATTACACACATTAAAATGGCTACCTTGATTTCTTAATAAAAATTTTTCACCGAAGAAGAAAACACACTTAACTCTTTCATTTTACATCTCAAACACATTTGCAGTATTTTATTTTTCAATGACTATTCGTAAGTGAACTCGTATGAAAAGGGGACATACTCTTTATTTTCACTTTTTAAAACAAACCATTTCTTATTGGACACTTCAGAGACACCAGAACCACACTATACTGTTAGATTTGACATTAACTCGTATTTAAACCATTGATAGACTCGTTTATTCAAATAACACTTTTCGTTTTAGAAACTTATTAAGATTATACCAACTAACACGTAGAGGGAAATGAGAATTCAACTCAAATATGTACCAACTTATTAAAAGAGAGGGTTGCCTACAGGAACAGGGCATTTATGATTTAAAACTTTAGAATTTAGCATCAGACTTTGAACACTTTTAAATATATTTCTATTTAATATCATTTCTGATAAACTTTACGACGCACAATTAAAACACTGATTTTCACGCTTAATTTTTAGGGGGATACTATTTTATTGGGCAAACTAACACTCAAACCGATGTTACTGGAGATTTACGAATTTTTACTCAACTCTTCGTTCATATTGGTAAAAAACAGAAGGTGGACAGTTGTCGAATGGGTCACTCAATTAAAACTCTTTGTCTTAAGCAGATTACACACATTAAAATGGCTACCATGATTTCTTAATAAAAAATTATCACTACGCCGTAAAAAATTTTCACCGAAGAAGAAAACACAATTAAATCTTTCATTTTACATCTCAAACACATTTGCTGTATTTTATTTTTCTATGACTATTCGTAAGTGAACTCGTATGAAAAGGGGGCATACTCTTTATTTTCACTTTTTAAAACAAACCATTTCTTATTGCACACTTCAGAGACACCAGAACCACACTATAGTGTTATATTTGACATTTCAAACTCGTATTTAAAGCATTGGTAGACTCGTTTATTCAAATAACACTTTTCGTTTTAGAAACTTAAGATTATACCAACTAACACGTAGAGGGAAATGAGAATTCAACTCAAATATGTACCAACTTATTAAAAGAGACGGTTTCCTACAGGAACAGGGCATTTATGATTTAAAACTTTAAAATTTAGCATCAGACTTTGAACACTTTTAAATATATTTCCATTTTATATCATTTCTCATATGCTTTACAACACACCATAAAATATTGGGCAAATTACCACTCTAACCGATGTTACTGGAGATATAAGAATTTGTAAATGATTTTTTACTCAACTCTTCGTTCATATTGGTAAAAAGCAGAAGGTGGACAGTTGTCGAATGGGTCACTCAATTAAAACACTTTGTCAAGCAGATTACACACATTAAAATGGCTACATTGATTTCTTCATAAAAATTTATCACTACGCCGTAAACACACTTAACACTTTCATTTTACATCTCAAACACATTTCCATTACTTTATTTTTCTATGACTATTCGTAAGTGAACACGTATGAAAAGGGGGCATACTCTTTATTTTCACTTTTTAAAACAAACCATTTCTTATTGGACACTTCAGAGACACCAGAACCACACTATACTGTTAGATTTGACATTTCAAACTCGTATTTAAACCATTGGTAGACTCGTTTATTCAAAAAACACTTTTCGTTTTAGAAACTTAAGATTATACCAACTAACACGTAGAGGGAAACGAGAATTCAACTCAAATATGTACCAACTTATTAAAAGAGACGGTTTCCTACAGGAACAGGGCATTTATGATTTAAAACTTTAGAATTTAGCATCAGACTTTGAACACTTTTAAATATATTTCCATTTAATATCATTTCTCATATGCTTTACAACACACCATAAAATATTGGGCAAATTACCACTCTAACCGATGTTACTGGAGATTTAAGAATTTGTAAATGATTTTTTACTCAACTCTTCGTTCATATTGGTAAAAAACAGAAGGTGGACAGTTGTCGAATGGGTCACTCAATTAAAACTCTTTGTCTTAAGCAGATTACACACATTAAAATGGCTACCATGATTTCTTAATAAAAAATTATCACTACGCCGTAAAAAATTTTCACCGAAGAAGAAAACACAATTAAATCTTTCATTTTACATCTCAAACACATTTGCTGTATTTTATTTTTCTATGACTATTCGTAAGTGAACTCGTATGAAAAGGGGGCATACTCTTTATTTTCACTTTTTAAAACAAACCATTTCTTATTGCACACTTCAGAGACACCAGAACCACACTATAGTGTTAGATTTGACATTTCAAACTCGTATTTAAAGCATTGGTAGACTCGTTTATTCAAATAACACTTTTCGTTTTAGAAACTTAAGATTATACCAACTAACACGTAGAGGGAAATGAGAATTCAACTCAAATATGTACCAACTTATTAAAAGAGACGGTTTCCTACAGGAACAGGGCATTTATGATTTAAAACTTTAAAATTTAGCATCAGACTTTGAACACTTTTAAATATATTTCCATTTTATATCATTTCTCATATGCTTTACAACACACCATAAAATATTGGGCAAATTACCACTCTAACCGATGTTACTGGAGATATAAGAATTTGTAAATGATTTTTTACTCAACTCTTCGTTCATATTGGTAAAAAGCAGAAGGTGGACAGTTGTCGATTGGGTCACTCAAATAAAACTCTTTGTCTTAAGCAGATTACACACATTCAAATGGCTACCTTGATTTCTTAATAAAAATTTATCACTACGCCGTAAAAAATTTTCACCGAAGAAGAAAACACACTTAACTCTTTCATTTTACATCTCAAACACATTTGCAGTATTTTATTTTTCTATGACTTTTCGTAAGTGAACTCGTATGAAAAGGGGGCATACTCTTTATTTTCACTTTTTAAAACAAACCATTTCTTATTGGACACTTCAGAGACACCAGAAGCACACTATACTGTTAGATTTGACATTAACTCGTATTTAAACCATTGGTAGACTCGTTTATTCAAATAACACTTTTCGTTTTAGAAACCTATTAAGATAATACCAACTAACACGCAGAGGGAAATCAGAATTCAACTCAAATATGTACCAACTTATTAAAAGAAAAGGTTGCCTACCGGAACAGGGCATTTATGATTTAAAACTTTAGAATTTAGCATCAGACTTTGAACACTTTTAAATTTAGTTCTATTTAATATAATTTCTGATAAACTTTACGACGCACAATTAAAACACTGATTTTCACGCTTAATTTTTTGGGGGGGATACTATTTTATTGGGCAAACTAACACTCAAACCGATGTTATTGGAGGATTACGAATTTTTAAATGAATTTTTACTCTACTCTTCGTTCATATTGGTAAAAAACAGAAGGTGGACATTTGTCGAATGGGTCACTCAAATAAAATTCTTTGTCTTAAGCAGATTACACACATTAAAATGGCTACCTTGATTTCTTTATAAAAATTTATCTCTACGCCGTAAAAATTTTTCACCGAAGACGAAAACACACTTAACTCTTTCATTTTACATCTCAAACACATTTCCATTACTTTATTTTTCTATGACTATTCGTAAGTGAACACGTATGAAAAGGGGGCATACTCTTTATTTTCACTTTTTAAAACAAACCATTTCTTATTGGACACTTCAGAGACACCAGAACCACACTATACTGTTAGATTTGACATTTCAAACTCGTATTTAAACCATTGGTAGACTCGTTTATTCAAAAAACACTTTTCGTTTTAGAAACTTAAGATTATACCAACTAACACGTAGAGGGAAACGAGAATTCAACTCAAATATGTACCAACTTATTAAAAGAGACGGTTTCCTACAGGAACAGGGCATTTATGATTTAAAACTTTAGAATTTAGCATCAGACTTTGAACACTTTTAAATATATTTCCATTTAATATCATTTCTCATATGCTTTACAACACACCATAAAATATTGGGCAAATTACCACTCTAACCGATGTTACTGGAGATTTAAGAATTTGTAAATGATTTTTTACTCAACTCTTCGTTCATATTGGTAAAAAACAGAAGGTGGACATTTGTCGAATGGGTCACTCAAATAAAACTCTTTGTCTTAAGCAGATTACACACATTAAAATGGCTACCTTGATTTCTTAATAAAAATTTATCACTACGCCGTAAAAATTTTTCACCGAAGATGAAAACACACTTAAGTCTTTCATTTTACATATCAAACACATTTGCAGTATTTTATTTTTCTATGACTGTTCGTAAGTGAACTCGTATGAAAAGGGGGCATACTCTATTTTTTCACTTTTTAAAACAAAAAATTTCTTATTGGACACTTCAGAGACACCAGAACCACACTATACTGTTAGATTTGACATTAACTCGTATTTAAACCATTGGTAGACTCGTTTATTCAAATAACACTTTTCGTTTTAGAAACTTATTAAGATTATACTAACTAACACGTTGAGGGAAATGAGAATTAAACTCAAATATGTACCAACTTATTAAAAGAGACGGTTTCCTACAGGAACAGGGCATTTATGATTTAAAACTTTAGAATATAGCATCAGACTTTGAACACTTTTAAATATATTTCTACTTAATATCATTTCTGATAAACTTTAGGACGCACAATTAAAACACTGATTTTCACGCTTAATTTTTGAGGGGATACTATTTTATTGGGCAAACTAACACTCAAACCGATGTACTGGATGTTTACGCATTTTTAAATGAATTTTTACTCAACTCTTCGTTCATATTGGTAAAAAACAGAAGGTGGACAGTTGTCGAATGGGTCACTCAAATAAAACTCTTTGTCTTAAGCAGATTACACACATTAAAATGGCTACCTTTATTTCTTAATAAAAATTTTTCACCGAAGAAGAAAACACACTTAACTCTTTCATTTTACATCTCAAACACATTTGCAGTATTTTATTTTTCTATGACTATTCGTAAGTGAACACGTATGAAAAGGGGGCATACTCTTTATTTTCACTTTTTAAAACAAAAAATTTCTTATTGGACACTTCAGAGACACCAGAACCACACTATACTGTTAGATTTGACATTAACTCGTATTTAAACCATTGGTAGACTCGTTTATTCAAATAACACTTTTCGTTTTAGAAACTTAAGATTATACCAACTAACACGTAGAGGGAAATGAGAATTCAACTCAAATATGTACCAACTTATTAAAAGAGACGGTTTCCTACAGGAACAGGGCATTTATGATTTAAAACTTTAGAATTTAGCATCAGACTTTGAACACTTTTAAATATATTTCCATTTAATATCATTTCTCATATGCTTTACAACACACCATAAAATATTGGGCAAATTACCATTCTAACCGATGTTACTGGAGATTTAAGAATTTGTAAATGATTTTTTACTCAACTCTTTGTTCATATTGGTAAAAAACAGAAGGTGGACATTTGTCGATTGGGTCACTCAAATAAAACTCTTTGTCTTAAGCAGATTACACACATTCAAATGGCTACCTTGATTTCTTAATAAAAATTTATCACTACGCCGTAAAAAATTTTCACCGAAGAAGAAAACACACTTAACTCTTTCATTTTACATCTCAAACACATTTGCAGTATTTTATTTTTCTATGACTTTTCGTAAGTGAACTCGTATGAAAAGGGGGCATACTCTTTATTTTCACTTTTTAAAACAAACCATTTCTTATTGGACACTTCAGAGACACCAGAACCACACTATACTGTTAGATTTGACATTAACTCGTATTTAAACCATTGGTAGACTCGTTTATTCAAATAACACTTTTCGTTTTAGAAACTTATTAAGATTATACCAACTAACACGTAGAGGGAAATGAGAATTCAACTCAAATATGTACCAACTTATTAAAAGAGAGGGTTGCCTACAGGAACAGGGCATTTATGATTTAAAATTTTAGAATTTAGCATCAGACTTTGAACACTTTTAAATATGTTTCCATTTTATATCATTTCTCATATGCTTTACAACACACCATAAAATATTGGGCAAATTACCACTCTAACCGATGTTACTGGAGATATAAGAATTTGTAAATGATTTTTTACTCAACTCTTCGTTCATATTGGTAAAAAGCAGAAGGTGGACAGTTGTCGATTGGGTCACTCAAATAAAACTCTTTGTCTTAAGCAGATTACACACATTCAAATGGCTACCTTGATTTCTTAATAAAAATTTATCACTACGCCGTAAAAAATTTTCACCGAAGAAGAAAACACACTTAACTCTTTCATTTTACATCTCAAACACATTTGCAGTATTTTATTTTTCTATGACTTTTCGTAAGTGAACTCGTATGAAAAGGGGGCATACTCTTTATTTTCACTTTTTAAAACAAACCATTTCTTATTGGACACTTCAGAGACACCAGAAGCACACTATACTGTTAGATTTGACATTAACTCGTATTTAAACCATTGGTAGACTCGTTTATTCAAATAACACTTTTCGTTTTAGAAACTTATTAAGATTATACCAACTAACACGGAGAGGGAAATGAGAATTCAACTCAAATATGTACCAACTTATTAAAAGGGGGTTGTCTACAGGAACAGGGCATTTTTGATTTAAAACTTTAGAATTTAGCATCAGACTTTGAACACTTTTAAATATATTTCTACTTAATATCATTTCTGATAAACTTTACGCAGAACAATTAAAACAATGATTTTCACGCTTAATTTTTAAGGGGATACTATTTTATTGGGCAAACTAACACTCAAACCGATGTTACTGGAGGATTACGAATTTTTAAATGAATTTTTACTCAACTCTTCGTTCATAATGGTAAAAAACAGAAGGTGGACAGTTGTCGAATGGGTCACTCAAATAAACTCTTTGTCTTAAGCAGATTACACACATTAAAATGGCTACCTTGATTTCTTAATAAAAATTTTTCACCGAAGAAGAAAACACACTTAACTCTTTCATTTTACATCTCAAACACATTTGCAGTATTTTATTTTTCAATGACTATTCGTAAGTGAACTCGTATGAAAAGGGGCATACTCTTTATTTTCACTTTTTAAAACAAACCATTTCTTATCGGACACTTCAGAGACACCAGAACCACACTATACTGTTAGATTTGACATTAACTCGTATTTAAACCATTGCTAGACTCGTTTATTCAAATAACACTCTTCGTTTTAGAAACTTATTAAGATTATACCAACTAATACGTAGAGGGAAATGAGAATTCAACTCAAATATGTACCAACTTATTAAAAGAGAGGGTTGCCTACAGGAACAGGGCATTTATGATTTAAAACTTTAGAATTTAGCATCAGACTTTGAACACTTTTAAATATATTTCCATATTATATCATTTCTCATATGCTTTACAACACACCATAAAATATTGGGCAAATTACCACTCTAACCGATGTTACTGGAGATATAAGAATTTGTAAATGATTTTTTACTCAACTCTTCGTTCATATTGGTAAAAAGCAGAAGGTGGACAGTTGTCGAATGGGTCACTCAATTAAAACACTTTGTCAAGCAGATTACACACATTAAAATGGCTACCTTGATTTCTTCATAAAAATTTATCACTACGCCGTAAACACACTTAACACTTTCATTTTACATCTCAAACACATTTCCATTACTTTATTTTTCTATGACTATTCGTAAGTGAACACGTATGAAAAGGGGGCATACTCTTTATTTTCACTTTTTAAAACAAACCATTTCTTATTGGACACTTCAGAGACACCAGAACCACACTATACTGTTAGATTTGACATTTCAAACTCGTATTTAAAGCATTGGTAGACTCGTTTATTCAAATAACACTTTTCGTATTAGAAACTTAAGATTATACCAACTAACACGTAGAGGGAAATGAGAATTCAACTCAAATATGTACCAACTTATTAAAAGAGACGGTTTCCTACAGGAACAGGGCTTATGATTTAAAACTTTAGAATTTAGCATCAGACTTTGAACACTTTTAAATATATTTCCATTTAATATCATTTCTCATATGCTTTACAACACACCATAAAATATTGGGCAAATTACCATTCTAACCGATAATACTGGAGATTTAAGAATTTGTAAATGATTTTTTACTCAACTCTTTGTTCATATTGGTAAAAAACAGAAGGTGGACATTTGTCGAATGGGTCACTCAAATAAAACTCTTTGTCTTAAGCAGATTACACACATTCAAATGGCTACCTTGATTTCTTAATAAAAATTTATCACTACACCGTAAAAAATTTTCACCGAAGAAGAAAACACACTTAACTCTTTCATTTTACATCTCAAACACATTTGCAGTATTTTATTTTTCTATGACTTTTCGTAAGTGAACTCGTATGAAAAGGGGGCATACTCTTTATTTTCACTTTTTAAAACCAAAAATTTCTTATTGGACACTTCAGAGACACCAGAAGCACACTATACTGTTAGATTTGACATTAACTCGTATTTAAACCATGGTAGACTCGTTTATTCAAATAACACTTTTCGTTTTAGAAACTTATTAAGATTATGCCAACTAACACGGAGAGGGAAATGAGAATTCAACTCAAATATGTACCAACTTATTAAAAGAGGGTTGTCTACAGGAACAGGGCATTTATGATTTAAAACTTTAGAATTTAGCATCAGACTTTGAACACTTTTAAATATATTTCTACTTAATATCATTTCTGATAAACTTTACGAAGAACAATTAAAACAATGATTTTCACGCTTAATTTTTAAGGGGATACTATTTTATTGGGCAAACTAACACTCAAACCGATGTTATTGGAGGATTACGAATTTTTAAATGAATTTTTACTCTACTCTTCGTTCATATTGGTAAAAAACAGAAGGTGGACATTTGTCGAATGGGTCACTCAAACAAAACTCTTTGTCTTAAGCAGATTACACACATTAAAATGGCTACCTTGATTTCTTAATAAAAATTTATCACTACGCCGTAAAAATTTTTCACCGAAGAAAACACACTTAACTCTTTCATTTTACATCTCAAACACATTTGCAGTATTTTATTTTTCTATGACTATTCGTAAGTGAATACGTATGAAAAGGGGGCATACTCTTTATTTTCACTTTTTAAAACAAACAATTTCTTATTGGACACTTCAGAGACACCAGAACCACATTATACTCTTAGATTTGACATTTCAAACCCGTATGTAAATTATTGGTAGACTAGTTTATTCAAATAACACTTTTCGTTTTAGATACTTCTTAAGATTATACCAACTAACACGTTGAGGGAAATGAAAATTCAACTCAAATATGTACCAAATTACTAAAAGAGACGGTTTCCTACAGGAACAGGGCATTTATGATTTAAAACTTTAGAATTTAGCATCAGACTTTGAACACTTTGAAATATAGTTCTATTTAATATAATTTCTGATAAACTTAACGACGCACAATTAAAACATTGATTTTCACGCTTAATTTTTTTTTTGGGGGGGATACTATTTTATTGGGCAAACTAACACTCAAACCGATGTTATTGGAGGTTTACGAATTTTTAAATTAATTTTTACTCAACTCTTCGTTCATATTGGTAAAAAACAGAAGGTGGACAGTTGTCGAATGGGTCACTCAAATAAACTCTTTGTCTTAAGCAGATTACACACATTAAAATGGCTACCTTGATTTCTTAATAAAAATTTTTCACCGAAGAAGAAAACACACTTAACTCTTCCATTTTACATCTCAAACACATTTGCAGTATTTTATTTTTCAATGACTATTCGTAAGTGAACTCGTATGAAAAGGGGCATACTCTTTATTTTCACTTTTTAAAACAAACCATTTCTTATTGGACACTTCAGAGACACCAGAACCACACTATACTGTTAGATTTGACATTAACTCGTATTTAAACCATTGGTAGACTCGTTTATTCAAATAACACTTTTCGTTTTAGAAACTTATTAAGATTATACCAACTAATACGTAGAGGGAAATGAGAATTCAACTCAAATATGTACCAACTTATTAAAAGAGAGGGTTGCCTACAGGAACAGGGCATTTATGATTTAAAACTTTAGAATTTAGCATCAGACTTTGAACACTTTTAAATATATTTCCATTTTATATCATTTCTCATATGCTTTACAACACACCATAAAATATTGGGCAAATTACCACTCTAACCGATGTTACTGGAGATATAAGAATTTGTAAATGATTTTTTACTCAACTCTTCGTTCATATTGGTAAAAAGCAGAAGGTGGACAGTTGTCGAATGGGTCACTCAATTAAAACACTTTGTCAAGCAGATTACACACATTAAAATGGCTACCTTGATTTCTTCATAAAAATTTATCACTACGCCGTAAACACACTTAACACTTTCATTTTACATCTCAAACACATTTCCATTACTTTATTTTTCTATGACTATTCGTAAGTGAACACGTATGAAAAGGGGGCATACTCTTTATTTTCACTTTTTAAAACAAACCATTTCTTATTGGACACTTCAGAGACACCAGAACCACACTATACTGTTAGATTTGACATTTCAAACTCGTATTTAAACCATTGGTAGACTCGTTTATTCAAATAACACTTTTCGTTTTAAAAACTTAAGATTATACCAACTAACACGTAGAGGGAAATGAGAATTCAACTCAAATATGTACCAACTTATTAAAAGAGACGGTTTCCTACAGGAACAGGGCATTTATGATTTAAAACTTTAGAATTTAGCATCAGACTTTGAACACTTTTAAATATATTTCCATTTAATATCATTTCTCATATGCTTTACAACACACCATAAAATATTGGGCAAATTACCACTCTAACCGATGTTACTGGAGATTTAAGAATTTGTAAATGATTTTTTACTCAACTCTTCGTTCATATTGGTAAAAAACAGAAGGTGGACATTTGTCGAATGGGTCACTCAAATAAAACTCTTTGTCTTAAGCAGATTACACACATTAAAATGGCTACCTTGATTTCTTAATAAAAAATTATCACTACGCCGTAAAAATTTTTCACCGAAGAAGAAAACACACTTAAATCTTTCATTTTACATCTCACACATTTGCTGTATTTTATTTTTCTATGACTATTCATAAGTGAACACGTATGAAAAGGGGGCATACTCTTTATTTTCACTTTTTAAAACAAACCATTTCTTATTGGACACTTCAGAGACACCAGAACCACACTATACTGTTAGATTTGACATTTCAAACTCGTATTTAAACCATTGGTAGACTCGTTTATTCAAAAAACACTTTTCGTTTTAGAAACTTAAGATTATACCAACTAACACGTAGAGGGAAACGAGAATTCAACTCAAATATGTACCAACTTATTAAAAGAGACGGTTTCCTATAGGAACAGGGCATTTATGATTTAAAACTTTAGAATTTAGCATCAGACTTTGAACACTTTTAAATATATTTCCATTTAATATCATTTCTCATATGCTTTACAACACACCATAAAATATTGGGCAAATTACCACTCTAACCGATGTTACTGGAGATTTAAGAATTTGTAAATGATTTTTTACTCAACTCTTCGTTCATATTGGTAAAAAACAGAAGGTGGACATTTGTCGAATGGGTCACTCAAATAAAACTCTTTGTCTTAAGCAGATTACACACATTAAAATGGCTACCTTGATTTCTTAATAAAAATTTATCACTACGCCGTAAAAATTTTTCACCGAAGATGAAAACACACTTAAGTCTTTCATTTTACATCTCAAACACATTTGCAGTATTTTATTTTTCTATGACTGTTCGTAAGTGAACTCGTATGAAAAGGGGGCATACTCTATTTTTTCATTTTAAAACAAAAAATTTCTTATTGGACACTTCAGAGACACCAGAACCACACTATACTGTTAGATTTGACATTAACTCGTATTTAAACCATTGGTAGACTCGTTTATTCAAATAACACTTTTCGTTTTAGAAACTTATTAAGATTATACCAACTAACACGGAGAGGGAAATGAGAATTCAACTCAAATATGTACCAACTTATTAAAAGAGGGTTGTCTACAGGAACAGGGCATTTATGATTTAAAACTTTAGAATTTAGCATCAGACTTTGAACACTTTTAAATATATTTCTACTTAATATCATTTCTGATAAACATTACGAAGAACAATTAAAACAATGATTTTCACGCTTAATTTTTAAGGGGATACTATTTTATTGGGCAAACTAACACTCAAACCGATGTTATTGGAGGATTACGAATTTTTAAATGAATTTTTACTCTACTCTTCGTTCATATTGGTAAAAAACAGAAGGTGGACATTTGTCGAATGGGTCACTCAAATAAAACTCTTTGTCTTAAGCAGATTACACACATTAAAATGGCTACCTTGATTTCTTAATAAAAATTTATCTCTACGCCGTAAAAATTTTTCACCGAAGACGAAAACACACTTAACTCTTTCATTTTACATCTCAAACACATTTCCATTACTTTATTTTTCTATGACTATTCGTAAGTGAACACGTATGAAAAGGGGGCATACTCTTTATTTTCACTTTTTAAAACAAACCATTTCTTATTCGACACTTCAGAGACACCAGAACCACACTATAATGTTAGATTTGACATTAACTCGTATTTAAACCATTGGTAGACTCGTTTATTCAAATAACACTTTTCGTTTTAGAAACTTATTAAGATTATACCAACTAATACGTAGAGGGAAATGAGAATTCAACTCAAATATGTACCAACTTATTAAAAGAGACGGTTTCCTACAGGAACAGGGCATTTATGATTTAAAACTTTAGAATATAGCATCAGACTTTGAACACTTTTAAATATATTTCTACTTAATATCATTTCTGATAAACTTTAGGACGCACAATTAAAACACTGATTTTCACGCTTAATTTTTGAGGGGATACTATTTTATTGGGCAAACTAACACTCAAACCGATGTACTGGATGTTTACGCATTTTTAAATGAATTTTTACTCAACTCTTCGTTCATATTGGTAAAAAACAGAAGGTGGACAGTTGTCGAATGGGTCACTCAAATAAAACTCTTTGTCTTAAGCAGATTACACACATTAAAATGGCTACCTTGATTTCTTAATAAAAATTTTTCACCGAAGAAGAAAACACACTTAACTCTTTCATTTTACATCTCAAACACATTTGCAGTATTTTATTTTTCTATGACTATTCGTAAGTGAACACGTATGAAAAGGGGGCATACTCTTTATTTTCACTTTTTAAAACAAAAAATTTCTTATTGGACACTTCAGAGACACCAGAACCACACTATACTGTTAGATTTGACATTAACTCGTATTTAAACCATTGGTAGACTCGTTTATTCAAATAATACTTTTCGTTTTAGAAACTTAAGATTATACCAACTAACACGTAGAGGGAAATGAGAATTCAACTCAAATATGTACCAACTTATTAAAAGAGACGGTTTCCTACAGGAACAGGGCATTTATGATTTAAAACTTTAGAATTTAGCATCAGACTTTGAACACTTTTAAATATATTTCCATTTAATATCATTTCTCATATGCTTTACAACACACCATAAAATATTGGGCAAATTACCACTCTAACCGATGTTACTGGAGATTTAAGAATTTGTAAATGATTTTTTACTCAACTCTTCGTTCATATTGGTAAAAAACAGAAGGTGGACATTTGTCGAATGGGTCACTCAAATAAAACTCTTTGTCTTAAGCAGATTACACACATTAAAATGGCTACCTTGATTTCTTAATAAAAAATTATCACTACGCCGTAAAAATTTTTCACCGAAGAAGAAAACACACTTAAATCTTTCATTTTACATCTCACACATTTGCTGTATTTTATTTTTCTATGACTATTCATAAGTGAACACGTATGAAAAGGGGGCATACTCTTTATTTTCACTTTTTAAAACAAACCATTTCTTATTGGACACTTCAGAGACACCAGAACCACACTATACTGTTAGATTTGACATTTCAAACTCGTATTTAAACCATTGGTAGACTCGTTTATTCAAAAAAACACTTTTCGTTTTAGAAACTTAAGATTATACCAACTAACACGTAGAGGGAAACGAGAATTCAACTCAAATATGTACCAACTTATTAAAAGAGACGGTTTCCTATAGGAACAGGGCATTTATGATTTAAAACTTTAGAATTTAGCATCAGACTTTGAACACTTTTAAATATATTTCCATTTAATATCATTTCTCATATGCTTTACAACACACCATAAAATATTGGGCAAATTACCACTCTAACCGATGTTACTGGAGATTTAAGAATTTGTAAATGATTTTTTACTCAACTCTTCGTTCATATTGGTAAAAAACAGAAGGTGGACATTTGTCGAATGGGTCACTCAAATAAAACTCTTTGTCTTAAGCAGATTACACACATTAAAATGGCTACCTTGATTTCTTAATAAAAATTTATCACTACGCCGTAAAAATTTTTCACCGAAGATGAAAACACACTTAAGTCTTTCATTTTACATCTCAAACACATTTGCAGTATTTTATTTTTCTATGACTGTTCGTAAGTGAACTCGTATGAAAAGGGGGCATACTCTATTTTTTCACTTTTTAAAACAAAAAATTTCTTATTGGACACTTCAGAGACACCAGAACCACACTATACTGTTAGATTTGACATTAACTCGTATTTAAACCATTGGTAGACTCGTTTATTCAAATAACACTTTTCGTTTTAGAAACTTATTAAGATTATACCAACTAACACGGAGAGGGAAATGAGAATTCAACTCAAATATGTACCAACTTATTAAAAGAGGGTTGTCTACAGGAACAGGGCATTTATGATTTAAAACTTTAGAATTTAGCATCAGACTTTGAACACTTTTAAATATATTTCTACTTAATATCATTTCTGATAAACATTACGAAGAACAATTAAAACAATGATTTTCACGCTTAATTTTTAAGGGGATACTATTTTATTGGGCAAACTAACACTCAAACCGATGTTATTGGAGGATTACGAATTTTTAAATGAATTTTTACTCTACACTTCGTTCATATTGGTAAAAAACAGAAGGTGGACATTTGTCGAATGGGTCACTCAAATAAAACTCTTTGTCTTAAGCAGATTACACATATTAAAATGGCTACCTTGATTTCTTAATAAAAATTTATCTCTACGCCGTAAAAATTTTTCACCGAAGACGAAAACACACTTAACTCTTTCATTTTACATCTCAAACACATTTCCATTACTTTATTTTTCTATGACTATTCGTAAGTGAACACGTATGAAAAGGGGGCATACTCTTTATTTTCACTTTTTAAAACAAACCATTTCTTATTCGACACTTCAGAGACACCAGAACCACACTATAATGTTAGATTTGACATTAACTCGTATTTAAACCATTGGTAGACTCGTTTATTCAAATAACACTTTTCGTTTTAGAAACTTATTAAGATTATACCAACTAATACGTAGAGGGAAATGAGAATTCAACTCAAATATGTACCAACTTATTAAAAGAGACGGTTTCCTACAGGAACAGGGCATTTATGATTTAAAACTTTAGAATATAGCATCAGACTTTGAACACTTTTAAATATATTTCTACTTAATATCATTTCTGATAAACTTTAGGACGCACAATTAAAACACTGATTTTCACGCTTAATTTTTGAGGGGATACTATTTTATTGGGCAAACTAACACTCAAACCGATGTACTGGATGTTTACGCATTTTTAAATGAATTTTTACTCAACTCTTCGTTCACATTGGTAAAAAACAGAAGGTGGACAGTTGTCGAATGGGTCACTCAAATAAAACTCTTTGTCTTAAGCAGATTACACACATTAAAATGGCTACCTTGATTTCTTAATAAAAATTTTTCACCGAAGAAGAAAACACACTTAACTCTTTCATTTTACATCTCAAACACATTTGCAGTATTTTATTTTTCTATGACTATTCGTAAGTGAACACGTATGAAAAGGGGGCATACTCTTTATTTTCACTTTTTAAAACAAAAAATTTCTTATTGGACACTTCAGAGACACCAGAACCACACTATACTGTTAGATTTGACATTAACTCGTATTTAAACCATTGGTAGACTCGTTTATTCAAATAATACTTTTCGTTTTAGAAACTTAAGATTATACCAACTAACACGTAGAGGGAAATGAGAATTCAACTCAAATATGTACCAACTTATTAAAAGAGACGGTTTCCTACAGGAACAGGGCATTTATGATTTAAAACTTTAGAATTTAGCATCAGACTTTGAACACTTTTAAATATATTTCCATTTAATATCATTTCTCATATGCTTTACAACACACCATAAAATATTGGGCAAATTACCACTCTAACCGATGTTACTGAAGATTTAAGAATTTGTAAATGATTTTTTACTCAACTCTTCGTTCATATTGGTAAAAAACAGAAGGTGGACATTTGTCGAATGGGTCACTCAAATAAAACTCTTTGTCTTAAGCAGATTACACACATTAAAATGGCTACCTTGATTTCTTAATAAAAAATTATCACTACGCCGTAAAAATTTTTCACCGAAGAAGAAAACACACTTAAATCTTTCATTTTACATCTCACACATTTGCTGTATTTTATTTTTCTATGACTATTCATAAGTGAACACGTATGAAAAGGGGGCATACTCTTTATTTTCACTTTTTAAAACAAACCATTTCTTATTGGACACTTCAGAGACACCAGAACCACACTATACTGTTAGATTTGACATTTCAAACTCGTATTTAAACCATTGGTAGACTCGTTTATTCAAAAAAACACTTTTCGTTTTAGAAACTTAAGATTATACCAACTAACACGTAGAGGGAAACGAGAATTCAACTCAAATATGTACCAACTTATTAAAAGAGACGGTTTCCTATAGGAACAGGGCATTTATGATTTAAAACTTTAGAATTTAGCATCAGACTTTGAACACTTTTAAATATATTTCCATTTAATATCATTTCTCATATGCTTTACAACACACCATAAAATATTGGGCAAATTACCACTCTAACCGATGTTACTGGAGATTTAAGAATTTGTAAATGATTTTTTACTCAACTCTTCGTTCATATTGGTAAAAAACAGAAGGTGGACATTTGTCGAATGGGTCACTCAAATAAAACTCTTTGTCTTAAGCAGATTACACACATTAAAATGGCTACCTTGATTTCTTAATAAAAATTTATCACTACGCCGTAAAAATTTTTCACCGAAGATGAAAACACACTTAAGTCTTTCATTTTACATCTCAAACACATTTGCAGTATTTTATTTTTCTATGACTGTTCGTAAGTGAACTCGTATGAAAAGGGGGCATACTCTATTTTTTCACTTTTTAAAACAAAAAATTTCTTATTGGACACTTCAGAGACACCAGAACCACACTATACTGTTAGATTTGACATTAACTCGTATTTAAACCATTGGTAGACTCGTTTATTCAAATAACACTTTTCGTTTTAGAAACTTATTAAGATTATACCAACTAACACGGAGAGGGAAATGAGAATTCAACTCAAATATGTACCAACTTATTAAAAGAGGGTTGTCTACAGGAACAGGGCATTTATGATTTAAAACTTTAGAATTTAGCATCAGACTTTGAACACTTTTAAATATATTTCTACTTAATATCATTTCTGATAAACATTACGAAGAACAATTAAAACAATGATTTTCACGCTTAATTTTTAAGGGGATACTATTTTATTGGGCAAACTAACACTCAAACCGATGTTATTGGAGGATTACGAATTTTTAAATGAATTTTTACTCTACTCTTCGTTCATATTGGTAAAAAACAGAAGGTGGACATTTGTCGAATGGGTCACTCAAATAAAACTCTTTGTCTTAAGCAGATTACACACATTAAAATGGCTACCTTGATTTCTTAATAAAAATTTATCTCTACGCCGTAAAAATTTTTCACCGAAGACGAAAACACACTTAACTCTTTCATTTTACATCTCAAACACATTTCCATTACTTTATTTTTCTATGACTATTCGTAAGTGAACACGTATGAAAAGGGGGCATACTCTTTATTTTCACTTTTTAAAACAAACCATTTCTTATTCGACACTTCAGAGACACCAGAACCACACTATAATGTTAGATTTGACATTAACTCGTATTTAAACCATTGGTAGACTCGTTTATTCAAATAACACTTTTCGTTTTAGAAACTTATTAAGATTATACCAACTAATACGTAGAGGGAAATGAGAATTCAACTCAAATATGTACCAACTTATTAAAAGAGACGGTTTCCTACAGGAACAGGGCATTTATGATTTAAAACTTTAGAATATAGCATCAGACTTTGAACACTTTTAAATATATTTCTACTTAATATCATTTCTGATAAACTTTAGGACGCACAATTAAAACACTGATTTTCACGCTTAATTTTTGAGGGGATACTATTTTATTGGGCAAACTAACACTCAAACCGATGTACTGGATGTTTACGCATTTTTAAATGAATTTTTACTCAACTCTTCGTTCATATTGGTAAAAAACAGAAGGTGGACAGTTGTCGAATGGGTCACTCAAATAAAACTCTTTGTCTTAAGCAGATTACACACATTAAAATGGCTACCTTGATTTCTTAATAAAAATTTTTCACCGAAGAAGAAAACACACTTAACTCTTTCATTTTACATCTCAAACACATTTGCAGTATTTTATTTTTCTATGACTATTCGTAAGTGAACACGTATGAAAAGGGGGCATACTCTTTATTTTCACTTTTTAAAACAAAAAATTTCTTATTGGACACTTCAGAGACACCAGAACCACACTATACTGTTAGATTTGACATTAACTCGTATTTAAACCATTGGTAGACTCGTTTATTCAAATAATACTTTTCGTTTTAGAAACTTAAGATTATACCAACTAACACGTAGAGGGAAATGAGAATTCAACTCAAATATGTACCAACTTATTAAAAGAGACGGTTTCCTACAGGAACAGGGCATTTATGATTTAAAACTTTAGAATTTAGCATCAGACTTTGAACACTTTTAAATATATTTCCATTTAATATCATTTCTCATATGCTTTACAACACACCATAAAATATTGGGCAAATTACCACTCTAACCGATGTTACTGAAGATTTAAGAATTTGTAAATGATTTTTTACTCAACTCTTCGTTCATATTGGTAAAAAACAGAAGGTGGACATTTGTCGAATGGGTCACTCAAATAAAACTCTTTGTCTTAAGCAGATTACACACATTAAAATGGCTACCTTGATTTCTTTATAAAAATTTATCTCTACGCCGTAAAAATTTTTCACCGAAGACGAAAACACACTTAACTCTTTCATTTTACATCTCAAACACATTTCCATTACTTTATTTTTCTATGACTATTCGTAAATGAACACGTATGAAAAGGGGGCATACTCTTAATTTTCACTTTTTAAAACAAACCATTTGTTATTGGACACTTCAGAGACACCAGAACCACACTATACTGTTAGATTTGACATTAACTCGTGTTTAAACCATTGGTAGACTCGTTTATTCAAATAACACTTTTCGTTTTAGAAACCTATTAAGATAATACCAACTAACACGCAGAGGGAAATCAGAATTCAACTCAAATATGTACCAACTTATTAAAAGAAAAGGTTGCCTACCGGAACAGGGCATTTATGATTTAAAACTTTAGAATTTAGCATCAGACTTTGAACACTTTTAAATTTAGTTCTATTTAATATCATTTCGCATATGCTTTACAACACACCATAAAATATTGGGCAAATTACCACTCTAACCGATGTTACTGGAGATTTAAGAATTTGTAAATGATTTTTTACTCAACTCTTCGTTCATATTGGTAAAAAACAGAAGGTGGACATTTGTCGAATGGGTCACTCAAACAAAACTCTTTGTCTTAAGCAGATTACACACATTAAAATGGCTACCTTGATTTCTTAATAAAAATTTATCACTACGCTGTAAAAATTTTCACCGAAGAAGAAAACACACTTAACTCTTTCATTTTACATCTCAAACACATTTGCAGTATTTTATTTTTCTATGACTATTCGTAAGTGAATACGTATGAAAAGGGGGCATACTCTTTATTTTCACTTTTTAAAACAAACAATTTCTTATTGGACACTTCAGAGACACCAGAACCACATTATACTCTTAGATTTGACATTTCAAACCCGTATGTAAATTATTGGTAGACTAGTTTATTCAAATAACACTTTTCGTTTTAGATACTTCTTAAGATTATACCAACTAACACGTTGAGGGAAATGAAAATTCAACTCAAATATGTACCAAATTACTAAAAGAGACGGTTTCCTACAGGAACAGGGCATTTATGATTTAAAACTTTAGAATTTAGCATCAGACTTTGAACACTTTGAAATATAGTTCTATTTAATATAATTTCTGATAAACTTTACGACGCACAATTAAAACATTGATTTTCACGCTTAATTTTTTGGGGGGGGGGATACTATTTTATTGGGCAAACTAACACTCAAACCGATGTTATTGGAGGTTTACGAATTTTTAAATTAATTTTTACTCAACTCTTCGTTCATAATGGTAAAAAACAGAAGGTGGACAGTTGTCGAATGGGTCACTCAAATAAACTCTTTGTCTTAAGCAGATTACACACATTAAAATGGCTACCTTGATTTCTTAATAAAAATTTTTCACCGAAGAAGAAAACACACTTAACTCTTTCATTTTACATCTCAAACACATTTGCAGTATTTTATTTTTCAATGACTATTCGTAAGTGAACTCGTATGAAAAGGGGCATACTCTTTATTTTCACTTTTTAAAACAAACCATTTCTTATCGGACACTTCAGAGACACCAGAACCACACTATACTGTTAGATTTGACATTAACTCGTATTTAAACCATTGCTAGACTCGTTTATTCAAATAACACTCTTCGTTTTAGAAACTTATTAAGATTATACCAACTAATACGTAGAGGGAAATGAGAATTCAACTCAAATATGTACCAACTTATTAAAAGAGAGGGTTGCCTACAGGAACAGGGCATTTATGATTTAAAACTTTAGAATTTAGCATCAGACTTTGAACACTTTTAAATATATTTCCATATTATATCATTTCTCATATGCTTTACAACACACCATAAAATATTGGGCAAATTACCACTCTAACCGATGTTACTGGAGATATAAGAATTTGTAAATGATTTTTTACTCAACTCTTCGTTCATATTGGTAAAAAGCAGAAGGTGGACAGTTGTCGAATGGGTCACTCAATTAAAACACTTTGTCAAGCAGATTACACACATTAAAATGGCTACCTTGATTTCTTCATAAAAATTTATCACTACGCCGTAAACACACTTAACACTTTCATTTTACATCTCAAACACATTTCCATTACTTTATTTTTCTATGACTATTCGTAAGTGAACACGTATGAAAAGGGGGCATACTCTTTATTTTCACTTTTTAAAACAAACCATTTCTTATTGGACACTTCAGAGACACCAGAACCACACTATACTGTTAGATTTGACATTTCAAACTCGTATTTAAAGCATTGGTAGACTCGTTTATTCAAATAACACTTTTCGTATTAGAAACTTAAGATTATACCAACTAACACGTAGAGGGAAATGAGAATTCAACTCAAATATGTACCAACTTATTAAAAGAGACGGTTTCCTACAGGAACAGGGCTTATGATTTAAAACTTTAGAATTTAGCATCAGACTTTGAACACTTTTAAATATATTTCCATTTAATATCATTTCTCATATGCTTTACAACACACCATAAAATATTGGGCAAATTACCATTCTAACCGATAATACTGGAGATTTAAGAATTTGTAAATGATTTTTTACTCAACTCTTTGTTCATATTGGTAAAAAACAGAAGGTGGACATTTGTCGAATGGGTCACTCAAATAAAACTCTTTGTCTTAAGCAGATTACACACATTCAAATGGCTACCTTGATTTCTTAATAAAAATTTATCACTACGCCGTAAAAAATTTTCACCGAAGAAGAAAACACACTTAACTCTTTCATTTTACATCTCAAACACATTTGCAGTATTTTATTTTTCTATGACTTTTCGTAAGTGAACTCGTATGAAAAGGGGGCATACTCTTTATTTTCACTTTTTAAAACCAAAAATTTCTTATTGGACACTTCAGAGACACCAGAAGCACACTATACTGTTAGATTTGACATTAACTCGTATTTAAACCATGGTAGACTCGTTTATTCAAATAACACTTTTCGTTTTAGAAACTTATTAAGATTATGCCAACTAACACGGAGAGGGAAATGAGAATTCAACTCAAATATGTACCAACTTATTAAAAGAGACGGTTTCCTACAGGAACAGGGCATTTATGATTTAAAACTTTAGAATTTAGCATCAGACTTTGAACACTTTTAAATATATTTCCATTTAATATCATTTCTCATATGCTTTACAACACACCATAAAATATTGGGCAAATTACCACTCTAACCGATGTTACTGAAGATTTAAGAATTTGTAAATGATTTTTTACTCAACTCTTCGTTCATATTGGTAAAAAACAGAAGGTGGACATTTGTCGAATGGGTCACTCAAATAAAACTCTTTGTCTTAAGCAGATTACACACATTAAAATGGCTACCTTGATTTCTTTATAAAAATTTATCTCTACGCCGTAAAAATTTTTCACCGAAGACGAAAACACACTTAACTCTTTCATTTTACATCTCAAACACATTTCCATTACTTTATTTTTCTATGACTATTCGTAAATGAACACGTATGAAAAGGGGGCATACTCTTAATTTTCACTTTTTAAAACAAACCATTTGTTATTGGACACTTCAGAGACACCAGAACCACACTATACTGTTAGATTTGACATTAACTCGTGTTTAAACCATTGGTAGACTCGTTTATTCAAATAACACTTTTCGTTTTAGAAACCTATTAAGATAATACCAACTAACACGCAGAGGGAAATCAGAATTCAACTCAAATATGTACCAACTTATTAAAAGAAAAGGTTGCCTACCGGAACAGGGCATTTATGATTTAAAACTTTAGAATTTAGCATCAGACTTTGAACACTTTTAAATTTAGTTCTATTTAATATCATTTCGCATATGCTTTACAACACACCATAAAATATTGGGCAAATTACCACTCTAACCGATGTTACTGGAGATTTAAGAATTTGTAAATGATTTTTTACTCAACTCTTCGTTCATATTGGTAAAAAACAGAAGGTGGACATTTGTCGAATGGGTCACTCAAACAAAACTCTTTGTCTTAAGCAGATTACACACATTAAAATGGCTACCTTGATTTCTTAATAAAAATTTATCACTACGCTGTAAAAATTTTCACCGAAGAAGAAAACACACTTAACTCTTTCATTTTACATCTCAAACACATTTGCAGTATTTTATTTTTCTATGACTATTCGTAAGTGAATACGTATGAAAAGGGGGCATACTCTTTATTTTCACTTTTTAAAACAAACAATTTCTTATTGGACACTTCAGAGACACCAGAACCACATTATACTCTTAGATTTGACATTTCAAACCCGTATGTAAATTATTGGTAGACTAGTTTATTCAAATAACACTTTTCGTTTTAGATACTTCTTAAGATTATACCAACTAACACGTTGAGGGAAATGAAAATTCAACTCAAATATGTACCAAATTACTAAAAGAGACGGTTTCCTACAGGAACAGGGCATTTATGATTTAAAACTTTAGAATTTAGCATCAGACTTTGAACACTTTGAAATATAGTTCTATTTAATATAATTTCTGATAAACTTTACGACGCACAATTAAAACATTGATTTTCACGCTTAATTTTTTTGGGGGGGGGATACTATTTTATTGGGCAAACTAACACTCAAACCGATGTTATTGGAGGTTTACGAATTTTTAAATTAATTTTTACTCAACTCTTCGTTCATAATGGTAAAAAACAGAAGGTGGACAGTTGTCGAATGGGTCACTCAAATAAACTCTTTGTCTTAAGCAGATTACACACATTAAAATGGCTACCTTGATTTCTTAATAAAAATTTTTCACCGAAGAAGAAAACACACTTAACTCTTTCATTTTACATCTCAAACACATTTGCAGTATTTTATTTTTCAATGACTATTCGTAAGTGAACTCGTATGAAAAGGGGCATACTCTTTATTTTCACTTTTTAAAACAAACCATTTCTTATTCGACACTTCAGAGACACCAGAACCACACTATAATGTTAGATTTGACATTAACTCGTATTTAAACCATTGGTAGACTCGTTTATTCAAATAACACTTTTCGTTTTAGAAACTTATTAAGATTATACCAACTAATACGTAGAGGGAAATGAGAATTCAACTCAAATATGTACCAACTTATTAAAAGAGAGGGTTGCCTACAGGAACAGGGCATTTATGATTTAAAACTTTAGAATTTAGCATCAGACTTTGAACACTTTTAAATATATTTCCATATTATATCATTTCTCATATGCTTTACAACACACCATAAAATATTGGGCAAATTACCACTCTAACCGATGTTACTGGAGATATAAGAATTTGTAAATGATTTTTTACTCAACTCTTCGTTCATATTGGTAAAAAGCAGAAGGTGGACAGTTGTCGAATGGGTCACTCAATTAAAACACTTTGTCAAGCAGATTACACACATTAAAATGGCTACCTTGATTTCTTCATAAAAATTTATCACTACGCCGTAAACACACTTAACACTTTCATTTTACATCTCAAACACATTTCCATTACTTTATTTTTCTATGACTATTCGTAAGTGAACACGTATGAAAAGGGGGCATACTCTTTATTTTCACTTTTTAAAACAAACCATTTCTTATTGGACACTTCAGAGACACCAGAACCACACTATACTGTTAGATTTGACATTTCAAACTCGTATTTAAAGCATTGGTAGACTCGTTTATTCAAATAACACTTTTCGTATTAGAAACTTAAGATTATACCAACTAACACGTAGAGGGAAATGAGAATTCAACTCAAATATGTACCAACTTATTAAAAGAGACGGTTTCCTACAGGAACAGGGCTTATGATTTAAAACTTTAGAATTTAGCATCAGACTTTGAACACTTTTAAATATATTTCCATTTAATATCATTTCTCATATGCTTTACAACACACCATAAAATATTGGGCAAATTACCATTCTAACCGATAATACTGGAGATTTAAGAATTTGTAAATGATTTTTTACTCAACTCTTTGTTCATATTGGTAAAAAACAGAAGGTGGACATTTGTCGAATGGGTCACTCAAATAAAACTCTTTGTCTTAAGCAGATTACACACATTCAAATGGCTACCTTGATTTCTTAATAAAAATTTATCACTACGCCGTAAAAAATTTTCACCGAAGAAGAAAACACACTTAACTCTTTCATTTTACATCTCAAACACATTTGCAGTATTTTATTTTTCTATGACTTTTCGTAAGTGAACTCGTATGAAAAGGGGGCATACTCTTTATTTTCACTTTTTAAAACCAAAAATTTCTTATTGGACACTTCAGAGACACCAGAAGCACACTATACTGTTAGATTTGACATTAACTCGTATTTAAACCATGGTAGACTCGTTTATTCAAATAACACTTTTCGTTTTAGAAACTTATTAAGATTATGCCAACTAACACGGAGAGGGAAATGAGAATTCAACTCAAATATGTACCAACTTATTAAAAGAGACGGTTTCCTACAGGAACAGGGCATTTATGATTTAAAACTTTAGAATTTAGCATCAGACTTTGAACACTTTTAAATATATTTCCATTTAATATCATTTCTCATATGCTTTACAACACACCATAAAATATTGGGCAAATTACCACTCTAACCGATGTTACTGAAGATTTAAGAATTTGTAAATGATTTTTTACTCAACTCTTCGTTCATATTGGTAAAAAACAGAAGGTGGACATTTGTCGAATGGGTCACTCAAATAAAACTCTTTGTCTTAAGCAGATTACACACATTAAAATGGCTACCTTGATTTCTTTATAAAAATTTATCTCTACGCCGTAAAAATTTTTCACCGAAGACGAAAACACACTTAACTCTTTCATTTTACATCTCAAACACATTTCCATTACTTTATTTTTCTATGACTATTCGTAAATGAACACGTATGAAAAGGGGGCATACTCTTAATTTTCACTTTTTAAAACAAACCATTTGTTATTGGACACTTCAGAGACACCAGAACCACACTATACTGTTAGATTTGACATTAACTCGTGTTTAAACCATTGGTAGACTCGTTTATTCAAATAACACTTTTCGTTTTAGAAACCTATTAAGATAATACCAACTAACACGCAGAGGGAAATCAGAATTCAACTCAAATATGTACCAACTTATTAAAAGAAAAGGTTGCCTACCGGAACAGGGCATTTATGATTTAAAACTTTAGAATTTAGCATCAGACTTTGAACACTTTTAAATTTAGTTCTATTTAATATCATTTCGCATATGCTTTACAACACACCATAAAATATTGGGCAAATTACCACTCTAACCGATGTTACTGGAGATTTAAGAATTTGTAAATGATTTTTTACTCAACTCTTCGTTCATATTGGTAAAAAACAGAAGGTGGACATTTGTCGAATGGGTCACTCAAACAAAACTCTTTGTCTTAAGCAGATTACACACATTAAAATGGCTACCTTGATTTCTTAATAAAAATTTATCACTACGCTGTAAAAATTTTCACCGAAGAAGAAAACACACTTAACTCTTTCATTTTACATCTCAAACACATTTGCAGTATTTTATTTTTCTATGACTATTCGTAAGTGAATACGTATGAAAAGGGGGCATACTCTTTATTTTCACTTTTTAAAACAAACAATTTCTTATTGGACACTTCAGAGACACCAGAACCACATTATACTCTTAGATTTGACATTTCAAACCCGTATGTAAATTATTGGTAGACTAGTTTATTCAAATAACACTTTTCGTTTTAGATACTTCTTAAGATTATACCAACTAACACGTTGAGGGAAATGAAAATTCAACTCAAATATGTACCAAATTACTAAAAGAGACGGTTTCCTACAGGAACAGGGCATTTATGATTTAAAACTTTAGAATTTAGCATCAGACTTTGAACACTTTGAAATATAGTTCTATTTAATATAATTTCTGATAAACTTTACGACGCACAATTAAAACATTGATTTTCACGCTTAATTTTTTTGGGGGGGGGATACTATTTTATTGGGCAAACTAACACTCAAACCGATGTTATTGGAGGTTTACGAATTTTTAAATTAATTTTTACTCAACTCTTCGTTCATAATGGTAAAAAACAGAAGGTGGACAGTTGTCGAATGGGTCACTCAAATAAACTCTTTGTCTTAAGCAGATTACACACATTAAAATGGCTACCTTGATTTCTTAATAAAAATTTTTCACCGAAGAAGAAAACACACTTAACTCTTTCATTTTACATCTCAAACACATTTGCAGTATTTTATTTTTCAATGACTATTCGTAAGTGAACTCGTATGAAAAGGGGCATACTCTTTATTTTCACTTTTTAAAACAAACCATTTCTTATCGGACACTTCAGAGACACCAGAACCACACTATACTGTTAGATTTGACATTAACTCGTATTTAAACCATTGCTAGACTCGTTTATTCAAATAACACTCTTCGTTTTAGAAACTTATTAAGATTATACCAACTAATACGTAGAGGGAAATGAGAATTCAACTCAAATATGTACCAACTTATTAAAAGAGAGGGTTGCCTACAGGAACAGGGCATTTATGATTTAAAACTTTAGAATTTAGCATCAGACTTTGAACACTTTTAAATATATTTCCATATTATATCATTTCTCATATGCTTTACAACACACCATAAAATATTGGGCAAATTACCACTCTAACCGATGTTACTGGAGATATAAGAATTTGTAAATGATTTTTTACTCAACTCTTCGTTCATATTGGTAAAAAGCAGAAGGTGGACAGTTGTCGAATGGGTCACTCAATTAAAACACTTTGTCAAGCAGATTACACACATTAAAATGGCTACCTTGATTTCTTCATAAAAATTTATCACTACGCCGTAAACACACTTAACACTTTCATTTTACATCTCAAACACATTTCCATTACTTTATTTTTCTATGACTATTCGTAAGTGAACACGTATGAAAAGGGGGCATACTCTTTATTTTCACTTTTTAAAACAAACCATTTCTTATTGGACACTTCAGAGACACCAGAACCACACTATACTGTTAGATTTGACATTTCAAACTCGTATTTAAAGCATTGGTAGACTCGTTTATTCAAATAACACTTTTCGTATTAGAAACTTAAGATTATACCAACTAACACGTAGAGGGAAATGAGAATTCAACTCAAATATGTACCAACTTATTAAAAGAGACGGTTTCCTACAGGAACAGGGCTTATGATTTAAAACTTTAGAATTTAGCATCAGACTTTGAACACTTTTAAATATATTTCCATTTAATATCATTTCTCATATGCTTTACAACACACCATAAAATATTGGGCAAATTACCATTCTAACCGATAATACTGGAGATTTAAGAATTTGTAAATGATTTTTTACTCAACTCTTTGTTCATATTGGTAAAAAACAGAAGGTGGACATTTGTCGAATGGGTCACTCAAATAAAACTCTTTGTCTTAAGCAGATTACACACATTCAAATGGCTACCTTGATTTCTTAATAAAAATTTATCACTACGCCGTAAAAAATTTTCACCGAAGAAGAAAACACACTTAACTCTTTCATTTTACATCTCAAACACATTTGCAGTATTTTATTTTTCTATGACTTTTCGTAAGTGAACTCGTATGAAAAGGGGGCATACTCTTTATTTTCACTTTTTAAAACCAAAAATTTCTTATTGGACACTTCAGAGACACCAGAAGCACACTATACTGTTAGATTTGACATTAACTCGTATTTAAACCATGGTAGACTCGTTTATTCAAATAACACTTTTCGTTTTAGAAACTTATTAAGATTATGCCAACTAACACGGAGAGGGAAATGAGAATTCAACTCAAATATGTACCAACTTATTAAAAGAGGGTTGTCTACAGGAACAGGGCATTTATGATTTAAAACTTTAGAATTTAGCATCAGACTTTGAACACTTTTAAATATATTTCTACTTAATATCATTTCTGATAAACTTTACGAAGAACAATTAAAACAATGATTTTCACGCTTAATTTTTAAGGGGATACTATTTTATTGGGCAAACTAACACTCAAACCGATGTTATTGGAGGATTACGAATTTTTAAATGAATTTTTACTCTACTCTTCGTTCATATTGGTAAAAAACAGAAGGTGGACATTTGTCGAATGGGTCACTCAAACAAATCTCTTTGTCTTAAGCAGATTACACACATTAAAATGGCTACCTTGATTTCTTAATAAAAATTTATCACTACGCCGTAAAAATTTTTCACCGAAGAAAACACACTTAACTCTTTCATTTTACATCTCAAACACATTTGCAGTATTTTATTTTTCTATGACTATTCGTAAGTGAATACGTATGAAAAGGGGGCATACTCTTTATTTTCACTTTTTAAAACAAACAATTTCTTATTGGACACTTCAGAGACACCAGAACCACATTATACTCTTAGATTTGACATTTCAAACCCGTATGTAAATTATTGGTAGACTAGTTTATTCAAATAACACTTTTCGTTTTAGATACTTCTTAAGATTATACCAACTAACACGTTGAGGGAAATGAAAATTCAACTCAAATATGTACCAAATTACTAAAAGAGACGGTTTCCTACAGGAACAGGGCATTTATGATTTAAAACTTTAGAATTTAGCATCAGACTTTGAACACTTTGAAATATAGTTCTATTTAATATAATTTCTGATAAACTTAACGACGCACAATTAAAACATTGATTTTCACGCTTAATTTTTTTTTTGGGGGGGATACTATTTTATTGGGCAAACTAACACTCAAACCGATGTTATTGGAGGTTTACGAATTTTTAAATTAATTTTTACTCAACTCTTCGTTCATATTGGTAAAAAACAGAAGGTGGACAGTTGTCGAATGGGTCACTCAAATAAACTCTTTGTCTTAAGCAGATTACACACATTAAAATGGCTACCTTGATTTCTTAATAAAAATTTTTCACCGAAGAAGAAAACACACTTAACTCTTTCATTTTACATCTCAAACACATTTGCAGTATTTTATTTTTCAATGACTATTCGTAAGTGAACTCGTATGAAAAGGGGCATACTCTTTATTTTCACTTTTTAAAACAAACCATTTCTTATTGGACACTTCAGAGACACCAGAACCACACTATACTGTTAGATTTGACATTAACTCGTATTTAAACCATTGGTAGACTCGTTTATTCAAATAACACTTTTCGTTTTAGAAACTTATTAAGATTATACCAACTAATACGTAGAGGGAAATGAGAATTCAACTCAAATATGTACCAACTTATTAAAAGAGAGGGTTGCCTACAGGAACAGGGCATTTATGATTTAAAACTTTAGAATTTAGCATCAGACTTTGAACACTTTTAAATATATTTCCATTTTATATCATTTCTCATATGCTTTACAACACACCATAAAATATTGGGCAAATTACCACTCTAACCGATGTTACTGGAGATATAAGAATTTGTAAATGATTTTTTACTCAACTCTTCGTTCATATTGGTAAAAAGCAGAAGGTGGACAGTTGTCGAATGGGTCACTCAATTAAAACACTTTGTCAAGCAGATTACACACATTAAAATGGCTACCTTGATTTCTTCATAAAAATTTATCACTACGCCGTAAACACACTTAACACTTTCATTTTACATCTCAAACACATTTCCATTACTTTATTTTTCTATGACTATTCGTAAGTGAACACGTATGAAAAGGGGGCATACTCTTTATTTTCACTTTTTAAAACAAACCATTTCTTATTCGACACTTCAGAGACACCAGAACCACACTATAATGTTAGATTTGACATTAACTCGTATTTAAACCATTGGTAGACTCGTTTATTCAAATAACACTTTTCGTTTTAGAAACTTATTAAGATTATACCAACTAATACGTAGAGGGAAATGAGAATTCAACTCAAATATGTACCAACTTATTAAAAGAGACGGTTTCCTACAGGAACAGGGCATTTATGATTTAAAACTTTAGAATATAGCATCAGACTTTGAACACTTTTAAATATATTTCTACTTAATATCATTTCTGATAAACTTTAGGACGCACAATTAAAACACTGATTTTCACGCTTAATTTTTGAGGGGATACTATTTTATTGGGCAAACTAACACTCAAACCGATGTACTGGATGTTTACGCATTTTTAAATGAATTTTTACTCAACTCTTCGTTCATATTGGTAAAAAACAGAAGGTGGACAGTTGTCGAATGGGTCACTCAAATAAAACTCTTTGTCTTAAGCAGATTACACACATTAAAATGGCTACCTTGATTTCTTAATAAAAATTTTTCACCGAAGAAGAAAACACACTTAACTCTTTCATTTTACATCTCAAACACATTTGCAGTATTTTATTTTTCTATGACTATTCGTAAGTGAACACGTATGAAAAGGGGGCATACTCTTTATTTTCACTTTTTAAAACAAAAAATTTCTTATTGGACACTTCAGAGACACCAGAACCACACTATACTGTTAGATTTGACATTAACTCGTATTTAAACCATTGGTAGACTCGTTTATTCAAATAATACTTTTCGTTTTAGAAACTTAAGATTATACCAACTAACACGTAGAGGGAAATGAGAATTCAACTCAAATATGTACCAACTTATTAAAAGAGACGGTTTCCTACAGGAACAGGGCATTTATGATTTAAAACTTTAGAATTTAGCATCAGACTTTGAACACTTTTAAATATATTTCCATTTAATATCATTTCTCATATGCTTTACAACACACCATAAAATATTGGGCAAATTACCACTCTAACCGATGTTACTGGAGATTTAAGAATTTGTAAATGATTTTTTACTCAACTCTTCGTTCATATTGGTAAAAAACAGAAGGTGGACATTTGTCGAATGGGTCACTCAAATAAAACTCTTTGTCTTAAGCAGATTACACACATTAAAATGGCTACCTTGATTTCTTAATAAAAAATTATCACTACGCCGTAAAAATTTTTCACCGAAGAAGAAAACACACTTAAATCTTTCATTTTACATCTCACACATTTGCTGTATTTTATTTTTCTATGACTATTCATAAGTGAACACGTATGAAAAGGGGGCATACTCTTTATTTTCACTTTTTAAAACAAACCATTTCTTATTGGAGACTTCAGAGACACCAGAACCACACTATACTGTTAGATTTGACATTTCAAACTCGTATTTAAACCATTGGTAGACTCGTTTATTCAAAAAACACTTTTCGTTTTAGAAACTTAAGATTATACCAACTAACACGTAGAGGGAAACGAGAATTCAACTCAAATATGTACCAACTTATTAAAAGAGACGGTTTCCTATAGGAACAGGGCATTTATGATTTAAAACTTTAGAATTTAGCATCAGACTTTGAACACTTTTAAATATATTTCCATTTAATATCATTTCTCATATGCTTTACAACACACCATAAAATATTGGGCAAATTACCACTCTAACCGATGTTACTGGAGATTTAAGAATTTGTAAATGATTTTTTACTCAACTCTTCGTTCATATTGGTAAAAAACAGAAGGTGGACATTTGTCGAATGGGTCACTCAAATAAAACTCTTTGTCTTAAGCAGATTACACACATTAAAATGGCTACCTTGATTTCTTAATAAAAATTTATCACTACGCCGTAAACACACTTAACTCTTTCATTTTACATCTCAAACACATTTCCATTACTTTATTTTTCTATGACTATTCGTAAATGAACACGTATGAAAAGGGGGCATACTCTTAATTTTCACTTTGTAAAACAAACCATTTGTTAATGGACACTTCAGAGACACCAGAACCACACTATACTGTTAGATTTGACATTAACTCGTGTTTAAACCATTGGTAGACTCGTTTATTCAAATAACACTTTTCGTTTTAGAAACTTATTAAGATAATACCAACTAACACGCAGAGGGAAATCAGAATTCAACTCAAATATGTACCAACTTATTAAAAGAAAAGGTTGCCTAGCGGAACAGGGCATTTATGATTTAAAACTTTAGAATTTAGCATCAGACTTTGAACACTTTTAAATTTAGTTCTATTTAATATAATTTCTGATAAACTTTACGACGCACAATTAAAACACTGATTTTCACGCTTAATTTTTGGGGGGGGATACTATTTTATTGGGCAAACTAACACTCAAACCGATGTTATTGGAGGATTACGAATTTTTAAATGAATTTTTACTCTACTCTTCGTTCATATTGGTAAAAAACAGAAGGTGGACATTTGTCGAATGGGTCACTCAAATAAAACTCTTTGTCTTAAGCAGATTACACACATTAAAATGGCTACCTTGATTTCTTTATAAAAATTTATCTCTACGCCGTAAAAATTTTTCACCGAAGACGAAAACACACTTAACTCTTTCATTTTACATCTCAAAAACATTTCCATTACTTTATTTTTCTATGACTATTCGTAAATGAACACGTATGAAAAGGGGGCATACTCTTAATTTTCACTTTTTAAAACAAACCATTTGTTAATGGACACTTCAGAGACACCAGAACCACACTATACTGTTAGATTTGACATTAACTCGTGTTTAAACCATTGGTAGACTCGTTTATTCAAATAACACTTTTCGTTTTAGAAACTTATTAAGATAATACCAACTAACACGCAGAGGGAAATCAGAATTCAACTCAAATATGTACCAACTTATTAAAAGAAAAGGTTGCCTAGCGGAACAGGGCATTTATGATTTAAAACTTTAGAATTTAGCATCAGACTTTGAACACTTTTAAATTTAGTTCTATTTAATATAATTTCTGATAAACTTTACGACGCACAATTAAAACACTGATTTTCACGCTTAATTTTTGGGGGGGGATACTATTTTATTGGGCAAACTAACACTCAAACCGATGTTATTGGAGGATTACGAATTTTTAAATGAATTTTTACTCTACTCTTCGTTCATATTGGTAAAAAACAGAAGGTGGACATTTGTCGAATGGGTCACTCAAATAAAACTCTTTGTCTTAAGCAGATTACACACATTAAAATGGCTACCTTGATTTCTTTATAAAAATTTATCTCTACGCCGTAAAAATTTTTCACCGAAGACGAAAACACACTTAACTCTTTCATTTTACATCTCAAACACATTTCCATTACTTTATTTTTCTATGACTATTCGTAAATGAACACGTATGAAAAGGGGGCATACTCTTAATTTTCACTTTTTAAAACAAACCATTTGTTATTGGACACTTCAGAGACACCAGAACCACACTATACTGTTAGATTTGACATTAACTCGTGTTTAAACCATTGGTAGACTCGTTTATTCAAATAACACTTTTCGTTTTAGAAACCTATTAAGATAATACCAACTAACACGCAGAGGGAAATCAGAATTCAACTCAAATATGTACCAACTTATTAAAAGAAAAGGTTGCCTACCGGAACAGGGCATTTATGATTTAAAACTTTAGAATTTAGCATCAGACTTTGAACACTTTTAAATTTAGTTCTATTTAATATCATTTCGCATATGCTTTACAACACACCATAAAATATTGGGCAAATTACCACTCTAACCGATGTTACTGGAGATTTAAGAATTTGTAAATGATTTTTTACTCAACTCTTCGTTCATATTGGTAAAAAACAGAAGGTGGACATTTGTCGAATGGGTCACTCAAACAAAACTCTTTGTCTTAAGCAGATTACACACATTAAAATGGCTACCTTGATTTCTTAATAAAAATTTATCACTACGCCGTAAAAATTTTCACCGAAGAAGAAAACACACTTAACTCTTTCATTTTACATCTCAAACACATTTGCAGTATTTTATTTTTCTATGACTATTCGTAAGTGAATACGTATGAAAAGGGGGCATACTCTTTATTTTCACTTTTTAAAACAAACAATTTCTTATTGGACACTTCAGAGACACCAGAACCACATTATACTCTTAGATTTGATATTTCAAACCCGTATGTAAATTATTGGTAGACTAGTTTATTCAAATAACACTTTTCGTTTTAGATACTTCTTAAGATTATACCAACTAACACGTTGAGGGAAATGAAAATTCAACTCAAATATGTACCAAATTACTAAAAGAGACGGTTTCCTACAGGAACAGGGCATTTATGATTTAAAACTTTAGAATTTAGCATCAGACTTTGAACACTTTGAAATATAGTTCTATTTAATATAATTTCTGATAAACTTCACGACGCACAATTAAAACATTGATTTTCACGCTTAATTTTTTGGGGGGGGGATACTATTTTATTGGGCAAACTAACACTCAAACCGATGTTATTGGAGGTTTACGAATTTTTAAATTAATTTTTACTCAACTCTTCGTTCATATTGGTAAAAAACAGAAGGTGGACAGTTGTCGAATGGGTCACTCAAATAAACTCTTTGTCTTAAGCAGATTACACACATTAAAATGGCTACCTTGATTTCTTAATAAAAATTTTTCACCGAAGAAGAAAACACACTTAACTCTTTCATTTTACATCTCAAACACATTTGCAGTATTTTATTTTTCAATGACTATTCGTAAGTGAACTCGTATGAAAAGGGGCATACTCTTTATTTTCACTTTTTAAAACAAACCATTTCTTATCGGACACTTCAGAGACACCAGAACCACACTATACTGTTAGATTTGACATTAACTCGTATTTAAACCATTGCTAGACTCGTTTATTCAAATAACACTCTTCGTTTTAGAAACTTATTAAGATTATACCAACTAATACGTAGAGGGAAATGAGAATTCAACTCAAATATGTACCAACTTATTAAAAGAGAGGGTTGCCTACAGGAACAGGGCATTTATGATTTAAAACTTTAGAATTTAGCATCAGACTTTGAATACTTTTAAATATATTTCCATATTATATCATTTCTCATATGCTTTACAACACACCATAAAATATTGGGCAAATTACCACTCTAACCGATGTTACTGGAGATATAAGAATTTGTAAATGATTTTTTACTCAACTCTTCGTTCATATTGGTAAAAAGCAGAAGGTGGACAGTTGTCGAATGGGTCACTCAATTAAAACACTTTGTCAAGCAGATTACACACATTAAAATGGCTACCTTGATTTCTTCATAAAAATTTATCACTACGCCGTAAATACACTTAACACTTTCATTTTACATCTCAAACACATTTCCATTACTTTATTTTTCTATGACTATTCGTAAGTGAACACGTATGAAAAGGGGGCATACTCTTTATTTTCACTTTTTAAAACAAACCATTTCTTATTGGACACTTCAGAGACACCAGAACCACACTATACTGTTAGATTTGACATTTCAAACTCGTATTTAAAGCATTGGTAGACTCGTTTATTCAAATAACACTTTTCGTATTAGAAACTTAAGATTATACCAACTAACACGTAGAGGGAAATGAGAATTCAACTCAAATATGTACCAACTTATTAAAAGAGACGGTTTCCTACAGGAACAGGGCTTATGATTTAAAACTTTAGAATTTAGCATCAGACTTTGAACACTTTTAAATATATTTCCATTTAATATCATTTCTCATATGCTTTACAACACACCATAAAATATTGGGCAAATTACCATTCTAACCGATAATACTGGAGATTTAAGAATTTGTAAATGATTTTTTACTCAACTCTTTGTTCATATTGGTAAAAAACAGAAGGTGGACATTTGTCGAATGGGTCACTCAAATAAAACTCTTTGTCTTAAGCAGATTACACACATTCAAATGGCTACCTTGATTTCTTAATAAAAATTTATCACTACGCCGTAAAAAATTTTCACCGAAGAAGAAAACACACTTAACTCTTTCATTTTACATCTCAAACACATTTGCAGTATTTTATTTTTCTATGACTTTTCGTAAGTGAACTCGTATGAAAAGGGGGCATACTCTTTATTTTCACTTTTTAAAACCAAAAATTTCTTATTGGACACTTCAGAGACACCAGAAGCACACTATACTGTTAGATTTGACATTAACTCGTATTTAAACCATGGTAGACTCGTTTATTCAAATAACACTTTTCGTTTTAGAAACTTACTAAGATTATGCCAACTAACACGGAGAGGGAAATGAGAATTCAACTCAAATATGTACCAACTTATTAAAAGAGGGTTGTCTACAGGAACAGGGCATTTATGATTTAAAACTTTAGAATTTAGCATCAGACTTTGAACACTTTTAAATATATTTCTACTTAATATCATTTCTGATAAACTTTACGAAGAACAATTAAAACAATGATTTTCACGCTTAATTTTTAAGGGGATACTATTTTATTGGGCAAACTAACACTCAAACCGATGTTATTGGAGGATTACGAATTTTTAAATGAATTTTTACTCTACTCTTCGTTCATATTGGTAAAAAACAGAAGGTGGACATTTGTCGAATGGGTCACTCAAATAAAACTCTTTGTCTTAAGCAGATTACACACATTAAAATGGCTACCTTGATTTCTTAATAAAAATTTATCTCTACGCCGTAAAAATTTTTCACCGAAGACGAAAACACACTTAACTCTTTCATTTTACATCTCAAACACATTTCCATTACTTTATTTTTCTATGACTATTCGTAAGTGAACACGTATGAAAAGGGGGCATACTCTTTATTTTCACTTTTTAAAACAAACCATTTCTTATTCGACACTTCAGAGACACCAGAACCACACTATAATGTTAGATTTGACATTAACTCGTATTTAAACCATTGGTAGACTCGTTTATTCAAATAACACTTTTCGTTTTAGAAACTTATTAAGATTATACCAACTAATACGTAGAGGGAAATGAGAATTCAACTCAAATATGTACCAACTTATTAAAAGAGACGGTTTCCTACAGGAACAGGGCATTTATGATTTAAAACTTTAGAATTTAGCATCAGACTTTAACACTTTTAAATATATTTCCATTTAATATCATTTCTCATATGCTTTACAACACACCATAAAATATTGGGCAAATTACCACTCTAACCGATGTTACTAGAGATTTAAGAATTTGTAAATGATTTTTTACTCAACTCTTCGTTCATATTGGTAAAAAACAGAAGGTGGACATTTGTCGAATGGGTCACTCAAACAAAACTCTTTGTCTTAAGCAGATTACACACATTAAAATGGCTACCTTGATTTCTTAATAAAAATTTATCACTACGCCGTAAAAATTTTTCACCGAAGAAGAAAACACACTTAACTCTTTCATTTTACATCTCAAACACATTTGCAGTATTTTATTTTTCTATGACTATTCGTAAGTGAATACGTATGAAAAGGGGACATACTCTTTATTTTCACTTTTTAAAACAAACAATTTCTTATTGGACACTTCAGAGACACCAGAACCACATTATACTCTTAGATTTGACATTTCAAACCCGTATGTAAATTATTGGTAGACTAGTTTATTCAAATAACACTTTTCGTTTTAGATACTTCTTAAGATTATACCAACTAACACGTTGAGGGAAATGAAAATTCAACTCAAATATGTACCAAATTACTAAAAGAGACTGTTTCCTACAGGAACAGGGCATTTATGATTTAAAACTTTAGAATTTAGCATCAGACTTTGAACACTTTGAAATATAGTTCTATTTAATATAATTTCTGATAAACTTAACGACGCACAATTAAAACATTGATTTTCACGCTTAATTTTTTTTTGAGGGGGGATACTATTTTATTGGGCAAACTAACACTCAAACCGATGTTATTGGAGGTTTACGAATTTTTAAATTAATTTTTACTCAACTCTTCGTTCATATTGGTAAAAAACAGAAGGTGGACAGTTGTCGAATGGGTCACTCAAATAAACTCTTTGTCTTAAGCAGATTACACACATTAAAATGGCTACCTTGATTTCTTAATAAAAATTTTTCACCGAAGAAGAAAACACACTTAACTCTTTCATTTTACATCTCAAACACATTTGCAGTATTTTATTTTTCAATGACTATTCGTAAGTGAACTCGTATGAAAAGGGGCATACTCTTTATTTTCACTTTTTAAAACAAACCATTTCTTATTGGACACTTCAGAGACACCAGAACCACACTATACTGTTAGATTTGACATTAACTCGTATTTAAACCATTGGTAGACTCGTTTATTCAAATAACACTTTTCGTTTTAGAAACTTATTAAGATTATACCAACTAATACGTAGACGGAAATGAGAATTAAACTCAAATATGTACCAACTTATTAAAAGAGAGGGTTGCCTACAGGAACAGGGCATTTATGATTTAAAACTTTAGAATATAGCATCAGACTTTGAACACTTTTAAATATATTTCTACTTAATATCATTTCTGATAAACTTTAGGACGCACAATTAAAACACTGATTTTCACGCTTAATTTTTGAGGGGATACTATTTTATTGGGCAAACTAACACTCAAACCGATGTACTGGATGTTTACGCATTTTTAAATGAATTTTTACTCAACTCTTCGTTCATATTGGTAAAAAACAGAAGGTGGACAGTTGTCGAATGGGTCACTCAAATAAAACTCTTTGTCTTAAGCAGATTACACACATTAAAATGGCTACCTTGATTTCTTAATAAAAATTTTTCACCGAAGAAGAAAACACACTTAACTCTTTCATTTTACATCTCAAACACATTTGCAGTATTTTATTTTTCTATGACTATTCGTAAGTGAACACGTATGAAAAGGGGGCATACTCTTTATTTTCACTTTTTAAAACAAAAAATTTCTTATTGGACACTTCAGAGACACCAGAACCACACTATACTGTTAGATTTGACATTAACTCGTATTTAAACCATTGGTAGACTCGTTTATTCAAATAATACTTTTCGTTTTAGAAACTTAAGATTATACCAACTAACACGTAGAGGGAAATGAGAATTCAACTCAAATATGTACCAACTTATTAAAAGAGACGGTTTCCTACAGGAACAGGGCATTTATGATTTAAAACTTTAGAATTTAGCATCAGACTTTGAACACTTTTAAATATATTTCCATTTAATATCATTTCTCATATGCTTTACAACACACCATAAAATATTGGGCAAATTACCACTCTAACCGATGTTACTGAAGATTTAAGAATTTGTAAATGATTTTTTACTCAACTCTTCGTTCATATTGGTAAAAAACAGAAGGTGGACATTTGTCGAATGGGTCACTCAAATAAAACTCTTTGTCTTAAGCAGATTACACACATTAAAATGGCTACCTTGATTTCTTTATAAAAATTTATCTCTACGCCGTAAAAATTTTTCACCGAAGACGAAAACACACTTAACTCTTTCATTTTACATCTCAAACACATTTCCATTACTTTATTTTTCTATGACTATTCGTAAATGAACACGTATGAAAAGGGGGCATACTCTTAATTTTCACTTTTTAAAACAAACCATTTGTTATTGGACACTTCAGAGACACCAGAACCACACTATACTGTTAGATTTGACATTAACTCGTGTTTAAACCATTGGTAGACTCGTTTATTCAAATAACACTTTTCGTTTTAGAAACCTATTAAGATAATACCAACTAACACGCAGAGGGAAATCAGAATTCAACTCAAATATGTACCAACTTATTAAAAGAAAAGGTTGCCTACCGGAACAGGGCATTTATGATTTAAAACTTTAGAATTTAGCATCAGACTTTGAACACTTTTAAATTTAGTTCTATTTAATATCATTTCGCATATGCTTTACAACACACCATAAAATATTGGGCAAATTACCACTCTAACCGATGTTACTGGAGATTTAAGAATTTGTAAATGATTTTTTACTCAACTCTTCGTTCATATTGGTAAAAAACAGAAGGTGGACATTTGTCGAATGGGTCACTCAAACAAAACTCTTTGTCTTAAGCAGATTACACACATTAAAATGGCTACCTTGATTTCTTAATAAAAATTTATCACTACGCTGTAAAAATTTTCACCGAAGAAGAAAACACACTTAACTCTTTCATTTTACATCTCAAACACATTTGCAGTATTTTATTTTTCTATGACTATTCGTAAGTGAATACGTATGAAAAGGGGGCATACTCTTTATTTTCACTTTTTAAAACAAACAATTTCTTATTGGACACTTCAGAGACACCAGAACCACATTATACTCTTAGATTTGACATTTCAAACCCGTATGTAAATTATTGGTAGACTAGTTTATTCAAATAACACTTTTCGTTTTAGATACTTCTTAAGATTATACCAACTAACACGTTGAGGGAAATGAAAATTCAACTCAAATATGTACCAAATTACTAAAAGAGACGGTTTCCTACAGGAACAGGGCATTTATGATTTAAAACTTTAGAATTTAGCATCAGACTTTGAACACTTTGAAATATAGTTCTATTTAATATAATTTCTGATAAACTTTACGACGCACAATTAAAACATTGATTTTCACGCTTAATTTTTTGGGGGGGGGGATACTATTTTATTGGGCAAACTAACACTCAAACCGATGTTATTGGAGGTTTACGAATTTTTAAATTAATTTTTACTCAACTCTTCGTTCATAATGGTAAAAAACAGAAGGTGGACAGTTGTCGAATGGGTCACTCAAATAAACTCTTTGTCTTAAGCAGATTACACACATTAAAATGGCTACCTTGATTTCTTAATAAAAATTTTTCACCGAAGAAGAAAACACACTTAACTCTTTCATTTTACATCTCAAACACATTTGCAGTATTTTATTTTTCAATGACTATTCGTAAGTGAACTCGTATGAAAAGGGGCATACTCTTTATTTTCACTTTTTAAAACAAACCATTTCTTATCGGACACTTCAGAGACACCAGAACCACACTATACTGTTAGATTTGACATTAACTCGTATTTAAACCATTGCTAGACTCGTTTATTCAAATAACACTCTTCGTTTTAGAAACTTATTAAGATTATACCAACTAATACGTAGAGGGAAATGAGAATTCAACTCAAATATGTACCAACTTATTAAAAGAGAGGGTTGCCTACAGGAACAGGGCATTTATGATTTAAAACTTTAGAATTTAGCATCAGACTTTGAACACTTTTAAATATATTTCCATATTATATCATTTCTCATATGCTTTACAACACACCATAAAATATTGGGCAAATTACCACTCTAACCGATGTTACTGGAGATATAAGAATTTGTAAATGATTTTTTACTCAACTCTTCGTTCATATTGGTAAAAAGCAGAAGGTGGACAGTTGTCGAATGGGTCACTCAATTAAAACACTTTGTCAAGCAGATTACACACATTAAAATGGCTACCTTGATTTCTTCATAAAAATTTATCACTACGCCGTAAACACACTTAACACTTTCATTTTACATCTCAAACACATTTCCATTACTTTATTTTTCTATGACTATTCGTAAGTGAACACGTATGAAAAGGGGGCATACTCTTTATTTTCACTTTTTAAAACAAACCATTTCTTATTGGACACTTCAGAGACACCAGAACCACACTATACTGTTAGATTTGACATTTCAAACTCGTATTTAAAGCATTGGTAGACTCGTTTATTCAAATAACACTTTTCGTATTAGAAACTTAAGATTATACCAACTAACACGTAGAGGGAAATGAGAATTCAACTCAAATATGTACCAACTTATTAAAAGAGACGGTTTCCTACAGGAACAGGGCTTATGATTTAAAACTTTAGAATTTAGCATCAGACTTTGAACACTTTTAAATATATTTCCATTTAATATCATTTCTCATATGCTTTACAACACACCATAAAATATTGGGCAAATTACCATTCTAACCGATAATACTGGAGATTTAAGAATTTGTAAATGATTTTTTACTCAACTCTTTGTTCATATTGGTAAAAAACAGAAGGTGGACATTTGTCGAATGGGTCACTCAAATAAAACTCTTTGTCTTAAGCAGATTACACACATTCAAATGGCTACCTTGATTTCTTAATAAAAATTTATCACTACGCCGTAAAAAATTTTCACCGAAGAAGAAAACACACTTAACTCTTTCATTTTACATCTCAAACACATTTGCAGTATTTTATTTTTCTATGACTTTTCGTAAGTGAACTCGTATGAAAAGGGGGCATACTCTTTATTTTCACTTTTTAAAACCAAAAATTTCTTATTGGACACTTCAGAGACACCAGAAGCACACTATACTGTTAGATTTGACATTAACTCGTATTTAAACCATGGTAGACTCGTTTATTCAAATAACACTTTTCGTTTTAGAAACTTATTAAGATTATGCCAACTAACACGGAGAGGGAAATGAGAATTCAACTCAAATATGTACCAACTTATTAAAAGAGACGGTTTCCTACAGGAACAGGGCATTTATGATTTAAAACTTTAGAATTTAGCATCAGACTTTGAACACTTTTAAATATATTTCCATTTAATATCATTTCTCATATGCTTTACAACACACCATAAAATATTGGGCAAATTACCACTCTAACCGATGTTACTGAAGATTTAAGAATTTGTAAATGATTTTTTACTCAACTCTTCGTTCATATTGGTAAAAAACAGAAGGTGGACATTTGTCGAATGGGTCACTCAAATAAAACTCTTTGTCTTAAGCAGATTACACACATTAAAATGGCTACCTTGATTTCTTTATAAAAATTTATCTCTACGCCGTAAAAATTTTTCACCGAAGACGAAAACACACTTAACTCTTTCATTTTACATCTCAAACACATTTCCATTACTTTATTTTTCTATGACTATTCGTAAATGAACACGTATGAAAAGGGGGCATACTCTTAATTTTCACTTTTTAAAACAAACCATTTGTTATTGGACACTTCAGAGACACCAGAACCACACTATACTGTTAGATTTGACATTAACTCGTGTTTAAACCATTGGTAGACTCGTTTATTCAAATAACACTTTTCGTTTTAGAAACCTATTAAGATAATACCAACTAACACGCAGAGGGAAATCAGAATTCAACTCAAATATGTACCAACTTATTAAAAGAAAAGGTTGCCTACCGGAACAGGGCATTTATGATTTAAAACTTTAGAATTTAGCATCAGACTTTGAACACTTTTAAATTTAGTTCTATTTAATATCATTTCGCATATGCTTTACAACACACCATAAAATATTGGGCAAATTACCACTCTAACCGATGTTACTGGAGATTTAAGAATTTGTAAATGATTTTTTACTCAACTCTTCGTTCATATTGGTAAAAAACAGAAGGTGGACATTTGTCGAATGGGTCACTCAAACAAAACTCTTTGTCTTAAGCAGATTACACACATTAAAATGGCTACCTTGATTTCTTAATAAAAATTTATCACTACGCTGTAAAAATTTTCACCGAAGAAGAAAACACACTTAACTCTTTCATTTTACATCTCAAACACATTTGCAGTATTTTATTTTTCTATGACTATTCGTAAGTGAATACGTATGAAAAGGGGGCATACTCTTTATTTTCACTTTTTAAAACAAACAATTTCTTATTGGACACTTCAGAGACACCAGAACCACATTATACTCTTAGATTTGACATTTCAAACCCGTATGTAAATTATTGGTAGACTAGTTTATTCAAATAACACTTTTCGTTTTAGATACTTCTTAAGATTATACCAACTAACACGTTGAGGGAAATGAAAATTCAACTCAAATATGTACCAAATTACTAAAAGAGACGGTTTCCTACAGGAACAGGGCATTTATGATTTAAAACTTTAGAATTTAGCATCAGACTTTGAACACTTTGAAATATAGTTCTATTTAATATAATTTCTGATAAACTTTACGACGCACAATTAAAACATTGATTTTCACGCTTAATTTTTTTTGGGGGGGGATACTATTTTATTGGGCAAACTAACACTCAAACCGATGTTATTGGAGGTTTACGAATTTTTAAATTAATTTTTACTCAACTCTTCGTTCATAATGGTAAAAAACAGAAGGTGGACAGTTGTCGAATGGGTCACTCAAATAAACTCTTTGTCTTAAGCAGATTACACACATTAAAATGGCTACCTTGATTTCTTAATAAAAATTTTTCACCGAAGAAGAAAACACACTTAACTCTTTCATTTTACATCTCAAACACATTTGCAGTATTTTATTTTTCAATGACTATTCGTAAGTGAACTCGTATGAAAAGGGGCATACTCTTTATTTTCACTTTTTAAAACAAACCATTTCTTATCGGACACTTCAGAGACACCAGAACCACACTATACTGTTAGATTTGACATTAACTCGTATTTAAACCATTGCTAGACTCGTTTATTCAAATAACACTCTTCGTTTTAGAAACTTATTAAGATTATACCAACTAATACGTAGAGGGAAATGAGAATTCAACTCAAATATGTACCAACTTATTAAAAGAGAGGGTTGCCTACAGGAACAGGGCATTTATGATTTAAAACTTTAGAATTTAGCATCAGACTTTGAACACTTTTAAATATATTTCCATATTATATCATTTCTCATATGCTTTACAACACACCATAAAATATTGGGCAAATTACCACTCTAACCGATGTTACTGGAGATATAAGAATTTGTAAATGATTTTTTACTCAACTCTTCGTTCATATTGGTAAAAAGCAAAAGGTGGACAGTTGTCGAATGGGTCACTCAATTAAAACACTTTGTCAAGCAGATTACACACATTAAAATGGCTACCTTGATTTCTTCATAAAAATTTATCACTACGCCGTAAACACACTTAACACTTTCATTTTACATCTCAAACACATTTCCATTACTTTATTTTTCTATGACTATTCGTAAGTGAACACGTATGAAAAGGGGGCATACTCTTTATTTTCACTTTTTAAAACAAACCATTTCTTATTGGACACTTCAGAGACACCAGAACCACACTATACTGTTAGATTTGACATTTCAAACTCGTATTTAAAGCATTGGTAGACTCGTTTATTCAAATAACACTTTTCGTATTAGAAACTTAAGATTATACCAACTAACACGTAGAGGGAAATGAGAATTCAACTCAAATATGTACCAACTTATTAAAAGAGACGGTTTCCTACAGGAACAGGGCTTATGATTTAAAACTTTAGAATTTAGCATCAGACTTTGAACACTTTTAAATATATTTCCATTTAATATCATTTCTCATATGCTTTACAACACACCATAAAATATTGGGCAAATTACCATTCTAACCGATAATACTGGAGATTTAAGAATTTGTAAATGATTTTTTACTCAACTCTTTGTTCATATTGGTAAAAAACAGAAGGTGGACATTTGTCGAATGGGTCACTCAAATAAAACTCTTTGTCTTAAGCAGATTACACACATTCAAATGGCTACCTTGATTTCTTAATAAAAATTTATCACTACGCCGTAAAAAATTTTCACCGAAGAAGAAAACACACTTAACTCTTTCATTTTACATCTCAAACACATTTGCAGTATTTTATTTTTCTATGACTTTTCGTAAGTGAACTCGTATGAAAAGGGGGCATACTCTTTATTTTCACTTTTTAAAACCAAAAATTTCTTATTGGACACTTCAGAGACACCAGAAGCACACTATACTGTTAGATTTGACATTAACTCGTATTTAAACCATGGTAGACTCGTTTATTCAAATAACACTTTTCGTTTTAGAAACTTATTAAGATTATGCCAACTAACACGGAGAGGGAAATGAGAATTCAACTCAAATATGTACCAACTTATTAAAAGAGGGTTGTCTACAGGAACAGGGCATTTATGATTTAAAACTTTAGAATTTAGCATCAGACTTTGAACACTTTTAAATATATTTCTACTTAATATCATTTCTGATAAACTTTACGAAGAACAATTAAAACAATGATTTTCACGCTTAATTTTTAAGGGGATACTATTTTATTGGGCAAACTAACACTCAAACCGATGTTATTGGAGGATTACGAATTTTTAAATGAATTTTTACTCTACTCTTCGTTCATATTGGTAAAAAACAGAAGGTGGACATTTGTCGAATGGGTCACTCAAACAAATCTCTTTGTCTTAAGCAGATTACACACATTAAAATGGCTACCTTGATTTCTTAATAAAAATTTATCACTACGCCGTAAAAATTTTTCACCGAAGAAAACACACTTAACTCTTTCATTTTACATCTCAAACACATTTGCAGTATTTTATTTTTCTATGACTATTCGTAAGTGAATACGTATGAAAAGGGGGCATACTCTTTATTTTCACTTTTTAAAACAAACAATTTCTTATTGGACACTTCAGAGACACCAGAACCACATTATACTCTTAGATTTGACATTTCAAACCCGTATGTAAATTATTGGTAGACTAGTTTATTCAAATAACACTTTTCGTTTTAGATACTTCTTAAGATTATACCAACTAACACGTTGAGGGAAATGAAAATTCAACTCAAATATGTACCAAATTACTAAAAGAGACGGTTTCCTACAGGAACAGGGCATTTATGATTTAAAACTTTAGAATTTAGCATCAGACTTTGAACACTTTGAAATATAGTTCTATTTAATATAATTTCTGATAAACTTAACGACGCACAATTAAAACATTGATTTTCACGCTTAATTTTTTTTTTGGGGGGGATACTATTTTATTGGGCAAACTAACACTCAAACCGATGTTATTGGAGGTTTACGAATTTTTAAATTAATTTTTACTCAACTCTTCGTTCATATTGGTAAAAAACAGAAGGTGGACAGTTGTCGAATGGGTCACTCAAATAAACTCTTTGTCTTAAGCAGATTACACACATTAAAATGGCTACCTTGATTTCTTAATAAAAATTTTTCACCGAAGAAGAAAACACACTTAACTCTTTCATTTTACATCTCAAACACATTTGCAGTATTTTATTTTTCAATGACTATTCGTAAGTGAACTCGTATGAAAAGGGGCATACTCTTTATTTTCACTTTTTAAAACAAACCATTTCTTATTGGACACTTCAGAGACACCAGAACCACACTATACTGTTAGATTTGACATTAACTCGTATTTAAACCATTGGTAGACTCGTTTATTCAAATAACACTTTTCGTTTTAGAAACTTATTAAGATTATACCAACTAATACGTAGAGGGAAATGAGAATTCAACTCAAATATGTACCAACTTATTAAAAGAGAGGGTTGCCTACAGGAACAGGGCATTTATGATTTAAAACTTTAGAATTTAGCATCAGACTTTGAACACTTTTAAATATATTTCCATTTTATATCATTTCTCATATGCTTTACAACACACCATAAAATATTGGGCAAATTACCACTCTAACCGATGTTACTGGAGATATAAGAATTTGTAAATGATTTTTTACTCAACTCTTCGTTCATATTGGTAAAAAGCAGAAGGTGGACAGTTGTCGAATGGGTCACTCAATTAAAACACTTTGTCAAGCAGATTACACACATTAAAATGGCTACCTTGATTTCTTCATAAAAATTTATCACTACGCCGTAAACACACTTAACACTTTCATTTTACATCTCAAACACATTTCCATTACTTTATTTTTCTATGACTATTCGTAAGTGAACACGTATGAAAAGGGGGCATACTCTTTATTTTCACTTTTTAAAACAAACCATTTCTTATTCGACACTTCAGAGACACCAGAACCACACTATAATGTTAGATTTGACATTAACTCGTATTTAAACCATTGGTAGACTCGTTTATTCAAATAACACTTTTCGTTTTAGAAACTTATTAAGATTATACCAACTAATACGTAGAGGGAAATGAGAATTCAACTCAAATATGTACCAACTTATTAAAAGAGACGGTTTCCTACAGGAACAGGGCATTTATGATTTAAAACTTTAGAATATAGCATCAGACTTTGAACACTTTTAAATATATTTCTACTTAATATCATTTCTGATAAACTTTAGGACGCACAATTAAAACACTGATTTTCACGCTTAATTTTTGAGGGGATACTATTTTATTGGGCAAACTAACACTCAAACCGATGTACTGGATGTTTACGCATTTTTAAATGAATTTTTACTCAACTCTTCGTTCATATTGGTAAAAAACAGAAGGTGGACAGTTGTCGAATGGGTCACTCAAATAAAACTCTTTGTCTTAAGCAGATTACACACATTAAAATGGCTACCTTGATTTCTTAATAAAAATTTTTCACCGAAGAAGAAAACACACTTAACTCTTTCATTTTACATCTCAAACACATTTGCAGTATTTTATTTTTCTATGACTATTCGTAAGTGAACACGTATGAAAAGGGGGCATACTCTTTATTTTCACTTTTTAAAACAAAAAATTTCTTATTGGACACTTCAGAGACACCAGAACCACACTATACTGTTAGATTTGACATTAACTCGTATTTAAACCATTGGTAGACTCGTTTATTCAAATAATACTTTTCGTTTTAGAAACTTAAGATTATACCAACTAACACGTAGAGGGAAATGAGAATTCAACTCAAATATGTACCAACTTATTAAAAGAGACGGTTTCCTACAGGAACAGGGCATTTATGATTTAAAACTTTAGAATTTAGCATCAGACTTTGAACACTTTTAAATATATTTCCATTTAATATCATTTCTCATATGCTTTACAACACACCATAAAATATTGGGCAAATTACCACTCTAACCGATGTTACTGGAGATTTAAGAATTTGTAAATGATTTTTTACTCAACTCTTCGTTCATATTGGTAAAAAACAGAAGGTGGACATTTGTCGAATGGGTCACTCAAATAAAACTCTTTGTCTTAAGCAGATTACACACATTAAAATGGCTACCTTGATTTCTTAATAAAAAATTATCACTACGCCGTAAAAATTTTTCACCGAAGAAGAAAACACACTTAAATCTTTCATTTTACATCTCACACATTTGCTGTATTTTATTTTTCTATGACTATTCATAAGTGAACACGTATGAAAAGGGGGCATACTCTTTATTTTCACTTTTTAAAACAAACCATTTCTTATTGGAGACTTCAGAGACACCAGAACCACACTATACTGTTAGATTTGACATTTCAAACTCGTATTTAAACCATTGGTAGACTCGTTTATTCAAAAAACACTTTTCGTTTTAGAAACTTAAGATTATACCAACTAACACGTAGAGGGAAACGAGAATTCAACTCAAATATGTACCAACTTATTAAAAGAGACGGTTTCCTATAGGAACAGGGCATTTATGATTTAAAACTTTAGAATTTAGCATCAGACTTTGAACACTTTTAAATATATTTCCATTTAATATCATTTCTCATATGCTTTACAACACACCATAAAATATTGGGCAAATTACCACTCTAACCGATGTTACTGGAGATTTAAGAATTTGTAAATGATTTTTTACTCAACTCTTCGTTCATATTGGTAAAAAACAGAAGGTGGACATTTGTCGAATGGGTCACTCAAATAAAACTCTTTGTCTTAAGCAGATTACACACATTAAAATGGCTACCTTGATTTCTTAATAAAAATTTATCACTACGCCGTAAACACACTTAACTCTTTCATTTTACATCTCAAACACATTTCCATTACTTTATTTTTCTATGACTATTCGTAAATGAACACGTATGAAAAGGGGGCATACTCTTAATTTTCACTTTGTAAAACAAACCATTTGTTAATGGACACTTCAGAGACACCAGAACCACACTATACTGTTAGATTTGACATTAACTCGTGTTTAAACCATTGGTAGACTCGTTTATTCAAATAACACTTTTCGTTTTAGAAACTTATTAAGATAATACCAACTAACACGCAGAGGGAAATCAGAATTCAACTCAAATATGTACCAACTTATTAAAAGAAAAGGTTGCCTAGCGGAACAGGGCATTTATGATTTAAAACTTTAGAATTTAGCATCAGACTTTGAACACTTTTAAATTTAGTTCTATTTAATATAATTTCTGATAAACTTTACGACGCACAATTAAAACACTGATTTTCACGCTTAATTTTTGGGGGGGGATACTATTTTATTGGGCAAACTAACACTCAAACCGATGTTATTGGAGGATTACGAATTTTTAAATGAATTTTTACTCTACTCTTCGTTCATATTGGTAAAAAACAGAAGGTGGACATTTGTCGAATGGGTCACTCAAATAAAACTCTTTGTCTTAAGCAGATTACACACATTAAAATGGCTACCTTGATTTCTTTATAAAAATTTATCTCTACGCCGTAAAAATTTTTCACCGAAGACGAAAACACACTTAACTCTTTCATTTTACATCTCAAAAACATTTCCATTACTTTATTTTTCTATGACTATTCGTAAATGAACACGTATGAAAAGGGGGCATACTCTTAATTTTCACTTTTTAAAACAAACCATTTGTTAATGGACACTTCAGAGACACCAGAACCACACTATACTGTTAGATTTGACATTAACTCGTGTTTAAACCATTGGTAGACTCGTTTATTCAAATAACACTTTTCGTTTTAGAAACTTATTAAGATAATACCAACTAACACGCAGAGGGAAATCAGAATTCAACTCAAATATGTACCAACTTATTAAAAGAAAAGGTTGCCTAGCGGAACAGGGCATTTATGATTTAAAACTTTAGAATTTAGCATCAGACTTTGAACACTTTTAAATTTAGTTCTATTTAATATAATTTCTGATAAACTTTACGACGCACAATTAAAACACTGATTTTCACGCTTAATTTTTGGGGGGGGATACTATTTTATTGGGCAAACTAACACTCAAACCGATGTTATTGGAGGATTACGAATTTTTAAATGAATTTTTACTCTACTCTTCGTTCATATTGGTAAAAAACAGAAGGTGGACATTTGTCGAATGGGTCACTCAAATAAAACTCTTTGTCTTAAGCAGATTACACACATTAAAATGGCTACCTTGATTTCTTTATAAAAATTTATCTCTACGCCGTAAAAATTTTTCACCGAAGACGAAAACACACTTAACTCTTTCATTTTACATCTCAAACACATTTCCATTACTTTATTTTTCTATGACTATTCGTAAATGAACACGTATGAAAAGGGGGCATACTCTTAATTTTCACTTTTTAAAACAAACCATTTGTTATTGGACACTTCAGAGACACCAGAACCACACTATACTGTTAGATTTGACATTAACTCGTGTTTAAACCATTGGTAGACTCGTTTATTCAAATAACACTTTTCGTTTTAGAAACCTATTAAGATAATACCAACTAACACGCAGAGGGAAATCAGAATTCAACTCAAATATGTACCAACTTATTAAAAGAAAAGGTTGCCTACCGGAACAGGGCATTTATGATTTAAAACTTTAGAATTTAGCATCAGACTTTGAACACTTTTAAATTTAGTTCTATTTAATATCATTTCGCATATGCTTTACAACACACCATAAAATATTGGGCAAATTACCACTCTAACCGATGTTACTGGAGATTTAAGAATTTGTAAATGATTTTTTACTCAACTCTTCGTTCATATTGGTAAAAAACAGAAGGTGGACATTTGTCGAATGGGTCACTCAAACAAAACTCTTTGTCTTAAGCAGATTACACACATTAAAATGGCTACCTTGATTTCTTAATAAAAATTTATCACTACGCCGTAAAAATTTTCACCGAAGAAGAAAACACACTTAACTCTTTCATTTTACATCTCAAACACATTTGCAGTATTTTATTTTTCTATGACTATTCGTAAGTGAATACGTATGAAAAGGGGGCATACTCTTTATTTTCACTTTTTAAAACAAACAATTTCTTATTGGACACTTCAGAGACACCAGAACCACATTATACTCTTAGATTTGATATTTCAAACCCGTATGTAAATTATTGGTAGACTAGTTTATTCAAATAACACTTTTCGTTTTAGATACTTCTTAAGATTATACCAACTAACACGTTGAGGGAAATGAAAATTCAACTCAAATATGTACTAAATTACTAAAAGAGACGGTTTCCTACAGGAACAGGGCATTTATGATTTAAAACTTTAGAATTTAGCATCAGACTTTGAACACTTTGAAATATAGTTCTATTTAATATAATTTCTGATAAACTTCACGACGCACAATTAAAACATTGATTTTCACGCTTAATTTTTTGGGGGGGGGATACTATTTTATTGGGCAAACTAACACTCAAACCGATGTTATTGGAGGTTTACGAATTTTTAAATTAATTTTTACTCAACTCTTCGTTCATATTGGTAAAAAACAGAAGGTGGACAGTTGTCGAATGGGTCACTCAAATAAACTCTTTGTCTTAAGCAGATTACACACATTAAAATGGCTACCTTGATTTCTTAATAAAAATTTTTCACCGAAGAAGAAAACACACTTAACTCTTTCATTTTACATCTCAAACACATTTGCAGTATTTTATTTTTCAATGACTATTCGTAAGTGAACTCGTATGAAAAGGGGCATACTCTTTATTTTCACTTTTTAAAACAAACCATTTCTTATCGGACACTTCAGAGACACCAGAACCACACTATACTGTTAGATTTGACATTAACTCGTATTTAAACCATTGCTAGACTCGTTTATTCAAATAACACTCTTCGTTTTAGAAACTTATTAAGATTATACCAACTAATACGTAGAGGGAAATGAGAATTCAACTCAAATATGTACCAACTTATTAAAAGAGAGGGTTGCCTACAGGAACAGGGCATTTATGATTTAAAACTTTAGAATTTAGCATCAGACTTTGAATACTTTTAAATATATTTCCATATTATATCATTTCTCATATGCTTTACAACACACCATAAAATATTGGGCAAATTACCACTCTAACCGATGTTACTGGAGATATAAGAATTTGTAAATGATTTTTTACTCAACTCTTCGTTCATATTGGTAAAAAGCAGAAGGTGGACAGTTGTCGAATGGGTCACTCAATTAAAACACTTTGTCAAGCAGATTACACACATTAAAATGGCTACCTTGATTTCTTCATAAAAATTTATCACTACGCCGTAAATACACTTAACACTTTCATTTTACATCTCAAACACATTTCCATTACTTTATTTTTCTATGACTATTCGTAAGTGAACACGTATGAAAAGGGGGCATACTCTTTATTTTCACTTTTTAAAACAAACCATTTCTTATTGGACACTTCAGAGACACCAGAACCACACTATACTGTTAGATTTGACATTTCAAACTCGTATTTAAAGCATTGGTAGACTCGTTTATTCAAATAACACTTTTCGTATTAGAAACTTAAGATTATACCAACTAACACGTAGAGGGAAATGAGAATTCAACTCAAATATGTACCAACTTATTAAAAGAGACGGTTTCCTACAGGAACAGGGCTTATGATTTAAAACTTTAGAATTTAGCATCAGACTTTGAACACTTTTAAATATATTTCCATTTAATATCATTTCTCATATGCTTTACAACACACCATAAAATATTGGGCAAATTACCATTCTAACCGATAATACTGGAGATTTAAGAATTTGTAAATGATTTTTTACTCAACTCTTTGTTCATATTGGTAAAAAACAGAAGGTGGACATTTGTCGAATGGGTCACTCAAATAAAACTCTTTGTCTTAAGCAGATTACACACATTCAAATGGCTACCTTGATTTCTTAATAAAAATTTATCACTACGCCGTAAAAAATTTTCACCGAAGAAGAAAACACACTTAACTCTTTCATTTTACATCTCAAACACATTTGCAGTATTTTATTTTTCTATGACTTTTCGTAAGTGAACTCGTATGAAAAGGGGGCATACTCTTTATTTTCACTTTTTAAAACCAAAAATTTCTTATTGGACACTTCAGAGACACCAGAAGCACACTATACTGTTAGATTTGACATTAACTCGTATTTAAACCATGGTAGACTCGTTTATTCAAATAACACTTTTCGTTTTAGAAACTTACTAAGATTATGCCAACTAACACGGAGAGGGAAATGAGAATTCAACTCAAATATGTACCAACTTATTAAAAGAGGGTTGTCTACAGGAACAGGGCATTTATGATTTAAAACTTTAGAATTTAGCATCAGACTTTGAACACTTTTAAATATATTTCTACTTAATATCATTTCTGATAAACTTTACGAAGAACAATTAAAACAATGATTTTCACGCTTAATTTTTAAGGGGATACTATTTTATTGGGCAAACTAACACTCAAACCGATGTTATTGGAGGATTACGAATTTTTAAATGAATTTTTACTCTACTCTTCGTTCATATTGGTAAAAAACAGAAGGTGGACATTTGTCGAATGGGTCACTCAAATAAAACTCTTTGTCTTAAGCAGATTACACACATTAAAATGGCTACCTTGATTTCTTAATAAAAATTTATCTCTACGCCGTAAAAATTTTTCACCGAAGACGAAAACACACTTAACTCTTTCATTTTACATCTCAAACACATTTCCATTACTTTATTTTTCTATGACTATTCGTAAGTGAACACGTATGAAAAGGGGGCATACTCTTTATTTTCACTTTTTAAAACAAACCATTTCTTATTCGACACTTCAGAGACACCAGAACCACACTATAATGTTAGATTTGACATTAACTCGTATTTAAACCATTGGTAGACTCGTTTATTCAAATAACACTTTTCGTTTTAGAAACTTATTAAGATTATACCAACTAATACGTAGAGGGAAATGAGAATTCAACTCAAATATGTACCAACTTATTAAAAGAGACGGTTTCCTACAGGAACAGGGCATTTATGATTTAAAACTTTAGAATTTAGCATCAGACTTTAACACTTTTAAATATATTTCCATTTAATATCATTTCTCATATGCTTTACAACACACCATAAAATATTGGGCAAATTACCACTCTAACCGATGTTACTAGAGATTTAAGAATTTGTAAATGATTTTTTACTCAACTCTTCGTTCATATTGGTAAAAAACAGAAGGTGGACATTTGTCGAATGGGTCACTCAAACAAAACTCTTTGTCTTAAGCAGATTACACACATTAAAATGGCTACCTTGATTTCTTAATAAAAATTTATCACTACGCCGTAAAAATTTTTCACCGAAGAAGAAAACACACTTAACTCTTTCATTTTACATCTCAAACACATTTGCAGTATTTTATTTTTCTATGACTATTCGTAAGTGAATACGTATGAAAAGGGGACATACTCTTTATTTTCACTTTTTAAAACAAACAATTTCTTATTGGACACTTCAGAGACACCAGAACCACATTATACTCTTAGATTTGACATTTCAAACCCGTATGTAAATTATTGGTAGACTAGTTTATTCAAATAACACTTTTCGTTTTAGATACTTCTTAAGATTATACCAACTAACACGTTGAGGGAAATGAAAATTCAACTCAAATATGTACCAAATTACTAAAAGAGACGGTTTCCTACAGGAACAGGGCATTTATGATTTAAAACTTTAGAATTTAGCATCAGACTTTGAACACTTTGAAATATAGTTCTATTTAATATAATTTCTGATAAACTTAACGACGCACAATTAAAACATTGATTTTCACGCTTAATTTTTTTTTGAGGGGGGATACTATTTTATTGGGCAAACTAACACTCAAACCGATGTTATTGGAGGTTTACGAATTTTTAAATTAATTTTTACTCAACTCTTCGTTCATATTGGTAAAAAACAGAAGGTGGACAGTTGTCGAATGGGTCACTCAAATAAACTCTTTGTCTTAAGCAGATTACACACATTAAAATGGCTACCTTGATTTCTTAATAAAAATTTTTCACCGAAGAAGAAAACACACTTAACTCTTTCATTTTACATCTCAAACACATTTGCAGTATTTTATTTTTCAATGACTATTCGTAAGTGAACTCGTATGAAAAGGGGCATACTCTTTATTTTCACTTTTTAAAACAAACCATTTCTTATTGGACACTTCAGAGACACCAGAACCACACTATACTGTTAGATTTGACATTAACTCGTATTTAAACCATTGGTAGACTCGTTTATTCAAATAACACTTTTCGTTTTAGAAACTTATTAAGATTATACCAACTAATACGTAGACGGAAATGAGAATTAAACTCAAATATGTACCAACTTATTAAAAGAGAGGGTTGCCTACAGGAACAGGGCATTTATGATTTAAAACTTTAGAATTTAGCATCAGACTTTGAACACTTTTAAATATATTTCCATTTTATATCATTTCTCATATGCTTTACAACACACCATAAAATATTGGGCAAATTACCACTCTAACCGATGTTACTGGAGATATAAGAATTTGTAAATGATTTTTTACTCAACTCTTCGTTCATATTGGTAAAAAGCAGAAGGTGGACAGTTGTCGAATGGGTCACTCAATTAAAACACTTTGTCAAGCAGATTACACACATTAAAATGGCTACCTTGATTTCTTCATAAAAATTTATCACTACGCCGTAAACACACTTAACACTTTCATTTTACATCTCAAACACATTTCCATTACTTTATTTTTCTATGACTATTCGTAAGTGAACACGTATGAAAAGGGGGCATACTCTTTATTTTCACTTTTTAAAACAAACCATTTCTTATTGGACACTTCAGAGACACCAGAACCACACTATACTGTTAGATTTGACATTTCAAACTCGTATTTAAACCATTGGTAGACTCGTTTATTCAAAAAACACTTTTCGTTTTAGAAACTTAAGATTATACCAACTAACACGTAGAGGGAAACGAGAATTCAACTCAAATATGTACCAACTTATTAAAAGAGACGGTTTCCTATAGGAACAGGGCATTTATGATTTAAAACTTTAGAATTTAGCATCAGACTTTGAACACTTTTAAATATATTTCCATTTAATATCATTTCTCATATGCTTTACAACACACCATAAAATATTGGGCAAATTACCACTCTAACCGATGTTACTGGAGATTTAAGAATTTGTAAATGATTTTTTACTCAACTCTTCGTTCATATTGGTAAAAAACAGAAGGTGGACATTTGTCGAATGGGTCACTCAAATAAAACTCTTTGTCTTAAGCAGATTACACACATTAAAATGGCTACCTTGATTTCTTAATAAAAATTTATCACTACGCCGTAAAAATTTTTCACCGAAGATGAAAACACACTTAAGTCTTTCATTTTACATCTCAAACACATTTGCAGTATTTTATTTTTCTATGACTGTTCGTAAGTGAACTCGTCTGAAAAGGGGGCATACTCTATTTTTTCACTTTTTAAAACAAAAAATTTCTTATTGGACACTTCAGAGACACCAGAACCACACTATACTGTTAGATTTGACATTAACTCGTATTTAAACCATTGGTAGACTCGTTTATTCAAATAACACTTTTCGTTTTAGAAACTTATTAAGATTATACCAACTAACACGGAGAGGGAAATGAGAATTCAACTCAAATATGTACCAACTTATTAAAAGAGGGTTGTCTACAGGAACAGGGCATTTATGATTTAAAACTTTAGAATTTAGCATCAGACTTTGAACACTTTTAAATATATTTCTACTTAATATCATTTCTGATAAACATTACGAAGAACAATTAAAACAATGATTTTCACGCTTAATTTTTAAGGGGATACTATTTTATTGGGCAAACTAACACTCAAACCGATGTTATTGGAGGATTACGAATTTTTAAATGAATTTTTACTCTACTCTTCGTTCATATTGGTAAAAAACAGAAGGTGGACATTTGTCGAATGGGTCACTCAAATAAAACTCTTTGTCTTAAGCAGATTACACACATTAAAATGGCTACCTTGATTTCTTAATAAAAATTTATCTCTACGCCGTAAAAATTTTTCACCGAAGACGAAAACACACTTAACTCTTTCATTTTACATCTCAAACACATTTCCATTACTTTATTTTTCTATGACTATTCGTAAGTGAACACGTATGAAAAGGGGGCATACTCTTTATTTTCACTTTTTAAAACAAACCATTTCTTATTCGACACTTCAGAGACACCAGAACCACACTATAATGTTAGATTTGACATTAACTCGTATTTAAACCATTGGTAGACTCGTTTATTCAAATAACACTTTTCGTTTTAGAAACTTATTAAGATTATACCAACTAATACGTAGAGGGAAATGAGAATTCAACTCAAATATGTACCAACTTATTAAAAGAGACGGTTTCCTACAGGAACAGGGCATTTATGATTTAAAACTTTAGAATTTAGCATCAGACTTTAACACTTTTAAATATATTTCCATTTAATATCATTTCTCATATGCTTTACAACACACCATAAAATATTGGGCAAATTACCACTCTAACCGATGTTACTAGAGATTTAAGAATTTGTAAATGATTTTTTACTCAACTCTTCGTTCATATTGGTAAAAAACAGAAGGTGGACATTTGTCGAATGGGTCACTCAAACAAAACTCTTTGTCTTAAGCAGATTACACACATTAAAATGGCTACCTTGATTTCTTAATAAAAATTTATCACTACGCCGTAAAAATTTTTCACCGAAGAAGAAAACACACTTAACTCTTTCATTTTACATCTCAAACACATTTCCATTACTTTATTTTTCTATGACTATTCGTAAGTGAACACGTATGAAAAGGGGGCATACTCTTTATTTTCACTTTTTAAAACAAACCATTTCTTATTCGACACTTCAGAGACACCAGAACCACACTATAATGTTAGATTTGACATTAACTCGTATTTAAACCATTGGTAGACTCGTTTATTCAAATAACACTTTTCGTTTTAGAAACTTATTAAGATTATACCAACTAATACGTAGAGGGAAATGAGAATTCAACTCAAATATGTACCAACTTATTAAAAGAGACGGTTTCCTACAGGAACAGGGCATTTATGATTTAAAACTTTAGAATTTAGCATCAGACTTTAACACTTTTAAATATATTTCCATTTAATATCATTTCTCATATGCTTTACAACACACCATAAAATATTGGGCAAATTACCACTCTAACCGATGTTACTAGAGATTTAAGAATTTGTAAATGATTTTTTACTCAACTCTTCGTTCATATTGGTAAAAAGCAGAAGGTGGACAGTTGTCGAATGGGTCACTCAATTAAAACACTTTGTCAAGCAGATTACACACATTAAAATGGCTACCTTGATTTCTTCATAAAAATTTATCACTACGCCGTAAACACACTTAACACTTTCATTTTACATCTCAAACACATTTGCAGTATTTTATTTTTCTATGACTATTCGTAAGTGAATACGTATGAAAAGGGGGCATACTCTTTATTTTCACTTTTTAAAACAAACAATTTCTTATTGGACACTTCAGAGACACCAGAACCACATTATACTCTTAGATTTGACATTTCAAACCCGTATGTAAATTATTGGTAGACTAGTTTATTCAAATAACACTTTTCGTTTTAGATACTTCTTAAGATTATACCAACTAACACGTTGAGGGAAATGAAAATTCAACTCAAATATGTACCAAATTACTAAAAGAGACGGTTTCCTACAGGAACAGGGCATTTATGATTTAAAACTTTAGAATTTAGCATCAGACTTTGAACACTTTGAAATATAGTTCTATTTAATATAATTTCTGATAAACTTAACGACGCACAATTAAAACATTGATTTTCACGCTTAATTTTTTTTTGGGGGGGGGATACTATTTTATTGGGCAAACTAACACTCAAACCGATGTTATTGGAGGTTTACGAATTTTTAAATTAATTTTTACTCAACTCTTCGTTCATATTGGTAAAAAACAGAAGGTGGACAGTTGTCGAATGGGTCACTCAAATAAACTCTTTGTCTTAAGCAGATTACACACATTAAAATGGCTACCTTGATTTCTTAATAAAAATTTTTCACCGAAGAAGAAAACACACTTAACTCTTTCATTTTACATCTCAAACACATTTGCAGTATTTTATTTTTCAATGACTATTCGTAAGTGAACTCGTATGAAAAGGGGCATACTCTTTATTTTCACTTTTTAAAACAAACCATTTCTTATTGGACACTTCAGAGACACCAGAACCACACTATACTGTTAGATTTGACATTAACTCGTATTTAAACCATTGGTAGACTCGTTTATTCAAATAACACTTTTCGTTTTAGAAACTTATTAAGATTATACCAACTAATACGTAGAGGGAAATGAGAATTCAACTCAAATATGTACCAACTTATTAAAAGAGAGGGTTGCCTACAGGAACAGGGCATTTATGATTTAAAACTTTAGAATTTAGCATCAGACTTTGAACACTTTTAAATATATTTCCATTTAATATCATTTCTCATATGCTTTACAACACACCATAAAATATTGGGCAAATTACCACTCTAACCGATGTTACTGGAGATATAAGAATTTGTAAATGATTTTTTACTCAACTCTTCGTTCATATTGGTAAAAAGCAGAAGGTGGACAGTTGTCGAATGGGTCACTCAATTAAAACACTTTGTCAAGCAGATTACACACATTAAAATGGCTACCTTGATTTCTTCATAAAAATTTATCACTACGCCGTAAACACACTTAACACTTTCATTTTACATCTCAAACACATTTCCATTACTTTATTTTTCTATGACTATTCGTAAGTGAACACGTATGAAAAGGGGGCATACTCTTTATTTTCACTTTTTAAAACAAACCATTTCTTATTGGACACTTCAGAGACACCAGAACCACACTATACTGTTAGATTTGACATTTCAAACTCGTATTTAAACCATTGGTAGACTCGTTTATTCAAATAACACTTTTCGTTTTAAAAACTTAAGATTATACCAACTAACACGTAGAGGGAAATGAGAATTCAACTCAAATATGTACCAACTTATTAAGAGACGGTTTCCTACAGGAACAGGGCATTTATGATTTAAAACTTTAGAATTTAGCATCAGACTTTGAACACTTTTAAATATATTTCCATTTAATATCATTTCTCATATGCTTTACAACACACCATAAAATATTGGGCAAATTACCACTCTAACCGATGTTACTGGAGATTTAAGAATTTGTAAATGATTTTTTACTCAACTCTTCGTTCATATTGGTAAAAAACAGAAGGTGGACATTTGTCGAATGGGTCACTCAAATAAAACTCTTTGTCTTAAGCAGATTACACACATTAAAATGGCTACCTTGATTTCTTAATAAAAAATTATCACTACGCCGTAAAAATTTTTCACCGAAGAAGAAAACACACTTAAATCTTTCATTTTACATCTCACACATTTGCTGTATTTTATTTTTCTATGACTATTCATAAGTGAACACGTATGAAAAGGGGGCATACTCTTTATTTTCACTTTTTAAAACAAACCATTTCTTATTGGACACTTCAGAGACACCAGAACCACACTATACTGTTAGATTTGACATTTCAAACTCGTATTTAAACCATTGGTAGACTCGTTTATTCAAAAAACACTTTTCGTTTTAGAAACTTAAGATTATACCAACTAACACGTAGAGGGAAACGAGAATTCAACTCAAATATGTACCAACTTATTAAAAGAGACGGTTTCCTATAGGAACAGGGCATTTATGATTTAAAACTTTAGAATTTAGCATCAGACTTTGAACACTTTTAAATATATTTCCATTTAATATCATTTCTCATATGCTTTACAACACACCATAAAATATTGGGCAAATTACCACTCTAACCGATGTTACTGGAGATTTAAGAATTTGTAAATGATTTTTTACTCAACTCTTCGTTCATATTGGTAAAAAACAGAAGGTGGACATTTGTCGAATGGGTCACTCAAATAAAACTCTTTGTCTTAAGCAGATTACACACATTAAAATGGCTACCTTGATTTCTTAATAAAAATTTATCACTACGCCGTAAAAATTTTTCACCGAAGATGAAAACACACTTAAGTCTTTCATTTTACATCTCAAACACATTTGCAGTATTTTATTTTTCTATGACTGTTCGTAAGTGAACTCGTATGAAAAGGGGGCATACTCTATTTTTTCACTTTTTAAAACAAAAAATTTCTTATTGGACACTTCAGAGACACCAGAACCACACTATACTGTTAGATTTGACATTAACTCGTATTTAAACCATTGGTAGACTCGTGTATTCAAATAACACTTTTCGTTTTAGAAACTTATTAAGATTATACCAACTAACACGTTGAGGGAAATGAGAATTAAACTCAAATATGTACCAACTTATTAAAAGAGACGGTTTCCTACAGGAACAGGGCATTTATGATTTAAAACTTTAGAATATAGCATCAGACTTTGAACACTTTTAAATATATTTCTACTTAATATCATTTCTGATAAACTTTAGGACGCACAATTAAAACACTGATTTTCACGCTTAATTTTTGAGGGGATACTATTTTATTGGGCAAACTAACACTCAAACCGATGTACTGGATGTTTACGCATTTTTAAATGAATTTTTACTCAACTCTTCGTTCATATTGGTAAAAAACAGAAGGTGGACAGTTGTCGAATGGGTCACTCAATTAAAACTCTTTGTCTTAAGCAGATTACACACATTAAAATGGCTACCTTGATTTCTTAATAAAAAATTATCACTACGCCGTAAAAATTTTTCACCGAAGAAGAAAACACACTTAAATCTTTCATTTTACATCTCAAACACATTTGCTGTATTTTATTTTTCTATGACTATTCGTAAGTGAACTCGTATGTAAAGTGGGCATACTCTATTTTTTCACTTTTTAAAACAAAAAATTTCTTATTGGACACTTCAGAGACACCAGAACCACACTATACTGTTCGATTTGACATTAACTCGTATTTAAACCATTGGTAGACTCGTTTATTCAAATAACACTTTTCGTTTTAGAAACCTATTAAGATAATACCAACTAACACGCAGAGGGAAATCAGAATTCAACTCAAATATGTACCAACTTATTAAAAGAAAAGGTTGCCTACCGGAACAGGGCATTTATGATTTAAAACTTTAGAATTTAGCATCAGACTTTGAACACTTTTAAATTTAGTTCTATTTAATATCATTTCGCATATGCTTTACAACACACCATAAAATATTGGGCAAATTACCACTCTAACCGATGTTACTGGAGATTTAAGAATTTGTAAATGATTTTTTACTCAACTCTTCGTTCATATTGGTAAAAAACAGAAGGTGGACATTTGTCGAATGGGTCACTCAAACAAAACTCTTTGTCTTAAGCAGATTACACACATTAAAATGGCTACCTTGATTTCTTAATAAAAATTTATCACTACGCCGTAAAAATTTTCACCGAAGAAGAAAACACACTTAACTCTTTCATTTTACATCTCAAACACATTTGCAGTATTTTATTTTTCTATGACTATTCGTAAGTGAATACGTATGAAAAGGGGGCATACTCTTTATTTTCACTTTTTAAAACAAACAATTTCTTATTGGACACTTCAGAGACACCAGAACCACATTATACTCTTAGATTTGACATTTCAAACCCGTATGTAAATTATTGGTAGACTAGTTTATTCAAATAACACTTTTCGTTTTAGATACTTCTTAAGATTATACCAACTAACACGTTGAGGGAAATGAAAATTCAACTCAAATATGTACCAAACTACTAAAAGAGACGGTTTCCTACAGGAACAGGGCATTTATGATTTAAAACTTTAGAATTTAGCATCAGACTTTGAACACTTTGAAATATAGTTCTATTTAATATAATTTCTGATAAACTTTACGACGCACAATTAAAACATTGATTTTCACGCTTAATTTTTTTTTTGGGGGGGGGGATACTATTTTATTGGGCAAACTAACACTCAAACCGATGTTATTGGAGGTTTACGAATTTTTAAATTAATTTTTACTCAACTCTTCGTTCATATTGGTAAAAAACAGAAGGTGGACAGTTGTCGAATGGGTCACTCAAATAAAACCCTTTGTCTTAAGCAGATTACACACATTAAAATGGCTACCTTGATTTTTTAATAAAAATTTATCACTACGCCCTAAACACACTTAACTCTTTCATTTTACATCTCAAACACATTTCCATTACTTTATTTTTCTATGACTATTCGTAAATGAACACGTATGAAAAGGGGGCATACTCTTAATTTTCACTTTTTACCACAAACCATTTCTTATTGGACACTTCAGAGACACCAGAACCACACTATACTGTTAGATTTGACATTAACTCGTGTTTAAACCATTGGTAGACTCGTTTATTCAAATAACACTTTTCGTTTTAGAAACTTATTAAGATAATACCAACTAACACGCAGAGGGAAATCAGAATTCAACTCAAATATGTACCAACTTATTAAAAGAAAAGGTTGCCTACCGGAACAGGGCATTTATGATTTAAAACTTTAGAATTTAGCATCAGACTTTGAACACTTTTAAATTTAGTTCTATTCAATATAATTTCTGATAAACTTTACGACGCACAATTAAAACACTGATTTTCACGCTTAATTTTTGGGGGGGGATACTATTTTATTGGGCAAACTAACGCTCAAACCGATGTTATTGGAGGATTACGAATTTTTAAATGAATTTTTACTCTACTCTTCGTTCATATTGGTAAAAAACAGAAGGTGGACATTTGTCGAATGGGTCACTCAAATAAAACTCTTTGTCTTAAGCAGATTACACACATTAAAATGGCTACCTTGATTTCTTAATAAAAAATTATCACTACGCCGTAAAAATTTTTCACCGAAGACGAAAACACACTTAACTCTTTCATTTTACATCTCAAACACATTTCCATTACTTTATTTTTCTATGACTATTCGTAAGTGAACACGTATGAAAAGGGGGCATACTCTTTATTTTCACTTTTTAAAACAAACCATTTCTTATTCGACACTTCAGAGACACCAGAACCACACTATAATGTTAGATTTGACATTAACTCGTATTTAAACCATTGGTAGACTCGTTTATTCAAATAACACTTTTCGTTTTAGAAACTTATTAAGATTATACCAACTAATACGTAGAGGGAAATGAGAATTCAACTCAAATATGTACCAACTTATTAAAAGAGACGGTTTCCTACAGGAACAGGGCATTTATGATTTAAAACTTTAGAATTTAGCATCAGACTTTAACACTTTTAAATATATTTCCATTTAATATCATTTCTCATATGCTTTACAACACACCATAAAATATTGGGCAAATTACCACTCTAACCGATGTTACTAGAGATTTAAGAATTTGTAAATGATTTTTTACTCAACTCTTCGTTCATATTGGTAAAAAACAGAAGGTGGACATTTGTCGAATGGGTCACTCAAACAAAACTCTTTGTCTTAAGCAGATTACACACATTAAAATGGCTACCTTGATTTCTTAATAAAAATTTATCACTACGCCGTAAAAATTTTTCACCGAAGAAGAAAACACACTTAACTCTTTCATTTTACATCTCAAACACATTTGCAGTATTTTATTTTTCTATGACTTTTCGTAAGTGAACTCGTATGAAAAGGGGGCATACTCTTTATTTTCACTTTTTAAAACCAAAAATTTCTTATTGGACACTTCAGAGACACCAGAAGCACACTATACTGTTAGATTTGACATTAACTCGTATTTAAACCATTGGTAGACTCGTTTATTCAAATAACACTTTTCGTTTTAGAAACTTATTAAGATTATACCAACTAACACGTAGAGGGAAATGAGAATTCAACTCAAATATGTACCAACTTATTAAAAGAGAGGATTGCCTACAGGAACAGGGCATTTATGATTTAAAACTTTAGAATTTAGCATCAGACTTTGAACACTTTTAAATATATTTCTATTTAATATAATTTCTGATAAACTTTACGACGCGCAATTAAAACACCGATTTTCACGCTTAATTTTCGGGGGGATACTATTTTATTGGGCAAACTAACACTCAAACCGATGTTATTGGAGGTTTACGAATTTTTAAATTAATTTTTACTCAACTCTTCGTTCATATTGGTAAAAAACAGAAGGTGGACAGTTGTCGAATGGGTCACTCAAATAAAACCCTTTGTCTTAAGCAGATTACACACATTAAAATGGCTACCTTGATTTTTTAATAAAAATTTATCACTACGCCCTAAACACACTTAACTCTTTCATTTTACATCTCAAACACATTTCCATTACTTTATTTTTCTATGACTATTCGTAAATGAACACGTATGAAAAGGGGGCATACTCTTAATTTTCACTTTTTACCACAAACCATTTCTTATTGGACACTTCAGAGACACCAGAACCACACTATACTGTTAGATTTGACATTAACTCGTGTTTAAACCATTGGTAGACTCGTTTATTCAAATAACACTTTTCGTTTTAGAAACTTATTAAGATTATACCAACTAACATGCAGAGGGAAATGAGAATTCAACTCAAATATGTTCCAACTTATTAAAAGAGAAGGTTGCCTACAGGAACAGGGCATTTATGATTTAAAACTTTAGAATTTAGCTTCAGACTTTGAACACTTTTAAATATAGTTCTATTTAATATAATTTCTGATAAACTTTACGACGCACAATTAAAACACTGATTTTCACGCTTAATTTTTGGGGGGGATACTATTTTATTGGGCAAACTAACACTCAAACCGATGTTACTGGAGGTTTACGAATTTCTACTCAACTCTTCGTTCATATTGGTAAAAAACAGACGGTGGACAGTTGTCGAATAGGTCACTCAATTAAAACTCTTTGTCTTAAGCAGATTACACACATTAAAATAGCTACCTTGATTTCTTAATAAAAAATTATCACTACGCCGTACAAATTTTTCACCGAAGAAGAAAACACACTTAAACCTTTCATTTTACATCTCAAACACATTTGCTGTATTTTATTTTTCTATGACTATTCGTAAGTGAACACGTATGAAAAGGGGGCATACTCTTTATTTTCACTTTTTAAAACAAACCATTTCTTATTGGACACTTCAGAGACACCAGAACCACACTATACTGTTAGATTTGACATTAACTCGTATTTAAACCATTGGTAGACTCGTTTATTCGGATAACACTTTTCGTTTTAGAAACTTATTAAGATTATACCAACTAACACGTAGAGGGAAATGAGAATTCAACTCAAATATGTACCAACTTATTAAAAGAGACGGTTTCCTACAGGAACAGGGCATTTATGATTTAAAACTTTAGAATTTAGCATCAGACTTTGAACACTTTTAAATATATTTCGATTTAATATCATTTCTCATATGCTTTACAACACACCATAAAATATTGGGCAAATTACCACTCTAACCGATGTTACTAGAGATTTAAGAATTTGTAAATGATTTTTTACTCAACTCTTCGTTCATATTGGTAAAAAACAGAAGGTGGACATTTGTCGAATGGGTCACTCAAATAAACTCTTTGTCTTAAGCAGATTACACACATTAAAATGGCTACCTTGATTTCTTAATAAAAATTTTTCACCGAAGAAGAAAACACACTTAACTCTTTCATTTTACATCTCAAACACATTTGCAGTATTTTATTTTTCTATATGACTATTCGTAAGTGAACACGTATGAAAAGGGGGCATACTCTTTATTTTCACTTTTTAAAACAAACAATTTCTTATTGGACACTTCAGAGACACCAGAACCACATTATACTCTTAGATTTGACATTTCAAACCCGTATGTAAATTATTGGTAGACTAGTTTATTCAAATAACACTTTTCGTTTTAGATACTTCTTAAGATTATACCAACTAACACGTTGAGGGAAATGAAAATTCAACTCAAATATGTACCAAATTACTAAAAGAGACGGTTTCCTACAGGAACAGGGCATTTATGATTTAAAACTTTAGAATTTAGCATCAGACTTTGAACACTTTGTAATATAGTTCTATTTAATATAATTTCTGATAAACTTTACGACGCACAATTAAAACATTGATTTTCACGCTTAATTTTTGGGGGGGGATACTATTTTATTGGGCAAACTAACACTCAAACCGATGTTATTGGAGGTTTACGAATTTTTAAATTAATTTTTACTCAACTCTTCGTTCATATTGGTAAAAAACAGAAGGTGGACAGTTGTCGAATGGGTCACTCAAATAAAACCCTTTGTCTTAAGCAGATTACACACATTAAAATGGCTACCTTGATTTCTTAATAAAAATTTATCACTACGCCGTAAAAAATTTTCACCGAAGAAGAAAACACACTTAACTCTTTCATTTTACATCTCAAACACATTTGCAGTATTTTATTTTTCTATGACTTTTCGTAAGTGAACTCGTATGAAAAGGGGGCATACTCTTTATTTTCACTTTTTAAAACAAACCATTTCTTATTGGACACTTCAGAGACACCAGAACCACACTATACTGTTAGATTTGACATTAACTCGTATTTAAACCATTGATAGACTCGTTTATTCAAATAACACTTTTCGTTTTAGAAACTTATTAAGATTATACCAACTAACACGTAGAGGGAAATGAGAATTCAACTCAAATATGTAACAACTTATTAAAAGAGAGGGTTGCCTACAGGAACAGGGCTTATGATTTAAAACTTTAGAATTTAGCATCAGACTTTGAACACTTTTAAATATATTTCTATTTAATATCATTTCTGATAAACTTTACGACGCACAATTAAAACACTGATTTTCACGCTTAATTTTTAGGGGGATACTATTTTATTGGGCAAACTAACACTCAAACCGATGTTACTGGAGATTTACGAATTTTTACTCAACTCTTCGTTCATATTGGTAAAAAACAGAAGGTGGACAGTTGTCGAATGGGTCACTCAATTAAAACTCTTTGTCTTAAGCAGATTACACACATTAAAATGGCTACCATGATTTCTTAATAAAAAATTATCACTACGCCGTAAAAATTTTTCACCGAAGAAGAAAACACAATTAAATCTTTCATTTTACATCTCAAACACATTTCCTGTATTTTATTTTTCTATGACTATTCGTAAGTGAACTCGTATGAAAAGGGGGCATACTCTTTATTTTCACTTTTTAAAACAAACCATTTCTTATTGGACACTTCAGAGACACCAGAACCACACTATACTGTTAGATTTGACATTTCAAACTCGTATTTAAAGCATTGGTAGACTCGTTTATTCAAATAACACTTTTCGTTTTAGAAACTTAAGATTATACCAACTAACACGTAGAGGGAAATGAGAATTCAACTCAAATATGTACCAACTTATTAAAAGAGACGGTTTCCTACAGGAACAGGGCATTTATGATTTAAAACTTTAGAATTTAGCATCAGACTTTGAACACTTTTAAATATATTTCGATTTAATATCATTTCTCAAATGCTTTACAACACACCATAAAATATTGGGCAAATTACCACTCTAACCGATGTTACTAGAGATTTAAGAATTTGTAAATGATTTTTTACTCAACTCTTCGTTCATATTGGTAAAAAACAGAAGGTGGACATTTGTCGAATGGGTCACTCAAATAAACTCTTCGTCTTAAGCAGATTACACACATTAAAATGGCTACCTTGATTTCTTAATAAAAATTTTTCACCGAAGAAGAAAACACACTTAACTCTTTCATTTTACATCTCAAACACATTTGCAGTATTTTATTTTTCAATGACTATTCGTAAGTGAACTCGTATGAAAAGGGGGCATACTCTTTATTTTCACTTTTTAAAACAAACCATTTCTTATTGGACACTTCAGAGACACCAGAACCACACTATACTGTTAGATTTGACATTTCAAACTCGTATTTAAAGCATTGGTAGACTCGTTTATTCAAATAACACTTTTCGTTTTAGAAACTTAAGATTATACCAACTAACACGTAGAGGGAAATGAGAATTCAACTCAAATATGTACCAACTTATTAAAAGAGACGGTTTCCTACAGGAACAGGGCATTTATGATTTAAAACTTTAGAATTTAGCATCAGACTTTGAACACTTTTAAATATATTTCCATTTAATATCATTTCTCATATGCTTTACAACACACCATAAAATATTGGGCAAATTACCATTCTAACCGATGTTACTGGAGATTTAAGAATTTGTAAATGATTTTTTACTCAACTCTTTGTTCATATTGGTAAAAAACAGAAGGTGGACATTTGTCGAATGGGTCACTCAAATAAAACTCTTTGTCTTAAGCAGATTACACACATTCAAATGGCTACCTTGATTTCTTAATAAAAATTTATCACTACGCCGTAAAAAATTTTCACCGAAGAAGAAAACACACTTAACTCTTTCATTTTACATCTCAAACACATTTGCAGTATTTTATTTTTCTATGACTTTTCGTAAGTGAACTCGTATGAAAAGGGGGCATACTCTTTATTTTCACTTTTTAAAACAAACCATTTCTTATTGGACACTTCAGAGACACCAGAACCACACTATACTGTTAGATTTGACATTAACTCGTATTTAAACCATTGATAGACTCGTTTATTCAAATAACACTTTTCGTTTTAGAAACTTATTAAGATTATACCAACTAACACGTAGAGGGAAATGAGAATTCAACTCAAATATGTAACAACTTATTAAAAGAGAGGGTTGCCTACAGGAACAGGGCTTATGATTTAAAACTTTAGAATTTAGCATCAGACTTTGAACACTTTTAAATATATTTCTATTTAATATCATTTCTGATAAAATTTACGACGCACAATTAAAACACTGATTTTCACGCTTAATTTTTAGGGGGATACTATTTTATTGGGCAAACTAACACTCAAACCGATGTTACTGGAGATTTACGAATTTTTACTCAACTCTTCGTTCATATTGGTAAAAAACAGAAGGTGGACAGTTGTCGAATGGGTCACTCAATTAAAACTCTTTGTCTTAAGCAGATTACACACATTAAAATGGCTACCATGATTTCTTAATAAAAAATTATCACTACGCCGTAAAAATTTTTCACCGAAGAAGAAAACACAATTAAATCTTTCATTTTACATCTCAAACACATTTCCTGTATTTTATTTTTCTATGACTATTCGTAAGTGAACTCGTATGAAAAGGGGGCATACTCTTTATTTTCACTTTTTAAAACAAACCATTTCTTATTGGACACTTCAGAGACACCAGAACCACACTATACTGTTAGATTTGACATTTCAAACTCGTATTTAAAGCATTGGTAGACTCGTTTATTCAAATAACACTTTTCGTTTTAGAAACTTAAGATTATACCAACTAACACGTAGAGGGAAATGAGAATTCAACTCAAATATGTACCAACTTATTAAAAGAGACGGTTTCCTACAGGAACAGGGCATTTATGATTTAAAACTTTAGAATTTAGCATCAGACTTTGAACACTTTTAAATATATTTCCATTTAATATCATTTCTCATATGCTTTACAACACACCATAAAATATTGGGCAAATTACCATTCTAACCGATGTTACTGGAGATTTAAGAATTTGTAAATGATTTTTTACTCAACTCTTTGTTCATATTGGTAAAAAACAGAAGGTGCACATTTGTCGAATGGGTCACTCAAATAAAACTCTTTGTCTTAAGCAGATTACACACATTCAAATGGCTACCTTGATTTCTTAATAAAAATTTATCACTACGCCGTAAAAAATTTTCACCGAAGAAGAAAACACACTTAACTCTTTCATTTTACATCTCAAACACATTTGCAGTATTTTATTTTTCTATGACTTTTCGTAAGTGAACTCGTATGAAAAGGGGGCATACTCTTTATTTTCACTTTTTAAAACAAACCATTTCTTATTGGACACTTCAGAGACAGCAGAACCACACTATACTGTTAGATTTGACATTAACTCGTATTTAAACCATTGATAGACTCGTTTATTCAAATAACACTTTTCGTTTTAGAAACTTAAGATTATACCAACTAACACGTAGAGGGAAATGAGAATTCAACTCAAATATGTACCAACTTATTAAAAGAGACGGTTTCCTACAGGAACAGGGCATTTATGATTTAAAACTTTAGAATTTAGCATCAGACTTTGAACACTTTTAAATATATTTCCATTTAATATCATTTCTCATATGCTTTACAACACACCATAAAATATTGGGCAAATTACCATTCTAACCGATGTTACTGGAGATTTAAGAATTTGTAAATGATTTTTTACTCAACTCTTTGTTCATATTGGTAAAAAACAGAAGGTGGACATTTGTCGAATGGGTCACTCAAATAAAACTCTTTGTCTTAAGCAGATTACACACATTCAAATGGCTACCTTGATTTCTTAATAAAAATTTATCACTACGCCGTAAAAAATTTTCACCGAAGAAGAAAACACACTTAACTCTTTCATTTTACATCTCAAACACATTTGCAGTATTTTACTTTTCTATGACTTTTCGTAAGTGAACTCGTATGAAAAGGGGGCATACTCTTTATTTTCACTTTTTAAAACAAACCATTTCTTATTGGACACTTCAGAGACACCAGAACCACACTATACTGTTAGATTTGACATTAACTCGTATTTAAACCATTGATAGACTCGTTTATTCAAATAACACTTTTCGTTTTAGAAACTTATTAAGATTATACCAACTAACACGTAGAGGGAAATGAGAATTCAACTCAAATATGTAACAACTTATTAAAAGAGAGGGTTGCCTACAGGAACAGGGCTTATGATTTAAAACTTTAGAATTTAGCATCAGACTTTGAACACTTTTAAATATATTTCTATTTAATATCATTTCTGATAAACTTTACGACGCACAATTAAAACACTGATTTTCACGCTTAATTTTTAGGGGGATACTATTTTATTGGGCAAACTAACACTCAAACCGATGTTACTGGAGATTTACGAATTTTTACTCAACTCTTCGTTCATATTGGTAAAAAACAGAAGGTGGACAGTTGTCGAATGGGTCACTCAATTAAAACTCTTTGTCTTAAGCAGATTACACACATTAAAATGGCTACCATGATTTCTTAATAAAAAATTATCACTACGCCGTAAAAATTTTTCACCGAAGAAGAAAACACAATTAAATCTTTCATTTTACATCTCAAACACATTTCCTGTATTTTATTTTTCTATGACTATTCGTAAGTGAACTCGTATGAAAAGGGGGCATACTCTTTATTTTCACTTTTTAAAACAAACCATTTCTTATTGGACACTTCAGAGACACCAGAACCACACTATACTGTTAGATTTGACATTTCAAACTCGTATTTAAAGCATTGGTAGACTCGTTTATTCAAATAACACTTTTCGTTTTAGAAACTTAAGATTATACCAACTAACACGTAGAGGGAAATGAGAATTCAACTCAAATATGTACCAACTTATTAAAAGAGACGGTTTCCTACAGGAACAGGGCATTTATGATTTAAAACTTTAGAATTTAGCATCAGACTTTGAACACTTTTAAATATATTTCCATTTAATATCATTTCTCATATGCTTTACAACACACCATAAAATATTGGGCAAATTACCATTCTAACCGATGTTACTGGAGATTTAAGAATTTGTAAATGATTTTTTACTCAACTCTTTGTTCATATTGGTAAAAAACAGAAGGTGCACATTTGTCGAATGGGTCACTCAAATAAAACTCTTTGTCTTAAGCAGATTACACACATTCAAATGGCTACCTTGATTTCTTAATAAAAATTTATCACTACGCCGTAAAAAATTTTCACCGAAGAAGAAAACACACTTAACTCTTTCATTTTACATCTCAAACACATTTGCAGTATTTTATTTTTCTATGACTTTTCGTAAGTGAACTCGTATGAAAAGGGGGCATACTCTTTATTTTCACTTTTTAAAACAAACCATTTCTTATTGGACACTTCAGAGACAGCAGAACCACACTATACTGTTAGATTTGACATTAACTCGTATTTAAACCATTGATAGACTCGTTTATTCAAATAACACTTTTCGTTTTAGAAACTTATTAAGATTGTACCAACTAACACGCAGAGGGAAATGAGAATTCAACTCAAATATGTACCAACTTATTAAAAGTGAAGGTTGCCTACAGGAACAGGGCATTTATGATTTAAAACTTTAGAATTTAGCATCAGACTTTGAACACTTTTAAATATAGTTCTATTTAATATAATTTCTGATAAACTTTACGACGCACAATTAAAACACTGATTTTCACGCTTAATTTTTGGGGGGGATACTATTTTATTGGGCAAACTAACACTCAAACCGATGTTACTGGAGGTTTACGAATTTTTACTCAACTCTTCGTTCATATTGGTAAAAAACAGAAGGTGGACAGTTGTCGAATGGGTCACTCAAATAAAACCCTTTGTCTTAAGCAGATTACACACATTAAAATGGCTACCTTGATTTTTTAATAAAAATTTATCACTACGCCCTAAACACACTTAACTCTTTCATTTTACATCTCAAACACATTTCCATTACTTTATTTTACTATGACTATTCGTAAATGAACACGTATGAAAAGGGGGCATACTCTTAATTTTCACTTTTTACCACAAACCATTTCTTATTGGACACTTCAGAGACACCAGAACCACACTATACTGTTAGATTTGACATTAACTCGTGTTTAAACCATTGGTAGACTCGTTTATTCAAATAACACTTTTCGTTTTAGAAACTTATTAAGATTATACCAACTAACACGTAGAGGGAAATGAGAATTCAACTCAAATATGTAACAACTTATTAAAAGAGAGGGTTGCCTACAGGAACAAGGCTTATGATTTAAAACTTTAGAATTTAGCATCAGACTTTGAACACTTTTAAATATATTTCTATTTAATATCATTTCTGATAAACTTTACGACGCACAATTAAAACACTGATTTTCACGCTTAATTTTTAGGGGGATACTATTTTATTGGGCAAACTAACACTCAAACCGATGTTACTGGAGATTTACGAATTTTTACTCAACTCTTCGTTCATATTGGTAAAAAACAGAAGGTGGACAGTTGTCGAATGGGTCACTCAATTAAAACTCTTTGTCTTAAGCAGATTACACACATTAAAATGGCTACCATGATTTCTTAATAAAAAATTATCACTACGCCGTAAAAATTTTTCACCGAAGAAGAAAACACAATTAAATCTTTCATTTTACATCTCAAACACATTTCCTGTATTTTATTTTTCTATGACTATTCGTAAGTGAACTCGTATGAAAAGGGGGCATACTCTTTATTTTCACTTTTTAAAACAAACCATTTCTTATTGGACACTTCAGAGACACCAGAACCACACTATACTGTTAGATTTGACATTTCAAACTCGTATTTAAAGCATTGGTAGACTCGTTTATTCAAATAACACTTTTCGTTTTAGAAACTTAAGATTATACCAACTAACACGTAGAGGGAAATGAGAATTCAACTCAAATATGTACCAACTTATTAAAAGAGACGGTTTCCTACAGGAACAGGGCATTTATGATTTAAAACTTTAGAATTTAGCATCAGACTTTGAACACTTTTAAATATATTTCCATTTAATATCATTTCTCATATGCTTTACAACACACCATAAAATATTGGGCAAATTACCATTCTAACCGATGTTACTGGAGATTTAAGAATTTGTAAATGATTTTTTACTCAACTCTTTGTTCATATTGGTAAAAAACAGAAGGTGCACATTTGTCGAATGGGTCACTCAAATAAAACTCTTTGTCTTAAGCAGATTACACACATTCAAATGGCTACCTTGATTTCTTAATAAAAATTTATCACTACGCCGTAAAAAATTTTCACCGAAGAAGAAAACACACTTAACTCTTTCATTTTACATCTCAAACACATTTGCAGTATTTTATTTTTCTATGACTTTTCGTAAGTGAACTCGTATGAAAAGGGGGCATACTCTTTATTTTCACTTTTTAAAACAAACCATTTCTTATTGGACACTTCAGAGACAGCAGAACCACACTATACTGTTAGATTTGACATTAACTCGTATTTAAACCATTGATAGACTCGTTTATTCAAATAACACTTTTCGTTTTAGAAACTTATTAAGATTGTACCAACTAACACGCAGAGGGAAATGAGAATTCAACTCAAATATGTACCAACTTATTAAAAGTGAAGGTTGCCTACAGGAACAGGGCATTTATGATTTAAAACTTTAGAATTTAGCATCAGACTTTGAACACTTTTAAATATAGTTCTATTTAATATAATTTCTGATAAACTTTACGACGCACAATTAAAACACTGATTTTCACGCTTAATTTTTGGGGGGGATACTATTTTATTGGGCAAACTAACACTCAAACCGATGTTACTGGAGGTTTACGAATTTTTACTCAACTCTTCGTTCATATTGGTAAAAAACAGAAGGTGGACAGTTGTCGAATGGGTCACTCAAATAAAACCCTTTGTCTTAAGCAGATTACACACATTAAAATGGCTACCTTGATTTCTTAATAAAAATTTATCACTACGCCCTAAACACACTTAACTCTTTCATTTTACATCTCAAACACATTTCCATTACTTTATTTTACTATGACTATTCGTAAATGAACACGTATGAAAAGGGGGCATACTCTTAATTTTCACTTTTTACCACAAACCATTTCTTATTGGACACTTCAGAGACACCAGAACCACACTATACTGTTAGATTTGACATTAACTCGTGTTTAAACCATTGGTAGACTCGTTTATTCAAATAACACTTTTCGTTTTAGAAACTTATTAAGATTATACCAACTAACACGCAGAGGGAAATGAGAATTCAACTCAAATATGTTCCAACTTATTAAAAGAGAAGGTTGCCTACAGGAACAGGGCTTTTATGATTTAAAACTTTAGAATTTAGCATCAGACTTTGAACACTTTTAAATATAGTTCTATTTAATATAATTTCTGATAAACTTTACGACGCACAATTAAAACACTGATTTTCACGCTTAATTTTTGGGGGGGATACTATTTTATTGGGCAAACTAACACTCAAACCGATGTTACTGGAGGTTTACGAATTTTTACTCAACTCTTCGTTCATATTGGTAAAAAACAGACGGTGGACAGTTGTCGAATATGTCACTCAATTAAAACTCTTTGTCTTAAGCAGATTACACACATTAAAATAGCTACCTTGATTTCTTAATAAAAAATTATCACTACGCCGTACAAATTTTTCACCGAAGAAGAAAACACACTTAAACCTTTCATTTTACATCTCAAACACATTTGCTGTATTTTATTTTTCTATGACTATTCGTAAGTGAACACGTATGAAAAGGGGGCATACTCTTTATTTTCACTTTTTAAAACAAACCATTTCTTATTGGACACTTCAGAGACACCAGAACCACACTATACTGTTAGATTTGACATTAACTCGTATTTAAACCATTGGTAGACTCGTTTATTCGGATAACACTTTTCGTTTTAGAAACTTATTAAGATTATACCAACTAACACGTAGAGGGAAATGAGAATTCAACTCAAATATGTACCAACTTATTAAAAGAGACGGTTTCCTACAGGAACAGGGCATTTATGATTTAAAACTTTAGAATTTAGCATCAGACTTTGAACACTTTTAAATATATTTCGATTTAATATCATTTCTCATATGCTTTACAACACACCATAAAATATTGGGCAAATTACCACTCTAACCGATGTTACTAGAGATTTAAGAATTTGTAAATGATTTTTTACTCAACTCTTCGTTCATATTGGTAAAAAACAGAAGGTGGACATTTGTCGAATGGGTCACTCAAATAAACTCTTTGTCTTAAGCAGATTACACACATTAAAATGGCTACCTTGATTTCTTAATAAAAATTTTTCACCGAAGAAGAAAACACACTTAACTCTTTCATTTTACATCTCAAACACATTTGCAGTATTTTATTTTTCTATATGACTATTCGTAAGTGAACACGTATGAAAAGGGGGCATACTCTTTATTTTCACTTTTTAAAACAAACAATTTCTTATTGGACACTTCAGAGACACCAGAACCACATTATACTCTTAGATTTGACATTTCAAACCCGTATGTAAATTATTGGTAGACTAGTTTATTCAAATAACACTTTTCGTTTTAGATACTTCTTAAGATTATACCAACTAACACGTTGAGGGAAATGAAAATTCAACTCAAATATGTACCAAATTACTAAAAGAGACGGTTTCCTACAGGAACAGGGCATTTATGATTTAAAACTTTAGAATTTAGCATCAGACTTTGAACACTTTGTAATATAGTTCTATTTAATATAATTTCTGATAAACTTTACGACGCACAATTAAAACATTGATTTTCACGCTTAATTTTTGGGGGGGGATACTATTTTATTGGGCAAACTAACACTCAAACCGATGTTATTGGAGGTTTACGAATTTTTAAATTAATTTTTACTCAACTCTTCGTTCATATTGGTAAAAAACAGAAGGTGGACAGTTGTCGAATGGGTCACTCAAATAAAACCCTTTGTCTTAAGCAGATTACACACATTAAAATGGCTACCTTGATTTCTTAATAAAAATTTATCACTACGCCGTAAAAAATTTTCACCGAAGAAGAAAACACACTTAACTCTTTCATTTTACATCTCAAACACATTTGCAGTATTTTATTTTTCTATGACTTTTCGTAAGTGAACTCGTATGAAAAGGGGGCATACTCTTTATTTTCACTTTTTAAAACAAACCATTTCTTATTGGACACTTCAGAGACACCAGAACCACACTATACTGTTAGATTTGACATTAACTCGTATTTAAACCATTGATAGACTCGTTTATTCAAATAACACTTTTCGTTTTAGATACTTCTTAAGATTATACCAACTAACACGTTGAGGGAAATGAAAATTCAACTCAAATATGTACCAAATTACTAAAAGAGACGGTTTCCTACAGGAACAGGGCATTTATGATTTAAAACTTTAGAATTTAGCATCAGACTTTGAACACTTTTAAATATATTTCTATTTAATATCATTTCTGATAAACTTTACGACGCACAATTAAAACACTGATTTTCACGCTTAATTTTTAGGGGGATACTATTTTATTGGGCAAACTAACACTCAAACCGATGTTACTGGAGATTTACGAATTTTTACTCAACTCTTCGTTCATATTGGTAAAAAACAGAAGGAGGACAGTTGTCGAATGGGTCACTCAATTAAAACTCTTTGTCTTAAGCAGATTACACACATTAAAATGGCTACCATGATTTCTTAATAAAAAATTATCACTACGCCGTAAAAATTTTTCACCGAAGAAGAAAACACAATTAAATCTTTCATTTTACATCTCAAACACATTTCCTGTATTTTATTTTTCTATGACTATTCGTAAGTGAACTCGTATGAAAAGGGGGCATACTCTTTATTTTCACTTTTTAAAACAAACCATTTCTTATTGGACACTTCAGAGACACCAGAACCACACTATACTGTTAGATTTGACATTTCAAACTCGTATTTAAAGCATTGGTAGACTCGTTTATTCAAATAACACTTTTCGTTTTAGAAACTTAAGATTATACCAACTAACACGTAGAGGGAAATGAGAATTCAACTCAAATATGTACCAACTTATTAAAAGAGACGGTTTCCTACAGGAACAGGGCATTTATGATTTAAAACTTTAGAATTTAGCATCAGACTTTGAACACTTTTAAATATATTTCGATTTAATATCATTTCTCAAATGCTTTACAACACACCATAAAATATTGGGCAAATTACCACTCTAACCGATGTTACTAGAGATTTAAGAATTTGTAAATGATTTTTTACTCAACTCTTCGTTCATATTGGTAAAAAACAGAAGGTGGACATTTGTCGAATGGGTCACTCAAATAAACTCTTCGTCTTAAGCAGATTACACACATTAAAATGGCTACCTTGATTTCTTAATAAAAATTTTTCACCGAAGAAGAAAACACACTTAACTCTTTCATTTTACATCTCAAACACATTTGCAGTATTTTATTTTTCAATGACTATTCGTAAGTGAACTCGTATGAAAAGGGGGCATACTCTTTATTTTCACTTTTTAAAACAAACCATTTCTTATTGGACACTTCAGAGACACCAGAACCACACTATACTGTTAGATTTGACATTTCAAACTCGTATTTAAAGCATTGGTAGACTCGTTTATTCAAATAACACTTTTCGTTTTAGAAACTTAAGATTATACCAACTAACACGTAGAGGGAAATGAGAATTCAACTCAAATATGTACCAACTTATTAAAAGAGACGGTTTCCTACAGGAACAGGGCATTTATGATTTAAAACTTTAGAATTTAGCATCAGACTTTGAACACTTTTAAATATATTTCCATTTAATATCATTTCTCATATGCTTTACAACACACCATAAAATATTGGGCAAATTACCATTCTAACCGATGTTACTGGAGATTTAAGAATTTGTAAATGATTTTTTACTCAACTCTTTGTTCATATTGGTAAAAAACAGAAGGTGGACATTTGTCGAATGGGTCACTCAAATAAAACTCTTTGTCTTAAGCAGATTACACACATTCAAATGGCTACCTTGATTTCTTAATAAAAATTTATCACTACGCCGTAAAAAATTTTCACCGAAGAAGAAAACACACTTAACTCTTTCATTTTACATCTCAAACACATTTGCAGTATTTTATTTTTCTATGACTTTTCGTAAGTGAACTCGTATGAAAAGGGGGCATACTCTTTATTTTCACTTTTTAAAACAAACCATTTCTTATTGGACACTTCAGAGACACCAGAACCACACTATACTGTTAGATTTGACATTAACTCGTATTTAAACCATTGATAGACTCGTTTATTCAAATAACACTTTTCGTTTTAGAAACTTATTAAGATTATACCAACTAACACGTAGAGGGAAATGAGAATTCAACTCAAATATGTAACAACTTATTAAAAGAGAGGGTTGCCTACAGGAACAGGGCTTATGATTTAAAACTTTAGAATTTAGCATCAGACTTTGAACACTTTTAAATATATTTCTATTTAATATCATTTCTGATAAACTTTACGACGCACAATTAAAACACTGATTTTCACGCTTAATTTTTAGGGGGATACTATTTTATTGGGCAAACTAACACTCAAACCGATGTTACTGGAGATTTACGAATTTTTACTCAACTCTTCGTTCATATTGGTAAAAAACAGAAGGTGGACAGTTGTCGAATGGGTCACTCAATTAAAACTCTTTGTCTTAAGCAGATTACACACATTAAAATGGCTACCATGATTTCTTAATAAAAAATTATCACTACGCCGTAAAAATTTTTCACCGAAGAAGAAAACACAATTAAATCTTTCATTTTACATCTCAAACACATTTCCTGTATTTTATTTTTCTATGACTATTCGTAAGTGAACTCGTATGAAAAGGGGGCATACTCTTTATTTTCACTTTTTAAAACAAACCATTTCTTATTGGACACTTCAGAGACACCAGAACCACACTATACTGTTAGATTTGACATTTCAAACTCGTATTTAAAGCATTGGTAGACTCGTTTATTCAAATAACACTTTTCGTTTTAGAAACTTAAGATTATACCAACTAACACGTAGAGGGAAATGAGAATTCAACTCAAATATGTACCAACTTATTAAAAGAGACGGTTTCCTACAGGAACAGGGCATTTATGATTTAAAACTTTAGAATTTAGCATCAGACTTTGAACACTTTTAAATATATTTCCATTTAATATCATTTCTCATATGCTTTACAACACACCATAAAATATTGGGCAAATTACCATTCTAACCGATGTTACTGGAGATTTAAGAATTTGTAAATGATTTTTTACTCAACTCTTTGTTCATATTGGTAAAAAACAGAAGGTGCACATTTGTCGAATGGGTCACTCAAATAAAACTCTTTGTCTTAAGCAGATTACACACATTCAAATGGCTACCTTGATTTCTTAATAAAAATTTATCACTACGCCGTAAAAAATTTTCACCGAAGAAGAAAACACACTTAACTCTTTCATTTTACATCTCAAACACATTTGCAGTATTTTATTTTTCTATGACTTTTCGTAAGTGAACTCGTATGAAAAGGGGGCATACTCTTTATTTTCACTTTTTAAAACAAACCATTTCTTATTGGACACTTCAGAGACAGCAGAACCACACTATACTGTTAGATTTGACATTAACTCGTATTTAAACCATTGATAGACTCGTTTATTCAAATAACACTTTTCGTTTTAGAAACTTATTAAGATTATACCAACTAACACGTAGAGGGAAATGAGAATTCAACTCAAATATGTACCAACTTATTAAAAGAGAGGGTTGCCTACAGGAACAGGGCTTATGATTTAAAACTTTAGAATTTAGCATCAGACTTTGAACACTTTTAAATATATTTCTATTTAATATCATTTCTGATAAACTTTACGACGCACAATTAAAACACTGATTTTCACGCTTAATTTTTAGGGGGATACTATTTTATTGGGCAAACTAACACTCAAACCGATGTTACTGGAGATTTACTAATTTTTACTCAACTCTTCGTTCATATTGGTAAAAAACAGAAGGTGGACAGTTGTCGAATGGGTCACTCAATTAAAACTCTTTGTCTTAAGCAGATTACACACATTAAAATGGCTACCATGATTTCTTAATAAAAAATTATCACTACGCCGTAAAAATTTTTCACCGAAGAAGAAAACACAATTAAATCTTTCATTTTACATCTCAAACACATTTGCTGTATTTTATTTTTCTATGACTATTCGTAAGTGAACTCGTATGAAAAGGGGGCATACTCTTTATTTTCACTTTTTAAAACAAACCATTTCTTATTGGACACTTCAGAGACACCAGAACCACACTATACTGTTAGATTTGACATTTCAAACTCGTATTTAAAGCATTGGTACACTCGTTTATTCAAATAACACTTTTCGTTTTAGAAACTTATTAAGATTGTACCAACTAACACGCAGAGGGAAATGAGAATTCAACTCAAATATGTACCAACTTATTAAAAGTGAAGGTTGCCTACAGGAACAGGGCATTTATGATTTAAAACTTTAGAATTTAGCATCAGACTTTGAACACTTTTAAATATATTTCCATTTAATATCATTTCTCATATGCTTTACAACACACCATAAAATATTGGGCAAATTACCATTCTAACCGATGTTACTGGAGATTTAAGAATTTGTAAATTATTTTTTACTCAACTCTTTGTTCATATTGGTAAAAAACAGAAGGTGGACATTTGTCGAATGGGTCACTCAAATAAAACTCTTTGTCTTAAGCAGATTACACACATTCAAATGGCTACCTTGATTTCTTAATAAAAATTTATCACTACGCCGTAAAAAATTTTCACCGAAGAAGAAAACACACTTAACTCTTTCATTTTACATCTCAAACACATTTGCAGTATTTTATTTTTCTATGACTTTTCGTAAGTGAACTCGTATGAAAAGGGGGCATACTCTTTATTTTCACTTTTTAAAACAAACCATTTCTTATTGGACACTTCAGAGACAGCAGAACCACACTATACTGTTAGATTTGACATTAACTCGTATTTAAACCATTGATAGACTCGTTTATTCAAATAACACTTTTCGTTTTAGAAACTTATTAAGATTATACCAACTAACACGTAGAGGGAAATGAGAATTCAACTCAAATATGTACCAACTTATTAAAAGAGAGGGTTGCCTACAGGAACAGGGCTTATGATTTAAAACTTTAGAATTTAGCATCAGACTTTGAACACTTTTAAATATATTTCTATTTAATATCATTTCTGATAAACTTTACGACGCACAATTAAAACACTGATTTTCACGCTTAATTTTTAGGGGGATACTATTTTATTGGGCAAACTAACACTCAAACCGATGTTACTGGAGATTTACTAATTTTTACTCAACTCTTCGTTCATATTGGTAAAAAACAGAAGGTGGACAGTTGTCGAATGGGTCACTCAATTAAAACTCTTTGTCTTAAGCAGATTACACACATTAAAATGGCTACCATGATTTCTTAATAAAAAATTATCACTACGCCGTAAAAATTTTTCACCGAAGAAGAAAACACAATTAAATCTTTCATTTTACATCTCAAACACATTTGCTGTATTTTATTTTTCTATGACTATTCGTAAGTGAACTCGTATGAAAAGGGGGCATACTCTTTATTTTCACTTTTTAAAACAAACCATTTCTTATTGGACACTTCAGAGACACCAGAACCACACTATACTGTTAGATTTGACATTTCAAACTCGTATTTAAAGCATTGGTACACTCGTTTATTCAAATAACACTTTTCGTTTTAGAAACTTATTAAGATTGTACCAACTAACACGCAGAGGGAAATGAGAATTCAACTCAAATATGTACCAACTTATTAAAAGTGAAGGTTGCCTACAGGAACAGGGCATTTATGATTTAAAACTTTAGAATTTAGCATCAGACTTTGAACACTTTTAAATATATTTCCATTTAATATCATTTCTCATATGCTTTACAACACACCATAAAATATTGGGCAAATTACCATTCTAACCGATGTTACTGGAGATTTAAGAATTTGTAAATTATTTTTTACTCAACTCTTTGTTCATATTGGTAAAAAACAGAAGGTGGACATTTGTCGAATGGGTCACTCAAATAAAACTCTTTGTCTTAAGCAGATTACACACATTCAAATGGCTACCTTGATTTCTTAATAAAAATTTATCTCTACGCCGTAAAAAATTTTCACCGAAGAAGAAAACACACTTAACTCTTTCATTTTACATCTCAAACACATTTGCAGTATTTTATTTTTCTATGAATTTTCGTAAGTGAACTCGTATGAAAAGGGGGCATACTCTTTATTTTCACTTTTTAAAACCAAAAATTTCTTATTGGACACTTCAGAGACACCAGAAGCACACTATACTGTTAGATTTGACATTAACTCGTATTTAAACCATTGGTAGACTCGTTTATTCAAATAACACTTTTCGTTTTAGAAACTTATTAAGATTATACCAACTAACACGGAGAGGGAAATGAGAATTCAACTCAAATATGTACCAACTTATTAAAAGAGGGTTGTCTACAGGAACAGGGCATTTTTGATTTAAAACTTTAGAATTTAGCATCAGACTTTGAACACTTTTAAATATATTTCTACTTAATATCATTTCTGATAAACTTTACGAAGAACAATTAAAACAATGATTTTCACGCTTAATTTTTAAGGGGATACTATTTTATTGGGCAAACTAACACTCAAACCGATGTTACTGGAGGATTACGAATTTTTAAATGAATTTTTACTCTACTCTTCGTTCATATTGGTAAAAAACAGAAGGTGGACATTTGTCGAATGGGTCACTCAAATAAAACTCTTTGTCTTAAGCAGATTACACACATTAAAATGGCTACCTTGATTTCTTAATAAAAATTTATCACTACGCCGTAAACACACTTAACTCTTTCATTTTACATCTGAAACACATTTCCATTACTTTATTTTTCTATGACTATTCGTAAATGAACACGTATGAAAAGGGGGCATACTCTTAATTTTCACTTTTTAAAACAAACCATTTGTTATTGGACACTTCAGAGACACCAGAACCACACTATACTGTTAGATTTGACATTAACTCGTGTTTAAACCATTGGTAGACTCGTTTATTCAAATAACACTTTTCGTTTTAGAAACTTATTAAGATAATACCAACTAACACGCAGAGGGAAATCAGAATTCAACTCAAATATGTACCAACTTATTAAAAGAAAAGGTTGCCTACCGGAACAGGGCATTTATGATTTAAAACTTTAGAATTTAGCATCAGACTTTGAACACTTTTAAATTTAGTTCTATTTAATATAATTTCTGATAAACTTTACGACGCACAATTAAAACACTGATTTTCACGCTTAATTTTTGGGGGGGGATACTATTTTATTGGGCAAACTAACACTCAAACCGATGTTATTGGAGGATTACGAATTTTTAAATGAATTTTTACTCTACTCTTCGTTCATATTGGTAAAAAACAGAAGGTGGACATTTGTCGAATGGGTCACTCAAATAAAACTCTTTGTCTTAAGCAGATTACACACATTAAAATGGCTACCTTGATTTCTTAATAAAAATTTATCTCTACGCCGTAAAAATTTTTCACCGAAGACGAAAACACACTTAACTCTTTCATTTTACATCTCAAACAAATTTCCATTACTTTATTTTTCTATGACTATTCGTAAGTGAACACGTATGAAAAGGGGGCATACTCTTTATTTTCACTTTTTAAAACAAACCATTTCTTATTGGACACTTCAGAGACACCAGAACCACACTATACTGTTAGATTTCACATTAACTCGTATTTAAACCATTGGTAGACTCGTTTATTCGGATAACACTTTTCGTTTTAGAAACTTATTAAGATTATACCAACTAACACGTAGAGGGAAATGAGAATTCAACTCAAATATGTACCAACTTATTAAAAGAGACGGTTTCCTACAGGAACAGGGCATTTATGATTTAAAACTTTAGAATTTAGCATCAGACTTTGAACACTTTTAAATATATTTCGATTTAATATCATTTCTGATAAACTTTACGACGCACAATTAAAACACTGATTTTCACGCTTAATTTTTGGGGGGGATACTATTTTATTGGGCAAACTAACACTCAAACCGATGTTACTGGAGATTTACGAACTTTGAAATGAATTTTTACTGAACTCTTCGTTCATATTGGTAAAAAACAGAAGGTGGACATTTGTCGAGTGGGTCACTCATTTAAAACTCTTTGTTTCAAGTAGATTACACATATTAAAAGGACTACCTTGATTTCTTATTAAAAATTTATTACAAAATTTATCACAGAAAAATTATTCACTAAATTTATCACTACGCCGTAAACATTTTTCACCGAGGAACAAAACACACTTAACTCATTCATTTTACATCTCAAACACAGTTGCCGTACTTTATTTTTTCTATTATTATTTTTAAATGAACACGTTTGAAAACGGGCACTCTTTTTTTTCAATTTTTACAACAAACTATTTCTTATTATAGCAAAACTTCGAAGGCAAACCATCGATTCATTTTGTTTCGTATTATACAGCATTAAACAACTATTAATCACTATTTCATTGTTTAGAATTACTACTATTCATTACAAAATTTCGACTGATGACTTTCAACATATTTTTACCAATATAGATTTCGATACAATATATAATCTTAGTGGATACTTCAGAAAATTATTGAACGACTGACTATTCAATTACATTGCTTCTTAATACATTTCGAATTTCTGGGTACCACACTCAGAAGATATTCCGGGAAACTCCTATCGTCGAAATTTTATGCGACCAGATAGATCAAACGACAAAGTTGTTCGATAATGTCTGTGTTTCTGAAATTCATTCTTAGTACCAGATATTTCAGAGGGATATAATAGGGATATTACTCAATAAAATTTCGTAGTAAAAGATATTCGACTGAAGTTTTAGAAATATTACTAAACAAGTTATTATCATGAAAACTATCTCAATTTAGCCATCTTAATCAATCAATTTCTATCTAGTACTTCCAACAAATAGTGTTTTCATTGGACACATAACAAGTTTTTTGAAAGATAGGGCAAATTATTCTCATACTTTCTATTTATTCAGGATTGAAGTTAAAAATCTAGTATTAATTTTGAGATTTTCCTCAATATACGGACTACTCAAAAATAATTATTTCAATAAATGGCCAGATACTTTCGTTTATACAAAACTGTTTAATGCAACTACCATTTAAACCATTGTATACTTCCTTCAAATAACACTTTGACTCTTTAGAAAATTATAGGATTATACGAAATAACACGTAGTGGGAAATGAGAATTAAACTCAAATATTTATCATCTTATTAAAGGAGAGGGCTGCGTATAGGAACAGGGGATTTATCGAATAAAACTTTAGAATTTAGCATCCGATTTGTAACAATTTTAAGTATATTTCCATTCAATAAAACGTTTTTGGTATACTTTACGACACACAAGTAAAAAACTTATTTTTACACAAAATTTTTTGGGTGGATACTATGTTAATGGGCATACTACCACTCAAACAGTATTACTGGGGGTTAAAAAATATTTTAAACAACTGTTACTGATTTCTTCAACACTGGATTCCTACTTGTTCAAATTGATAACAAACAGAAGGTGGACATATGTCGAATGGTTCACTCATTTTAAACTCTCTGTTTTAAGTAGATTACACACATTAGAATGACTACCTTAATTTTTATTAAAAATTTCTCATTACGCCGTAAAAAATTTTCACCGAAGAACAAAATAAACTTAACTCTTTCATTTTACATTTCAATCACATTTGCAGTACGTTATTTTTTCTATGATTACTCGTAAATGAACACGTATGAAAACAGGACATACACTTTATTTTCACTTTTTAAAACAAACCATTTCTTATAGCAATATATCGAAGGCAAACCATTCATTCATTATTTTTTGGTATTTTACTCCACTAAACAACTACTAAACACTATTTCAATGCTTAGAATTACTACTATTGGTTACACAGTTTTAACTGATAGCTTTAAATTTATATTTACAAAAATATAGATTTCGATACCACATGTACACTCTGTTGACCACGCTCAGAAGATATTCGATGAAACTCTTACCTTCGAAATTTTTTACGAGCTGATAGGACAAAGGACCAAGTTAGCTCAAAATTGCGGTTTATCTGAATTTTCAGTCTCTCAGAACCAGATATTTCAGAGGGATATAAACGGGATTACTCAATACTATTTCGTTGAAAATGATGAAAAATATACCTATACTAATAAAATACACTTCAGAGACACCAGAACTACACTTTGCTCTTAGGGTTGAAATTTCAAACTGGTATTTAAAACCACTGTAAGACTCGTTTATTCACATTACACACTTTTTTCTTTTATAATTTTTTTAAGATAATATTTCCAAATAACACGTAGAGGGGAAAAATAATTCAACTCAAATATGTACCATCTTATTAAAGGAGAGGGTTGCCTATAGGAACAGGGCATTTATAATTTAAAACTTTAGAATTTAGCATCACTTTGAACACTTTCAAATATATTTCCATTTAATATCACTCAAACCGATGTTACTAGAGGATTAATAATTTTTAAATAACATTTTACTCATCTCTTCGTTCATATTATTAACAAACAGAAAGTGGACATTTGTCGAATGGGTGACTCATTTAAAACACTTTGTTTTAAATAGATTACACACATTAAAAGGATTACCTTAATTTCTTATTAAATATTTATAGAAACTCATCACTACGCCGTAAAAATTTTGCACCGAGGAGCAAAACACACTTAATTCATTCATTTTACATCTCAAACACATTTGCAGTACTATATTTTTTCTATTATTATTCATAAATGAACACGTTCGAAAACAGGTCATACTATTTATTTTCCCTTTTTTAAACAAACCATTTCTTATAGGAATACTTCGAAAATAAACCATTTATTCATTATTTTTTGGTATTTTACTACTTTAAGCAATTATTAAACACTATTGCACTTTACCCCTAGGGTTGAAATTTTAAACTGGTATTTAAACCATTGTTAGACTCGTTTATTCAAATAACACTTTTTCGTTTTAGAAACTCATTAAATTTATACCAAATAACACGTCGAGGGAAATGAGAATTCAATTCAAATATGTACTATCTTATTAAAGGAGAGGATTGCCTATAGGAACAAGGCATTTATGATTTATATATAACTTTAGAATTTAGCATCAGACTTTGAACACTTTTAAATATATTTCCATTTAATATCATTTCTCATACACTTTACAACACACCATAAAATATTGGGCAAATTACCACTCTAACCGATGTTACTGGAGATTTAAGAATTTTAAAGTGAACTTTTACTCAACTCTTCGTTCATATTGGTAAAAAACAGAAGTTGGACATTTCTCGAATGGGTCACTCAATTAAAATACTACTAATATATACTATATACTATATATAATATATACCCAATACTAATAATATATATATTCAGTGACACCAGAACCACACTATACTCTTAGGTTTGAAATTGGTATTTAAACCACTGTTAGACTCTATTATAAAAATAACACTTTTTCGTTTTAGAAACTTATTAAGATTATACCAACTAGCACGTAGAGGGAAATGAGACTTCAAATCAAATACGGTACCATCTTTTTAAAAGAGAGGGTTGCCTACAGGAACAAGGCATTTATGATTTAAAACTTTAGAATTTAGTATCAGACTTTGAACACTTTTAAATATATTTCCATTTAACATCATTTCTCATATACTTTACAACACACCATAAAATATTGGGCAAATTACCACTCTAACCGATGTTACTGGAGATTTAAGAATTTTAAAATGAACTTTTACTCAACTCTTCGTTCATATTGGTAAAAAAAAGAAGGTGGACATTTGTCGAATGGGTCACTCAATTAAAATACTCATAATATATACTATATATAATATATACCCAATACTAATAATATATATATTCAGTTACACCAGAACCACACTATACTCTTAGGTTTGAAATTTTAAACTGGTATTTAAACCACTGTTAGACTCTATTATTAAAATAGCACTTTTTCGTTTTAGAAACTTATTATCCAACTAGCACGTAGAGGGAAATGAGACTTCAACTCAAATATGTACCATCTTTTTAAAAGAGAGGGTTGCCTACAGGAACAAGGCATTTATGATTTAAAACTTTAGAATTTAGCATCAGACTTTGAACACTTAAATATATTTCCATTTAATATCATTTCTGATACACTTTAAGACACACAATAAAAAAATCTGAATTTCACGCATAATTTTTTGAGTGGATACTATGTCATTGGGCAAACTACCTCTCAAACCGATATTACTAGCTGTTTAATAATTTTTAAATTAACATTTTACTCATGTCTTCGTTCATACTGGTAACAAACAGAAGGTGGACATTTGTCGAATGGGTCACTCAATTAAAACTCTTTGTCTTTTAAGTAGATTACACAGATTAAAATGACTACCTTACCTTGATTTCTTATTAAAAATTTATCACTACGCCGTAAAAATTTTGCACCGAGGAACAAAACACACTTAACTCATTCATTTTACACCTCAAACACATTTGCTGTACTGTATTTTTTCTATTATTAATCGTAAAAGAACACGTTTGAAAACGGGGCATATTCTTTTTTTCACTTTTTACAACAAATCATTTCTTATTATAGCAAAACTTCGATGGCAAACCAATGATTCATTTTTTTTCGTATCATAAGCATTAAACAACTATTAATCACTATTTCAATGTTTAGAATTACTACTATTCATTACAAAATTTCGACTGATGACTTTCAACATATTTTTACCAATATAGATTTCGATGCAATATATAATCCTAGTGGATACTTCAGAAAACCATTGAACGACTGTTCAAACACATTGCTTCTTAATACATTTAGAATTTCTGGGGACCACACTCAGAAGATATTCGGGGAAACTCCTATCGTCGAACTTTTATGCGACCAGATATGTCAAACGACCAAGTTGTTTGATAATGTCAGTGTTTCTGAAATTCATTCTTAGTACCAGTACCAGATATTTCAGAGGGATATAATGGGGGATTACTCAATAAAATTTCGTAGTAAAAGATATGACTGAATATTACTAAATTACTTACTATTCGAAATATTACTAAACAAGTTATTATCATGAAAACAATTTCAATTTAGCCTCAGATATTCAGGAAAATTTTCAATGCAGGGTATCTGCCAATTCATTTCTATCTAGCACTTCCAACAAATAGTGTTTTCATTGGACACATTAATCACTATTCCAATGGTTAGAAATTTTACTCTCTACAGAATTTTAACTGAACAAATATAACACTCAAATTTCAATGACAATCAAAATTAGGGGTTCAAATATAAAACTAGTTTTTAAACCGTTGTTATACTCGTTTCTTCACATACTTTCTTTTATATAAAATTTATATAGGGATATACTAAATAACCCATAGTTCAAAATGAATCCAACTCAAAATAGTTAAGAGATGGTAACCTATGGACTTTTAAAATGGCTATGTAAAATTTTAGAATTTAGCATCAGACTTTGAACTCATTAAAATAGATTTTCATTTAACAATTTCTTATAGGTTTTATGACTCACGGGGTACAACCAACTGAAACCGAATATAACATGAATGATTATTACACAAAAAGTTTTGGGTGAATGCTATGAAATTGGGTTAAGTTATATATAATAAATACTCAAAACGATATTACCGGCGATTTAAAAATTATTAAATGAACTTATACTAAGCACTTCATTACTGAATTTTTGCTTGATCATTTTTGTAACAAACAATAAAAAAATGGACATTTTTAGAAAAATAGGTCATCCAATCTTTGTTTAGTATACACACATTAAATTCACTACGATGAATTATTACTAACTCTTTTTTCGACGTCGCAAAAAATGTATACATAATATACTTCACGAGGAACTCTCAATTTACATCAGTACTTTCTTTTGGGTAGGGTTACTCGTTACATTAAAGAAAATGGGGCATACGGTTTGTCATCACTTTTTACCAACTTTATCTTATTGCAAGCAATACATGGCACATATTAAACTCTATTCTTCACATTACACTTTATAGGGATAGACCAAATAACACGTAGTTGGAAAAGAGATTTTAAAAAGGAGAGAGTCTCTCCTATGAGCACAGGACAATTATCAGACGTTCTTATTAACATAATTTTTCATTTAGCATATTTTCTTATAGGTCTTATGACTCACAGGACAAAACCTACTGAAACCAAATAATGAGAATAACTATTACGCAAAAAGCTTTTGGTGGATACTATATTGGGACAAGTAGGTAATACTCAATGTGATATTACTGGCGATTTAATCATTTTTTAAATGAACTTATACTAAGTTTTTCAGGTTCGTAAGAAACAAAAAAGGTGGACATTTGTAGAACAGGTCACTTAATTATCTTTAAGTACACTGTACATTAAATTCAAAACGATGAATTATTGTTATATAAACTTTTAATTTACATCTGAAACACAATTACAGTGCTTTACTTAGTTTAATGTTTCGTGCAAACTCTTAGATGAGCATCTTAGAAAACCACACTACTTTTTGTCACAACAGAAAACTTTTCTTTTCATGAATGATTTGACTTTTTTCTACAATTCTCTTCTCATCTCTACATCGAACATAGAATGGTGGTTCATTTTGTTTAGTGCTTGATCAAAGCAAATCAAAAGGATATAAAATTAAAAGGATTATTGGCAGATATTATTGGCCCACTTATGTATTCTTAAATCAATATTAGATATGATTATTATTGTGAAACACTTTTAAAGCTTCGAATTGCTATTACTCATTTTTCAATATGACTGAACAAATAGAACTCGAACTTATGTTTTCCAATAGATTTTAATACTAAAAACTCTTTTTCGGGATATTTCAATTAATTACTTAACGATTGTTACTGCTTTTCACAGGAATTAAAATATAATTACGAATCTCTGTTTTATATCAGAAAACCTTGGGATCATTAGAAGTCGGAAGAAAATAATCAGGGTAACTTTTTTTTAAATGTTTTTAAGACAAGGCAAGACAAATAACAAAATTCAAATTTGAATTTTTAATTTGGAAATTTTAAAGCAAAAATTACTTATGGAACAGTTGAACAATTTAAAAATCTAAATTTAGCTTCAAACATTTATGAGATCATTTCACTAAAGGACCAGAGTCATTCTTTTCCAAGTTACACATATAAGTTATAACAATTAAACCAATTTTGAGATTTTCTCAGGATTCAGATTAATTGATCATAATAACTAAAGGTAAATATATTATTTATGCAAAAGGTGAAAATATATTAATTTTCTATATGGCATGAGATAATTTTAAAAAAATTGATAAACACATTTATGCATTTTTAACATTCTAATCAGTAGTAAAATTTTTTATATTACATATGCTTTCAGAATTTTTTTGCATAATTTTCATTAATAAGAGGGCATAATCTGCAGTTCGGATATCAAATTAAAAGGATTATTGGCAGATATTATTGGCCCACTTATGTATTCTTAAATCAATATTAGATATGATTATTTTCTTTAAACTGATCTTTTACTGAAAATAATAACTTTACCATATTAGTAAGAAATTTCTAGAGGACTTAGGGTCACTCTTTGCACATTTTTGTAAAGTCGAATACATAGATGAATAATCGCCCGTAACATAGGAAACTGTTACTGTAAGCCATGTGGTTTTTTTTTTTTTTTTTCTTTCTTTATGAAATGCTAAATATTTTATTGAAACTGATATTTAACACATTTTACTTGGAGGTGCAGAAGGACTCAAATTTAAATTAAACTTTCAATAATTTGACACCTAAGTATTTTTTACTAAAAGCTAATGACTGTCATATCTTAGTAATATATTTGCAATGTGTTTTCCATTCCAATTTCACTGTAATCATGAAGATTTTGTATCATAAATTTTTATATTGTTATTCACTGAAGAGCTCAATACCTACTTAAATGGTTTGAGAATTATTATAGAGTACGTTTTTGAATGGATATTTCAGCAGTAGGGCACATTTTAAAATCACATTTTTTAAACGTAATTTACTGGTATTTTTTATTTAGTAAAAAAAGTTTTATTGCTGAGACACATTAAACATAATATATTGCTGTTGGGATACATTTCATAATGGGCTACATTCCATTATTCCTAGTTCCTTTATTGATTTTAAGCATATCATGAAAATATAAACCATAATGGAGGGCATTTACTTCAAATTCTACTATATCTTACACATTTGTTGTGTTTTCAAGCATAATTAAAACAATTTGACAGATATATGCATAATATATATATACACATTTTTTTTTTTTTTTTTTTTTTTTACTTTATCCATTTGTATTAATTTGTTAATGTATAATATATATATACACTTTTTTTTTTTTTTTTTACTTTATGCATTTGTATTAATTTGTTAATGTAGAAATATTTAGAAATAGCAAATCTCACATACTTTCCTAAAATTTGCATTTTTGTATTTAATATTTTAATGTTATTATTCATTGCACAGGGTACTGGTCAATAAATAGATCATATTTATAATAATTGTCTCACTTATTCTGGTCAAGTATTTCATTTTTATGAATCTGATGAGGTTCTTATCAGAAATTAAATTCAAAAGACAGTATACCGTGAGTAATATAGTTTCTTATTTAAAATGGAATTTTTAATACATTCTTTCAGGGACTGCTCATTTAGAAATAATATTCATTGAAAAGGAACTTTTAAATATTTTGAAAATCTAATTAAAAATACTGCCTATTTTTACTTCAGAAATTGCATGAGGTTCTTATGAGAAAGACAAAAGAATGGAATTTGCCAATACATTTTTTCAGGGACTGCTCATTTAGAAATTATATTCATTAAAAAGAAAGTTTTAAATAATTTTGAAAATCTTCTGATTAAAAATACTGCCCTTTTTTACTATCTACAACATAACCTCAGAAATTGTGTGAGTTAATATTATCCAATGTTCATTGTGTCATTCAGGAAATATTTTCCAATAATTTCTCATGTTTTCCTGTTATCAATGAAATATATTTTCTTTTTCAATTCTTTTAGCTGTTTTTACACATAAATAAACAATGAAATAAGAATATTAGAACAATGCAAGATGCTTCAGATAGAAAAAAATCTAGCCCATTTAGATAAGCAACTGCTTTCTTCAATTATCATAAACCTTAAAATATTTCTTTTATCATACCAAATTCACATAACATTGGAAAAACATCAACTTAATATAACTAAGAGTTAAGAATGAGGAAGGATTGCAGTACACTTACAGACAATATTTTTAAATTTAAACCATCTTGCATTTATTCGATAGAAAATGTTCACCTACCTTTCAACTCACTGACTCAATTAAGTCAGCAAGGGATTTTCACTCAATTAAATCATCATGGAAATTTCTTCATAAGTTATTTAACGCAAACACAAAGATCTTTTTTAACTTTTTTTATTGTATGTTTGATTACAAAATCATAAAACAATTTTACCATAACAAGTATTTAATAGGACTTAGTTTATTAACACAAATCATTTCCGTAGTTTTGTTATTCACATTTAAATTTGGCTAAGTTTAGAAGTTCATGTACACATGTATCATTTTTATCAGGACAATTGTTCATAGATAGGTAAAGTTATCAGGACAATCGTTGAAACACGGGTAAATTATCAGGACAATCGTTCAAACACAAGTAAATTATCAGGACAATCGTTCAAGCACAGGTAAATTATCAGGACAATCGTTCAAGCACAGGTAAATTATCAAGACAATCGTTCAAGCACAGGTAAGTTATCAGGACAACTTGTATATGGATGACCAAAGCAGATACTTTACAGCACATGGTTTTAATTTATGAGAGATTCTTCATATTGCAATATGGACACGATGGTTCACGATGGAGCTCTTGGCACTAAACCTTGTACGGAATTAGAAGCGCAGATAATAAATGAAGCTCCGATTTGGATACCCTTACGAAAGATATTATCAACACTAATAGATGATGCCAACGAACACTTGAGGAATAAATCGATTTTATAACTGGAATAAAACAGTGACAACAAGCATATTGTTATATTTAAACTGTTTAATGAATAATAGATTAGTCTTGTTAATTTTTAATCTTGTAAATTATAATTTAGACCAAATAATTCTTTATCACAAAATTTAATAAAATAAACACATATTAATAGTGCTCTACCTCTCACCAATCTTTGTATGTAAACTTTTTTTTCCATCTGGAAATAACTAGACAACATGGGTACCAACATAAGGCCTATTTTGACAACATTTTGATTATTTATAAAAACAACCAATTATGCAATATAATAATAGCAATATGGTCTCAGGCCCAGATTTATTAAAGTTGGCACTTCTACCTATTTACATACAGGCGTTAAAAGAGGTAACTTAAACAATTTTAAATTAAGCACTTAATTATTTAAATAAAATATTGTTTTACTTAGACAATTTAAATTGAAACTAAATTGTGCATTATTCAGCCAATGATAACTGCAAATATTCTTATAAAAGAACAAATAGCATTCATATCGGAAAAGTTTTCAGAATTAAAAATAACTTTTATTTGTAAAAAATATTACCCTTCTTTACTATTCGAAAGGTATGCTTTCAAAATTATCAGGACAACTTGTATATGGACCACCAAAGCAGATACTTTACAGCACATGGTTTAAATTTATGAGATTCTTCACATTACAATACGGAGACGTTGGTTCCGGATGGAGCTCTTGGCATTATACCTTGTATGGAATTAGAAAGGCAGATAAATACATGAAGCTCCAATTTGGATACCCTTACGAAAGATATTTTCAACACGAATAGATGATGCCAACAAACACTTGAGGGGATAATTCGATTTTATAACTGGAATAAAACAGTGACAACAAGCATAGTTATATTTAAACTGTTTAATGAATAAAAGATTAGTCTTGTTAATTTTAACTTCGTATATTATATTTTAGATCAACTAATCTTTTATCATAAAATTTAATAAAACAAATATGTAAAATTAATAGTGCTCTACCTCTCACCAATATTTGTATGTAAACACTTTTTATTTCAATTTAGAAATAACTGGACAAACATGGATACAAACATAAGGCCTATTTTGAAATTGAATTGCAAACTTTGTTATAACTAATTATGCAATATAGTAAGACTTTTTAAAGTTCAGTAAATTTATGCTTAAGGTCTTAGACCCAAATTTATTAAAGTTGGCCCTTCTACCCATTTACATACAGGTGTTAAAAGAGGTAACTTAAAACTTTAAATAAAGCACTCATTTAAATAATCAAATATTTTTCTTTTACTTGACACATAATTTAAACTGAAATGGAATTCTACATTATTCAGCCTATCATAACTGCAAAGATTCTGATAAAAGAACAAATAGCACTGATATGGGAAAAATTTTCAGGATTAAAAATAACTTTCAATTGTAAAAAATATTACCCTTCTTTACTATCCAAAAAGGTATGCTTTCAAAATTATCAGGACAACTTGTATATGGCCACCAAAGCAGATACTTTACAGCACATGGTTTTAGTTTATGCAAGATTCTTCACATTGCAATGCGGACACATGGTTCCCAATGGGGCTCTTGGCATTGTACCTTCTACGGAATTGGAGGTGCAGATAAAAAACGGAAGCTCCGAGTTATGGATACCCTTACGAAAGATATTTTCAACACAAATAGATGATGCAAACGATCACTTGAGGGAATAATTCGAATTTAAAACTGCAATAAAACAGTGACAAGCATATTGTTATGTTTAAAGAATAAAAGAGATGAATCTTGTTAAGCTTAATCTCGTAAATTATAAATTTAGACCCAACTAAACCTTTATCATAAAATTTAATAAAACAAATATGTAAAATTAATAGTACTCTTACCTCTTGCCACTCATTCGTATGTAAACACTTTTTTAAATTTAGAAATAACTGAACGAACATGGGTACCAACATAAGGCCTATTTTGAAATTAAATTACATGCTTTGTTAACTAATTATTGCAATATAGTAATTTAAACAATAAGGTCTGGGGCCAGATTTATTAAAATTGGCACTTCTACCCATTTACATACAAGCATTAAAAGAGGTAACTTAAACTTTAAATTATGCAGTTATTTAAATAATCAAATATTTTTTACTTATAATTCAAACTGAAAATGAATTGTGTATTATTCACCCTATGATAACTGCAAAGATTCTCATTTAAAAAAGCATTCATATGGGAAAATAGTTCAGAATTAAAAATAACTTTCATTGTAAAAAATATTACCCTTCTTTACTATACAAAAGGTATGCTTTCAAAAGTACAAAACCAGTCAGCATTCTCACCCAACCAGAAGTGTCAGGTCTTTCAATTATAAACCACAGCAACTCGTTAAAAATCTGATCTCATGATAGGCTCTCTACCTCCTGCGTTTTGAATTGTGTTTAACATAGCAATAACTTGGTTTACTACAGAGTCCAATCACAAGCTTGTCTGTTTATTCATGTAAGTATAGCTGGAAATAAACTTCAAGGAAAAAAAAAAAGACCAACATCTAGATTTATAAACCAAAAGGGCTTTAAAATGTAACTAGACTAAAAATAGGTTTACCATTAGAAAATTACCATTTTCTTAGTTCCATACCTTACTTTTCATGGATAAATTTTGTATGTCAGTGAGAAACACCTAGAAACAGCTACTCCAGAAACAGATAAGTCTGATCTCTCAAGCAGTTTATCTACCCAAAACAGGTTTAAAGAAATACCTTGAAAGTAAAGGGGGGTAAAAGTAATCAGGCATGTGATTTTAAATTTTAGTAGAAAAAAAATCCTTAAAACTAGAACAATACTTATTTACATGAACCTCTTACTTGAACTGGAATTTTCAGTATTAGCATTATTTCTAAACCTCTGTTGGAACAACTGGCATAAAGTAAATCTATGACGAGACTTATTTTAAGGGGAAAAACATTTTTTGTTAACAAAAAAAAAAAAATCAAGGTATTACAAAAATAAGAATATAGACACATTTAATTCAGGGTTGTGTTCTAACCAGGGGTGGTTTTAACGATGGAAACAAAAATAAGATTTTAACTGTCCTGGTCAAAAAAAAATTGTTTTAACCATCAATGAAAAACAAATTAATGAGAAAAAAAGGTTAAAAATACTTTTAAATGCTAAATGTAGTACAACATTTGGACAGGTTTGTCAAAATAACATTCCCAGTAGCAGAAACAGTGACGCACAGCAGCAGGCACTGCAGATTTTTTTTACACCTTGCAGATCAATCTCAAAAAGATTTTACAGAAATTCTTTGCTATGAACAATTGCTAAAATTAAGTTGAACTCTGTATTTATTGTATTTTCGTAGTAAATTAAAAGAAACTAAATCGCACTAAACCAAAGAAACACTTATAATTTCACTTACAACTTGTGGTTAACAGGTTTTGGTGTATTAAAGCTATTTTCGATCAGACCAAACTTAGAAAATAATATTTCTATAGATGGAAAAGTTTCCACAACAGTTCATCAGGTGCATTATGAAATCTGCAAATTTCAAATTAATATTTTCAAACTTTTCATTACTACCCAACAAATGTCACAATGTTATTAGTTACATCTTATGACAAATAAGAGTTGGGAAATATGTTTCTATTTGAAATGCCATTACATAGTAAGAGTTCTGCCTACATTTAATAATTATTTAAAATAAAAATTATTAAATAATATAGGAGATTAATATTCCTTTAAATATAGTTTGATCTATTTAAGCAAGCTAAAATTATATAATAAAGAAAGAGATCCGACCACTTCTGAGTGGTTAAAACAAATTTTGACCAGTTTTAGACAGTTAAAACCAGTTTTGACCACTGTCCTGATTAAAATTAGTTTTGACCAGTCAAAATTACAACCCTGGTTTAATTAGAATCTTACATAACTTATTGATTATTACTAAATTTTAGAAACTAATGTGAAATCCTTAAGAATACATATTTCAACAATTTAAAAAAAATCAGATGAAATAAGTTAGAAAAATTTGAACTACAATACTTTATAAATTACCACACAAGATTTCTTTACAGCCTTTTAATAACTGGCAAGGTACGGAATTCCTGCGACTAAACTAGGTCGACTTCATAAAATTTAACCTTGGCAGATTAATTCGGTTCCAAATCTGTTCAAGCGACGTCAGCGATTTTATAAAAATGGACATACTTGTATGGAAGAATTAAACGGTTCCTTGAAAGCACCTGTATAGCCTGAAAATGTTGGAATTTTTTACCATATTATTCAAATGATAATGGAACTAATACTTTACTATGCTATTTATACTTGAAGTATATTTTGCAATATTTTCTATCTACTTCTTAGATATTTTAAATATTAAAATCTCTAAAATCAAATTGAAGCAATCAAAGCCAATTTAAAAGGAATTAATTACCAGTTAACTTCAGTACAAGTAGTATGTACATATGAAACTGCTTTATAGGTCTTATGGCTATTATTAAGTACCTAAGTACAAACATGTACCTATAAATAAGCTCTCTCAAAAGCCACTAATTCAATACTTTCACCATTCTGCAAATATATGGCAGTTCTCAAAATGATTAATTTAAACGTTAATTTTTTTTTCTGAAATTTTCTTTTCATATAGTAAATATTAAATTATTTTTCTTTATAAAATTGGCAATAGGTCTTATGACTATTATTAAGCACCTAAGTACAAAAGCAGTTCTCAAAATGATTAATTTAAATGTTTTAATTAATTTTTTTTCTGAAATTTTATCTTTATATTGAAAATACAAATTATTTTTCTTTATAAAATTGACAAATTGGTTTTATTAGGTTAAATACAAAAAATACTTAAAAACATCTATGATTGCATTATTAATGTTAGAACCTGATTTGATTAATGCTTTAAAAAGTTCCATTTATTTACACTAATTATCTATAGCAATTAAAATGGAAAGTTATAAAAAGATTGACTTAGCCTTTATCATTGTGAATTGGTTCCCAATAGGTTATCAATTAGAGCTGAAATTAAAATAGGCATTTTCTTCCTGAAACCTGTATGGTAAACGAGATTTTGATCTACCACTGGTTCCAATTACTCAACAAGGAAGCAAAGCTAAAGGAGGAAAAAACATTTTCTAAGTATCAAATAAATAAAAAAAAGCTTACTTTCAAGTGAAACCTAGCTAGCAAGTTCATTAGAATTAATAAAATTAAAAGATGAACTGCTTAAATAATAATTTATAAAATGATTGACTTAGCCTTGTTTACTGCAGCCCTTAAATGATTTTATTGTAGTTTGAAGACATCTCATCTCATACTGAGCAAGAAATAAGCCTTTTCTTCAAATTAAATCTTGAGTCATAAATTTGGTGTTATCTCAAACTACCACTGGTTCCAGATACTAAACTAAATAAACAATGGGAGAAGAATAGTTTCAAGAGCTTAGGTATAATATAAAATTAAGCCTAAAAGTTTTAAGTTGTTATAAATAGCAACAAATATGAAAATGAGTAACTGACTTAGCCTACTTAAGTGAGCTGCATGTCTTCAAAGAATTTCATAGAGTTGAAATTTTAACAGCCAATTCTCCAAGCATGCCCCTTAAATGGTTTTCCACTTAACTAAAAGAAAACTAAGGCAGAAGGAAACTAACGTTATGCAAATGAAGGTTTACTGTTATGCGATTATCATGCTTATAAAACATTACATATTTAAGTGCTTAATCAGTACATCACAAATTGAAAAGCTAGAAGGGAATAAATGTGATCAGCTAATTAACATGCTATAGCAAAATTCTTTAAGTTCCAGTAAAGACAATGAGCGACAGTTGCAACAATTAAGTGCAGCTACAGTAAATTTTAAATAGTAGCATCATTTTTTTTTTTTTTTCAGCTAAACAGAAAAATTCTTCACCAGTAAAAAAGAATTAGCATATGTTAAGCAGATAATAGCTTAGCTAGACAAAAGAAGACATTACCGAGTGGGAAATTTCAATCCAGATAGATTAGAAAAATTACTAAATACAACATAGATTGGTTCATAGGTGAAACAACAACAAACACTTATTTAAAAAAGTTGCAGAATTAGTAAAGTTAGAGAATTTCAATATATTTATTTTAATTGCACCGTTTCGTATGAATAATATGCAAAACATTCGCACATTCATTTAAAAAAGTAGCATTGGTCGCTGATCATTAAGATCATTTTTAAATATTAAAAAAACAAAGGTGCGCTTCTTGCGTTAACTCGGAGTGCAAAGCTTTCAAATTCAGTATGCTCTTTACATACAAATCAATATATAGTTCAAATTGCATGCATATTAAGACACTAAAGGGTGTTGTTTCAACATTTAAGGGATCTATGACCATATCTAAAGGGATATAAAATATGAAAATTCCGCAATAAGAGTGATGCTCGCTATAAACAGTATATACAAAATGCTCACTTCAAACAAAACACAAGAAACGAGGTTTAAAAATAATAGGAATGCATAAAGAAAGTTAATTGTATAGGCTAAATGGCAAGAAAACAATATTCTAAAAGGAAACACAGTACAAATGACTAAGACTTTCTCATTATTTGACACTTTACCATATTTTGTTTAACCTGCATTCCATAAAGTTCGTCATTACTCAATTTGAAACTTCTATGACCCGTGTTATGAGAGACCAGCCGTTTCTTCATCTCGACGCTATGACCATGTTTGATATTCAACGATACCTGAATAGTGCGCGTTACTGGACGTCTAAGGGGAAAAAAGTATGGACCAAAGCATAATAAAGTATACTCACAAAACGTCAATTAATACTCAAAATTCATTAATTATATAATACGTAAAGCGTGAAATTCATTAGTCAATGACAACATAAGGAAATGTAATATTAAATTTATTTAATTGAAACCAAAGATAAAAGATAAATTTATCAAAGGTAAATTTACCAACAGGTTTAAAAAAAAAAAAAAAAAAAAAAAAAAAAAAAAAAAAAAATCAGGCATTTAAATAATGCATAAATTGGAAATCGTATGAACTTGATAATATAAAATAACGACTATAAAAGGTTACAAAAGGGTGGGTAAGATTTCAACGAATGTTACACTTTACTAAGAAAATATCAGATTGTACCGACATTATAATCGCAAGATTTATACTTCATAAATTTGTAGATCCAACATGGACAGGCATAGCGAAAGCTTTCCATGTAAATTTATTTAATTGAAATCAAAAGTAAATTTATCAAAGGTAAATTTACTTAATTGCAACAGATTTAGACAGAAGAAAAAAAAAAATCAGGCATTTAAACAATGCATAAATCGGAGAGCGTATTAAGTTTGATATGAATATAAAAAATACGATTATAAAAATGTTACAAAAGGGTGGGTAAGATATAAACGAATGCAACACTTTACTAAGAAAATATCAGATTGTACTGACACAATAATCAAGATTTACTTCACAGATTTGTAGACCCAGCATGGACAGGCAAAGCGAAAGCTTTTCTTACCTCCCTCGCCCACACCATAAACGTAAATACAATTGTTTTCGTTTTCACCATGTGCTGTAGTAACATACTTCATATAACAGCGACAACCATACCTTAATACGAAATCTGAAAAGGACAAATCGGTCTGAATACTTTTGATTTACATTTAAAATCTTTTATCAGGCAAAATAAAATAAACTGATACCGCTGCAGTTACAATGTTCACGGATAAGAAACCCTTCAGGAGAGACAAGCATTTTTCTTGTGGTCCCTTAAGGGCATTTTCGATTGTTGAGAGGGTAGCTTTGGATAATTACGCCCAAAAAAACGGAACAAATCGGAAGATACTCCTAATTCAGGGAAAAAAATTTAATAATTATAATGTTATGATATCAATTAATTATAAATTACTAACTAAATATAACAATAAAAATTTCCTTAACACTTAACTATTCATATAGCTATACTAATATTAAAATCCTACCTCCAAGTGCAAACAAAATTACTCACCCTGAAATTCAAGACCGCCCCTTGACGGAGACATCGTCTGAGAAGGAAGTGGGATCGGAATCTGCGGGGCCAAGCGACAGCAGCCGTATTTATAATGTAAAATAAGACTTCGCACAATATTCGTGCGCGAAGAGATGGGAAGAAGTTCAAGAGAATATCGCGCTTTAAAAGTATTTTTTAATATGAAATCCGTTAATGTTTGCGTCAAATACATCTCATGCCAATTAAAAGTAATTTTATAGCTAAAAAAAGTCATTTATTTTATGCATCGAAAAGAAAATTCTCAGACAAATTTAACGATTTTTTTTGCGAGCGGAATTACACATTTCTCCGGGAAAGTGATTCGGCCTCGATTCAGGTAATGACGTCACATTCTGCGGATGACGCCGCAGTATTGATCGTAACCGACGAAACATCCAGAAAATACTTTAATGTTCTTTCGAAATATTTCTAGAACATTGGGGAAAAAAAGATATTTTATTATTATTATTAAAAGAAAAATATTAAATTAAATTGATATTTGTTTTTAATTTCCCCCCCTCCATATAAGTTTTAGCATTGCTTAGTTTAAGTTAAATATAATCTCACAGATTCATTTTTTTTTTCATTAAAATATTCCAAAGATAAATGCTTATAATATTAGTAATTATAATTATTACCTTTAAGATTATCTTTAGATTAATAATAATACCATTACATTACTAATAAAAATAATTTATTATTCGTAAACTTATAAGTATACATTTTTATATCAAAGTGAAATACTAATAGCATACATAAGCAAATGCTTTAGTAATTAGATATTGCATTTAATTAAGCACAAGAATTCATATTTATCATTAAACAATCCCATTTTATAACAACAGTATTACAAAATTGGGAAAATAAGAATTGACGAGAACATAATGAATTTAATAAATAACTGCGTAGAAAGTTTGATATATTAATAAATGATCTTTTAAAGGAATATACCAATATAAATACCAAATTTAGTAATTATAATTTTTATCTTTAAAATACGGGATAAATAACAATATCGTAATAACTGGACAATTTTATTCAGGATTCATAAATTCATAATTACACATTTTATTATAAAATTAAAGTACCAGTATAATACGCAAATATGTTAGTAAATTAGATACTGCACATAATAAGAGAGCCTCTCTCATATTTATCTGTTAATGATTACACTTTATTGCGCAAGCAAAAAGAAAAATTAATAAAATATTTCTTATTTAAAGTTAAAAACTGCACTTTTTCTTTTCAAATATTAATAAATAGCTTTATTTTCACTAAGAATATATAAAAAGTAATTTAACATAATTATCTTAAAATATAAAGAACTTTAAATTTAAACCTACTTTAACAATTTTTATTAGGTGCGTTCGTAATTATATAAATACGTAGCACGTATTGTCGTCGTCTGGTCCGTTCGTCAGTCTGTCTGTCCGCATATAACAACACAAAAACTACCCGAACGAATGGTTTGAAAATTAAGATATATTATCTTTGCAGAATTTTGTCGAGACATTTCAAATTTTATGAAAATCGAATCAAAACTTTAGAAGATATTAATAAAAACATTTATTAAGAAATTTGATTTTTTTTTTTTTTTAAATCGGTGCTTTCTTGTTGTAGGAGCTTCCAAGGTTTAATCGTCAAGCGACCGAGATACGTATTATCAGCAGACGATATAATTCATTTCACAGAATTAAAAATAATCAAGATCTGAATATTTATATAACTAGCTATAGTACGAACGCACCTCATTTGTCACGTTTGACGTACAATTTCCAACTTGTTGATTTTGTAATTGATATGGAAACAAGAGGTTAAAATTCTGTATTAAAGCAAAATTACGTTATATATCAAATTAGAAAAAACATAAAAATCGAAATTGGAAGAAATAATTTTAAGAATTTTTTATTAGAAAACTTCTTTAATAGGAAGTCTTTATATCCTGTTTGTTTTCAGATTTATAAATAATTATTTTATACATTTCCAGTACATATATTTTGATATAAACATAATAATTATAATAACAATGTGTTAACTGTTTAGATGCAAATGAACAAAGATTTAACTTGATACATTAAGCAAAATTAATACGTTTTTATAAAATTATTGCTTTATTAACAATAATAATAATGATGATTTAAAATAAGTACAAATAGAAAAAATTACTGAATAATCTTAGTCATTTCAAATACAAATGACTTATTAATTTCAGTAGATTAAATAATGCGATTGCGTTTTTTTTTTTTTTTATCATTATTTGAATAACAATAATAATGACATTTGAAAGTAGATATTGTTATCAAAACTTTAATTATATTTTTCGTCATTTCAAATACCAATCACTTATTAATTTCGATAAACTGAACAAAGTAAACGATTAAAAGTCCTTAAAATTGTTTTTTAATAATAATAATAATAGCATAAATCAAACGTTATAGCGTGTGTGTGTTGTTTTATCTTAGAATCTGAATATCTGCTTTAAAAATTTATTTATATTAAAAAAAAATTATATTTCCTTTTACATTTTTTTTTTCAAATGACTCGTTAATGAAAACTTCATTGGTATGTTTAGCCCATAGAAGAAAGAATTATTAATAAATAACTAATAATTCCTTCTTCTGTGGTTTAGTTCTTTTCATCGATTTTTTGTCTCAAAATTTTCGCCACATCCTGATAAATTAAATAAAGAAAATCGAAAGAAATAAAATGTTCTTTTTTTTTCTTTTATTCATTTGTTATTAATTCGTTTTAATAATATACAATAAAAATCTGCGAATGCGGAATCACAAGAGAACGGGGAAAACTCCATTTTAGACGAGATTTCCTACTAGGTTTAATTGTACTATAGTATTCTTTTCGCTAGGTTTTCTGTAATGGACAAGTTCCGTTTTCACTGGTCTGATTGTATTATAATAATTCTTTAATTATTATTCAATAAGTGTTTTATAGTTTCTCAGGTTTCTATCAATAATAATATTATTATCATTATTATTATTATTATTACTGATACTTTATTTTAAAAACTTTTTGATATTTCCAATCAATATATTTATTTGTACTGGATACTTTAGTTGGCTGCTAACAAATAAATTTAAAAGGAAAAATTCTGGATTTTAAAGGCTTTTTTTTATTATTATTATTTTAGCATTGATAGTAATTTTTCACATTCATAAAGTATAGTTATTTTCTCAGAAAATCGTTAAAAGGGGCGAAAAAAAAGAAAGAAAAGAATTACTCAGTATGATTCGGTTAGTCATTCATTTTTACAAGATTTAACTGATTGTTTTCCTAGTTATTGAGATGCTAAATATTTCCTCGAATAGATACAATAACAACAATATAATGTTTTCTAAACCTACAACCAACTGGTTCTAAACGCTATATCGTTTCCACGAAAGAGTCATTGGGGACGATATTCCATGTAAACGGAAAATTAAATAAGCTATTGACTAAGGAAAAAAATCGTGAAATTACACTGATTTTCTGATTACATTTCTCTACTAAAAAATAAATACTATTGTTTTATTTTTTTTTACAGTAAGTACAAATAAACACGAATTAATAATGAAATAAAATCCTTTTCTTCTCTTTATCTTAACCTTAATTTTTTCTTCTATTGTTAATGATTATTGTGAAAGATTTAAAATTTGTATTAAATCGAAATTTCATTATGTCCTTATTAGTGATAAAGTAACTATTATTTTTGTTTTTTGAAAAAAGCATTGTTATCAATAATTATAGGATATTCTGATTACGAAAAAATTCTCACTTTAAATGCATATTTATTAAGCTCTAGTTGAATCAGGATTATGGTGGCATTAATCGTCCGCATATTTTTGAATTATTTCTATAGACCTGTATAAAAACTATAAATATTACACAAACAGTAACTAATAATGAACAAGCTGCAGTTGCTTTTAAAAACATATATGAGTTTATAGATGAATTTGAAGTATAATAACATTAAAAGATATTTCAAATGATTACAGCCAGCGCCGGCGCAAGGGCATTTTGGAGACCGTGCGAACTCCCCCCCCCCCCCCCCCCCCCCACACACACACACACCAAAAACATTTTTTTGTGGATTATGCTTTATTATTTTCAACTCAATTATGCTGATTGATTTTTTTTTTTTTTTTTTTAATGATAGAAAAGGTGTCCATGCCGGGAGTCGAACCCAACACCTTTGACTTAAATTGTTAAATTGACAATTTAAGTTTTGGGTTCGACTCCAGGCCTGAACACTTTTTTTCTCTATTGTAAAAATTTCAATCCGTTTGAATTATATATATTTTTTAAAACATTCGTAATTTTTGTATATATCATTCCTAATTATTTAAGATATTATATACAGATGCTCAAAAAATGGATAAATAGATCCAAATTCAATCCTATCTTTGAATTAGTATTTTTTAAAACAAAGTTTCCAAATTGAAATTAGAGTTTTACGGTAAATATGGGTCCTAATGTGTAACAATACGATCCAAAGTGGAAACACATATACATTACTCTTTGTTATATAATAAAAATAATAACAATAAATTAATTAATTAAAAGAAGAAACGTTATTATTAGAAGAATACTGTTTGGAATTTGAAATACTTCTACTGTTAAACATAGAATTATGCACCAACTATGCAAGATAAAAACTTGTTTTACTTGGCCTACTTTTATTATTTGTACTACTTGATTACTTATGGTCTTGTATTACTTGAGTACTCTAGTATTAAATCTGGAATCTGGAATACTACGTTTATTTTCACTTATTTTTATTAACGGTTGTGCTACAAGGTGCAAATTTACTCTAATTCAAAGGGAAAAAAATTATTTCAAAGTAACAAAAGAAACTTTAGTTATATATCTAAAAAAAAGGTTAAAAAAAGTGGAATTACATGTGTACTTTATGCATTATATACGCGTACAGTGTGTACCTGAATACATGTGTACTTTATGCATTATATATGTGTACTTAATACATGTGTACCATGCATTAAATGGTTAATGCTAAAAGTTTAGTTTATGGGCTTTTTAGTTAGTGAATTCGGTTATGGTAGAATCAATGTCCACGCTAAGCGCTCTTGCGATACGGGAGATAATGAATTCGAATCCTTCTGTGTTGGCCCAGTAAAATTATTCTAAAAGCTACACGCACCATTTTCTGTGGGAAAGATGCTATAATTAATTAATACAATATCATTGAAACACTTGAAACAAATACTGCCATTTGACTATGTAATCGAAAATGTGCCCAAAAGTAGAAGCAAAATAAATACTCCTCGCATCATTAAAAAAATTTTAAAAATGTCCTAGCGAACCTTTTATAATTTATATAAATTTCATGGCTATCCAACAATATTTACGGATGCATGTGGACCTAAAAATAGATATAATAGATATACAAAAAAACAGACAAACCGAAGCCATAAAAGGTTTTTCAACTTTGTAGGAAAGTCCAGTTAAACTTCTACTAAATTAAATTTTGAACATGCCCGCAAAAAGTACTAATATGGGATTTTTAACTTTAAAAGTATGGATCGCAATAAATTAATTCTTTATACAACGAATGAATTAAATTATTTCTTTTATGCAAAAAAAAAATAAAATAAATTCAGGTTTAAAAGAATTATTGCTGTTATAAGTACAGGCAGCCAAAAAAACAAGTGGGTAAGTGTGATCGAATATCAAAGGGTTTCGTTTAATATGCTTTTCAAAACACTTTATCTTTTCTTTAATAAATCCAAATAAATTTCATTTAGCAACCAAAAAAAAAATAACTTATGCTTTTTGTTTTTTATAAAGTAAAAATTTACCGGTCTATTTTTTCGTTTTTTTCCAGTATCTAGACCAGCCCGATAGCGGGCGAAGCCGGCTATTATATTCTGTCATAATAATATCTGTCACGCGGACTAAATGCGATATAAAAAAATAATTTCAAAATTAAACATGTTGTACACCTTCAAAATGTTAAAATATGCGAATATTTCCATAATCGGATTTTTATCATGATTCAATATGTTTCTCTATTACTCATACTGATACTCGCTTTGTATTATTCTCAAACATCTGAAAAATTCGTTAAACTTCCAATATGACGTCAGATTTTCTTTTTAATTCTCTAATGACGTAATATTAATCTGCTTTGTGTACATACACATACTCATACTCCTTGTATTATTGAGAAATCTTTGAAAATTTCCGCTTTATTGCCACTATGACGTCAATCATTTTTATTTCATATAAATCTTTTTTTCAATTGGTGAAACTTTTTATTTCATTTTCAATTTTCACGTGGTAATCGTCTGATAGAAAATTAATTGTTGTAGAAAGAATTTCATCGTGGATTTTTAATTTTTGGCATCTGCTATAACGAAAAATGTTTAAATTTAATAGGAAAAGGCTGTTAGAATTTTGGTTTTTTATCTCTATTAAAATAATACGAATTTTTCACATTTTAATATTTTGAGCTCTTTACAGCTATATACACAAAGTTTCAACTCTGTAAGTTACATAGTTTCTGAGAATAGCTCTGTGACAGACAGACAACGTAGCGGGAGTAATAGGGTTTCGTGAGATGAACGAAACCCTAAAAAAAGATACATACATTTTAAAGCCCAAATTGTCCCAGAAAAAGAACGAAAATAACCAATTAGACTGAAAATTATTTCTTTTTTCAATTTCTGTGAAACGAAAATGCTTAGAGGGTCGTCGTCATACTGAAATTGTACCAAACTCTGAAATTTTCAATACAAACACATAAGTTTAACATCATATTTTGATTTGTCGATAAATTTTACCTTAGGATACAAAATAGGAAGTTAAATTCGGTCAAGTAGTTTGAGAATCATGAAGGTTTCAATTTTAGAACTCCTAATCTTAAATTCATTTGTAATCGTTGCAAAACAGATTACAATGCAGGTAGTTTTTTAAGCATAACTTAAGATCTACTTGGCGGAATGAACTGTAATTTTAGATTCGCATATTTGAAGCTTCTAGAAATTGATTTCTGTTTAAAAATGCATGCTTTGCGACTCATAATTTTTTCAAAACTTTATTTAGAATATATATATGTATATCATCATCATCATCATCATCATCATCATCAACCGTTTTCAATCCACTGATGGATGTAGGTCTCCCCCAGATTTTTCCATTGTCATCCAGTTAATACCGGCCACTTTTCTGATTTCGTCACTCCATCTCACTTGAGGTCGTCTTCTTGGTCGTTTTACATCTCTGGGATACCACTGTAGGGTGTTTGTGCTCCATCTATTGTCTTGTGTTCTTGCAATGTGCCCAGCCCATTTCCATTTTAGCCGTTTAATTCTCTCAATGACGTCAAAAACTTTCGTCTGACTTCTTATCCAAGTTATTCTCTTTCTGTCTCTTCTGGTTATGCCTAGCATACATCTTTCCATACTTCGCTGTGTTGTTTGTAATACTTGTACCATCCGTTTTGTTAGCGTCCATGTTTCTGCTCCATAAGTTAGTGCAGGCAAAACACATTGTAGTGATGGGAGTATTCGAATTCAAAATGTCTGAGGTCTCGATTCAGTCAAGTTATCAAGTGATCTCGATTCGGACGGGAGTATTCGAATACAAGCCACCTGGCAAACTGCGGTTTTCGATTGTATTCAGTTCTTATAGCTCGAGTTTTCTATGTTTTCATAAGCTGCGCCAGTGAATGCTAGTATTCAAATACTTACTCGGCGCTGTTTAAAACATTTCTCCGTAATCTTGAGGCTAGTAGGATGGATGATCGGCGCTGTTTTAGTTTTATTTTTTCAAATGTGTACAGCTAAGCTACACTTTTTTTTTTTTTTTTTTTTTTTTTTTTTTTAAGAGCATATGAATTTAAACTTACATAAAATTCTGTAAATTTGTAATTAGACATCATATGTCAATTTTTTTTTTTTTTTTTTTTTTCTAATATAACAGAAAATAATTACTCATAGTAGAAAATTAATTTGTACAAAAATAATATTTAAAAAAAAAAAAGAACATAAAAATAAAAATATAGTGACTAAAAGATGTTTTTTTATATCTGGAACAAACAGAAAATTACATTTTTCTTACAAAATTGTGAAGTATTTATTACAAAATTGTAAAAACGTCTCCATCCTTTCTACTTTTTTCCAAAATTTACGAAATTAATTTTAAAAATAACGATAACTGCTTCGTTGGAAAATAGCCTAGTGTTCTAAAAAAAAAAAAAACTTATAATAATAAAAATAGAAGTTTGTGTTTGTCTGCCTGCCTGTGTGCTGTATTCTAACCAGACCGCTGCATGCAGAGTAACAAAATTTGGCAGGAAGGTACTTGTAATATCTGAAGTTATGCAGATCCAAGATAGTTTTTGGTTTTTTTAATTAAATTTTTTCATAAGATTTTTTTTTTTCTTAAACGTTTTCTATCGAAATTCTCCGCGATTTCTTCACATTAGTAAAATGAGTCCAGTTTCAATCTTTTACCCCGATTTAGTAAATGAAGTCCTTTTTTCAATAAAGTTTATTCGGAATTTCTACAGCGATTTTTGAACCCCAAATTTTAGGTACGTTTGAATGAATTTTCGTTTAAAAATTTGTTTTGATACATTTTTAAATATATATAAAACCCAAGCAGACCGGAGCGTGCATAGCACACCCAGTGTACACGCTGTTCCCCTAACTCTATGTTCGTTTGGAGGAATTTTTGTTTAAAAATATAAAATCATACAAATTCCAGGTTCGTTTTGTTTAAAGACATAGGCCGCAGCACGTTCGGTGTTAGCGGCCGAAGACAGTGGGGTGGACAACTCTATATGTACGTTTGGATTTGTTTTCGTTAAAAAAAATCTAATAATTAATCTTTGATTTTAGGTAAATTTAAGGTTAGTATCGAACCGGGCAATGCAGTGCGTGCCAGCTAGTAAAAAAACATGAAAATATCTGAATTACGATTTTTTTTGTCAGAACTCATCGTGCAAGACAATTTTTTATACATCAACAATAGTAATACATAAATTTACCAATTAGGAAATACTAAGTATTCAACAATAAATCTGTACCAACATTTTTCAAAATACAGAAATAAAACTTTTTTTTTTCTCATTCCGTCCTGAATTTCCGTGTAAGATAAATTTGAAACGTATGAACGCTAAAAGGAAAACAAAATTACAAATCCATACTTACTATTATCAAGTATAAAGGGTATTAAGTATTAAATAACAAAGTTTATTACAGGGTTTCCACAATCCTTCAATTTATGGTACCATTATTACTGAATACTAATCGTCGCATTATTTAATCGCAGATCGAAAAAAAATTTCGACTAAAATAATCAGAATAATTTTCTCTTTTTTATTTTTAAATAATCAGATACAGAAAATTTAATTAAATTTCCATATCTCTGCACCTTTGCCGGCACTTATGATAAAATAATGTACAAACTAGGTAGCACCCCTACCCCGCCACCCCAAAAAGAACGAAATTCTGCTTACACCTAATACTGACTTTTCACTGTAAAAAATGGGGAGTATAATTACGCTTAATTTGGGTTTATGAAATGCCAAATAAGGTTTAAATATGCACTAATTTTGGTGTCAACACTGAATTAAGTGTTATAATACACTTAAAATAGTTTATCTGTACTCTTTAAAAAAAAATCGGTGATATCACACACCAAGAATGACAATTTGAAATTAATTCCGGAAACCAAAACTCCAATATAGGTGTACATTTTTATCTCGCAATCCAGCTCTGTGGTGTTGAAATATACGATGACGTCAGAGTGTTGCGTCAGCAGACGACAACAGAGCAGAGAACGGAATGAACCATTTTGATTTCATTATGAAGTGCTGTTAAAAACATAAGGTAAGCCTAGTAATTATTCCTTATATATTTAATAGATAATACTAAATAGTGTTTGTATAGTTAGATGAGGGAAATTAACTAAACAAAGCATGAGAATTTTTACTTTGTTAGTTGTTTTTGCTTAATAATCCTCTTCACGCACTTGACAACACTCGATCGCTAATGTTAATTCTATATTCTATAGGCATTATTTTTCTAATATCTCGTTTGTATTTGAATAGTTTTAAATGTTTTTTTTTTTTTTTTTTTTTTTTTTTTTTACATTGGGTAGCAGAGATTAATCTCTATTTCCGCCGTTGATTACGTTTTCGATTTTCTTTGCGGATTTTTTTTAGGAAGATGCTTTTACTTTCGAAACCGGTTCCGAAAATGAAAGTATCTTCGTAGAAAAAAATCGAAAAAGTAATCAACGGCGGAAATAGAGATTGATCTCTGCTATCCAGTGCAAAAAAAATAAAATAAAATAAAATAAAATCATTTAAAAATATTTAAATGCAAACGAGATATTAGAAAAATAATGCCCTATAGAATTAACATTAGCCCTTAATAAAAAATTATCATATTTTAGAACATAATATTTAGTTCCTGTTTTATTTTTAAAGCAAAATACTTGTGGATTGCATTAAAAGAACATTTAAATCATATTTTAAAGGGGAAAAAATCAGTAGTGTATGTTGTATCTGAATAATAACGTTTAGAAATCATTGTTTATGTGAAAAAAAACAGTATTTATTGTTAAATATCTAAGCAGTCCATAGTGATTTGAATTTTCATAATTTTTCCTCTGTACTGTGAGGAGTTTTGAAATCTTGTATGCAGCATAATTAAAAGTAAGCTTATTCCCTGGACTACACTCTCTTTGTGTTTGGCTTTTCTAGAAATTCGTACTACCATTTGTTAAACATTTGCTCAAAAGCAAACTTTTGTGATTATAAAAATATAATTTGCTGCTTCCGTAGAAGATTTTTAGCTTTTGGAAATCTACTTTTATTTATTTTATAATTCTGCAATAGTTGTGATATAATTAATATAATCCTAATAACAGTATTTTTTACAAATCTTCTAGATTAAAAAAAAAAATGACCCCCCCCCCCCCCCCCCCACACCCCCTTAGGAAAGATTCTCAGGTCACCAAATGAAACTGTTCAAAAATCGAACTTTGTTTTGGGATCCTTTTACATTTTTTAACATTCTTACAAATACTAAATTGTAATATGTATAAAAACTGCAAATAAGTGTTTTAAATTAGTTTAAATAAGTGTTTTAAAAACAATAACTTTAAAATGCAAAGTACATCCTTGATTTTGTCAATTTTTTTTATCGTATACAAATACAACTTTAAAATCCTTAAGGGTAGGGAATTTTAATAAAATAATTAAAGGTTGCAACTCTTTATGAAACGGGTGAACCGCAAGCTTTTTATTTATTGTTGACATCATCACTTATTATTTCACCAGTATAATTATACACTAGTTTACACTGGAAATTTTTATTCTCCAGCCTTTTCTTTTCTTAGTATACAATGATGTTATCAACAATTTAATAAAAAACATAGTGCCTAGAATATGAATATACACTAATTTATCTTTCTGCATAATACTTTGATTAAAGGTTGCAACTCTTTATGAAACGGGTGAACCGCAAGCTTTTTATTTATTGTTGACATCATCACTTATTATTTCACCAGTATAATTATACACTAGTTTACACTGGAAATTTTTATTCTCCAGCCTTTTCTTTTCTTAGTATACAATGATGTTATCAACAATTTAATAAAAAACATAGTGCCTAGAATATGAATATACACTAATTTATCTTTCTGCATAATACTTTGATCATCTATATATATATATGTGTGTGTGTTTTTGTGCGTGCATGTGTCAGAGAGAGAGAGAAAAACAAATATGAGCCTCCGCTACATTTTCTTGAGACCCCCCCCCCCCCCTATTATTCACATCTAGCTACAGCCCTAATTTTTAAATATTAGAAACTTTACTTATTTTTTCTTGATTTATGCTCTTGTATATGGTATTATTCTAAAATTTGATTTAGTTTATATTTTATCATTTTTAGCATGGAAAAAGATATTTTGGTATCCTATAATTCAAGAAGTAAATTGTTTAATTTACCAGCATCATTGGATGAATTTGAAAATGTAAGATATTTAAATTTTGCAATGTTTTTTGTAAAGAAATTAATGTTTACTATTTTCTAAACAATATTGATGTTTAATGCTACTTTATTAAATGGTACTTGTGTACTAACGCCACCGCAGCAGAAGTTGCGCTAATGTGCCAATAAAGAACAATCTTGTTGTTTGCACGCGCACACAGTTATCTTTTGGATTCCTTGTTGTTTGCTGATTTTTGACGCCATTTTTTAGTGCTATAAAAGATTGGCGGCACTTAAAAACCGCCAAATCTGTACCTACGGTGGTGTTAATACGTAAGTAAATATTAAATTTTAACTTTCTTCTTTATTGTTTCATTTTCCCCAAAATTTATCAACTTTGAACTTTAAAAGTTAAATCTAAAGCTCTATTAAAGCTGTTTTCAAGTTCACTGTGCAACAAATTCAAAATTTTCTGACACAATGACGGGCTAATTTTTAAATGTAAAGATACAAACAGTGTTGAATTCAGGAGGTGACCCAGGGTGGACAATAATAAACGTTGTATGTGTCACATGTTAAAAAATATACACAGTCTTTATATAAATATGTATTATTTTATGTATACTAGATGGAACCCGTCAAAACCTGACAGAAACAAATTACTATAACAATATGAGTAAAATAAGCTTCTTTATGAAAAAGTGTTTCATAAATTTTATTTTAGAAGTTCTTCCCCTAGTGAAACACAGTACTATTTTCGATGCAAACTCCAAACAGACAATCTGTAAACAACTGTGTAATGCAAATCATTTCGAAATTGCAGTTATATTCAGTACTGCAAGAAATAAATTTTCAAGGACTTATGATCATGCAAATAGTATATTCCTTTGTCCATATCATATTCAGTAAATAAAAGAACGTAGTATAAATAAAGTACATTACCCTGTGATAATACAACCGAGTGAGCTCCTATGCGCATTCTGCATTGCATCTGCTCAAAGGCACCATGGAAATTTTATGTTAAGGCGGTATTAAAAAAATATTTTTCCACGCTCAGCAACTCAAAATTTTGAGACACATTTTCAGACTCATTTTTAAAAGTAAAAACATGAAACTTGGCGGTGTGATTTATGAAGAGATTTATAAGGGACCTATGTTTTTATTTTTCGTTCAATTAATTAGAAATTGAATTACGAACATTTATTTTCACAGTATAATTTTTTTTTGTTTTCAGCGCTATCGCTTTGGGAAATTTTGTTCAAAATGTCCACTTTGACAGCATTTTTTGAAATATATTCTGCCTTTATCAAAACATTGTGACAATACAGACATTATAAAAGTTTCTGAATAAGAGAACCTGCCAATTGGAGGCATTTTAGAGCAAAATTGAATTTAAAAATATGTATCAAAATAAGCAGTTTGGATTTGAATACTCTTAAATTTTTTTTTTTTAATATTTAAAAGAATGTTTTAAAATGTCCTCTTTAATCATTGTTCGTTTCAAATCCATATCTTCTAAAACACATCCATTGTTGTAAACTAATCAATTTTTATGCAAAGATGGAGAAATTTTCGCTATTGCCAAACTATGGGATTTAAAGCTAAAAATAATGATCGTGGCGTCACATTCAGTTGACGTCAAATGCGTTACACGTGCTTGTTATTTCATCAAATGATTTTTAATTGGATGTTAATGATTTTTTAATGATGTTTTACTGATTTATTAGTTACTTCATTAACTAAAATAAAAATTACGTCTTCGACATCATGATATTTAAACAGAAAAAGCATTGAAAAAATGTTGCAATGTGTAGTTACGTACAATAGATCACTTTCAACTGACATCACAAATATTTATCCAACAGTCGAGAGGGATAATTTAAAAAAATAATGTAAATAAATAAATATCAAAGATTATTTTGGTTTCTTTTTTCTTTAATGTATTGTAAATTTTATTGTTTAAACTTGCTGAGAAATGATACTTTAATGAATGGGGCTTTCCTAATTTCTTTTTCTTTCGTTTCTTTTCCTTACTTTTTTTTTTGAGATTCAAATGGCAACATTCTTTCATTTGTTTATTGGATGCTACAGTTTGGCAAATAATTTGGCGATAGTTTTTTTTTTTTTTACGGAAATTGGTTGACTGGATAATATAGAAGTACCAGAATATTTTTCTGCATTTTATAGTTATATTAATAAAAATACATTTTTAAGATTTGCTGAATCACTTATTTGTTTACTTTTTCATGCATTACATTACTGAAGATTGTCCTGTTATTCTTTTAAATATCCTCTACTTACATAAAAAAATAGCATGTGTTTTCTATGGTGTTTCTCATAAACATTGTAAAATTAAGATTATTAGATTTTATTCAACTTCAACTGTCATAACTGCTGATGAAGCAGTTATTTTTGGCGATTTTTCTGTTACCTGTAAAATGGTTGTTTTTGGTATAGCCGTAAATAAGAAAAAAATTTCCAATCGATCAAATAATTGTATTTCGTTAATCATTATATTTTCTGATTTTTAAGCTAAGAAAGAAACAATAATCATGGATTTAATTAATTTTTCAATTTTTAATCATTAATTTCAGTACACCCAAACAATTTTGATTAAATCGGTACAGATGTCACTGCACAGGGTTTTCTTTTTGGCACCATAAATGGCGATTTTTGCTGTGTATAGCAACCTGTTTTTTTATAATAAAAATGAATATATGTGTAAATAAATCAAATAATATAAAAATAATAAATTCAATTAAATGCGTGTGTGTAATAAAAAGATTGGGAAAATTGGGTTTTTTTGCCAAAATGGCGCAAAGAAAAATTGCACAAATCCCGGTGCGTCTGCGACATCTGTTCCATTAAATCATGTAAGGGTAGTTTTTATTTAATAAATAATGAATTTTGTAAGAAGCCTATGGCTATGTTAGTAAAATGGATTTTGAGAATGGGCTTGCTTTATTAAATGAGTTTTTATGAAATAGGCCTCCAATTTTGTCAGGATCAACTCCTGGTATGGTTACTGAATTTATACAAGATGTACTTGAAACTTATGCATTCTTATTTGATGTTTCAGGAGGTGTATGCTAGATTTTGTATTGATCGGACAGTATCCATTATTATACAGTTTTTTAATGAAGTTTGGCAGGAGTACATTGATGTACAAAAAGATGAAAACATTCTTCCAGGTAAGAAATATAGAATTGTGTTAGATACACCCAAAGTATTATATATTGAAAATTCAGTTCCTGACTGTGCTGAATCGAAATCATCATCCCATATAACTGAACCATTTTTCACTGATGAGAGAAATGATTCTGGTTCCTGTGAATCATCAGAACCAGATCTATTTGCTGCAGCAACTCCACAGTCATCTTTTCCCCTAGATAATTTCACAATACCCGCTAAAGACTTTTCAAGTCGCCTAAGACAAGCTTTGCAAGATGAGGTACCCTTACCTAGGGTTTTGCGGTCAGAATTAATACATACCATATGTTCATCTGTTGTGAAACATTCAAAATATCCGACATCAGTTATGGTGACCGACATGGCAAGAGCCATTGTTTCTAAATACCCATATTTAAAAGAGTCCATTGGAACTGGATATGGTGGATGGCGACAGGCTATTCGAGATAAATTGAAAAATATGCGTAGATTTGATCAAAGTGAGGAAGTAAAGCAGAAGAAAATAACCAATAAGTTCCATAACAAAGGAGAAAAAGCGAATGAAAAGAAAGAAATACCACAGTTCAAAAAACAACTCATGGTTATTAATGAACAGGCTAGGGCTTCATCTGAGTTAAATGAAACATTTGACATTAGAAGAGATGAAATTGTCAATCAATATATGAAAGTTGCTGATTTAAAAATTAAATATCCAAACTTATTTAATAAACAGCACTTTGCTGATGAATTTTTCCGAATAACAGGGAAATCTAACATTTTTCAGTGTATTCCAAAATTTCTCAGTTTATATAATAAGCAGCTATATAATTTATTATTGGCACGAAAAAGCCTTCCTTCATGGGTTGAAACTCTGAAATGTCTCCAAGAGCAAGCTGACACAGCAATAGCTAAAGATGAATTTCTGCTGTTCTCATTACCTGTGCATTTTTCTGAAGACCAGCTATTTTTAACATACACGGTAAGTGATAAATTACAAATACTGTTATTAATTTATTTGATTATCTGCAAAAATAAGGTGTCTTTGGAGAAGAAAGGTTTAACATAAGAGTAAGAGTTTCCCCCTTCCCCTCCTCAAGGGATGTTGTGCCTAATGTTTACATAAGATAGTTAGGTAATATTTTATATGCAATGTTGCTTTCACATTTACAAAATGACAGCATTTTTTATACAATTTTTATCACTCTTATTAAATGTTTAAAGTTTTTATAACATGCTATTTAATTTATTTACAGTGTTAGTGACCGTACAAGACAATAACATGTTTTGGTACTTTTCCATTATACTGACACCATGCCAAAATGTATGTTAATGCATAATGTATATATTAAATGTATGCTTGGCGACAATGGTATCCGTATAATGGAAAAGTAACCATATTTTTCTTGCCCACTTTTATTTTCTGTGCATCTATATTAGAAACATTTCTTTGATATTAAATTAAAATGTCTTGGTTTGTAACATTATTTTTCTTTTTTATGAAATGTGTGAAAAGTATGTATTTTATTTGCATGTGTTAGAAATGAATTTAATGTGGTTGAAAATGATAGGAATATTATTTAGCAGTGTGCCACCTGTTATTGACTTGCATAAAAAGTATTGTTATTACATACATGTAAATGTTTAAAATGTCTTCCATTGCCCTTAAATTTTCAGGAAAATATTTCTAAGATTCCTGCCTAATATGTTAGAAAAATCCTAGTTTTAGCTCTGCATTTAATCAAAGACATTCTTATAAAAATGATTTTTATCATGATTTAAATTTCAGTTTAAATAATATTTAATAGAGCCTCCGTACAAAGCCCTGTGGGTCGGTTTTGGGTTGGGAGATGGGGGTGAAGGCTGATTGTGCAAAATGTTGGGGATTTTCAACATTACAATTGAATAATAGGTAAAATGTAGCACTATAATAAATACGGCAATGTTTTCACATTTTATAAATAAATTATACGCCTCAATTAATATTTCACAGGTTTCTATGAAAGGAGACTGCAAATATCAGCTTTAACTATTGTTGCTCATGTGTTTATAAATTACTTTCATATGCTAAAAAAATGAGTCACTTGTCTCTAAGATTGATTAGAAGCTATAACTTTTAGATTTCACCTAGTATTAGAAAAATATTTATCTATCAAATCTTACAATTAAATTAAACAACCCTGATAATGTAGTCTGTTTCCTTATGTCACAATCTCATTAAAGATTTGAATTGCTTGATAAAGAATCAAACTAAAGATCTCATCAAAATGATAAATATTTGCTTGTACAAACCTTTTTTGTTGTTGTTGATGTTGCCCATATTTATGTAATTTACAATAGACTGCCAAAATAAAGCATTTATAGTCAGTTACAACAGATGAAAGAGAAAAAATACATTCTTTATTTTACATATCAGAATCTGCTAAATCTCTTTAACTGTTTGTTAAAGGATTACTAAACTTGTAGTATCAATAAATATTTCTTTATAATTTTTCTTCCTGCATGCCATACTTTCTAAGTTGGTTTGTTTTCTGCACGTTACTCTTTGTATAAGTGAAATATAGCTAAAATCTATGTGGTAAATGTTTTGTCTATAAAACGATAAATCTTGTCTTAATCTTTCTTCTACATTATCAGTTATCAAGTTTTATAATAGCATGCTTGGATGATCAAGGGTCGATCCAGGAAAATTTTGGGGTCTATTTAGAGCCCGTTCACAAAAATCTTATTTAACAAAACATTCTCCTTCACAAAATTCATTTTAAAAAAATAGACACTTTCACAAATTTCTATTCCATAAAAACATACTCTTCATTGATTATTTTTATTTCGTTATGTTTTAAAATTTGTAATTTGCCAACAAAACAAGTTCACTGAAAAGTAAAACTTTAACAGAAGGACTTAAAGAAGAAATTATTATTAAATGCTTCGTTTGAATTTGAGTTAGCTAAATTTCATCCTTTGTTACAAAATGTTATTTTTCACAAAAATATGATAAATTTCACAATAATAACTTATTTTTCACAAAATGGGCCCCAAGAAAAAAAAAAAAAAAAAACTGCATCGACCGCATGATGAGGTTTATGCTATATTTAAAGAAAAAAATTAAAATTGTATTTGTCATGCAGTGAAATCGAGTAGCACTGATTTTAATTTTAATTTCTCTTATAGGCAACTACTTCTATTGATGACATTAAGAAAGCAGGTTATTCATCGCCTCATGTAGGAATCATTGGGTTTGAGACTAAACAAGAAAAATACTATGTGCTAGCTGAGCATGAAATTATTCTCCACTGCAATTCATTATCGGAAGCAGTCACCAATCTGATAGCATCATACTTTATATTTAATTGCGAGTATCCAAAACGTTGCATCAAAACCCTTATTTTTATAGAAAAGTTCATCTTTGACATTCAGTCAGACAAGAAGAAATTACCATCAATTGTTGTAAACTTTGCACAAAAACTTAAAAATTGTATGTAAGGATAACAATTAGAAAGACATTTTATACTTAAGTCAATTTATATTGTTTAGTGCTTTATCTTTTTTATAATCATGGTTTTAATTTGTAATTTTTGCCCAAACATAACATTTACAGTTTTTACCAAGTATCTTACTCATTTAAACTTGTTTCATAGCCAAGAAAACAATTTTTTTTTGCAATGTGCTGTTCATGACTGTCCAAATACGTTTACTAATTTTCACGCATATAAATCTCATGTTTATAGAAAACACAGGAATACATTTTCTCAAGATAGATCTATTTTTCCTGGCCATTACATATGTAAAACATGTATCAACTGTCCACAAGTAAGCTGCTTTAAAAATCTGCCAGATATTTCAAAACATTTGAATGTACATACAAAACAAAATAAAACAATATTTTGCCCTTTCATAAGCTGTACAGCCAAATTCAAAAGTTTTTCCTCTTATCGATCACATTTGAGTAGAAAACATACATATTATACGCACACTGATAAAAGTAAAAATAATTTGAATAATTGCGATGAAGAATTTTTAAGTCACATTAATTGTAGTAAAGATCCGTTAATGGACTTTGAATCAATAAATGTAGAAGATGATATAGGTGCAACTGAAGAAAATTTTGATTCAAAAATGAAACGACATGTTAGTTTATTATTATTAAAAGCTCAGGAAAAACACATGCTACCTTTGTCCACAACCCAAAAAATCTTGCAGGATTTTAATTCTTTGTTGGAAATGCAGAGTGATTATTTAATTAACAAAATTAAAAATGAAACTTCTAATTTAAGTATAAGTAATGAGAGTTTTCTAAAGATTAATGAAATTTTGAAACAAAATTGTATTTTTGAGAGCATTGATTCATTATCTAATAATTATAGGAGAATGAAGTACTATGAAACAAACATGCAAATGGTTCTTCCTGTTGAGTATATTTTAGGAAATAATAGTTTCAACAAGTCGTGTTGTTTTCATTATGTGTCTATATTAAAAACTTTGAAATTTTTGTTGATGCAAGATGATGTATTTACACAAGTTGTGAACCCTAAGTGTGACAAAGCCAAAAATCTTATAACAAGTTTTGATGATGGTAAATTCTGTAAAACTCATCCCCTGTTTTCTACCAACTTCCATTCCTTAAAATTAAATCTGTTTTGTGATGAATTTGAGATTTGTAACCCATTAGGTGTTCATAGAAAAACTCACAAATTACTGGCATTTTACTATGTTCTAGGAAATGTATATCCACAGTATAGATCTTCAACTGATATAATTCAATTAGTTATTATTTGTAAAAGTACAGATGTGAAATATTTTGGTATTGGTAAAATTGTTGAACCCTTAGTTAAGGATTTGAATATTCTTGCAACTGATGGAATTTCTGTGAGAGCTGAAACTTTTGTTGGCTGTCTGTCTTTTATTAGTGGTGACAATTTAGGAAGCAATATGATTGGTGGTTTTGTGGAATCATTCTCTAATAAAGTAAACTGTTATTGCAGAACATGCTTGTGTAATAAGGCTGAGATACAAAACACATATACTGATGATCATATTACATTGAGGACTCCTGAAAACTATAAACAACATGTAACAGAGTTGCTTGCTGATGACACAAAGTTAATTCAGTATGGAATAAAAAACAATTCTCCATTTAATTCAGAATTTTTTCATGTTACACGTGGTCTCCCTCCTGATATTGCCCATGATTTGCTAGAAGGAGTTGTCCCATATGAAACATGTTTAGTTTTAGAAGCTTTACACACACACAAAGTAATTTCTATTGATTATATAAATAAACAAATTGAAATGTGGCCTTATGGACCTTTAGATTCTATTGATAAACCATCTTTAATAAATAAAAAATGTAAAATAAATCAGACAGCTGCTCGAATGTGGACACTTGTCAGATTACTCCCGTTAATGTGTGCTGCTGTCATTCCTGAAGACAATTCATATTGGAAATTGTTTATAGATTTAAAGGGTATTGTTGAACTTATTTTTGCCCCTGTTCTCACAGTAGACCATATTGCTTATTTAAAAATTAGAATTGATGACCACCTACATTTTTTTAGAGAACTTTTTCCTGATAAAATGATGATACCAAAGCAGCACTTTCTTATTCATTACCCTTCTCACATGTTAAATTTTGGGCCTCTCCGTCACTGTTGGACATTGAGATTTGAAGCGAAGCATTATTATTTTAAGAGACTTGCTGCAATAGGAAAAAATTTTAAAAATATAACTCTCACATTAGCAAATCGCCATCAATTACGTCAAGCATATTATGCTTGTAATTCAAATGGATACCTTCAGCATAATAAATCGGTTGGGATTACCAAACCACTTGAATTAAGTTCTATACAACCAGAAGCTGCTCAGGTTATTGTGAAAGACAAAGGATTTACTAGGGAACTATATTCTGTTTCACACTTTACTATTAACTTTTTAAAATATGTTAGTGGTTTATTTATTGTTAGGAAATTAGTTGAAGAAGAACCAATTTTTTCAAAAATTTTGCTCATTATAACAGATAGTGATAAAGTTTTTTTTCTTTTAGAAGATTATGAGTGTGTTTTCAATGATCATTTTGGTGCATATAAAATTAAAAAAATGTCTAATAAGGACTGTTCAAGATTTTTTTTTATGGATGCAAGTCTCTTGCAATTTAGATATCCATTTTCCAGCTACTACAAAAATGGAAACTGGTACATTGTCTTAAAACATATTTTGGTAACATTAAATGATGTTTCATACATGGAATGTAATACTTAAGATTTTTTTTTGTTACATATAAAAATTGTATAATATTGTGTGTAATATATCTTAAGTGGGCAATTTGAACAGTACAAATCCAAAATGACAATTAAAAAATTGTGTAAGCCTGTTTTGGGTTTAACTGTAGGTATACTATTTTGGTTAATATCAATATATTTAACCATGAAATGTGTTTTGATAATGTTAAGTAATAATTATATGCTGTTTGTGTGGTTTGGTACACTGCAATATGCAATTTTTTTTTTTATGATTAGCTAAAACCGTTCTTTACTTTTAACCTTGACTTATGCTTTTTTATGTGCTTATAAAAATCATTTTTTTATTGTGAAATTGCAAATATACTGATTTGACCAAAGGCTTACTGTCAGAACTTTGCCCACCTAAGATATGAGTAAGTAAATGTCTTCAGAGAAAATTCTATAATTTTTTTTGCTAACTTTATGAGAAAAGTATGTGTCTAACCCATTGGTCTGCAAGCTGTTAAGAATTATTATAAGCATTGCTTGCCTGTTCAAATTAAGTTAGGTTATTTTGTTTATTAATGCATTCAAATTTCTTTAAGATATTTTGAATTTAACTTTTTTTCTTTCTTCACTGTATTTCATTCGTTCTTACTTAGTTATTAGTCTCTGATTATTTTCATATAATACTTTTAGTATTGACAAATGTGTATTATACTTTCCAATTTAGTATTAGTTAAATAAATATCATAAAAGTTATTTTGTTCTTAATTCTTACTATTAAAATTTTGAATAAATTCTGCATACATGGTTACCTGATTATTCTATTGATCAACTAAGTTATAACCAGAAATGTAAGATGTGTTGGGATGCCATAGTTAAATATCACTAACAAGTAATACTTGTAATTAAATCCAATTAATTTAAGCTTCTTAAGAGTGATATTTTAAAATTAATTTTTATTTAAAGTGAGTAACATTTTCCTTGGGGTATTTCTTAAGAAATTTATTCAAAACGCAAAACATTCATTACTAGGATAATAAAATATTAGGTGTTACAAAGTCTAACAGAATTTCCTGACTAAGTTTATTTTAACATTTATGTAATCACAACATTTATATTGTTAAATTTCTATATGGAATTCTTTTTAATTATAACTGTAATTGAATAAGGTTTTATTAATGGTGGCAACAAAGTTGTTATCATAATTGTTGTAATTAAACACCCGATAAATCTTGCAGCACCAAATTATTTTTTATAGCTCTTTTCAAGTCTTTGACCGGAAATATGTCGTCCCAAATTATCCTAAGAGAAAAGGTGATTGAAAGGTTATGGATATTTACGTAAAGCTACCGGCATTTTTACTGGATTTTTCTTCTTTTGATTAAAAGATAACATATTTTGAAACATCAGTAAACTTTTATAATTAAAATTAAAAAAAATTATATTGAGGATTTCAATTACAGATTTGCGAATTGACTTTTAAATATCCTTTTCTGAATCAAAGAGAAAAAGATCTCTAAATTTTCTGTAAACTGTTATACATTTATATAAAACTTAGACATATTTTTCTCTTTGATTCAGAAAAGGATATTTCAAAATTAATTCGCAAATTTGTAATTGAAATCCTCAATATATTTTTTTAAATTTTAATTATAAAAGTTGTTTCAAAATATGTTATCTTTTAATTAAGAGGGGAAAAATCCAGTAAAAATGCCTGTAGCTTTACATAAATATCCATAACCTTTCAATCACTTTTCCTCGTAGGATAATTTGGGACGACAGATTTTGAACACCAAATTTGGTGTGATGCTGCATCGAAGTGGCATATCCTGAATTAGTTAGTAGGACACCCAATTTGGTGTTAAAGCACACCAAATTGATGATGGTGTTTTATTACACCACTTTTGGTGGCAACTTTGTTGCCACCAAAAGTGGTGTTTCTTTACACTAATTAATTTTTGGTGTTTCATTACACCAATTTACAAGGGGTGTTTCTTTACACCGTTTTTGGTGGCAACTTTGTTGCCACCATTTTTGGTGTAAAGTAACACTAATATTTTTTACAGTGTTCTAAAATATCCATACTTAATATTATCAAATATAAAGAGTATTAAGAATAGAATAACAAGGTTTATTGCATGGTTCCCACAATCCTTCAATTTCTGGTACCATTATTACTGAATAGTAATCGTTGCATTATTTAATCGCAGAATTTTTGCCATTAAATAAGGAAGTTCGGAAACAGTGTTGCTCAATGGCACCCATTTGAACCCTATATGGCACCCATTTGGACATATACTTTTTTTTATTATTATTGAAATATAACATTTAAAATAAAAACAACAATAAAACAAACAATTTCGCATGCTGGAGAGTAAAATATTACAGTTTGAAAAAAGAAAGTTTTTCTTGATTTAATCAACAAAAATTGCTTCCTGTTCTAGATTATTCAAAAAGTTCTGGGTAGATTAATCATTAAAGCCATTTAATTTTCTAAGAAAAGTTTCACCATTGAAAAATTAAGCAAAAAAAAAAAAAAAAAAAAAAAAAAAAAAGTAATATCTCAATTTTCATCCGAACGCAAAAACATGAAAACAGCTGTGACGGACACGTGAAAAAAAAAAAAGAGACAGAGAGAGAGAGACAGATGATTTTACGTAGAACAAACATTTGAATGTCACCTGTCAGGTTTCCCTGGCAGCTGCAAGAGTTAAAAGCTATTCTTAAGGGATAATCTTATTGTATATGCTGTGTACTGTTAAAGGCTTTCTTAAGAAAAATCTTAATCCGGCGGGGATCGACCTGAATGTGAGTGGAAGGAATGTTTATTATCGTGGAAGAAGTGTTTCTTTTGTGATTGTAAAGGTATAGATAAGACAGATATTTCACCCATTATTTAGGAAGACAGACCCAATAAGAGGGGATGAAGTGTTGTCAAGGAACCCTTGGGAACAGGCCACGAGATGGTGGATGACGAGAGGGTGAAGTTAGTTTTGAACGGAGGAGCGAAGGAGGGAGGTCGTTCAGAGATTGCGCTCTGAGACACGTGTATGGAGGGAGATCTCTCGAAAGGAAGAGATATAGCGGGTGTGAGATTAATAGAAATCTCGGTTCTGAGTGAATTAACGTAGCCTAACGGTACACAGAAAGTAGTTTTCTGTATTTTTTTTATTTAATGTTGAACCGGATAAGTTACATCCGAGTTTAAGTGCGAATATTGTAAATAAAGTGTTAGTTTAAGTTTAATTGAAAGAGTTAGGTTTTTTTTTTTAATATACATCACGTAACGTGTCCGATATCACGTATTCATATCGGTGGTGGCAGTGTATCAAAAGACCGGATTATACTTCGAAGTTAAGTGGACTGAGAGGGGAATCCGACAATGGTGGCAGCGGTGGGATCTGAATCACCGAAGACCAGTGCCAGTTAGCCGTGTTACAGAGAGTTTGTGCCGGATCGCCCAGCGGAAGTGTTCGTGCCCTATCGTCGTAGACCAGTGCCAGATAGCCGTGTTACAGAGAGTTTGTGCCGGATCGCCCAGCGGAAGCGTTTGTGCCCTATCGTCGTAGACCAGTGCCAGTTATCCGTGTTACAGTCAGTTTATGCCGGATCGTCTAGCGGAAGGGTGTGTGCCCTATCATCGTAGACCAGTGCCAGCTAGCCTATCCTCATTACAGTGAAGTGAACTAGTGGTCGTGCTGTGTTAGTGTAGTGTTGTGTAGTGTTTTTGTGCATAGTGAAGCAAGTTACAGTGATTGTTGTCCGAGAGTGCAATATTTACCCGGGTTAAAAGTGAGCAGAGAATTGCCCCAGCGAATAAAGTACGAGGTAAGGTGTTTTGATAATTTTACTCTACTGACATCCTCGAACCTACTGTTGTTTTGTGTAATTGATGGTAATTTAAGTTAATGCTGTGGTTAATTTATGATAATTTATGTGCAATATAATAATTGGGCTAAATCAAATGAGATATTAACAGCCATTTTACACTATTGTTTTAAGAAAAGGATCTTATATTAATTACTAGAATTGATTTTCAATTTTTTTTTTTACGGATAAGATTAATGATTAAAATTAATGCATTGCGTTAATAGTTGGAAGGAATAACTGAAATTTTAAATTTAAATTATTATTAAAGTAATATTTAAATTAAGTGATATTGTTTTAAGCTTGAAATATTGATAGTAAATAAGGAAGGCAAATTTGTGTAGAAGTTAAATTAAATTGAAATAACCTTCAAGTTAGAATTTAAGGTCCAGAGAAAAAAAAAGGTGCTGTGATTTACTTTTTAGTGTGAGAATTAATTGTGGAAATTGAAATATTTTATTGAGATTAAATTTAGGAATTTATGTGTATTTCATGCAAATTTTTGTTAGGTGGATATCTTTATGTAGTGATTGGCATCAGTGTTTTACTCAAATTGCAACGTATCCGTATTATTGTGTAAATTGTATTTTATTATTTAATTGTATAAATTAAAAATCTGTATTGCATACTAATCAAATTTAAATTATTGTTACTTTGTTATTGGAGGCAAATTGTGGGGTACCATTGTTTAAGGAAATTTATTATTTTATTATTACTTATTTGAAATATGTTAATATGTGGAGGTAAGTTATGAAGGTAGGATTTGAGGAAGTAGTAAGTTGATATTGTGCTTAAGTATTATTGTAGGGTGGTAATAACTGTCGGTAGAAGGTATGGCTTTCTTACTAAAAATAAAAAGGGTGGATCTTCAGGCGATATGTGAAGAGTTAGGAATTGAAGTCTCGGAAGATGATACCAGGTTTAAGCTTAAGAAAAAGATAGTGGAGAGCGACGAATATGAAGAAGGGGCCGTTATGGAATTATCTAACACTATTGTTACGGAGCGGTTAGAAAACTTAGAAAGGGAGGAAAAGTTACAACGAGAAAACTTAGAAAGGGAGGAAAAGTTACAACGAGAAAGGTTAGAAAGGGAGGAAAATTTAAAGTTACAACGAGAAAAGTTAGATAGAGAAGAAAGGTCTGAAAAAATGAGATTGGAACATGAGTTAGAGTTGGAAAGGATAAGAATTCAGAGTTCGACAAATAGCTCTAATGGGACTAGAGAAACTAATCATGAGAGTAGCCTAGAGAAATTGATTAAAAATGTTAAAACTTTGTCTATCAAGGTTCCAGAAGGGACTGAGGGATGGAATCTGTTTTTTAGCAGTTCAGAACGGGCATTCCAAACAAAAAATGTACCGGAAACCCAGCAGGCCGAAATTCTGCTAAATATGTTAGGAGATAAGGCCGATAACTTGCTAATATACACTACTAGGGAACAAATTGAGAGTTATGAGAAATTAAAGGAATTAGTTCTAAGGGAACACGAGCCGACACCGAAGGCGTGTTTGGAAAACTTCAAGAAGGCTAGAAGGAATCAAAATGAAACTCATGTATTATTTGTATCGAGTTTAATAGCAACGTGGTAAAATTATTGTAAGATTAGAGGGGCAGATACGTATGAGAAGGTTAATAAGTTAATTGTCACGGATAAATTGTTAAATACTTTAGATGAGGAAACAGCGACGCATATTGGATTAACTCAGCACAATAATTGGTTAGAAGTTTCTAAAATTGCTAAGGAATGTGATAATTTCTTCGATGCTAAACAAAAATCTTATGCGGTAACTTATAAGGGTTATAAAGGTAAAGAAAAGTATGCAAATAATGGGGATTCTAGAAGGGGAAAAGATGAGGGATTTAGTAGTGTAATTGGAGACAAAATGGGAATAATGAAGTTAGTCCATTTTTTGGTAGAAAACCGGAATATAAGAAACCTAATGATGCGACGCCTACCTGTTTCAAGTGTGGTTTACGAGGCCATGTTTAGCGATTTTGTACAAAAGGAAATAATGAGGGAAGTAATCAAATTAATAAGGGACAAGAACAAAGGGTTAGTATAAATAATGTCTCAGTGCGAGGAATTGGAGAATTGCCAAGGGGAGCGAGTATGGCAAGAACCAGAGCAAAAGGGGATTGGAGAACTAAAGTTATTGGAGAGAAGTTAAATAAACTTGAGAAAGTGGAAGTTAGTGTAAATGGGAAAATAGCAAAAGGATTAGTGGATTCTGGTTGCGAAATAAGTGTCGTTCATAAAGATTTAGTATCGGCTGAAAAACTAAGAGGGGCTGGTAGCATATATTTACAAGATATATTTGGTAAGGCAGTGAAATCGCCATTAATTCAGTTACCTTTAGCTATTCCAAAACGCGGAGAAACTAATGTAATTCATCAGGATGTACTTTGCGCGATAATTGATAACAGTCAGGAACAGGTGATTTTACACCCTGACGTGGCTAATGAATTGTCAGGGTTAAACCACGAGAAATCATTAAGAGAATCGGTAGAAAGGGAATGTAAGGAAGATAGTAGGAATAAAGTGAAGGAAGGGGAAAGGATTAGAAATGATAATAATAACCGTTATGTCGTAGAAACGAGATCGGTAAATTTACAAAGTCATGAGAAGGAAAAAGCCGAGGTGGGGAAAGTAAGATTGATCAAGTTACGGAAAGTAGTTCAAATGTATTTCAGAAATCCCAAATGAATTGTAAAGATTTAGAGAAAGCTTGGGAATTAGCTGAAAATGATCGAGGGTCTTACTATATTGTTAATGGGTTATTATACCATAAAGAGAAATTAGTAGATGAAACTGTAGCTCAATTAGTATTACCTAAAATTAGAAGGGAGGAAATTCTAAAATTAGCGCATACTTCCTTATATGGAGAACATCATGGTTAAGAAAATGTTAGAAAGAATCAAGCATTCATTTTATTGGAAAAATATGGCGGAGGAAGCTAAAACGTTTTGTGAATCATGTGTAGAATGTCGATTAACGAGGGAAATGAATGGGAGTGATAAGGAGAAAGAGGAAATATGTCGACCTGCATTTATAGTTGAGTTAGTGGACGGGAGTAAGAAACTGGTGTATCAAAATGAAATGAGAGAATTTATGGCTAAAAATAAAGTAGTGGATATTGTCTTTGATAGTCACGGAGAGTTTCAAAACCGTGGGAAAACTCTTTTGTTAGATAGAGAACAACCGGGAGTTAAAGGCATAAAGGGATTCGAAATAAAAGGGTTAACCAATATTCAAGTTGGGGACATAAAATCAATCTTAAGGAAAAATAAGGAATTATTTATGGGTCATATACAACTGGTAGAAACGGTGAGAAACCGGATTGGTCGTAAACCGGAGAGGGGTAAGATAAAGCAGAAATGGTACAATGTTCTTATCACGTATCAGGCGGACTTGGTCAGGCAAGTGCCTGATTGGTTAGAGGAAGATTTAATTAAGATATCAGAGGCAGAAGTTAGCCTAATTAGGACCACCACTATGCATCTTGAAAAATTTGTTCGTTTGGTTAAGCTAGGAACTTAACTACAAATTTGGCTTAAACTATTATTCCGAAATAGTGGTAACCGCTACTCAAAAATATACTTTAGTGTTATAGAGGGTGACTATTAAGTTAATTTTAATGTTTGGAATTACTTGCGTTGAAATCGGAAAGATAGTTCCGGAGATATTGAAACTGGGTTTAGTTAGAGAAAACACCTTGAAGGAGGTGCCAGGGGGAAGGGATGTTCAAATGCTCTTCAGCAAATGACTAATTAGCAGGACCACTATGCATCTTTAAAAATTCATTCGTTTGGTTAAGCGAGAAACTTAGTTATAAATTTGGCTCAAAATATCATTCGGAAATAGTGGTAACCGCTACTCAAAAATATTCTTTAATGTTATAGAGCAGCGGTTCCCAACCTGGGGTACGCGTACCCCTGGGGGTACGTAAAAATAATATCGGTAATGGCGGAAATTACAAAAATGAGTTAGCTGAAAACACATAAAGAAAGTTGATAGTTTTGAGTTATAAAGTTAGCCTCATAATTCAAGCTTCATAAGTCCAATATGTTACACTCAAAATGAGGGTAAAGGCCACTAAACCTAATTAGAACTCCTACCATAGGATCCTATTATAGGAGACTTACAAGGAGACCGCCAAACATGATGCGCACAGATTTTGGTGATTTTAAAGTATGTTGTAGGGATCATACCCCTAACCATTCAAGTCAAAGGTTTCCTTCAAATGGGCTTTAGTTTTCGAGAAATTTCGTTTTAAAGTTCAGTATGCATTTCAAATGCCATTACTTCGCGATCCTGGACATGGTCTCCGTGATGCCGTGGTAGCGTTCGCGATTTGAGAGCCGCAGATGGGTGTTCTGTCCTCTCCTGTGACTTTTACCCTTTTTTAACAAATTTTATATATTTGTCGCGTTATAAGTTGTATGCAGAATTATGAATTCTGCAAAATTTGAACTTTTTGATATTTTTCTAATAAATTCCATTTATATTTTCGAATATTGCGTGAAAATTTATAGTTTTTGCGCAATTTTTATTCGAATATTTCTGCTGACGAAAATCCAAACTAATTTATGTCTTGATATCTCGTCTTTTTAAAATGATTATTGTTTACATTTATGTATATTTACTTATTTATTTATTGTATTTATGAAATAATACATTTTTTTTTATTTACATTTTCTATTTTAAAAAAATTTAAATGGTTAAGAAAAAAATAACAAAATAATATATCCTTTTAATATTTGATTTGTTCTAAATATATTGAAATATGTTAACTGCTGTCATACTAAAATATTTATCATCACCGACATCGACATTTTTAGTTTATTAAATATGGGACTAATTGTGTTATATTACCTATCGCAAAAATATTCTAAACAAATTTCGCATTAAAAATTGCCTTTAAATAATTGTTTAAACAATATTGGAAGAATGTATAAATTAGCATATTATATATTCTTTAAATACTTAAATTGTGATAAATATATTTAAAAATGCATTAAATTTGAAAAAGAAATTATTTCAAACGTGGTATTTGTCTGCAAAGGAAGCGAAACGAAATTGATAAAAAGAAAATTTTATTTATTCTGATATTAGAGTAAAAGTCGTTGCAGACGATTTTTTTTTTCAGATATTTTTTATATGTATTGTAATTTACAGACGATTTTTCATTTCCAGTTGAATTTTTCTGTATGGCATCGACTTGTTAGACTGAAAAAAAATAATTGTAATACATTATTTTTTATTTGTGCAAATCAAAAATGACGGTGAGTTTGAACTTTACAGTTAAATGTATTTAAATAACATAAAAAAATATATATATATTTAACTGGCTAAAACTGGATATAATCGTTATTGCTTTAATATTTTATTACTCCTTTCAAGATATGTTTTTGGAATTTCGTCAATAGAAATATTAATTTCAAAACTGCACAAAAAAAAAAAAAAAAAAAAAAAAAAAACCGTAAATTTTTACGAAATATTCGAAAATGTAAATGGAATTTATTAGCAAAATATCAAAAAGTTCAAAGATGCAGAATTCATAATTCTGCATACAACTTAAAACGCGACAAATATATAAAATTTGTTAAAAAAGTCAAAAGTCACAGGAGAGGACAGAACACCCATCTGCGGATCTCCAATCGCAAACGCTACCACGGAACCACTGAGATCCTGCCCAGGATAGCGAAGTAATGACATTTGAAATGCATGCTTAACTTTAAAACGAAATTTCTCGAAAACTAAAGCCCATTTGAAGGAAACCTTTGACCTGAATAGTTAGGGGTATGATCCCTACAACATACTTTAAAATCATCAAAATCTGTGCGCATCATGTTTGGCGGTCTCCTTGTTAGACCTAATAATTCATTTCTAATTCAACGTAATTAGCTCCGCCCATTTTTAATCATATTACACGAGTACTTCTATATTTTTTCCCCAGTCTTCACGAAAACTTCCATTGATCATTATACAATGTTCTTTTCCCACCTCTTTTTTCTTATTGTTTCTTTTTAAAATTGCAAAACGCCTAAAATACGGCAGAGCTGTTGGTTTTAATTTTTTATTTTGAAAACGTTGAAAAGCAGGCCCTTATTTTCGTTTTCGAATAGGCGGAGTTATATCATTAGCGTATATTAATTGGAAAGCTTCCTTCCCTTTAATGAGTATTTAACTTGAAATGTTTGCTTATTATTTGAATGACTTGGTTTTCTGTTTAAATTGGATAACTCGTTGCAATCCGGAATTCTTAAGAATACTGCAACTGCGATTGAAATTAACCTGATGATTCTGGAACTAAAAGTTCTTCGAAACAATCTGATTATTTAGAAATGCAAGAGAACCTGGGCGTAGCTATTATAATAAGCCCGTTCTGAATACTAATAAACCTAATTCTTTAACACTAGAACCGCGGAAAAATTTACTCAAATATTACAAAGGTACTTCACACCAGAAATTTTATTTAAGACTAGCTTACCCACCCGGCGTTGCCCGTGCCAACAACCTTAAATGTACCTGAAATCAGTGTTGAACATTTTTTTATTTTTAAACAAATCTAATGTTGGGGGCCCCACTACCTTAGACAGCAAACACTGGGCGTGCTATACACACTCCCATATATTACCGTAAGTCGAGTCGAAAGAGCCATACCCCTTCATGATCCAGCCCATAGAACCAGAGATAGAAAAGCAACCCTGGTGGTGAAAATCGAAAAGCTCTATCTATGTAGAGTAGAATGAGCCATACCCCGTCGTGATCCAGCCTATAGAACTAGATATAGGAAAGCAACCTTTGTGGTGAAAATCCGAACTAAAATCAGTCAGCTCTATCGATGTCAAGTGGAAAGAGCCATACCCCATTGTGATCCAGCCCATAGAAACAGAGATAGGAAAGCACCTCTTGGTGGTGAAATTCAGAACTAAAATAGGTAAGCTCTATTGATGTTGTGTCGAATGAGCCAAACCGTGTCGTGATGTGACCCATAGAACCCGAGTTAGCTGCAAAATCCTTTAGTTACCTTAGTTAATCATTTACCTTCCACCGCCAGGGGGCACAATATGTTCTATACGAACATAACTGAATTCATTAAGGTTATCGATGTCGAGTCGAATGAGGCATACCCCGTCATGATCCAGCCCATAGAACCAAAGATACGAAAGCGCCCCCTGTTGTGAAAATCCGAACTAAAATCAGTAAGCTCTATTGATGTCAGGTGGAAAGAACCATACTGTAATGACTTAACGAACTCCAGTGATCCAAGGTGATGATTAACATCCAGCACTTTTTATTAGGCATCATTGATACGCAAGTTAAAATAAGATGAACAATTAAAAAACATTACACTCTGCCATCAAAACCCCAGCGTACACAACCATCATATACTGTTCACGCGCACACATCATTTTCGGCTCACCATCGTCTGTTCAACTCTCTCTGCATCTCTCTTAGCGTAGCTCGGTTCACTTCTTTTTGACCTACCAACTAACATCTCTTGCAGTCTCTTTGCATATCGAAAACTGTCCTTTTGATTCGATTACACGGCTTACACGGCAGTCAACCTCCGAAGCTAGGCGACAAAACCATGGACAAAAACTGGACAACTCTAGGCCAGCAACTCACGAGTCAGGCTAGGCCATAGATTTCTTCGGTCGTTACACTGCTCTCATTGGCTGGCTGCTTCGTTGTCACGGATGGCGTTGCCGAGGCTATTTCATGGGAGGAGCTTGAAATAGCCTCGAACCCAAAATTCCATATACACGTTTTAATTTTTAAAAAAAAATCTAAATTAAAATTTAAAAATCCGGCCCCGAGGTATACTGTCCGGTGACAACATCTACACATGACAAAAATTTTAGAGTCCTAGGTGTTATAATTACGGAGAAATCCGCGGGCAGGCAGGCAGACAGACACTTACTCTTTTATAGAGATAGAGATTATTTAACATATTTATTTAAGTTATTTTTCGTTAGTATGTATTTAAAATATTTGGTAAACAAAATTCTGGTGCGAATAAACAGCTATTCATTTGGTACGGGTCATAGTGACCCGTCATCGCGGTTCTAGTGTTAAATAAAATTGAAAACATCAGTGCTCCCTTAATGAAAAGGAAATATAATAATGCATAATTCTTGAAATCTGGATTTTCATGCATGAGAGATGAAGATTTTAATAATATGTGGAAGAAGATAGAGGGGGGTGTGTGTGAATAATAAATAGGGGGTACTCCGAAATGAAAAGTCTAAGCAAGGGGTACATGAAAGAAAAAAGGTTGGGAAGCGCTGTTATAGAGGATGACTATTAAGTTAATTATAATGTTTGGAATCACTTGTGTTGAAATCGGAAAAATAGTTGCTGAGATATGGAGACGGAGCATAGTTAGAGAAAAAACCTTGAAGGAGGTCCCGGGGGGGGGAGGGGATGTTCAAGTGCCCTTCAGCAAATGACTAATTAGGAGGACCAATCTGCATCCTTAAAAATTCGTTCGTTTGGTTAAGCTAGGAACTTAATTACAAATTTGGCTTAAACCATTATTTGGAAATAGTAGTAACCGCTACTCATAAATTTAGTTTAATGTTTTAAACGGTGAATATTAAGAATAATGTTTGGTGTCACTTGCGTTGAAATCGGAAAGATAGTAGCTGAGATATGGAAAAGGGGTCTAGTTAGAGAATAAACCTTGAAGGAGGGGCCGGGGGGGAGGGGATGTTCAAGTGCCCTTCAGGAAATGACTAATTAGTAGGACTACTATGCATCTTAAAAAAATCGTTCATTTGGTTAAGCTAGGAACTTAATTACAAATTTGCCTTAAACTATTATTCGGAAATAGTGGTAACCGCTACTCAAAAATTTAGTTTAATGTTATAAAGGGTGACTATTAAATTAATTATAATGTTTGGAATCACTTGCATTAAAATCGGAAAGATGGTTGCTGAGATATGGAAACGGGGCGTAGTTAGAGAAAAAACCTTGAAGGAATGCCGGGGGCGGGGGGATGTTCAAATGCCCATCAACAAATGACTAATTAGGACCACCACTATGCATCTTTAAAGATTGATTAATTTGGTTAAGCTAGGAACTTAAATCGAAATTTGGCTTAGACTATTATAACGAAATACTGGTAACTGCTTTCTAGAAATACACCTTGAAGCTATGAACGCTGATTTGGAACAAAATGGAACTAAATGGAGAAGCTCCGAACATTATTAGCTGACATTTAAAAAGCGGTATTCTGTAAATAAAACATCAACTAAACGCTACGGTTGAAGCTAAAAATGTTAAAATTGTTAAATGTAATTAGACACTTACCCCTCTCCATCAACACAAATATAGCAAATAATCTGTTAAATAAAGTTTTCTGTATTAATAGGCTCTATCATAATAATATATGTCCTGTTTTAAAAAAAACATTAAACCCAGCTAATTATCATGAAGAAAAACGTGACAGGAAAACGTTTCAAACAGATGGCGTCTGTGTAATTTGATCCATATTGAAACTATTTCGTTATGAGTCCTTATCTATGCATCGTTACTCTGGTTTATTTAATGTCGTCTGTGAATATTCTATACAACCAACCAACCGAGGAAAAAAAAGCGTATTTTTGATGAGAGTTCTTTGTGCATTTTAATTAATATTTCAGTTAGTAATTAAAATATTAAAATTCTAAGGTTCAGGTGCACCAGAAGAGGGCTTGGACTACCTAAATCTAAATTTTCAGGCTTCTAGGTGGGCTAGATTTTGCTACCCGTCGCAGACAAACACACACACACACACACACACACACACAGAGCGAAACTTTCTGTTATTAGTATAGATAATTTTGAAAATAATATTTTTTTTTTGTAAGAAACACATTAAAAATAACTAGGGAATCGAACCCGGGCTTCCCGGGTTACAGAACGCAGTCTAAAACCATTTTTCCCCTAAATCTAATAGATTTTTCATATTTTTATATGTCAAAGTTGCTGCATTTAGTGATTTTTTTTATTGGTTTCTTTGCTTTTCTTGTGGGTGAAGCGCTCATACATGCGGTATCCAGTTTCTTTTTTTTGCTAAGCGTTTACACATGCGATATAGTGATCGCGACATTAACGAATTTCAAGGGTTTTGTTTATTTTTTATTTTTTTGGTATTATTAATATAATAATATATAATAATATTCGCTGCATCCAGTGATGCTTCTTTGTTAATTTATTATTCATCATCTTATGCATGCGATATAGTGATCGCGATATTAACGAATTTCATGTATATTCGTTTTTTCCAACTTCGCAATGACCGTTAACATTATTTGTAATACTGATGAAATATGAATTAAAACGTTGTTTCTTACTGCTCATATTAACTTTTTATATGCATTTTTATTAAATTTGTGAAATAATTTTTTTATATTTTATTCATAAAAATGCATTATCTAAAACAATATCTTCCGTTTATATTGTCTGTTAAAATATCCGATGTTTGTTTGTGGTCTAAACAAATAATTTTCTTTTAAATTTTTAAATTATTACAAAGCTTCCTTTTCTCCAAAATCGTCTGAACTAATCAAATTTTGTATCCGGTATAACGCTACTCTCATATAAAGGCACCCTATTCTTGTGACGTTTTTATTTCAAAATTCATTAATTTTACTACCTGTAACTATTTAAAAATTTATAATGGCAGCATTCTTCCATTTGTTTATTGGGCGTTTCAAAATTCATGCTTAAAGTTTATTTTATAAGCCATAAAAAAACAGGCATTTAAGATATAGTTTTCAAACAAATTGCATTTGAAAGTAAATTTTTTTTCCTCTATAACGGTGTAAAAATTGAAAATGTGCTATGTTTAGAAATTAAAAAAATTGCCATAGCAAAAATCACAAAACCGAAATTTCATCGTCAGCTGTTGCCATTCGCAAAATGACGTATGCGTTACGCACGGACACGTTTGGCCTTTATAATATAGATAGATAGATAGATAATGTTATAAAAAAAATCATGCTTTTCAAAGTGAAAACTAAGTTAGAACCAAAGATTTAATCTAGTTACTAGATTATATCTCGCATAAATAATATGATTTACTTAATCAATACTATTAACAATAAATTTAACATATCAGTAAACTAATCAATATTATATCCCATATAAATAATATTTACTAGTTTTATTTAGAAACTTTCGTGTTTACACAAATATAGCAAATGAACTTTCCCAATTAAAACAAAAAAAAATAGAGATTCTTGTTTTAATCAGAAATATTAGTTTTTATTAATTTAATTACAATCAGTTAATTAAATTAAATTTTTAATCATTGACTTAATAACATTTTTGTTATTAAATTCGAAATCGAAAACTGAGAAATCATAAATTACGTTTATTTTTACTTTAATGCAAATATATCCGATATCTATAGCAATAAAAGAAAGTTTCGCTCTGTGTGTTTGTGTGTGTGTGTGTGTCTGTTGGCGATGGCTAGGAAAATTTAGCGCACCTAGAAGTCTGTAAATTTAGATTTAGGTAGTCCAAACCCTCTCCTGGTATACCTGAGTCTCAGAATTTTAATATTTCAATTATTTACTGAAATATTAATTAATATTCACAAAGAACTCTCATCAAAATTACGCTTTTTTCCTCTTGGGTTGGTTGGTTGCATCGATTCTTCACAGAAGTAATTAAATAAACCAGAGTAGCAATGCATACATAAGAATTTCTGACTAAATAGTGTCAATATGGATTGAAGTTATCAGCGCAGAGCCATGAGAATGTCGCGCCACCTGCACATGACAAATTACACATACGTCCCCCTGATTGAAATATTTTCCAGGCACATTTTTCTTAGTCTGGTTTAAGTTTTTTTTTTTTTTTTTTTTTTACATGACATATATTATTATGATAGAGATTGTTAATAAAGAAAACTTTATTTAACAGATTCTTTTTTATATTTGAGGGAATGAAGACGGGCAAGGGTCTAATTACATTTAAGCTTCAAGATGTATTTCTAGAAAGCAGTTACCAGAATTTCCGAATAATAGTCTAAGCCAAATTTCAAATTAAGTTCCTAGCTTAACCAAATGAATCAATCTTTAAAGATGTATTGTGATCGTCCTAATTAGTTATTTGCTGAAGGCCACTTGAGCAACCCCCCCCTTCCCGGCCCTTCCTTCAAGGTTTTTTCTCTAACTCTGTAAACCAAATTTGTAATTAAGTTCCTAGCTTAAGCAAGCGAACGAATTTCTAAAGATGCATAGTGCTCCTCTTAATTAGTCATTTGATAAAGGGTACTTGAACTACCCTCTCCCCTCGGCACCTCACTCAAGGTTATTTTCTATAACTGTGCCTTATTTCAATAACTGGGATGTTCCAATCTTCTCCATGAAACCAGCTCAATTTTGTCGTGCGCCCACTATACAGTAACGTAGGCAGCGGGGACCTATCTCAGAAGTTCGTTCGGAAAGAGGTTTGTTTAGAACAAAATGCTCCCCTGGCGGTGGTAGGGTTTAAATAAAAGATTTTCCAGAGCGTACGAACATGCCCGGGTTTTTTAAGAGATTAAAGTTTATTACAAGGGCTCGGGCAACGCCGGGCGGGTCAGCTAGTTAAGATATAAAATAACTTATTTCATTTTTTATTGCAAATTTTCCTACATAAAACAAACAATATGATAAACGACTAGTTTTTAATATTGCACATTTTCCAGATCGCTTATACATATGAAACACGTGATTTAATGGCAGGAAGAAGCTTCTTTGATTTCAGCACAGTATTGGAAAAGAAACAAGATTTAATGTTTTTCTGGAGCGGGTAAACATCTTGACATCTAAGCTAGGAATAATACAAGATATTTCTTGTCAATAATAAATAGACTCGAAGCAATATTATTATTATTGTCTACAATCTTACTCCGTGAATGAATCGGAGAAGGTTTTTCAAAAAAGCCTTATCGTATTTTTAATTGATTATTGGGACATTTCTTCCAATAATTGGAAGGGGAAGAGAGAAAAAAATGGAGTCTATTACTTATTTTTAACTTAACTAACCTGAAAATTTCCAGGCTCGGAATGAACATTATTTTTTGCATTATTTATCCTCTTTAGAGGAGAAGAAGGCCCACCTGTTGCAACAAAAATCCGGGAACTCCGGGATCTCTATCTGTATTTATTTTACCTCGTATAAGGAGAAGGCAGCTGACGTCACCGTTGGTTAAATTCCTATTGGTTCGCAAGAAAAACCTGTTCATTCTTTATGACTCCTACTGTACACATGAGATGGGGCGATATGATTGGTCTACGTTAAACTGGTCTGTGATATGATTGGCCTACGTTGCCATAACGATTCCTGCAATGATCTCCAAGACAAAAATGTAGTGGTAGATTGGTTGATGGAACTGTTTGTTTGTAAACATGCCCTTTCCTTATTGCAAATCATCCTTCCTTCTTAGCCTCACAGGCACACGTCTCTGACATCATTGAAAACCAGTTCGTCGTCTAAGACACCTGGGGGGACCTTCTGATCTCGACCTCCTACGCAACATTGTACTTTGTTCTCTCTTTTATTAATTATTTTTAAAAAGACCCTGAGTTAAGAAGAAGGGCAGCCACCAAAGAGTTCCATGATTCATAAATCAGAGATCACCCACAGCTAGAGTTGCAAAGGCTAGAAAAAACCCGGGAATAAACCGGGTTTCTTGGGAAGAAACTTGGTTTTTTGGGAATAAACCAGGTCTTTTGGGAATAAACCTGGGAGTAAACCGGATCTATTGGAAATAAACCTGGGAATAAACTGGTTTTTTTGCAACTCTACCCACAGCCTCATGGGACGATTACAGTCGGCAAGAACTCAACAAGCAGAGGATATTTATTTCCTGAGAAAGTCTATTTTTGTTTACCTTTTTTATCGGAAATATTTAGATACGACTTTCCACTTTTAACAAGACTTCCATTCTTGGGCTCTCTAAAAACCTAATATTTTTTGCATGTTTTGTAATATATAAAACAGCTCTACAATACCGGAGTTCAACCTTAGAGTGATATGACTTACAATACATTTACCTACATTGCAGAGAAATAGTTCAAAAACTGTCAACCATTTTGATTTTTTGCCAACTTTATTAATTTTTCTTAAAATCTATATAAGATATTAAAGCAACAATGAATAAAAATGTAAATACTACTACAGTGGCTCATTTTGTTTAAAATTACATTTTGATTTTGGGGATGGTCATTCGGACTGATCGACACCTGAACTTCGAACTCACTGAAAATATTTTACAGCGAAGTTAAGCCTCGATAAGATGTGAACGTTGCAACAGTCATATTTCGAATTTTGAATTCCGTCTTCATGCGGGGGTAAGTGTGAATGCGACAGTCATGGGCTGCGAGATTTTCTGGCATACGGGGAGGTAGACTAGAGATGGTATGAATGTGCCATTTCGAGTCACGCCATCGTAGTCCGGCTGGGCGATCAAGAAGGGCTGCATAATGAAAGACCCAACCGTTGGCGGATTTTGCGGCATTGCAAACGTCATCGGCAGGTGTGGGTTGTTAGGGGGAGGTGGTGGCATTCCAGAGGGAAAACCGTCCTGCGCCGACATCTTAGGCGATGGGGCTTCTGGAGGAGTTGAAATCGTAGGGGGCTCAGCAGGATTGGAAATGTCGGAATGAACGGATTTCTCATCGCCGGACAGGTTATCAAACTGTTGTTTTGACTCCATGATCTCGTTGTGGTGTTGTCTATTGATATGTATTCTTAGCACATTCCAAACTCTGGTCATAAAACCACAAAATGGACACCTGAAGGGCTTTACACTCTTTTGGAGCATCGAACCTCTCTTGTGTGTCACATGGATGTGGGCTAGACAGAGTTCTCGACTGTGGAATTTTTTACTGCATTTACTGCATCTATATCTCTTGATTTTGCCTTTGCCTTGGAGGTCACTCGTTTTTTTATGGAAGCTACAAGGTCTTCTAAATGAAGACGACAGCTGCGATGTCATAATTAGCGTCTGGGACAAATCTTTAACATTGAGACCTGTGTCTTTGTGGCTCAGAAAATGAGATGGTCTTGGAAGATTGTTCCCGCTGACAGGTGATGCGCTTCTGTTGATCGAAACAAGTGCCATCGCCGTTGTCGATGAGTCCGTCGCCGTCGACGTTTTGATAATACTTGAGTTGCTGTTGGCGGCGACGATCTCGTCTGACGTCTGACGGGAACCTTCTTGAAAAATGCCATGAGTATTCCGTTTATGAACTGTTAGAAAATACTTGCTGCATAACTCTTTTTGGCAAATATCACACTGCACGCCTCTTATCGTACTAATGCGTGCTGCTTCGTAAGGTGGATTGTCGAGGTTTATGCCATGCATCTTTAGTATGTGCGTTTTAATGAAGTATTTGTTGTACAGTTCTTTATTGCATATGTCGCAGTAATTTCGACCCGTAAGACTACGTGGTTTATACAAGGAAGAAACAACATTTGTTGAAGAATGAAGATTTGGGAGATGGGTTGTATGAGCTGCGGCCATTTGTGAAATACTAGATAAATTGTTAGAGGATACGTTAGTAGTGGAACTTGGCAAACCAATATTATGACCTATGATACACATAGGTGACATCTTGGGAATTGTGAGGTTGCTTTTTAAATGCCCAACATTAGAAACATGATTCATTGTTGACATAGGTGTAATGCTGAGAGTACGGGATGAAGTAGGAGTAAGTACATAGCTGCCGAGACAAACTGGGGCAGCTGTACAAGAAGGCTGAGTGGTAGGTAAAGATATAGAGGGACTAGAAACTAAATATATAGATGTAGCAGGTGTATTTCCTGAAGTTATTATAGGTATTTGGGAACTCACAGACGAAAAAGACGTTAAACCTGGATGCAGCTGACTTCCAGTGCACGAAGTTGGCGTCGTAACACCAGTGCAAGGTGCTGATGAACTGTTTGGTACAAAAGGATCTAGAGCGTTTGAAATAGTGTTATTTACAATAGTCTTCATTTGGCAGACTTCTTCTGCAAGGGATATTTGGGGATTTGAACTTATGTCCATTGGAAGTCCATGTATATTTTGTTTATGTGTTTTCAGGGAAAATTTGCTGAAAAATTCTTTCTGACAAATTTCACAGTATGCTTCTGAATCTACTGATGGTGATGTATTATTAAAGTTCACTCTCTGAAAATCAGCAGAATTTTCAGAAATTTTCGGTTGCCCGTTAGATTCGGAATTATTTTGGCCAGTACCATGACCATATTCGTTAGGAAAAACGCCATGCTCATTCATCATATGAACACGGAGGAAATACTTATTGTCGAATTCAAGTCTACAAAGATTACACAGAATCTTGTTGCTCTCAGAACCGGCTGAAGCATTAAGGTCTCTTATCATACTTTGTAATTTTTGCAAATCTTGAATAGCTGCATCTTCTTGAAAATATGTAGGAGATGTTTCTGATAATAAGGATGTCTGAGGAAGTGAAATGGGTAGATGAGGTTTTAAAAATTCATTTTCTTTATTTTTCTGATTATTATGGTCAACAGTTGGAGAGTTCGGTTTCGATTTACTCTCTTCTTTAATATAAGGAATGTTGTGAGAGTAAAATTTATGCATTTTTAACAAATAAAGACTAGAAAATGGACTATTACAAAATTCACAAGAAAGTTCCCCTGTCAGTCTTTCAAAGATCAATTCAGGTGTAGGTTCTTGAAGCAATCCTTCAAGAATGCGTCCGTCTTCAAAAAATAATTCACCTTTCTCATTCAAGTGGCTTCCTTGACTAGAAGATGTTGGTTGGCCTGGCCTACCTGGAGAAATTTCTGGCATGTTGATGCCATGCTCTTTCAATTTGTGAGTTCGAAGAAAATATTTATTGTAAAATTCTTTGCAACATAACTCACAAAATGCATCAGAATTTATCACTCCCATTTCTCTCAACTTTTCAGGAGAAAAAACATGAGACATAGAATTTTCATTTGATGGCGTTTGATTTCCCGGGGAGAGGAGACTTACGACCATTTCACCAGAAGTAACTGGAGGACATGAATTGGAAGATGAATTTGGTGGTACAGCCCCAGCGGAAGATATATCAGGTGTCCCTGGTTTATGATTATGCACATTAAAAATGGAAAAAAACTCTAATTTTTTTGGATTGTTAGGAGGATCTGATTTGTTTTCATCCTGGCATTTTCCCCAGAAACTAGGTGCTGATGTCAATGCAAGAGCAGATGTGGTCATAACAGGAGAGTTATTTGTAGTATCTTGAGAAGTTGTACAGGGTGAAGTATTTTGATAAGGTTCTATTATACCATGGTTCTTCTGTCTATGTTTCTTAAGAAAATATTTATTGCAAAATTCTTTCTGGCATATTTCACAGTAAGATTCCATATTAAAGATACCAGTTCTTGCCTGAAGTGGTTCAGCAGTCGCAGCCTGGAGCATATGAGGTATCGGAATAGGATTGTTTAAACTAGGAGATATGAAGGGACCACCATATGGTGTGCTTACAATTGTTTCGACAGAGTAAATTCCATGCTTCTTAGCCTTATGCGTTTTAAGGTAATATTTATTGCAAAACTCCTTATTGCATAATTCACAGTAAAGTTCCAAATGGGAAATTCTAACATCCTGTCCAGAATGTGAATTGCTGTTAGTTGCTGGTGGTGTTTGTCCCTGAGGAATGACAGGAAATAGGAATGGCATCATTGGATTTGGAAACATTGAAGGCAGTACAGGCATATTTCCAGGCTTCGATTCATCACTTCTGCTGAATGGAATGAATGGCGGAATTGGAGGAAATGGAAAATGGGGATTTTTATATTCCCTATTTTCATTTATGAGCCCATCAGAAGGACTATTTCTTGTTTGATCGACAGAAATTATTTGCTGTAATGACATATCATTGCAAGATTTTGGAGAGTTTACTTTGGCTGTTTCACTACTTCCTTCCCTGTTGTTATTACCTGAGGTAGTTATGTTGTAAGATTGTTGCTGGAGCTGCCTTTCCAGTTCTTTCTGAACATTACGTTCCTCTCCTATGTGTACCCTGAGCATATCACCAGTTTCAGAAGTTTCACTGTAGTGACGACACCTTGCAGATGGTGCCAAAGGGCTGTCTTCAAATTTAGTTTCAACTTTGTTCTGCAAATCAAGGGCTTCGTCACTCGGCTCATCGATGATCGGATTACATTCTTCGCTTTCTGGAAAAGGCATCACAGGTGTTGTTTGATATCTCAAAGGGTTGCTTTGCTTGCGTCGTTTCTTTGTCTTGGGCTCTTCTATTGTACTGTTCTCGCAACTAATTGGAGGTCTTCTGTTTTGGTTCTCACTACTGTTGCCATCTTCATCGCCCGAACAAGTCTGGCTCTCCACAGGTGGGGGTGATGAATGTTCATTTGAGCTACTATGATGTATAAGCTCAATGGGCTCCATCATATCGGAGCTCATTCACATCGCCATTGACTTCTTGACAGCAATTCCAAACATATCACAACAACTTTGTTGCATTTTCTTTTCTATTATTGTTTCAAAACCTCTTAAGAGTCCATGTACGCATCCTCCATTGTCCTTTTAACAAGGAGGTGCATTTTAAACCTGTAAAGACAAAAAAAGATAATTAATGTACTAATAAATAAAAAGTAATTAATTTTACAATGAATTAAGTTATTAAAAAAAAAACATGAGATCAAATGAGAGAACTGAGATCTTAGTAAAATGTGTATTAAATTAAAATAAGGAAACAAAATCATACGTTAAGCATAGATTATTAAATACTTTCCAACATGTCAGAATAGTTTATCGTCGTTTAATAAGTTTAAGAAGATACCTAAGTACACTCTCAGAAAAAACTGTAAATTTATGAGCGTTTGCCCTTCAATTTTCACGGGCAACAGTCTTATTTGATGAAAAACCGGTCTGATCCACTAAATAAGCGGCCTTATCCCTTAGATTCTTAGAAAATTAAGAGAAATCCACATATTCTTACAGTTCTAGCCCATATAAGCCCAGCAAAAATACGGTACGACCCCATACATTGTCCTCCGCTAGGGTGTAACCCTTCATTTTACTCGTGTTTCGAAAATTTTAACCCGCCAAAACAGCGATTCTGTGATGATTATCTAACGTGCTACGTGCTACGGAACAGTAAGCAAAGTGTTATTGTGTTTTAAAGTGCATTATATCCTGTGCATTATAATGCTATATTACTTTGCCCCGTAAAATTACAGGCTGCACAAAATGATGGGCATGGATTTTTTTTTTTTACGGGGTATGACTGGAATATCTGTTGTCGGCCTCTTCCCGTAATTTTACTGCAATTTTTTTACAGTGTAGGCACTGTAGAAAATACATAAAACATTTGAAGATCTGATTTCAGAAATTACCGTCCATAGCCGGAAAGGTACTCCGAATCTTTTTAGTATCTAAATTTTTTGTGCACAGTCCAGTATATTACCTACAGATTTTTATACAAGCCACATATAAAGCTAAAATTTAATTCTGGCAAAAACACGCCTAAAATTACTGAAATCACACTTCCAGGAATCACTCTTCATAGCCGGCCATGTATCCACTTCTTGCATATCCCTGTATATGATTTTATTTATATTCTACAAACATATCTTAGTATAAATATAAATGATCTTTAAAATGCATAGCTCAATTTAAAAACACCTTTAAGCAATTTACACTCATGCTCAGTAATACTTACGAATACTTTTGTGTACCCTGTATATGATCCATAGAATATATACAGGATGCACCACATAGATACCCTAGATAATACACTGCAAAAAATAACTGTTGATTTTACAGTATAAAACTGGCGCCACAGCTGCCAGTATTATACCGTAAAATTAACAGTATTAAATAGTAAAATAAGCAGTAATACGCTGCCGCGCAAGCAGTAATACGCTACCGCGCATTACTGCTTTTTTTACCGCGCATTACTGCTTATTTACTATTTAATACTGTTAATTTTACGGTATAATACTGGCAGCTGGGGTGCCAGTTTTATACTGTATAATCAACAGTTATTTTTTGCAGTGTATGCGAACATTTAGTTAAACTTAAAAACGCATATCATAACTAAAAATGCATTTCCAGCTTGCGCATCATATTCTACAGCAAGCATCTTGTATTAAACCTCTGCAATGTATATCAATTCCATCATGTTTGAAATTATGCAGCGTATTTTTAAATAATCTGGTAAACAGTTTTTTCCCGTTATCTATTATATAACCTATTTCTTTTGTGCGAGCCTGTAAATGAATGATAATTGCTTTCCACTCTATATTTACAGACAGCATATTTTAATGCAACTCAGAAATTCATATAAATTTCATTATGTTTGCAAAATTGTAACATTATTAAAAGACATCGCAAATGATTTTTCCCCTTAGACAATAATATAACGGAATTCTTTTGAGGGCACCTGTAAATGAACATTAAGTGCTTCACATAACAAGTTCAGAAGTAACCTTCTTATAAGGCACCTCAATAATGTATATAAACTTCATTATGTTCCAAATAGTGTAACAGCAATGAAATACACCGCAAATTATTTTTCACCATGAACCGTAATGTAACGGAATACTTTTGAGTGCTCCTGTAAATGAACTTTGAAGGTTACACACTTCATTTTCGATACCGAACATGCCATAGCAAACCTAAATAACATATATCAATTACATGGGAATCTGAGTATATTTACCCGAGTTAGAGCTCGGACAGACGGACAGACAAACCGATACTTTTCAACTATATGTTGGAGAGTGTTAAAAAAAATGGAGACTGAGAAGCACTATTTTGAAATCTCATTACAAAAATAATATTAGAAATTGTGAACTACGGCAATTGGAGCTTCTCTTAAATATTAAATAAATCCTTTTCTTCATAACAGTTAGTATAGGTAAGGAAATTTCTCATACCTGTTAAGTCCTGTTAACATCAGTAATCCAGTACGTATCGGAGTATTGAGTAATCCATTTTATATGGTTCGAAATGTCCATAAATACCAAAGTATTTCTCTCACTGAATGAAAACACAATTAAGTAGAAGCACACTATATTTAATGAAGAAAAGAAAAAAGAATTAAATTTACATTAAATTAGTATTAGTTAGAACAATTAATTTTCAGAGAATTTTTCTGCAGTTCTTTAGTCAAAGAGAGCTAGATAGAGACTGTTTTTATTTAGTTCTGAGATGTGAAAACATCAAAGTCAAGTGTGACGTCACTGAGTCTTGAACTTTAGAGTTCACATAAAGTCATCAGTTTTTAACGAGTATTTCACAGATCATTCACAGAGACGAGTATTTCACAGTAGAAAAATACTTTTGCCCGGCACACGTGTTCAATTTCATCTCCTCGTTGCAGTCACTTATTTATTTTATCGGAGGATAATTAGGTTGATTCATGATAAAATGTTTATAGTTCTGAAATTACTTTTCTATCACCCCTGCTTGATTTCTGAAGTATAAATATTCTCGAGGTTTAAACTTATCCTGTGTTTTGTAAAGTCAGGTTTGGGAAGGGGCTTCGTGAGGATGTCGGCTGTCATAATTTTGGTTGGGCAATATTGTAGATCTATTATTCCCTTTTCCTTAAGATCTTTTATACTGTTGTATTTGATGTCGATATGTTTGGTTTTTGAATGATGTTTATAATTTTTAAACATATTGATACAGGCTTGATTGTCCTCGAATAGAATTATTCCCAAATTTTGTTGTAGATCAAGATCCTTTAGAAGATTGATTATCTAAACTGTGCTGAAGTTGCTGCTGTGATATATTCAGCCTCAGCGAATGATAATGCAACTGAATTTTGTTTCTTAGTTGACCAGGAAATTGCTGTATTTCCTAATTTACATAAATTGCCCGTTTTTGATTTACGGTCATTTTTATCCCCTGGCCAGTCAGAGTCAGCATATGTTGTTAGAATTGGCTCATTTTCTTTACTAATAATTAATTTTAGTTCTTGTGTTGTTTTTAAATATTTAATAACCCTCTTTACTGCGTTCCAATCCTTTTCTCTGGGTTTTTCGTTTCTACGACTTAGGATGTTCACAGCGGCGGCAATGTCTGGTCTGGTTATTGTAGCTATATATAACAACGTACCAATTTCTTGCCTGTATTTACTGTTATTAGGAAGTAAATTTTCCTCATCAATTATATTTAAGTAAGGATTCCATCGGAGTATCACAGGGTTTCGCGTCCTTTAAATCGAATTTTTCGATCAATTCTTTTATCTTATTTCTCTGATCAAGTGCGAAATTACCTTCTTTACTTCGTTTTATATTTATTCCCAGATAATAATTTACAAGTCCTAAATTTTTGACTTCATATTCCTTTTTTAGTTGTTCTATTATTTCATTTATTTCTTTAGTTTCCCCTGAAATTAACAAGTCGTCAACATAAATAATGATATATGTTGTACTATCCTTTAATTTTCGTGTGAAGAGACATGGATCGGAGGTGCTTTGCACAAAACCAAGTTTAGTTAAACTTTCTTCTAGTTTAATATTCCATGGTCGTACGGATTCTTCAATCCATAAATTGATTTTTTTAGTTAGATTTTTTTAGCAAATTTTATTTTCCTCTCCCGGTTTTACATGCCCTTCTAGTTGTGACATATAAACTTCTTCGTCTAAATTTCTGTAGAGGAATGCAGTTTTTATATCTATATGATTTACATCTAAATTTTTATACGCTGCACATGCTAGAAAAGCTCTTATAGTTGTATACGTTACTACTGGAGCGAACGTTTCGAAATAATCGGTTCCGAATTTTTGAGAAAAACTTTTAGCTACTAGTCGTGCCTTATATTTTTCTATTTCATTATTTGGATTATATTTTAACGCAAATACCTATTTATTACCAATAATTTTTATTCCAGGTGGTGGATCAATTATTTCCCCTGTTTTGTTTTTTTCTTAATGAATTAATTTCTTCATTAGTTGCTTCGTACCATTTATTTCTATCATATGGGTTTTCGATTTTCGCTATATCTTTCCACTCTGTTGGTTCAACAATTTCATTTTGTTTAGTAATATAAGCGAATCTATCGGGCGGAACACCCCTGTTTGATCTTTGAGATCTTCTAGGTTCGTTATTTGTTAAATTTTCCTCATTGTCTGTTTGTTTATCTTCCTTCATGTCTATAAAGAATTTTGAGGAATCTCCCCCTGCTTTTTCAGGTTGTTTTTGAACTTCTAATCCTTCTCTCATATCAATGTTTGGTGTTGTTTCGTTGAATTAGAGTTTTCTATAAATTTAACGGTTCTAGCCCTTATTACTTTATTATTACCAATGTAAATCCTATATCCTTTGGATCTATTACCGTAACCAATGAATGTTCCCTTTATTGCTTTATCATCGAGTTTTCATCTTTGGGATTTGTCATGATAAGCATAAGCTTTGCAGCCAAATACTTTTATGTTTGCTAAATCTGGTTTTTTATTTGTCCATAGCTGATATGGAGTTGAATTGTGCGACTTAGTTGGAAGTCAGTTTATAAGATACACAGCTGTATGTAAAGTTTCGGCCCAAAATTTATTTGGTAGCTTGGCTTCCGATAATAGGCACCTTGTCATTTCGACTAAAGTCCTGTACTTTCTTTCCGAAACACCGTTCTGAGGTGCACAATGCGGAATAGTGAACTGGTGATATATACCTTCATCGTTTAAGAATATTTCTAATTCTTCACTTGTATATTCACCCCCATTGTCTGATAGAATTTCTTTAACTGTACGACCAAATTTATTTTTCGTTATGGCTACATATTCCTTTAATTTGGTAATTACCTCACTTTTCTTCTATAAAAGAAATACCATTGTAAATCTGCTATAATCATCTGTGAATGTGAGAAAATATTTCTTTCCTCCTATGCTTCCTGTCTGCATCGGGCCCCATACATCCGTATGTACCAGATCGATCGCCTTCTTAGCTCTGTTCGTACTCTGTTTTGGATACAGTGCATTTGTTAGTTTACCTTTTATGCAACTCTCACAAATTACATCATGTTTGCAATTTTGAATTTCTAAACCTGTGGCTAAATTGTTGGATAAGAGTTGTTTAATTGTATTTATATTTCTATGACCTAATCTGTTATGCCAAAGCTCAATGAAGTTTTCATTGAGTTTTCATTCTTGCATTGTTCAGCAAAATTGACATAGATTTCTTACTTAGGTTTGTATAGGTCAATTTCATATAAATTTCCTCTCATTTTTCCTTCTAAGAGAGTTTTTCCATTATAGGATAAGTTGCAGGTGTTATTTGCAAATATGAATTCATAACCGTGCTTTGTGGCTTTAGTAACCGACATTAAATTTGATTGAATATCAGGGACATATAAATCATCCTTTAAAGTTACACTGTTAAAAATTTGCAGCAAACTGTTCAGTCATATGACCGTTTTTAGAGAAAACGGTTACATAACTGTAGTTTAAACCTATTCTGACCATATTATTGCCCATATTATGGGCAGAATAGAATTAAATTAGTTATATAACCGTTTTCTATAAAAACGGTCAAATGACTGGACAGTTTGCTGCAAATTTTTAACAGTGTATGTCATTTGATTGGGTCCACAGTTTTATTGTACCTGTCCCGTGCGATTCCAGAGTTTTTCCGTTGGCTATCGTGACAGTATTTTTTATTATTATTATCAATTTCAACAAATATATTTATGTCGTTACATATGTGTGAGCTGCTTCTAGAATCTACGACCTAAGTAGATTTAGATTCATTTTGTACGAGAAAAGATAATTGCTTTTGAGACACTGTGTATTATCTAAAGTGTTTTGATTTTCTTCGCTATTACCCTCCTGAGTTTGTGTGTTTGTTTCTGCTTTTGTTTCCGGAGTAATATTATTTGCTTCAAAGCATAAAGACGAATTTTGTCTGTATTTTTCATTTGTTTGGTTCTTAGAATTTTTATTCTTAAGAAACCAACAATTTGATCTCACATGATTTTTTCTTTTGCAATGCGCGCAGAAAATATTTTGTTCGCGCTTTGGAAATGTTTTAGTGTTTTCTTTTTGTTTGTTAAAAGTTTTGTATGCATTTTCATGTGATGAATTGCAGCTATCTTGTCTCCTTGAAATTCGTCTGTTAATTTCCCTTTAATAAATTCTGAATCTAATTCGTTTTCTGATCGGGCCTTATGCCGTGATCAGAGTGTCGTAGCTTGGTGGAAGGGAGCACAACAAATGTGCAGATAGATGTGAGTCCTTAATCTCTGCTCCTATTGCTTTCAATTTATCAGCCGTTTCTAATATTTTAACTATATGATGAATCACATTTCCATGTCCGGCTAGTTTTATACTGTAAAGTTTTCGTAGTAAGTATAATTTACTAGACAAATTAGCACGCTCGTGTATTGTTTTTAAAACTAGCCATGTGGCTTTAGCTGATGTTTCGTTTTTAATATATATCAGCTGGAAGTCTTCTAAGCTCAAATTTATTATTGCTCTGGCTTTATTATCTTTTTTCGTCCAATCGCCAGTTAAGGGGTTTGGTGGATCATCAGTAAGGTGGTTAAGTAAATCTTCTTTCATTAAAATCATTTCTATCTTAAATTTCCACACTGGATAGTTATTTGTGTTTAATTTATCAATGTTACAAATTTCTTTCGAACTTGAAGCCATGATGTTGTATTTTTATTAATTTTATTAATATTTTAATTTAATTTAAATTTGCTTCTATTAATCCTTAATTAATAGTTTATTATTTAAATTATAGTTATTTTTTTTATTTATTTCTTCATATAAGAGAGCGGTTTTGTCATGTTCATTCTTCAGTCTCATAATCTATTAGAAATTGTGAACTACGGCAATTGGAGCTTCTCTTAAATATTAAATAAATCCTTTTCTTTCATAACAGTTAGTATAGGTAAGAAACTTTCTCATACCTGTTAAGTCCACGGCGAACATCAGTAATCCAGTACGTATCGGAGTATTGAGTAATCCATTTTATATGGTTCGAAATGTCCATAAATACCAAGGTATTTCTCTCACTGAATGAAAACACAATTAAGTAGAAGCACACTATATTTAATGAAGAAAAGAAAAAAGAATTAAATTTACATTAAATTATCATTAGTTAGAACAATTAATTTTCAGAGAATTTTTCTGCAATTCTTTAGTCAAAAAGAGCTAGATAGAGACTGTTTTTATTTAGTTCTGAGATGTGAAAACATCAAAGTCAAGTATGACGTCACTGAGCCTTGAATTTTAGAATTCACATAAAGTCATCAGTTTTTAACGAGTATTTCACAGATCATTCACAGAGACGAGTATTTCACAGTAGAAAAATATTTTTGCCCGGCACACGTGTTCAATTTCATCTCCTCGTTGCAGTCACTTATTTATTTTATCGGAGGATAACTAGGTTGATTCATGATAAAATGTTTATAGTTTTGAAATTACTTTTCTATCAAATAAATACTTAATTAAAAATCAATCAATAAATAAACGTTTCAAGTTTTAGTTATCATGCATAATGTAATATATTATATAAAGAGGAACACATCCTCTTTGTTCGTCCTAAGGGGACAGGCGAACAAGTCGGAGCTTCTTCCGATGAGATGCTTAAGCTAGTAGCTAGCAAAATCGATCCAGTGAGCTCCCGGATATCCATCAGGTGTAATAGACCCATTTCGGGAGGTGGAATAGCCTTCCATGCACAAACCGCGGAAGACCTCGCGTGAGTTGGATCGAACAGAGCTAGTGAAGGATCTAGTAGTGTCAAAGCCCAGACGGCGCACTCCGAAAATAATCATTTTCGGGGTCGATCCAAATCTGCAAGAGGAACGGATAGTTAGTGCGCTGAAAGACCAAAACTAATCCCTCAAGGATTCGTCTCTCGAGCTGCGATCTTTTTTCGTCGGCTCGAGAGGACGCAACACTGTCCTCTCAGTAGATAAAGGCTCGTTCAAGCGCTTGAGGGGGCTGCGATCACTGCAAGTCGGCTGGGGTCAGGCGGATTTCCGACCGAACCGACGTCCGTTGGTTTGCTTCAATTGTTGGAGGTACGGCCACATACGTTCAGTCTGTCGCAGTGCGTCCCTTTGTGGGAGATGCGGGGCCAAACGTCCACCAATGGCTGCACCGAACCACCTAGGTGCCCAAATTGTAGTTTTAGGAACTTGCGCAGAACGGTTGACGAGAAATTGTCGACCACCCACGCAGCAGGTTCCAGGGAGTGCCACATCCACCAGATGGAGTTCGAGCGAATTAAAAGGAGTCAAAATGGAGAGTAAAATTCATTTTGCTCACTTTAATTGTCACCACTCGGTGGCTTGCATGACTCAGCTACATCGTGATACGATCTCCCTGGGTTTGGATGTGGTTTCTTTGAATGAACCATATGTCGCCGAAGGTTCTGTTAGCGGAACTCCGACGGACTACGTGCAAGTTAGCGCAGTAGGCGACCGCTTTCGGGCGGCCCTCTGGGTTAGCAAGCGCATTCACTTCGTCTCGGTCCTACGGCGTTCTGACGTAGTGGCTATCAGCTGCAGATAGTCCGGGAAGGACGTGCTAGTAATAACTTGTTACTGCTCTCCTTCTGAGGACATTGACCTTGTGCTCGTACCGTTGACGACCCTTTTAGGATCCTACCCGAACGACAATGTTGTTCTAGTGGGTGATTTTAACGCCAAGTCAACGATCTGGGGGCAACGGCCGACAGATCCGCGAGGGCGAGACTTAATCGCTCTTTCATTGAACGCAAACCTGGAGTTTGTCAACGATCCGGATAGCTTGTCCTCTTTCCTTGATCCTCAAGGTGAAGGGTGGATCGATGTCCTGTTGGTCCGGTATTGCGCTGACCGCATTACCGACTGGGAGATATCTGAGATCCCAATGCCAAGCGACTATTGAGTCATGTTGTGGAAATATCAGGGCAAACCGGCCAATCGGCTCCCTAGAGATGCCAACCGTCATTGGCACAAAAGGGACTTGGTCTGGGGCGCGTTCTCCCGCGATCTGCAAGCTACAGATCTGACTCGCTACGAGTTTGATACCCCTGATGAGGGAGTCGAACACTTGATGTCGGCTTTGAATCGGCTGTGTCTCAAACACAGGAAGCGCCGGCCGGCAGGGCGTCGGGAGGCGTGTTGGTGGACAGCGCAGCTGTCCAACCAGCGGAACAGGTTGCGTGCGCTCCGTCGGCTCTACCAGCGAACGCTGGAGCCGGTGGAGAGGGGGAGGCTTGGCTCTCTCTACAAGCGCAAGCGGGCAGAGTACATGAAGGTGATCCTGTAAGCGTGCTTCGGATCAAAGCGTGCTTCGTTGCGAAGATTCATTTCTGAAGTACTTAGTACGGACAAACTAGGCCAGCTAGTCGAGGTGGTGCGAGGTAAGTGGAGAAGAGCAGCGTAAGAGATGCTTGTGCTTCCGTCCGGACAAGAGGTCTCGACTTGGGAGGAGTCCCAAGCCGCACTTACAAGATACCACTTCCTATCGGCTGACAATGTTTCCCAGGTCGCGTGCATTAAGACTGACGAACCGAAGGTGTTTTCGATTCATGAACTCGAATTTGCAGTGGAATCGCTGCTGCCTAACAAGGCGCCTGGTCATGACATATTCAGTCTCGAGATCGTCCGTGAGGTCTTGAAACACCACCCTCAGTGGCTGTTGTACTTGTACAATTACTGTCTGAGAGAGTCTTGTTTCCCGCGATCATGGAAGCGGGCTATCGCTGTGTTTTTCCCCAAACCGGGGAAGGAGCGCAGTGATCCTGCGACCTACCGCCCTATCTGTCTTTTGCCGACTTTCGGGAATGTTTTGGACAAGATGTACGCAACTCTCTTTGCACTATATTTGGAGTCTAAACATTTGCTAGACTCACGGCAGTACGGATTTCAAAAGAATGTCTGTACGGTTGACGCGCTTCATCGAGTGATGGAGTACATAGCTGTTTCGAAGAGTCGTGGAGAATTCACATGTCTTCTCACGCTCGATATCAAGTCTGCGTTCAACAGTGTTCGACGTACCGATGTACTCCGATTCCTGGAGGAATTGGGCGTTGAACCGTGGCTCCTTGGGTTGATAGAAGACTACCTTTGGGGTCTGTCTGTTCTCCTGTCAGATGATGGGGATCACTACTTCAACGTAGGAGTACCCCAAAGTTCGTGTCTCGGACCCTACCTATGGTTGGTGGTCATTGAATTTCTGTTGAGACGGCTGCCAGACGAGAAGGATGAAACCTATGTTGTTTTGGTTTTCGCCGATTACGTCTTCGTAGCCGCACGACGACGAGCTGTTATGAGGTTAGCGGAGTTGCTAGGGCCGGTTCTCTTAGAGATCCGCGCCTGGGCGACGGAATGCAGTCGCCCAGCTTTAAGAAGTGTGGTTACACGGTTGTGAAGCCCAAGGGCAAATTAGAACATGCCCCCTCTATTCCTATCCTCATGGAAGGGAACAGAATCCGCTTTAAATGGCAGATTCTGTATTTGGGCGTCATAATCGACTCCCACCTAAGTTGGATGCCTCACCTGACTTCGGTCCAGGAGAAAGCATTTAAGGTGTTGAATAAGATGAGCCTCTCACAGCTACCACCTGGGGTCTAAGACCAAAATTTCGCAAAATGCTTTACTCTATCGTAGCGGAAAGAATCATTCTTTACGCGGCATCTATTTGGTACTACTCGAGGAAAGTAGTGGTAGCAAACAGGTTGCTCAGCATGCAGAGGAACCTCCGCCTCTGTGTAACCAAGTGTTACTCGACAACCTCCACGGATGCTCTGCAGGTTTTGTCAGGGGTCGTTACCCTCGACTTGCGTGCGGAGCTGGACAGGGACTACACGGCCCTAGTCCAATGGAAAAAGAGCGTCGACGGAACCGGATTAGACTCCGAGTCGGTCGACCTCTGGAGGCCCACTCCCAAATTTGAGGATCTCTGGCGGGTCCGGTGGACCGCGGATCTGACTCCGCGGGCTTCGTGTTCGTACTACACGGACGGATCCAAGCAAAAGAACGACACAGTGGGTTGCGCGTTCCTTGCCGTGTCAGAGGACCAAGTAGTAGCGGAGAGCCAATTCCGTCTCTCGGACGGTGCGCAAGTGTTTGCAGCCGAGGTCCATACGATCAAGGAAGCAATCACCCATGCCCATCTGAGAGGTCTCGGGGAACTCGACGTCTTCTGAGACTCGAGGTCGGCTCTTCAGGCGCTTCACGGACTTGTGCCTCAGAACAGGGCCATTGCCGAAATTAGGGACCTGATTAAAACCACAGCAATTGAGGTTCATTTGCATTGGGTCCTGACCCATGTTGGTCACATCTTTAATGAAAGGGCGGACAAGTTGGCAAAAGAAGCCACTGCACGACAGTCTGTCGACGTAGTGATTCCAGTCACGCGCCGCCAAGCCAAAAAAGACCTCTTTGGACGAACTCTGTCCAAATGGCAAGAGATATGGGACCAATCTGGGACCGGCCGCAGGGCATATGAATCTTTCCCACGCGTCGGCATCCACCGACTACAGGGCAATTTCTACATTAACCAGGTCTTCATGGGACACGGCACCTTCGGTGACCACCAGGCTCGTTTCTTTTACCACGACTCTACATGTTTTTGCGGAGTCGAGGTAAGTAACGTAAGCCATGTGCTTTTTCGGTGCGTGCTCTGGAAGTCTGTGCGGGAAAAGTACTTTCCTCGCGACTTTCGGACGCATGCGCCAAGCGATCTCTGCCCAGACGGCTATGCCAGAAAGGGAGTCCGGCTGATTATTCACCGACTCCTTATGCGTACGTTGGATCGGAACCTAGGTCGCCGAAGAGCAGACCGTAATCACCGAGCACTTCGCGGTCAAAGACCGCAGTTGAACGCACCGCCGATCGCCCGTGGTCCCCGCGGTGCAGGAGGCGGAGGTAGAGGTAATGGTGCATAAAGTTCGCAGGCTTGAGACTTGTCTCGCAAGCCGGCACTGAAACCAGTCCAGCGCTTCTATGCGTAGTCAGAGCTTTCTGCGCCTGACAAGGTTAGGACTAGCAGTACTCTTCTAACAATAACTTATGTTTACTAAACTCGGCTGGGTGCTCTCCTTTAGCGTGCTTGAGGGTAGTTTCCACGTCCCTCAGAGTCCGGTAGTGGTTCTTTATTCTTCCGTAGTAGTGTATATTTTATGAGCGTGATCTCCCAAAGGGATCGTTGGGCATCAACCTGGGCTCGCCCAGGGGGTAATTAATGCCTCGCGGGAATTCCTTCGGTGAGTGACAACCCAGCCAGGCGTGACTATGTTGGGACCAGAAATCTTCGAGGTCCCGGGTTGGCGAGAAGCACCTTCTCCTCCTGTTCTTTTGTAGTGATATGATATGTTTATAAGTTAAGAGTTTATATTTTGTTGTAATAACCCATTTTTATTTCAGGTCCACTACGAGAGGGAACGTGACTACCTCTGTAGGTTTTCACATCCCTCGAGTTGAGGTAAAGCAAGTACGGGTTGGAACATCCCGACTTAAGGCCTAGGGCCTGGTTTTCCTTCTGGGATTCCAGCTCCGAAGCTGTTGGGGGAGGCCGGCCCGTCTCCAAATGTCTCGCGGTGACTCTCCGTGGTTTCACCGCGTGTCGCAACAGCCTACGTCGTCTCACGTGGGTTCAAGGTTAGAGGGTAAGCAGTGTGGTGCGGCTCTCTGACAGGGATGACCACCTCAGGAAACCCGGCCTAAGCCTTAGAGTTTGTGTGCAATCCTGAGGGGCTGACACGCCTCTATCACCAGCGAGACCACAGTTACAGAATTATGTATGCAAGTTTTACAATATAATATTACAATTTTTCTTCTTCTCAGAAGTTTACAATTGATGTATATGGAAAAATATGATGCACACATACAGTTATTATAATTAATTCGATTATACAAATATACAGTTTAGACCATTTCCAGAATATGACTATATACAAGTACTGTGCAGACTTCATATTTAGGATTTTTGGTTAAATGCGATGCAGATTCTTGGTTAAATACTTCTAATACAATTAATAATATACTAATATGAATATACAGATGCGAATACACTGAAAATTTACAAATAATATGCAGATACTAATAATATACAGACTGTGTGATGTTAACTCTCATTACAACAATTATTATATTCAAATACAAAATACAATTATTTATATACATATGTGCAGAGAATACAGGACCCCTGCTAGATTGGACAAGCGGGCGCCCGACTACAGAGGAAGAGGATTTGTAAATAAAAATTCTTTTTTTTTTCAATACATTTCATGCAATTGACTATGCACTGGAGAAGAACCAGACGGTCCAGGAGATATTGTAGCCAGTTTTTAAGTGACATTTGTGGTGATTTTTTGACATGGAAATGTGAACTTAGAGTTCAATTTAATATGTAGTGTAACGATGTTGCTTCTGATCCACAGATACAAAGTGGTGAGTCACTTCTGTTAATTTGGAATAGGTGTTGTTGAAATGGTCCATGATTTGTTAAAAATAGGTATAGATATCTGTTATGTATTTCTAGTTGTTGCGAGACTTTCGGAAGGAAGTCTCTTGTGTACTGACCCACTTGTGCTGTAGACCAGCGTTGTTGCCAACTGTCTGTGATTTGTTTTTTTAATTCTCTTTTGAGTGTGGACGGTGGTACAGGAAGAAAAGTTGTTTCCAGTGTTTCATCATTTGTTGCTGACCGCGCCAACTGATCCGCCAGTTCATTTCCAGCTACACCCAAATGACCCTAGACCCAATTAAAAAAGAAGTTTTTGGAGGATAGATTTATACGTACTAAAATTTCCTGAACTAAATAATTATCTATGTCAAATTTTGAAAGAGCCATTAAGCTTGATAAGCTATCCGATGAAATTAGAAAGTTGACCGAATCCTCTTCCATATCCCAGCGCACAGATTCTCTAATCGCAAGTAATTCGGCCTGGTAAACTGAATTACCCGAGTCTAGTTTTGCACGCCACGTGTGATGAATTATATTATTTTTATAAGCACAGAAAGCCGATGCTGGGCCTTCAGCTGTTTTTGAACCGTCTGTAAAGATATGGAATTCCCCATTGAATTTTGAACCCGGACAAGTTTTTATTTGATCTAGAGTTGGTGAAATTTTATATTTTGAGATCTTTGTGGCTATTGTTTGTGCATTAATATGCGTTGATGATATCCCCAATCTAGTGACTCTAGCAAATTCAGCCTCTGCTTCCAGTTACAAGTCCAGGGACGGGATACCCGTTAGGACCTGCAATGCCGCTGTTGACGTATTTTTATACGCTCTTGAAATGAGTAGGAGTACTTTTCTCTGCGCTGCCAAGAGGTGACGCACACCATGCGACCGTCTCATACGCGGGAACCAAACCCTACAGTCATAAGCGATTTGGCGCTGTAGGATTGCCGAGTACCATATCTTAAAGAAATGAGTTGGCAACCTACCCGAAATTGACGAAAATTTATATAAATTTTGAGTAATTTTAGTAATTTCTTCCCTTTTTATTACTATGTGGGGTAGGAATGAAAGATGTTGGTCTATTGTAATTCCTAAGTATTTTAAGGTTTTGACTGATTGTAGGTTTTGTCATTTTAGTTTGAAGATTGGGTCCCTTTTTAAGATTTTAGGTTTGCCAAATGTAATTGTTTTTGATTTATTCAATGATATTTCAATGTGGTTGCTCGTATCCCAATTTTGAACATAATTCAGGGCAATCCTACCATTATGCTCTAGCGCAGCGCGTGTTGGACCCCAAATAATTAATAAGACATCATCCGCGTATGCCACAATTGCACAGTTCTCGAAGACAAAGTAACGCAGTAAGCCCTCCAAGAGTGCAACCAGAGAAAAGGACCAAAGCAGGAGCCCTGTGAGCAGCCTTTTGTGAAGTAATGCAAGATATTAGGGTTTTGCCAATAAACCTGAGCCCGCCTACTCGAAAGGAAGGAGATAATTGTATTGATATATTGCTGCGGGATGCCTAAGTCGGTTAGTGATGAAATCGCCAGATCCCATGGAAGGTTGTCAAATGCCCCCATGAAATCCAGCGATATGAATGTCGTGTAATTTTTATTTTCTTTGTTGATGTTGATATATGATAGTGCATTTTGAAGAGCAGTTTCTGTTGATTTTAATTGTGTGAAACCGTGTTGTTTATTTGTTAATCTATTGTTTTGCGTTAGTATATGATTAATTCTTCACAGCATTAGTTTTTCAAAAATTTTGCCTATTATTGGAAGTAAAGTTATCGGTCTATAAGATGTATGTTCTTCATGTGGTTTACCTTCCTTTCTAAAGTAGATAAGCTCCCCCAGCTTCCAGGTTCCGGGAAATAGTTTAGGGAAAGTGCTGAGTTAAATAAGTCTTGTAGTGTATCTGGTATTATTGCAAATATCGCTCTTATCATACGATGATCGATTTCGTCTGGTCCTGGGGCCTTGTTTTAGTTGAAGCTATATATTGCATTTCTTAATTCTCTTTTTGTAAATTTTGGTTGGTCTGATTGAGGTTGTATGTTAAATGCCTGGGCGGGTTGCACTGGCATACCTGCCGAAGGCCCAAAAATTCTTTCTGTTAGGTTAGCTAATGAAGTGGACCTGGAAACCGGAAAAGATGAGTCCGGCAGAAAGCTAATTAATTTATCTTGGTAATTTTGGAATGCGAGTTTTTTTGAGATGCCAAAAGGGTCAGTTTGGTTTTTTAACCGAAATTGTCCCACGCTTTCACTTTTGCACAGAGGATTTGTTTTTTATATTTGGCTTTTTCTTTTTTGTAATTTTGGTTGTTTATTGGATCGAAATTAGAGTTTTTTGTTTTATTATATAAAGCTTTTACTTTATTCCTCTGTGCCTTAAAGTCCGGCGACCACCAGGAAAATTTAGGTTTTTGAAATGAGGGTTTCTTTTTAAATGAAGTTTTTGCTGAATCTTTAATAATTTTTGTAGAACTTTTCATAATGGATGTCCAGATCTTGGGATGTTTATTTTGTTTTAAAATTAATATTATCTATTAAGCATTTATGTTGAACCATTTTTTGAAATTTATAGGGGGGAAATGTTTTTAGTTTTAAATCTGCGTTTTGGGTAAATCCATTACTGTTAAAAATAGTTGTGTAATAATTGGCCTGTGGTCACCGAAAAGTTCTGGGACAACTTCCCAGTTACTGAAGTGTTGGAAGAGGGGTTGTGAACAGATTGATAAATTTGGTCGGCCCTCCCTTCCGCCCGACTCATAGGTTGGTTGGCCAGATGGTTCATTTAGTATTACAAGGTTATGTGCGAGCAAGAATTCAATAAGGAGTCTTCCCCTGGCATCCACCCGATTATACCCCCAAAGTGGGTCATGCGCATTAAAGTCCCCAAGGACCAAACAGAAGTCGCTCAAATGTTTAGCAGATCTCCAATCCTGGAGGTCAGTTTCGAGTTCAGCCCTCGGAGGACAGTACAGGCTCCCAATGCTCAAAATTACGTTTTGTAGGTCTAAATTTATAAATACAGAGTTGTTAAATTTTTCTGATAGACAATGTTTAAGATTTTGGTCTAAAATTAGGATGTGACTATTTAGTGAGCTGGAGCTGTAGCATGCACACTCAGGGGCAAAGAAGCCGGACGGCCGTCGTAGATGTAAACGTCTTGGAGGCATGCCAGTGAAAAACCCTCTTCAATTATAAAATTTACAAATGCTGCCGTATTACTTTTGGAACATTGTAGGTTGCACTGGATTACCTTGAACGTAATGCCATCTGAGTCCGGTGTTGAATGTAAGTTTTCTGGTAATGTCTATACGTTTGGCGGCAGCTATCATAGCTATAGTGTTCTGTGTCCAAGTGTCTATCACTTCCTGTACGTTGTTTGTTTTCATCTAAACAGTTCACACATCTTTTGTTGTTGGATGTGCAGTCCGATGTATTGTGATTTTTGGCACATTTCGCGCACACTTCAGGATTTTGACATTCTCTTGACATGTGGCCTAGTCGTTGGCATTTAAAGCACCTCGGTGTGATTATGTATTTGCGAACTCCACACCTGTTAAAACCGATGTTGACCTTTGTTTGTTCCAGGAGTGTTGCGTCCCTTTGTGACAATTCCACGATGAGATTCGTTGATTCATTGTTTTGTGCAGATTTCATGATTCTGTGTAATTTGAAGTTGACTTTTTCCACTCTTAATGTTCTGAGCAGTGCCGGGGCTAAAATATTCTCCGAATAATATTCTGTGTCATCCTGGATTCCTTCGGTGCTTCTTGCTTCATCTACCTCGTGTTCTGTTATTGCAGGAGCTCCAAATATGATTATTTTTTTTTTTGAGTTCGGGGTTTTATTTTGCTCACTGTTATCTTTGGTGCTAATCTTGCATTATCTACTAGCTTTTGCTGTAGTTCTGTGAGGTCCTTCTCATCATTGCAGGTAACTACTAAGTTACCTGCTTTTGTTGGCATGCAACTGAGATTTGGCAATGTCGTTGAGTCGATTTCTTTATTTAATGTTCTGCGGATTTCCTGTACTGTCAGGCTTCCATCTTTTGGCGTCACCACCAGAGATGGTTTCTGTGGGGGCCGCTGCTGCAGAACTTGAGCGTACGAGGATCCCTCACTTCCTTGTGTTTGTTTTTTGTTACTTTGTGGTATTGTTTGACTTCTCAGCGTTTTCTTCAGTGTATCTATTTCTTTTTTGTACTCTTCTAGCGCTGATTTGATATGTGCACCCTGTTATCCAAGTGTCCTGTCCACTATTTCTTTTAATCTTTTTCCATGCTCCTCCACGTTTTCGTACAGTTTTATTTCATTCCTTACCCTTAGGCATTCTTCACTCCATTTTGTTCTGTCATCGTCATAGTCTTCAATCCACAGCATTAGCTCATCTATGTGTATTCGGAGTTTGTTCATTTGTTCTTGGTCGTCTATTGAGATTACGGCCTGTATGCCTTGTAACAACCTCTCAATTTCTTGTTTGTTCCGTTGTGGTGTTGATTGTTTTTGGTATCTTTGTGCTTCTTTTAGTTCCTTTTCTAATTCCTTCTGTTTCAATTTCAGTGCTGCTATTTCTTCTCTTCTTTCTTCTTGCTTTTCTACTTTCTCCTTCAGCTTTTTCATCTCCGCATCATATCTTTGTAGTTTTTTCTTTTGTTGTTTTTCTTTCTCTTTATTTCTGCTCGTAGTGTTTCTGTTTCTGGCAAAATGGTTTCCTTCAATTTCAACTGCGCCAGTTCCTCTCTAAGTTGCTCTGCTTCTTCACTGTGCTTCTCTGCTTCTGTGATTTTCTTGTCTAGCACCGTTCTTAACTTCTGTAATTTTTCTGTGTCCTTTTTCTGTCTGCTCTTATGCAGCTTGTCGTATTCTGTTAGCAATTCGACTATCGTCAGTTTCTCCCATTTTTGCTGTTGCATTTGCGGTGTTTGTGATTTTGGTGTGCTTTGTGGTTGAGAAGCCATATCGTAGTTTTTCCTCGTTCTACTTCTGTCCTCGATTTTCCTTATGGTTGAGGGAGTTATTGTTTTTCCAGGATAGTCTTGTAATGAGATGTCTGATGTTGACTCGTCCGTCATTTATCATGTAACTCACTGTTTTAACTTTATCTTTTCCTTCGTACGCTATATTAGTTTTAATTTTAAGACTTTAATTTTAATCTTTTGGTTTCTGCTAGTTCCTCATCTGACATTTATGGTTACAAAAAATTTCTTTTCCTTCGTTCACTGTAAAGACTATAATTTTAAACTTTAAATTTAAACTTTTGAAATTTCGAATTAAGCTTTAGGTTGGTAGGGAGCTCTCTCCAGTCAAAACAGGGCGGATGATAAAAATAAACTAGTGGGTAAGCGTGATCTATTATCGCTCAAAGGGTTTCGTTTAATATTCCTTTCAAAACACTTTATCCTTTCTTTAATAAATCCAAATAAATTTCATTCAACAACCAAAAAAAAAAAAAAAAAAAAAAAAGTCATGTTTTTATAAAGTAAAAATTTACCGGTCTATTTTTTCGTTGTTTTGAATATCTAAATGCCCGCTGTTATATTCTGTCTTAATAATCTGTCATGCGGACTAAATGCGATATTTAAAAAAATAATTTCAAAATTAAGCATGTTGTACACCTTCAAAATATTAAAATATGCGAATATTTCCATAATCTGATTTTTATAACGATTCAATATGTTTCTCAAATTCATATATTTACTATTCTTTATTACTCATATTCATACTCACATTGTATTATTCTCAAACATTTGAAAAATTAGTTAAACTTCCAATATGACGTCAGATTCTCTTTTTAATTCTCTATGACGTGATATTAACCTGCTTTGTGTACATAAACATACTCATACTCCTTGTATTATTGATAAATCTTAGAAATTTTCCGCTTTATTACTACTATGACGTCAATCAATTTTATTTCATATTTATCTTTTTTTCAATTGGTGAAACTTTTTATTTCATTTTCACTTTTCACGTGAAAATCGTCTGATTGAAAATTAATTATTGTAGGAAGAATTTCATGTGGATTTTTAATTTTTGGCATCTGCTATCATGAATAATGTTTAAATTTGATAAGAAAAGGCTGTTAGAATTCAGGTTTTTTATCTATATTTATTAAAATAATACGAATTTTTCAAATTTTAATATTTTCAGCTCTTCACAGCTGATATTCTGATTTATACACAAAGTTTCAACTCTGTAAGTTACATAGTTTTCTAGAATGGTTCTGTGACAGACAGACAACGGAGCGGGAGCAATAGGGTTTCGTGAGATGAACGAAACCCTAAAAACTGTATGTAATTAATATGAAAAAAAAAAGCAAAAAAAAGGTAGTACTATGGAAAAGGTATGCCTTAGGGGCTTAAAAAAACTATAAATAAAAAAAATAAAATAAATAAAGTAATGAAATAATGAGACCAGCCGGAGGTGAATCGCAGCATTGTTAGAAACGTGAAAGATGAGAAATGTTATTATGAAAAAGTCAAAAGGGCATTGACTCTGGAGTAAACTTATTGAGCTGTGGGAAATTTTCCATAAACAATGACACTGGGAAAAATAAGTTTTACTAGAGAGAATACCCTTTAGCCGAGCATTGCGAAGACGCACCGTCGGGTTTGCTCCGAATCGGCCCGTTCAGTCGGGAAGAAGACCGGGCGCCCGACACATGGAGTTGTTCGTCGACACGACGGGAGCTGCAGCCGATGATTCCGATCTCCTCGTCGTGGTGGGGCACCGGGAAAGTGGTGTCTGTCTAGCCGGAGATGATTCTCCCCCTCTTTTGGGCCGGTTCTCGGCCGCGAGAGGATCAGGTCAGAGTCGTCCCTCGAGGTTCCTATGTGTAGAACTTGTCTTAGTGTCGTATTCGACTTACGAGTAGTCAGGTTCACGGGACACGGCTCCGCGGGAATTTCGGGATGACAATGATGGTGAAAAGACACTGCGTAGACCGAACCCTCGTGCCCGGAGCATTGAGCGTCCGGGGGGTGACGCGAGAGGCAAAGGTTAAGTCAAATTCGATCAGGTAGCTGCAAAACTTGTCTATGAGGAGACGATGGCTTGGACGAGATCTAAAGAACACGGATCGCAAGGGTTCGATCGTGACGCTCGTCGACAAGTGAGACGGCGTGTTGCAACTCTGGGTGTCGTGCGAGCGGTCGAGCGTTGGCGGCCAAAACGGGTTGGGCTCCGTACGGCCGTACTTGCGGTCCCTCTGTAGCTGGATCAGTTGTGCGTCGACCTCAAGGTCTGGATCGAGATTGCCCGTTCGGACCAGATGCGAAGTGATTGACATGGGAGCACGGCACTCAGCCTGCGATACGTGTCTCACTTCCATTTTCTGGGAGAGGACACACCCTTTCTCGAGAAACGACCGAGAGGAACCGGAGCGGAGGCTCGTCAGTAAAATGGCGGCGTTCGAGCTTGAAATCAAATCATGGGCCGAAACCCAGTCCGGCACGTCTATGTGCAGCCAGGAATTACCACGTCTGGCGGGCGGATGAGTGGCTCGTCTTCTGAGTTTCACCCAATTATTAATCTCGATCGGGTCCGTCTCTTTGACGTGCTTGGGGGAAGTTTCCGCGACCTCCAGAGTTCGATAGCGGTTTCTTTGATTCTTCCTTTTGTGTGTGTTTTATGTGTTTTTTGTGATATTACATGTGGATGAACCTGAGATCGGAGTCGATCGGGGATCTCTCCGTATTTCGCTGCGTAGGTTTGCCGAATGCAAAGCCGATCGAGGGGGACAACCTAGCCGAGTCTCGTCTATGAGAAAGAACCGAGTTTCCTCGTGGTCCTGGGTCCGCCAGAGGCTCCTATGACACACGTAGTGTCAACTCACGAAAGAAGAGACCAGTTGCTTGTCCTTCCCTACATGTCAACGTTCAGACGCCGTGAAAAAGCAAGAGCCGTCGGGATGTCTAGCATGTGGCTTAGGGACCGACTCCCCTTCTGGGGTTTCGGCGACGACGTCGCTGGGCAGTCTCGACGGTTCATCGAGTGTCTGTGTGAAAGTCTCCTCTACGATTTGGAACTTCCGCGCGATCGCAATGACCTTCGTCATCGCGAGATCGGGTAAAAGTTTGGGAGGTTCCGTTGGATTGACGGTCCTCCGGACCGGCCGGTAGCGCGCTCGGTGATCGCCGATGCGCGATAGGTCCATCAGGACCTGGGTCCGGTGGTCGAATGTCGCGCCGGGCACTCCTCAGGCGTCTGGCGGCGCATCTTAGTTTTATATCGTAATGGATTTTAGGTAAGAAAAGTTTGGCTATTTGATTACTCAGTGTTTTTCGATTGAACATGTCTTTTCTCTAGCAAGGACTTCACACTTTAGCACCCTTCTGGGTAAGTTTGGTGACCCCGCCCTTCTCCTATTGCTGGAGCCGACTCATATAACACATAATGAAATTAAAACAACATGGAATAATATTTATGTATCTTAATATCATGGCTTCAAATGACAGGCCTTATTTACTAATTGTTATTATAAAAATTATTTCTAAATAATTATTTGAACCTTTTAGTCAAGGAAATGAAAATTATTGGCATTGAATTGTAATTAAAGGTTATAATAATCAACAACAGAGTTATTATTGATAATAAGAATATCATATTAAATCTAAACTTAAAACAACCATTCACTAATGTCAAGGGTAGTGAATTGTACATTTTTAACTAATCACGCTTTTATTGTTTATTGTGACAATTGCCTGGTGGCAAATTATTGAACAAATTTTTCAACTATTCTTGCTTATACTACTATTTGCGATCTCCCAATTAGAGCACGGGAATCTTTCTCCGATTTGGACGCAGTTACTTTTAGGCCTTTTCTAAATTAACCTTTTTACCCATTAATAATCTCCACGTGTTGTGAACGATAGAAAGAACGCATCGAACATTACTCAGTGCATACTTATAAACATCGCAGTGAAAAACACTAAATGTTAAAAACTAGACCCCAATTAACTCTAGTACCTCAAGGGATGACTGCAGCTGCGAACCAAACTGAATATAACCAGATGGACCTTATGTCGAAACTAATCAACCCAGAAATACTCCAGACTGCCTCTTCAACCTTCAACTGATACCGCGCGTGTGAACTCAATATAAACTTTCTCAGTATGCAAAATGTAACCGTACCGTAAAGACGTCCGTGTAAATACGATGTATATATCTTAAATTTAATGTAAAATTGGAGCATTTATAAGCAGACTCCAAACGCGAAATAAATGTATATATGTAGCCAAGAAAGTGAATAATAATATTATATTCAAACCAAAATGGATATCTACTTACTACATGCCAATTTGTTATTTACTACTAATGTTACTTCTTATCCCAAAACAGTGATACGACCATGAATCAAAAGGATAAGTATTAGAATAATACTGTGGATAAATTCTTCGCGCGATGGTAAATTTCAGGTAAGCTGAATTAATCTTTTTACTATTATCAAAAGATGAAAATGAAAATGAAAATATAAAGACTGATATAACAATTTATAAGAATAGAAAATTATTATGCTACCGAAGGTTCTAACAAAAACTAACTAAAAGTATAAAAAATATGCATAGGTTTGTGTGAATATAATAAAATAATGCTATGGTATTATTAAAATCTATATAAACTATAATAATGTTACCACTATTATAGTGCAAATAATATACATGAAGTATATTTTCTGTAGAAAATAATATGCAAGAGGTATATTTTACATAGAGAATAACATGCGTGAGGTATATTTTATATAGAAAATAATATGCATGAGGTATATTTTATATAAACAATGATATATTAATCATTAAAAATAATTATGCAAGCGATTTGGTATCGAAATGAGTTTTCTATTTTTTTATAAATAAGTTATTTTTCGAGTTAAAAGCGGTTTGTGTCAAGTTTTCCACTTCGGGAATTTTTAGTCAAAACGTCGACTTTTAAAGTACTTTCTGAAAAATCTTTTGTCTTTACCAAAAAATGAAACTTGTATCGAATACAAAGTTTGTGAAAAGTAAAATCTGCCAATTTCATGCATTTGTGAACAAAAATAAATTTAAAAATGTGTCAGAAGGTGGTCTGTATGTATTTGAGAAGAACCTTACACGAAATTCTACTTGTGAATAGGGGGTGGTTCACTTATTAGTCATGCGATAAGCATAAGTATGTGTTATCTCTGTAAGGCATTTACCAAGTTAGTTCGGTGGGGTGAATCATCTACCGTTTGCTGAATTTAAAATAAGTGGTAATGTGATTTTTTTTAAAATTCTGCAAATAGATATGTGTTTTAATTAAATTTTTATATTCTGTATATATATATTAAAATATGTTCGTATAGAACTAGTCTCACTACGCTCAAATGGGCCTTTAGAAAAATGAGTCCTTTAGAAAAAATGGGACATCTTTTAATTTATTGTTACGCTGTAGCCTAATAATATATGTTTTATTAATAATATATGTTTTATTTTAAAATATGGTACGTGTTAATAATATATGTATTATTTTAAAATTGCTTATTTTATATCGGAGTAAAATGATATCCTAGTAAAAAACATTCATATGTAAATCTTTATGCCATATAGTATAACTGCTAACCTATTGCAGTTTAAAATATGCCCACATTATAGTGACATAGTTTGTACTTATTATTATTCATTAATTTATTTTCATGCTCTTATAATCACATTGGTGTAAACTATTTCAATTTAATTAAAATTTTAATTAAAATTTTTCGCATATGTATTATAGGGTAAGTTAAATGCAAATTCTAATCTTAAACTATTTATGTTAAGTAAAATTATTCGCATATATATATATATATATATATATATTTTTTTTTTTCATAACATACGCAATTAATGCTAAGATGTTTACTTATTGAATGAAAAAGACAAATCTCCAAATAAATAATTTATCGCATAAGTAATTATTATTTTTTAACTGTCACTGTTTCAGTTAGTATAAATTCTTGAGAAAATATTAGTGTAAAGTTTCAATAAGCAAAAATATAGTTTACTTAAAAATGTTTTTCAAGCAATATTATTAAAATGTCTGTATCCATAAGCATAAAATTGAATTTGTTTTGCTAATTAATATGTAACGTAGTGTCGATCTAAAACTAAACCGTATAGATTTCACACAAAATTTTAAACATACATTTCATTCCTATCATATTATTTTGAATTCTAATTTTTAAAAAAAAGCTAATGATTCACTAGTAATTAAAAAAAATCTGAGTCATGCGATTGTTTCTTATATGTTAGAATATGTTAGTAACGTTTATTCGAAAAGTTCCTAGATTTTATTTGCTTGCTATGCTAAAAAATGTATTCAGTGTAAAACATATGTGCTTTATTCATATCTTTCGCAAAATTAAAAAAAAAAAAAAAAAAAAAAAAAAAAAAAAAAAAATGAAGCATTTTATTTTTACAGTGCACATAATTTAACTCATAAATATAACTAATTCATTTTTCACTTTTGTATATAACATTGTAATACACTATTTTTTTTTTTTTTTTAGGTACACTATATAATCTATGAAGGGTCCCTGTATTTTTTTACCTTAATGTGTCCATTCAATATTCAATGTATCATTTTGAGTCTCACAAGATTGAGCCATGTGACATATATTTAAAAAATCCCTATGTTCTCTGTTAAGAGAAAAAGTATATACATCTCAAAGTATGCATATAAAAATTACTAAAAGTATAAAAAGTATGCGTAGGTTTGTGTGAGTAAAATAAATGCTATCAGTAAAATCTATATAGAAACTTTAATAATGGTAACAATATTATAGTGCAAAAGTAAATTATTTATCGAGTTATAAGCGATTCGTGTTCCGTGATGAGATGTTTTTCGCACTTTTCTGTTTTTCGGCTTCGAGAATTCGGTTCAAAACGCTGACTTTGATAGTATTTTCTGAAAAATCTTTTGACTTTACTAAAAAAAAAAAAACATGAAAAACCTGTTTCGATTACATAGTTTCTGAAAAAGGAAATCTGTCAATATCATGCATTTGCGAACGTAAATAAAATAAAAAAAAGTGTCAGAAAGTAGCCTGTTTTGGATTTGAGAGCAGCCATTAAACCGGGCTAAAGAAAGCCTGCCTGGGTTTGTGTAGGACATAGAAATACTAATAACCTTATGTTCCTTCTTCTATGGTGTAGGATGATTTTATTCCAAAAGGGTATCTGTCCAATTTTTGTGAAGGGTTCAATATCTATAACTTTTCCCACTTTCTTTCGAAGAGTCCCTGTAACTTTTAACTATTTAAATTTTAATTTTTGCACGCTAAATTAAATAAATGTATTCCTGTAAAACCTATGTTAATATTTCAATCCCTTTGCGAATCCTATATGTTTTGGCTATCAGTAGGGCAAAGCTTTTTCTTGAATCCATTGGATTTTTGTGAAGGGACCTAGGCCCTTTTATTCAAATAGGGCACGTATCCCATTATTTTATGAAGGGTCTCTGTATTTTGAACTTAAGACATATTAATTCTCATGCTATATCTTTAGCCTCACTTGATTTTTTTTTTTTTAAAGAGGGTGAGAGGTGTAAATGAACCGATTTTTACGAAGGGTTCTGGTATTTATGTATAATTTTAATTCATCGGATTTTTTGAAAAGGGCCTAGGCCTTTTTATTCAAAAAGGGAATCTGTCCAATTTTTGTGAAGGCGCTCATTATCTATATTCTTTTGCACTTTCTTTCGAAGTATTTTGAACATAACACATATCGATTCTCATGCAGTATCTTTAGCCTCACTTGAAATAAAAAAAGGGGGGGGGGTGTAAACGAACCGATTTTTATGAAGGGTTCTGGTATTTATGCATAATTTGAATTCTAATGATAATATCTATTCCTTTTTCCAATTTCTTTCAAAGAGTCTCTGTAACTTTTAACTACTTTAATTTTTGCATGTTAAACTAAACAAGAACGAAAAATCATGCGTCAAGCATAGATTATATAGCCCTTTCCAACGCTTCCAAAATAATTTTACAAATCATACCGTTTAATAAGCTAAAAGCTAACATCTAAGTAAACAATTTAGAAAACGCATAACATATTTAAAAACATAATTTCAGGAATTTCCAACATATACAATATTCGGAAAAATATCCGAATACTTTTATTCAGCCCTGTATAGGATCTATAGATTTGTATATATACTACATAGGATGATAATTTTAGTTCAGTTATGAAACGCGTAGCACAGTTTAAAATTCTCCGTCTGGAGTTTGTCAATAAACAGAAATGTGTTCGCGAACTTTTGTGCTGCCCTGTATAGGATCTACAGAATTTATACACACCACGTAATAGACAAAAAGCAAGTTAAAATTAAAATCGCGTTCAATAACTTAAAACGCACTTCCAGGAATTATTGTTAACAGACAGTACATAATTCTTTTGCGTGTCCCTGTAAATGAACGATGACTGATATACACACAATATTCCGTAGTAAGTCTCTTGTAATGCACCTTAGTGATCTATATAAATTTCAATGCGTTTAAAATAGTGAAACATTATTTAAATAAACCGCAGACGATTTTTCTCCATAGACGTAATGTAACGGAATTCTTTTGACTGTCCCTGTAAAGTAACTATAAGTGCTATGCACACCCTGTTCCATATTAAGCATCTTCTAATGCACCTTAGTGATATATATAAATTTCAATGCGTTTAAAGTAGTGAAACATTATTTAAATAAACCGCAAATGATTTTTCCGGAATGTAACGGAATTCCTTTGAGTGTCCCTGTAAAAAAACTATAAGTGCTACACACTTCCGTTGAAATAGGGAACATGCTATAGATAACGACAATAACATATAAAAATTGCAGAGCAATCCGAGCATATTTACGGGAGTTAGAGCACGGACAGACGGCAGACGGCCAGACGGCAGACGGCCAGACGGCCAGACGGCCAGACGGCCAGACGGCAGACGGCCAGACAAACCGAAGTCATAAGCACTTTTCAACTAGGTTGGAAAGTGCTAAAAATGTATTCCTGTAGAACCTATTTTTTATATTTCAATTCATTTGAGAATTATATATGTTTTGGCTATCAGTATGGCAAAATTTGCGCGGTAGCGTATTACTGCTTGCGCGGCAGCGTATTACTGCTTATTTTACTGTTTAATACTGTTAATTTTACGGTATAATACTGGCAGCTGGGGGCCAGTTTTATACTGTAAAATCAACAATTATTTTTTGCAGTGTATTTTCTTTTAAATTCTTATTTTATTTCCTTAATCCCTACTCTAAATTACTATAAACTATTAAAACTAAACTAATCATATTACTATTAAAACCCATACTCTAAAAAATCAGCCCAAAAATCATATCTCCTCTAAAAATACCTCTTATCGTGCTATAAGACGCTTCTTATTCACAAATCCACCTAAATCAACACTCCGTGAAAATACCAGAGATTTTCCGTAAAATTTCACGGAGAAGTTTCATTTTTCCAAAACAACAGTACAATTTCCGTAAATGACATTAGTTCCGTAAAGGAGATTTCAAATCCGTAAATATGCAAAAAGTTTTCCGTAAATTTAATGGATTTTGTCCGTATTTCTTTCAAAACAGTACAATGTCCGTATTTCTTCCAAAACAGTGCAATTTCTATAAATAACTTTTAGAGGTTTGCGTACAGAAATCGTCTAGTTTGAAATGGGAATTAAGATTGTTGTATTTACTAGAGTTCTTCAAGAATCCAGGCCTGACCCGGCTCGACATGCTGGCCCATTCTAACCGGGGCCATGTCTAGACAGTAATTTTTTGTGAAAATAATAGTAATATTTATATTTTTTTAATGAAATATTTAGAAATTGATTTTGTTTTTATAAGTTACAGAAAAATATTTTTTTTAAATCTATTTTTTTATTTTTATTAATAGTGCTACAAAATTAGAACTTTTTTTTTTTTCACTAATTTTTTAAAATTTTATTTTAACTTTTCTAACGTAAGGCAATATTGGGTTATTTAAAGGTTTCATAACATAATATCTCTGCAAGTTATCGCTATGTAAATTGTATTAAACTAAACTGATTTGACTTATAAATTTATGAATTAAACTAAAATTTATTATTTTATAAATTATAATTTTACAACGTTTATAATTTTTTCCTTAAATTTATAGAAATAGTTAATATTTTGTCTTTACTTTTATAAAAATGAAGTTTATAATTTTATAAACTTTATAATTTATTTCTTTAGCTTATAATTTTATAAATTAAACTAAATTAATTTAAACTAAATCAATAAGTCCAAATTTAAATCTTACCTATCACAAGATCATTAATTTCGAAATTGTCTTTAAGAATCAATTTTTTTGTTTTAATATTATTAAAACTATTCAGTTTGACAGAATTGTACACAAAAGTTATCAGCATAGCTCAAATATAATAATTCAATTTATTATAAAATTGTTTATTTACGTAAGTTTTTTAAAATAAGAGATAACGAAAAGTGTTATTTTAATAGCATGTCATAAATACGTCTCCTTCAGATAATTATTGTTTTTATTGGAATTGATAAATAGATCATCAGACAAATAATTGAAAAAAGTATATGTTCAAAAAAAGAAAATGTTGTACTATTACAAAAGGATGCAATCATACAATGACTCTTAATACAATGTCTCTTAATACAATGTTTTACGCATATAATACAGTCCCTGGCCAAATTATTAGACGCAGTTGCTTTTATTATAATTTGTTAAATATCTGGAAAGATACATCAGGAATTATCCTGAAACTTCAGGAGTGTAAACAACATGATAGACGTCATATATTTCCGGGAAGATTTTTTCCCGAAACCCCATAAGGGGCCGTCAACAAATTGAAGAATAACGAATATATTTTGGATAACCCTGTAAAAACTAATATTGCAAAAGCATTCAAACTGTAGATTATGATTAAGTGGATTATTGTAATAATTTGAGTTCATTTTAATGAAGAAAGCATGTATACTTGAAGAGAAATTCAGGTTTTTATAAAAACAGTCCCAAATTTTATCAAGTTTTTACTTATAATTTGCAGAGTTTTTAATATAAAAACAAGTTATTTTCAGAAAATATGACAAACAAAATTGTACATAACATCCTGCAATCAGAATTAAAAAATAATAAAAATTGTATGAAAAATGAGCAGGTTCACTAAATATTGTTTCACTGCGCATGCGCGAATTCAATCAAATATACTGTGCATAATATATTAGCTAAATATATAGACCAACTTTTATGAAAGTCTCAAAAACATAGCTTGAAAATTCTGATAGTAATCGTCGATAGAATAAGTTCGAATTTCGCTGTTCCCAAAAGGAAGCGAAAAGATGAGGGGTTGTATCCAAACATACTAGCTTATGAAAGTTGACATAATAAGAATGAAGTGTCTCTCATTCTATATTTGATACAACCCCTCATCTTTTTGCTTCCTTTTGGGAACTGCAAATTTCGAGCTCATTCTATCGACGATTACTATCAGAATTTTCAAGCTATGTTTTTGAGACTTTCATAAAAGTTGGTCTATTTATTTAACTAATATATTATGCACAGTATATTTTGATTGAATTCGCGCATGCGCAGTGAAACAATATTTAGTGAACCTGCTCATTTTTCATACAATTTTTGTTATTTTTTTTATTCTGATTGCAGAATGTTGTGTACAATTTCGTTTGTCATATTTTCTGAAAATAACTTGTTTTTATATTGAAAACTCTGCAAATTATAAGCAAAAAACTTGATAAAATTTGGGACTGGTTTTATAAAAACCTGAATTTCTTTTCGAGTATACATGCTATCTTCATAAAAATGAACCCAAATTATTACAATAATCCACTAAATCATAATCTACAGTTTGAATGCTTTTGCAATATTAGTTTTTACAGGGTTATCCAAAATATATTCGTTTTTCTTCAATTTGTTGACGGCCCCTTATGGGGTTTCGGGAAAAAATCTTCACGGAAATATATGACGTCTATCATGTTGTTTACACTCCTGAAGTTTCAGGATAATTCCTGATGTATCTTTCCAGATATTTAACAAATTAAAATAAAAACAACTGCGTCTAATAATTTGGCCAGGGACTGTACATAATAAGTTAAAATTCATCCTAATAATATTATAAATCTGATTGTGTGCAAATGTTAGGCTGAAGCCAGCGTCAAAATGGAGAATTTAATGATCATGTATTTTTGGATATAGGTTGATTATAACCCGTAAATGAACATAGGCTGGGTTTTGTTTACTTTATTCAAATATTTTTCTTAATAATTCAAAATTTCATTATTTTTATAGAGAATAAATGGACATTTTTTCGTATAATATTTTAAAATTATTAAATTTACTTTACCGTTGCTAATACTTCATCGTTACCAAAACTAAATCAAAATCTGGAATAATAATTTTTACTCAACAATTATTTTCAAATGAAAAATTTCCACTTGAAAAATGAAAATGAAATTAATTATTTAAGAAACAGAATATGAAATGATGTCATATTAGAAATAAAACTTGAGTTTTCTAATATTTGATAATAATACAAGGTGCTTAAATACGAGTAAGTATGGAAAGCAAGCGAATATGATATCATATATCGAAAATAAAACAGATTTGCTTTGATGTTGAAATAAAATGATTTTGTTTTATCAAATTATTTGTGATTAATTTCTCTATTTTTGTTCTTTTTCTATTTCACATGAAATGAATTATTTTAAATGTATGTGTTGTAAATTAAAGTTCTGTGTTTTAAATGAAATGACTGAAAGATTTATATTTTAATACGAATTCAATACGAATGATGGTGATAGGAATAATACTTGGCGGTTTATCGTCTGCACACGGCTAACATAAAGATATCAAATTTTAATTTTAATTAAAAAAGAAAAAACTTTGAAAAGATATTGGACGGCAAATGTCAATAATATGCACCACAAAATTATCCGTATAGAAAATCAGAAAATCTTAATAAAAATAACTTTATTTTTTAAAACAAAGTTGCATTTTTTCATAAAAGCTAAAGATTTAATATGAATGCGTCGAAGTTATAGCATTTTTCCTCTATCATTTTCCCACAATCAAAACACATTTGTAAATGGTCGTTTCGAACCGGAATTTAATTTTACATTTCTTTTCGCTTTAAAATAGTAAAAACTTTGTTGTCATTTTTAGATATAGCTTTTTTTAAAGTTCTGTTTCATAATAGATTTTTGTAAAGTCTTGTAGGTTGAGAAAAATGGCATAGATTTTAAAGCAATGTTTAAGTAAAATTACAATATTTTTAAAAACTTAAAAAACAACAATGTTATCGAAATGAAAATCAATTTTACCACAAATTCGCGTAATGCAAAAGCAAAGAAGAAATCAAAAAGTAATGAAACTTTTCTTCCAGCCGAATTATGTAAACTTGAACAAGCCTATCGTGCCAATTCATAATATTATAAACGTGAAAGCATGTTGTATATAGTAGAAAAGGTTTTCATATATAGGTAGAAAAATTCTGAGAATAGGAAGGTTAGGGATCTGTAATCGGGTCCATAGCCAATTTGCTTTTTTTTATCAAGTGAAATTTGGTGCAAAATTAAATACATTGTTATAACCAGATTTGTTTCTGCGTGGTAAACACTTAATTTTAGATTATCATTTCCTTGCTCACCTTTGGTGCCAACTATGACTGTAAAACCTATTTAAAAATATCAGACGATAATTTTCTAATTTTCTTATTACTTCATGATGTAAATAGACATCCTGGTTCATCCTTTAAACCTGAATTAATCATACCATTGTCGTCCAGTTTATAATCTTAATCCTAACCCTAATCATATCCTATCCTAATCCTAACCCTAATCATATCCTATCCTAATCCTAATAATAACTTTAAACAATATTCTTTGAAACGAATATGTAAATTAAATCAATATCCATAAATGGAATGAATGGAAAATAGAATAAATAGAAATGGCAAAATAAAAGAACAAGAAAGTACATTTATTCGACACTTAACCCTAGAAAAAGCGTAAAAAATTTCAAGCGCGCGAAATAAATTATAATAATCCTATATATACTAACAAAAATATGTAAGTTTAGATCATCAGATTGGTGTTGTCGGTAGTTATTTGTTTAGAGCGTCCTTGACGCGATAGAAAAAATATCGAGGTTAAATTGGGCAGAATTTAAAGTACTTTCTAGCAACCTTTATTTACATTTTAGAATCGCACTAGATTGTTATATCTTTATGAAATCTCTATCAATGTATAAAATCCACAAGCAGTTTGTTCAATATTTACACCACTTAGCGAGAAGCACTTTATTTAATATATACATAAACAAGACATAAAATAATAATGTAGTAAGAAATATATAACACATGTCTATACAAATAAACAATATAATGCCCATTTAGAAATGAATACATATACAAATTTCATACCAAATACCACCTAAAATACACTGTTGTATAGAAGAATTCGCTCAGTGTTATTTTTCGTTTTACGAAGAGGGATTCGTCGATTTTCACGATTTTACTGGGCCCTTCTTTTTTCATTGGTTGAAGTTTCATTTTCAAGATTGTATATATTATTTGGCATGAAATTTCACTTTTTTAAGACTGGGTTATGTTAAGGCCCCTGTAGCAAAGAAATACCGTATTGTCTTCTATAAAATGTGATAAAGATTTGGTTAACTATATATGTTTTTAATTATCGAATTAAATGCTTTGCTAAATTAATGCATTTATTCTTTTTTTAATGTTACGTGAACGAAGTCACGGGTAACAGCTAGTCTGTTATAAAGCATCAAATAATAAAGCAAAATACTGAAAAATATGAAAAGAAAATATTGAAAAATATGAAAAGAAAATATTGAAAAATATGAAAAGCAAATATTAAAAACATTGGAACTGAAAAAAAAATCCATGGAACCTTCAAGTTTTTGCATCATAAAAAGCTGCTGAAATAAGTAGCAACGCTTGAAGAAGCTGAATATCTAATCATAGCGTAGTGGTTTGGACCTCCGGTTTAGTAAGCGAAAGATTGCGGGTTCGATTCTAATCGAGGCAAGAATTGGTTGTTTACACAAAACTCACTCAGAAATGAGGAAAAAAAGAAAAGAAAAGAGCAGTATATCTGTCCGTTATAAGGTTGTTCTTGAGAAGAATTTTTTTTTTTTTTTTTTTGGTCCTAATGTTTATTTTAACATTATAAAAATTTCTAAAAAATACGGAAGATATCTGTTATAAAACGGAAATTTAAAAACGGATATTTCAGAAATCACGGAAAATTTCCTGGAATTTACGGATTTTTTTTTCGTTAAAAAACGGAAATAGTACTGATGTCTCGATTGCCAGTACAATTTCCGTTTTTTTTTCAGGAATTTTTTCTTCGGTGAACCTTCCGTGAGTCATCCCAATCCACCCTCCGAGATCCATCAAGATCCACCCTCAAAAGTTTAGAGGGCGCACAAATCCACCGTCAAAAGGGGGCGAATATCCCTTATCGTCCCTTCTGTTCCCTTATCTTACCTACCACCGCAATCTACCAAGATCCACCCTCCGGCGAGATGCACGAAGATCACCGAGCGAGATCCACCCAGATCCATCCACCGCAGAGATTCACCCAGATCCAACGCCGAGATCCACCTTCCACCCTCAGCCGACGCCGAAGTGGCCTACTAACGGCTTTTCTACCCTACTTCTACGATCTTGGGGGGGGGGGGGGGAGCCATACTTATACGATGACCTGTAAATTTGATGAAAAAAAAAATATTCTACAAAAATCTAATAAAAAAAAAATCGGACTTTGTAAATCAACAGTTAAGAAATCAAAGAAATATTCTTTTCATGCTTTTTAAACATAAATTTTTAGAAAGACTAAAAGTGAATACTTCTTAATGATTAAATTAAGAAGTATTCTCCTTTCGCGTCGTTGAGCGGAGAAATATATATATATATATTTTTCTTTTTTCTTTCTTTTTTTTTTTTTTTTTTTTGAAAACCTGTTTAAGAGATAATCCTACAGAGGTATAATCTTTATCTATTATACTATCTTTCAATATATTCCTAAACATTTTAGAAACCATTTGGAATATTTCGCAATAATTAAATAAAAATATTAATTCCTAGAATTTTAAGTTTACCAATAAATTTTGTCTAAAAACTTCAATATCCCTAAATTTAATTAAAAAAAATATATCTATGTAAATTCGTGATAGTTAAGAGGTTTTCTTCTTTGATCTTTTAATACGAATTTTAAGATCAGAAAAAATACTTTTGAATTGATAAATGAGCGTATTTAACCAAAAAAGAAAAGAAAAATCCTTTGTAATATCTTACTCCATTACTAATCGTATAACATCAATTCAACGCAACGAATGATTATGACGATAATTCTAAGGCTTCCTTATGTTGCTTTTTTATTCAAATCGATCATCTTCGATACATAAATACAAATGAAAATTTCAAGGCATAACCTTGAATATTCTAAAGTAGTAAATAAAAATATTAATTTTGAAAAGCTGTATTCATAACTCTTTATTCAGTTATTGGTCAAATAATATAAACTCAACGTAATGAATAGAATGCAATGCATCAGTATATAATGTAAAGACATTCTAACGTCACCAATCGTGCAATTTAAAGAGCATATTATAAGCAAATTTAATGGAAATTGGATATTTGCACAGGCATGGAAAACGAATAACGCATTCAACTTCATTCAAATCATGCCTCAAACGCTTTACTTAATTATTCTCCGATATCTTAATTCCGCGTAATTGTTCGAAAACGGGAATTATAATAATAATTTCCCGTATTCCGTAGTACATGCGTTAAAATGACAACATATTATTCCGATATGGCTTGGAAAATGCGTTCCCGAACCCCGAACTGCATTGGCTGGCAACTAAAGAATTCCGGATTCTAAGTTGCTACATAATTAAATCTGTATTTACTAACTTGCGTGGCTTTACACCACTTGTATTTGCTTTTTAAAGGTAGGTGTACAATTTGTGAAGAGTGGATTTTTTTTCTCCTAATATAATAATAATAATAATTTAAACAGCAACTATAGCATTGAAAAAGACTTTTCAAATCAGCACTTTAAAATTGTTTTTTGTCAAGTTGTAAAAACGTTATAAACAGGATTTTTTTTCTATTATTATCATTTTAAATAATTTAAACAGCAGCTAACATTGAAAAAGACTTTTCAAATCAACACTTTTAAATTGTTTTTTGTCAAGTTGTAAAGACGTAATAAACAGTATTTTTTTCCATTATTATCATTTTGAATAATTTAAACAGCAGCCAGCATTAAAAAAAAAAAAATCAAATCAACATTTTTAAATTGTTTTTTGTCAAGTTGTAAAGACGTTATAAATAGGATTTTTTTTTTAATTATTATTATAGTTTTAAATAATTTAAACAGCAGCTATAGCATTAAAAAAACTTTTCAAATCAACACTTTTAAAATTGTTTTTTGTCAAGTTGTAAAAACGTAATAACCAATATTTTTTTCTTTTATTATAATTTTAAATTATTTAAACAGCAGTTACATTGAAAAATGACTTTTTAAATTAAAACTTGAAAATTAAAAATTTGCTTTTAAAGGGTAAGTTTTCCCTCAGAGGTCGCCTTATTTAATCGTGGTTAAATATAGCGAAAATTACTTTTCGAAAAAAGTGGGGGAAATTTGCATAGGCGGTAAAAAAAAAAAAAAAAAAAAAAAAAAAAAAAAAAAAAAAAAGAAGTTTTTTATGTTACTATTATTATTTAAACAGAGGCTAGAATATGACACTTGATATAAAACTTGAAAAAGTAATTATAAATGAACATTTCTAAATTAAAATGTTACTTTTAAAATATAGATTCACAAGCTGTAAAGACGATAGGCAAAAATTGTTTCTGCTATAATAAAAATTATTATTATTGTTGTTGTTATTATTTAAAAATTACTTAAACAGCAGCTAGCATTGAAACGTGATTTTTTTTTAATCAATACTTCTTATTTAAAATGTAACTTTGAATTAATTTTATCATTTATATTTCGTTTTCACTTTTCGACAAAAAGGATAAATTAGTCAGAGTTAAATGCTTGTTGATACATTCCCATAGGTACAAATTTGCAATAAAAAGTAACTTTTTTTAGCTTTACATTTAAAAAAAAAAAAAAAAAAAAAAAAAAAAAAAAAAAATCAAGTCGTATATAATTAAAAATCTAATTTACAAATAGAAATAACCATTATTATTGTTTTCATTTTCAACAAACATTGCGGATAAAAAATTTACAAAGATGGTAGTGTTACTTTTTAAAGGTTATTAAATCTGTGTTTAATAACATATACATGCAATTTTTTCCTTTTATTATTATTATATAACAGCAGTTACCATTGAAAAAAAAAACTACATAAGCACTTCTAAGATAAAACTTAAATTTGGATTAAAAATTATATTTTATTTATAGTTTTTGGCAAAAGTGACAAAATGTCACAGTTAAATTTCTGATACATACCTATGGGTATAATTTTAGAAACAAGCAATCTTTTAAACTTTACAAAAAAATAAAAATTAATAAATTAATAAATTAATTAATTAAATTAAATTAAATTAAAGTAATTATCATTGTCCCTATTTTTAATAATCAAAATATTTTCAAAACTGCTAATAAACAATGAATGATGATGACAGTGTTTTATTTAAAGATAAATAACTCATAATAGAGAGAGGGGTTGAAACAATTTCCAAGTTTCCACTTTGTTTTGAAATAAAAATAATCTATTTGAACACCAATTGTTAATTATTTTTAAGGAATTATTATAATGAATTTTAATAACTTGTGTGGCATTATATCACATTTATTTGCTTTTAAATGGTAGCTGTACAAGTTTTAAACATAATAGTCAAAGACTCTTTCTTCTATTATTATTGGTAATATTATTAATTTTTAATTATTAAATAGTAATTAATATTGGAAATAATTTAAAACCCATTTTTCAAATTTAAAAGTTTGAGTTAGAAGGGAAAAGTAAATTACTCTTTATTGGTGTAACTTTGCAAACAAATAAATTCAGGTTATGTATATTTTGATTACTTTTGATAACTGAAAATAAAATAATTAAAAAAATAAAAACGAAAGAGAGAGTGTGTGACTATTATAATTTACATTGATTGAAATTATATAAAAAATCTTATTGTGGACTATTTTTTAATGTTGGACGTATGATTTTTTAGAAAAGTGGAAAAAATAGCTATTTAAAATATACTACAACCTAAATTTAAATTATCCAAAATATATGACAATAGAAGATTGATTGAAAAGAAAAAAAAATGAGTATTTATCGCTTTATTTTCTATTAATAAACAGGATGAACGCAGATTTTTTTTAAAGAAAAAGATTATAATAATAAAATACCATTCTAAAAAATATAATACAATATTTTTTTAATGTTGAAGTATGAAATTTTATGAAATTGCAAATAATCTATTTATTGAAAACATACAACAAACCAAATTTAAGTTTATCTAAAATATATAGCATAATGTCAAGTGGTATATCGTATATGCACATTATTGTCCCGTAGATAAGGTCTCTATAAAAAAAAATCTTTAAAAAATAATAATAATAAAGAAAGTCAGGAAAAAAGTGCCATCCAGTACCTTTTTTCTATTATATAACACTTTTCCTGAGAAACACCGCATAATAATTGAGCTACGCATTACGTTATTCAATCTTTAATTCTCGAATGTCCCCGGGAAGTTATGGCCCTAAGGTAAGCCATAAAAACTGTATGGCGAAAAAGCAATGCTTATGGACACCAGCTGTGACACCAACGCAATTCCGCATATTCCTCAAAAATACCGAGATCTTGGGGCTCTTACTAATAAGTGGGTCAGAGATTTTTACCTTCAAAAGTAAACAAAGAAGCAAGCTGTTCACACTTAGTTTCGATTGAAAAAAAAAAATACCAGCTGCACAGTGGCGTAGGAACTTTGCACAAATACGGGGAGCCGGGGCACATTGTGGAAAGATAGTGGCGGGGATCATTTCATTCGTAATCAGTGTTGAATCCAGGGGGTGACCCGGGGGGGAATGTCCCCCCCCCCCCGGAAGATTTGAGATTTTATGCTTTCAATGGTCAAAAAGTGGAATCCCCCCCCCGGAACTCTATAATGTCCCCCCCGGAGCCACAGAAATCCCTCCCGGAGAAAAGTGTCTGAATTCAACACTGTTCGTAATTTCATTCATTTCGGAGAATTCCTTCATAGTGTTGTACTTTTCACAAACAGGAGTATAAAACAGAAGCATATCAAAAGATCACCAACTTTTTAATCCTGTAAAAATAATTTTTATTAGATATACTTGATACATAGAAACTTAATTTATGGACTTAATTTATATTATATTAAACAGCAGCGTTCGAAATGCTTGGTGGTCCGCTGGTCCGAGACCACCAAGAATTCAATCGGACCACTAATTTATAAAATTTAGTGGTCCACAGGACCAGTAACTTTTTCCCCTCTCAAACAGGCAAATGTATATTTTCCCGGCCCCGAGGAAACCGATCGCAAATCACGCAAATGTTATATATAAAAATATAAAAACTTTAATCGTATGAACCTGAATAACTTACAGACTTGAAATTTTGTGTACTTATAGCTGAATACCTACTATGAAGCTGACAATAATAAAATTTTACAAAATCGTATTATTTTAATATAGAGATATACAAATCAAAAATCTAACAACATTTTCCTATTAAATTTAAACATTTTTCGTTATAGCAGTTGCCAAGAATTAAAAATCCACAATAAAATTCTTTCTACAATAATTAATTTTCTATTGAAAGATTCTCACGTTAAAAATGAAAATGAAATAAAAAGTTTCACCAATTGAAAAAAGATTAATATGACGTATTATGGGTAATAAAACGAAAAATTTCAAAGATTTCTCAATAATACAAGGAGTATGAGTAAGTGTAAGTACAGAAAGCAGGTTTATATGATGTCATTAAAGAACTAGGACTTCCCTCAAAGGGATTAGTCTGAGTGATATTGCTGAGAACATAGGGTTAACAATTACAATATAAAGAAAAAGAGCAAATTAAATGATAGAATTACAAAATATCATATATAAATTCATATACACTGTTAAAAAAATAGAAACGAAGTACCGTTCATCAGATTTGTTGTCATAATTTTTTTTAACATGTGGCAAAGAATCTCATTTTCTTAATCGCGTATTGCGCAAAACTTGAAAAAAACAAAACAAAGAACCGCTTCGCCGCTGACGGTATTTATTCCTAAATTTATATCCTGCTAAATATCTTACATAAGAGAAAATTTTGAAATGTATTAAAAATTAAATAAAAAATAAATAGCTAAAATGACAAAAATTAATAGCTCGAAAAGTATTTCTCACAAAATTGTTAGACAAACTACCTTAGAAAGTTAAAAAAATTGTATTTTTCTTGATATAAATTTAAAATCTAATGATTATGCCGTTTTTCAAATATTGAATTTCAAAAATTACCAAACTTCACAATAAAGTGCCATAGCGATGTTACAGTTAACGATAATACAGTTTTTTTTCAAATATTAATTAATTAATTAAATTTTATTATTTAATTTTAGTTTTATACTTCATTTCTGTTCAAAAGTATAGACTCACTCCACATTTATAGTCTCCTTCGCCCGCGAGCCACCTGATCTTCGTCCGTGAACAGCCCCATTATCTTTTTACGTGTGAAGGTGAGACTATAAATATGGAGTGAGTCTATACTTTTGAACAGAAATGAAGTATAAAATTAAAATTAATTAATTAAATTTAATTAATGAATTAATATTTGAAAAAACTGTATTAACATCAATTGTCATCCAGTACAAGTTTAAAAAAATTTATTTGAACTTGATAGGATGGATAGAAAATATTTTATTAACGATTGAAAATTTGAACAAGATGTATATAAATATATAGAGAGTGTGAGCTAATAGTAATCTTCGACCACGAACAGAAGGCGGGTGAGACGTCAAAGTCACGTGGTGCCAGACGGGTCTATTTGACTGATTTAGCGAAAGAAGGAGGATTGAGAGAAGAAACTTCAGGACTAAGTTATTTGAACTCGGATTACCATATCTGGCTAGTTAGCGCCTTTTGATGTAGAATGAAAATAAGATTACATTTATATGTGTTATACAAGAATACAAATTCGAAATTCTTTACAACGTGATATGGCAAAAAATGCTTGGAAAATAGGAAGTAGTGAATTTTTATTGGGTGAATTCATTGTTGAGAAAAAATTTTGTTAGGGTATTTTAGGTAAGGAGAGTTTTTACACAGTGAGAGACCTTGTGAATTAAATATACAAGCTAATCCATAAGCAATAAATAAAAATTTTCAGTAAAATGTGCTTTTTTATCCAAGATACTTTTCGCATAATGTTATATTATATATATATATTTTTTTTTTTCAAATAAAAGTTTGAAAACTTTTTCACACACCGAAACTTTAAAAGTATTTGAATATTATGTATTATTAAATATTAAGTTGCGATGAAGATATGTTCCGGTGTTATATGAAATATTCATGATATTTTGGTCAGAGTAAGATCTCTCGGCTAAATCATATTCTAAAAAAATCCCTGACGGTTCGACCTACAGGCAGAGGTAGATATCGAAGACGCAGACCGTGGGGCGCCTGTTTGTTGGGAATTGTGGAAGAAATGACCTTTCTGCAATGATGCAGCATTTGGAAACGCCCACTTCGAAACCTAACTTGTTTGCAGGTGGAGACGGCAAGGATTTTTTTTTTTTTTTTTTTTGCTATAAGGGTTGGTCCTATAAAAAAACTTGTCACTATAAAAGTTTTTAGATAATATTAAGAGGATTTATAATAAATTTAAGCGGATTTGCTATCTTCTGAATTGATGAAGTTATGAATTTTTTTCTTCTAACACCCCCCCCCCCCCCACTCTTTTCCCTCCCCCTTGGAGCCATTTTTAATGGTATCAAAAATCTGTCATACAAAAATTTTCGGCCGTTTTTCTAGAAGTAATAATAACTTTAAACGGATTCGATACGTATCATAATTAAGACGTTATGGGTTTTATTCTGTTTTCGCCCAACGCTCCCCCCCCCTCCTCCCCCCCCCCTTGGTTCGATTTTGCCCATTAACGAACTTGACCGAGATTTCATGCCCCTTGACTTTATGTATCAGTTTGGAAGAGATTTGTGCAGAATTATGGGAGTTATCGTGTCCATAAAAAAGTGACATAGATAGATAGATAAAGTTTTAAACTGGGGTGGTTTTGGGTTCTGGGAGTCATAATCGGCGTAGATCTGCAAAAATATTTCGAAAATTCCAACTTAGGTGAAAATGTAATAGGTAGTATTTCTTACGAAATCTACCTAAAAGATTGTTTTCATAAATTATTTTCTCAGAATATTTTAACTAGATTTTGTATACACTTATATTAAAATACAAAAATGCGATACCTGAAAACATTGCCCCACCAGTGGCTGAGAGGTTCTGCTCTCAAAGTTGGTAGACAGGAGGTGCTGCATTCAAACCCCTGTCACGATCGTCGGTCTAACCGTTTGGAGTTTTCCGTAGTTTTCTTCGAACCTTGCGTAAATACGGGTTAGGATCCCTTAGAAAGACCTCCACGGAGGGCTTGCTCCTCCCCGGCCTACATCCCTAGCGCAGATAATCGGCCGTAACAAATAACCAACCAATCAACCTAGAAACATGGTCAAAACGAGTATTTCAATATAATTTAAATTGATTTTGCATAAACCATATAGGTTCAGGGATCGATGCAGTTTTGTTTTTTTTAGGGGGGGGGGGGAGGGGGGTTATTTTGTGAAAGGTAAGTTATTTTTGTGATATATTTTGTGAAATTTGTTATATCTTTGTGGAAAATAACATTTTGTTACGAAACATGCAATCCAGCTACTCAAATTCAAACCAAGCATTTTTTAATAATAACTTCTTTAAATCCTTCTGCCAGTGTTGACGCTCCTGTGCTTTCTGAATCGGAATGGAAAGAGACGAAGATTTTGCTTCATTTTCAAAAAAATTAAGCACATTATCAACAATGTTACGTTCATCCGAACGCAAAGTTTTCCCTTTACGAGACATTTTGTGTTGTTCTGAAAAGAACAGTTTAAATAGAGAATAATGATAATAATAATCAAGAGCGCTGAGAATATAACAACAACAACCTTCTAGGACAAAAGAAATTATACAGTGTCTCACATAAGTGATGGGACACTTGTGCTTTACAAAAGGAAACTAATCAAATAAATTAAAAAAACATGTACACATTTTTTTTGTGGGTGTGTTTCATACTTAAATTTAGTAAAGATTATTACATAACATACATTTTGTCAAAATATTAAAATATTAATTTAATAAAAATACAAATGTTTAGAACGGAGCAAAAAATAGCTCACATAAGTGATGGGACACCATTATATATGCAACAAAACTCGTCTGAAATAAGCAATAAAAATATTTTTTGGGGTTTTATTTTTACTTAAAAGCAATTGGCAATAATTTATAAAATCGTCTGCAGTATTTCTCTCCAGTTTGTTTTGGAATTTTTGTGTTTTTTAGCTCTGTGTAGTCATGAATGCTAAACGAAAAGAAACTTCGCCTGAAATTCGAAAATTAGTTATTAATTTGCATATTGAACGTGGAAAATCTATTAGAAAAACTGCTGAAACAGTTAACTTGAGTCGTTCAACAGTTTTCAATATCATTAAACGATATAAAAAGAATCATATGATTCAGGATAAAAGAAGACCTGGCTGACCATCAAAGCTATCCAATGGAATAAAGCGAATTATCGTTCGAAATATTAAAAAAAATCCAAGAATTAGTGCTTCAAAAGTTGCTGCTGATTTACAAGCATTATATGGAATAATTGTTAATCCTGAAACTATTAGAAGGGTAATTCGATCTGCTGGATATCACGGTAGAGTAGCCAGGAAAAAATTCTTCGTAAGTGAAAAGAATAGAAAACTCAGACTAGCTTTCGCAAAATCCAACATAAATAAGAATTCTGATTACTGGAATAAAGTTATATTTGCTGATGAGAGTAAATTTAATATATTTGGTTCTGACGGTAGAATCTTGGTGTGGAGAAAACCCAGGGAAGAACTTCACAAACAGAACTTGGTACCAACAGTAAAACATGGTGGAGGAGGAGTTATGGTATGGGGGTGTATGTCGTCCGCTGGAGTTGGTAATCTTGTTTTTATTGACAGTATAATGGATCAGTACAAGTATATTGATATTTTAAAGCAAAATTTGAAATCTTCAGCACGAAAATTGAACCTTCATAACGATTTTAAATTCTACCAGGACAATGACCCCAAGCACACTGCTCTGAACGTTAGACTCTGGCTGCTATATAACTGTCCTGAAATAATAAAAACACCACCACAATCTCCAGACTTAAATCCCATAGAGAATATTTGGCAAGAATTGGAATCAAGAATTCGCAAACACACCATTTCTTCAAAACAACAACTAAAATCGGTGCTTCAAGAAGAATGGGGTAAAATCACTCCAGAAATCACAAAAAAATTAGTCGAATCCATCCCAAAAAGATTAAATCATGTTTTAAAAGTAAAAGGAAATCCAACAAAATATTAAAACCTTTTAAAAAGTAAAATTTTTGGATAAATATTTGATGGAAAAGTAAGTGTCCCATCACTTATGTGAGCCATTTTTTGCTCCGTTCTGAACAATTGTATTTTTACTAAATTAATATTTTAATATTTTGACAAAATGTATGTTATGTAATAATTGTTACTAACTTTAAATATGAAACACACCCAAAAAATTTTTGCACATGTTTGTTTATTTATTTTATTGCAGTTTCTTTTTATAAAGCACAAGTGTCCCATCACTTTTGTGAGACACTGTATCAGTGAAGGAGAAGACAGACGAGAAACAGAGAGGGAAATGTATATCGCCAAAAGCAGGAACGCTCGAATATGTTACAACCCTAAATACTTGCTCTTCCACTGTCCTAACCTTTGAGAAAATGAACTCTTCTTCCAAGCGGCGATCTCACCCGCCTTCTGGTTGCGGTCGCATTATAGGAATTGAAAAACGCCGGATCTTTTAAAACGCCAAGATTTTTAAAGTTACGTAATTGGATTTGCAGCCAATAGATTATTCTATCAAGCGTGGCTTAACGCAAATTTAATTTCATTGTTGCACCTTTTTTTGTGTGTGAATTTAAAATTTTTCTTACTTGATTAAATATTTATTATTTGTATAACTGTTTCTAGAAAGTCTTACACTTCAAACCACATTGATAGCATGCTTTACTACAAACCAGATTGCAAAACTATAGTCTAAATTACTATTAAAGTATTCAAAAAAATCTTTCGATGACTTCTGTAAAATAACATTTACATTGAATCTCCATATCGGCAAAATTGAAAAATTATATATATTTCAAAGTTAAGCTTAACATATACTTCTTGATTATTCTCTAGGAGGCTCTGCCCCCTGCGCCTTTACTGCGCCTGTCCACAGACTTTTATTTCGTCTGTCTATCTGTCTCTCCACAATCTGTCTGTTTCCCTATCCGTTCTTCTGCCCGTCTCTGTAACCGATTGTCTATCTCTCTACACGTCTCGCTACCTGTCTGTATATTTCTCTACCGGTCTCGCTACCCGCCAATCTATTTCTCTAACCGTCTGTCTATCCGTCTAACTACTTGTATGTCTAGCCGTGTCTATATCCACTTCGCTACCCATTTGTCTATCTGTCTCACAACTTGTCTATCTGTCTCACAACTTGTCTATCTGTCTCTCTACCCGTCTAGCTACACGCCTCTCTACCCATCTTCTTACCCATCTCCGTACCCATCTATTGTCTCTCTACTCGTCTGTATACCGGTCTGTTTTTGTACCCGACTCTTTACCCGTCTCGCTACCAATCTCATTACCCTTCAGTCAACTCGTCTCTGTACTCATCTCTCTACTCGTTTCTTTAGCTACCACGCTACGCGTCTCGCAACCTTTCTCGCTACATTCCTGTCTACCGGTGTCTCTACCCGTCTCGTGACCCATCTCGCTACCCCTCTGTTAACCCTCTTTTTACCTTTCTCTCTAGCCGTCTGTCTATTCGTTTCGCTACCCGTCAGCCTACCTATGTCGCTACCCGTTTGCTTACTCGTCTTTCTACCTCTCGCCATCTCTTCCCAATATTTAAACAATTCATTTAATATACAGAAGCCGTTTATCAGTTATTAAATGCAAACAGAAGTAATTTATCTAATAAGTGTAATCAGATGCAATTTTTTTAAAATACATACATAAACCTGAATAATAATTCATTAGTTTTGTGTTCATAGTTGTTTATATCATTTGACAGTAAATCTCAACTTCTTAAACCTGAATTGTCTTAAGCTTTTTAAAAAAAACCACAAGGTCTGTATAACTGCAAAGTACCCTGAGGGCTATATTAGCTACATGTTATTAAGTTAAGTGAAAGTTTTGTTATCGCGTTTGCAGCCAATTTCTTATGTCAGAAAGCGTGGCTTAACGCCATTTTAAATTCATTACTGTAACTTTCTTTTCTTTTCTTCTTCTTCTTTTTTTTTTGGGGGGGGGGAGGGTTTCAAATATATACATTTAAATTAAAACTTTTGCCTCCATGCCATTAGTGTTGTTTGTATTATTAACTAATACCTTGTAGACCGAGCTACATTTGAAACAGATGTAAAAGACTTCTTCTACAGTTTTTTTAGGAGAAACTTTCGTAATTGGGCCCAAAGCCAATCGAATCATTTAATATCATTATTGTAACTCTTATAGAGTTAAAAAAATATTATTGCTAGCTTTACTCTTGTTTGAGACCAACCTTGCCTGTGTATCTGAATGGGGAAAAGTTTCGTATCCAATGTCGGTTGGCGAAAAAAAATTTAAATGGTGCCAAAAGGTAGTTTTAGCATCTTACAAAATTTTTCAAGAGAGCGGTAAAACATGTTTTTCAAATATTTACAAACATACGTTTATTAAAGCATGTTTTTGCACCATCTTAAAAATTTAAGCTAAAATAAAATTTTATCGCCATATTCGATAGTTTAATAAGTAATGAAAATACATAAACAAACTTATTTAACAAACCTAAGAGGCATTTTTGTGATAAATAATTGTTATTGTCAGGGGGATAAATTGTAAACAATTAATAAACGGCTAGTAAATAATAAATAGCATTTAAAATCTAAAAATGGAGAAGTGGTCCGTATAAAAATGCAAAACATAACATTATATGCTTGATATATGTAAATCTTTTTTTAATTTTTTAATATTTCCGAAGGCACGGATAAAAAGGTAAAAATCTCTTTTCCAAATGCCATTACAATTTAATATATACATATATATATACATATATACAAAATAAAAAAATATCTCCAAAAAAAATATATATTTATATAATACTACATCTGCAAAAAAATAAGATTTAGAAAAAGTAAGCCAAATCCTGCAGATCCCAACAATCACATCGAAAAACTTATCACCAAAAAAGAACTCCCCAAATCTTACGGCACAGGAGATTGATTTTTCCCTCTGAATGCAGAATATTAGTTTTATTTCTTGTACGATGGGTGATCCTAATAATATTATAAATCTGATTGTGTGCAAATGTTAGGCTGAAGCCAGCGTCAAAATGGAGCATTTAATGATCCTGTATTTTTGCATATAGGTTAATTATAATCCTCAAATTAACATAGGCTGGTTTTTGTTTATTTTATTCAAATATTTTCTTTAATAATTAAAAATTTCATTATTTTCATAGAGAATAAATGGACATTTTTCCATACAATTTAACCATTTTACTTTATCGTTGCTAGGGCTTTGATCGTTGCCACAAAAATAAAAACACGGAAAAATAATTTTTCCCCAACAACTAATTTTCAATTGAACGAAAACTGAAAATTAAAAAAATTCAAAAGAAGGTGAATTTCTGTGATATTTGAAACAAAAATATGGAGTATTTGTTATTGTACATGAAGTATGAATATCGGTTAAAATAAAAAGATATTTTTCTGTCAAAAACAGCGTTATAATTAGAAGGAAAACTAGAACAATAATTATATTATTAAAAAATAGATTTCGCTTGGACCATGGAACTATGAAAAGGATCCTCCTCGGCTTGGACAAATATGACGTCATAAATAAAACATGTATTTTCAAATATTCGTAATAATACAAGGAGCATGAATATCAATGTATAATGAAAGTAAATAGATAATGGACGTAATATTTAAGATGAAAAACTGAAATATTTTTTATCGATACTGATTAATAATTAGCTTGAATACCAGATACACACAAATGTGAGTTTTCCGCTAAAATTTATATCCTGATTGCCAGAAAAAGAAAATTAACAAGAATTGTGCCATTTAAAAGAGATTTCTCTGAGGAAAAAGTGACGTCATATTTGAAATAAAATGGGAATTTTCAAATGTGTTTTAGAAGGAGCGTGAATCAATTCATTACATTAATAATACAAGAATCGGTAAGTTTAGAAAGTAGATGAGTTTCACGTCATATTTAAAACGAAAAAATTTTTTTAGCTTTTTTTTAGCTAGCGATTATTATGCATGAATATCAGTTACATACAGATGAGAGTTTTTTGCCAAAAACCACACCATGATTATTAGGAAAATAAAAATAATTACGAATCTATTATATTAAAATCTGACCGCCTGTTTGTATTTCGCAGAGGATGTCATAAACTCTCAGAATTAAAAAAAAATGATTTAAATTCCGAGATATGATTATTATTATTTTTTTTTATAAATTTAACGAAGTTGCTCTAAAAATGGCAACTAAATTATTCCAATTTTGTGGATAAAAAAGAAGAAATGAAACGGAATAATATATTTTTTCTCATTAAAACTGAAAGAAAGAATTTATTTTCAATTTGAATAGATGATGAAAGAAAAAAAAATCTTGATTACAGTAAAATTTTTTAAAAATAAAAACGTATTTTCACATATTCAAACTTCATGAGTCAATTTATTCTGGAGAACAAATATCGTCTGTCAACATATTTTCATTTAGAAGTAAAGATTTTTTTTTTCAGTTGTAGTACAGCGCCTAGAATATAGGCGCTGTAGTTATAGATTAAATCAAGGAGGCAAATTTAAGCTGCATGCATTTAGGCCTACAATTATTGCTCCCTATTCACAAAAATTGGATTTAATGAAAAAGAATATACTATTTCCATTATCTTTGAAGGATGGCTATTAAAACGTTTCACAAAGATGTTAAAAGTAAAATGGTTTACCAGGTAAACTTGACATATGTTTTTACACAATTCACCGATTTCCACGATTTTATTTGGCCCGCCTTTTTTATTGGTTGCAGTTTCCTTTTCGTGATTATTTGTCACAAATTTTCACTTTTTTAAATCTTAGTTATGTCAAGGCCTCTATAACATATAAATACTGTATTGTCTCCTATGGAATGTGATCAAGAGTTAGTTAATTATTTACGTTTCTAATTATCGGGAATGAGATATTTTGCTTAATTAATGAATTTATTATTATTTTAATGATACGTGAACGAAGTCACGGGTAACAGCTAGTTATAATATAATTGTTTCATTTCACATACTACATACCGATTGATATATTGGTACTTTTATGTTATCCTGGCGCAGTTGATAAATCGCCAAATATTGTTCCTATAACATTTTCATATTGAATTAATTTCATTTAAATATAAACCCTTCACTCATTTAATTTAAAATGCATGCCTTTTATCAATCCCATTTAAAATGCTAAAAAGAGAAAAAAAAAAGAAATAATGCCACAAATCGAAACCTTTTATTTAAACACCAAAGAATTTTTTTTTTTTTTTTATTTACACACGCGAAATAAAAAAAGCTGCTATTGCTGAGATTTGCGCCAAATCTCTAGTACCAAGTCTACTAAGTTATTGCGGGGTTTTTCTTTCAAACAGAAAAAAATCCAGATTAATTTTCGATTTCTACTAAATTGAAATATATTTTATTGTGCTGAATATTAGTGCGTGCATATTTTTTTTTTGCTCCATGTACTCCATGAACTTTTCAATTCCGATTGTCTACGAAAATCTCCCGCCGGTGAAAATGACGTACTCACAAAATTTTCGTGACGTATGTACTTTAATTGTGCTTTTTTATCTATTTTTTTTAATATAATTTCCAAACGGTTTGACATTTATTCTTGGTAATAAATAGACGTCGTTGTCACATTTATAGGTACCTGCTGTAAAAATTTGAACGAAATCCGTTAAATATTTTTTGAGTTATGCTTGACGAAAGGTTTTAATATCCATCGTAGCTATATATGGGGCAAAGTAATACTGCGCTGTGTATGAGTCTTCGTTGCACTCAGACAATTAAAAAGAAAATTAATCTGACGTCATATTGGAAGTTTAACGGACTTTTACAAATGTTTGAGAATAATATAAAGAGAGTATCAATATGAGTAACAGAGAAAGCAAGTAGATAGGACGTCAGCAAGTGATTATACCGTCCTATGAGTTTGAGGAATGTATTGAATCGTGATAAAAACCCGATTATGGAAATATTGGCATACTTTAACATTTTGAAGGTCTTTATACAACATGTTTAATTTTGAAATTAATTTTTTTTTAAATATCGCATTTAGTCCACATGACAGATATTATTGTGACAGAGTATAATAGCGGGCTTAGCCCACTATCGAATCAGTTCAGATTTTCAAAAAAACGAGAAAAATAGACCGGTAAATTTTTACTTTATAGAAACGTATAACATTTTTTTTTTTTTTTTTTTTTTTTGGAAAATGAAATTTATTTGGATTTATTAACGAAAGGATAAAGTGTTTTGAAAGGAATATTAAACGAAACCCTTTGTGCGATCGTCGATCACACTTACCCACTTGTTGGTTTTACTTATCCTATTCTAAAATTTCAAAATATTGATTATGATCAGTGCAATGTCGAAATCGGTATAAAATATGTGCTTTACGAAAATTGCATACCAAATTTGAGAACCCCTAAAATCTGACGGGCCAGGGTTACGGCCCAGTTTGTCCATGCTGTAATCAACTTCTGATTCTGAAAAAAAAAAAAAAAAAAAAAAAAAAAAAATCCAATCCTGCTTTACGGCCAAATGTGTGTTTGTATTCTAAAGCATAGAAAATGCTTAATTTTTGTGATAGTTTAGAAAATGTGCACCAAAAGAATTCCAGGCCCAGTAGCAGGCCCCCCCTCTTCGCATAATTTCGCAAAAAATTAAATACTTTCGATTACCTCAAATATATATGAACATATAAATACATGTTTGAATAAATATTTCCCCTGTCTTTAACTTCATTCTACTCTAAAAGTATAAAATATTGATTATAACTTTTCAGTACCACCCTATTATTATGCACACTGTTGTGGACTACGACTTCATTTGCGGCCCACAATGGTGTGCCATTTTTATTATTATTATTATTATTTTATAATGAGAATTTAACACTAAAATATTGGATTATAAGAGTAGTTTTGTTTTAGAGGTATAATGCCCTTTTCATCAAAATTAGCTATGCTTCAAAGAAGCTTTTTCCAGATGCAATACTTCTTAGTGCTTTTAAAGGGTCATCAAATTAAAATTGATAAAATATAAGAATTTTGTATCCTACAGTTCATTTATTTGTAGTAAGCATAAGTTTATTTCCTTGAAGTAATGCTTTGAGTTATTTTAAGATTTGATTTAGTAGTAATAAAAATAATAAAATAACGGCAAATAAAGCTTTTTACTTTCTCTGAATGTTTCATATTTTCATTGAAATACTATTATACATAAAAACCAGGTTCATGTTATGGGAAACATTATATATATATATATATATATATAAGGGGAAAAAAAATGAGAAAGATTTTTTTTTTAAAGCAAATTTCGATCTCAAATTTTGTTACAAGAATGAAAAAAAAAAAAAAAAAAAAAAAAAAAAAAAAAATCTTAGAAAAATATTTGGCCCTATCAAGGACCAAGTATGGATCTTATCTACCCACATCCCCCCCCCCCTTTTTTTCCATATTAATTTGATTTTTATTTATACTTTAAATTAAAAGTATACGAAAATAACTAATAAGAATATAAAAAAGGACTTAAATAAAGATTTCGTGACATAAATATTTTTTTTTTCATGAACACCCTGACAAAATAATACTGGGCCCTACCCGTGATTATCTAGGGGTGGGACCCAAGTAGTACTTTGTATCTGGGCCCCACTCGGAAGCGACCGGCTAGACGGGCGAACACCAGCAGAGTTATATATATGAGAAATAAAATGAGACACATAAGTAATATTTTTGTATTATATATCATCGACTAGAAAAGTAATTCCGTCGAGCCGGATTCGAACCAGCGATCTATGGATTTTCTATTACGCCGTCTTCTACAGTCCACCGCTCTGCCAACTGAGCTATCGACGGACACAGCCCTTGATTCGTTTAACACATTACATAAAATTCGAAATGGAACTCTTTAGATTTTAGCGCTTTCTTAGAATTTCTCTCAATGTAATTATATAAATGAGAAATAAAATGAGATACATAAGTAATATTTTTTTATTATATATTATTGACCAAAAACGAAATTCCGTCGAGCCGGATTCGAACCAGCGACCTATGGATTTCTGATTACTCCGTCATCTACAATCCACCGCTCGGCAACAGAGCTATCGACGGACACACCGTTTGTTTCGATTAACACATTAAATAAACTACCAAATGAAACCCCCCTTTTTTAACGCATTCTTAAAACTTCTCTCAGTGTAATTACATGCATGAGAAATAAAATTAGACACATATGTAATATTTTTATTATATATCATCGACAAAAAGGGAACTCCGTCGAGCCGGATTCCAACCAGCGACCTATGGATTTCTGATTACGCCGTCTTCTACAGTCCACCGCTCTTCCAACTGAGCTGTCGACGGACACAGCTGGACCTGGACGACGGACACATTTGATTTCTTTCGCCAAGTACTCTTTACGGCTTTACGCCAAGTACAACTTTGATTTCTTTCACCAAGTTGGTTTTTACCGGGTTACAAAGTTATAGTTTTCAGAAGGAAAACTTTCTCTCCTAGTAATCCAGTTCCTCAGATCAGCTGAAGAAGAGATTAGGGGGAGAGAACAATGCTTCTCAAATAACAATGCGCACCATAACATCCAACACCCGTCTGAAATATTCCAGGGAAAGCCACAGCTCCCCCAGCTCCTACGCCTTTGAAGCTGCATCGTTTTAACATATTTTACACATTCAAAATATGCGTGGATGCAAGCGTCAGTGATACATAACCAGTCAATCTTTCAGCAATTATACAATTTTTTCAGAATACAATATTATTTCCATTTTATTATTACAAAAAATAAATAAATAAAAAGAAAGAAAGAAGAAGAAGAACAAATCTGCAAGGGGAAAAAAAGCATTGATATATATTCAATGTATATCTTAAATTAAAGTAGGAAAATATCAGGATCAGATTGGATAAAAATAAAATATTTGGGTTTTTTAAATCCTGTTTTCGTTTGGAACAGAATGTGGAAAAAATGTATTAGAAAGGAGGTATAGGTATAAAAAGAAGGAAAAGTTGTATCTCATGCATAGATTATTGTACACTTTTAATATTTAATCCTTTAAAGTTTAAGTTAGCCATTCTTCGCTAACTGCGGCTAAAAAGAAAAAAAAGAAAGAAAGAAAGAAAAAGAAAAAGAGAGAGAGAAATATAGAACGCATTTTTATATGAATTAAAAATGTAAACGGACAAATGTAAAAGTATTTATGCAAACAAAACACACACACACACTTTCTAAATACAGTTTAATTCTAAATAATATAGCATCATGAAAATGTAGTTCAGGAGGATAATCGCTCATACACAATAAAGTTTTTTTTTTTTCAGATTTGCATTAAGACTATAAATGATAGCGAAGTTATTTTTAATAGGAAATATCGTAAATTTATCGCAATAACATGTTTAAATTCATTATAGTTATTTTACATTGAGCATTGTTAGATCACAGATGAACAGACATCCAAGCAAAATAATACACAAAGAGTCAATTATCCAATAATAATAATAATACTATTTTTTCAGGAAGCATAAAAGAAAAAAAAATTATAGATCGTCAATGTATTTCTTAAGTTGGAAAATATCATGCCAGATAGGATAAAAGTTATATATTTGTTATTATTATTATTCTCTCTTCATATGAAACAAGATTGAAAAAAAAATGCTCAAAAGTTTAGACAATCAATAAAATTTGCATTAGCATAAAAAGTAATAAGGTACAATTAAAATTCGTGAGATAGGTAATAAATAAAAGCAGTTTTGCTGATATACACATATAAATTATGATCAAAGGTTTGAAATTATAAAATATACATTAAATTATTGAACAATGTGCTGTCCCAAAAGTATAGACACAATACAGCATTACATGTTTTCTTTTACATTTTTGTTCACAAAATAAAATATTTTTATTTTCGTCTGCTTCTATAAATTCCAAATAAATTTTTCCTTTAATTGAAATATCGTCTGCTGTATTTTTAGCATAATAATTTATTGAAATTTTGTGGAATCAAATGAGTTCAGTGTATTGTTTTGTTTGTGATTCGGAAAAGACATTTCCTGCGTATTCTGATAAAAATGCCACTTTCTAAAGAAATTTCTAAAGATGAAATTATTAAGATTTTACACTTAAGAGCGCAAGGACAAAATCCAGACGAAAATATCGAGAAGAATAAAGAGATCCTCGAGTAGTATTTATAGAGTTTTGAGATCAGGTGGAACATGGAATACTAGAAAGCGAGTCGAAAGACTAAAGAAAACAATGTTACGTGATGATAGAATGTTATGAAAAATGGCTTCAGTTGATAATTTATCTGTGCGTGAAATTGCATCAATTTCCAGAATTTCAAAAAGTACTGTACACAGAAGAATTAAAGCTTCAACAAATATTGTTTACTGAAAAATGAAAGCAAAACCTAGTTTAAAGCAGAGACATAAAGATGCACGTCTAAAGTGGGCTAGAAAGCATATGTCATTCGGTGAAAAATGGATTTCTGCCATCTTCAGTGATGATAAGAAATGGAATTTAGATGGCCCTGATGGTCATAAATTTTACTGGCGTGATCTAAGAAAAGAACCCAAGAACTGTTTCAGCAGGCAACAAGGCGGGGGATCCGTAATGACCTGGGGAGGGTTTTCTTTCAACGGCGAAAAATGAAATCAGAGGATTATCAGGATATTTTACATACCAATTTACTGCCAATTATGGATTTGCTAGCAGGACCGGACTGTGTTTTCCAACAAGATGGGGCATCCATCCATACCTCCACATCATCGAAAACATGGTTTAGGCAAAAATATATCACAGTATTAGACTGGCCAGCAATTAGTCCAGATTTGAATCCCATGGAGAACATAAAGGGGATCTTATCTCGTAAAATATATGAAAATGGAAAGCAATATACATGTGTAAATTACTTAAAAATTGCAATTGACAAAGCGTGGTATTTCTGTAATGCAATGCTTAGCTAATTCTATGGAACAACGTGTATTTGATGTTATATAGTGTCGTGGCAATACAATTAAATATTAAAAGTAAGTTTTTAGTTACTTTTATAAATGTAAACCCAAAAAAATTACAGGTGTCTATACTTTTGGGGCAGCACATTGTTATATAATTTAATGTATATTTTATAATTTCAAACCTTTGATCATAATTTATATGTGTATATCAGCAAAACTGCTTTTATTTATTACCTATCTCACGAATTTTAATTGTACCTTATTACTTTGTAAAGAATTGAGCCTCCTCTTCCAGGTGCACTATGTGTCATTCTAGCATTTCCTGTGAGTACACTTAACTGCATACCTTCCCTCACTATTTTTGCCTTGAAGACTAGCAGACGCCGAATTCTATTGTACTGTGAGCGGAAAGTTCGGACAGTGATGTAGTGGTAAGGTGTTACCCAAAGAGGGGTCTTATGCTTTGATCCTTGCCGAGGTCGTGGGAAACAGAGCATCTGCGAGAGAAGCGATCTCTGCACACGATTTTTAGGTTTGCGCCCGAAACTTTGCCCTTTGTCTTAGAACGTCCAATGACGGACTTAGTGAAAACGAAACAGAGGGATCTCAAGGCTGCTAAGAGGCTGGAGAGTTTCGAGGGGCCCGCCACGACAAAACCCCGCCCCCAGAAGAAGTTCCCCTGCGAGGATGAAAAAGTTAGAGAGAGTAGTTTTTTGGAGAGAACGAAAAGAGAGTGGTGACTCTCTGGTAAAAGGAGGAAGGAACGACAGTTTCCGGACTTAGCGCAGTAGAAGCGCTAGTGAGGCCTGACCTCTATGTGTTTTGATACAGCAGGTATCAGGTGAAAATCCCAGCGAAGCGAAAAAGCAGGACAAGTGCGATAGTGAAAGTTCTTTAACTCTGAAGCATCGTGATTTAGTATATTTTTCCGAAGAGAAGGAACGGACGAGCCCTGTTCCGAATGAACTTTCTTTAGAAGTTACGACTGACAGTAATTTTCTGAGACTTTTGATTGATCGAGTTGCACTCAGAGTTAAGAGGACATTAATTTATAAGCGATTGACCCACGAAAAATAATTAAATGCTGTATTAACATCTTGTACATATTTTTTATTAGAATTAATATTGTTATGCAATAAAATTCTATTTTCTAATTTATGCGAGAAATTCTCTTTGCCAACGATCTGACCTCGCTACCACTCAACATCTTAATCAGGTCGGTATAGGGGAGTTATTACAACTGGTGGCTTGCGGTGATGGATTAATTAGCAAAAATTAATGACATTCTCTAAAGACAAAGAGTGGACTCTGAAATTTAAATCATCAAAGTGCTCCAAGAAAGAGTCTCCTTGTGACTTGTGACCTGAGTCTCCTTAGACGCCCCTGTGGATCAACACAGCATCAGAAAGAGAAATCTACCAAGAATTCTGGAGAGTGTTCCCCATCAGAAAGAGAAATCTACCAAGAATTCTGGAGAGTGTTCCCCCATCCGGAAGAGTCCCCATCCGAAAAGTGTGATAGAGAACTCCGTCTGTGCTCCTGAGGATCTCTGAAGTCTGTGCTTCTGACGCCCTGAAAGACTCTTAGTAATGGAGGTAAGCTCTTTTTATACTCAGAGTGGCTTTAATTGTTATTAGTGTTTGTATAGGTGTTGTAGGCTTCAAAAAAAAAAAGTTGTATGTTTATTTTTGTGAGAGTAAATTTTTAAGAAATTTTTCCGGTAGAAAAAAAAAAGTATGATGAGATATTTCCGATATAACTGTAACTTATTTAATAGACAAATTTTGTAGTTAAAATTAAATTATTGTTGAATTAATTTAATGCAAACTGAGAGTTGTGCAGTGTTACAAAATTTTAGCTGAATCTATAAATGAGAGATCATTGAAAAAAAAATTATCGAACGCATTTCATATTTTAAGATAACAGAGTTGATTTTATATGTTTTTTGTGAATTATTCTAAATCTTTTAAGAGTGGATGCAGAGATTAAGACCACCATTGATTAAAAGAGAAAGGAATTGAATAAGACTTTTGCAATTTAAAATATTTTTACTGTGCTTTTTGAAATTGAAATTGTTGTTTTGTGTAAAATTGATCCCATATGTATTTTATAACCAAATACCAAGGTGAATGTGGACGATAGGATAGGGTTGCTTATTTTTATATGTTGCATATTTCTTATATATTATTGTTATGCGTACTTTTTATGAGTGTATATTTCAGTATTATTTTAGTGCACTTTGTAGAAATTACATTTAATCTTATTGTATTGTTTTATAATTGTGGGAAAGATAATTTCTAATTTTAAACTTTAAATATGTCGGAGCTTAAATATTTTAGGAAAGCTGATTTGCAAACGTTAGCTTGCGAATTTGAGGTCATTTTAGAAGAGAATGATACAGTACCGAAAATTATAAAAAAAATAGAGTCGTCAGAGGGATTTGATAAAGAGCTAGCCTTAGCGCAAATTAAACTGTTAGAAAAAGACAGGGAAAATAAGTTATTGGCGGAGAAGGAAGAGAATGATAGACTTCAGGTAGAGAAAGAAAGATTGTGGGAGAAAGCAGAAAAAGAAAAAGAACGCGAACATGAGTTAGCTAGGTTAAAAGCGACACAAGAGTCAGATGACCGGAGTACCGCATCCAGTAGCATCTCAGTTAGAACGAATCATTTACCCCTAAAAACAATTATGCATCGCTTTGATGAAAAGAATTCAGATATTTCGTTGTTTTTGAATTTATTCGAGAGACAGGCAAAAAAATGTAATCTAAATTCGGATGAGTTGGTGACGAACTTACTATCATTATTACCTGTGGGAATGGCCGAGTTAATTTTGAGAGAACCCGAAGACAAAATTGATGATTTTCAATATGTGAAAGAAAAATTGTTAGAACGATATAGTTTGAATGCAGAGACGTACAGACAAAAATTTAGTCAGCATCCCCGAAATCCTAATTCAGTTTGGAAGGACCTGATCTTTGATCTTAATAGTTTTTTAGAAGGATGGCTGTCATGCTTACAAGTTTCGGATTTTGAAGGATTGAAAAATGTGCTTGTCACGGACCAGATCAAACGGAGGGCGTCTCCAGAAATGCGCGAACATTTTATGGATAACTGGGCAGAGATTAAAGACCCGGAAGAATTAGTAAGGCTTTTAGATGCGTACGAGGCAATCAAGCGCCCGTCCAAAAAAACTTGGAATCCGAAACTCCCTTTAGAGAAGAAATTTGAAAGACCCAAGACTTTTGAAAATGGGCGAAACGGTAACAGAAATCGGAGACTAACTTTAACTGGAGGGATCGCGATGATCATAAAGAAAGGGAAAGAGTTTACGAAAAAAGGCGAGAAGTCAAGTGTCACGCGTGTTTTCAAAGCGGTCACTACAAAGTAGATTGTCCGGAAATTAAAAAGAGAGATGTTGCGCGGGTCGGTCACTTAATAAGTAAGCCGACACTTGAAGAAACCTTCTCCCCTTATTTGAGTAAAGTATTAGTGAATGGAATTCAGGCAACTGTTTTAACGGACAGTGGGAGCCAGATAGATTTGGTCCCGCACCATTTAGTCGGTCAAGATAAATTGAATGGAGATCACGTATGGATTAAAACTCCGCTGGACAGTAAATTATACTGTTTACCTATAGCAGAGGTCACTTTAGAAATTGAAGGCGTGGGAGTCATTGAAACCAAGGCAGGAGTTAACAATAGAAATTCAGATATGTACTACTATTTGTTGGGTAATAGCACTCAGAAATTGTTAGAACAGGCGAAAAAAACCCGAATTGATGAATGCAGTTTTGACACGCGCTCAAATGAGAGAAAAGGGTGGCCCAGCTCCGAATCCGGTAAATAAACAAATTATGATTTCCGAGGGGGAAAAAGAAATTTCTAGCGGGAATGTTGAAGCGGAAACTTTGATTTCCGAGGAAGAAAAAGAAGAGGATATTTCTAGCGGGAATGTTGAAACGGAAACTTTGAATTCAGTAAAAGAAAGAGAAGGGGGAATTTTTCGCGAGTGCAGTGAAGCGGAAGCGTTGAATTCAAAACTAGAGGGTGAAAATCTAGAAAGCCCTATTGAATTGGTTAGTGTGGATAAGGGATTATCGCCTTTGTCGATATGTGAGGGATCTTCGATCTTAGCAGAAATTGGAGGGAAGGATAGTCAAATTGAATTAGACAGAGATCAATCTCTCAAAGAGATTAGTAAAAAAACGGAAGGTGAAGAATCGCATTGTAATGCAGGAGATTCTTTGATAGTGGCAAAAGCCAGAGACAATCGCGTGAGTGGGGGGAAGCAGGTGCTTGTCCCATTGCCTTATCAGGTAGATATTTTTGGCGCGTGCCTAGAAAAAGTGTCATTACACTTAGGGAAAGGGAAAGTTAAAGGAAATGTGTCAGAATACTTGAAACTTGGGAAAAGATTGATAAACGATTTAACTACCGCATTTCTAAAAAGGTTCGGTGTTAAGTTGAGAAATCCCAGAGTGTGTCGCACAATAAGCGATAGTATTGCATGTTGGCATCGAAAAGTTAGAAAGCTTTTGAAAGCGTTAGTATTTGGAGAATGGATAAGAGAAACGGAGGAAAATAAATTCGTGAAGGGATGTGTGTTTAATCTCACGAACAGGTTAAAAAGAGGTCGAGCTTTAGCCGTTGAAAATGTGTCAGAAAAACGAGAAAAGAGGAAATTTTGGTTTGACAAAAAGGCGGTAAAACGGAAGCTTAATGTGAAAGATGAGGTTTTAGTTTTAACTACCAGAAAGCCAAATAAAATGTCAGATAGTTGGAGAGGGCCGGGAAGAAAGGAGTCAATAATTACGGAAACAAATTATATTGTGAATGTTCCTGGGAGGCGACAGAAATCCCAGATTTCTCACTTGAGTTTAGTAAAGCCTTACAGAAAACGGGTGGAGTTAGCAGATATCTTAACGCGGGAAATAAACGCACTTGAGGAATTCTGTTTACCGTATCTAGATGATATGGCGATTTTTTCAGACAGTTGGGAGGACCATATGCGTCATCTAGAAATAGTATTAAAAAGTGTTAATGACGCGAAACTGAAAATCAAATTGGCGAAATGCAAGTTCGCTCAGAAAACCGTAAAATATCTTGGGCATATTGTAGGGGAGGGCAGACGGAGGCCAGCTGAGGCGAAAGTAAGGGCAATTAAGGAATTACCGGTTCCGAAATCGAAAACTGAAATTCGTAGATGTTTGGGAATGGCTGGATATTATTCCCGGTACATAAAAGATTATGCAGTGATTGTAGAACCATTAACGAGGGCGCTTAAAGGGAAAAATAAAAAAGAAAAGATTGCATGGAGCGACAAAATGGGAAAAGCCTTTGAGACTTTGAAAATGAAACTTACTGAAGAACCAATGCTATACGCTCCTAATTTTCAGAAAGAATTCATAGTACAAACTGATGCTAGTGACTTAGGTATTGGCGTGGTATTGGCTCAAAGAGAGGGATCGGAAGAGCACCCCATAATATATTTAAGTCGCAAATTTGCTGATGGTGAGAAAAGTTTCTGCGCCACTGAAAGAGAGTGTGCTGGAATTATTTTTGCGATAAAAAAGTTAAGGCATTATATTGATGGACAAAACTTTTCTATCGAAATCGATCACAATCCCTTGGTATTTCTAAAAAGAAATTCTCGAAATAATCCCAGGTTATTAAGGTGGTCCTTGGCTCTGCAACCTTATAATTATGCCATTTCTCATCGCGCAGGCAAAGACATTCCGCATGTTGATTGTCTGAGTCGAGTTTAAGGAGATTTCTTGATAAACTTTTGTATAAAATTATTTTAAGTTGTTTTATTTTTTTATATTTCATTGTGTTTTATTTCTTGCCACTCTGATGTAATTTGAGCTTGCAATTCTTTATCCGACTCTTAGAGATTCTTAGTGTTTCACCCTTAAGAATCGTTTGAGGAGGGGGTGTTGTAAAGAATTGAGCCTCCTCTTCCAGGTGCACTATGTGTCATTCTAGCATTTCCTGTGAGTACACTTAACTGCATACCTTCCCTCGCTATTTTTGACTTGAAGACTAGCAGACGCCGAATTCTATTGTACTGTGAGCGGAAAGTTCGGACAGTGATGTAGTGGTAAGGTGTTACCCAAAGAGGGGTCTTATGCTTTGATCCTTGCCGAGGTCGTGGGAAACAGAGCATCTGCGAGAGAAGCGATCTCTGCACACGATTTTTAGGTTTGCGCCCGAAACTTTGCCCTTTGTCTTAGAACGTCCAATGACGGACTTAGTGAAAACGAAACAGAGGGATCTCAAGGCTGCTAAGAGGCTGGAGAGTTTCGAGGGGCCCGCCACGACAAAACCCCGCCCCCAGAAGAAGTTCCCCTGCGAGGATGAAAAAGTTAGAGAGAGTAGTTTTTTGGAGAGAACGAAAAGAGAGTGGTGACTCTCTGGTAAAAGGAGGAAGGAACGACAGTTTCCGGACTTAGCGCAGTAGAAGCGCTAGTGAGGCCTGACCTCTATGTGTTTTGATACAGCAGGTATCAGGTGAAAATCCCAGCGAAGTGAAAAAGCACGACAAGTGCGATAGTGAGAGTTCTTTAACTCTGAAGCATCGTGATTTAGTATATTTTTCCGAAGAGAAGGAACGGACGAGCCCTGTTCCGAATGAACTTTCTTTAGAAGTTACGACTGACAGTAATTTTCTGAGACTTTTGATTGATCGAGTTGCACTCAGAGTTAAGAGGACATTAATTTATAAGCGATTGACCCACGAAAAATAATTAAATGCTGTATTAACATCTTGTACATATTTTTTATTAGAATTAATATTGTTATGCAATAAAATTCTATTTTCTAATTTATGCGAGAAATTCTCTTTGACAACGATCTGACCTCGCTACCACTCAACATCTTAATCAGGTCGGTATAGAGGAGTTACTACAACTTTTTATGTTAACGCAAATTTTATTGATTGTCTAAACTTTTGGGACACAGTGTAAGTATAACAGGATATAAAAATTATGTGTCGCACATAATTATGCTACGCATTTAATGTTTATTTTTTAAACTTTTAAGTTTGCTATTCTTCACTAGCTTCCGTTAGAAGGGGGAAATTTTTGACTCGTTAAAAAACCTTTAAAGGTCAGAAATTTCACTTTGACAAATGTATTATAACTGAAATTTCGAGCTTGAATAAACAAACATAGAAACATTTAAACTAAACTCACTATTTAAATACAGTACCATTTCACTGAAATACGGTGTCATTATGAAAATGTACTTGAAAAAGTCCTTCCGGCCTGTACCGGGAGGAAAAGGTTGCTTTCATAGTCATATTTTTAAAAATGCAACTCATTTTACTCAAACACCCGAAGCTAAAATGCTTGGAATCCGATTATTGAAGATTCAATTCCGGTTTTTGTTAATACTGAATTTGAATGCGAATTTCAGCATGAGAGTTACAGCATAACAAAAATCAGATTATTTCAAAATGTCAGCCACCCTAGAATTTCAAACTGCCATATCACAGCCATTTTTTAAGATATAGCCAAAACGAAAAATGTTCTAGAATCCTTGTATCACGTTCAAACACTTAACAGAAACACTTTTTTCAATTTATAATATTTTTGTACATCTTTTTGATTTTTAAAAAATTAAAAAAATTTTAATTGGCCGCCATTTTAAAACAAGATGGTGGATGAAGGTGGCCAACGAACTCGGTCGAGACCTTGATACGATCTGTACAGTGTACACATGATCAGTCACATTCATATCGGTTCATAAATACGAGAGTTACAGCATAACGAATATCAGATTGTTTCAAAATCTCAGCCACCCTAGAAATTCCAACTGCCATATGTCAGCCATTTTTTAAGATAAAGCCAAAATAAAAAATGTTCCGGAATTCTTGTATCCAGTGGCGTAGCCAGGATTTCCTTTCGGGAGGGGTCCAAAATTTTTCTTCAACTTATATATATAGTAAGACCTGCCAAGATAAGATTGCAAAGAGTGGTAAAAAATTCCGTGTTAGACAGGTTTCCGTCTTAGCAGGTGTATGGCATTCTTTTCTATTTGACGAATGAATATTTCCGTTTAAGTCAGCATTCCGTTATAGGCACATTTCGTTTCCACAGAATTTGCTGTATATATAAAAATATAACTTATGTATGTAATACGTATAATAAATCCTGTCTATAGCAGATTCCTGTCTTAAACGGAAGCATTACATGGCCTTGATATGGATAACTATACAATTAAGTCTGCTGAAAACCTGCCTGAAACAGGATTTTTCACCGTTCTTCTGTGATTCTGATTTCGTCTTGTCAGTTTTTATCCTACTTATAAATACAGTAAAGCCTGTGAAATGGAAACTTTCTATAACGGAATCCTATCTCAAACTTAAAAGTTTTGGGGTCCCGTAGACACGAACAATGCGTCTGATTGAAATATAGTGTGACAGGATTGACTGTGTGTATATATATGCAATAGAAATATTTCGAGTAACTTTAAGAATTTAGATATTTCCTTATCAATTTCTTAATTTAAAAAAATAGCATGTGTAAAATAAAGTAAGATCAGTCTCTATAATTGTGGCTAATAATGCAATGGAATTACATTAATATTTACCAAATAAAAAGATTTTACAAACACTATGATATAAAAAACTGAGCACGCACTGAAGAATGCATTTAAATCAAGTTTCATATAATATAAACATTTGATTACGTTAAAGTTATGATCAAAGGGTTAAGTTTATAACAGCATTTGGTTGAATTTTTTTTTTCAATTTTCATGCTTAATTTCCTGTCATTGAATTAAGAACTTGTGCTTTAATAGGTATAATGAATAATGAGTTGACACAATTGCTAATGCCGTCAGCCGTTGATTCACCATGGGTGTTTCTGAGATAAGTTTTTAATTTTTAAGAAAAAATCTTGTAATTTCGGCTACAGAAACTAGTAATGTAACAAACACACGCAACAAATATAGTTGATGTTGGGAAAAATAATTTTGTTACAATTGTATAAAACAGCCATAATTCTTTTTCAAGTTTCACCGCTTTTGATACTAATGTAAATATTCGACCTGAATAGTTGTTTCCGATATCTGATCGACTTAAAATATGTTAAATTTTTATTAAAAAAAATTTATTACGATGAATTAGCACATCTTGGGAAGTATTAGATTGTGTAAAAAATATTGGTAGTTTCTGCTATTTTACTTTTCAACCAATTTATTTTAAGCGGTTGGAAATAATTTTAGAACGTACTCCAAGTTCAGCAGAAATCTTTCAGACTTTTGGTACGTAGATTAGCTTTAACCTTTGCTTTCAATTTCTCATTGTTAATAACCGAATGCCACCTACGACCTTCATATTCAAACTCTCATTGCCATCATGAAATTTCTGAAAACAATGTTAAACTATGAGTTCACATTTCACAAGTCGTACTTCGGTCAAATGTAATGTTGAATTCAGACATTTTTTTCTCCAGGGGGTATTTCTGCGGAGGGTACCATTTTTCTCCTGAATCTTCTGTACACTGTGGAGTTCAAGGAAGGAGAAAGATTGCACTCCTAGACTATTAATAAGCATAAAATCTCAGATCTTTTGAGGGGTCATTTCGATGCTCCGGAGTGGATGCCCCAACACCGCTCTCCTACATTCAACGTTGTAGTGTGGTTGATATACAAGCCGTTTCCGCTGATTATCGTACCATTTTGAATTAGTAAAACAATCGTACGAAATTTCCCAAAGTTCTACAACTGCCTTAAATATCCCTGTACAATAGCGAAAAACCAAATTATAATACTAAATAAGTAGGTAAATACCTGCCCTTTAAAATAATATACAACAACGTAATATTCCATTAAGAGTTTATTAAAAATAGCTCAGGACGAAAAGTTTAATAACAAGAATTACCATTATTTTGTACAAACCCAGAAGAACGTCAAACTCTTTCAATATTCCTCTGTTCTTTTCTTTAATGATTAATGAATAACGAGATCAGAAACAAAAGTATCAAAAGGAGGAAAAAATTGATCTCCCGAAATATTCTTCAGGTTTGACATCGAACCAGATGTATCTGATGGTCAACTTGACAAGGAATATGTGTGACTAAAGAAAATTGTGTCAGACTTTTCTTTAGCAAAGGACTGTGTTCTCTTGAACAGGTCAGAAAACTTTTAAACATCAGTCTCCTCTTCCTTGCTTACTGATTAATGTAAAGTTACATAAAGTTGAAAAGGACGTCTTCAGCATGGTTTACAGCAGAAGACAAATCACATTCAGATGCAGGTATTTTGAAAGTGGCAGTGTAATGTTGAATAAGAATTCACAAATATCTAGTCGAATTTAGAAGCAGTCGAAGCAGATTTAAAGTAAATGATAACATTGCTCGATATAAAATTATAAAATGAACAAAGATAAGGGTCGCAAAACTCTGATTAATTTGCTGTTATTGCATTCGTCTAATCTAAACTCGTCTTTTCCGTAAGTGTTGGCAACAGTTGGTCCCATCGAAATCTCTGTTGAAGACGTTTTGCGTTTAATCTAGTTACATTAAAATCTATGAAAACGGAATCATCAGGTATACTTGTATAGTTATCCTTCCGTCATCGAGACCATGAAATGTTTTCGTTTACGAGAGGATTCCGTATTCACAGAAAACCTGCCAACAAGGAATCACAACCAGAAAAGGTTCCATTTTAGATAGGTTTCAAATCATAGAAGGTATAAATACGTAGTGTTGTTTTCGTTGAACCTTGAACTTTTGCTGTTTACGATCGCTCTCATCTTCACAGATTTTATTATAATACATCTATGCTTTTCAGAAGTATACTATAGAGTTTTAACAGTTTTGGAGGATACCTGACAAAATGGGACGTGTTTGTGACAAAAACCTGTCTTAAACGGAAAAATTTCATATCCCCGGTGAAAGATATACCTTTTCTAAGACAAACACCTGTCTAAAACGGAATTTTTCATTGGTTCTTTGCGATTCCGTCTTATCAGTTTTTAATATTGTTATATCTATGATTCAGTAAACCAGTTCTTCGTTCGAGGTTCGGGGGGGGTCCGGACCCCCTGGACCCCCCCCCCTTGGCTACGCCACTGCTTGTATCGCGATATAACACTTAACGGAAACAAATTTTTTCAATTTATAAATTTTTATATAACTTTTTGAATTTTTAATTTTTTTTAAAATTAATTTAACTTGCCGCCATTTTGAAACAAGACGGCGTATGAAGCGGGCAAACCAACTCGGTCAAGACCTTGATACGTTCTGTACACATCATCAGTCACATTCATATCGGTTCATAAATACGAGAGTTACAGCATAACAAATATCAGATTGTTTCAAAATCTCAGTCACCATAGAATTTCAAACTGCCATATCTTAGCCATTTTAGGTAGCTTTCAATACAAAAAAAATCTTTCCGGCCTGTACCGAGAGGAAAAGGTAGCTTTCCTATATCTTCGTTTAATATTTTGTATTGAAAGCTACCTAAAAGTATATAGGTACCTAATTGCAGCCGTTCGGAGGAAAGCAATTCCGGTAAATTTCGATATATTTTCACCGATCATGACCCCCAGACCCCAAAACCACCCTCCGTTCAAATGTTGATTTATATATATATATATATATATATATATATATATATATATATATATATATAGATAGATAGATAGATAGATAGGTAGATATATCCATATATATATATATATATATATATATATATATATATCTGACCTCGTATTTATAAATTAATTTGGATGAAACTAATTGTGTGTATTAAGCTCACCAATGCCTCGACCAAGTTCATTGACCAGCTTGGTCCGCATCTTGTTTCAAGATGGCGGTCACTGAAAATTTTAAAACTAAAATAAATAGACAAAAAAGTTTAAAATTAAAATTTATTTTTTAATTAAGCGTTAGGCCTTGATACAAGGATTCCAGAGCATTTTTTGTTTTACCTCTATCTTAAAAAATGGCTGCGATAGAGCAGTTTGAAATTCTAGGGGGGGCTGGCATTTTGAAACAACACAGCGCATTACAAAAAAGTCCTTCCGGCCTGTACCGGGAGGAAAAGGTAGTTTTCCTATATAAGATATTAAAATTTTAGCTAATGTTACTCGAAAGCAACAAGCTAAAATGTAAAGAAACCGTTTACAAAAGATTCGTTAATACAAATGATGACAACAATGAAATAAAATAATTTGCGAGAAATTGCGTTCACTAAAACTCATAAATGAATCGCTCGTTTTTTGTAATGTGCTGTCTTGTTTCAAAATGTCAGCCACCCTAGAATTTCAAACGGCTCTATCTCAGCCATTTTTTAAGATAGAGGTAAAACAAAAAATGCTCTGGAATCCTTGTATCAAGGCGTAACACTTAATTAAAAAATAAATTTGAATTTTTAACTCTTTTGTATATTTATTTTAGTTTTAAATATTTCAGTGGCCGCCATCTTGAAACAAGATGGCGGACGAAGCTGGCCAACGAACTTGGTTTAGACATCGGTGAGCTTAATACACACAATTAGTTTCATCCAAATTGATTTATAAATACGAGTGTTATCGTATGACATAGGTCAGATATATATATATATATATATATATATATATGTAAGATACGCCTCTGTATAACGGGCGCACCTCGATATAACGAACACACATCGATCTCTCTGTAACGAGCGGTCGATCACCGCTATCACACATCCCATTACTAGATATCACGATGTTCGAAGGACCATATTTAGCGCCGTTAAGGTAGTTTCACGGCACTCTTTCGTCGAATCACCGTGTAATTCATAGGCTAGAAGATAAAAGTATGTAGTCGGACGAGTGTAGGAGAAATCAGCAGACATTTTCCTGGGAACTAGCTTTTATTCCAATTAATTACAAGTCTCTTTGATTAAGCTAGGCCCAGGCCAGAGTTTGAGGAGTCTTTCACCGGGAAAACATCGTCTTATCGGCTGGAGATCGCGAATTATCGGACTTATAACTTCCTAAGTTATTGGGGAGAGTGATTAGAGTCAAAAGCCACGCAAAAACGTGCTCCTCACATTATATACGGCCGGACCACCGCCAGAGACCGCTTTGCAACTTATGAAATAATGTAATTTAATTGCCTAATTAGCTCTTGACTCATATCTGGGTAAGCTGCCCAGATAATTAACATGCAAGATCTAGCCACCGGGAGAAGAGAGATGCGCTACCGTCAGCACTTTTAATCTTAACGAGGATTCAAAATTGATATCTGTTCGTAATAAATGTATCGTAAGGAAAGTTAAGTTACAGGGGCAACTAGAAATAAAGGCAAAACTTTAAAATTTTGACACACGATTTAGGGATTTTAAACTTTGAATTTTTATATTTTAGTTTCTGATTTGGAATGGGTTTAACTAACTATCCTTTCATATCAATCCACATTCGTTCACATTCAAAATTCTTTCATACTTTTTCACATTCATTTCACATCCCCCCCCCTTTAAAAATGAGCGCCACAGTACTTGCCAGCAAGGGCTGTGGGGCTCAACCCCATAAGTTAAACACATTTTAAACTCGGCTATGGATTTTTTTTTTCTACGGAATTCTAATTAGACTCTCAAACTGCTTGGGCTTACTTTTACATAAAATACTGATACTATTTGATGATATACACTGAAGATTAAACATATGACATATACTGTAAACAAAACACAGCTGCAGCAAAAAAAAAATTGAACATTTCTCGAGAACATTGTGTGCTATTTTTTGAAAGTATTTTAGCACATTGCGAAAGTTTTTGTTAACCAACATGTCCTGTGTGAATTGTTCTTGGGGGTTGGTTCATCAGGAAAGGTAAACATTGCACCTTTCTTTAAACATACAATACAATAAAAACTAAATAATATGATACTTGAAAACAGAAATATAATATGGCAATTACTTATATTATTTACAAAACACAAACAATTAAAATATGCTTTTAAACTTATAAAAATACTTCAACATGATATAAACACTTATTCAAAACATTAAATTAAAAAAATATATCATAAAAGATATTTCAAATATATTGTAAATATAGGACAAAACAATTACTACAAATGCAATAAAAACAACACAAACATGAAAATGTCATATGAGCAGTGACAAGCTCTGTTACTACTCCAAAATATCTATTTACAAGCATCTTTGGGCTTATAGGACACTCTAGTGGGAATTATTCTCAGGAGAAAAAAAAAAGATTGAACTGGAAAACTTTGTAAAAATAGGAAATTCTAACCAAAAAATAAAAAAAATTATGCTATCCTTTCCACCATGCTCAGTGAGACATGGATTTCTAAACTTTGAGGTGATTATCATCCAAAAAATGTCTCTCTTGCACAAGGAAAAAGGAAAAGTGGATGCCCGATAATCACCTACAGAGGGAAAGTGAAGCAGTTTTGCCAAATTCTCCATTCTACATGGAAAGAGAAAATGGGAAAACAGTTCGACTATAGACGGGAGGCCACGGAGCGGAAGACCCCTAACGTGTTCCTAGTTTTGTCATTGTATAAGTAATAAAAAATAAAAAGGTTAGCAGTACTTTAAAACTGCTCCGCCAACTACACCGCTGGGTTTTAAATTAACATCCAGCTGGGTCCTCATCCAAACACTAAAATGATAGAGGGACGACAGGAAAGCAAAAATAAAAAATTGAAAGATGAAAGAAATAGACGGGGGTTATTCATGGTAGAGTTTTAAATTTTGAGGGGGGTTATAGAATCTCAACTTGGAGGCGTGCACTATTTCAGAATTTCTCTTAAAATGTATACTGGGTTTATCAATTTCAAAACTTACATCAGATAGTTGTTTTAAGATAGTATATGGTCCAGAATATGGTGGAGTCAATTTACGTGTATTAGGATAGTGGAATTCTTCATACATTACAATGTCACCAACTTTAAACTTTACAGGAAGAAAACGAGCATCATAATGGATTTTGTTTTTTTTATGGTAAGCTATTGTTCTTTCCTTAGCCAATTTTCTAGCGTCTTCAACAGGAGGGTAATAATCATTATCTGGCAAAAGAGGATCATAAGGTAATTTTCCTAACAGCAAATAACTAGGTGGAAACTGAGTTACAGAATGCGGAGTAGCATTATATTGGTACAATACTTCATCTAAAAATTTTGTCCAAGGTAATTTAGTTGGTGATGAATTTACAATACATTTTAATCTGGTGACAATAGTTTGATTCAAACGCTCAATTTTCCCATTCGTTTCCGGGTGATGACTGGAGGTTAACCTGTGTTTTACATTATAATTACGAAGAAAGCGTTTAAATCTAGAAGCTGTAAATGCTCCATTCCTATCAGTAAGTATTTTTTCTGGTACTTGAGTTTGAAATAATTGTTTCAAAATGTTTGTATAAGTTTCAGTTGTTACACTTTTTGACGCGAAACCCCACACATAGCGAGTTGCATGGTCTATGACCAAATGCAGATATTTCTTTGCCGAATTATAATGATTAAATCCGCCAACAGAGTCCAATGCCAAATATTCAAAAGGTATATCCGTTGGGGGCATGAGCTGCAACAAACCAAATCTTTTTTGCCTACTTTTTTTGTTGATTTGGAAGGTATGACAATGTTTTACAAAATTTTCAATATCTTTATTAAGATTAGGCCAATAATATTGATTTGTAATTAAATTTATCATCTTATAAATTCCAGGATGTCCAAAATCTGTGTGGGCTTTTTCCAAGAGGGGTAAACGTAAAGCCATGGGGACGACAATCTTATACAAACTTTTCTTTTTAATCACAATAACATCATTAATTTCAACATATTTTTTACCATCTACCTTGACATTTTCTTTTTTCTGATTTTCTCTGATATCATTCAAGTTGAGTATATGTGTATGATGTGGGGGGTCTTCTGAAACAGGTAATCTAGACAGCATATCAGCCTCTACATTAGTGGAGCCCTTTTTATATTTAATATCATAGTCAAACATACTCAGTTTAAGGGACCAGCGGAAAAGACGTCCTCTTAGGTTTTTAACATTTTTTAGCCAAGTGAGAGCCGCATGGTCTGTATGAATGACAAATTTTTGACCGTGTAAATAATGGTAAAATTTATCTAGAGCATCCACAATTGCCAAACATTCGAGTTCAGTAATTGCATATTTTTTTCATAGTCACGAAGATTTCTAGAATGATATGCTATGGGGTGCAAAATACCATTTTCATCAGCCTGTTACACAACACATCCCACTCCAAGACTTGATGCATCTACAAATAAATTACAAGGTGTTTTGGGATCAAACAATCTTGAGATAGGTTTTTGAATTAGAGCTGCTTTTAATTTTTCAAAAGAATTTTGACAGTCCTGGTCCCATACATAAGGAACATTTTTCTTTAGCAAATTATTTAGAGGATATCTAACCTCAGCATATTTATGAATGAATTTATTATAAACATTAATAGATCCCAAAAAGCGTTGTAACTCTTTCACATTAGTTGGTGGTTTTATCCTCTTGATGGTTTCAATATTCGGGTTATCGGGTGTAATACAACCATTCGACACTTCATATCCAAGAAAATTAATTGTTTTCTTAACAAAATTACATTTAGACAGCTTTAATTTAAGATTTTCCTGGACACAAATATCAAAAATGATTTCCAAATGATGGTAATGTTCTTCTTCATTTTGTGAGAATACAATAATATCCTCAAAATAACTGCATGCAAAGTCAATTTTATATTTATTTAGGATTCTTCGAAGGATACGGTTGAAATTTGCAGGTGCATTTTTCAAGCCGAACGCGAGACTCTTCCACTCAAATCACGGGCGCACCTCGATATAACGAACACACATCGATCTCTCTGTAATGAGCGGTCGATCACCGCTATCACACATCCCATTACTAGATATCACATGTTCGAAGGACCATATTTAGCGCCGTTAAGGTAGTTTCACGGCACTCTTTCGTCGAATCACCGTGTAATTCATAGGCTAGAAGATAAAAGTATGTAGTCGGACGAGTGTAGGAGAAATCAGCAGACATTCTCCTGGGAACTAGCTTTTATTCCAATTAATTACAAGTCTCTTTCATTAAGCTAGGCCCAGGCCAGAGTTTGAGGAGTCTTTCACCGGGAAAACATCGTCTTATCGGCCAGAGATCGCGAATTATCGGACTTATAACGACCGTAGTTATTGGGGAGAGTGATTAGAGTCAAAAGCCACGCAAAAACGTGCTCCTCACATTATATACGGCCGGACCACCGCCAGAGACCGCTTTGCAACTTATGAAATAATGTAATTTAATTGGCTAATTAGCTCTTGACTCATATCTGGGTAAGCTGCCCAGATAATTAACATGCAAGATCTAGCCACCGGGAGAAGAGAGATGCGCTACCGTCAGCACTTTTAATCTTAACGAGGATTCAAAATTGATATCTGTTCGTAATAAATGTATCGTAAGGAAAGTTAAGTTACAGGGGCAACTAGAAATGAAGGCAAAACTTTAAAATTTTGACACACGATTTAGGGATTTTAAACTTTGAATTTTTATATTTTAGTTTCTGATTTGGAATGGGTTTAACTAACTATCCTTTCATATCAATCCACATTCGTTCACATTCAAAATTCTTTCATACTTTTTCACATTCATTTCATATATATATATGGATATATCTATATATATAAATCAACATTTGAACGGAGGGTGGTTTTGGGGTCTGGGCGTCATGGTCGGTGAAAATATATCGAAATTTTCCGGAATTGCTTTCCTCCGAACGGCTGCAATAGGTAGCTTTATACTTTTTTGTATTGAAAGCTACCTAAAACCAACGATTAATTTATGAGTTTTAGTGAACGCGATCAAACGCAAATTATTTTATTTCATTATTGTAATCATTTTCCCAATCATATGCATAAAACTATATATTCATATCCGTTAGCGCCAAATTCTCGCCAATCTTGGCGACAATTGGCGAAATATTGCCAAATATGGCGACCAAAATAAGTTTTTATAAATGAAGCCAACTTGGCTATAGCTCAATAATTTGGCAAATTTTTTATTCAAATTCAGTATTAACGAATCTTTTGTAAACGGTTTCTTTGCATTTTAGCTTGCTGTTTTCGAGTAACATTAGCTAAAATTTTAAACGAAGATATAGGAAACCTTTTCCTCCCGGTACAGGTCGAAAGGACTTTTTTAAGATACAGCCAAAACGAAAAATGTTCTAGCATCCTTGTATCACGTTATAACACTTAACAGAAACAATTTTATCAATTTATAATATTTTTGTACATGTTTTTGATTTTTTTCAAATTTTTAATTGGCCGCCATCTTGAAACAAGATGGCGGATGAAGCTGGATAACGAACTCGGTTGAAATCTTGGTATGTCCTATACACATACTCAGTCACATCCTAATTGGTTCATAAATAAGAGAGTTACAGCATGACATACGTCATATATATATATGTTAAGAATGAAGAGTATAGCAGACTCTCACTCTCTGGTGTTTGTAGGTGGAAAAGAGCAGAACTTCTTTAACATTTTATAGTTTAATTACTAATCTATAGACTATTTACAGTCATTTACATGGGGAGTTATAATAATAGGGGAATTCGTGAAATTACATCTAAGTTTCTGTGCTACAATCCTGCAAAATAATAAAATAATAAAATCAGCCGATTGCTGATTCCGATTATGTAATCCAGCGCGGGAAAATATTTTTATTTTATTTTCTTTTTAGCAATGAATATTACGTAATAACTCTGGATTTATTTTGTAAACGTCACAATTTTTAACGAAATTTCCTGTCAGATTTCTCATTATAGATGCTGCAAAGTTACAAAATATTAAGAAATAAACTTGAAATTGTATTGAAACAAACAACAAAAAAAAACACATACTTTTATTTTTAATTTGGCAAAACTAAGAGTTCATTAACTACAAATTTTGAAATAATAAAATCAGAATCATTTGACTTTTTGAATTCGATAAGCTAAATATGCAAAAAATCGTTTTCCGGCTCCACTATTTTATCGATTCCCTCTCTCATCAGATATAGATTTTGTAGCACTCAACTATTCGGACATTTGAAGCATTCGGCAATCAGCATTTCCCGAACATGTCGGTTTTCGGTTAATTCAGAGTTTACAATATTTCCTTGTTCTTTTTTTTATTTTTTTCAGAGAAATGTAATTTTGATAAGTTTCCTTAGTAAACTTTGTTTTATTATCTTTTTTCATTGTGTACTATTCTAAACAATGTTTTTTATTATTTTTTCTCACTTAATTCATAAAAAACGTTTGTGCTTTTTGAAAATTAATAACTGGGGGGTGGGGGGTGGGGGTTAAATATTTTTACTGGAGACTAGAATTTATACCTGGCTACCAGATTTTTTCAACTTTGTCAAGCCCTGATATATATATATATATATTGTTATGAATTTTGTATATACCTGTAAATATTCCATTGTTTAAATTTACTTTATTTTATTATTGTGAAAATTGCAGTATTATTAATGTATTTCCTATTGAGCATCATGTAACTCAATGCTAAAGGCCTCAGGTGGTTTGCAAGAAAAACAACCTTACAGCATCGGTTTTATAATGGAGCTCTATTGGAAAATCGCCAAGGAATGGGTTTATCGCCAAGTTGGCGATGGTTTTGGCGACTTATTTTTGTCGTCAAATTTGGCGATATATCGCCAAATGTCGCCAAGTTGGCGACGGATTTGGCGACTTTTTGTGCAACCACCCTCCCTTATACCTATACATTGGGATCCTTTGTTGCTTGGGTTCTCTATCGAAAGTTAAAGCACTTTCTGGTAATTTCTAGCATCTGAAAGCTCTGGAATAATCTGGAAAGATCTCTGAAACCTATATAAGGACCTCCATCAGTTCAGTTGAGTTAGTTGTCTGTCAACTGCGATTGAATTCATACGAGAGGCTTTGCATTGAGAACTGTGTTACTCAGATTGATTTTGTCGTTGATACGTGTCGTATTGAACACATTGTTTCTGAGTGAAATTTTGCTGTGCTGTTATTAGATTTGAAGATTACTGAATATCTTGTAATTTTCAGAAGATATTTGTGATCGTATTGCACTGTTTATAGTGAATAAAGCCTTTTTATTGTTCTTATATACTGGCATCAGTCCTTTCGAACCCCGAGCTCACAACATTTGGTGTCAGAAGTGGGATTGAATGCTGATTACCAGAGCAATGGAGGCGCAACTGACTAAATTATTGGAGAAATTAGGAGAGATGGATGAGAAAATGACTGCGAATCAGGCTGAAATGAAGAAGGATATGTCAGCGATGGATGAGAAAATGACTGCCAACCTTGGCGAGTTGAAAGATGAAATGAAGAAGGATATGTCAACCAACCTTGGCGAGTTGAAAGAAGAAATGAAGAAGGAAATGACCGCAAACCAGGCTGAAATGAAGGATATGTCGGAAGAAATGAAGAAGGATATGTCAACCAACCTTGGTGAGTTGAAAGAATTAATAGATAATAAAATAACATCTTTAAATGAAAGAATTGACAGCGTGGAAAACAAATTTGAAGGAAGGTTTCAAGAAAAAGAAGAAAATGTTCAAATGACAGCCAAAACCGTAGAAGAAGTTCAAAAGATCTCCAAAACCGTAGAAGAAAGGATAGAGAGTGTAGAAAAGGAGTTGGAAAATGTGAAGAAACAAAAGATAACTGCCGAAAACTATCCCGAAGATGTGAAGTATCAAGCTATGCTTCCTCGGGCTTCTATTAAACTCTCGACCTATGACGGAAAATCCTCATGGCCAGTTTTTAAGACACAATTTGGGATCGTAGCGGACGCTAATGGATGGGATTCCCAGACAAAGGCTTGCCAGTTAGCTGCTTCTCTACGAGCTGATGCTGCCGACGTCCTACAGACTTTGCCTGCAAATGAACCGCTGGATTTTGAAACGCTCGTCAGTGCCTTAGAATTACGCTTTGGCGAGAAATGCATGAAGGAATATAGCAGACTCCAGCTCAAATCTCGACAGCAGAAATCCACTGAATCCCTGCAAGAGCTTGCTACGGATGTCGAGAGACTTTCACATCTTGCTTATCCTGACTGTCCGACTGAAATTAGAGAAAGCTTGGCTCTGCAGCATTTTATTGATGGTGTGCGTGACTCTGAGATCCAGAAACAACTCCGGATTGCAGATCTCAGTGACTTAAAAGGGGCTTTAGTTTATGCCCTGAAATTCGAGGCAGCCCAGCAAGCTACAAGGAAAGATCGACACTTTGTGCGAGCAGCCAACCTGCCTGAGACGTCGGATAGAGCTGTGGAATGCTTACAGCAGCAGATGAATGACATAATGAGAAAGATGAACTCCTTAATGGCCAACAAACCTTACAGGAAGATCAAGCGCTGGAAATGCGGTGGAGAAGGCCATATCCAAATCGACTGCCCAAGACGACCCAGCACCGATGGTAATAGCTCACCCGCTAACGGAGGAGCAAGAAAACTGATTATTGACCATCTTGCGGGGCGGAGCTTTCCAGATCTTAAGAAGCCTCATTTTCAAGTATGTGAAATTTCTGCAAGAAGTTGCGGCGAGAACGGAGTTTTTCTAGTCGGAAGTGTGAATGATTTGCCCTGTAATATGATCATCGATACAGGAGCCAATGTGACCATCATTCGGAAAGATCTAGCTCAGCGGCTGAAAGAAAAACTCTCCTGGACCCCGCCACGTGTAATCCTTCAAACTGTGACAGGAGATAAGATCGACATATTTGGAAGAATGACACTGGAAATAAAGTTTGGGAACGCCGCTTACCACCATACAGTCTATGTGGCCGATATTTCAGACCCTTTCATACTCGGACTGGACTTTTTAAAAGAGCATGGATTTACACTGGATTTTAAGAATAATGAGTTACGCTCTGCTCAAGAAGATGTCACTATTTTCAAACTTGGAAATGAGTCCGGGTCTATTCAACGAATCACAGCCAAGGCAGATGTTATCATCCCTCCTCGGACCGAAATGATGATACCTGGATTAACTGGAAACGAAAGAATTTTCCAGTATGGCTTGACTGGATATCCTGAGAAGAGCCCAAAGGGAGTGCTAATAGCATCAGCGCTGGTAGATCTGTCGAGAGATGTGATACCTGTGAGGATTGCGAACGTAAGTGAAAAGTCTAGAATTATCCAGAAAGGTGAAGTGCTTGCAACCTGTGCTCCAGTTACCTGTGTTTGCAAAGACCCGAGCTTGACGTTATCGGAGCCGCCTACAAGTTTAACACCTGTAATTGGACAAAATGAAAATTTATCTCCTGAACAGAGACATGCCGCAGAAAGACTGTTCCAGGAATTTAAGGATGTGTTTTCACAAAACGAGAATGATATAGGTCGTACTTCTCTGACACGTCATAGAATTGACACTGCCGACCATCCACCGATTAAACAGCATCCAAGACGCTTGCCGTTCGCAAAACAAGAAGAGGTTTCTAAGCTCTTACAAGAGATGCAGGATAGTGACATCATCGAACCGTCATCAAGTCCGTGGGCCTCTCCCATCGTGTTGGTCCGAAAGAAAGATGGCTCCACAAGATTTTGTGTGGATTATCGTAAACTTAACGATATCACGAAGAAGGACAGCTATCCTCTACCAAGAATAGACGACACGCTAGACACTCTTTCAGGACATAACTGGTTTTCCACACTGGATTTGAAGAGTGGATATTGGCAAGTAGAGACCCATCCTGATGACAAAGAGAAGACCGCATTTACTACTGGACAAGGACTTTGGCAATTCAAAGTTATGCCGTTCAGGCTCTGCAATGCTCCAGCAACGTTCGAGCGCCTCATGGAGACAGTGTTAAAAGGCCTGACTTTTGAAGCTTGTCTCATCTACCTAGATGACGTCATCATTGGTGGCCGCACGTTTGAAGAACATCTTGGAAATATTCGAAAAGTGTTAACGAAGCTAAGAGCGGCGAATTTAAAGCTGAACCCTCTGAAATGCAAGTTCTTCCAACGCGAAGTAAATTATTTAGGACACATCATCTCAGCTGGAGGTGTCCGAACAGATCCTGAAAAAGTGTCTGCAGTAAAGCAGTGGAAACGTCCGAAAAATGTCCATCAGTTGCGAAGCTTTCTGTGACTATGTACTTATTACAGAAAGTTTGTACAGGGGTTCTCCAACATCGCAAGACCCTTGCATAGGCTCACTGAAAGCAAACAGAAGTTTCTATGGACGCAAGAATGCGACAATTCCTTCCAGCGGCTGAAAGAAGCTCTCACATCCTCTCCAGTCCTTACCTATCCAGACCCCGACAAACAATTCATTGTGGACACGGATGCCAGTCAGGAAAGTGTTGGCGCTGTACTTTCCCAAGAAATAGATGGCCAAGAACGAGTCGTAGCATACTGGAGCAAATGTTTATCGAAACCGGAGCGGAATTATTGCGTCACTCGTAAGGAGTTATTAGCTATAGTGAAAGCCATAGAACACTTCCATCACTATCTCTATGGCAGGAAATTTCTCCTTCGTACTGATCACGCATCCCTAACATGGCTGATGAATTTTAAGAACCCAGAGGGCCAAGTAGCCAGATGGATACAACGACTCCAGGAATACGACTTTGGCATCAGGCATCGTAAAGGTTCATCGCATGGAAATGCTGATGCCTTATCAAGAAGACCGTGTCCCGAAAGTTGTCGCTATTGTTCCAGAGCGGAGAACAAATATAATCCCGAACATGTCATACGCCAGACGAAGACTTCACTATCAACGCCACCAGATCCCTGGAGTGATGAGAAGATTCGAGAAGATCAAATGGCAGACTCTGACATCAAACCAATCTTGGAGTTATTAGAATCTTCTAGCACGAAGCCTAGTTGGAAAGACATCTCGACTTATAGTCCTACGACGAAGCAATATTGGGCTCTTTGGAACTCCCTCCACGTCAGGAATGGTGTCCTGTACCGAAAATTCGAATCGGAAGATGGGAAGACATCTCGGTGGCAGTTGGTACTTCCTCGATCTCGAATCCCAGAGATCCTCGAAGAATTACATGGCAGTCCCACCGGAGGCCATTTTGGAGTCATGAAAACATTACACAGAGTCCGAGAGCGCTTCTTCTGGGGAAAAACGAGAGCTGACGTCGAACAATGGTGCAGATCTTGCGATGCATGTGCAGCTCGGAAAGGACCAAAGAAACGTAGCCGAGGAAGACTACATCTCTACAATGTAGGAGCACCTTTCGAACGCATCGCCCTTGACATCCTAGGTCCTCTGCCAAGAAGTGCTGATGGCAACAAATACCTCCTTGTTGTCATGGACTATTTCACGAAATGGCCTGAAGTTTATGCCATCCCTGATCAAGAAGCTTCTACGGTTGCGGATGCCTTGGTACACCAGTGGATATCAAGGTATGGAGTCCCCCTTCAAATGCATTCTGACCAGGGGAGGAATTTCATCTCTGCTGTGATTGAGGGTCTCTGTCAACTTATCGGAATGGACAAAACTAGGACGACGCCTTTACATCCACAGTCGGATGGCATGGTTGAGAGGTTTAATCGTACCATCCTCAACAACCTCTCACTGCTAGTCTCAAGAAACCAACAAGACTGGGACCAAAAACTTCCCTTGTTTCTTCTCGCCTATCGCAGCGCCGTCCATGAAACAACCGGCTATTCCCCGTCTCAGATGCTTTTCGGTCGTGATCTTCGTCTACCTTGTGATCTGCTTTTTGGTCGCCCTCCAGATGCGCCTTCATCGCCAGAGGGATACGTGCAGAATCTCCAGGCACGATTTGAAGACGTCCACAACTTGCCTCGAGAGCGGATCAATATAGAGACGGAGAAGATGAAGACCAGGTACGACACGAAAGCCACGGGACATCAATTCAAAGAAGGTGACAAGGTTTGGTTTTATAATCCGACTCGACGTAAAGGACTTTCTCCCAAACTGCAATCGCACTGGGACGGTCCTTATACAGTCCTAAACAGACTGAACGATGTCGTAATTCGGATCCGAAAGTCACCAAGTGCGAAGCCTAGAGTCGTTCATTACGACAGGCTGGCTCCATACTACGGCCATAGTACTTAGTTCATTGATTGTAAATAGTGTAATGTAAATAATGTAAATTAGTATGACCATGGTCTTGTATATAAGTTAATGTAATAATTTCTTTTGCTTAGCATTATCATTATTAATGTTATTATTATTTAAATACTTGTATAATTCAGCATTATGAATGTGTTTAATTGTTATTTTCCATGTTTGCTTTAAGTGTTTCGAATAGAATAGCATTTGTTGGTAACAGGTTTGCTTCCGATCAAGGGTTGTACTGCCCGGGACGTGCAGTCCTTGAGAGGGGGGCAATGTTATGAATTTTGTATATACCTGTAAATATTCCATTGTTTAAATTTACTTTATTTTATTATTGTGAAAATTGCAGTATTATTAATGTATTTCCTATTGAGCATCATGTAACTCAATGCTAAAGGCCTCAGGTGGTTTGCAAGAAAAACAACCTTACAGCATCGGTTTTATAATGGAGCTCTATTGGAAAATCGCCAAGGAATGGGTTTATCGCCAAGTTGGCGATGGTTTTGGCGACTTATTTTTGTCGCCAAATTTGGCGATATATCGCCAAATGTCGCCAAGTTGGCGACGGATTTGGCGAGTTTTTGTGCAACCACCCCCCCTTATACCTATACATTGGGATCCTTTCTTGCTTGGGTTCTCTATCGAAAGTTAAAGCACTTTCTGGTAATTTCTAGCATCTGAAAGCTCTGGAATAATCTGGAAAGATCTCTGAAACCTATATAAGGACCTCCATCAGTTCAGTTGAGTTAGTTGTCTGTCAACTGCGATTGAATTCATACGAGAGGCTTTGCATTGAGAACTGTGTTACTCAGATTGATTTTGTCGTTGATACGTCGTATTGAACACATTGTTTCTGAGTGAAATTTTGCTGTGCTGTTATTAGATTTGAAGATTACTGAATATCTTGTAATTTTCAGAATATATTTGTGATCGTATTGCACTGTTTATAGTGAATAAAGCCTTTTTATTGTTCTTATATACTGGCATCAGTCCTTTCGAACCCCGAGCTCACAACAATATATATGAATTTCAAAATACATATCAATTTCTAATATCATTCTACATTAATCTACAAAGAGATAAATAATGATATTGTGTAAACAGAATACCACATATCTAATAATTAACATGTGCAATCATAATTTTACCATAGCATGTGCTTCAATGGTAATTGGCCAAATTTACTCATACCTGAATAATATTTAAAAATGAAAAAGAGAGAAAGGAAAAAAAATTATAGATTGGAGTTTTTATTAAGTAAACACAAATGGATTAATAAATCAAATATGAACATTATACAATGGAAAACTGGACCACAAGAGAACAAACAAGAATTGGATATGAAAAAACACATGTAGATGTACTCGTCAGCTTGGTTGCACCCGCATGTGTTTTAAAAATAATTCAGTATTTCATAATTCTACTGGCATGATGCTAAGAACAGTAGAATGAACCAAGTATACTGAATTATTACCAGATAACAATTGGAAAAAATAAGATTGGAAATATTTAAATTGGAAATAAAAAACCATTAAGAATATATAATATAATTCACTTACATCGATGATCCCAAAAACATTATAAATCACCTCACCAAATTACCACTAGATATCATTTTTGAAATAATATTGGAAATTAGAACCTTTAAATTGTAGATAAAATATTTTTACTCACAATAATTATCCTGAATGCACAAAATATATAAACTTCTGTATAATATCGACGTCCACATGGCACGCACATAATTTTGACAATCGAGTTGAGAGAAATGATTTGAAAGACAAGTTGAGATCACATTTTTTTTAAACACAACTCCATCGATGACACACCAACACAAAATGATTCAAAAACACACAAAATTATTCTGGTGATAATACACTTATAACAAAATTATATCCGTGAATATATAATTACTCCATCTAATTTTAATTCCTGAAAGTAAAATTAATATACAAGCAATAGCTCCCTCTATAGTTAAATTAAAAATAATATTAATAATATTATCATATCTACCTGACACGTAAAGTGTCGCCATCTGTTGGTGTTATAATTATTCATAATTAATATCTATTTTCATATCCACTTTATTAGTTACATATACATTTTATTAGATTTAATTATATAAATAAATTTAAAAAAAAAAAAGAAAAAAAAAACAATACTACCTAATAGTTTTACATTAAATTCGAATAAAATCTTACAATATGAATAAATCTACACAGAATTTATTCATCCTGCACAGCATTTCATATATACTTAATAAGAGTATATTATGTAAAATAGATATTATTTTAAAAAAATGTGTTTTGCTGCCAGGTGTATTAATCTACTGATATATATTATAGACTTATAATTAAATAATTGATGTTGTTACTACTACTTAAATATATTTTAGACTTGATATTAAATAATTAATGTATTATTTATACTAATACTTAATTATTTTAGATTTCATAGATTAATTTTAATATCAAATTAAATAATTCATAAACAATTCAAATTATCTCAAAATTTATAAAATTGATAATTATATGTAATACTACTGTGTTACAATCAAATTAATGTAATGCAGTAATTAAAATACATGTTAAATTTGATATTTCATAGATAAAAAATAAAAATATATATACAGTGGAACTTCCCTTTAACGAAGTCCCTATTTAACAAAGTTTTCTACTTAACGAAATTTTCTGCAGAATTTTGACTTTGAACACCATTAGCATGTAAATTAATCTCCACATTACGAAAAATATATTCTATATAACGAAGTTTATTCCACTTTTGTACGTGTACAGAATTCAAATTAAGCTATTGCTGTTCGAAGGATATGCAAATTTATTTCAGCGGATTCGATTGTATGAAAATGAACACATTTAAATAATTTCCATTCTGCTTGGTGCTAAATAAAACAATTTTTTTTCACACTAAGAAAAACACTTGTTATCACTATTCTCCCACTCCGAGACTCCAGCGCTGACAATTGGGGGAAGTCAAAATCCCCTTTTTACCTTCAATGATATAGAAGATGAGGTGTCGCAATGGCTTCAGATGCATTGAAACAAAAAATATTTATTAGAGTCAGACAGGTACCATTCTGACCTTCCATTGCTGATAGACAATTGCTTTGTACATCCAAAAGAACGTGCTTCAAAATACAAATCGAAGAACATCAAAGTTATTTTTGTTCCGGCCAATACAGCTGAACTTCAATCATTAGTCTAAGGAATAATAAAAAATCTTGAAGTACATTATCGAAAAAGACAGAAAAAAGCCGATGTAGTGAAAACATTAGTTTGAGATTCTGTGTATCAGAGCTGATGAAAGCTTGGGCCAAAGCTTGGGAATGTGACGTGATTTCATCGACCGTACACAAATGTTTTGTAAAAGACGGCTTCATAATTAAAACTGAATCAAATGCTTCTGAATCCAATACCTGTTTGTCATATCTCAAGAAAAAATTTCATGAATTTAAGTTAATTTCTATTTAACGAATTTTCTTCATAACGAAGTTTTTCAGTGTAACGATGAGACTTCGTTAAATGGAAGTTCCACTGTATATATATATGTCGGAATGGCAACGGCCCGGTAGCAGATACGGACTGAGAGCAACGCCACCATTTCTTCAGCGGTAAAACTTCCCGCCAGAACCAGAGGACGAGATGATTTCGAAGGAACAAGACGTGACTGTTGCACGATAAATCGTAACGGAAGTTACATGAAGAAGATGTTTCGTAGAACGATGTAATTTAAGCATTTAAACCTGTAAATAGTTCTTTTTTGTAAATAGTCATCAATACAATATTTAATCCAATTCGAAGCCTTCATTTACTTATCATATTTACATGGGGGCCCAGCCGATCGAATCCTGAGTAAATATCAAAGCCCCTAGACAAATACGACGCCACTTGGAATTCTAGATGAAAACTCCTAAACCAGCATTCAAGATGACGAAAGCCAACTAATTTGTTTTTTATTCAGCGCATTATTTACAGTGCTAAACGACGACGCAGAAGTTGTTCTACGAGAAAGGAAAAGAAAAAATAATAAAGAGAGACTAAAGCAGCCCTTGTTCTTGCATTACGTGCCGACGGAGGATTATTTTTTCTTCATTCTATCTAAAGGATATATTTTTGAGGCGAGTTCATTTTTTTTCTTCTTCTCTTTCTTTTGTATATTTCAAAATTAATCATGAAACTAGTGGAAATAGCTGAACTGGAAACTGTTTTATAAAATCAGAAAACACATAAGATAAAACTTTTCCATCGATTTTTATATGATACTGAAGGCGATCGTTCGAATAGAAAAAGAATACGGGAATTTACCGGTTTTAATCTTGTCACAGATTCGGATGAGTTTAAAAAGAAAGTCGATAAAATTAAAGCTGAATTTTCTTTGAATGATTTAATTACTTTGTGAAATCTACTCTGTGTTGATAGCGAGGGAAATTTAGTTGACATTGCTACACGTTTAATTACGTATCTTTCAGACTTAACATTGCTACAAGCTAATATCTTACAAAACGAAAGTGACGCAGAGTCTGATTTTGAGTTAAATTCTGATAATGTTGAAAATAATCAAAGTAATGTACCGGGTTCGAGTGATTTAAGCACTAACGAAGAATTTTCTCATTCTCCTAACAAGCATTTTCCAGTTCAACATGTTTTGCCAAGTACTACTGTAAATTTTCATGATATCGAAGCTGTTCTTGCGCCGTTCGATGGCAGTTCTTTTCAAAGTGTACGTAAATGGTTAGCCGATTTTGAAGATGTAGCTAATATTTTTAATTTGTCAGCTGCATAAATTTTTATTCGCGAAAAGATCTTTAAGAGGTAAAGCGCTATTATTCGTTCAAACAGAGAGTCACATAAATTCATGGAATAAGTTGAAAGAGTTGCTTCTTGCCGAATTTGGTGAATTATATAATTCTGCTGAGTTACATGAAATTTTAAATGCGCGAAAATTAAATGAAAATGAGTCATTGGATGAATATTTTTTAATCATGAAGCAGTTGGGTTCACGCGGTAATATCGAAAATTCTGCTCTTATGCAATACATAATATTCCTGGTTCTGTTTTTCAAAAATCAATCCTGTATGAATGTAAAACTATCATAGAATTTAAACAAAAGTTAAAAATTTACGATAAAATCCGAAACGACTTTATCAAGAATAAGCGCCATTTTCAAGATGAAAAACCGAAACGCAATGAAAAATTTGTTCCTAAATTTAAATCTAAACCTGATAATGTTGAGTCATCATTTAATTCCCAGAATTCTAAAAATCGTAATGTTAAGTTCTGTTACAATTGTGGCCAAAAAAAATCACGTGAGTATAGACTGTAAAAATAAAGATAAAGGTCCCCTCTGTTTTGCTTGAAATCGGTACAGGCATAAATCATTTCAATGTGACAAATCAAAGGATGCAAAAAATTCAAATGATCATTCTCAAGTCCATATTCTAACTTGTTCTCGTAATGAAATGCATAAATTAGTTAAAATTTCTGGTGTGACGATTGATGCTCTCATCGATACAGGAAGCAATTTTACTTTACTTCGTGAAGATATTTATGCACAACTGGGTTTGTCAGCATTAACACCCGTGGGTTTAACATTAACAGGGTTTGGTAGCGGTAATTCTAAACCAGTTGGCTCATTTTCTGGTAACATTGATATTGATAATACTATTTTTTCTACAACTGTATATGTCATTGAAAAGCATCACATGAATCTTCCACTTATTATTGGTACAGATATAATTACTCAAGGCACATTACTTTACGACAAAACTGGTATTTCTCTTAGTAAACCAGAATCTGATGATAATTTGTTTGTACATTTAGTAAATGCTGTTGAAGATCCCCTTGACGTAGATTTAAGTCATATTCGTGATAAAGCATGCAAACAAGAAGTGTATAATTTAATTCATAGTTATAAACCAATCAAAACGCGCACCACCAATCTAAAGATGTCCATTATATTAAAAGATGATATTCCCGTTTGTCAACGAGCTCGTCGAATGTCATTGCCTGAAAAACAACTTGTTTCTGCTCAAATTGAGCAATGGCTCAAAGAAGGCATCATTAAACCATCCTGTAGCGACTATGCCAGTCCAATAGTCCTTATTAAAAAGAAAGATAATTCTACATGTTTATGTATTGACTATAGAAAATTAAACAAAAAAATTGTTAGGGATAATTACCCTTTACCCCTCATTGATGATGTTTTGGATCAATTGCAAAGTGCCCAAATGTTTACATCAATTGATCTCAAAAATGGTTTTTTCCATGTGGATATATCCTGTAAAATCCACAACTGCCCGTGATGCTTTAGACAAGCTTAAACTCCAACAAACTGTCTTTGGAAATCCACGTCGCATTATTTGCGACAAAGGCCCTGCTTTTACGTCGACCGATTTTATAACATTTTGTGAGGAAGAACACATAGAGTATGTCCCAATCGCTACTGGTGTACCACGTGGAAATGGCCAAGTCAAACGATTCCATGCCACATTAATCCCAGTTCTCACTAAGTTATCTTTGGATGATCCCACCAAATGGTACAAACATGTCCCTTCAATACAAAGGATTATCAATAGTACAAAGTCAGATACAACACAGTTTTCCCCATTCGAATTGTTGGTTGGGATTAAAATGAAAAATAAAGATGACATTCGCATAAAACAACTCCTAGAAGCTAGAAGAAGAGCTTGCCAACGTAGCATTCGATAATAAAAACGAGTTAAAAGAAATCGCTAAAAATAACATTATTCAACACCAACAACAAAGCAAACGATTTTATGACAAACGTAGAAAACCGCCCAAAGTATATCAGGTTGGTGACTTAGTCGCAATTAAGCGTACTCAATTCGGACCAGGCCTGAAACTTAGAATCAAATATTTTGGTCCGTATAAAGTCAAAGCTGTTAACAGTCATGACAGATATGAGGTAGAAAAGGTTGGACACCATGAGGGTCCAAACACAACATCCACTGCAGTTGATATGATGAAACCGTGGTCAACCACGTAAAAGATGAAATTCAACGCTTTTTTTTATTCTTATACTGTACATATTTTCATATTTTCTATATTTTTGTCTTATTATGTCTTACAATACACGACGTCTATCATTCTATTATTCAAGTATATTTTTGTGTTTTCCATTTTTGTGAAGAAAGATTCTATTATTATTTTTATTCTCAAGTGTATATGTATTAATATTTTGTTTCATTCCAATTTGGTTTAAGAAGATAAGTTTATGAAAATTTTTAACATGTATACAGCAAGACGAAATATGTTCAATTAAATTCATGCGACGAATATGTGGTAATATTACGACGATCTGGTGATATTAAGAAGAATGTTACGACTGTAAGATGACGAAGAATTGTTATGACGATCCAAGACGACAAAATTTAAGACGGTCTAATGACGACGAAGACGAAGACGAACAAACAAAGAAAAATAATCACCACTCTTCATCAGTTACTATATATATTTGTTTTAAAAAAACTGTTTGTTTTCCCTTGCTGTTGCTTTTTTCCTTTTCAATTTTCAGTTCCTGGCAACGTCGCCATGAGGTCATGGCAAGTAGGATGGCCGTGTGTCGGAATGGCAACGGCCCGGTAGCAGATACGGACTGAGAGCAGCGCCACCATTTCTTCAGCGGTAAAACTTCCCGCCAGAACTAGAGGACGAGATGATTTCGAAGGAACAAGACGTGACTGTTGCACGATAAATCGTAACGGAAGTTACATGAAGAAGATGTTTCGTAGAACGATGTAATTTAAGCATTTAAACCTGTAAATAGTTCTTTTTTTGTAAATAGTAATCAATACAATATTTAATCCAATTCGAAGCCTTCATTTACTTATCATATTTACATATATATATAAATCAACATTTGAACGAAGGGTGGTTTGGGGTCTCGGGGTCATGATCGGTGAAAATATACCAAAATTTTTTGGAATTGCTTTCCTCCGAGGTAATGAAAGCTACCTAAAAGTATTCGCCCATAGACGATAAAGTTTTTGTTTTCTATTTTCTCCACACGAGTATTAGAATTAAAAATGTTATCTAAGTTATTCATAATTGGAACTATGTTGAGTTTTTCACACTAACATATTTAAAATCCTTCCTGCAATTTAGTACTGAAAATTATTAGACAGATTGACAGATATGCAGACAAAACCACGTCATAAACGTTTATCAAACGTTACACCTTGTACATAGAGTCCCTCCCCCCCCCCACTTCCTTAGTGATAAGTCGTCAATTTTTACTAATATTTCAAAGCCAATTTACTGTAACAGCACCAAAACAAAAATATTAATATTATAAAACTAACCAAAAAATGTTAACTTACAAAATCTTTATGCTAATGGTGATAGTCGATTTAAATAGGTTAAAAAAAAAACTTTTAGACACATTTTTTGACTCATTTTTAAGCAGGAAAGAATGATACTTGCAGGCATGATTACTGAAGTGGTTTGTAATAGAACAGTGTTTTTCATCTATACTTATAAAGGAGTAGCTTGATTTTCTCATAATCAACACCGAGCCTCAACCGTTTGTCCTAGAACAATGAAATTTGGAAGACATGTTCTTTACATAATGTAGGCATGTACTAAGAAAGGATTTTTGAAAATTCACAGCATAAGGGGGTCAAATGGGGGGTCGAAAGTTTTAGATAATTTCGTCTTTTCGACATACCTCAGCAGAAGTTTTAAGTAGGAGCGTGAAATTCGGGATAACAATTCTACTAAAGAATAGTTAAATATGTATTTCAGGCGATTTTAGAAATCCAACCACTATGTCGGTTAAATGGGGGTCGAAAATTTTCGGTGATTTCACATTTTCACCATATCTTATCAGCAGTTTTAAGTAAAAGCGCGAGCTTCAAGATAACAAATCTACTAAAAAAATAATTAAACACGTATTTCAGCAATTTTAGAAATTTAACCACTAAGGGGCTTAAATGGGGGGGGGAGCTAAAGTTTTAGGTCATTTTGCCTTTTCACCATATCTCAACAACAGTTTTAGTTAAAAGCGCAAAATTCAAGATAACAAATGTACTAAAAGTTAGTTAAACATATATTTCAGCGATTTTAAAAATTCCACCACTAAAGGGGTTAAATGGGGGTCGAAAGTTTTTAGTCATTTCGCGTTTCCGCCATATCTCAGCAGCAGTTTTAGATAGGAACGTAAAATTCAGGATAACAAATCTACTAAAAAAATAATTAAACATTGCCCATCGGCCCGAGGGCCGATACGCCCTTAGTCAGGGAAAATTACCCGCCCCAATATTTTCCCACACACATATATTCTGATTAGTGTACTAAATTTCGAGAATTTGCTTAGGGACAATCATCAACTAATAGACAGATAGCAAAAGAGAGGAATTTTTATTATCATAAAGAAATTGAAGACACATCGAAAGAATTTTCCGAATCGGAAATCAAAGCGGACAATTGAGGATAGAAAACGGGCACCTAGGGAAAGTTATAACAGCCCTGGCGCGCCGTGGCTACTAAAGCTCATGCCCATGTGCTACTCCCGCTCCCTGAGAGAGATTTTTTTTCATCGGTTCTTAGGATGATATATTTTAGGTCTTAATCTCAGATCAAATATTTTGCGTACCCTCCATTGTAGTACCCAGGGGACCTTGCGCCCTTTTAAAGTCGTTCCTGAATGGACCTATAATTGAAACCATGCTTTTCGAAAAAGAACTTTATAAAAGAAAAGGATAAATATTAGAAGGCAAAAACTCTTTGTGGGGATTTTGTTGTTGGCTGGAAAACATAACTTTTCGAGGAATAAATACAACCTCGATGACACTTCTGGATTGCAATTCTGCAAGCTGGGATCGCACCACCAGCGTTTAATCATTCAAAATACCTAACAAAATTTTCGGTTAGCTTTATTTAATGACGACCTCTCCGTAATTAAATAACTATTCTGAAATTCTGGTGTGTATTTTAAATTTTAAAAAAATTGTTTTATTTAATCAAGGAAAATCGATCGTTAAATAAAGCGATTATTACTATCCAGAAACTTTTGTAGGTTTTTTGAATTATAAAACGCTGACAGCAAAATCTGTCGTTTGCAAGATTGCAATCCCAGAACGATTTCTTTCAATTTATGGAAACTTAATTTCCCTTGATCTCTATAATAAGAAATTTGCAAATCACGGGAAGAGTGTGCTGAGAAAAGTAGATTTACTCAATTATTTTAGCGATTTAAGACTACTAATCGCTATTGTTGATGTCATTTTTCAGTAGAAACCTTTTTATGCTGCGATATCAATGCAGCATTTTAAGGATGCATAAAATCATTTTTAAGCACACAAAATGCCTCTTCCTCCTCCTGCCTCTCTTTATCCCAAATGCTGCAAGTGTAATGTTTTCACAAGCAATTGTTATTTCCCCATTCAAATACCCCTATATTTGGACATTCAAATACTGATATAATATGTGGCACTTTTTCAAAAGAAAAAAATCAAACATGAGTTTTAGTTTCAAAATTTCTATTTCTATACTATGAAAGTACATTTTTGTTCTCGATATAAATATTTTTTGAACGAACTTTGCATACTGAATCTTTATTTTGTATGTGTAATGAGGCAGACACCGTCAGAGACCACATTTAAAGATGCTACTTTACTAAAAAAAAAAAAAAAGCTATAGTGAAAAATAGCATTTGCTGTCAGATTATATCTGAAATTGCATCTATACCATGGTTATAACTGACTTGATAACTAATTCATATTATGTCAAATAAATATATATTTTTTAAATAGAGGTTGGAGCTCTTAGCACTGATATTCTTGCATTTTAGTTGTCATAAAAGTAAAATTTATTTGCATAATAGTTTTAGAGATATTTGTTTAAATACAAATGCAAAATGTGGAAAAATTTCTGAAACCAAGGAAACGAAATTAGAAACAATTTTAATAGGTAATTCTAGAAACATAATTAATTTTTGCCTAAAAAATCAACAAATTATCTGAAGTTTCTAATTAAAATAGAATAAATTATTTGCTAGCACAGTTTTGCCAGCAAACATAACTGTTGGTCAAATGGGAACTCATATCTTTAGACAAACGATCAGCTAACCGTTGGCTCAGCTATCGGAAGCAGCCAAACTCAATCGTTGGCCAACGAAGCTAGAAAACAATGAATTAATCATATCCAACAATTCTGTGTTGCTTGATTGAAAAAAAGAACTGTGTAAAAGAAAAGAGTTAGTCAAGTCATATCTCGCAGCACGATGACGGTTTAAAATTAGTCGGATAGGCCAATCCCAAAACTTTCTTCTTTTTCATACATGTTAATACCTCAAAATTCGCTATCACACCGTCAAAAGAAAGCAATCGTTTTCGTCATTCTGTTGTACGTCAACTGCTTGCGAATCGTCGGGTTACCTGAATGCGATCAGCCGATGTATTATACTAAACTACGAAAATTCTTTCTGGGTTGTACCGGCAGGAAAAGCTTGGTTTTAAGATTTTAGCTAATTTTACTGAAAAACACGAAGCTAAAATGCGTGGAAACCGATTCCAGAAGAATCATTCCCAGTTCTCGCCAATATTGAATTTGAATGAAAATATCGCCAAATTAGACAGACATAGCCAAGTTGTCTTCATACATGGCAACGTATTTTTATCGCCAAATTTGGCGATATTTCGCCAATTGTAGCCAAGCTTGGCGAGAATTTGACGTTGGCTAATATAAATATATAGTGTGAAGCATGTAAGAGTTGAAACCATGGTTACAACAATGAAAGAAAATTTGCCGAAACGATGTTCACTAAAACTCATAAATTAAACCTGTTTATGGAGGAATCGTGCTGTATGTTTCAAAATGTCAGCCACCCTAAAATTTCAAAATGCTATATCTCAGTCATTTTTTTAAGATAGAGGCAAAACAAAAAATTCTCTGGAATCCCTGGATCAAAGCCAAACTTTTAACGTAAAATTCTTTTTAGGATTTCTAATTTTTTTGTACATCTTTTTGAATTTGAAATATTTAAATGGCTATCACAGCACCCCTTCAAGGCGCAATATCCCAAATTCAACTGGGACCTTGCAGGCCATAGTCAAAAACATATACAAAAATTTCTGACCCCTAAAACGTATAAATCCGACGAAAAGCGGAAGTCGAAAAAAACTTCGATTACAATACTTTCTTCAATTATAGATAGAAGTGAAGAAAGTAACAATCATAAATATCGACAAACTTGTAATAATGTCTGAAATTGCTAAAAAAGTAAAGCAAGATTTTTTTTTCTGCGTTAATGGACAGAACTATGGATATATTAAGTGTGTTCATTTACAGTCCTGGAAAAAAAAAAAAAAAAAAAAAAAAAAAAAAAAACGTTATCACCCCCTACCAATTCTTCTAAAACTAATTGTGAAAAATCTATCAGTACTAATTGATTGGAAATAGTGTCTATTAATTAAAGCTATGGATTAAATATGTTACAGGAGGAGTCATTTGGATATTAAAATTATACCAACTTTGAATTTTCAAATAATAACACCTATTTTTGAGACCCTATTTGAGTTCCTTGGATCGAGACAGCCTGCAAAAAGGTATAGTTTAAATACTTAATGTTAAATATTCATAGAGCTAGAAGAACTTAAAGTTTGAGGATGCTAATGTTAAATCCATTGGACAAACTTATAAAAATCATCCCATTGAATTTTTATTATTTTTTTTAATAAAATACACTTAATAGACCCAAACATATTCCAGTTTTTTTTTTCATCCAAAGACAAATTTTTAATTATGAAAATTATTAATAAATTCATCGAGATGCAGAGAACCTTTCTACAGTCTAAGTCTAAGGGGATCGCTTTCTATTTTCAAAGAATCTACAGAAAATAACACGTAGACACTTACCAGAAATATTTTGTAGTATTTACTTTTAAATAAACAAAAAAAAATATTATAAATAAAGTTCTTATATAATTTTACTACTGACTGAATGAGTGTTCAGTACTTTTTCTTGTAAGATTTAAATTTTATTTTCCGAAATTTTTAGATAAATCGGTAACACATTTTCTTTTATAACTCTATGAAGAATTAAGATAAGTATATTCCCAGGCTGTCTTGATCCAGGGAACTCAAACATAGGTGTTAAAATTTGAAAAATCAACGTTCGTGCATTTTTTAATTTGTAGACAATCCCGAAACAAAATTTTCGAATATAATTTCATAGTAGAAATTATTCCCAATAAATTGGTACCTATGTATTTTTTTATACCTTATTTGCAGGATAATTAGTAAGGAGTGATCACTTTTATACAATGACTGTTCTAAGGTATCTATTAACAAAAGAATAAAGTAGGATACAAGGTAATCTGTATTCAACTTTCTAGATGTTTTTGAATATTACATGACATAGTTTGAAAAACTGTGTAGCACTGGGTAGATTTAATGGAACTTCAAACATGCGCGAAGAATATAGAGAAGTTGTCTATCGGGAAGAAGTTGTCTAACTCAGAAATATAATATTAAGCCATTTTCTTATTGGTGCTATGCGAATGTGTTAAACTTTGTCAAGTCAGACACAACACAAGTAAGTAAAATTGATTTAAGTCCGTTAAAATTTTTGCACCCTGTGAAAATCCAAGGTTTGCGCCCTTTTCCCTGGCCCAGTCCAAACCCTGAATGTGTCCCTCAACATTGAATTCCTAGCGGAATGAATTCAACACAGATGTTAAGTATATTTAAGGTTATTATCGCCTACCCACAGCGTTGCATAGGCCAGGGTTAATAACCTTAAATATACTTAATATCAGTGTTGAATTCTTAATTTTTAATCGGGAAGAATTCAATGCTGTGGGACCCACTGCCTTCGGCAGCATATCCTCTCGCATTAGTATGGTTTTATATTTTTAAACGAAAAATCTATCTAAACGGATCTGGAGTCGGGGGGAGGGGGGGGGGGGGCAGCGTACACACCTTGTGTGTTTTCCGCATCCTCCGGACTGTATTTGAAAACGAATCTCGAATTTGTTATTTTATATTTATTAAACTACAATATTTCTAAACGAACTAAAGCCCCCTATCATAGTGATAACCGATTTAATTTTTGACATTTAGATATAACTAGCTGTTACCCGTGACTTCGTTCACGTAACATTAAAAAAAGAATAAATGCATTAATTAAGCAAAACATTTCACTTGATAATTAACCAGAGCTTTATCACATTTTATAGGAGACCATACGGTATCTCTTTGCTATAGTGGCCTTGACATAACCCAGTCTTAAAAAAGTGAAATTTCATGCCAAATCATATATACAATTGCGACAATGAAACTGCAACCAATGAAAAAAGGAGGACCAAGTAAAATCGTGAAATTCGACGAATCCTTCTTCGTAAAACGAAAAACAACACTGGGAGAATTCTTCTATACAACAGTGCATTTTAGGTGGTATTTGGTGTGAAATTTGTATTTGTGTGCATTGCTAAATGGGCATTATTATATTGTTTATTTGCATAGACATATGTTATATATTTCTTACTACATTATTATGTATATATTAAATAAAGTGCTTCCCGCTAAGTGGTGTAAATAGTGAACAAACTGCTTGTGGATTTTATACATTGATAGATATTTCATAAAGATATAACAATCTGATGCGATTCTAAAATGTAAATAAAGGTTGCTAGAAAGTAGGGGAGACTGGTACACACTGGACCTATGGGCACACTGGACCCCCCCTTAATATTTTATTTATTACTAGCTGACCCGCCCGGCGTTGCCCGAGCCCGTGTAATAAACTGAAATCTTTTAAAAAACGAAACTCTGGCCAAGGTTTCCGATGGCTTCGACACCGTATACCGGGCAGCATATTAGCAAACCATACATTGATTCATGTACAGAGAAAAATAGACCAATCACCTGGCGCTCTGGCGTTTCAAAACTCCGCCCCTTGCTTCGCTGGCGCGTGGCGTGGCGTGGAACGGAACGGAAAGTTGATGTTTGGTTAGCCTAAGAAGGAAATTTTTATTTTTGTTGACAAATTAATTATCTTTTCAAGGATCGATTGATATTTACTATTAATGATTTACCCCATTCTTTTAAGAATGAAATTATCAAGATTAATGATGACTCATCTATAATAAGAATGAAAACTAATACTAGTTTGAATATGAGAATATCTCAACCAAATTGAAGTAAAATGTTTGCTGGTAATATAACATGTTTATAATGTAGTCTAATTAGGGTTTTTCTGTTCATTAGATGTAAGTAATATTATTTTAAATAAAATGCTCTCTTGCACCAACACATGGTTTAAAACAAATATTAGCTTTTGCTGTTTTTCAGTCTCAATAAAATCTGGTAACTGCGGAACCTGAATAACATTAGGACAGTTAAATTTTGCCCAAATTCTTAAACAAGTTGTTTACAATACAGCATCGATAATCAATCTGTATTATATTAGTTTGTTTATGAAATATTAGAATAAGATTATTTCAATATTAATACATTTCGAATGTAAAGTATTAATTTAAAACATATTTTCTTGGAAATAACAGTATGTAATCAAATTATAAGGTCAGTATATGTTTAACTCATGAATTCACAAACGATGTCTTTAATCAAAACAACTCAATCTTAAATTTAGTCTTTAAATTATGTTATTTTAAAATTTTATCTATGTTGCTTCTCCTACTGTGATTAATTACAGTGATTGCTTTTATTATTCACTTACAGTTTATTAAATAATAACTTTTGCTTATTCAGAACCCTTGTACCTTTTCCCCATTTATGTGTTTGTTTTCTGATTTCTGCTCTTTATGCACCTGTTAAAGGACAAAATTTGCACTTTAAAGTTTTTTTATTTTCTGAATTAATTTATTATATTCTTAATTATTATTATATTTTAACTTAAACTGAAAAGAAGTAATTACAACAAAATATATATTTTTATACATTTTTTACTGAATTCAAAATACAGGGATGACCACCTCAGGAAACCTGAATTCAAAATACAATGATATTCAAAAAGTATAGTATAAGATTATAAATTATGGATTCTTATCAAATTAAAGTAAATCTTGAGGGGATCGTATCTGATGGCCCGGTGAACTCTTGTGGTGTCTTAGAGCCTTCATATTTGATAGCCTTAGCATTACAGGCAGTTCACCAGGACAATGTAAGCAGCGTGAAAATGGAACCTGTTTATAATGGAATGTTACCTGCTTAAAGTAGAGAATTTCATGGCCGAGTGAAAGGAAGAAATGCTGATGTGGAAGCCTGCCTAAAATAGAACTTTTCTTCTGGTCCCACTCAGGAAATTCTGTAATTTGGCAATTATCTATAATTTATAAACTTATAGTACTATGTTTTTGAAGTTTGATGTATTTTGAATTTACAAATTGGAAATAGTAAACATTTAAAATTTTAGACGACATGAAAAAAAAATGTTAATGTTTGAAAAATAAATGTTATTAATTGCAGAAATTTAAAATAGGTGCAAATTGGAAATTTTTTCATTCTTTACAGTTTAATTTCCTTGACTATTTATAATATTTGGCTAGAATTCACACTTTATTTTGTTTGAGTTTTATCAAAGTTGCTATATAAATTAAATATCAAATTTTACTTCTCAAAAGTAAAAATTAATGCAGTATTAATTTTCATAAAGGATGTTTGGTGTCTGCATCCAAAATAAATCTTTTCTGAATGAAATCAAAACCAGTATATGTTTGGATACTTTAGAGAGGTTAACAACCAGGCACAATCTCATCGATTCCAGCTTTACCTTTTCACGTGTCTAAATTAGAAACAGTGCTTTGATTTTGATATAAAATGTTTGGTTTATGGTATTATTATTATTATTATTATTTTTCATGGGGAGGAGTATTTTAAAAAAAGTGAAATGCATGTATTTTAAATCTAATTTATATAATATATGTATTTTAAATGAAAGTTATGTATCCTAAATGAAATTAGTGAAAGGTTTATATTTTAAAATAAATGGATGCAATACAAATGATGGTGATGGGAGCAATATTTGATAATTTATTACCTGTGCCTAGCTAACATAAAAGTACGTACCTATGTTTGTATATAAACAAATGTTTCACTTTTGAAATTTTATTTTCCAAAAGTACTTGAATGAAATACAGTTTTATTTGATTAAAAAAACCCAGCACTGTAGGTAAAATGGATGTCTACCTGTGCAACAAATTTGTCAATCCTCTAATTACATTCATTTTATTACTTTTATCATGTTCACAGTTGGTGGATGAGGGTTGTTAGAGACTCGGGTGAATGAGGGCTCCTTTTATCAGTGAGTAGTCCTTATTTACAAAATTTAATCATGTTTATTTATTAAAATATTTAAATTAATCCCAAAACAAACATACACACAAAAGACTGTAGAATCAGAAATTGTAAAATATGCAGGAAATGGGAACTATATTATTAAATAATCACTTTTTAAATATTTTTTTTCAAAACTTTTTTAATTTAAAAGGTATAAAATTTAAAACTACTTCCAAGAAAATATTCTTTGTGTTCACTTCACAATAAAAAGAATTTAATAAACAGCAAAATAGTTAAAAAATGAAATTAAAATGTTTTAATGTAAATTCATTGGAGGAATTATGAAAATTTGAAGTTTCGATATTTTGTCAAAATGTAAAAGGTGGTTCTCAAATGACTTGCTCACCAACGCGAAACTTTCTGAGACAATTTCTGATGCATTTTTTAATGCAAAGGCATGAAATTGGCAAACTTGACTTTTGGAGTGATTTGGAATCTAAATGAGTTAGATAAATATAAATGAGTTTTGATAAATAGATTACTTATCGAGTTATAAATGATTCTGGTCATGTGACGACCCGTTTTTCTTCTTTCTTGTACTGCAAAATCAGAATTCGTTTCAAAATGCCGACTTTGATAATATTTTTGAAAGATCTTCTGCCTTTACCAAAAATAGAAAACGTGTCTTGATTACAAAGTTTCTGAATAAAAACACCTGCCAATTTCATGCCTTTCAGAACAAAAATGAATTAAAAAATATGTCATAAAGTAGCCAGTTTGGATTTGAGAACAGAGGGAAAAACCCTTTTGGAACAGATGTGTTACATTCACGCACCGATGTTTGGTGACTTTTTGATTGGCACAATTTTCAAGACTGCATCAAACCGATAACTGAATACAATAGCCAAGTTACCATTAAAGGGAAAAATCCCCAAAATTTGGCGACTTTTTTACTTTTTATAACTGATAAAAAACAAAAATCTGTGCATGAGTGTAAGACATCATAGCCATCCTTTTTTTAATCGAATGTTAAATTGATAATTTTTATAATTTATGACACATTTTTTTTCATTTCAGAACATCCTCTCCCCGTATTTCCTGTGTCATCTGCACCGGAAGATAAAGAATGTCAAACTGAAGGCATTATATTGTCCTTTTTTATAAGAAAATCAGCAACTGAGGGAAAAAAATACATATCTTAAAGAAAGGTTTCAATTTTATTTTTTTACAGGTGAATATGTTACAAATAGGGATTTAAAAATTCTTATAATAGGATTTAATAAAATACCATTTGAAAATATGTTTTCATTTTCAAATTTTTCTGGTGATGATGATGATAAAACGCTGTCTATAAAATAAATATTTCATGTTTTTTGGTGAGATTAAAAACCGTTCTGATAAAAGAAATGTTGGCACTAATATTTTGAGGCTGCCAAAGTACAATTTCCAGTATCATTTTTATGATGACAGACTTAATTTACAACAAAATAGTAAATATTATTTGGTCCAGTAAACAACAAATTCAAAATTATATGCCCATCTGTTTAAGAATAAGTGCCCTAATTGTAGATACCACTGAATTCAAAATCCCTTTGGCCCTAGGAGTCACTTTGAGCTGCTGTAAAAATAGAAACAAATGTCTCATAGGTATTGTATCTTCTGGTGCAATATCATTAATGTTGGATGCATTGGGAGGGACTGCTTCAGACAGAGATAATCTCTTGAAATCAAATCTTTTAGAATCATTCGAAAAAGGAGATTCATTGTTGGCAGATATGGGATTTATTATGCGAAAAGAGCTTGAAACTAAAGGATGCAAATTACATACCCCCACTTTTAGATAAAAATAAATTCAACATAAAAGAATGTAAGGATAATAATTTTTAAAATATGCCACAAAGTCCATGTTGAAGTGCTATACTTGGAATTAATTTTTTTATCGTAAAATTACTATTCTTTCACTGTAATTAATTAGTCAATAAATTTATATTATTGCCTTTTTCATTAATTTTGGTAATCCATTAATTAAAGGCTACGTAGGATATTATGATATAATTATAACAATATAGTACATATATATATATATATATATATATGTCACGTTTTTCAGAAAATGACAGCATTCGGGTGATTTAAATATAACATCCTTTATTAAAGGAAAGCCTGCTACAGCAGTAGAATTTCATGGTTGCATATATGATGGTTTTCACACAGCAAGTGGGGTAGAAGTATATTAGAAATTCCTCATCTCCGAAGAGTTATCAGTTCAAAAGGCCATGTGGTTTTATTAATTAAGCCGATAAACTGATTAAATTGGCTACCCTGCTAAACTCGTGATTATGTGTCATCGGGCCTGTATCCAAAGTGAGGGCGATTCATTAAAAAAAAAAACTAATTAATAGGTTTGATTTCCATAATTTTCCCACATATATATATACTATATATATATATGTGTGTATATTTTTCAGCGTTTCACCATACATATTCAATATGCTTTTATTATTATTATTATTTTTTTTTTTTGATAATGATATTTGATACATTTTATTATATTAGATAGTAAAAAATATTTAATCTTATTTAATTTTAATGTTTAATTATTTGTTATATGTGTACGTAAACTATCCATGTAAATATGTGACTATTATCATTCAACTGGAAATTATATATTTTTTACATAAATGGAAATTAATATATAGATCCTATCTTCCCCCTCCCCTTGTTTGTGCTAGTTTATGAATATTTTTTTTTTTTTTTTTACATATCAGTACGTAATCCATTTAAAAAATATATTTTGCTGTTTGCTTTCAAAAAAAATTTTATCTTCTAAATTTGAAAGTGTCAATATACTCTGCCTTTAATATAGTAATTATTTGTATAAATATAGAAAGAAAGTACTTTGCATAATGAATTGATTTTGGATGTATTGTCAATAAATTGTAATAAGGTCAAATGAAACATGTGGAGTTAATTATTGAATTCTATACAAAATATGATACTCTTAACATTTACATAACATTTACTTTAAAATATTCGGAAAGACTATCAGTACATTTTCTTCACATTCTGTGATTTATCATCTCAGAATTCTTTTACTGTATTGCTTCAACAAATGAAACTTTTTTTTTTCACATTTTTCATTATTCCAGTGAAAAATATAAAATCCCATAAAAAAATTTCTATTAAAAAAAGTAGTGTCAAGTTCCTCTTAATGTTTCAGCCACAAAAAGTACTGATATCTGATGCTCGCCCAAGTTAGAAGTCAAACATCTGAAATCTTTCATTGAAAATGGCTTCCTGCGACTTGGCCGTTAATGCAATCTAGGTTTTTTTTTTTTTTTTTTTTCATTTATCTGGCATTTTTATACAAATTTCAATAAATTCCAAAGAACATTAGAAGAATTTAATACTGAGAAAAATAAATTAGAATATATAATACACCCTGATTGATGTTAAACATATAACTTTCATTTGAAATAAACAATTACGTCGATAAATCTTTTCAAAATAAATGATTAGAAATTATGCATTTATAAATTATTTGAATATTAAAAGTAATATCAGAATGCAAATAAGCAAATTCGTATGAAGACATTGAAACTAAAAGCTATGTGATAAATTACCATTGAATTTCAACAAACATTATTTTTGATTAACCATCATTTAGTTTTACCATGGTTTAATTGCTATTTTGTACGGTTTATTGTCATTAACACGAATTCCAATGAATAATTTTTTCATCAAATTTCACATTTTGTTACATTATATGAGACGTTGAGAACCAGAGTGGACCATCCTCGACAGCTGTGATTTCGAAATTATGCTTTTTAAAATGTGTATTATATTTCAGTATTTTGTGCAATAAAATGCATTAAATGTTTAAAAAAAAATGTAGTAGACATGTAGATACATTATTTAGGATATGAAAAACCCTCTAATAATGCATTAACGGCCAAGTTACAGGAAGCCATTTTCAATGAAAGATTTCAGATGTTTGACTTTTAACTTGGGCAAGCATCAGGTACTTTCTGCGGCTGAAACATTAAGAGGAAGTTGGCACTTTTTTTTTTAATAGAAATTTTTTTGATGGGATTTGTAGGTTTTTTCAAATGTATTTTTCTAAAGGATGGATATAAATATAAAATTATTTTATTATGTTTTACAAATCTATATTTTATTTCTTGTTTACATCAAAATACTAGCCACTAGTTTAGTCTTCCTAAAATGTATGCTAAGCACTTTATCATATTGCTTTTTTGTCATAGTAATTTATTTGCTCAACCCTTCGCCAAATCGGAAGTTTCTGTTAGATAAATCAAGAATCAACTCTTTGCGATCATGGCTGCATATCTTATATTTTGTGTTAGTATGCATTTCATCTTTATTGACAATTATCGCTTAATTTACTTAGGCATTTATGCTTCATGCTTGTTTGCATTGTTATGTTCTCTAATGAGGAGATTTTTAATCCTATTAAGTAATCTTCTGTAATTGCAACTGCCAAATGACATATTTTAGCAAACACGATTTAGTGCAAGAGAAGTGGTTCTTTTTAAACGTTTTTAAAGCTATCCAGATTTAAAATAAACCATATTGATGCTAATAATTTTTTTCCCTTTCATTCTAACATTGGCATGATTAAGTAAGATTACAAAATCTACAGACGCGCAGCCATTTTTCCATTAGAAAATCTATCATTATTTTCATCTAATCGTCTTAGATAATATGTCAATGTGACTTGGTTTTAAGATTTTAGCTAATTTTATGCAAAAACCTGAAGCTGAAATGCGAAGAACTCCAATATAAAAGATTTATTCTATAACATACATATCGCTAAACTGGATATTTGTTATAAAATTATAATAATCATGAGGAGAACTGGCAGTTTCGATGCTTTAATTCTGAAAATTCTCTTTCTATAATAAACTTTTAACAGAGTAAAGACTAACAATACAGTAATATATAATAGCAAGAGTCTTGTGCAGTGACGAAAGATTGAAACTTTATTAACAATCGTGTGTTTTGCCATTTAATTAACCACTTAATGGACTAGATGGAACCCGTCAACACTTGACAGAAAAAATTACTTATTTCACTGTTTTATGCTTTTTTTAATGCGGTTTACCACTTATTACATGGGTGCAAGAAGTCCAACCAAGCCAAGACTGAAAACTTTTCTGAGAATTGGGAATAACCAAATGGAAATGAACTAGAAGATTTCTATGTCTTTCATTACGGCTAAAAATTGATATCTTGCAGTAAAAGATAGTGATTAAAAAGTTCTTGATAGTAAAATAGCTATTATTAGTTATATAAAAGTAGAATTTACTATTAATCAAAAATCTCTCCAGGACTGAAATCAGTCCTGAGACTGAAGACTTGCACCCATGCTTACCATTTTCCATTTATTTACATGTTTTATAGCTACATTTTTTAATAACAGGAATTAACCTATATTATTATTCACAACTAAAAAGAAATGGTGCATCTAGTATTTGTCGAGAATTAAATAAAAATCATGTACTCATGACATCAGCCAGTATACATGTCAGGTTACATTGCCGTTATCATTATCTTTTTATGCGCGAAGGTTTCGCTATGGTACTCTATTGTGAAATTTGGTAATTTTTTAAATTCAATATTTGAAAAAGGCATAATATTAGATTCGAAATTTATATCAAGAAAAAACAATTTTTTTCCTTTCTAACGCAGTTTTGTCTAACAATTTTCTAACAAATACTTTTCGAGCTATTCATTTTTTCAGTAACTTCAAATCTTTCATTTTCCAAGATTAATTTGTGGCAACGATTAGCAAAAAACCAGTCATCAGCAACACGTAGCTTTTTATTAAAGAGGAGGGTTACTCACCCAAAAATTCTCAATGGAATATAGCCTCTAGTATCAAATGCTCGCCAAGCTTGGCGACACTTAATGAAATAGTGCCAAATTTGGCTATAAACATACCCTGTTTATGTTGACATCATAATGATGAATATGTATTGTATGTGTGATGCATGTATATATAATATATATATATATGTTACAGTCATTATGATTAATACGGTCATTATTAATAATAACCGGTTATTATTAATAATGACTGATTAATCATATTGACCGTAACATATACATATATTTCAAATAAAATCTCATGTGTGTACATATATATATAAAGTTTATTAACATCATTAAAATGCACTTAAAGAAATAACAACCAAAGTTTTGCCACACTGACTGGAGCGATATTGTGATTAGAATACCAACATTTATAATAAAATTTATTTTAAGAAAGTAAAAGGTAGAAAGACGGACAGATAAACTAAAAGATTTGCCTTACCAACATTTTCGGAAAAGCATATAAAAATTTCATCCTGTTTGAAACCATGTAACACCTTCAACTTCAGGCTAATTTTCTGTAATCGGCTTTGGCGACCAATGCTGGTGTCAAATATGAGCGAGTATAAATGATTGTCTATGCAACTAGTATCATATGTATTATTTCTCCATCCCTTTTTCTCAGAAAATACGAAATGCAGAACGACGAATGAGATGCCATATGAAAGGATTTTGCACAGGCTTCTGACATAGCATTTTGTTAAAACATGTTTTTGATTAAAATTTGCTGAAAATTAAAAATTAAATCGGCATTGTTTTCATGAAAGAAATGAAAGGTTTTCCTCAAATTATTGTTGCCACAAAAAATAATACCACATTATATGATGCTCAGCAATTATAAAAAACATTGCACGGGTTTATTTTATATTTATGATTAAAAAGCGAAATTGAAATGTTTAATTTATATTTCTATGTCCCATGTTTTTCCTGAAGCGGATGACGTCATCCTCTAATGCAGTTAAAATACGATTGTAATTTTTTTTTCTCGCACGTGTATTTTGCAATCTTGGATCAGTGTTTACTATAACATTGATGGAATAAATTAGATGATATTCTGGCTTGACTAAAAACTAAATGTTGTTTGCAGATATTTTTATCCTCACTTTTTCTTTAGAAGTTTAAACCTGCATCTAAGAAATATTACATATTGATAAAAAAAAATGGTACTTCTCTATTATCCCGTCGACCACTTTTCATAACAAAAAACTATCGCCAAATGAATGGGAAAACATTGCCATTGGAATATCAAAATAAATAAATAAATAAAATATAAGAATCTAAGGACACAATTGTTATTTTAATGAATGAAATAACTAATAAATCAGTAAAACATAATGAAAAATACACGGAAATGTCGAGTTAAAAACCACTTGATGACGTGACAAACACGTATAATGCTTCTGACATAAAGTAAATCGGACTGCATTTTTGGCGTTTAATTTTACAGTTTGGCGATAGTTTTTTCTTATGAAAAGTCATCGACCGGATAATAGAGAAGTAATCAGAAAATGTAATGCTTAACGAAATTCAATTATTTGATCGATCGCAAATTTTGGTAGTTTTCCGTTACCGACATCATGCCATACATGTAAAAGTATGCTTGGAGGCAATGGTGTCCGTATAATGGAAAAGTACCCAAACTTTTCTTAGTTCGGGCTATATCAAATACAAACATTTTACAGTTAACAATAAAATCGCCAAAAATGACTGCTTCATCAGCAATTAGGAGAGCAACGTTGGATAAAATCTAATAACCTGAATTTTACAACGTTTATGCGAAACACCACAGAGAACAAATACATGCTATTTTTATATAAGTAGGGTATAGTTAAAAGAATGAGAGATCTAACAATCTTCAATAATATAACGCATGAAAAAGTAAACAAATAAGTGATTCAGCAAACTTTAAAAGTGTGTATTTCTTAATATAACTATAAAATGCAGAAAATTTTCTGGTACCATCAAAAATATTCATTATCCCGTCGAAATTCCGTTCATTATCCCGTCGTCCCATTAAGGAAAAAAAACTATATCCAAATTAGGTACTTTTCGGTTAGCCGGCACCAGTAAAATTTATAAATATTATATATATATATATATATATATGTGTATATATGTATGTATATATATACTATATATATATATATGTGTGTATATATGTATGTATATATATATGTATATATACATATATATATACTTCACTGGCCCCCGGCTAACCAAAAAGTACCCCAAATAATTCGCCAAACTGTAGCGCTCAATAAACAAACGGAAGAATGTTGCCATTAAATCTCAAAAATAAAAAATAATAATAAAAAAATACTTAGGAAAAGCCCCATATACTAAAGTATCATTTATCAGTAACTTTAAACAATGAAATTTACAATATATAATTATGAAAACAGAATCAAAAATAATCTTGGATATTTATTTATTTACATTATTTCTCTTAATTATGGAAAAGGAATAATCATCCTGATTATGTAAAGGAACTGAAGAAACCATACAAATAAATTACACTCGAAAACATTAAAAATCTCCCTTATCTGCAGATTGATTTATTATTGTAAAAAAATCTTTACATAAAAATTGATTAGCTTAAAACAATGGATGCGTTTCAGAAGATGTGGATTTGAAACGAAGAATGTTTAAAATGACATTTTAAAAATTTTGATCAAAACCTTTTAAAACATTTTTTTAAAATGTCGAATTTCGACAGTGCGTTTGGGGGGATGCAATGCACATGCGCGTAGGAGCTCATTCGGTTGCATTATCACAGAGGGAGATGTGTGCTTTATGTACTATGTTCTTTTATTGACTGAATATGAGATGAACGTAGAGATTATACTATATCTATGATACTTCATAGGTCCAGCAGAGGTGCCAAGTCTCCAGCTTTTTGGACACCAGTATTTTAGTACAGAAAATGTTGTTTTATGTAACCGGAACATTCCGAGATTTAAAAGAACAACATTTTCTCTAAGATAATACTGGTGTGCAAAAAGCCAGAGACTTGGCAAGTCTGGGTCCAGGAAATTATCTATCTTGCCGTGGGGATTATGGCAGTAATGTCAAACTGATTTGCATTTTGTTTACGGATCGTTTGTTTGGAGTTTGCATCAGAAATAGTACTGTACTTCACTGGGGGAAAAAACTTTTAAAATAAAATATTTGAAAGACTGTTTCATAAGCATTTCTTCTTATGTAATAAAGAAGCTTATTTTACTAATATTGTTACTGTAATTTTTTTCCGTCAAATTTTGACGGGTTCCATCTAGTTTTATATTAACATCAAAGCACCGTTTCTAATTTAGACACGTGGAAAGGTAAAGCTGCTATCGATGAGATTGCACCTGGTTAACATAAAAAGTACCCTAACATATATACTAGTTCTGATTTCATTCAGAAAAGATTTTTTTTTATGCAGAAACCAAACATCCTTTATGAAAATTAATACTGCATTAATTTTTACTTTTGAGAAGTAAAATTTGATAATATTTAATTTATATAGCAACCTTGATAAAACTCAGACAAAATAAAGTGTGAATTCTAGCCAATTATAAATAGTCAAGGAAATGAAGCTGTAAAGAATAAAAAAAATTCCAATTTGCACCTATTTTAAATTTCTGCAATTAATAACATTTATTTTTCAAAAATTAACACTTTTTTTTTCATGTCTAAAATTTTAAATATGTTTACTATTTCCATTTTGTAAATTCAAAATATATGAAACTTCAGAAACACAGTACTATAAGTTTATAAATTATAGATAATTGCCAAATTACAGAATTTCCTGAGTGGGACCAGAAGAAAAGTTCTATTTTAGGCAGGCTTCCACATCAGCATTTCTTCCTTTCACTCAGCCATAAAATTCTCTACTTTAAGCAGGTAACATTCCATTATAAACAGGTTCCATTTTCACGCTGCTTACATTGTCCTGGTGAACTGCCCGTAATGCTAAGGCTATCAAATATGAAGGCTCTAAGACACCACAAGAGTTCACCGGGCCATCAGATACGATCCCCTCAAGATTTACTTTAATTTGATAAGAATCCATAATTTATAATTTTATACTATACTTTTTGAATATCGTTGTATTCTGAATTCGGTATTAATAAGAATGTAGAAAAAAAATATTTTGTTCCAATTAGGTCTTCAGTTTAAGTTATAAAGTTCAGTTTAAATTAAAATATAATAATAATTTAGAATATAATAAATTAATTTACAATTAAAAAAAAAAACTTTAACGTGCAAATTGAGTTGTTTGACAGGTGCATAAAGAGTAGAAATCAGAAGACAAACACATATTGTGCTGTCCTCTAAAAAAACCCATTTTTTGAAATTTTCTCTACATAAAGTTTAATAAAAAATTAAAAAAAAATTAAGCATGGCTAAATTTTCACAGCTGTTCTGACCAAGATTTTAATGTTGAGCATTTTTTATTTTATCACTTTATTACAAAATGGCAGCCAATTAAATAAGGGAAAAAAAAAAACACTTTTTCAAAAAATAACCTATGTTACCTGAAAAACACCCACACATGACATAATCAGCTAAAAATGAAGCATTTTATTGCATATTAATGGTTTAACATTAAAAAAAATTATGTAGATCATTCTTTTCTATTATAAGAAGAAAATCTGTAAAAATGAAGCTTGTGTTTCCCAGATTTCTGCAATTGTTAGTTTACATTATTTTAAAATTAAATAAGCACTCCTTAGATATTTTTATTATTCTAATTTGAGCATAAAAAAAAAAAAAAAGACTTTAGTGAAATATTTGATGTAGTACTAGAGAGTTTTTTTTTTTTTTAGGAAACATTTCACTGTGGGTTTTTTTAAGAGGACAGCACAATAAATGGTGAAAAAGTATTAGGGATCTGAATAAACAAAAGTTATTATTTAATAAACTGTAAGTGAATAATAAAAGCAATCACTCTAATTAATCACAGTATGAGAAACAGCATAGATAAAATTTTAAAATAACATAATTTAAAGACTAAATTTAAGATTGAGTTGTTTTGATTAAAGACATCGTTTGTGAATTCATGAGTTAAACATATACTGACCTTATAATTTGATTACATACTGTTATTTCTAAGAAAATATGTTTTTATTTAATACTTCTACATTCGAAATGTATTATATTGAAATAATCTTATTCTAATATTTCATAAACATTCAACACTAATGCAGATTGATTATCGATGCTGAACAACTTGTTTAAAAATTTGGGCAAAACTTAATTGCCCTAATGTTATTAAGGTTTCTGCAGCTACCAGATTTTATTGAGACTGAAAATATTTGTAACTAATTACAGCTTTGCATCAGATCTCACAAAATTTTTGGCAAAGAAAACAAATGAAGTGCAAGCTAAATGAAGTGCAAGTTGATGTGGTGACATCAACATTAGTTTTAGTTCTAACCTGTAACCAACGTTCCATGCCACGCCACACGCCAGCGAAGCAAGGGGCGGAGTTTTGAAACGCCAGAGCGCCAGGTGATTGGTCTATTTTTCTCTGTACATGAATCAATGTATGGTTTGCTTATATGCTACCGGGCACGCTCGCACGCTCCGGAAAATCTTTTATTTCCCCCTTCCACCGCCAGGGGAGCAACCTCTTTCGGAAAGAACCTCTGAGACAGGTTAACGTTGCCTACGGTACTGTATAGTAGGCGTGCGACAAAATCGAGCTGGTTTCGAGAAGATGGGAACATTATAAGCCGAGTTATTGAAATAAGGCACAGTTAGAGAAAATAATCATGAGTGAGGTGCCAGGTGAAAGGGATTTTCAAGTGTCCTTCAGAGAATGACTAATTAGGAGGACTACGATGCATCTTTAAAAATTCGTTCGTTTGGTTAAGCTAGAAACTTAATTAGAAATTTGGCTTAAACTATTATTCGGAAATAGTGGTAGCCTCTACTCATAAATTAAGTTTAATGTTATAAAGGGTGTCTATTAAGTTAATTATAATCTTTGGAATCACTTGCGTTCAAATCGGAAAGATAGTTGCTGAGATATGGAAACGGGGCATAGTTAGGTAAAAAACCTTGAAGCAGGGGTCGGGGGGGTGGGTAGAGGGGATGTTCAAGTTCCGTTCAACAAATGACTAATTAGGACAACCGCTATGTATCTTTAAAAATTCGTTCGTTTGGTTAAGCTAGGAACTTAATTAGAAATTTGGCTTAAACTATTATTCAGAAATAGTGCTAACCGCTACTCATAAATTTAGTTTCATGTTATAAAGGGTATCTATTAAGTTAATTATAATGTTTGGAATCACTTGTATTGAAATCGGAAAGATAGTTGCTGAGATATGGAAACGGGAAATAGTTAGAGAAAACTTTGAAGGAGGGTCCCGGAGGGGGGGGGGGGATGGCGAATGTTCAAGTGACCTTCAGCAAATAACTAATTAGGAGGATCACTATACATCTTTAAAGATTGATTCATTTGGTTAAGCTAGGAACTTATTTTGAAATTTGGCTTAGGCTATTATTCGGAAATACTGGTAATTGCTTTTTAGAAATACACCTTGAAGCAATTAATGCTGAGTTTTACGATAATTTAGTAAAAATGGAACTAAATGGAGAAGTTCGGAGCATTATTACTGAGATATTACTGAGAAACTGAGATTTAAAATAGTGGTATTCTGTATATAAAACAACAATTAAACGCGACGGGTTAAAATTGTTAAATGTAATTAGACCCCTACCCCTTGCCATTCCCGCAAATATATAACAAATAATCTGTTAAATAAAGTTTTCTGTAATAGTAGTCTCTATCATAATAATATATGTCCTGTTTTAAAAAAAACCTGAAACCCAGATAATTATAATGAAGAAAAACGTGCCTGTAAATGTCTTAAACTGGTGGCGTTTATGTAATTTGCCGTGAGTAGATGACGCTGTATTAGCTTGGCTATATGCAGGTAACTGCAATCAATGTTGGCACTATTTCGTTATAAGTCCTTATCTATGCATCGTTACTCTGATTTATTTAATGTGTTCTGAGAAGATATTCTACACAACCAACCAAGCGATGAAAAAAAGCGTATTTTTAATGAGAGTTCTTTGTGCATTTTAATTAATATTTCAGAAAGTAATTAAAATATTAAAATTCTGACGCAATGTTGCACCAGGAGAGGGTTTGGACTACCTAAATCTAAATTTCCAGCCTTCTAGGTGGTCTAGATTTTCCTAGCCATCGCCAACAGACACACACACAGAGCGAAACTTTCTTTTATTAGTAAAGATTATTATTTTTTTTTTTAAGCTTCTCTTCTGTCCTAATAGACAACAGCACTTCACTGATTATTTATAGCCTCCAGAAAATATGTTTAGCTTAGATTGAACTATTTTATCCTGATTGGTTGTTTTGAGCTTCTAAAAGTAAAATTTTTCATCATCATATTTTTATTTTTTTAGTAATTAAAGGTTGTAGATAAATAAGATAAAACAGGTTTTTTTCAAAGCTAAGATACTTGTTTTTATTTAACTTTAAAGTTAATATGTTTAAAAGAAAGCTATAAACAATATTAATATGATTATTTATTGAACTTCAACATGGGGCACAGTGGACCACCCACTCCTGGGGCACAGTGGTCCACAATCCACTCTGCTCCTGTAATGCAGAATGTTTAAAATATTTAATAATTGCTTATTTTCTATAAAGAAATATTGTTTTAAAAGTAGTTATTTAACTGTAAAATAAAGTAAACAAAGAAAAATAACAATTTACTTAACATAGTAAGAAATATTTTGTTTTGTATTTACTGCCTTTGATAAATGTAACTGTAGTCTAATTGGTGATGATTCTATTCAAGTAAGATTCATTAGACACAAATTGAATGGAAATCAGTTTATTTTTCCCGAAACTGTAGATGAATCTGTTGTTGATGTCAATGGTTTCATAATGTTGCTCCCAGATCCAAAAGTATTTCAGGAAAATTCCAGACTCAATCTTACTCATAAGTATTTTGGAATTTCATTAGCAAATTTTAATGTGCGCTGATTTTTTTATACTTGTAATAACTTCAACTAAATTGCAATTGTTCCTGTATTAATCTGTTATTATTTTCAAGATATAATTTTTTTGGTTTTGTTTTTGTTTCAAAATGTTACTTGTAAATTTATATTACTATGTTATTTTACGGGTGAAGGGGAAATAAAAAAAGAATTAGATTAATGAAAAATATATTTATACTAGCCGCCACTGGCGACCAGTTTGTTCGCCCTTAAATGTATGTTAAGCATTCTAACAAATTATTTTTATTCATAATTTAATTTTTTTCCTTAATCCTTCGCCAAACCGGAAAAATATAATAGACAAATCAAGAACAATTGCGATCGTGGTAGCATTTCGCATATTTTTTGTTGTTATGTATTTCATCTTTCTTGACAAAAACCGCTTAACCCACTTTATAATAAATTAATCATTGTGTGTGTTTTATAATAAAATTGTGTGTTTTTAAATATAAAATAAACTATTTCATAATAAAATAAAAGTACATGCTGTTTTAGTAATCTCTAATAGGTACCTGAAAATGGAATTTTCTCGCCAAAATGGCACAAAACAAAAATCGCGCCAAACCCGGTGCGTCCGTGACAGCTGTTCCAATTTAAAATACATGACGTTCACATTTTTCTTTAAAATAGAAAATAGAAAAATAAGAAAAAATATCATAAATCAAAACATTTGATTTCAAGATTAAAGTATCGTTTCTAATTTGAACACGCGAAAAATAAAAGCTGACAATTCGTTTCGAAATTTGATCCATTAAATATTATTACATGAGTTCAACTTACGTCAAGAAAAGATCCGGAAGGAAGATGAGTTGTATAGAACAGAATTATGGTAAACATTGACTGTCTCACTGGTGCGGATTATTTTTTTACACCAGACAGCGGTCCAAAAATTCATGGTTTAATATTTTAAAAGTTCACAACGAATGAATCTTTTTTTTTTTTTTTTTTTTTTTTTTTTTTGTTTACTTTCATGGATAGAGAATTTGAACTGCGAACCTAATTTAAACTGAAGTTATTGCAGAATGTATACATAATTGAACGTAAATCATCTCTCAAATATTAATTTTTTATTGAACGATCTTTCTAAAAATGTAACTTTCATGCAGTTTTATTCGAAAAAATAATTTTGAATAAAAATGGCCGCCTGGCATATGAAAAAGTGAGGCGGACATCCCGGAACTGTTGATGACAGTCACATGACTTAGGCTTTTATTATAGAGATTATATCTCAGATAATACCTAATAGCGGTCCACTGTACCCCGGTGGGTGGACCAGTGTGCCTCACATCTGGGGCACACTGGTCCACTTTACGGGTGCATATATATATATATATATATATATATATTTTTTTTTTTTTTTTTTTTTTTTTTTTTTGAAAAATGTATCGAAAACTATGCTCTGAGAAAATTATGATAAATGTATAAAGGTTTAAGGAATATTCAAAAATATTTTCATGCAGATCGGTTTGTTCGTTAAAGAGAAAAAAAAAATTAACTGAAAAAGTGGTCCACTGTGTACCGGTCTCCCCTACTTTAAATTCTGCCCAATTTAACCTCGATATTTTCTCTATCGCGTCAAGAACACTATAAGCAAATAAATACCGACAACACCAAACTGATGATCTAAATTTACATATTTTTGTTAGTATATGTAGGATTATTTTAATTTATTTCGTGCGCTTGAAATTTTTTACGCTTTCTCTAGGGTTAGGTGTCGAATAAATGTACTTTCTTGTTATTCTATTTTGCCATTTCTATTTATTCTATTTTCCATTCATTCAATTTATGGATATTGATTTAATTTACATATTCGTGTCAAAGAATATTGTTTAAAGTTATTATTAAGATTAGGATAGGATACGATTAGGGTTAGGATTAGGAATAAAAATTGAATGACAATGCCATGACCGATTCAGGTTTAAAGTATGAACCAGGATGTCTATTTACATCATGAAGCAATAAGAAAATTAGAAAGTTATCGGCTGATATTTTTCCCAATATTGATATTAACTGCAATACATATATCAATTTCAAGGCAACCCGAGTATATTTACGGGATTTAGAGCACGGACAGACAGACCGATTTCATAAACACTGTTCAACTATGTTAGAAAGTGTTAAAAATGGTTAAAAAAATCATCGATATTGGTCAATTAGCTGTGAAGTAATTAAATTACGTTTTTTTTTTGTTGTTGTTGTTTTAACATGGCGAAAAAAATCCCCGCTTAATCCCCATCTTTCTCTACACGTATTGAACAAAAACTATCAACCTTCCCATCCGAAAATAAAGCAAAGCCCAATTCTCTTAATATAAAACGTTAAACGATATCTCGGATGACATTGAGAAAATGAAAAGTCTCTAGTGGATGCTTTAAACGACTTCCTAATAATAAAAATAATTTTTTCAAATATTTTTTTTAAATAAAAGCTACTATTAAAAGCAGATTTTTATTTTTATTTATTTATTTATTTATTTATTTATTTTTTTTTTTTTTTGCGTGTGGGAAGATTTTATCCAGGTAAAGGGGATAGCATTTTATAAAAACCACCATGAAATTGAACTTCTGATTTTTTTTTTCTTTCTTTTTTTTCTTTCTTTCTTTTTCATTTTTTTTAAACAGTATATATTGGTATTTTTAAAAACAAAATATACAGTTAGAATGAAAAAGGTACCCCTGTAGAAATATATATTTTTTAAATTTCCATCCGGGAGATGCGGATGGCAGTTTAAAACTGTAGAAAAAACGGAACACGTGAAAACAAATACGAAATCGGCCTACAGAAAAAAATGTTTTTTGAAATAGTAAATGTTAATAATTGTTCTAACGAAAAGTACCGTTAGAACGCGAAAGGGTCAAAATTCCTATAAAGTGAACCTCTTACCTTCATCTGCTTGAAGAATCGAGGATTACTTAAGACAGGGATAGGCACAATCGGCGACAAGATGAAAACTCGGCATTTTGCTATTTTCATTAGGGTTTTTAAGTATGATCTCGGCTAATTATCATAATATTAAAAATCTGAGCCTCGGGTGTATTCGGACATTCTATCCTAATCCAAATTTCCAGATTTCTACGTGTGATAGTTTTCTCTAGCCGTCACCAACAAACACACTCACACAGGCAAACATATTTCTTTTATTAATATAGATTTATATTTATTTCGCTGAATAACTTTTTGTTAAAATGCTTTGGCTTTCAAACTAAAGTATTCAAACAAAATAAAAATATATGGTTTTTAACCCGCGAGAACTCGCTAAATCTCTTGTCACACCAAAACTCGCTAGTGAGAAGTTTTCTTATTGTACCCAATTGCCTTCCTTTTACCTTACACATTCGTTTAATATCAGCATTTTTTTGTTTGTCTTAATACTTTATTCACAAAAAGATATAAAATGATAAAAAAAAGTTTCTAAAATTTAATTTAAAAAAAAGGTGTACATAAGAGTCTTATTGAAACAGCTGTGACAAAAAAAAAGTATGATGCAGAGAGAAAATCTCATGCAGCGAGTTCTCCCGGGTTAAAATTCAAAGCAAAGTTTGGCAGAACTTTTTCTAGTGACAAGAGGGTGCACCAATTTTATTTGCTCCAGGGCGCTAAATATGTAGCTACGCCACTGATCATTGGACTTTTAAAGTGTCAATCTTTCTTATTGGGATATGCCTTTCAAGTGACAACGTTTTCTTTCCAGGACGCAAATTTGGTTTTTGAGTTGAGTGAAGTAGCCTCTTAAGGATAAACAAAATAACCCCTTTCCCACTTGATATTACCGCGAGTATAATTAAGATTAAAGAAATCAGGAGTGTTAATCAGTAAGAAGCAAATAGCCAGAGGTCGATTTGAAGTAATCCGTTTTGAGATAAATCAAAATATATATACGCATACTCATAGCAGTAGACTGGGGGGGCATTAGAAGAGAACACAGTACGACAGTCAAAAATATATATTTATGTGAAAGTTAAGTGTACTTCTCTCCAAAAAACAATGCTTCTCATCTCCTGGATAAGTGTTTCTTATAAGTCTCCATCTCTCTATATTATCTCTCACTTGTATTGCTGATTATGTTAAGTATTTAATAAAGATTTGTTATGTTTATACAATTTGGAGTTATTGCCCATACGGTAGCACCTTTACAGTAGCATAAGATGGAATAATTTCCGTGAGCCACCAACCCTGGGGCAAGCACGAAACCAAGGAAAATCCAGCATCGATAATTGTATAAATCTATATTTAATATGTGGAAAATTTTCCATAGAAAATTTCGCCTTGCATCCATAATTTATCAAATTTTAATTGCTTAAAAATTCCATCTTGTGCTACGTATGTAGCCTTGCCAACATGCTATAGTGAGAAAGTGCCAAGCTGAGTATCCTTCCTAAGCGGTTCAGTTGGTGCGCTATGCTGATGACCCGGGTTAGAGTCCCGGCTTGGGTACTTTTTCACGATGTTGGCTATGCGCCTTTTAAGGAATTAAAATTTGATAAATTATGAATGCAAGGCGAAATTTTCTATGGAAAATTTCCCAAGTATTAAATATAGATTTAAAAGAATCTTTTATGCTTATTTCATTCAATGAAGCCATTTCTTCAACAACAAAAACAAATCTTTAAATGTCGATCGATTATTTTATTTTATTTTATTTTTTTTGCAGCCCCCTTTTTTCAATCTTTAAAAAAAGAAAATTAACCCGTGTTTTGAATCACCAAGGGCCTAAAAGGGGGTTGACGAGCGTAGCTCGCAGGGGGTACAGCCAGGGCCCGACTAGCAAGTTTTTGTGCCCGGGGCACTTTTAATTTTTCGTGCCCCCTTAGATTGGTTGATTTACTGATAGTATATTTTTTTACATATAGCACGCGTATTCAAAAGGTGTCAACTCAAAAAATTACCCTAATTTCCGGCATATAATCCACGGATTCAAACAATTATGTTTCGACCCAGAAATTTTATTTTATATAATGTATATCGATATAACGTATATAATTTTATTTTATATAATTGTAGCTTACCAAATCGCTGTAAATATTTAACTTAAATTTTTAAATAAAATTTCTGAGTCGAACATAATTATAGGCCGGAAATTACGGTACGTTTTCCGAAAAATTGAAAAACGGTACCAGGAATAAAAATAAAATATTTTTCTATTACTTATTTAAATGTACTTTTAACCATAGATTGAGATATATTTTTGTCATTTCATTTTATCGTATTAATATCTCAAATATCACATTTTTGTTAGTTTTTGAGAATTACGGCAATTGATGCTTCTTCTATTTTAGTTAAAATTCACTTAAAATATCACAATTGAATAAAAGGTAATGCAAGTTTTTCATACCTGTTAAGTCCGCGAAGGTGTGGTGTAATCCAATGTAAATAATTAATCCAGTGAAAAAACACAATTTGACTTAATCCAAATTCCTATTATGTGATGAGACAATAAGCACAATGTCTTGTGAAAGTAAGTATCTTCAAGATATATTTTCTAATTTAAATATTTAATTACTATAAATAAAAGAAAAAGAATTATTCATTTACATGATTAAATTTTACATTAAAATATTAAAAGGTTAAAATTTATTTGCATAGAATTTTGTGCAGTTGTTTATTCGACGAGAGTTAGTTAGAGACTAAAGTATTTAGTTCTTAGATGAGAAAAACATAGTCAAGTTTACGTCATTGAGCCTTGAACTTTTGGAGGTTACACGTGTCAGCAGCTCTTTAATGAGTATCTCACAGATGCAGAAAAAAGTACTTCTTTGCCAAAACTTATTTTTCATTTCATCATCTTGTTGCAGTTGGAGAATGATTAGGTTGACTCATGATAAGCGATAAAATGTTTATTTCAGAAATTACTTTCCTAACACCCCTACTTGATTTCTGAAGTATAAATGTTCTTGAGATTTAAACTTATTCTGTGTTTTGTAAAGTCAGGTTTGGGAAGGGGCTTCGTTAGAATGTCAGCTGTCATAATTTTGGTTGGGCAATATTGTAGATCAATTATTCCCTTTTCCTTAAGATCTTTTATACTGTTGTATTTGATGTCAATATGTTTAGTTTTCGAATGATGTTTATAATTTTTAACCATATTTATACAAGCTTGATTATCTTCGAATAAAGTTATGGGCAAATTTTGTTGTAGATCAAGGTCCTTTAGAAGATTGATTATCCAAACTGTCTCTTGTGCTGAAGTTGCTGCTGAGATGTATTCAGCCTCAGCGGATGATAAGGCAACTGAATTTTGTTTCTTAGTTGACCAGGAAATTGCTGTATTTCCTAATTTACATAAATTTCCCGTTGTTGATTTACGGTCATTTTTATCCCCTGCCCAATCGGAGTCAGCATATGTTGTTAGAATTGGCTCATTTTCTTTACTAATAATTAGTTTTAGTTCTTGTGTTGTTTTTAAATATCTAATAACCCGCTTTACTGCGTTCCAATCCTTTTCTCTGGGTTTTTCGTTTCTACGACTCAAAATGTTCACAGCGGCGGCTATGTCTGGTCTGGTTATTGTAGCTATATATAACAATGTACCGATAGCTTGCCGATATTTACTGTTATTAGGAAGTAAATTTTCCTCATCAATTATGTTTAAGTACCCGGGTTCCATCGGAGTATCACAGGGTTTCGCTTCCTTAAAATCGAATTTTTCGATCAGTTCTTTTATTTTGTTTCTTTGATCAAGTGCGAAATTTCCTTCTTTACTTCTTTTTATGTTTATCCCCAGATAATAATTTACAATTCCTAAATTTTTGACTTCATATTCCTTTTTTAGTTGTTCTATTATTTCATTTATTTCTTTAGTTTCCCCTGAAATTAATAAATCATCAATATTAAAGAAGTGAATATAAAACATCACATATTTTTACTGAATGGTGTATACAAATTAAAAATTTTATACATACATTAATATTAAAAATATCGACGTTTCGACCACCATCTATGGTCATCTTCAGGAAAATTTTCTTATATTGCTTTTAAAGTTTCAAATGCGAGCCCGTTGCCACAATATTATTGCCGTCCACAAATTAAAAATTAACAAGGGTGACACTCAACCATCGTACCAACCAACAATAAGTAGAAACGATGCAGAAGCATCTCCTAACGGACAAAAATCTAACTGCAGTAAATGTATTATTAATGAAGAATATTAAAATAAAGAAAAGCGGAATAAACTATTTCAAGATGTTCATCCAAATTTTAGGGATATTAAATGAAATGCTATCATTACAAACCTCATTTATCCTAATCATAATTTCAATGGACTCCTTTCGCAGACCCTCAAAGACGTTATTACATGGAATTTTAATTTTAGCGTTATCAAAATCTATGTGGCTGTCAGGATTATTAAAATAGAACTTAGCCAGGGCTGTCGTCTGTTGATATTGTGAAATATTCCTTTTATGTTCTTTTAGACGTTCAATAAATTTTCGTTTTGTAACCCCAATGTAAAACTTTTTAGTGCCATCTTTCAAAACAATAGGTATTTCATAAACACCCGCACATTCGTGCAACGGTGTAGGATCCAGGTTACTACATAATAAATTAGTGAGGTAAGGAGGGGGAATAGCAATAAGCTGAATATTAAACCCACGAACTATACTCCTTAACTTTTCAAAAATAACGGGAATATATCCAAACCACAATATTTCACAATATCAACAGACGACAGCCCTGGCTAAGTTCTATTTTAATAATCCTGACAGCCACATAGATTATGATAACGCTAAAATTAAAATTCCATGTAATAACGTCTTTGAGGGTCTGCGAAAGGAGTCCATTGAAATTATGATTAGGAAAAATGAGGTTTGTAATGATAGCATTTCATTTAATATCCCTAAAATTTGGATGAACATCTTGAAATAGTTTATTCCGCTTTTCTTTATTTTAATATTCTTCATTAATAATACATTTACTGCAGTTAGATTTTTGTCCGTTAGGAGATGCTTCTGCATCGTTTCTACTTATTGTTGGTTGGTACGATGGTTGAGTGTCACCCTTGTTAATTTTTAATTTGTGGACGGCAATAATATTGTGGCAACGGGCGGATTGTTTTTCGCATTTGAAACTTTAAAAGCAATATAAGAAAATTTTCCTGAAGATGACCATAGATGGTGGTCGAAACGTCGATATTTTTAATATTAATGTATGTATAAAATTTTAAATTTGTATACACCATTCAGTAAAAATATGTGATGATTTATATTCACTTCTTTAATGTTGTAATATTTCATGGTGTAATCGTCCAGCATTTATATTAATAAATCATCAACATATATAATGATATATGTCGTACTATTCTTTAATTTTCGTGTGAAGAGGCAAGGATTGGAGGTGCTTTGCACAAAACCAAGTTTAGTTAAACTTTCTTCTAATTTAATGTTCCATGCTCTTGCGGATTGCTTTAATCCATAATTTGATTTTTTTAGTTTGCAAATTTTATTTTCCTCTCCCGGTATTACATGCCCTTCTGGTTGTGTCATGTAAACTTCCTCATCTAAATTTACGTGGAGGAATGCTGGTTTTATGTCGATATAATTAACATCTAAATTTTTATATGCAGCACATGCTAGAAAAGCTCTTATTGTTGTATACGTTACTACTGGAGCGAAGGTTTCAAAATAATCTGTTCCGTATTTTTGAGAAAAACCTTTGGCTACAAGACGTGCCTGATATTTTTCTATTTCATTAGATTTTATTGTGAATACCCATTTATTCCCAATAACTTTTATTCCAGGTGGTGGATCAATTAGTTCCCATGTTTTGTTTTTTCTTAATGAAATAATTTGTTCATTAGTTGCTTCATACCATTTGTTTCTATCATATGGTTCGATTTTCGCGATCTTTCCACTCTGTTGGTTCAACATTTTCCTTTTGTTTAGTAATATAAGCGAATCTATCGGGCGGAACTCCCCTGTTTGATCGTTGAGATCTTCTAGGTTTCTTTTTCGTTTAAATTTTCCTCATTGTCTGTTTGTTTATCTTCCTGCATGTCTATAAAGAATTTTGAGGAATCCCCCACTGCTTTTTCAGGTTGTTTCTGAACTTCTAATTCTTCTCTTATATCAATGTTTGGTGTTTTCTCATTTGAATTTGAGTTTTCTATAAATTTAACTGTTCTTGCCCTTATTACTTTATTATTACCAATATAGATCCTATATCCTTTTGATCTATTATCATAACCGATAAATGTTCCCTTTATTGCTTTATCATCGAGTTTTCCTCTTTGGGATTTATCGAGATAAGCATAAGCTTTGCAGCCAAATACTTTTATGTTTGCTAAATCCGGTTTTTTGTTTGTCCATAGCTGGTATGGAGTTGAATTGTGAGACTTCGTTGGAAGTCTATTTATAAGATACACAGCTGTATTTAAAGCTTCGGCCCAAAATTTATTGGGTAGCTGGGCTTCCGATAATAGGCACCTTGTCATTTCGACTAAAGTCCTGTACTTTCTTTCCGAAACACCGTTCTGAGGTGCACAATGCGGAATAGTGAACTGGTGATGAATACCTTCATATTTTAAGAATTTTTCTAATTCTTCGCTTGTGTATTCACCCCCATTGTTTGATCGGATTTCTTTAACTGTGCGACCGAATTTATTTTTCGTTATGGCTACATATTCTTTGACTTTGGTAACTACCTCACTTTTTTCGATAAAAGAAACACCATTGTAAATCTACTATAATCATATGTGAATGTGAGAAAATATTTCTTCCCTCCTATGCTTTCTGTTTGCATCGGACCACATACATCCGTATGCCCCAGATCGATAGCCTTCTTAGCTCTGTTCTCACTCCTTTTTGGATACGGTGCGTTTGTTAGTTTTCCCTTTATACAACTCTCACAAATTATGTCATGTTTACAATTTTGAATCTCTAAACCTGTTGCTAAATTGTTCGATAAGAGTTGTTTAATCGAATTAACATTTCTATGACCTAATCTCTTATGCCAAAGCTCAATGCAGTTTTTATTCTTGCATTGTTCAGCAAAATTGACATGATTTCTTGCTTAGGTTTATAAAGGTCAATTTCATATAAATTTTCTCTCTTTTTTCCTTCTAAGAGAGTTTTTCCATTATAGGATAAGTTACACGTATTATTTGCAAATATGAATTCATAACCATGCTTTGTGGCTTTCGTAACCGACATTAAATTTGATTGAATATCAGGGACATATAAAACGTCCTTTAAATTTATGTCATTTGATTGTGTCCGTAATTTTATTGTACCTGTCCCGTGCGATTCTAGTGTTGTTCCGTTTGCTATCGTGACAGTATTTTTGTTGTTGTTATCAATGTCAACAAATATATTTATGTCGTTGCGTATATGCGAACTGCTTCCAGAATCTAGTACCCAAGTAGATTTAGATTCATTATGTGCGATAAAAGATAATTGCTTTTGAGACACTGTATTTTCGAAAGTGTTTTGATTTTCTTCGCTTTTACTCTCCTGAATTTGTGTGTTTGTTTCTGCTTTTGTTTCCGGAGTAAAATCACTTGCTTCAAAGCGTAAAGACGAATTTCTCTGTATTTTTCATTTGTTTGGTTCTTAGAATTTTTATTCTTAAGAAACCAACAGTTTTGTCGCACATGATTTTTTCTTTTGCAATGCGTGCAAAAAATGTTTTGTTCTCTTTTTGGATATGCCCTAGTGTTTTGTTTTTGTTTATTAAAGGTTTTGTATACATTTTCATGCGATGAATTGGAGCTTTCTTGTCTCCTTTGAAATTCATCTGTAAGTTTTCCTTTTATAAATTCTGAATTTAATTCGGTCTCTGATCGGACCTCTAATGCCGTGATCAGAGTGTCATAGCTTGGTGGAAGGGAGCACAACAAAAGTGCAGATAGATGAGAGTCCTTAATCTCTTCTCCTATTGACTTTAATTTGTCCGCAGTTTCTAATATTTTAACTATATGATCGTTCATATTACCATTTTCAGCTAGTTTTATACTATATAATTTTCTTAGCAAATATAATTTACTAGATAAATTCGCGCGCTCATGTATTGTTTTTAATGCTAGCCATGTAGCTTTAGCTGATGTTTCGTTTTTAACATAAATCAGCTGGGAGTCTTCTAAGCTTAAATTAATTATAACCCTGGCCCTATTATCTCTCTTCGTCCAATCGCCTGTTAAGGGGTTTGGCGGATCATCAGTAATCGGGTTTATTAAATCTTCTCTCATTAATAACATATCTAATTTGAACTTCCAAACCGCGTAATTATTGGAGTTCAGTTTAGCAATGTTACACATTTCTTTCATATTTGAAGCCATGATGTTGTATTATTATTAATTTTATTAGTACTTTGATTTAAACTTGTTTCTATTAATCCTTAAACAATAGTTTATTATTTAAAATATAGTTATTGATTTTTTCTTTTCTTTCTTTTTTTTTTTTCTTATTAGAGAGCGGTTTTTGCCGTGTTCAACCCTCTGCTCTCATAATCTGTTAGTTTTTGAGAACTACGGCAATTGATGCTTCTTCTATTTTAGTTAAAATTCACTTAAAATATCACAATTGAATATAAGGTGATGCAAGTTTTTCATACCTGTTAAGTCCGCGAAGGTGTGGTGTAATCCAATGTAAATAATTAATCCAGTGAAATAGCACAATTTGACTTAATCCAAATTCCTATTATGTGATGAGACAATAAGCACAATGTCTTGTGAAAGTAAGTATCTTCAAGATATATTTTCTAATTTAAATATTTAATTAGTACTAGGGGGCCTACCCCCTGCGAGCTACGCTCGCCAACCCCCGCTCAGACTTCGAGGCCTCTAAAAACATGACAGCGTGCTTTGTTTTAAAAATATTGGTAAATCTGTAATTGGGTTGCCATGCTTTTAACGTTTTAATGGGGCATTTTTTGATTATCATGGCCTCATACACAGCTGTTGCGACAACTGACGACTGTTTTCGGGATTGATAAGTAAAATCAATTACAACTTGAAAACCAGCTTGTATAAAATGGTTAGGTTTAAATTGTGTCTACCTCTCAGACTTTTATAACAACGATCTGTATTCTATTCTTCCTTTGCGTTTAAGGATGAGAAAAATTCCATCTGCTTGTGAATAACATTAAGAACCACGGTATTGAAAAGTACTATGTTATAGCCATTTTTAGTAACAGGTTTTAATTTTCTCTCTATTTTAGTGCACCATCATGCATATTTTCATGTTATTTTAAATATATAAATTATTTATTTTACTTAATATGTATATACGAATTTTCTAATAATTATTTATCATACAAAATTAATTAAATATTTTGTGCGTGCATGCCTGCATGTATTCGGCATCAATTGATGAGATATTTAAACAAATTTGCTATCCGCGATAATTTTACACCATGTTATATCACTTGAATATTGTCCATAAGAAAATCGGGTACTTTTCCAGTATAGGATCCTTTGCTTTTAGGTTTGGCGTAATTCGAGCTTCAAAAAGGGATAGATTCGTTAATATACATAGATTTGTTGCCAAAAGTTATGAAAACAAATATAATGAACTTTTGGTACTTTTCTATTATAGGGGTCTTGACGCTTTTTAAAAAAGCTTGGCGTAATTCGGGCATCAGAAAGTGATATTTGGTGCCAAATGACATAAACAGCCATGGAAACAAATTCGACAATTTTTTTGTTTATACGCGTATTTTAATTATACGTATATTATTATTGTTTTTTCTATACAAATTACTTCTGATTATATATAAAATAGGATAAATGACATTTTACGCTAAACAAATTGTATAAATATTGAAAAAATGCTTCTGTATACGAAATGACAAAGTAAATAGGTTGACAGAAAGTATGTTGCCAAATTTCCTTTTCCGCCAAGGCTATTTTCCCTGTTTCGTCAAGGCCCCATATACTGAAAAAGCACCGAACTTTTATGCTTGTTTATACATGTATTTATATGTATATATACAATTTATTTATAATTGGACGATTAATCCTTACGATAGAAATGTGATTTTATTTTCAAATTTTCCTGAAAAACATAATTTAATCACAATCTTGTCTTCATTATCGATTGAAATAAAAGATAAATTAAATTTCAATTTGAAAATGACGAATAAAAAGAAATCAATAATCCCTATCCGGATCCTTTTCAATTTTTTCCCCTTTTTTGTCACAAAAAAAACTGAGTATAGTTGCCATCATTACAGAAATATCATTAAAATTAGAAAAAAAATTAATATCTCGAAAACTAATTCCAATTTCAAAATTCTATTACCAGTTTTGAAAATCCGCGAATTTTTATGGACAATTGGTATTAATTTCACCATCAAGCGTTTCATATTTTATTAAAAATAGCCGTGAAACATAATCAGTCGTTTAATCAGTCGTTTCATAAAATCGTTTCATAAAATCGTTTCACAAATTCGTTTCATTAGGATTTTATATATATAGGGTAGATAAATAAAAGAAAAAGAATTATTCATTTACATGATTAAATTTTACATTAAAATATTAAAAGGTTAAAGTTTATTTGCATAGAATTTTCTGCAGTTGTTTATTCGACGAGAGTTAGTTAGAGACTAAAGTATTTAGTTCTTAGATGAGAAAAACATAGTCAAGTTTACGTCATTGAGCCTTGAACTTTTGGAGGTTACACGTGTCAGCAGCTCTTTAATGAGTATCTCACAGATGCAGAAAAAAGTACTTCTTTGCCAAAACTTATTTTTCATTTCATCATCTTGTTGCAGTTGGAGAATGATTAGGTTGACTCATGATAAGCGATAAAATGTTTATTTCAGAAATTACTTTCCTAACAATTTTTTCAGCTGTGTCACTTTTCGAAAAAATGTGCAATATGATACAATTGAATGACTTGATAAATACAGCACATCAATTACTAGAAAATAATGATAAGAAGTCTACTTATTAATGATGTTATTAATATTAAATTATAAAACCAAGCTGATACTGAGTGCAAACAAAAGTGCTAAAAGAAATAAAAACGTTGTCACAATTATGATTTTTTTAAATGGAATTTTAGATGAAATTATGAAAAATTTCGTGCCCCTCAGAAATTTCGGGCCCAGGGCATGGGCCCCGGGTGCCCGTGCGATAGTCAGGGCTTGGGCACAGCCCCCTAGGGTTTAGATAGGGGGCACAGCCTCCATCTAAATTTTCGTAAGAGATGAAATTTTGTGCAGCGTTTTCATGTTCTATTTCAAAAAATTTCTCTTTATTTATTTTTTTTAAATTATTATTTCAAGTGAAAATTTGAAAATAATTGCCGATATAGCTAAAATCCCTCCTAAAAGACTTTTTTTTTTTACATTTAATCTCTCTATATTAAAAAAAAAAAAATCCCTGACGTCTCGGCCTACAGGCACAGGTAGATTTCGAAGACGCAGACCGAATCTCTAGACTGGTTAACTTTTTCACAGAAATCTCAGTATCTGAGATTTTTGAGATTTGATCTGAGATTTGATCCGTAAAGAATTTTTTCACATTTGTGATTTTGCAATTGAATCCATTTGGACACTACACTGTTAACTAGTATTTTAAAAACACAAATTGCACAAATTGTGCTTATTAGTTGCTAAAATCAGTGTAAAAATTGTTTTAAACTCATAAAAGAGCTAAAATCCTACATGTTTCGGCTTTAAACTTAAAGCCATCATCGGGGAAGAGGAACAACACAAACGACTACTGATCTTTTAATTTTCGACACGAGAAAATTGTAATCAACAGTATGGAAAAATTTAAATAAAATAAGCGGGCGCTCTCTGTTGCCAAAGAGCGAAAAACAAAACAATGAATTACCAAGGGGTTAAAAATGTATCCCATAAACTAGGTATGTTGAAAGAAAAGTTATCATTACAAATACAATCTTTTCTAATTTTAATTTCCAAAGATTCCCTAATGGCGGCTTTAAATGGGTTATTGAATCTATGGATAATTCTTGCTTTATCGAAATTAATTACAGGATCATTATTTTTAGCGTAAAACCGGGAGAGTGCAGTGGATAACTTTCCAAATTTTATGTCGTTTTTATGCTCTTTTAACCTTTCCAAAAACTTTCTTTTAGTCATACCAATGTAAAAAATAATATTATTATTTAAGCTAATGGGGATTTCATAAACACCTGCGAATTGATCAGGGGGGATAGGATCTAATTTACATGAAACTAAGTCAACCAATTTTCTGGGAGGGACAGCAATAAGATGGATATTGTATTTACGGAGGGCCCTTTTAATCCTTTCAAATATAATAGGTATATATTGGAATTTACGATAGTTTGGTTTATTATTGCTAGGGACAGGATGCTGAATTGGATGGCCATTGAAATTTTCTATAATTTTCTGTACGTGATGAGCGGGGAAACCATGGTCAATGGCGATATCTCTGATAAAATTAAGTTCATCTTGGATGAATTCACTTGAACAAACCAGAAAAGCACGCTTGATGAATGAATTGAAGGCAGCAATCTTATAAGTGAAAGTTGTAGAGGCATTAAATGGGATTATTGTGTTACTTCTCATCGGTTTACGATAGACTTTACGTTTTAGGTTGTTGTCATCTTTAATTAATTGAATATCCAGGAACGGCAGTGATGAATTTTCTTCTATTTCCAACGTAAACTTAATATTTTCATCTATTTCGTTTATTTTTGAGAGGAAAGATAGGAGTTCTTGCTTTCCATGATTCCATGTGATAAAGATATCGTCCACGTATCTTAGCCAAACTTCTGGTGTTAAATTCAAACTGTTAAAAATAAATTCCTCCATCGGTCTAAGTTTAAATTCAGCCAACAGACCGGAAATAGGAGATCCCATAGGTGCTCCTTTATTTTGTCTGTAAAATTTCTTATTAAACATGAAAACGTTGTTATTAATGATAAGGTTAAGTCCTGACTTTAGAGATGTTTTTACGCTATCACTTAAATTATTTTGTTTATCAATTTCCAAATTAATATTTTGTACAACTTCATTTGTATCAATAGATGGGTAAAGAGACACAATATCTAAACTAGCTAGAATAGTTCCTTTAGAAATCTGAATATTTTCTATTTTATGGATAAAATCTTCTGTTGACTGTACAGTTTTGCTTGAACTTGGTAAAATTAATTTTAGGAATATAACGAAAGCTTTTTCAATAAAATATGTTGGGCCAGAACACCTAGAAACAATAGGTCTCATAGGGAGATTTGGTTTATGGGTAAAGAGACACAATATCTAAACTAGCTAGAATAGTTCCTTTAGAAATCTGAATATTTTCTATTTTATGGATAAAATCTTCTGTTGACTGTACAGTTTTGCTTGAACTTGGTAAAATTAATTTTAGGAATATAACGAAAGCTTTTTCAATAAAATATGTTGGGCCAGAACACCTAGAAACTAACCAAATCTCCCTATGAGACCTATTGTTTCTAGGTGTTCTGGCCCAACATATTTTATTGAAAAAGCTTTCGTTATATTCCTAAAATTAATTTTACCAAGTTCAAGCAAAACTGTACAGTCAACAGAAGATTTTATCCATAAAATAGAAAATATTCAGATTTCTAAAGGAACTATTCTAGCTAGTTTAGATATTGTGTCTCTTTACCCATCTATTGATACAAATGAAGTTGTACAAAATATTAATTTGGAAATTGATAAACAAAATAATTTAAGTGATAGCGTAAAAACATCTCTAAAGTCAGGACTTAACCTTATCATTAATAACAACGTTTTCATGTTTAATAAGAAATTTTACAGACAAAATAAAGGAGCACCTATGGGATCTCCTATTTCCGGTCTGTTGGCTGAATTTAAACTTAGACCGATGGAGGAATTTATTTTTAACAGTTTGAATTTAACACCAGAAGTTTGGCTAAGATACGTGGACGATATCTTTATCACATGGAATCATGGAAAGCAAGAACTCCTATCTTTCCTCTCAAAAATAAACGAAATAGATGAAAATATTAAGTTTACGTTGGAAATAGAAGAAAATTCATCACTGCCGTTCCTGGATATTCAATTAATTAAAGATGACAACAACCTAAAACGTAAAGTCTATCGTAAACCGATGAGAAGTAACACAATAATCCCATTTAATGCCTCTACAACTTTCACTTATAAGATTGCTGCCTTCAATTCATTCATCAAGCGTGCTTTTCTGGTTTGTTCAAGTGAATTCATCCAAGATGAACTTAATTTTATCAGAGATATCGCCATTGACCATGGTTTCCCCGCTCATCACGTACAGAAAATTATAGAAAATTTCAATGGCCATCCAATTCAGCATCCTGTCCCTAGCAATAATAAACCAAACTATCGTAAATTCCAATATATACCTATTATATTTGAAAGGATTAAAAGGGCCCTCCGTAAATACAATATCCATCTTATTGCTGTCCCTCCCAGAAAATTGGTTGACTTAGTTTCATGTAAATTAGATCCTATCCCCCCTGATCAATTCGCAGGTGTTTATGAAATCCCCATTAGCTTAAATAATAATATTATTTTTTACATTGGTATGACTAAAAGAAAGTTTTTGGAAAGGTTAAAAGAGCATAAAAACGACATAAAATTTGGAAAGTTATCCACTGCACTCTCCCGGTTTTACGCTAAAAATAATGATCCTGTAATTAATTTCGATAAAGCAAGAATTATCCATAGATTCAATAACCCATTTAAAGCCGCCATTAGGGAATCTTTGGAAATTAAAATTAAAAAAGATTGTATTTGTAATGATAACTTTTCTTTCAACATACCTAGTTTCTGGGATACGTTTTTAACCCCTTGGTAATTCATTGTTTTGTTTTTCGCTCTTTGGCAACAGAGAGCGCCCGCTTATTTTATTTAAATTTTTCCATACTGTTGATTTCAATTTTCTCGTGTCGAAAATTAAAAGATCAGTAGTCGTTTGTGTTGTTCCTCTTCCCCGATGATGGCTTTAAGTTTAAAGCCGAAACATGTAGGATTTTAGCTCTTTTATGAGTTTAAAACAATTTTTACACTGATTTTAGCAACTAATAAGCACAATTTGTGCAATTTGTGTTTTTGTGATTTTGTTTTTTAATTGATAAATCCAAGTCAACATTTTTTTTTTTTTTTTTTTTTTTTTGCCATTAGACTCAGTAAGTAACAGATAAGTTAGACAGTTATTATTGAAATGCTTAACTGACATCCAATTTTTAAATAGCCTCTTATTCAACCTCATACACGCGTATTCTTTTTCAAATTGTTAAAAGATAATCTACCCAATCGAGAAAATTTTATTTTATTAACTTGACGAAAATTTTTAAGATCATCTTGTCATGTTATTAATCGCTGCAAATAATCTGCATTTTTTTAAATGAAAATATTTTATGCTAAATATTGAATAATTTTTATCGATTTTATTTTCTGTTAGTTTCACATGTTTCTGTTAGTTCGGCTTATATATGTTGAGTTGACCATGTTTTAAGATAACTCTTTAGGGCATCAGATATGTTCATAAAAAGCATGCTAATTTTCATCCAATATGCATACTAACATGACCTAGACACACTATGTCTCATGTTGACTGCTGAACTAAAGTATTAAACCACTTGATTTAAATCATATCGAGCATAAATTATGAGGTACTTTCTAATAATTAGCAGCATATGAATTAAACTACAAATCTTAGGCTGGATTCTATTTCTATTAAAAAATTGCTTTTCGTAATACCATTTTTATGGGCGGAACAATTTCGATAATAGCATATTTGTGCAGTGATATATCAGATGAAAATTCTAATTTTTTTTGTTGTTGTTAATTTTGACTATAAGTTTGAATGAATCGAAATAATAAAGTAATTATTTTTCAAGATTAATAATTCCTTGATATAAAACGTGACAAAACAATAATGTTTCATTTAAAGCAAATTTCTTAACATCAAAAATTTTATGTACAGTCAAAGCACCTTATAACGAAATCGAAAGTGCTCCGAAGATTTGCTCGTTATAACGTGCTTTTTCGTTAAAACGTTATAATGAATTATTTCGTTATACAGTAAGAACTCTAATTATCCGGACTAATGCGGTCTGAACTTAATCTGAGTATGGGGGATAGAAGTCCGGATAAGGGAGACAATCATATAAAAGGCGGTTTATTACATAAAAATATATCTAAAAATCACTTTTGTTTAATAAAAAAAAAAGCTAGGCCTTATATATTACTAAATAAGTTATTTATTCATATTAATCCTTCATAGGACGGATAACTTTTACTACAAACAGTAAAAAAAGAAAAGCGTTGATTTAAAAAATTATTTCAAGATAATTATATTTTTACGAATATATACGTACAATTCATATCACGAATATTTTAATTTGTGATTATAGATCTGGATGACTGTATTTTAGATAATTAGAGTTTTGATGTAATATTTTAACGGTAATATAATATGTATTACTATGCAACATACGAAAAAACCGGATAAATTGAAATGTAACAAAAATATATTACGTACTTGTTAAGTAAAAAAAAAAAAGGGTGAAAAATTCGCTGTATCGTTTTTTTCTCACTTATCATGCTCGAATTCATTTCGTTATATCGGGCTTTCCGTTATAAATATTTCGTTATATCGTTTCAAATCCAGTATTCTTTAACATACAGACCAACTAAAGGGTTAGGAGAATTTCGTTATATAGTGCTTTTCGTTATATCGTAATTCGTTATAAAGTGCTTCAACTGTATTTCTTAGTATCAGATGATTAAAAAATGTCAGCATTATATGAGAAATCTTAATTTCTGTTTGGAAAAAGAAAATTTGCTGCATATGATTGAGCCTTTACCAGTCATTGAGTAAAAAAAAAAATCGGCTTAAAACGCAATTTTTCACAAACAACATTGTCTTAAAATATTTTTGCATTTATCAAAAAATGAAAATCGTTGTTTGATCTTTTAGTTTATGAATAAGAAGAACTGCAATTTTCGTGAATTTAAGAATAAAAATGACTTCATTGAATTTGTCAAAAAGTAAACTGTTTGGATTTGAGAACAGTTTTAAAGAGTTATTTATGATAATAATTTTATTAATTATCTTATCTTTTATTAACTTTATGTACAATTTTTTTAGTTCATGAATCATGAAGTAAAGGTGAGGCTTAGTTTGAGGACCAATCAATGTCTTTCGAAGTTTTGTGAAATTTCTCCGATTCTATAAAATCTGTAGCAATATTGCAGCCTAACCTTCCATTTTCCATACTTCCATGTTTATTCAGCAAAGTGAAAGTGACCTTCTTTCGACTTGACGTCATCAGACAGGTCGAGCTGATAAAAATAATCCTTGTTATTGCGAACATCCTCCAACGCGTCAGGTCATAACTGTACCTCTACATCGAATCCTGTTTACCAAACCACTTCACTAAGCTTGTGACCTTCATTCCAAACGAATTCGTTATTCGTGTGCCATTATCAACAACTTTTTTTTTTTTTTTTTTTTTTTTTAAGTATTCTATTGCACATATAGTCGTTGAACCCTGAATGAATAGAATAAATTTTAGAATGCGTAGTAATGAAACTAAAGATTATACGTCTTTTGCAAAAAAAATTTCACTCTCCCCTGATGTATTTAACCAGTAAGTACTGGGCTACCACTGGTTACTATTTTTTATTTTTATTTTTTGTCGTCCACTGTTTTTTGAAGATCAGTAGAAAACTACGAAGAAGATGTCTCTTTTGAAATAATGGTAGGAATAATAATAAAAATGTAGTCGCCAGTGGCAGCCTTGGTAGTATGAGTGTATAAATATAAATCAGTTGATGTACAGGAGAAAATCAAAAGCCCAATAAATGACTAATCGAGAGACAAAGACAGTTTACCTTGTACATTCAACTTAAAACAACTGACCTAAATGGGACATTTTTAATCCATGGTTAATTAGTATGGAATACATTGCTCTAAAAAATATATTGCTAAAATACAAGTTACTTGGAACATCAACAAAAAAGAGTAAGCTTAAATTAATATTTTACTCAAGGAATTTTCGCCTTATTTTTAAAAAAATATTTATGTAACTGCAAACGCGACTTTTCTGTAATATCATAAAAATATGGCATTAATTTTCTCTCATTTCGGGCTCGGCTTAACTTCAAATCAATTTTCGTTATCCGTTATCGTGTTGTCATAAAGAAGTCGCTATCCCTTTTCTATTTCTATCATAGCTTTCTGTTTTAAGTCCTTTCCCAGAATTACTAGAAAACATAACTCATGTCTTTCTGCAGTTGTACAATGATATTTTAAAACAATAAGAATTGTGACGTTTGCAGATTTCTGCCAGTGGTTGGGTATAAATAACACATTTGCTATTTTAAACATATATCCAGGAACACAAAAATCATGAAATGTTGTCTTAAGAGAATATTTAGTATTAATACTTATTTCTATGCAAGAAGATATTTTTAAATAAGAAAATTAATCTTGAAACAATTTTAAAATGTTACTAAGAATTTTCTACTGCTTCTTTTCGATATCGTGTTCGGGCTCCGAAAAAAAAAAAAAAACCCAGCCCGAACTCATCTCTAAACATACACAAATGTTTAGGAGACATCAGTGAACACCCTTTCTCATGAAATAACAGAAATTATAAGTATAATTATCTATGCAGCTAAAGCGGTGCTTTACTACTGAGTGGTTGGGGTTCGCTTTGCGAAAGCACTGAGCTCTGTGAGTTCAAAATGAAATTTGTTTTTCAGAAAGTTTAGTAGAATCTTTTAAATATGAAAATTGTATTTTGTATTTGAAAAATTTCAGAGTTGGAATTGGAGGGAGAAAAAAGTGAATAATTTATAAATTAATTTATGGATTTGGGGGCCCCTGGGCAAAGTCCCGCTTTGCCCATGCGATAATAAGGGCCTGTCATTTTGCTTTCATAACTTAAAGGAAAAAAAAGCGCCTAGTTATATGTACATGTTATAATTTATAGAAGTCACAAATAGTACCTACATAATTATTAATTAAACGTTAATTTGATTTAAAAATGAAATTAATTAAAAATATTAAATGGAATTATTTAATTAAAATATATTGTTATAAACATATAAATTAATTAAAAAGACTTAATATTTTTTAATTTTCCTTGCTTCTATGTGAATACATATGTGGCGGCCCAAGGAAACTTTATTCCCGGGGCCAAATTTGGTTCTCTGCGTTTAGGAAATGGAAGAATGTTTAGATGTCTGAAAGAAATAGTAATCTGCTAAAGAATAAGAATATGTTTAACAATTTTTTTAAACTGTTTTTCATTCATTTTCAGAGGTAGGAGGGCGAAACAAATTCAAAAATATTTTTCTGTTTACGACCTTGGAGACACGATTGTTGGCGTAGCAATTCTTACAATATCAATACCCAAAGGAAGAAACTCGATAAATCGTAAATGATAACTGAATTCTATTCCCACAAAAATTACCCACTGGAAGCGGATAACGCCCGCCATTCAATTTCCTTTGACATCGCGTATGACTTTCCCATCTATCCAGAGAAATTTCCCCTCAAGGAACATTCTGGAAGGGTCGAAAGTTTAACAACAGAGAACATAACATGTTTTGGAACACCCCTTGAAAAGGAATGTGTCTCTCTCATTCTTTGTCTCGTCTCAACTTTGCCCTCCCCCTTCCCCCACTCACTTGCAGCATTCAAGTTCGATCGATGACGTAGCTAGCGTCTGCTGCTGCGCTATTCAAATTCAGACAGGAAGCAACATCTGCATCAAAAGACGGCAGATTTTGAAAAGCAGCTGGGAGCAACGGAAGAAAATTTGAATTGGAAAAGGAGGCGGGAGAGAAAAGTCATGCATCACAGATGGTTTATGGCAATATAGCTATTGGAAATTTTTTTTCGAAAAAATAAAAATAAACTACAAAACAAAATTTATATTTCATAATAACTTCCTCAGAGTAGGTCAATATAATTTCAACTGTTATGTTAACAATATAGTTTCAACTGTCATTAGAGGGAAAAAAAAACATATTGCAATCATTTGCCTTAATTGGAAAATTCATAATATTTTTCTACGAGTTATTAAATACATTAAACGATCAATCAATATAGTCAGGATAACGGATAATAAAGTTTTGTTTACTTTTCCGTTATCGCCTCCCCCCTCAAATTCAATATTTTTCAAAATAAAGGGATAATGGCCATTTTAAAGAGAAAATAAAACTATAAGACAAGAGTATTTGAAGGGAACAAACGACGATTGCAGTTTTATTTTATTTTGCAAGATTTTGAAAAACTTTTTTCTCAGATGACTTAAAATACTCAAAGGAGAAAAAACAAGAACGAAAAATCATGCGTCAAGCATAGATTATGTAGCACTTTCCAACGCTTCTAAAATAATTTTACAAATCATTACCGTTTAATAAGCTGAAAGATGACATCTAAGTAAACAATTTGGAAAACGCATAACATATTTAAAAACATAATTTCAGGAATTTTCAATATATACAATATTCGGAAAAATATCCGAATACTTTTATGTAGCCCTGTATATGATCTATAGATTTGTATATATACATAGGAGGCTAAATTTTAGTTTAGTTAGGGAACGCGTTGCACAGTTTAAATTCTCCTTCTGGAGTTTCTGTCAATAAACGGAAATGTGTTCGCGAACTTTTGTGCTGACCTGTATAGGATCTACAGAATTTATACACACCAAGTAATAGACAAAAAGCTAGTTAAGATTAAAATCGCGTTCAGTAACTTAAAACGCACTTCCAGGAATTATTGTTAACAGACAGTAGAGAATTCTTTTGTGTGTCCCTGTAAATGAACGATGACTGCTATACACACACTATTCTGTAGTAAGCCTCTTGTAATGCACCTTAGTAATATATATAAACTTCAATGCGTTTAAAATAGTGGAACATTATTTAAATAAGCCGCAGACGATTTTTCTCCATAGACGTAATGTAACGGAATTATTTTGACTGTCCCTGTAAAGTAATTCTAAGTGCTATACACCTACTATTCCATATTAAGCTTCTTCTAATGCATCTTAGTGATCTATATAAATTTCAATGCGTTTACGATAGTGAAACATTTTTAAAATAAACCGCAAATGATTTTTCCCCATAGACCGCAATGTAAGGGAATTCTTTTGAGTGTCCCTGTAAGAAAACTATAAGTGCTACACACTTCAGTTGAAATAGGGAACGTGCCATAGATAACGACAATAACATATAAAAATTGCAGAGCAATCCGAGCATATTTACGGGAGTTAGAGCACGGACAGACGGCCATACAAACCGAAGTCATAAGCACTTTTCAACTAGGTTGGAAAGTGCTAAAAATGGAGGTAAAGGGGTGGGGTCTTATACAAAATTAATCCAAAAATCTTATTCAACTTCCTTGGATTTTAATTTGCCAGTGAAATGTAAACTTGCTTCTGTTAAAGATTTATAATTGGTGAAGGCTACCTCAATGAAAAGTAAATGGTAATTTAAACAAGAGAGAAAAATCATGCGTCAAGCTTCCCTAGACTATGAAATGCTTTCCAGCACATTCAGAATACTGTAACAAAACTTCCCCCTTTAATGTGAAAAATGAGTTTAAGTAAACATTTTGGAAAATGCATAACACATTTGAAAACTCAATGCCAGCAATTTCCGTCAATGATGGAAGAAACATCCGAATTCTTTTGTGCAGCCCTGTATAGGATCTACAGGTTTGTATATATACTACATAGCATTCTAAAATTTACTATAGTTAGGAAACGCAAAGCACAATTGAAAAATCCCCTATAGCAAATTCCACCAATAAACAGGAATGTACTCAAGATCTTTTGAGCAGCCCTGTATAGGATCTATAAAATTTGTATACACCAAGTAATATGCAAAAAATGACTTAAATTTAAAAGTGCATACCATTACTTCCAGCAATTACTTTTCAATTATTAATAGACAGTACTGTAACTGGATTATTTTGTGTGTCCGTATAAATGAACAATAATGTTACTACCACAATGTAAAAACACACCTTATTCTATAGTAAGTATCTTGTAGTGCACCTCAGTAATATATATCAATTTAAATATGTTTGAAATAGTCTAACATTATTAAAGTACCCGCAAACGATTTTTCCCCATAAACCGTAATATAACAATTCTTTTGAGTGTCCCTGTAAATCAGGCTTGTCAAACTCGTTTACAGCCGCGGGCCAAATTAAGCATTATATACAAAGCCGCGGGCCACATTAAAAAAAGTAATAATACTTTTAGATTCACAAGATAAAACTTGTACGTACAAAACACGGCCATTTTAAAGAACTATTCATACCAAGTTTCAAAGTTATTATTATACATATATAGTTTATTTTATCTTTTCCGAAAAAATACTCACTTTTTTTTCATCAACGAAATCTATAAAAGGTAATTGAATTTTCTAAATTGTATTTATTTCAAAAACTGATTGTACACGCTGGTTTGTTAATCCTGACCTACCAAAGCCATAGTTGCCAATCTTCCGTGTTTTCTTCGAGTAAAAAAAATAAAATTAAGCATATTTTAAAACAGAAAAGTTATTTAATAAAATGTGTTTTGTACCCATGCGCTACTTATTTAATTTGATTTACTTTTACATTTTCTGGTTCAAGTTATGTTTATATAACTTGGAAAAAAAAAAAAAAAAAAAAACCAAAAGGTTGGCAGCTGTGCAAAAATGCGATAAGGAATTATCACATCTTCAAATAGAATTTATTTCTATTTGAAACTTTTAGAATTACAATTGTAGGATATGTGCTTAAAAAATTATATGCTTAACTACACATAATAAATACATTTTTAAAGCAATTTTTCTTATTATTTAATAAATACAGCATATTATTCTGTAAAATGGTGTAAAATATATGAGAGTAGTAAAAAAAAAGTATTAGTTTCGACATAAACAAATAAAAATTATAAGTAAAATACTTTAAAAATTTTACGAATCTTTGAATTTTCAGACTCAAGATTGCTAGGTTCTGATTGGTAGTCTTTCTTTCCGCAGTTTTTTGTGTGCTAAAAGGTACAATTGGGTTATATCTGTCTATATACATCACTGCTGCCAGATGAGCAGGTATTTTTAAATTCAGAATGCTACCACATTCTGAAGACAAATATTCCCCTTAGTTAATGACATAATAAATAAGACAAATATTACTATTAAAAAAAAAGTGGTAGCATTCTGAATAAGAAAAAAAGCCCGCCAAACTGGTAACACTAATATACACATCCTTCTTATGTTTGCATCTCTAACACCACGATTGGTGCAAGTGTGTTCGTGCAAAGTGTATTTCCAGCATTCGTGTTCTAACAACTAAATTAAACACAGGTAAATTGCCAAAAGCTTCGCGGGCCACAGATAAGTTGTTAGCGGGCCACGTGTTTGACATGCCTGCTGTAAATGAACTATAAATTTTACACACTTTATTTTCAGTTCCACACAAGCCATAGTAAACCTCAATAACATATCAATTGCATAGCAATCCGAGTATTTATGCGAGTTAGAGCATGGACAGATGGCAGACAGACAAACCGAATCCATAACACTTTTCACCTATGCTGGAAAGTGTTAAAAATAACTTTCTGAAGTCAATACTCCGGGATTCATAAAATTCCAAAACAGTTCTTTTTAAAATCATGATTATAGTAATATTTGCTTTCAATTGAGGAGAACATAAAATAAACTTGAATATCAATGTCAAATTTATATGATTAAATGCAACTTTATTAGGTGCAGTTAAACTTAGCATTGATTATAATATAATCTTCAACACAGACGCCAAATTTTTAATTTCTAACAGGAAACGACTGATCTATTCTTTTGCTTGCAATTATAGAACTTGTCAATCCTTGCCAACACCTTCCTGTCCTTGGTGACCTTGGACAAAAAGAGTGTTCACCTTTACCAGCATCATTTCTCTTTGGGACTAGTAGATGGCGGCACAGAACTCCACCCCCCCCTCCCCAACTAATGCAAGAACTGTGAAATGCTCACAGCACAAAGCCTGTCAGGCCAGTGCATTTTCGGGCCCATATGTGTGCATCACGTAACTGCAACACCCAGGCAAACACCACACAACATGAGTGAACATCGCTAGTTTGAAATTGAGAAGCTCGGCTCAGTGGTGGTGGAGTACTGTGGTGATGCCCCCCCTCACACGGGCAGTAAAATGAGTTTCTAGCAGGGAACAACTGAGCTAGCCTTTTGCTCGGCTCTATAGAAATTGTCTACTGTTCTGGGGTTCCGTCCCTGGTTCGGTCCTTGTCAATGCTGTCCTGTTCCATCATTGGCTATCCATTTAAAGGTAGCAGAATGGCAGGTTGCAAATACTAAGGATGCATGGAATAGTGATTTTGTTCAAATGCCGAATATTCAGCTGCCCGAATAGTAACTATTTGGCCAAATACTGAATATTCAGCTGGCTGAATACTCCTATATTTCAGGGTTTAAAGGTATTGGGAAGTTAAATTTTAAAACAATTTTATATCATATTTAACACAAATACTTCCATTTTGATGAGCAAAACCTTTCACAATGAAATTTCATAGAGAAAAAAAACCTATGCTTTGAGTTCTTATTTAAGAAGAGGATCACCTTAAAACTTTTTTAAGTAATAAAACTTTAAACTTCACATCTTCTTCTGTGAATTAAAATAAATTAATAACATTTTCTTATAGTCTAAAACAAATATTTTAAGACTGACGAGAAATTTTGAAGGAGTCACATAATGTTTATTTGTGAGAAAAGGATTTAAGTGTAAAAAAAAAATCTTTCGAAATTGTGGCACCTCAGCAAGAATAACTTTTCTGCTTCTTGTGATTTAGTAAGGAAGTTTTTTAATGCACCAGAAAGCAATGTCTGGAGTGAGTGATTATTTTCAGAGGTTAGAAACATAACACATTCCTAAAATTTTGAAACAAACTTTCAGGTGAGATAATGTAGTTGACAAACATTTTTTGCACAGAAAACTAGCATTGCAATCCACTTATTCCATAAAAAAATCAGGATGTTTCACTACAAGCTGAAATGGAATTTTCATTTACAACTTTAACACTAATGAAGATACAGTGTTAACAGTGTAACAGTGTTAACAGTGAGATTTTTATTATATTAACTTTGCTTTGTATGAAATGTGATGGCATCATTGGAAATGACTGAATTTTGGTCAGTGACTTAATATATGTACTACCAGTTGCATTATGAGTAATTGAGAAGCATTAACTAGACATTCTGTCTAGTTCGGCGTTTTTTGGATGTGAAAGGTGGCAATTTCCAGCACTTCTCATCATGTCATCATATTTCACAGAAAGCAAAGCAAGTCTGTTGAAAATATTGTTACAATATCTTCATTATTGTTAAAGAAACAAATGAAAATAAAAGTTCGGCTTGGAGTGAGATAAACTGTACTTTTGACCGAATAAGTGGATTGTAATCCTGGTTCAAAATCTGTTTGTCTTGATGTCTATTATCATTCTTAAAATATTATTCCATTTTGTTTAGAAACCTGTTTGTGAAAAAGCAAGAAACAGATTATTACTAAACAATATTTAGAACTGTGCATTTATACATCATTAATAGTTCATTTTCTTAAACTTTTCAAACAGAAAATAAATAATGTAAAAGCAACCTCTTTTATCTAAGTATGATTCTATTTCTCAGTTATTCTCAGTATCTTTATTGACAGTTAAAAATAGAAGTTATGCAAAGTTTTAAAAATATTTTCAAAAGTTTTTTTAAGTATTTGGTTTGGCTGAATATTTTGGTATTTGGCCACACTGAATAATTTAATATTTGGCTTAACCGAATAATTTTATACTAGGACTAACCAAATATTCAGTAGTACGGCTGAATAGTGAATACATACCGAATATTAGGTGCATCCCTAGCCAAACCACATAAAGTTTTAAAATAATTTCCAATTTTAAATATCAGCTAATCATTACACAATTACTTATGTATCCCATTAATTAGAAGAATGCATGAAAATAAAAAGTCTTTTTTTTTTTCATTAGAAATTTTTTTGGCTAAAGTTTTGAACCATTTCAGTTAAGAGACAATCTTATTGGTAAATTTTTCAAAACTTGATATTTTAAGTTCATATTTTCAAATACGTGACACTATTTTCAAAGAAAGCATTTCTTTATAAAATTTTCATTTTCCATAACAGAAACAGAATAATTTATTCTATCTCAGAGTTGTTTTTTTTTTTAAAACACAAAACATATTTTTGAATCTAAAATACAAAGCTCAAGGCTTCTTTAGGTTTAAGAAGTCAAAAATAAAATTTCGTTTTTGAGTAAGCATTAAAAATTTCGTCCTTTGTGAAACATGGAGATGAAAAGATACCTTTGCCACCTCCCATAATAGATCATGGAAACACCTACCCTGCCTCCATTGTTACCATGAAGTCTTGCCTATGATCTGAATAAAACGTATATTTACAGTGATCATTTCCTACAGTCAATGTTAGAATTCCCCTAATGCACTGTCAAATTTAATTGAATTTGATTAAGAGCAATGCCATATAAAGTATAATTAAATTATCCAATTATGATTTATTATTATTAAGTTACAATTATAAGATTTTATATTTATTACTGTAATAATATTCGATTATAAATTGCAAAAAAATATGTTGTAAAATTATAGCATACACAATATGTTTCAAAGGAAGGAATTTTTCTTCCTCAGGCTAAGGCACAAAACTATAAGACAGGCCGCAGACTGAGACGTCTTGAGAAACATGAAGCCTGACTTGGGTGAAAATACAGGTTTGTAATAGGTTTTTCCTTTGTTTCAACCTGTTTCTTCCCCTAAGTCATGCTTCATGTTGCTCGTAATGCCTCAGTGTGCAGCCTGCCTAAGACACTTCTACTACATTAGAAGCAGCAGCACATCATGTGACTCACCCTGTGGAAAAGGATTCATCCCTACAAAGTGGACTGTCAAAGTAGAATTTAGACATGAACAATATCAATCTGGTTCCAGGACAACAAGTATATGTATTTTTAGTGATTAATTTTGAAAAGTTGGCAAAATTGAATAGCATTTATTATTGCAGTTAAAGGAAGAAAATATACACGTTGGAGGAGAGTTTTTAAAATGGTGATTGTTATTAATCAGTAATTGTGGGGCCCCAATCAAGACAAAGGTTCAGGCCCTGATGTAGTTTGATGCCCCTGCCTTTAAACTCACAACAGATAATTTACATTACTGCAAATTGGATGTGTTTTTGTAAGAAGGAAAGTTAATATAACATGGATATGGCATAAATAATAAATTAATAGTACACATAATATGGTATACTAATTCTGGTATAGTCTCCCCTCCATCTTGCTTGGAAACTCACAATGTTTTTGAAATGTGGTCACCTTATGGAAAAATATTAAAATAATGTAAATTCATTATCATATATGAAATGTGTTATTTGTAGGGCCCTTGAAACTTTGGTGTCTAGATCTCCACATATCAGTATACAGTACCTTAATAAGGCTCTGAATAATCATCATGAAGTTAGACAAAAATGATTTGTTATAATACTTAGAACTTATGTATCTTTTTTAAAAAAGACACCGCTTAAATTGGCACAGATACTCTTATCAAAGTACAATGTTTCACTTATTCCTGTACTATCTATAACAAGTTAATGGAATTAAGGCAGAAATCTGTTACAATTTTTCACAAAATGATATACTCAAAGCAGAGTTTTACTGACAAAAAATATGAATTTAATGAAGCTAGTGTGCATCTTTATTAGTACTCTACACCAGCTTTTTCATAGGGCTTGAAAGAAACATAAAAGAGTGAGGGGTGGAATGAAACATAAAAGCAACCCTGTGCATTGCTATATTTTATGGTGTATTTACAAATCTTGTAATATTACTGAGCTTTGCACTAAAGTTTTCAATTACTTTGCTTATTGCATTAGTATTCTTAAAGTGGCCCATTTCAAGACATAAAATTTAACTAAAATCTAAAAATTTTTAAATATTACAACAGACATAATAGACTGGCAATCCAAAGTAAAAATGTTTTTCATCTAACATGCCCTTAATTTTGAAAAAGTATATCATTAAAATGAACTTAACTCATAATAACTGAATAATTTTATGCAGTTTAGTAAAAATGAAGAAAAAATAACATTAAAATATTATTATTATATCAAAATATTATTATGAAAATTTTCAGTAGAAAATAAAGTGACTATCTAAACAAAATATTCAAATTTGTTTGAAATATGAACATGTTTACAAAATTTTGTGCGGCATTAGATAGAATACACTGACAGGTTGCAGTTTTAAAACTTTTCACATTTCCTATTAAAGTTTTATTAAATTTGAAAAAATATGACAACAGGGTGTTAGCAAAATCTAAATAAATTTTTTCCTTTACTTCCAGAAAAAGAAAAAAAAAATTCCGATTTTGATTACTGAATAAATATTTTTTCTATCAGTAATTATATTATTATTATGTTATCATTATTAGTCAACCCTACAAGTTATAGCGCATAATCAAAATTTTCCTTTTTTTTTTAAAGACATTTTTAATTGTTTATTTTTAGAAAATAATTTTTTTGATTTTGCATATTGCTGAAGTGCTCCTGTTATAGTGATTGCCATATTAATGATCAATCAGTACGATTCTGAAGGCAGAGGGACTCCGCCACTAGGTTCATTTGTATATTATATCTAAGATAATCCCGAACAATGGCGAGTGGATCTTTTAGTATAATATAAACAATTTGCTTAATTAATATTTTTCAATTAGTGGCACAGCCAGGATAACAAGTCTACAAGAGGTTTTGAATCATTATTAACCTCTTCAATGGCCGCCTAGATAGGGAAACAGTGTTATTACTTTCAACTTATCTCGGAACAGCCGTTGAAGTGATTAATCAGCAGTTTTGTTGTTTTATGATGCATGAATTTTAATTTTTCTTTTTTCTCTTTTTTTTTCCCCCTTTTTAGTGAAATATATGATGCAGAAAAACTAAATTAAATCAAAACACACTAGGTGAAACTTAAAACTGCTCTCATTCTTTTTTAGTGAAATGAAAAATAAAACAAAATGATAATAAGAAACAGCAATAGCAGGGTATATGTGCTGTTACAGTTTATCTTTTCTTCTCTTATTTGCTCAATTTCATCAAAAGTTTTCTTTTTTATTGAAGTCTTGAACCAGGATGCTAAATTTTTTAAAGCTATTTTTGCTTTTTACTTTGTTTCTTTTTTTACAAATCATTTATTTATCATAACCAGGGCTTGACAAATACGGTCGCCAGGTGGCCACTGGCGACCAAATATTTTTATCTGGCGACTAAGTTATTTAATCTAATGGGGGTTTTGTTGTTGTTTCTTTTTTGTACAAAAATTGACCTAAGCTTTCTTGAAATGATCACAAATGCCACCCCCCCCTTCCCAATATTAAAAAATAAACTTTAAAACTATATTCACACAAAAAATATTTTAACTTTTGTTTTTAATTTGGCAAAAATAAGTTCATCAAATGTAAATTTTAAAATAATCAAATCAGAATTATTTGAAACTTCGACAGAAAAATAGACGAAAACTTGTTTTCCTGCTTCACTATTTCGTCGATGATTCCTCAGCAGATATAGATTTTGTAGCATTCAACTATCCGGACATTTGAAGCATTCGGTAAACAGCATTTTCCGAACATGCCGGTTAATTCTCTCTTTACAGTATTTTTTTTTTTAGATATATGATTTTGATAAGTTTCATTAGAAAACTTAGTTTATATTATCTTTCTAAACTATGTAGCTAATAATTTTACACAATGCCTGTTATTATTTTTCCTCAATTAAATCATAAAAACTTTTGTGCTTTTTGATAATTAATGACGAGGAAGGAGGGGTTGGTAAATATTTTTTACAGGCTACTAAAATATTTTTCTGGCTACCAGATTTTATCAAATTTGTAAAGCCCTGATCATAACACAAAAGTTATTTTATCTGTTTTAAATTGGTAGAGTATTAGCCATGACACTAAATTGTTATTGGGTGCTAATTTAAACAAAAATTTTTTTGGGGCTATTTTTGGTTTTTTTTCTTGTATTTTACAAATACTCCTAAATCCTCCTCCCCTTTCTTGCACCAGTATTTTAATGACATGTATATGAAAAATAAAGAAAGCTGCCTACTGGATAAGGAATTCAAAATTTCCATTTAAAGCCATTAATATAACTGAAAATTTGAAATCTTCCAAGAGTAGAGTGTTTTGACCTCTCAAGGATGGATAAGTTCCTCATGCCATTCACTGAATTCATCACTGCAATCAATAATCTTGTGAATCTCTTTATTTAAAATTTGTGTTTAATTAATTTAATAAGTCTACCAAAATAATGTAGTCAATTGAAATAAACTTTGTTAAAATAGAAATGTGTAGCTGTTTAAATTGGCGCAATAGTTTTTGTTTCCTGTTAATTAGAGCACATTTTGGCAGAACATAAAAACTAACATCCTGATTTAGAAAAAGAAAAGTCAGTTTAAAATTACTGCAGGATTATGTGAAACAAATTTATGGCTGTAGCACGCAGGAATCATTCATATGACATTTCACTCAACACAACATTATGTTCGGCAGAATTTGCTTCACCTTGCTGAAGGAGACTATTTTTGCTTAGGAATCTTTAACACGATCAAGTTGAAGAACTTGTTCATTCAGTTAGCATTCAGCAAATTCAACCAATAGGAAGGAAGGATTTCACCGTTCCATAAATATGTGAACTTAGCTAGTAACTGTACCAATTTAATACACAATAGATTACCTTACAAAGAGTTCAGAGAATCTGTTAGCTCAGCTTCTGTACGAAGATGAGTAAACATGCTTTGGATCATGTTTACTGTTTATTTTTTCTCTCCCAGCTGCTATAGGCATTAGATTTGAGGTTGAAAACAAAAAACATGTTCTAATTTATGTGATGGACAAAGGTATCTTTTATTCAGGTTCAGCAATTTTACAAAAGTTACAGCCTGAGCAGGTAAATGCATAGTTGGACAATGGACAGACTGACAGTCATAACTAGTGTTGCCAGGTGTCCTGATTTTCAGGAGTTCTAGGATCTGTTTCACATAACTACTGCACAGGTTGCCAAAAATTCCAATTTTTTATTTTTCAAGATGAACAAATTCTTTAAAACTTCTTTTCATATTTGTTATATTTGTTTGTTTCATACTTGTATATTTTTCATATTTGTTAGGCTTCATCGAGTGGAACTTAATACATTAAAATCTGTGAAAACAGATCATGTTTATAATGGAATTTTTTTATGATTCTGCCAAAAGGAATATCATACAAATCTACCTACTACGACAAACAGCTAAGACAGTATTTTTTCAGTCCCTATCAATTCCGTTTTTACAGGTTTTAATGTACTTTGTTAAGTAAAACGTGTGAAAAGAGAATTTGTTTATAACGGAATCCTGTCTTAAACATAAGCATTTCAAAGTCCTTACGGAAAGAATACCACACAACCAACCATAATTGTACAATCAGAAACCTCTCCAAAGCAGAATTTATTTCAGTTCTAAGTTATTCTACTTTTGCAGAATTTAATGTATAAGATTAATTGTGTTTATTTAGTACAGTAAAACTTAGTAAGACATAATTTCAAGTGAACAGAGAAATATTCTATTTTATATAGGTTTCTGTTTTGTGCATGATATTCCTTCTATAGGGACCATGCATTTCTTAGGTTTGACACAGGATTCTATTATATACAGGTTCTGTTTTCATAGGATTTACTGTAGTTTTATGCCCCGATTTAGAAGCCCTTGTCTTGCTTTTAGAGACAGTGGACCTGGCAACACTAGTCGTAAGTAGTATACATCTTTCAGGTAATATACTAAAATTTCTTGGAGTTTAAAAAAACATATAATTAAAAGACAACCATTTACATACAGAAAACACTATATTCAAAATATTTTTAAGCATCTCTGTAAAAGAGCTATTAATAATATAATGGTCATTTTTTAAAAAGGGGTATATTATGGTTCATCTCAATAAATTAAAATGTTGTAGTAATCCAAGCATTTCTGTTAGAATAATAACCCTTAGATCAGACAGACATATCATAAACAATTTCAAACTATTGGAATGTATTAAAAATGAACAGTACATTACTGTTGTTTTTATATGCTATGAGATATTTCTTTGAATTTAGTTTTCATGTGTAGTGTCTTTTTCAATGTCTTTAGCATAAAGATATAATATTTGAAATTCGACATCACAGAGCATTTCTTTGAAAATTTATTGGCTAAATCCAGTATCATACCTTTCTTGAAATCATAGATATATATATATATATATATACAAAATCAAATGAAGATAAATATATACATGATAAGTCTGAAAATGAAAACAAGTACAAATTCTCACTGAGGCACTTGTAAAAAATACAGTATCTATCTTCATTTTATAAAAAAATTATTTCCTAAAGCGTTTAAAAAGTGGATGCTTGTTTGCATCCCTCTTGATTTTATATTCCATATACACAGCATCATCAGCACCAGATAAGGAACTTAGTGTACCAGCACGGCGTGAAACCTAGAAAAAAAAAAATCATACAATATTTATAGAGTTCAGAAAAACAATACAGGTTTTATGGAAGAGAGATAAAAAATAATCAAAAATACTATTTCAGTTAAATAATAAGAACAATATTACAATACAGGCCTGAGATGATTTTTTTTTTTCAAGTTTAAGCCAATACATTTTGTAATGCTGAATTGGGGAAAAATATTTAAAATATTCTACAGTTCTGCCATGAACCAAAATTAATTGTCCAGTTGATGCATTATAAATTAGTCATAAAGATATAAAAATTTCCAATTGGTAATACAGAAATTTAATAATTATAATCAGACATCGATCAACATGATAGCAGATACCAGCATAATGTTGCGTAGGCAGCAGCCACATACAGTGCACTAGAGATGAGATCAGCCTGAGGTCTGGAGTCGAAATAAGCTTGGGCTTGAAATTTATGTCAGACTCGGACACAATGTAATAATTTTATTTATTCACAGATTGAACAAGAACGATCAAACATGCATTAACACATTCAGAATACTGCATAAAACTTTATAGATTAATAAGGTGAAAGGCGATATCTAAGTAAACAATTTTGGAAAACAAATAACATATCTGAAAACACAGTTTCAGAAAATTATCATTAATAATAAGAAAAAATCCAATTTTTTTCTGCAGCCCTGTATATGATCAATAAATTTGTATATATGCTAAAATTTAGTTCAGTTTGGAAATGCATAGCACAGTTAAAAATTTCCATTTGTCAATGAATGTTAATGTACTCGACATCTTTTGTGCCTTGTATATGATCTATGGAATTTATACACACAAAGCAATATACACAAAAACTAGTTAAATTTAAAAATGCGTGCCACAACTGAAAACGCGCTTCCAGCAATTATTGTTCATAGACAGTACTGTACCAAATTCTTTTGTTTGTCCCTGTAAATGAACGAAGAATACTATGCACTCCATAATCTACAGTAAGCATATTGTAATGCACCTCAGTGATGTATATCAATTTCAACATGTTTGAAATATATTAACATCATTAAAATGCATCACAAACGATTTTTTTCTTATAGGTCGTAATGTAACGGAATTCTTTTGAGTGTCCCTATAAATGAACTATAAATGCTACACACTTCATTTTCAATATCAAACATGCCATAGTAAACCTTAATAACATATATGAATTGCATGGCAATCTGTGTATATTTAAGCGAGTTAGAGCATGGACAGACAGACAGACAAACCAAAATCATAAACATTTTTCAACTTTATTGGAAAGTGTTAAAAAAGGAAAAGAAAAGAAAAAAAGATTGCCAGATGTTGTTTGAGAGAGACAAGAATATAGTCCAAGTTTCTTACAGTGTTTTAGAGTTTTCAAAATGTCAGTTTCAAAGGGAATTGTTATTGACAGGATATAAAGAGAAATTTTTATCTGATTCTGAAGCTATGGCATAGTCAGTGTTAGTAACATAAACTTGTGGAATGTCCTTTGTCTATCCTCTCTTTCTGTTTGAAGTCCCTTCTCAGAATTACTGAAAAAAAGAACTAATGTCCTTCTGTTATAGTTGTACAATGATATTTAAAGAAAAAAAAAGTGTTGTGGTTTTTGCAGATTTATGCCAGTGGTTGGGTATAGTAATAAATTTGCTATTTTAAACAGATTTTCAAGAACATAAAAATCACAAAATGTTGTCATGGGAGAATTCCTATAGTTAATAGTTATTTTATTTTAGGGTCATCCCCTGTCAATTCAATCAATTTTTTATAGTTTCCAATTCACTGACAGGGATTTTGAGGAACTTAGTATACATTAGAGCCTTGCATTGTTATCCGCTTTTACCCACACCCGACCGAACCTGTGATTCGAGTCGGGTCTGTATTTTTATTTTTACGTTGCAGTTTCGTTGTTTTACTTCTACATTTTTGCTGCAGGTCAGGTTGACTTTCATTGTTTTGGGTTCGGTTTTGACTCTTGCGAGTTGGGTTTGGGTTGACACACTTTTTCAAAAGGATGTCCAAAATATTTACACATTTTTAATTCCTAACACTTATATATCTGCATGTTTATAGCTGTGAATAGTTTACACCTCCCAATCTACACACACTTAACATGTGTATGTGTACATAAATTATCACAAATACAATGTGTGTTTTTGTGTGTATAAACAAAGTGTTAGTAATATTTTTGATATTCCAAGAAAAGAAAAAAAAATGGTTCTTAACTACATCGTAAAGAAAGAATAATCTATGATTACATTTCTTATATACAAAGATCTTTTATAATAAGATCACTAATTATAATTAAAATATAGATAAAAATGCTTAAGTGATACAAACAGAACACAAAAAGGCTTATAAAAAACCTTTTAATATAAAGCTCGACATATGTTTCAATGCTCAAACAGTGCCATTATCAAAATCTACAACGATAAACAAACTATTCTCACAAATTTTTGAAAATAAACTTGAAAAACATAAGTTATGAGATCATATAAGTAAAAAAGCAGGTGCTTAAAATAGTCAACTGTAAACGTGCAAATTAATATGAAAAAATTAAACTGAAAAATACCTCATGCCAAATTTTAGGTAATTCAAATGAGGCTTATTCATTGCAAATGTTCTCGTTACACATGTAGATTTCTATTGATTCACAGATAATAGATGGGAAATAAAGTCTTGATGGATAAATTATTTTACTATTTTTAAAATCAATTTTTAAAGTCTTGGTTCTATGTAGTAATATGTGTATGTAATGCTGTAGTATTTCTGTCATATTTTATATCTGCCATATGCTCTTTTAACCTTGCTTTAGTTGCCATTCCTATATAATATTGTAATGTTCCATTTGCTCTGGTAAATATATTTATTTATTGATAAAAATACAGAAAATTCTGAAGAAATGTTGTCTACAGATTTTTATTGGTTATTTTGATATATATATTCTTTATATTATTTACTCTCTAATAGAATCCTCAATTTACAAATTTTATATATTTTTTGTTTTTAAATGTTTAGAGCAGCCATACTCAACCTGTGGGCCGCATGTGGCCCGGCTACCATTTACGTGCGGCCCAATACACGGAATCATTAATCCATAATTATAAAATTAATTTAGATGTGCATAAAAAATATTTAAGACTCACTGTTGTTTGATATATTTTCATGGGAAGACAAAATCTGTTTTGCTATTTATAATTAATTTAAAATCATGTCAAAACATCCTAAATGCTGTTTTCTTAGACAAAAGTTATTTTTATTTTATTTGTGCAACAATGCTGTATACATTTCTTAATCCTCAACACTAACCAAACATTATACAAAATTAAATTTACACTAAATATTTCAACAATTAAAACAAAAAGGTTTTCATTGAGCAAAAGACTGATTTATTAGAGAAAATCTCTTATTTTTTCCCCCTTAGAACTTGGAAATTCCACATTGTTATATTATAACGTTTTATACTTATTATATAGCTAGTACTGCTTTTTAGAGTTCAGATAGCAGAAAAAATTAGCACCAAAATTTTTTTTACACTGCTATTTTCAAACAACAAACTTCACGGCCTATTTTTGCAACATTTGCAATAGAAATCTACCACAATATTTATTCTTTATAAATAGTGGTGTTAGAATGTTTTGGTAACATTTCTTCCATGACAAACATTTAATCCTTCTGATATCATTAACTTTGTTAAGGTACTTTGTTGTACTACTTTTGTTATCTTTTTGTTTTAATTATCCTTTTATAAGTGTGTTGCGGCTCGCCTAACATCGCACACATATGTTTGCGGCCCGTGAGAAAAAAAGGTTGAGTATGGCTGGTTTAGAGGCTAATAATTTGAATCATTTAAGCACACTGCTTCTTTCTCCTCAAACAATAAATTTTTTTCTCCAATCTAAAGCTAAAAAATACTTAAAACCATTGCCTTATTTTTTATACTCGTAACAAACATATACAGTTGCACACAAAATATGAATACTTATACTTTTAAACATGGGTAATATCTGGAAGGAAATAATTACAAACTAAATTATCGACAAAGCTGATATTTTGTTTTATACACATTAAAGAAAAATCTTAAGCACAAGAAAAGATAATATAATAACCTGCTGAGATGATTTTCCAAGTACAAAATCGCTGGGTATCTTTTCGTCTTCAGCATCTGCATCATTAGCAGCCAATACTTGCTGCAGTAATTGAGTCTGCTCTTCTTTAGTCTTATATTCTAATTCTGTTTGCTAAAATAAAAGCAATAACTTTTCAATTTCATATACAATTTTTATTATTTTAATTGTTCTATTAAATAAACATAACATTTCTAATATAAGTGTTTTTTCATGAATGTGACTATAAGATTAGTTTTAATGCAATATTTAATTTTCAAACATAAATTCATGAAAACAATATTGAGTTAAATGATTTCTAAAGTAGGTAAAGCTTGACCTTCATTTATTTATTGGCCTATCATGTTCATAAAGTCTTTCCTTTAAGCCTTTTTGTTTGCATATTCATGTTAAGCTAAAAATAAGCTTAAAGATAAACAAAGTCTACAAATTTATATGATTTAAACAAGAAATATAAAACTAAAATATAATAAAAGATTTATGTAAAAAAGAAAAAAAAAACTGGCAAACAGACTCTTTAGTTAAAAAACAAATTAAACGGAATGGCTTTAAAACAAATTTTCATTTCCGTGAATATGGGCAAGCAAAAACAGGATAAACACAATTCATTTTCTTCAACACGTTTTCTATTTCAAACTTTAATCACAAGAGAAATAGCATTTTGCATTATTACTCTTATATAATAAATGCAGACTCATACTATAAAGACTTTTTTCTTCACAAACAAGTTATCAATAAATCTCAAAAGTAACCCGATCTTACTTGGTTCGTTTAAGTGCTACCTTACTTATTTAAAGAGGAAAGGCTCAAAATTAAATAGATATGCTTACAAGAATTCACTGTACAAACAGTTCAATTACACATAATTTCATCTTTTATTCTTTAATGCAAGTTTTGCTACAAAAAATCGTACCATACGATTTTTAAGGGAAAATGCAAGCTATTAAGATAAAAAGCTGAATAATCCAAAAAGTTAATATTATAACAGAGATGAAAAATATATGATAATTAAATGAATATTATCTTACATCATCCATTCCCATCAGCTTGGTCACAACTTTATAACTATAACCCTGATTCACCAAAAATCGTTGTCTTTTTCTAGAATAATGCATTTCCATTGTGTCTTGTGACACAAGAGTATAAAAGAAAGCATTATATTCTTCTAAATGGGCACCTAAAAATAAAATACAAAACAATGTAAAACATACACTGGTAAAAAAGAACAATCTACAGCTGTGGAAAAAAAAGTATACACTCATACTAACTCTGCTGCAATCCTTGTATAAAAATGTAACTGGTACCAATCGATTACCAATAATGTCTACTAATTAATGGCATACGTAAATATTTCTTAAGGGTAATCTATGTACAGAAATTCTAGAAAACTTGAAAATTTTCAATACTGACACATAATTTTAAAACCATATTTGGATTTTCTGGTAAATTTTACCTTATGGTACAAAACTTCAAGTCATTCAGTCAACTAGTTTAGGAAATATATAGGTTTCAAATTTGGAACTTCTAATGTTAAATTCATTTTTAATTGTTGTAAAACAGATTGCAATGTGGGTAGTTTTTTTAAAACATAACTCAAAAACTACTTGGCAGAATGAGCTATAATTTTGGATTCACTTCAAGAAACCAATTTCTGTTAAAAAAATTCATATGTTACAATTCATATTTTTTTCACAAAAATATTTATATTTTGAAATTATTTAAAAAAAAAAAGAATTGGAACCTATGAATTTTTAAAACAAAAATCGATTTTTAGAAGCTTTAAATATGTAAATTCAAAATTACAGCTAATTCAGCTAGGTACTTTTTGAGTTATGCTTAAAAAAATATTCGCATTGCAATCTGTTTTGCAGTGATTAAAAATGAATTTAACATCAGGAGTTCCAAACTTTAAATCTGTATAATTCCTAAAGCACTTGACTGAATGACTTGCCATTTGCTATCCTAAGGTAAAATTTACAGAGAATCCAAATAGGATGTCAAAATTAGGTGTTAGTATTGAAAATTTTTGAGTTTGGTACAATTTCTATATGTAAGTGACCCCCCCAAGAAAAATTTAAGTATAGCATTAATTAGTAGACATTATTATTAATCTACTAGTACCAGTTACAGTTTTATATAATGATTTGGGGACAGAGTTAGTGTGGGGATATACATTCCCCCCCCCCCCCCCCCCCATGATTGTACATTTACTAGAAGAATAACATCTTAAACATTGGAAGATATCTCTTATAAATGTCCTTATTTTATATTTCTATATATAAGTAACAATATAAAAATTATATAAAACTTATGATAAATAAAATGTACTTCACAAAAACAATATTATCAAAAAGGTCGATAGTGGATATTAAATTTTCCACTTCTTTAAAATATCTATTTTAGTAAGAACAACTTATATATAAAAGAGTGATTCACACGTAATTTTATACTTAGCAATAATAATGTTATAAAGTAAATAATACAATTATGCTTGATCACATACATTCTTACCTTTTGGTAAAATAGTATCATATTTTTTAAATGATTTTCTACATACTTCTACTATATGTTAAAAGTTACATAATTACTTGATAAAAGTTTTGTAAATTTTTACTTTTTTTTTTTAAGATATTAATTTTTCTATTCTTTTGAGTTTTAACTTAAAAAAATTACATTTAAACAAATTTTAATATGTTAACAACATGTGAATACTAGTATGTTCATTAGTGAAAATGGCAACATGATATTTTAACAGCTTTATTAAAAAATATTAAATGTATCATCTGAAATTGCTATTTAATAATATTTAAAATTTTTTAACTATAGTAGTATTACATTCATGAACCAAAATGTGATTCAATAAGCAGGTGATTCCAAAAAACTGTTTGTAGTAGATATAAATTCTATAAAGTAATAAAATCAATTCAGATAAGATATTTATTTTATTTATTGTCACAGTTAATAGTTCATCAAAAGAAACATTTCATAGTGGAAATACCATCTACTTTGATGAATTTAGATCAAATGAAATATTTTTGCATTCCTCACATTTTTATTTCTGCAGAAACATGAAATATTGTTTATGACAAAGTAATTTTTATCTGATGATTTATTTTTCTTTGAATAAGCTAACAACACTAAAGAGTTATCAAAGAATAGAATTTGAGGTTGAAGAAAATTGATAATTAGCTGTACAGTTGTAAAGTAATACAAAATGATACTGAAAAAGTCCAAATTCAACATTGATTGAAACTGGATGTGGGTATTCACATCAGAAGAATTAGTCCTATTCCTCTAAATACATACCAGCAATTTTGGAAAAAGTATTTTCCAGTGATTCTTTAATGTTATAATCCAATTTTGATTTTTTAAATTGGAATTAAAAAAAAAAAAATCCGTGTGAATTATGGATTGTTCAAAGAGAGATTTTTTTTTTAAAATCACTTTTTAAAAGTTATCAAACATAACATTTTTATCTGCTTATGATATCTTCATCTTAAAACTCAAACATAGCTAGATTACATATAGTTTAACAGGGACAACTAAGTTGGGAAGTTTTAAAAATCCTCCAATATTTTGTTTGGTGCTATTAACAGTAACTTTTGTTTTGAATACTTTCAATAAAGATTAACTGTATAACGAACCAGAATGTCACAATTTTTTTTATTTTGTTTTTTACAGTAACTGTCACTGTTGCATATACCTAACATGTCAAACATTTATGCATAAAATGACATAACTTAAAAAATGAAATTCTTCAGATATTAACATGAATGAATCACAAACATAATTTTCAATCTGCTATTAAAAACTTCTTAAATATCTTTAAAAATAATTAATAATACCGATTTAAGTAATTTTATCATTTTTTACTTATGAAGTTATACAAACCTACTCTATACAAATCTTCAAATAATCGGATATTACATGATTAATTTTGAAGTAAATCAACTATTTCTGACTCTAGATATAAAAAAAGTTTAATTATTTCCTGAGAAATCTTAAATAACAAGCAATTTGTTTTTTGCCTTTTCTGCTAAACTTAAATTTTTTGAGTTGTGAGAGATTATGAATGAATAAGTGTGCGATATATTCTACAAGTAATAACCTTATTAAGTCATCAACCTTTTACTTTTTAATTAAGAAAAAAAATTAAAAGCTACATATCAGATAAAAAGTTTATTAGCAACATTTTTTGTAAAAAAATTTTAAATTAATTTATTCCAGTTCAGCCTCATACAGTGTTCCGTACATTCAAATGCAAAAGTCGCAGGGAGAGAAAAACACATATGATTCTTAAGAAGCTGCCAAAGATTTTACCTTTTTTAGCTCTAAGAATTCTACCAAGTCTTTGGGCTTCCTGTCTTCTTGAGCCCCCATGACTAGAAATCTGTATTAGCACATTTGCTTCTGGAAGGTCAAAAGATGTATCAGCAACTTTAGATACAAAGATGGTATTCACCTTCGGATTATATTTGAAATTCTGAAGAATTTGCATTCGTTCAGCTTGAGATGTTGGACCATAAATGTAAGGCCTATAGTGAAAATATGATTAATAAATATAATGAAGAAGCAAAAATTAGTTTTAACAATGTTTTAATGAAATGAAAATGGAATTTAAAACACATATTCATTAAATTATAAGAATAAAAATATTAATACAGTAAAACTTGTCAAAACGGAACCAGTCTTATAACAGAATCCTATCTTAAATGGAAAAATTTTATGGCCCCTACAAAAGAATTCTATGCAATTATATCTACTAAGATGAAAACTTGCCTAAAATGGAATTTTTTTCACGACCTAGTGATTCTGTTTTCACCGGTTTTACAGTATTAAAAGTAAAACTGCCAGTTTAGAGCACTTTTTCGGTAAAAAAACTAGAAGGTATGAGTATTTTGTAGAATAGTGATTGATATTCATTTTTTATGAGAATTGACATTTTCCCAACTGAGTGAAAAAAAAATGTCCAGGAGTCAAACCTCTGGGTTAAATTGCCAACTTTCTGCTTTTTTGACTGATCTGGACAGACAATGAGCCAACACAATTCACTCAGATAACCTTTTTGACAGTAGCATCTGGTCTGCAATGTAAACAGCTCAACAGAATATACCGCAGGTAATTGAACTCCATTAAACGATGGATACATAAATACAATTCATTATTTTTAACTCAATCATACTGATTGGTAAATGTCTTTACAGTATAGTATACAGTATCTTACAGATGGTATTGGCTAGGAGGTGGGTTTTAGTTCACTACTATAGACATAGATAGACATATGCTATTGTTAACAAGAAGCATATATTTTTTGCTGTCAGAAAATAAATCTTCTTAGTGAATTAACATTAAATTCTAATTTAAAAAATATACCACAGGCAAACTTACTTTCATTTAAAGCACGCCACTGAACAAACATATGCATATTGAAAAAATACAAAAAATCATGTGGTTAAGCCCCCCCCCCCCCCTTCAAATGCACTTGTGTACTGGAACATTTTCCCTGTCATTTTTTACCAATTATACATCACAATGAATAAAAATGCATTTTTCTAATGATGTTTAATTAATTTTGTCAGATTTCTATGCTTATGACATCAATGAGGCATACTGTAACTTCCTGTTTAATTAACTTTATTTTTTTCAAATATTTATCTGTATATTCATACTTACGTACTTTATCAACAAGATTAAAAGCTGAAAGAAAATTCCATAAAGGGGTTATAATTATAATCCCATGGAATGTGTTTGACAATAAAGAGAGGAGCATCCTTGATCCTTGAGCGGAAGATAAGTTGGCTGATCATGTGATGAGAGGTCAAGGGATGACTATGGAAAGAGAAGGAGGAACCCCATAGGTTGGAAGAAGGCAGTGTGCAGAAGAGTATAATCAGTTCAGTTGGAGTGTGGTCTTACTGTGGGCAGACAATGAGATCATTTTGAATTGAGTTTTGATAGTGGTTGTGATGGGAGCAGACCACAAGTGTTTGTTTTCCTAGAAGTGCCTTGTAAGAGAAAGCCTAAGGGCAAACTGTTATTTGGAGACCTGTGTGGTCATGATAGTGGATAAATCCAGTAGTGTACGTCTAAAAGAGACAAGGACAGTATTTTAATAGCATCTTAACACAGCGTGCAGCGAGTATTCCAAGTGTAATGTAATAGAGTGCAGGATCTACTATATCTTTGCTCATAAATGTAAATATTGTGGTTTGTTGTAAACGTTAAACTGTGTCCTTAATAAATGTTAATTTAATATTTATTGAAAGTGTCCTAGTGAAGTGACATCGCGAAGATAGACTTCAACTCTGCAGCACCGATATTTACACGTGCTACTTAAGTGATATAATTTTCAGAACTTAGTAAACAAAATGGCAAAAGATACAATTTTGAGGCATAAAGATTTCATTTCTATATCTCACTTTGAATGTTTTTTATTGACATTCTAAATGAATATGTTCTTTTTGTCCACCCTGAGTACAAAGGAAAGCTTCATCTTCCAGCTTCTGCATACTCAGGAACTCCAACTCAAATTCAATAATGTCACCCCCCCCCCAATAGAATTTCCTTTCTGAAAATTTCAAAAGTGGAGGATACAAAAAGTATACCAGAGTATAAATTACATTACTGTACACAGTAATTTATGTATAATTTCAAATAAAACCTATAATTACCTGTTCATTTTTATAGCATAATGCTTTAAAGCAAACACATTGTCTGAGAATACTATTATTTTATCACTCCTGATTTCATGATATCTGATGAGAAACTGACATGCTCTAAATTTGTTTGGGTTCATGACAAATAGCAACTGAAAGGAATAAAATTTGCTAGAGTAAAAGCATTAACACTTTTTATAATATGTATATATTTACTTAAAAAATTACAAAATTAAAAATAAAAAGAATTGACTAATTTAATGTAAAATAGTAATAGATAAAGAAAAAAAACTGTTACATAATATTACTGAATAAACAAAATTAATTTGAAGTGTGAGTTTAAGATTGAGACAGAGAAAATTGAAACAGGAAATAAATTATACATTATGTATAAGTTAGAACATAATTTAATAGCTATGTGGCCAGCTTCTATCAACACTAAAAAGAAAATTCAGTAGCAATTTTCTTTCTTTCCCAGTATACATTAAAATAACTTTACATTAATACTTGATGTTTAAAATGATACCCAATTTCAGTAAGAAGTTACAAAATGCCTTTTACATTTATAACTTAGAATAACTTTTCAATGAATAACCTATATTATAAAGACTTTGTATAATATGAAACTATTTTCTAAAATTAACTAAGATTGTAAGTAATATCCATTCATAGCATTCATTAACTTAGGTATACTAATTATCTGTGCATATTTGTTTTCCCTCATTTTATGCATATATATATAATATACTCCTGAGGCTCTGCCCCCCTGCTCACTATGCTCTCTAAACCCCCCGCGAAATCGCTTCACGATTCTGTTTGATATAGCACAGCAATCGCTATTTTCTAGAAGAAAAGAAAAGAAAAAAAAAAGGCCGGGAAGATCTACGCAGATTTTCATTGGTCCATTTCCAAATCGTTACTTTTTTTTTTAAATATAGAGAGATAACTCTATTGTGCCAAACCACTACACCAAATCATGCCAACTTGTATGCATAATATCACTCTAATAAATTAAGGAGCTATCACTTGAAGTCAATTTTAGTTTTTTTCTTAAAAATTATTTTAGTTATGATTAGCCTTTTATGCAAGAATGTTGTTACAAAATATAAGACTGAAATACAAAAATATGCATGTGATCTTAATGATTACCCCCCCCCCCCCACCTAATTTACTTTCTTTGCATTTCTTTATTTTATAATAAATTGTATGCTGTAATGTTATTCAGGTCAAAAATAGTAAATTTTATATTATATTTTTTTATGTTGCAATAAGTCAACACAGTTGTTTGCTATACTTCAAAAGTAGTTTTAAAAATGAGAAACATTTATCAAAGGATGATCAAAGTTTAAAGTACTGATAAATAATGCCTTGCAGGAAGAATTTCTAATGTTTAACTATAATTCCATGAAAACTGAAGTATAGCAAAAGAAAATCTATAATTCCATGAAAACTGAAGTATAGCAAAAGAAAATGTATGTTGTATTTAATTTACTGCATTAAGAAATCAACTACATTTAACCTTAGGAAAGCAATTGTCAATAGCATGAGATAATCAAAATAAATAAATATTTATAAAGGGATTAAACTGAGTCAAACTCACAAATCTTATTTATTTACACATATTCATAAAATACATATACAAGAAAGTCGATTCTAAAGCACACTAAAGTATTGCTTTTCTTATGCAATGAAAAATTTAATGAACAGACACAATTAAAGGAATCTATGGTAACTGATTGCTGAGTAGGTCATAGCTGGAATGTAGATGTTTCAAACTTAATCTCTAATCATCAAATAATAATGTCATGTATAATCTTATGGTATTGCATTTTTACCAGTACTCAAAGAATTGCTTGTAAAGAACAGGTTTCTTAAATGAACAGGGCTTTATCATAATACATATTTTACCTACAAACAGCTTAAGATATTAAAACAAATATGAAAGCTGAATAATTTCCTTCAACATATTTTTCAGTCACTTAGGAAAAAATGCTGATAAGGCCATTAAATGTAAATTTTGTTTATAAAATATGCTCAAAGAAAATAAAGAAAAGAAAACCATTATAATGTTAAAACCTTGATTAAAATACAAAATCTAAAAAATAAAATTAGAAAGGATTATTATTAAAATTGAAAAAATTTCAAGGATTTTCAAAGTATTGAAAATGAACTTTTTATTTTTTTTAAGGTACTTTTCAAAGTTTTTTCAAAGCATATGCATCATGAAAGGAAACAGCAAATCACACTAATTAAAAATTAAGCTTCAACATTTTCTTGCTAATACATATATTTGATTATGTGAGCAACAATAACAATTAAAAATAAATAACAAAAAGAAAGAAAGAAATATACATTGAATCATGTAATAAAAATTACACATCCTGAAAATAAGATAAAATTTTCAAATAATTTATATTAAAGCATAAATTACATATTCAAATTACATTTCAAAATGATTTATGTTAAATATATGTTTTAAATAATTTATATGCAATTTCAAACAAATCATCAGACAATAACAAAACCAACTTACCAACTTCTTAGCTGCTCGAGCCTGCAAATACTCACGATAAAATTCAGGAGTCATAGGACACCAAACCTAATGAATAAATAGATATATTTTTATTAACATTTTGAATGCAGGTGTTTTAAGTATCGATGAGGATTCATTCTTTCTTAAAATACACAAATCTACCTTAAAATCTAGTAAGCGATTTGTTTCCTCGCAGTTATTGTTAAACATGCTACTCCAAACGACAGGTTAACAATAACTGTGGCTATAAGAAGTATTTGGTAGATTTTAAGATCGTTATCTTCTTTTAAGCCTTCTGGTTGATAAATGAATGTATATTTTAAACATAATAAACCCTTTGTTATACAAATTTGCATATTAATAAAATTCAAATACTGTGAAAATCAAATCATAAATAACCATGGAATATCAACATTTAATACCTAAATTATAAATAATAAAATGTTATAATCCCCATCTAAGTAACATAACATAACACTTTAATTATTTAAAATGCACACAGTAAATTGCTGTATTAATTTGTTTGCATGCAATCATTTGAAGTACTTAAAAAATAGCTTATTTATTCTTCAGTGGTGTAACCAAGAGGTGGGTAGGTTTGGAGAGTCTGGACTAAAGATGATCTCAGGCTCTTTTTTTCAGAGCCTGAACCCAACAAAATTTGTGTCACCAGAGTCCGAGACCAAAAGTAAACAGTAGAAATTTGTTAATAATATTTTAAAATTGTTTCAAGATTAATTTTCTCATTTAAAAATCTCTTCTAACACAGAAATAACTATTAATCCTAAATATTCTCTCATGACCATGTTTCATGATTTTCATTTAAAATAACAAATTTGTTATTCATTCTGAACTACAGGCAGAAATCTGCAAAAACTACAATTCTTATTCTTTTAAAATATAATTGTAAAACTATGGCTGAAAAACAGGAGTTCTGTTTTCTAGTAATTCTGATATAGTAGTTCAAACAGAAAGGAAGGATAAACAAGAAATATCCCATGCTTTCTTTATGTTACTAACACTGACTGTACTAAAGGTTTCAGAGTCAATAGAACATATCTCTTTATATCCCATCAATAACAATTAAATTCCCTTTCAAACTGATTTTTAGAGGATTATAAAACACTTTGACTACATTCTTATCTCTGAAATAACATCTAGCAGGTGTTTATTTATTTATTTTATTTTTTCCAATTTGTGAATAAATAAAATAAGACCACCTGAGCCTGAAGACTGGTATAAAAATAGAGCCTGACCTCGGGCTGAGCCAGTCTCATCTCTACACTGGCCTATGTCCCTTGCTTAGATAATTGGCCATAATAAACATGAACTAACCCAACATCGTCTATTGGGTGCATATGTGTGTTACATTACCAGTTTCAGTAGCCGAAATTAAAAGGCTCTTTTTTTCTTTAAAAATAATAAAAAATTATCTAAAAAAATCTGAAAAATAAGCCACTGACGGGATTGGGATTTATATTAATTCATTATACAGTAACTATTACAGCAGAAGTTCTTGATTCAATGACAAGTGGAAAGAAAAAATAGCTGTAGCAAACTTAACCATTTGGATCCTAACTTTAATGAAAGCAAATGTTCATCTTTTATGAAACTTGATTTAAATACATTTAACTTTTCAGTATGTGGCCAGTTTTTAATAATCACACTGACTACAAAATCTTCTTCTCTTGTAAATATCAAAGTAATTCTTAAAGTATCATTGTAAGATTAGATGCAATTATAAAGATTGATTTTACTTTATTTTACACAAGCTATTTTATTTAAAATTAAAAAGTTCATAAGGCAATACCCAAATTCTTAACATTTATTGAAATACTTCTATTACACATACATATACAGTAAATCCTGACAAGAAGGAATTGCAATAGCTGGAAAAACTTCCATTTTAGGCAGATTTCCATCTGAAAAGGTATAATTGTATGCTCTTCATAACTTTTATCAAGTGCAGACCACTTTTATATTCTGAGTACTCTGTGAACTACTCTTGCAATACTTTTATGCTCTTTTCTTACTGTAAGGTTTCTAGATATCGTGTGTGATAATTCATTAGATTTTTTTTTTCTGTTTTTAAATCTAAGAGGACTACAAAGGCAGGCCTCACAGTAGAGGTCTGTCCATTCCCAGGCTGGCAAAAGGAGGACAAATTTTCAAACAGGCCAGGCTGGCAGAATAAAGACAGTTTTTTTAATGAGCTAGGCCAATAAAAAATAATAAATGGACTGAAGCGTGCCAATAATAATAAAAAAATAAACAAGCCAGCCAGGCCGACCTCCCCAATATAACAAATTTAAAAGGATCAAAATAAGCTGATAAAATATGAACTATGCTGCATGAGCCGATGTTAGTTTAATAACGTCAATACAATAATAGAACCTGTCCCGTGTATAAATCACATCGAATAGTTACATTATGTCTAAGCACAGGCTTAATTTTTTCAGCAGACTTGGGCAGGGCCAGAACTGGACATAATTGTTCGTGTCAAGCAAGCGATCTGTTTTGTAGAAATAGTAATAGTGATAATGAACTTTTGTTAATGGAATCTTTGGAAATATACAGATTTATAAATTATAGAGAAACCTTTTGAAAAATTTACTTTTTTTATTATACAGCAACAAAAGTTATGATATTTTTTCTTTTGTTCTAAACTATATATATATATTAATGTCTTTGTTTGAATGTAATAGTCTAAGAGTCTAAATTATCATTAATGTTGCTATTCTGTATTCTATATAGTTTGTGAACATATAGCAATCTAAAGCATACTGTAAAATTTTCCCATAAATATGGATGCAGTATTTATTAAAAGAATCTTAACTGTATGTTAAGGAAATTCAAATTTTTTTTTGTAGAAATTGAGTCGGGCTGTGCCTGATTTCATTGATTTTTGCATGGGCCGGTCTGGACCCAGGCCAAACTTTTAGTTTTTACACTGGACCAGGCCAAGGTAGTTTCGTTCGAGCCGGGCTGGGCCAAGGCCTGGAAATTCTGAACTCACAGACTACAGTTTGAAAAATACTGTTCTAGAGCATATTGTGACAATTAACACAGACAGACCACTCAATATTATAAACATAGGTGCTTGTATACTGTATACCCAATGCTGAATTTTTTAAAAATGGTTATATTTTTCCTTAATTAGTTTGTCATTGTTAAAGTGCATTGTGAGATGTTTTGTTGACACAAAATAGAATCTGACTGCTTTGCTGCTTTAGGTTTTAATGTAACATACTTTAATCATTTATTCATATCTAGGATCACAAAACCATGTCAAAATATGTAAGCATATAATGAAGAAGTTTATACTACGATGAGCAATGCATTAAATGATGATTAAAGTTCACTGTAACCATTTTAACACAGCAGACTATTAACACATGCATGCTACATTCACAATACTAGAAACTATGGCTTTACAAATTTTATAAATCTGGTAGCCAGCAAAAAATAATTACCCCCCCCCCCCCCCCACCCCCATCATTGATTTTCATAAAGCACAAAAGTTTTCTACGAATTAATTGGAAAAAATAAAAACAACCATAGTTTATTTTTTCATAATAACAACCATAATTTTTTTATGCAATTTGTATTTTTTTTTTTTTTTCAATTCCACAGTACCAGATTTTTGTAATTAAATTTTATGCAATTTTTCGTGCTTTGCGGCAATTTTTTGACATTCTTTAAAGGAATCCTGTTTCAATCATTTAGCCATAGTAAATTTTGTCCTCTTGTTTAGTGATTTTTTAGCATTTTTTTGTGATTTTTCAACAGTGGTAAAAGGAAACCAGTGGACTGTCTATTAGTCCACTATATTAAATTTTTTCTTCTGTGATTTTTGAATTTTTAGTAATTTTTTTATGCAATTTGTATTTTTTTTTTTTTTTTCAATTCCACAGCAGTTTATTGACATCCTTAAAAGGAATTCGGTTTCAAATTTTTAATGCAGTATAGTAAATTTTGTTTTCTGTGATTTTTTGAATTTTTAGCAATTTTCTGCTTTTTTCATGTTTTGTAGCGATTTTTTGACATTCGTAATAAGAATCAGGTTTCTATATTTTAGCTCAATAAAGTAAACTTTGTTCTCTGCAATTAAAATTTTTTTCCCAGAATCGTTTATGGAATGTTTAGCGTTTTTTCGCATTCTGCGTCGATTTTTGGACAATTTATTTCTCAAGCAAAAAGAACTCCAGCTTTTTTCTTAGGTCAATTTTTGTACAAAAAACAAAACAAAGAAAAACAAACCAGTTTAAATAACTTGGACACCAGGTAAAAAAAACCTGATTGTCAGTGGTAACTTGGCGACTACATTTGTCAAGCCTTGCTAGCGATAGTAATACTGTTCAAGAAATCAAAGCCAAAACAACAAATTTAAAGTTATAGTGGCTGTATGTATTTGATTATTGATTAACTGGGATGATAGTTACATGATAGCTAGATATTTCATATTGTAGTTAAATAAATAAAATTTAGCTTGACTTGCAGAACCCTAGCTATATGTTCACGGAGCTCCAGTGATCCACAGACTACAGTTTATGAACTGCTGATTTAAGTGATCATTAATAATGTTTTTCAGTATCAATAGCTTGGTATAGAATCTGAAAAATGCTATACTTTAAAAGGCCTGAAAATTTTGGCTGTGTAGATCTCTAATTACAGTAAAGTGTCACAGTGACATTAAAAAAGTTACAGTAAAATTGATGTAATGTGCTATAGTACCTCTGCACACTGTACTTTGGCAATAAAGCCATTATTTTGCAGTTCAAGCCAGTTAGCTTCATACAGCTTAGGTCCAATTAGAAAATTTAAATCTTGAATTTTATCATCTTCTCTCACTAAAGTTGCAGTTAGACCTAATTTACAATGGGCTTGAACAATAGTTAGCACACGCCTGAACATCTTAGCTGGAATGGTGTGTACTTCTAAAAAAGAGAAGAGAAAACAATTGTTAATAAACATACAGGAAAATGTATTTATAAAGATAAATTAACATGAAACCTTTGACCATATTAGATAAAAAGTAATTTAACAATTTAAAACAATTAGATCAAATTAAATATGTTTCAAATGAAAATTTTCATAAGCATTTATTTACCACACAGAGTGAATCTCAAAAAATGAGAATAAAGAGGAAAAGCATTAAGTATAAAAAGAGTAAAAGTGCTAGTCTTGATAGCCAATATTTGAAAATTAAGCCAATTAAATAATATATATATACTTCTATTAAAAGAAAAAGGGGAAGGATGCTATACATGCACGGAACACTTAAATTACTACTTCAAATGCTACTAAATTCAAAACATTTTATTCATGCACTTTCAACATATAAATCTTGCATAATGATCTTCTGATTATGGTTATAAAAAAACAACTAAAGAAAGATAATTTATTTACACAGCTCTGAAAGAAAAAAAAAATAGACACAGCATAAAAATTGAGTTTAATGAAACATTATTAAAACTGAAAAATACTGTATGTATTTAATAAAATGATATTACATTACTATTTTGTATTACTTTAGTTTATTTTTATATTATTTACTATTGTTTTGTATTATTTACTATTGTTTTATATTATTTAGTATTGTTTTATATTATTTACCAGTGTAACTAACTTCCTGGTCTGAATAATATGTAAGGGTACCAATCTTTCCTTTTGCATAGCAATCAATAGAGTATTCAAGGGAAAAAAAATAAAATAAGTGCATTCACAGGGATTTAAAAAAGTCAGCAAGAATGATCATGTACATTAAAGGGGAAAAAAAAGTATAATAAAAACATACCATCTAACAACATTAATCCCCATTCTTGGTCTTTCAACCAATTCATAACCTGTTCAGCTTCCCAAGATCTTTTTTGCATGTGAGTAATCATAGAATAAGTAGTAACACAAATGCCACAACCTAAAATGAAAGATAACCATTTAAAATGCTACTGAAACAGAAATAAAATTTCAAGTTTATCCCAATAATAATGCACTAATTTAATTTTGGAATTAAAGTGGTGTGGATAACAACGCAAAAATAGTAGATGCACATGACCTATGAATAAAAATATTAACAATGAAATATTTTTTTCTTTTAAATATTACTGAAATATATTATATTTCACAAGCTATTCAAGGTCTCTGTACATTTCTATGATAAACCATTGTGAATGGGTATAATTTATCTGACTCAACTTCCAAATAAATATTAAAAACCACAATTTATTCTAGTTCAATCCCATTAGCATTGAAATATACTACCAGATTCTCAATGCATATTTTTAGTAACTTTATAATAAAACTTGTAAAATACTTGTTTAACTATCATATAATTTTATAACACTGCATTTTTCTGTTCTGAGTCCTCCCCCCCAACACACATAAAAATTTATTTTCAAAATTAAGGTGCCCATGATACATGAAGATTTGGGGTCTTTCAAAGATGAGACTAAGTTACGTAAGTGAGAATTCAGATTATCCAACAATTCCAAAAGCTGAAGTCTTGACTGTAGCAGATCTCACTAAATATGCTTTTAATGCCTTCTGTTGGTGGTAAAAGAAATGAAAACTAATAAATAGAAAAAAAAAAGGAATTAATTTATGAAAATTATGTATTTACTTGTGTAATTTGCACATTTTTTCGGTGCCAAAAGAGGAGTGCAAAAAATACATGGGTTACTTTCAAAAATATTTATTGATATTAAATTTCCTTAGAGAAAAACTTAGAATAACTAAAGAAATGTCTCTTTTTAAGTTAATATTAATATTGTAATAAATAACTAATATTAAAAAAATAAATTACAGTTGCAGCAGTTATTTAAGTGGCATTTTAAATCAGGGTTGTTCAGAGTCATTTTTTTAAATTTTCAGGAGTATTCTAAGATAATAGTAATAATATTAATAATAATAAAACTAAGTGAGTGAGAGATCATTAGTAGAAATTAAAAACTCTAATGCTAGTTTTTTCTGTAAAGTGAATCACTCTAAATTTAAAGTCTGTGGGTGGTTAAAAGTTAATTTTTTAGCCATTATAATTTCACAACACAACAATATGATCAAATGTCTTAACTTAGACCGATTAATTTTCAACAGCAAATACTAATATATCATAGATCTATTGATGCAACATTATTGGTCATAAAATCACAGAGAACAAAGAACGGAATATGCACCTTTGGATACACAGAATTAAACTCAATGTTGATTTTAAATCTGATTATTAAAATTGCTAGAATACATGCAGTTAGAGTAAAATGAAATCTTGCTTCATTATTTCAGAATTTCCCATAGGTGCTTTATCTGAAAATTACTTTATTTTTTTTTTAAAAACCTAAGTCTCCTGTCAAAATATAGGGATGGAAAATTATGTGGGATCGTAAATTTTGAAAATGAATACAGTATATCAAAATTACATAATTTTTTTTTAAATCTTAAATGTAAGCATACATATTTTTCATTTTGTAAATTCTATGTACTTTTCTCAGTCAATAATTTATGAGAGAAATGTTTTAAATGAATTGCATTATTTTTATAAAAATCATTCATTTGCTTTAGTAAGATTTGTAGAGCCAACTAAAGAGCCATGAGATATTAAAATATAAGTTCTTATTTTATTAACTTAATTTATAAAAACATAGATAAAATTTTATTTTATTTCAATACTTGCTAGTTTGAGTTTGATCACTCTCACACTGACGGCCATATTGGTATGAATAGAAAACGTTGCGAGAGCACCTTTACATTACTTAATTTGCTCATCATAGATAGAGTTGGTGTTATCCGGTCTAATCTGTTACGGTGTCTGAGGGTAAGAATGATACAGCAGAGTAGTTCCCAAACTATGGGTAGTGGGGTGATGTTTTGGTGGGTCAAGTAACTATGGGCCAGGTCTTCAAAAATATTAATTTCACGTGTTGTAAAAATATAAGGAACCTATTGTGCTAAAATTTTAAAGAAAACAGTAATAATAAATATTGATAAATATGTAACCGCGTATAGATAAATACGCAGTGTTTTTATGAATTTCTGCTTAGAGAGCAGCTTGAAACGTAAAGTGATTAAAATTAATTCCTAAAGTAATATACACTTAACTGCACCAAAAATTCTTGTATAGAAGTTGAGTCTATAACTATTTTCAATTAATAGGATCATGTAAATGACTTATTTTAGATAAGTAATTCTGAAATTGAAATTTACATGGCTCAAAATTAAAGCCAATTGGAAAAGAGAAAACTGCATAGATAAATCACATGTTGTACTTGAGTGAGATGTAAAAAAATATGCTTATACATTCTGAATTATACTTAAGTTTGGGATTTCATTTCACTTTTTTGCAACGAAATTCATTTTAACTCTTATATAATATATATTTCAATAGGTGAAAGTTTAGAATTAGATTTATAATAACTAATCATCTATCTAGAAATATAGAAATTTTAATCAGTTTCAAGACATCATAGGATAGTATGCTGTGGCTACCACAAAACTTTTTTTATGTAAAGCAAATCGTCTGCAATCAAAATTAAATGACAATCTATTCGTTCTTGAGACATAACTATTGTGGAAATCGTGAAAAACAGAGCATAACAGCAACACCAGCAGGCAATATACACCCACACCTAACAAGAATCTATTTATGTTCCAGGTCTAACAGAATATGAAGTTTGATGAAATTCCATGCATTAGTTTTTGAGATATAGCTATCATAGAAATTGTGAAAAATCCAGCATAGCAGTGCCACCTGTTGAACGATTTGCACCAATTTATGTCAAAGTCTAACAGAATATCAAGTTCAATGAAATGCTGTGCATTAGTTCTTCAGATAGAGAGGCTCCAAAATTTGTGTTAATCAAATCTTCTTATATCCTTTAAGATTAATTCAATCTCTTTGCATTCTTAAAGAAAAATTCTGAAAATTTTTGTATTCTTAGCAACTTATGTTGCATACAAACAGACTCATGAACAAACATTTTCGAAAAGAAATAAAATCATGTTTAGAACCTTCTAAAATGTATAAATCCGTCAAAAACCAGAAGCCAAAATTTTTCACAAATCATATACTTTTTTTTTTTTAAAGATAAAAGAAAGTAATAAGATAAATGTGAAGGAATAAAAAAATAGCTGAAAAATTAGACCATATATTTAATCTGTAAGCACAACTATAGATTAACAGGCTACATAGTAAATATTATTATTATAGTAATTATATTATTAAATTTAGATAATGCAGAACACTTGTATTCAAATGAGAAAAATCCTATAATTTCATAATTAAATCGACTGGAAGAAAGATTAATTATAATTAAGATAACAGTTTCATATGATGTGAAAGGAATCTATACATATCAACTGTACAGATTTCAAGTATGTACATAAATATCAATTTTCTAATTATAAAATGTTTCCTATAGGAATATAAGATATATGAATACACAAGTAGGTAGTTGATGTTATTTTTAATTTCAATATTAATAAAGCAAAACTAGCTTTGGTTCTAATAAAGAAAGGTAGGTAGCATCTTAATTTATAAAAGATAGTAATTCATTTCTAACGTTGTAGAATGACAAATTATTTATGATTGGTAATTTTATTTATATATTTTTTAAGCAAAATTAAAACATAGAATTAATGTACAATCTAAAAATTTTTTAGCTGAAAAACAAAAAGTACACTTAGAAAATCAAGTTTTATCTTATTTTTTATTAAAGTAATATTAACATTGGAGCATATACATTAAAATCTGTGAAAACAGAACCTGTCTATGATAGAATCCTGCCTTAAACAGAATAATTTCATGAGCCTGGTGCGGAGAGTACAATATACTTATATTAAAAGGCATATTTGGTATGATGGAAACCTAAGTAAAATGGAATTTTTGTCCAGTTTCTTCTGATTATGTTTTAACAGGTTTTACTGTATTTAGAAATATTTATGAAAACATCTTATGATTGAGATAGGAGGGGGGGGGGGGCTGATTGACTTAGGTAGGTGAAAAGTTTAATTTCAGTAAGCAGATACTAAGGTCTGTCTTAAAAGTTTAAGCACAAGCATAAAATATCGATTTTCAAAAAATTATAAAAAGTTAGAAGGAATAACATTTTTTTATTTGCAGATTTCGCAACATTATTTAAATAAATGATATCAAAAGTAGAAAAAAATAAATTACATAATTGTAAAAAATATAATTAAAAAAATGTCTCAAAAGTTTATGCAGAATGTCAAAAACAACCAGATTTATAATTTTTACAGAACTTTTACTTACAAATTATTTTTCCGTGATTTCGTATTAGTTCAAATAAATGTGCGTCCATCGAAATTATTAGTTTTTGTAGGGTTTCTGGTGGCAAAGAGTACCATGCTTTCTCAATAGCCTCTTGGAGTTCTTCAATCGAGTCATACTGCTTTCCATTGCCGTAAGCCTGGCGGGTTAAAATATCCCAGACATTCTCAATCGCGTTTAAGTCTGGACTTAAAGCTGGCCAGTCAAGAACTTTAACATTTTTCTGAGAAAGCCAAAGTTTCGTAGAATGTGATACGTGGATTGAGGCATTGTCTTGTTGAAAAGTCCATTCAGGACCCCCAAAATGTCACCGAACGGAAGCAAATGTTGGTTTAGCGTCTCTTAATACTTTTTTTAATCTTGTCTTCCTTTTAGAAAAGCCAGAGAGGTCTGGCCATTGAATCCAAATGCCTCCCAAACCATAACAGATTTACCGTCTTGCTGCCTGGTGAAAAATGCCCTTGGTTCCTTTCATAAATCATGTCATTACGCGTTCCAACCATCAGGGCCATCTAAGTTCCACTTTTTCTCATTGCTGAATAAGACAGTAAGCCATTTGTCCCCTTAGGACATGTGTTTTTTTATCCCAGTTCATTCTTGCCTGTTTGTGATGTAATTTGAGAGACGGTTTGCGAGCCATTTTCTTTAGTATGATGTAATCACACTCTTTAATACGTCTATGTACAGTGTTTTTGGACACCTGTACACTGAGATTATTTTTAATTTGCCGTATGGACATATTTTGTCTAGATACCAATCTCCGTATTCTCCGAACAGTCGTCATACGTGGTCGTCCACATCTAGGTTTCCGCTTAAAATTATCATTTCTAGAGAGTACTTAATATATACCTTGCTTTGATCGATTTAAAAATTTTGCAAATTCAGAAAGTTTTATTTTGCTATTTCAATTTAAAAACTTTCAAAATCTCACATTTTGTGAATTTTTTACCCTTCGGCATTTTTAAAACGAGAGGAAATAATTTCTCCACCTTTTGTACTTTTATAAAAGTGCAATATGATGTCATACAACGTCATACACACGGCCAATCCAGTGTTTCTAAAAAAAGTTGCATAAAGGGCTTAAACTTTTGAGACAGCGTTTCTTCAAGAAAAAAGAAATAAAAATAAAAATATTTTTTATTTTAACCACCCAAAATAGCTTATTTTATTTTATTTTGATTAAATGTCGAGTATTTATTGTAAATTACCATAAAATATTTTCTTCTTCAGTTATTTTAAACCAGATTTGCAGAGTGCTTAAACTTTTGAGACAGACTATATAAAGAAATTTATATGAAAAACAAAATAAGAATGAATCCAACATACAAACAAGAATGCAGCAGTTTTCTGTTATAGTTTGAAATGTTTGTCAAGCTGTTTTAATATAAGATTTCAATACAATTATTATTATCAATACAAAAAATCTCAATGCAGCAGGACATAAAAAAAAAAAAAGATTACTCACTTAGATAAATCGCTTAACAATTTACATACCCATTGGTTTATCTTTAGCATCTGAAGTGAAACGACAGATGAGACTATCATCAGCAGTGGACCACATTTTAAACTGAAAAAAAGAAATAGTTTTATTATAGAAGTTTTAAAGTGTTATCAACATAAAATTCATAAAAGAATGAAAAAGAAGCAAAATATACTCACTATCTAATAAATGCGCAAAAGCAATACAAAATCAACAATCAAAAACATTAATAATAATAATAATAATAATAATAATAATAATAATAATAGACATTGAATTAAAAAGAAAAAAAATGCTTACATTGTGAATAGGGTGTCAATGATTTTAATCAGTGATTTTAACCAACTGTTTTTTTTAAAATCATTGATTAAAATCATAAATTTTCTAAATGTTTAAAATGACATAAAAAAGTATTACAATCTAAGATGAACATAATTTCGAAAGTTTCTGTGGGTATTTTGCCTTATGAATAAACAACAACAACAAAAAAAAAAAAGAGCTTCAAATAATTGTTTTAAGCTTAATTCCTTAGGCTTGTAAAACATTAAGTACAGTAAGTTTGTAAAAACCAAGTTTTTATCTGGCATAAAATGAATTTCGTTTAAAAATTATATTTAAATTATTATATGTTTTGCTATGTCATAATTTCCTTTAAATAATCAAATTATTCATTATTTTATATGAAATAATAATTTTCTGCAAGTAAAAGAATAAATAGCCAGTATTTTCTCATTCTATTTTTGCAATAATAGATTTACAGCAAATTGGAGCTACAGAAAAATGAAAGAATGACATCAGCTGTACAGCTATAATAAAATAATGTATAAGAGAAAAAGAACTAACTGGTATTTAATTGGCATAAAAAGGCACAGAAAAAGCTTCTTCAGTAGAGGTTGAATAAATGGTTTTTAAAATTTGTATCCACCAAATAAAATAAAATAAAATAAAATAAAAAGGGTAAAGATTGAAAAGGCAGCAAAACATTTTTTTTTTTTTTTTAAATTTGAAACACTGAATGCTAATAATCCTCATTGAGTGATAATAATGCTGGCATTTAATATTTTGATGATTTTAGCTATAACTGATTATTCTTATATTTAATCATGTTGTATGTGTGTATGAATGATATTTAAATCTAATGTAACTTGTAATGTCATAATTTCCTTTACATAATCAAATTATTCATTTATATATATAAAATAAGTATAGCAAGATTTAAGGATTGGAGAACTTATACCGGGAAAAATTAATGAAGTGACGATTCTCTCGAAAAATATTCCGATTGAATCCAAACCTGAAAATTCAATTTTGAAAATAGTACAAGTTAACTATCCCAAAATCTCTCTATATGGCGTAATCTCAAGTGGCAGTAACATTGCGTTGTGAAATAAGATAAATTAAAAAGGTTAAAATTTAATGTTGGAATATTAGAATTTAAGTTAAAAGCTTAATTGTAAAATTTAAGAATGATAAACATTTTCACCAAAGTTGATCCATCTGAAATAGGTGAAATGTAAATTAAGAAAATAAATAACTCACCAAATAGATGACACACATAGATTTATTTTGAAGCAGAAAGAGCACTCACAAAATATTAATACGAAAAGAACTTCATTTGATTATATCAATTCACAATTTTTCTTCTTTCACAATAATTCTTACCAGATAATTTTTAATAATAATTTAAATAATGAGAATACATTCAAAATGTATGATGTTCAGTCCTTTTAGATTAATTTAAAATGTTATTCGTTTAAATAAGTTTATTGTTTCAAAATTTAATGTTCGTCATTAAGGATGTTCATGAAGATTGAAAAACTGTCTCTAAAAAAAATTGCAGATTCTTTTACAAGGTAAACTCAGTTGTTGATGAACATAATTTTTTATACTTGAAGTAGTTATGATGCTATTGTTAAATGGAACAATTCAAGAAATGGAGGAGTTCATTGTTGGATTAGGAAAATAAATGATATGAACATTTTTCTTCTATCACGCTTGCATCTATCTAATGAGAACTCATTCAGGGATGTACGAAAATTCACAGACTGGCTCTCAGAAAACGCTGAAGAATGTAGGTTGGAGTTTTCCAACAAATATTAGTAGATACTCAGTAACGAAAGATCTTATCTCGGCTCCAGATGGCAAAATATAATGGCTATATCATTAATCTGCTGTCATGAACATCTCTCCACGGGTCTAGATGTCAAAATAGATTGGCAAGCATCAATCAATTTAATCCATCGTAAATACTCTTCAATAAATCAGCGATAGATAATAAATAGCTCAAGATGTCGAAAAGGGATGGTAACACTGCTCCGTTGCATCTAAAAAATCTTAGTATCTTTATCTCTCGAGAACATCACAACAAATTTCCACCCACTAAGTGGAGAACTTCATCCAGTGCTGGAAAAAACTCAACTGCCGCCAGGCCAGAGGCCTGACAGCTTTAAAAAACGTTGTTCGATGATCAAACGAATCTGGAGAAGTGATTCTCCTTCAATACTCAAAGTACGATCTCTCTCTGAGATTTGAAATCTCCGCCAATCAGAAAAGAGCATCTCCCAACGGTTCCGAATCTAACTGTCGCGCTCGTGACACCACCTGATGCATTTTTTGAAGAAGCTCACCCACGCGGTCAAAGTCAAATATTAACTGTTGACGACACGTCATTGCGAATGTTCTATGAGCTTCTATCTGTCACCTTGAATCGGACTGATAATGACCTTGCCTCTCGTGAGTCACTGACCCAGCTACAAATGCACGGGAACTAGGAAATAACGCCTGCTTGTTTACCCGAAACATCTAAATACTCATCAATGGCGTCTGATCGCAAATCTCGACGAAATTCAAAACAGAAAAAACGAAAGTAATTAAAAATCTATAACTGCCAAACTAATGGATGAAAACAAATGAAATTTTAGCAATTCTAAATAAAATTAAAATTTCTTTCCACCAGATATGTTTTTGAAAGTAAAATATTTAAATTAAGAAATTTTGAAAAATGATTATTGGACTTAGAAATTTTGCAATGATATATGGAAAAGTTCGTTATTCTGAAAGAATTTGCCTGAATTAAAATAAATGAATTTGAACTTTCTGAAAAGAATAAAATTAACAATTAACCAATTTTGTAATCAATATTATTAAAAAGGAAATACACTATATTTTAGAATAATTTATTAAATTTAGACTGTGTGTTATTTAAGAAAAATGGACATTATTTAAAAGTTAGAAAAAGTAAGTCAGAAATATTTTTATTTTAGATCATTTGAAATGAAGTTTAATTAATATTGCAAAATGAATAAAATGTAAATTAAATTTGGAATGAATATCCTAAAACATATGTAATGGAAAGATTCTGAAATTAAATTATACTCTCACCAAAAGTAAACAATTTAGAAAGAATGTTTGATTTAAAATGCAAAAAATGAAATTTAGCTTAATTAATTTAAATGAATTTAATGAGTTTAATTAAATTGATGAATAAATTAAAGTTAAATGTAAAATACTGAATAAATTAAGAGTCAAATTTTTAAATCATAACATTTTACCTCCAGAAAATGGAAAAAAAAAAGAGAAAAAAAAATTTTAAGCCAAAGGGATAAAAAAAAAATGAACTGAACATCTTACCAACACAAAATCTGCATCACATTGATTCATCCGTACAAATTGTAATTGCATCAATTGTAGATATAACTCTACGTACATAATATAAAATACAGCAAAATGAACGAATATGTGAATCAAAAATCAAAACCTACAACATGTATTTTATAAATACAATTTTAAACCATACATCTCCCTGAGATTTGTTTGCCGAGTTGTTACAAATAGAATCAGCAGTATGATTACATTCAAAAAACAATAAGTAGATATATATATGAGAGATAAAAATTATATACACAATGCCAACAAATTCAAAATTCAAAAGTAAATGATTGATTATATAAACACAGATTCAAATACATTAACAACATGAAACATAAGGATAAATAAGAATACTAATTTATACATAGGAATATGAAATTTATTGCACAAAACATTTTAATTGTATTGCAGGTATTTCTATTGCAGTTATTATCCAAACATAATTTTAAGAAAACATTAAAAAAAATTTTATCTGAGATATCCAATGTGCGAACCCAAAAAAATTTTAATTTATATACAATATTACATTCCTCAAATGAAGTAACCTCTCAAAAGCAAGTAAAAATATATTGCACAGAATTTAAAAAAAATAAAACAGTTTCAAAATAACAGGATGTAAAAATTGCTGCTGGTATGTGATGCTGAGACAAATAACCATCATACTTCATACAATCATCATATTTGTTAAGTCTACAAATTCTAAATTGAGAAAAGCGTGAACACACCTCAACTGAAAAAGTAGTAGTGTCCGAAAGATTTAATTTAATCTTAAAAGTTATTTATTAGTAGAACTTCAAAAGAAGTCTAGGACACATCAAATTTACAAATAAAAATTTTCCCATACATTATGCAACAGCTGCACCTTGAAGGATTTGTCAGAAGGGCAGATTTGTGTAATTTTAACCCCAAACTAGCTGAATTTCCCTTCCGTGTGTGCTCACTGTAAACTTTAGGAGAGAAAAAAAAAAAAAAACACAAACAAGAAAAAACTTAGAGCAATTGCTCCATCGTATTCTTATAAAACAATCTCTCACTGAACCATGTAGGTATGCGCATTTAATAGAGATTTAAAAAAAATTCTTTATCCTCTTTCTCATTTCTTTTAATTTATTTTGATATATTTCTTTATATATCAATTATCTTTTAAATATACAAATTTGTCTCAAAATTTTCCTCATATTATTTTTTATTTCTTTCCTTCTACTATCATGTTGTTATCTGTAGAAATAAAATAAATTTTCGGATCCATTAATAATACAAAAAAAAATTACATCACACCAATCAGCTAATTTCTGAAGCAAATGTATAGAATTCAAACAAAATAATTTCCCTTGAAGAATGGCAAGATAAAATAAATATAAGAACTGAATGTGGTGACATTTTGTGATAATAAAATTTAAATATATAACAAACAATAGTAAATCTTTGATGTAGTTAGCCATATTTCTAAGTAAATATTAAATAAGATGATGAAAGTTCATGAAGAATTAAAGTTCATAAAATTAGTCGTCAATTCAGATTGGACACACCTGACATCACCCTGGCCAGTAGTGCATCAGGTGATATGAACAAAATAAATGACCAAAGGAAGTATATATAGTCACCACGCTATTGCACCAGTAAAATTTAAAATATATATATATATAAATAGTTGTAGATATAACATATTGCAGAAGAAAAATATATACAAATAAGTACCATTCTAAAGGAAATAAATCTATCCAAAAACTAACACATATACTAATACCCTGCGTGAATGAGTTTCGTTACATTCACCTTAATTTCTTTGCCTGTCTGATCATTGATATGTTTTATCAAATAATTATCACCCCTGAATGCTCCAATGATTCTATATGGACCAGAGTTTTTAGGTTTAAAAGTTGTTGAAGGTATTAAATTTTTAAGATATACAGTATCACCAATGGATAGTTTTGGAGGAGAGCGACCTTTCAGAAATTTTTCATTCAAGCTAAAATATTTTTGTTCATTTTGCTTGACAAAATTTCTAGTGGTCTTGATATGCTCTTGCAGTTGTTGAAAATATACAGGGGGATCCTGTACAGACCGTGGAGGTAAAAAGCTATCCATAGGTAAATTAACATCTCTACCTAAAAATAATTGAGCTGGAGTGAAATTAGTTACTGCATGTTTACTGCTGTTATAATGAAGAACATAAAATTTTAGCCTATCTGACCATTCTATAACATTATCTGAGAGCGATGCAACCGACTCTTTAAGAGAGCGATGGATCCTCTCCAAAAGACCATTTGATCTCGGAAAATAAATTGAAGAATTTCTTTGCTTTATATTAAGAGTTTTTAGGAATTGATCAAACAAATCAGATTTGAAGTTTTTTGCATTATCTGATAAAATAAATTTAGGTATACCATATCTAGAAAAATAAGAATTTAGAGCTTTAATGATGGATGGAGAAGTTACATTGGTTAAAGGTACTGCTTCTAGAAAGCGTGAATAATGATCAACAATAGTAAGAATGAAAAATTTCCCATCATGAGATCTTGGAAGCTTTCCCACTATGTCAATCGCTATCATCTCACCAGGGGCTAAATCACTCTTAGGAATGAATGCGGGTTTGGTATTAGTCTGTTTACTCTTATGTGGTAAACATTTATCACAACTATTGACAAAATTCTGAACATCTTGCACCATCCCATTCCAAAAATAATTCTTTTGCACCATATCTATAGTCTTAGCAATTCCAAAATGTGCTTGATGAGCTAAAGCAATACAACTGTTGACTAAAGTTTTGGGAATAACTATTTTCTTACTTCTATTTACATTGCCTCTCGTTTTTTCTTAGCAAACATTATTAAATCATTATCTGGGTTAATAGAATAGTTAGGATTAGTTTTTTCTTTAGCAATTATTTTATCTCTGATGTCTTTAAGTTTAGTATCATTTAATTGTTCTTTAAGAATATTTTCAGTAGTTAAGGAATTATTAGTAGGTATGAAAATATTTAATGAATTTACATAAGCATTTGGATTATCAGATCTATCAATGACACGTGAAAGAAAATCAGCTGGATTTTTGAAACCTGGAATATGCTCAACCCTGTAGTTAAAACCTTGTAGATACATACACCATTTAGTTATAATTTCAGTCTGCTTCTCTAGATTAAGATGATAAGTTAGAGCTTTTGCATCAGTTAAGATTTTAAATTGTCTACCATAGAGAAATTCATGAAAATGTTTGATCGAAGCATAAATGGCATAAAATTCTCGTTTAATTGAAGGATATTTTGATTCTGCAGGATTTAGTTTTTTAGAAAAAAATTCAATAGGATAAAATTTATTGTCATGAACTTGCATAAGAATTCCACATATAGCTTGCATTGAGGCATCTGTAACTAAACAAACCTCCTTACTATCGTCGAAGTTCTTAACAGTAGGACTATTTAATAATATACTTTGAATTTTAAGAAAGGAATCATTACACTCTTTACTCCAATTAAATTTTGTACTCTTTTTTGTGAGATTAACTATGGGATGAACAATTTCAGCAAAATTAAAAATGAGATGTCTAAAATAGTTAACCATACCTAGAAAACTCTGTACTTGTTTAACATTTGTGGGAACAGGAAATTTGTTAATTTTGTTAACATTATCAGTTGCTGGTGAATGACCATTGGCATGTAATTTAAAACCAAGGTAAGTAATTTCTTCTTTGCAAATCTGAAGCTTGGCTGGGTCTAAAGTTAAATTAAATTCTCTCAACCTATTGAATACTTTCTGCAGCCAATCCAACATTTCCTCAAGAGTATCTGCAGCCACAATGATATCGTCCAAAAAATATTGAACATGTTGTCCTTTAAGAGGATGTAAACAGTTATTTATCACTGTGTGGAAATAGCTAGTTGAATTCACAAGTCCAAAAGGCATTCTGGTAGGGGCAAAATTCCCAAATTCAGTAGCAAATGCTAATTTAGACCTATCTTTCTTATTTAAAAGAATTTGAAAAAATGCAGCTTTGAGATCAAGAACAGTATAGTATTTTTTACCTGCAATGTTTTGCATAATATCGTTGATTCTGGGTAAGCATATTTTATAAGGTTCAGTAATTGCATTTAAAAGTCTATAATCTATAACCATTCTGAATTTAAGTTTGGATGGATCATCAGTTGGAAGAGATTTCTTTTTCACAAAAATGACTGGAAAACAATAATTTGAAGATGAATTTTCAATTATGCCTGCTTCTAAAAGTGAAGCAATCTCCTGTCTGGCAAAGTCCTTAGCAATTCTCGGAATAGGGTAAGGTTTTGTTTGTAAAGCAAAATCATGAAGCAAATTAAATTCAGGAACATTATCTGTGCACCCTAAGGTTTGATATAACGTAGAAAATACTGCAGAGTTTTTCATTAAAATATTCAATACACGTTTTCTATCTGTCTCTGATAAATGATTAACTTGAAAATTATCCACACTTAATTGCTCTTTCCTAAGTTGCAACATATCCTGAGTCGCCAATGAATTAACTTGAAAAGTTTGAGAATCTCCATGTTTAGAAATTTGATCGTTATTAACTGATTTTAAATATCCTAATTTTACTCTTTTATCCAAGATTACTTTTTTGCTATTGTTATTATGAATATAAATTAAAATAGAGTTGTTATCATTAGATTCATGGAGACTAATTTAAATTTAGAGGTAATTTAGTGGTAGATGGACAAAATAAATAATTTGATGAGCTGTTAAGTTTATGAAAAGTTCTAAGTTTAATTATTTTGCCTTGGTTTGGTCTTAGAATTACTCTATGTTTAGGTCTTACATAGTTTTTGGTGTTGTCAGAATTATATTGAACATTTGAGTTGACATTAGCATTAGTATCATTAGAAGAATTAGTATCAGCCATCTGAGAATTAATATTAGAAGTATTATTATCAGAATTTAGAGAATTATTTAAGTTATCAGAATCATTAACAGTAATATCATTAGTTGAAGAGTTTTGTATGGAATCAGGATTTTTATTGTCAAAAGGAAAAGTTAAGTTGCCCATGATAAGTTTAGAATTGGCAGAATCTAGTAAAACTTTGTTTCTATTGAGAAAATCATAACCTAAGATAATTTGATATTTAGAGTGCCAATTATCATGAGTCACAAAAAAAAACATTATGGAACCATGCATTCTTAATTTTAAAATTAAGTTGTACAGCTGAGAAATATGGAATTGAAGCATTATTAATTGTTTTAATATTGACTGACCTAGAAAGAAAATTTAATTTTATGTATTGTTTAAGTATTTCAATGGTTTTTGGTTGAATTAAGGATAAATTAGCACCAGTATCTAAAAGAGCATAGAACGAATTCTTACCAAAATGAAGATTAATTAGTGGTAGGGCAGAAGCATCCACCTTACAAGACATTAAATATTTTGAGTTAACATTAGAAATAAAAGTATCAACACCCTCAAACTCATTAAAAGAACATTTATCATCAAGGGTCCTGTGAAATTGAGGGGAAAATTTTGAATGATGCCCAGAACCCCTTAAAAGTTTAAATTCCTACGATGACTGCGATTATATGGCCTGAAATTTCCGTGATTCCTGCCTCTGTTGTATCTTGGTACAAAGTTTCCTCTGCGATTGCTATTGCCTCTAGAAAAATTTCCCTGATTACGGTTGAAACCTGGAAAATTACCACCCTGACTTGGAGAATTTTGAATATGTGGAGATAAGTTAGCCTGACTGTTTAACTGACCATCATCTCTCCTCAAGCTACTCCCATGACTGTATGATTGTGGAAAATACCAGCAATCTTTAGTCCTATGCGGCTTATTGCAAATATGGCAAACGTCCTTATCTTCCTTTAATTTTTTTAACTGGTCCGCCATATCTAGCAACATTTTATTCGAATCAACCTGCTGTTTTAATAATACCTGAATTAAAGAATCCTGGGTATTTTGACTCGTGGATGGAATAGCATTTATATTATTAACCATAAACGCCTGCTGCTCAAAAGCCTTCTCAATATCCATAGCCTTAGCGACTAGATCCTCAAAATTATCTGTCCCAAACTTCAAAACTTCAGTTTTGATATCTGATCTTAGGGCCTCTAAAAATTTTGTAAACATAAGGTTCATTTTAAGAGCCTTCATTTGCGGAATATCCTCATTATTGGGGACCATCAGATGTACAATCTTTCTGATCTCATCAGAAAGTTCCTTAACAGTCTGCTTGGGACGTTGGCAAGTAGTGGAGTATTTATATGAGGCCTCCTGAAAAGTCTCCTCCTTTTTGAATCTATCCCTCAGAAGCCTGACTAAAGCGTCAAAATCCTCCTCATTCCTAGCAATTGGGTCTCCAGAAATAAATTCCTCAGCCTTATCGCGACAATGCAGTCTGAGCAAAAGTACTCTACTCTCATTATTCAAGTGCTGAATGTTACAAACATCAGCAATGTGCCTAATGAAGAAAGATACATTTTCATCCTCCTTCCCGTGAAATTTTGGCAAAGAAGCAAGCAATGCCTGAAATTGGATATCATGGTTGTTCATGTTTATCCAAAAAAAAATTTATACACCTCCCCAAAAATTATTATTATTTAACAAATCTCAAAAATTTTCTCGCCTATCTATTGCAATCCCAAAATTTTTTTTTGCACTAAAATGAAATGATAATAGAATATAAATAAATATGAAATATATTTCAAAGATGTTCAAAGAAATTAAATTCCTTATCAATTTCAATAATAAAAGTACCAAAATATTTCCATAATCACATATAAATAATTAAGAAAAACACTGGAGAAATGATAAAAAATAAATATAGCACATGGATATCCAGATAAAATAAAAATGCTAAATAATTTAAGACATATGTACACTTCCTAATCTTAGAAATCGATCATCAAATTGCATTATTAAATTCAAGATTCTCTTCAACATTTGAAAAAAAATTTTTTTTTATCTGCAAAGTACTATCAATATCTCAAATATAATATAAACTCAAAATTATTTATAAAATAACATCATATCTACCACTGGATCAACTGAATAATAAGATTATTAAAATAATTTGAAAAAAAAAATAACACTTTATAAGTTATTGACTATTATTTTCACACTAAATAAACTGAGAGTAAAAAAAAAATTTACTTTAAGTGCCGTTTCCAACTACGGTAAAAAAAAATTAACTTAACTCAAATTAATTACTTGAGTCACTAAAATACAGCACAAAAAGAGTCATAAATAATAATAAATAGTATCGTAACCACCATCCTAACTGGTACACGTCGCCAATTAAATATTAATAACCCAAGAAAAAGACTGTGTCGATGGCACCAATTAAATATAGCGAGATTTAGGGATCGGAGAACTTATACCGGGAAAAATTAATGAAGTGACGATTCTCTCGAAAAATATTCCGATTGAATCCCAACCTGAAAATTCAATTTTGAAAATAGTACAAGTTAACTATCCCAAAATCTCTCTATATGGCGTAATCTCAAGTGGCAGTAACATTGCGTTGTGAAATAAGATAAATTAAAAAGGTTAAAATTTAATGTTGGAATATTAGAATTTAAGTTAAAAGCTTAATTGTAAAATTTAAGAATGATAAACATTTTCACCAAAGTTGATCCATCTGAAATAGGTGAAATGTAAATTAAGAAAATAAATAACTCACCAAATAGATGACACACATAGATTTATTTTGAAGCAGAAAGAGCACTCACAAAATATTAATACGAAAAGAACTTCATTTGATTATATCAATTCACAATTTTTCTTCTTTCACAATAATTCTTACCAGATAATTTTTAATAATAATTTAAATAATGAGAATACATTCAAAATGTATGATGTTCAGTCCTTTTAGATTAATTTAAAATGTTATTCGTTTAAATAAGTTTATTGTTTCAAAATTTAATGTTCGTCATTAAGGATGTTCGTGAAGATTGAAAAACTGTCTCTAAAAAAAATGGCAGATTCTTTTACAAGGTAAACTCAGTTGTTGATGAACATAATTTTTTATACTTGAAGTGAGATGCTATTGTTAAATGGAACAATTCAAGAAATGGAGGAGTTCATTGTTGGATTAGGAAAATAAATGATATGAACATTTTTCTTCTATCACGCTTGCATCTATCTAATGAGAACTCATTCAGGGATGTACGAAAATTCACAGACTGGCTCTCAGAAAACGCTGAAGAATGTAGGTTGGAGTTTTCCAACAAATATTAGTAGATACTCAGTAACGAAAGATCTTATCTCGGCTCCAGATGGCAAAATATAATGGCTATATCATTAATCTGCTGTCATGAACATCTCTCCACAGGTCTAGATGTCAAAATAGATTGGCAAGCATCTAATTCTGCTGGTTCAATTTAATACATCGTAAATACTCTTCAATAAATCAGCGATAGATAATAAATAGCTCAAGATGTCGAAAAGGGATGGTAACACTGCTCCGTTGCATCTAAAAAATCTTAGTATCTTTATCTCTCGAGAACATCACAACAAATTTCCACCCACTAAGTGGAGAACTTCATCCAGTGCTGGAAAAAACTCAACTGCCGCCAGGCCAGAGGCCTGACAGCTTTAAAAAACGTTGTTCGATGATCAAACGAATCTGGAGAAGTGATTCTCCTTCAATACTCAAAGTACGATCTCTCTCTGAGATTTGAAATCTCCGCCAATCAGAAAAGAGCATCTCCCAACGGTTCCGAATCTAACTGTCGCGCTCGTGACACCACCTGATGGATTTTTTGAAGAAGCTCACCCACGCGGTCAAAGTCAAATATTAACTGTTGACGACACGTCATTGCGAATGTTCTATGAGCTTCTATCTGTCACCTTGAATCGGACTGATAATGACCTTGCCTCTCGTGAGTCACTGACCCAGCTACAAATGTGCGGGAACTAGGAAATAACGCCTGCTTGTTTACCCGAAACATCTAAATACTCATCAATGGCGTCTGATCGCAAATCTCGACGAAATTCAAAACAGAAAAAACGAAAGTAATTAAAAATCTATAACTGCCAAACTAATGGATGAAAACAAATGAAATTTTAGCAATTCTAAATAAAATTAAAATTTCTTTCCACCAGATATGTTTTTGAAAGTAAAATATTTAAATTAAGAAATTTTGAAAAATGATTATTGGACTTAGAAATTTTGCAATGATATATGGAAAAGTTCGTTATTTTGAAAGAATTCGCCTGAATTAAAATAAATGAATTTGAACTTTCTGAAAAGAATAAAATTAACAATTAACCAATTTTTTAATCAATATTATTAAAAAGGAAATACACTATATTTTAGAATAATTTATTAAATTTAGACTGTGTGTTATTTAAGAAAAATGGACACTATTTAAAAGTTAGAAAAAGTAAGTCAGAAATATTTTTATTTTAGATCATTTGAAATGAAGTTTAATTAATATTGCAAAGTGAATAAAATGTAAATTAAATTTGGAATGAATATCCTAAAACATATGTAATGGAAAGATTCTGAAATTAAATCATACTCTCACCAAAAGTAAACAATTTAGAAAGAATGTTTGATTTAAAATGCAAAAAATGAAATTTAGCTTAATTAATTTAAATGAATTTAATGAGTTTAATTAAATTGATGAATAAATTAAAGTTAAATGTAAAATACTGAATAAATTAAGAGTCAAATTTTTAAATCATAACAATAAGCATAACAAGTATAATAATTTTCTGCAAGTAAAATACTAATAGACAGTATTTTATTTTCTCATTTATCTTTTGCAATAATAAATCTATAGCAAACTCATTTTCATAATTTTTTTTATTAGCATACACATACATGTGTGGGTTTAAATTTAGGCGATTAACAGTAATTTTTCTAAGTACAAATGCAAAACCAGTTGCAAATGATATTTGTTTTGTTATTCGAGCTACTAATTAAATTACTTATTCACAGTTTTTTTTTAAATTTTGTAATTACTTACTGTTCTCTCTCGGCTATTTTTCAAGTGCCCAGCACCTTGCCCTTTTTAAAATTGGCAAAATGCACCTTGCTTTTTTAAAAATATAGGAAACACAGTAAAAAGAGGCCAGGACGGGCAAAGTAGTCAGTCACCCAATATAATAACGTCACCAGAGCTCTGGCATTGTACGATTTGTGGTCAAACTATTTTGTTTGATGGCAGTGAGTAACAAGGCAATCGTTGAACAAGGTGGTTCCATGTTTCATGATTTTAGAGCGGGTTTTCCAGTTTTTGAAGTTTGTGATCTAAGATAAGGGACTTATATTACATACAATTAACAATAACCTGTTGTACTTGCATTTATTTACTGAATGTGTAAGGAAAGAGCAACTCAGCTTCACACTGGTGGATGAGTGGTCGCTGACTGTTCATTAGTTTCTGCTGTAGAAAGTATTTTCTGTCATGGCTCCCAAACGGGCAAAGTAGTCAGGGTAGTGGCCATTTGGTTGGATCAAGTGGTGAAGGTTGTATCAGGTGCAATGTTTGTCATTTCTGGGCTCATGAGGCCTGTTCACTTTGCGAAGAAGATGACGTGGAGTTCATTTGTGAAAAATGCAGTGTTTGATTTTGATTTATAATTTTTTATTTGAGTTTGTCAAACCCCTATTGGATTTTCATACCATTTTCAATCTTTCATTATGTTTCATACGATTTGTTATGACAATAAAAATGTTTTAATCATTTAAATAGTGTTTTAAATTTTTTTACATCTGTCGGGCAAAGTGGCCATGAAGTGACCACTTTGCCCTGCCTCCCCCCCCTACAGTGAAATTCATGTTTAGTTGTACCCAGTGATTTATTGTAAAAACTTCCCCATACCACAATATTTCTAAAACTGTGTGCCCAAGAACTTGAAAAAAAAAAAAAAAAAAAGAACTTTATTTCTTTAGAAAAACAGATTATTAAATCATGTTGTATACTAATTATATTTTTCAATTTGTAATTTATAAAATCATTAAAAACTAATGTCATTTGATTTATTATATTACAAAATTACATACTTTTTTCCCTCCTTACATCATTACTAAAAACGTTACTAAACTACTCCTCTTGAAATAATGCCCTTTTCTACTGAACTATTGCCCTTTTTCGGAAGTAGCCCCCTTTTCTTTTTAGAATGAATACTAAATTTTTAATTATCATTTTAGTAATTAAGGCATAAAAATATATATTCTTTTACTAATTAGAGAATTAATTGTTTAATAATTATTAATTTTAAGCAATGCTAACAATTTAATATTAAATATAATAGTTTTATAAAAATAGTTTATTTATTTATAATAATAGTTTTAATAAATGTAAATATCAATAGTATTTAATATAGTTTTACATAATGTTATTGTATGCTACTAACTAATAATTATAATTTTATTAATTAAAGCATAAAAACAGATTACGTTAATAATCAGAGGATTAATTGTTTTGGAAACCTAAAATTCTTGGTAGCTAATCTGTATTTTAACAAAGGGGAAAGAATAATAAAATTCTGATTTATTTTAAAATTCTATGAATTATACACACGAGGCCAATACATAGCTATGAGAGCAGAATGTTCATTCAAATTGTCAGTGTAGGACTTATGGGATAAAGTTTATTATTAATATGTATATTCCAATGAGATACATATTTATGAAAAATTATGGCTTTAGTATATAGTTTCATGTCGTGATATGATGTCTTACGGCTTATAGTACTGACAGTTTTCAGTTTCAACTTCTTCCAATTTATTATCAAAAATCCCAACATTATCAGATATCCAGAAGAAATGTACATATAATTCTTAGAATTCAACATTTCATCAGAAATGGGTAATCAGAAAGACTGCAGGTGCTTGCACAATGGTTGTACACTATTTATGGTTTAACAAGAACGAAAAATCATGCATCAAGCATAGATTATGTAACACTTTCCAACGCTTCCAAAATAACTTCACAAATCATTACCGTTTAATAAGTTGAAAGACAAAACATCTAAGTATACAATTTGGAAAATGCATAACATATTTAACAACGCAATTTCAGGAATTTCCAACATATATTTCCAGCATATACAATATTCGGAAAAATATCCGAATACTTTTATTCATCCCTGTATATGATCTATAGATTTGTATATATACTACATAGGATGCTAAATTTTAGTTTAGTTAGAAACGCGTAGCACAGTTTAAAATTCTCCTTCTGGAGTTTGTCAATAAACGGAAATGTGTTCGCAAACTTTTATGCTGCCCTGTATATGAAATACAGAATTTATACACACCAAGTAATAGACAAAAAGTGAGTTAAATTTAAAATCGCGTTCAGTAACTTAAAACGCACTTTCAGGAATTATTGTTAACAGAGAGTAGAGAATTCTTTTGTGTGTCCCTGTAAATGAACGATGACTGCTATACATACAATATTCTGTAGTAAGCCTCTTGTAATGCACCTTAGTGATATATATAAATTTCAATGCATTTAAAATAGTGAAACATTATTTAAATAAACCGCAAACGATTTTTCTCCATAGACGTAATGTAACGGAATTATTTTGACTGTCCCTGTAAAGTAACTATAAGTGCTATGTACACCCTATTCCATATTAAGCTTCTTGTAATGCACCTTAGTGATATATATCAATTACAATGTATTTGAAATTGTGTAACATCATTAAAATAAACAGCAAATGATTTTTTCCCATAGACCGTAATGTAACGGAATTCTTTTGAGTGCCCTGTAAAAAAACTATAAGTGCTACACGCTTCAGCTGAAATAGGGAACATGCTATAGATAATGACAACAACATATAAAAATTGCAGGGCAATCTGAGCATATTTACGGGAGTTAGAACACGGACAGACGGCAGACAAACCGAAGTCATAAACACTTTTCAACTAGGTTGGAAAGTGTTAATAAAAAATGACTGCAACTAGAAGAATAGAATTTTCATCATTATTCAGGTTCAAGCTAACAGTGAAAATACTCGTGGAAACACCACTAACATAGTGAAACTTACCATAAAATTTCTCAGTATATTGGTTGCAGCTAAATTGTGTATATTTAACCAATATTTTGGTGAAACACTGTACATTATTTTTAACAGTGTAAGTAAAGAAGATTAATTTATTATATACAGTTAAATATATTTAGCCATGCTTTAATATAATTCATTGTTACTGGAGTTAAACAGAAAAAAAAAATCAAATAGCTTTATATACAAATAAAAATATTAATTACTTGTGTTTTCCATTGTTCAACAGAAACACCAGAATTACATAGCACCAAGCATCTCTTTCGAACAGTACAACAAGCAGTAACACCAACTAAAGATTTGCCAGCACCTGAAAAGAAAAAGAAAAAACTCTCAAGAAGTGACATAAGGATATAGGTATATAAGCATCGAATTTGGGTTCACCAATAGGATATTTTTTTTTATTGTTTTCTACAATGTTTTGATTATTTCAATATAATGTAGGATCCACATTTACTATGACTCTGATTGATTTTTGTTTGAATGTGTTACACAAGATAAGAAACACAGGTTTATTTAGCAAATTTTAATACAATTCAATTATATATATATTTTTTCTTTATATGAAGCAATCATAACACCATCATATTTTTTACACATGTCTTATTTTATTTTTCACATATTAATACATATAAAAATTATAATGGTGTTATGCTTCTATAAAAAAAAAAGAAGGATCAAATTGACATAATTGAAATACATTAAAATTTGATAAATGAATCCATGTTTCTGATCTTGTATAACACATTTAAACAATCTTCACACAAAAATTTGTCAGAGAAACAGTAAACATAAACTCTAAATTATGTTGTAAAATAATCAAAACATATTAGGAAAAAGAAAAAAAAATGACCCTATGTGGGATTGGACAAAGATCAATGCTTATCTTCCCATCTCCTTTGAGAAAAGACATTAATAAATGTCAATTCAGCTTAAAAAGAAAATAGTTTTAAGACAATAGTTATTTATTATAAAAAAGGTTGAAGCAATCTCTCAAAATCAGACAAATTCAACACAAAATTGGAAAAGGTGCTTAAACTTGTAATTTCAATCCTTTCTTCTATTTTTTCCCATTCAGAAATATATAAACTTTTCACAAAGTAGAAGTGAGATAAAACTCAGTTTATTAAAACTATATCCAAAACTAGTAGTCTTTTCTGAAAAAGGCAAGAATTTTATTTACAAATTGATATTAACAGATAAATAGATGAAAAAAAAATCGGTATGAATGAAGAATTTTTAAGCAGATTAAACATCTTTAATTTTATAAATTGACATATAAACACATACTTTATTAAAAAAAAAAAAAAACAAGAGGGGGAAATTCTGCTATAAGGCCGAATATAGATTGCCACACACGGCTTTTATTTAAAAAATAAATAAACTAGCTGTAACTCAGAATAAATAAAAATCCCTGACGGCTCGGCCTACAGGCACAGGTAGATTTCGAAGACGCAGAACGTGGGGCGCCTGTTTGTCGGGAATTGCGGAAGAAATGACCTTTTTGCGATGATGCTGCAGTTGGAACCGCCTACTTCAAAACCAAACTTGCTTGCAGGCGGAGCCAGCAAGGATTTTTTTTTTTTTGGTTATATTTTATGCTATATATATTTTTTTTTTTTTTTTGCTTGTTTTGAAATTTTGGGAATTGACGAAGTTATGAATTTTTTTCTTCTAAAATCCCCCTTCCCTCCCCCCCTTAAGGCAATTTTTAATTATATCAAAAATCTGTCATACATAAGTTTTTGGCCCTGTTCCTAGAAGTAATAACAACTTTAAACGGATTCGATACGTATCATAATTAAGAAATTATGGTTTTTTTCTGTTTTCTTAAAAAGCCCCCCCCCCTGGTTCGATTTTGCCCATTAACGAACTTGACCGAGATTTTATGCCCCTTGATTTTATGTATCAGTTTCGAAAAGATGCGGGAGGTGGAACCGCCTACTTCGAAAAATAACTTGTTTGCAGGCGGAGCCGGCAGGGATTTTTTTTGTTTTTAATTTTTTTTGCTATAACGGTTGGTCCTATAAAAAACTTGTCAATATAAAAGTTTTAGATAATACTAAGAGGATTAATAATAAATTTACGCGGATTTGATATCTTGTGAATTGACGAAGCTATGATTTTTTTTCTTCTAAAACCCCAACTTTTTTCCCCCCTTGGGGCCATTTTTAATTATATCAAAAATCTGTCCTACATAAATTTTCGGCTCTTTTCCTAGAAGTAATAATAACTTTAAACGGATTCGATACGTATAATAATAAAGAAATTATAAGGATTTTTCTGTTTTCACAAAAGCCCCCCCCATTTCCCCCCCCCCTGGTTAGATTTTGCCCATTAACGAACTTGACCGAGATTTTATGACCCTTGATTTTATGTATGAGTTTGGAAGAGATTTATGCAGAATTTTTCCAGTTATCGTGGTCAGAAAAAAGTGACATAGATAGATAGATAGATAGATAGATAGATAGATAGATAAACTTTTGAACTGGGGGTGTTTTTGGGTTCTGGGAGTCATGATCGGCGTAGATCTGCAAAAATTTTTCAAAATTTCCAACTTAGGTGAGAATGTAATAGGTAGTATTTCTTACGAAATCTACCTAAAACGCAATGACAACAAACAATTTTAAAATATCTAAATAACAAATAAAAATTCCCCTGTTAAAGTGTTGAGTTGTTCAATAAACATTCGATTTAGAAAAATATTTTTCTACCACTGAGCAAATTTTTTTAATGAAATTTAATTCATGTTGCTATGGCAGCAGACGATAAAACGATATCTTTGGAATAAGGGAATAAATAGAAGAAAAAATTTTGTTGATGTTTGTGATAAAATGTTTTTCTTTATTTTTTAAAAATGTATATACATAATTCACTTTTATATTTTAACAGAATAATAAGTTTACTATAATTCGTTACTCATGCTATGGCCAGTATACACGATACACGTCGAGCCACATTGCCTTTATCATTATCTTTTTACGCGTAAAAGTTTCGCTACGGTACTCCATTGTGAAGTTTTGTAATTTTTGAAATCTAATATTTGAAAAACGACATAATCAATAGATTTGAAATTTATATAAAAAAAAATACATTTTTTTACCATTCTAACGCAGTTTGTAAAACAATTTTGTGACAAATACTTTTCGAGTTATTAATTTTTTAAGTAACTTCAAATGTTTCATTTTCCGAGATTAATCTGTGGCAACGATGGATTGCTGTGACTTTTCATAAACATGAAAAATGATAGAGATTGAAAGAATAAGCCACACTGTGTGTGGCTAAAAAAGAAAAAAAACAATAAATAAGGTTTATAATTACCACAAGGTAGAACAATGATTCCTGATCTGGCTCTACCATTACCAAACATTTTACGCAAGCTCTTTTCTTGGTAAGGCCGCAAAATAGCTATAGGTCTTAGATCTAAACTAACATAAACAGTAAAATCATGAAAATCAGAGAAAAAAAAAATTCTGTCAAATTATATAATTTTACTAATTAAGAAATACATTACGATCAAAATATGCAACTGTTGTTTTTTTATTTTCCTCGAGCACGCCTTTTGTATCTTCATTCAGTTTTTACTGTAACTTTGGTGGAATAAATGAGAGGGTATTTTGGCCAAGGCATACAATATAAAGAAGGCATACTCATTTGCTTATAATGTGTGAAGTCAATAATCAAGAGAATGCTATAACCTTTCTGACCAATCGTGCAAACCCTGCACCAAAACTGAAGTCTGACTCTGACCAATCAGCTCTCTGGGCAGGGCAGAAATCAGTTGATTCAATGGTAATTTCGGCAGGATTTGTGCTAAAACCCAGCCACGTTTTTTTGATAAAATGAATTGGCCTTTCTATAACTATGTAATCCACGTTCTGGCTTGACTAATGTTGTTTGCAGATACTTCTAAGCTTAATTTTTCTGTAGAAATTTAACCCTGCATCTAAAAAATATTAGACTTCAGTGTGAAATCCTCTCACGGGTCCACTGGTTAAAATTTAATGTTAGAATTAATAAATGCAATAATTTAATTTAATTGTGAAATGGGCAGTTCATTCTGACTGTGAGATACATTAATTAAGATATCAGATGTGCAGTGAGAAGTTCATTTAGACAGTGAAAATATTTTAATGTAAAGGGACATTTATGAGTTAATACGATCAACTTTCAGCCTAGCAAAGAGACAGAGATAATTTTACTTGGTGGCTTACTTAACTGTCTTTTTTTTGTATTTATTAGTATTTGGCTTAGCTGAGTGATTCTCCCAAAATTTTGACTTTTAAGTCCTTTACTAATATATATTTTTTGAGTACATATTCTAGGTTTTCTTTTATTTCTTATATTACAAAACATGCCATTGCATGATTGTATAACAATATTAACGTGATAAATAAGTGATGAACAATTTTGGGGTTCAAAATGCAGCATTAAATTCCTTACTGTCTCTTGTCCTGGTGCTGATTTTTAAGTCTGGAGCTGTCTGGATAAAATTGTTTCAAGAAAAGTAGTTCTACTTAATTATTTTTATGAAACTAGAACTGTTGTTTTATATGAATATATAATAAAAATTAGACCGCACACATTTTTACTTTGTTCTATCTTTAAAAGAAGAAAGTATGGGATTTATGAAAATTTTTACTTTCTTCTATCTATAATAGAAGAAAGTATTGTAATCGAAATTTTTTTCGACTTCCGGTTTTCAACGGATTTACACGTTTTAGAGGTCAGATATTCCAAAAAACATGTTTTTACAAAATGTCTGTCTGTCCGTCTGTGTGACTTCATTGTACTATCTAAAAGTGTATGATGTTATGCTTCAAATTGAACCAAATTTTTTTTCTATGTTTTTGGCTATGGCAAGCAGGTTCTATCAGAATTTGGGGATATTTTGACGAAAGGGGGCGCTGTGATCGATATTTTTGTTCCATTTTCGCTATTGTACCATCTAAAAGCGTATGATGTTATGCTTCAAATTGAACAAATTTTTTTTTCTATGTTTTTGGCTATGGCAAGCAGGTTCTGTCAGAATTTGGGGATATTTCGACGAAAGGGGGCGCTGTGATCGATATTTTTGTTCCATTTTCACTATTGTACCATCTAAAAGTGTATGATGTTATGCTTTAAATTGAACCAAAATTTTTTTCTATGTTTTTGGCTATGGCAAGCAGGTTCTATCAGAATTTGGGGATATTTCGAGGAAAGGGCGCGCTGTGATCGATATTTTTGTTCCATTTTCACTATTGTACCGTCTAAAAGTGTATGATGTTATGCTTCAAAGGGAACCACATTTTTTTTCTATGTTTTTGGCTATGGCAAGCAGGTTCTATCAGAATTTGGGGATATTTCGACGAAAGGGGGCGCTGTGATCGATATTTTTGTTCCATTTTCGCTATTGTACCATCTAAAAGTGTATGATGTTATGCTTCAAATTGAACAAAAAAATTTTTCTATGTTTTTGGCTATGGCAAGCAGGTTCTGTCAGAATTTGGGGATATTTTGACGAAAGGGGGCGCTGTGATAGCCATTTAAAGATTTAAAATTCAAAAAGATGTGCAAATTAAAAAAAATTAGAAATCCTAAAACTTTTTTTCGTTAAATGTTCGGCCTTGATCCGGAGCAGTTTTTGTTTTGCTTCTATCTTAAAAAAATGGCTGAGATAGAGCGGTTTGAAATTTTAGGGTGGCTGACATTTTCAAACAAGACAGCAGAATTCATCCATAAACGGGTTTAATTTATGAGTTTTAGTTAACATGGTTTCAGCAAATTTTCTTTCATTGTTGTAACCATTAATCCTATTATATGCTTATCACTATATATTTATATTCGCCAACGTCAAATTATCGCCAAACTTGGCGACAGTTTGCGGAATATCGACAAATTTGGCGACCAAAGTAAGTTGCCATAAATGAAGCCAACTTGGCTGTAGAGGACTAATTTGGCGATATTCTCATTCAAATTCAATGTTGACGAGAACTGGGACTGAATCTTTTTTATTTAGGTTCCACGCATTTTACCTTCGTGTTTTCCAGTAAAATTAGCTAAAATCTTAAAACAAAGGAATAGGGAGGCTATCTATTCCTGTCGTTCAAGCCAGAAGGACTTTTCATAGTTTAGTATACATCGATTGTTCACATCCCTGTAACCCGATGATTAGTAAGCAGCTGACGTACAACAGAATGACGAAAAATATTGATTTTATTGGCGATGTGATAGCGAATTTTGAAGTATTAACATGACTGAGATAGAAGAAAGTTTTGGGATTGGCACATCCGACTAGTTTACTTCTGGTTTTTGATGGATTTATATGTTTTAGAAGGTCCTGAACACGATGACTATTTTTTTAAAAAATGTCTGTCTGTCTGTATGTGACAAAAATTTTGTGGGCGTTCTATCAGAACTAATGTACGGAATTTAATAAAACTTTAGATTCAGTTAGACCTTTATATAAATTGGTGCTGATTAGTTTTTGATGTAAATCATTGAACAGGTGGTGCTGTTATGCTACATTTTTCACAATCTTCACCATAGCTATATCTCAAGAACTAATGCACAGAATTTCATCAAACTTCAGATTCTGTTAAACCTTGACATAAATAGATGCTGATAACATTTTGATGTAAATTAGCCTAACAGGTGGTGCTGCTATGCTATTTTTTTCATGATTTTAGTGATAGTCCTATTTCAAGAATTAATGCACAGAATTTAATAAAACTTTAGATGCAGTTAGACCTTGATATAAATTGGTGCTGATTCGCTTTTGGTGTATATGAAACTTGTATGAGATATGTAAGGAAAAATTGGGTTAGGAGATAAAGTAAACAGATATTCTTAAAATGCCTAAATAAGACAGAAAATTAGAATAAATGTTTACTCTAAATCCCACTCCAACTTCTCAATACAGGTCGCGCGTATAGTGGAAGCACCAAATACGAAGTTAAACCTAGCACTAATGAAACAAAATTAAATTGTAAAAATAATACTGAAATCTCAAATATAATGTAAGTTATTCAGTAAAATATAATTTAGAGTAGCTGATGATAAAATTACTCAAACTGGAGTATATGCACGAATTTAGATCTGAAATGAAAATAAGAAAAATACAACTCACCCAAATAAAGCTGATGACAGGAATATAAGTAAATAATTGATTTTATTCACACAAGACATTTTAACTAGTTTAACTGTGGCCACTTCAATAAAATACATACAAATTATTTAAGTAAATGAGCTATCTTCATCATAATCTACACAGTTCAATTCAACATTAGTAATTTAAATGTTCTAGATAAAAGAGATTACTAGGATCTTCGTTAAAATTAATCGTCTATGCTAAAATTTAAGTTAAATTAGAAATTGTTCTATTGTCTTACAATAGTTCATAAGATTATTTATATATTTATTCTTGCTGTATTCATTGGAACTTATAATATCTAATGAGGAACACGAATGGAGAAATTGTAGATGAATCTTTGTCATTCACACCAAGATGAAGAATCGATAAGGTTGTAGATAGGGTGCGATGCTGTATATCTATATATATATTATGATGTGCTGACTATCTCTTATGTTACCGAGAGAATATTTATTCCCGCTGGAACTTAAGACTTTATGAAATGAGGAGGGACATGGATGTAAAGTTGACAAGAACAGGCAATTTATGTAGAGATGACAAATTGATGAGATGGACGACAGTATGGTATATTAGCTTGATAGCAAAATGATGTTGTTGCTATTATATGCAGTGCAGATTGGAACCAAAGGTGCCGAAATAATATTTAAAACTTCATCTTCAAACTTGCAATCAAAACTTCATGAACTATAATAACTAGATTAAATATTAACAGTGCTTTCACTGAATTATATACAAAAATTTTGACATAATGTCAGGCCTTACGGCCCGACCACGGCGTTTTTCTCTCTCAACTACATCTTCATTCTCGTAAAGCAAAGCAACTGACTCACTGAATTTTAATTTTAACTCCACCAAGTCAACTCACACACACGCCAAAACTATCCAATCAGAAGAGTCGAAAAAATTCCTCTTCTTCTTTTCGTACGGCTTAACTCTCAACCGTAACAGCTAAAAAGCATTAGTGCCACAACTCAACTCCACACGCGAACGATACTGGCGAAAGGAAAACACTTACTCCCTAGCAACAAGTAGCGGAAATTAAGATCTTACGTACGCGAATGTTCTAGAACAAATCTGAATTCCCCTTTTTCCCCACTGAAAAATGCACCCCTTAACCCTGGAATGTCCGCTCGAACGACCCCTACATCAAAATGGGTGACAATTACCTCTTAAGTTGTTGTTTTTTGAACGCACGAAGATGCGATTCAAAATGGCCAGGCATCATAGTGAAAGCAACCGAAGTAAACATTGAAATTAGAGAAAATGTTTAAAAATTCATATCTGCCACGATTTACGTTGAATCTTGCTAGGATTTTGGCAGACTGCATAATTAATTATGTTTAATCTATTGCATCAATTTTAAAACAAAAATAATTAATATTTAAAAAGTAGAAATTATATATTTTAACTTAGAAGAAAAATCGCGGTACTTTACCGGAATCGATGTCAACAAACGGAAATCTTTAATTCTCTATCCAGAGATTTAAATGCATGATTATAATTTAATTTACAAGTGATTATTGATATTGATTTTTAAAAAGTGATTTAATTCTAGAAGTTATATTTAATTAATAATAATATCTTAGAAGAAAAGTAAAAAAGATTAATTTTAAAAAGATAGAAATTATTGACTGTTTAAATAATAACGATTAAATAATCAATTTAAATGTTAATTAATATGAAAACTTTTAATTAATGATTAATAAGGATTAAATATTTAATTAAAATAAAATAATTAATGAAAACTATTGAATTTAAAAGTATAAATGGAATGTATCATAACAAGATAGAAGAAAGTTTTAGGATTGACACATCCAGCTAGTTTATGGTTATTATAATTTTTTTTTTTTTTAAACTCTGTGCCGGGATTTTAGATTCCTTACCATCCATCTTGCTAAAATTATGCAGAAAAACACTCCAGATGCAGCCACAGAGTATTTTTCAAAATTTTCTCATACAGAACTATGTTAGAGAAAAAATGATTGTAGTTCTTTGGCAGGAAATTTTTGGCAGAATCTAAATCAACATTTAAATATCAATTTCAAGCATTGTGGCTTTGTTCGTAGTCTTACTGTCCCCAAGATTTATTCTTGAACTTTTAGAGGTAAATTAATTTTTTTGTGTTATTTTGTTCACTGTAAATAACTGTTGCTAAAAATCAATGAACATTGGGGCTACCACTTGGGCTACTTGTCTAAAAATAGGTGGTAAATTTTTTTTATCATCCCTATTTTATTTCACTATGGGATGGTAAGTGTCTCACAGGGATAGTGCAGTATTAAACATTATTGTAGAAGAAGAACATGTTTAAGTATAGCAATGAGAACAAGAAAGTTTAAAAAAAGCTATTTTATTAGGTTGAATTTCACAAGTTTCTTATCTAAAATAATGGGAGAATGGCTTATATTTTGTTCCAAATCATCAATTCTAAAAATTTTTAACATGAAAAACCCCATAAAATTCATAAAAAAAAAAAAAAAAAAAAAATAGACAGTGACCCATTACACTGTTTTTCTTGTTGTAGTAAAAACTAAATTAGTTGAAAATAATTTACTTCTGTGTGTTTCAAATGTTGATCAACATGTAGGAAAGCTTTCAAACAATAAACAAATCCAGCTGTGCATTAATACATCTTTAAGTTTACTTATCAAACTACATTGGCATCAATACCAGTTATGTAATACTTGATTATTATTATTTAACACTAATTATTTAACATTAATAACATATATATATATTTATTTTGATTGACTGCAACCCCTCATTATCTGTTCGTGACAAACAGTATGAGAAACCATGTTCTAAATATTTAAGTAATTGTAATTACTTGCTACAGTCCTTACTGAACCTATGATTTTCTTACTATATATATATATATATATATATTTAAACCCTGGTAGGTATATACACAACATTAACATGTCTGGGACAAGCGTGTTACAGGTAAATAATAATAAAATAAAACAATTGAGCATAAAATGATATAAACTGCCATATTTAAGCCATTAAGACAATGTTATACTAAAAATACTATAATGTTATTATTTCTTATTTAATGCTATGCAAAATCATTATAAGTAAAAGTTTAGATGAAAATAAAAAGTTAGAGAAATAAAATGTCAATGGGACAGTAAAGAAAATTAGACACGCAAGTTCAACTTTGTTCCTCAGTTAAATAAAATCTTTTTAACAATCATCACTGCTGAGCTGACCATTTTTTCTTTATTTTGAATCATTAAGAAATTCTTTGATAAGTTTAAAAATGTAATTTATTAAGTTTAATTTCACATGTTTTATATTTCTGAAAGTTAAAATTATGGGAGAATGCCTAAGCCATTTGAATGTTTTTCAATGTTTACTTGATGGCTTACTTAACTGCCTTTTTCTTGCATTTATTGTTTTTTGGTTCAGCTATTTGAACATTTTCATGTGTTCTTATATGCTTTTTTCCCCCAGTCTTTGTTTGTTTTGAAAAATTCAGGGTAATTAAGTTATCAATGATGAATTTTGAATTTAAATTATTTTTGATCGCCATTTTCTTGCTTTTGGGATAATATGTTGTTTTCAGTGGTGTTACTTGCAATGAGATCAGCCTGCAATCATCTTTTATAGTAATACAAATATTTGAGCTGTCTGTCTGTTGATTTTTGCATTTTCGTTTATATGTGAAATTTTCAGGGACTCTAGCTCATTAGGAGGTTGAGTTTATTATATTGTTTTGTTATCAACATGCCGTCTTGATCTCATTGTAAGTTAAAGCACTGTATCAAACTGCAACACTGAAAGTAACACAAAAACCTAACACAATTTTACTGGCATTATCCTTCTGATTTTCAACATGGCCTTACTGTAGTCAGAAATCCTATAGTTGTTACTGATATCGCAGAAAGACGTGTAAAGCTTCTAGCGGAATTCAATAACACAAGATGAACAGCAAAAACTATGCTTATTGCAAGTTGTAAAAGACCATTTTTCATCTTTCTTAAAGAGTTCTTTATCAAATTCCCATTAAGCCTTTTATTACTATTGTAATTTAATGTAATACAAATTCATTTTGGGTGGTTAAGCAGTTTTAGGGCTTATTTTAGTCATTCAAACTCTAAGATATTAGTTTTAAATTTAAAGTAAAATTATGAAAAGTGTTATTGTGAAAATGTAGGAAATAACAAACTTATTCAAATTTTCAATCTTCTTGCAGGACATGTTAATTTTAAGTTATTAAAAAAAAATATTTTCACGAATTACATACTAACCCAAAAGGAAAAAAAAATATTATAAAAGTATAAAATAATTTTTTTTAGGCATGTGCTAAAGACTATCCTACAGCACAAGCACTTCAAAATTCTGTAATAGGATAGTCAAAGGACGATTCATTAGATGAAAATTACATAAATGCTTAGTTAAAAAGTTAATTTATAATAATAAAAGTATACGTTCCAAGTAATTTATTTTTCTATAAAAATATGAATATTGTTACAAATAACTATCTTTATTCTTTTCATTATCTGTCAATCTGTATGTTAAAAAAAAACATAAACATATGGCATGGCTAAAAAAAAAAGCCTTATCTAACCTTCTCTTTTATCAAAATTTATAAAAATCATGATATTTTGATATATTTTGGATCTTTTTTATATATTTTTGATATTTTCAAAATAGTCCACTTATTGCTGATTATAAATATTTTCAGACTTAATATAAATTAGAAACTAAAACATGTTGCACTTAACATGAAAACTTTATTTTTCTTTCATATACAACAAAACTGAAGATAAACTAATTAAAAACAAAAACAATTTTCTGAAAAGTTAAAAAATTTGCTTTTACACTCATCAAAAAACAAACTATAGGATTCAGCATCAAGTATCAAGAAAATTTTATGCATGTTTATCTTTCAATGGCTGTTTTAAATTAATGTTGTCCCGCATAATTATTGGTTCTACATTTAAAAATTCAGCTTCTAATGTAAAGCTTAGAAAAGATTTTTTTTTCATCTAAAAGAGGCACTGCCAGAGGCAGCAGTTCTTTTGTCTACAGAATGACACAATCAATAACAATAAAATAATTAATTTAAGCTTGTTTTGACTGAAAATATAAAAAATATCATGCACAATGATATTTTGAAAATAAATATTGGATATGTATCATGATATATATCCATGGCTGAACTAACTGAACCCTGTCTTTTATTGTTAAAAAAAAGATACTTAAAAGGAAATTTTATAACAAAACTTTAAAAATGAACAGTTGGTTTTCAAATAAAAATAATTTATTACACTTACTTAATATCTGGATTATGAGTATCATTCTTAAAATCATATTCAGCTAGCAATGGGTATTCTAATTCAATACATCTAGAACATAAAAAAAAAAAAAAAAAAAAAAAAACATTAAGCAAACAAATAAGACATTTAACAATGCCAATAGCAGTAAAGGTTTTTGGTTTTTGCAATTTAATCATAAAACAAACATAACAACACAATATTACAAATTGTAAATCTTTAAGAATCTATAAGTAAGAAGCAACTTTTATTTTCAGTGTAATATTTCTATTTTATTTACATTCTTTTTAGGATTAAAACATTAGCACACATAGCACTAAAACATTTTTTCTTTTACTTTTCTGCCATCAAGTTCAAGAAAATTTATAAATTTTCAAGAAACTATCTGTCAGACATACTCTTCAGAACAAAAATTGAATTATCAAAATTGATATATTTAGTCTGAAGTTATAAATGAAAATATACATATACACACAGTTACTAAATGCTATACTTTTATGTCCTTGAATTCCTTAAAAAAATTTAAGTTTCACAAGGCAGCATAAAAAGCATCAGAGTCAGGGATTAATTAATAATTATAATAATATATATTTAAATACTGGTAAGAAAATTAGCAAAAAACTCTTTAAAAATCTAAAACTATGAATAAAAAACATATAGAGATAAATGAGACAAATATAGTAGAATCTCACTAATTTAAATTAATCGAGACCATTACCTGCTTGGATTATCCAAAATTCTAATATAAATGGAATAAGAAAGGGGGGAAAAGCAAATGAGACCGGAAATTATGTGTTAACAATATTTCTTTAGATTCCTTTTTTTTTCTCCTTCACAGTAATCCAATAATATGCATATTAAAATTAATTTTAGTTTTTAATATTAATATGTATATTTTTTCTTTACCAAGACATTTGTTTTTCTTGAAATTTCAAACAAATTTTGGTTCAGATATCTGGATTTTCAGACTAGAAGGGTTTGGATTACTGGGGTTCTACTGTAACAGGGTTCATACTCAATTTCCTAAAGAAAATCCCCTGAGAATCCCCTGATGTATTTTCCAGGATGAATAATTTTCCCACGTCAACAATTAATAACATTTTTAAAATCAGTATTGTGTCTTCCCTCCCTCAAATAATAATAATAATAAAATAAAATAAAAAGGTATTCTCAAATATGGACAATACAATATGGACAAAAAATAAAATAAAACAAACAAACAAACAAAAAAAATAATTAATTTCTGTAACAGAGATGAAGTTTGCATACCTTGTGTGGCTGTCCTTCAAAATTTGGTGATTGCTGGAAGAATTTGATTTAATTTCTACTTTGTGATTTTATTACCTCTATGAAAAGTATCATGAATGAATGATATGAATGCTATAAATGCCAATATCAATTTTAAAATGTCCTAACAGTTTTCAAGACTAATTTATAACAGATTTGATAATTTCAAATCAGCAGAACCATAAATACATTTTTCAAACAAATCTTGGGCTGTAGAATGGTCAAGAAAAACAGAATTTAAAATTCTCACCTGCTCTTCACTGAATCTGTTTGGCCTGCAATTGCCTGATATTAATGACAAGAATTCATAACAACAAGCATCAATTTCAAAACAAATCTGAAGCTGTTGTCAAATGCAAACTTGAGTGAAGAATAGTTATCATGGAGAAAATCTCCACAAAAATCAAAGAATGTCTTGAAGAAAGGACACACACATTTAGTTTCATGACCTCAAGATATTAGAAGGTGTGTCCAGTGTCTGAATGGATGTCACCAGGTAACAGATTAAATATAATATATGTTATATTTAATCTGTGAGAAGAAGCGGCTGGTTTCCAATTCTATATTTCATGATATTAGCAGGAATCTCTTAGTTCGATTTCATTTTGACATCACAAAGTACATGAATAGCAGCGATTGCCCTCATTTCCCAGAGTAGCTGAGCATTTTGACAGGTTTTCTCAGGTTTGGGGAATTTGTTGGATTATCCCCTGAGATTCCCCTGATTTTTATAACCCAAAATTTATCCCCTGACTTTCCCCTGAATCCCATAATCCCCTGATGAGTCCCTGATGACCCTGTGTAACAGACAAAATTACTAAGAGAACAAAATTTTTTTAAATTTTTCTTTAAGAATGCAAAGTGATTGAACTAATCTTAAAGATAAGAAGATTTGACTAACACAAATTTTGGGACCACTCAATCTCAAAAACCAATGGAATTTAATCAAACTTCAGATTCAGTTAAACATTGACATAAATTGGCGCTACTATGCTGTGTTTTTCATGATGGTCACAATAGCTAATTTTGGCATCTATGGGATGGAATTTCACTAATCTTCATATTCAATTAGAAATAGGTAGATACTGATTACAGGGTTCATACAGACTTGAGAAGGAAAAATTCAAAGAGTGTAGAAAAATTTTAAGAAGTCCAAGAATTTTAAAGGAGGACTCGCCGTATTTTTTTCATGTATGCTGCACGCTTGTGTAACACACCCACCGTAATTCTCAAATTTAAAGTACTCATCATGTATCACATGCATCTGTGAAGAAGAAATTTATTTATAAGAGAGGAGCAATTGGTGGGAATATTAATGTGTGAGCAATAACCCAATGCAAAAAAAATTGCATGACGTTCTTTAGGTCGATTATTCTTTGAGAAGAGAATCAAAAATATAAAATAAATTAAACGGTCTTACTTGAGTGAAGAAATAGATGCAGACTATAAATGATGAATACCATAAGTTGAATCCAATCATGTTTATTACATTTTCTTGAAGAAGTAGGAAGGATGAGATGAAAGCTGCACATCAAGTCTTTAAAAAGTACTGGCTCAAATTTCATAAAATTCGAAGAATCTTTACAATGTTCCTTCTGGCCGCGTCCATGAAGAATTATAGAATTAATTCAGAAGTCAATTAAATTACCAGTTGATTTAAAACTTTTAAAATATTAAACTTAAAATTTACAACAGCATTTTATAGAATAATTGAAAACTGAAAACGCGAAATTGATCTCCAAAGAATCAGCGCTACGCGATTCAAGGATACGAGCGAGCGCCAGCACAGGCCAGCGGGCCTCCAGACCATACGACGTTTATCATAAATTTACAGCATCATTTTTATTAAAATTCTGTTGGAAAAATGCGCAACATTAGTATAAATACCCATAACAGGGGTGCACAAATGTGAGAGCAAGATTAATTTAAACTAATTTGATGATTAGGAATTACGTGAAAATTAAAAGAGCAAATCAGAAACAAATTAACATTTAATAATTAAAAGAACGATTCTAATTTGTATTTGAAAGACACGCCCCTTTCGGATGCAGCGCCAAGACAAAAAAACAGCTCCCGAAAACACATCGAACAAGAGCGGCGGTGACACATGCGCACAACACACGCTTGCGGAGAGAGCCGCTGAATGACGATGACGTCACAGCTCAGCGCCAATTGAAACTAACTCAAAGCGCGAAGATGCCTCGCAGAGAAAACAACATCGCCGATTCAACGAACGCAAAGCACAATGAGGGGGGAGACGGCCTTGCCAAAAAAAGCAACGTACAAGGTGCGCGACTGCCGATAAATAGCTTTTAAGGAATGGCAAATTAAACTGGAAAGGCTATAAAAATAGAAATACGTTGAGCTGAAATAAAAATAATTAAAAAAGATAAAACTGTGATATATCTTTATCACAGCATCTAGATTTTACAAGTAAATCTTGATGGGAAAAAACCATGTGTCCAGATACAAAATGTATAATAACTTAACTTCATCCCCCCCCCCCTTCCCCGAATAGCAATAATCACTTGAACTTTACATTTGTAAACATGCAGATTTTTCTTTTCTTTTCTTTACAGGTTAATGTCTTTCATGCCATACATACTTAAGAAAAATGATTATACAAGCAGTATGATTCACCGTGTAAGACAAAAGTCTCTATTTTCTATACTTGTATACTTCAATTAAATCATTGATTAATGCTAAAATTTGCTTCACGATAATTTAAGGAGATTTTTGTTTATTTAAGGAGTTCTAAGTACGACTTGGAAACTTTTTATTTCTAAGAAGTTTCCAAGGAGTATAAGGAGTTGTATGTATGCACACTGTAATTAGATTTCAGTGTATATAGCCCAACAGGTGGTGGTGCTGCTGTGCTGTGCTTTTCATGATTATCTTGATAGCTATATGGCATCTATGAGATGGAATTTTAACTTTGTACTCAGTTAGATCTTGACATAAATTGGTACTGTTTAGGTTTGGGTAAATTTTGCTCAACATGTGGCACTGCTGTGCTGTGCTTTTCAGGATTTCCATGATAACTATATCTTGGCATCTATGGGATGGAATTTTACCAAATTTAATATGTAAGATATTTATTATAAATTATGCTGTTGCAGCTTGCCTTTGTTCATTCAGCAGGATATACTGTAATGCTGTGTTTTTCACAATTTCTGTGACAACTATATTTTAGCATCTATGGGATGGAATTTCACCCAATTTAATAAAGAAAGAAGTTTGTCTTTGTGTGTATCTGTGTGTCAGTTGACTGTGTTCTGAAGGGACCACTGCATGCAGAGCTATAAAATTTGGTAGGAAGGTACCTCTATGCATGTAGTTTTATACCTCAAAGCCCAATTTTGAAATTTTTGAAAAATTTTTAAATTTATTTTTTATGCAATTTTGAAAATTTTTCTACATTACGAGGTGATTTTTCAAGATTAATAAAAATAATATGGCTTCAATTCTGTATACTGATATAGTTAAATTTTGCCCTCTATCCACTGTTTCAAATTTTGTAAAAATCGGTCCATAATTACTTGATATTAGTTTAAAATTCATTAAAAATCTCCCAAAAGTGCAATTTTTTTTCTCAAACTGGTTAAAAATATAAAACACATGCCTGTGTTATGAAATCGCAGATGATGGAAGTTGCTAATTTTCACTAATTCGCGAATAAAAGGTCTATTTGTGTGAGGTAAGTCAACTACAGAACCTTGTTTATGAAAACATTAAACTAAATTGCATATTGTTATCATAGAGAGAGAACAAATTATTTCTAACATTAAAATACTGGCAAAATGTTTTTTGAACCACAATAATTAAGTATTGATTTTAAAAATAACTTTTTGTTCAATCATGTGAATCTTCAGAGTAAAACTCCAACAGAAAGTTATTCTTTTTAAAAGTTGCCTATTAAATTTTAACCTAGCCTCTATAATGATAATTTTGTACTAATTTAGACTTATCTTTTTAAAGAGATCTTGTTTAAAAATATTAGCACTAAAAACATTGTTTAATTGGAAAAAGGTAATGAAAGTAGTCAAGAGAAGGTAAGTTTTCTCTCTCGAAATATCACTTTAAATGTTTAGATATCTTGAGCACACACATTAATTTAGCATTTAAAAAGCTACACCCAACGAATCTCACCTTTTTTGGAGAACTTCAATTTTTTCTTGATTTATTTCAACAGAAACAACTTGGACATCATCTGTATCCTCATCTTCTTTTTCTAATTTTTCATAAAAATCATAAATATCATTAGGAACATCAGCGCTTGGAGGTGCATCACCATTTGTATTAGCAGAGGTGCCAGGTTTTACATCAGGCTGAAATGTTAAAAAAAACATTCAATATTTAATATTCTTCAAACCTATTATCAAGCCAACACAAACTCATGAAAAAATAAATATACGAAAATAAGATTACATTCGTAAACTAATCCAGGTTCTTTGTTCCCTCCAATAATGAAAAAAAAAAAACTTTAAAGAACAAAATTAAACATTCATTAATCTCTTTCAGACAAGTATTCCACATCCTCATACATGAATGGTTCTTTGCTATGGGCTACATACCCATGTCAGGCATGGTGGTATTCTCAGATTCTAATTGTCATATGCAGACTTGTAAAACCCTTCAGCAAAGAAGTTCTAACTAGAAGAAGGAAAGGCTCTGTAGTTCGCAATGGTAAAACGTATTCCCTTTCATTCCCCTCTCTCCTCCTCCCTTACCAGGCATTGATTATGTTGCAGTAATGCAATTCTACAGGATGAAATTAGTGGTGGGTGCTTAGCGGAAGCTGGTGAACAGTCGCAGCAATAACACATACCCAGAATGTTAGATTTTTTCAGTGAATCTGGACTCGCTGTTCGCATTGTTCAAAACTTTATTTTTTTACATGAAAAAGCTCTTGCATTAAAAAAATTTCCGGCTAAAATTAGTTGCTTCTTTTCAATTTATTTAAACAAATTTGCCTGTAAGTTGATTCCAATAAACACTTTGAAATTGTATTTTTCATCATTTAGATGTCCTCCCCCCACCTCACAAAAAAAATGTATAAAATTTATTACGCAAGACCATTAATAAGTAAGATAAATTTAAAAGAAATGAAACAACTGACTGTGTTTTTAAATCTGCCAATAAAACTTGTAAACAAAAGAAGAAAGCTATTTTTACTGAAAGGCAAATTTTATAAATGCTTTTCAGTGTTTCGTAATTATTATTTTTTTAGATAGCTATGTAGTTTTTAATTAATGTAATACAAAGAAGAATCAAACGTAGCTAATGTCTACTTTTAACTGTTGTACAAAACTTTTTTTTCTTTTTCATGAAAAAGATGTTACATTAAAAAATATTTAGACTAAATTTAGTCGCTTCCTTTTAAATTTATTTAAACAAATTTGGAGAAAAAAAATTGCTTTTAAAGTTCTATCAGAAATAGAAATATGTTTATTCATTATTAATATTATTATTAAAAATTTATTTTTATATTTTTACTTTAAGGTATAAACATAATAGTCATAATGTTTTTTTTTTAAGGTATGAAAAATTCATATGATGTTAGCTTAATAGATTGTAATTTAATATGTATATATCCAGTGACAGTCAGATATTATTTTTTATTTAAATATAAATAATAATCCAAATGAAGTAACTATAAATAACAATAATTTTTTATCATTTTAAAATATTTAAAATAATATCTATGGTTATTTATTTTAACTTGATGCTTTCACACTAAAATAATTTAAAAATACATTCTGTGATATTAGACATCCCCCTTCCCCTTTATTATCAGAAATCAAATGATAACTTTGAAAGTGAAAATAGTCGTTTTATTATTTTTACTTAAAGAATCGTCTTACTACTAATCTAACTTAAAGTATACTACAAATAAAATTCTTTTGAAAACAAATACATAAACAAACATACTTCTATGATTGATAGAGCTGAAATTTGGAGAGACATACATTAAAGTCACTATAATTAAAACCAAGCATTAACTATTTTTGTTTCTTTTTTTGTATTACAATGGTTAAAAACTACATAGATATCTAAAAAATTAAGACTTTTGCAAAACACTGAAAAGCGTTCATAAAACTTACCCTTGAATAAAAAAGCAATGGTTTCGTTCTTTTGCTTAAAAATTTTATCCACAGATTTAAAACACACATACAGGGTGATTATAAAAAAACTATCCCGACATTTGGGCCCCTAACTATCATACCATTCACAGAAACGGAATGAAATTTTGGCAAAAGGTATTTTGAGGTATGCGCTCAAGAATGATAATGGAAAACAACAGTGTCACTCAAACAGTTACAGTTACAGTGAGAAAATTTCAAAAAAATCAAATGGCAACACCCAGTTTTTTGTATTGGAATGTGATCTCCATTGTGAAAAACCCTAAATAGCGTTGGAACGGCAACTGTAGCATGAAAATCACTGGCGGCAGATAGGCTAAAAGTGAGGACAACCAATAAGGACAGAGAAGCAGCATAAAATAAAGCATTTTATTGTGTTTCACAAATTTTCCACATGACCTCCTTCACACACGATGACACTTTGCATGCGGCTGATGGTGGATAGCACTACAGCACGTATCATGACAATAGGAATCTCTTGAATCGCAGTTCTGATGGCATCTTTCAAATCAGATGCAGTTTGAGGACGAAACTGATACACTTCGGATTTCAGATATCCCACAGCCAGAAAACCATTGGTGTCAGATCAGGAGACCTTGGTGGCCACGGAAACGGGAAATGACGGGAAATAACTCTGTCACCAAACTGTTGAGTTAAGACACGTTTGACTGAAGACCCGACATGTGGAGGAGCGCCATCTTGCATCCACACAACTTCAGATAGAGCATTTTGCCGTTGCAATGCGGGAATCGCGTAATGACTTAACATATCCAGATAGCGAGCACTCGTTACTGTACACATTTGCAGATCACCGGCAGTAACCTCTTCAAAAAAATTAAGGGCCGAGGATGAACGTACTCGTTATACCACACCATACAGTCACTTTTTCCTCGTGTAATGGACGTGCATGCACATCTTGTGGATTATTCTCTGCCCAGTGCACACAATTTTTCGAATTGACGTTACCAGTTAACGAGAAATGCGCCTCATCTGTCCACAGAATGCGTAAAGGCCAGCTGCTATCTTCATCGTACCGGATAAGGAATTGATTTGCAAAATCCAGCCGTAATTGATAGTCTCCCACTTCCAACATCTGGACACGCTGGAATCGATACGGAAACATGTTTAGAACAGAGTGCAGAATCTTGCGTACAGTTGAATTCAGCAGATCCAGAACACGTGAAACACCGCGTGCGGTTGCGGGACGAACTGTGCTTATCGTCTAATGGACTTCTGCAACAGCTTCCACAGGAACGGACGGTCGTCCAGACCGAGGTCGATCGCATGTCAAAACCAGTTTCTTCAAATTTTTGAATCAAGTCCCATACAGCTTTGACAGTGCACGGGCCTCGGCGTAATCCATGGTTTCTGCGGTAAACACGCAATGTCTCTGCGGCATTTTGTCCATTCAGGTAATAAATCTTGACGATTTCCCCACGTTCTTTCCCTGAAAGCGGCATCTTGTTCAGAATGGCAGAAAGGAACATACGCGGCTCGCATTTCGCAGTGCCTTTTTTTTCACCTAGCATGACGAAGTCAGTCATGACTGTGTCTTACGTAGAACCCGAAATTTGCGTTTCTTGGTTTCTTCTTCTCGTTTTGTGGAGAATTAATCCGGCTGGGATATCAGCCAAAAAAACGGTGTGATGTGTGACGTATATGAAACGAAAATTAATGCTCTGGTGCACGGCAAAGTCCTTTTTACTCTTCTCTTGCTTAGTTCCGGTGATTTTCATGCTACAGTTGCCGTTCCAACGTTATTTAGGGTTTTTCACAATGGAGCTCACATTCCAATACAAAAAACTGGGTGTTGCCATTTGATTTTTTCGAAATTTTCCACTGTAACCGTAACTGTTTGAGTGACACTGTTGTTTTCCATATCATTCTTGAGCGCATACCTCAAAATACCTTTTGCCAAAATTTCATTCAGTTTCTGTGAATGGTATGATAGTTAGGGGCCCAAATGTCGGATAGTTTTTTTATAATCACCCTGTAGATTATATAATTTCTTTAAAACTTATACTACTTACTAAAGCCTTGTGCAATTAATATGTTAGTAAATGGTACATTTTTATGTTTTCATGAATCAAATTAAATTAATCTTGTAATATGACATCTTTGTTTCACAAACAATGTTATAAAGCTAACCGTGAACGAATGCCATTTCAAAACAATCACCAAAAATCCTGTTGGACCTTGTCCATTCAAATTGCAGGGCTGCAGAAAGCAGCATTTCCTCAGCATGTTTCTTTTTTTGTACGGCACTAAGGTCACATTTCAGCAGCAACAAATTTACCAAGACTTCCCTTCTTATTATTATAGGTTCTTTGCTTTCAGTAAATGCTGTATCTTGCTGATCACAAACAATGAAGGAAACCATTATTCTCGTGATTCGAAACATGCAGCAATATTAACTGACTATAGTAGTGGTAGTGATACACAAGTTGTTGCAAAATGAGAAGACCAGATGGCACTAAACACATCAAACATTGTTGACTGACAATGTTGTTTACGCTTTTACTAGCAGCCTGTCCCAGCTTTGCGCGGATGGACAATGTGTCGACTACAATATATTTTCCTTTTAAAAATGTCTTACGCAAAATATCTAATCAAAAATCAGCAACAATTGTCTTATTCGTCTAATCTTCCATGATCCGATTCATATCTGATGTTTAACCCGATTGGTGAATTTCTAAAATTGCTGAAAATACATGTTTAACTATTTTTTTAGTAGATTCTTTATCCTGAATTTTATGGTACTACCTAACACTGCTACTAAGATATGGCGAAATGACCTGAAACATTCGACCCCCACATTTAACCCCCTTAGGGGATGAATTTCTAAAATCGCTGAAATATGTGCTTAACCACTTTTTAGTAGAATTGTTATCCTGAATTTCATGCCCCTACCCAAAACTTCTGCTAAGATATGGCAAAATGACATAAAACGTTCAACACCCCCATTTAACTTCCTTAGGTGTTGAATGTCAAATCACTAAAATAAGTGCTTAACCATTTTTTAGTAAATTCGTTATCTTGAATTTTATGCTGCTACCTAAAACTGCAGCTGATATACGGTGAAATGACCTAAAACGTTCGATCCCCCATTTAACCACCTGAGTGGGTGAATTTCTGTAATCATTGAAATAGGTGTTTAACTATTTTTGTAGTAGATTCGTTATCCTGAATCTCATGCTGCTACCTAAAACTGAAGCTGAGATATGGTGAAATGACCTAAAATGTTCAATCCCCCCATTTAACCACCTTAGTGGATGAAATTCTAAAATCGCTAAAATACATGTTTAACCATTTTTTTAGTAGATTTTTCATCCTGAATTTCATGCTTCTACCTAAACCTGCTGCTGAGATATCGTGAAATAACCTAAAACTTTCGATTCTCCCCCACCCTTAACCCCTCAGTGGGTGAATTTCTAAAATTGCTAAAATACATGTTTAACTATTTTTTAGTAAATTTGTTATCCTGAATTTCATGCTTCTACCTAAAACTGCTGCAGAAGATATGGCGAAATGACAAAACGTTTGACCCCCCCCCCCTTCCCCCTAGAGGGTGAATTTCTAAAATCGCTGAAATATGTGTTTAATCATTATTTAGTAGATTTGTTTTCCTGAATTTCGTGCTCCTACCTAACATTGCAGCTCATATACGGTGAAATCACCTAAAATGTTCGACCACCCTCTTTAACTCTCCTTTCGGCAGGAAGGAGGGGGGGGGGGATTTTCAAAAATCCTTTCTTATTACATGCCTAGGTCATAACAGCAATCTACTGTCCAAATTTTGTGATCCTAACTTTAGTCGTTTGAGCTGGGCGTTGATGAGTCACCCAGTCAGGCGTTCTCTCTTTATATAAATACGGGTTGTGTACTTTTATTAGGAACATAAATTTAATTTTTATGAAATCGTCATTTGAAATTTTTGATTTCTCTATATATAACATTTATAAAATGTTACGGGAGAAGATTAAAATGTTAAATTTCTTGAATGGAATTTGTTTTGTGTAAATCAAAGCAAGGCGTTAACTCCCTCCCTTCCAATATCCGCAAATATAGTGAATAATTTGTTCTGATAATTAGAACATAACGAAGACGCTACACTAAAATAGTCGCCAGATGACTCCCCTTCCCATCCTCAAATTCAAATCTATATCTTAATTAGTTATCTCAATTTTTGTTCATTAATAAAAATTGACAATTATTTCCTTTCATTTTCGCAAACTAAATATAGGGATCGGCCAGGGAAACAGATCTCTTTGTAGTTCAGTTTTTAATGAAAGTCAATCCCTGTCTGAAGCTTTCTCGGAATTTTTTGACTGGCGCCATCAGATTTTTGCAAAAATTAAGAAAAATTACAAGTTGAATTTTACAAAAATTTCATTGTCGGATGCATTAAAATTGTCTACATATCCTCAGAAAGTTTCAAATCGATATCTTAATTAGTTTTCTTAAAATTCACTAATTAGTAAATAAATTTCAAATTCGTTCATTTCTGCTTCCAAATCAAGAACAGGAGTTCTTTTCTTTAGCCATTTTGATAAAAAGATGGTATTTTTGATGCAATGTTTAATGAGATTCTAATTAATATTTTGGGTAATTATCAAAATATTAAAATTCTGAGTCCCAGGTGCATCAGATCAGGCCTTGGACTACCCAAATTTAAATTTTCAGGCTTCTAGGTACGCTAGATTTTGCTAGCCATCGCCAACACACACACACAGCGAAACTTTCTTTTATTAGTATAGATAGTTGTGTTTGTTACCAGTGAAAATATGTGTCATCTCCTGTAATAAAATGTTTTTTGTGTTTGTTAAAGAAAACTTTAGAATATTTTGGAGCTCTACAGAAATAAAATGATGAATCAATGATTAAGTGAGATTAAATTTTTTGTTACGTTTTATGTTTTTATGATTTCAAAATTGTTTTATTGTGCACGATAACCAATGAGCTTTATATAGAAAATGTCACAATCTAGTATATCAGATAAATCAAAAAGTATTTTGAACTTTTTAAAATTTTATTTTAGAAAAATTATCCATCATTATAGATAGAGTCAGAAATGATAGGGTAATATATATATATATACGGGTTAGAAATATAGATGGGGGAAGCCTGGTTATACAATGACAAAGGCAGTGCAGACCCTGAATCAATCGTATAGACAAGCAAAGCCTATCTAGTTAGATAAATAATTGAATAAATACTTGTTTAGAAGACTGGGCAACAGATGTTTCAACAGCACCATTCTCAATTAAAGCAGCATCTTGTTTCAGACGACATTCTTGTATCACAGGATCTTTTAACAGTTTTTGTAATACTTCCTGCAATTGGAAAAAATATGTCTATTAAAAAAAAATTATAAATTGTAAACAAAATTATGTAAAAGTGTAATCTAAAATTTATTATGAACTTTTGCACAAGCACAATTATGTAAAAAAGAGAAAAGTAATCTCAATTACAAACAATGTTTTTGTTCTTTAGGGAGAAAGTACAACTGAAATTAACAAAATAACCTTAAAATAAGGTTGTTATGTAACTGGGTTTTCCCAAATTGACTCAAATTGAATTATAGACAAAAATATATCGATTTTTCGGCCAAGCATATAGCATTTAAAGCTATGACACAGGTGGAATCTTTAATACTTTTTCTTGTAAATTTATGCTTTTTTTTATTACTTGTTCTTTTTTTCTCAGAAACTAATGAAGCACTTCAATATTTAAAAAAAAAAAATTTTGGCGATATAACCAATCTATAATTTTATCATTTTTCAAAAATTAACACATAAAATGTAATGGTTATGCAGTTGTACAAAAAAAATATCTAGCTTTTTAAAAATTAATATAACTAACCAGTAACTAATTTTCCTGTAAAGAAGGAAAAAAAAAAGCAGAATGTAGCTAAATACAATAGCAAAAACATAAGATTTGTATTGAAATATATTCAGTGGTTGCCGAGAAAATAGAATATAAATATTGGTTGTTGTTCACTGATTTGACAATTGTATGTGTCCTCTTAATTCTTAAAATATTTAATAAATCAGAAGAGCAGCAATAGAAATATTACTGATAGTAATAGTCAAGGCTGGATTTAGGCATCAGCCTCATGAGCCTGAATCAAAGGACATAAAGTTTAGAGAGCTTTGTTTTTAATTTTGAAAAGATAAATAAGTTTTAAATGCAGAATTGATCAGCATTCACTGTTCTAAGCAGAGAAAAGTTAAATATTAGACTAGTGTTCCTTAGAAAATACTGATTGGTAATTGGAAATTATTGTCAGATAGCCACATGTAAATGAAATGTTTGGTTTTCAAAATATTGAAAATCTTATTATATTGCTCATAAATTACTGAAAAATTTTACCCTTTTTGAAATAATCTTTATAAATCACTCCTTCATTAATCAATATTTGCTAATTAAAACTCATTATTTGTGTTTATAATCAAACTTCCTATTTTACTTAAATTTTTGTTGTTTTTTACTTAAATTTAAATCTTAAATTTCTGTTGCACTCAAGAAATATTTCCCCAGTTTATTTCTTATAAGTTATTACAGCGGATGACAAAAAATTTGTATCACCTAGAAAAATAAACCTGTTGTAATGTTAATGTACAATTTTGTTTACCTAAAATTAATTTAGTTTCTCGAAAACAAGGTATGACATCATTGCATCATCTGATTTCCATAAACAAAGCACCAAAAGGGGAGATTGGTCAATTGTGATTTTTTTTATACGTTGAAAGCATAGCTTTGTATGGTCAATTAACACTGTGGAAAAAAAAATTTCAGATGCTTTAGCTAAAGGGTTTTCAACATGCAAATTCAGCAAAAAAAGTAATATGCTATCATTCTACAATTGCGATAGAATTTAAATTGTAGCATAAAACTGGTGATGTCGAGAGAAGGGCTGAATCAGGCCAAAAGAGGGTAATTACAAAACCTGAAGATCAATATCTGAAACAAATGTGTCTTCGTGATCTTTATGCAAGTGCCCCTGATTTAAAAGTTGAATCTGAGAATGCCTGTGATGTTAATATAAGTGCATGAACTGTGCAAAGATGGCTTACACAATGCGGTCTACATGCCTTTCACCCAAAGAAAAAAACCTTTACTTAAAAACAAAAAATTATACATTTCAACGACTGTGAAATTCCCAGAAAGCCAAATGGTCTGGAGAAGCATATCCAGCAAATGGGTTGGATGACTGAAGTTTATTACTGGAACTGTGAATGCATCAGTATACCAACATCTTGGAAGAGTATTTAAAGTCAGTTATTCGAGATAATTTAAAAGTTGCAGAAAAATGCATTTTTCAACAAGAGTCAGCACACGGTCATACAGCAAAATCGATAAGAAAAGTCACATTTATTCATAAATGATGTTTTTTGCATCATTTGCAGGTTTATATCTCCACAGCATAACAGATGATACAAAAGTAATTTTCTTTTTATTTCCTTCCTTTAGGTGCAGGTCTATCTAAAAAAAAATATATATTAAAGTTTTGGATGGGCCTGGGAATAGTCATAATCTTAATTTCAATGGAAATAGTTGGCATATAATGGGTGCTAAAATTGCCGCAAACAAGCCAACAAGCACAATTAAACGTCAGGAAAGCATTATTAGTGTTTGGAACCATGAAATTCACCAGAATTAAATTCAAAGTTGATTTATTCCATGCTGGACTACTGCAAGTCTGTCATCACAGCTTGTGGAGGATCTACAAAGTATTGAAATCATCCTTTTGCATATGATCACATGACTGCATGTATATAAAATTTATTATTAACTACTTCCTTTGTATGTCAATTATTTTGCTCCATGTTTTGATTAAATATTGTATTTTTCACTTTCAGAACTTATTCAGAATAGTTAGGTATTTCATTAAACTTTTTTTACGGCATATTAATCTTACAGTTTTATTTTATTGTAAAAATATCATCTTTATATAAAGCATGTTATTTTCACACTTTTTTGTTTTTTCAAGGTGATGCAGTTTTTTTGTCTGCCACTGTATATTTCACATGATCTAGAAATAAATGAAAATCAGTTAATCAACTGGAGTTTTAATACTTTTAAATAATTTTAATATATAACACATAATCAACAGTACATTCTTACTTATTATACATATTTTATATTCTAAAATCCTACTACAGTAAAGCATCGTTTATACGACGTTTTAGTGTGGCCCCAATTAATTCCTATTCGTTGTAATGTAAAAATATATCTTTTATATGACACACAAAATCATTTATACGTCGTTTTTTCGATTTTGTACACTTTTATTTTTGTTTATTTTTCTTGTGTATTTTAAGAACGGGTGGAATTTGCCAGCTATGAATGACAACAAAGCAGGTGTTTAAATATACCCCTCATGAGTCATGATAACAACGTGGGCTGTTGTGGGAATTTAGTCGGAAAAACCAGTTTACGCTTAACGGATTACACTGGGAGGGGACATTCTTTTTGCGGGGATGGTCAGCTTCCCCGACCTGTTTTATTGTTACACAGCATTTTCTTTGCTTATCAGTTCACTAACAGTACAGATCGTTTTTCGTCATTCTTCACTTTTCGTACTGTATCGACCACAGCTCTTTTCAGACATGTCTCGAAAACGCAAGTCCATCTCGGTAAAAGAAAAAAATTGAAATTTTGAAGGAATTCGATAGTAAAAATTTACCGGGAAGGTCAAAAGTTGACCTGGCTAAAATGATGGGTATTCCAGTTTCTACCTTATAGACTATTATTCACGATCGCCAAAAAATTGAGGAGAATGCAAAAACTTGTGGATCTTCGGCATAAAAAAAATTACGAGTGCAAGAGGGTAAATTTCCTGAAATGGAAAAAGTTTTGCTCCAGTTTTTCAATCAGTGTCGTTAAATAGCATCTCACTAACTTGACATGTTTTTGAATTTCCATGGTGTGTTATTGAGATTTAACTGTGAGAGTATTTTATAATGACATACAGACACTTTGGATTTTCCTTTCTTTTTAACAATTTTTAACCATAACTAAAAAGTGTTTATGACTTTGGTTTATTTGTTTGCATGTCTGGCCATTAGTCAGTGATCTAACTATGAGTAAATATACCTGAATTTCTGCCTAATTGATATATATTATTGAGGTTTACTATAACATGTTAATTATTGAAAATAGAGTGTGTAGTATTTATAGTTCATTTACAGAAACACACAAAATAATTCGGATACATTATGGTCTATGGACAATAATTTTTGGAAGTAAATTTTAATGATGTTGCACTATTTCAAACATAACAAAATTGGCATGTACTATTGATATGCACTAAAACATATTTTATTTAGAAAATTGTGTTCATAGCATTCATCATTCATTTATAGAAAGACACACGAAAGAATTCCAATGCACTATTGTCTACTGGCAGTAATTGTTTAAAAATGCATTTTAACCATGTATACTATTTGATTTCTAACATAATGAAAGTGATATATATATATATATATATATATATATATATACTTTATTGAAATGAAAGATAAAGTTTTGCATAAAGAAAATGGTGTATGTAAAATTTAATGTTCTTTTAGAGGATTGCATAAAGGAATTAAAATACATTATCATCAATGTGTGATATGTGCGGAAAACAAGTTTTTAGCTGTATTATACATTTTCAATCTTATATAATTTTTAGCATATTACTGGGTATGTGTAAATTCTATAGATAATACACACAGTTTTATAAAATAATTTCAATACATTTCTGTGTATGAGTAGGGATTACTGAAAGTGCATTTTCAACTGTATTACACACTTTCAGATGAACTAAATCTAGTACACTATGTAGTAATGATGTAATACAAATAAATTTATACAGAACTGCTCAAAAAAATTTGGATACATTGCTGTCTATGAATGGTAATTGCTGGAAGTATAATTTCTAGCTGAATGAAATTTTACTATACTTTGTGACGAGAATTAAAATCTAATCTATATATAGATCATACAAGTTATGCATTTTCTAAACTATTTATCTAGATATCTCCTTTCATTGTATGAAAAAATAAAATTTTGCAATAGTATTCTGGTAGTGTGGGAAAAGATTTCATAAGCTATGTGTGATGCACGATTTGTCTTTCTTTTCCATTTTTACTTTTTATCCAAATGCTACAAGTAATGCAATGTCAAAAATAAAAATTTCTTGAACATAATGTGATTATTTGTTGGTATTCTATATTTCCTTGTGGATCTTAAAAGGAACAATAGAGATTGAGGTGCAGCCGAATGTACTCGACAGATATATGGGTGCATAAAATTTAATCTGGTCTAAGTAATAATAAACATAATAATACAGTAAATACTACAAGCATTTATTAGATTATAAATATATACTCTGCTTGGTTTTTAAAACATGCAATTAAATGCATTTTATGTAAAAATAGATAGAAATAATAATATGAATATCTACTAATTAATCTACTTACAGGAAATGTACTTTCCACAAAGTACCGATTGTGCTTCAAGACAAGTTTTATTTTCCCATAACTCACTGTGCACAGCTATAATAAAGATAAAGTATATTTAGAAAATTTATTACAGAAAACTCTAAAATTTTCAATATTTTAATTTTATGCTCAAGAATTTTTCAAAATTAAGTGGTCATATATAGTAGAGACAAAGTACAAAAAAGTAATAGCTAAATGTATTATGCTAAATCTTATCATACAAAATTATTTTTGATTCAAGCATATTTTGCTGTAAATTGAAAACAAGAAAAAGAAAGAGAGAGAGAAAAAAAAAAAAAACTGTGACTGTAAAAACAATCTGCATTATTGAAGTTCAAAACTATTTTTTCTTACCTCCTTAAAGTTTTAATTCTTCAAAAATTTTTCATTAAATGTACTTAAATTGAGAATTTGTTACTTTTATATGCTTCGATGAAAAGATTTCATGTATGTAAAATTTGGATAAACAGTATTCAAAATAGTGATTTGGCATGAATATTTCATTGAGTAATTTTTTTTGCTAAAAAATAGCAGACATTTCTTTCCACTTTCACATATGAGCACAATTTATAGCAACGCAAACCCTTCATATATATATCTTTAGCAAAAAACCATTAATAATACTTGTATTAACGGGGGGGGGGGGGGGGGGGCTCGAAAGCCAAAGCACCGCGACCAGAGGTTTATTGCACTATCCCCCCAGGTCTCCTAATTTTGAACCAATTCCAGATGAGAGACCTGCATCTGGATTGGCACCCCTAGAGGTAACGCTTATATAGAACTTGGAGGACTTTGGAGCCACGAACAGATTTAACATGCACCAGCTCCCATTAACGTACACGGTCCCACAGCAGAGGCAGACGAGAGAGGATAGACGATGCACTCTCCCAAGCACTGACCGCGGTCGATGCTGCTTGGCTTTCGGTGATCTTACGAGAACCGAGCTTTACCGTCCGCGCCACTGCGGGACATATTAATAATACTTAGAAATCACCATATGTAAATGAAAAGTTTAAAGTGATCCAAAAGTCACAAAAGAAATAAAAATTTTATAATTCGAAAAATATAGACAATAGCACAATACTGTTTTCACATAAATACACAGAAAGAATTTGGATTTTTTGACAGGGTAAAAAAATGCCAGAATAGATGCATTCATTACTGCCAGTTAGCACTGTAGTGGTACTTGTCAATATTTAAGCACTGTCATGTGATATGAATTACAACAAAAATTCATTTTGATGGTCTGCAGAATATCTTGCCATGTCTGACAGTTATTCTCATAAATGGAATCCATCAAATTGAACATTTGTAATCCTAGCTGCATTGGGAACTGTGCTGAATTTACTTTACAAAGTGCTGACATAACTGAAACACCACTTGTTGGTGGAAAATATAATTATTATGACATAAAATTTTTGTTACAAAAAAAAAAGGTACACCTCAGTGAAAACTGCATCGTGCTACTTTTCAATTTATCAATTTTTATTACTTTTTTGTGACTTTTGGATCACCCAGTATTTTCTGAATGTACATTTGGGCTGCACATTGAGATCTTACAGATATATAAATTCAGTTATCCATAGACTCTAATAATACATAAACAAGGAGTATTTTTATACTATAAGTATGAGCTTTTAATGTTCAGTTTTCTCTGGTTTCTAATGTATACTCTGTTTAAATACAAATCTCCAACTCACTTTTTAGGTGTGTTCGTAATTATATAAATACATAGCACCTATAGTCATTGACTGGTCCATCCGTCTGCATATAGTAGCACAAAAACTACCCAACCAAATGGTTTGAAATTTAATACATATATATTATCGTTGCAGAATTTTGTCGAGTCATTTAAAATTTTATGAAAATCGAATCAAACTTAAAAAGATATTAATAAAAGTTTTCTTTATTTTATTAAATCCTATCGTACGTAATCTATATAATAAAAGCACAAGTCATCTGACTGAGGAAAACAAATACGGGCAAACCACTTCTTTTTTCATATGCCAGGCGGCCATTTTTATTCAAAATTATTTAAAAAAATAAAATTGAATAAAAGTTACATTTTTAGAAAGATCGTTCAAAAAAATTGTTTGCTTGAGAGATGAGTTACATTAAAAAATGTTTAGATTCTGAGATAACTTCAGTGGAAGTTCGGTTAACAGCTGAATATCTCAATCCATTAAAGTAAATAAACACAGGAGATTCGTTCATTATGAGTCATAAAAATATTAAACTATGGAAGTAATCATTCACAAAGCAAGATCTCCGTGGTGAACTTTGCAGCAGCTGTCTGATGTCGAAAAAAAAAATTCACATTTGTAAACATGGCATACATAATAATAATAAAAAGAAGGCATGTTCATTTTGTTCATAGCAAACGATATAATTCATTTTACTGAAATAATAAGGATGATTTTTTTTACATTGTGAAACTAGTTATACAACGAACACACCTCATATGTCACATTTAACGCACAATTTCCAACTTGTTAATTTTTTAACTGAGTAGTTTTAGAAAAAAAAAAAGGAAAGAAAAATAACAATTTCTGTGTACTATTAGATTAGGAATACAAATTCACTAGAAAGCATGCATAGCAAAACGGATAGCATGTCTGAAATCAATATAAACAAGCTAACAAAAATTTTATCAGAACAGATTTACTATTTTCATTAATGTTTTTTAAGTATAAAATGCATACATAAATAGATTTAAAACTTTTATGAAATACAAAGTAGTACTTATCCATTATTAGAATTTTCACTCTCTATGAATGAAATATTACTTGAATCAAAAACATGATTTTGATTTATCCTATTTGTAATACATAAAATATGAAAACATTCATGAAAATGATTAATTCAAATTTACTAAAATAGGTGCTTGATGAAAATATATACAAAAAGGTTTTAAAAAACTTAAAAACCCTTGATGTTAACAGTACAAAAACTCTCTCCAAGTGTTTTCGGCTAAAATACATGTCATTATCAAGCAGGAAAAAAGTCAGTGTAAAATAAAGTTCGATGTTGACCAAGACTAGATGCTAGAGGTCAGGAAACTCTTTACAAACTTTTGCAGGTGGACGAAACCACTATTAGTGAGGGAGAGAGGTGAACATTGAACTTTATTCTCCACTGATTTTTTCCTCCTTGATAATGGCTTGGATTTTAACTGAAAGTGCTTGGAGAGAGTTTTTGTACTGTTAACATCTAGGGTTTTAAAGTTTTTTAAGCAAATGTCAGTGGTCAAAAGTGGCCACTGACTACTTAGGCCACTCTTGGCAAGGAGCCAAGTGATTGCAGTTGCGTGCGGAACTCCTGCAGTGCACGGCACACAAATTTGAATTTCGCCTTCTGGAACGTGTTCGGTTGATCGAGGTTCAGATAATCGATGCTCCACTGTATTTATTTTTTTTAAGTGTATCAATTATCAATAAGTGCTTTATTTTATTTTTAATTAAAAAAGAATTTTGTTTTTTTCAAATGAACTTGCATTATCCGAAATAATCCTAGTAACAAAAATGCCTGGACCAATGCTGGCTAAGTATTGTCCCATGTTGGCTAACAGCAAGAAATGCCTACCTCAGCTCAATCACTGAACTTCAGATTTAAGTTTATCATGTTCAGGGAAATAAAGCTCAATAATCACTGTTTCTTTCATTCAGTATAGACGGTTCAAGAACATGACTTTTACTTTATTAGGCAGATTTTCTATGGTAATGTATTGCCAGATTCCTTAGTTGGTCATTTTTTTCCGCACTGCATTTTAGGGTTGTTTTTCGAGCTCCCGATCAAGGACAGCTTGGAATGAAAGAATTTATTACTGACTGGCAACCACATGTTTGCAAATATAGGTACATTTTATCTAATTGTGTTATTATAAAAACAGGAATCTGCAGTACGATACATGTTATATATATATATATATATATATATATATATATATATATATATATATATATATATATATATATATATATATATATATATATATAAAATAGTGATGTTTCATTTATATGACTACTCTAAAGGGATCAAGGAAATGTTGTTCAAGTGTGAGAGTTGTATAAACGAGAAATGAACCTATTATATTTATTTAACTTTTCATATTCATCTATATTAATAAAAGAAAGTTTTGTCTGTGTCTGTTTGTTTGTTGGCAATATCTATCATACATAGAGGTCTGGAAATTTGTATAAGGATAGACAAAGACAGGTCCAAATGCACCTGAGGCTCAGACTTTTCAGCTGTTTTTAATTAGCCAGGATATTAATTAAAAACACTAATTAACAAGCTTCAATATTTGGCAGCATTAAAATGGCTTCTGCACATGTATTGAGAATCCTTAGTTTTTTAAACAGACGAAGGGAATAAGGTTCCATTTTTGGTGCATTTTGAAACTGCCATATACCCGTTTTTCAGATCACAAACCAAAAAATACTCACTTATTTAGGGTACCTTTCCAGTTGTAACGGCATCTTTTATTAAAAAAAAATATTAATATTTACTTTTTTTTAAAAATATATATCTTTTCTTGCGGTTAATTTTCATGTTAGTTTTCATGTTTTAAATATTTTCTGAATTTTAAAACTGCTATCTCCATTTTCTGGATCCAAAAAGAAATATATATACCTGTTTGTTCAGAATACCTTCCTGGTTGCAATGGTATCTTTTATTTTAAACAATATTAATCTACAGTAACATGAAAGCTTTTTAGGAAAATTTCAATTTCAAATCATCATACTTTGGCTAATATTCGTACCATAAGCCAATAGAATTCTAACTCTAAAAAAACACACTGCTGTTATAATAACCTACATAAATGTCTAAGATTGAAAAATTATTTATAAGATGCATTTAAATCATTTTTATACATTAAAAAAATTACTAAATGCATTTATTTTATAATTACGGCGAATAAGTTCTCATTGTACAAGCAAATCTATTAATCCATTATTTTTTTAGGCTTAAGATCAACAAAAATTACTACTAATAATAAAATTATACTAAATAATTTGTATATTTTAAAATTTCTATAATTTCTTATCAACCAATCATAATTAATTTGCAGGATAACAAGGATTGCATTAGTGAGAGAAAAAATGAGGATGAAATAATTTAAAATTCATTTTTTCCCCATTTTCATGACTAAAACACAGTTTTTTTTCAGGACTAAGTCCTTTTTAGGATTACGCTCTATATAAGGCCAAAAAACAACAACAAAACACAAAACATTTATTACACTTCATGTATTTGCCCTTTTTTAAGTTATTTATTTTGAAAATTTCTGTATAATTCTCAAAGATTTTAATTTCTCAGGTAACTATTATCTTTAAAGTCATCGTTAAAATTTAATATCTTGTTGCCTAAAGCGGAAGTAACGACATGTCACTTAACTCCTTCGTGATGAGCATCAAGTACGGTTCTTTTAATCTTTGGGCACCAATATTTTTCTATTCTGATTTCTATCTAACTTAAAAGGTGAAATATTGTAAATAAATACGGCAAAAAATTCTGGTGTTCAAACTCAAGGATTTTGGGCATCTTATATGGCACATATACATGCCGCTTGTCATGTATGAGTTAAGGTTCTTCCCAAATCCAAAATTGGCTAATTCCTGACATTCATGCAGCCATTTATATTTTTAAATACACAAAATTTTCAAACATTCACATTCAGAAACTAAGGAATTGTATAGCCTTTCCCAGTTTTCTATCAAAACAAAGGATATATCAGAAAATGTTGTCAAAATAGGTGTTTTAGAATTTTTTTGGATTGCAACAACTCAAGAAAGTTCATCACGAGACAGCAATCAATTATAACTCAAAATGGTAAAATTTTTATCCAAAAATAAAACTACTATTCGATTACAAATCACTTCAGTAACAATGCATGCAAATTTCACGATTTTATAAATGAAAATGAATCCATGAAGGTGTAAGAAAGTTTCACGTTCAAATGCTAAAAAACAATGTATACATTTGAAATTCTGTATATTTGCAAATCGTACACTTGTAATACATACATATAAAATCACCTTTGTTTTTTAAAAATAAAAACATATAAATGCTGTTTTCTTTCTGATATGAAATAACATTATGCTTGGGATATATCCTAAATACAATGTAAATAACAACATAATATACACATACAACAGAATTTGCTATGATAGGTATGATGTAAGTAAGATTCTGTATCTCTTATACCTACGGTTGAATGTTTCTCATGGAAAACATGGTCCAAAAATCATAGGAAATTGGTGCAAATGTTTCAAAATATTGCAAAATTTTCACATGAGGAATCATACCTTTATAACATTAAGTTTGTGCATAGTGAAAATTTAACCCATGTACAATGTACATAAATAAGCATGTAATTTTTCGAATAGTTATATTTATTAACCCCCCTCCCCCTTTTTTTCATATTTGTGAACAGAATTTTGATTTAATATATTGTTAATTTTTCCCTATTTTAGATACTCCTTTCATCAATAACACAATTTAATTAATTCAGATTAATCATCCAGTATCCACAAAATTTATTGAAACTAATAATTATTTGATTGCGGATTTGGCGAATTTGTATTCCATTTTTGATTCTCCAAATTCCTCTATTTTTTTTTTTTTTTTTTTTAATATTGAACTTATTAATTATTGCTTTATAATCTTTGTTTTAATTCTTATTTTTTCCCCGATCTCTAAACATTGTTATTATCATAAGCATTGTTATTAAAATCATAGAATCATTTTTCTAGTTGATTCACTTTTGTAACATTTAATTTTTTTTCTTAGATAATCTTATTTCTTCCAATATTATTGACAATACTTTACTGGAAATCTAATTTCAAAACCTGTTGGCTTTCACTTCTAAAACTTTATTTTAAAAACGTCAAAAAGTATTTATTTTTTTTTATAAGAAATAAACTAGAAAGCAAAATGGTATTTAAAACAATTTTTGAACAAATCATGCCAATTTACAAAATCTATATATATATTTGTCTTACGTGGCGCGGAAATAGGGCTGAATTTCTACCTTATCGTTGGCAACAATCGTAGTTTCCAGAGCTCAGACCAATGACCAGACAAGATTGTGTTAGCCCCGCCTCCAATATGGCGAAAAGTGTCAGAGCATTGAAACTGAAGCTAGCAATTATTAAAAATAAAATAATATGAACGTAATCCAAAGCGTCTGATATGATTCCTCATTTTAATTATGAGAAATACTCTTAATTTCAAATAAATTCATTTTTTTCAAATGAATTCATTTAGAATTTATTTTCGAATTTCACTCACACAAAAAATCGTAGATAATAAAATATAAACTTTCTAGAATGCCCTGCTGCCATCTGTTGCCGTTTTATTGAAGTAAAAATAATTTCTTTTGCAGAAATCTATAATCAATCAGAATAATAAAATGTTGAACGAAATTTAAACAATCATTGATGATAAACTATCTTCCTACCACGTAGTGTTTTTTAATGAATTTAAGCCGTGCTGTACAATATTATAGGTGCTAATTATGTTTCTAAGATCCTCTTTTCATAGTATTTAAATTATTTATATGTCCATTAGTAGCATCAACTAAATGCATTTTTAGTTGTGTTTTCAACGGAGTTTTCAATTATTTTTGTACATTAAAAAAATTGTCAATTTCATATGTTCAAATGATTTATTGTAGTACTTATTCCGGCTAGAACTACTAGAAAAATAAAATGAGGCGAGCGAGCAAAGCGAGCTGTGACCGCGTAGCGGTCTCAATGTGAATTGCCTTGCAATTCACCGGAGGTTGGCGAGCGTTAGCGAGTAGGGGGCTGAGCCCCCTAGTTTACAGAAATACAGAAAAACAATTTTCAAAATTTGCAGAAATCATTGCACAATTTGCGTCACAACAAATATTGTGCCTTGCACAAAACAGAAATGAAGAGGGGAAAAACAAGATAAGGGAGTAGAGTAGGCGTCTTAGACTGCCATGCCAACCAGAGAAGTTTGAAAGGGTGATTATTGTCCTTGAATTACCTATACTGGCTGAAACAAGTTTAAATAAGTGTGCTCAGTGTATCTTCTGGTATTTTGTTTTTGATTTCATTCTAGAATTTTATATGTTTTTTGATATATGAATTGAATTAACTTCTGAATAGTTTCTTCAATAAAATAATAACTTAACATTAGCATATTACGAAGAAATTTTACTATTAAAAAGAATGTCCATACCGGGATAAAACATATATTAAGTAATATGTAGGTGCATAACTTTGTGTGTTCATCATTGATGATTGTTCATGATGAAAAGAAAAATTTCATGAAGCATGTGGGATGACATGGGGTTTAAAAAAAAGAAAAGAAAATGCAGTTGTGATAATGTTATTAGTTAGCTTGTGTGATTTTCAGGTGAATACAAGGTCAAATTTAAAAAAATGAAGAAAAGCATACCACAATACTTGACTTATAGAAAGTTTTTTTTCCCATTTCTTTTCTTCTCCCTTCAAAATGATTTAAAAAAAAAAATTCCAATTATGCAGGAATGTACATAAATTAAAATTAAAAGTAATCCTCAATCAAATATTGTAGAATCAGTCTCCCACCCTTCACAAAAGAATTGCATTTGAAATTTTTTTTAACTATTAAAAATGTAAGCAAAAATATATTAATTTGTTTGTACACATTATTCAGCAATGTATTTATTTTTATGGAAAAAAAATTAACAATAATTATTATAAAGCAATACTAAAGGTTATCTTTTCCAAATAATAATGACCTTAATGAACTCCACTATACCATCAGGAATGCTAGTTTTACTTAATCTTCTTAAATATTCAATAATGTCACTAGTTTGTAAACCTACAGATACAGCTGCATATAATGAGTAGGCTGTTAGACGATATTCATGAATATGCTCTGGTCTACAAACAGGCTGAAACAATGAAAAATATAAAATATTAATATAAATTGAAACTTACAAAGAAAATAACAGGAAAATTACAGGCATAGGACTCAAAAATCTCTATTAATATGAAATTATATAAAATAATAAGGCATTACAAATAACTCTAACAGACATTCCTAGAGCCAATCTCTTTCTTTTAATAAAAAACTTTATTTTCAACAGTCACTCACAGACTTTTCTTCAGTAATTTTGACAATAATGTGTAATATTATCAAATTAAAAATAGATTCTGTATTTCTTAAACTATTATTGATCAAATGTTTCAAAAATTAAACAATAATTAGTAATAGTAATTATAATTTATCAAAAGTTTTCATTAATTAGATATATTTATTTTTGTTAGCTTGCAATAATTATAATATAATAATACAGATACAACTATTCTAATGAAGTTTTAAAATGCAAACAAAGAAATGACCTAAAATCCACAAAGTCCTTGTTTCCAAACTGTGCAGATTTTTGAGAATGTACAGTAAATAATGATTTAATAAAGCAAATGATTTGAAGATTAAATGAATATAGTATGACTGTAATATTGAAAAAAAAAATTATTCTAAATTCCCCCTAAAATTTGGACCCTATTTCAAATTCTGAATAAGGCATTATTAAAAAAGTTTTTAAAACAGGCTTTTGACTTAATACACTTACATTTCTTCAAAATATGTTGTTTAATTTAAAATTGCAGTTAATTAAAAATTAATGAAAAAACATATCAGCAAATAATCTCAAAGTTTGCTGTGTGAAAGCCTTGTACAGGTCCACTGGTTCTTTATATTTTATAAGATGATGCCACATATTTGCAAAATTGTGCACTAAATTATTAAAACGATGCACACATTTATCAAGATACAAAAAATATTTGATAAGTATCTTACAAATAGTAATAATAATGCTTACAAATGAAAAGCAATATTTATCAAACAGCAAGCAAACAAAAAAATAAGAAAAACAAAATTTCTGCATGAAAGGAATTTTATCAAAGTATGTAGAAAACATGTTAACAAAATTTCAAAGAAATGTTTTCTTAAAACAAAAACAACAGCCCAACAAACTATTGGGTACTTACACCAAGGGTTGATCCAGGCAAAAATTGGGGCCTATTTAGGGCCACTTCACAAAAATCAATTTAATAAAATGAGTCCCTTCACAAAAATCAATTTAATGAAATGAGCCCCTTCTAAAAAATCAATTTGATAAAATGGGACCCTTCACAAAAATCAATTTGATAAAATGGGCCCTTTCACAATTTCTTTTTAATAATAAAACAGGCCCCATCATAAAATTGCTTTTAATAAAATAGGCCCTTTCACAAAATTACATTCCACAAAAACTTACTATTTATTAATTATTTATTATTTTCTGACATTTTAAAATGTGTAATTTGTAAACAAAAAAGCTATCCAGAGAGGAAAACTTCCGCAAAAAGATTTTTAAAAAAAAGTTTTTGTTAATATATGATTGGTTCGAATTTGAGTAACTGGATTTCAACTTTCATTACAAAATATTATTTTTCACAAAAATATAATAAATTTACAAAAATAACTTCAACTTTTCACAAAATGGGCCCCAAGAAAAAAAAATCTGCATTGACCCCTCTACATATTATCCAGACCAGGTAGATAAAGCAACAAAAATAGTTGTCACTCGGTAATTTTGTTTATCGCTATCAATTGCCCACCGTGTTCAAAGTGGTAATTTAATGTACATTTAATAAATACATAACATTGTTAAAAATGATAAATAATATAAAAGTAAGCTAAAATAATACAAAACAGTTAGTATACATTTATTACATATATAACATCAAATTGATGGCTTTTAGCAATAAATGATATTAACAATGGTAGTTTTATTTTCAGCAGCTTTTTATGACCACCAGAATGAATATAATATAAATATTATGTAATGTAAATATATTGCATCAATGAATATAATGTATTATGTATATATTTGTGCTATATCATATTATATAGTCATACTAATATAATCATTTTCGCCACTGATTTTAATATGGAAACTATATAACATTAACTATGCAGTTAAAATGAAGGAAAAAAAAAAAAAAAGGCAAGGGGTATTGTAATTAATATTTTCGGCACCATTGTTGGTGCAGTGATATGACCTGGCCCAGATAATACATGAATACCAACTATTGATTTTCACAGAAATAATAAAAAACTAAATTTCCCCATAACAGTATCATATTCTAAATTTCAGTTTTGAGATGTCAGGCTTAAATTGATAAAAAATAAACCAAGTATAAGAATAATAAAAATTTAACAAAATTATTTTTTAAAGAGAAATCTCGCAAACTGAATATTTAAATAATCATAGTTTACTTCAGACTTGTATAAAACCAAAAACTTTCTGCGCACATAAATATTGAGTCAAAAAACTTTCTGCAAATTAATTTAATGTTTAATAAAATTACGTATTATATTATTTTGACGATATAAATTAAAAACAGTAGTTTAAAATAATTACAATTTAAAATTAATTAATATTAATTAAAGAATAATTATTTTGGTTAAAAATAATAAAGCTAAGAATCCATGATAGGAAGAGCTGAATTCTTATCAGTTATTTTGTCAATGCGTTTAGAAACAACCCAATCCTTAATATTTTGACCTCTTCGCAAGCGTCTGTAATGCCACAACAACGTTTTGCATCTTTAAATTTTGAATTGTGCGCACACAGTAAATATTTTTGAACAAAAAGGGATTATTTGTGTAAAAAAGGAATATTTAAAAATTTTTAATATGAAAAAAAAAAAAAAAAATTTCTGTAATTTTCTGCAATTTTGCAGAAAATTTTCCGCGCACGGCGTGCGTCTATATTATACAAGTCTGGTTTACTTACCTCAGAAATTGCAATCAAGAAGTCATGGGCGTGCTTGTAGACTGGTGAAAAGGCTTCTAAAAAAATATGTCCATCAGGCGCCTATTAAAATGGTATTTTTTAAATAAAATAGACAAAACAGATGAAATGATATAAAAAAATACATATTTTTTAAATGTAGTTATAGAAAAAGAAAGAAAGAAAATAAATATGTTTATTTTCACAGCAAAATAAATGAGCAATAAAGCAGAAACTGTTATTTATCTTACATATTTTTTTTTTACATTTTAATGAAACATCAAATTCAAGAGAAAAGGTTGAAGCATGCAAAGTATAATTATAATTGTGCAGAGGGTCATTTACACTTTATGGAAACAATTTTCACAATTTCTATCAATGAATTCCTTTATTCATGCAAAGTTTTGACTCTATTGGGTAGCCTTGACCAGTGGTTGGAAATAGCTTGCTATCAGTGATAGAAATTGGGAAATGAAAGGTAGGCGTCAAATGACGCCTACTGTAAATATCTTAGACGTCAAATGAAAATATTTAGTTGCAATGTTGCAATTTCAAAAATTCACATAATTGTATCATTATATGCTACTTTATAGAAAAGCATGAATGTTTTGTTTTTATTTAAATTATTGAATCTACAATATTATAATAATTAAAGCAACTGTAAAACTGATAAAGCATTTTTAATACTACATTTAGAAATTAATAGGAAAATTCACTTAACCATGTTAAAACAAAATTAAACCCAACAAAATTTTATCCATTGTTGATAATTACATTTAAATTTAGTTAAAAAAAAAAAGACTATACATATAATATAATTACAGATAAATATTGTTAACATGAAATCTAAAGGAACTTTTTTTTTGTGTGTGTGTTAACCGTTAAAATAATAGTACCAACTTATCTGTTGGGACTGCATTATTAATTCATGTTGAGCAAAAATTCACATTAAGCGATTTAATGCTAACAATGCTTGACTGCATATAGAATGCAAAGGTGAAACTCAAACAATACCCACAAATTTTAATAAAGTTAGATACTAAAATCAGGACGTCTAACTGTCCTTCAGCTACATCATTTCGCAGGGATTTATATCTTTATCTGGATAAAAATCTCCTAAATTGTGTCTATACAGTTTTATCATTAATAAATCATTATCAGTATCAGTGGATAAAACAGTCACATGTATAATTTTTTATTAAATTAAGCTGACTAAATCCCTTTTCACATTAAGCAGTGCTAAATAGTACGTTCAATATAAAGTTTAGAAGTTTGCATAAATTAATATATTCATTTGGATTCGTACACTCTGCTAAAAATCTCTGTCAAACTGACTCACATTAGAGTTTATGTTTAGTGTGAGATCAAATTTTCAAAAGCAAGTGATTGGCTAAGTTAAACAAAAAACATGTGTTAAAAAAGCTAGGCGTCAAATTTGACGCCCAGGAATAATTTTGTAGTCATCAAATGCTATAATGTAGTTGCATTTGACGACTAACGACTGCTAATTTCGAACACTGCTTGCTATATATAGTGAAATTACAGAGCCTAAACTTTTTACAGTACTGTAGTGTAGTGGCTATATTTTGAACAATGTAACATAGTGAGTAGCACAATACAAAAAATTAGTAGTTTATAACGATCACTTATGCTACATTTAATGCTACTTTCAGGAAGAAAAAAATTGTCATTTTACGAATCATGTAACAGTAATTTGCTTCTTTTTTGCAGAATGTGTTCTGCACAACAATTTGGAAATCTAAGCTGCAGTGTTTAGCAACACATTGCATGAAACCATATATTTTTCCATTGATATTTGCTGGTAAAACCAAGTGCTCAAATTTAAATGTCGTCATTCAGCCCAAACAGAACAAGCACAAGGGACAAGAGCTGAATTCTTTCATCAGGAGCTTTAAATGTTACTCTTTGAGATTGAGACCTTTGATGTCTCACGTGCATTTAATTAATTTGTTTAACACAGTTTAAGCCTCCTAAAATAATATTTCAGAAGGGAAGGACATTGACAGACTTCATACCCCACAGGTGTTTCAAAGTGAGTTGCAAGTGTTTTGGCCAAATTGTAACTAGTTTTAAGGTTGCACTTTTGGCTTCATGCAGAAGCTGCATGTTTCCTCTCTATTACCCTTATAACTCCATGTTGCGAAAGCAAGCATTAGAAAGACTTGATTCAGAAACACTGAGAGAACTTTCAAAAGCTGCCCAAGAAGTGGGAGAAAATTAACATATTATATACAAAGAAAAATTCTATAAAGACTATCCGATACAGTTAAAATAACAGAATATGGAATTCATTCACAGAAATAAATTAGGATAATTGTTATCATAAAATGTGAATCACCTTCTGTAAAAAATTTAAGTGTAAATTTTTTTATTCAATGCATATTAACATCAAATTTAACACTCACTACCCATAATGGACGAGACTCATGATCAGCACGAAGTTCTAAAAGACTGCGATAATCTTTTGCACCCCATTCATCTGCTTGGGTTCCTTCTGCTATCTGCTGACTAGCTGCAGCAGGTATAATATCTAGACAAGAATTAAACTATTATCAGATAATAACTTAACTGAGAATTAAAATGTAAAAATAAATAGGAAAATTGTCCCAGCTGTGCATTGCTTTATTTCTTTATTGAGAAAGAAGAGAACTGTATTTTTAAAAGATAACTGAAATTAAAATTTTAACTTTCAAAGAATTTACTTAAGATATTTAGAAGTTTGCATTTATATTGATTCATCAATAAAAATGCTGTTCATTTAGAAATAAATACAAAAATGAGATAAAATAGAGTTTTAAGAGTAAGCATTTATAATATAATATGAGGCATAAAAGGCTTTAAGACACTTGCTCTTTAATGTAGTAATTGCTTAGTTAATCACTGATGAATAATCCCCCCCCCCTATACACACTTCCTGCAGGAAAAGTCTGTCCAAATTAATAATGTAACATTTTAAAAAGATAAATTCAATATACCAAAAGTTAGGGAAAAAAGAAAGAAAGAAAGTAAAAATAAAATAAAAAATATTTTATACAAATGATGCAGTTAATGAAAATTATTGAGCAGATCAAAATTTGAACTATGCAGATAACAATAATAAAAATACAATGAAGTTTCAGATTACAACAATATTACATTTATTCAGAAATAAATGTGAGAAAGGTAACTGACATTCACATATTGGCTACCTGGATAAAATTTATCTTCCACCACAATTAAAATCTGTTTAAAAATTTCAGTTTTTTAAACAGAAAAACTGCAGAAGATGATTTATTGTATCGAATTTCCTGCTGATCTCTGGACCACAGCTACTATTTTCAGCTTACATCATCTGCTAATAATTACATTGAATGTGATGAAAAAGTTACCACATGACAACAAATGATATTGACATAAACTTAATGAAAGAAAGGGAAGCAGATGACAGTGAAAGTGAAGAAGATGATGATGATGATTGTCCATCAAGTATTAAAGATGTTGCACAATCAAACATTGAAACTCTTAAAAAGTATTTATCCCAACAAAATAATGAACTGGAAACATTTTATATAATGTTGAGTAATACTGAAGATTTTGTTTTGAAAAATGTATAGTCAATTTCACTATGAAAACACATTTCTGATTTTTTGTTGTTGTTATAAAGTTACATTGAGTTACATTAATGGCATATCATGTCAGTGAGATATTTTTATGCTGCCAAGTAAGATAAATTACAAATCCTTTATAACAGTTAAGAATAAAATCTTGCAAATTTAATGAACTTAATAATTACCTTATTCTTAACTAGTAAGTTCACAATAATCGCTATGCTGTACATGTATTATTTACTGATATGTTTTGCATATTAACTGAAATTTAATATAGGTGTAATAATAATATATAATTTTATTCAACGTGCAGGCAAATTTAGTTTTTAAAAATGCCACATTGGAATTTCCCATTAAGAGTCTACGCTAGTCACGCGAAGAAATGCTCAAGCTAATGTTAAGTCTACGGGAAGGTTCTTGCGTGATTTCTTGCTTGCATTTTAATATTTTTAAATGATTTTTTTTTTTTTTTTTGCATAGGATAGCTGAGGTCGATCTCTAATGTTGTTAGTTTTTACTTTTTGATTTTGGTCACAGTTTTTTTATAAGCAGACATTTTCAATTTTGGAACCGGTTCTGAAAGTGAAAGTACCCTTATATAAAAAATCTGGAACTAAAATCAAATCGAAAAAGTAAAAACTAACAACGTTAGAGATTGACGTCAGCTATCCTATGCAAAAAAAAAAAAAAAATCATTTAAAAATATTAAAATGTGAGCGAGAAATCGCGCAAGAACCTTCCCATGGACTTAACATTAGCTTGCGCATTTTTTTCGCATGACTGATGTAGGCTCTTAAGGAATTTTTCAGTATATTAAACTTAATTGGGGTCTCCAGAAATTTGTTGTAACAAGATTTTAGTGTATATTATTAAAGTTGCTTTGTAAAATTTTATAATTAAAACTTAGAAGTGATCTTTTAAATTCTAACTGAACTATTTAAAAAAAGGAAAGGTAAATTAAGAAATATTTATTCACCAGCGACCAGAATGTAGCATTATACATATAATATACTAAATTCCTTAATTAATAATAAATTTTAATTAATGATCCCTTTTCAATTAGTCTTGCTATTAAGTATCTTTTTTATCTAACTAAAGTTTAAATCTATATTCCTTTGTTTCACTGAAACTGAGATCCTTTTTAATTTACTTTATTTCATGCTCAAAGTAATCCAATCCAGTTTTATAATAGGAAGTGAATTAGAAACCAGACAGGTATAATCATATTCTATTCAACAATTTTTGCTGCAAAGGTATATTTCAGAGCAAGCATACTGTAAGAAGGGACATAGGGATAAAATAAAACATTTTTCATCAAAGTAAGAAATTAAAAAAAATAAACTTGTACACCAGAGTTGTGCATGAGAATGAAGATGCCTAAATGATTTTGATTTTTTGAAAAGTCCCAATCAATTTCAATAATTTATATGATCAATATCGCTATCTTACTAGAGGTCTGATTGGTATTTTATAAATAAGTCTATGGTGACAGATACAAAATATTTTAAAGCACAGTTAACAACAATAAAATTTGAATACAGATACCAGTTTCAGCCTCCTCTTCTTGTTCTTCTTCAAATGTTCTTTTCGCTCCTTTTTTGTTTTTCTTATAATCTAAAAATATTAAAAATAGAAAATGATTAATTCAAAATGTTAAAGTGATAACTATTGTTTTATCTTATTCTGTGCTTACATGGTTGATTTTTTTTTTTAAATAATTACAATAATATATTAAATATTCCAGAGTTATGCTATAAGTAGGGTTGGGGTTTTACTGGTATTTTTTTTTTTTTTTTTTTAAGACATAGGGAAAACTAGATTTTTAATTGGTAAAAACGTAGGAATACTATTAGATTCTGTATGTCTGAATAAATGAACAAAACAATTTTACCTTTGACACTCACGATAAGCATAATGAGTTCCCCTTCAATGTAAATTTATTTGCACATTGTAATTCCTGTTTACATAAATCTGGAGTTTACGTTAATATTTTATTTAACTTTACACACAGAATGAAACACCTTTGTTCAAAAAAATATAAAGTTCAAAATTTAACATTTGTTGCTAAACAAGCCATAAATTACAAATTCCATACACATCTTATTCAAATAATATTATACATTTAGTTTTATTATATATTCCAGCTGGAAAGATCGAGCTACGCTCAGTTAAAATTAGCTTTGTGTTAACTAAGCCTTGTGTTCAGTACAACAATAAATTCAGTGCAGACTGCTCTGAGATACCAGAATCGTGCTTTCTGTTGTATTGTGAATTATTGGTTGAATCATCTATCTAGGTTCCTATCGGGAATTCCTTAAAAATTCCTTCAGTCTTGAAAACCAATTTTTTCACCAAAACTTCGGCAAATATCGCCAAAATACGCAATAATATTTCATTTTGTGCCAAGCATATGTTTTGGCATTGGAAATCTTGAAAGTCAATTTCCCTGCCAAATTTCGACAATGTTGCCAACATATCGCCAAATTTCACGAAATGTTGCCAACTTTGCGACTTCCTTTACTGTCAACTGTTCAACAACTTAATAACTGTTTCAACCTTCATTTACATTGAAATGCAGTGACCCTTAGTGGTTCAAAAGCGACCCTCCAATCAAATTTTCTTGACTATGTGATTTAGCCCAATGGTCTCTCGTAATCCAATACGGTAGTAGAGTTTCCCCCAGACAGTTTCAGAAGTGTGCTGCACCCTGCCTGCCCCAAGGGTGATTCTGAATAAAAAAAAAATTCTGAAATTCACAGCAAATTTTCTGAAAAGTTACAACACAGGGGGAGTTGTCCACTCCCGCCACATTTTTTTTTTCCGTCCCTTTGAAGAAATTTGTGTTTTTTCGTGATCTTTTGATAAAATTTGTGGTTTTTTTGCCATTTTTTGACGAAATTTGTCGTTTTTCGCGATCTGTTGACAAAATTTGTCGTTTTTTTCACGATCTTTTGACGAAATTTGCCATTTTCCGCAATGTTTTTGACAAAATTTGCCGTTTTTTCGCAATCTTTTGATGAAATTTGCCATTTTTCACAATGTTTTTGACGAAATTTGTCGTTTTTTGCGATCTTTTGACGAAATTTGGTGTTTTTCGCAATGTTTTTGACGAAATTTGCCGTTTTTTCGCGATTCTCTGATGAAAGTAGCGTTTTTCCCACGATCTGTTAACAAAATTTGTCATTTTTCTTCGCGATCTTTTGACAAAATTTGCCGTTTTTCGCAATGTTTTTTACGAAATTTGCCATTTTCGCAATATCTTTTACGAAATTTGCCGTTTTTTTGCGATTCTCTGACGAAAGTCATGTTTTTCCCACGATCTGTTGACAAAATTTGCGTTTTTTCGCCACCTTTTGACGAAATTTGCTGCTTTTCGCAATGTTTTTGATAAGATTTGCCTTTTTTTGCAATTCTCTGATGAAAGTCATGTTTTTCCCGCGATCCTTTGACAAAATTGGCGACTTTTCTTCGAACGAATGACGAGATTGATTTTTTTCGGTGATCATTTGCAGAAATACTGATACATTTTATGTCCAAATTTTCGGATTTATGACCGATATATATATTTTTTTTTTCGGAAATCACTGGCTTAATTTTTGGGAAAATTTGGACCAGAATCACCCCTGGCCTGCCCTTTGGTTTACAAAATAGCACCCTTCTTGCCCCTCATAAAATAATTAACACCCTTCTTCCCCCCTCCAGTAAAATAATTAGCACCCTTCTTGCTCCCTCCAGTAAAATAATTAGCACCCTTCTTGCCCCTCATTAAAAAAAGTTCCCTTTCTTCTTTTTGCATTAAAAAATTTGCTTTCATATTAAAAACTGACTCAATGTTGTCTTAAAAAGAGTGCCTTGACTTTTAAATATCGAAAGTGGTTTTAAAAACCAAAAGAATAACCTTTAACGATTAAAAAAGTGCCATTAAGAATCTGAAAAGTACCCTCAAGAATCCAAAAAGTGCCCTTAAGAATAAAAAAAGTGCCCTTTTCTCACCAGCAGCACCCTGCCTTTTTTTAAACCTGGGGGAAACTCTGCGGTAGTATACAAAATTTAGTCAAAATCGTTAGAGCAGTTTTTTAGATAAATTAGCTTGACCCATAGTGACCCCAAAATAACCCACTAATTGAAATTTCTCGAACATATGACTTAGCTAAATGGTTTTCTGGTAATCCAAAATGGTAAGATAAAAAAATTCATAAAAATCGTTTCAACCACATAAAATTAGCTTGACCCTGACCCATAATGACCCACTAATCGAATTTTCTCGGACATGTGACCTAGTCCAGTAGTCTTCTCGTGTTCGAAAACGGTAGAATAGAAAAATTAGTCAAAATCGTTTCAACCATTTTTTACATAAAATTAGCTTGAAACTTAGTGACCCAAAATTGACCCGCTAATCGAATTTTCTCGAACGTGTAACCTAGTCCAATGGTCTTTTCATGCCTGAAAATGATAAGATACAAAATTTAGTCAAAATCTTTAGAGCCTTTTTTCACGTAAAATTAGCTTGACTTGCGATGACCCAAAAATGATCCACTTATCAAATTTTCTCAAACGTAAGTGACTGAGCCCAATGAACTTCTCATGCCTGAAAACGGTTAGATACAAATTTTAGTCAAAATCATTTGAGCCATTATTTAGATATAATTAGCTTGACCCTGACCCATAGTGACCCACTAATTGCATTTTCTCGAACATCTGACCTAGCCTAATGGTCTTCTGGTACACAAAATGGTAAGATACAAAATTTCGTCAAAATCGTTAGAGCCGTTTTTAAGATAAAATTTACACACATTTTCGCAAAGTCACACACAACAGAATTTACACACAACAGAAATATCTATTTCTGTTGTGATTATGTGTGATTCATAAATATTGAAACAATAGGCTATCTCCTTAAATATTGCCCCTAGGCACTGGCACATACTTCCAATTGCAAAGTTTCATAGAAAAAGGTGCAAAATTTGATGAGATAAGTTGCAACTCCATTGGAGGGGGGAGGGGGGGTCTATTTGAGAAAATACAAGAATTAAATTTTTATACGGTCCCCGTAGGATAAAATTTCCAATTAGGAAATTTTTCCTTATCCATTCCTGAATTAAACAAAAAAAATTCTATCTTGATATCTGCAAAATTCACAGAGATATTAAAATCCAAAATTCGTGACTTACACCAGTTAAGCATACCTGTGAGCGATGCGATATCAGTTCATTTGAAATGCAAGTTAGGGATCGACCACAATTTTACACATTATTAAAAGTCGATCTAAGACAATACCTTAACTTTTAGATATAAAATAACAGAGCATAGATTTTTGCATTAAACTTGATTGAGAAATATGCTAGAGGTCTGCATGAACTCGAGTTTGGCCCATAACTGGCACAGCCTGTGTCTTTATTGTTCTTAGGACGTGTCGGGCAGGCAATAAGTTTTGTGAAAATAGTAATAGCGATAATGAAACTTCTGCTAATGGAATCATTGGAAATATATTTTAATAAATTACACAGAAATATTTTCAAAAATCTACTTTTTGTTATACAGCTTCAAAAGTTATGATGTTTTTAAACCCATTTTTCATTTATTCCAAACGACATTGTTTTTTAAAAATAAATCTTTATTCGAATGTTATAGTCTAAGAGTATAAATATTCATTAACATTGCTACTGTGCATTTTTTGAATAGCTGCCAAGCTCCCACTAATCTTCCATTATAAGTGTGTTTATTTGACCCAGGTTTAATACATTCGAATCAGAAACTCTTTTAAAAAATTCAATTGAATAAATTAGACTTAAAACCTTTAAATTAAATAAGTCAAAAATTCATTAAATAAATTTTCTGGTTTTAAAGTGGTTAACTGGTTCAAATTAATCTACATACTATTATACAAATAAAAATATTACTCACCTGAAATAAACATAACTACTCTGAAAACATTCATATGTACAAGTTGTGCCCAAAATTCTATTGTAAAATATTCAAATCTTATTATTTCTGAAAATTATCTATATATTTAAAACAAAAAGTGCATTCTGTCAAATTTCCACACGAATATACTCTCTTTGCGCATGCGTCAATGTTTTTTTGAAGGCTTCTCCCCCTCAGAAATGGGAAATCTGATGGATTAGCCTATTTAGCCTAGGGAGATTGAAAACGAATGGAGGTGTACCATTGCATTGAAAGCATAGACCTTCTAATATATTTTTGCTCTGAGGTTGAAAGCTAAAGCTTTTTCTTAAAGAACTCATGTTTTCACTACTAAATATACATATTTTTTCGCAAAATTTTAAAGAGAACTTGCATACAGTTATATTTATAACCGATTGAAACATCAGATAGTTCGGAAGATGAGAACTATTTTTTTATTGCTATATTAAAGGAGTCGACGCAAAAACAAACAAACAAAAAAGCGAGAAGAAAACATTTCTTTTAAAACTAGATAACAATATTTTTTTACGAAATTTTTACACGGGCTGTAAAACCGTTTTATTTATCACCAATAAAGATTTCAAAGAGTTTGGACAAGAAGAACTTTTTATTTTTTACTTATCACTAAATATCAATATTTTTTCGCGAATTTTTCATCTTCAAATATAATTTCATACAAAATCGGGTTAAAGATATAAAATAATAACTTTTACTAAGTCTAAACTTTTATCTATATTTTGTATAACCAGTATCAATAAGATATATTTGTATAACTAAAAAAAGTATATATAGGGGAGACTGGTACACACTGGACCTATGGGCACAGTGAACCACCCCCTAATATTTTATTTATTTAATTTTTTTTTTAAAGCTTTTCTTCTATCCTAATAGACATCAGCACTGCACTGGTTATTTATAGCCTTCAGAAAATATGTTTAGCTCAGATTGAACTATTATATCCTGATTGGTTGTTTTGAACTTCTAAAAGTAAAATTTTTCATCATTATATTTTTATTTTTTTTAGTAATTAAAGGTTGTAGATAAATAAGATAAAACAGCTTTTTTGCAAAGCTAATATACTTATTTTTATTTAACTTTAAAGTTAATATGTTTAAAAGAAAGCTATAAACAATATTAAAATGATTATTTATTGAACTTCAACATGGGGCACAGTGGACCACCCACTACTGGGTCACAGTGGTCCACAATCCACTCTGCTCATAATGCAGAATGTTCAAATATTTAATAATTGCTTATTTAATCTAAAAAAATATTGTTTTAAAGTAGTTATTTAACTGTAAAATAAAGTAAACAAAGAAAAATAACACTTTATTTAACATAGTAAGAAATATTTTGTTTTGTATTTACTGTCTTTGATAAATATAACAGTAGTCTAATTGTTGATGATTATATTCGAGTAAGAGTCATGAGATGCAAATCGAATGGAAATCAGTTTATTTTCCCCAAAATTGTAGATGAATCTGTTGTTGATATCAATGATTTCATGATGTTGCTCCCAGACCCAAAAGTGTTTCATGAAAATTCCAGGCTCAATCTTACTCATAAGTATTTTGGAATTTCATTTCCAAATTTTAATGTGCCCTGATTTTTTTGTACTTTAGTAATAACTTCAACCAAATTGCAATTGCTCCTGTATTAATCTGTTATTATTTTCAAAATATAATTAATTAATTTTTTTTTTTTTTTTTAATGTTATGTAAATTTATATTACTATGTTATTTTGCGGGTAAGGGGGAAATAAAAAAGAATTAGATTAATGAAAAATAGATTTATATAGTATTTCAGGTAATACCTAATAGTGGTCCACTGTGCCCCACTGGGTGGACCAGTGTACCCTACTTCTGGGGCACACTGGTCCATTTTACGGGTGCATATATATATATATATTTTGAAAAATATATTGAAAACTATGTTCTGAGAAAATTATGATGAATGCATAAAGGTTTAAGGAATATTCAAAAATATTTCCATGCAGATCAGTTTGTCCATTAAAGAGAAAAAAAATATATAACTGAAAAAGTGGTCCACTGTGTACCAGTCTCCCCTACTTTTGATTTTGCCATTTTTGTAGCAGAATTTAGCAGACTTTCCACTCCTGAACATATCATTTGTAAATGATTTTGAAATTCTGAGAGAAAATAAACAAATTTTATGGATTCTCTTTCCTACTGGAGAATTAACAGCATAAAACACAGGCAGGGTTGGCAAGTTTTTGACAGTGTGATGGTTTTAACCGTCATGTCAAAAACCCTTTTTTGACATAGTTTTTGACAATGACTGTCAAAAACCTAAAATTGAGTCCAAAAACTGATTAAAATTATTTTTACAACAACATTAAATTTACAATTTTTCATAATTTTTAGTGTTAGATACATGGTTAAACTTTTTGACAGTTTTAGACATTAAAAAAGGCCTATCTAGAACCCCTTTACAAAAATCGATTTAATAAATCAAGTTCCTTCACAAAATTCCATTCCATAAAAACATACTCTCCATTAATTATTTTTATTTTGTTAGGTTTTAAAATGTATAATTTACAAAGAAAACAAGTTCACAAGAAAGGAAAACTTTAACAGAATGACTTAAAGAAGTTATCATTAAATGCTTGGTTTGAATTTGAGCAGCTGGATTTCATTTTTCATAACAAAATTAATTTCACAAAAATAATTTTTAGTTTTCACAAAATGGGCCTCAAGAAAAAAAAACTGTGTCCACACCTGAAAACTCAAAACATGATTTTGGTTTAACAAATTACTTTGAAAATAATTGTAAGCTATAAATATTATAATAAAATAATTAAAAGTATCATTACATTAAAAATATAAACTAATCAAACTATTAAATAGTACTTGCAGAGTTCCTCCCAGGCAGTTTCAGAAGGGTGCTGCACCCTTGCCTGCCCTTTGATTTACAAAATAGCACCCTTCTTGCCCCTCAGTAAAAAAAAAAAAGGTGTTTTTCTCCTTTTTGTATTAAAAAATTTGCTTTCATAGTAAAAAAGTACTCAATGTTGTCTTAAAAAGAGTGCCCTGACTTTTAAATATTAAAAGTGACTTTAAAAACCAAAAGTATGGCAGTAACAGTAAGTGCCCTTAAGAATCTGAAAAGTGCCCTCAAGAATAAAAAAGTGCCCTTTTCTCACCAGCACCACCCTGCCCTTTTTTAAACCTGGGGGAAATTCTGGTACTTGTATAATTTAATGTAGGGGAGACCGGTACACAGTGAACCACTTTTTCAGCTAACATTTTTTTTTCTCTTTAACAGACTGACCGATCTGTACGAAAATATTTTTGAATATTCCTTAAACCTTCTTACATCCATCATAATTTTCTCACAACATAGTTTTTAATACATTTTTCAAAAAAAATAAATAAATTATATACACTCGTAAAATGGACCAGTGTACCCCGGAGGCGGGGTACACTGGTCCACCCACCGGGGTACAGTGGACCACTATTAGGTATTATCTAAAATACAATATAAATCTATTTTTCATTAATCTAATTCTTTTTTGTTGCCCCTTCACCCTCAAAATAATATAGTAATATAAATTTTGAAACAAAAACAAAAAATTAATTATATTTTGAAAATAATAACAGGCATTGCTATACATTGCTCCATACAGGAACAATTGCAATTTAGTTGAAGGTATTACTTAAGTACGAAAAAATCAGCGCATATTAAAATTTGCAAATGAAATTCCAAAGTACTTATGAGTAAGATTGAGCCTGGAATTTTCCAGAAATAATTTTGGGTCTGAGAGCAACATTATGAAGTCATTGCCATCAACAGCAGATTCATCTACAGTTTCGGTATAAATAAACTGATTTCCATTCAATTTGCGTCTCATGAATCTTACTTGAATAGAATCATCAACAATTAGACTACAGTTATCTTTATCAAAGGCAGTAAATACAAAACAAAATATTTCTTACTAAGTTAAATAAATTGTTATTTTTATTTGTTTACTTTATTTTAGTTAAATCCACTTTAAAACAATTTTTCATTATAGAAAATAAGCAATTGGGCAATTCCATGAAAAGTGAAACCAGAATGTCAAAATTTCATATTGTACTTATGTTGCTATATTATATATTGTTGTAAAGCTTAAACTGTCTATTTTCAATATATAGTATTAGATTTATAATAAATTTTAATTTATGTGCCTTTTCTTTAGTTTGAAATGGGATACTCTTGAGTTTTCATAACATCAGTAAAAAACACAATTTTTCAGATGCATAATTTCTATAGCAAAATAAAAATAAACAAAACTAATTGCTGCAAATTTTTAACAGCTAACATTATACTACCGTAATATGCAAAAAAAAAAATTTTTTTTACAAATTAAAATTCTATAATTTAGAATTTAAAATACTGAATTTTGATGTTACGTCCGTAACAAAAATATAACAAAAGTTACCATTATCTCTTAAAAAATTGAAAATATAAAAAACCCTTTCTGGTGCTCTTAGCAATTCATTAGACTAAATGTTTACCATAAATTAAAACATTTAATCTTTTTTAATTTCTTAGAAAATGGTGTTACAGACGTAACATTTTTTGTTTCGGACGTAACAAAAAACAGTATGTTACGTCCGTAACACATGTATATCTCTATTTAAATAATAAAAAAACAGTACAATCAGCCATTATTTAATGTATTGACAAACTTCCAGATACTTTGTCTTTGAAATTTTTAAATATACCAGTAAGTATTTAATAATTTTATTTTTTAAGACTATTGTAATGCATATATCTTTTCCTCTCAATAGAAGATTTTTTTCTTTTTTCGAGTAATGCAATAAACTGAATTTGTTTTTATAATTTTACACTGGCAATTGGCAACAGTATCACTGCTTACTTTTACTGCTTAAAATTTAGATATCTTAGCAAGCAATATTCAGAATGGATCTGAAAAGATATCATGGTATACCTGGGATTATGTGGAAGGTAGAATCTTAAAGATTGCAAAAGAAGGAACTCTTGATGAAGCTTTAAATAACCTAGAAGGGAAAATTCCTTCATTTCTAAAGCATTGTTTCATTAAGCAAAAACAAAGTATTTATTTTGAATATTGTAAGAAAAATGCATCGCAAAAAAATTGTGTTCTCCAAGTCGATTTTAGTGAAAATTACTCGATCATGCAACAAGATGAAATTCAAAGTGCGCACTGGACAAATGATCAAGTCTCGATATATACAGCAGTTGCTTACACAGTTTTAGGAACATTTTCCTATGCAATCATTTCAGATTACATGCATCACAATAAAACTGATGTTCATGCATTCAATAGCAAATTGTTTGAAGACCTAAAAGAAAAGCTTCCAGAACTTGAATGCATTGATATTTTCTCTGATGGTGCCACACAACATTTTAAACAAAAATACACTTTGTGCGGCATAACCTATGGAATCACAGATTACAATTTATACCTTAACTGGCATTTTTTCGCTACATCTCACGGCAAAGGAGCTGTTGATGGAGGAATGATAAAGCATCATGTATGGCAAAAAGTAAAATTTAGAACTGCATTTGTCAACGATGCTATCTCTTTTTTCCAGTGTGCTGACTCAATTACGGAGAAAGTTAAAGTTATGTATATTCCTCAAGAAGATATTTTAAAAGAATCGCCAAAATTAGAAGAACGGTGGGAAGACATAGAGCATTTGCCAAAAACACATGACATACATTGTGTTCGAACCGAACACATAAATGTTGTTAGATTTTCTCAAACATCTGATACAAAAGGAAATATTTTTGTTTTTAAAAATAATCTGTTAACAGCAGCAGCAACCACCACAAACTTACCAACGAAACCTATTATCACCAGAAATGATGAAATTCAGTTTGGAAACTGGATTCTAGCAGAGTTTAAGTCAGACGGACAAAGTGTTTTACAATTTGTTGGACAAGTTATTAAAAATCCTACAAAATCAAAAGCTACTGTCAAATTTTTAAAGAAATCTGGCAATAAATATGTTTGGCCAGTGGTAGAAGATGTTGCTATCATAGATAAAACACAAATTATAAAAGTACTCCCAGAACCTGTTACAGATTCAAGGGAAAAATTGACCTTCCCAGAATTAGTCTTATAGAAGTCTATCGATGTATTTATCAGGAATTTGAAAAATAAATTTCGAATTAGATCCTTCTAAAGTTTTATTTCATTAACTTTAATATTTTCTTACATGTGATTTAGTTCTAGATGCATCTAATTATTTATTATGTATTTCCACATTGGTGTATGCAGGGGGGTGATGTCTCCCCCCCCCCAAAAAAAAAAATCTTTAAAACTAGTAAGATACAACTTGAAATATTAAGAGACTATAAATTGATAGTACTGCCCTCTTCTAACAAAAATTCTGTGTATATCCATGATTTTACATGCTTAGGGAATTTCAAGTATCAGAGAAGTTACGTCCGTAACACCTATTTGTTACGTCCGTAACAAATATAAAAACCTCTGTCATAAATTACACAAGTAAAATCTACAAAAGCTTTATGATTTTAGAAAGCTTAAAGTCTCTAGGACAAGTATCCAAAAGAATTTTTTCAAAAATCCTGAATAGTTCACAGAAATATTTGCAATTGTATAGCAGTGTAGAATTTTGCCTGTTTTCTGAGTTACGTCCGTAACAGGCAGTTTTTATTTTTTGTTATTTTTTCTAATCAAGGAATCTTTACCCAAAGTTAGGATAGCATAAATAGCCTCAAATTGAACATCATAAAAAAAAATTGTATATTTTTATCAAACCAAATTGTAATTATGTGTGTTTGAAGTCTGCAATTGTTACGTCCGTAACGATGGAATTGCCCAATTATTAAATATTTTGAACATTCTGCATTACAGGAGCAGAGTGGATTGTGGACCACTGTGCCCCAGGAGTGGGTGGTCCACTGTACCCCATGTTGAAGTTCAATAAATATTATTAATATTGTTTATAGCTTTCTTTTAAACATATTAACTTTAAAGTAAAATAAAAACAAGTATCTTAGCTTTGCAAAAAAGCTGTTTTATTTTATTTATCTACAACCTTTAATTACTAAAAAAATAAAAATATGATGATGAAAAATTTTAGTTTTAGAAGCTCAAAACAACCAATCAGGATAAAATAGTTCAATCTTTGCTAAACATATTTTCTGAAGGCTATAAATAACCATTGCAGTGCTGTTGTCTATTAGGATAGAAGAGAAGCTTAAAAAAAATTTAAATAAATAAAATATTAGGGGGTGGTCCACTGTGTCCATAGGTCCAGTGTGTACCGGTCTCCCCTATACAATTTCATATAAATAATATACTCATTTTTATATTGTTTTAATGTTTGTCTCCCCCAAAAAGGTACTAATGGACAGAGGAATGTTTTTTCAACTAGGTAAATCATATTGAAAGGTTGGAGTATCATAGTTGAGATTTATTCCAACAGAGCGAAAAATGCCAGGAGCAGGACTCGAACCTGGGTCTGTTCATTATGACCTAATTACATGGTATACAGGAGTTAGTTTCCGCATTGTATCACATTCATCATGTAAAAATGGGGCTTAGATGCTTTACACTCACGGTAAAAAAAAAAAAATTAATCGGTTAAAAAAAAGAAAAAAGTCGTTAAACTTTGGGGACTGTTTTTTCTTTTATGGCAACCTGGCTATTAAGCTTGTATTGGTTACTGGTGTTGAAATTTATTATTGTAATCCGTATTTGCATGGATGTTAAGGCAAATGTTTGCGCATGTCTGTATTACGTCATTGATGATGAAAAGTAGAGAAAACGTGATTGGTTGTAGAAGAACGTTCTATTGCACGTTATTGGTTGCAGAGTCGCGTTATTATAGAACCATAGCCGTATTTTCTATTAAATTTATGTTAAAAAAATTTATTTTTCGTTTATTTTGACATTTACTTTCTGGTTTTACTAATACATCATTATTTATAAATGTTGTGTTCGTCATGAAATTAGAAACTAAATAATCGAATGTTTACACTGATATAGTAGGGCACTTTAAAAGATTGAAATGACGTAATGATTATAACTAAAAGTTTGTGTGAAATTAAAATTAGCATCAGCGAAGGATTACTGTAATATAGTAGCGCACTTTAAAAGATTGAAATGACGTAATTAACATTTTCCATTAAATATATGTTGTAAAAAATGTATTTTTGGTTTATTTTAATTGTTGTGTAGAAATACGATTTTCTGTGTTTTCGAATACGTTATTTATAAATGTTCTGTTTTTTATGTTTCCAAAATGGCAACGGAAAATAGTAGCTTGGCGCAGTCTTGGAAATCGTGCCAACCAAACAGTCGCCAATCTTTTGTTTACATTTTAGCGTGAGTGTAACACATCTGTTCCAAAAATGGTATACTTATAGCATATCTCAGATGAATAAAATTATCACTGCAGTTCACAGCCATGTCCAACAAATAAACGTGAATTATGTTACAGCCAGGATATCGTTGGGATATCTTAGTAGGAAGAGCATTGGCATGGCAAGCCAAAGTACCCAAGTTCGAGTCCTAGTCCCGTCATTTTTCGCTCTGTTGGAATAAATCTCAGCTATGATAGTCAAACCTTTGGATAGAAAAAGGTACTATTTTATAATGTATAAAGAAATAGTTCTAAATAATTAACCTGAATATAACTGAAATAAAATGAAGGTATATTATATATGTGTAAATATTGAAAATAACAAACCATCTTCTTTTTTAAGTCATTGATTTAAAGAACGTTTAATTATGTAGATTTTATATTATAATTCATTTAATTACTTAAAGAACATTTGTGTTGCAATTGTGGTTTATATTTAAAGTTTATGTACAAAAGCAAACATTTAGAATCATTAAAAGTCTAGGTAACTTATGAACAGTCATTGAATAGTGGCTACTTTAGCTTTACACAAGCCTTTATTCATTTATTTTAAGCATAAATTAGATTGCTATTTTTTTTTATAATAAACTAAACACTTAATAGTAATAAATATATAAAAAGTATTTAAAAAAATGTATGTAATAGTAGTTTCAATATTTTTAGCTATTTTTCCTAGCATGGCAATTGACAAATATTTTGAATAATGTTATATAATTTTATTACAACTTAATTATAGTATGACTAAATAAAAATCATTTATATAATATATAAATTATTATTTAATCAGTTTTTAGCTTGATATAATATAAAATATCACTAATGATTGCTAAAAAAATGTGTATACAAAAACCACTTTTTGACGTCAAAAACCCAACCCTGAACACAGCACACAAAGAGTTTAAAATGCAAAATTTTTACCTTTACTGAAACGTCCCATTTTCAATCAACTTTTAAGAAATTTTATAAAAGCTTATTATGTTTATAAATTAGTTAAACGTTTGAAGAAAGGAGAACATGCTGGCTTTGCGATAGCGGTGTTTATTTACAAATGTAAGTTTGGAGCTGAAAGCTAGAGGAATGGCGATTCATTCATCTGAAGAATCATTCACGGGAGGCAGACTAGATCATAGATTAACATACAAGATAGGACACTCTCATAAAGCGTAATTGTAACGCGATGACGTTCGCAGCGCCTGTAGTGACAATGGGGAAGAAACTTCTCAAACAAGGAATATTTCTGCTTTTGAACGTCTATCTTTCTATGATCTTTCATTTTTCAAATATGACATGTTTACGTTTTCAACTTTGTAGAAAAAGCGAAAAATGAAAGCTTTGAATTCCGATTTGTATGTAGACAAGATTCTGTATGACATACTTTAACATATTTAGACATACTGAAAATGTTTTGAAAATAACTGTCGTTTCATGAAAAATAAAATAAAGAATAAAAATGAAGTAGTTTAAAAAGACACGTAAACCATTCCCCAATGGTCAGGTCGGAGAGAATCGTCTGTGTCGAAGAGAAAAGTATAGATATTAAAAACATAGAGCATCAACAGATTTCATATGCAATGGTAAATTTCGGAAGCTTCTTAGTTGTTCCCCCTTATCACTAGTGACGCTACCATTGCTGTCGTTACAGATTTTGCCGTAACTGTCCTATCTTGTATGTTAATCTATGGACTAGATCTACAGGCATATTCAATTGAGATTAATGTGTGAAGCTTCCCGCCAGAGGACTCTGATACCCTGCCCAAAATTGAAAATTGACTTTAACCGTAACTGAAACAACCTGAGCAGGGTTGAAATGTAAACAAACACCAAAATTACGTCACGTCGCCATGGTTACGTTTACAACTCTTCTAACATTCCAATCAAGATTAGAAATAACAGCGAATTTCAATAACTGTTCATTTTTCGATTATTAAAATAGTATTGCAAGGGAAAATATGGTAAATTGTTGCGTTTATAATTGTAAATCTCGAAGTGATCGTAGCTGCAGTGTTGGAGATAACGGCGAAAAACTATTGTTTCATAAATATCGTTTCCTTTTCTTTTTTTTTTTAATCTGTTATAAAAAGGAAAAAAGTCGCCAAATTTTAGGATTTTTTCCTTTAGTGGTAACCTGGCAATTGTATTAAATTACTGGTTTGGCGCGTACTTGAAAATCGCGCCAATCGAAAAGTCGACAAAGATCGATGCGTGAGTGTAACACATCTGTTCCTTTACGAATAAATGATAACATCTTTATGAGTTAAATTCTTAATATATCGTAGTTGTGCGTAATAATTATTTTCCTGAAGAACAATCTGGTTTAATTATAGGCAAAACCAATATCTATAATTTTTTTTAAACATAGTCAGAAAGAAATATTAATACCAAAATACAATCAATTTTATTATTACTTATTTTAATAACATTGTTGAATGTTCTGCTTAAAACAGCAAACTATTGCTTTAAATGTATTCATGTAGCTAGTGTTCTCCGTAACAGTTTGAGTGTCAGAATTTACATAATGTTCCTGATGATTTTTTTTTTCTTTTTTTTTTTAGATATTTTTCTTACAGAAAAACAAATGTTCGAAGTGTGTTTTAATTTTTATACTGCACAATAATCTCACACACTACAGATGTCAAGTGGCACATTTTAAAATATTTCGATTTATGATTTTTCATTGAAACAATTACAAATAATTTTTAATACATTGAAGACCACCTTTTTTTAAAGCTTATTCAAAAACTACAAGCAAAATAATCATAAATAAAAACTTTAAAAAGGTGACATTTGACAACGATAGAAATAGTGTTAAAGTATCGCATGCAATTATAAACAAATAAGAATCTAGCAAACCTTAAAAATTCACATTTGTTAATGTAGCTATAAAATGCAACAATCTTTACAAAAATATGTTTATAAATAGTGTGGAATTGAATGGTATAACTATTTAATTCGTTTATTTGAAAATACGATTAATGTATCTCAAACTTTGATAATGATCGAAATAAAAGACGTTACTAAAATACGAGCCGTTATCTGGGCAGGGTTTTAATGTAAACAAAGACCACGTGGTCCAATGAAATGGTTCAGGGTTTGAAGTTTAATCCGGCTTCACATTTTCGGCGGTTTTTGGCGAAATGAGCGGGCCGTATATACATTATAGTCGGCCATGCAATAGGTTGTGTTCAGGAAAGAAGATCGCACGGCGCGCGCGCGATGGAGAGAAGGGTTATGGAGTAGGTCTTATCGGAAATTTAAATAATTTAATATATTGAAATAATTTAATTATTTCAATTATTTTAAGCTTCTGTGGCTCGGATTAGGTGAAACTAGCGACTACACATCTTTATCCTCCAAAAAAAAATGGATCTTATAATAGGAATATCTATTTTTATTTCATCATAATAAACCCCCCGAAACATTCATGAAAAGCATCACGTGATCAGATAGCCCGATCAGCGTTCATAACCTGCAAATTTTTAGCGCGGGCTGCGCGCGGGTGACTCACAAAAATTCTGTGGGCGATTTGATCACGTGATTGGGCTTTTTTGTGTCTTACTTGGTTTGGTAGGTTGATTGATACAGCTGTAGCAACATGATCGGATATCTGAAAAATTAAAAATTTTTAACATTCTAAAATGATTTTTTAAGCCTTTGATCCAACATAAAAATAATAGAATACGAAAGTATGATGTGTATATATATATATATATATATATATATATATATATACATCATATAGTTACATAACTGCTGTCAACTTATATGTCTCTAAAACTACAGCACCTACTAAAACTGATATATTAGTTTAGTTGATAGAAGTTACATAAATATATATATTGCACAAAACAATGCATATAATATTATAAAGTTTATTTTTCTATAACCAGTGCACCTTTAACTAACAAGGGAGAGGACGTTCGGATCACCGAATTCCTGAAACACAGTATTGGTGGTTTCAATAAAATTAATGTAAACTCTAAAAAAAAAAAAAAAAAAATTGGGTACTTTTTGGTTAACCGGGCACCAGTGAAACAAATATAAATATATACACAGATACACATATATATATATACATACATATATACACAAACATATATGTAGATATATATTTATATTTTTTTTTTCACTGGCGCCCGGCTAACCGAAAAGTACCAAAAATTGTTATGTACTTTACTGACGTTTGGGTTGTCCTACACAGATGAACCTGAAAAGTATGGATACAAAGTGAATGCTCGCCGTTTATTTCCGATTTTCTTCCCCTATTTTTATTAATTTAAAAATTATTTATCAGTTGCTTTATATTTTTGGGGATAAATAGAATGTTAATAAATCAAGGTCGTGGGTATCATGACCTTGATTTATTTCTTTATTTATAATAGTAAAATAAAATCTTTGTTAAAATTTGATAAAAAAGCTTTTAAACATTTTATTAAAATATATTTTTCGATAACAACCTTGTTGAAACATAATTATTAATTTCTAAAAATTTATTTTTCTTGAAAAAACCCTTTTTAAAATGCAAAATTAAAATTTAAAATCCCAAAACATTTTTTCTAACTTATAAATCTAATGCTTAAATCTAATCTGCCCCTGTGATCTTTGTTTCTCAGCCTCACAAATATTACTTTCATCTATCAATTTCGACATCTCTTTAAGTTTTAAAAGTGATGAGTTTGCATTTCTTGCAGCCGTCTGTAGGGTGCGGCTCCCAGGCACGGCCAAGCCTTGGTGTCGGCATAAGACCCCAGACATCAGTCAAAAGCTAATTGACCAATTAAAATAAATGATCCTCCCAATTTGACTCTTTCTCCCTCTGCTGGAAAATATCCTAAATTCTGATTAAAACCTCATGTAAGGTCGAAGAAGACGGTTTTTTGGCACATTTGAGCGGTCAGCCAAACCCTCGGCCATGTAGTTCTCAAAATTTAACGTAACTGGCTCGCGGGACCTCCGACTGAACGCGCGAAGATGTCTGTACGAAGAAATGCTTCAATAAACGAGTTCGATCTGTCCAGAGGTCCCGAGTCCAACTTATTTGTATGTTTCTGTAAAGTATTAGTCTCCCAAGTCGTCCCCGGAAAATTCCTTACATTTTATAAAGTCGGCATGACGGTCGCCTACTTCGGGAAAATCCCAGCCTTTCTTCCAGAACTTGATAAAAGAACTTGAAAAATAAAAAATTCCACTTGTGCCATGAAAATTAAAATAGTATCTGTGTTGTGTCAGTGCAATCGGCCCACGAACAATCTCAAAAGATTGCCAGCAATTAATGAGACTTCGATTAGTCTTTCAAGAAAGTGCATTTTACCATCATGAACTTTTATTGTGTATAAAAGTTGAATATAGTCACCTAGAAAAGAAAAATACTTTTCCCCCCGATGGCCGGCAAAAAAGAACTTTTTTTTTTCTCCAAATCAAATTATTTTACTTAGTGTGCTTACTCCGCCAGATAAACTTAAAATAATTTTCGTGATCATCTGAGAAAAACCGAAAATAAACATCCTTTATGCTGAAATTTATTTGCTATATTTCCGGTCCTCAACCAAGAAACTTTTTTTTTTTTTCCTCACTCTGTTATCGTCAAAAAGAAACTTATCTATTGGCAAACCGCATCAATTTATTAACTTTAGACTCACTGAAGATCAAACTGAATCTTTCGAAAAACTCTTTTATACCTCATCCTCAACATATGTAGGTCATAGAGACAGCTGATTTTCAAGATCGCGCAAACTCTGATACAGAACTGAAATATTTATCTGTGTCCGTGATCTGTGCGATCCCGACTTTAAATTTTTGTGGTTAGAACTGAGTAAGAAAAGGAAAAAACATTCAGTGTTCATTTATTTTTTAAAGTTTTTCTTTTCTTTCAGTTGAGCACGTTAAACTAAAGTGATTCATGATGCACTGTGAACCGACCACCGGAAAATGTTATTTATTTACCTTTAGTGAACAAATAACGATAATGATCTGGGTCAGAAAAAGCCCTGTGTTTTATTTTATTTTATTTTATTTTTTGTATGTGTGTGTGGGTGTGTTAAAGTAAATTGGATATTTTAATTCACAGGTAAGTTTTATTGCTATTAAAATTTCCGTTTTAATAGTTTTGTAGGAAAAAAATATAAAGCTTCATTACATTCTTTTTACTTTCTTCATTTTAGTGTTTGAAAGTATGATATTTTTTAATTGAAGCTTAATTTTTTAAATATTTTAAGAAGTTTTTGTATTAAAAGTAATTAATCCACAATACAGATTTCTATTATGAAAAGGTGTTATTGAAAATCAATTTTGTTAAATGAAGCAATATTTTACTTTATTTATTTGCTTAAAGAATTAATATTAAAGTTATTCCTGGAAATATCAAAAGTTAAAAAAAAAAAAAATGCTGTTATCAATGTGTAGTTTTTGAAAGTTTAAAAGTAGATTTTTTTTAATATCACAGTTGTGTTAAAGGGATTTTAGAAGTCTTAAGCAAATTTAAATTTATTATTTTAAAATTTTATTAGCTTTATTTTTTCTTGTAAAGTTGAAGTTATTAAAGATAGAAGAAATTTGGTAATGACCAGCTATGCACATTAATTGTGATAATTTTTGATAACAGTACTTTTCTTTTCTTTTTCATGAGGTGAAGCACACGTGTGATCCCCAAAAAATAAATGCAGTTGAATTTAATGTTTATGGTATTATAAATAAATGGGTTGAACTAGTTACTTTTATGAATGTTTTCCAGTAAAAATATTTAAACAGACAAAATTTTTGTTTATTTTTACAACTTTTTCCATATAAGAGTGAAACAGAACAGAAAATAGCTATAAAGCTATGAAATGATACATTTACGCAGTTATCGTTCAATGTTTCATCATTGTATTCTCCAAGTATTTTTCATCAAGTTTTTACCCAATTTTTCCAGGTGAATTTTTTTTTATTTGTAAATATATTATTATTATTATTTTTAGATTTTGTGTGTGTTTAATTATTAGCTATGGTACTTATTCATCATTACAGTTCGTTTCTTTTTATATGAAAATATATTTTTATTGAACTGTTGGAGATACCAATCAGATTGGCAGTATTTTTAAAAATATTTCATGTAAGTAAGTAATGTATGTTGTGTTTCCAGTGCATTTATTCAATATTTTTATATTTTATATTATATTATTTTTACCATTTCCTTTTTTACTACTCATATCACCCCTTTATTACCCATATCACTTTTTAATTCAAATATCGTGACCCATCATTCCCTGTGTTGGTTAAACCCCAACCAGTTTTCAAAGAAAAATTTGGAAGGCCCCGTCCTTACCATTTTAAATATTCAAAATAAATTCAATTTATTAACCAATCGGTTTAGACATGACCTTGGTGAACCCACTTTTACCGTGGTAAGTCCAATAGTGTCTAAATCCACCCATTCAATTTTTAAAGATGACCATGGTTCCATTCCATTAAATCTTTAAGCCCACATTTTTTTAAAAGTTTTTGAGTTGGTTAAACTCCAACCAAAAACACCCCTGTGCAATCAAAGAGGATTCAGTGATGTACATGTGCAAATGTGGCGACTGCTGACATTTTTGGTAAGAATAGATCCATTAGTAAACAGAATTGTCACCAGGTTGCCATGCACTTCTAAAACGCTGTCCTTTTTTATTCATACCAGATTTATTATTTTTTGTTTTATTAATTAATTTTTCCTTTGCCAGTAGTAAAACCCTTAAAAATAAAAAAGTTTTTGCTATTTGCGTAAAATCTAGCAAGGAAAACTCTGAGCATTCTGGCCTTAATCTTAAAGGAAAAGTGTTCTGTGAGTTATACTTGTCTAGAGCAGGAATTTTTTTTTCTTTGAGCTAACAGTGAGATGTAGTTGTAATTTATTATATTGCTGTTCTGATTTATTAACGCCACTGGGGAAACAAATACACCTCAGTCTGCAAAACAATAAATTCCAGTGCTTACAATTAAATTGCATCAATATCCTCACCCAAAATAAAAACATCATGCTCAATTTTCTTTTTTTTTTAATTTTTGCTAAAACCTCCTCGAGGTTTAGGATCTGCTAAAACCTCCAAAGGTTTAGGATATAAATAAAACTACTTACCTAACCAGTAGTCCCTGTAAATAAACTCTATCTTACACTTGTTATGTCCATACCTGTTTTGTCCATTTTACAGTATATTCCATTATTTTTTAAATATTTACATAATCATTTAATTTTGGTAATTTTATATTACTGCAATTTTAATATTTTCACGTTTTGAAAAAATGTGAATAAATAATTTCAAGTTTCTTTTTCATAATTTAACATTTTCAAGTATTTGTCTAATGTGAATATTTTGCATATAAAGAACGTATATTTTTCACACCAATTTCTTACGTTTATTATTATAATTTTATTATATTGATACCATATGTTTATATATATTTTACATAACTACTTTTATATTTAATTTTTGCACTTTTTACCATAAAGTTATAATTTTTACAGAATTATAATTTTGTACAGAAATATAATTTTTTATAAAATATTTTGAAATTTTGTGCTGTAAGGACTTGAACAGAAATAGCACAAAAATGGCCAAAAAACTTTTAATCCATACAATTATGGCCAAAAGACAAACAACAAATTTATGGCTATTATTTTAATCTTTATCTTATTAGTATTTTTTTTTTCTCATATAGTTTTGTGGTAATATTATTGTTCTATTGTTTTCATAGATTTCGCATGTTTTGTGGTATAATTATTATATTTTATGTAAAGTTCGGTCAGATTGTCCCGAGAGCCATATCCCAAATTTAGAAATTTTTAGCATAAAACCTTAAGATCTTTAATTTTTCCTCAATTTTTATGCGTCAAAATGTAAACTTTTAATATTTTTCCAGCAGCAAAATTCAGCCCTCACTTTTTACCAATCTTAGTTGTGAATTTAACTTTAACATTAACTTATTTTGTAGCCTTATTCAATTTAACACTTCTTTTTAACTCACTTTGGCATTCTCGGTTTTCCGGGTGAGCTCCCCCAGTTTTGCAGGCAAATCTGGTGGATCTCATCTTGGAGGGGGGGGGATGTGAAAGGATATAAATAAACCCTTTTTAAAATGCAAAATTAAAATTTAAAATCCCAAAACATTTTTTCTAACTTATAAATCTAATGCTTAAATCTAATCTGCCCCTGTGATCTTTGTTTCTCAGCCTCACAAATATTACTTTCATCTATCAATTTCGACATCTCTTTAAGTTTTAAAAGTGATGAGTTTGCATTTCTTGCAGCCGTCTGTAGGGTGCGGCTCCCAGGCACGGCCAAGCCTTGGTGTCGGCATAAGACCCCAGACATCAGTCAAAAGCTAATTGACCAATTAAAATAAATGATCCTCCCAATTTGACTCTTTCTCCCTCTGCTGGAAAATATCCTAAATTCTGATTAAAACCTCATGTAAGGTCGAAGAAGACGGTTTTTTGGCACATTTGAGCGGTCAGCCAAACCCTCGGCCATGTAGTTCTCAAAATTTAACGTAACTGGCTCGCGGGACCTCCGACTAAACGCGCGAAGATGTCTGTACGAAGAAATGCTTCAATAAACGAGTTCGATCTGTCCAGAGGTCCCGAGTCCAACTTATTTGTATGTTTCTGTAAAGTATTAGTCTCCCAAGTCGTCCCCGGAAAATTCCTTACATTTTATAAAGTCGGCATGACGGTCGCCTACTTCGGGAAAATCCCAGCCTTTCTTCCAGAACTTGATAAAAGAACTTGAAAAATAAAAAATTCCACTTGTGCCATGAAAATTAAAATAGTATCTGTGTTGTGTCAGTGCAATCGGCCCACGAACAATCTCAAAAGATTGCCAGCAATTAATGAGACTTCGATTAGTCTTTCAAGAAAGTGCATTTTACCATCATGAACTTTTATTGTGTATAAAAGTTGAATATAGTCACCTAGAAAAGAAAAATGCTTTTCCCCCCGATGGCCGGCAAAAAAGAACTTTTTTTTTTCTCCAAATCAAATTATTTTACTTAGTGTGCTTACTCCGCCAGATAAACTTAAAATAATTTTCGTGATCATCTGAGAAAAACCGAAAATAAACATCCTTTATGCTGAAATTTATTTGCTATATTTCCGGTCCTCAACCAAGAAACTTTTTTTTTTTTCCTCACTCTGTTATCGTCAAAAAGAAACTTATCTATTGGCAAACCGCATCAATTTATTAACTTTAGACTCACTGAAGATCAAACTGAATCTTTCGAAAAACTCTTTTATACCTCATCCTCAACATATGTAGGTCATAGAGACAGCTGATTTTCAAGATCGCGCAAACTCTGATACAGAACTGAAATATTTATCTGTGTCCGTGATCTGTGCGATCCCGACTTTAAATTTTTGTGGTTAGAACTGAGTAAGAAAAGGAAAAAACATTCAGTGTTCATTTATTTTTTAAAGTTTTTCTTTTCTTTCAGTTGAGCACGTTAAACTAAAGTGATTCATGATGCACTGTGAACCGACCACCGGAAAATGTTATTTATTTACCTTTAGTGAACAAATAACGATAATGATCTGGGTCAGAAAAAGCCCTGTGTTTTATTTTATTTTATTTTATTTTTTGTATGTGTGTGTGGGTGTGTTAAAGTAAATTGGATATTTTAATTCACAGGTAAGTTTTATTGCTATTAAAATTTCCGTTTTAATAGTTTTGTAGGAAAAAAATATAAAGCTTCATTACATTCTTTTTACTTTCTTCATTTTAGTGTTTGAAAGTATGATATTTTTTAATTGAAGCTTAATTTTTTAAATATTTTAAGAAGTTTTTGTATTAAAAGTAATTAATCCACAATACAGATTTCTATTATGAAAAGGTGTTATTGAAAATCAATTTTGTTAAATGAAGCAATATTTTACTTTATTTATTTGCTTAAAGAATTAATATTAAAGTTATTCCTGGAAATATCAAAAGTTAAAAAAAAAAAAAATGCTGTTATCAATGTGTAGTTTTTGAAAGTTTAAAAGTAGATTTTTTTTAATATCACAGTTGTGTTAAAGGGATTTTAGAAGTCTTAAGCAAATTTAAATTTATTATTTTAAAATTTTATTAGCTTTATTTTTTCTTGTAAAGTTGAAGTTATTAAAGATAGAAGAAATTTGGTAATGACCAGCTATGCACATTAATTGTGATAATTTTTGATAACAGTACTTTTCTTTTCTTTTTCATGAGGTGAAGCACACGTGTGATCCCCAAAAAATAAATGCAGTTGAATTTAATGTTTATGGTATTATAAATAAATGGGTTGAACTAGTTACTTTTATGAATGTTTTCCAGTAAAAATATTTAAACAGACAAAATTTTTGTTTATTTTTACAACTTTTTCCATATAAGAGTGAAACAGAACAGAAAATAGCTATAAAGCTATGAAATGATACATTTACGCAGTTATCGTTCAATGTTTCATCATTGTATTCTCCAAGTATTTTTCATCAAGTTTTTACCCAATTTTTCCAGGTGAATTTTTTTTTATTTGTAAATATATTATTATTATTATTTTTAGATTTTGTGTGTGTTTAATTATTAGCTATGGTACTTATTCATCATTACAGTTCGTTTCTTTTTATATGAAAATATATTTTTATTGAACTGTTGGAGATACCAATCAGATTGGCAGTATTTTTAAAAATATTTCATGTAAGTAAGTAATGTATGTTGTGTTTCCAGTGCATTTATTCAATATTTTTATATTTTATATTATATTATTTTTACCATTTCCTTTTTTACTACTCATATCACCCCTTTATTACCCATATCACTTTTTAATTCAAATATCGTGACCCATCATTCCCTGTGTTGGTTAAACCCCAACCAGTTTTCAAAGAAAAATTTGGAAGGCCCCGTCCTTACCATTTTAAATATTCAAAATAAATTCAATTTATTAACCAATCGGTTTAGACATGACCTTGGTGAACCCACTTTTACCGTGGTAAGTCCAATAGTGTCTAAATCCACCCATTCAATTTTTAAAGATGACCATGGTTCCATTCCATTAAATCTTTAAGCCCACATTTTTTTAAAAGTTTTTGAGTTGGTTAAACTCCAACCAAAAACACCCCTGTGCAATCAAAGAGGATTCAGTGATGTACATGTGCAAATGTGGCGACTGCTGACATTTTTGGTAAGAATAGATCCATTAGTAAACAGAATTGTCACCAGGTTGCCATGCACTTCTAAAACGCTGTCCTTTTTTATTCATACCAGATTTATTATTTTTTGTTTTATTAATTAATTTTTCCTTTGCCAGTAGTAAAACCCTTAAAAATAAAAAAGTTTTTGCTATTTGCGTAAAATCTAGCAAGGAAAACTCTGAGCATTCTGGCCTTAATCTTAAAGGAAAAGTGTTCTGTGAGTTATACTTGTCTAGAGCAGGAATTTTTTTTTCTTTGAGCTAACAGTGAGATGTAGTTGTAATTTATTATATTGCTGTTCTGATTTATTAACGCCACTGGGGAAACAAATACACCTCAGTCTGCAAAACAATAAATTCCAGTGCTTACAATTAAATTGCATCAATATCCTCACCCAAAATAAAAACATCATGCTCAATTTTCTTTTTTTTTTAATTTTTGCTAAAACCTCCTCGAGGTTTAGGATCTGCTAAAACCTCCAAAGGTTTAGGATATAAATAAAACTACTTACCTAACCAGTAGTCCCTGTAAATAAACTCTATCTTACACTTGTTATGTCCATACCTGTTTTGTCCATTTTACAGTATATTCCATTATTTTTTAAATATTTACATAATCATTTAATTTTGGTAATTTTATATTACTGCAATTTTAATATTTTCACGTTTTGAAAAAATGTGAATAAATAATTTCAAGTTTCTTTTTCATAATTTAACATTTTCAAGTATTTGTCTAATGTGAATATTTTGCATATAAAGAACGTATATTTTTCACACCAATTTCTTACGTTTATTATTATAATTTTATTATATTGATACCATATGTTTATATATATTTTACATAACTACTTTTATATTTAATTTTTGCACTTTTTACCATAAAGTTATAATTTTTACAGAATTATAATTTTGTACAGAAATATAATTTTTTATAAAATATTTTGAAATTTTGTGCTGTAAGGACTTGAACAGAAATAGCACAAAAATGGCCAAAAAACTTTTAATCCATACAATTATGGCCAAAAGACAAACAACAAATTTATGGCTATTATTTTAATCTTTATCTTATTAGTATTTTTTTTTTCTCATATAGTTTTGTGGTAATATTATTGTTCTATTGTTTTCATAGATTTCGCATGTTTTGTGGTATAATTATTATATTTTATGTAAAGTTCGGTCAGATTGTCCCGAGAGCCATATCCCAAATTTAGAAATTTTTAGCATAAAACCTTAAGATCTTTAATTTTTCCTCAATTTTTATGCGTCAAAATGTAAACTTTTAATATTTTTCCAGCAGCAAAATTCAGCCCTCACTTTTTACCAATCTTAGTTGTGAATTTAACTTTAACATTAACTTATTTTGTAGCCTTATTCAATTTAACACTTCTTTTTAACTCACTTTGGCATTCTCGGTTTTCCGGGTGAGCTCCCCCAGTTTTGCAGGCAAATCTGGTGGATCTCATCTTGGAGGGGGGGGGATGTGAAAGGATATAAATAAACCCTTTTTAAAATGCAAAATTAAAATTTAAAATCCCAAAACATTTTTTCTAACTTATAAATCTAATGCTTAAATCTAATCTGCCCCTGTGATCTTTGTTTCTCAGCCTCACAAATATTACTTTCATCTATCAATTTCGACATCTCTTTAAGTTTTAAAAGTGATGAGTTTGCATTTCTTGCAGCCGTCTGTAGGGTGCGGCTCCCAGGCACGGCCAAGCCTTGGTGTCGGCATAAGACCCCAGACATCAGTCAAAAGCTAATTGACCAATTAAAATAAATGATCCTCCCAATTTGACTCTTTCTCCCTCTGCTGGAAAATATCCTAAATTCTGATTAAAACCTCATGTAAGGTCGAAGAAGACGGTTTTTTGGCACATTTGAGCGGTCAGCCAAACCCTCGGCCATGTAGTTCTCAAAATTTAACGTAACTGGCTCGCGGGACCTCCGACTAAACGCGCGAAGATGTCTGTACGAAGAAATGCTTCAATAAACGAGTTCGATCTGTCCAGAGGTCCCGAGTCCAACTTATTTGTATGTTTCTGTAAAGTATTAGTCTCCCAAGTCGTCCCCGGATAATTCCTTACATATTTATATTTTTTTTTTCACTGGCGCCCGGCTAACCGAAAAGTACCAAAAATTGTTATGTACTTTACTGACGTTTGGGTTGTCCTACACAGATGAACCTGAAAAGTATGGATACAAAGTGAATGCTCGCCGTTTATTTCCGATTTTCTTCCCCTATTTTTATTAATTTAAAAATTATTTATCAGTTGCTTTATATTTTTTGGGATAAATAGAATGTTAATAAATCAAGGTCGTGGGTATCATGACCTTGATTTATTTCTTTATTTATAATACTAAAATAAAATCTTTGTTAAAATTTGATAAAAAAGCTTTTAAACATTTTATTAAAATATATTTTTCGATAACAACCTTGTTGAAACATAATTATTAATTTCTAAAAATTTATTTTTCTTGAAATTCATTTTTCGATGTAAATTGCATTATTTATTATATTGCAATAAACATCATAAAACACGAGAAATAAATGCTAAAATACTTGTACATTCAGTAGAAAATTTATAAACATTCTAACTATATTTTATTTATATTCATTACGAAACTAGACGGTAAACCATATGTATTTTACCTCTTTACAAAAATAGGTACTGATATTTCTAGTTTAAATAATGTATATTTTTTACATTGTAAAATATGCTTTGCATTCTATTCGTACTAAAAATTCACTGTTGAAGTAATTATAAAAACATGGAGAAATTCGTGCAAATTGACTATATTTTCATTTCTTATTTTACATTTGCTAAAAATAAAAAAAATAAAAAAATAATAATGTTTAAATATTAAAAGACACTGTAATGTAAAATTTTAATCGTGAAATAGCTGAATTTGTCGTATTTAATTAAATAAGTAATTTTTAATAATATCAAATTTTGCTTTTATAAAATATATTCCATTAATCATGAAAAATACAAAGCAACTGATTAAACATTTTTAAATGAAAAAAAAACAGAAAAACCAAACAGAAATTTTGAGGGATCGAACCCGCAACCTCCAGAATCAAGAGCAGTGCTCTAACCATTCCGCCACCAAGTTCATTTCATTGGCTGTATCCAGATAGATTTTGTGCTCTTTGCGAAACTACGAACAGTTCGCAGTGGGCGGAGTTTCGCCAAGTTAAATCAAAGTTGAAGTCCAACCCATCCCAAAATAGCGAAAATAACTTGCGAAATCACGTGATTTGCAGCTTGAACCAATCATGTGCCAAGAAAGGGGATTTGATACAAGCAATAGACACTAAAGATGGCGACGAAAACAAAACATCTCAGTACTCATGCTAGAAGTGATATTAAACAAGCATAAATGCTTTTTAAATATAAGTAAATCATCCCTGTACGTAATCGACTGTTAAAAAAAATAACAGACTTAATTAATGAATACCTTTTACTTTAGCTAATTGACTGTATGTTTTTATCAGCACGTCGAAAGGTTCAAAGTCTGGAATGCTAAAGTAGTAAGTATTGCTTCTACATTTAAAAATATTAATACACTGATGTTTACACATGTTTTAATTTGTATAATAAAACTTAAATGTTGTAGTAATCGATCTGGAGCTTGATTTCGCTGTTTGTTGTATTTTATGAAATAAGTCAGCATAGATATTTTTTTTGTATAAATATCCCCCTGTATTATTCATTTTTCGATTATATACAGTCAAAATATATTTAGCAGCTTCTTCGTTTTCTTTTTTTTTTGGCGGTGCGAGGGAGCTTTTTGAGGTTTTTTTACTCTGGAGTATGAAAATACTGCTTGCCATTATTGTTATTATTTGTTTACTAAAAAGCTGTCGTCTAAATATAGTGTTAGAAAAATAAGCATAATTTAAATGTGCTTATAATTGTACACTTTAACTATTCCTTTAATTAACTTCATATATTGATCTGAAATCATGAATTGACTAGAGATGTTGATAAATTGCAAAGTCTATTTTGCAATTTTTTAAAATGTAGTTGCTTTTAAGCCTTATTGTAGTTAATTTAATCTATAACTCTCATCCTGAAGTTTTTGTCACTTATAAATTACAAACAAAGGAGTCCCAATGACAGGGGTTTAAATTATAAAAACAGTAAGTATTTGTTTTATAGTTTTTTTAATTTATAAATATGGATACATTAAAAAGTAATAAATCAATAATTCCTTATATTCTTATATAGGGTAGATGTGCCAGTAATGGACACCCTTCAATGTTTTTGGTTTATAAAAAAATTTATCTTTTATTATTTCTTTCATAGCTCCCTCTTGCATGTTTTATGATCTGGGTTATTGTTGACATTTTTAATCAAACCAATCGGGAAGCAGAAAATAATGTTTCGAAGTTCCACTGTTTTTCAGTGAAAATCTTAAAGAACATGCTAAATTTATATATTCTTTATTTTCTTGCAAAATTTGAAGCTTTTTTTGGTAGTAATAAAAAACTTTGAATTTTATATACTAATACCAATTTATTAGATTTAATTTATTTTTAAGGTTTTAAGAGGGTTGACCATTACTGGGATGCTTAGTCATTTTCCAGCAATGGACACCCCACGTAGACATTGCTAAAAATGCAATTTCCATAATGTTTATAGTTTATAGTGGATACAATATTTTTACTTATTTGAAAACCTAAATAATCAAATTTAATTTTTAAATTACACTTACCAAAATGTAATAACACCAAAACTTTTATAAATAACTTCTTTTAAGTTATTTTATGTGGTTAATAAAATTTCAATATTTGATTCTTTTTTTTTTTTTTTTTTTTTAATGTATGTAACTCTGCTTTGCACATTTTATAATCTGGCAATCAAACCAGTCAGGAAGCAGAAAATATTGTTTAAGGGCACAGTCAAAGAAGGGCTCATAGGGCTTAATCCCTCCCCATTTAAATAAAAACATTTAAGTTACAGGAGTTGTTAAAAATCTATTTTCTGTCTTAAATGTTTGCTTATTCATCTCTTACAGAAAAAAAATTGTAATATTAATGAAAGTTATAGTAATCATGAAACAAGTAAATCTGCAGATCAGTGGCCTAACGAATCAGTTCTACAGTTTTATTTTGAAATAATTTTATTTAGTATTTAAAATATCCTACTCACAGTATAATTTTTTTTCATATTTGTAATATTAATTATTTCAAGTAATATATGAAGTAGTCTCTGGAAGTTTAATTGTTAAAAATAGTGAGACGAAACTATATACTAATACTCCAAAACTTTTTTTCTTCTAATTATTACCTTTTAAATCCCCCACTGTCTCAATAATTTGATAGCTGTCTGATATTTTGTATTTTAAACTATCCATCTATAATAATTAAAATATTGATCTTCTGATAATTACAATAATTGATGCAAACAGTGAATGATTATCACAAATATTTTATTAATTACTGGTATCCAGATTTGTTAAATTTATTTGAAAATAACTATTTTGTTTCATTAGTATGCTTTCATTAAATTCTGGTTCATAAAAATAATTATATTTATTACTTTTTATGTGGTGTCCATTACTGACATTTTAGGTACATTTTGATATATTTCTGTTATTTACAATTAAATTTTGATTCATATTAGGAAATGAGACTATGAGAATGGTTAAATATTGTTGATAGATTAATATAATATTGAAAAAACTGGAATATAATAAATAAAACTATTAATTAAAAAACAAGTTTTAAAGAAATTCCTTAAGGGTGTCCATTACTGGCACATCTACCCTATATTGCATAAATCTGACTGTGCAATTCATATATGTTAGTTAAAAAGTTAAATCATCAAGAATGTGGTTCTTATAAAGGTATTAATATTTCTGAATGGCTTTGTTAAATGTGAATTACTAAAAGGATTTGTCCAGTTATGTAGTTAATTCAACAACATATCGAGGGACAGGGTGTTAAATGCACGTGATCCCGTACTCATTTCATCTTTAATATAGATATCGAGAAAAACATAATTTTGATCTTCATATAATGTCAAAGATATTCATGAGAATTTACTTTTAAAATTAATGCTTTGCTTGTTTGGATTGGGTTGTCGTTTGGCCATGGAGGAAGGAAGAGGATTATGATGTCGAATCATATATATTTTAAATTAAATTTATATTCTAAATTACATTTTATTTTTCATCCCTTCTTTCCAAAATTTAAATCCTATTATTCTTAAAAGAACAAGGTCATTTTATTTAAACTCATTTTATTCTGCTAGGCAATCTCTCATATCCGTTCTTCTATCAAAGCGACCACATATAATAATAAAAATAATTATAAAAATGGAAAGAAAAGTACAATAGTCATAAAGCATTAATATCAGCATTCACCAGATGTCTACTCCGCGTTCAAAATGAAATAATTTATAAAAACAAAGGACGTTGTGGCACTTCACTTATATGTAATACCCTAAACATTAAAGATCCCAGACGCCTTCTTTTGATAAACATTCATGTAATTGCAGATGTTCTTTTCGTCCTTTCTCATAAGGGTTAATGTTATAAAATTTATGGTTTTCAGCGCTCCTGGTAGCTCAACGTCGCGCCAAGCAAATTCAAACCACCCCCATTTGATTAACATTAACGAATCTTTTTCTGTTATGCTTTGGCATATTTTCGCAATTGCCATGACTCGATATTCGATTATTGGCTGTTAAAATGTAACCGCGATTCTTAATCACTTTTATCGCCTCTGCTCATAGAGTAAAGTTCTAATTAAAAATCGACTGAGAGGCCATCCCATGTTTTTGAGTTGTTCTATCCCATATTATTTTGAAGTGTTCTTATCTTGGAGAAATAAAAACTTTCAGTATGCAAAGAATACAAATGAATGGATTTATTGTGGACTATTATTTACATATTTCCAGGATTATTAATTTTCAGGATCTACGGACGTCTGGATGTTATTTGCGGGAACAACTTACCGTGCAAATGTACTCCTGCCACGATTCTTTACGATCACTCTGAATCTTAATAGATCCAAACATTCCTTCAAATAAAAACTTCATTCGCGTATCAATACCCAAACCAGCTCTACACTATAAGGATACCTCTCCTATTTAATGACAGCTATTTATAATGGTAAAGAATGAAGCTAATGTTAATGTTCTGTTTTAAAACTTTTTGCTCTCGCCCATAATTAAAATATTTTACACCAATGATAAAGTGATAGATTGTTTCCTCTTACTTGCATAGCTATGTGTCAGTGCCAGGGTTCGTAGATATCATGATTTTTTTTTAAAAATATCTTGTAATTTTTATGTATCTGATATTTTTAAAACAGTCCAATTACTGCTAATTATAAATATTTTTAGTTTAGCATAAATTAGAAACTAAAACATACATAGTTTTAGTACATGACATGAAAACTTAATAAAACATTATTCTATTTTTTTTTTTTTTTTTAAACCTACATAACAAAAATTGAAACAATTTGCTTCAATATATTCATCAAAACACAAGTGATTCAGTATCAAATATTAAGAAAATTTTTGTTTTTTATAGCAACAAAATTTTAAATGCAAAATACTTTTTTTTTTAATTGAAAAAATTTAATATAAATGTAAGCTTATCTGATTTTTCATTCACTAAAATTTTTCGGCACCTGTCTATTATCCCGTCGACCACTTTTCGTAACAAAAAACTATCGCCAAACTGTAAGATTAAACGCCAAAAATGCAGCCTCATTTAATTGATGTCAGAAGCATTATATGTTTTTATGTCATCCAGTGATTTTTAATTGGACATTTACATGTATTTTTCATTATGTTTTACTGATTTATTAGTTATTTCATTCATTAAAATAACGATTGTGTCCTTAAATTCTTTTATTTATTTATTTATTTTGATATTCCAATGGCAACGTTCTCCCATTTATTTGGCGTTACAGTTTGGCGATAGTTTTTTGTTATGAAAAGTGGTGGACGGGATAATAAAGAAGTACCAATTTTTCATAGTTTAAACTGAACAACAAACAAATCAGAAAATATTTTTTCTAATGAATTAGATAGTTTATATCTTTCAACAATTGTTCTAAGTTAATATTGTCACATATGATTATTGCTTCGGCATTTAAAAATCTAGGTTCAAACATAAAGCCTGGAAAAGTTTTTTAAGAGAGGAGGAGGGGGGAGGCAGAATTAAAAAGTCACTGCAAGAGAGGGGGGAGAGGCAAAAGTATTTGCCTCTTGCAAATATTTTCCTTTAAAACACAGATTCTTGATCAGCACTATAGAATTTAAGTAATACTGTTCTATTTTTGTAGTTTTATCTTTATATTCATTTGGCAGATTTTACAAAAATGTTAATATACTTACTTTTCAAGTGCTCTAATTAATTATATTTATAAAAAAGGCTATGATGTCTTACATTCATGCACCAACTTTTTCTTTTTTTTTTAATCCTTTATAAAAAAAGGAAAAATATCGCCAAATTTCAAGGATTTTTTCCTTTAATGGTAACCTGGCTATTGTATTAAGTTATTTGTTTGGTGCGGGTTTGGAAATCATGCCAATCAAAAAGTCGCCAAACATCTGTGTGTGAGTGTAACACTTCTGTTCCATAAAAAAAATCTAGTCTATCAATTTAAAGTATTGATTGTAAGTTAGTAATGTTACAAGACTAAAAAAAAATTCTAAATTTCTCTCTCTTATACAAAGTTTATTTTGAAATTCTTAAAATAAATCAGTTTTGAAAAATTTTATTTTTTTTTAGTGTCATTTACACTGAGTAAATTGTCAGCTATTTATGGTCAAAAAGGAGCCCAGATTTCTAATAAATCAAAATATTATATTGTATGTAAGCTTTTAAAATACTTTGTTTATTTAGATTTATTCTCTGTTTCATGAAATTCTTAAACAGATTGGGAAAGAAACACAAGGTATGTTTACATTTAGAGGAAATATTTATTAGAAAATTTGACTATTGCCTACAAAATGCTGAACAGTTATATAATTTTTATGTCACAAATTTGAATTATTAAACTTACTTCAACTCATTACTAGAAGTAAGGGAAGGAATTGCAGGGCTGCCATTTGCGACTAAAATGCGACTAAAAGCGACTATTTTCAGCATCAGGCGACTATGGCGACTATTATAGGCCAAAAACCATTAAAAAGCGACTATTTCAACTAAAACGCAAAAAAAGGCGACTTTTTTCAGGTTCCAGCGACTATTTTTAGTGAAGAATCGATCTTTTTTTTCTCCCTCAAAGCGCCTGTAAAGTCATCTTCCCAAACGCACTCGGTCACCTGCCTCGCTGTTTCCTCCTTCCGTACGTACGCAAGCGGTTGCTTCTATTTGCAAATTAGGGGAGGCAGGTACTGTGCTGATGGGATCGTTTCTGAATTCCAGGGAATGTTCAAGTTTCGGCAGGAATACGGAAATTCCAAGCAGATTTTGGTCGGAGAAAAACTAGAGGCTTAGTAGGTGGAAATCACGTTTGGTGGTAGGTGGTTTTGGAGCCCAGAAAAGCTTGGTGTCTAGTATACATAGATGCCAACAACTCCGGAAATTCCGGAGTTACTCCGGAAATGCGTGGTAAAATACGGTAGTACGGAAATAACGTTGAAAATACGGAAATTGCGTCTTTTTACAGCGATGCCGCGGACGCGCTATAGCGCGTAAATTACGCGAAAAATTGGAATTGGGACGCAAAAAAATAGTTCTTACGCGTCCCATGCGACGTGCAATTTTTACACGCGTAAATTCATCGGAGAATCGCGAAATCATTTTGTCGAATAATCCGAAAAAACGGCAAACTTCGTCGAAGGATTGCGAAAAACGGCAAACTTCGTCAAAGGATCGTTAAAAAATGGCGAATTCTGTCGAAGGATCACGAAAAACGGCAAACTTCGTCAAAGAATCGTAAAAAAACGGGGAATTTCGTTGAATGATCGTGAAAAAAACGCGAAATTAATTCATTAAAAGATCGCGGAAAATGGCTAATTTCGTTGACAGATTGCGAAAAAAACGCAAATTTAGTCAAAGGACCGTGAAAACACGTGAATTTCATCAAAAAGCCGTAAAAAAAAAAAAAAAAAAAAAAAAAAAAAAAAAAAAAAAAAAAAAAAAACTGCATTTTCGGCGGAAATTCGGCGAATTTTTCCGCATTTTTCGGCGAAATCACGGAAAAATGCGAATTTCGCCGAAGGGCCACGGAGAAAACGCCAACTTCGTCAAAGGATCGTGGAAAAAACTGCTAATTTTGTCGAAGGATAACGGAAAAACGTCCAATTTCGTCGAAGAAACGGCAAATTTCGTCATCAGATTGCGAAAAAACGGCTAATTTTGTCGAAGGATCGCGAAAAAACGGCAAATTTCGTCGAAAGATCGCCAAAAAACGGCAAATTTTGTCGAAGGATCTCGAAAAAACGGTAAATTTTGTCGAAGGATCTCGAAAAAACGGTAAATTTCGTCGAAGGATCTCGAAAAAACGGCAAATTTTGTTGAAAGATCGCCAAAAAACGGCAAATTTCGTCGAAGGATATCGAAAAAACGGTAAATTTCGTCGAAGGATATCGAAAAAACGGTAAATTTCGTCGAAGGATATCGAAAAAACGGTAAATTTCGTCGATGGATTTCGAAAAAACGGCAAATTTTGTCCAAGGATCTTGAAAAAACGGCAAATTTGGTCAAAAGATCTTAAAAAAACGGCGAATTTTTTTTCAGAATATTTTTTTTTTCATATATTCAGAAAAAACTTCAAAACCCCGTGGAATCAATTTTCCTTCACAGATTCCTAGTTTATCTTTCAAAGCTGAGGACTCTTATTTTATTCTTTATTTTGTTTACCAAGTTCATTTTCACAAAAATTTCGTAAAATTAGTTTATTTATCATTATTGATCTTCGAAATGACGCCGAACTATTAAAAAAGTATATCTTCAAAACACTCGTATGACTCCTGAAACGACTCCTGAATTGCTTAAATTTTACTCCTGATGGATGTCCAAAACTCCTGAAATGTAACTATTTTACTCCTGATGTAGTTTTTACAATGTTGGCGTCTATATTTATTAAGGAGAGTTCAGAACTGTTTACACAATTCGTAGCATTTTTTCATTCATATCATATTCATTTTTATAGAAATGTGTATTTTTTTTATAATAAAAGTATAAAAAGTGACTTGGGCAGAAACATAAACACTGAAATTAGATGTGGACATTCATAAAGACCCTTCAGTTATTATGGAAACTTTTTAATATTGTCCTTTTTTTAGTTAAGTATGCGACTATTTTGGCTACTATTTTTGTACAAATGCTACTATTTTGGCTACTATTTCTTTCTTTGTAGGCTACTAAAGCTACTATTTTCAGTGTCATTAGGCAGTGGCAGCCCTGGAATTGTGTAATATTTTTAAATAAAAAAACAGGGACCGCATAATGCATTCTCCACCCTTCCAAATATCTGAAGAGTGACAATAAAGATTTCAATTTTGTCAGAATATGTGCCAAATGTTTTTTCTGTGGGGGGGGGGGGGGGGGGTAAATAATCATTTTAGAAGTAAGAGCAAATGTTACCAATAGAATTAAAACTTAAAATTACTTAACCATCATTTAAAATTAGTAAACATGGGTTTAACGTGTCCTATGACATTAGCATATATTGAAAAGTGATTTTGCTAGTAAATTATCACTAAGACTAATGAGTCATTTAAAAGGGAAAAAATCTAAATAAATTCCTATAATAGTGAACGAGAGATATAAAGATTTTTGCATCAATTGTGCTTTTGAATGTTGGAACACAATGAAAAATGCATATTTGTGTGCTATATAAAATATTTTTCATTAATGAAGCTCTTTGTTATACATTTACATTATTTTTGAGTACCGTAATTTCGGGAGTAAGCGCCGCGGCGCATACGTGTTTGAAAGTTCAAAATATCGGCGATGCGGCGCATACGCAAGGACGGCGGGTACAATGATTTTTTTTCCTCAACATAGCAAAATCTGGATATTGTGAAAAACAAGCCTTCATTTCAGGTTTTTTTTTTTTTAGTCTTACTGCCTCAAATACACTTTTAAACACATAGATTCATTAACATTCATTCCTATTTCACCTTTATTTACATTCATTTAATCTCAGTATAAAGTTCATAAACAGTACATAGTATCACAATATATCTTTATTATAAAAACATAATTACTATAGTCAAAATATATTTAACTCACCCATACTTCTCTATTTTCTGTTCAATATTAATAGCTTACTCTTTAAAAGTATTTATTGTATACTTTACAATAGTTGATAAATTATATTTATTTCATAAGCACACCGCGTACGGCGATATTCGATTAAAACTATAATCGAATAATCGATTGGCGTAGTATGTATTTTTTTTCCTATTGTATTTTAAGATAACCTGTGTTTCAATATTAATAGCTCACTCTTTAAAAGTATTTCTTGTATACTTTACAATAGTTGATAAATTATTTTTATTTCATAAGCACGCCACATACGGCGATATTCGATTAAAATGATGATCGATTGGCGTAGTACGTATTTTTTTTCCTATTGTATTTTAAGATAACCTGTGTTTTATTGTTAATTCATATATCTTGTAAGATTTTATCGCTATTCTTGTTACTTTTAATCCAATTTTGCCGATCGTTTTTTATTGTGACTATTTCATTTTTACCGATTTTTCAATGATGTGGCGCTTACGTGTTTGTTTTTTTTTACCGATTTTTCAATGATGCGGCGCATATTCCCAAAAATACGGTACTTTATTAAGCTGATTCTCTTTTTCTTTAGAATGTTGTTCTTACATTTTTTTTTTCTGTGATTAAAAATTTATATCCATTATAAGTGCATATTTATAACTATTGTATAAGTGCATAGTTATAATTATATAATGATTGCATTGTCTAGCAATTAAAATTCAATAAAAATTATGAATGACAAATGGGCATATTCTGTTGAGTGAAAGGACACTTTTCAATGTAGAGCCAAATCCGGTCATGCGCATTATAGGTCCCTGAGGGCTCGGCGTGCTAGGTGCACCGGGCGGTGCAGCCTATCTCATTTATCATTTGTCAGTTCTGAGGAATGGGGATTTCAACTCTAAACCCTTAATAAGTATTAAATCTTAAAAAGTGCCAAATTAACATATTAATAGATTTTTTGGAGGACAAACCTATATTGCAACCACGAAATTAGGCATAATTATTAAGACAAACATTGGATGCTTATTAAAGAGTGTTTTTAAACAAACTATTTCTACTTTTATGCTTATTACATTCAAGCTAGAAATTCAGACAGGCTTTTTAAAAAAATTGCAGCACATGTTAGTTTATATTGAGGAACTCCCAAAAATTTTTAAGAACTAAGAACAAAATCGTTTTTTAAAACATTGGTTTCTTTGGGTTTTATTTCTTTTTTTTTTTAAACCCTGATTTAAGATGATCTGAAATATCAATAATATCCAAAAGAGGGGTCTGATGGCAATTAATTTTAGTTAAAAGAAATCTTCATTTTAAACTAATATTAGTGTCACTGTGTAATAATGCACATAAATTTTCTTATTATAGTTACATTTTTATTATTATTATAATTTGGTATATGTGTTCATGCTCATAAGTTATAATATAGGGAATTCTGTTTTTCAGTTTATTTTTTTCATTTAAAAAAAAATCAGTTTTTCTTTTAATTTTTTTTCTAGGTCGCATATTCTGATGCAGAAGAGAAAGCACATGTCGAGTAGGTTTTGTGGAGACATTGCTTGTACTATAGATGACTTCTTTGATGAAATTGCTTTTTTGATGCAAGTTATGGCTGTTTACAATAGACTGCATACTATGTTTTATTTATTTTCAACTTTTTCACCCTCTCATTTATGGATAGTACACATATTAATTCTACTTTCTTCTATTTGTGTTTTCTTGCTATACATTTGGAATAGAAAAGTACTATCCACAGTTTTTATATATATGCATGTTCTAATAATATAAATAAATATTTATCAAGATATATTGTGTTTTGTATATTTTGTAAGATTGGAGACTTGTTTTTTTTTTTTTTCAGGTAACATAGGATATTTTTTTGGATATATATATATATATATTTTTTTTTTTTTCCTTGCTTAGCTGGCTGCCACTTTATAATAAAGTGATACAATGCAAAATGCTGAACTTTAAAATCTTAGAACAAGCTGTAAAAATTTAGCAATGTTTAATTTTTTTGCATTCTTTTTTAGATTGATATAGAGAAAATTCCAGAAAAGGTTTTTTTAGAGGACAGCACAATATAGCCTATCAAACTTTTTAAAACTTTTATTTATTTTTTGCCTTTAAAATAACCATCAGTTTTAATGTTTTTGTTTCACCTAATATTTTCCTATATCATTTTTATTGCTGTTTACAACTGTTTTTTATCTAGAGTCATTCCATGTCAAATCAACCAGTGACTTAACTTGACCATTTTAGATTTTGATGAAACTTACAGGAATCGTTCTCCCTGATGATACAAATGAGAATATACTTTTATAACTTTTTATCTCAGTAAATTTTCATACAATTAATTTTTTTATTTCGAAAAGTCATCATTTTTTAGCTTGTTTAAATGTTTTAAATTTTGAATTTCTCAAGTTCTATCAGGCGTAGAGAGTTGTTTGACCCCTCATTTTAAAGAGAATTTCATAAGATTTAATTTGATATGCAAGTTGACTGTGCTTGGTTTTAAATAAGTTAATTTAATTAAATTAAAAAAAAATTAAAATAGTGTTTTTTTTTTATTTGAAAAATTATGTTTTTTGTAATATTATAATCTTTAAATTCTGAAAGTTTTAGAATGGGATCTCAATGGGATCAGCAGTTATGTTAAAAAAAACTAAACACCAATTGGGGCTGATATTTAAAGTTGGCACCTCGCCAACTTTATGATTGTGCTAAAGAGATCATTGTTTTATTCATTTTAAACATTATATTTTTATATAACTGCTGATCCCATTGAGATCCCACTCTAAAACTTTCAGAATTTAAAGATTATAATATTACAAAAAACATATTTTTTCAAAAAAAAAAAAAAAAAACTTAAAATTTTTTAATTAAATAAAATTAACTTTTTAAAAATCACGCACAGTCAACTTGCATATCAAATTAAACCTTATGAAATTCTCTTTAAAATGAGGTGTCAAACAACTCTCTACGCCTGATAGAACTTGAGAAATTTAAAATTGGTAATGTTTATACAAGCCAAAAAATCATGATTTTTTTTAAATTAAAAAAATTAATTGTATGAAAATTTACTGAGATAAAAAAATTATAAAAGTATATTCTCATTTCTATCATCAGGGAGAATGATTCCTGAAGGTTTCATTAAAATCTGAAATGGTCAGGTTGAATATTGAAAATTTTTGGTTGATTTGACCCCTATATTTTCAAAATTTCTCATACTGAAACCTGATCGATTGATTCTATTCACTTATGTTAAAAAGTGGCTAAATTAGAAAAATATTTCAACGTGTTACAGGGTTAGAAATTGAGAATTCTAAGTAAGGCGTCAAATGACACCTGCAATTTTTTTCGTAGGTGTCAAGTTGCATTTCATGGTTGCAATTTTATGTTATATCATATTTTCTCATTTCTTTTCGAATCCATGTTAACAATAATATTGTAATTATCTTTATGTGTTAAGGGCGAGGGAGCTCTACATATTAAACATTTTATCTCTGTGTTAATCACTAAAACAAAATAAAATCTGGCTTTCTATAAAATTGTAAAACAGCATTAAACTACAATATTTGGATTCTAGAAAAATGTTTAAATAATTCTTTTTATAAAGCTAATATGCATACAAAATAGATTATCAAGCAATTATATCCATAGAAAGAAAATTTGAACTTTTAGATACAACCAGGTATAAGCTTAATTAATATATATATGTATCCTATGACTGAAAGTACATCAGAAAATGAAAAAAAAAGCAAATAAATGAACTATTGGATACCAATTAATGTATATTTGTATGGCATTTAAAGATATTGATTTCTATATAAATACTTTTTTTTTAAGGGAAAACACTGAAATTTTAAAACATTCTTTATACAGTATCTTATTTTAGGAGAAAATAAGGAAGGAGAAATATTAAATAATAAAAAAAAATCATATATTAAATAACACGAAAATAGAATTTGCTAAAGTAGGAATAAAAGCATCTGTTAAAAAAAAAAAAAAAAAAAAAAAAAAGGCTAGGAGTCGAATTTGACGACCAGGTATAATTTTGTGGTCGTCAAATGCAATAATTTAGTTGCATTTGGCGACTAACGACCACTAATTTCTAACCCTGACGTGTTATGATTTTAACGTAAAATGCATCTTGAGTATATTTAATGTAAAATATGGTCTGTGTGTGTGGTAGTATTAGAATTTTGACCTAAGTGCAAAGTTCTCTATGATAATTTTCTATCTATTATTTCTTCATTTCTTAATCTTTATTGGAGGAGAATTATTTCATTGTGCCTGCCTTTTTATGTGTGTTGTCGACAAAATTTATTTATAAATTTAATACAATATATTTAAATTTTATTTACTGATGTTTTTGTTTTATTTTACTTATGCATTTTGTATGTTTCGCCCTTTTCATCTACCATAGAAAAGAATCCCCCCTTCTCTTCCAAAAGAAAAAGTTTAGAAATAATTCGGTACTTCTCTATTATCCCGTCAACCACTTTTCATAACAAAAAACTATCGCCAAATTGCAAGATTAAACGCCAAAAATGCAATCCCATTTACTTGATGTCAGAAGCATTATACGTGTTTGTTATGTCATCAAGTGGTTTCTAATTCGACATTTACGTGTATTTTTCATTATGTTTTACTGATTTATTAGTTATTTCATTAATTAAAATAACAATTGTGTCCTTAAATTTTTATATTTTATTTATTTTGATATTCCAGTGGCAACGTTCTCCCGTTTATTTGGCATTACAGTTTGGATAGTTTTTTGTTATGAAAAGTGGTCAGCGGGATAATAGAGAAGTACCAATCATTCTTTAATTTGGTAAAGAAGAAATCTCTGATTTAAAAATTTAGCAACTTCTTGACAAAACACTTTGTAAGTTTTATACTGAAACACTGTATAATCTTTAAGAGATGGTAGAGTACAATGAACCAAATAATTTTATTTATAGGAAACCAGCATCACAATCCACTCATTCAGTCAAAATTACATAGTGCTTTACTTCAATCTAAGTTCAGAATTTTTGCTCATAACTGTAACAATAATGAAAATATTTTAACTCTATTTACAACCGAATTAATTTGTTGTGTGCAAAATTTGACAAAATCAGGAAGAATGGTATACATACACAGTAATTCGTTCAGTGCACATGTAATTTCAATTGTTTTCTGAAAAGTGATCATCTAATTTAACTCTCATTGGATGCAAAAGGTTGCCACTTCCACCACATGAAATGAGACAATATCACAAGATGAGCTGAAAGTGGCCACTCTTCAAACACAAGAAATAGCTCGACGCATGGTGGACTGTACGAAACACTTTTTATTATTATTTACTTCTCATTAAACTCAAAAATGCAATCAACATTAAGAGCATGATCACCACGGCTCCTTTCTACACAAATTTTGGAGCAACACTGCCCACTCATTAACTCTTTTTTTTTATAGGTGGCGCTGCTACAACAGCGGTTGCGTCTTGGTACGGAACAGCCACCATCTGCATCCAATCAGCATTATATTAGACAATCCACTTTTAGGAGTGAAGTTGACATTACAATGACGGAACTGATATATTGTGCACTTCTAGCACTTTTAATTATTATAGCATTTTGTACACAACAGGTTAATTTTGTTCGAAATAACATTAAAATATTTTCATTATTGTTAAAGTTATTACCAAAAATCCCAACTTAGATTGAAGTGAAACACCCTGTAGTTTTGACTGAATGAATCGATTGCGATCTTTGATTTCCTGTAAAAAAATTATCTGTTGTAGTGTGCTTTACCACCTCTTAAAGTTTATAATCATTATAATTATACTGAAATTCCTTATATAACATATAGGTTACATCTCTAGAGGAGAAATATAATGTTTAAATTTCAGTGCATGAAATATGGATTGTATGAAAACCATGAAGCTGGAAGAATAATTTTGTCTTTTGAAATATTTGAAGAGCACTGAAGAGCATTTTCTAAACTTCCTAAGACCTTTTTTAAACCCATACTCCCTGTGCTAATACCCCTCCTCTTCACAAACCTGCAGAAATGCAAAGTACTTATCTTCAGACCCCAAAAAGAAGTTAGTTCTGGCCCAGAGGAAAAAGTATTTAATTATATTTTCAAAAGAACATTGAAACATGCTGACATGGAATCGCAAGAGGCCGAAAGAAAATTGCATTTCAGACAGGATTTCGTCTTTCCAAGTGCCCCACCATTTATAAATAATAGCATTCCTTTTTACTGGGACCAAGCAATTTTTCCACTTAGGACGAGATTTCACTCTAGACAAATTCCATTTTCATTGACTTTACTGTATTACCTTATTTTGTCAAGTCCATTTGCACAAGGAGCTTTATTTCCCTCCAAAATAAGTGGGAAAATATCTAGAAGGATAGAATGGGCTCTATGTTCTGCTAGGGTTCCTGTTCTCCCAAATTCATATTCTTAAAAGCAGTGCTTAATTTGCACCAGAGTACAGCTCCAGTACTTCTTTATTTTTAGTGAATATTTAAATACTAGCCAGAATTCATGAGAGCTTATAAATATTGTGCACCAAAGGCCGCAGAAACATATAATTATATGTTATGTTTTACTGGTTTGATATTAAAAAAAATCCTTCACAAGAATGATTTTCTAAAAATTGCCCTTATAAATGTTTTTGCTATCGGTTCATTTATTAGATTTTATTATATATATATATATAATGCATAGCTACCAAACTATTTCCAAATGGTACTCTTCATCTTATTTAATAGCAGATTTCTATGGTTAAATAAGGCAAAGATTACTATTCAGAAAAAAAAATTATAACAAAAAAAAAAAAAAAAACATAATAGTTACAACTATGCTCGTAAGCATAGAGAATATATTCAAATAAATATTAAGACTTTTCTTTTGCTGAAGAAAAAAATGCTTTAAATTTGCAAATGAAGTATGACATACAAATATGCAGAAGAAGGGGCAGGAAGGGAGGGGTACACTACAGTTGTTGATATCAGAGAATATTAAAACTCCAGTATTTCTTTTTGTTAGAAATTAAGCCCTCTTAAAAGAAAGGGAATGTAGCTGAGAAAACTCAAAGACAGGAGAAAATTGGACACACAGTAGTTATGCTAAGTAGCATTAGTGAATGAGTGATTGAATAGTGAATGAAAAATTTAAAGTTGAAATAAAATGCTACATATTAGCAATTATTTTAATAAGGGCTTAAACTTGTAATGATATAAAATAGAAACCTTTAAAATACTAAAACAATCAAATTGCAATCATGCAGTAATTAATTCAGTCACAAACAGCTTTTATATTTATTTTCTCTCAATACTTTTTTCAAGGATCTACAGCGGAGGAGGGTGAGTCTGCAGCCTTTTCTTGCGTATGTCCATGTAAATAGTTTGTGACATGTTTGTGAAAGTTATTACAAAGTGGAAAAATATTTCCGATCATTCCAGTTGTGCTACATATTAGCAAGTCAACAATGTGTGTATGAATTTACAATAAACACCTTTATTCCTGAGGGGAGAAAGATCATATCTTTTTTTTAAGGCTATATCAGCATTTCCAATTAGCCTTCTCTCATGTAAAAATAAATTGCAGAAGAACATAAATTATGGTAAATTTAGCATCAAGTTTTACCTTTTAACTCAAAAATGTTTGTAGGGGAAGAAGTCAAAAGTGTTAATGTCACCTGCTATTAAAATAAAAACCCTGCATTAGGCATTTATTTTAAGTTTTATAGATTATGAAACACTTTCCAGCACATCCAGAATTATAGGATGGGCCAAAGTTTATAGGTCTGATTTGTAGAATAAAAATTATTGGTCCGGCTCGGTTCGATATAAAAGTAAAATGTTCGGTCCGGGTCGACCGAATTTCTAGAAAATATTTTTGAATCAATTTTATCCTACTATTACAATTATTCAAAAAGCACACTTACTTATGCATAGATTTTATTTTCAGATGATGTTCGAAATTCATGGAATACTGAATAACAACAATATGATTAAAGAAACACTGATTAAAAAAAAAATGATTTAGACAATTACATTCAAATGAAGATTCAGTAAGAAAATCATAAATGTAAAGCTCTAGAGAGACAATAATAGATGTTTAAAAATATCTCTAATTTATTAAACCAAATTAAATGTATAATGATTTCGATAAACAAATATAGAACATCACATTAACTTTTACAAAAATAAATCAATAAAATGGCAACCCAACATGGACTCGGAGGAGAGTATGTAGAAGTCTGCACGGGTCAAGGCTGGAAAAAACATCTAGCCCGGACCAAGTCTGCAGAAAAAAAGTAAGGTTCTCCATCCGAGCCTGTGCATATCTATATCCAGAATATCATTATAAAAAAAACTCTTCCGTCTAATAAAGTCAAAGAAAATATGTAAGTAGATATTTCAGAAAATGTAAAATAAATTTAAAAACCTGATTTCAGAATTTTCTGTCCATAATGGCAAAAAATAGTCAAATTCTTTTTTGCAGCTCTGTATATGATATGTAGATTTGTACATATACTATATTTTATGGGGGGGGGGGGGGGATTTCAGTTAGAAAATGCATTACACAGTTAAAAATTCACCTTAAGCAATCTCCAGTAATAAGCAGAAATGCACTTGAATTCTTTCGTACAGCCCTGTATATTATTTATAGATTTTTATATACATCACATATTAAGCTAAAATTTAATTCGGGTAAAAAATTCATAATACAACTAAAAATGCAATTCCAGCAATTACTATCCATAGATGACAATGTATAGAGTTCTTTGCGTGTCCTATATATGAATTTATTTACATTGTACAAACATCTCTTAGTATTCAAAAATGATTCAACAGGAAAATGCATAACACAAGTGAAAAACATCCTTAAAGCGGTATTCAAAAAAAATATTTTTCCCCGCTCAACAACTCAAAATTTTGAGACACATTTACAGACTCATTTTTTAAAATAAAAACATCAAACTTGGCGACGTGATTTATGAAGAGATTTATAAGGGCCCCATGTTTTTATTTTTCGTTCAGTTAATTAGAAATTGATTTGCAAACAATTATTTTCACAGTACGATAATTTTTTTTTGTTTCCAGCACTATCGCTTCCGGAAATTCGGTTCAAAATGTCCACTTTGACAGCATTTTTTGAAATATATTCTACCTTTATCAAAAAATCGAGACAATACGGACATTATAAAGTTTCTGAATAAGAGAACCTGCAATTGGATGCATTTTAGAGCAAAAATGAATTTAAGAATGTGTCTCAAAATAAGCATTTTCTATTTGAATATACCCTTAAGCAATTCCACACTAATAAACAGTAATATTTACAAGTTCTTTTTTGAAGCCGTGTATAGGGTACATAAAATTTATACACATCACGTTACCTGTGTTATACACCTACCATGTAATATGCAGATAGTTGGTTGAACTTAAAAATGCATACCACAACTATTAGCATTTATTTTTCACTAGCTGACCCACCTGGCGTTACCTGGGCTCGGGATAATAAATTAAAAAAAACCTCAAATTTATATGATTTTATATCTTTAACCTTATTTTGTATGAAATAATTTTTTTAATGATTTTTAAAACAATAAGGCTCATTTATTCATCAACAAAGTAGTGTAATTATGATCCATATTATTACTCATTGATAAAATTAAAAAATTCATATTTATTTTTTAATAATTTATATTCCATTAAAATATCACTTAACAAATTTTTTTACATTTTTCATGCGTCTACTGGCAGAGGAAAGTGGAACTAAAATCTCTTAGGCGATCGAAATCAAGTCGAATGAGTCAAATCCCATTGTAATCGGGCGCATAGAATGCAAGATAAGAATGTGCCCCGTGGCGGTGGAAGCTGGAGCTAAAATATGCAAGGCTATCAAATCAACATCAAGTTGAATGAGCCAAACCCACTCGTAATTGGGCCCATAGAACTCGAGATACTTTGAAATGAAATTTAAAAAAAATCTGAAATTATTATTTGGAAAGAGTAGTATATACATCTGATAAGTTTACTTTAATGCTATAGAGGGTGATTATCATAAGTTTATTTTAATGTTAAAAAGGGTGATTTTTAAGTTAATTATAATGTTTGGAATCAGTTGCGTTCAAATTAGAAAATTAGTTGCTGAGATACGGAAACTGGACACAGTTAGAGGAAAAAACATGAAGGGGGAGCAGATTTTTCAGTACCCTTCGTTAAATGACTAATTAGGAGGACCACTATACACCTTTAAAGATTGATTCATTTCGTTAAGCTAGGAACTTAATTTCCAATTTCGGTTAGATTATTATTAGAAAATTCTGGTAGCTCTTTTATAGAAATATACCCTGAAGCTGTGAGTGTTGATTATTATGCTAATTTGGCAAAATGAAACTAGTTTGGAGAAGTTTGGAACATTATAAAATAAGTTATGGATATAAGCCACAGTTAGAGAAAAAACATTATGGCGAAGTACTCAACCACAAATCCCTAATTTTGATCCAATCCGAAGTTGCGTTTTCGTTCATAACTTTAACAGTAGTGAAGATATTTTAACGAAATCTTTACGATTCATACAAAGATGAGTCTTTTGCGAATTTTGTTAAAATATCTTCACAACTGTGAAAGGTATGAATGAAAATGCAATTTTGGATTGGCGTGAGATGCCCTGTAATTTTGACTAAATAAATGAATATTTGACCCTGGTTTCCTATACAATAAATGTTTTTTACAGTACTGTAACGATCCTATTTCTCTAAATCCTGATCTCATTTTTGCGATTTTGATGAGTTTTTAATTAATATCTATGCTAATTCTCAAAATATTACAATTATGATTCTCAGGTGCACCAGGACAGGTTTTGTACTATCCTCACCTAAATTTTTTTTACTTCTAGCTGTGCTAGATTTTCCTTGCCATCGGACACACACATACAAAGCAAAACTTTCTTTTATTAGTATAGATTTACAGGGACACAAAAAGAATGAACTGTGTTTTTATTATGTTTTTAATTGTGTAACATCATTAAAATACAGTACAAATGTTTTTTGTCCATGGACTATTATGTAACAGGATTCTTTAGTATGATCCTGTAAAAGCGTGATAAATGCTTTCCACACTATATTCTGTAGAAAGTATGTTTCGGTGCACCTCAGAAATACATATCAATTTCGTGTTGTTTGAAATGGTGTAGCATCATTAAAATACGCTGCAAGCTATTTTTCCCAATAGACTATAATATAATGGAATTATTTTGTGTCTATTTTTAGAGTCTTGCTTGGGTCGGGTTATATCCAGACCGAACCCAAAAATTCTATTTCAAGTTAACCCAAAACCTGAAATAAAAGATAATAAATCCATATTTTAAAATAATTAAGGAAAATACAGTTATAACTAATGTCAATTTTATCTTTTATGTGGAAAAATGAACATGTATATATATATATGTACTCATTAATGTTCAAATATATAGTATTTTTCATTGGAAAAAATATTCTAGATTTTTTTGAAAAATTGAGTAAACTTAAACCCGACCACAAGAATCAATTCCTAAGCCGAAACCGAAACAATTACAGTAAAAATTAGCATCAACCCGACCTACGGATTGGGTCGAATAAAATCAGGTTACCCGATTTGATGCAGGACTCTAATCCCTATAAACGGACTTTAAATACGGCACACTTCATTTTCAAGAGAGATAATGCTACAGCAAAGCTCAATAACATATATAAATTACATGGCAACTGGACTGTGTTTATGGGAATTAAAGTGTGGACAGGAAACCGAAGTTGTAAACATTTTTCAGCTATATTATGTTGACTATTATTGATGTTAGAAAGTCTTAAAAAGATATACAAATATTAATTATTTTAAAACAAAATAACTTTGAAAAATATACATTTTTTTAAAGCTAGTATTTGAAAATATTCTGAGAAGTACTAAAAAAGCCTTCAAAGGCCGTCATTTGGGTAGAGTACTGCATGGCTCGAGTTACTCAATTTTCCCTGAACCCGACCCGGGGTTCGGGTTTGCGCTATTTATTTCAGTGTGGGTCGGGTTCACTTAAAAAGTTCCTTGTATGGGTCTTTTTCAAATTTAGTTTAGATATTTTCGGGTCTGATTCAGGTGAAAGTTTTAAACAATGGATGTATTTCAAAAGAAAGTCCTGAATATTAGGTAGCTTTCAATACAAAAAAGTATAAAGCTACCTATTGCAGCCGTTCGGAGGAAAGCAGTTCCGGAAAATTTCGATATATTTTCACCGATCATGATCCCCAGACCCCAAAACCACCCTCCACTCAAATGTTGATTTATATATTATATATATATATCTGACCTATGTCATACGATAACGCCCGTATTTATGAATCGATTTTGATGAAACTAACTGTGTGTATTGAGGTCACTAATGTCTCGACCGAGTTCGTTGGCCAGCTTGGTCCGCCATTTTGTTTCAAGATGGCGGCCATTTAAAACTAAAATAAATATACAAAAAAAATAAAAATTCAAATTTATTTTTTAATTACGTGTTAGGCCTTAATACAAGGATTCCAGAGCATTTTTTGGTTTACCTCTATCTTAAAAAATGGCTGAGATAGAGCAGTTTGAAATTCTAGGGTGGCTGACATTCTGAAACAAAACAGCACATTAACGCGATTACTCGCAAATTGTTTTCTTTCATTGTTATAATAATTTTCCCAATCATACGCATAAAACTATATATTCATATCCGTTAGCGCCAAATTCTCGCCAAAATTGGCGACATTTGGCGAAATATTGCCAAATTTGGCGACCAAAATAAATCTTCATAAATGAAGGCAATTTGGCTATTGCTCAATAATTTGGCGAATTTCTTATTCAAATTCAGTATTAACGAATCTTTTGTAAACGTTTCTTTGCATTTTAGCTTGCTGTTTTCATGTAACATTAGCTAAAATTTTAAAACTAAGATATAGGAAAGCTACCTTTTCCTCTCGGTACAGGCCGGAAGGACTTTTTTTAATAAGATGGATATTAATGAGTGTGTATATGTTCATTTTTATTAAAAAATAAATAAAATTGATATTAGAGATATAATTATAAACTACATTTTCATAATTGTATTAAAATATAGATTCATTTTTTTCACTTTGGGTTTGGGGTTGACTTTAAGCAGAATTTCCGGGTTCGAGTCGTGCAGGACTCCACCTTCGGACCCTGCGTTGATAGTACTGCTGTACACGCATTAAAGTAAAATGACACAAATCACATTTAAATACGTTAATTAGGTCAAAAGATATAACGGTCTTTATGTTGCACTGTTTATAGTTGCCACATCTTCTTTCACAATTTAAATGCATTTATCTAAAAATTAATTTATAAAAATCTATCATATTTTTTTAATTGATATTTCTATATTTTCATGAAGTATAAAGTTATGAAACTGCATAATATTTTCAATTATATACTCTTTAAACTGTTTTTGAGATTTTAAGAGAAACTTTTGAAAACATGATTCTCATCGTAGTGACAGACAGTATACATAAAAATAAATCGATCAAGTGCGAGTATAACTTGCGCTCAAAGTGTTCCATACATTGAATTTATTAATTACACTCTTACAACCCCAATTTTTTTAAAGACAAGTAATTTAATTAATATCTCGGCTAATTACCAAATTCATTTATTTTTTGAAAATCATTATTAACTATCCTTGGATGATTCTGCATCGATAAGTACCTTAAGCGCAACTCCCTTGCGGGCCGCCCAAAAAGTAAAGTTTGTGTGTAACGGAAAAATGCGTTTTTCTCAAAAACTATCTGACCTAGGAAAATCGCTATAGTTTTCCTTAAAGATTTGAATAAACTACTACTACCCCTATTTTTTTCAAAATTTTATTTTCACTAGATTCGGAAATAGGGGTGTGGGGGACATATTTTTGCAGTACATTTTCGACGATATCTCTGAAAATATAATACCTAAAATTAAAACAAATGTATTTTTGAGTTCGGAGTTACGAAGTCTTTCACACAATATTAAAAAAAAAAAAAAAAAGTAATTTAATTACCTTCCCTAAAATTTTCCTAAATATATTTGTGAATGGCTAAGGCTAATAAGCAGTGTTGAATTCAGACACTTTTCTGCGGGAGGGATTTCTGTGGCTCCGAGGGGGGGGGGGGGGATTGTACTTTTTTAACCATTAAAAGCATAAGATCTCAAATCTTCCGGAAGGGGGGGGGGGTATTCCCCCCGGGCCACCCTCTGAATTCAACACTGATCAATAGGCTTTATGACTTTTTCAAGTTTGAACTTTCCACATTCCCCAGTTTACCAGAAAAACTACTGTGACAAACAGACACACGAGTGATCTTATAATGGTTCCGTTTTTAATTGACCCTAAGACTCTTCTTAAGAAACCCTAATAACTATTTTCATCTAAATATTGATTGTTTATTTTTTTTAATAATAAATACTTATGTAAATCTCTAAGACACATTCACGTTTATTCTTTTCTTATTTAAAAATTAAAAAATCATGCAAAAAATGTTATTCTTTTCTAGAATAAATATCGAACGAGCTATGCTCGATCAAAATTAGCTTTGAGTTCAAATATCATGACCAAAATGACCCACTAATCAAATTTTCTTGAACATGTGACCAAGCCCAATTGTCTTCTCGTACCCGAAACCCGTAGGATGTAAAATTTAGTCAAAATAGTCTGAGTCGTATTTTAGATAAAATTGGCCCACAGTGACCCAAAAATGACCCACAAATCGAATTTTCTCGGACGTATAATATAGCCCAATGATTTTCTCGTGCCCGCAACTCGTCAGGTGTCAGGTGCAAAATTTAATCAAAATCGCCAGAGACGCTCTTTAGATAAAATTAATTTGACCAGCGTTGACCCACTAATCGAAAGTTCTCGAACACGTGACCTAGCCCAACAGTCTTCTCGTGACCGAAAACCATAGGACACAAAATTTAGTCTAAATAGTCTGAGCCGTTCTTTAGATAAAATTAGCTAGACCCACTAATTGAATTTTCTCGGACATGTGACCTAGCCCAATGATTTTCTCGTGCCCGAAACTCGTAGGATACAAAATTTAATCAAAATCATTAGAGCCGTTTTTTAGATAAAATTAACTTGACCCGCGTTGACCAAAAAATGACCCACTAATCGAAAATTCTCGAACATGTGACCCAGCCCAATAGTTTTCTCGTGTCCGAAACTCGTCAGATACAAAATTTAATCAAATTGTTAGAGCCGTACTTTAGATAAAATTAACTTGACCCGCGTTGACCCAAAAATGACCCACTAATCTAAAGTTCTCGAACACGGGACCTACCCCAACAGTCTTCTCGTTCCCGAAAACCATAGGATGCAAACTTTCGTCTAAATAGTCTGAGCTGTTTTATAGTTAAAATTAGCTTGACCCATAGTGACCCACTAATCGAAATATCTCGAACATGTGACCTAGTCCAATGGTCTTCTCGTTCCCTAAAACTGCAGGATACTAAATTTAGTTCAAATCCTCTGAGCCGTTTTTAAGATAAAATTAGCCTGACCACAGTCACCAAAAAATGACCCATTAATCGGATTTTCTCGAGCATGTGACCTAGCCCAATGGTTTTCGCGTGCAACAAAACCGTAGGATACAAAAATTAGTTTTAAAAGTCTGTGCCATTTTTAAGATAAAAATTGCTTGACCCAAAATGACCCACTAATCGAAATTTTTCGAATATGTAACCTAGCCCAATAGTCTTCTCGTTCCCTAAAACTGTAGGATACTAAATTTAGTTCAAATCCTCTGAGCCGTTTTTAAGATAAAAATAGCTTGACCCATGACCAAAATGACCCACTAACCGAATTTTCTCGAACATGTGACTTAGCCCAACAGCCTTCTCCTGCCCGAAAACCATCATAGGATGCAAAATTTTGTTTAAGAGCCTACACTAGTCACGCGAAGAAACGCTCACGCTAATGTTAAGTCTATGGGAATGTTATTGCGCGATTTCTCGCTCGCATTTTAATATTTTTAAATGATTTTTTTGCGTAGGATAGCTGACGTCGATCTCTATTGTTGTTTGTTTTTACTTTTTCGATTTTGGCTCCAGTTTTTTTTTTTTTTATATAAGGGTACTTTCATTTTCAGAACCGGTTCCAACCGGTTCCAAAATTTAAAATGTCCGCTTATAAAAAAACTTTAACCAAAATAAAAAAATAAAAACTAACAACGTTGCAGATCGACCTCAGCTATCTTACGCAAAAAAAAATCCTTTAAAAATATTAAAATGCGAGCGAGAAATCGCGGGATAACCTTCCCATAGACTTAACATTAGCGTGAGCGTTTTTTCGCGTGACTAGTGTAGGCTCTTAAATAGTCTGAGCTGTTTTTTAGATAAAATTAGCTTAACCCACAGTGACCCCAAAATGACCCACTAATCGAATTTTCTCGGACATGTGACCTAGCCCAATGATTTTCTCGTGCCCGAAACTCGTAGGATACAAAATTTAATCAAAATCGTTAGAGCCGTTTTTTAGATAAATTTTACTTGATCCGCGATGACCCAAAAATGATCCACTAATCTAAAGTTCTCGAACATGTGACCCAGCTCAATAGTCTTCTCGTGCCCGAAAATTAGTCAAATTCGTTTGAACCGTTTTTTAGATACAAATAGCTTGACCATGACCCATGGTGACCCACTAATCGAATTTTCTGGAACATGTGACCTAGCCCAGTGGTTTTCTGGTGCCCCAAAACGGTAGGATACAAAATTTCGTCAAAATCGTTAGAGCCGTTTTTAAGATAAAATTTGTATATATATATATATATAAAACCACACACATATACACGCAAGATTTGCTCGTATTAACAATCTGGTGTCCTCTAGATAGTCTAAAATGGTTTTTAAACTCTGCTACACTGAGATTAAAAAGTGAGGGCTAAAAAGGATTAGCCCGATCTCTTAGATGCCATAAAATGCGGGCTTTACATCGTTGTAATCGACGAATAATAAAATATTCTGCTATAGTTGTTACACTGAAACGCACAAATGCAACATCGATCAAATACAAACTCTTTCACAGTTTCATTCGAGATTGCGAAAATATCGCTGCGAACTTTGCGCTTACGCCGAACTTTGCGCTTACGCTCTTTGCGGCACCTCTGAGTACTCGCAGATTTTCATGCGAGATAGCGAAAAACTAGCTGCGAAGTTTTCTCTATTTTACTGATCGAGAAAAGTTAATTGCGAAAATTAACTTTAAACTCCTCCTTCAACTGTCACTCAAGAAGAAAACTGCTGAGCTCAAATAAGCCTGGAGAGATGATACAATTTTCAGTTGCTTTAGGTTGGTGGCGCGTTACGTCTGGGAAATATTTCTACTAAGAAAGGTCATCATTTTTGAGAAATCATCAGTTTTGGATAGTAAATATTTTTATTTTTATCTGCTTTTTACTAGTTTGCTTCTGACAACAATTATACAGACTTGTAAAAAGAGAGTACATTTATAGAGAAAACATGCTAAACGATTACAAAAATGACCGTTTTATGCATTAAACTGTATATTTCAGTATTTACTCAAAAAATTGTAACTGCTTCAATGTGAAACAGTTATCAGCGCACTGACCTATCCGTAATAATTAAAATAAATTATTAAAAATCAAATATTACTTGAAAATTGAATCAGAAAAACTGAATACGGCAGTTTGACGTACACTCCATGTCTATTTTTTAGCTTAGTGCGAAAGGCGGAGTTTATAACTTCACCTGGATAGCATTTTTGCGAAATTTTCGCAGTTACGGAAATAAGCCCCGCCTTGACACCTGTCAAAATTTGTTTACTAATAAACAGCGAATGTTTCGCAAAAATGCAGGCTTCTGATTGGTCAATCTCGTATCGCAAACAGCGCAAAATCTATCTGGATCCCGGCCATAATGCAACAAAATATCCTTAAAATACGCTAATTAATAGTCAAATGAAGGACCGTGTTCATTATCATTGATTTGGATGTCCAAATCAATGATAACGAACGCAGGCCTTTCAATTTCATTCACAGTATAGACTCACTCGATATTTTAATCTCCATCGCCCGCGCGCCGCCTGATCTTCTGTTCTGAACAGCCCCATACAGGCCGGTTGGTACAGCAAACGTCTCATTACCCAACCAACCAACCAATTAACTTGTAAATAATTGTTTTTTGGAAACGTAAACAGACACAGATGGGCTGCCTATTTAAAAGTTTTAAAAACTTGAGATGAAAAATAGTGAAGTGCGGTAGTATTCAATTTGAGAAATTCAAGCTCTAAAATTTCACATGGCAGCGGAAGATAGTTTTACTTTTGTTCAAAATGACTTAGCTGAAACATTATTTCCTGTTTTTGAAGAGATTAAAAGAAGAAATAAACTTTGTGATGTGACTCTTAAGGTGCATGTTAGAATATTATATCTACATTCCGAAATTGTATTAATTTTTTTTATATGCTATAATGTACACAAGTTTTGTGTTATACAGTAATGGTTAATGCATAATTTTGTAATATATAATGCAGGGGCTGCTCATCAGAAGAGACAAGGGAGGCTGGGTCTCATTTGAGAATTTCTTTAAAATAAATAAAAGCCAAATTAAAATAGTTCTAATATAAATGAACTTTAAGAACACAATTTCGAATTTTTTATCAGTATAATACTTAAAATAGTTCCTAGCATTATTCCATAACGAATAACAAAATCATTCTCGGAGATGGAGGCGCAAAATGTTCTAGTCGGCTGTGATTCCAATTACAAGGGAACGAATTCGCCGAGATAGAGGGGAGAGCAGTGAAACGTTATGCGTCAATGAAGTCTGAAAGCTTGAATTTATTTAGCCTCACTGTAGATAGAAATGGTAGGAAGCACGCTACTTTCCCTAAATTTTAATTGTTTTAAATGTTATATTTTCATAGAAAAAGCTAGGTATGTATTTAAATAATGCTTCAATGCTTGTAAATTAATTAACTATAAAATGCATGAGATTTAAAGCACTGGTTGCATTTTGTAATGTTTCCCTTTAAAAGTCTTAAATGTAGATGAATGTTGATAACTTAAAAGTATTAAAAACATTTATATTTCTTCGAGCTTTTAATAAGATGCAGCCGATTTTCTTATTGAAAAATTTCTTGTACTATAAACAGATATATGGTACTTGATCAATTTGGGAAAAGGTTAAATTATTGCTATTTAGATGGAATGGCTTTTATCAAAATTTTAATATTTATTTAGAGAATTTAATTTCATCTATTTTTCAATAGCATATTTTTCTGACCAGAGAATATGTAATTTGTTTATTGCCAAATTTTATATTTCTCTCCCTTTTGCCTTTTTTTTTATATTGAGCTAACTTTGTAAATTGTACAATTTTAATGTTTTTGGTATGTTGAGGTGAAGAATTGCTCTAAGCTTTCATCATTTATTAGATTTCATATTTAAAAGTTTTAAGTCTAATTGATTTATTGTACAAGTGTATTAATTCATTGCATTTTTCTAGATATTTTCATTTAAAAACGTTTTCATATGTTTTTTTAAAAAGAACAATGCAAATATTCAATCTATTTCGGCTCAGCTTTGGGATTAGCCTGCTGTCCGCCATCTTGTTTTGTAAATCAAAATATATTTGTTTTGTTTCTCATTTCCAAAATAATTTTCATCCATATTTACTTATTATAAACACGTTATTTAATTTTATTGACTAATTTATTTATATTTAATAATAAAAGTTAAAATGATTTGATTTTAAAAATGAAATGGCTGACCACGGGTGATAAATCAAAACATTTGTTTTGTTTCTAACATAATCAAGTTGAATAGAAAACAGAATACTAATTTATTTATATTTAATAATAAAAGTTAAAATGTTTTCCTTCTATATTAAAAAAAAGTAATCTGGAACTGACCCAAAAATGATTTAGAAATGGACCAATCAAATTCTACGTAGATATTCCGGGTTATTCCCATCGCTTTTTTACTAAGGACTTTTTTGAGGAGCTATTACTTTTTTTCTAGCCATCCTACGAATTCGAAAATCATATCACCAGATGCGAAATATAACAAGCTTTCAGAAATTAAAAAAATTATCACGGTCAGACAATAAAAACTCAAAAAATTCTTAAAAAACGAGTAAAAAATCTTTTATTGAAAAAGTCATTTTTTTATATTGTTGCCAATTTCTAAATAAGCGCAAAGGATTATGCTTTATCTCAAATAAAAAATGTATTTGCACGAGACTATTAAAAACAATAATGAAAGTTTAAAATAATAATTAAATGATCACGTGTTGAAAGCAGGAAATAAAGAAAATTATGTCATAAAAATTGTGTTTACACATGAATATTAAAAATAAAAAAGATAAATTAAATGAAAAAGCATTATAACCAGTTAAATGAAAAAGCATTATAACCTGATTACAGAAGATAGTCGCCATTCGTGATATCATCATCTTTTTAAAACAGGATACATTACCAGGTTTTAAGAGGCTGTGAAATCAGAACGGGGGTTGGTGAGCGTAGCGAGCAGGGGGCAGAGCCCCCTAGTGATTTAAAAAATGAGATGGCTGACCGCGGGCGATAAATCAAAACATTTGTTTTGTTTCTGACATAATCAACTTAATCAAACCATTTTAACTTTTATTATTAAATATAAATAAATTAGTCAATAAAATTAAAAAATGTGTTTATAATAATTAAACATGGATGAAAATTATTTTGGGAATTAGAAACAAAACAAATATGTTTTGATTTAAAAAACAAGATTTAGACAGCAGGCTAATCCCAAAGCTGTTTTTCAATATCTTTATTCAGATGCCTTATTGTTGTTAATTATTCATAAAATGTTTTACAAATAAATAAACCATGTATATTGTATACATAATATAACATCTTATTTCAATAAGACACAAAATGTTTACTCTCACATCTCACATGCCTTTAAATTACAACTGCTAGTTTTAAAAACTAAATCGAGGTACAGGATGAAGGGAGAGGGTGTATCAATGATATCCTCTTTTCTTATTTTGTTTAACGGCTGCCACTGATATATGTGATATAGTTCATAATGGTTAAAAAACATAGAATGATATCAAATATTTGTAAAGGCAATACAGACTAACTCAGATGATGTAATCAGATATTCAGGTTCTACTCTTACCCATATAAGCTAGACCATCATAACCAGGTGTTCTAATCATTGAAGTGTTCCTTTTATTTTACTTGGGAAAAAAATACTAGATTTTAAAAATTCCTTCGGCAACACATCTTGATTAAAAATTTCTTGCATTGGCAGTTATTGATTGTTCTAATTTCTTTTGATAATCTTTTTATGTGTGTGTTATTAGTAAAAGCATCTATTTAGAAAAGAATGGACTTTTCATATTGAGCACTGTATTTTCCAGACTGTAATACATTCTTCAAGTGTAATTTGAATGAAATATAAGAGGTTCTAAGATTATTATTCAATAATTGTCCTATTTTGGCAATAAATTTCTTATATCTGCTTATTGTAATAATATTTAACTTTTTAATATTGTAGATCAGAAACATAAAGAAACTCATAAAAAGAAATTATTAATAAATATCTTTTAATGATATGGAGAGCTTTAATTTTGTTTTTGAAATTGACATTGTGAAATGTTTCATAATTATAATTAATACTTTCCTGGCTTTCATAGAGTATTAGGCTCTCAAGAAATTAAATTTTTTTTCTTCAAAAACTAACAGGTTCTCCCCCATATGAGTTATGCTTGCCAAATCTGTCCAGACACTGCAGGCTCTAAAAACATGCTAATTTGCTCTGTTTTAAATTACAACTGTTAGTTTTGAAAACTAAATCGAGGTTAAAAAGATTACCTGATTACAGAAAATTGAATGGTATCGATTCAATATCGCACAACCAGTAGCAATCTTCTGTAATCAGGTTGCCATTCATTTCCCTTTGACTGGAGGATTTTTGGTTCTTACGGCTAAATCAACCTCTGTTGAGACAACTGATGGCTGTTTTCATGATTGATTAAGTAAGATCAATTACACATTTGAAAAACAGTTTGTATGAAATTGTTAAGTAAAAAATGTCGCTACCTCCCAGACTTTTATAACAACACTATAAGAAAATTGTTTTATAAATGTGACGTTTTAAATATGATGCAATTTTCACCATTAAGTTCCTTTCACACGTAAATGATTTAATTCCTTTTAAATATTATTGTGTAAATATATTTTTCAATTGAATAGTGTTTGTAAATATTATTATTTGGGCTTTTTAAAATCTGGCAAAAGTAAGTAATAATATATATAGGGATCATGCAGTCATTTCATTAATATAAAATGACACACTGAGACATAAAAGTTAAGTGGAAAAATACAAATTGTAAAGATTTTCTCTACCTCCTTATACTTAACACTTCATCAAACATTGTTGATAAATTATTATTATTATTTTTTTTTTGTTTAATTTATGTATTTTTATTGCAGTTATAAGAAAGTATTTTTAATCTATCTTTTAGGTTGATAACAGATGTTTTATGGCTCATCGAATTATTTTAGCGGGTACAATTCCTTATTTCCATGCAATGTTTACACATGATATGGTAGAAAGTACACAGAATGAAATAACAATTAAGGATATTGATCCAGAGTGAGTAATTATTGAATTTTCCCCTTAAAATAATTTTTTATGTATAGTTTTTCATGGCAATAATGCTGTATTTTTGTTAACTACTCAAGGTTCTATAATAACTTGATAACTACTCTATATTTGTTAACTATTCAAGATGTATTACAGGAAGTTTTAGAATTATTTTTATTTCAATGTAGTTGCAACTCATTTATGTATTCATACATGTTATATCTCTGTATATGAAAAATCACTTCCACAAAATTAATTTTTTGAAGAAACACACACTGTTGCTTTCGAATAACGTTATAATTTCCCAAAAAGAAACCTGTCTTTAGAATTTATTTAAGGAAGTCAAAGGAAAAAAAAAAAGACAAGAAAAGTCAACTATTAATGACTTAAAAATTCATGGAATAGTTATGCAAAAATTATTATTCTATTTACAGTCATATAATATTTGTATTGTAGTTTGCATTTATACATTTAATTCTGTTGTTTCATTTTACAATTTATCTAATTTATTAATTTTATAAACATTGTAATTTTTACAGACTACCATAATTTCTTGGCTTTTCTGTAAATATTAATTTCTGAATCAGTTTTCTAGTAGCACACATGTAAGAAAATTTATTTATTTCATACTAAAACTTGTTCCTCCTTCAAAAGAAATGAATAAAATATTGCATACTTTTTTACAGGATTTTTCAAAATATTTGAATATGATTTTGATGCATCATTCCAATTATCAAAATTGTGAAAGCAACTGAAAAATCCATTATTCTGGATATTAAAAAAAATATACTTGAAAATAGACCCCTTTTAGTGAGTAAATAAATAAGTTCTGCTCCAAGTTAAAAAGCACAACTTTTATTTTATTTTATTTTTAGTTTAAACATACTAAAATTATTAAATTCATATATAAAACAACACATGCAACTTTTACAATTGAATTTCATACAATTTTCAATCTTTTTTGGTAAAATTTTAAATCTGTCTTTTAAAGATTTATGCAGATTAAATTTATTTTGTTAACAATTGTTAAGCTATATTCTTTAAATATATTATTTTTCTATTATTATCTTAATTTTAGATGTGAGTAATTCTCTCTTTTAAGCTATTCAATATATTCTTAAACTAATTGAGATATTCAATTAGTGGCTAAATTTATCTCTTTTGTACTCTAAAGTTAATTAAAAAAAAAATAATGCTCTAAAAGTACTTTTATGAATTGTTTTGTGAGATTTGAACCTTAGATGAACTGATTATATATTTTTTCTCCAGTGCACTGGAATCATTAATAAATTTTGCATACAGTGGAAAAGTTTTAATTAGCACTTCAAATGTACAATCTCTATTAGTTGGGGCATCATATCTTCAGCTGAATAAAGTTAGAGAAGCTTGTTGTGAATTTTTAAGAAAAAGGTAATATATGTATATTTTAGTTAATAAATTTTGATTTATATTATCTTCATTTTATGTATTTAATAGTTATAATTAAATTAAGTGCCTAGAATATCTATATTATGTAATTCGCCAATTTTAAATAAAAGTTGATTTTTTAAACTTGTTCCTTATGAAAAGGAGTAATTTTATATATGAATAAATGTAAAAAGTGTCTTGAAAAAAAAAAGTTATTTTAAACATTACAATTATATCCCTTGCTTGGATTTAAAAAAAAAAAAAATATTATAATTGTTATATATTGTGGATCAACTGGCTAGCTGTTTTCAATGTATTGTCCCCTATTTTCATTATGTGATCTTGTGAAGTAATTATTGAGTTATCTATACTAATACAGAAAGATGTCTGTCTGTCGACTATGGCTCAGAAAATCTACAGTATGTAGAGGTTTGGAAATTTTGATGAGGATAATCCAACCTAGATCCAATTGTACCTGAGGCTCAATTTTTTATTTTTTGTTAATTAGTTGAGATATTAATTAAAAACCACAGCAAACTCTTACAAAAAATATGCTTTTTCTTTCAAAATGGCCCGCTGGCTATATCAGAGCACAAAGCTTGCTTGCATGGAAGTTCCAAATCTAAGGCACACTCTCATTTTTGGTCATATATGAAAGTCCTTATCTGCTAAATCATCTGAAACATAGAAAAATTAAAAATACACTCTGTATTATCATATTTTCATCTTTCTAACAGTGAAATCCATTAAAAAATATATTATTATTAACCTTTTCAAAATGTTGTTTTTCACATTTTTTTCTCCCATCTTTCACAGCTCGCATCGGCTAAAATATACCAAAATACATGAAAACTAAAAATACCAATCTATACCTACGTATTTTGAACTTTCTAACCTTGCAATCAGTTTAAAAAAATTCAAATATTAACCCTTTCAAAAATTTTTTTTTTAATTTCAACGTCATTTCAAGGTTTTTAGGGGCTTTTTTGCAAAGTTAAAAAATCTGCATCCACTCTGGAAATGAAAATACATAAAAAAAAAAAAAAAAAAAAAAAAAAAAATTACCAGGCCACATCTATGTTTATTTCTCTTTCAAACAGTGATATCTATTAAAAAAAATATTGATATTAACCTTTTTAAAACATTTCTTTTCCAAAAGTAATGCTTGTCACTTTAGTTTTGTTGTTTTTATTGCCCAAAGGATTAACATTAGGCACGTGTTGTTTAAAAAAATAAACTTAATTTTATACAGTTTCTCTGAAATTTTAATACAGTATACTAACCTTTTAGCTAATGATTGAGTATAAATGTAGTTCAGAAATTATGAGATTTAAGGGGGAAATAATCTGTTTAAAAATTTATAAATTTTCGATAGGGTTAATTCCCATTGCACACTTTTATTTGAACTTCTAACGTAAACTTGTTTTCGCACTAATGATCTAAAATTTTAATACATTAAACTAACCTTTTAGCTGTTGTTTGAGTAAAATTTTGATTTAGAAATAATGAGATTTAGGGCTAAAATTATCAGTTTTGAAATAAAAAAAATTCCTATAGGATTTGGAAAAAAAATTAGAAGAAAAACACTGCTTTTTACAACTAGGAAATTATACACAGGTTTTGGAAACATTATAGTTGTTATAAACATTTCAAACAATAAGAAATATATATATATATTTAATATTAAATGTCCCCGAAGGTTTTAAAAAAATTAAGAAAATACTTTTTACAAGCCCTTTACCACTAAATATCAGTATTTCTACACCAATTTTTTACAAATGATTTGGTACATATTCAACAATGATTTTAGGTAATATTTAAGGTTATTATCATGGGCCCAAACTATGTCAGTCTTTTGTTTAAAAATATAAAATCAAAACAGACTGGAGCATCCATAGTATTCCCAGTGAATGCCGCCGAAGGCAATGGGGCTCCCAACTCCAGGTTCGGTTGGACAGATTTTCATTTAAAGAAACAGAATCATTCAACACTGATTTTAAGTACATTTAAGGTTATTATCATGCGCCCGAGCAATGCTGGGTGGGTCAGCTAGTATACACTGTAGTATTTGCTTTGATCTAACATTTAATTGCACCACAGATGTGCATATATGTTTATTATATGATAAATGTAAATTTTTATTCTTTTAATGTAAAATCATTGTTTATTCATTTCTTCATAGGTTACATCCTAACAATGTTCTTGGTATACGTACCTTTGCAGACACTCTTGGTTGTTCTTGTCTTGTAGAAGCTACAAATCGATATATTCAAAAATATTTTCTAGAAGTATCACATTCTGATGAGTTCTTAAATTTACAGTTTGCTGATGTGAAAGAAATAATAGCCAGGGATGAACTTCATGTCACTAATGAGGAACAAGTAAGTTAGGATTGTTATTATTTCGTGTGTGATAGGTTTTAAATTCATCAAATTGTATCTGAAAGTAAATAAAATTATTGAAGCAGTAGATATTTTTCTTTTTGATGATGATTTGAGTAAATAATATAAAGAAGTTTTGATGCAAATACTTTACAGAACTTTCTAAATTGAACCAATCACAAAACATTTAAAATTGTGAATAGATACGATTCACAAAACATTTAAAGTTGCAATTAGGTAAAATTAACAATCATGAAAAGACCATAAATTTATATTCATTTTAAAGTTTACATCTACAAAATATATTCTGTAACTGAACCGAAGAAACTGACATTTTTATATTCAATTTTAGGCTAAATTTTTGTAAAAACGTTTTGAAAAAAAGTTTATTTAACAAGTTTATTTGACAAGTAAAATTTATTAAAGGTAGCAATATATTCAGATTAAGTAGATGATATAATAAAGTTTAAAGGATAATTAGGAATGTATTTAAAATAGAGAACCAATTAAAATTTTCTTAGGATGCTAAAGTTTATATAATTTTTTAAAATTAATAATTAAACTTGTGAACTTTACATTTTATTTGTAAAGCTGTTACTTTCAAAATCAAGATAAGCTTTAAAATATATTATCTGTAAAAAACTGTATTGTGCACAACATAGTTCTTAAAAAGTAATATTGCATAAAACAAATATTAACAGAATAAATTTTTCTCTATCACATTATTTTTCTTAATTAAATTCATTACATGAAATCTGGATAAATAAAATAACAGTTTTAGATGAATTTTAGATTTATTATAACTTTATAAATGTTACTTGTAATTACAACTATATATTTTGAAGAGACAAATTTCCTTAAAAATGACAAAAAATTAAGTTTATTTTATTAATTTATTTTGTAGTTTGGTATGTATGTTGTATAGGGAGAAAATCTCATACAGCTATGAAATTTGTATATAATAATGCTGACTTAGACTTTTTTAGAAATTATTGTATTGTTTTTTTATATATGATAAAGTTGTATGCAGGATTGGTTCTAACATTTGCAGCTATTTATTTATTATCACTCTAAAAAATACTTAATACTGTCCCTTTTTACTTTTTTTTTAAAATCTATGTGGGTGGGTTTTTGAAAAGTACATATTTTGACTAATAATGTCAAATTTATGCACACTTTTGTATAATGTATTTTGCTGAATTTATGCAAAAAATTTGGAGTGAAAATATTTTTTTAATAGTATCTATTTAAAATGCTATTTAATTAAAATTTGATAAAATATGTATGTTAATGACTATTTTTTTAATTTTCTTTTCTCAGTAGTATAATATCATTAAAATATGTTTCAAATAGATACTGCATACAGACAATATTATATCTGAATTATTTTTTGCAGCCCTGTAAAAGAACTATAAATGATTCTTGTAAAACATGACAATTTTCAAAATGAAATATTTTAAAAATGAAAATGCTTTAACATGTTTAAGTTAACAGCTTTACATTTGCTTTAATTTATTTCTAACTGTTTAGTATATGTTTAAGATGAAAATATAAAGTATCATTGTATAATATCATTATCCTGGTATTTGGGTCAATCCTGATACACATATACTAGGACAATGACTTCCAGGATAATGACGTTTTAATAGAGATTTAAAAAAATATATATGTTTTCTTCATTTTTAGTCCTTAGCATGTTTGACATTGTACAAAGGAACACTTTTCATATGTGTAACAGTATATTATTGAATTGAAATTTATACTAGGGAAGCACATGCAGAACCTGCACAAATTTGAGCTTAGCGAGAAAACATTCATTTGATGTTGTCAGGCAGACATTGATAATCTATATTTGAAATGAACACTAACATTTTGACATTAACAATATAGTACCTGCAATAGCTCTGCTAAAGTTTTTGGCTGTGAAAAACTATGACTAATAGTTGGCAAGCTATAATTTTTCATTATTATAAAAGCTTGTATTGTTTGTTTAAATGTATTGCGTTAATCCGTTTTATATTCCTTTTTCATGATAGTGTCTTTAATTTAATAATTAACGATATTCATAACAAACCATTTTAACCATGTGGACTTTCTGTGTAAAATAAATGAAAAGCATTATTCTAAAAATATGACGATCAGAATATCAAATCTTTGTGCATTTGCACCCATAAATCATTAAAACTACAATCAGAAATATTGACATTACTTTGATGTAATTATACTAAAATCCCTCAGCTTTATAAATGAGAATGCACATTTTCTTTGGCCCATGTAATAGAAAAATTTCTGATTTTTTTTTACAATACTTAAAAAAAAAAATGCAAAAAGTTACCAAATATCATAGGATTTAGTGAAATTCTATTTCACATGGCATTATTTTAAAATGGAAACTTACATTTTCACTCATAAAAACAGAATCTACAATGATTGCATGAAAATGATGTCATTTTCCAGAAGCTTACTGTTGTACATTTTATGCATAGCTTGATTACATATCTGTTAACTTTGTGTTTTATTTATGATATTCTTTTATTTATTTATTAGCTAACCCGTCCGGCATTGCCTGGTCCCGAGATAATTACAATTTCAGAGAAAGGCGTTAACCCCTTCCCTCCCCATACCCGCAAATATAATGAATAATTTGTTCAAGAGAACCACCGTCACCTACATTAACGTGATCATTAAAAAAAGAATTACATTTTTCTGATAATTAGAACATAACGAAGACGCTACGCTAAAATAGCCGGCAGATGACACCCCTTCCCGACCTCAATTTCAAATCTATATCTTAATTAGTTACCTAAATTTTTGTTCAATAGTAAAAATTGGTAATTATTTCTTTTCATTCTCGCAAACTAAATGGAGGGATCGGCCAGAGAAACAGATCTCTTTGTAGTTCAGTTTTTAATGAAAGCCGATCCCTGTCTGAAACTTTCTCGGATTGTTTTCACTGGCGCCAGCAGATATTTGCCAGTTTTTTGCATAAATTAAGAAAAATTACCGACCGAATTTTTCAAAAATCACATAGTCAAATGCAAAATATTTTTTTACATATGCTCAGAAATTTTCAAATTGATATCTCAATTAGTTTTCTTAAAATTCGCTAATTAGTAAAATAATTTCGAATTCGTTCATTTCCGCTTGCAAATCCAATGCGCCGGTTCGTTTCTTTCGCCATTTTGATTTAAAAGATGTCATTTTAGAAGCGATGGTTAATGAGAATCTAATTAATATCTAGGCTAATTATCAAAATATTAAAATTCTGAGGGTCAGGTGCACAAAGAGAGGGTTTGGACTACCTAAATCTAAATTTACAGATTTCTAGGTGCGCTAAATTTTCCTAGCCATCGCCAACAGACACACACAGACACACAGAGCGAAACTTTCTTTTATTAGTATAGATTGATGAAGTTTTAATTTTGTTATGGAATATTTGCAAAATAAATACTGAATTATTTATATTATTTTAAGTGCAAACTTGGCAATCTTCCATAAGCGGGCTGCACGTGATAGAGATAGATTAAAAAAAAAAAAAAAATTCCTGCTTGAAAATGGTTTTATAACCAAAAATATATCAGAAAATTGAGATACAGTTTTCAAACAAATTGCATTTTAAAGTACACTTTTTTCTCTATTCGATGGTGTAAAAATTGAAATTGTGCAATATTTAGAAGTTAATAAATTTGCAAAAAAGTGAAATTTATTATTCAGGTTACATCATCAATATAATGTCAATGTTACTCACAAACATGTTTTTTGCTGCATAATATAAATATTGCTCATACATAGTTTATTTTTGTAGTAGCAAGAAAAAGTAAAAAAGGATTTGGAAATTTAAAAAAAGATAGGGACTTTTAACGTTAAGTGCATGGTACTTTTGATCTATAATTATTCCTCAAGGACATGATTCTTGTCAGATTTTTTTTTTTTTATGAAAACTATGATTGCCATAAAAACTAGCACAGTACTGATTTAATTATCATCGGCTGAACAGTTTAGGAATTTTAGAGTTGGAGTCACTGCGAAAGATCTTTACTTTGCTTAGCTCAATAGTAATTCATAATACAATAAAGCCAGGGAAATGACATACTAAAAGTGTACACATCCTTAAATTTCAATTGATTGATGTATTTAGCAGTTCAAATGATTTTTAAATGCTGTTTCTTGAAACTGTGTTTTTAATAATTTTGTTCTAAACTATTCTAGTGTGAGTCTTTGTTATTCATTAGCCCTATCTGTTGCCATAACAGAAAACTAAACTCTCAAGGAAAGAATAATGGCATGAATACCCAGTAACAGAAGTTTTATTTGCAAAAATATATACACAAAGGTTCTAATGCATACATGTAGAATAAAATACAGTGAAACCTCTCTAAGAAGACCACCCATTAGACCATAAAATATCGGTCTTTCAGAGAGGTGGTCTCTGAATGGAGGTGATGGGTAAAGCAAAGTTTCATGAAATACATATTACAAAAAAACATAGTTATTGAATTATTTTATTATATTTCATGTCTATACAGCTTTAAAGAAGGAATTAACTGTAGTTTGCTTTGATTTTAACAATTTCTCAGTAACAATTTTTGTTTTTAAACATTCTTTGATCTCTTTAAACAAATTATTAATCTTAGTATCATCTCTAGCAGATATGGAACATTCTATCAATCTATTGATTTCAACAAGTGTTTCTTGACATGAAATAGAAGCTTTTACTGGCGGAAATTCGTCGTCTGAATCAGAATGGGCTCCTAAAATAGATTAAAAAATTTTTCGGTTGTAGTATCATTTATTTTTATAAATGATTGTAGAATTTTTTTAAGATAAAAATTTTAAAATTTTACCTTTGTGGAAATTTTTAATAATACGATTCTCCTAGTCCTCAGATAAATCATCGTAACATTCAAGAGCATCCTCATATTCATGTGATTTTGGGTCATAATCAACTTTAGCTGCGTTTGATAGATGAATCGCTTCATCTTCTAAGGCACTGATGTCATCAATAGATTTTTCTATGGATACATTGCTTAGTCCACAAGTACTGAAGCAATTGACAATTGTTTGTGTCTTTATATTATCCCATGCACATTTTATCCATTGAATATCATCAAGTACATTGATGGATTTCACAATGTCGGATGCATTTTTGGTCTCATCTATTAGCGAAATGAGCTTTCGTAAAACAAAATGTTTATTTTCCAGCTTTAAACAATGAATGATTCCCTGATCTAACCGCTGAATTTTGGATGTCGTGTTAGGAGGGAGAAATTGAAGTTTCACACTTTTCAGCTGTGCATCATACAAATGACATGGGGCATTATCCAAAAAAAGGATAATGTTTCTACCCTGTTTGGTCATCTTTTTGTCAAAGTCATGTAACCAGTTTTCAAAAATGGTGGATGTCATCCACGCCTTCCTATTCGATTTCCATATCACTCTTATTTTTGTAACATCAACATTTTTAAAGCAATAAGGCTTTTGAGCCTTCCATATTAGGATTGGTTTTTCTTTTTCTCCAGCGGCATTTCCACAAAGGGCTACAGTAAGTCGCCGTTTGGCCTGTTTCCCTCCTTTTGCTTCATCTGTTTTCTCCATAAGAGTTTTAGTGGGCAAAGCACGGAAGAATAATCCAGTCTCATCCATATTATAAATGTCACGATCTGAATATCCAGCGAGAATCAATGGAACACGAGATTTCCACTCCACTATAACCTCTTCATCTACATCGGCCGATTCTCCACAAATAGATTTGAAGACAATGTTGTTTCTGTTACAAAACTTCTCCAGCTACCCATTGCTTGCACAAAAATCTTTTTCCCCTATAGCTTCTGCAATTTGAATGGCCTTCTCTTTCAACAAAGTTCCACTCAATGGAATATTTTTTGATCTTGCACATTTAAACCACTGCAATACAGCTTCGTTAAACACCAACTTATCTTTCTATAACCATAGTGACATTAAACATGCACGAGACCCAGCGTTTTCCTCTTAAACTGGGAGGGGCGGGGGAGAAATGACCTTGATTCATCAGGTCTAAGGAAGCAAACTTACGGAGCGTGTTTTCCGGAGATGAGTGGAATTTCAAGATTTCCCCATACGAAGGAAAGTAATTCTACTTTTCGACTGAAAAGTGGTCTTTCAGGGAGGGAAACTGGAAATAGTGGTCCTTTAATGGAGGAAAATTAACATTGAGCTTATAGCCAGAAAATTTAGACCATAAATAAACGGTCTTTATGAGAGGTGGTCTCCTTATAGAGGTGGTCTTTCAGGGAGGTTTCAATTTTTAAATAATACTACTTGACAGAGCAAAAAAGGCATTGTGGGACATTTAAAAAGTTTTTATAGTGCCAAACCTGACATGTGACGTACATGCCAGAAAAATGACTTTTCTTATTTTTTTAAAATGATAATTTCATCTATTTTCTGTAAATAAATGTAATATTTCTTGGTGTATGTTTCCTCTCATATAGACATATTTATGTATAAAACAATTTTCATCTATCACATCAAATAAAGAAAAAAGAAAGCAAAGACATGTAATTTTCATGTTTTATGAGAATTATCCATATGCCATCTTCATTAAGAAACATGATATTTGTGACCATGACAACATATTTAAATTTCATTTCAGTCTGCATTCTAAAAACTGTAATGTAAAATGTTGTAAAAAAAAAAAAAAAAAAAAAAAAAAAAAAAAAAAAAAAAAACTTTTCAAAAATCCTTTTTTGTATGACTCTGTAAAAAAAGTGTAATCACTGCAGATGCAATCTTCAATAAGAAATATATTAAAAATGGCCATAACTATATACTTAAATTTCTTGGCCATCTGTGTTCTAAAAACTGTGTTTAAAGATCCTCGTGTTTTAGTTTAGGTTGATATATACAGTGGTAGCCAAAAGTTTGGACATTTTTTGAAAGTTTCATGTTTTTCAACTTTGTGTGCTTGTAGAATATATTAATTTTCACTTAAATACTAACGTTTATACATCAAATTGAAGGTAATTTAATGTAGAATTTAATAATAAAAACAGTATTACAATATCTGTATTACAAAAAAAGTTATGCAACTAATAGTATCTATCTTAGATTTGCATTTTTTTAAAGTGATACTTACACAATCAATACTTAGCAGGATAACCTTTAATTTTTAAGACAGCTTCACAGCGTCTTTTCATCGAGTGAATGAGTGTTTGGAGTTCATCTTTTGTAATCACATGGTGCCAAGAATCAATTATAGCTTTAATAAGTTATCTTTTATTGGATGGACGGTTTTCTCGTACAAGAATTTTCAAACTACAATTTGTCGCCACAAATTTTCAATTGGATTGAGATCAGGGCTGTTTCCTGGCCATGGTAATATATCGATGCCTTTATTTTGAAACCATGCTTTGCATACTTTTGCTGTGTGGCATGGAGCTGAATCCTGCTGAAAAATAAATGGTGCGTTGTTGGGGAAGAGATCCCTGATGGTTCAGGACATCAGGGTTCAGGACATCATCTCCAGGTTCCAGGGAAGTTTCGATGTATTTTTTGGCATTCAGGATGCCATCAATCACTCGAATTCGGGCCACACCATCTGCAGACATACATGCCCAAATCATGACATTTGTTGGGTTTTTTATAGTTGGGATCAGGATGAAGTGCTTCTCCTACTCTACGTCTCACGTATTTTCTACCATCACTACCAAAGAGCGATATTTTACTCTCATCGCTCCAAATTACTTGCTTCTATTGATTTTCTGACCATTTAATGTGTTCTTTTGCCCATTTAACTCGTTTTTCGCGTTGCTTTTGATTTAAATATGTTTTTTTCCTTGGAATTCTGGCTTGTAGTCCAAATCCTGATAACCTTCTTCTTATTGTTCTTGAACTTACTGCAATACCCGCTGCATTCATTTCACTTCTAATGGCATCTGATGAAATTTTTCTATCTTGAAGGCATAGCCGTTTAATTTTTCTATCGGCAGTAGCACTTGTGCATTTTTTCGGCCTGATTTGGCCGATTTTAAATATTCAAAAACAGCAATACTCTATTTAATTGTACTAGTATGCATCATTCCGCAAAATATTTCCGCAACAATAACTCTTTTACCATCCAAATAACCTAAACTATAGTAACAGACATTTGATTGGTCCTCAGAACAGTGTTTGTGATTGGCTAGTACACTTTTATTACAAAACATGTCCTTATTCAAAATGATTTGTGTTTGTTTCGATTTGTGTTTGTTTGTTCTACTAAAATGAGCATAACTTTTTTTGTAATACAGATATTGTAATACTGTTTTTATTATTAAATTCTACATTAAATTACCTTCAATTTGATATATAAACGTTTGTGTTTAAGTGAAAATTAATATATTCTACAAGCACACAAATTTGAAAAACATGAAACTTTTAAAAAATGTCCAAACTTTTGGCCATCACTGTATGTAAGGTTGATTTAGATATATTTTAATTTAATAGGTTTTCGTTACAAAGGATTTTAATCAGACTGTAGTGATGTTATACAATTTTGCCACTAACCTTTACATCTATTATATAGGCATGATCTATACTCAACAGGTATTTGAAGCTGTCATGTTATGGGTCAAAGCTCAATTTGAGAGAAGAAGCCATCTTCCTGAATTGCTGACTCAAGTCCGTATGCCTTTATTGACACCACAGTACTTAACAGATCATGTTGCCACTGAAGAACTTATCAGAACTTCTCATCAATGTCGTGACCTTCTTGATGAAGCTAAAGATTACCATTTAATGCCTGAAAGAAGACCTCTTCTGCAAAGTTTTAGAACCAGGCCTCGTTGTTGTCCCGATGTAGTGGGTCGTATATATGCTGTTGGCGGCTTAACTAAGGCTGGTATGTATAATTTTTTTAACTTTTTACGTTCCATCTAGTATATTATAAGACTTCAATGCTTCATGGGGGTAGTTGAATGTGTTATGTAGTTTTTGAAAGTCATAATCTCCACATACACTTTACAGTGTTCAAGCTACCCTCATAAAATGGAAAACTTCAAAAGAGAGGTATTCCCAATATCCCAATTGTGTACAGCCGTACAATATGGCTTAAAGTTTGTTATGTTATATTGTATCTGATTGATAAGAACTACACAATTTTAGTTATAACTATACATAGATAGCTGGTAGATCTTTATATTTTATAATTAAATGGGTTTTGGAGAATTTAAGATGCAACAGATATTCAAATTTTTTTTTAAAGATTTATGTAGTATTTTATTTTATTTATTTATTATTTTGTTTATTTTTATTTTTTTTATTTATCTTTGTCCAAAAGAGCTGACTACTTTTATTTTTAAAATTCAGCATGGAAAGTTAACAACTAACCAATAACCTATTAATTTTGTAATGTATTTTCCAGGACCCCAAACGTCTTTGACAGTTGCATTTTTTGTTCTTTTTAATGTTTTAGATCCTTTTTTTTTTTCGTTTATATAGAAAGTGGGGAATTTTTTATATTATTTCTTCAAATTTAAGGTAATAATTTTCAATTCCTACTTTTAACACCTTTCAAAATAGTTGAAAAGTGTTTATGACTTTGGTTTGTTTGTCTGTTAGTCGGCAGGCAGAGAAACCGAAGTTGTATATATGAAGCTGAAGTCATAATAATTTGTTTGTTGCCTGTCTGCCATCTGTCCATGCTCTAACTCTAATTAATGTACTCAGATTGCCATGTAATTGATAAATGTTATTGAGGTATACTATAGCATATTTACTATTGAAAATAGATGACATTTATAGTTAATGTAGCATTTATAGTTCATTTACAGGGATACTCAAAAGAATCCTGTTACATTTTTGTCAATAGCGGGAAAAAACATTTACAATGTCTTTTAATGATGTTACACTATTTCAAACATAATGAAATTGATGTGCATTTCTGAGATGCACTAAAACATGCTTCTGTAAAATATAGAGTGAAAGGCATTTATCATTTATTTACAGAGTCACACAAAAGAATTTGGTTATATAATGGTCTACAGAGAAAAATGGTTTGCAGTATATTTTAATGATGTTACACATTATTTCAAACATAATAAAATTTACATACATTATTGAGGTATGCTACAAGATGCTTGCAATACTATTGTATTGCAAGCAATATAATGTGCATAACAGTTATCGTTCATTTACAGGGACATACAAAATATTTTAGTTACAGTACTGTCTGTGAGCGATAAATGCTGGATATCTGTTTTCAGTTGTGATATGTGTTTTTAAGTTTAATTACATTTTTACATACTACATTGTGTATATAAATTCTATAGATCATATAAAGGGCTACACAAAATAATTGTAAGCATTACTGTGTATGTGTGTGAATTGCTTAACCCCATAAGCATCATATTTAATTTAGTGATAGTATCCAGAATACCAAATTTATTAAATTTCGTCAAAGGTAGTTTATGTCATTATTTTTAAATACATGTGAAATATATAATTACATGTAACGTAAGGAAATGATATAAAAGTTTATTTACAAACAGAAATAAGGCTTGAAGTTCCAATATTCATCGCAGCGGGAAACTAATAAGTTTTTTTTTACATGTAACGCCATCTATTCTGTGCAAAAACAATCATTGCTATAAAGCCCATACAAAACAAATCACAATAGCAATTAGCGATTTTTAAAAAAACCAGATGCTTAGAACATTGCAGCCTGGACTTAAAATGATGATGTACGCACACACATCCTGGTATTTCAAATAAAAGAGTTCATGATATATGTAGGTACGTCATGGTGCTTAAGGGGTTAAGGGTCCTCTCCTCTCATGCGAAAACATCCACTCGCTAATGTTAATCCTATGGGGCAGTTATTTTCTAATACCTCGTATGCATTTCTATATTTTAAAACATTTTTTTTTCATTGGATAGCTGAGATCGATTTCTGTTTCTGCCATTAATTACTTTTTTGATTATTTTTTTTTACAAAAGTACTTTCACTTTTGAAATTTATTTTAAAATATTGAAATGCAAATGAGATATTAGAAAATAACTGACCCATAGGATTAACATTAGTGAGTGAGTTTTTTGCATGAGAAGAGAGGATCCTTAAGGCGTTTTTTAATTTAGATGTGCCTTTTTCTCATTATGTATTTCCTTTCTTTTAAATCTGATATAAGACATGGTTTTTGTGGTAAGATGATATTATATACATTTTATTTTATTTACTTATTAGGTGATTCTTTGAGCACAGTTGAGGTGTATGATCCAAAAATAGGTAGATGGCAAATGGCTGAAGCAATGACCATGTTGAGAAGCAGAGTTGGAGTAGCAGTTATGCATAACAAACTCTATGCTATTGGTGGCTATAATGGAACAGAAAGGCTTAGTACCGTTGAAGTTTATGATCCAGAGGCTAGATCATGGAGTACAGCAGCTTCTATGAATTGTAAACGAAGGTGAGATAAAATATCTAATATTTTTTTTGTGTGTATGTATTTGTATATTATATGAGTTATGTGTATGTATTTGTTTATTTGTTTCTTATTTCAAAGAATTGCCTAATTTATCCACAATGTTTTGTTTTCCTCTTATCCCTACACCTTTATTCTAAACTGTTTCTTCTTTTCATAATTTCATGCTGTTTCTTACAGTTAAAGTTAATGTAATACTAAAATGGAAGGATTTTGGCCTAGAGCTATATAGTTTCTTTGTAAATGTTGAATAAATTTGCAATTACTTAAATTCTTTTTGGAAACTATAAAACATCTAGGTGATTCCATAAAAAAAAGAAAGAAAATGTTAAAAAAGAAACTATTTGTTCAGTCATTATCTACTTATAATAAAATCCGAAGGCAAGAAAGTGTCTGTAACGATTCCGGGCGCGACCACTCTGGTCTGTGAATCGACCATAGTTAAACGCCATGTTAGGTTTAATAAAAAACCTATGCTACATCCGATTCTGCTGTTAAAATATTTGTAAAAGCATATTAAAGCTTTTAAATATTTTAATTTTGTTTAAAATCTTCAAAAACTATTTCATATAAAACATGTATATCAACATTTCTGTAAAAAAAAATTCTGTAAGCACTTTTTTTTTTCAGAAATAGCGGTGATTTCTTTTGTTGGAAGGATTTGAGGTGATAGATCCAGTATATTGGCACCATCTACCAGCGGATTTTAAAATAAAATGATTCTTTCTTATCAAACGTAATTAAAATATAAGGAATACATAGTACAGCGTAATTTGCATTTAATTTTGCTTATGTCATCAAACAATGAGTTATGTGGTGAGTCAAGCTGTTTAGAAACTCATTGATAACACTTTTTTACAAAAACTTTTGCACATGGATTATTTGTTAATATTTAATTTGAATGTTTTGTCCAATCGTTGAACTAGTTCAGAAATTTAATACTGAATTTAAAAAAAAAATTATATATATCCTTATCATTTTTAATTGTAGAAATCATTTGTCATTTTTAAAATGTACTTTTCTAAAATACAAACCTTTCAATAATAAAATCTTCATGCTGTTTGTTTGTATGAAGTCTTATGAAAATTAAATGCAGATCAACAATCCGTCATTTTTGACATGGTTATATGCTAGTTTTTTAATAGAACTATGTGAAATATTTGTCATTTTTCTTATTATCTTAAAGTTGTCCTTGTGAATTGTTCAATTGGTAGTTCAATTTTTTTTTAATATTTCAGTGACATTATTTATAATACTTTAATAGATTTTTTAAAAAATGTACTTTTTTTTATAGTTTATAAAATTTTTCCGTAATTTTAATTTGTAGGGTGAAACCCCCAGTTATTGACCCCTAACGCAGTAACTGTCATTTGAGTCAAAATTAACTCAAATATGCATTTTGTTGTAAAATTCTGCAAAGTAATGTCATCTAGTGGTAAATGAGGTACTAATTTTTATTTTTGAGTCAATTTATTCACCACAAGAACATATTCAATGAGGAAGAAACTTTTGAGAATACTAAAAGTGCCATTTTGAAGCAACCATTTTATTTCTAAAATTAAGGAAGTGTTTTTCTAATCTATTTGTAATGTAACCATCCTAAACTTTTTTCTTAAAGTTTATTAGTAGAAATTAGTTTACATATGCATATTATATCTTAAGGCCATGATTTAGGGTTTATAGTTATTTAATTTAGCTTAAAAGGGATACCAGTTATTGGTTCCTAGAATTTCATTTCATCTGACAGAGGTGTTAGTTATTGGTTTTATTAAAGAAAGTTGAAATCTATTATTTGAGCTGTTTAAAAATGCATAATAATAAATTAAATTTATCTTGTAGTAAACACAGTTAAAATTTAAGTTATTTTATCAGTGTCTTACACCAGATGTCAGTTACTGGTTCATGAATGTCAGTTAGTGGATATCTGTATTACTAATAACGATATTACACTGCTATATACTCTTACTTACTCTGCATTACTAATAATGTAGTACAACTTACTAAATCCCACTTTCTATAATAAATATTAATGTATTTTGTTTTTATAATAAAGAATAAAGTTTTTTAAAAACATTTTAATCGTTTAAAATAAAGTGTCAGCCACTGGTTCACTTTGTGTCAGTTATTGGTGTTTCAAAATAGGGATGGTGTCAGTTATTAGAGTTTTTGACCATATTGATGACTAAAATTAATTTTTAATAATAAAATGTATAATTTTTTCAAAATTTTGCCAACAATATTTTTTTAATATATCTCTACTACCCTTTCAAAAACAATGGTAAGTATAAAATTGATTTAAATTTTTGTAATAGTGATCTGAACAAGAAAGATTCCTTAAAGTGTCAGTTACTGGGGGTTTTACCCTATTATTACATATTTTAAGTAATTCAACTTTAGGAAAAAAAAAAAAAAATCCTCTCTTCATTGTGACCTGTAGAAATTATATTGCAATAAATAAGATGTAGTATACTAACATATTCACAAGCTCATGAGTGTTAGCATGGTACATGTAAATTTTGATTTCAGCATGTATTTATAGTTTATAAAAATTCTTTCATCTCGAACTAACATTAATTACTTTTTAACAATTAATATACACTCTAAATAAGCTAAATACTAACAGATTTACATTATTGTATGAATGGAATGCTTCTGTGTAGGTTTTGTTTTACTCTTTTTGGTAACTAGACTTATGTTAATTTTCACATGGTCTTACCTAAAGCTGAACTGTCATACAGCTGATTATGATTTTCTTTTAAATTAAATTATCAGTAGACTTTATAGGTCTAACTATAGACATATTCATAATTACACTAATATATTTTTCTGCATTAAAAATTTCAGGAACGATCTTAAATATAACTAGATGGAACCCGTCAAAACTTGACGGTAAACAATTTGATATGAATTACAAATTTTATATGAATATTGCTCGGGCATACACCTGGTCGTACACACTGCCATACACTCGGCCATACGGGGGGTACACACGGGGTGACAAAAACCTTAGATATGTTTAAAATCAGTGTTGATTTCTGAAAATTTTCTCAGTGCAGGATTTCTGCAGCTATATGTAAAAAATCTAATTCATAAAGTGTGAAAATAAAAATTATTATCACTTGCGTTACACCCAAGAGCTGTAGTGAACTCTAACCTTTTATTAATCTTTCAGCGGCTATATGCGTTGAAAAGTTTTACACAAACATTGTTTTTTAAAAAATTTCAGGTACTTTTCCGTTATACGAACACCATGCCAAAATGTATGCTAATGCATAATGTATGTAAATGTATGTAAATGTATGTATCTAAATGTATGTATGTTAATGTATGTAAATGTATGTATCTAAATGTATGTATGTAAATGTATATATCTAAATGTATGTATGTTAATGTATGTAAATGTATGTATCTAAATGTATGTATGTTAATGTATGTAAATGTATGTACATGCATGTAAATGTATGCTTGGTGACAATGATGTCCGTTTAACGGAAAAGTACCAAATTTCCTCTTACATATTTTCAACTGACGTAGTATGGGAAGAGTTTCATATTCTGTGTTGGTTGGCACGATTGGCCAAAAAATCCAAAATAGCGCCAAAAGGGGTGTGACGTCACATAGATTAAGTTCACTTCAGTAGTTAAAAATGTAACCCCAAAGACTGAAGATATCAACAATCACATCAAACACTTATCGCCAAAATCAACTCACCAAAAAAATCATCACAGGATACGGAACTCTTCCCTAAAAGATTTTCTTACAATTATATAATTATTATTACTTACAATTATATAATTTTTACTGTTAAAAATTTATTCTGGCTCTCAGAATTTTCACAGAAGTTTTTCTTGCTTAATTAAACGCCATTGAACCGTGAGGCATATTTCCAAGATCATCAAAAAAGCGAAAAAAAAATATATATCCAATACGGTACTTTTATGTTTACTGGGCGCCAGTGATAACTCGCCAAATCTTGTTTCAATTGGTATCATCTGAATTGCAACCTTTTCAATTCAATTATTTCAATTTTGATTTAAATTCAATTCTTGAGATTTTGTTATTTGTATTCATGTGTTTGTGATGGCACAGATATCATATACGCACCACATTGGCACAATTTTTTTCCTCCGCCAGTCTGGCGAAAACTTTGTTTTTGAATATTAACGTTATAATATATAATAACGTTATAACATTAACGTTATTTTATTTTTATATTGAAATACAAAAATCACAAATTATTGCATGCTATTTGTAACTAATATTCAAAAACAAAGTTTTTGTCAAATTGGCGGAGGAAAAAATCGCGCCAATGGGGTGCATATATGACATCTGAGCCTTTGTGGTTACGTATTTCCTCATGATTATATTTTAGCTATGTTTAAGTAAGTTTTAAAAGACATTATGCTGCAATGTTAAAATATTGATTATTTGTTGTTAGCTAATGTTAAAAGAAAAAGGGATGGCGAGATTAAAAATTTTTGGTGATCACTGGCGCTCGACTAACATAAAAGTACCCAAAATACATATATTCAGACATTTCAGTACCCATTTCGATGTTATGAAAAAACATTGGAATTTTATTATGTAGTACATCAAAAATTACGGCAGAGATGTCATATACGCATCACATTGGCACTATTTTTTCCCCGCCAATTTGGCGAAAACATTGTTTTTGAATATTAGTTACAAATAGCATGCAATAATAGCACGTGATTTTTTATTTCAATATAAAAATAAAATAACGTAATAAATGAATAGCTTCTATTATTATCTATCTAATAGCTTCTATTATTTTTTAAAAAAGGAAATAAAACTAAATAAATGATAGTTTGATATAAATAAATATTGATATACATAATAAAAACAATTTATAGAATTAAAATAAAAATAAAAGTAAATAAACAGCAATATAAACAAAATAACCGGGTTACCATGTGAGGCATAAAATTGCCATTTCGTTGCAATCGAACCAATGTGGTGCGTATATGACATCTGTGCCCAATATTTTTGCTTGGTTTTAATAAATTTTGCTCCATTTCCATGCACCTTTTGCCTCTAATGAAAAAATGTGTCGAAAATTTCAAAAATTCCCAACAAACCTATACAGGTAATTTTGGCACAGATGTCATATATGCACCACATTGGCGCAATTGCAACAAGGTGGCAATTTTATGCCTCACATGGTAACCCGGTTATTTTATTGCTGTTTATTTACTTTTATTTTTTATTTTAATTCTATAAATTGTTTTTATTATGTATATCAATATTTATTTATACCAAACTATCATTTATTTATTTTTATTTCCTTTCTTTAAATAATAGAAGCTATTTCGTTTATTACGTTATTTTATTTTTATATTTAAATAAAAAATCACGTGCTATTATTGCATGCTATTTGTAACTAATATTCAAAAACAAAGTTTTCGCCAAATTGGCGGGGGAAAAAATCGCGCCAATGTGGTGCTTATATGACATCTGTGCCCAATAATCATGGATTTAATTAATTTTGTAATATGCGGTGCAGAGCCGTCCTTAGGGGTGTGCGACAGGTGCGGCCGCACAGGGCCTCGCGCCTTGGAAGGCCTCGCGCTCAAAAAAATATATACAAAAGAGCTAAATATTTATTACTCATTTTGTTGCGAGTTATTTATTTCATAATAAACTTTTTATGTGTGGTGCAAGTTGTGGATGATCGAGAAGTGAAAAGATTGTTTGTAGCTTATATTCAATCTATAGGCATTGCTATATTCTAGCCTAGGCAGCACAGGCGTACGACGAGTCTGTACAGGGGCATGAACTGAATCACTGATTGAGAGGTCGGTGATGATGATGATGATTCAGACAAACTGCTCACTATTATTATAATGATTATTTGTAATGTAACAACATAGATTTTCTTTTCTCGTTGTGTAATCCAGTTTCTCTTTTTATTATACAAATATCGATGTTGCTGCTTGCACACATACGTCTGTCATATCGCGTAAATGCGGCGGCGGGCAAGGGGACTGAAACCCCTGTCCTCCAGACCCCAAGACTAAACTAAAAAATTTAAAGGCTCCAAAATTTTAAAGGTTCTTGAGAAAAAGAACATTTTGAGAAATACTGATTTTGAATCTGATTTTTTCCGACTTTTTAAATCCTCTTTTTAACTTAAAAATATTAACATATTTAATAGTTGCTGATTAAATTAAAAATTTTAGCGTGTTACAATTAAAAAAAAAACACAGTTGACAGATGAAAAAATCCATACTTATCACACTCATTACTGCCATAATATGAAGGGGACTGATCGAGTAATTTAACCCTATTTTTTTATTAGAAATCACTGCAGCTGGCGACTATTTTTTTAACTAGTTTCGTAGCACTTTTTCAAAAAATAAATTTTTCCGTACACTTCTATGACAATTTCAAGAGACAAAGACAATACAACAAAGTTTTCTTTTTCTTTGTAAATAGTAGTATAAGAACTAAATAAGACAATAATCAATAGTGTCAGCCCTGCTGTCAGTCCGTGGGACGTATTTGTCCCGCTGTAATCAAATACATAAATATATTAACCATCATCTTTGATTTACGTTTCTGTTTAAATTATCGGAAAGGAATTAATAATTTCCTCAACCAAATTATTTTAAAAATTCATTTTGCATAATTTTAATTGACTCTCGCCTGCTCACAAATGTCACGTTAATATACTACAGGTCTGCATAAGCCAAAATTTTCAAACCAGTGACAGTCCGGACCAGAGAAAGCTATCTTGACCGATGTCAAAGCTAAAAGTTCGGTCCCGACCTGAGGCGAACAAAAATCATTAAGATCAGATCTGATCTGACTCAATTTCTACAAATATTTACGAATTTCTTAGCCAGTATTATCCTACAATTATTTTTTTTAAAAGAATATTGGATGCACATTTAAGCAAACTGTTTTAAGTATAGCTTTTTTCAGATTATATGCACGCAAATCATGATATACGAAATTACAAAATCAAAGATCACATAAGACAATTACATTCAAATGAAGACTCATACAAATTAAGCAGTTTTGAAGGAAAAGAAAAAAAAATGATTAAAAAGTCATAATTTTGAAGTTCAATTTTTAAAAAATTTTCTCTTTAATTTATTAAGCCAAAATAAATTTCTAAAAATATTCCTTTAGTCGTTTTTGTACAGTCGTCAAAAAAGAAAAAAGAGAGTGAGAGAGAACATCCCATACTTTTTAAATGCGAAATTGTCACACACGAGAGGTACCTTTGGTCTCAGAATTTTGTTTACTTTCCGAATATAAATATAAATTTTTAAATAAAGGTAGTCTATATTTAAATTTTTAAATAGTAACACCGATTTTTGACATCATATTTAAGTTCCTTGAATCAAGGCAGTTCGGTGAAACGCATTGTTTATATACTTTTTCTTCAACTTACTTTACTTCAACTTTATTCTTCACTTATACAATTTGTATGCAGTTTCAAATGAAAATGCATTAGGGTTTAGCCATAAATTTAGAAAAATTAAATTAATATCTTAGAAGGAGATGTAACAGGAACATTTAATTAGTTACAGAAAATATAATGCTGAATATTTTAGTGTAAAACAAAGTCACTTTATATATAAAGTGAGTTCATTAAAAAATATATGTAGTATTTTTCTTACATTTAAGTAAAAAAATACTATAATTTTTTCCTGGTTACTTTGTAATATATATATATATATATATATATATATATATTATGCTTTTATAACAGAAGACTGTCCCTTCAGGCTGCCAAAAAGTAAAATTTTTCATATCTCGAAAACTAATGAGTGAAATAAGCTGTACACTTACATACCCATTTATTTATTTATTTATTTTATCAATTGTGATTCTTTTTATGTGAAAATTAATAATTTATCATAATTATTAATTAATCAAAATTAATAATTTTTAATATAAATTTATTAATAATTTCAAAATTTATTTTTTAGTTAAAAAAAGGCCTGAAATATCTTTGAGTCTATGCATTGTTTCTCAAAAAGAAAAAAAATATCAATTGGATGATTTTTTGGGACGAGATATATATATATGTTTGTCACGTCACTTATAGCATCCTCAAATTTGAACTCTAAATCTAACTCTGCGAAGATTTAAGAAAAAGTATTCAATCAATGCCTTTTTCTGGTACCTTGACAGTAAAAAAATGGTCTTAAAAGTGAGTGTTACCAATGGAAAATTCAAAGTATGTACGATTTTTAATACGAAAATGACCTCTATTTCAAAATATATGTTCAAATTTAAAAAGTATACACAATTCCCAGTCGAATGGTACTTTTTGCAAAAAGTACCATTACTCTGCCGCAATTTGGCGATTAAAAAGTATAATAAGGATGTTGTCTCTCACTTTTTTTAAACGACTGTATATAATATCACTACTTCACCTACACACGTACACAAAAAGAAAAGAAATGCGGTTCCGACATGACACGGGTGTGATAATCAGCAGAAAAAAAAATAATAGCCCGAGTCCTGACCGAGTATTAAGAAAGGTAATTGGCCCGAGTCTTGTAAACACCTACTGAAACATATTACCCCCCCCACCCCCCGCCAAAAAAGCGTATTCCTGGGTGCGCCAATGTGTATGTCATGCCAGCTTTTTTATAAGGTCATTGTGTTGTAAGAGGTAATGCTGCGAATTTAGTGGATTTATTTTTTAAATTCAAAATATCTATCAGAATTTCCGAATAGTTACCTTCACTTTATTTAATCACGGAATGTCTCTCATTAAATAAAGCAAAAATTACTGTTCGAAATTTTTGGTAGATGAATAAAAAAAATCCCTGATGGCTCGGCCTACAGGCACAGGTAGATTTCGAAGACGCAGACCGTGGGGCGCCTGTTTGTCGGGAATTGCGGAAGAAATTGCCTTTTTGCGATGATGCTGCAGTTGGAATCGCATACTTCGAAACCAAACTTGTTTGTAGGCGGAGCCAGCAAGGATTTTTTTTTTTTTTTTTTGGCTATAAGAGTTGGTCCTATAAAAAACATGTCACTATAAAAGTTTTAGATAATATTAAGAGGATTTATAATAAATTTAAGCGGATTTGAAATCTTGGGAATTGACGAAGTTATGAATTTTTTTCTTCTAAAACCCCCCTCCCCCCCCTTAAAGCAATTTTTAATTGTATCAAAAATCTGTCACACATAAATTTTCGGCCCTTCTCCTAGAAGTAATAATAACTTCAAACGGATTCGATACGTATCATAATTAAGAAATTATGGGTTTTTTTCTGTTTTCACAAAAAGTCCCCCCCCCATCCCCCCCCCTTGGTTCGATTTTGCCCATTAACGAACTTGACCGAGATTTTATGCCCCTTGATTTTATGTATCAGTATCGAAAAGATGCGGGAGTTGGAACCGCCTACTTCGAAAAATAACTTGTTTGCAGGCGGAGCCGGCAGGGATTTTTTTTGTTTTTAATTATTTTTTGCTATAACGATTGGTCCTATAAAAAACTTGTCAATATAAAAGTTTTAGATAATACTAAGTGGATTAATAATAAATTTACGCGGATTTTATATCTTGTGAATTGACGAAGCTATGATTTTTTTTCTTCTAAAACCCACCGTTTTTCCCCCCCTTGGGGCCATTTTTAATTATATCAAAAATCTGTCATACATAAATTTTCGGCCCTTTTCCTAGAAGTAATAATAACTTTAAACGGATTCGATACGTATAAAAATAAAGAAATTATGAGGGTTTTTCTGTTTTCACAAAAAGCCCCCATTTCCCCCCCCCCCCCCCCCCCCCCCCCTTGGTTCGATTTTGCCCATTAACGAACTTGACAGAGATTTTATGACCCTTGATTTTATGTATCAGTTTGGAAGAGATTTATCCAGAATTTTTCCATTTATCGTGGTCAGAGAAAAGTGACGCAGATAGATAGATAGATAAAGTTTTGAACTGGGGGTGGTTTTGGGTTCTGGGAGTCATGATCGGCGTAGATCTGCAAAAATTTTTCAAAATTTCCAACTTAGGTGAGAATGTAATAGGTAGTATTTCTTACGAAATCTACCTAAAAATCAGCAAAACTGGAAACATTAGTGGGGATGGGTGGGAATTAACTAGTTTGGAAGGGAAGGGCCTCCCTAAACTTCTTGCACCCGGCCTCGCTTTTGCTAAGGACGGCTCTGATGCGGTGCAACCAAAACAATTTTGATTAAATCGATACAGATATCGCAGACACACTGGGGCTAATTTTTGGCGCCTAAATGATGATTTTTGCTTTCTATGGCAACCTGGTGTTTTATAATAAGATTGAATATTTGTGTAAATAAATAAAATAAAATAGGTACTTTTATGTTAGCTGGGCATCAGGGATAACTCTCCAAACTCTTTTTTCAATTGGAATCATTTAAATTGCAACATTTTACATGAGATTTGTTATTCATATTGATATCTTTATGTTTAGATATTTTATTATGATTATATTTTAGCTAATTTTAAGTAAGTGTTTTAAGATTTTATATTGCAATGTTAAAATATTACCTAGTTGATATTAGCTAATGTCAAAAGATTGGCGAATCACATAGTTTAGAGAATAAACTGTATGTCTCGTAACAGTGGGAGTTGCCGACTTTATGATGTCATAAACAGAAGTAAAAGTTTAATTGAAAATTATGGCTAATTAATTAAATTTTCGAACAAACGAATGTACAATAACAAATCTGTGTCCAAATATCTTTCCTTAAAAAAAAGAATGGCGTAATTTGATGCAGTAGTTTGTTCTCACGGATTGTCGAAAGAAATCACTTAGCGTTTTAAATATATAGATTTGACCTATTATTCTGATATTGTCATCATAAAAAGTTGCATCAATATCATTGTTATTTGATGGGAATTTAGCATAAAAGCAGTTTTCAATAACAGTCTTTTTACCTTATTCTAGTTAATGAAATCAATTAAAAGCCATCCAGAACTATTATTGAACATATGAAAATTAAATTTTCATGTCAAACATTAATTGAATGCGAAACTTGCAATTTTTAGATTTTGTGTGATTCCTTTATGAAATAACTTATAATTTTTGGTATGAATGCTAGCTTTATTTTTTTTTAAATAATATTCCTGTGACAAATAGCATTATTCATTAATAAAAGTACAGTACTGCCCCCTCAACCTCAAAACAAATCTGCATGATGCTATATCTGTAGTTCTAATTGATGCAAATATAAACAAAAAGTATTGTTTTAATTTATAAGTTCTTTATTTTCTACTAAGGAATTGTCTACATATTACATATTGCACCAACTTTGATTTTTCAAATAGTAACACCCACTTTTCATACCATATTTGAGTTCCTTGGTTCAAAGAAGCCTGGAAAAAGATGTAGGTTTTATATTTAAATCTCCATAGAAGGAGTCAAAGTTTGAGGATGCCAATGTTAAATCCAGATGACAAACTTTAACTTATACCTTCTCAAAAAAATATTTGATTGAAAAGTTTCTTTCATAATAAGATAAATGGATAGACCCAAACATATACCAGGCATTTTTGAAATTCAAAAATATAATTCAAAATTGAGGTGTCGGGGCAAGAAAGTGCCAAGCCACATTTTTGGTAAAATGAATCTAACACTGTAATCTGTTGCTTAATATTGTAAATTATAATATCCAACATATAATTTGTTTCTAATATCACTTGGTGGCAGCATATGTGACAGGTTTCATTTTTGCCCCAGATGTTTATGCCCCCAATGAAGATAGCAAATTTACAAAAAATGTAATAGTAATATCATTAAAGTAATGCCATATTGTTACTCAGAATATCTCAGATATTACTAAGACATTGGCGAAAAAACTTTAGGTTATATAACTTGATTTGAGTATTTGATCAAATTTTCAAATTGAAATATCTCAAAAGTTCAAAAATGTGACTTAGCACTTGCCCCAACCCCTTCAATTAGGAATTATGACCTGCATTAAACGAGCCAGAATCATCACAAACATCTGTATGTATGTTTTACAGTTCATTCCAATCATTAGTTTTTAAAATATAGAGAAATTTTACTTTTTGACTGTCTAAAGTTCTTTTTCAACTGTATCCTGTTATCAAAACATCGACAGAAAAGAAAATCTTAGAAAGCAGCCAAAAAATTTTTTATGGTATTTTCATTCATATAACATGAGTTTATTTTATAATTAAAAATTCTGTATAATTTTTCTGGTAACTAATTATGTATTCTTGGTATTTTTCATTGTAAGATTTTATTTTGTGAAATTTATGGATAAATCCCTGACAGATTTTTCTTTAGAACTCAATGAAGATTTAAGAAAGGTATTTAAATTACTCCTTTTTCTAAACTGTTGTGATCCAAGGAACCGAAATATGGTATCAAAAGTGGGTGTTACCATTTGAAAAAATCAAAGTTGGTGCAATTTTCAATATGTGGATGACTCTTTATGTGAAAAATGAAAAAACACATACAATTATAAAGAACATCACACAAATTAAAATACTTTTCATCTATTTTTGTATTTAATTCACAAATTTGCATACTTTTCATTTATTTTAGTTAAAACTGGAGCCTATTGGGCTGATTTTTTTTTTTTGGAAAAAGGGAGGGACAGGGCCTGATCAACTCTATACGGGACCTGGGGCATACAGGTCATCTAGGGCCCCCTTTCTCAAGAATATTGAATTATGAACATGACAAACAGCTTTATGTGCACTTTAAAGTTTAAACCATAGTTTTATCAAAAATATATTGTGGATATGTGTAAAAATGCATTTAAAAATTGTGGAAAGATAAACTTTTTTGCAGTATTTGCTATTTAGAGTAAGTAGAACTCTAAACCTAAGTGATTGAATGAAACATGCTTGATGTAATATCCGTTCTTCTTGAAATTTCGAAGTTTACATTACATTTCTTTGTTGTTAGTGAAGAACACTGAAATGGTTTAGTTTACAGGAATGGGAAAAATTCATTTTTATGGAAATTTGCATTAATTTGTATCTTTAAAGAGCATACAAAATGCATTTTGAGACCCCTGAAAATGTGGGCTGGGGGCACATGCCCCGTGTGTCCCTGTGATAATCAGGTCTGGGGGGGGGGGGGGATCTAGGAGTTTTTGTTGTTCTTCAACAACTTACCGAAACAAAAGTGTTATATAGTTTGCATTTTCATGATTCTTGAAGAGACTCTCACATTTTGCATTACATTTGATACAATTGTACAATTTATAATTTAATTTAATACCTCATTAGAAAGGGATGAAATTTGTTAAACATCAGCCAATTTTTGGCCATATTGCTATAGGAGGGATGTCTTCAAGGAGAACTTAAAAAAAAAAGGAACTCAAATTATCATTCTCATTCAAAGAAAACCCTGAAAGACTTGCTCTGTCACCCTGCCCAAACTAGGTGTGTTTCGAACCTGCAAACATCAGCCCAATCTACTTATTTTGTAGCCAGCAAGCTAACCACTAGGCTGAGTAAGCCCACCTCATTAAGAACAGGTAAAAAATATTAGGACACTGAGACTCTATGAATAACATAATACACAAGAAGCATTTCTGAATTGTCACTTTTATGAATTATAAGCAGCCATTTATCTTTCCCTCGTAACATACTTCTCTGTTAGCAGATTTTAGGCATAGGTCATATGCCCTACATTGGAAATTGCTGCTCTTAGATAATGTTCCTGGTACTTGTTTTTGTGAGCCAAAAATTTCAGGCCTGGATCAATTCAATTTATTTATTAAATTGCTATGTTTCTTAATCAACACTATCCTACAATAAATTTTTTTCAAAAGAATAATATTGCATGCATATATAGCAAACATTTTAAAGTATAACAATTTTAAGGTTATATGTTCGTAACCCATGGATTACGAAATTGTAGCATTAACGATCATTTGAAAATGGCATTCAAATGTAAACTCATTAATAAAAATAATAATTTAGAATGACAAGAAAAGATTGTTAAAGAAGATCATAACTTTAAAGTTCCATAAAGAATAATAAGTTTATTTTAAAACTATTTGTCTATTTATAAAACTAAAACAAATTTCAAAAGATTACATTAACCAAATATGCAATATCACTGTTATTTTTCAATTACAGGATATGTTCTTTGATATTCCTTAATACAGAAAAATCAATAAACTTTTTGTTTGAATTAGTTCAGGGTTCAGGTGTTTTTTTTCCTTCCCATAACTATACTACATTATGAATATTTTTTTCTGTTATTCTATTTTATGGGAGAAAATGTTATCTATTTTGTTTGATTAGTTTCATTATTATGTTGCTAAGTATTTTTGTCTGCCAATCTAAAATTTTGTTGTGGAAAAAATATAATAATATTATTAAATTTTTTAGTGCTGTAGGGGCTGCTACCCTTCAAAATAAATTATATGTTTGTGGTGGTTATGATGGTATATCATCTTTGAACACAGTAGAATGTTATGATCCAGAAAAAAACGAGTGAGTGATATTTTTAAATATTTTGTAAAGATAGTATTTCATTCATTGTGAAGTGCTGTTCAGTGCTATATATTCTGATTATTGTTACTAGCCATTTTTAGCTGTATTGTAATAGGAGTCTTCAGGGATGACTTTTTGTTAGGAAATTATCTTAAATTCTCATTTTCATGTATACATCAAGCTTGCAGACTTTGTCTCCAAAGTTCTGTTATGTTGATGTTTAGAATAATTTAATTCTCTCAAATTTTTTAATTACAAAAAAATTTAAAGTTTTTCTATATTTCTGTATAGCATTGAGAAATTGTGTTAATTCTTTTAAATTTTGAAAAAAATATTTCATTTCCTTTTAATTTTATTTTGAGAAGAGTTCTTTGGTATTGGCAAAGGCACAATCTACCATCAGAGTATTAAACTTAATTTAAATACATGAAGTTTCAATCTGGTCTTATGAAATATTATAGAAAATCTTTAAATTTTATATAACTAACCAAAGGAGTTGATATAAATTATTCTACATGTCACGCAGACTCTTATGCACAGATGATTCAGTTACACACACATACACATTTATTATCTTCTAATTTATTATCTCCTGTTTTTTATTTTTCAAATACATTAGAACCTGTCAAAACAGAACCTGTATATAACGGAATTCAGCCTTAAATGGAAATTTTTCATGGTCCTGTTGAAAAGAATGCAATACAATTATAAGGGACACTTTGTCTGCTAAGACAAAAACCTGTCTAAAACAGAATTTTTCTCCAATTGCTTGTAATTCTAAAGTTTGATTTGTCTCAAATAACTCGTGAACCAAGTTAGCTACAACCATAAAAATAGTTTGAACACCTGAAACATTTGAAAATTTAAAATTCATCCTGTTATGAAATATTTAAGATTATTCTTTTTTCATTTTTAGAATATAATTAAGGCATTTTATATTCTCATCCTTGTTGAATATTAACTTCAAAGTATAAAATATTAAGCAAAGTATAAAGTATTAAGTATATTTGTAAACAAACTTCAAAATATAATTTTTTATTTAAGTAGTGTCTTTTGTTTGAGTATGCTTAATTGATAAAAAAGTTGAATGACAATGTTAAAACTGTTCCAACCCCTTTAAAAAAAATCATATGAAAATTTCATTTTTTCCACTAGCAAAACTGCCATAAGTATATGTTGTCAAATTTGTTAAATATCAAAATACTTGTTATAATATGTTGTATGTCAGCTCAAATTGTTGACAAGATTAAAAGCAACTAATACATGATGCCATCTTGTTTAAATAAATAAAATAAAATAAAATGCATTCTATTGTATTTTTAATTATTACCAAACTGTAGAGCAAGAAATATGTCAGGATTCCTTATGAAACTTATTTTTTGTATGTAGGAGATATTGAATTTTATGGTTTCTTGTTTTACTTACTAATTACCAAGAAATTTTGGTAATCTTAGCTTTAATATTTGAGAGTGATTGCTGTTGAAGTCTTCTTTTATTATTGTAAACAAAATTTGTATTTCATTTCATATTCAGCTTTGTTGGTGGGCTAAAATAAGTTAAGGGAATTGAAAAAATACCAGAGGGCCGTGCGAAGATTTCGCACTGAAATCTAATATTTTTTAGGTACTTCTCTATTAACCCATCGACCGCTTTTCATAACAAAAAACTATCGCCAAACTGTAAGATTAAACACCAAAAATGCAGTCCCATTTACTGGATGTCAGAAGCATTATACGTGCTTGTTACGTCATCAAGTGGTTTTACATTCGACATTTGCGTGTATTTTTCATTATGTTTTACTGATTTATTAGTTATTTTATTAATTAAAATAACAATTGTGTCCTTAAATTCTTATATTTTATTTATTTATTTTTTTTTTGATATTCCAATGGCAACGTTCTTCCGTTTATTTGGCGATAGTTTTTTGTTATGAAAAGTGGTCGACGGGATAATAGAGAAGTATCATTTTTTATCAATATGTAATATTTATTAGATGCAGGTTTAAACTTCTAAAGAAAAAGCAAGGATAAAAATATCTGCAAACAACATTTAGTTGTCAAGCGGAAATATCATCTAATTTATTCCATCAAAGTTAGAGTAAAAACTGATCCAAGATTGCTAAAGGCACGCGCGAGAAAAAAAATTAACAATCTTATTTTGACTGCATTAGAGGATGACGTCATCCGCTTCGGGAAAACCATGGGACTTAGAAATATAAATCTAAACATTTCAATTTCGCTTTTTAATCATAAGTATAAAATAAACCCGTGCGGTGTTTTTTATAATAATTGCTATGAGCATCATATAATGTGGTATTTTATTTTTTTTTTGGCAACAATAATTTCAGGAAAACCTTTCATTTCTTTTATGAAATCAATGCCGATTTAATTTTTAGTTTTCAGCAAATTTTAATCAAAAACATGTTTTAACGAATTGTTAAGTGGGCTATGTCAGAAGCCTGTTCTAAAACCTTTCATATGGTATCTCATTCGTTGTTCTGTGTTTCGCATTTTCTGAGTAAAAGGGATGTTGACAGGAGAAATAATATATAAGGATATACTTGTTTCTCAATTTATAAATCAGTGTTTTGAATATTCAGAAGTTTTTTTTTTTTTTTAAACAAAACATATTATTTAAATTTTAACTATGGGCTATAATAAGAGTTATCTTTGTTGGTACTCTTAAAGTTTTCAGCTGTTATAAATAAATAAATAAATAAAAATGAATTAAGTTACGATAGTGAAGTATTCATATTCATCTGAATTTCCCTTCTGATGCCTATCTAATTATACTAAGAATATTTTAAGTTGTGTATTTTGGTTTAAAGATTTTAATATACTTAAGTACTTTTTATATAGTACTTTTAATTAAGTACTTTCAATACAATAAAGTACAGCCATCAAGATTATTCTTAAACTTTGTATCACCGTGTTGCCTATCTGTAACATACCCAAAAGTTAATGTTACTTGTACAGTGGGTTTTAAAACACGATTTTATTTATTGCTCCTATCTTCCAACACAGCAGTTAATATAAATTGCTCATAAAATTCTCAACAGACAGTGATACTGAGTTAATTTTTCATACCAAAGTTTTATTTATCATTTGAGCAGTTTCACATCGTTATTGCTAAAATGAACTTCATAATTTTTGTGAAATTGAAATGGCTGAAGATGTCCAAAAATAGATTTTTTATAAAGTTTAGTTCGTATGATTTGCAATTTTGTATTAGAAAATGGACAATATTTATGAGAAATATGTAATTTTCAGTTTGTTGTAGATATGGAAAAAGCATCTTTTTTGTCAATTGATGTTTTCTTATATCTGAGTAAATACTTTTCAAAGCAGAGTTGTTGTGTTACAAAAGATTAATATGTGTACTGGTGCATTTGCATTTTTTAGCTTACAAGCAAAAAAAAAAAAAAAAGGTAAATCACTTATAATTATATGAGCTATTGTCAAAAACCTCAATTAGGGGAGTGGAAGTTATCTTTGTACTTCAATTAATTTGAAATGTATTTTTCTTAATTCCTTTAATTATTCAGTTTTTTTTTTGTTTTTTTTTTTAAACAACAATTCTATTCAACCTCATTGTCTGGTATTTTGTTAAATTTTAGGTGGACAATGGTCACGAGCATGTCAAGGCATAGAAGTGCTGCTGGTGTTGTAGCGTTTGAGGATCACATCTATGCCTTAGGTGGACATGATGGACTTTCCATATTTGATTCTGTAATTATTTTATTTTTAACTTGTATTTTTAGCAGAATATTTCTCTTTTGACGAGTTTCTTTATTATTTTCATTTGATTTGTTTAAAGTGTTTAAAAAAATTAATTTTAGTTATGTAATAATTCTTTAGGACTGGGGTTCTCAACTTGGGGTACATTGAGAGCCTGTTGGGGGTACGTGAAAATAATATCGGTAATGGCAGAAATCACAACAGTGGCTCAACTGAAAACACATAAACAAAGTTTATTGTTTTGGATTACAGATTGTTTTGAAAGTTTTTGTGTAATTAAAATATTTTACTCTGAAAATGAGAAAAAAGACCTACTGAACTTAGTAATTTATTGATAATTCAATGTCACTAGCTCAGCCCATCTTTAATCATACTGCATGATTAATTATATTGCCCTTCATTTAAATGTTTTCCTTCATTTTCACGAAAAATGTTATTGATCATTATACAATAATTGTATTTCAAACCCATTTAATGATTTGTTCTTTCAAGCCGAAAATATATCAGTAAGCCGAAAATATATCAGTTTCTTAAAAAGAAAAATTGATTTAACTGTGGAAAGATTCTTCTTTACAATCTGATCTGGAAAAAGAAATATCATTGACTTTTGGATAGCAGTAAAAGAATAGTTCGAAAAACTCCGTAATAAAACAATAAAATACTTTTTGCTTTTCATAAATACTGAGCTTGTCAAAAGAGAATTTTTTGTCTTAATCACATATTATGAACAAATACCACAAGAAACTTCACGCTGCTGCTGACTTGAGATTATATCCATCTTCGTTTTAACCTGATTTTAAAAAACTCAGCTCCATGAAACAAATTCAAGGATCCGAATGTGAATATTAAAAGCCATGTTTGCCTATTTGTATATCCTTATCCAAACTTGTTATAAACTTTCATCGTGAAGTAGTTAAAAATTCTTTTAATACTATATTAATTTCTTTTAATGTTAAGCTAATATTATAAAAAGTAAAAATAAATTAAAAATGGAAGATAAAAATAAAATGTAAAATAAAAATAAAATGTTAGAAATATCATTGTAATTTGAATAGCTTTGTCATTTAGTTAAGAAGATTACTAATTTTTAAAAAAAAAACAGCATGTTTGCGTTTTGTGGGTGTATGGGAACATGTTTATGAGAAGAGGGGATACTCCAAAATGGAAAGCCTAAGCAAAAGTATGTGAAAGAAAAAAGGCTGGAAACCACTGCTTTAGGAAACAGACACATAAGACACAAAATCATTTCAGATTAGATTTTTGATATGCTATTTTTTAACAATCACACATCTGGCTTAAATGATCTTGGATGCCACACATGAAGGCTAACAAATGATCATTTACTATAGTAATACAGAAATGTTTTATAAAAATAGTATGTTTTTCAAAAATTAAATTGATTAATTATATTTCTGAATGCTTTTACATTTACATTGTTGTATAGTGCTGTTATACTGCATCATAAGCAATATACTTCTTAAACTTTCATAACTAATTTAATACAAAAACAGCCAATTGCCACACAGATAAAATTACTTAAAATAACTGTCTGCTAGTGCAATCTCATGCTGTATGCATAAAGTGGTACTTTAAAATTTGATTGTTTTTGCGGAAATGGCAGAGAAGTTTTTGGATAAACTTTAAAATAATTTCCTACCTAGAAATATTTAGTTCTGTTAAATAATCTGAAAACACTGTATTTAGAAACAATAATGTTTTTTAAAAGTAGAAGAAAATTCAGAATGTTTAATAATTTTTTTTTTCTTAATTTTGGATTGCTTTTGTTATCAACTTCTTACTTTAGAATATGTTTCTCAGAATAACTTTTATGATTTATTTTTTATTAAAAGTATTTAAAAAAAAAAACTTACTTTCATTGTACTTTCTTGTAAATAATGTTGCATGAGACTAAATAACAATCTAAATGTTGGTGAGTTTAAGAATAGCAAATGAAAAATAAGAATGGCAACCTATTTAAAATAAATATAGTATATATATATATATCCAAAGTAAATCATTCACTACTGTGATTTTGTGCCATAAGTATTGTGTGTGTATAAACATTGCATTGTTACTATATATATAAATATAATCAAATAATGAGCTATCTGTTTTCTTTTTTGTAATATTAACACATACTCTAATAAAATCAAGTAAACAAGATAATGAGTAGTTACTGTGCTTATTATTTGCTTATAAATTACATTATCAAAAATTTAGTATTATTGTATATCTTATGTTTAATATATCTAGTATCTTTTCCTAAATTTGTTCTTTTTTAAAGATGTCAATATCATTTATTTATATATTTTATGTTTGTAGGTTGAAAGATATGATCCACATTCTGGACGTTGGATTCCAATGCCTTCTATGTTGAGTAAGCGTTGTCGTCTTGGTGTTGCTACTTTAAATGGCAAAATTTATGTTTGTGGTGGATATGATGGTTCAGGTTTTCTTATGACAGCCGAGGTATTCAATCCTGCCTCAAAACAGTGGTCTTATATAGCTTCTATGAATGTTATGAGAAGCCGTGTTGCATTAGTGGCAAACTGTGGTAAACTTTATGCCATTGGAGGCTATGACGGTGTTACTAATCTTAGTACTGTTGAAGTATACAATCCAGAAACTAACCAATGGGAGTTTGTTGCTTCTATGTGTGCTCATGAAGGTGGTGTTGGAGTAGGGGTTATTCCATCTATATGATAATTTTTATCATTAAAATAATGCAATAATCTTAACAACAAATTTTTCATTTTGCTTGAAAATTTTGCTTTTTTTATTAATTTATTTAGAGTAGAGATTATATTATTTTTTTAGTTTTACAGGGTAGTACCATGCTTAATATGTATATAATCTAGTTATTTTAATACTTTATTAATGTCTCTTGTTTATAAATGATTTTTCAAGCTAAAACTAATAAATATAATTTAGCATGCATTAGTCTTATATAGTCACTCTCCTCTGCTATGTGTTTTAACCCCTTCAGCTCCAGAGGATGAAGAGGTAAAGTGTAAAGTTTTGTTAAAAACCCCTTTTCCTCCTTTGTTAAAGCTATTTTTTTTCCATTATAGTAACACTTCTTATATTGAATTGATATTACACTGGAGAAAAAAAAATGCTTGTTGATTAAAACTTTTTACTAATTGCTCTTTTTTGAACATTCTAGAAATCTATCAGCATTTATTATAAATAAATCAAATTTTACTGACATAATTGTAGTTCTTTAATATGAAAAAGGTGCAGCATTATGCAGAAACATATGTTTGTTGAAAAAAATATTATTTATATATTTTTTTTAGGAATACTTAAAATTACTTTTTTCATTCTTGATATTGTGGAATATTACTTTTCTTCTTTTGCAGTTTATGTTAAAATATCCATGTATATTAAATTTTTCAGCATTCATATTTGCCTATTATTTATGTTTCCTGTATTTATTTTCTCCTTACAAAATATACATATAAGATATTTTTTAATTTATTATTTTAATATTAAATATTTATTTACTTGGAAATTTAGAAATATTGAGCATATCTTGTCAATACACAATAATAAGAAATATATATATATATATATATATACTGTTACTTTATTGCATAAAATTTTGTAACATTAATCAAAGTTCCTATGTATATTGTTTTAAGGCTAATATTCTTGTGTATTGTTTCTGGAAAATTTTGGTCTTGCCATGTACATACTCAGTTAAAATTATTTATAGTTACTACGGAGGAAGATACCTGGAGGGGAAACTGAAATAGCCTGAGATAACAAAAATGCAAGTCATATTTTTGAAAGAAAAGAGGGCACTGTAAGTGTTGTACGGCTGTCTTTTAACAGAATGTCATTATATAATATGTTAAATTCTGAAAATATTTTACTCGTTTATTTTTAATTATAGCAATTATATATCATAAATTTAAGATGGGGCATAAATGTTTTATTCCGGGATGTAGATCGGGGTATCATTTTAACAGTTAAATTTCTTGAAACTACTTTATATATTACTTGTAATAAATAGTAAGTGAAAAATGTAGTCTGCAGATTTATTAATTTCATTTCTACTATAAATCAAATTAATATTTACAGTATTTTTTATGTACATAGTTGAATAATGAAATATTTAAATCAAATAGTTAAACTACATTAAAAACAATATATTTTTAACAATTTGTGTCGCTTAAAAAATTGTCTTTATTTGAATGGGGAGGGCTTGAGCTCCATGAGCCTTTCCTTTGTATATCTAGAGTAATTTTAACAATTAAATTTCCTGAAACTACTTGATATATTACTTGTAGTAAATAGTAAGTGAAAAATGTAGTCTGTAGATTTACTAATTTCATTTCTACTATAAATTTAATTAATATTTACAGTAATTTTTATGTACAGAGTTGTTTTGTCAGAGATGAATAGTCAAATATTTAAAACTAAAAACAATAGACTTTTAACAATTTGTGTCACTTAAAAAATTGCCTTTATTTGAATGGGGAGGACTTGAGCTCCATGAGCTCCTCCTTTGTCTGTGTCTTTGAACATTAATCTCTTCTTCGTCATTGATTTGTATGATTGCCAGATTATAAAATATGAAAGGCAGAGTTTAAAAAATATATTAATCTGGCTTAATATTAAAAAGGTTATTAACCAAATGAAATTAATTAAAAACAGCTATTTAGAAAAATCTTGTTCTTATTAGATTCATGTAAGTTCATGGGCAGTTGCAACAGAAAAATTATAAAACTACATTTAAAACTGAATTCTATCAGTTAGAGGTATTTGTAAGGAGTTAAATATCTATAATTTTATTTATTTATTTTTGTGCATTGAAAGAGGGGCGGGGGATCTTAATTAAAGAAATAATGCTTAAAATATGCTCCTTAGTTTGATAAAATTGTGTTTAAAAAATAATAATAAGGAAGGGTCTGGACCAGTTTGGGTCCTGTGACATCAGAATCATTATTTTGTCATCAATTTAATTCATTTGTAAAGTAAAAAGTATTTTTGGACTTCATTCAGAAGTGCAAGTGTAAGAACTTATTTTTAAACAAATGATTTGCCCTTCTCATAAGTGCAATTTAAAAATTTAATTTGATTACTCAGCTGTTCAATTAAATCAAAAGATTTTATTGATTATAAATAATGAAAAAATAGGAAAAAGAACTAATTTAAATAACAAATTTAATATTCTCAAAGAAAAAAATTTAAGTATATATGGTTTTTAATTACTGTATAATTTTCAAATTGTCAGGTAAGCATGTTACCTTTTCTATCTGTAGCAGTGTGAATGAAGGTGGAAGCATTTATGTATGGAAAAAAAAATGAGTTTTTGAGCCATTCATAACTAACATTATATTAAAGCCATAATTTACAATTCTTGCAAAAATTAGTTAATAGACCCTATTATTTATTCAAGTTTCCTTTCCTAAATAATTAAGATAAAAATTTGTTTTTAACTGTACATATGCTAATTGCATAGATATAAAAAGGTATGAGTTATTAAATTATTCAAAGGTTATCGATATATAAGCAAGATTAAAATTTATTCCAGAAAATTTGAATAATACTTTTAATCTGTAAAAGTTATACTTCGATTCCATATTTCTTCATAGTACAAAATCCATGATATTTGTTTCTAAATTACTATCCTGTTGTTTTTGGTCAGAATGAACTCTTATTTAAAAAAGTTTTAAGAAGCAATAAAATGCCAAATATCTTTAAAAATATTTGCATGGTGTCATAAAAACTGTATTTAATGAAATTTCTACTTGTTTGACTTTTTTAAAGTTCAAATTTTCCATTAAAAAATAAATGCTTTTTGCATTGAAAAGCATTGCAGAAGCAGACATAGCTAGCCGTAGCTGTACCATAGCTATTCGGAGGAAAACTGTATTGTAAAATTTTAATGCTACTTTCCTCTCCAGGTATCTTCCTTCGTAATAGTTACTATAGTAAGTAAAGCTTTACTTTATATTGTTTTTGTAATTTTATGTTCTAAACTATTTTCCGGTGATTTTCTGACTTTTTAAAACATTGGAGCTCTCAATTTTGAAAATGTTTTTGCTGATACATAGTTTTGTAGCATTTCATAATTAAATTAAATTAACTCATTATTACATTCAGATTTCAAAAATTTAATGATTATTTTAATAGTTTTGATAGATAATAAAAAAATTAAGAATAAGAATGTAACGAATAGTGATTTGGCCGAATACCAAATATCCAGCCAAATTTTAGGCCAAATATGAGCATTTAAAAAATATATGCATTTTTGTTACATTTTCTAATTTTTAAATTAAATAAAACAAAAATTAAAATTGATTTTTTATTTATTTTATGTTTAAAAATTTTAACAGTCTGATATAATTATTTAATATTACAAACACTTTGGTGCTAGTAGTAAAACATTGCTTTTGCTAAACATAAATTACCAGTAGCATTATTTTCTCTACAGATACTTGTAAATTCATACACATTTTATCAAAAATAGTAACTCATTATCACTGTTAAATGTGCTTACTGTTAAATGTGCTTTTTAAATGTATTATTTTTTAATTTAAAAACTTAGTTCAGCACAAAAAATATTAGAATTAATTTTTTTATCATTTTATACTTGAACATATCAAATTGGCTTTCTGTAAGTCAGAATGGTAAATTATTTTCATAAAAATATAAAATTCAGTTCTACTGTTCAGTATTATTTTATCCTTTTTTTACATTCAAACTTGATGAGACTCTCATGCTTACTTACTCCCAGTATTCCCAATGATATACCTCCTAAATTAGTCCTTGATCAAGTAATTTTTATTGTGCGGAGTTTGTATCCCTATTGATCAATGAATTTGTAGGAATGAGTCATTAATGAGTCAATGAATTGCTCATTAAGAACACCAAAAAGCATTTTTATGTGAGTCAATATCATTTACACATTCAAAATTTAAATAGTTTTCAAATTTATTAAAAGTGATACTTTCATATTATCCACATGCTGTAAGTTAATATCCAAAGAAATTGCTAAAGATTTCGTTACTTACAGTATTCTTTTCGATTATGTTAATTTCAGTGGTTAAAGTACATAGTCTGATTACTGTCTGATAAATTTGTGTTTTATTTATATTATTTTATTTATTTATTGATGAAGTTTTAATTCCATTTTGGAATATCAGCCAGAAACAAATGCTGAACTACTTATATTGTTTTAAGTGCAAACGGGTTAATCTTTTGTAATTGGACTGCATGTGATAGAGAGAGATATTTTTTTAAATCATGCTTTAAAATTATTTTCAAAACCATAAAAAAAAATCAGCAAATTGAGTTACAGTTTTCAAACAAATTGCATATGAGAGAACATTTTTCTTTCCTATTAGACGGTGTAAAAATTGAAATTGTGCAATGTTTAGAAGTTAAAAAAAAATTGCAGTAAAAGCAAAATTTATTGGTCAAGTGTTGCTACTGTCAATATGATGGCAGTATTACTCACGGACATGTTTTTGCTTTACAATAGAACTTTAAACTGTTCTTAGAAAAATATAAAAAAATTGCTGAACAATGATAATCTTTCTGAGACATTAAAAAAGCCTTTTTTATATGTGTATGAAATTTGAAAACATAAATATCCAAGTGCTTTAGAATTGAGTAGTGTTTTCAATTTTCCTATAATGGTATTACAACTTAATTTGTAATTGATTGTTACTCAGTGAAGACCTTTCAATGAATTCCTGACAGTTGTGTCTCTAAAATTGGTTGAAATCAACTTTCACATCTTTTTTTTTAAAAAATCCTTATCCTCTATGGGAAATGCTATTTGATATCTTATTATCTGAATAAGAATAACTGTAAATTTTGTGCATTTAAGAATAGCTTCATGACAGTGCCAAAAATTAGTCCATTTAGGTTTCAGAAAAGCATTGAAAAAAAAAAAATCGTCCTGAATTTATTTGGCTGACTATCTAACAAATTCGGGCAAAGCATTCGGCTAATTAGTGTTCAGTATTCGGTCAATTGAATATTTGGCAAAAAGACCGAATATTCATCACATCCCTAATTAAGAACAATGATTTTATAAGGTTGAATATAATTAGAAGGGTGATTAAAAAAGAAAAAAATGATCAGGCTTAGATTAGCTTAGATTGTTTTATAATTTCTAATTTGTGTTCCAATTATGAAAAGAAAAAATATCTTAATATAATGCACTGAATTTCAGTTAATTTTATTTGCTCTAAACTGAGCCTCTCGTGTTGCAACCAAGTTCATTATAATGGTTACTTTATTATGGATTTTTTTTACACCTTACAGAAAAATTAAACTTCAAAATTGGCATTTTACCTTAGTGTCTCATTTCTTGTTAGTCTAACTATTGTTAACTTATCTTAGCAATAAACTTAATATGTTGAGCTTCTTTATTTATTATGTGAAAATAACATTATTGATGTAGGATGAGTCCAGGGTTTCAGCTACAATCAAATTTTTCTGCAAAAAGATGAAAAAAAACAAGAAGTTTTAACTTTTTTTGGTAAAAGATTTTACTAAAAGGTTTCAAAAACATTCTTCACTGAATTCACATAAGAACTCAACTCAGCTACGAGGATAATATGTTATATTTCATTATTTATTGATAGCCGGTGGAAACCTATGTAAAGCAGTTTTTTTCCTCGTCCTACGCATCTATTTAAATATGTCATGATCATTTTTTAACATTTAATTTGCAAATTAAAATTAAAATATTGAGACCTCGAGAAGGGTGGAGGAATACATATTCATAAACATATTGAAATTTTACCATTTTGCTAAAACTTATTTTTTTTTCATTTTAAGCTTTTTTAAATTAAAGAAATTTTGAATTCAGTTTAAACCCTGGATGAGTCTTAAAAGTAAATGAATAAGATTTCATGGGAATTCAGTACCTATCATATTTTAAAATCAAAACTTATTTTTTCTTTTTAAATGTCAGCTGAAAATCAGTACTTATATTATTTTTTCCCTCTTGCATTATTTCAAAATACTTCTAAAATAAAAAGTAATTAAAAATCAAAAGTTCAAAAGGAAGTGATTACTTATATGTAGGCTTTGTGCAAGAGATGCTGCTGATCTGTAAATAGAAATTTACTTTAAAAGGGATTTTTTTTTATAAAATTTTTATCCTTTTTGTTATTTGACTGTTTCGAGAATATATTGTAACAACCAAAATGAAGTTAAATTAATTTTGATTGAGTTAATTTAAATTTTTTTGTAATAAAAGTAACCTGCTGGAATGGCTAGAGATTATTAATAAATTAGAAATTAGAAAATATTAGAGATTACTTAAATTTTTATCATTTCTTATATTTCACTGATTATTTTTCATCAAAAAATTGATTAATGTGATTTTAAAATGTTGAAAAACCCTGTGAATAAAGCAATGAAATCTGGAAGAGTATGACATCTGTAATTTATAAAATATCTAAGAAGTAATATTAACTGGTTAATTTTTTTATGAACAGCATTAACTTTCGTTTAATTCAGTTACATTTCAGTAATGAATGTAAAATACAGTTTACATTTAATCTATGGACACCATACTTATTGTTGTTCCTGTTGTTGACCAAACCATCCATTTTAATATGTTATATTTATTTATGATTAAAAAACTAACTTGATTAAACTAACTGGATTAAACAATAAATGAAAGATACAGCATATTTTCCACATACTCTCACAAAAACAATGTGCATTGATTAAGAAAAGGACCAACATCTTCATTTTGAGTCTCATTCTTACAAGGCCATATTCTGAAAATATTAAAATTTGGTTACAAATATTACCTAATTTTTTTTTACTGATTTCCCAGGAACTGATAACATTTTCCTGTTCCTGCAGAACTAGAGGAACTAAGCATGATTTGTGGCAGAATAAAGTGTATTTTTAGTTTCAAAAAGCATTTTATTATTTAATTTTTTTTAAAATACTTGTTTTACATTGCCGAAAGGTTGTGTGTGCTACATATTAAACTATTTGCATAGAGACATTGTGACCAAAATTAGTGTGTTTCTTTTCTGCTTTTCAAATACAAACTTTTGGGGTTCTTTACAATGAAAATGATAAATTTCCAGAAATACTCCCTCTTCTACACTATTTTACCAAAATTGTAAAATAATAATAAAAAAGGGGTTAAAATAAATTTACTGTTCTAAGAAGAAAAATGTTTTAGAAATGTTTTTTTTTTATAATTAATTTTGATAAAATCTTTAGATCTAAGTCATTTGGGTCATTTTCCCAGAAACGTACTGCTAAATTCACTGCTAAATTTTCTAAAAAAAAAAAAAAAAAAAAGGGTCAAATTAAGAGTTTAAAAAATTATGAGAAATATTTGATAAAAAATGCATTTTTATAATATATAGATGCTATGTTTTATAATCCTGATGTCCATGGAAATAATGTCCACACACCTGATGTGTTTTTTTTCCCTAAATTATTTGTAATGCATTAAATATTTGACTGAATTGAATGATGTTGCTGAATTAAGTTTTGTGTAATTAATATTGCATGTTCTATATAATATATATAATATTAATAATAGGTTTTACTCTTTTATGACTTTTACCTGTTTTTATTTTGCGCATGGAACTGATGTTGTAATCTTTATGTTCATGATTTTTTTTTTTCACAGTTATGTAAAAAAAAATTAAGTAGATTTTCTACACAGATAAAACTTGTAATATATTGCTATGTTTAAAGATGTTTCCATGCATAACTTGACCTCACCCACCCATTCTTTGCTCCATCACAATACTGAGGCAAAATGCCACTCAATTTCATACAAAAAAAAGTCATACCACTTCTGTAATATTTCTTGGGCTTTGCCCTGCCCACCAGTAGTAAAATAAGCTTCCAAATCTATAACAATATCCATGTGAAAAGAAGTACAAATAAAAAGAGTTAATGCTTCCAGGTGATTTTTATGCATTTGGCCTAAGGTGTCAGGTACCTTTAAATCTACCAAAAAAAAAAAAAAAAAATTCCTTTTTTTTAAAATTATTATTTACTCAGTTTAAAAACATAGTTAATTTGTAATACTTTAGACAAAACTACATTCAAAATTTTGAATTAGGACAAAAGTTATGGTAAAAAAAAAAAAAAAAAAAACTATATACAACATGAGGAATCTTCATTTTTAAAGTCACAAGAGTGTTATCTAGAATACAGTGCACAAATTATGCATTTTAAAATTAATAAATGTTATTAACTATAAGTAAATTAAGTATATTTAATTTCTTAAAAAGCAAAATTCAAAGGAATAGGCTTATATAAATATACATTTAAGATTTTGTACAAATGGATCTAATAATTTTTTAATTAATAAGCTTTAAAACTTTTATTACTTTTAACTTTTCAAAGGTACCCTTAATACAGTGAACATTGAAGAATGACACACAAGTGTGTTGTCTGTAGAAAGCCTAATAAAAAGAATAGAAAAAAAAACTGATTTAATTCATGTTAAGAAAATGTTTTCATTTTTGGGAAACTTTTGTTTACAGGCATAACAAAGAATCATTGCTATCCTATAGAATTAAGTCAGCAGTCAAAATATGGTCTCCATGTTTGTAAAAAAGTAACCCTTCTCATGAAGTGCATAAAATCAAAATCATCTTCATCTTCTTTATTAAAATCTTTTTATATAGTGAAAATAATCACCTGTATTCGAATTAATGCATATGTCTAATATTCCATTTAGGTGAGAATAAAATCGATATTTTATTCTTTTTTGATAATTTTATTTGTATTTTTGTTAATTCCAATTACATTTATATGTTGTTTGTAAAATTATAAAAATTGTGCGTATAAAAATTTATATTTGCAAAATAAATATCTGATTTTTTTTTTTTTTTTTTAATTTAAAGGTGAATTTTGGTGTATCAACTATTCTTTGCGTCAAAGGCAAGCTTGGAAATTTTTATTTAGAAATAATATGAATAATTAATTCAAAATTTTATTTGGCATGTTTACTAGATTTATAAATGAAGTTTTAGATATTATAACAAGCAATGCACTTTTATTTTGTTTCTTAGACTATTTTTTGCTTTATATTTGTCTCCTACAGTGCAATATTCAGAAATTCATATGGTGCAGCATTTTTGTCTCCTATAGTTACCATGAAAAAACAAAGACATTATTATTAATTTTGAAATTGTGCACTGCTAAAGCATAGATTAATATTCTAATTATTCTTTGAATAAATAAAAACAAGTTATAAATTGAAATAATTTTCATAAAGTTTTTAAAATATAAAACAAAGGGGGGGGGGCAGGAAAAAGTGCAAAAAATAGTTGATTACCCATTTAAATGACAGTTGTGTTTTTTATTTGGTATGATTTTTAAAAAATATATGCAATCCTTATAAATTATTGATATATTATTCATAAAACATCATGCTTGAAAGATATAACAATAATTATTTGTACATATGTATATTATATAATATTTAATATCTGTTTATTCTTTTATATATATATTTAATAAAGTCCTTCAATAAAAAAATAGATTTTGTTACAAAAGTTGATAATTATTTTATTTTGTTGTTGTTCTGATATTTGCTCTCAATTAAATTCATCAAATAATTAATTCTTCATATTTTGAAGGGTTCATACAGTCCGTATCAAAAAAAAAAAAAAAAAAAAAAAAAAAAAGAATAAATAATAATCCTCTCTTTATTCACAGATTGCTTACAATAAAATCACAAGGTGTCATTAGAGTTGGGAGGAAGTCTACTTTCAGAATATGAATGGAACTTTTAAATTAGAGGTCATCTATACAAAATAAAATTGTACCAATTTGCATTTTTCAAACAGTTTGCTAACATTTACTTTTACCACTTTGAGTTCCTTGGATCAAATCAACTTGAAAAGTATATAATTTTTTGCATTTTCTTGAATCTTCATAGAGTAAGAAAAGAAAATGTGTTAGCATTTTAGAAAAATTAAATTAAGATCTTTTAGAGAAGTACTTGGAACATTCAACTGGTCAACAACAACAAAAATTCTAAAAATTCTAAACATGAAAAAATTAACTTAATACAAAAGAAATGGGTACTTTCCCGTTAAGGAAACATCACTTGTAATTTTGCACCAAATGTGGTAGTTTATTTCACGTACAAGTGTAGTAACCCGATTATTAAACCTATGTAGAGATAATATTTTCATTCAAGATTTGTTTTTTTCTATGAGTTTATAAAATATATATGTATATATATTAATATGGCTTACTCAATTTGGTAATCACCAAATGATGAATGCTGTCCGATTAAATTCTTTCAAGACAAAGATATAATTAATACTGTGATATTTTTTCATAAAAACATGTGATACAATTATATATTTTTCATAGTGTGTACAATTCTACCACAATTTTCTAATAGAATTTTTTGCCTTATTACTTACCCATCATACGTAGTATAGGGTAAGTCTTGTAATCGTTTTGAAAATCTAAAATTTTTTTTTGACGGATTTACACGTTTCAGACACTGGAGATTCCGAAAAACATATTTTTAGAAAAAAAATTTTGCCGTCCGTCTGTGTGTCTGTAAACGCTCTATCTCCCGAAAAAATTGAGATAGAGACTTGAAATTTGGTATGTACTTAGTATGTAATAATGGGAAGAAGCGTTTTGAATTTCAGTAACCTCGATTAACCGGAACTATTTTTTTCGGACTCTCGAAATATTCGTCCTGATAAAAAGTATATAAAAATTTTCGAAATTGTTTATTTTAAGGAGTGAATATAAAAGACAATAAAAAAACATAAATTTTGCATAAAGCATGAAGTCGATCGGATAATGAGTTGCCGAAATAATTGTAATCCTATTTTCCACACTCTTCGATTTTTCATGACCCTGTATTTCGTCCAAATTTTAATTCAAAGATATATTTTAATTGGAAATGAGACGCTTAATCAGATGCAATAAACCGCTAGTTAATAGGATTATTGTTTTTGGAGTTATAAGGCTGTTTCTTTTAAGCAATTCAGTAATCGAGCCTTTAAAGTTTATGACGTCATCAAGCCATGATTTTATTCGAATTGCAATGCATTTTATAAGTAGTTTACACAATTTTTATTTTAATATTTTACATTATGCATATCCATGATGGGTAAGTATTACGATGGCCCCCAACCACTAATTTTATCATGAAAAATATTACAGATTCTGCGATTAAACAAGATATACAAATTTTGTAATTTAAATATTAATTTTCTGATCATAATTAAAGATGCCAGAGTGTACACACCTTGATTCTTGATACTAGTGCAATGAAATGAAGTGTATATACAGAATATTGGGTTTCAGGACTTCTGCATCCCATTATTAACTGCTGTTTTATTTATTTACTTCTTAAAAATTTTGCATATGAATGTTGCCTATATTCTCCCGCATGCGGTGTGTCATCATCTGTGAAGACAAAAACTTAAAAATTTTGTAATTGACTAAAATTGTTTGATTTTGTTGCCTGTGTGAGCTGATTTTTTGTTTCACTGCTCTTCTGTGCATTTGTTTTAAGTCACCGTTTCTAGTGCTACATGCTACAGGTAGTGTTTGAATGCATTTTAATTGTTTTTTACTGTAAAGATCATTTTGTCGAAGGAAAAAAATGGGTTTTGTCTTTTGAAATTTTCGAAATTTTGTCACTGTAACCACTTGATTATCATTCTTCGCCATTCTCAAAACCATACTTGAAATAACCCACATCCAAAATGGCATCCCGTAATCCTTTGACAGTGCATATCACAAGGAGCTCATATATCGGCAAAGTTTTTTTTTATATAACCACCCTATATATGTTAAATAGAATAATTATAAGCAATTGAACGACTTGATTTAAAAAACTGATTTCCATTTATTTCTAGATCAGATAGTTATAATACCAATATTGAAATTTTAATTACTGTATGAAACATAATCATGAATTTTTGTCTACTTTCCTTTTTGATGATATAGTAAAAACTCTTCAACACTGCTTAATTTACTCAGATGTCTCATGTGTATGCACAAAGTGGCGTGCAACTTAAATAGCTTTCAATGCATTTTGGCCTGGCCAGACATAATCGAAATAAGCAATGGAAGAATGTTTCTTGAATACAACAAGAGATTTTGAGTAAAATAAGAATGTAGATTATAGAACCAAATAATGAATTTTAAATTGAAAGTACTGATGAATGAAACAGCAATTTCTAAAGTTTAGTTGTGGCAGAATCATTCAAATTGTAGTGGTAATTACCCACTAATGCATCGTGTACCAGTGTTATAGTGGAGAGTATACCCTCTAGATTTTTTAAGAAACTCCATATATACTCTATTTCTCATGTACACTATATTGCCAAAGGTGACCGGTCACTTGCGATTTTAGACGTTTTGTTAACTATCTAGAAAAATACATGAGGAATTAACCTGAAACTGCAGGTGTGTAAACAGTATAGTATAGAGGGGTCGGAAAAACTACTTTTTGTTTGTAGCAAACTACAACTACAACTACTTTATGAAAAATGTAGTTAACTACAACTACTTGTTTTAAAAAGTAGCGACTACAAACTACTTTTCAAAAGTAGTCACTACTTCGCTACTTTTCGCTACTTTAGTTATCATCGCTAATTAAATACACCGCAAACGATTTTTCCCTATAGACCATATTGTAACAGAATTCTTTTGAATGTCCCTGTAAGCGAGAAATAAATGCTACACACTTCATTTTCAATACTGAACATTCAATGGTAAACTTCAATAACATATAAAACTTTCATGGCAATCTGAGTATATTTACGAGAGTTAGAGCACGGACAGACAGACAAAGCGAATTCATAGATACTTTTTAATTATGTTGAAAAGTGTTAAAAAGAGGAAATTTGAAAACAAAATTGTAATAATTTTACAAATGTATGATAGTGATATAGCCCAGTAACGCTTAAGGTGGTTCTCAAATTCCTTACTCAACAACGCGAAACTTTCTGATACGTTATCTGACTTATTTTTAAACACAAAGGCATAAAATTGGCAGGTCTGACAATTGAAGCTATTTGGAATCGAAATGAGCTTTTCTTTTTTTGATAAATAAATTACTTATCGGGTTATAAGCTATTCGTGTCACGTTTTTTCGTTTACCCTGCTACGGCATTGGAAATTTGGTTGAAAACGCCGACTTTGACAGTGTTTTCTGAAAAATCTTCTGTCTTACCAAAAAATTAAATAAAATAAAGAATAGTGGATAACGTCTTTCGTTTATAAATTTTCTGAATAAGGACACCTGCATTTTCATACGTTTCCGAACAAAAGTGAATTAAAGAATATGTCATAAAGTAGCCAGTTTGAATTTGAGAACAACCTTAAGAGCGGATAGCTCTTGGTAAATTTGAATATATATTATTTTTTTTTAAATAGAGCTAAATAGTCCTATTTCTTTACAATTTAAATATAGTTCCTGAAAGCAATTTAAAAATTGAACACGATCATACAGACTTGCATAAATTAAAGCCTAGCTTTTCTTTTCCTTTCTATCTCTTTTTGTTTGTGTCCATTTGAAAACCCGAATTTCAACATACTAGGCTTTAGATTCATTCTGAAGACAAAGACATTTCATTAAAACACCAAGCTATCCAATATCAAATCAAATATAAAACATTATAAATAAATTATTTTAGCGATAAAAAAAACTGTGCAGCTGAAGTAAAAATAAATAGCCATAAAAATCAAATTAAGCATTCTTAGGCATTTTTTTAAATAATATATTTTTATTTTCAACCACCTGTGTTTTATCTATTGGAATATTCAAAAGGAAATATGCAATAAATTAATTTGTATGCATATGTTGGACAAATATTTCACAACGATCAAAAGACGTATTAATAAGATATTTTTTTGCGATAATAAACAGTTCGATAAGATTATTTTCTGAACCAGGGATCTTAATTCGAAAATACTATTTTTAATGATTTATGAATTTTAGTGAATAACGATTTAGATATTCAGTGCGAGATGCGATCCAGTAATCATTATTAATAAAGAAAATGCCAACTCACCTCTATATTCCACTTCAAGTTGTAAGAAGATGATTTTAATACCGATAAATTCTTATTAATTGTACAAAGTTTACATGTTACAGAATAATTACCAATTTCTTGTTGTTCTATAATTTCAAAATATTCATTATATGCCGAGCAGGGCAGTTCTATACTATTTTTGTCTGTCATTCTATTACATTAATCTCAAAAGAAGCATCCCCACATTAAAACACAAGATCTAATAATGAGTAAGAACACAAAGGGTTCCCAGCAGGATTTTTTTTTTTTTTTTTATGAATGAGTACTTTGAGGTTGTTGCAGAGAACGTATTTCGCACAAGAGACTTAAATACGAGTTATGACGATCACGTAATTTGAAGATTGGCACTTTTTTTTTCTTCCTAAAGTAGCGTCAAAAGTAGAGTCGATGCTCGCTACAAACTACTGATATTTTGTATCGCGCTACTCGCTATACTACAATTTTTTTAATGTAGCGCCCTACACTACAAACTACTGGAAAAAGTAGCGGCTACTGTAGTTTCGCTACTTGTAGCGTGCTACTTCCGAGCCCTGAGTATATATAGGTTATACATTTCCGCGAAGATTTTTTCACGAAACCCCATAGGGGACTGTCAACAAATTGAAGAAGAACGTATATCTTTTCCATAACCCTGTAAAAACTAATGTAGCAAAGGCGTTCAAACTCGAGATTATTAATAAGTGGTTTATTGTAATATACTGTGTTCATTTTTATGAGGATAGCATGTATATTCGTAGAGAAATTAAAGTTTTTATAAAAACAGTTCCAAATTTCGCCTAGTTTTTTTCTTATAATTTGCAGAGTTCTCAATATAAAAAAAAAGTTCTTTTCAGAAAATATGACAAACAACATTCATTATACATAATACTCTGCAATCAGAATTAAAAAATAATAAAAATTGGATGAAAAATGAGCAGGTTTACTAAAAAACGTTTCACTGCGCATGCGCGAATGCAATCAAAATATAATATGCAAAATGTATTAGCTAAGTATATAGAGCAACTTTTGTGAAAGTCTCAAAATGATAGCTTGAAAATTCTGAAAATTATCGTCGATAGAATAAGCTCGAAATCCGTTGTTCCCAAAAGGAAGCAAAAATATGAGGGGTTGTATTCAAATGTATCCCAATACGTGCAATATTGTGTACGCTATCTTGGCACTAATCAACAGATATTTGATACAACCTCTAATCTTTTTGCTTCTTTTTAGGAACAACGGATTTCGAGCTTATTCTATCGACGATAATTTTCAGAATTTTAAAGCTATGATTTTGAGACTTTCACAAAAGTTGCTGTTATACTTAGCTAATACATTATGCATTGCATATTATATTTTGATTGCATTCGCGCATGCGCAGTAAAACATTTTTTAGTAAACCTGCTCATTTTTCATCAAATTTATATTATTTTTTAATTCTGATTGCAGAGTATTATGTACAATGTTGTTTGTCATATTTTCTGAAAAGAACTTTTTTTTATATTAAGAACTCTGCAAATGATAAGCAAAAAACTAGGCGAAATTTGGGACTGTTTTTATAAAAATCTTAATTTCTCTAGGAGTATACATGCTATCCTCATAAAAATGAACACAGTATATTACAATAAACCACTTATTAATAATTTTGAGTTTGAACGCCTTTGCTACATTAGTTTTTACAGGGTTATCCAAAAGTCATTTGTTCTTTTTCAATTTGTTGACAGTCCCCTATGGGGTTTCGTGAAAAAATCTTCGCGGAAATACATAACCTATACTATACTGTTTACACACCTGCAGATTCCTGTTAATTCCTCATGTATTTTTCTAGATTGTTAATAAAACGTCTAAAATCGCAAGTGACCGGTCACCTTTGGCAATATAGTGTATAAAGCTATAGTATAATACCCTCTAGAGATGAGATGGGCTCAGTGCGAGCCCGAAAGGTGCTGAGGCTCGATTATTATACCAGTTTTCAGGCCCAAAGTGAAAATATTATGGTGAAATAAATTTTATTTATTTACAAATTGAAAAAAGGAGGAAAAAATCTTGCTATTTCAGAAAGAAGAATGTAGTCCAAGTTTCTTAGTGCTTTACAATCCTCTAAAAATCAGTTTGAAAAGAAGAGATTGAATTGTTATTGATGGGATATAAGGAGAAATATTCTATCTGATTCTGAAGCCTTTGCACGGTGAATGTTAGTAACATAAAGAAGCCGTGGGATATCTCTTGTCTACTCTCGTTTTCTGTATTTTCCAGAATTACTCGAAACAGAACTCATGCCTTTCTGCTATAGTTGTACAATGATATTTTAAAAGAATAAGAATTGCTACTTTGCAAATTTCTGCCAGTTGTTGGATATAAATAACAAATTTGCTATTTTAAATAGATTTTCAGGCGCACATGAAAATCACGAAATGTTGCCACGACGGCGTATTTAGGATTAATACTTATTTCTATGTAAGAATGTATATTTAAATGAGAAAAATAATTAATCTTGAAACAATTTTCTACTACGTACTTTTGGTATCAGGTTCATGCTTGGGCGTTTCTGATAACACAAAATGTTTCGAGCTCGGATTCCAAAACGTTGGGCACCACAGACAGGCTCGCTCTCAGAAAAAAACAAACAAATTGGAAATTGTACGTCAAACGCGACAAACGAGGTGCATTCGTACTATATCTAGTTATATAAATATTCAGATCTTGATGTTTTTTAATTCTGTGAAATGAATTATATCGTCTGCAGATTAATTTCTGTAATAAAATAAGTATCTCGGTCGCTTGACGATTAAACCTCGGAAGCTCCTTTAAGAAGAAAGCACAGATTTTTTTTTTAAATTCAAATTTCTTAATAAATATTATACTAATATTTTCTAAAGTTTTCATTCGATTTTCATAAAATTTGAAATGTCTTGACAAAATACTGCAAAGATAATATATCTTAAATTTCAAATCATTGGGTTGGGTAGTTTTTGCACTGTTATATGCAGACAGACGGACGGACCAGACGACGACTATAGGTGCTACGTATTTATATAATTACGAACGCACCTAAAAAAAAGGCCGAACTCATTTCTAATATTCTCTGCATATAGCGTAGTAATGTTTATAATGATAGCGGACAGTTGAATCTCTCTGCTCATTCTTGGCCTTCGCAGTCTTTAACGAAAATTCACATTGACTCACAAATTGCCTCTTACATGGACAATGGTTTTGTGTGTGAGTTTTCTTCATTTAATCCATCTCCAGCATTGTTGCAGTATAGAAATCCAGTAATATATCGCGAGATGCTTAATATCGTTGGTGTCCTAGTAAAAGAAAATACAGTCACGCATTTACAAAATGCTGATTGTTTTTCTATCCAGGTAGATGGTTCCGTTGATAAATATGGAGTTGATAATAAATTTGTTACAGCACGATTTATTACAGAACAAGAAATGAAATAAGTTTTTCTAGGAGAATATAAATCGAGTAAGCGAGGAGCAGAAGGCCTCGTGGATTCTGTTAAAATCATATTTGAGAACTTGGGCATTGAGAGTGTCGCCAAAAATAAGTTGACAGGTTTAACTACTGATGGGGAAAGTGCAAATACAGGTAAAAACAGCAGCCTCAGGGTTCGTATGAAACAATACTTGGGCAGAGACTTGCTATGCGTGTGGTGCGTTGCTCACAGGTCCGACTTAACTATGTCTGATTTGGAATCATCAGTTATTGAAGTTTGGCATAGGAAATACAATATAAAATCTGTAGCAACATTTTATCGGACTTCTGCTCTACGCTTTGAAGAACTTCAAAAAATAGCTGAAATAGAAAACCAAACTGCCTTTCGTTTCTCTGCATATTTTGAAGTGCGGTTCGTGGAACACTTAAAAAACTTAGCTAAAACAGTATCGCACAATCTTCTTTTCATGCAAAAACATTGGGAAAACATTGTGAACCATCAACTCGACTCATCAAAAACTGAAAAAATTTCTGCTCGCGGGTTCCTCCGATTATGGATGAAAGATGGTGAGCAACAACGCATGACTTGTCTAATGCTAGATCTGCTGAAGCACTTTGAAAAACTTCAGAAAGATAGTCAAATGTCTTTCATTACACTACCTGACATAGAATTGTCAAAGAAAATATTTACGAATGCTTTGACTCTTACCGAAGATGGGTGTTATCTGGTACGAAGAGCAGTTGTTGGACATAAATGAAGGTACTAAGAAATCTGAAAGTGACTTGGATGTTGAAGAAAATCCTGGCAGGTGTAAAGTTTGCAACTCATTAGTTTTTACCAAGAGATGTTGGTCTGCAGTGAGAAAAGAAACTGTATTGAGTTGCAAAGAATTTGTTTCTCAAAGATTGGAAAAGGATCAAATGAGCATCTCCAACAGGATAGATGCTTTCTTGAAAGTAAGGAGACCAACAGAGGTTAGTGCAGCCCGCCTTGATGTTGAGAACAGTTTTGGTAAAGACAAAGTTGCCGATTTTACCGATGATGTGCTTGCTTTATACACGGTTGAAAAACTGCCTCCTCCATCATATATGACCTCATCAACAGCAAGACTCTATCACTACTTTAAAGCGTCTCAACCCCACTCAGTTTTTAACAAATTGGTACAATCATATGTTTCTTTAACACCTCACAGCGCTGGCCCAGAAAAAGCTGTGTCCATACATTACAACGCTTAAATCTAACAAACAGTCGGGACTATCAAGAGAAGCATTAAACTCAAGAATGCTTATTGCTCTTAATGGAATAGGAACAGCTTTTTATGATCCAAGACCTGCTGTTGCAAGGTTCCTAGAGATCAAAGAAAGAAGGAGAAAGCTTCCAGACAAAGAAATCTATCAAACACAAGAGTTTGTCAAAAAATTCTTTGCAATTGATAATAACTTGTAAGAAAAAATGTAACATTTTAAAACCATTATAAAAATTTAATAAATTTTAACTCATTAAAATATAAAGAACGAATTGATTTCCTTGTTTAATCCCATTATTTCCATAAGAAAGTTCTTTGTATAAAAATTTTAAACTATTGTAAATATTTCTGTAGCATTTTGGAAATATTTTACAGTTAGAATTTGATTTTTTTTAAACATGAAGAGTAAAATCGATTTCCTTGTTTAGTTCTACTCTTTTCAAAATACAGTAATTTCTGAAATGCTACAGATGTTTAATCACTTTAATTATTGTTCACTTGGCATTTTGGAAACATGTTATAAAATTTAACATGGTACTTTTTTTTTATTTAATGTTTTTAAACAGCAAGAAGAAAATCTTTTTGATTAGTTCCCCTTTGGGTCTAAAACTATAGTTACGGGAAATTAAAAACAAATATTTAATGATTCAGGTCAAATTTGCTTTCAATTTGAGAATTTATTCCATGCTCCAAATACCAGATTGGTAGATGTAATACTGTTATGTACAAAAGTCAAGTGTAGAAACAGTAAAAGGTAAGCAGCATTTTAATATAATTTTAGTGATAAATTTCATACATAAATTTTTAATTAGGTACAGAAATTTGGTAGGTTGAATGTTATTTTTGATCTATATACACTATATTTCCAATGATGATTGGTCACTTGCGATTTTAGACGTTTTGTTAAATATCTGGAAAGATACATGAGGAATTATCCTGAAACTTCCGGAGTGTAAACAACATGATTGACGTCATATATTTCCGCGAAGATTTTTTGCCGAAACCCCATAAGGGGCCGACAACAAATTGAAGAAAAACGAATATATTTTGGATAACCCTGTAAAAACTAATATTGCAAAAGCATTCAAACTGTAGATTATGATTAAGTGGATTATTGTAATAATTTGGGTTAATTTTTATGAAGATAGCATGTATACTCGAAAAGAAATTCAGGTTTTTATAAAAACAGTCCCAAATTTTACCAAGTTTTTTGCTTATAATTTGCAGAGTTTTTAATATAAAAACAAGTTATTTTCAGAAAATATGACAAACAAAATTGTACACAACACCCTGCAGTCAGAATTAAAAAATAATAAAATTGTATGAAAAATGAGCAGGTTTACTAAATATTGTTTCACTGCGCATGCGCGAATTCAATCAAAATATACTTTGCATAATATATTAGCTAAATATATAGACCAACTTTTATGAAAGTCTCAAAAACATAGCTTGAAAATTCTGATAGTAATCGTCGATAGAATAAGCTCGAAATTCGCTGTTCCCAAAAGGAAGCAAAAAGATGAGGGGTTGTATCAAATATAGAATGAGAGACACTTCATTCTTATTATGTCAACTTTCATAAGCTAGTATATTTGGATACAACCCCTCATCTTTTTGCTTCCTTTTGGGAACAGCGAATTTCGAGCTTATTCTATCGACGATTACTATCAGAGTTTTCAAGTTATGTTTTTGAGACTTTCATAAAAGTTGGTATATACATTTAGCTAATATATTATGCACAGTATATTTTGATTGAATTCGCGCATGCGCAGTGAAACAATATTTAGTAAACCTGCTCATTTTTCATACAATTTTTATTATTTTTTAATTCTGATTGCAGGGTATTGTGTACAATTTTGTTTGTCATATTTTCTGAAAATAACTTGTTTTTATATTAAAAACTCTGCAAATTATAAGCAAAAAACTTGGTAAAATTTGGGACTGTTTTTTATAAAAACGTGAATTTCTCTTTGAGTATGCATGCTATCTTCATAAAAATGAACCCAAATTATTACAATAAGCCACTTAATCATAATCTACAGTTTGAATGCTTTTTGCAATATTAGTTTTTACAGGGTTATTCAAAAGATATTCGTTTTTCTTCAATTTATTGACGGCCCCTTATGGGGTTTCGGAAAAAAATCTTCTCGGAAATATATGAAGTTTATCATGTTGTTTACACTCCTGAAGTTTCAGGATAATTCCTCATGTATCTTTCCAGATATTTAACAAAACATCTAAAATCGCAAGTGACCAATCATCATTGGAAATATAGTGTATATATGATTAACACAACAATTGTTAACATTTAGTCTGAACTGTGAATGTAGACGTTCTTTAATGCTACCTAGCTGTAAATGAACGGGTTTACATGATTCAATGAAGACATCATCGATATTCTAATAATTTGGTTGGCAGTTATCGGTGGGGGGGGGGGGGGGGCTGATTTTATAGATATTTGCTTAGGACAACAGATCAAACCTATTGTCGCCCAGTGAGAATTCCTTAAAATATGCTCTGGGTTGGGGGGGGGGGGGGTGTAAATTTTTACTGCCGACTAGAATTTTTTCTGGCTACCAGATTTTATAAAATTTATAAAGCCTTGCTCACTACTACATCCCTGACTATTGAGATTTTTAAAATTTTGACTAGAAAATAAAATTAAAAATTTGTACTTTAGGTCGATTTTTGCTCATTTTAAAGTCCACCGTTCCTTTAATGGAAAAAATTTATTTCTTTGTAGAAGTTCGATACATTGAGTTTAGGCAGTCATATTACTGATTCAAGGGGAAAAAAAAGTTGTATTTTATATATGGGGTACTGGATTTTTTATAAAGAATACGTGAACTTGGGTGTAATTAAGTAATTTTATAAGTAGGTTACTGAGTTACTGAAAGAATACTTGTAATTTTTGAAAGAATTGATGTGTAATTCTTTTATTTATTAGTGATGCATTGGCAATAGAACTATTCATTCATATATTGTTCATTTTTCGCCATTGCACAGTTATATAAATTAAGTCAAAATAAATAAAGCAAGGTCATTATTCTATCTGTGAAGAATAAAATATTTTCCAAATTATGAACCTGTTACAGAATGAGATGCACCAGACTCGTGTAGATGTTATAGGAGGAAATAAAAAATTGTCTTACTTTTTAAATGTAGCACACAATAGTTTCTTTGTGAAAAGGTATTGTTCAATGCTGCTCATTGTTTGAAAAATTCACCATGTCTGCTGGAAGTTAGCCTGTGTATTGACTGAAAAGATGGTTTAAAAAACTATTTAATAACAATAAAATGTCTGGTTATAAAAATGATTGTATTATTATACTGAAATGTAATTATTAAACGCGTATTTATTGTTGAAATGCGAAAATAAATAAATGGTTAAATTAAGTTAAACTGACGCATTTCAGGCGAAAAGTGTTTTTTTAAAGCATAAATTAACCTATTCGTGCCTAGCATCGTTCTAATATTTCATGTCTTTATATTGAAATCATTCAGAATTAAAATAAAATATAAGTAAGATATACATTCTTAAAGTTTTGTGTTCTGTTACTGAATTTGCTTGTAATTTTTCTAATTTATTTATTAATTAAAGGTGGATGTTATTTATATAAAATTTTTATTTTAAGCTTGAAGTTGCCTGTGACTTCGTTCATGTAGCAGATTCTGTGAAGAGATGAAGTTTTTTAATTAAATAAAAAAATGTACCTCCTGAAACTTTAAAATATACGACTGACTTTTCGTTGACAGCATTTTCTTGTATACGAAGTATTTTATTTTTCGTCTAACGCCGCTAAGTTTTTATAAAGGATAAGCTTTAAGCTATTTGGGTACCAAAGTAACAAAAAAAAGAAAAAAATCGATATATCTTTAATGAGAAGAAATGTTACCAAAAATCTTAACACAACTGTTGCGAAACAATGTACTTCTTGGTAGATTTCTATTGCAAATATTGTGGAAATATGCCGCGAAGATTACTGTTTGGAAATAGTGGTGCAAAAATATTAGGTACTATTTTTTTCTCGTGAAAAACGCTCAACTCCAATAAACAGTATTAGCTATATAAAAAGTATAAAACGTAATAATATAATAATGCAAAATTTCAAAGTTCTTTTAAAAGAAAAAAAAAAAGATTATTTTTAATAAATCAGTCTTTTACTCAGTTCAAAACTTTGTATTATTTTTTTTTTTAATGTAGAAATATATAGTGCACATTTAATTAATATTGAATAATATTTGACTGTTATTGAAAATTAAAAATGTATACACCAACGTAGCACTAATAGGACTAAATGATTTTTGACTAAGCAAACGGCATTAAATATGTTTTAACATAATTTTAAAGTAATTATAAATAACAGAACAGATTTTGTCTTCGCGTGAAATATATATATTATATATATATAACAACTGTAAAGGTCTTAAACACCTTTTATGCACATCCGAATTAATTTTATAAATATGGATTAATGATTATGTATCACCTGACCACATGCGGCTCGCTGTCTTAATTTGAGTACGGCTGAATTAAGGTAACTTCTTTCACCTTATTAAACGGTGAAGTTCCGTTACAGTATTCTGGAAGTGTTGAAAAGTGTATCATAATCTATTCTTGATGCTTGATTTTTCTTTCTTGTTTAAAATTTCAGAGGGAACAATCGGTCATGGAGATTGGAGATGTCAATAAAAGAGATGAAGGGACATACCTCCTATTACGAGGGCTAGTATTTAAGTTTTTAGAAGTAATACAAGAAATAATTTCTTACCAAGAATATATGTTTTACCAGTGGACCCGTGCAAAGATTTCGCACTGCAGTCTAATATATTTTAGAAATATCTAATATTTATTAGATGCAGGTTTAAACTTAAAAAAAAAAAAAATTATGGACTAAAAATATCTGCAAGCAATATTAGTCAAGCCAGAATATTATCTCATTTATTTCATCAAAGTTACAGTAAAAACTGACCTAAGTTCTAATATCATTCTACTAAAATCTACAAAGAGATAATTAATGATATTGTGTAATCAGAATACCACATAGCTAATAATTAACTTGTGCAATCATAAAATTACCATAACATGTGCTTCAATGGTAATTAGCCAAATTTACTCATACCTGAAGAACATTTAAAAAGAAAGAGAGAGAAAGGGAAAAAAAATTTATAAATTGGAGTTGCTATTAAGTAAACACAAATGGATTAATAAATTAATTATGAACATTATTCAGTGGAAAAACTGGACCACAAGAGAACCAATCAAGAATTGGATTTGAAAAAACATATGTGGATGTACTCGTCAGCTTAGCTGCACCCACATGTGTTTTAAAAATAATTCAGTATTTCATAATTCTACTGGCATGATGTATATAATATATATATATATATAATTATCTCCTTGCTTTTCTTTCTTCATGGATTTAACATTGAAACATTAATCTAATTTTACCAGTACGGGCATTAAATATGTATAAAAATTTTAAAATTGAAAACAATATTAAGGAGAAAGGGCGTAGATTGCTCAAAAAAGTATAAAAACTTATTTTTTTTTAAATTACCAAAAAAAAAAAAAGAAAAAAAATCCCCCCCCCCAAAAAAAAATAAAAAATAAAAAATAAAAATACCATTAAGGGATAAGGCTGGACTGCAAAAAAAAAATTACAAAAATCATTTAAAAGAAGAAAAAAAATCGTGTTTTATGCATTTAATCATTTCATTTACATAACAAAATCATTTATATAACATAAATAATACATTCTTCATTTTATTCACACAATGTCTCCCCATACATTGCTAATTATTGTACTTCTCTTTCTATTTCATCTTTATTATATTTAAATTTTATTTACCTCCTTTAGTTTTCATCATATTTTAAATATCATTTACATTAATTTTCACTTTTTCTAAATTTTTTTCTTTTGATTCCAGTTTTTCTTCATTCATAATAGATGACAGCATCAGACTTATTATTTAATTTGTCTACAATTTCAGCTTTTACTTATATTTTTCTGAGATAGATGGCAGCACTAAACAATTTTTATTTTCCTCTCATCATTTTTTTCAAAGCAATGATTGAGCTCTTAGCAGCCATTTTGAGGTAATGATGACTTGCTGTTTGTAAAGCACTTTAAATCTTGTTCAATCAACAGTAATATTAGCTTTTTTGGCGAGTCTTGCACATTGTTTTATGATCTTGCACATTGTTTTATGATCTAATTTCTTTTTAAGTTGAATTATAGTTTATTTATTTATTTCTTTTATTATTAGAACTCATGTAGGTTATTTTTTATCTTGTTTCATATATATATATATATATATATATATATATATATATATATATATATATATATATATATATGTTATTAGGGCTTAATACTGTCGATTTTAGGCATAATACTGACAATATTTGATGAAATAACATATACTTACTATGAATATTCTTATAAAGCCCTTCTGAAGATTCTATAAGATATTCATAGTTTTAAAATTTTTTCTTTTTCATTTTATTAAGTTTAACTCCTACATAGTCCATTATTGCTTTTTAGCTCACAGGCTATCAAAGCTTGAGAGCTAATGTGCCCGCCCTTTATGTATGTACGTATGTATGTATGTATGTATGTAACGCGATAACTCTTGATAGAAATAACCATTTTGCTTCAAATTTTGTTTTTAGGTTCATTGTGATAAGGCGCTTCCCTGATTAGTTTTGGGGTTCATTGGTTAAGTATAAAGGAGGAAACGGGGGGCTACCCCCTCCCCCCTCATTTTAAATAAATGGGGTTTTCATGCAGAATTATCCGATTTTCTTCAAATTTTGTATATAGGTTCATTGTGATAAGGCGCTTCCGTGATTAGTTTGGGGGGGGGGGTCACTGGAGGCTAACCCCCCTTAATTTAGATAAATGGGTTTTTCATTCAGAATTTTCTGATTTCCTTTAAATTTTGTATATACACTAGCGTGCAAAACTTAAGCAACAAACACAAAATGCTAATTTTTGAACACGTGAGTACTCAAAAGGAAATTCTATAAACAGCAAGTGTAGAAAATAAGTACTACCCTAACAGCCACAGCCAGTCGATGTGAAGTCTTCTTGACATTACAAATCGTCATAAGTGTCACAATCACTACAATGAACTGAAATTTGATATCTTTCATTCGTCTCATTTATAATCTCATTAAGTCACTCCACTGAGAAGTCACCATAACTGCTGCTTTTTGACAAGTCACCAGGTGACTTTACAATGAAATCATCTGGTGACTTTCATGTAACTGTCATTTGGACACTCCATTGTAAAGTCATCATGATGGCCGTTCTGTTACGAGTCCCCAAGTGACAGAAAGTGAATTATCTGGTGATTTTTCACAAAGAAGTGCAATGGTGACTTCACAGTAGAGTATCGGTCACCTGAAAGTCACCATGTGACTTCATTGCGACAATATTTAGTGGCTCATCACAATGCAATGCTCACAATGATTTCAAAGTTGAGTCTTCAATTGACAGTCACGTGAGAATCACAAGGTGACTTCTGTAATGTCACCTGGTGACCCATCACAAAGCAACAGTCACAGTGACTTTTCAGTGATAACAACACAAGGAGACTTCGATAACAAGGAGACTTCGCATAGACTGGCTGTGCTGTTAGGGTTAGTACCTATTTTCTACACTTGCTCTTTATAGAATTTCCTTTTGAGTACTCACGTGTTCAGAATTTAGCATTTTGTGTTTGTTGCTTATATTTTGCACACTAGTGTAAGTTCATTGTGGTAAGGCACTTCCCTGATTAGTTTTGGGGGTGCATTGGTTAAGTATAAAGAGGGATACGGGGGTCTAATCCTCCCTTAATTTAGATAAATGGATTTTTCATGCAGAACTATTCGATTTGCTTCAAATTTTGTATATATGTTCATTGTAATAAGGTGCTTCCCTCAATAGTTTTGGGTGTTCATTGGTTAATTATAAAGGGGGATGATCCACCTTAATATATTGTCGATTTCTTTATTTTTCGAGGGGCTTATTTCAGAAATAAGAGTATAATATACAATTAGTGTGAATAGCCTGTGAGCTCAATGCCCTCAGTTTAACTGGGCAGTTTTCTTTTTATTATAATGTCTCATCATTTGTTTTTCACATGTGTTTTCATTTTAATATATATATATATATATATATAGTCGATTTCATTCTGTCGCTGCGTTGTTTCTGTGTCAAACCTTGCCGAAAGTCATAAAAAATCATGGCTCTGAAGTCCCTTCGATATAACTCCATAATATTATTTAGCATTTCTGATTTTCGAAAAATCGCAGTAAATAGAATTTCACAGCTTTTGACGTTCTGTAACATTCACGAAACTGTTCGAATTTTGATAAAAATCCTCTGCGCTGAAAGCAGCTGTTTTTTCGTTTCCAGATTCTAAAAACTTAAGTACTGGCCCTCGTATTAATTTTATATTTTCAGGGTGAAGGGGGGGAGGGGCTTTCCTCATAGTCAGCACATATGTCTCTAATAATACTATTTTCGAATTCGCATATTTTAATCCGTTTCATTTTGTTAAAAATTTGTCTTTGTCAACTTTAAAAAAAAAAAAAATCTTTGAAATAATTTGTTTTTTTGTATTTTTTATATTTTTTATATCATAAACCTAGGGCTGGGTGATAAAAATAAATCGGGAGAATGAGCTTCCTACAGACTAATGGTAAATTTTAAAGTTACCACTTTAAAAATTATTGAAGATCATTAAATAAATAAGAAAGAAAGACACGGAGATCTTAGTAAGTTTTTACCGAGTTTGTTTCTTTCCATGAGACAGCATGCATATTCATTGAGACTGGAAAAAAAAAAAATATTTTGTCACCTTTTTCATTTGCAAATAAATATATTTCTATAAATAATATCAAGGAAGTAAAAGTTATTTTTTCCCCCTTTTCTACTCTCAGAAAAAGTGCTATTGTTCAAATACATCAGTACATTATTTTGCAGTTCTTCCCATCGAATTTCTTTAGGGAACATTTACCATTAACAATGTTAAATGTAAAAAAAAAATGACCAAGACTGAACATTGAAATTTTCGATTGACCGAATCTTTAGAAAACGCTCGTGCCTCATTTCTGTGTCACTGGCCTAACATAAAGAGAGTGAGTAAATAAGTAAATAACTCTGTTGCTTTCATAGACTGGGAATCTTCCAGCGAAAGAATTTCTTTTATAGATGTTATAAATAGCAACATTATATTTAGCTCTTTGCATGTTGTTTTGATTTTACGCAGATTTGGCAAAACAAGAAAACTTTAATTTAGGAGACCAGTCAAACTGGTTTATTAAAATAGACTTTTGCTACTATAAATTGTTTTATTGACCTTTCTAACAATAATTAAATTATTGTTAAATGATTAATTAAATAGTAAAATGATTTAATTGTAAAATACTTTAAACGGTTAAGTGCAGATATTAATTTTAAGCATAGCATTATATTACACAAAAGAGAATTCGTTCAAGGAATAAACTAATATTTAATTAGAAAGTACTTTGGAGACCGAGCCCAGTAATTTATTTTACGTTTCATGGGCGTACCCAAGGCGTGGGTTGATGGGGCTACAGCCCCCTCCGAAATAGTTGAACGAGAAATTAGAGTGCTGATATTTTCCTTTCTTTTTTAGATAAATTTGTATTTTTTTTTCTGTGATACAATAGACTAGCAACTCTGTTTAATCCCATATTAGTGTACAGTGACACTACAGTATACCCAAAGAGGGCGAAGTTGGCTGATGCGCAAAATCCCCCCCCCCCCCCCCACACACACACACTCCTGGAAATAGCCGAAATTACAATGCAAAAAGCGCTCTTTTTCTTCTTTCTTTTTGAAATAAATTTGTAAATTTTTTCTGTCATACAACAAACTAACTATACTCGTTATTCCCATACTAGAGCACAGTGACACCACACCAAACCCAAAGAGGGCTGATGAGGTTACAGCTCCCCGTCCCCGAATTAATTTAAAGTGAAATGAATAGAGTGCTGATTTTTTTCCTTTCTTTTTGAGAAAAAAAATGTAATTTTTTTTTCATACAATGGACTAGCCACTCTGTTCAGTCCCATATTAGTGTACAGTGACACTAAAGTATACCCAAAGAGGAGGAAAACTCTCTTCGAAATGGCCTCGCAATGAAATGAAAAAAAAAAAACATTGTTGATTTTGTTTCTTGCTTCCCTAGATACATTTATATATTTTTTTTTCTGTCGCACAACGAACTAGCCATTCTCATTACTTCTATATCTGTGCAGTGACATCACAACATACCCAAATCGGAGGAAGAAGCTGATGGGGTTACAACTCCTTCCATCTCCAACATGGTCGCAATGAAATAAAGAAAAAAGTGCGGATTTTTTTTTTTGACTACGTTTATATTGTATTTCAGTGAAAACGATTTTATTATTTATTTCTACATAAAAGTGTCATTTCGAGTTCCCAGAAGTAATAATAACGAATGTTCACGATTCGCTTTTTGAGTTTTCTCTATATCTATATCCAAGTTCCCAGTGTTGTCAAGATAACATTTATTTATATTAGGTAGATTTCGTAAGAAATACTAACTATTACATTCTCACCTAAGTTGGAATTTTTGAAAATTTTTTGCAGATCTACGCCGATCATGACTCCCAGAACCCAAAACCACCCCAGTTCAAAACTTTATCTATCTATGTCACTTTTTTATGGACACGATAACTCCCATAATTCTGCACAAATCTCTTCCAAACTGACACATAAAATCAAGGGGCATAAAATCTCGGTCAAGTTCGTTAATGGACAAAATCGAACCAAGGTGGGGGGGGATGTTTTTTTTTTTTTTTTTGTGAAAACAGAAAAAACCCCATAATTTCTTAATTATGATACGTATCGAATCCGTTTAAAATTATTATTACTTCTAGGAAAAGGGTTGAAAATTTATGTATGACAGATTTTTGATATCATTAAAATGACCCCAAGGGGGGGGGGGGGGGGAGGGGTTAGAAGAAGAAAAAATCATAACTTCGCAATTCAGAAGATATCAAATCCTCTTAATATTATCTAAAACTTTTATATTGACAAGTTTTTATAGGACCAACCCTTATAGCGGAAAAAAAAAAAAAAAAAAAAAAAAATTCCCTACCGGCTTCGCCTAAGTTCGGTTTCGAAGTGGTCGTTTCCAAATGACGCATCATGGCAAAAAGGTAATTTCTTACGCAATGCCCAACAAACAGGCACCCCACGGTCTGCGTCTTCGAAATCTACCTGTGTCTGTCAGGGATTTTTTTTTTTTTTTGTTATATATTTTCGCAATTATTATCTTCGAAATAGGTTTATTCTGTTCTCAGGACATTCAACATTTCTTTCCCTACAACATTCCGTGTTTGATGAGAATTTTCTGCAGGTAGAAAGTATTTTAAAACTGTTTCGTCCTGACCCCTGGAGGAGAAAGCAACTTCGAGTAATTCCATGCACAAAACAGATTTTCGTAGATCAACACCAAAAAATTCGAAGATCTGGCCTTATGCTTCGTGTTTAGCTATTGCAAACACTGGCCTTACAGGAAATTAATGTCTTTGCATCCTACATCCGACCCGAATCGAGCTTAATTTGCGGATTCGAAAATGTTTAACTATTTTGTTAACAGCATTTTCAAAACATAAACAATACATAGTGCGGCCGTTTGAATTCTCCTTCGATGTTTTGTGTCGGATGAAATACCATATTTATCTTGTTAAAAAATTGTTAGCAGGCGACAAAGCTGTAAATAACATGGCTGTTAATCTTCCGATCATTGTGTACCTTAAAGGAAACTAAAGCAAAACAGGAAGTTCAATTTCGATTTTTTTTTTTTTTTTTTTTTTTTTTTTCTGGAATTCTTCAGCAAACAGATAACATTTTAAAATGAGTGGTACCAATTTATTTTGGGAATTGGGGAGTTCAAGCTCAATTCATCAATGTAAGCATAAGTCACCAAATGAGTTGTAGTTAACTGTTAACTGTTGTTAGCGCTTTGGGTGGGGCTTGTTATACTTAAGCACTAGGGTAGGCATCCTCATCTAGCTGAAGTTAGCGGTCTCACAATTTTCACAGTTTATCTCGTAATTTTCAGTTTAACTATAAATATACGATGTACTGAACTTCATTTAACTGGGTCAAAGATTGCCAAACCGTTTAAATTAAACATTTAAACAGCTATTTGTATAGATATCTTTCTATCTACGAGAATCTACCTTGCATCTACTATCTCATAGATGCAAAATAAGAACTGGATTTTGAAAAATCCAACATAATGTTTTTTCCAGAATTATCTAAAAATCAAATTATAAATAATTTCATATTCCAACTAAAATTATTTTAATAAAATAAGCAAACGATTGTCAAAAGTGTTACCACTTACGTTTAATACCAAATAATATATTTCATTTTGTATTCATAACAGATAGTTTTGTTAGTCTCGCATGTATTCCATTACTTTTGTGACACAATTTTCTATCTTTTTCATACAAATTAGAAATTTTAAAGATCATTTTTTTTTGTTCCCGAAAATATTCATAACATTTAAAGATTTATTACATCCGCAGAAATCATTTTAAATTCTTTTGATACTTTTTAATTATTCGATAATTGTCTGAGTGCAACGAAGACTCATACACAGCGCAGTATTACTTTGCCCCATATATAGCTACGATGGATATTAAAACCTTTCGTCAAGCATAACTCAAAAAATATTTAACGGATTTCGTTCAAATTTTTACAGCAGGTACCTATAAAGGTGACAACGACGTCTATTTATTACCAAGAAAAAATGTTAAACCGTTTGGAAATTATATTAAAAAAATAGATAAAAAAGCACAATTAAAGTACATACGTCACGAAATTTTGTGGTACGTCATTTTCACCGGCCGGAGATTTTCGTAGACAATCGGAATTGAAAAGTTCATGGAGTACATGGAGCAAAAAAAATATGCACGCACTAATATTCAGCACAATAAAATATATTTCAATTGAGTAGAAATCGAAAATTAATCTGGATTTTTTTCTGTTTGAAAGAAAAACCCCGCAATAACTTAGTAGACTTGGTATTAGAGATTTGGCGCAAATCTCAGCAATAGCAGCTTTTTTTATTTCGCATGTGTAAATAATAATAAAAAAAATTATTTGGTGTTTAAATAAAAGGTTTCGATTTATGGCATTATTTCTTTTTTTTTTTCTCTCTTTTTAGCATTTTAAATGGGATTAATGAAAGGCATGTATTTTAAATTAAATGAGTGAAACGTTTATATTTCAATGAAATGAATTCAATATGAAAATGTTATAGGAACAATATTTGGCGATTTATCAACTGCGCCAGGATAACATAAAAGTACTAATATATAGAACGGTATGTAGTATGTAAAATGAAACAATTATAATCACCCATCGTACAAGAAAAAAAACTAATATTCTGCATTCAGAGGGAAAAATCCATCTCCTGTGCCGTAAGATTTGGCGAGTTCTTTTTTGGTGATAAGTTTTTCGATGTGATAGTTGGGATCTGAAGGATTTGTCTTACTTTTTCTAAATCTTATTTTTTTGCAGATGTAGTATTATGTAAATATATTTTTTTGCAGATATTTTTCTATTTTCTATATTTTCTATTTGGCATTTGGAAAAGAGATTTTTACCTTTTTATCTGTGCCTTCGGAAATATTAAAAAATAAAAAAAGATTTACATATATCAAGCGTTTAATTTTTATACGAACCACTTCTCCATTTTTAGATTTGGTACTTTTCGGTTAGCCGGGCGCCAGTGAAATTTATATATCTATGTATACATATATATACATATATCTATACATACACACATTTATATATGCTTGTATGTATATATACATATATATATACACATACATATATGTGTATGTATACATAGATATGTATATATAGATATATACATTTCACTGGCGCCCGGCTAACCGAAAAGTACCTTAGGTTTTAAATGCTATTTATTATTTACTAGCCGTTTATTAATTGTTTACAATTTACCCCCCTGACAATAACAATTATTTATCACAAAAATGCCTCTTACGTTTGTTAAATAAGTTTGTTTATGTGTTTTCATTACTTATTAAAATATGGAATATGGCGATAAAATTTCATTTTAGCATCGTGCTTAAATTTTTAAGATGGCGCAAAAACATCGTTTAATAAACGTATGTTTGTAAATATTTGAAAAACATGTTTTACCGCTCTCTTGAAAAATTTTGTAAGATGCTAAAACTACCTTTTGGCACCATTTAAAATTTTTTTCGCCAACCGACATAGGATACGAAACTTTTTCCCATTCAGATACACATGCAAGGCTGGTCTCAAACAAGAGTAAAGCTAGCAACAATATTGTTCTAACTCTATAAGAGTTACAATAATGATATTAAATACTCCGATTGGCTTTGGGCCCAATTACGAAAGTTTCTCCTAAAAAAAAAACTGTAAAAGAGGTCTTTTACATTTGTTTCAAATGAAGCTCGGTCTACAAGGTATTAGTTAATAATACAAACAACACTAATGGCATGGAGGCAAAAGTTTTAATTTAAATTTATATATTTGAAACCCTTCCCCCCCAACCCCACCCCCCCCCCAAAAAAAAAAAAAGAAAGTTACAGTAATGAATTTAAAATGGCGTTAAGCCACGCTTTCTAACATAAGCAATTGGCTGCAAACGCGATAACGAAACTTTCACCTAACTTAATAACATGTAGCTAATATAGCCCTCAGGGTACTTTGCAGCTATACAGACCTTGTGGTTTTTTTAAAAAAGCTTGAGACAATTCAGGTTTAAGAAGTTGAGATTTACTGTCAAATGATATAAACAACTATGAACACAAAACTGATGAATTATTATTCAGGTTTATGTATGTATTTAAAAAAAATGCATCTGATTACACTTATTAGATAAATTACTTCTGTTTGCATTTAATAACTGATAAACGGCTTCTGTATATTAAATGAACTGTTTAAATATTGGGAAGAGGTGGCGAGAGGTAGAAAGACGAGTAAACAAACGGGTAGACAGACGGGTAGTGAGATGGGTAGAGAGACGAGTAGCGACATAGGTAGGCTGACGGGTAGCGAAACGAATAGACAGACGGCTAGAGAGAAAGGTAAAAAAAGGGTTGACAGAGGGGTAGCGAGATGGGTCACGAGACGGGTAGCGACACAGGTAGACAGGAATGTAGCGAGAAAGGTTGTGAGACGCGTAGCGTGGTAGATAAAGATACGAGTAGAGATATGAGTACAGAGACGAGTTGACTGACGGGTAATGAGATTGATAGCAAGACGGGTGAAGAGTCGGGTACAAAAACAGACGGATAGTGAGACAGTAGATGGGTACGGAGATGGGTAAGAAGATGGGTAGAGAGGCGTATAGCCAGACGGGAAGAGAGACAGATAGACAAATGGGTAGCGAAGTCGATAGAGACACGGCTAGACATACAAGTAGTTAGACGGATAGACAGACGGTTAGAGAAATAGATTGGCGGGTAGCGAGACCGGTAGAGAAATATAGAGACGGGTAAGAAGATGGGTAGAGAGGCGTATAGCCAGACGGGTAGAGAGACAGATAGACAAATGGGTAGCGAAGTCGATAGAGACACGGCTAGACATACAAGTAGTTAGACGGATAGACAGATGGTTAGAGAAATAGATTGGCGGGTAGCGAGACCGGTAGAGAAATATAGAGACGGGTGGCGAGACCGGTAGAGAAATATAGAGACAGGTAGCGAGACGTGTAGAGAGATAGAGAATCAGTTAGAGAGACGGGCAGAAAAACGGATAGGGAAACAGACAGATTGTGGAGAGACAGACAGACAGGCAAAAGAAAAGTCTGCGGATTGGCGCAGTAAAGGCGCATTAAAGGCGCAGGGGGCAGAGCCTCCTAGTGAATAATCAAGAGGTATCTGTTAAGCTTAACTTTGTAATATATATAATTTTTCAATCTTGCCGATAGAGAGATTTAATGTAAAAGTTATTTTACAGAAGTCATCGAAAGATTTTTTGTATACTTTAATAGTAATTTAGACTATAGTTTTGCAATCTGGTTTGTAGCAAAACATGCTATCAATGTGGTTTGAAGTGTAAGAGTTTCTATAAACAGTTATACAAATAATAGATATATAATCAAGGAAGAAAAATTTTTAATTCATACACAAAAAAGGTGCAACAATGAAATTAAATTTGCGTTAAGCCACGCTTGATAGAATAATCTATTGGCTGCAAATCCAATTACGTAACTTTAAAAAGCTTGGCGTTTTAAAAGATCCGGCGTTTTTTTTTTCAAGTTTTGCGCAATACGCGCTTAAGAAAATGAGATTCTTTGCCACATGTTAAAAAAAATTATGACAACATATCTGATGAACGGTACTTCTTTTCTATTTATTTTAACAGTGTATATGAATTTATATATGATATTTTGTAATTCTATCATTTAATTTGCTATTTTTCTTTATATTGTAATTGTTAACCCTATGTTCTCAGCAATATCACCCAGACTAATCCCTTTGAGGGAAGTCCTAGTTTTAGATTTTCTAAGTGTCCCATCACTATTGTGAGCTGCTATATCAGCATAGGTAAATGGTTCTTTTGATTGTCTCGGTCTTGAGCTTTGCAACTAGTAAAAAAAGTATATCAAGAAAGTGATCTAAAAATACATTGAGTCATAGAACTCCCATAACATTTTATTTTTTATCAATGCCGGAAGGAAAGTGAGAAGGTGTTCTTTTACTCTGAGACGCCTCGTTGGTTGTTGGTGTTTGAACGTGAGCACCCAAGATGCGGTCAAAAGCACCACTGTTCCTTCACCACCCCTGACCGGGCGCGAAAACTCTCCCGCCGGGGAAATAAAAAGAAGCGAAAAGCAGAATTGCGGACCGTTCTAAGTGACCGCTGGTCATCGGTGACCGTGACGAGAGAAGACATGCTCGACACCACGCACGCACTGCGAAACGGAAAGCTAACGATTCCACGGAAATTATCCCCTTTTATTATGGGCTCAGAAATACTTTTAAAGCAGACGATAATATTTATATTCTGTTTTCTTTTGTCTGTTTATTGAATAGTGTAATAAATTCCGTTTGGATGGATTTCTCGTGTGCTTGTTCTGTTAAACAATGTTTATTGAAAAGAAGAAAAAAAAATGATAATGTCATATTGTACAATAAAATTACATACTACACAGGAAAGAAATTGAAACATTATATGTATTATTTTTAAGACAATAATAAAATTAGCTTTTAAATAACCTTATAATTCTTGAAAATAAATAAATAAATAAATAAAAATAAATTGTTTTTACGCTAGCTTTTAGTACGCTGTAAAAAAAAATCCGTAAAAAATATGGAAATTGAACTGGCAATCAGGTTTCTGTACAATTTTACAACTTAAAAATAATACAGTAAATAATAAATTGTCTGTATTATTTTAGTTTGCAAATTAAAAATAATGCGTTAAAAACAATGTAGTAAAATTGTAGTACAATTTGGCGAATAAAATTAATTCTGAAAGGATTTTTCTCGAATCCTTTTACACTACAATTTATCTACAGTGTCTCACAAAAGTGATGGGACACTTGTGCTTTATAAAAAGAAACTGCAATAAAATAAATAAACAAACATGTGCAAAAATTTTTTGGGTGTGTTTCATATTTAAAGTTAGTAACAATTATTACATAACATACATTTTGTCAAAATATTAAAATATTAATTTAGTAAAAATACAATTGTTCAGAACGGAGCAAAAAATGGCTCACATAAGTGATGGGACACTTACTTTTCCATCAAATATTTATCCAAAAATTTTACTTTTTAAAAGGTTTTAATATTTTGTTGGATTTCCTTTTACTTTTAAAACATGATTTAATCTTTTTGGGATGGATTCGACTATTTTTTTTGTGATTTCTGGAGTGATTTTACCCCATTCTTCTTGAAGCACCGATTTTAGTTGTTGTTTTGAAGAAATGGTGTGTTTGCGAATTCTTGATTCCAATTCTTGCCAAATATTCTCTATGGGATTTAAGTCTGGAGATTGTGGTGGTGTTTTTATTATTTCAGGACAGTTATATAGCAGCCAGAGTCTAACGTTCAGAGCAGTGTGCTTGGGGTCATTGTCCTGGTAGAATTTAAAATCGTTATGAAGGTTCAATTTTCGTGCTGAAGATTTCAAATTTTGCTTTAAAATATCAATATACTTGTACTGATCCATTATACTGTCAATAAAAACAAAATTACCAACTCCAGCGGACGACATACACCCCCATACCATAACTCCTCCTCCACCATGTTTTACTGTTGGTACCAAGTTCTGTTTGCGAAGTTCTTCCCTGGGTTTTCTCCACACCAAGATTCTACCGTCAGAACCAAATATATTAAATTTACTCTCATCAGCAAATATAACTTTATTCCAGTAATCAGAATTCTTATTTATGTTGGATTTTGCGAAAGCTAGTCTGAGTTTTCTATTCTTTTCACTTACGAAGAATTTTTTCCTGGCTACTCTACCGTGATATCCAGCAGATCGAATTACCCTTCTAATAGTTTCAGGATTAACAATTATTCCATATAATGCTTGTAAATCAGCAGCAACTTTTGAAGCACTAATTCTTGTATTTTTTTTAATATTTCGAACGATAATTCGCTTTATTCCATTGGATAGCTTTGATGGTCAGCCAGGTCTTCTTTTATCCTGAATCATATGATTCTTTTTATATCGTTTAATGATATTGAAAACTGTTGAACGACTCAAGTTAACTGTTTCAGCAGTTTTTCTAATAGATTTTCCACGTTCAATATGCAAATTAATAACTAATTTTCGAATTTCAGGCGAAGTTTCTTTTCGTTTAGCATTCATGACTACACAGAGCTAAAAAACACAAAAATTCCAAAACAAACTGGAGAGAAATACTGCAGACGATTTTATAAATTATTGCCAATTGCTTTTAAGTAAAAATAAAACCCCAAAAAATATTTTTATTGCTTATTTCAGGCGATTTTTGTTGCATATATAATGGTGTCCCATCACTTATGTGAGCTATTTTTTGCTCCGTTCTAAACATTTGTATTTTTATTAAATTAATATTTTAATATTTTGACAAAATGTATGTTATGTAATAATCTTTACTAAATTTAAGTATGAAACACACCCACAAAAAAAATGTGTACATGTTTTTTTAATTTATTTGATTAGTTTCCTTTTGTAAAGCACAAGTGTCCCATCACTTATGTGAGACACTGTATATGGTCTTAATTCAGGAAAATGTAATAAACCTATTAAAGTATTTCCATAGCTTAATAATATTAAAGAACACACATTCCAACATATCCTGCCCATAACCATGTTGTAAATCATAAAAACAATCGAAAAAAGAAAAAAAAAAAGAGGCAGATGTCATCGAACTCCTCATTTATAACTTTAAAAAAAAATAATAATTAAAGGTTTAAGTTATAATTAAAATATTTATTTGCTTGAAGGTAACTAGTTAAAAATTCAAAAATTCATCTTTGCTGTTAAAAAGAAAAATATTTATAAATATCTTGCTAGATTATGAGCAAATATTTTAACATCAACCTACAGAAAAAAAAACTAGCATTACCAATTCGAATAATAATTATATGGACATCATTTTTACCATTCCCAAACGTTCTAAAATTAATATCACCGCAGTCATTAACAATAAACTATGTAATTTTCCTGTAAGTAATATTCATGTCTTTAGGACTTTTAAATATCCTATTACTACAGGTAGAAATATATATTTTTTCTTTTCTTTTCTTTTTTTTTTTTTTTTTTTTAAACTATACAAAAAATATATTTTCTTCTAAATCATAATAATCCAAAAGCCCTCATTAACCACTCAAGCAGCTATGACGGATAGAGATGTCAACCCCATTCTTCATAGTATGAAAATTCTAAAATCTGGAAAAGTTGTATAGAAAATCCTATAAAATAAATATAATATAAATTTATAGCAAAAATATATTCTTAATTTATTTGATTGTTTCTGAAAAAAAAAAAAAAAAAATAGCGACTGCGAATGAGCTCGACAGCTGGACACTTGGCGGTTAAAAAATATACATCAATTACTATTGGAAAGCAATTGAATTATGTGCTTTGTTATTTCAAATAATAATAATAATAATAATTGGCTTTAATAAACTGAAATCTTTTTTATTTTTGCTCTCTTCTTAATTTGTTAATCGTCACATATGCAGAGTTAACTTCTTATTAGTAACTTAATAAGCCCATCTGTACAATTAAGTTTTAGAATTGATCATACAAGAAAATTGAAATATAGCGGTCAAAGTGGTTATGTATTTTAAGTATTTTTAATAAAGTTTAACTTCATTAGAATTATATTTGAGCTAAAATAAATTCCGTCATACCTCATTATTATAATAATTCAGTTGAATTAAATTTCGATTCAGTAAATAGCTTAATTTTGTTCTTTATTAGTTACATTTCAACACAAAACATTATTAAATAGCGATTAAAAGTGAAAAAAAAACAACTATTGTATTTATACAGTATGTCATTATCGTGTGATAGTTTACCATTGCACTATAATTAAATAATTTGTTTATGCATTCACTGTAAAAAAAAAAATCGGAAAAGTTTCCGGTAGGAATAGGATTTCTAGTTGCCCGTATAGGACAGGAAACTTTTCCGAACCAACACGGAAAAAAAAAAAACGAAAAAAAACGAAAGTTTTTTCTTTCCGTCAGGAAACTTTTCCTGTTTGATTCAGAAACTAATCTTTAGACACAGAATAAATTCCTGGGTCTTACGGAAATCTTTCCATTCACATAAAGAAACGTTTTGGTAGAACGGTAGAATAGACAGAAAGTATTCCGTTTTAAAAAGGAAAACTTTCCATTCACACTAAGAAATGTCTTGGTAGAACGGTAGAATAGACAGAAAGTATTCCGTTTTAAAAAGGAATCTTTTCCGAATCAGTCAGTAAACTAATCATGAAGAAATTAAAAATTCCTGTGTAGAACAGAAACTTTTTCTTTGCTTTACGGAATTTTTTTTCATTATGATCGGAAAATTTTCTGCACTGTAAAGAAACTTTTGTTTTAAAGAGTAGGAACATTAACAAATGAAAATATTGCTTTTGGACACTGTTTTGATATCCTTTTATCTCAATTAAATATTATTAAGAACTTTTTTGAATACATACACACATTTTTAAGTATTTGTTATCATAAAATGCATTACATGTAATGCATTTTATGATAACAAAATACTTAAAATGTATGTATGTATTCAAAAAAGTTCTTAATAATATTTAACTGAGATAAAAGGAAATCAAAATAGTGTCCAAAAGCAATATTTTCATCTGTTATTGGTCCTACTCTTTATAACAAAAGTTTCTTTACAATACAGAATCAGCTTGAAATTTTATTTATTTGTTACAAGTATACTGATACGTTTAGCTCATGGGTATTTACATTTTTTTTAAATAAGTATTTTATACAAGGAATGCTAGAGAAGTATCTTTATAAACAAGGAGAAGTAATTCTCGTAAAAGAAAAGTGTATAAATAAATAAAAAGTACACAATAAAATGGATTTTATGTTCATAAAATACATAATATACTTTTATTTTCTTTAGAATATGTGTATATGTTTCCTAGGTGAAAAAAAAAAAAAAAAAAAAAAAAAAAAAAACTTAATATATTTTAAGCGATATAAAAGAAAATCCAAATAGTGTCCAAAACAAACCTTTTCATCTGTTGTCTGTATAGCAAAGTGGACTGTACAGAGATGCCAGCTTATTAGTGCCAGAATATACATAGGTGTAGCCAGTGGTGAAGTGTGTGTGGGAGATAATTGCCCCAGGTACTAAATATTTAGGTGATGCCAAAAAACTGTTAAATAAGATATTAAAAACGGAACAAAATATTTTCAATTTGGACTGGATATTTAAAACCCACACTTATGTCATTGGGTGTAGCACAAGTGTATGACATGTTGCATGCGTATGAAGTGTATGCAACTAACATTGAAGTTTTATTGGTACTGGAAAGACTTTCTATTGCTGTATATCCAAAACGAAGGACATACAAAACATTTTTTAATCACAATAGTGACCGCCCCTCCTTAAAAAACTAGACCTTCTTTTAATTTACGCCTAAAAAAAAAAAAAAAAAAAAAAAAAAAAAAAACAAGCTTATGAGGTCGTCTTCGTTCTTAAGTTGCACAGAACTCCAAACTTTTCAATATGTACATCTAACTTTGACAATATTTGCCTCTTTCGGTAACTTTTTCTCAAAGATACCAAAAGGGAAGTCACTTGGTCAAAATGTTTAAGAATTATGAAGTTTAAAGTTTGGAACTCCTAATGTTAAACAGCTGGTGGAGTTTTTTTTATATAATTCAATACTTGACGTAATAATTTTATATTCGTATATTTTATTTGAAGCTTTTCGAAATCTATTTCGGTTAAAAAATTATAGATTATGGTTTATTTTATGGTTTAATTTATAAAAAAAATGTATTTTTAAATTAATTAAAAAATTAATTTTAATAGAAATAGATTTCTAAAAACTTCAAATATGCAAATAAAAAATCACAGCTGATTCCGCTAAGTAGTTTTTAAGTTATGCTTAAAACACTACCCACATTACAGTCTGATTTGCAACGATTACAGATTAGGAGTTACAAATTTTAAATTTTCATAATTCCAAAACTACTTGACTGAGTGAATTCCAGTTTGTTATCATAGGGCAACATTTACTGAAAAAAAAAAAAAAAACATGATGCCCCAATTAGATGTATCTATTGAATTTGCTACAATTTCGGCATGAATATGACCCTCTAAGCTTATTTTTTTCAACATTAAATTAAAAAAGACAGTTTCCAGAAGAATAACTTTGTTTTTTACTGTGACAGTTTGGAGATTAAATGTTCTTTTTTGTCCCCAAATACACCCTGCGCATATGATATTTCAAATTTGTCACTTTTTATACCCAATTTGTGTCACAGAGACACTTTCCAATTAGGAACATTGCTGCACCTAACTATTATAACCCAATTTGGGTGCTTTTCTGCTCTATTACACACACACACACACACACACACACACACAAAAAAAAAAAAAAAAAAAAAATCCAGAAACTATTTTATAAATTTTGAAAATTTATATAGAGCAGCATTGAAACTTTAATTTTTTATCTTTTATGTGGAAGGTAATTTTTTTCTCCTGTCTAAATTAAAAACGCCATAAAATAATAATAATAATAAAGTAAATCTAAAAACTTTTGAAGTCATGTAAATTATAAGAATATACAGAATTCAGCTAACCCTAATAAATACGTTGATGATAAACAATTTTCAGAAGCCATACAATTTGAAAATGTACAAGACTTTGAACACTTGAAGCTCAACTGAAAATTACATAACAAAAAGGCTCAGTAAATGAAAATAATTTTTTGTTAAAATTTAAATCAGCTATTTTTTTTAAAATTCAAAATACAATTTTAAACTTACGCGTTTTAAAGTAAAATAACCTTTACTAAATCATTAAAATTAATAATTAGAAAAGCTCATTTAAATTTATTTGAAATTAAAAATATATAGAGAAACTCATTCACTTGTTTAATTTGAAATATTTTAATCATATAAACAGTTAAAAATATAGTTAAAAAATGGAGCAACAGAAAATGATATAATTTGAAAATGTGAATTCTCTTTTACTTTTGAAAACATGAAATAAAGTAAACAAATTGTCTTGTGTTATATATCACTTATTTACACTAACTGCAATTTAACAATATACTTTTTATTGACCTATTCTGTATAAAATATATACCACCTTAAATTACCCCTTTGATAAAATAAAAAGCATATAAACTCTTCATTACTAAAAGCTAAATCTTTTTGTTTTGACCAAATTTCTCGATTAAAAATCTTAAAATATAAAAGATAATGTAAGAATTTTATTCAGAAAAAAAATATGAAATTTTAAGCATTCTATTCTAGATCTGGATTATATACAGTATTCCTTTAAACATACCTATTCCAGATTATATACACTACTCTGACATACATACACTAATTCATTTAATGAAGTTGGAGCATATATTAAAAATACTTAAGATAATTATGATTATCTGGGTATAAATTTCAATGGATCTGAAAAAATTATTCTTTGTTATTAAAATGTTTGAAAAGAAACACCAATTTTCCAGCTTTATGAGTTCTTTATAAGCGATTACAGAGTTTGCAGTGAATTAAAGTTTGATTTTTTTAAAATTTAAAATAAAAGATACTTTTAAATCAGGTGTTTGATTTTTTAAAGATTTTAAAACTTTAGTTGTTTATTAGTTTACATTTATAAGTAATTAAAATTATATTAAAAAATATATATAAACATTTCAGAGTATTACTAACCATGGAATCTTTATTTTCCGAGTCTTTCCATAAATAAATTACATTGGAATATCGAACCATTTGTTATTTACATGTGCACAATGAAGTCATGAGATATCAACATAAATAACAATAAATATACTTTTGATTGACCTATATTTATTTATTCTAACGTTTTACAAATCCTCGCAAAAACTCTCCATGTTTTTGTATTAAAAAATTCACATAAGATTTGTACATATTTTTTTAACAAATAAATTTATGCTTTAATCTTTTAATATTTCTCAGCTGAGATTCTCTATTTTTAAATTAGAATTTTTATTTTTAAGTGTGATATTTGATTTAAATAAAATTAAAAAAAGCAAGGATTTTGAGTGTTGTCTCCCCCAGTCCTTAAATTTACAATGTATTGTTGTCAAAAATAATATTTATAATGAAATATCTTAACCTAAATTTGAAAAAAAAAGTGTATTTAAATAAATCAGTTGATTTAAATCAGGATTGAAATCCAGTTGATTTAAATCAATGAACTCTGATTAAAAATTGTTAGACTACACAAGTGTTATTTAGCAATTATTTAATTTAAATTGAGATTATAGTGCTGAAATATAATTTCAATTATTGATCTAAATATTTTAAGATTTCTGAACTTTCTGTATTATAACTGATTAGATAACGTTGAAGAAATTGGCAATGAAACTATGCTTAGATTTCAAAAGATACCAAAATTTACCAATTGCTGTAAAAAAAAGTAATTAAAAAAAAATTTCTTTCCAAAATCATGTACTTGCATACAATATTTTAACAATAGATTATATTGAAGTAAAAATTATAACACCAATCTGGTGAATCAGCTAAATAAACTTATCAAAAGCCAATTTGATAACTTAAAACCTGCATTTTATTTTGAAGAAATAAAATAAGGACTTGTGAATAATACTTACAAACTCTTTACAAATGAAAAAAGCAAAAATATGGAATATATAGAAGCACTTACTTACAGGGAAGTCCAGTTGCCAGTAAATACACTACCAGTATTGGACATCTGTTTCCTGCTGGTGAAAGCTATATTTTGATAATTGTATAAGGGAATTTATCACCTCTTTAAAATTTCCGTAGGTTACCATGGGATTTCACAATCAGCATTAAAGGGGAAAAAATGATGCCACAGGAATATAGTAGAAAAACGTGATAATTTTACAAAATGTAACAAATAGAGATTTAGCAGACTATCAAATATTCGGCTGAGTACTAACTTTTTAAAAAGTATATTGATTACAAATTTTTTTTATCATGATTAATAACAAAGAAATAAATGTTTGTGAGTCTTTTATTCCTCAATGGCAGATCACTTAATAGCAGAATATTAAAAATTGCAAATAATTCAGAAAAAATATCTATAAAATAAGAGTGAATTCAATAAAAAATCGGTCTTAGCAAATATGTATGTGCTATTTTTTTTTTACTTAAACTTATTAAAATAAATCAAGTGCATTTAATTTACACAAACATTAAATTGCACGTATTGACTAAATACCATTTTTAAAAAAAATTATAAATTACTCGATTTTTTCTGGCTAACAACAAAAGACAGAAAAAATAAAACAAACATTTATACTGAAAAATAAAATTTATTTTCAACAAAACTATAAATCAAAATGTTTTAATAAAACAAATTACAGCACTGTATTTATGCTATGTATGCTATTGGCTTTTATTCCTTTAGAATTGATGCAGTTAGTAAAAAAGCCTGCCTAGATTCCGGCCTGATAACAGTCTTAATTAAACACCCAGTAGGATGCTACAGCAACGAAATTGACTCAGTTGAACATTTCTCCGAAAAAAGTGTCACACCATCAACATACGAAAACACCTTGACGTCCTTTCTAACATCCTCATTCTCTATTAGGCAAGGATGATCTGTTCTAGCTGTAAGGCGACATTGATCACTGCAGTATTATCCTGTAATAATAACAGTAATAATATTAATTTTTCTTATTGTACTAATTGCTAGTGACCATGTATATTTAAAAAGATAAAAAACAGCACAAGAGCAAAGAATGATTAAGGGGACACTTCGTCTTCAGCGATAAGTATTTTTAAGAACAAAATATTTGAAAATTTTCCTTTGAATAAAGAATTCAAAATTCATAAAATTTTTAAAAAATTTAAAAATTAAGGAATTTTTTAAAAATGTACTCTACCAGCATTGGACATCTGTTTCCTGCTGGTGAAAGCTATATTTTGATAATTGTATAACGGAATTTATCATTTCTTTAAAATTTACATAGGTTACTATGGGATTTCACAATCAGCATTAAAAGAAAAAAAAATGGTGCCACAGGAATATAGTAGAAAAACATAACAATAATTTTACGATATGTAACAAATAGTGATTTAGCAGATTATCAAATATTCGGCTGGATACTAACTTTTTAAAAAGTATATTAATTAAAAAAATTTATATATATTAAATTGGAAATAAAATAATAAAAAGAAAAGTGCTCAGTCAAACTGATGGCATTGAGCTCACAGGCTATTCACACTATTTGCATATTATACTCTTATTTCAAAGAAAAAACACATTTATATAAATTAGAAGGGGGGGGGTCATTAGCTCCCCTATTTACGTCCTTTATACTTAACCAATAAACGTCCAAATCTAATCAGGGAAGCGCCTTATCCAAATTAACCGGTATACAACATTTGCATCAAATTGGATAATTCGGCATAAAAAACTATTTATCTAAATTAAAATGGACAATTAGTCCCTGTTCCCCCTTTATACTTAACCAAATGACCCCCCCCCCCAAAAAAAAAAAAAAAAAAAAAAAACGAATCAGGGAAGCATCTTATCAGAATAAACCTAGATAAAAAATTTGAAGCAAATCGGTTAATTCTGCATGAAAAACCCATTACATAAATTAAGGGGGGATTAGTCCCATTTCGCTTTCTTTATACTTTACCATTGAACCCCCAAAACTAATCAAGGAAGCACCTTATCAGAATGAACCTTTTATAAAAAAATTTGAAACAATTCTGCTTTAAAAAATCATTTTTCTCAATTGAGAGGGGGGGGGGATTAGTCCCTGTTCTCCCCTTTATACTTCACCAATGTACCTACATACAAAATTTGAAGCAAGTTAGATAATTCTGCATGAAAAACCCATTTATCTAAATTAAGGGTAGGATTGGCCCCCGTTCCCCTCGTTTATACTTTACCATTGAACTCCCAAAACTAATCAGGGAAGCGACTTATCACAATGAACTTATGTACAAAATACGAAGCAAATTGGGTAATTTTGCATGAAAAAACCATTTCTTTATTTTAGAGGGGGGGGATTAGCCCCTGTTCCCCCTTTATATTTAACCATTGAACCCCCAAAACTGATCCGGGGAAGCGCCTTATCACAATGAACCTGAACCTATATACAAAATTTGAAGCAAATCGGATAATTCTGCATAAAAAACTTATTTATCTAAATTAAGGGGGAGGAATAATCACCGTTCCCCTCTTTATACTTAACCAATGAACACCCAAAACTAATAAAGGAAGCGCCTTATCACAATGTAGCTCTATAAAAAATATGAAGAAAATTGGGAAATTTTGCATGAAAAACCCATTTATTTTATTTAGGGGAGATTAGCCCCTGTTCCTCTTTTATATTTAACCATTGAACCCCCAAAACTGATCAGGGAAGCGCCTTATCGGAATGAACCTATATACAAAATTTGAAACAAATCGATATTTCTGCATGAAAAACACATTATCTAGATTAAGGGGGGGGGGGGATTAGCCCCCAGTTCCCTCCTGTAAACTTAACAAATGAACCCCCAAAACTGATCAGGGAAGCGCCTTATCAGAATGAACCTATATAGAATATTTGAAACAAATCGGATAATTCTGCATGAAAAACCCATTATCTAAATTAAGGGGGGATTAGCCCCCCAGTTCCGCCCTGTATACTTAACCAATGAACCCCCAAAGATAATCAGGGAAGCGCCTTATCAGAATGAACCTATATACAATATTTGAAACAAATCTGATAATTCTGCATGAAAAACCCATTTACTTAAATTAAGGGGGTGGGGGGATTAATGACCGTTGCCCTCTTTATACTTAACCAATGAACCCCCAAAATTAATGAAGGAAACGCCTTATCACAATGAAGTTATATACAAAATTTGAAGCAAATTGTGTAATTCTGCATGAAAACCCCATTTATTTAATTTAGGGAGGGGATTCGCCCCTGTTCCCCCTTTATATTTAACCATTGAACCCCCAAAGCTGATCAGAGAAGCGCCTTATTGGAATGAACCCATATACAAAATTTGAAACAAATCGGATATTTCTGCATGAAAAACACATTATCTAAATTAAGGGGGGGGAGGGATTAGCCCCCAGTTCCCTCATGTAAACTTAACAAATGAACCCCCAAAACTGATCAGGGAAGCGCCTTATCAGAATGAACCTATGTATAAAATTTGAAACAAAACGGATAATTCTGCATGAAAAACCCATTTATATAAATTAAGTGGGGATCAGCCCCCGTTCCCCCTCCCCCTTTTATACTTAGCAATTTAACCCCCAAAACTAATCAAGGAATCGGATTATCAGAATGAACATACGTATAAAATTTGAAAATTTAAAATCGGATAATTCTGCATGAAAAACCTATTTATGTAAATTAAGCGGGGGGGGGGGGGGGGGGGGGTTCCGGCTTTGATAACCTGTGAGCTAAAAAAAATTCTATTACAATGATATTTCGGGTTCTGTGAACTCCAAAAATAGCAGAATTTTCAGAACATTTATGATTTATATGTTGACATTATGACTCATTTGAACATTTTTTTATTTCTTGAAATTTGCACAGTATTAACACGTGCATTTAAATACATGACAAGATTTAGTTAAAGGAAAGCAGGGGTTCCGGCTTTGATAACCTGTGAGCTAAAAAAAATTCTATTACAATGATATTTCGGGTTCTGTGAACTCCAAAAATAGCAGAATTTTCAGAACATTTATGATTTATATGTTGACATTATGACTCATTTGAACATTTTTTTATTTCTTGAAATTTGCACAGTATTAACACGTGCATTTAAATACATGACAAGATTTAGTTAAAGGAAAGCACAAATATGAAATAAAATCAAATTAGATTTTTTTTTTTTTTGTTAGAAACCCACATACAAGATAATTTTTATATAAATTAGGATGAAAAACAATACAGAAATGTAACAAAAGCTATTACAGGTTTTCTTTTTCTTTCTTTTTTTTTAATTTTTAAATGAAGAATTGAAGCTTTATATTTTTAAAATAAATCCCCCCCCCCCCGCACCTCTACTGACAAAAAATTCCTGTTTGCTTTTTTTATTCTGTTTATTTTAAATTATTAGAAAAGATTAAAAGTCATTTTTTATTTTCAAAATAATGTGAGAAAAATAAAATTTAATCAATTAAATTTGAATATACAGGGTGGGGCAGTTGAAAGCTTCTGTATGCAAGCTTTTACAGCATGAATATAGGTAAAATCAACCTCAAGGTATTAAGCATATTCTACTTTACGTTTTTCACAACTAAAATATTGTCTGATATTAAAAGACTACTGAAATTTATTTTACCATATACCATTATAAATTTCGTTATAGCACCCTGACATACATTTCTCAATTTTTTAATCAACATTATAGAATTTAATGGACATTCCTTTTTAATTGAATTTTAATACACTACAAATAATAAAATGTTAAATTGATTCTATAATAATGTAGTACCTGAAAAAAAAGACAATATATGATTCTGATATGGCATCGAACACAGAAAAATCTCATGAATTTATTTAAGATCATAGGTATGTTATTGATATCTTCAGTGTTGAATTCAGGCATTTTTCTCCGAGAGGGATTTCTGTGGCTCCTGGGGGCATATTATAGAGTTCCGAGGGGGGGGGGAATTGCACTTTTTGACCATTAAATCATAAAATCCGAAATCTTCAGAGGGGATGGCCATTTCAATGCTCCGGGAGAGAGGAATGTCCCCCCCCCTCCCACGGCTATCTCCTGAATTCAACACTGGATGCCTTACAGAATTAAACAAATAAACAAGTACCTGAATTTAGAATAAGTTAAAAACTACTTAAAACGCAGTCTACAAAAATTGAGTTTTCATTAAGATAATATCTAAGTTAGAAATTTCTGGCACATCAAAATATTTTTTTGATTGGGGATATTTTTCTCATAAAAAATAAACTGAGCGAGAAATAAGATAATATGCATTTTATTTCAGGCTACGCAGCTCCTTAAACATGTTATTCGGTTTGATAATCATGCACTGTAAATATATGGACATATCAAATCCCAAATATTAAAAATCACATAAATTTTAGTACTTACCATAACCATTGCGAAGTTAGAACTACGTAGAACAATTGTCCAATATTTAACAACATGGCGTACATCTTCATCGAAAATCACGATTATGTTCTGTTATCAATCACGTGACGCCACGCCTTACGTCAGCAGAGAGCGAGACTGCGCAGTAAGTCCGGTGAATGCTATTTTCTATCCACTCGGAAACTAATACGATATAAAAAGATTATTTTTATGACTGTAGGAAAACTTTCTGTTGTAATTCGGAAAAAAATATTTTATCGGTTGTTTTCCGTATCGTAAAGGAAATTTATCTTTTACGAAACGGAAAAGGGTTGGAAATTTTTTACAGTGTTGAGCCATTGTTTTATGCTTACAACATTACACATGTTTTAACAGGAAGTATTATAAAAATCATTCAAACAATAATTTTAATATGTATTTGAATTAACTTACATATATTTTTAATATTTGGCATATTTTACCAATATACTGTTGATAATGTTAGTTCAAAGTTACAGCATTTTGTGGCGTAAAGTTATTAGAAGGACTAAACTATCGTACTACTTAACTTAAAAAAAATATGCATTGTTCAACATTGAAAATGACTAAGTTTCATAAAAAAGAAGCTGTTCAATAGGAAATTAGAACAAACAGTACTGTGAAGTATTGATTTTTTTTCTTTTACTTATTAAAAGAAAAGTCATAGAGTTCCCAAGAACTCCTAGATTTTTCCTCCATAAGAGAGCGGACTGGTATATAAAATTTTATCACAATCTCATAAACTACCTGCGGCTGGTACTCCAAAAACCTTTGATCTGACAGTGTAAAAATCGTAAATTTTAGAGCACTTTGGATTTTGACGTTATACCGACAGTAATTGTGCAATAACTCCCAAGGGACTCGAAACCCAGATGTTCTATTTCAGAATCCACTCAGGAAACATTATGCTTAAATAGTGTCAACATCAGGGATTTCCACAAGTTTCGTTGAAGAGAACATTTCTCTTTGCTTCACTGCTGGAAGCGGAGGACAGCCCGCTAGAAAGGACTTTGATCTCAAAGTTAAACTTTGGATATTTCTGACCTAATCAAATCAGGTTGAATACAAACCTGCATTTTGGAATCCCTCAATTAACCGCGTGACCCACGAACAGCTGCAAGCTGTTGACAGGCTAACTAATTTAGTTTTTTTAAAGTGCTATAATATTCCAAAATCTATATCTATATTTTCTGTAGCTGTGTTCGTAATAAAAACATTAAAAGGCTATCGGTATCCTGACATCTCTATTCGTCAATACGCTACAGACCCTTGGTTGGTTGCCAGAACCGGGATTAATTATGTGATATCTTGAATTAAAAATATTACAGAAATAATTCCTTTTCTGGCAGAGAAAAGAAGAAAAAAGTAACTGATAGGTTTGCTCGTCGAAAGAACAGATTCGTTTCTTTATGCTGGTGTTGCTGTGATGACTGTTTCCGAAGAACGAGAAAAAAAGAAAAGAAGTCTGTTAAAAGATTCAGAGAGTTTCTCATCTGTGAGTGGCAGATTCTTTTAAGTCAAAAAGCCGAGCAGTATGCTGTTTTTTGTACAACTTTCGGTTCATTTCGATGTTTGAGAATGAGTTTTGGATTGAAAAATGCTCCATATTTTTTCAACAAAGTCATGTCTGGTTTATTAAGATAATTTGAGGAATTCGCAGTTCCGTAGTTAGACGATGTGTCTGTATTTTCAAATACTTGGGAAGACCATTCAAAGTCTCTGAGTTTGATTTTGGATAGGATTGAGAAGGCAAATTTGAAAATTAAACTTTCAAAGTACAACTTTGTGCAAAACCATGTGAAGTATTTGGGACATATTGTCGGAACCGGTACAAGGTCACCCTCAAAGGATATGTATTTTTTTATTTTATTATTGTTATAAAAATTCTACAGTGTTATAATAAGAATGTTTGAATTTGCATGAAAATTTGGGAATTAATTAGAGTATTTATATAGTACTATAGTAGTTGTGTCTCGTATGTATATTGCATTTTAATTGTAAATCTTCCTTATACTTACACGAGATGTTCGCTGTTCAAAGATTTTGAAAACTTTAAAATTTAAAGTTAAAGTTAAATTGAATTAAGACTAGTTGTTAGAGTTATAGATGAACTCAGTTTTATTTTGCTGGACTAACCTTAACTACATGAATTTTTACCTTAAGAAAACTTATGGGAAATGGGAGAATACTGTGAAGTATTGAATTCTTTTTTTTTATTTTACTCATTAAAAGAAAGGTCACAGAGTTCCCAAGAACTCCTAGATTTTCCCTCCATAGGAGAGTCATATAACATTTTTATCACAATCTCATAAACTCCTTTGCTGGTACTCCAAAAACCTTTAATTTGACATTATAAAAATCGCAAGTCTTAGAAAACTTTGGGATTTTGACGTTATACCAACAGTAATTGTGCATCAACCCCCAAGGTACTCGAAACCCAGATGTTCTACTTCAGAACCCACTCCGAAACCGTTATGCTTAAATAGTGTCGAAAAGAGGCGACATCAGGAATTTCCACAAGTTTCGTTGAAGAGAACATTTCTCTTTGCTTCTCTGTTGGAAGTGGAGGACAGTCCGCTAGAAAGAACTTTGATCTCAGAGTTAAACTCTGGATATTTCTTTCTTATTCAAGTCAGGTTGAATACAAACCTGTATTCAGGAATACCTTCATTAACCACGTGACCCACGAGCAGCTGCAAGCTGTTGACAGGCTAACCAATTTAGCCTTTCCTTAAAGTGCTGTAATATTCTAAAATCTGTGTCTATATGTTCTGTAGCTGTGTTCATATTAAAACATTAAAAGGCCATCGGTATCCTGACATCTCTATTCACCAATAAACTACAGTACTATGCTCTATCAACATATACTAAACAATATAGTTTTTAATCGAGCATTTTACAAGTTCATGATTGAACCTACGCAAGTATATAGTTCAACCGGAGCACCAAATGTTGGAACAATATTTCACCATATTATGGTTGTAGCTACTGCAATACCAAAAGTTGGTTCAACTCAGCACCAAATTTTTAACAATATTCGATAAAAGAAAGAATATTAAGCTCTTCAATTCCCTGTTCACATCTGTGAACATTTAGTTTAAATTCTGAAGACTGATTAAGAGAACAGAAGAAAAACTCAGTTCTGCTTTGTTCAAGCTTGAAGTTAATGGCTTGGGCCTTCAAAATGCATTGCTTTTCTGTGCATTTTGATATTTTACTGAAGTTTTGTAGCTTTCCAGGTGTAATTAGAAAGTTCAATATCGGAGACTAAAATTTATTCTTTAGTTCCGGCATTTTGTTTCAGAAAGTTAAAAGAATTCATGATAAAAATGACTAAATTAAAATATGTTAATTTAAATAAAATTAAAACTGGAATTCACAGGAAACAGAAGATACTAGGACTTCCCTCAAACGGATTAGTCTGAGTGATATTGCTGAGAACATAGGGTTAACAATTACAATATAAAGAAAAAGAGCAAATTAAATGATAGAATTACAAAATATCATATATAAATTCATATACACTGTTAAAAAAATAGAAAAGAAGTACCGTTCATCAGATGTGTTGTCATATTTTTTTTAACATGTGGCAAAGAATCTCATTTTCTTAAGCGCGTATTGCGCAAAACTTGAAAAAAAAAAAAAAAAAAAAAAAAAAAAAAACGCCGGATCTTTTAAAACGCCAAGCTTTTTAAAGTTACGTAATTGGATTTGCAGCCAACAGATTATTCTATCAAGCGTGGCTTAACGCAAATTTAATTTCATTGTTGCACCTTTTTTTGTAATTTTTCTTCCTTGATTATATATTTATTATTTGTATAACTGTTTATAGAAACTCTTACACTTCAAACCACATTGATAGCATGCTTTTCTACAAACCAGATTGCAAAACTATAGTCTAAATTACTATTAAAGTATACAAAAAATCTTTCGATGACTTCTGTAAAATAACTTTTATATTAAATCTCCATATCGGCAAAATTGAAAAATTATATATATTTCAAAGTTAAGCTTAACAGATACTTCTTGATTATTTTCTAGGAGGCTCTGCCCCCTGCGCCTTTACTGCGCCAATTTGCAGATCTTTCTTTTGCCTGTCTGTTTGTCTCTCCACAATCTGTCTGTTTCCCTATCCGTTCTTCTGCCCGTCTCTCTAACCGATTGTCTATCTCTATACACGTTTCGCTACCTGTCTCTATATTTCTCTACCGGTCTCGCTACCCGCCAATCTATTTCTCTAACCGTCTGTCTATCCGTCTAACTACTTGTATGTCTAGCCGTGTCTCTATCGACTTCGCTACCCATTTGTCTATCTGTCTCTCTTCCCGTCTGGCTATACGCCTCTCTACCCATCTTCTTACCCATCTCCGTACCCATCTACTGTCTCTCTACTCGTCTGTATACCCGTCTCACTATCCGTCTGCTTTTGTACCCGACTCGCTACCAATCTCATTACCCGTCAGTCAACTCGTCTCTGTACTCATCTCTCTACTCGTCTCTTTATCTACCACGCTACGCGTCTCGCTGCATTCCTGTCTACCGGTGTCTCTACCCCTCTGTCAACCCTCTTTTTACCTTTCTCTGTAGTCGTCTGTCTATTCGTTTCGCTACCCGTCAGCCTACCTATGTCGCTACTCGTCTCTCTACCCGTTTGTTTACTCGTCTTTCTACCTCTCACCACCTCTTCCCAATATTTAAACAATTAATTTAATATACAGAAACCGTTTATCAGTTATTAAATGCAAACAGAAGTAATTTATCTAATAAGTGTAATTAGATGCAATTTTTTTTAAATACATACATAAACCTGAATAATAATGCATCAGTTTTGTGTTCATAGTTGTTTATATCATTTGACAGTAAATCTCAACTTCGTAAACCTGAATTGTCTCAAGCTTTAAAAAAAAAACCACAAGGTCTGTATAACTGCAAAGTACCCTGAGGGCTATATTAGCTACATATTATTAAGTTAAGTGAAAGTTTCGTTATCGCGTTTGCAGCCAATTGCTTATGTCAGAAAGCGTGGCTTAACGCCATTTTAAATTCATTACTGTAACTTTCTTTTCTTTTCTTTTTTTTTTTTTTTTTGGGGGGGGAGGGGGATAGGGGGAAGGGTTTCAAATATATACATTTAAATTAAAACTTTTGCCTCCATGCCATTAGTGTTGTTTGTATTATTAACTAATACCTTGTATACCGAGCTTCATTTGAAACAAATGTAAAAGACTTCTTCTACAGTTTTTTTTAGGAAAAACTTTCGTAATTGGGCCCAAAGCCAATCGGAGCATTTAATATCATTATTGTAACTCTTATAGAGTTAAAACAATATTGTTGCTAGCTTTACTCTTGTTTGAGATCAGCCTTGCCTGTGTATCTGAATGGGGAAAAGTTTCGTATCCTATGTCGGTTGGCGAAAAAAAATTTAAAATGGTGCCAAAAGGTAGTTTTAGCATCTTACAAAATTTTTCAAGAGAGCGGAAAAACATGTTTTTCAAATATTTACAAACATACGTTTATTAAAGCATATTTTTACACCATCTTAAAAATTTAAGCACGATGCTAAAATAAAATTTTATCGCCATATTCGATATTTTAATAAGTAATGAAAATACATAAACAAACTTATTTAACAAACCTAAGAGGCATTTTTGTGATAAATAATTGTTATTGTCAGGGGGGAAAATTGTAAACAATTAATAAACGGCTAGTAAATCATAAATAGCATTTAAAATCTAAAAATGGAGAAGTGGTCCGTATAAAAATGCAAAACATAACATTATACGCTTGATATATGTAAATCTGTTTTTTTTTTTTTTTATATTTCTGAAGGCACAGATAAAAAGGTAAAATCTCTTTTCCAAATGCCAAATAGAAAATATACAAAATAGAATACCAAATATACAAAATAGAAAAATATCTGCAAAAAAATATATTTACATGATACTACATCTGCAAAAGAATAAGATATAGAAAAAGTAAGCCAAATCCTGCAGATCCCAAAAATCACATCGAAAAACTTATCACCAAAAAAGAACTCGCCAAATCTTACGGCACAGGAGATTGATTTTTCCCTCTGAATGCAGAATATTAGTTTTTTTGGTACTTTTCGGTTAGCCGGGCGCCAGTGAAATGTATATATCTATATATACATATATGTGCATACATACACACATATATGTATGTGTATATATATGTGTGTGTATGTATATATATGTATATATAGATATATATATCTCACTGGAGCCCGGCTAACCGAAAAGTACCGTTTTTTTTCTTCTACGATGGGTGATTATAATATAATTGTTTCATTTCACATACTACATACCGTTTGATATATTGGTATTTTTATGTTACCCTGGCGCAGTTGATAAATCGCCAAATATTGTTCCTATAACATTTTCATATTGAATTCATTTCATTTAAATATAAACCTTTCACTCACTTAATTTAAAATACCTGCCTTTCATTAATCCCATTTAAAATGCTAAAAAAAGAAAGAAAAAAGAAATAATGCCATAAATCGAAACCTTTTATTTAAACACCAAAGAATTTTTTTTTTTTTTTTATTTACACACGCGAAATAAAAAAAAGCTGCTATTGCTGAGATTTGCACCAAATCTCTAATACCAAGTCTACCAAGTTATTGCGGGTTTTTTCTTTCAAACAGAAAAAAATACAGATTAATTTTCAATTTCTACTAAATTGAAATATATTTTTTTATTGTGCTGAATATTAGTGCGTGCATATTTTTTTGCTCCATGTACTCCATGAACTTTTCAATTCCGACTGTCTACGAAAATCTCCCACCGGTGAAAATGACGTACGCACAAAATGTTCGTGACGTATGTACTTTAATTGTCCTTTTTTATCTATTTTTTTAATATAATTTCCAAACGGTTTGACATTTATTCTTGGTAATAAATAGGCGTCGTTGTCACCTTTATAGGTACCTGCTGTAAAAATTTGAACGAAATCCGTTAAATATTTTTTGAGTTATGCTTGACGAAAGGTTTTAATATCCATCGTAGCTATATATGGGGCAAAGTAATACTGCGCTGTGTATGAGTCTTCGTTGCACTCAGACAATAAATTTATTTACATGTATCTTAAAAAATTCAAGTTCAGATGAGCATTCATTATTAATTATTAACCAACTTCCAATAAAGGACGTTATACTAGGTTTTTATATTTTGTTACCTTTTGTACGTTCACGCATAAAAACCGAACGGATGCTTCTATTTTGATTTTATTTTGTTTTTTGTTTTTTGGAAAAGGTTTCGGTAGTGGTTCCGTATCGGTTTAATTAGGATCCAAAAATGGTATGTTTGTTTCTCTGTGTATTTTCTTGTCTTTTTTTTTTTTTTTTTTTTTGCCTTTATATGCTCAAAACTGCAGAAAGGTGGCCAATTATCACAAAATTTGAATGCTTTGTAAGGGATACACTACTACTTTATGTTTTTAAAATAATCGTCGTATCATGGATAGTCTTTTTTTTATTTTTTTTTCTACAGGGAGAAATAAAATTTTAATAATGATCATTTACGGCAGCAATTGGATTACGCGACGGAAGGCAGATCTTTTTTCGGCTTCTTTGTTCCACTGCAAGAGAATGCGTGGAATAATGGAGGACTGATCCCTGATATGTTTGATTGCATCCCCTGGGGAGAATTTCTTTTGTTGATTTTGTGCGCTTTGCTTCCAAACCTTTGAAGAGCGATAAAAAAGGTCACACCTGATAACAGAGTATTTGGAAAACAAAGCCCAGAAATAATTTATGACTGTCGTCGCAGAATGTGATCTGAACGGAGTCTTGAAGCGAATGTGGATAACAATAAAGAGTTGCCAAAAAGAAAAAAAACTCTGCAGGGCTTTACAAATTTAATAAAATCTGATAGCCAGCAAAAAATTCTAGTCGTCCGTGAAAATATGTAACCGCCCACCCGCAGTTATTGATTTTCACAGAGCACGTAAGTTTTTTTTTTTTTAGGAATTAATTGAGAAATAAAAAGAAAAGTGACCAGTTAAGCTGATGGCATTGAGCTCACAGGCTATTCACACTAATTGTATATTACACTCTTATTTCAAAGAATAATGCCACTCGAAAAATAAGAAATCGGCAATAAATCTGTATACCAAATTTGAAGCAAATTGGATAATTCTGCATGAAATACCCATTTAGCTAAATTAAGGGGATGATTAGTCCCCCATTCCCCCCTTTATACTTAACCAATGAAACCCCAAAATTAATCAGGGAAGCCCCTTATCAGAATGAACCTATATACAAAATTTAAAGCAAATCGGATGTTTCTATCAAGAGTTATCACGTTACGTACATACATACGTACGTACATTACAGAACCTGCGGGCACATTAGCTCTCAGGCTTTGATAGGCTGTCAGCTAAAAAAATAATAAGCGTAGTTTAGAATTATATATTTATATAATACGCAAGTGAGGTGACGATTCCGGGTCTTACATACATCCTACAAAAAAGGCAAATGTATCGCGGCCACGTTAGGCGTAAGTATTCCGATGACGTAAGTATGCCGATTGTTCAACTTATGGAAATACACACATAATCTGCTTTGTATCATATCTATTCTTCATTATTTTCTCCAAAACCTACAAAAACCATCCAATTATAATGTTTTAAGGTCTAAATTAAAACTAACGGATAACCAGCTATTATAAACAACGGATTAAAAGCTATAAACCAACAAATATTGTTGTCATTTAAAACCACAAATTGTAAATCTAAAAAAAAAAAAAAAAAGAAAGATTCTTGGAACGTTTCATTAAAAAAATATGTGAAAAATGAAGTTAATTTCCGATTTAAGCGCTCGAATACGCTATCTGGTGGAGAAAAGATAAAACTTCGCTTCAGAGAAATACCGTGCAAATTACATGTTTTTTAGGGTTTCGTTCATCTCACGAAACCCTATTACTTCAGCTCCGTTGTCTGTCCGTCACAGAGCCATTCTCAGAAACTATGTAACTTACAGAGTGGAAACTTTGTGTATATATATCTGAATACCAGCTATGAAGCTCAAAATATTAAAATTTGAAAAAATCGTATTATTTTAATAAAGAGAGATAAAAAACCAAAATTCTAACAGCCTTTTCTATTAAATTGAAACATTTGTCGTTATAGCAGTTGCCAAAAATTAAAAATCCACAATGAAATTCTTTCTACAATAATTAATTTTCTATTGAACGATTTCCACGTGAAAAAGGAAAATGAAATAAAAATTTTCACCAATTGAAAAAAATATTAGTATGAAATAAAAATGGTTGACGTCATAGTGGTAATAAAACGGAAATTTTCAAAGATTTCTCAATAATACAAGGAGTATGAGTATGTGTATGTACACAAAGCAGATTAATATCACGTCATTAGAGAATTAAAAAGAAAATCTGACGTTATATTAGAAGTTTAACGAATTTTTCAAATGTTTGAGAATAATACAAAGCGAGTATTAATATGAGTAATAGAGAATAGTAAATATATGAGTTTGAGAAACATATTGAATCATGATAAAAATCCGATTATGGAAATATTTGCATATTTTAGCATTTTGAAAGTGTACAACATGTTTAATTTTGAAATTATTTTTTTAAATACCGCATTTAGTCCGCATAACAGATATTATTATGACAGAATATAATAGCGGGTTTCGCCCGCTATCGGGCTGGTTTAGATATTCGAAAACACGAAAAAATAGACCGGTACTTAATAAAAAAACATGACTTTTCTTTTTTTTTTGTTGCTAAATGAAATTTATTTGGATTTATTAAGGAAAGGATAAAGTGTTTTGAAAGGAATATTAAACGAAATTCTTTGAGCGATCTTCGATCACACCTACCCACTTGTTTAAATTTGTTCATGATGATTATTTTTTTACACAATTTCAGATTTCTTGTGAGATCAATGTTCTGGGTTTATATGACAAGGTAAAAATTATCCGAATTTGAATATCGAACACTTTAAAAAACATTTACATTAAACAATGATATCGATGGCATTTTAGCAATTAGTTAAAGGGACAATTTTCATGGGAACAGATGTGTTACACTCACGCACCGATCTTTGGCGATTTTTTTATTTGCGCGCTTTCCAAAATTTCAACACCAATTACTTAATACAAGCATAATAGCCAGGTTACCATTAGAGGAAAAAATACCCAAAGTTTGGTGACTGTTTTCCTTTTTATAACTGATTTAAAAAAAAAAAAAAAAAAAAAAAGCGCGTGTGTGTAAGACATTATAGTCTTTTCCTGTACCGACAGCTGCGATTAGCGCCCTCTTTAGGCCTTTATAAGTCCAATTGTTAATTTGGTATTTACGTATTATTATTTCCAGGTCAAATACAACTGCGCCAAGCATACTGCCAATTATACCAATTATAGTAATCCTTATTATTATTTTTTTTCATTTGTATAGTTTAAATCTATTTTTAAAGTATTTTTTATACGTGTTTTCGCCAGATGGTTGGTTGCTCACGGAAAAATATTCCATCTTGTGCTGCGATTGTAGCCTTGTCAACATGTAATAATGAGAAGTGTCTGGCTGGGTATCGTTCCAAGTGGTTCAGTTGGTAGAACGCAAGTGCACTGTACTGATGACGCGGGTTCGAGTCCCGGCTTGGATACTTTTTCACTATGTTGGCTACACGCCTTTTAAACAATTAAAATTTGAATATTCTGTATAGTTTATTTTTTTATTTTAATTTATAGTTTATTTTTTTATTATAGTTTATAGTTTTTTTTTAATTAGTGTTCATTTATTATATTATATTATATTATATTTATGTTTTATTATTTACCATTTTTAACAATGTTATGTATTTAATAATGTTAAATTACTGTTTTGACAATGATAGGCAACGATAAACGAAATTGGCAATTGGAAACCATTTTTGGCCATCTATCTCCTTGTCTCGGATAATACGTAAGTACTGTTAATTTTTTAGAAAGAAAAGAAAAAGACATACTTTATATGCAAAAATTAATGTTTTATTTTGTGACAAAATTTTACACTGAAAGATTGAATGCTGCATATTATGAATTTATTGTTAGTTTTTTTAAAAAAATCTGTTCCTAATATTTTACTTTCATTCAGCAAATTACAGCAAATTGTAGTTTATAAAATATGCATGTGAATTTTTAACAAGATAAGTTTATGATGAGTTTACTTTTATGGAATTGAATTTTGCTTTGAGGATCCTTTTTGTGAAATAGAATTTTTCAGAATGATCCCTTTTCATTAAATTAAATTTTGTAAGGCCCTTTTTATTAAATAGAATTTTTTGAACGGAGGTCCTAATTTTTGCCTAGATCAACCTCAGGTATGAGCTCTGTTAATCATTATAGGTAATTAAATCGTATTTTCCTGCTTTTATTGGTAATAGTTCTAATTATTAATAAAATAGTTATAGTGAAATTTGCAACAGATTTTTTTTTTTTAATTTTCATATTTAACCTGTGCATATTTTAACTTGCTTTATTTTTAACCTATGCATATTTTTATGGCTACTTTACCAACACATATCTACCAACTTACGCAAAAGAAAATTCAGTAATTTCTAAAAAAAAAAAAAAATCAATTGATTAAGCGGTTTTAAAAAAAGCCTTGATTCAAAGTAACACTTTTTTCACATTTTAGAAATGAAAAATAGTATTAACAGAGAAAAAATATGGATTTTGTATTCCTAAAGTTAACCATTTATACGCAGTCTCACTTTAAGCAAAAATTAGTGTTCAAATTACAGTTAAAAGCGTAGGAAGTACCATATATTCTTCCTCTGGAGGTTGACTTTTGCAAACACAGTTTTTAGGGCGATACAGATGACTTGCCACTGTTGGAATGATCGCGCATAAAACAAGCTGACAGTAAGATAACATTACAGAAACCCCCCATATTGCATCTCCAATTAAAACACGCACAATGTTTCAATTTATATCATCTGTTTAAATGAAATAATGTGTCAGTAATCTGACTTAACGTACTAAACTTAAGATAACACTTTTCCATCATTTTTGACGGGGGCATATGCTAGTAGTTCACAATTAAGAAAATTAATATAAACTTAGTTTCGCATTGAATATTATAAAAATTATATATCTCTGGGAAAAAAAAAAGAAATACTGTAAAGTCTGAATTAACTGGTATGTTCGGAAAATTCTGATTGCCGAATGCTTTAAATATCCGTGTAGTTGAGTGCTACAAAAAATCTGTATCTGATTATGTGCATTTTTTTCGCAGTGTATTTAATTTTTGGCGCCACAAATAATTGATTAACACTATTTCTTACTGTTTTATTGACCCCCCCCCCCCCCTCACATTTTAATTACATGACTTGCTAGCTGGCTAGAGCGGAAAAGAATGGTGTTTTCTGTGCACGAGATGGAAAATGTATTTTAAACTTGGTTATTCCATTAAAAGTTCGAGAGAAGAGGAATATCAATGCTTTCCGCGCGCTAAAAATGGTAGGGGAGAGAAAAAATTCCGTTTGTGCTCATTTCTTAGTAAATTTTTGTACAGAAAAAAAATATTCTCAAACAAACATAAAACCGCCAGATTAAATAATTTGGTATTCAGGTAAAACAACTTGGTTGCCAGTGGCGACTTGGCGACCACATTTGTCAAGCCCTGGTGCCAAACCATTCTTACTAAAATAAGCCAACTGGCGTCCAATAAGTAAATATCAGTGCAATAATGTTAAAAACTTTGAAATAGGTTTTATTTTTTTATATTTTTTGTAAAAATTGTTTCGTGTATTTTAATACTCAAACGCAAAAACTGGCTATTATCAAAAAGTAAAACTTCTACTTGTTTAGGAAGTGAATTTTCACTAATTCTATCGCTTTCCACGTAAATTTTGTTGATTTCTGAAATTTTACTCACTTCCTAGTTTTAGGAAGACAGACGTGTAAGAATGTGACATAACAGCTTGTTAGCGTTACCACGTGTTAATTGTAAACAAGTGAGACAAGAAAGACTCTCTGTATGCTTACTGGAATGTGATGAGCGAAAAGCGGCGGGAGTTTTCTTTTAAGTTAATTAAAACTTGCAAGCATGCCAATGGAAAAACAAAATTCAGAACTGGTGTTAGAATAAATTGAGTGTTTTTTTCTTCATTTTCACTCTCAGAAATGTCAGTAAAATAATAAATTAAAATAATTCAAAATATAGGCAGAGGCGGATTACCTATTAGGCTGAATAGGCTGAAGCCTAGGGGCCCGGAAGAAAAGGGCACCTGTGCTAAAATTTTCTTTTGGGTTTTTTCTTCATATTGGGCTGATATTTTATGCAAAAGAGAAATGATGTACAACATTCTTTGTTTCATTCATTTATTGAATCTTTCATGTTATTAACATATAGAAATATAGATGGTACTCCAAATGCTATATTCCCCTTTTAATTTCTTCTATATTCATAAGAAGAAAGTACTGGATTCATGAAAATTTTCGGTTTCCAGTTTGTACCGAATCATAGCACTTTAAAATTAATAGAATTTCAATGTTTACCTGCACTAACATTGCTTCTTTCCGTTTTTCGTGTCAGGAAACACTGAAATTTAATAAAATAAAATAGTATAATAATTTAGTAAGTTTTGGCCATAAAAGAATAGGATAATTTTTATGTTCTTCATAAACGAAGGACATTTTTCTAAATATAACTTATAGGGGCTGTGTAAAAATTAAATTTCTTATTTTAATATGTATATAAAGCCCCTTGTAAAACAAATGCCATGACTAAAATCTATATTTGTTGTAATTGGACTTTCGTTTCTATCATAAGTGGTCTAAGAGATAAATGAGCAAACATGTATTTTGAATCACCCTGTATATATTGCTTCGTAGGAGCGGAGGGAACAAAAAGAGATCAAGCCTAGGGGCCCGGGTGGTAGTTGATCCGCCTCTGAATATAGGAGCATTTCGCAATGAAATTCATATAAGCGTTCAATATGAAAAGTAGGGGTAGTCCGACCAATAAATAAACACCTAAGAACAATTAAAAAAAAAAAAAAAAAAAAAAAAAAGATTGATAATATTTTAATAAACAGTACAATTTTGTATCTGAGAGTGCAAATACCTGTGTTGGTATACAAATGATAAAAAAATAATAAAAAGAAATTTATATTTCATTTGTTTGGGATGTTAGGGGTATCTTAATAAAAATCTATACAAAAACAAAGTATAAATGAACAGTTCTTACCAGTGAATGAAAGCAAAATTTTCCAGTGAATGGACAGACAGCAATTTAAAAACACTTAAATTTCATACTATGTTATTTATTTTAAAACTTGTACAAATAACTTATATAATACGTTTTTACTGAATTAAGGACTTTTTAAACCCAGCATGATAATTAACTGGTGGAGAGTTTTTCAAACCTAATTCAATTAAAATATTTACTAATTGTTTATTCAGTGGGGGCTGTTCACTTACTGGTCGGACTACCGTACTACCTTTTTTTAACACTTTCTGACATAGTTCAAAAGTTATGAATTCGGTTTGTCTGTCTGTCCGTGCTCTAATTCGCGTAAATATACTCGGATTGTAATGCAATTGATATATATTATTGAGATTTACCATGGCAATAATCCAGGTTTGAGTCCTGGTCCCGGCATTATTTTCGCTCTGTTGGAAAAAATCTCAACTATGAAACTCCAACCATTGGATATATATATATATATATATATATCAATCCGGTAAAATTCATAAAAACATTGGATTTTAATGATTTATTTAATAACATTGATATAAAAGACTTACATAAAACAATGTGTATATTATTTAAAGAATTTAAATCTCAATTAAAATTAAAAGAACATATTTCCGTAAATTTTTTTAAAACTTTACTAAATTTTAGATTGCATAATAATTACATCATATATGACAATATTATTTATAAACAATGCCAGGGAATTCCGCAAGGCGGGACCGCTTCTAGTATTCTCTCTGACCTTTACTTATATTATTATGAAAGAAATATTAGTCCGAACAATGATTATGGATTTTATCGCTATATTGATAACATTATCATATTTTATTTCAATGATAAAAATTGCACATCACCACTCAATTTTTATCCTAATCAGCTTAAACTAAGCGAAAATGATTTAATTAATAATAATATAAATTTTCTTGACTTAAAAATTAATATTTATGATAATTATAAATTAATTTTTGATATTTATGATAAGAGATTTGATTTTCCATTTAAAGTAAATATTTTTACCAATTTTGCTTCATGTTTACATAAATCAGTTTATAAAAATATAATTATCAATTATCTTCATCGTATAAAATACCTATGCTCAGATATAAATAAAAACAAAAATATTAGATTTATTCGAGATCAAGCAAAAATATATGGTTATCCAATTTTTATGATAAATTCAATCATCAACTCTTTTAAATAACATTTATTGTTTAAGTGTGCGATAACATATAACAAAAAATTATTGTTTTAGTGTGCGATAACATATAACAAAAGATACAGCAAATTACAATTATAACATACATAAATACAATTAAAACATATAAGGACATTTATTAATTGATTGAACATTATATACACTTTATATAGTCTGTGATAGTGCGTATAGCCGATCACCTCTGTTTTAAGTTTTTCTGATGTTCAGTTTTAAAACATATATAAATTAACTTATACAAAAAAACACATAAAATTATACATGGATAACATTGTTGATTATAAATCAAAAACATATCTATATGCAATATATATATATATATATAGTGTTTTTTTTTTTGAAAGTTTAATTTTAATAAGTCTTTTAAATACTGCATTGCATTATAAAGATTGAAACACAGTAGTAATACTATTAATTTAATTTTTTTTTAAATAAATTTTGAGATGTTTTAAATTGTTTATGATATATTTAATTTGATATTTAAATCAATCTCTAAATTCTATAATATATTTAAATAGAAGTAAAATAAAACATTAATTATTTTATATAAATTCTATAATATATACAGTAGAACTTACCTTTAACGAAGTCCCTATTTAGCGAAGTTTTCTACTTAATGAAACTTTCTGCAGAACTTTGACTTTGGACATCATTAGCATGTAAATTAATCTCCATATTACGAAAAATATATTCTATATAACGAAGTTTATTTCACTTTTGTACGTGTACAGAATTCAAACTAAGATATTGCTGTTGCGATGGATATGGGATTTTATTTCAGCGGATTGTAACGAAAATGAACACATTTAAATAATTTCCATTCTGTTTGGTGCTAAATAAAACAATTTTTTTTCACACTAAGAAAAACACTTGTTATAATTATTCTTTCATACCGACACTCCAGCGCTGACAGATGGGGGAAGTTAAAATCCCCTTTTTACATTCAATTATATAGAAGATGCAGTGACGTAATGGCGTCAGATGCATTGAAGCAAAAATTATGAATTAGAGTAAGACAGTTACCATTCTGATCTTCCATTGTTGATAGACAATTGCTTTGTACATACACAAGAATGTGCTTAAAAATTAAATACGAACAACATCAAAGTTATTACTTACCCATCATACGTAGTATAGGGTAAGTCTTGTAATCGTTTTGAAAATCGAAAAATTTTTTTTGACGGATTTACACGTTTCAGACACTGGAGATTCCGAAAAACATATTTTTAGAAAAATTTTTTTGCCGTCCGTCTGTGTGTCTGTGTGTCTGTGTGTGTGTGTGTCTGTAAACGCTCTATCTCCCGAAAAAATTGAGATAGAGACTTGCAATTTGGTATGTACTTAGTATGTAATAATGGAAGAAGCCTATTTCATTTAAATAACCTCGATTAACCGGAACAATTTTTTTCGGACTCTCGAAATATTCGTTCTGATGAAAGGTATATAAAAATTTTCGAAATTGTATATTTTAAGAAATGAATATAAAAGACAATAAAAAAACATAAATTTTGAATAAAGCATGAAGTCGATCGGATAATTAGTTGCCGAGATATTTGGAATCCTGTTTTCCACACTCTTCGATTTTTCATGACCCTGTATTTCATCCAAATTTCACTTCAAAGATATATTTTAATTAGAAATTTGACGCCTAATCAGATGCAATAAACCGCTAGTTAATAGGATTATTATTTTTGGAGTTATAAGGAAAAACCTCTTTCAAGCAATTCAGTAATCGAGCCTTTAAAGTTTGTGACGTCATCAAGCCACGATTTTATTTGAATTGCAATGCATTTTATAAGTAGTTTACACATTTTTATTTTAATATTTTACATTATGCATATCCATGATGGGTAAGTATTACGGTGGCCCCCAACGACTAGTTTTTGTTCCTGCTAATACAACTTCTAAATTTCAGCCATTAGTCTAAGGAATAATAAAAAATCTTGAAGTACGCATTTACGAAAAAGACAGAAAAAAGACAATGTAGTGAATACATAAGTTTGAGAATCTGTGTATCAGAACTGATGAAAGCTTGAGCCAAATCTTGGAAATGTGACGTGATTTCATCGACCGTACACAACTGTTTTGTAAAAGACGGTTTCATAGTTGAAACTGAATTAAATGCTTCTGAATCCAATACCTGTTTGCCATATATGAAGGACAAATTTCATGAATTTAAGTTGATTTCTATTTAACGAATTTTCTTCATAACGAAGATTTTAAGTGTAACGATGAGACTTCGTTAAATGGAAGTTTCACTGTATATATAAGTGGATTAACACAGATGGTAAGCACCAGCACTTTGTATTAAAAATATCTCTTTTACATAATACATACTCTTGTTAAGAATATTTGAAATGCTGTGTAGGATGGATTTAATTCTGGGTAAATTTATTCATATAGTGGGATTTTGTACGATTTTAATGTAAAACTACAAGGAGTATTGTTTTTTGATGTTTATATATATAATTAAATCTAATATAGTGGATATGTAACTCAATCTTAATTTTGAATAATTATCATACCAATAGTTGGAGATACCTTACTTGTCAGGTAGATGTTGATAATATTGTTAATATTATATTTAATTTACCTATAGAGGGCGCTATCGCTTGTATATTTATTTTACTTTTAGGGATTAAAATTGAATGGAGTATTTGTATATTCACGGATATAATTTTGTTATTAGTGTATTATCACAAGAATAAATTTGTGTGTTTTTGAATCAATTTGTGTTGGGGTGTCATAGTTAGGGTAATATTTCAAAAGATGTGCTCTCAACTTGTCTTTCAAATAATTTCTCTCAACTCGACTATGTCAACAAGTATGAGATATTTCATGATGTGTGCCATGTGGACGTGTGGTATCATGGAGAACTTGTGATGTTTAAGGATTCTGGATAATTATTGAGAGTAAAATATTTTATCTATTCTTTACGGGTTTTTTATTTCCAATTTTATTATTTCCAATTTTAATATTTCCAATTGTTTTCTGGTAATAATTCAGTATACCTGGGTGATTCTACTGATCTTAGCATATATGCCAGTAGAATTATGAAATACTGAATTATTTTTTAAAACACATGTGGGTACATCCAGGCTGATGATTATATCTACATGTGTTTTTTCATATCCAATTCTGATTTAATTCTCTTGTTGTCCAATTTTCCATTGTATATGGTTCATATTTCATTTCTTAATCCATTTGTATTCACTTGATAGCAACTCCAAATTATTATTTTTTTTTTTTTCTCTCTCTCTTTTTAAATTTTCTTCATGTTTTCAGTATTTTTGGCCAATTACCATTGAAGCACTAGCTATGGTAATATTATGATTGCACGTGTTAATCTATTAGCTATGTGGTATTCTGTCTACTTATTATCATTAATTATCTCTTTGGAGATTTAAGTAGAATGATACAAGAACTTGATATGTTTTTTGAAATTCATAGATATTATAATTATTTAACATTCTATAAAATTATGCTGCATTGCGCAAATTGGTATGGAATGGTTTTTACATATTCTTTTCAATAATTGTCTAGATGAAATTATTGATTTTCATATGATACCATATTTAGCCTATTTGGCTCATAAATCACTTTGATTAACTTCTGTTTGGAATACATAGTTATTATAGCTGCATTGCGCTTTTAATGGTGTATTTAATAATAATTTAATAATAATAATTATATAATATTACTATTATTTCTTGGTATCATTTGTTCATCTATTGAATTTTCAAATGCATCTTTATAACATCTTATTCAGGTTCTTTTTTTTTTTTTTTTTTTTTTTTTTTTTTTGCCAACATTAATTTTGTTTTGACTTATGACTGCTAGGGGATTTTATATTGTTGTCTTTTGATGTTAGTTTGCTTAATGGGACTTTATGTATATATGTATATAGTTTTATTATATTTAATCAAGTATTAAAAAATCATTAATCTTATTATTATTTTTTCTTTTATGGTTATTCAAGTACTTTATAAAAATGAGGTTGTTTCAAACAAAATTTATTAATATATGTTATAATTATATGTATCTCTTGCAATTTTTATTGCTTTCAAACAATATAAGGCAGTTATAAGTAAAATTTTAGATACTGGCAATTTAGGCCTTGGTGGATCTAGGACTAATGCTCGGTACAGGAAGATTATTAGGGATCTTCCTGGATCGTTATCACATAACCTATTCTATTGTCCCAAGCCTGTACTATGTTTTCGAGACAGAAATACACGGAACCACTATCCACCATACAGACTATATAAAAAAGATTAATGTATGGGAAACACATCCCGCGGACACCATAGAACCAAGAATAGGCCATAATTACAAGGACATAGTAATATATACGGACGGTTCAAAATTGGAAACAGGCGCTACGGGTTCGGCATTCGTAGCTTTCAAAAATGAACAAAAAATAAAAACATGGTCAGCTCCATTAAGGAAGTACAACAGTGTTTTCCAAGCCGAACTACTGGCTATACTAAAAGCAGCAGAATGGGGAAATAGCACAGGGAAGGAATACAGCATTCGCTCGGACTGCATGTCAGCCATCCAATCACTCAGTAAACCCTTCAATGTAGTAAAATTAATCGATACAATACAAAAAACAGTAAAAGACTCAAACAATAAATTCAAAATTAGCTGGGTCAAAGCACATGTGGGTATCCAAGGAAACGAGGATGCCGACGAATTAGCAAAAAAGGCTGCAGAAAACCAAAGTAAAGAAATTCCATACCATCTAGAAAGACCGATATCAAACTTAAAAAGAAAACTAAAAGAACTCACTATCAAACAATGGCAGTTCGAGTGGGATTATGGGGAAACGGGCAGGAAGACATATGAATACTTCCCAAAAGTAGATTCTCGCAGAATCATCAGCTGCAATCTACTAAGTCAAATTTACACGGGTCACGGAGCATTCCCGGACTACTTACACAGGTTTAAGCGCAAAGACGCACCAAACTGCTCATGCGGGGAGTTGGGAACCCCCAAACACTATCTAACAGACTGCCCACTAACCCAAACACTACATCTGATCCACATCACACCGAACAACGAAAAAATATGGCACAACCAGTTAGCGAACAACAAACAAGTACAAACAAAAGGAAGAGCAGTGATGAGATGGTTAGTAGAAAACATCGATCTCATATCACAATAAATACACCTTCCCAGCAGCGAGATTCCTCAAAAGCATATCCCACTCTCAAAAGCCATCCATTTGGTAAGTATATTTTCTAATATATCTTTAAAAATTAAAAAAAAAAAAAAAAAAAAAAAAAAAAAAGTAGCAATGGAACCTCTTTGCTACGCCAAAAAAAAATCGATTTTTTTTTCAGCACTAGTGAGAAGTGGAAGTCATCTGTGACGGACTGAATTTCACCAACTGATGAAGGCAAATAGCCAACAAAAAGTGAACAAAATAATTAAATGGTGAATGCACAAAGCACACCTGCCAAAGAAAGTTAATGGGGAAAAAAACAGTGTCAAATCAAGTGAATACAGCCTCATAGATACATGACGGACTAACGGCCACGGAACAAGCCCCACTCCATTAGTGCGACAAGTTTCTCAAACAACAAATCAACAAGTTGCACAAAATTCAAAAGCAGTGATAACAGCCATTAGGATTCAATGGACTGATCGCAAAAAGCGTATTCACGAAGGGAAAAAAAAATCAAAATCCCCAATGCTTGGGTGAGATAAAGTGACAAAGACAACAAAAATGAGTGTGCAACATCCAGAAATGTGACAACCATCAGTAACAGAAGTTACAATGTGACAACCACCAGTAACAAAAGTTACAATGTGACAACCACCAGTAACAAAAGTTACAATGTGACAACCACCAGTAACAAAAGTTACAATGTGACAACCACCAGTAACAAAAGTTACAATGTGACAACCACCAGTAATAAAAGTTACAATGTGACAACCACCAGTAACAAAAGTTACAATGTGACAACCACCAGTAACAAATGTTACAACGTGACAAAACCCACGATAGTGACATAATAACCAGTGAAACTCTCGAAAGAAGACCAAGATTCAAAATGGGAAAACCAGCTCTAGCACAAGCTAGAGGTAAAAATATATCAAGAAAGAGACAAAAAACCAATGAATGATAGACAAAAAACAACCCACAACAGGGGCGAGCCTATAAAAACGCCAAAAAGCCTTGACAGAGACAAATACAACAAGAAGGGAAATCAGCCCATAAAAGAGGCGATAAACACTACAGCGACAACCCACCATGAACGTGACAAGCCAACAGACATGGTAAATATGTAAATCTATGTACGCTAATGGCACCTGGTGCATGTAAAATTCGTCGTGGGTGCAAAGCCCTCCAAGTTACCTGTGAATAATACCTCTGGGGGTGCCTAGTCAGGTGAGGGTCTCGTCACCTGATCAAGGTTCTAAATTACGAGACCTATTAAATCTGTCAATTCAACAAAGTTAAACAGAAACCTTGAACCGGCAAACAAAGATAGCGGTAGCAAATCACAAGAGAGCAAGCACAGCAGCGATGTGAACAAATCAATAGTCAGGTGGATCACAGCCATGCTGTGATCAGGCGATTTCCGCCCCGCACCCAGGTACTAACCCGTTAAGCTAGGCATTCATGCCGGGCAGGTAGGGGCCTGGTTAGCGGTATAAAAAAAAAAAAAAAAAAAGCATTGCCTTACATGTCCTTTAGCTGATAAGTCCCAGATTTCAAATAATCACAATCTTAATTTGGTAAAATTTTGCAAAGCATACAATGTAATCTATTCATTGAAATGCAATTCGTGTAATATGGAATATATTGGACAGTCTTGTCAAAAATTACATAAGCGGCTAAATTTACATCGTTCTCATATTGATAAATTTAAAAAATCTAAATTTCAAACTACTCATAATATTGAATATACTCATTTCAAAAATCATGAGTTTAAAAATATTACTATTAAAATACTTAAAATACAAAAAAATTTTACTGAACGACTTTTTCTAGAATCTAAATATATAAGACATTTTAATACTACCTATCCTTATGGATTAAATCAATTAGTATACAAAAAATCACATCCTGTATTTTCAGATTTAACTAAATATGAAAATTATAAAAATCTTTATTCAGGATTAAATTTTTCAAACATAAAAAAAAACTTCAAGATCTGGTAGAGGTAAACATAATAACAAACAAGTTGGAAATTGTACGTCAAACGTTACAAACGAGGTGCGTTCGTACGCACGTTTTAGAATTAAATTCATGATATCCCGTGCGTAGAACGGGCTAAACAGCTAGTTAAGTATATATTTTATGACACTGTTCATACAAATATCTTAACTAGTTATATAAATATTCAGATATATATGTATCAGCTAGTTATATAAATATTCAGATCTTGATGATTTTTAATTCTGTGAAATGAATTATATCGTCTGCAGATTAATTTCTGTAATAAAATAAGTATCTCGGTCGCTTGACGATTTAACATCCATCGGAAGCTCCTCTAACAAAAAAGCACCGATTTAAAAAAAAAAATCAAATTTCTTAATAAATATTTTTATTAATATCTCCTAAAGTTTTGATTCGATTTTAATAAAATTTGAAATGTCTCGACAAAATTCTGCAAAGATAATATATTTTAAATTGCAAACCATTTGGTTGGGTAGTTTTTGCGTTGTTATATGCGGACGGACAGACAGACGGACGGACAGACAGACAGACGGACGGACAGACGGACGGACCAAACGACGACTATAGGTGCTACGTATTTATATAATTACGAACGCACCTAAAAATACACTGATGATATTGTGATACAACAGGAGCTTGATGATCTTGAGGCACAATTTTGTAATGATTATTGTTGGCTTGCTATCAGAAAACATGTTTTTAGTATTAAAAAGAAATATTTAAACCAATATTTCAAGGTATTTAAAAAGAATCAATATTCTCCACATTTTTGTGATATCTTTTATGATATTCTTCATTATAGAGCAAATATATTAAATACAAGTCTTTCTAATAAACCTAAATATAAAACTAATAATACACAACTAATTATAAATTTTTCCAATCATGTATTTAATAATATCAATTTACACAATATCATAAACAACACTACTAATAATTTTCCAATAAAAAATTTTACCATTCACAAGACATATAAATATAATCGCACACTTGGACGTAAAATTTTTAATTACAATTCTTTTGCAAAACAATTGGTCTCTTCAAATAATTACCCTTGTTATTGTAATGACCCAAAAATTCAAAAGTACATAAATACAACACATGGTCATATCATTACTGGTGATCTTAATATTGTAGAACAACCTATTTTACAAAACTTAATGCATAATGGAACAAAATTTCGCCTTCCATATAGGTGTAATATCAAATCCATAATATTGCAGTTTATTCAAGATATTGATTTATTTATATATAAAATTGCTATTGATTACAATAAACCAATCGAGTATTTTAGTGAATGGAGATTTTCTGTAATAGATAAATTAAAAAATGAAATTATAAAAAATTATCAACATATTACACATGCAGCTTTTAAAAACATAAATAAACATATATCAGAATTACAAAACAAATTTATAATTACTTATGTAGATAAATCTCCAAATAATTATGCTATCATTTGTAAAGAGTACTATAAAGTGTTAATTCACAATGCAATTAACACAAGTAATATTTTTAATAAAACAAAATTAAATATTGAAATTAATAATAGAAAATTATTAAATTATCACAAATTACTAAAAAACGTATGTAATAATTTAAATTATCCTTATCTTGTTATAATTCCAAAATTTCATAAAAATCCAATTAAATTTCGCACAGTTACAATCGGGTGTAACACATATAATAATAATGCAACCAATTTACTACTTAATATTTTAAAGCAGATATATGATATAACGTTAAAACATAATAACCAACATTGCCTAAAAAACAGTTTTCAACTTATTAATAAAATACATAATATCAATCCGGTAAAATTCATAAAAACATTGGATTTTAATGATTTATTTAATAACATTGATATAAAAGACTTACATAAAACAATATGTATATTATTTAAAGAATTTAAATCTCAATTAAAATTAAAAGAACATATTTCCGTAAATTTTTTTAAAACTTTACTAAATTTTACATTGCATAATAATTACATCATATATGACAATATTATTTATAAACAATGCCAGGGAATTCCGCTGGGCGGGACAGCTTCTAGTATTCTCTCTGACCTTTACTTATATTATTATGAAAGAAATATTAGTCCGAACAATGATTATGTATTTTATCGCTATATTGATGACATTATCATACTTTATTTCAATGATAAAAATTGCACATCACCACTCAATTTTTATCCTAATCAGCTTAAATTAAGCGAAAATGATTTAATTAATAATAATATAAATTTTCTTGACTTAAAAATTAATATTAATGATAATTATAAATTAATTTTTGATATTTATGATAAGAGATTTGATTTTCAATTTAAAGTAAATATTTTTACCAATTTTGCTTCATGTTTACATAAATCAGTTTATAAAAATATAATTATCAATTATCTTCATCGTATAAAATACCTATGCTCAGATATAAATAAAAACAAAAATATTAGATTTATTCGAGATCAAGCAAAAATATATGGTTATCCAATTTTTATGATAAATTCAATCATCAACTCTTTTAAATAACATTTATTGTTTAAGTGTGCGATAACATATAACAAAAAATTATTGTTTTAGTGTGCGATAACATATAACAAAAGATATAGCAAATTACAATTATAACATACATAAATACAATTAAAACATATAAGGAGATTTATTAATTGATTGAACATTATATACACTTTATATAGTCTGTGATAGTGCGTTTAGCCGATCACCTCTGTTTTAAGTGTTTCTGATGTTCAGTTTTAAAACATATATAAATTAACTTATACAAAAAAACACATAAAATTATACATGGATAACATTGATGATTATAAATCACAAACATATCTATATGCAATATATATATATATATATAGTTTTTTTTTAAAGTTTAATTTTAATAAGTCTTTTAAATACTGCATTGCATTATAAAGATTGAAACACAGTAGTAATACTATTAATTTAATTTTTTTAAATAAATTTTGAGATATTTTAAATTGTTTATGATATATTTAATTTGATATTTAAATCAATCTCTAAATTCTATAATATATTTAAGTAGAAGAAAAATAAAACATTAATTATTTTATATAAATTCTATAATATATATATATATATATATATATAAGTGGATTAACACAGATGGTAGCACCAGCACTTTGTATTAAAAATATCTCTTTTACATAATACATACTCTTGTTAAGAATATTTGAAATGCTGTGTAGGATGGATTTAATTCTGGGTAAATTTATTCATATAGTGGGATTTTGTACGATTTTAATGTAAAACTACAAGGAGTATTGTTTTTTAATGTTTATATATATAATTAAATCTAATATAGTGGATATGTAACTCAATCTTAATTTTGAATAATTATCATACCAATAGTTGGAGGCACCTTACTTGTCAGGTAGATGTTGATAATATTGTTAATATTATATTTAATTTACCTATAGAGGGCGCTATCGCTTGTATATTTATTTTACTTTTAGGAATTAAAATTGAATGGAGTATTTGTATATTCACGGATATAATTTTGTTATTAGTGTATTATCACAAGAATAAATTTGTGTGTTTTTGAATCAATTTGTGTTGGGGTGTCATAGTTAGGGTAATATTTCAAAAGATGTGCTCTCAACTTGTCTTTCAAATAATTTCTCTCAACTCGACTATGTCAACAAGTATGAGATATTTCATGATGTGTGCCATGTGGACGTGTGGTATCATGGAGAACTTGTGATGTTTAAGGATTTTGGATAATTATTGAGAGTAAAATATTTTATCTATTCTTTACGGGTTTTTAATTTCCAATTTTATTATTTCCAATTTTAATATTTCCAATTGTTTTCTGGTAATAATTCAGTATACCTGGGTGATTCTACTGATCTTAGCATATATGCCAGTAGAATTATTAAATACTGAATTATTTTTTAAAACACATGTGGGTACATCCAGGCTGATGATTATATCTACATGTGTTTTTTCATATCCAATTCTGATTTAATTCTCTTGTTGTCCAATTTTCCATTGTATATGGTTCATATTTCATTTCTTAATCCATTTGTATTCACTTGATAGCAACTCCAAATTATTATTATTATTTTTTTTCTCTCTCTCTTTTTAAATTTTCTTCATGTTTTCAGCATTTTTGGCCAATTACCATTAAAGCACTAGCTATGGTAATATTATGATTGCACGTGTTAATCTATTAGCTATGTGGTATTCTGTCTACACATTATCATTAATTATCTCTTTGGAGATTTAAGTAGAATGATACAAGAACTTGATATGTTTTTTGAAATTCATAGATATTATAATTATATATATATATATATATATATATATATATATATATATTCAGTATTAAATTTCTGAAATAGTTCAACGATTAGACAAAACATTCAAATTAAATATTATCAAATAATCCATGTGCGAAAATTTTTGTAAAAAAGTGTTATCAATGAGTGTCTAAACAGCTTGACTCACCACATAACTCATTGTTTTATTACAGAAGCAAATTTAAATGCAAATTATATGCTGTGCTATGTACTCCTTATATTTTAATTACGTTTGATAAGAAAGAATCATTTTTCAATATATGACCCATTATCTGAAAATCCAAAATCCGGAAAAAAAAATCGAAATTTTTCTAAATTTGTAAAATTTAACTAAAATTTTAGAATTTCTGAAATTTTTCGAAAATTTTACTGATTCCTAATTTTTTTTTCAGTCCATTATGTTTCAATGTGTAATCACTAAAATATTGTTACTTCGGTGGCTGGGGTGAACACGCCCCTCCCCCCCTCTTCCCGAAATTAAAAACAAATCATTTTTCTCTCAAATTTTAGTTTAAAAATAATTTATATTACGATTCGTTAGAGACAAAAAAAAATAGTTATATATTTATTTCATCAGAGGTGATTCTGTTCAAGTATTCCTAAAAAATTAAGGCATTCTGTTTCGAAAATTTTAGTCTTCAGTCCAAAAATTCGAACATAAAAAATATCTCGAATTTTGAACGATCGTCGCCGAAAAAAATCAATTATGTCTATTGTTTGCAGAAAAAATAGACAATTTCTTTAAAGGATTGCGGAAACAACGTGAATTTCGTCAAAGGATCGAAAAAAAAACCCCGCAAATTTCGTCACAGAATTGGAAAAAAAACCCGCTAATTTTGTTCTTAACAAATCGCAGAAAACGCGATTTTCGTCAAAGGCTTGCGAAGAAAACGCAAATGTCTTCCAAAAACCTCGAAAAAATGCAAAATTTCATCAAGGGATCACAAAAAAAACCACAAATTTGGTTAAAGGATCGCAAAAAAACCCCGCCAATGTCGTCAAATAATCGCGCAAAAACAAGAATTTCTTCAAAGGATCGCGGAAAAAAAAAATTCTTCAAACACTGCGAAAAAATTTCTAACTTCGTTAAGGTCGCAAAAAAAGTGAAATTTCGAAAAAAACCCTCCCACTAATTTCGTCAAAGAGTCTCAGAAAAAACTCGAATTTTGTCAAAGGATCGTGAATAAAAGGCAAATTTCGTCAAAGAATAGCAAAAAACGCAAATTTCCTCAAAGAATCGCAGAAAAATGCAAATTTCTTCAAAGGATCGCAAAAAGAAAACGCAAATTTCTTCAAAGGACTAGAAAAATGAAATTTCGTCAAAGGATCGTAGAAGAAAAACGAAAATGTTGTCAAAGAATAGCAGAAAAAAAAATGCAAATTTTATCAAAGAATCACGAAAACAAAACATGAATTTTTCAAATAATCGTGAACTTCGGGAGGACTCGAAATCAGGAAAATTCCAAAACTCGGAAAGCCTTTTGTCCCGAGGATTCCGGATAATGAGTTCTGTACTGTATTTACGATGAAGCAAATTTCAAAATCCGCTGGTAGATGGCGCCAATATACTGGATCGCTCCCCTCAAATCCTCCCTACGAAATAAATCACCGCTATTTATGAAAAAAAAAGTGCTTACAGAAAAAAATGTTTACAGAAATGAATGAAATAGTTTTTGAAGATTTTAAGCAAAATTAAAATATTTAAAAACTTTAATATGCTTTTACAAATATTTTAACAGCAGAATTGGATGTAGCATAGGTTTTTCATTAAGCCTAACATGGCGTTTAACTATGCTCGATTCGCAGACCAGAGTGGTCGCGGCCGGAAGCGTTACAGACACTTTCTTGCCTTCAGATTTTATTATAAGTAGATAGATAATAACTCACCCTGTTTTTTGTATGTAAAGATGGAATTTTGTAATCGATTTTTAACCTACTTCCTGATAGGCTAGAATTATAAAAATTACATTCTCAGGTGTGCTTCCGATGACACTACAACACTATGTTTTTAGAACATAATTATGAATTGATACATTAATTGCAAGGCCTTTTTCCGTTAGCCCAACACAGGTGATAAATTGCCAAATGTTCTCTGTAACTCGTAGAACTGTAAACGAGTTGAAACAACAATGGATTTAATTATGTGCCAATAAACGCTACCTAAAATATACCAAATGGTTGTGAAACTGCAAAAATAAAACATTTTAAGTACCAAAAAGTAGAAAAATTTTTATAAATAAAAAATGAAGCGTGTAATATAAAAAAAAAAGTTTTTATCAATTGATAGTTTAATATTAAATAATTTACGATTATACGTTGAGGAATCAATTTAGAAATCCTAAAAAGATAGTTTTAAAAATGTTTCAGTTTATTTCTTTCCTGTTGCCTTACATTAAATAAAAGAAACAGAGCAAAAATTATTATAAATAAATTTACTTGCTTGCACTTTCAACAAAGCGCAAAAAAAAAAAAAAAAAAAAAAAAAAACAGTGATTTTTTTTATAAATCGAGTTCGGTGCCCGCGTCGAATGAAAGTATTGTAAGTGGAATTTTTTTGGGGAAAACATGAATTGTAGCTAAAAAATTAGAAGTGATTTTTCAACATGGACGTTGAATGCTTGCATATAAAAGAGCATTTTTTCAAAAAACTATTTTTATGACACTTATTATCATAACTGACATGAAATTATTTTTTAAAAAGTAGTTGAAAGCAATAAACAACTCTGTGGCTTAAAAAAAGATGTATTTTTGAAGAGCATCAATTATTCCATGTCCTTTGAAATGTTCCACCTCGTTAAAATTTAACTTCGATAAACAGAAACCACTGAGCTGAAGATATCAGCAGGATCATTACCCCATCGTCTTCCATGTTTACTCTTTGAATGAGATTTTAACAGGCATTGTCTCATTGAGCTTATGACCCCTCTATTGTTGACAGAAAAAAAATCATGGTCAATTTCTGATTAGTCCCTCATTTATTGTATAGTGTCATTCGTGGATATTAGAAATCACATTGTGATTTCTAATATCCACGAATGCACTTTATCGATGTGAGTTCAGGAACAAATTGAACTCGCATTTTTTATGGCGTTTATTGTTATATTATGCATAGTGTATCGAGAATGCATTATTTGCTTTACCATACTAGATAAACTTTTAAGCTTTTCGCTTCAAAGGTTTTCTGTATCATCAGTTTCTCTACTTATTTAATGATGCATCAAGTGACCAGATCAGAGGCTAAGCTACTGGAGTCTGGTGTACAGAACGATTAAAGAGGGGAAAAAAGAGGTTATCACAAAGCATATATCTTTATGTCTATTTTCGAATATGCTGTTGCATTTTTAAAATTCAAACATATGTTCTCGTTAAGTTACAAAGTACATTTATTTTCTAAATGAATTACTGGAAAAGCTAAAGCTAATTTATTAGGTGCTGAGATTGATTTAATAAGTATTAAATATGAGAGTGACTCTAAAATAACTCGCAGAAATGTCAAATCAGGTGTATAAAAAATCCCACAGAAACACATGGCTATAATTCATTTATATAGTCAAAATTACAAGGTGTTCTTTTTACAGCCGAATCTGAATTCTCGTCCAAAACTTTAACAATAATAATAAAGGCATTGTAACATTATTTCTAAGTGCCAATAAATCTTCGTACAGCCTTCAATAAGCAGTCGTACTGTACTTACTTGTATGCTCATTTGAAGACATTATGATAAATGAAGAAACCGAACCATAAACCGGGACAACTTTGCCCCATTTTGTTTTTCCTACCCATCTTTTGGTTACTCATAATGTTTAATAATGCTTCAAAATTGTCTTAAACCATTAGTATTGAACTCTAGTTTAAGAACACCATGTTAACATGTTAACTTGGTAACATGTTAACTTAAGTAAGCATTTCCATTTTTTTTGCGCTTAAAACCGTGTTAGCAAAGTTACCTGGGAAACGGGGCAACTTTGCCAACTGTCTAAAAAAAAAAAAAAAAACACTGGGAAATTGAACTTATAATTCAAATAATGTATTTAAATCATGACATATACATTTCAATAAAAAAGAAAAGAAATAGAAGAGCAGTTAGGAAAAAATTTGAACATTCTTCTCAGAAAACGAAATTTTTCCTTTTTTCTATGTAAGGAGGTTCAACAATATACAGATATGCACTACATTGGTTACGTTGACGGACGTCTCATCCGGAACAGTAGGAAAATGGAAACTCCACCCATTGTCTTTCGTTCTAAGGTATGACACCTCAAAGTCTTCATGTCTGTAATAATGGGTGATTTTTGCAGCATAATGTTCCACACTTTTTTTCGCCAATAACTTAACGATCACAAACATCCCAACCTTGAAAGGTAGTTCTTACCATCTTGGGCTACTTGATGTCTTCAGTCATTGATGATAGTTCGTCGTCTTGAGGAACAATGTCCTGCACTAACTCTTCACTGGGTTCTGCAGGTTGCTTGTATTCTGCATCTTGTTTGGGCTCTGCTTCTTCCTCTGGTGCTATACTTTGCTTAGATTCTGATTAAGATGTATCATGCAAAAAAAAAAAAAAAAAAAAAAAAAACGCGCAATCTGATTTATCAAAAAACATGAAAGAATCTAGGGAAATGACAAAATTTTAGGTTGGCAAAGTTGTTCCACTTTTCCCGAGATTCCTGGTGCAACTTTGCCAACTAATATTATCAACCATAAAAATAACATTAGATCAAATTCCAAAAGCGATTCCGAAAGCTTATTATATACTTTATCAGACAAAATAGGCAGTTTTTACTTACGTTTGGATTAAAAAGGTGAAACGGAATACTTTTTTAGACATCCGAAATCCCTTGTTTCCCACAATTACAAAATATTTTCACTGATAACGGCCATAAAACAACAAATAAGACAAAAAACGCGCAAGAATAGTATCACACAATGTCTTCTTTGTGAAATGAAACCACTAGCGCTTATTTTAATTAGATCTGGAACTTCCCAGAGCGCCAAAAAACATATTTTTAAAAAAGTGGCAAAGTTGTCCAGGTTTACGTACGGTAGCCAACATCCCATCACATTGTTCTATAATACATTCAATATTAATATCCTGTTGATATAATGTGAGAAAGTTTATTGTAAATTATATGTGTAATAACACATGATTTTTTCCCCTCTGCTAATTGTTTTTTCCATTCTTAGTATTCATGTGTGCATATTTACTCAAATTTTCTGTTGTAACCAGTGGCGTAGCTATATATTCAGCGCCCTGGAGCAAGAAAAATTAGTGCTCCCTCTTGTCTGAGAATTTTTTATTTTAATGTATATATAAAATTTGTGTAGAGGGTTCGTACGAGTGCTAACTTTTGGATACCACTAATTCCAATTCCATAAAGAAAATTTTCCTTTAATTGCAGAATCTTGCAATAAAATAAGGAACAATTTACTTTTAGGAAATATTGCTATTCCAAAGTAAGTATACTTACGAACCTTAATATTACTTATTTTCTATTGAAATACTTACTTTATTCTAAATTATAGACAGTTTAACAGTAAGATATTAAACGCAACAAATACTAATAAAATAAATTACAATTCACTAAGTACCGAGTATCTACATACATTTACAATGTATGAGATCGGATTTACATTTTATATGCAACCATGAGCCCCCAATGCTATTTGCCAAACATCAACTGTTATTGTTTGTTTCAAGAATTTCTCATTTTAGAATATTAATAGGGAAACACACTATCGTGGAGAAATTTTTCATCACGACAGCACGTTACGTGAAGCATTTCGATGAAAAGTAAAAGCGATGAAAAAGAAAGAAAAATACGTCTATACATCATTACAATGTAATAATTGTAATTATAACTATAGAAAAAAGTACTTTTAACATTCGGATTTGTGTCAAAACCCAATTAAGGCACTTTGAAGCACTAGGCACAGTATTATTCCGGGCCTCCCAAATATAATATTATTTTATAACTAAGCTCAAACTTCGACAACCTCCACCCCCCCCCCCCCCCATCTTTTCCAAACCCACTAAAAGTAAAATTGGCACAAATGGTGCAAATACTTGAATCTATTTTTAAAACACAATAACAGGGCCATATTAATTACACATGATGGGGAGAACCTAGCATTTTTTCACATCCCTCAAATTAGATCCCCCCCCCCCCGAATTAGATATAATCCTTAATGTGTGATGGCAAAGCAGCATGAAACTTCCATTGCCTATAATCTGCAGAGTTTACTTTAAAATATAAGTTCTGAATGGAATATAAAAACAAGTATTGAATTCACGTGAAAAATGATTGTTTAAGGTATTTCTCACAGATTTATTAACGATTCTTTTAATAACTATATATAAAGCAGCATACTCTCTGCATTAATAAAACGAAGATGTTTATCTATTTGTCTGTCTAGCGCATGAAATCTAGCGTACGTAGGGGTCTGAAAATTTGATGAGGATAGACGAAGACAGAACTCATTACATCTGAGGCTCAGATTTTCCAGTTTCTGATATTTAACCGAGATATTAATTAAAAACCCTAATGAACATTGCAGAAGGGCCGGTTACCGTCGTTCTGCGGATTGTGCCTGTGCATTTACGGGTGTCCTTGGATCTTCACGCAGATGAAAGCGAAGCGTTTTCTTTACGAAAATTTTTGCCTTACATTCCCCGTTAGAACGTATCTTTCATTAAAAAAATTAATTCTATCTAGTATTTCAAAAAAACATTTTTATTACAAGTTTTTCGTTTTTCTGCATTTTGAAACTGTCGCATTCGCTCCCCGAAAGAAAATACAATTAAAAATATCCACTTATTCATGGTACCTTTCCCTTTTTAACAGTCTTTAATAATATTATTAACAATAATTACTTTTAAAAAAAAGACGAAGTTCAATTTCAAGTGGTTTTTGTGTTTTCGGATTCCAAGTTTTCTGTTTTTTTTTTTTTTTTTTTTTTTTTCCCCCTACATTTTAAAGCTGCCCCAGATACTAGCAGGACAGAAATATCAAAAAATTTAAATACCTTCTTATTCACCGTACTTTTTTGTTTCTGATGGTACCTTTGGTTTTGAAAAAAATATATTTACTATTTGAAAAAAAAAAATAAAAATAAAAAATCGGGGTCGATGCGGTTTCGTTTTCATCCTTTCTGTTTTTACTCTAATTTTAAAATGTTATTTCCTTTTTGGACGAAGAAGATACCCACTTATTCTCGGTATTTTCCCGGTTCTAACAATATCTTTGGTTTCAAAAAATATTAAGATTTACTATTTCAAAAAGTTACTCAATGATTCCACAAACGTTTGTCTTTTTCTCTGTGCCTTTGAATATAGCGTTTCCCATTTTAAGAGAATTGTGCTTTTGAACATTTTCCGAAGGATTTCGTTTCTGCACATTTCCGGGAAAACCTCCACATTTTCAACACAGGTTGTCAATACATTGGAAGAGATTCTTTCGCGTTTTAAAAGAGTGTGTATGTGCGGAGGAGGTTGGAACTGGTGCGCATTTTATATTTAGATTTTCTCAGGACCTTTTGGTCTGGATTCAAAGTATGATATATCTAAATGTCAGAAATTAAAACCAGCAATCACTATAAGAACTGTTTGGAAACCTTTCTCTTTAATAAATACAAATTCAAGGTTCGTATGCAAAAACCTATCAGAGCGTGCATAGGTGTACTGGTGTACGCTGCCGAAGACAGTGCAACTGCCGATTCTAGGTTTGTTTGAATAGATTTTCGTTTAAAATGTGAAACAATATAAATTCGAGGGTGTACGCTGCCGAAGGCAGTGGGTTCTCCAATATTAGATTCATGTGAAAAGGTTTTCGCCTAAAAATACAAAATCTTTCAACTCTGATTTTAAATATATTTAAGATTATTATCACAGGTTCGGGAAACGCCGGGAGTGTCAGCTAGTTAATACTAAAAAGCAATACTTTTGAGAATTTTTTTTTTCACTACTATAATCATTTCATTTTATCATGCAATATTAATCCCAAAAATATGAAATATTCTTTTATGTCTCAAATTTAAAAAAAGTCTTTTTGAAAAAATTACACTCTATTTTAAATTTCTTCTACTCATTTTCAGTCTAAATAAATTAAACCTTACATCATAGATCCTTCAGCTTTCACATGGTTTTCGAGATTTTACATGAGAATTATTACATATATTGTGTAACTCTCGGATAAATTTTCGTGCATAAGAAGTTGCTTATTGAAATAAAATCTTAGTATAAGTGGGCCCTTATACAATAAGGAGTTTTAAGTGAATATACAGTGATCAAAAAGTCAGCATTAATTCTTCATAGTAATCAAGTTTTTTCAATGGACTTAGCCATTTTAACATAGCCATGCTTTCTTATTTCGGTAAAAAGGGTCAAATTTTAGATTAAATTCTAAGTAATATCATGAAGTTTCATGCATTTGAGAAGCTGAACATTGCATTTTCGTGTAATCATATGACGATAATCTATTTTCTAAGAAAACCCTTTTCTCTCTGTATGATAAAAAATGCTTATTAATTCTTCGTTTAAGATTTGCTTTATCTTTAAATTAAAAATCGTCCTGCGACAGGGACCATGTGGCATATGATAAAATCCTACCATGTCTATGTATTTTATAAACTGTATTTACATGTAAATGCATGTTTAATTTCCAAACGAAAAAAAAAAAAAAAACTTAAATTTTTTTCTCAATTTTTTGTTTGTAAGATGGTCAATAAATTCCTACAGATCAAATTAAGGCGCAACTGTTTCTTTTTAAAATTAATATAGTGACTAAAGAGCTAAATCGATGTTGTGACATTCTGCTTCTTAACCTTTTCGCTACGAATTTATCTTTTATTAGAAATTGCTGCAACTGGCAATCCTGCTATCGGTCCGTGGGACGCACATGTCCCCCCCCTCCCATACAATAGTGGTAACTTGGTAGTTCACGAGCCACAGGTTGAAGACCCTTAATATAATTGATCCATGTGAAGGTTCTAGTGTTAACTCGAATGATGACAGAGATTTATCATCTTGCATTTGGAAAAAGTAAGTGTATGACGAGAGTTAGTCAACAAATGTATTTAAGCGTTTAAGTAAGTTTTGCTGTCGTTATCACAAACGGTAAAATTTAAAATAAAATCAGGTATACTGAAATAATGTTGGAGAAGTTACTTAAGGTGGCAATGTGGTGTGTGAATTAAAACTTTGCGAATAGAAGTAATTTATTTTAAACAAGTATAAAAGTGCGCGTTTCAAATCGTGGAAGTTGAGATCCCAAAGCTGAAACAAAGTAAAATATCATAGTAATATGCGATCATAACAAGTATGATCCATCCATAATAACTTGTTAATCATAATTTAAAAAATTACATGTATTTTTACAAAATTTTATTTCGATTCGCTCTTTCAAATTTTGCGCCCTTATGATTCATGCGCCTGGAGCAGTTTGCTCCAACTGCTCCACGGTAGCTACGCCCCTGGTTGTAACATTTTGATTCGTGTATTCACAAGTTCAAATCACACGATATAATTAATAAGCACTGCCCGATCGTTTTACTTTCTTGATTACTTTCGTATCCAAAAAAGAAAAGAAAAAATGATAAATTATCCCTTGTGTACTTCAAATTTTGCATCATGCAAATAAAACAAGATGTATGATGTGCAATCAACTTTGATTAATGCTCAATGTGTTATTTTTTTCTCCATAATTTTCCTTTATTTTATTAACCTATTTCAAAATAAGAATGTTATTTAATTCAATATGTAGATAAATCATAGTATGGAATGGATATATATATGTGTGTGCGTGCGTGTTTTTGATATTTTAAATTATCATTCTGCTCGTATATTGAATTTGTGTAAGATGTTTTATTGATTGAATCTCTCTCTCTCTCTCTCTCTCTCTCTATATATATATATATATATATATATATATGTGTGTGTGTGTGTGTGTGTTCGTGCGTGGTGATGTATTTTCAAACATAACTTCTGAATAAATTATCCGTATTTGATAATTTTATTTTGTTTGAAAAATCTACTTCTCACAGGACCTTTTAAACATTTTATGATGTTCCAAAACCAGAATATTTTTGTATCTGTCATTTGTCCACTGGTCTTTACTCCACGGTCCATTTGTCCACTGGTCTTTAATCACCATCAGCCCACTGGTCTTTAACTTTCACAAAACACGCCACTTTCCACATAATTTTGGTACGTTATCCAGTTGCACTGCAGTATTTTTCCTTTTGAAAACAGTTACCGGTTCCGTACACATTTTTATCACAAGGATACACAATTTTTATCTAAATATATTTCGTCTACTGTTTATGCAAAAAGTTTCAAATTCGAACGAAGTTTGAATATGTTGTTTAAGAAAAGTTCAATATTTCCTCTTTCAAAAATAGTCTTTTTATGATACATAATTCATTTCTAGCAACGCATCGAACATTCGAATGTACTATCATTTTTTGTATTATTATTTGATTAATTCAAGTAAATTCATTCAAGTAAATTAATTCAAGCAAATAAATCCCGACGACGCAAATCTGATGATCAACTTATATGCAAAGATACAGGATAATTAAATGCTCCATTTTGACGCTGGCTTCAGCCTAACATTTGCACACAATCGGATTTATAATATTATTAGGATTTTCCGGAATTGCTTTCCCCCGGACAGCTGCAATAGGTAGCTTTTTATTTCTTGTAATGGAAGCTATACCTAAAAATAATAATTAGTTTTATTCTGTCTTTTAATTCTTAAAGAAACTGGACGAATTATTAACGAAATAAGTATTTATGAGTAAAAGTACGAATAACAGTAAATTCTTGATTTTATGATTGAAAAAAATATATGGCCCTTATTGATATGAGTGGGCTTTATGCCATATTTGTCAAAATGCTTTGAATAGATAAATTGTATTTTGTGGCACTTATCTCAGGAACGACAAAATCTAAAATTTCGAAATGAAAGTAATGTTCAAAAAGATCATTCTTTTCTTTTTCTTACAGAACTCTAAAAGTGTTTTTTTTTTCCATAACAACAGACGAAATCACACAGTAAAGGTTTTAAAACAAATTGCAGCTAAAGATTAAAAGCAAATATTCGAAGTATAATCCAATATTTCTTTATTTTCTATTTTCTTTCCATATAAAAGAAAACGCAACGTTCACGCTTTGGTGCGCTTTTTAAACATGGTTGATTTTGGAATTGATTCGAATTATTCTTGGTTGAAAGAGCAAATCTGTGTGTCTTTCAAAATAATTATGTAACGTTTATCTTATTTTTTACGTCCAATAAATTATCATTTTGTGCGATGCCCATGTGCATTTAATGAAGCATTTATTTTTTATGTAGTTCCAGCTGCATGGAAAAGCTTTACATCTTAATTTAAATATCAGGAATGACTAAGCATTGTTATTTCTTTCTTATATAGAATATGCTTGCAAAAGAAAACGAAAAATTGGCTTCTTTTATTGTACAAATTATTATTTATTACAATTATTGTAAAAAAAGTTATAAATGCTATGCTCACAGCATTTTCAATCGTACATTTTGTTGAAAGCAAATATTAGAGGCATATAGAGAACTGACTTGGTGCCGGAAGATAAAATTTTGTAGGAGCCTTGTATTTGTCTTTGCATTGTTTGATGCATTGTCTAACACAAAAGACAGAATTTTAGAGATATTAAATAGTATTGAATACATTCGTTATTTTAAAATAAAATGAATTTTCAATTATTTTATACGTTTATTATAACATGTTTTAAATTGAACAACTTCAATTAATATTTTAAAATTACACTAGCTTTTAATTAATAGCTATTTGCAAGTTATATGTAATATTCAAATGAAAGTAACATTTGCATGTACCAGGGTCGAAACTGGGGGAGGGCAGAGGTAGCATGTGCCCCGAGCGCCAGAACGAAGGCGAGGGGGCGCCAAATAAAGATTTGATTTGTCGTTAATACAAACAAATATATAAAATATGGGTAAAAATGTTTTGCAGCTGGAAAATCGAAAAGAAAAACTGAGCCAAGTGCATTCAAATTAACAAATAGATAAAAAAAATATTGGTGAGATCGTGTGATTGCCCGGGATACTAAAAACTAAGGGATGGAAAGTATGGAATTTAAAAAATATTTTTCTTTACTGAAATTACTTTTTTCAATTCCTACTATTAGTTCACACTCTCCCTATATATATTTATATACCTTGTTCAAATTTTCAATCGTTAATAAAATACTTTTATTCATCCATTCAAGTTCAAATACATTTTTTTAAACTTGTAGTGGATGACACTTGATGTTAATACAGTTTTTTCAAATATTATTCATTAATTAAATTTAATTAATTTAGGAATTGACTTAATTTTTTTTTATATTACTTGCTTTAGATCCAGATCTTTTCTTAGACGGGGAGAGTTGAAGCGATTGTCCGGGACACTAAACACTAAGGAGGAGAAAATTCACAAAATAAAATACTTAGTAAAAACTTAATAGTTTTGTTTGTTTGTTTTTGTTTGTTCTAAGTCACTATTATAATTTTGAAAATTAGCGTTAGGTCCAGGAAAGTATCTAGACATATCAGTCTATTAATAGGAAGAGTGGCATAAGTGCACAGAAAAAAATAAAACCAAATTTGGGCCGAAAGACTCTTAGGTATGCGCTGGGTCATGCCTGTTTTGTTTACTACTGTGTATCCATTTTGGGCACTGTTAAATGCCCATTTTGAAAAAAAAAAAATTTCTAAATAATTTTATATATATTTCTTTTTTTTAATATAATGTATAATTATTTTGGGTATTTATTTATTTTCCTTATTTATTTATTTATATTTTATTTTGTAAAGTAGTTTAGCGATAGCATCTAGAAATCACGTTTTCTTTTATTTTGAAAATGTAAGGCTAAAAAAAGAGACTTATTGTCCTTGAGATGTATAATATCTCTATCCATTCAGTTTTTATAAATTCTTGTCAAAGATTTATTTTTACATTAACTCCGATTTTACTCTTGAAACGTACATCGGTTATATTCCGAATGATTATTTGGCTTGTTAACCAGAAAGCCAAATTCTATGTTTAGGCTCCCTTTCCCTCTTTCTTTCTTTTAAACTCACTTTTCGATAAAATAACGTATATGACACTGACTGAAAAAAAAAAAAAAAAAAAAAAAAAAAAAAAAAAACTAATCGGATGCGCCAGATCCCAAAACTTTGAAACTGAATCTGAAGTTTGATGAAAATCCATGCATTACTTCTTCAGACCTGTTAATATTTCAAAATAACAGAATATGAAGTTTGATAAAATTCCGCGCATTATTTCTTGAGACATGATTTTCGCTAAAATCGTGTAAATCCTGAAAAATGCAGCCCAGCAGTGCCACCTGTTGGGCTATTTACACCTAAACTAATTAGCAACAACTTATATCAACGTCTAACTGAATCTGAAGTTTGATGAAAATCCACGTATTACTTCTTCAGACAGAGCTATTGCGCAAATCTGAAAAAAAAAATGTAGCATAGCAACGCCTCCTGTTGAGCTATTTACACAAAAAACAAATCAGTACCAATTTATATCAAGGTCTAACTAAATCTAAAGTTTTATTAAATTCCATGCATTAGTTCCTGAGATATGGCTATCGCTAAAATCGTGTAAATCCTGAAAAATGCAGCATAGCAGCGCCACCTGTTGGGAGATTTACACCAAAACCTCTTAAGCAACAACTTATGTCAACGTCTAACTAAATCTGACGTTTGATGGAAATCCGTGCATTAGTTCTTGAGATAGAGCTATTGCAAAAATCGGGAAAATTGCAGCATATCTGTACCACCTGCTGGCGGTAAATTATGAAAAGAGGAATTTTCGCCTTTTCTGATTGGATCGTTTGGCTTTCGGAGTCAGTTAGGAAGTTGTTGAACTTGAATTAAAAAATCAGTCTATAACGCTCACTTGTGCATGTTGGGTGCGAGTGTATAAAAACCGTGTCAGGCCGTAAGGCCGGACACATTTTGTATAAATTTTTAGCAAAAACGAGTTCCTGAATTCTTTGGCGGTTTGAAAGTTTTTCATCTTTGCTACGATATTATGGGTTAATGATTTTCATAGATATATTTCGTGAAGATTTTTTTCATCGTGATTCGGCGACAGATGTTCCGCATAAGTAATGTGGAACTCGTATACGCTTGTAGAGGAAACCGATTCTGAACATTTTTCAAGTTACGATGCAACATAAACCACCTACGAAATGATTTTCAGCAACTTAAATATCTCCATATAAAAATTCTTCAAGCTAATTTGCAGTGTTTACGAAGTATTGATTTGCACCGAACTTCACTTCCAATTTTTCTTCATTGCCGGTAACAGAGGTTGACTACATTTGTCCAAATACACTGCAAAAAATAACTGTTGATTTTACAGTATAAAACTGGCACTGCGCGGTAGCGTATTACTGCTTGCACGGCAGCGTATTACTGCTTATTTTACTGTTTAATACTGTTAATTTTACGGTATAATACTGGTAGCTGGGGTGCCAGTTTTATACTGTAAAATCAACAGTTATTTTTTGCAGTGTAGGACTCAACGTGAAGTAACAGATACCGTGCTAACTCTGCTGAATGAACGAGGCTTCGGCGGAGCGATCTTCTAAGTAAAATCCCAATTTCTTTTCCACGCTTCGACCGGAATCTTCTACACAAACTTTTCTATTTTATATTAGCAGAACTCATCTGGACTCTCTAAAAACTCTCGATCTTCTTCCCAAATAAAACTGTTCTTCATAGCTGATTAATTTCTGCAAGTTCATGTACAAAACATAAATCAAACTGTGATATTAAGGTATCATCTTCGACGAACTGTGTTCTATGTTTAGATTGATTTCTTCAACAGTGGTTACAGCATTATAAATTTTAATTCCTTAGCAAAACAATATGAACTGAACATAAGACAATAAAGTAATATTTCTGGTCAACATATATAATATGATTTATTGTACCTTATTTTATATAATGAAGCTCCAATTATTATCAAATAGAGTGCTGTTTGTCAATAAAAAATCTTTTGTTCAACCGTCAACAATACTTCCTGTCATCATTTCTAATCCTGGGTGAGTTTACTTGTTATTTCTTTTTCAGATATTTTTCATTCTGACTTATAATTTTCAACTCATCGTAAAGTTCAAAATGATATGAATTTAAGTATATCTTTTGATTATTAAACGTTAATCATAACTATTCTTTTTTATGTAATTAACAATTAAATAATGTTTAATTTTATCAGTATTCAAATTAAATTTAACTTCTAAAAATTTAATAAGATAAATTTTTAGTACTAGTTCAACATCGCATCTTGATGCTTACCAGTATACGAGAATGTCTTGCATTGACGAGGAGGGGTAGGATTTAGAGTAAATATTTATTCGATTTTCTGGCTTATTTTGATATATTCCGATCCCATAAGCGATTGATATATCAATAATTAAGCATTTTTATGATTTTCTGTTTGCTCTTTCTCCCGCGCCGATCCGTCATTACACACAGATTCCCAAGTTGTTATTTCAATAAAATAATATTAAATATTTATAAAAAGAAAAGAAATTCTATTCAAGAACATCAAGCAGAATATGTACTTTCAAATAATTTACAACAATTATGACATTTAATATTCTCTCAGAGAAAATAATCTCACTTAAATGTACAATATTAAGTAAGTGGAAATATCAAACTTATTAATGAAGCTTACATACTGGTTAATGTAAACGAGCAGGGAAGACCGAGCTATGCTCGGTCAAAATTAAATTTGAGTTCAAATATCATGACCCATGACCAAAATGACCCACTAATAAAATTTTCTCGAACATGTGACCTACCCCAACAGTCTTCTCGTGCCCAAAAACCACAGGAGGTAAAATTTAGTCTAAATATTCTGAGCCGTTTTTAAGATAAAATAGCTTGACCCATAATGACCCATGACCAAAATGACCCACTAATCGAATTTTCTCGGACACGTGACCTAGCCCTACAGTCTTCCCGTACCCGAAAACCATAGGATGCAAAATTTAGTGTAAATAGTCTGAGCCATTTTTAAGATAAAATAGCTTGACCCATAATGACCCATGACCAAAATGACCCACTAATTGAATTTTTTCGAACATGTGACCTAACCCAATAGTCTTCTCGTGCCCGAAAACCATAGGATGCAAAATTTAATCAAAATCGTTAGAGCCGTTTCTTAGATAAAATTAATTTGACCCGCGTTGACCCATAAATGACCCACTAATCGAAAGTTCTGGAACATGTGACCCAGCCCAATAGTCTTCTCGTGCCCGAAAATGGTCGGATACAAAATTTCGTCAAAATCGTTTGAACCGTTTTTTAGATACAATTAGCTTGACCATGACCCAAAATGACCCACTAATCGAATTTTCTCGAACATGTGACCTAGCCCAATGGTTTTCTGGTGCCTCAAAACAGTAGGATACAAAATTTCGTCAAAATCTTTAGAGCCGTTTTTAAGATAAAATTTGCATATATATATATATATATATATATATATATATATATATATATTGCATATATATATATATATATATATATTATTTTCTCGTTCTAGTATTTCGACTGTCAAAATTGCATCTAGCTAAAAATACTTTATTCTAAATTCATTCTCTTAAAAAAATGGCTCTGATCGCTGTTCTATTAAAATTACGCACTTTTGTTTCATTAAATAAATGCATCCTAGAATTCTTTCCAATTAATTCCAATTCTTTTAAACACCAATCTCCCAGCTAAAAATATTTTAACTCTCTTGAAATAACAACCTATATCTTTTTATTTTTTTTAATTTTTATTTTCCTATGTTTTCTGACAAAACAATATTCTTTCTCAAAATTATGAAAGCTAACTTCAGTCTCAATGTAAAATCTTATCTTGGCATCTTGCCCATTCTCGGTAAAACCTACGTATTTTTTTTTCTTCTTATTTATTCGAAGGAATTAGATTCTTCGGTACTGTTCTAGAAATATTTTTCCTGCATTTTTTCAGCCTACGGTCTGATAACGTCAATTTCATAACGCCAGAGAATTTAGTCCCGTAGATCTGATTGGTTGAAAGACTGTTTAATGAAACTGTATTCTGGGGCGTTAGATAATAGCTATACGCGGAGTTTTCCCGCGTAGCATCAGTTTTTATTCCTGGAGCCGGTTGTATATGTAACCCCGACGCGTACTTCACGACGATGGAATAAATCTCCTTGGCTGCAGATAGAAAAAACGACTGCCTGTAAGAACAAAATGTCTTCTTAAAATATTAAATTAATTCACCAAGTTTCTCCACGGTATTAAAATCATCATGTACGGAATTAGCATCGTAATTAGTAAAGCATTCCTTTGAATTCGAATAAAAAGTGAACTGTAACCGACTGCCTCTTATTTGCATTCTCTACGCACACTAGAAATTGGATTCTCGGCGCCCGACTACAAATTCCTCGGTGGAAACCCTTGCCCGGATAATGTGATCTACAAAAAATACAGTGATACAAGTGAAAACGTGACATATATATAACCACACACAAAATTTGCTCGTATTAGAATATATGATAATTTTCTTTTGTTACAAGTGATTTTTCTATTGTCATTTTTTACTTTTGTATAGTTATTTAGCAATATATTAGCAATTCCGAACAAACACAGTCTAAATAGATATGAAAGTTCATTCCCACATTTGCATTTAATTGCGAAATCCAGACCTAAAATTTAGTAGTGAGACCTCTTTTCAGTAGTGAAATGTATAATAAGCTTTTTGGGCTCTGGAAATTTTAGGAAAGTACTTTCATAATTCTGATTAATTAGTTTTTGGAAAATTTGAAAGGCATTTACAATTCAAAATAATAAAATTTCCTGAGGCCATTTTAATTGACCTCTGGCTGCTAACATCAAGTATTTGTAAACTTCATTCGGGCAATCTAATTCTAAAGTTTTATCTTTGACTAATATGACAATGCACTCATAACATTTTAATTTGTGTGAAACTTTATATGCAATATAACCAGCAATAAAAGTCAATACAGACATGGTTTCATTTTTTATCTCAATATCATCCCTGCTGTTAAACACATCGTAAAAAAAAAATCTGGTATGTTTAATTCTACAATTTCATAAACAGCTGTATTATAATTTAAATATTTTAATTGAAATTCTCTCTTTTGCTTTGAGTGTAAGCTAATTAAACTCAGAATTGCATATTAGCAGTTTTATTGCAGCTTACTGCAGCTTTATTGAAAAAATTAAATCTTTGACAATTAAAATAAAATGGTTGATTTTAACGAAAGATTATCGGGATCCGGATGAGTTCACTCCGGAAGTGTTATACACTTAGCACTATTATATATTGTAATTTACAACGCATACCCTATACGTAAAAAGTCTTATGTTCTGTATCAGGAAAGTATTTAGAAACTTTTTAAATAGATAAAACAAATATAGAATAAAAAGCAACTACTGAAAAGCGAAGAAAGTCATTTTAGGGTTTTCTATGATAATCTCAATCCTATTGAAATCCATTCAAGTGTAGCTCATTAGGGATTTCTAAATCATTTCTTCTTTTTCTTTCTCATGTAAAACATTAAAAAGTTAAAGGGCACTTTTCATTCCGTTGGGTTGGCAACATTATTTCAGCATAGATCGGCATTTTTATTGTAAGGGAAGAACGCCCATGCGAATCTTTAGATAATATTTTATGCTCTGAAAACGGAGTTTTTCTTCTCATTTTCTTTCTGTCTGTGAGAAACTTCCACCGCTTGGGAGAAAATTGAACATCGTTTTCTACAGATGAGTGGGAGTTTATCTCAAAATAAGTGAATTTCCCGACATAACTTGATATTAGTAAATAAGAAAGCCATAAGCGCCTGCTGTACAAAATGCTAGGAGGGGCAAGATTTTGGCAATAATACCATATGTACCAGTAGTTCGCTGCCAAGTCTGTTTTTTTTTTTTTTTTTTTTAATGGAGAATATACAAATGGAATAAACTAAACTAAGAGCTTTTTTTGTCAGACCCCAACATGCAAGACAATTTTTAAACATATCAACGTAATTATCAATGCATAAATGTAAGAAATAACACATTAACAAGTAATTAAAAAAATACTTTAAAGGATTGTTTCTTATTTTCGCGCTTATGTGGAAATCTTGTTCTGCTATCCCCACTAGCGTCTTACACGAATCAGATTATACCGACCCGAAACCAAAATTTTTATGTAAATTCAACCCGAAAACCTACTTTAATCCCATATTTTTATACATTAATCCATATTTTAATGCAATTATGAAAAAATACTATATTATATTTCTAATATCAATTTTATCTTTTATGTAGAAAAATACGCAAGCCCGCACACACACACACACACACACATATATATATATACTAGCTGAAGTACCCGGCGCGCGTTGTCCGTGATTTTAAGAATGTTTGTTTAGAAAAATCAATTTCAAAATTAAACATGCAGTATAAAAAACATAATAAAAGAAATAAGTCGAAATGTTATACACATGTATCAAATGAAAACCCAATCTAAAAAAAAATATATATTTATATATTAGACTCATCAGTTGTAAATCAGCTTGCTTTTTTTCATCATTGGAGCAATAAAATCTAAAAAGGAAAAATGTCAAACTGTCTTTGAACTGTACATGACGGAACGAACTGAAAACAATTACTTCAAAGCCCATTTCCTTCAACAGCGGTATCTATTGATTTGTACAATACAGCTTCTCCAGGTAACTCTTCTTGATTCTTTAAGTTCCTGTTGTTTACACTATAATTTTTAGAGCAAGAATCGCACGTTCGCAAAGCCATTTATGGTCTTTAAAATGTCGTCGAATACTTGGAAATACTTTCGCTTTGAGTTATTCAACAGACACAACTGTGTTACAAAATGTTTCTCTAATTTTAAACAGACCAGTTACTGGATGACGCGGTATTAATCCATTCCGAATATTTAGCAAATGGTCAGAAAATTGACCATCTAATATGTTTCTATGCCAGTTGAACTCTTATATTTGTAGTTAGTCGCAAATTGCGAACATGCCTCCAAAGATGTGACGATTTCAGGGATGCGTTAATTTCACCCGCCATTGTTCCTATTACTTCATCGGCAATATTTGTTGGAAATTTTCAGATATTGCAACAGTGACTGCATCCATTATTGAATCACTGCCTGTTAAAAATTGAAGTGTGTGATTGAAGGCCTGGAAAGAATTCTCGTGTGACATCCCATGCAATAGCCTGACATTTTATTTAAAAAAAAAAAAAAAAAAAAAAAAAACTGAAATCTTTATTTTAGTTTTTTATCAAGAACGAGGTCTGGGGGCCTAAAAATTTGTAAAAATTCTAATAATTCTAACCAGGAAACCACGCCATTAGTGTAATAATGAAAAACATCTAAATAAGCAGCAATCAAAAGGTCATTATGAAACGTGTTTTTTGAAGCATAAATCATTATCATAATCTCCCCGTTATCGAGATATAAAGTCTTAAAATTTGCTAATTTATTGATTTAATAGGAGGGAAGGAGGAGTCGATAGGATTGAAGGAAGAGTCGTTAACGTTTTCAACGTAACAACATCATCAAACTCCAGTCACTTGTCCATTCCCAGTTAAGTAAGCCGTAATACTCCGAAATGATTCGCTATGTTTGTAAAGTCTGGGTTAGTGCAAACTCGGTCACTTGCATTTGAAACGCCCTTGCAATTTTATTTTTTGCAGGAGGTTGATCATTGTAAATATTGCACTAGATTTAATTTCATGAAATTCTCTTGGTGCCACGATTTTCTACGCTTCAATAATTTTTTTGGTTCAGTGCCATATTTGTCAATAGCATTTTATTAAGGCTTCTTTCATTTTTATATTACTATATCTAACTATGTTTTGTATTTCATATTAATCTGATTATTAAAATTTCTGAATCAAAACACCTTTTTCCCTTAATTAAATAAGTAAATTAGCAAACTTTATGACTTTATATATCGATAACGAGGCGACGAGGACAAATGATTTATGTGTCAAAAAACACGTTTCATAATTCACTTTCGATTGCTGCTTACTTGGATTTTTTTCATTATTATACTATGGCGTGGTTTCATGGTAAGAATTTTTGTTATTTTATACACACACATATACATGAGGAATAGATTTAAAAATAGAGAAGAGGAATTCAGAGAACCTCAAAATGTTAAAATATGTCAATATTTCAATAATCGGGTTTTTATCATGATTCAATACGTTTTTCAAACTCATATGACATTATAGTCACCCGCTGTAGAGATGAGTTCGCGCTCTCTTTTCGGAGCCCAGGCCCGCCCGAGCCCGATGATTTTAAATCCAAGCCCGCCCGATCCCGAAACATTTTGTGTCATTAAAGCCCGAGCCCGATACCGAAAAAAATTGCATAATATTTAAAAATTGTTTTAAAAGTAATATCACATTTTTAAAAAACATCGTACATGAAAATAACTGTCCATCCGGTGCACATAATTAATTTTATGGAAATTTACATTCTATCTTATCAAAAGAGAAGTTTGGTATCAAATAAAAATATACTTCCTTAAAAGGATGAAAATATTTTTCTCTTCCAACAAGCAAATCTGATGGACACATTAACGAAGTGCGTTTTATAAAAAAATGAATAAAATTTGCAAAAATTACTATTTCTATGCAGAAGAATCGAACGACGTTTTATCTACCCTATATATATAAAATCCTAATGAAACGAATTTGTGAAACGATTTTATGAAACGAATTTATGAAACGATTTTATGAAACGACTGATTAAACGACTGATTATGTTTCAGGGGCTATTTTTAATAAAATATTAAACGCTTGATGGTGAAATTAATACCAATTGCCCATAAAAATCCGCGGATGTCAAAACTGGTAATAGAATTTTGAAATTGGAATTAGTTTTCGAGATATTAATTTTTTTCTAATTTTAATGACCTTTCTATAATGATGGCAACTAATTACTCAGTTTTTTTTGTGACAAAAAAGGGAAAAAATTCGAAAAGGATCCCGATAGGGATTATTGATTTCTTTTTATTCGTCATTTTCAAATTGAAATTGAATTTATCTTTTATTTCAATCGATAATGAAGACAAGATTGTGATTAAATTATGTTTTTCATGAAAATTTGAAAAAAAAAATCACATTTCTATCGTCAGGATTCAATTGTCTGTCAGCATTTAATTTAATTTATAAACTGAAAATATTTTGAATACATTCGTCCAAATGACGTAATTTATGTAAACACAAAAGAAAAGGGGGAGGGAAGGAATTAATAGTAATTTTTATTTATTGATATCATTATTTTTTTTGTAAAATTTAACTAAACGAATTTATAATTACGCCAAGCTTTTTAAAAAAGCTTCAAGACCCCTATAATAGAAAAGCACCAAAAGTTCATTGAATTTGTTTTCATAACTTTTGGCAACAAACATATGTATGTATATTAACGAATCTATTCGTCTTTGAAACTCGAATTACGCCAAACCTAAAAGCAAAGGATCCTATACTGGAAAAGTACCCGATTTTCTTATGGACAATATTCAAGTGACATAACATGGTGTAAAATTATCGCGGATAGCAAATTTGTTTAAATATCTCATCAATTGATGCCGAATAAATGCAGGCATGTGTGCACAAAATATTTCATTAATTTTGTATGATAAATCATTATTAGAAAATTCGTATATACATATTAATTAAAATAAATAATTTACATATTTAAAATAACATGAAAATATGCACGATGGTGCACTAAAATAAGAGAGAAAATTTAAACCTGTTACTGAAAATGTCTATAACATAGTACTTTTCAATACCGTGGTTCTTAAGCATTCACAAGCAGATGGAATTTTTCTCATCCTTAAACGCAAAGGAAGAATAGAATACAGATCGTTGTTATAAAAGTCCGGGAGGTAGCCACAATTTAAACCTAACCATTTTATACAAGCTGGTTTTCAAAGTGTAATTGATTTTAGTTATCAATCCCGAAAACAGTCGTCAGTTGTCGCAACAGCTGTGTATGAGGCCATGATAATTAAAAAAAATGCCCCATTAAAACGTTAAAAGCATGGCAATCCAATTACAGATTTACCAATATTTTTTAAACAAAGCACGCTGTCATGTCTTTAGAGGCCTCGAAGTCTGAGCGGGGGTTGGTGAGCGTAGCTCGCAGGGGGTAGGCCCCCTAGTATTTCCTATAAGAGGTGTACATCGTAACTTATAATCGATTCCTTAATTAAAACAATATTTCATTTATCTGAAAATCTGCTTAAATTAAAAATTTGACACCGGTATCTGAAAGATCCTATGCTTTTATAGGAAAAGTTGAAACACTCTTCGATTCCTTTCTATCGGAATAATAATATATGACAATTATATCTACTTACGAATGAAAGTGACTTCGTAAATGTGCAGAGCAGAGCTTTAGCGTCAGCAGAGTTCACAATTAAAAACATAATCACTAACGTTGTCTTCATATGAAGAGCGAGTATGACTTGCACACAATAGAAGACTAAAAATTTGCAAACCTAAGCTAATGCTGATTGACTAAGAATGAAAAAAAAATTTCATCTCGCATTAGATCTCTTAAAAAAAAAAAATAAATAAACGGTCCAATAAAAAAATACATCCTAATGTCACAAACGAAAATTTAGCAACAAATATTATTGGAGCCTGTTCGCATTGGCGCCATATCACCCAGTCGTCAGTCGCGTCGCAAATATCTTAAATTTTCTTTTAAAGTAACATTCTAATACTAGAAAAGAAAAATAAGATTCCTGTTTCCCCTTCTATTCATTCTGATCAAAATAACATTAAAATTACGTGAAATAGAATATGTAATTTTTTAGGAAAAAAAAGTTACTTTATTTTTTCTATATGAGAATAAATAAAATTGTCAATTTCAGAAAGAATGAGCCCGAGCCCGCCCGGGCCCGAAGGTTGGTATAAAAATCGAGCCCGAGCCCGTGTCAGGCCTGGGCTTGGGCTCGGGCTGAGCCCGTCTCATCTCTAACCTGCTGCCGTCATATTCACTTACTTTCTGTATAGTTACTCATATTGATACTCTCCTTGTATGATTGTCAAATATTTGAAAAAGTTCGTTAAACTCCCAATATGACGTCATATTCATTTTATTTTTAATTATTTTAATGATGAATAACAAGGACGGATCTAGAGAATCTTCAAGGGGTAGGGCCGATATTAGAAGTTTGTAGGTTCAAATCCGACACCTAGTTTGGGTCAGGTCGGGTTAACTTCTACTTTTTTGCTACGGGCCGGGTTCGGGTCGTGTTGACTTGTATGTTTTGTTTGCGGGTTGGGTTGACTTCTACTTTTTTCCTGCGTGTAGGGTTGAATTATATTATTTCGGTTAGGATCGGTTACGAGTTGAGTTTTCACTCTTGCGAGTCGTGTTCCAGTTGACCTGATTTTTCAAAAGAAAGTCTAAAATATTTTTTCCAATAAAATCTATTTACAGAAAAAGTTTTATAACGGACACTCCCAAATAGCGAAAAACTTTATTTAGGGAATTCTTTTTAAATCTTTTATATGCAGTGCTGTCCAAAAATTAAGGAGCAGTGCCCGGACGCTTTTGCTTTTTACACGGTTTGTCGAATATCTACTGAAATTCTTGTCAAAGTGTCCTTGGAATTCAAGGATGCAAAGCACATGTTTGACTTCAAGAACAGTAGAAACAGTATACTGCAATTAAAAAATTAATATATTGAATATTTGATGAGATAGGGGCATTTGTATGAAATAATTTATAACTGCGCATGCGTGAACTATACCACAGTTTTTTTTTCATGATTTGGTAGTCAATTCTATAGAGTAACTCATATAAAAAGACCAGCCAAATATTGTGAAAACTCAGAAAGATGCCAGCAATACAGTGAGCTAATTGACAAATTCGGGGGAAATCCCATTGGATTGGCATCGCCCCCCCCGATAATTTCCCGATGGGATTTCCCCCCTCACTACCGCGGTTGAAATAGCCCTTTGCGTAAGCCCTGTAACAAACGCCTCATCACAAAAAATAACATTGCTCAGCCTATCCAACAATAAAAGAGATACATCTGGCTGACTATGGACGATTTGGCAAGATTTCGCCAAATGGTGGAGTCAAATAGGAATCAACCTTAATTCAGAATTTATATTGCAAAGAAATACCCAGAGATATACTGGGGACTGTGAAATCACACTTATGATATTTTGACCCACTAAGAAAACATTAAAAAATAATACTAGAAAAAAATTAATAAAATGTTAGTTATGCGATTTTCCATCAGATGCGCATAAAAAGATTAATGAGGAAATCTTTATCCAATATATACAAGGTGATTATAATTAAAGTTCAACTTTCAAAAAGCTGTAAAAAAAGAAACACTGGTCAGAATGACCTGAAATTTGACCTGAATATACACAAAGAAAGGGGAAATTAAATGAAAAAAAAGTTTAAAATATTAGCTATAGATGACGTTTTACTCGTTATAATATACAAAATAAAAAACGCGTCATTCGCGCCACAAAATTGCATTTGTTATAAAAACGCGGAGTACCTGCTGTTTCCCTCATATTGCGTTTTAGAGGCTCGTGATGACTCTCTGAATGAAGGATCGCCCTCTGCTTGTGAAGCTGTTTTACAAGAACGGTGAGTGTACGGCAGTAGCTCTGAAGAAGTTTCGAACAGTAAAGGGTATGGAAAAAGGCCGTGGTCCGATGTCTGCCAAAGGTCTGGAGAATATGATTAAGAAATTCGAAGACACAAGTTTATTTGAAGTGGAATCTGGCAGAGGGAGGAGACCAATTGCTTCGAGGGCAGTAAAAGATGTGACCACAGATTTGTGGGAAAAGACGAGTAGTGGTATGGGAAGCTATACAATGCACGGGGAATTGCTCGATCCTTAGATATGCATTTGAGCACGGTGAATAAAATTTTACGAAACATCCTGCATTGCAATCTGTTCAAAATTACACATGTTCAGGAGATGCATCCTGCTGACCTGCTAGTACGACGAACTTTTACTCTATAATTTCTTGCTCGCATAGAAGTGGACAATGAATGGCCGTAGAACATTTTGTGAACAGACGAAACCCATTTCCATCTTCAAGGATATGTCAAAACTAAACATTTCGGAATATGGGGAACGGAAAATCCATTCGGACATTAACCAGTACCTCTTCATTCTACAAAATTAACTGTGGATGCATCGTTTATTATAGGGCCATTCTTTTTCGAGCAGATAGGTCCTGCGGGTCCCGTTACCTATACCGTCAATGGTGAACGCTATGAGACTGTTTCACGCAACCACGTCATTCCAGCACTTCAACATCGTACATGTGTGGGTAGCATAATTTTTATGCAAGATGCGCTCTTTCACACATTGCAAATCTAGTGAAAGCAGCTTCTCAAAATGGGGATTTCGGAAATGATAGAATTATCGGTCATCATTTTCCAACAGCCTGGCCACCAAGATCACCTGATCTTAATCCTTGTGATTTCTGTCTGTGGGGTTATCTGAAAAATATTGTATTCAGTGGTCCGATTGCCAATTTAGCTGAATTGAAGACGCACATTGCGCAACACATTCACAATATCACCACCACTGATACACTCCGATCTGTTGTGGAACCTGCTATTTCTCGGTTTCAATTTGTGGCAGAATATGGTGGACAGCATATTGAACATTTTTTTAGAAAGTCTCGCGACAGTTAAAAACCGATTCCATTGTTGCTTATTCTGCGGTTTTTTGGCGTCAGGGCAATTTAAAATCGATTTCATTGTTGCTTTTTCTGCAGTTTTTGGCTTCAGGACAGTTAAAAACCGATTTTTCCCATCCTATGTGGAAACACCTTGTCGTGATGGATGGGTTTTCCTCTAAGAGTGCCACAACTACTGAATGACTTGGAAGTCATTTTTTAAGTAAAAAACCAATACAGTCATGCACAGTGCCGTTCTTTTAACCTGCAATTCATGCAATAGCCGTCGAATTGGTATTCCAATGTCACAGGTAGCCGAATCCATTTACATTATCACGAGTAAAGCGCCATCTATTTCTAAAATTTAGAACAATTTTTTTCTTAGCCATACCATTTCCCCTTTCTTCGCGTAGATCCAGGTTGAATTTCAGGCCATTCTGACCAGTGGTTCTTTTTTAAAATTTTTTTTTTAATAGCCTATTGAAAGTTGAACTTTAATTATAATCACACTGTATATTTGACAATGTTGGAAACTTTTTCTGAAGATTTGTGCGAAATCTGTTAAGTGAGCTTAAAATGCGTTTGAAAAGTTTGTTGAAGAGATAGTTATACACATAGAGCATGAAGCATCATAAGTTAAATAAACGTCATAGAAAATAGCTCTTCTAATAGTAATTGGTGACAATGTGTAATGCATCTGTATTGTCTAGTGTTGCCCTGTGAAAAAAGTATAAATGTTACATTCCATATTTTCAATGAAGAACATGCCGCATAGTAAGCTTTAGTAATATATAAAAATTTCGTAGCACTTCTAATAACATAATGCCATTAAAATTTATTTTGTGTAACTACCGCCTATAGACGGTAGTGTAACCGAATTCTTTTGTGCGTCCCTGTACATGAACTATAAATGTACATTATCTAAAACACTCTTCAATAAAAACATGCTGTAGGTGACTGTAATTTTCAAACACGTGATCATAAAAAGAAAATCAGAACTAAAAATCGTCTCCACGGGGAATTTAAGGGGGAGGGGGTAGTAACCACAGGCAAAAAATCCTTAATTCCTACTTGTTTTAGTGTTTAATTATTTTAAAGTCAATAAAAAACAATGAATTTTACTTTTTTAATGTACTTTTTGGGTCTGTTCACGCATAACTTTCGTAAATGTGCACAGATTTTGATAATTTAACCGACTTAAAAAAAAAAGGAGGATGTTATTAATTTGACCCGTATATATGTATTTTTTGGCTCTGTTCAAACATAACTTTCGTAAATGTGCACAGATTTTAATATACATATATATATATATATATATATATATATATATATATTAAAGTGGAATGCACCCTGGTGGTCCCATTTGAATTTCGTCAAAATCTGATGATTAAAACAAATTTGTTTTTATAAAAACGTAAAAATTCAACGCTTTAACTCAAAGTGAGATTGCGATAACTCCCGGAAAAATGCACCGATTGTTATATATCTATCTATTCATTGTTGGATTTTTCATACATTAGTACGTGAAAAAATTTGCAACAATATGTAAGGATAATAAATTAGAAACAAAGTCAGTTTTGCTTTTTTTAACACTTTCCAACCTAGTTGAAAAGTGTTTATGACTTCGGTTTGTCTGGCCGTATGGCCGTCTGCCTTCTGCCGTCTACCGTCTGCCCGTGCTCTAACTCCCCTAAATATGCTCCGATTGCCTTGCAATTTTTATATGTTATTGTCGTTATCTATAGCATGTTCCCTATTTAAACTGCAGTGTGTAGCACTTATGGTTTTTTTACAGGGACACTCAAAAGAATTCCGTTACATTACGGTCTATGGGGAAAAATCATTTGCGGTTTATTTTAATAATGTTACACAATTTCAAACACATTGTAATTGATATATATCACGAAGGTGCATTACAAGAAGCTTAATATGGAATAGGGTGTGCATAGCACTTATAGTTACTTTACAGGGACAGTCAAAAGAATTCCGTTACATTACGTCGATGGAGAAAAATCGTTTGCCGTTTAATTAAATAATGTTTCACTATTTTAAACGCATTGAAATTGATATATATCACTAAGGTGCATTACAAGAGGCTTACTAGAGAATATTGTGTGTATAGCAGTCATCGTTCATTTATAGGGACACACAAAAGAATTCTCTGCTCTCTGTTAACAATAATTCCTGGAAGTGCGTTTTAAGTTGCTGAACGTGATTTTAAATTTAACTCACTTTTTGTCTATTACTTGGTGTGTATAAATTCTGTAGATCATATACAGGGAAGCACAAAAGTTCGCGAACGCATTTCCGTAGTATTTAACTCCAGAAGAAGAATTTTAAACTGTGCTAAGCGTTTCCTAACTAAACTAAAATTTAGCATCCTATGTAGTATATATACAAATCTATAGATCATATACAGGGCGGAATAAAAGTATTCGGATATTTTTCCGAATATTGTATATGTTGGGAATATATGTTGGAAATTCCTGAAATTACGTTTTTAAATATGTTATGAATTTTCCAAATTGTTTACTTAGATGTTATCTTTCAGCTTATTAAACGGTAATGATTTGTAAAATTGTTTTGGAAGCGTTGGAAAGTGTTACATAATCTATGCTTGACGCATGTTTTTTCGTTCTTGTTTTTAATTGTATTATTTAATCATCAGAAAAAAAGGAACATTTATTTAACTAAATTTCAAAATTAGGGAGAGACATTTTGCCTAAGACTAGCAACAATCCTTACTAATTTCACTAATTGAAAAAAAAAAATGCAGAAAACTCTCATCTACTGATTAAAAAGCTTTCACCCTATTTTCACTTATTAAACATGAATGTGACCTCATTATTAGAATAATCAACTTAATGGAGAAAAAAACTGCATAACAGTGATACTTTATAAGGATTACCAGATAGAAACTTTTCGGTCAAGTGATAATCCTTAAGTTATTACTTTTGATTGTTATTTACTTTTTTTCTAGTATTCTCGTTGAAAGTCACAAGTTTTCACACTTCTGCGAATTCGACCGCTTCGGTCAAGTCTTTGGGTTGGGAACTCATAACCCGATTTAAAAGGGAAAAATTTATACGGCCTTTTCACCCTTTTATCGAGGCAACCTTGAGTTGCCAAAACGTCTTCGTCAAAAAACACTAAAAAGTGCTTTACTTCCGACTATGTTCGGTGCGTGACTGTAATACAGATTTAATTGTCACTCAATTTTTGATTCCTCTGAAGTTTATTCTAGAAAATGAACCAATTTAATTGCATTTATCAAAATCATATTGCTTTGTTCTTTATCATTATGTTCTCGAAAGTTAACTACTAGACTACCGATTACATTTTATTGCTCGTGTGCTTTTTATGTGTCTTTATATTTCATTTTTGTTCTTCAGAACTATATAAAAAAAGCAATGAATGAAAAAAAAAAATATATGGCATCACCCGCACTCGACATTCCGAACATTTTACAGAATGTTATACGTTCAAATAAGTAGCGATATAAAAATAAATAAAAACTTGGTTCCTGATTTTATAAAGATGGAATGTTTCCACTGGTTAAAAATGACCTCATGTTCTAAAGAAAACGCCCACTTTCATTCATAAAAGTGAAACATTTTTCTAAAATTATGACGTAATTTTGAATGACTTTTCATTCCGCACGAACTGATATTAAAGCCTGTAAATTAAAATAAATAATGAAATTGAGTTTGCATAGCCATGCTAATGGGAGTTTTCAGTTGCTTTAAATTTGGATATTTCGCCATTTTTTTTCCTCAATAAAGTGCAATATTTAAAGGGTCTAGCCGGATAAGCATAGCAAAATGGCTTCCACGGCCGATGTTTGAAATAACATGTATGGTCATAAAGCATACCATGAGAATATAATATAGAGTGTTTTTAGCACCTGACCTTGAACTGTCATTAAGATAATCGGGGAATTATGCGCCGGCGCGGCGCCCCTATTTTTCAAATACGTTTTTCTCAAAAAGTATTCAAGCTAAAAAATTGAAACCAACACCAATTATTGAAAAATATATTAGTTTATATTATATATTTTTTCACATTTTTACACAATTTTTGACATTGAAAAGTAAAGAAAAATATTTTTAAAAAAATTATTAATATAGTAATATTATATTTACACCAACCAAAAAATTACAGAATAATGCTCAAAGTATGCACTTTAAGCAAAACAAATTTCGTTAAAATCGACGATGCGCTTTTTGAGTTATAACAGAAATAATGCTAACAACCTGTTAGAATTTTCCTATCTTTTCTTGTTTGAATTTGTACAATTACGCGCGTATTATTGTTACTGCAAAACAAATACAATAAGTGGGTTGTAAGTACATACGTAATAGTCTGTAAATAGTTAGATATCACGCTCGTGTAACCCATTCGGGACCATGGGTGCATATATGCACCCTCAAAAAGACCATACAGAATTTGTTTTAGGCACCAGTAAAAAATATAAGTAATATTTGCTTTCTCTAATTAGAGCATTTTTGTGATAGTTTAAGTAAAGGTAGCTTTTTTTTTAAAAAGTGGTGCCAACCGAATAACATTTGTGTAAAAGCCGCCGGTCCCGAAGGGGTTAATAGAAAATGACACAACTCAAAAGTAACAAATTTTCAGTACAGCTGTTTTAAAAATTTTTAATTAAACAATCTTTTGTTCATTAATAAAAGATTCTTAAGTATACTTTTTTCCTGTGATTTTTTTAGGTTAATAGATTAATTGTCTGAGTGCAACGAAGACTCATACACAGCGCAGTATTACTTTGCCCCATATATAGGTACGATGGATATTAAAACCTTTCGTCAAGCATAACTCAAAAAATATTTAACGGATTTCGTTCAAATTTTTACAGCAGGTACCTATAAAGGTGACAACGTCGTCTATTTATTACCAAGAATAAGTGTCAAACCGTTTGGAAATTATATTAAAAAAAATAGATAAAAAAGCACAATTAAAAGTACATACGTCACTAAATTTTGTGCGTACGTCATTTTCACCGGCGGGAGATTTTCGTAGACAATCGGAATTGAAAAGTTCATGGAATACATGGAGCAAAAAAATATGCAAGCACTAATATTCAGCACAGTAAAATATATTTCAATTTAATAAAAATGGAAAGTTAATCTGGAATTTTTTCTGTTTGAAAAGTATTAGAGATTAGTAAGAGTAGTATTAGTATTAGAGATTTGGCGTAAATCACACCATTAGCAGCTTTTTTATTTCGCGTGTGTATGTTAGGAACAATTCTTTGATGTTTAAATAAAAGGTTTCGATTTGTGGCATTATTTCTTATTTTCTTTTCCTTTTTAGTATTTTAAATGGAATTAGTGAAAGGCGTGTATTTTAAATTAAATGAGTGAAAGACGTGTATTTTTAATGTATGTATTTCAAATGAAATCAGTGAAAGATTTATATTTAAATGAAATGAATGCAATATGAAGATGTTATGAGAAAAATATTTGGCGATTTATCAACTGCGCCAAGTTAACATAAAAGTACCAATACATATGTGGGTGTGGTATTATTCTTGAGAAGATGGTTGAAATATATTATTTTATGATCGTGTTTAATTAGTACAATTGCAGTTAGGTTATTTGCAATAACCCTTTCTTTTAGATATTTAAAAGAATTCTTTAAGGTCACTGAGAAAATATATAACTAAAAAGGATCTCACCCAAAACAGTCGTATGTTGAAAAGATGGAGACATGAAGAAGACTTGAATCATAAATAAAGTTCTTTATTAATTCCGGGTGAATCCAAGCGTTTACCCCTGCTTGGCGTGCTAGCGCGCGCGATAGCGGACTGACTCTTGCAACCCTCATCATTTCTCAATCGTGCCAAATCTTCGATAGTTAGCCAGATGTAGCTCTTTTATTGTTGGAAAGGCTGAGCAATGATATTTTTTGTGATGACGCGTTTGTTACGTATGACGTATTTGTTACGTCATCAAATGATTATTCGACTTTTATTTGTATTTTAATGATATTTAACGATTTATTAGTTATTTAAAACATTTTTTTTTTTTTTATATACAGTTAAATAACACTTACATCATTAAATGATTATGTCATGATATTCATCATCTGCTTCTTTATTTAAATCTTGATTTTTTTTTTAAATTTATGTATGTGAGTAGCTACTCTTGTTACTTTAGAACAGTGTGAATTAATTGATTGCAGTTTTCATGGAAGTCTCATGTTCGGGAAGCGATCATACATGCGGTATAGTGATCGCCACATTTACAAATTTCGTGAATTTTTGTGATCTCTATACAACGAGGTTGCTGCATCCAGAGATGTTTATTTTTCGGTTTCATGTTCGCAAGCGATCATACGTGCGGTACAGTGATCGCGGCATTAACGAATTTCGTGTTTTTCTTGGGATTCCGATACGACGAGGTTGCTGCATCCAGTGATGTTTTTTTTCGGTTTCATGTTTGCGAAGCGATCATACGTGCGGTACAGTGATCGCGGCATTAACGAATTTCGTGTTTTTCTTGGGATTCCGATACGACGAGGTTGCTGTATCCAGTGATGTTTTTTTTCGGTTTCGTGTTCGCGAAGCGAACATACGTGCGGCACAGTGATCGCGGCATTAACGAATTTCGTGTATTTCGTGGGATTCCGATACGACGAGGTTGCTGCATCCAGTGATGTTTTTTTTTCGGTTTCATGTTCGCGAAGCGATCATACGTGCGGTACAGTGATCGCGGCATTAACGAATTTCGTGTTTTTCTTGGGATTCCGATACGACGAGGTTGCTGTATCCAGTGATGTTTTTTTTTTCGGTTTCATGTTCGCGAAGCGATCATACGTGCGGTACAGTGATCGCGGCATTAACGAATTTCGTGTATTTCGTGGGATTCCGATACGACGAGGTTGCTGTATCCAGTGATGTTTTTTTTCGGTTTCATGTTCGCGAAGCGATCATACGTGCGGTACAGTGATCGCGGCATTAACGAATTTCGTGTTTTTCTTGGGATTCCGATACGACGAGGTTACTGTATCCAGTGATGTTTTTTTTTCGGTTTCATGTTCGCCAAGCGATCATACGTCTTTTGTCCAAATTGTTTTGAACGAATAAAATTTTACTCTCGTATAAATGCAATCTATTTTTCAGGGACCTTTTTATTGCTAAATCCATTACTTTTCCTATGTGTAACTATTTAAAAATTAAGAATGGCAACATTTTACCACTTGCTTATTGTGGGTTACAATACGATAAATGTAAGTAAACAATTTAGAAATCGCCAATGTGGCATCATTTTTTAAAAGCGCTAAATGGTGGCTTGAGTAAGGATTAGGTCGAGATCATTGGTTCTCTTTTATTTTTCATAAATGTATTTTGATGTTATTTTGCTGTTTAAAGGTTTAGATTAATTATTTTTGCTTTTATTTTGATTCTCGCGATTTCAATTTGCGTGGTTTTCGGAACACTCCGCACAAAAGCAGGTGAGTTTAATTCTTACCTAGCCATTCCAAAATGTGGATTTTTTTTTTTTTTAAACAAAAAATCTGTGTTTTTAAAAACGTTATTTTGACATTATTTTGCTTTTAAATCTTTTAAAATATGTATTTTTGCTTTATTTTGATTATCGCCATTTCAATTTGCACGCTTTTGCCTGTTGTCTTCTGGAGGTTGCCACTCCGGGAGACAACAGGCAGAAACGCACAAATTTGGCAATTTTTGAAAACGCGCCAAGCAGTGGTAAACCCTTAGATCGCACCTTAATTTCTTTCAAAGAAGAAGAAATATATTCCTTCCAATTGGCCACCATGAGAACGGTAAAACCCATCCTGGTTTTTATTTTATTTTACACGAAGACTTCGTCGTTCTGCAGGGCATCATCCATTAAGATTTTTAACTTGAAAAAATAAAATGGCACAAAATAAAAAAAGAAGTAACACGTCCAATTCCGGCGACTCCCATCAGACAAACTGCCTCAAAAAGTAACGGAAAAATTATATATCAAGCAGGGCGGTCGCTCTGCCAAGCCAAGCTTTTAAAAAAAAAAAAAAAAAAAAAAAAAAAAAAAAAAAAAAAAAAAAAAACGCCACACAAACAACACCAAGAACTGAACTAGACCGCTACTGCTTATTTACAGGAATCAACTTCGCAATGTTAAATCGACAAAACATGCCAGATTAAAATATCAGATATATAATAAACCAAGCGTCGCAGAAATAAAAAACGAAAACTAGAAGAATCTAATGAAGAATTTCTTCAATTTAAGACCAAACTCATCTTCATAAGTGATTTATAAACAGAGATATAGATTTTTTTTAAAAACGTCGAGTTACTTAAAATGATCACTTTTTTCTTCGTCAAACTTTTTTTTTCAAACAACCTACAGACCTTAATATTCGGCAGAATAAAAAAAGAATTGCATTTTTGGACAAGTAATTACGTAATCTGTGTGCTTTTATAAAATTCAGTGTAAAAAAATATTATTTTCTATCCTTAATTAGCAAAAAACTGTTAATTAACTTGGCGATTAATAAATTATGCCAAAACAGATACAAAACCCGCCAACGACCATGTACCATAATATCTCTATAATAAAACCGTATGTCATGTGACTGTCCTCAACAGTTCCGGGATGCCGCTTCACTGTTTCATATGCCAGGCAGCCATTTTTATTCAAAATTATTTTTTCTAATAAAACTGCATAAAAGTTACATTTTTAGAAAGATCGTTCAAAATAAATTAATATTTGAGAGATGACTTACGTTCAATTATGTATACATTCTGCAATAACTTCAGTTTCAATTAGGTTCGCTGTTCAAATTCTCTATCCATGAAAGTAAACAACAACAACAAAAAAAAGATTCATTCGTTGTGAACGTTTAAAATATTAAACCATGAATTTTTGGACCGCTGCCTGGTGTAAAAAAAAAATAATCAGCACCAGTGAGACAGTCAAAGTTTACCATAATTCTGTTCCATACAACTCAACTTCCTTCGGATCTTTTCTTGATGTAAGTTGAACTCCGTGGTTGAACTCATGTAATAATATTTAATGGATCAAATTTCGAAACAAATTGTCAGCTTTTATTTTTCGTGTGTATTAATTAGAAACGATATTTTAATTTTGAAATCAAATGTTTTGATTTATGATAATATTTCTTATTTATCTATTTTCTATTTTAAAGAAAAATGTGAACGTCATGTATTTTAAATTGGAACAGCTGTCACGGACGCACCAGGGTTGGCGGAATTTTTGTTTTGCGCCATTTTGGCGAGAAAATCCCATTTTCAGGTACCTATTAGAGATTACTAAAACAGCATATACTTTTATTTTATTATGAAATAGTTTATTTTATATTAAAAACACACACACAATGATTAATTTATTATAAAGTGGGTTAAGCGGTTTTTGTCAAGAAAGATGAAATACATAACAACAAAAAATATGCGAAATGCCACCACGATCGCAAAAGTTCTTGATTTGTCTATTAGATTTTTCCGGTTTGGCGAAGGATTAAGGAAAAAAATAAATTATGAATAAAAATAATTTGTTACAATGCTTAACATACATTTAAGGGCGACCAAACTGGTCGCCAGTGGCGGCTAGTCTATATAATATAATAAAACCGTAAGTCATGTGACTGTCATCAACAGTTCCGGGATGTCCGTTTCACTTTTTCATATGCCAGGCGGCCATTTTTATTCAAAATTATTTTTGCAAATAAAACTGCATAAAAATTACATTTTTAGAAAGATCGTTCAAAATAAATTAATATTTGAGAGATGACTTACGTTCAATTATGTATACATTCTGCAATAACTTCAGTTTAAATTAGGTTCGCAGTTAAAATTCTCTATATATGAAAGTAAACAAAGAAAAAAGATTCATTCGTTGTGAATGTTTAAAATATTAAACCATGAATTTTTGGATCGCTGCCTGGCGTAAAAAAAATAATCCGCACCAGTGAGACAGTCAAAGTTTACCTTAATTCTGTTCCATACAACTCAACTTCCGGATCTTTTTTGACGTAAGTTGAACTCATGTAATAATATTTAATGGATCAAATTTCGAAAATAATTGTCAGCTTTTATTTTTTGCGCGTGCAAATTAGAAACGATACTTTAATTTGAAATCAAATGTTTTGATTTATGATAATTATTATTTTTCTATTTTCTATTTTAAATGAAAAATGTGAACGTCATGTATTTTAAATTGAAACAGCTGTCACGGACGCACCGGGGCTGGCGCGATTTTTGTTTTGCGCCAAATATGTTTAAGAATCTCCGCATTAGCGAACATATTGCAAGTGATAAGCAAACGGACATGAAGCATAAATTCTTAAGTGCGTTAAGCAGTTTTTGTCAAGAAAGATGAAATACATAACAACAAAAAATATGCGAAATGCTACCGCGATCGCAAAAGTTCTTGATTTATCTATTAGATTTTTCCAGTTATGCGAGGGATTAAGGAAAAAAATAAATTATGAATAAAAATAATTTGTTACAATACTTAACATACATTTAAGGGCGACCAAACTGGTCGCCAGTGGCGGCTAGTCTCTATAATAAAACCGTAAGTCATGTGACTGTCATCAACAATTCCGGAATGCCCGCTTCACTTTTTCATATGCCAGGCGGCCATTTTTATTCAAAATTATTTTTTCGAATAAAACTTAATAAATGTTACATTTTTAGAAAGATCGTTCAAAATAAATTAATATTTGAGAGATGACTTACGTTCAATTATGTATATATTCTTCAATAACTTCAGTTGAAATTAGCCTCGCAGTTCAAATTCTCTATCCATGAAAGTAAACAAACAAACAAACAAAAAAAAAAAAAAAAAAAAAAAAAAAAGATTCATTCGTCGTGAAGGTTTAAAACATTAAACCATTAAACAATGGAGATAATCGTTCGTAAAGTAAGTTTTCCGTGAAAAATTTTTTGGAGCGCTGCCTGGTTTCAAAAAAATAATTCCTACCAGTGACACAATCAAAGTTTACCATAATTATGTGCTATACAACTCAACTTCATTCTTTATCTTTTCTTGATGTAAGCTGAATGTAAACAAATACAACACCTGTAATGATATTTAATGAATCAAATTTCGAAACAAATTGTCAGTTAATTTGGTATTTATGTATTATACGTGCAAGGAAGAGAGACCACTGAAAATGATTGTTAATCACCAATCATATTTACCATTATTAATGACCAATCGCTTTCAAAACAGTAATTTAATATACATTTACAAAATACATAACATCATTAAGTACTTTTGTGTTATTTGGGCGCAAATCTCGCCAATAGCATATTTAAAATCGCCAATACCAGCTTTTATTTTTCGCGTGTGCAAATTAGAAACGATACTTTGATTTTGAAATCAAATGTTCTGATGGAACAGCTGTCGTAGACGCACCGAGGCACTATATTAACTATAGAGTTGCAATATAGAGAGAAAAAACGGGTTGCTGTAATTAGAATTATAGGCGGTAATGTTGGCGTGGCGTATTTACAAGTTACGGATCTTAATAGTCAGTAGACATTAAGCAGAAATGCCAAAATAAGGGAATTATGCAGTTATGAAAACTCCTGAACTATATCAAAATAGGAGAGCAGAGAAAAACAGAGTCGAACAGAGACCGGCATCTAGAAGGAAGTTCGTGAATTTTAATCAGATTCTACGCCACGGGTCAAAAGTGCTGATAGCAAATATGGTTTAAAAGGAATATGATTATCAAAACTGGCTTCCAAAAGTTCAATGTTTCACCAAACCATACTCGAAAATTACGTGTTATAATATGCACCCCGATTATGTCACATTATTCAAGACGTTTTAAATGAGAATAATGATAGATTTTCTAATCTTCCGAAATCAAGTCTACAGCCAAAGTTAGCGAGAAACAAACAAACAAACAAAAGAATATTGGCAACAATATGGTTCAGTGTAAATGTGGATATCATTAAAGACTTTCACAAAACAGACTTCAATGCACCAAATCGTATTAACTAAAATACGCAATTTGGCAATGGATCCAATTACGGAAAACTACTTAATATGTTTAAGAATCTCCTCATTAGCAAACATATTGCGACTGATAAGCAAACGGATATGAAGCATAAACGCTTAAGTTGGTTAAGCGGTTTTTGTCAAGAAAGACGAAATACATAACAACAAAAAATATGCGAAATGCTACCATGATCGCAAAAGTTTCTGATTTGTCTATTAGAATCTTCCGGTTTGGCAAAGGATTACGGAAAAAAATAAATTATGAATAAAAGTAACGTGTTACAGTGCTTAACATACATTTAAGGGAGACCAAACTGGTCGCCAGTGGCGGCTAGTCTGTATTATAATAGCACAAATCAGTTACAAGTTATAACAACATCAAATTTCATCTGCAAGTCAGCCATTTTCTTCTGAAGATATTTAAAAAAATAATAAAACTTCATAATTATAAGAACACACATTTTATCAAACAATTAAATATGACTGCAAACTGTGGCAGATGACTGTTTCCAACAAGAATAAGTATGAGAAATTCCCGTAAAGCGTATCGATCTGGGTGGCTCAGTCGCAGAGAGTCGGCACGGTATGCCTAAGGTCCAAGGTTCGAGTCCTGGCCCAGGTCAATTTTTCACTCGTGTTTGTTTAGTGCATTTAATTGTCCGATAAAATGCGTGTTCTTAAAATATTGTAAAATAAAGTAATCAGACGTAGTGTTTATGCTTTAAAAAATATTTTAAATATATAATATACGTTTTTGAAAGATCTTTAAAAATAAATTAGTTTTTGAGGGAAGATGTACCTTCTAAAATGTATACATTAAGAGTTATCGGTATTTAAAATTTCTTTCCAAACGTAAACAAAATTTTTGAAATGAATTAAATGTGATTCATTTATTTCTAAAAAAAAAAAAAAAAAAAAAAAAAAAAAAAAAAAAAAAAAACACGGTAAAGGACAGGCATTTTGTTCGCAGGAATACCTTTCACGTCATTTTTCTATAAATTAATGAAATCCAGTTGTTAAATTATTTTTGTTTTAGAAGTGAAATTTCCATTTAAATTTATTGTAACAGTACAATGTTTAATTGAATAAAATAATGTAAATCTAAGAAATTGCTAAGAAATTCCAAACATGCACATGGCAATGCAAATAAATAAATAAATAAATAAATAAACAAAAAATAAATACATAGATAAATAAATAAATAAATAAATAAAAATCAGCTTTCATAAATTCTAAAAATTGTTCATATATCTCAATTACAATCTAAAGGAGGGTTTATTTTTATATTATTCTACATATAATAGTAATTTCAGCAAATATATTAAATTCCAATGCGATCTGTTTTAAACTTTAAGATAGTTTATAACACATGATAAAAAATTTATAAAAAAGAATGGCGCGTCATAGTTCGGGGAGAGGATGGGGAGGAGCGTGAACAAAATTAGGAAGTATAATAAGGCTATCTGTTTGAAACTTTACGATATTTTATAACACATAACATAAATTTTAAAAATAAAGCTGCGTCAAAAATTATAGGGAGGGGCGGAGCGCGTTTTGCCTACACAAGGGGGGGGGACACTTTTCTAAATTTTAACGATATCCGTCATGTCACATATCGTTACAAAGGACTGTGACCACTTATTCATGTTATGCACCACAGGTGAAACCCCCACATTTTGCGCCCCCCCGACACTAATCATGTGATATATTGTTCGAAAGGCCTGTGACCGCTTATTCATATAATGTATCTTCGGGGTCCATCCTCCCACTTTCACCCCCCCCCCAAAGGGGGCACTTTTCTAAATTTTGCCGGCACCTCTCATGTGATATATCGTTGGAAAGGTCTGTGAATGCTTAATCAAATTTTGCAGGTGGGGGGGGGGGGTATTTTCTGAATTTTGCACATATCCCTCATGTGATACATCTTTGGAAAAGTCTGTGAGCGCCTAATCTTATTACGCATCTCCGGTGTTCATCCCCCACTTTGCTCCCCAAACGCGATTAGCTTTCACCACCAGTGGGCGCTTTCCTATCTCTGTTTCTATGGGTCGGATCACGACGGGGTATGGCTCATTCGACTCGACATCTATAGAGCTTTCCAATTTTAGTTCGTTTTTTCACCACCAAGGGGCACTTTCCTATCTCTGGTTCTATGGGCTAGATCACGACGGGGTATAGCTCATATTCGACTCGACATCTATAGCCTTAACGATTTCAGTGCCCGAGGTTTGTATAGAACAGATTGCGCTACCTGGTGGTGGAAGATAGAACTTGAGCGTGCGCAGCACGACTGCTATACGGTGCCGAAGGCAGCCGTTTCCCGTGTCGGAAGTTCGTTTGTTTAGATGTTTATACAATTCGATGTGCAAATTAAGGGATTATCCGGTGCAGAAAGCAGCGTGGAACCAGGTCGGAGGTTCGTGGTTTATCTTATTCGAGGTTTTAAAAGGATTGAGGCCCCGGTGTAAATTAGGTGTAAACAAATAAAAATTATAAGTAAAATACTTAAAAATTTTACGAATATTTAAAATCTAAAATATTTATACTTAAGATTTGCCACGTCCCGATTAGTAATCTTTGTATGCATGATTTTATTGTACTGAAATGTAAAATTGAGTTATATCTGTCTATATACATCACTGTTGCAACATGTGCAGCAAATTTTTCATTCAGAATGCTAGCACATTCTGAGGACAAATATTCCCCTTATTTAATGACATAATAAATAAGACAAATATTACTATTCAAAAATATTAGTAGTAGCATTCTGAATAATATCCCGTCAAACTGATAACATTGATATACATATCTTTCTGATGTTTGCCATCTCTAAGACCACGAATGGTGCGTGTTTTCAGCATCCATGTTCTAACAAATAAATTAAACACATGTAAATTGTCAAAGGCTTCGCGGGCCACAGATAAGTTGTCGGCGGGCCACGTGTTTGACATGCCTGGTCTAAGTATTAAAGATTTAGCTCATAAGACTAAGTTATGTCAGCGTTCTCCTGCACGCTGTCTTCTTATGACTTGAACTAATAAAAATTAAATGCATTTGATTTAAAAAAAAAATTAAAAGAGTAGAGTTGTGCAGTCCTGGATGAAAAAAGTTATCACTCCCTACTAGAGCTTTACAAATTTGATAAAATTTGGTAGCCAGCAAAAAATTCTAGCCGCTAGTAAAAATAATACCCACCCACCTCCCTCAACACAGATTTCCAAAAAGCACAATTTTTTTTTATGAATTAATTGAGAAAAAATAATAAGCATAGTTTAGGTTTATTTGTTACATAGTTTAGAACAATTACACAATTTAGAAAGATAATATAAAACAAGTTTTCTAATGAAATTTATCAAAATTATTTATCTATTAAAAAAATAAATAAATAAATAAATAAAAAAGAGAGAGAGAGAAATTTTGTAAAAGCTAGATTAACCGACATGTTGGCGAAATGCTGATTGCCGAAGGCTTCAAATGTCCGGATAGTTGAGTGATACAAAATCTATAGTGAAGCAGGAAAACAATTCCTGCCTATTTTCCTGTCAAAGTCAGTCAAATGATTGTTTTTTTTTTTTGCATTTGTTGAACTAATTTTTACCAGATTAAAAATGACGAAAAAGAGAAAAACTACCGTTTGTACTGATTTCATATGTCAATTTCTGTACAAAAAATTACAATAATAATAAAAATGTCAGATTAAACAACTTGGTGACCAGATAGAAAAGGCTTGGCGACCTCATTTGTCAAGCCGTGCCTCTTATTAACTCTGCAGAAAATAATCGCATGTATGATATAGGTATCCCAATTGACTGGAAATAATATCTTCTATCTGAGTTAAAGGTATTTTGAGGAAATTAAAGTTAAAGACCATGTTTTTTTTTTTTTTTTTTTTTGCTTTATAAGACGATTTCTCATCCGACGTCAATTTTTTAATTCGGCTTTTTTTCATATCTGATAATTTGCATCTATCCTTTTTGTAACTTTAACATTTTTGTAACGATTTTATGCATTTCTACTGCCTATTCAAAGAAAAATTCTTCTAACGTTACAGAATTTCGTTAAAAACGCTTAAAAAATTATTCTAAAGTTACAGAATTTCGTTAAAAACGCTTAAAAAAATAAAGTGACGACGCCAAGAGGTCCATTCTCGACCGAAAACAACAACCATTTTCCCAATGGTTAACAAGAATTTTTTTTTAAAGTTTCTTCTCCCATATAGATAATTATATCCGATTTAATTAAGTCGTGATGCGCTCATGAATCTCTTAAGTAAATTATATCTGAGAATAATAACTAATATGTACGAAAATCTGTAATTTTAATTCTTGTGTGCAGAAGCTCAAGTAAAATATTGTTATCTTTCCATAATAAAATTACCATTAAAAATGGGGATATTTGAATTCAAATAGCAACTCTATGGCGGATGCCCCAAAGTTAATCAAAGTTAATTAAAACAAGATGTATTTAGTCTGATATAATTATCTATTTTGAGATATAAGAAAATATTTCTTACGTTTTCCTGCATTCTTAATTGAGAAATAAAATCATTTAATTACACTTATCTAAATACTTTTTTAATATCACTTCAATTAACACACACTTATTTATAACGGTGTTGTACTATTTTAAAATTTAATGAAATTTTAATAATGATGTTTAACTGTAATTTTTAAAAAGTGTTTAGGAGTTTATTTTCTCAGAATTGCTACCGAATTAAAATATATTATTAATGTACAATAAAGCATGTTCTTTATTAAAATGATCACTGTAAATTCTATATTTTCTTTTACTGCGACAAAAAATATTTCAATACTTTATGGGTGGTTGCTGTGTGAAAGGTGATTTTAATTTATATATTCAAGCTATTTATCATTATTATTATTATTTTTTTAATTTGATGTTGGCAGTTTTACTGCTAGCAAATCAATTTATTTGAAGACTTTTAAAGATATAAGATGAGCTCTCCATAATTTAAATTATTACTCTAAATCAGCGGTAGTAAAGCGTGCCATTTCTTCAGTTATTCTAAAAACCCATTAAGTTTGAATTAAATTCGAATAAACAATATATTGAAAATTTCTTCAAGGAAATCAGTAATTTTATATTTTTCATTTCAGTAATTAAAAAAATCATCTCTAAAATAATTTATTGTTACACATACTTATAAAAGTTGATAATATACACCTCTAAAAGCAAACCAATATTGGTTATATTTGTTATATTAAGGCTCAATATTGTGCCGCTGTTGCATTCAGTGGAAATACTTTCAATGAAAAACCAATATTGAATATATATTCACTTTACATTACAAATATTTTCAATGAAATATATCTTGCCTATTTTCAAAATGTAAACACCCCAGCGTTAGAGCAATACGTCCATGCTAATATACCCAATAATGGCCAAGATATGACGTATGGCGAAATATTTCTAGTCAATATTCGCAAATCGCATTATATAGCCAGCTAAATGTTGGGACAATATGGACTAAGATATAGTGAATACAAACAATATTGCTCAATATTTAGTCTAAGAGCTAGCAACGTCAGAAAACACGCGATTTTAGTAAGGCTCATATTTCTATATATTCTCCGTCTTTATTGTGTAGTACGAATGCGGCCGGTCTGGCTGGTGGAAGTGGTTGCGTTTACCTGTGGGGGGAGGGGCAATGCAGGTAAAAAAGTGACAAAATTACGTCATTTTAGCATGAATTTTGATTATAAAACTTGTTTCTGCTCACTATTTGTGATATTAAGACATTATTGCCAGACCGTTTTAACGTTGCTAACACCGTGCCAGACCCTCAGTTATCTCTATAATAAAACTGTAAGTCATGTGACTGTCCTCAACAGTTCCGGGATGCCGCATCGCTTTTTCATATGCCAAGCGGCCATTTTTATTCAAAATTATTTTTTCGAATAAACTGCATAAAAGTTACATTTTAAGAAAGATCGTTCAAAATAAATTAATATTTGAGAGATGACTTGCGTTCAATTATGTATATATTCTGCAATAACTTCAGTCGAAAGATTCGCAGTTCAAATTCTCTATTCATAAAAGTAAACAAAAAAAAGATTGATTCGTCGTGAACATTTAAAATATTAAATCATGGAGGTAATCATTCGCAAAGCAAGTTCTCCGCGAATGAATTTTTGGACCGCTGCCTCGCGTCAAAAAAATAATTCGCACCAGTGAGACAATCAAAGTTTACCATAATTATGTGCTATACAACTCAACTTTCGGACCTTTTCTTGACGTAAATTGACCTCATGTAATAATATTTAATGAATCAGATTTTTAGCATTTTTAAAATCGCTAATACAGCTTTTATTTATCGCGTGTACAAATTAGAAATGATACTTTGATTTTGAAATCAAATGTTTTGATTTATGATATTATTTCTTATTTATTTATTTATTTTCTCTTTTAAATGAAAAGTGTGAAGTATTTTAAATTTATGTAATATAAGCATTTTAGATTAAAGTTAAGTATTTTAAATGAAATGAGTGACAGGTTTATAATTTAAAATTAAATTAATTGTAGTATGAATGACGGTGATGGGAACGATATTTGGCGAATTATCATCTGCTCCCGGCTAACAAAAATACTCATAATTAAAAAAAAGAATAAAAATAAATAAATGATAGTTTGTTGTAAATAAATATTGATATACATATCAAAAATAATTTATAGAATTAAAATAAAAAATATAAGTAAATAAACAACAATTTCCATAACAAAGTTTTCGCCAAATTGGCGAGGGAGGGGGGGGGATCGCGCCAACGTGCGTATGTGACATTTGTGCCCAAAAAATATGCGAAATGCTACCATGATCGCAAAAGTTCATGATTTGTCTATTAGAATCTTCCGATTTGGCGAAGGATTAAGGGAAAATTAAATTATGAATAAATGTAACGTGTTGCAATGTTTAACATACATTTAAGGGAGACCAAACTGGTCGCCAGTGGCGGCTAGTTAGTTACAAATAGTGTGACAAATAGTACACGTGATTTTTTATTTCAATATAAAAATAAAATAACGTAATAAATGAAACAGCTTCTATTATTTTAAAAAAGGAAATAAAAATAAATAAATACAGTCAAACCTCGTTATACCGCCATTATCCGTTCAAGAAATTTTTGGCGCTATAACGAGTTTGGCGGTATATCGAATTAAAATACAATAAAAATTAATTTTCATACTATTATACTAATATTATTATTATTATAAAAATAAATATCAGTAATGCCTTTTTATTAAATTATCCAATGGTATATAGTATATTATAATAGTATAAATTAATATAATATAATTAATATACATAATATAATTAATGCTACATGTTTCAAAATTATCCAATTAATGTATGAAATTAACATGCACTTACCTCTTTATATAGTCAATTTTAGATAAAGTAGATAATTATGCACATAACAGACACACACATACATTAAATATCACACTGAATTATGTTACTTTAATTATCTTTTACAGGAAAATATTTTAATATGCTAGTTTGAGTTTTCCTTTCAATATTGATTTTTTCAATATCTTTTTCTACAACTAAAAGATTGTTCATCATTTTTTTATCAGTTGCATGTTTTTCTAAGAAAATTCTTATTTTCCCAATGCAATTTTTTACTTCATCAGATGTAACATGCGGCGTTTCAGCTTCTTCAGCTTCGCTGTCAGATGAATTTTCATTTTCATTTTGATTGGCAACAATTTCTTCGACTGTCAAATCTTCAAATGTTGAAACACTTTTGTCTATATTAATGTACTCAATTGCCGATAGAGGATGCTCAATTTCTGTTAATTTGTGTATTTCGTCTTGTAGTTCCTGAAGTGCTGTACTGTTTTGTTTTTTAGTAGATCCTTCAGGTTTAATCAATCCAGTATGTTTCCAGCAGTTAACAATAGTTTCTGATGAAATTTCATCCCATGCTTTTTTTATCATGCGAATAGCATCATGTAAAAGGATTGGAGAAAAATCATCTTTACTGATTTTTTCAATGATATGGCGGACGTGATACTTTCGATAATGAGCTTTGAATGAGTTTATTATACCAGCATCCAAAGGTTGCAAAAATCCAGTACAGTCAGGAGGTAAAAATTCAATGCGGATATTACTCATTGGATATGCTTTGTGACAAGGGGCATTATCCAAAATCAATAAAATATGGCGTTTGCTTCTTTTCATTTCTATGTTGAAATTCGCTAACTATTTTTGAAATAATGCTGAAGTCATCCACGCTTTGTTATTATTCTCATAATCTACATAAAGAGCAGGATTAAAATTTTTAAAACATCGTGGCTTAGCTGATTTTCCAATCACTGTCATAGTTCTTTTATCAGATCCATCACTATTCGTACAGAACACAACGGACACACGATCTTTTTTCTTTTTAATCCTTTAGCAGGCCCACTCGAAATTGTTTTATCTGGCTGCAAGCGGTAAAAAAGGCCACTTTCATCCATATTGTAAACGTCCTCTTGTTTATATTCTAAAATCAGCGCACTCAGTTTTTTGCGACCATTTGACACAATATCTTCATCAACACCTGCAGTTTCACCACTTCGTATGTACTGAGAGAATCCTCGTCGCTTTTTAAATCTGTTCAACCAGCCACTACTGTATTCGAAATCTGTAATATTCATTTGCTGGCCAAGAACTTTTGCCTGCTCTCTGATGACATCTCCGTTGATAGTGGCATTTTTAGCACTCACTTGTTGTATCCATGTGCAAAGGGCATCCTCTAAGTCTTCATGTTTCGCTGTTTTCAGTCTTTTTACAGATGATTGCAGTTCGTTGGTGTTAATCCATTTTTTTGTATTCATCAAAATGTCTCCGATGCAGCGCCTGCTAACAGGCTTTTTCCAGAGTGTAGAAAAATGATTGGAGATGTGTTGCTGCGATACATTCACATTTCTTTCTTTATATTCACAAATTTCCCGCTTTTCTGAAATTGATAAAACTGCTCTTTTCGCCATAATGAGTTAAAATAAAGAGACAGAATGATATTTTACAGATTTAGCTGGTGAATTCTTCGATGTTTCAATCAACGTCCGACCAAAATTTTGAATGAGAGATTTTGCACTGCACACCGTTTTCTTTCTAAGAAATCGACATAAAGTACAGGGAGAAGTTATTTTTTACATTGTTCTCACCTGAGAGAGGAGAGACCCTTTCAGCAAATGGCGTGCCATGCCTTGTTTTCTCCCCGCTCCAGAAGCGGATCGGATCACGTGACTCGCCAGTCTGAATCAGAAGTTTTACTTGCTCGGCACTCAGTGCGCGTTATTTTTCTTCTCCCAATGACAAGTAGAATGGGTAGCAGGTGCATTTTGGCAGGTGTTGAGAACAATATAAATTCTTTGCTATTCAATAAAGTTTGAATTGAGCTTGAAAACATCTAGACACATGAAAAGGAAGTGTCCTTTGAAATTCTAACAAAAAATTTAAAAAAGAAATATGCAAAGAATATACAGTAATTTCTAGACATTTTTTTTGGCGGTATATCGAGTTGGCGCTTTAACGGATACATTACATTGAAATTCCTATTTGGCAGATTTGTTCATAGACGCAATTGGCGGTTAAACGGAATTGGCGCTATTTCGAGATGGCACTAAATCGGGGTTTGACTGTAATAGTTTGATATAAATAAAGGCGCGGATGTCATATACGCACCACATTGGCGCGATTGCAACAAAATGGCAATTTTATGCCTCACATGGTAACCCGGTTATTTTGTTTCAATTGTTGTTTATTAACTTTTATTTTTTATTTTAATTCTATAAATTGTTTTTATTATATATATCAATATTTATTTATATCAAACTATCATTTATTTATTTTTATTGCCCATTTTTGAATAATAAGAGCTATTTCATTTATTACGTTATTTTATTTTTATATTGAAATAAAAAATTACATGCTATTATTGTATGGTATTTGTAACTAATATTCAAAAACAAAGTTTTCGCCAAATTGGCGGGGGAAAAATCGCGCCAATCTGGTGCGTATATGACATCTGTGCCTAAATTAATATTGATATACATATAAAAATAATCTATAGAATTAAAATAAAAAATAAAAGTAAACAAACACAACAAACAGTTTTCGCCAAAGGGGCGGGGGAAAAATCGCGCCAACGTGGTGAGTATATGGCATCTGTGCCGGGATTTTTACCCTTTTATCTGTGCTTTCGGAAATATAAAAAAATTAAAATATTCTTACATCAGGTGTATAATGTTTTGCATTTTTATACGGACCACTTCTCCATTTTAAGATTTTAAATGCTATTTATATCAGATATTTCTTTCTTGAGATTCCCACAAGTTTTTTCCGGTAATTTTTTTAGTTCGCTTATTAATTGTTTACAATTTGCCCCCCTGGCAATAACAATTATTTATCACAAAAAATGGGTACTTCTCTATTATCCCGTCGACCACTTTTCATAACAAAAAACTATCGCCAAACTGTAACGCTAAATAAACGGGAGAACGTTGTCATTGAAATATCAAAATAAATAAAATATAAGAATTTAAGGACACAATTGTTACTTTAATGAATGAAATAACTAATAAATCAGTAAAACATAATGAAAAATACACGCAAATGTCGAATTAAAAACCACTTGATGGCATATCAAATACGTATAATGCTTCTGGCATCAAGTAAATGGGACTGTATTTTTGGCGTTTAATCTTAGTTTGGCGATAGTTTTTTGTTATGAAAAGTGGTCGACGGGATAATAGAGAAGTACCCAAAAATGGCTTAGTTTTGTTAAATTTGTTTGTTATGTATTTTCATTTCTTATTAAAATATCGAAAATGGCAATAAAATTTTATTTTAGCACCGTACTTAATTTTTTTAAATGGCTCAAAAACATGGTTTAATAAACGTATATTTGTAAATATTTTAAAAAACATGTTTTTCCGCTCTCTAGAAAAATTTGTAAGATTCTACAACTGCCTTTGGCACCAACCGGTACATGATACGGAACTTTTCCCTATTCAGATACACAGAAGAGGTTGGTCACAAACAAGAGTAATGCTAGCAACAATATTGTTTTAACTCTATAAGAGTTAGAAACAATAATGATATTAAATTCACCGATTAGCTTAGGGCCCGATTACGGAACTTTCTCCTAGAAAAAAAAAACTGTAGAAGTCTTTTACATTTGTTTCGAATGAAGCTCGATCAACAAAGTATTAATTGATAATACAAACAACACTAATATTAAAATGGAGGCTAAAGTTTGAATTTAAGTGTATATATTTGGACCCCCCCCCCCCAACCACCCACCAAACAAAGAAAAAGAAAGTTACAGAAATGAATTTAAAATGGCGTGAAGCCACCCTTTCTGACATAAGAAATTGGCTGCGAACCCGATTACGAAACTTTCACTTAACTTAATAACATGTATCTAATAGCCCTGAAGACAATTCCCCTTCCCAGTTATACGGACCTTGGGGCTTTTTTAAAAAGCTTGACGCAGTTCGGGTTGAAGAAGTTGAGATTTACTGTCAAATGACATAAACTACTATGAAAATAAAACTGGTGAATTATTATGCTGGTTTATGTATGTATTAAGAAAAATTGCATCTGATTACACTCTTTAGATAAATTACTCCTGTTTGCATTTAATAACAGATAAACGGCTTCCGTTTACTAAATTGTTTAAATATTGGGAAGAGTTGGCGAGAGATAGATAGACGTGTAAACAAACGGGTAGAGAGACGGATAGAGACAGAGATAAGCTAACGGGTAGCGAAACGAATAGACAGACGGGTAGCGAGGCAGGTGCAAAAAAGGGTTGACAGAGGGGTAGTGAGATGAGTAGGGAGACGGGTAGCGTGGTGGATAGAGAGACGAGTACAGAGACGACTTGAAAGACGGGTAGAGAGAGGGGTATATAGACAGACGTGTTGATAGACGAGTAGTGTAACGGGAAGCGAGACAGGTAGAGACACGATTAAAGAGTCGGGTAGAAAGACAGACGGATACTGAGACGGGTATACAGAAGAGTAGAGAGACAGTAGACAGATGAGTTCGGAGAGAGACACAGCTAAGACCTACGAGTAGTTAGACTGGTAGACACGTTTGTAGCAAAGCATGTTATCAATGTGGTTTGAAGTATACGAGTTTCTATAAATAGTTATACAAATAAACAAAGGAAATTTTTTTAATTCAAATATTAAATATTTGATTTAATATTTCAATATTTAATATTTTATTTTTTAATATTTTATTTAGATATTTGTCACAAAGAAAATGTTACAAAAATTAAATTAAATTTGCGTTAAACTACAATTTGCGTTAAACTGCTTGCTAAAATACGCTATTGGCTGCAAATCTGATTATGTGACTTTAAAAATATCGTTTTAAAAGATCCGGCGGTTTTTTTTTTTAAGTTTTGAGCAATTCCAGCTTAAGAAAATGAGATTATTTGCCAAATGTTATTAAAAAAATGCATATGAAAACATAACAGTATATGAATTTATAGATGATATTTTGTAGTTATATCATTTAATTTGCTATTTTTCATATGTTGTATCTTTATCTATCTCTTGTCTATCATATGCTGTATATTCACTTAGATTCTTGTTGATATCTTCTTTATATCGTAATTGCTAACTTTATGTTCTCAGCAATATCACTCAGACTAATCCCTTTGAGGGAAGTCCTAGTTTAGGTTATTCCAGTAGCAATATCAACTCAAAAGTGTCACTTTATCACAAAGAATAATATAAATACGTTGGAAAAGCATAATAGCACTATTATGTATATATTCTTCAATAACTTCAGTTGAAATTAGCCTCGCAGTTCAAATTCTCTATCCATGAAAGTAAACAAACAAACAAACAAACAAAAAAAAAAAAACAAAAAAAAAAAAAAAAAGATTCATTCGTCGTGAAGGTTTAAAACATTAAACCATTAAACAATGGAGATAATCGTTCGTAAAGTAAGTTTTCCGTGAAAAATTTTTTGGAGCGCTGCCTGGTTTCAAAAAAATAATTCCTACCAGTGACACAATCAAAGTTTACCATAATTATGTGCTATACAACTCAACTTCATTCTTTATCTTTTCTTGATGTAAGCTGAATGTAAACAAATACAACACCTGTAATGATATTTAATGAATCAAATTTCGAAACAAATTGTCAGTTAATTTGGTATTTATGTATTATACGTGCAAGGAAGAGAGACCACTGAAAATGATTGTTAATCACCAATCATATTTACCATTATTAATGACCAATCGCTTTCAAAACAGTAATTTAATATACATTTACAAAATACATAACATCATTAAGTACTTTTGTGTTATTTGGGCGCAAATCTCGCCAATAGCATATTTAAAATCGCCAATACCAGCTTTTATTTTTCGCGTGTGCAAATTAGAAACGATACTTTGATTTTGAAATCAAATGTTCTGATGGAACAGCTGTCGTAGACGCACCGAGGCACTATATTAACTATAGAGTTGCAATATAGAGAGAAAAAACGGGTTGCTGTAATTAGAATTATAGGCGGTAATGTTGGCGTGGCGTATTTACAAGTTACGGATCTTAATAGTCAGTAGACATTAAGCAGAAATGCCAAAATAAGGGAATTATGCAGTTATGAAAACTCCTGAACTATATCAAAATAGGAGAGCAGAGAAAAACAGAGTCGAACAGAGACCGGCATCTAGAAGGAAGTTCGTGAATTTTAATCAGATTCTACGCCACGGGTCAAAAGTGCTGATAGCAAATATGGTTTAAAAGGAATGTGATTATCAAAACTGGCTTCCAAAAGTTCAATGTTTCACCAAACCATACTCGAAAATTACGTGTTATAATATGCACCCCGATTATGTCACATTATTCAAGACGTTTTAAATGAGAATAATGATAGATTTTCTAATCTTCCGTAATCAAGTCTACAGCCAAAGTTAGCGAGAAACAAACAAACAAACAAAAGAATATTGGCAACAATATGGTTCAGTGTAAATGTGGATATCATTAAAGACTTTCACAAAATAGACTTCAATGCACCAAATCGTATTAACTAAAATACGCAATTTGGCAATGGATCCAATTACGGAAAACTACTTAATATGTTTAAGAATCTCCTCATTAGCAAACATATTGCGACTGATAAGCAAACGGATATGAAGCATAAACGCTTAAGTTGGTTAAGCGGTTTTTGTCAAGAAAGACGAAATACATAACAACAAAAAATATGCGAAATGCTACCATGATCGCAAAAGTTTCTGATTTGTCTATTAGAATCTTCCGGTTTGGCAAAGGATTACGGAAAAAAATAAATTATGAATAAAAGTAACGTGTTACAGTGCTTAACATACATTTAAGGGAGACCAAACTGGTCGCCAGTGGCGGCTAGTCTGTATTATAATAGCACAAATCAGTTACAAGTTATAACAACATCAAATTTCATCTGCAAGTCAGCCATTTTCTTCTGAAGATATTTAAAAAAATAATAAAACTTCATAATTATAAGAACACACATTTTATCAAACAATTAAATATGACTGCAAACTGTGGCAGATGACTGTTTCCAACAAGAATAAGTATGAGAAATTCCCGTAAAGCGTATCGATCTGGGTGGCTCAGTCGCAGAGAGTCGGCACGGTATGCCTAAGGTCCCAGGTTCGAGTCCTGGCCCAGGTCAATTTTTCACTCGTGTTTGTTTAGTGCATTTAATTGTCTGATAAAATGCGTGTTCTTAAAATATTGTAAAATAAAGTAATCAGACGTAGTGTTTATGCTTTAAAAAATATTTTAAATATATAATATACGTTTTTGAAAGATCTTTAAAAATAAATTAGTTTTTGAGGGAAGATGTACCTTCTAAAATGTATACATTAAGAGTTATCGGTATTTAAAATTTCTTTCCAAACGTAAACAAAATTTTTGAAATGAATTAAATGTGATTCATTTATTTCTAAAAAAAAAAAAAAAAAAAAAAAACACGGTAAAGGACAGGCATTTTGTTCGCAGGAATACCTTTCACGTCATTTTTCTATAAATTAATGAAATCCAGTTGTTAAATTATTTTTGTTTTAGAAGTGAAATTTCCATTTAAATTTATTGTAACAGTACAATGTTTAATTGAATAAAATAATGTAAATCTAAGAAATTGCTAAGAAATTCCAAACATGCACAGGGCAATGCAAATAAATAAATAAATAAACAAAAAATAAATAAATAGATAAATAAATAAATAAATAAATAAAAATCAGCTTTCATAAATTCTAAAAATTGTTCATATATCTCAATTACAATCTAAAGGAGGGTTTATTTTTATATTATTCTACATATAATAATAATTTCAGCAAATATATTAAATTCCAATGCGATCTGTTTTAAACTTTAAGATAGTTTATAACACATGATAAAAAATTTATAAAAAAGAATGGCGCGTCATAGTTCGGGGAGAGGATGGGGAGGAGCGTGAACAAAATTAAGAAGTATAATAAGGCTATCTGTTTGAAACTTTACGATATTTTATAACACATAACATAAATTTTAAAAATAAAGCTGCGTCAAAAATTATAGGGAGGGGCGGAGCGCGTTTTGCCTACACAAGGGGGGGGGGGTGACACTTTTCTAAATGTTAACGATATCCGTCATGTCACATATCGTTACAAAGGACTGTGACCACTTATTCATGTTATGCACCACAGGTGAAACCCCCACATTTTGCGCCCCCCCCCCGACACTAATCATGTGATATATTGTTCGAAAGGCCTGTGACCGCTTATTCATATAATGTATCTTCGGGGTCCATCCTCCCACTTTCACCCCCCCCCCCCCAAAGGGGGCACTTTTCTAAATTTTGCCGGCACCTCTCATGTGATATATCGTTGGAAAGGTCTGTGAATGCTTAATCAAATTATGCAGGTGGGGGGGGGGGGTATTTTTTGAATTTTGCACATATCCCTCATGTGATACATCTTTGGAAAAGTCTGTGAGCGCCTAATCTTATTACGCATCTCCGGTGTTCATCCCCCACTTTGCTCCCCAAACGCGATTAGCTTTCACCACCAGTGGGCGCTTTCCTATCTCTGTTTCTATGGGTCGGATCACGACGGGGTATGGCTCATTCGACTCGACATCTATAGAGCTTTCCAATTTTAGTTCGTTTTTTCACCACCAAGGGGCACTTTCCTATCTCTGGTTCTATGGGCTAGATCACGACGGGGTATAGCTCATATTCGACTCGACATCTATAGCCTTAACGATTTCAGTGCCCGAGGTTTGTATAGAACAGATTGCGCTACCTGGTGGTGGAAGATAGAACTTGAGCGTGCGCAGCACGACTGCTATACGGTGCCGAAGGCAGCCGTTTCCCGTGTCGGAAGTTCGTTTGTTTAGATGTTTATACAATTCGATGTGCAAATTAAGGGATTATCCGGTGCCGAAAGCAGCGTGGAACCAGGTCGGAGGTTCGTGGTTTATCTTATTCGAGGTTTTAAAAGGATTGAGGCCCCGGTGTAAATTAGGTGTAAACAAATAAAAATTATAAGTAAAATACTTTAAAAATTTTACGAATATTTAAAATCTAAAATATTTATACTTAAGATTTGCCACGTCCCGATTAGTAATCTTTGTATGCATGATTTTATTGTACTGAAATGTAAAATTGAGTTATATCTGTCTATATACATCACTGTTGCAACATGTGCAGCAAATTTTTCATTCAGAATGCTAGCACATTCTGAGGACAAATATTCCCCTTATTTAATGACATAATAAATAAGACAAATATTACTATTCAAAAATATTAGTAGTAGCATTCTGAATAATATCCCGTCAAACTGATAACACTGATATACATATCTTTCTGATGTTTGCCATCTCTAAGACCACGAATGGTGCGTGTTTTCAGCATCCATGTTCTAACAAATAAATTAAACACATGTAAATTGTCAAAGGCTTCGCGGGCCACAGATAAGTTGTCGGCGGGCCACGTGTTTGACATGCCTGGTCTAAGTATTAAAGATTTAGCTCATAAGACTAAGTTATGTCAGCGTTCTCCTGCACGCTGTCTTCTTATGACTTGAACTAATAAAAATTAAATGCATTTGATTTAAAAAAAAAAATTAAAAGAGTAGAGTTGTGCAGTCCTGGATGAAAAAAGTTATCACTCCCTACTAGAGCTTTACAAATTTGATAAAATTTGGTAGCCAGCAAAAAATTCTAGCCGCTAGTAAAAATAATACCCACCCACCTCCCTCAACACAGATTTCCAAAAAGCACAATTTTTTTTTATGAATTAATTGAGAAAAAATAATAAGCATAGTTTAGGTTTATTTGTTACATAGTTTAGAACAATTACATAATTTAGAAAGATAATATAAAACAAGTTTTCTAATGAAATTTATCAAAATTATTTATCTATTAAAAAAAAAAAAATAAATAAATAAATAAAAAAGAGAGAGAGAGAAATTTTGTAAAAGCTAGATTAACCGACATGTTGGCGAAATGCTGATTGCCGAAGGCTTCAAATGTCCGGATAGTTGAGTGATACAAAATCTATAGTGAAGCAGGAAAACAATTCCTGCCTATTTTCCTGTCAAAGTCAGTCAAATGATTGTTTTTTTTTTTTTTTTGCATTTGTTGAACTAATTTTTACCAGATTAAAAATGACGAAAAAGAGAAAAACTACCGTTTGTGCTGATTTCATATGTCAATTTCTGTACAAAAAATTACAATAATAATAAAAATGTCAGATTAAACAACTTGGTGACCAGATAGAAAAGGCTTGGCGACCTCATTTGTCAAGCCGTGCCTCTTATTAACTCTGCAGAAAATAATCGCATGTATGATATAGGTATCCCAATTGACTGGAAATAATATCTTCTATCTGAGTTAAAGGTATTTTGAGGAAATTAAAGTTAAAGACCATGTTTTTTTTTTTTTTTTTTTGCTTTATAAGACGATTTCTCATCCGACGTCAATTTTTTAATTCGGCTTTTTTTCATATCTGATAATTTGCATCTATCCTTTTTGTAACTTTAACATTTTTGTAACGATTTTATGCATTTCTACTGCCTATTCAAAGAAAAATTCTTCTAACGTTACAGAATTTCGTTAAAAACGCTTAAAAAATTATTCTAAAGTTACAGAATTTCGTTAAAAACGCTTAAAAAAATAAAGTGACGACGCCAAGAGGTCCATTCTCGACCGAAAACAACAACCATTTTCCCAATGGTTAACAAGAATTTTTTTTTAAAGTTTCTTCTCCCATATAGATAATTATATCCGATTTAATTAAGTCGTGATGCGCTCATGAATCTCTTAATTAAATTATATCTGAGAATAATAACTAATATGTACGAAAATCTGTAATTTTAATTCTTGTGTGCAGAAGCTCAAGTAAAATATTGTTATCTTTTCATAATAAAATTACCATTAAAAATGGGGATATTTGAATTCAAATAGCAACTCTATGGCGGATGCCCCAAAGTTAATCAAAGTTAATTAAAACAAGATGTATTTAGTCTGATATAATTATCTATTTTGAGATATAAGAAAATATTTCTTACCTTTTCCTGCATTCTTAATTGAGAAATAAAATCATTTAATTACACTTATCTAAATACTTTTTTAATATAACTTCAATTAACACACACTTATTTATAACGGTGTTGTACTATTTTAAAATTTAATGAAATTTTAATAATGATGTTTAACTGTAATTTTTAAAAAGTGTTTAGGAGTTTATTTTCTCAGAATTGCTACCGAATTAAAATATATTATTAATGTACAATAAAGCATGTTCTTTATTAAAATGATCACTGTAAATTCTATATTTTCTTTTACTGCGACAAAAAATATTTCAATACTTTATGGGTGGTTGCTGTGTGAAAGGTGATTTTAATTTATATATTCAAGCTATTTATCATTATTATTATTATTTTTTTAATTTGATGTTGGCAGTTTTACTGCTAGCAAATCAATTTATTTGAAGACTTTTAAAGATATAAGATGAGCTCTCCATAATTTAAATTATTACTCTAAATCAGCGGTAGTAAAGCGTGCCATTTCTTCAGTTATTCTAAAAACCCATTAAGTTTGAATTAAATTCGAATAAACAATATATTGAAAATTTCTTCAAGGAAATCAGTAATTTTATATTTTTCATTTCAGTAATTAAAAAAATCATCTCTAAAATAATTTATTGTTACACATACTTATAAGAGTTGATAATATACACCTCTAAAAGCAAACCAATATTGGTTATATTTGTTATATTAAGGCTCAATATTGTGCCGCTGTTGCATTCAGTGGAAATACTTTCAATGAAAAACCAATATTGAATATATATTCACTTTACATTACAAATATTTTCAATGAAATATATCTTGCCTATTTTCAAAATGTAAACACCCCAGCGTTAGAGCAATACGTCCATGCTAATATACCCAATAATGGCCAAGATATGACGTATGGCGAAATATTTCTAGTCAATATTCGCAAATCGCATTATATAGCCAGCTAAATGTTGGGACAATATGGACTAAGATATAGTGAATACAAACAATATTGCTCAATATTTAGTCTAAGAGCTAGCAACGTCAGAAAACACGCGATTTTAGTAAGGCTCATATTTCTATATATTCTCCGTCTTTATTGTGTAGTACGAATGCGGCCGGTCTGGCTGGTGGAAGTGGTTGCGTTTACCTGTGGGGGGAGGGGCAATGCAGGTAAAAAAGTGACAAAATTACGTCATTTTAGCATGAATTTTGATTATAAAACTTGTTTCTGCTCACTATTTGTGATATTAAGACATTATTGCCAGACCGTTTTAACGTTGCTAACACCGTGCCAGACCCTCAGTTATCTCTATAATAAAACTGTAAGTCATGTGACTGTCCTCAACAGTTCCGGGATGCCGCATCGCTTTTTCATATGCCAAGCGGCCATTTTTATTCAAAATTATTTTTTCGAATAAACTGCATAAAAGTTACATTTTAAGAAAGATCGTTCAAAATAAATTAATATTTGAGAGATGACTTGCGTTCAATTATGTATATATTCTGCAATAACTTCAGTCGAAAGATTCGCAGTTCAAATTCTCTATTCATAAAAGTAAACAAAAAAAAGATTGATTCGTCGTGAACATTTAAAATATTAAATCATGGAGGTAATCATTCGCAAAGCAAGTTCTCCGCGAATGAATTTTTGGACCGCTGCCTCGCGTCAAAAAAATAATTCGCACCAGTGAGACAATCAAAGTTTACCATAATTATGTGCTATACAACTCAACTTTCGGACCTTTTCTTGACGTAAATTGACCTCATGTAATAATATTTAATGAATCAGATTTTTAGCATTTTTAAAATCGCTAATACAGCTTTTATTTATCGCGTGTACAAATTAGAAATGATACTTTGATTTTGAAATCAAATGTTTTGATTTATGATATTATTTCTTATTTATTTATTTATTTTCTCTTTTAAATGAAAAGTGTGAAGTATTTTAAATTTATGTAATATAAGCATTTTAGATTAAAGTTAAGTATTTTAAATGAAATGAGTGACAGGTTTATAATTTAAAATTAAATTAATTGTAGTATGAATGACGGTGATGGGAACGATATTTGGCGAATTATCATCTGCTCCCGGCTAACAAAAATACTCATAATTAAAAAAAAGAATAAAAATAAATAAATGATAGTTTGTTGTAAATAAATATTGATATACATATCAAAAATAATTTATAGAATTAAAATAAAAAATAAAAGTAAATAAACAACAATTTCCATAACAAAGTTTTCGCCAAATTGGCGAGGGAGGGGGGGGGGAATCGCGCCAACGTGCGTATGTGACATTTGTGCCCAAAAAATATGCGAAATGCTACCATGATCGCAAAAGTTCATGATTTGTCTATTAGAATCTTCCGATTTGGCGAAGGATTAAGGGAAAATTAAATTATGAATAAATGTAACGTGTTGCAATGTTTAACATACATTTAAGGGAGACCAAACTGGTCGCCAGTGGCGGCTAGTTAGTTACAAATAGTGTGACAAATAGTACACGTGATTTTTTATTTCAATATAAAAATAAAATAACGTAATAAATGAAACAGCTTCTATTATTTTAAAAAAGGAAATAAAAATAAATAAATAATAGTTTGATATAAATAAAGGCGCGGATGTCATATACGCACCACATTGGCGCGATTGCAACAAAATGGCAATTTTATGCCTCACATGGTAACCCGGTTATTTTGTTTCAATTGTTGTTTATTAACTTTTATTTTTTATTTTAATTCTATAAATTGTTTTTATTATATATATCAATATTTATTTATATCAAACTATCATTTATTTATTTTTATTGCCCATTTTTGAATAATAAGAGCTATTTCATTTATTACGTTATTTTATTTTTATATTGAAATAAAAAATTACATGCTATTATTGTATGGTATTTGTAACTAATATTCAAAAACAAAGTTTTCGCCAAATTGGCGGGGGAAAAATCGCGCCAATCTGGTGCGTATATGACATCTGTGCCTAAATTAATATTGATATACATATAAAAATAATCTATAGAATTAAAATAAAAAATAAAAGTAAACAAACACAACAAACAGTTTTCGCCAAAGGGGCGGGGGAAAAATCGCGCCAACGTGGTGAGTATATGGCATCTGTGACGGGATTTTTACCCTTTTATCTGTGCTTTCGGAAATATAAAAAAATTAAAATATTCTTACATCAGGTGTATAATGTTTTGCATTTTTATACGGACCACTTCTCCATTTTAAGATTTTAAATGCTATTTATATCAGATATTTCTTTCTTGAGATTCCCACAAGTTTTTTCCGGTAATTTTTTTAGTTCGCTTATTAATTGTTTACAATTTGCCCCCCTGGCAATAACAATTATTTATCACAAAAAATGGGTACTTCTCTATTATCCCGTCGACCACTTTTCATAACAAAAAACTATCGCCAAACTGTAACGCTAAATAAACGGGAGAACGTTGTCATTGAAATATCAAAATAAATAAAATATAAGAATTTAAGGACACAATTGTTACTTTAATGAATGAAATAACTAATAAATCAGTAAAACATAATGAAAAATACACGCAAATGTCGAATTAAAAACCACTTGATGGCATATCAAATACGTATAATGCTTCTGGCATCAAGTAAATGGGACTGTATTTTTGGCGTTTAATCTTAGTTTGGCGATAGTTTTTTGTTATGAAAAGTGGTCGACGGGATAATAGAGAAGTACCCAAAAATGGCTTAGCTTTGTTAAATTTGTTTGTTATGTATTTTCATTTCTTATTAAAATATCGAAAATGGCAATAAAATTTTATTTTAGCACCGTACTTAATTTTTTTAAATGGCTCAAAAACATGGTTTAATAAACGTATATTTGTAAATATTTTAAAAACATGTTTTTCCGCTCTCTAGAAAAATTTGTAAGATTCTACAACTGCCTTTGGCACCAACCGGTACATGATACGTAACTTTTCCCTATTCAGATACACAGAAGAGGTTGGTCACAAACAAGAGTAATGCTAGCAACAATATTGTTTTAACTCTATAAGAGTTAGAACAATAATGATATTAAATTCCCCGATTAGCTTAGGGCCCGATTACGGAACTTTCTCCTAGAAAAAAAAAACTGTAGAAGTCTTTTACATTTGTTTCGAATGAAGCTCGATCAACAAAGTATTAATTGATAATACAAACAACACTAATATTAACATGGAAGCTAAAGTTTGAATTTAAGTGTATATATTTGGAACCCCCCCCCCCCCCTTAACCACCCACCAAACAAAGAAAAAGAAAGTTACAGAAATGAATTTAAAATGGCGTGAAGCCACCCTTTCTGACATAAGAAATTGGCTGCGAACCCGATTACGAAACTTTCACTTAACTTAATAACATGTATCTAATAGCCCTGAGGACAATTCCCCTTCCCAGTTATACGGACCTTGGGGCTTTTTTAAAAAGCTTGACGCAGTTCGGGTTGAAGAAGTTGAGATTTACTGTCAAATGACATAAACTACTATGAAAATAAAACTGGTGAATTATTATGCTGGTTTATGTATGTATTAAAAAAAAATTGCATCTGATTACACTCTTTAGATAAATTACTCCTGTTTGCATTTAATAACAGATAAACGGCTTCCGTTTACTAAATTGTTTAAATATTGGGAAGAGTTGGCGAGAGATAGATAGACGTGTAAACAAACGGGTAGAGAGACGGATAGAGACAGAGATAAGCTAACGGGTAGCGAAACGAATAGACAGACGGGTAGCGAGGCAGGTGCAAAAAAGGGTTGACAGAGGGGTAGTGAGATGAGTAGGGAGACGGGTAGCGTGGTGGATAGAGAGCCGAGTACAGAGACGACTTGAAAGACGGGTAGAGAGAGGGGTATATAGACAGACGTGTTGATAGACGAGTAGTGTAACGGGAAGCGAGACAGGTAGAGACACGATTAAAGAGTCGGGTAGAAAGACAGACGGATACTGAGACGGGTATACAGAAGAGTAGAGAGACAGTAGACAGATGAGTTCGGAGAGAGACACAGCTAAGACATACGAGTAGTTAGACTGGTAGACACGTTTGTAGCAAAGCATGTTATCAATGTGGTTTGAAGTATACGAGTTTCTATAAATAGTTATACAAATAAACAAAGGAAATTTTTTTAATTCAAATATTAAATATTTGATTTAATATTTCAATATTTAATATTTTATTTTTTAATATTTTATTTAGATATTTGTCACAAAGAAAATGTTGCAAAAATTAAATTAAATTTGCGTTAAACTATAATTTGCGTTAAACTGCTTGCTAAAATACGCTATTGGCTGCAAATCTGATTATGTGACTTTAAAAATATCGTTTTAAAAGATCCGGCGGTTTTTTTTTTAAGTTTTGAGCAATTCCAGCTTAAGAAAATGAGATTATTTGCCAAATGTTATTAAAAAAATGCATATGAAAACATAACAGTATATGAATTTATAGATGATATTTTGTAATTATATCATTTAATTTGCTATTTTTCATATGTTGTATCTTTATCTATCTCTTGTCTATCATATGCTGTATATTCACTTAGATTCTTGTTGATATCTTCTTTATATCGTAATTGCTAACTTTATGTTCTCAGCAATATCACTCAGACTAATCCCTTTGAGGGAAGTCCTAGTTTAGGTTATTCCAGTAGCAATATCAACTCAAAAGTGTCACTTTATCACAAAGAATAATATAAATACGTTGGAAAAGCATAATAGCACTATTATGTATATATTCTTCAATAACTTCAGTTGAAATTAGCCTCGCAGTTCAAATTCTCTATCCATGAAAGTAAACAAACAAACAAACAAACAAAAAAAAAAAAACAAAAAAAAAAAAAAAAAGATTCATTCGTCGTGAAGGTTTAAAACATTAAACCATTAAACAATGGAGATAATCGTTCGTAAAGTAAGTTTTCCGTGAAAAATTTTTTGGAGCGCTGCCTGGTTTCAAAAAAATAATTCCTACCAGTGACACAATCAAAGTTTACCATAATTATGTGCTATACAACTCAACTTCATTCTTTATCTTTTCTTGATGTAAGCTGAATGTAAACAAATACAACACCTGTAATGATATTTAATGAATCAAATTTCGAAACAAATTGTCAGTTAATTTGGTATTTATGTATTATACGTGCAAGGAAGAGAGACCACTGAAAATGATTGTTAATCACCAATCATATTTACCATTATTAATGACCAATCGCTTTCAAAACAGTAATTTAATATACATTTACAAAATACATAACATCATTAAGTACTTTTGTGTTATTTGGGCGCAAATCTCGCCAATAGCATATTTAAAATCGCCAATACCAGCTTTTATTTTTCGCGTGTGCAAATTAGAAACGATACTTTGATTTTGAAATCAAATGTTCTGATGGAACAGCTGTCGTAGACGCACCGAGGCACTATATTAACTATAGAGTTGCAATATAGAGAGAAAAAACGGGTTGCTGTAATTAGAATTATAGGCGGTAATGTTGGCGTGGCGTATTTACAAGTTACGGATCTTAATAGTCAGTAGACATTAAGCAGAAATGCCAAAATAAGGGAATTATGCAGTTATGAAAACTCCTGAACTATATCAAAATAGGAGAGCAGAGAAAAACAGAGTCGAACAGAGACCGGCATCTAGAAGGAAGTTCGTGAATTTTAATCAGATTCTACGCCACGGGTCAAAAGTGCTGATAGCAAATATGGTTTAAAAGGAATGTGATTATCAAAACTGGCTTCCAAAAGTTCAATGTTTCACCAAACCATACTCGAAAATTACGTGTTATAATATGCACCCCGATTATGTCACATTATTCAAGACGTTTTAAATGAGAATAATGATAGATTTTCTAATCTTCCGTAATCAAGTCTACAGCCAAAGTTAGCGAGAAACAAACAAACAAACAAAAGAATATTGGCAACAATATGGTTCAGTGTAAATGTGGATATCATTAAAGACTTTCACAAAATAGACTTCAATGCACCAAATCGTATTAACTAAAATACGCAATTTGGCAATGGATCCAATTACGGAAAACTACTTAATATGTTTAAGAATCTCCTCATTAGCAAACATATTGCGACTGATAAGCAAACGGATATGAAGCATAAACGCTTAAGTTGGTTAAGCGGTTTTTGTCAAGAAAGACGAAATACATAACAACAAAAAATATGCGAAATGCTACCATGATCGCAAAAGTTTCTGATTTGTCTATTAGAATCTTCCGGTTTGGCAAAGGATTACGGAAAAAAATAAATTATGAATAAAAGTAACGTGTTACAGTGCTTAACATACATTTAAGGGAGACCAAACTGGTCGCCAGTGGCGGCTAGTCTGTATTATAATAGCACAAATCAGTTACAAGTTATAACAACATCAAATTTCATCTGCAAGTCAGCCATTTTCTTCTGAAGATATTTAAAAAAATAATAAAACTTCATAATTATAAGAACACACATTTTATCAAACAATTAAATATGACTGCAAACTGTGGCAGATGACTGTTTCCAACAAGAATAAGTATGAGAAATTCCCGTAAAGCGTATCGATCTGGGTGGCTCAGTCGCAGAGAGTCGGCACGGTATGCCTAAGGTCCCAGGTTCGAGTCCTGGCCCAGGTCAATTTTTCACTCGTGTTTGTTTAGTGCATTTAATTGTCTGATAAAATGCGTGTTCTTAAATTATTGTAAAATAAAGTAATCAGACGTAGTGTTTATGCTTTAAAAAATATTTTAAATATATAATATACGTTTTTGAAAGATCTTTAAAAATAAATTAGTTTTTGAGGGAAGATGTACCTTCTAAAATGTATACATTAAGAGTTATCGGTATTTAAAATTTCTTTCCAAACGTAAACAAAATTTTTGAAATGAATTAAATGTGATTCATTTATTTCTAAAAAAAAAAAAAAAAAAAAAAAAAACACGGTAAAGGACATTCATTTTGTTCGCAGGAATACCTTTCACGTCATTTTTCTATAAATTAATGAAATCCAGTTGTTAAATTATTTTTGTTTTAGAAGTGAAATTTCCATTTAAATTTATTGTAACAGTACAATGTTTAATTGAATAAAATAATGTAAATCTAAGAAATTGCTAAGAAATTCCAAACATGCACAGGGCAATGCAAATAAATAAATAAATAAATAAATAAACAAAAAATAAATAAATAGATAAATAAATAAATAAATAAATAAAAATCAGCTTTCATAAATTCTAAAAATTGTTCATATATCTCAATTACAATCTAAAGGAGGGTTTATTTTTATATTATTCTACATATAATAATAATTTCAGCAAATATATTAAATTCCAATGCGATCTGTTTTAAACTTTAAGATAGTTTATAACACATGATAAAAAATTTATAAAAAAGAATGGCGTGTCATAGTTCGGGGAGAGGATGGGGAGGAGCGTGAACAAAATTAGGAAGTATAATAAGGCTATCTGTTTGAAACTTTACGATATTTTATAACACATAACATAAATTTTAAAAATAAAGCTGCGTCAAAAATTATAGGGAGGGGCGGAGCGCGTTTTGCCTAGACAAGGGGGGGGACACTTTTCTAAATGTTAACGATATCCGTCATGTCACATATCGTTACAAAGGACTGTGACCACTTATTCATGTTATGCACCACAGGTGAAACCCCCACATTTTGCGCCCCCCCCCGACACTAATCATGTGATATATTGTTCGAAAGGCCTGTGACCGCTTATTCATATAATGTATCTTCGGGGTCCATCCTCCCACTTTCATCCCCCCCCCAAAGGGGGCACTTTTCTAAATTTTGCCGGCACCTCTCATGTGATATATCGTTGGAAAGGTCTGTGAATGCTTAATCAAATTATGCAGGTGGGGGGGGGGGGGGGGTATTTTCTGAATTTTGCACATATCCCTCATGTGATACATATTTGGAAAAGTCTGTGAGCGCCTAATCTTATTACGCATCTCCGGTGTTCATCCCCCACTTTGCTCCCCAAACGCGATTAGCTTTCACCACCAGTGGGCGCTTTCCTATCTCTGTTTCTATGGGTCGGATCACGACGGGGTATGGCTCATTCGACTCGACATCTATAGAGCTTTCCAATTTTAGTTCGTTTTTTCACCACCAAGGGGCACTTTCCTATCTCTGGTTCTATGGGCTAGATCACGACGGGGTATAGCTCATATTCGACTCGACATCTATAGCCTTAACGATTTCAGTGCCCGAGGTTTGTATAGAACAGATTGCGCTACCTGGTGGTGGAAGATAGAACTTGAGCGTGCGCAGCACGACTGCTATACGGTGCCGAAGGCAGCCGTTTCCCGTGTCGGAAGTTCGTTTGTTTAGATGTTTATACAATTCGATGTGCAAATTAAGGGATTATCCGGTGCCGAAAGCAGCGTGGAACCAGGTCGGAGGTTCGTGGTTTATCTTATTCGAGGTTTTAAAAGGATTGAGGCCCCGGTGTAAATTAGGTGTAAACAAATAAAAATTATAAGTAAAATACTTTAAAAATTTTACGAATATTTAAAATCTAAAATATTTATACTTAAGATTTGCCACGTCCCGATTAGTAATCTTTGTATGCATGATTTTATTGTACTGAAATGTAAAATTGAGTTATATCTGTCTATATACATCACTGTTGCAACATGTGCAGCAAATTTTTCATTCAGAATGCTAGCACATTCTGAGGACAAATATTCCCCTTATTTAATGACATAATAAATAAGACAAATATTACTATTCAAAAATATTAGTAGTAGCATTCTGAATAATATCCCGTCAAACTGATAACACTGATATACATATCTTTCTGATGTTTGCCATCTCTAAGACCACGAATGGTGCGTGTTTTCAGCATCCATGTTCTAACAAATAAATTAAACACATGTAAATTGTCAAAGGCTTCGCGGGCCACAGATAAGTTGTCGGCGGGCCACGTGTTTGACATGCCTGGTCTAAGTATTAAAGATTTAGCTCATAAGACTAAGTTATGTCAGCGTTCTCCTGCACGCTGTCTTCTTATGACTTGAACTAATAAAAATTAAATGCATTTGATTTAAAAAAAAAAAATTAAAAGAGTAGAGTTGTGCAGTCCTGGATGAAAAAAGTTATCACTCCCTACTAGAGCTTTACAAATTTGATAAAATTTGGTAGCCAGCAAAAAATTCTAGCCGCTAGTAAAAATAATACCCACCCACCTCCCTCAACACAGATTTCCAAAAAGCACAATTTTTTTTAATGAATTAATTGAGAAAAAATAATAAGCATAGTTTAGGTTTATTTGTTACATAGTTTAGAACAATTACATAATTTAGAAAGATAATATAAAACAAGTTTTCTAATGAAATTTATCAAAATTATTTATCTATTAAAAAAATAAATAAATAAATAAATAAAAAAGAGAGAGAGAGAAATTTTGTAAAAGCTAGATTAACCGACATGTTGGCGAAATGCTGATTGCCGAAGGCTTCAAATGTCCGGATAGTTGAGTGATACAAAATCTATAGTGAAGCAGGAAAACAATTCCTGCCTATTTTCCTGTCAAAGTCAGTCAAATGATTGTTTTTTTTTTTGCATTTGTTGAACTAATTTTTACCAGATTAAAAATGACGAAAAAGAGAAAAACTACCGTTTGTGCTGATTTCATATGTCAATTTCTGTACAAAAAATTACAATAATAATAAAAATGTCAGATTAAACAACTTGGTGACCAGATAGAAAAGGCTTGGCGACCTCATTTGTCAAGCCGTGCCTCTTATTAACTCTGCAGAAAATAATCTCATGTATGATATAGGTATCCCAATTGACTGGAAATAATATCTTCTATCTGAGTTAAAGGTATTTTGAGGAAATTAAAGTTAAAGACCATGTTTTTTTTTGCTTTATAAGACGATTTCTCATCCGACGTCAATTTTTTAATTCGGCTTTTTTTCATATCTGATAATTTGCATCTATCCTTTTTGTAACTTTAACATTTTTGTAACGATTTTATGCATTTCTACTGCCTATTCAAAGAAAAATTCTTCTAACGTTACAGAATTTCGTTAAAAACGCTTAAAAAATTATTCTAAAGTTACAGAATTTCGTTAAAAACGCTTAAAAAAATAAAGTGACGACGCCAAGAGGTCCATTCTCGACCGAAAACAACAACCATTTTCCCAATGGTTAACAAGAATTTTTTTTTAAAGTTTCTTCTCCCATATAGATAATTATATCCGATTTAATTAAGTCGTGATGCGCTCATGAATCTCTTAATTAAATTATATCTGAGAATAATAACTAATATGTACGAAAATCTGTAATTTTAATTCTTGTGTGCAGAAGCTCAAGTAAAATATTGTTATCTTTTCATAATAAAATTACCATTAAAAATGGGGATATTTGAATTCAAATAGCAACTCTATGGCGGATGCCCCAAAGTTAATCAAAGTTAATTAAAACAAGATGTATTTAGTCTGATATAATTATCTATTTTGAGATATAAGAAAATATTTCTTACCTTTTCCTGCATTCTTAATTGAGAAATAAAATCATTTAATTACACTTATCTAAATACTTTTTTAATATAACTTCAATTAACACACACTTATTTATAACGGTGTTGTACTATTTTAAAATTTAATGAAATTTTAATAATGATGTTTAACTGTAATTTTTAAAAAGTGTTTAGGAGTTTATTTTCTCAGAATTGCTACCGAATTAAAATATATTATTAATGTACAATAAAGCATGTTCTTTATTAAAATGATCACTGTAAATTCTATATTTTCTTTTACTGCGACAAAAAATATTTCAATACTTTATGGGTGGTTGCTGTGTGAAAGGTGATTTTAATTTATATATTCAAGCTATTTATCATTATTATTATTATTTTTTTAATTTGATGTTGGCAGTTTTACTGCTAGCAAATCAATTTATTTGAAGACTTTTAAAGATATAAGATGAGCTCTCCATAATTTAAATTATTACTCTAAATCAGCGGTAGTAAAGCGTGCCATTTCTTCAGTTATTCTAAAAACCCATTAAGTTTGAATTAAATTCGAATAAACAATATATTGAAAATTTCTTCAAGGAAATCAGTAATTTTATATTTTTCATTTCAGTAATTAAAAAAATCATCTCTAAAATAATTTATTGTTACACATACTTATAAGAGTTGATAATATACACCTCTAAAAGCAAACCAATATTGGTTATATTTGTTATATTAAGGCTCAATATTGTGCCGCTGTTGCATTCAGTGGAAATACTTTCAATGAAAAACCAATATTGAATATATATTCACTTTACATTACAAATATTTTCAATGAAATATATCTTGCCTATTTTCAAAATGTAAACACCCCAGCGTTAGAGCAATACGTCCATGCTAATATACCCAATAATGGCCAAGATATGACGTATGGCGAAATATTTCTAGTCAATATTCGCAAATCGCATTATATAGCCAGCTAAATGTTGGGACAATATGGACTAAGATATAGTGAATACAAACAATATTGCTCAATATTTAGTCTAAGAGCTAGCAACGTCAGAAAACACGCGATTTTAGTAAGGCTCATATTTCTATATATTCTCCGTCTTTATTGTGTAGTACGAATGCGGCCGGTCTGGCTGGTGGAAGTGGTTGCGTTTACCTGTGGGGGGAGGGGCAATGCAGGTAAAAAAGTGACAAAATTACGTCATTTTAGCATGAATTTTGATTATAAAACTTGTTTCTGTTCACTATTTGTGATATTAAGACATTATTGCCAGACCGTTTTAACGTTGCTAACACCGTGCCAGACCCTCAGTTATCTCTATAATAAAACTGTAAGTCATGTGACTGTCCTCAACAGTTCCGGGATGCCGCATCGCTTTTTCATATGCCAAGCGGCCATTTTTATTCAAAATTATTTTTTCGAATAAACTGCATAAAAGTTACATTTTAAGAAAGATCGTTCAAAATAAATTAATATTTGAGAGATGACTTGCGTTCAATTATGTATATATTCTGCAATAACTTCAGTCGAAAGATTCGCAGTTCAAATTCTCTATTCATAAAAGTAAACAAAAAAAAGATTGATTCGTCGTGAACATTTAAAATATTAAATCATGGAGGTAATCATTCGCAAAGCAAGTTCTCCGCGAATGAATTTTTGGACCGCTGCCTCGCGTCAAAAAAATAATTCGCACCAGTGAGACAATCGAAGTTTACCATAATTATGTGCTATACAACTCAACTTTCGGACCTTTTCTTGACGTAAATTGAACTCATGTAATAATATTTAATGAATCAGATTTTTAGCATTTTTAAAATCGCTAATACAGCTTTTATTTATCGCGTGTACAAATTAGAAATGATACTTTGATTTTGAAATCAAATGTTTTGATTTATGATATTATTTCTTATTTATTTATTTATTTTCTCTTTTAAATGAAAAGTGTGAAGTATTTTAAATTTATGTAATATAAGCATTTTAGATTAAAGTTAAGTATTTTAAATGAAATGAGTGACAGGTTTATAATTTAAAATTAAATTAATTGTAGTATGAATGACGGTGATGGGAACGATATTTGGCGAATTATCATCTGCTCCCGGCTAACAAAAATACTCATAATTAAAAAAAAGAATAAAAATAAATAAATGATAGTTTGTTGTAAATAAATATTGATATACATATCAAAAATAATTTATAGAATTAAAATAAAAAATATAAGTAAATAAACAACAATTTCCATAACAAAGTTTTCGCCAAATTGGCGAGGGAGGGGGGGGGGATCGCGCCAACGTGCGTATGTGACATTTGTGCCCAAAAAATATGCGAAATGCTACCATGATCGCAAAAGTTCATGATTTGTCTATTAGAATCTTCCGATTTGGCGAAGGATTAAGGGAAAATTAAATTATGAATAAATGTAACGTGTTGCAATGTTTAACATACCTTTAAGGGAGACCAAACTGGTCGCCAGTGGCGGCTAGTTAGTTACAAATAGTGTGACAAATAGTACACGTGATTTTTTATTTCAATATAAAAATAAAATAACGTAATAAATGAAACAGCTTCTATTATTTTAAAAAAGGAAATAAAAATAAATAAATAATAGTTTGATATAAATAAAGGCGCGGATGTCATATACGCACCACATTGGCGCGATTGCAACAAAATGGCAATTTTATGCCTCACATGGTAACCCGGTTATTTTGTTTCAATTGTTGTTTATTAACTTTTATTTTTTATTTTAATTCTATAAATTGTTTTTATTATATATATCAATATTTATTTATATCAAACTATCATTTATTTATTTTTATTGCCCATTTTTGAATAATAAGAGCTATTTCATTTATTACGTTATTTTATTTTTATATTGAAATAAAAAATTACATGCTATTATTGTATGGTATTTGTAACTAATATTCAAAAACAAAGTTTTCGCCAAATTGGCGGGGGAAAAATCGCGCCAATCTGGTGCGTATATGACATCTGTGCCTAAATTAATATTGATATACATATAAAAATAATCTATAGAATTAAAATAAAAAATAAAAGTAAACAAACACAACAAACAGTTTTCGCCAAAGGGGCGGGGGAAAATCGCGCCAACGTGGTGAGTATATGGCATCTGTGCCGGGATTTTTACCCTTTTATCTGTGCTTTCGGAAATATAAAAAAATTAAAATATTCTTACATCAGGTGTATAATGTTTTGCATTTTTATACGGACCACTTCTCCATTTTAAGATTTTAAATGCTATTTATATCAGATATTTCTTTCTTGAGATTCCCACAAGTTTTTTCCGGTAATTTTTTTAGTTCGCTTATTAATTGTTTACAATTTGCCCCCCTGGCAATAACAATTATTTATCACAAAAAATGGGTACTTCTATATTATCCCGTCGACCACTTTTCATAACAAAAAACTATCGCCAAACTGTAACGCTAAATAAACGGGAGAACGTTGTCATTGAAATATCAAAATAAATAAAATATAAGAATTTAAGGACACAATTGTTACTTTAATGAATGAAATAACTAATAAATCAGTAAAACATAATGAAAAATACACGCAAATGTCGAATTAAAAACCACTTGATGGCATATCAAATACGTATAATGCTTCTGGCATCAAGTAAATGGGACTGTATTTTTGGCGTTTAATCTTAGTTTGGCGATAGTTTTTTGTTATGAAAAGTGGTCGACGGGATAATAGAGAAGTACCCAAAAATGGCTTAGTTTTGTTAAATTTGTTTGTTATGTATTTTCATTTCTTATTAAAATATCGAAAATGGCAATAAAATTTTATTTTAGCACCGTACTTAATTTTTTTAAATGGCTCAAAAACATGGTTTAATAAACGTATATTTGTAAATATTTTAAAAAACATGTTTTTCCGCTCTCTAGAAAAATTTGTAAGATTCTACAACTGCCTTTGGCACCAACCGGTACATGATACGGAACTTTTCCCTATTCAGATACACAGAAGAGGTTGGTCACAAACAAGAGTAATGCTAGCAACAATATTGTTTTAACTCTATAAGAGTTAGAAACAATAATGATATTAAATTCCCCGATTAGCTTAGGGCCCGATTACGGAACTTTCTCCTAGAAAAAAAAAAAACTGTAGAAGTCTTTTACATTTGTTTCGAATGAAGCTCGATCAACAAAGTATTAATTGATAATACAAACAACACTAATATTAACATGGAGGCTAAAGTTTGAATTTAAATGTATATATTTGGAAACCCCCCCCCCCCCCCCCCAACCACCCACCAAACAAAGAAAAAGAAAGTTACAGAAATGAATTTAAAATGGCGTGAAGCCACCCTTTCTGACATAAGAAATTGGCTGCGAACCCGATTACGAAACTTTCACTTAACTTAATAACATGTATCTAATAGCCCTGAGGACAATTCCCCTTCCCAGTTATACGGACCTTGGGGCTTTTTTAAAAAGCTTGACGCAGTTCGGGTTGAAGAAGTTGAGATTTACTGTCAAATGACATAAACTACTATGAAAATAAAACTGGTGAATTATTATGCTGGTTTATGTATGTATTAAAAAAAAAATTGCATCTGATTACACTCTTTAGATAAATTACTCCTGTTTGCATTTAATAACAGATAAACGGCTTCCGTTTACTAAATTGTTTAAATATTGGGAAGAGTTGGCGAGAGATAGATAGACGTGTAAACAAACGGGTAGAGAGACGGATAGAGACAGAGATAAGCTAACGGGTAGCGAAACGAATAGACAGACGGGTAGCGAGGCAGGTGCAAAAAAGGGTTGACAGAGGGGTAGTGAGATGAGTAGGGAGACGGGTAGCGTGGTGGATAGAGAGACGAGTACAGAGACGACTTGAAAGACGGATAGAGAGAGGGGTATATAGACAGACGTGTTATAGACGAGTAGTGTAACGGGAAGCGAGACAGGTAGAGACACGATTAAAGAGTCGGGTAGAAAGACAGACGGATACTGAGACGGGTATACAGAAGAGTAGAGAGACAGTAGACAGATGAGTTCGGAGAGAGACACAGCTAAGACATACGAGTAGTTAGACTGGTAGACACGTTTGTAGCAAAGCATGTTATCAATGTGGTTTGAAGTATACGAGTTTCTATAAATAGTTATACAAATAAACAAAGGAAATTTTTTTAATTCAAATATTAAATATTTGATTTAATATTTCAATATTTAATATTTTATTTTTTAATATTTTATTTAGATATTTGTCACAAAGAAAATGTTGCAAAAATTAAATTAAATTTGCGTTAAACTACAATTTGCGTTAAACTGCTTGCTAAAATACGCTATTGGCTGCAAATCTGATTATGTGACTTTAAAAATATCGTTTTAAAAGATCCGGCGGTTTTTTTTTTTAAGTTTTGAGCAATTCCAGCTTAAGAAAATGAGATTATTTGCCAAATGTTATTAAAAAAATGCATATGAAAACATAACAGTATATGAATTTATAGATGATATTTTGTAATTATATCATTTAATTTGCTATTTTTCATATGTTGTATCTTTATCTATCTCTTGTCTATCATATGCTGTATATTCACTTAGATTCTTGTTGATATCTTCTTTATATCGTAATTGCTAACTTTATGTTCTCAGCAATATCACTCAGACTAATCCCTTTGAGGGAAGTCCTAGTTTAGGTTATTCCAGTAGCAATATCAACTCAAAAGTGTCACTTTATCACAAAGAATAATATAAATACGTTGGAAAAGCATAGTGACACTTTTACCCTCTAACGCATAATAGAACGATCGCCACTGTGCCGTATTCCAGATAAAAATATCAGTACTCAGGACTTAAAAACTGTATCTCAAAAATGACGATTTTTAAGTTGTGTCACTTTTCTATTAAAGGAGCGATGTTTAGAGGCCCTTTTTTAACAATGGATTAAACATTACAATATTAACTAATATTGTTTCTATAACAGTGTATTTTTAATCAGTTATGATGAAGAGTTCACTTTTTACTATAAAAGAGATAATTATTGAACATTTCAGAAAAAGAGCCTTTTCGAAAATATTTCAATCATCATCATCACTATTTTCATTTATCACAAAATTAATATTATCAATCGAAAATATTTTTGTTAATATTTCAGCAGGGCGTATTATTCGTGGCAAATATCTTCCATAAGATAGGTAATATATTACACGTGCCACATGGGAACAACACCCAACAGTCCTGTTACCATTAGGACAATCACAGCAGTACTTTTGAATGCCGTCGATGTTATAACTGTTAGGGATATAGTCAACGTACCCACGTTTGTGCTGTGTGAAGCTGTATAGGCTTGTTCTATAACGAGAAGGCACATTTACAAACAAAAACTTCTGTCAACCAATCTACCACAACATTTTTGACGTAGCAAAAAACGTTAGACGACGTAGGCCAATGATATCATAGACCTGTTTAACGTAGACCAATCAAATCGCCCCATCTTACGTGCACAGTAGGAGTCATAAAGAATAAACAGGTTTTTCTTGCTATCCAACAGTAATTTAACCAACAGTGACGTCAGCTGCCCTTTCCTTATGTGACAATCGTGCTAGGCATGGTAGGTAAAAGTTACCTGCATACTTTGACATACTTTATGCAAAATACGTTGATATGGTACATTCGCTGACAATATATGTTAATATGTACAGTTCTGAAAAAACATCACCCCTTAATAATTCTATTATTTTGTATAGAAAATAAATAGGAGAAATAGGCTGGAAATAACGCAGTGCACTAATTAATGCTAAGCCTAAATTATGCTGAGAGGTCGTCTACATATGAAAAATTGCACCTACTTTAATTTTTTCGATAGTAACACGCACTTTTGATGCTTTATTTGAGTTCATAATTTGTGAATAGCACTTAATAGTAGACATTATTACCAGTCAATTAGTATCTAAATATTTTTATATGATTATTTTCAACGGAATTAGTAGGAGGTGATCACTTTTTTTCCAGGACTGTACATGAATGCCTCCATAAGGTAAAAGCGATTAAGTGCATACAAAATCTTGAAAATATTTCACGACCACACCACTTGGATTGCGCACGTTAGAATTTTAATTTTCAAACTTCAGCTAATACTTTTTGATGTCCATTAAAAAAGAATCTGTTTCCTGGAAGATTGGCGCCACTTTAGAAAGACGCTGAGATAAATTTGTTTTCATTAAACAAATCTATTTTATCTGAAATTTTCCTACCATCCCGCGACAACAATCGCGAAATCACATGCAAAACAGCTGATATTGATGTACCCTTTCCTTGAAAAGTACTCAAGCGATGTGAAAGATTTAACTATAAATTTCCAAACTATAAATTGGTAGTTCAGCGAAAATTATAAAATTAAAAAAAAACTATATAACTTTTTTAAAAGCATAAATTTATGTTGTATGCGGAATTGTGTAATTATTGTATTCTTTATTTTTATTTATTGTCGAACAGCCAAATTGTAGTTTAATTACAGCCAAAATAATTATAAAAAAAGTATTGAAATCGCTTCAGTAGTTTTTAAGAAAAAGCTATATCAGCTGTTTTACATGTGATTTTTTTTTGTTTGTTTACGAAATTATATAACTATTGTATTTTTCATTTTTATTTTTTACTGAACAATCACTTTTTAGATTAGCTGCCAAAACTGATTTTTTAAAAAAACCCCATTAAAATCGCTTTAGTAGTTCCCTATAAAGAAAGTACATCAATGTCCGCTGTTTTATATGTGATTATGCAACTGAACCCCAGTATGAGGTAGTTTCTATGATCTTACAGGTGATAAGTTTTGCAGAATAGAAATTTCGGCTGATCCTTCCCAACCATTAATCCTTCTCTAAAACATAATATTGCATAAAATTTTGGTTTTTTGAAATTACGTCATTATATAAACAATGGCTCAGAATTCGTCCCTACTGAATTTTCAAGTTTTGATCTGGTGTCTTAAGCTCTTTTATCGGTGAAGGAGTGTACAGAAAACAATGAAGGAAGTTAAGAACTAAAAAAAGAACTAACAATTGCACCTATAAGAAGATAAAAAAGAACCGCTATTGAAATTATCTTCTTCAAAAAGTATTACAATGATTTTCTTGAATTTTTCTGTACATCACCGGATATAGAATATGTAATGATGGCTAACCTTATAGATTTATCTGGTTTTTCTTTAGTAATAAGCTGAAGAAAGAATTAGAGCTGAATAAAAAGTGCAAGAAGGATTTACTCGTCAAATCATAGGTAATTGTTTTTAAAAGAATAAAAAAAAACTTCATGTTGAGATAATATTTATAGATAAAATAAGTCCTTTTATCTCTCTTTTTCTCGTCATCGAGACTTCGAGATAACATATGAGGGGCTCACTATACAAATAACATAAATCTATGTAACTTCACTGCAAAAAATAACTGTTGATTTTACAGTATAAAACTGGCGCCCCAGCTGCCAGTATTATACCGTAAAATTAACAGTATTAAATAGTAAAATAAGCAGTAATACGCTGCCACGGCAGCGTATTACTGCTTGCGCGGCAGCGTATTACTGCTTATTTTACTATTTAATACTGTTAATTTTACGGTATAATACTGGCAGCTGGGGCGCCAGTTTTATACTGTAAAATCAACAGTTATTTTTTGCAGTGTTGTTTTCATAAAATTTAGACAGAAGAAACTAGTATGTAAAAAAAATACTATATGAAAAAAAATACTATATGAAAAAAAATACTATATACCTTTAATTTGGCACCAATTTCATCTCGTAACTCGGTGACGCGATATTACCGTCAAAACGACGAGTTGGCGCCCTCTGCTGCTCATATCGAATCAAGATATGACGGGCAGACCAGTCATTCCTTAATCTACTCTTAATAATCTTGTCCTACATCATGATTGTATCCCGCAACTCGATGACGTAGTCATTTTTGTCGCCGCTGCCCGCTCTATAAATTTTTGTGTGTAAAAAAAAATTGTGTGTACGTCTTGAGCGACGGGGAGTACCTATAGGCGTGCGCTGATCGGACGACTGTTTTCCTGCGGTCACAATTATGAACTGAACGAAGATTTTGTAGCTAATTTATCAAAAGGCATTAAATTCTCTGGAGCTCATACCAACATTTAGTTTAAAAAGGTGATTTTTGACAAAATAGCTGTTATTTGAACAAAAAATGTTACCTTTCGCCTCTTTTTTTACATTCTGCGAGCTCGAAAAAATAATTAATCAATGAAAATTATAATTTTCGGTAGTATAAGCTCCACAGAAACAATTAGCTTTCTTTTAAATAAAAATGAAGAAAATCGGTTGAATAGTTCTCGAGAAAAATGGTCGCCCAGTTTGAAAAATATGGTTTCGAGAAAAACAAGTTTAAAATTTTACAATAGCATTATGTTCAACGTACGGCGTTACACTCAATGAGTAAAAAGTAGTATAAGGAAATGGATTATCGGAAAACTGTTTTACGCAACATTCTACACACTTCAAGGATGCAAAAAATGTAAACTTTAAAAAATTGAAAAATTTGACTCAAAGATGTCAACTTCTCCTTAAAAATACATTTTTAAACATGTGTCCACTGATGTGTGCAATACGTCTCTTAATATTGTTTTTATTCTGTCTATACACAAGTTTAAAAGGAATTCAGTCATTTTTTTCATTTTATGTAAGAAAATGCCATTTTTTTTCTTTTGTGAGGAAGGTTGAAGAAATAGCGCTTGTCAACCTTGGCCAACCCATTGCCAATTATTTTTCTCTTTAGTTTTGCACAATTAATGTTATTATAGCAAATGTTACTTTATATCATTGTAACAAACAAACATTCATTCTCGAAATAGATTTAAAGAAATCATGTTTGAAAATTATTAAAAAAAGAAAAAAAAAATCTATAGAGTAACAGTTTTCAACCAATTTTTTTAAAGCAATTTTTTTAAAGCAATTTATTTTTCTTTTCTATGCTATAAAACTTGATAATATGCGATATTTAGAAGTGAATATACGAGCGATAAAAAGAAAGCGATAAGAGCCTTTATTTAAAAGCAATAAATGCCATATTGTGACACTTAGTTAATGTGGTAAAATACTGCGATCGGCAACAAGCAGAGCGTTGCCACTATCGTTATGATATCACAGCTTAAAGACATTTATGTTTTTGCTTTATAGATATAATATTTTTTCTTAAGAATTAAGATTTTTGCGTAAACTTATGTTTTATTTCATGCATATTTCATAACTTGCTAACATTGCATGTTACCCAACTACATAAGTGAAATGATGAGGAAAAAAAGGCGGTTTATTAGCTAATACACCACATACAGAGCTATTGTGAAGTTCCATTAAATGATTTTCATATTCTTTATGAAGTTTGTTCCAAACAATTCAACATTCAACTACATGTCTGGATATTTTTTTTTTTTTTTTTTTTTTTTAAAGCATGATAAAAATGTAGGCAGAAACAACAAGAACAAAAATTATGAAAATTTCTCCCAGCGCGAACGCAGTCTGAAAGAAGTGTGTGTGTGTGTGTGTGTGTGTGGGGGGGGGGGTAGGGATTTTAGAGAGGGTGTACCCTAAGCTTTATTTATAGTAATTTCTAAATCTATTCACGAAATATCTTTTAAAGTTGTGTATTATTATACTGACTGTAATGAACTTTCCCCTTTAAATCCGTAATTCCCAACGAGGATCCACAGGGCAATTTGAGGGGGTCGTTTGACCTTTTTAAGTGGAAAATTTAAAAATAATTATTAAAAGATAATTTTTTATGATTCTGTGTAAGATTTCATGCACAACATACAAATTCATGGTGTTTATAAAATCGCATTTTTTTTTTTTTTTTTTGTGAAAAATATAACTCATTTTTACTATATTGTGTATAAACATTTATGTATAATTAAAACTTATTACAAGCATTAAAAACTTAATCGACGTTTCGGTCGATTCAGGATTATGATATCAATTCAATATTCTGTTTCAAGATATTTAGTTCAAGATGGTGCACTCTGTTTTCTAGACTCTAATATAAGATGGTCGTAGATGTCGACCGAAACGTTAAGATTTTAATGTTTGTATAAGTTTTAATTGTACATAAATGTTTATACATCATATAGTAAAAATTAGTTTTATTTTTCACAATTTTTTTTGCTATAATGTTTTGATGGTGTAATAGTCCAGTTCCTTAATTGTTTATATAGTCTCTATACATTTTTGAAAAATATGTTTTAAATCCAATTTCTTAGCAAATGTTCTGATAGAATGCATTCATCAGAAGAAAGAATAGTGCTTCTCTATTTGAATAATTGACATACAAACAAGTGCATTAGATCTTCATCCGCATTAAGTTCCTATTCTTCACAGCTTCCAGAAAATTGTAACACATAGCTTGGCGAGCTCAATAGTTTTCGGCTTCAAATTTATGCACAGTTTGAATGCGGCAGGCATGTTTTTTTAAATGATAACGTAGAGTTTCTCAAATAGAAGAACGTGAAATAACAAGCTTCTGGCTTCGCGCGAATTAACTTCGGGTTATGGCATTACTGCTTCTTGTACACTTTGCACAATTTCTAGTATTATCGGTGGCATGCCTGAACGATCTTCGCTACTTATCTTAAATTTGTTTACCTAGTTTTTTATAGCTTCTTTGATTGGAGAGATTTTTTAATTTGCAGGTGAAGTCCTTCTGCACTTGTTTATACATTAATCCACGTCGTTGACGAGCACAAAGAATGGCTATATATTTTTTGTCGAAAGCATTCTATCAGACCATTGCAGAAGAATTCGATTTAGAACCTATTTCACAAAAATGTATAAAAACTTTATACACAGCTTGTATGTATAAGGACACTGACAATGTATAAATGTGTATAATAACAATATATAAATGTATATTCCTCGCACTTGGCCATTTGTAACTCACTGGCGTATGTTTTACTCTCGAGCGGTAGATACTTCAAGTTTGATTCTTTTCTTATTTTTAAACTGAATAACAATACACTGCAAATAATGGGAGCCCCTCAACATAACCAATCGTTCCAAGCAAAGACTGTGAAAAAAAAACAAACAAAAAAAAAACGTGCTTTTTTTGGATAAATAAACGGTTTTGGCCATTAGAAACATTCCCGTATTTCAAAATCTACAAAAACAACTTTTCAAAAGTAAAAAAAAAGCCAAGCGTAAAAAAAAAAGTTGTGGCTAAAAAATGTTCATCCCCCTTTTGCCCCCCAAGCGCGATTAGCTTTCACCACCAGGGGACGCTTTCCTATATATGTTCCTACGAGTCGGATCACGACGGGGTATGGCTCATTCGACTCGACATCAATAGAGCTTTCCGATTTTAGTTCGTTTTTTCACCACCAGGGGACACTTTTCTATCTCTGGTTCTATGGGCTAGATCACGACGGGGTATAGCTCATTCGACTCGACATCTATAGCCTTAACGATTTCAGTGCCCGAGGTTCATACAGAACAGATTGCGCTACCTGGAGGTGGAAGATGGAACTTGAGCGTGCGCAGCACGACTGCTATACGGTGCCGCAGGCAGCGGGGACCCGTGTCGGAAGTTAGTTTGGTTAGAGGTTTATACTATTCGATGTGCAAATTAAGGGATTATCCGGTGCCGAAGGCAGCGGAGAACCAGGTCGGAGGTTCGTTCGCTTCGAGGTTTATCTTATTCGAGGTTTTACAAGATTCGAGGCCCCGATATAAATTAGGGGTCCGCTAGCGGGCGAAGCCAGCTAGTGCTAATAATAAAAGAGCGTGATATCACGTTTGATTTCAAATGCAGCGCTGACACGCTATGTACGTATTGCATTTTTATTCATTTCATCGATAAGTCAGTGATATTTTTTAACGGGGGATAACAAGTATTATAACAAGCCACATTTAGTATGTTTTTATTAGTTTAATTGAAAAATCTACTGGTATTTCTAGTTAACCTTTTAAACAATGACTGAAAATAAAAGGTAATTTTAAATTATTTCTCATGTTTAGAATATTTAAATTATGTTTATTCTGTTTAAAAAAAAAGAAATGATATCTACAAAAACAACTTTTCAAAAGTAAAAAAAAAGCCAAGCGTAAAAAAAAAAGTTGTGGCTAAAAAATGGTGTGATATCAAATTTCCAAGCTATTATATTGCTTATTTAACTTTTTTCCATTAAATAAGTTATCATATATATAAGTCGAGTGCCTACGTATATGTTAATAGAAATCGTTTTCTCCTGTACTAAATACATCCTAACGAGTTTCTGAAAATTCAATTTTTTTTCAAATTATGCATGATGGGCTTGGCGGCCATCTTTTCATATTTCTAAGCACCCAAATTTCTAAAGTAAAATCGTAATATGTTTGCAATGTAATGTGTTTATAACAATTTCGAACTTCAGATTTTAACTACGGACAGATAAATTAGATAAGACTGATATTTTGAGAAATTGATTTTTACTAGTTTGAAATTATTAATTACTGTAAAAAATAAATCATAAGATGAATCTCATCATTATCTTAAGACACAATTTTCAGATCATACAAATCTATAAATGAAACGCTTAAAATATTTACTTAAATAACAATTTTGAACTTCGGATTTTAACTACGGATTTGGATGCTTAGAATTTTGTGAATAATATGCAAAGATGGCCGCCAAGCCCATCATGCATAATTTGAAAAAAATTGAATTTTCAGAAACTCGTTAGGATGTATTTAGTACAGGAGAAAACGATTTCTATTAACATATACGTAGGCACTCGACTTATATATATGATAACTTATTTAATGGAAAAAAGTTAAAAAAGTAATATAATAGCTTGGAAATTTGAACATAAAAAACATATTATTTTAATTTTCAAACTTCAGCTAATACTTTTTGATGTCCATTAAAAAAGAATCTGTTTCCTTGAAGATTGGCGCCACTTTAGAACGCCACTTTGAGGCGAACACTTTAGGCGCCACTTTGAGTTTTTAAGACGCTGAGATAAATTTGTTTTCATTAAACAAATCTATTTTATCTGAAATTTTCCTACCATCCCGCGACAACAATCGCGAAATCACATGCAAAACAGCTGATATTGATGTACCCTTTCCTTGAAAAGTACTCAAGCGATGTGAAAGATTTAACTATAAAGTTCCAAACTATAAATTGGTAGTTCAGCGAAAATTATAAAATTAAAAAAAAAACTATATAACTTTTTTAAAAGCATAAATTTATGTTGTATGCGGAATTGTGTAAGTATTGTATTCTTTATTTTTATTTATTGTCGAACAGCCAAATTGTAGTTTAATTACAGCCAAAATAATTATAAAAAAAGTATTGAAATCGCTTCAGTAGTTTTTAAGAAAAAGCTATATCAGCTGTTTTACATGTGATTTTTTTTTGTTTGTTTACGAAATTATATAACTATTGTATTTTTCATTTTTATTTTTTACTGAACAATCACTTTTTAGATTAGCTGCCAAAACTGATTTTTTAAAAAAAACCCATTAAAATCGCTTTAGTAGTTCCCTATAAAGAAAGTACATCAATGTCCGCTGTTTTATATGTGATTATGCAACTGAACCCCAGTATGAGGTAGTTTCTATGATCTTACAGGTGATAAGTTTTGCAGAATAGAAATTTCGGCTGATCCTTCCCAACCATTAATCCTTCTCTAAAACATAATATTGCATAAAATTTTGGTTTTTTGAAATTACGTCATTATATAAACAATGGCTCAGAATTCGTCCCTACTGAATTTTCAAGTTTTGATCTGGTGTCTTAAGCTCTTTTATCGGTGAAGGAGTGTACAGAAAACAATGAAGGAAGTTAAGAACTAAAAAAAGAACTAACAATTGCACCTATAAGAAGATAAAAAAGAACCGCTATTGAAATTATCTTCTTCAAAAAGTATTACAATGATTTTCTTGAATTTTTCTGTACATCACCGGATATAGAATATGTAATGATGGCTAACCTTATAGATTTATCTGGTTTTTCTTTAGTAATAAGCTGAAGAAAGAATTAGAGCTGAATAAAAAGTGCAAGAAGGATTTACTCGTCAAATCATAGGTAATTGTTTTTAAAAGAATAAAAAAAAACTTCATGTTGAGATAATATTTATAGATAAAATAAGTCCTTTTATCTCTCTTTTTCTCGTCATCGAGACTTCGAGATAACATATGAGGGGCTCACTATACAAATAACACAAATCTATGTAACTTCACTGCAAAAAATAACTGTTGATTTTACAGTATAAAACTGGCGCCCCAGCTGCTAGTATTATACCGTAAAATTAACAGTATTAAATAGTAAAATAAGCAGTAATACGCTGCCACGGCAGCGTATTACTGCTTGCGCGGCAGCGTATTACTGCTTATTTTACTATTTAATACTGTTAATTTTACGGTATAATACTGGCAGCTGGGGTGCCAGTTTTATACTGTAAAATCAACAGTTATTTTTTGCAGTGTTGTTTTCATAAAATTTAGACAGAAGAAACTAGTATGTTGTGGTCACAAAACTTTCTTCTATATAAATCAAATCGTCTAAAACCAAAATAAAATGGCAATCTATTCGTTCTTGAGATATAGCTATCACGGAAATCGGGAAAAATAGAGCATGGCAGCAACACCTGTTGGGCGGTATACACCCAAACCTAATAAGGATCTATTTATGTCAAAGTCTAACAGAATATGAAGTTTGGTAAAATTCCGCGCATTAGTTCTTGAGATATCTAACTATCGCGGAAATCGCGAAAATGCAGCATAGCAGGGTCACCCGTTTGACCATTTACATCAAAACCAAATCAGCACCAATTTATGTCGAGGTCTAACTGAATCTGAAGTTTTATTAAATTTTGTGCATTAGTTCTTGAGATACACTTCTTTTATTACGGAAATGAATCATATCATAATAACAGACGATATAATTAATTTCACTGAAACTAGTTATAGTACGAACGCACCTCATTTGTCAGGTTTGACGTACAATTTCTAACTTGTTAAAAAAACGCCGGCATTCGAAATTTTGGTCGGTGTGAATTCGAAACTAGTGGGGTTGTTCATGGGTTAAAGTTATGAACAAAAATCCTAATTCAGATTCGAATCAGACACCCTGTGCTTTTGAGTGAACAAATGAAACAGAAATCGTTTGTTGTCGCGTGCACTACCACCTCTTAAAGTTTGTCCAATCTTTTTTTTTTTTTTCTTTTTTTTAATCACCCTGTATAAGGATTGAAAAACTCCCACTCAAATAAACCGAACGGTGTCAGGAAAGTAGATAGAGATGGGCAATGTCGTGAGTGACCTCTAGACTATCAGTATTATAAACTGGAGAATTATATAAATTACAATCGCGAATTAAATTCTAGCTAACATATACTTGGTTTAAGCCTGTGGCATAAACTATCATCAGTGGAACGACTTTGGCTTGCTCTAGGTTAAGAGTGTTATTCAGAGGGATCTTTAAATAAATAAATAAATAAAAGAAACGTCTAGATCAGAGTTGTGCAACTTGCTCGACAATCGTTACGTTTGGAGATTTTGACATTGACCCGTTTGATACGCCCTGACAGATTGATATAGTGGAGCAAGGAAGGAGATGGGTAGATAATATGTGCCCCGGCATGGTGGCGCAGACTTGACGAAAAAAAGAAAAGACTGATTCAATACTTTGATTGATTTTGTATTTTGATATTTTTAATTACTAATTATTCATTACATTTCTGTATTGCTTTTTATATTGATATCTTTAAAAACTGCATTGGATGGGGGTTTTGATAAAAAGTTTAGCTTATTTCAAGTTTATATTCTCCATTAAAACACAGGCAATAAGTTATTGAACTCTGGCACTTCTGATCGGAAATCTTTCTCCTCCCTCCCTTAGGCTTCATTCTGCAGACATCCGTGATAGATAAAGCCGAATTGCATCCCCCGTCCAGGAACAATATATATATTTATCTTTTCTAAGATGTTTTGATAAAATTTAGTATCTAAATTTACATGTTTTATGATTGAGTTTTGCCTGAAGAGTCTTTAAGTGTGAAGAGTCTTTATGGTACAATGATCTGAAACACATACTATTTAGGAAAGTATTTCGCATTTTTAAAATCAATACTATTTCTTTCTATGGTGATAAAAAGAGCTTAGAACCGTTCATAGTTTTTATATATGTTAATATTTGAATAATAACAAAAATCAGTGTAAAGTTATGAGCACTTCTTATCGAAATAAATCATAAGGCACGTCTACTATATAAGGCCATACTCTTAATAACGTCCTCAGCCTATATCTTGGTCTGTCTTGGTCTTGGCCTATAACGGTCTCTTACCGATAAATGAAAGCATATACTTGACACTTTATGTGTCCATGACATGTGCAAATAGTTTAAACCACAACCGATATCGGCTTCGTCGTCGACTGAATCTTCCGACACGTCGTTTTTGAAAAGAGTAACTAAACTTTCAGATGAAACTAGCGTAAATTATTTATTGAATTTTGTAATCTTTGCATGGTATTCGAGATAATTTAACGATCTTTTAGAATGTAATATTGAAATATTCTGTATTTTTAATTCTGATTGTGTTTGAAAATAAAATATGTGAAAACAGAAATCGCCTAATAAAGCCGGGTATTATTAAAAAAAAAACACTTCATTTTCATCGTATATTACTTTTAGCAAAGCTAATTAAACATTTCTGTGTCAATATCTGTAGAAAACTATTGAATATCTCACAGCGGTGGTAAACAGAAACTCAAATAGAGTGAAAGGAAAATGGAATCAGCAGTTTTGGCTGTTCGAAGCGGCATGCTCATAAATAGAGTAGCCACATAATATTTTATTTACAATGAGCTTTATTTTGGTGTAATACCTACAAAACATCTGTTAATGAAAGATAAATCATGTATTTAAAAAATTATGGCTTTATTTAAAACACATACTCCCAAGAAAGCCACTTTAACCCTTTCAGGAGCAAACTAATTATGTTTCTAAAATGTTGAAATCATTGATTCATACCGGGATTTAACATCAAAATTATTTCGAAATAGGTGAAAGCTTTTCTTCACTTATATTATAAAAGCAAAATATAAAAGTTAAAATCCGGTATAAAAGTTAAAATATCGGACCGAGCACGGCCTGAAATCAAGAATTAAAGTTCGGCCCGAGCCCGTCCTGACTCGACTGAATTTCTTCAAAAAATGCCGATATTTCTGAAGCAAAATATGAACAATATTAATGACCACTTAGACAACTACGTATATAAACACATATTAAAAAAATGACTTAGACAATTACATTCAAATGAAGTTTCCGTAGGAGAAGAAAAATCCGTTATAGACAGGTTTCATTATTAGCAAGTTCATCGTCTCTTGTATATGTATTATATATATATACATATTTGCACGGATTATTATATTCATTTTCTATAGATCAAGACATTTTCCTCTTAAGACAGATTTTAGTCATACACAGGTTTTATTTCACAGGTTTTCACTGAACTTCAATTTTTTTTTGTCTAGAAATGTATGTGCTATTCTTTAAAAGGAATTTTAATTGTAGAATAATGGCCATTTAAACATCTCTATAGTTTTTTCAAAAATTGTTGTGATGAGCCTCATTTTACTGATTTTTGCACGGTCTAGGTTGTGCCGGGCCACTGATTTTCATACGAGCTGGGTTTAGACCGGGCCTGAAAACTTCGGTACTGTGCAGCCCTCTAGGAAGAATAAAGTTCAGGCCTTGCTTGGTCTGTAAAAAGGAGTTTGGTCCAGCCCGAGTCTGCAGAAAACAGTTAGGCCCGGTGCCGGCCCGGCCCAGAAAGAGTGAAGACCTGGTCCAGGCCCGTGCAGACTTCTAATTCGGTTATTAAGAGATCAAGAAATTGTCAGTGACAATAATGAAGAGAAAAAAAAACTTTCTCATCAAAAATTTCAGAGGTTAAAAAATTGCTAATGACTGTTCGCCGACATTACCAATCAAAATGTGATACAACAGACCAAAGTTTGGAGTGTGCCAAAAAACTGGAAAATGACTTGGTTAAAAGATCATTTGTTCAAGTAACGCAATCTGTGAGGCTATACTTTAATTAAAGCTAAATTATGTAAGTGGCACTTTCTTTGCATATTTTCTTTGTTCTCAGTCAGTAATTTATTGTTTTGTATTAATTTGAATTGTCCCTAACTTGATTTTAAACTAAAATTACTAAATTAAAGAAAAAAAAGTTGTTTATTTTAGCATTAAGCTGATAAACTATTTAATTTCTGACATAAATTGAATACAGTTTATTCAACGAAAATGATTATTTTACACCATCCAATGTTTACATCGTTTAATGTGGATAAAAAATAGCCTCCCTTTGAAGTTTGCACCAATGGGATTCCAGTGTATTTAAAAATAGTAGTTGAAATTACCTACAATACACCACATCAAATATGTCACTGCAGAAGATATTAATAATACTAGTAATAATAATAATAATAATAATAATAAAACTTAGTAATTTGTAATTAATTTATTAGTAAAACTTGAATTAGTAATTTCAGCAAACGAATGTTTTAGATTTTAGGTAGCTTTCATTACAAAAAGCTACCTATTGCAGCCGTTCGGAGGAAAGCAATTCCAAAAAATTTTTGCATATTTTCACCGATCATGACCCCTAGACCCCAAACCACCCTCCGTTATATATATATATATATCCACATACACACACACACACATATACAGGGTGATTATAAAGAAACTATCCCGACATTTGGGCCTCTAACTATCATACCATTCACAGAAACTGAATGAAATTTTGGCAAAAGGTATTTTGAGGTATGCGCTCAAGAATGATATGGAAAACAACAGTGTCACTCAAACAATTACGGTTACAGTAAGAAAATTTCGAAAAAATCAAATGGCAACACCCAGTTTTTTGTATTGGAATGTGGTCTCCATTGTAAAAAACCCTAAATAGCGTTGGAACGGCAACTGTAGCATGAAAATCACCGGAACTAGGCAAGGGAAAAGTAAAAAGGACTTTGCCGTGCACCAGAGCATTAATTTTCGTTTCATTTACGTCACACGTCACACTGTTTCTTTGGCTGATATCCCAGCCTACGGCACTGCGAAATGCGAGCCGCGTATGTTCCTTTCTGCCATTCCGAACAAGATGCCGCTTTCAGGGAAAGAACGTGGGTAAATCGTAAAGATTTATTACCTGAATGGACAAAATGCCGCAGAGACATTGCGTGTTTACCGCAGAAACCATGGATTACGGCGAAGCCCGTGCACTGTCAAAGCTGTACGGAACTTGATTCATAAATTTGAAGAAACTGGTTGCACATGCGATCGACCTCGGTCTGGACGACCTTCCGTTCCTGTGGAAGCTGTTGCAGAAGTCCATCAGACGATGAGCACAGTTCGTCCCGCAACTGCACGCGGTGTTTCACGTGTTCTGGATCTGCCGAATTCAACTGTACGCAAGATTCTGCGTTCTGTTCTAAACATGTTTCCGTATCGATTCCAGCGTGTCCAGATGTTGGAAGCGGGAGACTATCAATTACGGCTGGATTTTGTAAATCAATTCCTTATCCGGTAACGATGAAGATAGCAGCTGGCCTTTACGCATTCTGTGGACAGATGAGGCGCATTTCTCGTTAACTGGTAACGTGAATTCGAAAATTTGTGTGCACTGGGCAGAGAATAATCCATATGATGTGCATGCACGTCCATTACACGAAGAAAAAGTGACTGTGTGGTGTGGTATAACGAGCACGTTCATCCTTGGCCCTTACATTTTTGAAGAGGTTACTGCCGGTGATCTGCAAACGTGTACAGTAACGAGTGCTCGCTATCTGGATATGTTAACTCATTACGCGATTCCCGCATTGCAACGGCAAAATGCTCTATCTGAAGTTGTGTGGATGCAAGATGGCGCTCCTCCACATGTCGGGTCTTCAGTCAAACTTGTCTTAACTCAACAGTTTGGTGACAGAGTTATCTCCCGTCATTTCTCGTTTCCGTGGCCACCAAGGTCTCCTGATCTGACACCAATGGATTTCTGGCTGTGGGGATATCTGACATCCAAAGTGTATCAGTTTCGTCCTCAAACTGCATCTGATTTGAAAGATGCCATCAGAACTGCGATTCAAGAGATTCCTATTGCCATGATACGTGCTGTAGTGCTATCCACCATCAGCCGCATGCAAAGGGTCATCGTGTGTGAAGGAGGTCATGTGGAAAATTTGTGAAACACAATAAAATGCTTTATTTTATGCTGCTTCTCTGTCCTTATTGGTTGTCCTCACTTTTAGCCTATCTACCGCCGGTGATTTTCATGCTACAGTTGCCGTTCCAACGCTATTTAGGGTTTTTCACAATGGAGATCACATTCCAATACAAAAGCTGGGTGTTGCTATTTGATTTTTTCGAAATTTTCTCACTGTAACCGTAACTGTTTGAGTGACACTGTTGTTTTCCATATCATTCTTGAGCGTATACCTCAAAATACCTTTTGCCAAAATTTCATTCAGTTTCTGTGAATGGTATGATAGTTGGGGGCCCAAGTGTCGGGATAGTTTTTTTATAATCACTTTGTATATATATATATGACGTATGTCACGCTGTAACACTTATTTATGAATCGATTCGGATGTGACGGAGTATGTGTATAGGACATACCGAGGTCTCGACCGAGTTCGTTGTCCAGCTTCATCCGCCATCTTGTTTGAAAATGGCGGCCAGTTAAAAAATTAAAATTTTTTAAAAATTCGAAAAGATGTACAAAAAATTATAAATTGAAAAAGTTGTTTCTGCTAAGTGTTAGAACGTGATACAAGGATTCTGGAACATGTTTTGTTTTGACTATATTTTAAAAAAATGGCTGAGATATGGCAGTTTGAAATTCTAGGGTGGCTGAGATTTTGAAACAATCTGATATTTGTTATCCTGTAACTCTCGTATTTACGAACCGTTATGAATGTGACTGATCATGTGTGAACATACCAAGGTCTCTACCGAGTTGTTCGTTGGCCAGCTTCATGCGCCATCTTGTTTAAAAAATGGCGGCAAGTTATTTTTTTTAATTTATTACAAATTACAAAAGATGTATAAAGAATTATAAATTTAAAAAGTCGTTTCCATTAAGTGTTAGACCGTGATACAAGGATTCGGTACATTTTTTATTTTGTCTTTATCTTAAAAAATGGCTGAGATATGGCAGTTTGAAATTCCAGGGTGACTGACACTTTGAAACAATCTGATTTTTGTTATGCTATAACTCTCATGCTGAAATTCGCATTCAAATTCAGTATTAACTAAATCCGGGATGGAATCTTCTATAATCGGGTTCCAAGCACTTTAGCTTCGGGTGTTTGAGTAAAATGATTTGAATTTTTAAAAACATGGACTATGAAAGCTACCTTTTCCTCCCAATACAGGCCGGAAGGACCTTTTGATATCACTTCCATAATACAATAAGATTCTTTTCAAATTCAAATAGTGTGACTGAAATTAAAATGCATAATGAATGTAGGCAAAAGACAAATAGCAATGTAATATTATACATAATTAATTCTGAGAATGTGTATAAAATTGAAGAAGAGTTTAAAAGAAGAGGAAAAGTCACTTTCAAGATTTCACTCCGACAGAGAAGTTAAAGGAAATAAAAACCCTCAATAAAAGTGACCTATTTAATTTGTTGCATGTACGTTCCTCCGAAAAGAAGCAAATATATTAAGCAAATAGTTGACTCTTCACTCTTGTTTTCTAAACTAGAAAATGAAAATCTTTATTCAGAAGAAAAAACAAGCTGTTCTAACTGTTTCTGAAATAACTTTGTATTTAAAAAGATTTTTTTTTATAATTTAAAGTAATCATCACAGTTTTATATTTTGTGTGTGGATTTTTGTTTATGTTTTATTTATCTTTTTAAATGTAGACGGAAAACTGTATTGTTAAAAACATTTTAACGAAAAATGAACAAATAAGTGTAACCATTATTTAAATTTATTTTTAAGAATAAAAATTTGATTTTATTCTTTAGTTTTTAATTGTACACCAGAGTGTTTCATTTTTACTTGGTCTATAAATGTGAAATTTGTAGATATTTTTTTAACAACCATGTTAAATTAGTCGAAAGCAAATATGAAAAAAAAAAAAAAAAAACCTAATCTTTAACAAGTAATATATATATATATATATATATATATATATATATATATATATATATATATATATATTAAAGTCAATTCCTATTTTTTAATCATAAATATATAAAATAAACCCGTGCAGCATTAATGTCCCACTTTATCTTTACAGAACATTATTTTATAATCATCGTTGCGGTATTTTATTTTTTGTTGGCATCACTCATTTGAGATAAATCTTTCATTTCATTTATGAAAACAGTGGGAGAAATTTTTTTCTCCCATATAAAAATTAAAATTAATTAATTAAATTTAATTAATGAATTAATATTTGAAAAAACTGTATTAACATCAATTGCCATCCAGTACAAGTATAAAAAAATTTATTTGAACTTGAATGGATAAATAGAAAATATTTTATTAACGATTGAAAATTCCAACAAGATATATATATAGAGAGAGTGTGAGCTAATAGTAGGAATTTAATAATAAAAAATTGCTACAAAAGGTTTTTAAACGGTTTTTTGCAGTATAAGGTGTAGTGAATAATATACTAAATAATTACCAAGTTTTGGTTACCAAATTTTTGTCCTCATTTTCAAGATGGCGTCCAAGAAGGTCACCAAATATCCAACTCCTAGTCTTTTTCACCCTTCAAAAGTGAAGTTGATGCCTATACCTATGTTAGAATAAATACAGTAGAGCAGTGATTCTTAAAGTGGGTAATATCCCAACCCACTTCAACTCCTACTCTTTTTCACCCTTCAAAAGTGAAGTTGATGCCTATACCTATGTTAGAATAAATACAGTAGAGCAGTGATTCTTAAAGTGGGTAATATCCCAACCCACTTCAACTCCTACTCTTTTTCACCCTTCAAAAGTGAAGTTGATGCCTATACCTATGTTAGAATAAATACAGTAGAGCAGTGATTCTTAAAGGGGTAATATCCCAACCCACTTCAACTCCTACTCTTTTTCACCCATCAAAAGTGAAGTTGATGCCTATACCTATGTTAGAATAAATACAGTAGAGCAGTGATTCTTAAAGTGGGTAATATCCCAACCCACTTCAACTCCTACTCTTTTTCACCCTTCAAAAGTGAAGTTGATGCCATACCTATGTTAGAATAAATACAGTAGAGCAGTGATTCTTAAAGTGGGTAATATCCCAACCCACTTCAACTCCTACTCTTTTTCACCCTTCAAAAGTGAAGTTGACGCCTATACCTATGTTAGAATAAATACAGTAGAGCAGTGATTCTTAAAGTGGGTAATATCCCAATCCACTTGAACTCCTACTCTTTTTCACCCTTCAAATGTGAAGTTGGTGCCTATACCTATGTTAGAATAAATACAGTTAGCGCAGTGATCTTAAAGCGGGCAATATCACCGCAAAGGGCGAAAAATGTCGCTTGGTGGGCGATTTTCTGTAATTTTGAGCAATAGACAATTTATGCACACAAAAAATATAAATGAACGAAAATACATGAAATATAATTTATTTAATTAAGTGTAATTAATGAAATTATAATTAATAGAATAATTAAGCATGCTTTTATATAACTCTTCTTACAATCAAAGATTATGCTTGTTCCTTGTGAGAGTTTGGAAGTACGATGACTCTTGATTGTGACTTTGTAATGTAAATTTTGATACCTTCTCATAAATTGTCAGTGAATAAATATATATATATATTGCCTTTCTTATTGAAAGTTACTGAATGATTTTAAACGAATGAATGTATTAATCAATAACCAATTTTATTAAATAGGACACTGATTTGCGGAACGATAACAGTATGCGCACAGAAAAAGAAATAAAAAAAAATTGTGAAAATAATGCCATGTTTATTATTATTATTATTATTATTATTCAATTCCTACTATTAGCTCACACCCTCTATATATTTATATATCTTGTTCAAATTTTCGATCGTTAATAAAATACTTTTTATTCATCCACTCAAGTTCAAATACATTTTTTTAAACTTGTAGTGAATGACACTTGATGTTAATACAGTTTTTTGAAATATTAATTCATTAATTAAATTTAATTAATTAATTTTAGTTTTATATTTAATTTCTGTTCAAAAGTATAGACTCACTCCATATTTTAGTCTCCTTCGCCCGCGCGCCGCCTGATCTCCGTGAACAGCCCATTATCTTTTTACGCGTGGAGGTTTCGCTATGGTACTTCATTGTGAAGTTTGGTAATTTTTTAAATTCAATATTTGAAAAACGGCATAATCATTAGATATGAAATTTATATCAAGAAAAAAAATAATTATTTACCTTTGTAACGGAGTTTGTCTAACAATTTTGTGAGAAATACTTTTCGAGCTATTAATTTTTGGTATTTTAGCTATTTATTTTTTATTTAATTTTTAATACATTTCAAAATTTTTTCTTATATAAGATATTTAGCAGGATATAAATTTAGGAATAAATATCGTCAGTGGCGAAGCGTGTAGATCGCTGGAAAAAATTTCTTTTTGATCTAAGTAGGAATGGACTTTATTTATTTATTTTTTTTTTTTTATATTACTTGTTTTTATAGGCTGCTTTCTCTTAATCACCAACAGTAAGGTAATGAAGCGATATTAGTTTCTACAAACTGGTACCTGCCTCCAGATAATTGATTGGTCCAAGGCACGAGAGCTACAACTAAACAATAAAACAGGCTTCGGATAAAAGATGTACTAGTGATATTGTTCATGCTTGCTTTTATTGACATGCCATAAAATGGAGTATTTTTAGGCTTCCTTTCTAGATTGTTTTTGTTAATTTTAAAAGATCGGACCTAAGGAAAAAAAGTGGATTATAGAAGCAAAATTTAGGAGACGATCTATATAATTAAGGTAAGTTTTTGTTTATTTTCTATTAAATTGTATTTTAAAGGTCTAAAAGAAAAATAATCTCCGCTCAACAACACGAATTTTTGTAGCAGATCCACAAAGTCATTTTTTGTATGTAAAAGCATGAAATTTATAGATATTTCTCTTGAACGGCGCAGTTTTTGTAACTTAAATTCTTAAATGTTCGGTGTTCGTTTAATAAAAAGTACTGGTAAAACAGGTAAGGAAAACATGCGCCTTACCTATAGTTCAAATATCCTTTGCGTTCCATCTGGTCTCTGAATTTGTGTAATGTATATTCATTAGTATGCATTCGATCGCACTAATTTATGTATAATTCATTGCCTGCTGTAATGGAAACTTAATTATGTTGGTTAATTTGTGTTTAAATTGATTTTTACATTGAACCACTCGTTTTAGGACAATTAATTAAATTTAATATAGACAATAAGAACTTAACATTTACGATTATACATATATAGAGCGTAGTATAGCAGTTCTTTACTACCAGACTACATTGTGAAAAAGTGAGAGGACAATTTTTAGTCCTTGAACGAGAAAGCAGATCAAAGTCAAAGTTTTTCCCGTGACATAAAACAGTTTATTGCATAGAGGTTTTTACTGCGTGGTTTTCCACTTGGCGTATTTTTCTTTGAAACATATGTGATGATTGTAGAAAATATTCTCTTTCTTTTTCGTAATTAAGTAATGTTTACGAGATTAAACTGCTTTGGTTTGTCCATCATTCACCCTTAATCTAATGTGGGGGATAAGGTAGTAGATTTAGATTTTTACGATGTTCCTCAAATTCAGGCTTGGGATTGGGTTTTGTAAGTGCTTCAGCTGTCCTAAATTCGGTTGGACAATATTTCAAGTCTATTATTCCTTCCTATTTAAGCTGTTGAATTGCATGATATCGTATATCAATGTGTTTACTTCTGCGAGTATATTTGCCGCTTTCTGCTATTTTGATGTATGGTTGATTATCCTCAAATATGGTGATAGGTTGTTCTTGAGGTAGATTTAGATCTTCCAAAAGTTTTGTAAACCATAATATTTCCTGTGCTGCGTTGCTCGCTGAGACATATTCAGCTTCTGTTGATGAAAGTGCTATGCAGCTTTGCCTTTTTCTGATCCAGTGAATAGGTCATTTTCCTAACATAAATACATTTCCACTGGTAGATCTCCTAGTTTATAGATCATCTGCCCAGTCAGCATCTTCAAAAACTTCAAGAATAGGCTTATTGTTTCAAATTTAGAGTTAAATTAAGGTGTTTTATAGTGTTTAAATATAATTCTCTTGACAGCCTTATCCTTTTCTGTCGGTGTTTCATTCCTGAGGCTTAATCTATTTACAGCCGCTGAAATATCTGGTCTGGTTGGGGTTGATATATAAAGTAACGTGCCAATTGCTTGTCTATATTTAGTGTTGTTCGGTAGTAGGTTTTCATTATCGTCGAGTCAGTTGTAAAACCTGCTTCCATAGGTGTGCTATAATGTTTCACGTTTTGAAAATTAAATTTATTTACCATTTCTTCAATTTTTGATTTCTGATTTAAGTAGAAACTTTTTTCATTTTCGCATATATTTATTCCGAGATAATTGCTAACTTCTCCTGAAACTTTTAGTTCACAATCCTTCCTAAGATTGTTTATTATCTCTGTCATTTCTTAGTTTTTTCCCGCATTTAAAATATCGTCAACATATACTATGATATACATTGAAATTTCTTTATTTTCGCGTATAAAAAGATAGGAATCAGATGTACTTTGTACAAAATTTAAAGTTTTAAGGCTTTCAGATATTTTTTTATGCTACGCTTTAGCGGCTTGCTTTAATCCATAAATCGCTTTTTGTAATTTACAAATTTTATTTTGTTGATTCGGTGACGCATCATACAAATAATACATACAAAAAAAATTCCGTAAAAAAATCTGATGCACCATAAAATTAAGAAATGTGCTAGGCCTTTTGAAAGAGCTTTGTCTTTCTTCTCCAGGCGCAAAGAAAACGTGTTACCGCTTTGAAGGGCCTGCCTTCAAAGTGGTAGCACGTAGCTCGTCTTCTTTGCGTCTGAGAAGAAAGACAAAGTTCTTGTCTTGCTCCTGCCTGCAAAGTGATAGAACGTCTTTTTTGCGCCTGAAGAAGAAAAACGAAGTTCTTTCGAAAGGCTTAGCGCATTTCTTAATTTTATCGTGTAACTAAGGAGTTTTTTTTTTGTCTTTATTGTATCGCACCACATTGTCAACATTTTAATATGAGTTTTGGTACTTTGAATCTTACAAATTAAAATTTTTTTGGCATTAAAAAACTTATTTTAAGTCTAGAAAGCGCTAAAAATTCATGAAACTCATAGTATCATAACTCGGTAAGTTTAGGTCGTAGAAGAATAGAATTTTTGCTTCTTTACCCTTTAGAGCAGAAGAAAATTTTCCTAAATATAATTTATAGGACTGGGGACCGTATACAAATTTTAATTTCGTAACATAAAATAATATATATTGACATAAATAGATAGATGAAGAACAGCAATTGAAACATTTTTGCAATTGGAACTACATCTCTAAAACTAAAGTTTAGATATTAGCTATTGGTCAACGATAAGTAGGGATGCCCTGTATACATCTTCTAATCAGAAATAAGATCTATCTTTAAACTGGATTCATTATGTTTATTTTTTCTATTATTTTACAAAAGATGAAACATTCTAAGCAAAAAATTACCTGTAGTGCTAAAAAATATTTCAATATTTTCAAAGAAATGCTCCGTGTTAAGATAAAATCAACACACAATAATCAAAAGTTTGAAGAAGCAGGAACTAAGACAATGTCATTTGTCTATTTAAAAATATTTATCTATTACAACTCATATTATTAACACCTGTTATAACTAATAAATTTGTCAAGCAATAGCTTCAAGAAGGTAATTAACATAGAATGATTTTCACATATTCAAGACCCATTCAAAGTCAAACCTCCACCTCATTTTACTCGTATAAAAGAAGAAAATTGAGCAAAATTTGGCAACTTAGAAATAATTATGTTTTAGTTTATATTAAAAGATGAATATAAGAGAGAGTTATACACAGTGAGACAGATTTTTATGAAACAATAATTAGAGCTATGCATAATTGGCTGAAAAAATTTTAATCATCCCATATATAAATCTGCTTTTTGGAAGCATCTTACTTACCAAATTTAATAATACACATGAATTGAAACAATAAAAAAATCACTTTAAAATAACATTAGCATTCCTCTCACCTCGTACCATATCTAGTACACGACACAGTGAAACAATGCGGATCTTTTTCATCTTGCTTCATCGACAGATTCATCAATCTGGTATTTAGGTGGGTACAAATACGATTTAACCCTCAAAATATTTACGAAAGGTTTCTAAAAGGTTTTTTGTAGTCTCAGGTGTGGTGAATAACATACTAAAAGTTTACCAAATTTAGGCCACAGGAAAGATCCAATTTTCAAGATGGCCGTTACATACGCAAATACTACAATTTTCATCCTACGAAATCAAAATTGGTGTCTACTCCTATGTTTCAGCGTATTAGAATACATTTATTACATCTAAAATATAAAAATATTTTATTTATCCGTTGTTGACAAAAATTACAAAATTATTAATGTTAAAGTATTTACAAATAGTCACTGTCACAATCTTCTTTCCAAACTTTCTGTTTGGTAGTCGATTTTCAAACCAATTTTCTGTTTGGCAAGGTCCATAAGCGAATGTGCATGGAAATCCATATCTCGTGCAACTGCATTGTTTTGTTTCGAAGGTAGCAATGAAATTACAATGGAGTATATGAAGAAGACCTTCCAGTGCAACAGGTATAACAGTCCTAACTGATACATATTTTATTGATTGTGCAATAGCTTCCACCCTCAAACAACTGCATTCATATCTCTGTCCTTACCGATCCAAGGCATGATTTGGTTATATACTCTAAAGCTGTGATATTCTGTTGAGGACTCCGTTGGAAGAAAGTGTTCTGGAGTGACGTAAAATTTTTTTTTTTTTTTTTTTTTTTTTTTTTTTACTGAAGAGATGACGCTAGCACAAAGACACAAAGAGATAAGGGAATCAACACTTCTTCCTCCCCACAAAACTGTCATTACTTTGCTTCTTATCTCTTCTATAATATATTTTGTTTGATGTGGGATCAGAAACACATCTGTACGGTACTAAATCGTTGTTCACCACTAATATGCTTTTTTTGGAATGCTGACTTCTTGCCTCACCAAACATGCGCTAAGTTGAATAACACTTCGTGCAAGAATGAGCGAAATTACTACCCAGAATTTGCTTTATCTCACTCATGTTATATAACTTATGAAGTGGGGAACAAAAATATTGGTCTCCATTGCTTAAAATCGCCTAATAGAAAAGAAGGATAAGTAAATCTGTATCCTCCCCTATCAATGTCGTTGGAAAGAGTTATGATGAATTGATAGCTGCTTTGAAGATGCCCACGTCTGTTGACGTATTGATAGCCTTGAATCCCCTTTTCCGCAGTTCTTCTGTCAGCGTATAAATAAATGCATGTTATTGCAAGATATGGACAGAAAACCATCTTTTCTTCTCACAAACTCTGTGGCTGCATTGAAGCTGATTCTTAAATGGGTGATTAGCCCAAGTTACGTTTTATCCTTGATTGAAGAATCAGCTTCGTAACCACCAAAAATAATAGTTTCTTTTCTATACTGTTTTATAGTAAAATCTTGCAATAGCATCATAACTGTCGTTCTTTTTACATGGCAAATGATCGACTTAAACCATAATGTTCAGTTAGTGGGGTCGAATCTAGGGTAGTTTTGTAGGATTCCTGGATAGAATACTGCTCAATTGCATCAGCCAGTTGAGCTTTGTCACTTTTGGAAAGATGTTTCTAGTTTCAAAAAAGTCTACTGGGAGTGGACTGGGCTCATATTTCATTACATGCTCTAGAGAAAGGTCTCAATTTTTCTACATAACCATAGAAAGTTTTGGTAGAGGAGAGCAGGAATAATGGTTTGGTCTTTGTCAGTTTTAATTTTGAACTCGTCACCAAGGGTCTTTGCTCGGTCTTTTCATTTAAATGATAATCTAAAATTGGCTTTCCGACCATATTTTGTACAGTATTTCCCCCCATCGTCTCTAAATTATGCACATTGGCAATTACACCTGTAACAAAAATTCTCCCAGATTTTTCTGGTGAAAATGGTGAACATGCTACAAGTTTTGCTTTGATATTTTCCAAGTCACACTAATATTGGTTCAACTTTGACAGTTTATTGATGCTAATGACTGGTTGTGTAATTAATTCCTTCATAGCATCGTTGTATTGATAGGCGATAGGTGTAGACATGATCCACAAAGTATTTCTCCATTCATACTACTTCCGTGGTTCAATCCGCCTCTGCTCTTTAAAGATCTCATTAATGTCTGCTCGATTACTAGGTCTGAACTAAGAAAAGCCCAGTACTGGTCGCTCCAGCGAAACACATGAAATCCCTTGTAAAATGGGCATATGAATGAGCATGTGTGTTTTGAAATTGATCCATTTATTGTACATAGAGATAGGCAGACTTTTGGCAGTTATAATGTCCAGCAACGGAAAATATTCTCAGACAGTCTGGCATTGTTCTCAAGGCAATAATTCAAGATCCTTTGCGATCTGCTTTGATAAATGATCGGGCACCCTGCAGCATTCACTGATTGTTTGTCTAATGCAAACTTGTTTTTGATCTGTAGCCAAAGTTCTGCATTTTTTTGTGTCAATAACATCTTTTACTTGAATCAGTGTATCTTTCGACCGTGATCTGTTTCAGTATCAGTGATGAATGTAATTTTCTGTTTCACTTCTTTGTGTCACAAATTGTGTGATACTCTCTTGTAGATCGGAGACAACTAAGATTGAGACATCTGACTATCAAGATATATTCACGAAAAGTTGTCTGTAGTGACTTTCTGGTCATCATGTTCTGAACAGTAATTTCACCATAGACAACTTGTATGATGTTCCGAAGTCTTGTACCTTCCACCAGTGTACAGATTGCCTCGAGCATGTTCATGAATGCGTGAAAATATCCAAGCATCAATACAATGTGTTTCAATTGGCTATGCTGTAGTACATCTGTAATAGTTTCTGAAGCTTTCTAATACAAAGGTGTTTATATATTTTAAATAAAGACAAAGAATCTCTCAAATGATGTCAAAGTTCGTTGTTTAGGCCGATTTTAGAGACGACAGTCAGAGAAAGGTCGCCATAGGAGAGCAATCGATTATAACAGAAAATGTAATACATTTATTGAAAATAAGACCTGTTATTCGATTTCAATGTATTTCGCTTGAAATATCTATAAATTTTATGCTTTTACATACAAAAAATGACTTTGTGGATCTACTAGAAAAATTCGCGTCGTTCGCGTCGTTAAGCTTTTCCTTTTAGAACTTTAAAATATAACTTCCAGAAAATAAGCAAAAACTAAAGACGGCTCTGCTTCCCGTTTTGCATCTGAAGGTAAAATTAATCGAAAAACATTTGTTTTCCAAATTGGGTGTTCGCATTGAAAATTTCAGAGTTTGATACAATTTAAGTATGAAGGCGGCCCTCTAAACTTATTTATTTTAACATAAATTGAAAAAAGACATAATTTCCAGTCGAATGGCTATTTTTTTTCTCTTTTACAATTTGGAAATTAAATGTTATGGGGTGTACCATTTTTTTTTAATACTGACTGTACCTTATGTAAAACCTACCTAAAACAAAAATCTATTAAGGATTTCAGTTAATGACACGCGTTCCCTTCACTTGCGTTTGTGTTAATTAGGTCTTAGATGAAAATACCTGGAAGGAAATTTATAATATAATTCATGATAGTTTAAAAATTGTTGTCTAAAAATGGCTAGAATCAAACGTGCTCTATGGTATCACGCAAGGATTAAATAGCAGCCGACGAAAGACACAGACGATACTTCCACTCCTTTTGGCTGTCACGTGATCAAGATAGGCTGGTTTCCACCAGTTGGTGAAAGGCCATGTGAACAAGGTAGGCTGAAAAGCAGCCAAGACAAGTGGAGTGCCGCGGCCAGTCACTTTTGTTGGCTGCGGTTAGTCACAGACAATAACTGACAAAATATTTATTTTTTTTCTTGTGTCTCAAATACAATTATAATTAATTTTATAATCTACTATATCAGATTTCATAATGTCCAAAACAATGCGGGTCATCGTAACGGTCTTTCACTTAAGTGACCACTCTATTAATACAAGAGAGACTCGCCCAACGAAACAGAATATATGCATGTACTTCGTGTAAATCCTATCTAAAGACAAAATCTAACAAAGATTTCAGTTAGTGACATGCGTTCCGTTCATCCGCGTTAACCGAGCGGGGAAGGTGATGAAAAAAAAATAATAATAAGGAGAATAGAGTAAAAAAAAAGAGTTAAGAAAAGTAAAGAAATCAAGCAGGCATGGATGAGCTTGCCTCTAGGTAAATGACCTTCGCCGAGGTCGCCTTGTTTGAGGGGCTGCTTTCTTTTCAATTTCTGGCCTCCGAGTTATTTCGTGCGTGAAATGTGACCGCCAAATTAAGTTTCTTAAGCAGACAAATAATTTAGTAGCACTGGTTCGAATGGTAGAAGGATAGCTGTGAATGGTGCGAATACCAAATACTTCCATGTCCGCGGAAAGAACTGATGATAAATGTGAGGTTGAAAAGTGATCAGCTGGATTAGTGGCGTAACCCGTTCTTCTAACATACTGGTATCAACTAAATATACGTTTAGTCACTTTACCAGTGCCCTATAATTGTTGAGTGTCACAAGTTCTCTTTGAGGAATGTATTTGTTTTAAAACTCAGAATTTATTTACTTGTTATTTTCAAAAAGACACTGTCTCAGTTTCAAGTGAAAATAAGAAAACTTTTTAAATTTGTTTGTTCAATCATAGTTGTATCATCACTTATGTATCTAATGGGATCATCCCGATTGGTGGTGTAGTCGTAAAACAAACAGAGGGTATAGTCAGAGGATATATACCAGAGAGTATACGCTATAAATACGGTAGTTATACGGCGTATACCACCGTACACCCCTCACTACATCCCTGCTCCCGATATTTCACATAGTATTGGAGATTTCATCCAGAATATAGTAGTTTGTAATCGTAAAAGCTTAACAAAAATTGTACATAAGCCGCTGCCAACGAAAAGGACTGGCAACATTGGCTGGTTTCCCAAAATTGTCGAACTACCATGTGATCAAGGTAGGCTGAAAAACTACACAGATCGGTGTAGTACAGTAGCCTGTCTGTTTCGTTGGCTGCGCATATACTCAAAACCTGACAGACGAAATTTGGGCATGTTAAAAGTACCGCAAATAAATGCAATTGAACATGGCAAAATATTTATTGTTGAATATTTCACACAAAGTAATATAGAGAAAATTCCAGGTTTCTAAAAACAAAAAATATATATACATATTTAATGGAAACAGTATACACTAAAATAGAAGATAGCGAAAAACTGAGACTTAAAAACTGGAGAAAAAAATTGATTCATATAGATTATTTAGGATTCCTAACCGATTGTTTGGAACGTAGTCACTTCGATCAGGCAACAGATACATCTATAACATCTTGGCATGAGAACGTATAAAACTTAGCGATAGCAAAACATATTCGACCAGTTTGTTCTTAATATACAAGATTCTGAACCTTTTCGGGCATAAAATACCGTGCTGCAGTTTTTCACCTCCTAAACCTTAAACGATTCTATGGAATTCATGTGTGGAAGCATTAAGAACGATTTCTTCAGGTTAGAGGTTTGCAGGCAAAATGAAGGCAAATTTTCAAACGGGCCTGGCCGGTAGAATAAAGACAATTTTTTTTAACGTGCCGGGCCAGGCCGATAAAAAAATTAAACAGGCCAGCCAGGCTGATAAAAAAATTAAGCGGGTCGACCGGCCCGATATCACTAATTTAGAGGGATCAAACTAATCTAATAAAATATGAACAATTTTCGATGTACGTGGCTGGGACAAGAATAAATATAAATGTGTTGCATGAGCCAATGCTAGCTTGACAACATCAATACAGAAATATTACATGTTCAGCGTAGAAATAAGCATCGAACAGTTGCATCGTGTCTGAGACCGGGCTTAATTTTTTTCAGTAGATTCCGGTAGATCAAGTTTACATTTTATTCTACGTACTCGGACCGGGCCGGAACTGGATTTAAAACTGCTCACACGATGTGTTGGGCAAGCAATTTGTTTTTTAAAAATAGTAATAGTGATAATGAACTTCTGTTAACGGAATAATTGGAAATACCTACACTAATAAAAGAAAATTTCGCTCTGTGTGTCGACGATGGCTAGTAAAATCTAGCGTGCCTAGAAAGATGAAAATTTAGATTTAGGTAGTCGAAGGCAGGTCCTGATGCACCTGTGACTCAGAATTTTAATATTTTAATTATTTACTGAAATATTAATTAAAAGCCACAAAGAACTCTCATAAAAAATACGCATTTTTTTCTTCGGCTGGTTGCTTGTATAGAGTCTTCACAAAAGTAATTAAATTTACCAAAGTATAGGGATGCAACAATAAGGACTTCTAACGAAATACTGTTAATATGGAATGCACTTGCCGGCGCACAGTGGGGCGTTTTGATGATCTAGGTGGACAAAATTCATTTTCCCCATTAACTCGGAATTTAACAAGACCGCGTATACTGGTAGCCGAATGTTTCTTCTGTCGAGATCCGTATACGAGTTTTGTCGAAAAAATCCGATGTGTGGAAAAACTACGACCGTAAAGAAGGCAGCTGGTTTGAGGGAGTATCAACAGTTGCACTATTTTTTGTAAGTTCGAAAGCAAGTCGTGACTTTTCTGTTTTATTTGAAACCAGGAGTTTACTGGACACATGTCACATGTTTGTCACAAGATTTAACCTATTGTTGTTTGAAAATAAGCGCCATCTTGTTTTCAAACTTCATCTTGAACTTTAATACAGTATTAAGCATTATTAAGAAATAAGCATTTTTTAAAATCAAAGTACAATTCCTAAAGTATTGGAAACTTAAGAAAGCTCCTGCGAAAATTTGCGAATCATTAAGTTATATTAACTTGAAGTGTGTGTTTGAGTGTTTAATTCAAATCTTGCAAGTCAATTTTAAACCACTTTTAATTATCCGATTGAGCTGAAACTTTGAATACATGTATAGTTTCAAGGACAATACAATATTATAATATAAATATATAATAATAATATAAATATAAATAATAATAATAATAATAATAATAATAATAATATGAATTATTAAATAAGCCAAATATTTATCATTGTTTGATTATTTTATTACTGATAGATTCGAAAACCCAGCAAAAATCTAATTAAACTTCAACGCAATAATTTTGTTCACCTAGATCCTCAAAACCCCTGTGCGGCGTACAGCCGTGCTAATGCAGCGCCACCTGTACACGACAAACCGAAAATGTGACAAACTGATACAACTGTCCTACACAGACGCCACTTGTTTGAAACATTTTTCCAGGCACGTTTTTCTTCATGATAATTAGCTTGGGTAATAATAAATAATAATAATTAAGGTTTTTTTAAAAACAGGACATATATTATTATGCCCGAGATTATTAATACAGAAAATTTTATTTAACAGATTACTTGTTATATTTGCGGGGATGGAGAGGGGTAAGGGTAAACAACTTTTTATTAAATATCGCATTTATTTTACTTGACAGCGAGCCACCTGGCGGCGGCTTTTTGCTTAATTGATCTCCCTTATTAATAAATCCAAATCTGCTGCTCTGATTTCAACAGAACAAATTACATTTAACAAATTTAACAATTTTAGCTTCACCCGTAGCGTCTAATTGCTGTTTTATATAGAGAATACCGCTATTTTAAAATTACAGTTTTCGTAAAAATTAAATTTATATTCCTAATAAAAATATACAGCCCGTATTCAGTTTATGCATACCAACAGTCAAAGTTAGTTATTAGTTATTGAGCACCTGACCGTGTGCCTCCCTGCGGCCCCTCCCTCAAGGTTTTTTCTCTAACTGTGCTTTGTTTCCATAACTCAGCTAATAATGTTCCGAACTTCTCCAAACCAGTTCCATTTTGCTAAATTATCGTAAAAATCAACATTCAGAGCTTCAAGGCGTATTTCTAGAAAGCAGTTACCAGTATTTCCGAATAATAGTCTAAGCCAAATTTCACATTAAGTTCCTAGCTTAACCAAATGAATCAACATTTAAATATGTCTAGTGGTTCTCCTTAGTTGTCATTTGCTGAAGGGCACTTGAACATCCGTTCCCCACCGGCTCCTCCCTCAACGCTTTTCTCTAACGGTGCCCTGTTTCCATATCTTTACAACTAATTTTCTAATTTCAGCGCAACTGATTCCAAACATCATATTTAACTTAATAATCAACCTCTATAACATTAAAATAAATTTATGAGTAGCGGGTACCACTATTTCCGAAAAGAGTCTAAAACAAATTTCTAATTCAGTTCCTAGCTTAACCAAACGAATGAATTTTTAAAGATGCATAGTGGTCCTCCTAATTAGTTATTTGCTGAAGGGCACTTGAACATCCGCTCCCCCCAGCCCCTTCTTGAAGTTTTTTTTTCTCTAACTATGCCCCGTTTCCATAACTCGGCAACTATCTTTCGGATTTCAACGCAAGTGATTCCAAACATTACAATTTACTTAATAGTCACTCCCTAAAACATAAAGTAAATTTATGAGTAGCGGTTACCACTATTTCTGAATAATAGTTTAAGTCAAATTTGTAATTAAGTTCCTAGCTTAATCTAACTAACGAATTTTTAATGGTGCATAGTGGTCCTCCTAATTAGTCATTTGCTGAAAGACGCTTGAACATCCCCTCCCCCGGTACCTCCCTGAAGGTTATTTTCTCTAACTGTGCCTTATTTCAATAACTCGGCTAATAATGATCCCATCTTCTCCAAACCAGCTCAGGTTTGTAGCACGCCTACTATACAGTGCCGTAAGCAGCGGGGAACTGTCTCAGAGGTTCGTTCGGAAAGAGGTTTGTTTAGAACAGAATGCTGCCCTAATGGTGGAAGGGGGGAAATAAAAGATTTTCCGGAGCGTACGAGCATACCCGGTATACGGTGCCGAAGCCCTTGGAGACCCTGGCCAGAGTTTCGTTTTTTAAGAGATTTAAGTTTATTACACGAGCTCGCGCAACGCCGGGCGGGTCAGCTAGTACTTTAATAAATTATAGAGAAACATTTTCAAAAATCTACTTTTTTATTATACAGCAACAAAAGTTCTGATGTCTTTAACTATCTCTTTTTTCTTTTATTCTAAACTTTATAAAATTTTTTAATCTCTTTATTTGAATGTAATAGTCTAAGAGTCTAAGTCATCAATAATGTTGATATTCTGTATTATATTAGTTATAAACATATAATAATCTAAAATATACTGAAAAATTTTCCCATAAATATGTATGCAGTATTCATTAAAAAAAATCTTAATTGTATGTTAAGAAAAATCAGAATTTTTTGTAAAAATTGAGCTTGGTCGGGCTGGTCCTGATTGGCATAGGGCGGGCCTGTTTTCACTGATTTTTGAACGGGTCGGACTGAGCCCGTGCAAACCTATACTTCAGGTACATCATACGAGGTGTTTTAAAATTCACACCCTCCCTCTACCTCTCTTATCTAAGAAATGCTTTGGAATTTCGGAAAGCGATTACAACTGAGCAGGGCAACCCTTCAGCCTATTCAAGGGGAATGTCCTCTCGTAAAAAAAAAGGGGGGGGGGCTTCTGGCATATTGCTGGAAAGATTCTTCAATACAAACAATTTATTGAATTCCATTTCTTGGCAGTAACAGAGCCGCTGCAGAAATTCCCTTCTGATTGCCTTGTAATTCACTGCTTTAATTCTTTGATGAAATTTACAAAACGTATTTTGGAAAATTTCATATTAGCGAAGCGATTCTAGAAATATTGCAATCATGAGACGAAAGGTGTCTGGCACATTAGCAATTCAACCGATCTCGAAATTTCAAAGGTGTGTGCGTCAGGCCCCCGAGTTCAGAGATGCTAACTGTCCTGTTTTGGAATACTGATGTCTGGTGTCTCATATGCATAACATCAGTGCATCGGACGTTGTAAAGAAAATCTTGATTACATTTTAACAGTTCTCAGACTGCCCACCCATTTGTAGCACACATTTTCATTATGCTTTATTGTATGATTTGTATTGTACTAAATTTCATGAGTTTCTCAAGGCCGATTTGGGCAAGAAAGCATACGTTGTTTTTTAACTAGCATAATAATCTGTTCACATTTACTATGCACATAAGTAATGTTCTACCTCAATAAATATGCAGAAAATATACAAATAAAAGAAAATCTTTTTCAGAGAAATAACATATCCCTCTTACTAACAATGTTACAAAATGCCTGATAAATACTTCTTTCTATACTATCATTTTTTATAAGCAGTAGAAAAACGTTTCGGTTCAAATAGATCCGAACAGAATAGCAGGGTTAATTATATTAACAATAGTGATATATATATCTATATATATTATATATATATGAAAGGATAAAAATAAACCCTTTTTTAGATTCAAAATTAAATTTAAAGTTCAAAATTCAAAATTAAAATTTCCCAGCTTCTTTTTCTAACTTTTAAATCTAATGATTAAATCTGACTTGCCCTTCTTAAGTTTCTTTTACAGTATAGTACTTAACCCTTACGAAAATAGTTCATAGAGCTGTATAGAACTCTGTAGAATTCTTTACAAGCTCTATAGAACAACCTTTCTATAGAATACTATTTCTATAGAGGTTTGAAGAGTTCTATAGAATACTTTTTCTAAAGAAAATGTTTCTATAGAATTCTTAGAAGTTCTGTAGAACTTTTTTTCTATAGAACAGTTTTCTATAGAGTACTATAAACCTAGAATTAAGTTCTATAGATTAAAGATTCTTTTCATTTTTTGTTTGTTTGTTTGTTTGTTAAAAAAAAAATATTTCTTGGTCTTTTAAAATGTATGTGTGTAGTAATTTATTTATGGCTATAGATTAAAAATAAAAAATAATAAGTAATTTTGTAATACAACAGTTTAATATATAATAGTACTCCATAGATTTAATATGATTATATATATATAATTTAATTCAATTTTAATACATTGTGATTTACTTGTCATTGTAATAATATATCAGTCAAACTATTGAGTTAAATTATGATTAATTAATTTGTCTATAATTCATTAATTTGTTGGTTAATTTTATAATCATTTATTAATTTGCTGTTAAATTTATAAAACCATCCATCTAATTTAATAAACTTTATTCACTTTAATAATATTGTAATTTTTATTCAAATATTTTAATCTGTAGTATAAATATTTAAACAAATGTTTCAGTTTTAACAAATAATAATTTATTAGATTTTAAATATTTTTACAAGACTATATATGATTGGGAATGTAAATTACAAAAGAAATAAAGTTGAAAGTTGTAATAAGTTTAAAGTTGTAATAAGAGTTTTGAAACTGTCAATGGTTATATCATGCTGAAAGTACTGGTTCTTCGTCGGATTACTGAAGTCAAGCAGCATCGAGCATGGTTACTATTTGGGAGGGTGGTTACCTGGGTTCTATATAAAATTCTATAGATATTTTTTATAAAGTTCTATATATTTTCTATAGATATTTTTATAGAAGCTCTACAGATATTTCTATTGAACTTCTGCAGATATTTCTACAGCTTTTTGTTAAACAAGCTTATAGAAAAACGGCCACAATTCTATAGGATTCTATAATGCGTTTTCTATAAATATTTTTTACAGAATTCTATAAGAAATTTTTGTAAGGGAATGCTTTCATACTCCAAAATTGAACCATTTTTAAGATAAAAAGCTTTACGCAACTCTTCTTTCTTGTGGCTAGTGATGCACCCAGGTCTGGGCCAGGTCTTTTTTCGAGTCTCCCTGTAATTCATTACATACATACATATATATATATTTATATTCATACAGCAATAAAACTTTTAAGATTGCATTAAAATGTATAATATCTAATAACATTAGCCATTGAGTCACTCTCTTCTCATTTTCATATAGCCTGTCTAGTCGAAATCTCCTTTGCTGACGTTTATAAACTTTGAAATTGACATGGCAACATTATTCTTGAAAAGGTTTTGAAAAGGGCGTTCAAGCTAATCTACGCTACTGGTACATTTCGAGTTATTAACATTTCTTTCCCAGGTACTTATCACAACAGAAAAACACTAGTCAACTTCCATTAGCGAAAAACAAAGGCTTTCAAAATAACAAAACTTTCCGTAATATAATCTAGATTTCTTGTAAATAGCTTTTCTTTCATGGTATTGGTTTGATCGTGAATTCTTTTATGACTGGGAAGTTACTTTTAAAACTGCGATTAACTTTAGAACCATCGCCACGACCTATCCATAGAAGTTAAAAGGAAAAAAAATGTTCTTTCAATCACTGTCCTTGAATATTCGTGAAAAGAATGAGGCTAATCGTGTTCGAAGAATATTTTCGAAAGTTGCCCGAGCAGGAAGTGGTTGGTGGTGGTCAGCTGGTCAGCGGTGGTGCAGAGTCGAAGCAAATGCATCATTTCTGGATGCTACTATTATTAAGATGGTTATAACGGTTGAAAGATGAAGAAAAGCAGAATTCTTCCTGTTGCACGACTTTAGTAGATTTTGTTTTGTTGCTTTGCTTCTATTTGTCTTTCATAGAATTGTGAGAAAAGAATTTTTTACAAAAGAGCTATTGGAAGAATGACTGATTAAGTGGAAAGAAAAAGGAAAATCTTTGGTATTTCAACTGCTGGACGCATCAAAAGTTCGTTTCAACTTAAAAAAAAAAAATAATTACCCTCTTAACAGTTTCTTTTTTTTTTTTTTTTTTTTTTTTTTTTTTTACACCAAAAACAAAAAATAGGGCCTGAACATCACTTTTTCCGTACTAAAATATTTGCCTTAGATAATCGAAAAACATCTGCAATTAATAAAGCGAAGATTAGAGTTAACTAGTCTGATGGGCCAATCCCAAAACTTTCTTCTATCTCATACATGTTAATACTTCAAAATTCGCTATCACACTGCCAATAAAATCAATATTTTTCGCCATTCTGTTGCACATCAACTGCTTGCGAATCATCGGGTTACCTAGATGCGAGCAGCCGATGTATACTAAACTACGAAAAGTCCTTCTGGCCTGTACCGGCAGATAAAGATAGCCTCCCTATTATTTGGTTTTAAGATTTTATCTAATTTTACTGGAAAACACGAAACTAAAATGCATGGAACCCGATTACAGGACATTCATTCCCAGTTCTCGTCAATATTAAATTTAAATTAGAATATCGCCAAATCAGTCAGCTATAGCTAAGTTGGCTTCCGTTATGGCTACCTATTTTTATCGCCAAATATCGCCAAGCTTGGCGAGAATTTGCCGTTGACGGATATAAATATATAGTGTTAACCATATAAGAGTTAAAACGATAGTTACAACAATGAAAGAAAATTTACCGAAACCATGTTCACTAAAACTCATAAATTAAACCCATTTATGGAGGAATCCTGCTGTCTTGTTTCAAAATGTCAGCCACACTAACATTTCAAACTGCTATATCTCAGCCATTTTTTAAAATAGAGGCAAAAGAAAAATTGCTCCACAATCGTTCGATCAAGGCCAAACATTTAACGGAAAAAACTTTCAGGAATTGTAACTTTTTTGTACATATTTTTGAATTTGAAATGTTTAAATGGCTATCATTGCGCCCCCTTCCGGCCGAATATCCCAAATTCAACTGGGACCTGCATTTCATAGTCAAGAACATATACATAAAATTTTGTTCAATTCTATACATAACTTCTTACACTTTTCGATGATACTATAATGAAAATGGCACAAAAATCGTTATCGCAGTGCCCCCTAAATATCCCCAAATTTAAGGAGCACCTACTGGCCATAGTCACAAACCTATAAATCAAGTTTGGTTCAATTATATTCATAACTTCCTACACTTTTCGATAATACAATGAGGACAGACACACGGACAGACAGACATTTTGTAAAAACATGTCTTTCGGCATCCCTGACCCTTAAAACGTGTAAATCCGTCGAAAACTGGAAGTCGAAAAAATTTCGATTACAATACTTTCTTCTATTAGATAGAAGAAAGTAAAAATTAGTGGTATTCGAAAGCTTTTAGTAACGAAGCAAGCAAACTCTTCTTGCCATCAGAACTAATGACGTTATTTTGACTTAATAATAGTAAAATCCCCCAACTTCATAAATTCATTTATTTCATAATTAAAATGAAGTTATGAAATAAAATGAATATGTTATGAAATATATGAAGTTATGAAATGAAATGAAGTTATGAAATAAATATTCATTTATTTCATAACTTCATTTATTTATTTATTTTTAGCGCGTGTAACAAAAATATGTACGATTTCTTTGACAATACCGAAAAATAAATGCAAAAACTTCAACCAAATAGCATTTAGTGAACGTCTATTTCATATGGCGTTATTTTTAAATAGAAACTTACATTTTCTCTCATAAAAATTCATTTTACAATTATTAAACGAAAATGACGTCAGTTTTCAGTCTCTTACAGTCATGACTTGTCTCTAGTCAGTCATGAAGTTTTGTTTGAAAAAATAAACGTTGCCAGAGATTTCATTAGTTAAAGAAACCTTCTTGATTCTGATTATTTCAGTGTTTAAGAGCCTACATCAGTCATGCGAAAAAACGCGCAAGCTAATTTCAAGTCTATGATATGGTTCTTGGCAGATTTCTTGCTGGCATTTTAATATATTTAAATGATGTTTTTTGCATAGGATAGCTGAGGTTGATCTCTAACGTTGTTAGTTTTTACTTTTTCGATTTTCGTTCCAGTTTTTTTTTTTATATAAGGGTACTTTCACTTTCAGAACCGGTTCCAAAATTGAAAATGTTCGCTTATAAAAAAACTGTAACCAACATCAAAAAGTACAAATTAACAACGTTAGAGATCGACCTCCGCTATCCTATGCAAAAAAAAAAAAAAAAAAAAAAAAAAAAAAAATCATTTAAAAATATTAAAATGCGAGCGAGAAATCTGTCAAGAACCTTCCCATAGACTTAACATTAGCTTAAGTGTTTCTTCGCGTAACTAGTGTTGGCTCTTAAACGCGTATAGTTCGATTACATATCTATTGAATATGTGTTTTATTTATATAATTTATTTATTTATTGATGAAGTTTTGATTTTTTTTATGGATTATTAGCCGGAAACAAAAATTAAACTATACAGGGTGTCCACGTATAACCTGACCGACCTTTGTTTTCTCAACCGTTGATCCTAGATGCATACTTCCAATTACAAAAAGGGTTTAAATAAGGTAAAGAATTATTTTTAAAGCGATTTGGGTCAAGAAAAGTATTTATTAAAAATTACGAAATTTAAAATTTTATACGGTCCCCCGGTCCTATAAGTGATATTTAGTAAAAACTTACTGTGACACTAACAAGACAGACAAAAAAAGTTCCATTCATCTAACATTAAAACTGACCGAGTAATAGCTGTTTAAAGTTGGAGTATATTTTTTGTTGCGAAATAGGGGTCATTCACAAATGTAGTAGAGATATAAGTAATCGTCAGATATAAAACTAGCCTGCGCCGCCAGAAGCCCACGGGGGTAGCCGGCGTCACGATAACGACCATCGCGACCAAGCCTCTGAGGGCTTATAATCGTCAGATATATCAAAAAAATAGTTGAGAGCAAAATTAACATTGCCGTCTAATATAAATGTGAAATCTATAATCATTCTGACATATTAATGCAAAATATACAATTTGTACTGAACATATAAGAGGATAAAAATAACAGAATTTTTATTAAATAAAAGGATGGAAAACAACAGCCTCATTTCTTTACAAAATGATACAGATTTTAAAATGCTGTTAGATTACACTGTCTTTCAAAATTTGGGTTGTGACATGTCTTTTATCTTTTGAAAATTGATTATTATGTATTTTTTAGCGCTGAATCCGAAAATGACCTTCACTTTAAACCATCACGTCAGGATTTTTCTCAAATCGCAAATTTCAAAGTTAAAAAGCTCAAAGTTAAAATTGATTCCCCCCCCCCCCCTTCCCTCTCAACCTCATCGGACTCCTGAGCTGTTTAGCTGTAAGAAACCCAGTAAAGCCAAGAAATTGAAAAAAAAATATTGAATTAAATAAAATTAAACTGAATAAAAAAGTCTTGCATCTTGCAATTATAATAATATTACATTGTCATCGGATTTAAGTCAGTACGTAAAATTTAACTTTGATCGGACTTTTGAAAGTGAGTTAAAGTTCAAGTACAAATTTTAAACTGGAAAGACGATCGTTGCAAGTTAAAAAAGTCTTGCATCTATTTTATAGTATGAGATTTTTCGCTATTTTTTAACCTTGAAATTTACGATTTGCGAAAAATCCTGACATGATGGTTAAAAGAGAAGGTAATTTTTTTATTCAGCGTTAAAAAATACATAAAACGTAATTATAAAAGTTAAAAAACACAACCACCGCAGGTTTATGTTATCTAATCTAAAAGTCTTTCTTAAACTTGTTGGCAGTAATCTATCCGAATTGTTTTGTGTTATCCTCTAATATAAGTATGTATAAGATGGTAAGCGTCGAAAATTATAATAATATTACATTGTCATCGGATTTAAGTCAGTACGTAAAATTTAACTTCGATCGGACTTTTGAAAGTGAGTTAAAGTTCAAGTACAAATTTTAAACTGGAAAGACGATCGTTGCAAGTTAAATAAAACCTTATGAAAATAACATAATTTTTGTTAAAAGAAATCCTAGACTCAAATCCTTACAAAATAAAACATATGTTAAAATACAATTATTTTAACTAATCTGAAACTTAACTAATAAAAGTTAACTCAATCGTAATAGTTGTACGATTTCTTTCAAAGCGCAGATACCTTGAAATAAGTTTAAGTACTTTATATACGACCCCTGAAAGCATGGCTGAAATCATCTGTTTTGAGATGCAAAAAAGTGGTATAAGTCATGCATTTCAAAGTTTCATAACTCGGTCAATTTTAATGTTAGATGAATGGGACTTTTTTTTGTCTTACTTGTTAGTGTCACAGTAAATTCTTACTAAATATCACTTATAGGACCGGGGAACCGTATAAAAATTTAAATTTCGTAATTTTTAAATAAATGTTTTTCTTGACTCAAATCGCTTTAAAAATAGTTCTTTACCTTATTTAAACCATTTTTGTAATTGGAAGTATGCATCTAGGACCAATGGTTGCGAAAATAAAGGTCGGTCAGGTCCCTGTATATATTGTTTTAATAAGTGCAAACGTATCAATCTTCCGTCAGCGGGCTGCATGTAATAGAAATAGATTTTAAAAACTCATGCTTGAAATTTATTTTATAACCAATAAAATATCAGTAAATTCAGATACAGTTTTTAAATAAATTGCATTTGAAAGTACATTTTACCCCTCTATTCGACAATATAAAAATAAAAATTGTGGGATCCCGTAAGGCATGGTGACATCACGGCGACGTCACTGTGAAGTCACACTGTGACTTTGTGACCGTCGTCGTGACGTCACGTGACGTCGATGTGAAGTCACTGTGACCTAAATGTGAAGTCGTTATGGCCGTTTTCAAGGCTTTCTGTGACCTCACAATGTGACTACTTTGTGAAGTCACCGTGCGACTTCAATGTGACAAATGTGACGAATCTGCATCGGATGGGGTGACCAGATTTTACCCGAATCCTATCCGGATTGTTCGGATCAACATTTTTTTATGCTACAAGTTTGTGACGTTTGTGACGACACTGCACCGGGTCGGGTGACCAGATTTTACCCGAATCCAATCCAGAAAGTTCGGATCGATCTTTTTGGATTTGTTTGGCTACAGAATAGATTTGGATTAGTGGTCGAGTGACCTGATTTTCGTGAACCCGATCTGACCCGAGTCGGGTATAATGTTTTTACTGTAAGTCTTGTTCGGAATATAATCTTGCATACGACCGAGTAACCAGATTTTATCAGAAATTGTAATACGACACAATTTCTGATGTCGGATGGGATCTAGAGTCATTCACGAATCCGGTTATATACTTCTTGAAAATGACTGAACATGAATGATGGTTGACTAAAATTATATTTCGATTCAACCAGTATTCTTACCCTAACCCAACAACAACAACAACAAAAAAATCTGTTGACCCTCAACCCAACCGAACCTGATAAATGATTTCGCATAGATTCGGATAACAAGATTTTACCAAATCACGATAAAATCGACGATAAGGATTGGATCGGCAATAATATTTTTTGTGCAACTCGTATTCTAATTAAAACTTTGCATCTGATTGGGAAACCGGCTAATGTAGCCGTTAAGCAAGAAAATTATAAATGTTAAAAACGCATACTAATATAAAAATAATATGTGAATCCATTAAAAATTATAATAAAAGTTAATACTTCAATAATATGAACTTCTATTGTGCAAATAAAAACTTTTTAAATTAACTTCTACTTCCATTTGTTTTATGTAACCACCCAAAAATATTGACAATAATTAAAACAATGCTATTTTGCTGTTAAGTATTGAAGTCTTTAAATGTGTATACTTTGCCATATTTCCCCTCGCTCAGTATCACGAAACTTTCTGACACATTTATGAACAAATATTTAAACGCTTGTCACTTGCATGCCTGATTATTAAAGCGATTTGGAATGAATAGCGTTTTCCATTTTTAGATAAATGAAATACTTAAGATCAATTTCGGTCACGTTTTTTTTTTTCATTTCTGACGCTGCGCGTCGGTAATTCGGTTCAAAACACCGACTTTGCTAGTGTTTTCTGAAACATCTTCTGCCGTTACCAAAAAATGGAAAACGCTATTCTATTAAATATATTCTGATTAAGAACACCTGCCAATTTCATGTGTTTCCGAATAAAAATGAATTCAGAAATTAGTTATTTTGGATTTAAGAACAATGAAATATTTTGATAACTAGGGAAAAAAAAGAAACATCCTTTAAGAAGAGTACACGGAAAACAGAAGTTAAAAATATTAATTTCCTGAGGAGATATTTTAAATATACGAAAGCATCCTTCGCCCATAGGTTTAAAATTAGCGAGGGCAGTAGGAAAGTTCACTGAAGAACAGCCTTAAGCATTGTCAGAGGAAACACAATTCCATGTATTCTGATACTCCGAAAAATGTTCTCATTATATATATATATACTATATATGTTACGGTCAATATGATTAATCCGGCCGGACATAATGGCCGGTTATTATTAATAATACCGGTTATTATTATTAATGACCAGATTAATCATATTGACCGTAACATATATAGATATATTAAACTCCATACAAAATCATTGTCTCAGTAATCTAATAAATGTAATTCTCTAAAATTCAGTATTTTAAATATGCTATCGAAATACATAAAGTATTCATCTTGTGATAATAACAACAATTAGCTTGAATAATTAATTTTTAGCATAAATATTTGATTAATTATTGATATCCTAATTGGTAAATGTATTTCAAAACGAATATTGTGTTTATTTAGTATAATTTCATTAAGTTCAGATTCGAAACGCAATTATAAAACAATTACCTATTACTTTTTTATATGAAGTCCATTACTGGCACAGTGGATGTCCAGTACTGGAATGGTGGATGCCCATTGCTGGAATTTTATGTATTTTCATTTATTTCTATTGGTACAATTAAATTTACATTCACAAGTGGAAATGTGACAATGAGATTGGTTTCATATTGTAGATACATTCATATATTGAATTTAAAAAGTGGAATATAATAACGATAACTAGTAATTAAAAACATATTTTTTAAAGAAATTACTTAAAAGTACCCGTTACTGGAAAGAGTGCCCTATTACAATAATATAATTATAATTGTTTTACATTAATCCCTCAGACGTAAATTTCTCTATTAAATATTTAAAATTTCCAAGTACTTCCTTACGTATTAGCCATCGTGTTATTTTCGTAATGCTGCAAAGTTCTATATTAGATATTAATTCCTAATGTTTAATAATAAAACTCATATTTTATGCAAGACCTTTCATATATTATTAATAATAATTTTGATCAAATCTCTTTAAAATGAAATACATTACGAATAAGAAATAGTACCTGTAAACAAATCTATGGAAATTCACAAAATCTTATATTTATGTTTAAAAATCTGTTAAGTCCTAAAACATAATAAAATAAGAATATATCGTTTTACATTATGAATTAAAAATATTACAAATAATTAATTTAAAACAATGTAAATTTGTAACTCTTAAGTATAGACAAATTGAAATTAATTTTAGCATATTTTGTACTTACCAAATCTTAATGCATATCCATCTAAAAAATCTTCGCGTGTTCCTTTATCCATTTTTAGCAAATTATTAATGATGTCATATTAGAGGGAATCTTTTCCAGCAAGAAATTTCGGATAACTGACACTTATATGTAACACAGCTACCACGAAATTACCCAGCTAGAAATCTTCAAAATTTGAAAATAAATGAAACAAAACTTGAATTCATCTTATGCTTACAAGTTACAACAGTTTGAATAAATAATCCTTCCGAATGAAACAACCACTTTTCAAATTTATCTTGACCACAGACGATAGACGAGTCCATATTATAAATAATGAGCAGCTGCTCAATTTCTTTACCAAAGAATAAATGTTTTCTTCTTCCCTCCCCCCTCCGCCGTTCAATATGTATATGTTGTTTTTCAGGCTTCAAAATAACGCTTTGCAGATGATACAATGAAAGACTTCCGTTTATTTTATTTTATTTTATTTTATGTCAAGTTTGATAAATGCAATTTTTAAATTAAAAAATGTCGAGATTTTTTTCCTTCCAAATATGGGCTAGAATAGCTATAACAATTATATTGAAAATTCTGGAGATAAAATAAAATGAAATAGTATTTTCCTTCTAACAGAAGCAAATTACTTATTTTATACGTTTATGATATTCATAACCTACTTCATCCATAAAGAAACGAAAACAATTTAAATAAAGCCCTAGCATACAAAAAAGAAACTTTGCTTTTCTGAAAATATCGGATTATCTCTATTCGCATTTTGTCTACATTTTAATAGCACTTCACAGTGAACAACACTTCCCTCCACTGTATTATTTTTCTGCCAGTTCCGATGATTACAAGTAATTTATAATTGACAAAATTCTTTGAAGTTATTTTAACACTAATTATTAATTTTTCCTACAAAATAAAACTTTTATATTTTTTTAATTAAAAAATAAGTTTAAAAAAAATAAAAAAAATTACATTTTCTAGTTTTCATAAATAAGTATGTTTCTATGATAATTTACAATTGCATAATTAAATATATATATATATATAAATATATATATATTATGCTGATAATTTTATTTTAGTTAGATAAATGAATAACTGAATATAAATTACTTTCCAAGAGGCATAATAAATTACTAAGGCTCTCAAATGCGTAAAGATGACACTATGTATGTTTCTTCTCATTTTCAAAGATTTTTTAAATTCACATTTTTGTCACAGTGTGAATTCCCAACATGTTAGTATTTTGGTCGCAGATGTGACGTGACATGCGTGATTTACAAAGACGTCAAAGTAACGTCACAAAAATTAAAAAAATTGACTAGAAAAGTATTTTTACGATGAATAACATGTTTGAAATAGCTTTGTATGTTTTTTTTTATAATTTTTAAAGAAGTCCACATTTTAGTCACAATGTGACCTCACTGAATGGTGGCATTTTGGTCACAGATGTGTCGTGACAACTGTGACTCGCATTGACGTCACAGTGACGTCACTGCGACCATGCATGCTATGAGGGATGTTTAGAAGTTAATAAATTTCCAAAATAGCGAGATTTATTATTCAGGTTGTTGATCGTCGATATGACGATGTTAGTTATGGACATGTTTAACATGTATAATATAGATATATTGTATAATATAGATATGTTGTATAATATAGATATTTCCTTGATAATATAGATATTGTCCATAAGCAGTTTACTTTTGTTGCAAAAGGAAACAACAAAATGGACATGGAAATTAAAACAAGTGGGTAAGTGTGATCGAAGATCACTCAAAGGGTTTCGTTTAATATTCCTTTCAAAACACTTTATCCTTTCTTTAATAAATTCAAACAAATTTCATTTAGCAACAACAACAAAAAAAAGTCATTTTTTTTATAAAGTAAAAATTTAGCGGTCTATTTTTTTCCTTTTTTTTCGAATATCTAAACCAGCCGGTTTGCGGTCCAAGCCCGCTATTATATTATGTCATAATAATATTCGTCATACGGACTAAATGCAATATTTAAAAAAATAATTTCAAAATTAAACAAATTGTACACCTTCAAAATGTTAAAATATGCGAATATTTCCATAATCGGATTTTTATCACGATTCAATATGTTTCTCAAACTCATATATTTACTATTCTCTATTATTACTTACCCATCATACGTAGTATAGGGTAAGTCTTGTAATCGTTTTGAAAATCGAAAATTTTTTTTGACGGATTTACACGTTTCAGACGCTGGAGATTCCGAAAAACATATTTTTAGAAAAAAAATTTGCCGTCCGTCTGTGTGTCTGCGTGTGTGTCTGTGTGTGTGTCTGTAAACGCTCTATCTCCCGAAAAAATTGAGAAAGAGACTTGCAATTTGGTATGTACTTAGTATGTAATAATGGGAAGAAGCCCATTTCATTTCAATAACCTCGATTAACCGGAACTATTTTTTTTCGGACTCTCGAAATATTCGTTCTGATAAAAGGTATATAAAAATTTTCGAAATTGGCTATTTTAAGAAATGAATATAAAAGACAATAAAAAAAACATAAATTTTGCATAAAGCATGAAGTCGATCGGATAATGAGTTGCCGAGATATTTGGAATCCTATTTTCCACACTCTTCGATTTTTCACGACCCTGTATTTCATCCAAATTTCACTTCAAAGATATATTTTAATTGGAAATTTGACGCTTAATCAGATGCAATAAATCGCTAGTTAATAGGATTATTATTTTTGTTATAAGGAAAACCTCTTTCAAGCAATTCAGTAATCGAGCCTTTAAAGTTTATGACGTCATCAAGCCACGATTTGATTTGAATTGCAATGCATTTTATAAGTAGTTTACACATTTTTATTTTAATATTTTACATTATGCATATCCATGATGGGTAAGTATTACGGTGGCCCCCAACGACTAGTTTATATTGATACTCGCTTTGTATTATTCTCAAACATTTGAAAAATTAGTTAAACTTCCAATAGGACGTCAGATTTTCTTTTTAATTCTCTAATGACGTGATATTAATCTGCTTTGTCCACTTACACATACTCATACTCCTTGTATTATTGAGAAATCTTAGACATTTTCCGTTTTATTACGACTATGACGTCAATCAATTTTATTTCATATTTATCTCTGATAGAAAATTAATTATTGTAGAAAGAATTTCATTGTGGATTTTAAATCTGTGGTATCTGCTATAACGAAAAATGTTTCAATTTAATAGGAAAAGGCTGTTAGAATTTTGGTTTTTTATCTCTATTTATTAAAATAATACGAATTTTTCAAATTTAATATTTTGAGCTCTTTACAGCTGCTATTCAGATTTATACACTAAGTTTCAACTCTGTAAGTTACATACTTTTTGAGAATGGCTCTGTGACGGACAGACAACGCAGCGGGTGTAGTAGGGTTTCGTGAGATGAACGAAACCCTAAAAAAGATAGTGACTTATTTTAGCGTTAGGTCTACGACACTTATGATCTGATTTCTCAAAGACACGATTTTTACCAGATTTTTTTTTTACGAAAGCTATGACAGCCATATCATCTATCAGTGCCAAGAATTAGATGGTCATCGGCGGTATGGTTTAGGAGACCAGTGTCTCGCGGCAGACATCACATGACCATACTTAGATTCCTGCCCTTTTACATCTTTAAATAGGCTTTGCTTAGAAAAAAAAAGTATTTGATAATATTGCACTGAAATGAAACTTTAAATATTAAAAGGCGCTTTAATGTAAAATTTTAAGCACATTTTATCGTATTTAAATAAGTATTTTATTTTCTGTTATTAAAATCAAAATTAACTTTTATTAAAATATTCCATCCACAAATAACCTTTTAAAATCAAAAAGTGGAAAAAAAATTATTCTGAAATAGAATATTTAAGTAAGTATTTTATTTTAAATATAAAGATAAATCTTTAATTGCCATTAACATCAAAATTTACTATTATTAAAAATATTCCATTTATCATGAAAATTATAAAGCAACCAATAAAAAAAATTTTAAATAAAAAAAGTTGAGAATTTAACTGAAATAGAGTATTTTACCGATAAAACATTTATAAATAGAAAAGTTATAAAAAAAACAAACTCGAATAAGAATATTTTAACCAATAAAACATTTTAAAATAAAGATCTAGAAGAAAAGTTGGGAATAAAAAGAAGACGTAGGAGGAGTGGAGGCACAAAGAACTTGTGTCTATTGACCTCCAATAGGCACAAACAAACCATTGGAGTCGCCACATTAAGAGATTCGTTTCGGAGCTAAAGGCATAGCTGTCAACTGCTACGATTTATGGCAAACAGTATTTTCTTATGGAAATTTTCCCCTTACTTAGTCACAGATAATTTTAATTAAATAAGGTGAAGCAGTGCCGAAACTAGCCTTTTTGGCGCCCGGGGCAAACATGGATTTTGGACCCCCCCTCGCCTCCTCCGACAAGAAAATTTCCAAAGCGAAGTTTCTAAAATTTAAAGTATATAATCAGATAATTTGTAATACTGAACTAAGTAGTCAGCTTTGTCAAATACTGATTCATTAAAACCTTGAAAATGGAATCGAAAGGAACCGAAAAATATTCCGCTTTATACAGGTTTTCATCTTAGGAAATATAATTATTGATATTCTCAGGGATGGAATTTAAGAGTTCGCGATGGTCTCAATCGCGAGGGGCCCCGCATCCAAAGGGCCCCCAAAATCCTCTTTTCAGTTTAACAAGAAAAATTATTTTTTGATCAAAGGATTTTCTTAGCACTCTTTTTCAATTAGTATTAAAACATAATTTTCATGTAATTTAAATAGAATATTTTTTATACCATTTGCTATTCCTAGAAATGTTTTAGTTATGTTTAAATGTTTTTCCTTGTCTTCTTTTCTATTAGCAATTATCAGAACTGTGAACGGTTGTGGAGGGTTGGGGTGAGACTCAAACTTGGATCAGAGCTGAAAGGAACCCTATTACTGTTAGAGACTTTTATGACGATTTAATTGCACAGATTCAGAGTCTAATTAAATCAGATCTGATAAATCTAAATCTGGATCGTGACACTGGGGCCCCTGATTTAGGGGTGCCCCATACTTGGTATGCTGTTTACATAAAGCTAATATTTAGAATGCATTTTATTTTGTTACTGATTATAATCGATATTTTGCAGTTTTAGAGTAGGATAAGATTAAAAACAAAAAGAAATTCAGCTTGACTGTCACAGGGGCACACAATGTATTTGTCTCGGAAATTTACATCTGGATCTAAAAAAAATAATTACAGCAAAAGAATGGGGCGGCAAAACACGTAAGAATGGGTAAAAGACGAATAATTTTTTCTTTTTTTTGCAAAGATAAAGACAGAGACGACTTTATTATCCATGGCACCCTGTGCGAGGTTCTTTTCTGCGTCTCTACAAATGCTATAATCTTAAGAAAGAAAAAAGGGGAGGAGAGGTTACTATTTTATCTTGCATATGTTTCGTCCCCTTAGTTTTTAGTGTCATTAGCAATAGCCAACTTCGCGCCCTTTAAAGCCGGATCTGTATGTAAAAAAGTAATTGTAACAAATTGTATGGCGGCATTTTTCATGTATCTGGAAATGGCCAAAGGACGAGAAAATAATTCGGGAGGATAAAGGCAGGGGCGGCTGCGGTTTTATTAGTCATAGCAACTTGGGTATGGTTTTCTCCCTGCACCCCTACAAATGAAATTTTTTTTTTCAAAAAAAGTTTTAACAAAGAGTTTTATTTTGCGTATTTTTCAAATTATTCTTCCAAATATTATTTGTTTTTAGTATCCAAGGCAGTCGCCCAACCTCGCCCCCTCTAATAATACTAGATTGGATCTGGATAAAAAAATAATTTCAGCAAAATTAACAGGCTGGCATATTCCAGTTGCCACCAAGGGCGGCATAACGCTTAGAAAACTTTCGCAAAAAGACGAGTAAAAAACTTTTTGGATGATAAAGCCAGGGGCGGCTCCAACTTTACTAGCCATGGCGCGCTGTACGAGATTTTTTACTGTACCTCTACAAAGGCTATACTTAAAAGAAAAAGATTTTACCAAGAATTTTACTTTGGGCATTCATCCTCCAATTTGTGTTTATTGTCCAGGACAGTCACCCCTCGCCCATGACAAAATGGAAAAAGAAGAAAGCTCCACTTTGGGAGAAAAGTGAAAAAATAGAACACCTTCATGGAATATTTTTATCTAATAAAAATCAAAGTGAGGGAATCGTTTGCCAATTATCCATGCTGGACAGTGCAGTACCGTATCCAGACGACGTTGAACATTGTCATATACAGACATGAGTAGGGACTGACCTTGAAAAATGTTAGTGCTTCTCCTAAACCACAGGAAGATATTTAAATTATAGATGGCATGGACATGATACATTTGGAATGGGAGAAAGAAAATAGCCTAAGAGAACAGTTCGTTTTTTATTCATTTGCTATCTTGTATTGTAGACTAATCTTTTTATCTATTTGTCTATTTTAATGCATTTGGTTAATTTTTCTTTTGGATTTTCGGGCTGCGAGACTTTTTATACAAATTTCAAATATATATACATTTCTATATCAAACAACAAACAAAACCTGCATTTGGCGCCCCCTCCACCTTCAGTTCTGCTGGCGCCCGGGGCACGTGCCCCCTCTGCCGCCCCTTAGTTTCGGCCCTGAGGTGAAGTACCATTAGTACCATTAGAAATTACTACTGGCCGAAATTCGCAGCAGTTGGCAGCTATGTAAAGGTCGTGGTACCTCTAAAGTATTATTAAACTTATATACTTGAGTGAAATTATTTAAACTGTGGATCATTCCCGCTGTAAAGCGAGCATTTTAAATTGAAAATAAAGAAAAATAGTAAAATTGTAATTTCGCATAGAAAAAATTTAAAAAAAATTCTTCTTTTTTTTTTTTCTTTTTTTTTTTTTTTAAACGCAAGAAGCAATTTTTCACATATAAAACAAGTTCGAAATGCTTAAATTCATCTTTGTCAAATTAAAATAAAAAGTGCACACAAAAACGTGTGATTCCATTACCTAAAAGATGATTAAAACTTTAATTAGATTTTAAATTTTAAAAAGGCTGGGTTCACAGCCGAAAGTGCTCGATTTTAATGTTTTAAAATTTAAAATCTAATTAAAGTTTTAATCATCTTTTAGGTAATGGAATCACATGTTTTTGTGTGCACTTTTATTTTATTGAAACAATTTTTGTGACTGAAGCTTACTTGTGTAGGATGCCAGTAAAAAAAAAAAAAAAAAAAAAAAAAAAAAAGATGATTTATTCACACTCTAGCTAATCATATTAAGTGACTGATTTATGATTCCTGGTTGTCAAAAACTTCAAAACATGTTATAATTTATTAGAATTCTGCATGCTGGCAGCGCGTAAAATTGAGAGAGGAAATAAAAATGAACTTTACAAAAGGATTTGAAATATAGTTCAAGGTAAACTGTAATTAAAATGGCAGAATGATTGAAAGATACAACATAATGATATGTTTGAGGAGCATTTCATTCTAAAAAATCCAGCACTCATGTGTAACTTCGTCAAGCATTTTAACTAATAATAAATTTCTGCTCTCCATGTTTAATCTCTGCACGAGAATCACAGAAGTCAAAGATGCATATAATTTCTTCTAAGATGTAGTTACAATATCATAGTTGGGTTAAAAATATTACACCTTTTGTTTGCTGTAGGATTTCTAGTTTTAGTACAAAATGTCACCGACAAATGACGCTTTGCCGTCTCAAATTGTAAGAATGCTTAAACTAACGTATAAAAATGAATCAAAGTTCGAACAGTTTTTACCCTTCATTCTGTTTAGCTGATGAAATGTGAAAAAAAATTGCAAGCAAGTCATTTATTGAAATATTTAATTGGAAGTCCTGCTGATAGTGATGGGCATAACGATTATTTTGATTATTCGAATGAATCATTCGGGCATGCGCAGAAGCATATCTATCAAACTTCAATTTTTTTAATTCAATTACTACCAGAAATTTTGAAAAAAAAAATAAGTTTCTGATTTTAATTAGAATTAGATTACACGCCAGATAAAAATGAATGTGTTTCGTTAATCAAAATAATCGTTATGCCCATCACTATCAACATAATCAATCACTACCTGTTAATTTTCCCACTCCTTTATTTAACACGGTTTTTGTATGCAGAGATGGGATTTTGTAATCGATTTTTGACTCACTTCCTAATATGCTATAATTATAAAAAAATATATACAATATATAAATAGAAAAGTGATAATACCCCATTTTAATATTTTTACAACTTAATTTTAAATTAATAATTTAATTTTAAGGCCTTTTTTCCGTTAGCTCGCCACAGGTGATAAATCGCTAAATATTCTTTACGATTACATTTGTATATGAATTACAACAACAATGGATTTGATTAGGCGCCAAACCACACTTTCTCAAACAAACGCCAACTGACTGTGAAACTGCAGCAACGTAATATTTTAAACACTAAAAAGTAGAAAATTAAATAAATAAATAAAAAATAATAAAGAGTGTAATAATTTCGAAAAAAAAACACACTTTTATCAATTAACAGTGTAATATTAATTAAACTGTGATTATACGTTAAGAAAACAATTTACAAGTCCTGAATAGGTAGTTTGAATCATGCTTTTTTTCTTTCTTTCCTGTTGCCATATCTGAGAAAAATTATATATTTTTTATTAAATTCACTAGCTTGCGATTTCTACCAAGTGTAAAAAAAAGCTTAAAATTTTCCACAATCGGATCCAGTGCCCACTCCAAATTAATGTATAGTAACAGAATTTTTTTTTGGTAAAAACATGAATTGCAATCATGTTATTAAGCGTGAAAAGAATGTATTAAAAATATTTTTATACTTATTGTGTTTCAAAATTACTTGATTTCCATATTTAAATGAAAAACAAAGCTTTTTCAGAAAAGTTCCTGAAAGCTACAGGGTTTGTCTAATTTTTCTCAACCCAAAAAACTTAGACCTTTTTTATTTTTAGTTTACACTTGCATACTTGCATACAAATAATATGTTTATTAGTGTTGCTAACATATTAGTCAATTTAAGGCTTTTAACCCAAGATTTATTTCAAATTCGACGAGGACACAATAAACTAAAAATTAGAGATGCCTAAATGCTTTGATGCAAAAAATTGTCTAATCTTAGATTATGGTGGAAAAACTGCTACCTCAAAGCAATAAAATATGCAATGTAACATTCGTTATATGTTAATGCATTATACAAAAAGAAAAAAAAAAAGAAAAAAAGAAAAGGAGGGGGGGGGGGGCGGTGAGAAAGAAAAATTGTCGAATATAAGAGTATTTTAAAATTTTGAAAACTTCATTGTATGGTTCTTTGAATTAACACTCCACCCCCATCCCCCCCCCCCAAATATATATATATATATGATATACAGTCGTGAGGGGAAAAAAATAATCACTCCCACTAATTCTGCAAGAAATAATCATAAAAAAGGGATATAGAGGTATCAATCAGAATCCTCCTCTTTAATAAAAAGCTGTGCGTTGCTGACGACTGGGATTTTCGATAATCGTTGCCACAGATTAATCTCGAAAAATGAAATATTTGAAGTTGCTGAAAAAATTAATAGCTCGAAAAGTATTTGTCACAAAATTGTTAGACAAACTTCGTTAGAAAGGTAAAAATTTGTATTTTTTTTTATATAAATTTTAAATCTAATGATTATGCCATTTTTCAAATATTGAATTTCAAAAATTACCAAATTTCACAATGGAATACCAAGCGAAATCTTCACGCGTAAAAAGATAGTGATAACGGCCATTAGTCCTGGGGAAATGTACCAAAAAAAGGCGTTACCTTGCAAAAGGTCGGGTAGAAGATTTTTTTTTCTGACTTGTATATAATGAGGCCAGCATAGAAAAACCGAATTATCCAACAAAATTTCTTAAGGGAGAATTTTCTGTGGCCAAAAAACAACAAATTTTTGGGACTTTTTTTGTTGTTTTTTAAATATCTCGAGACTCATTGTCGTAGCGTATTATTTGTTAATTACAATGTTAAAGAAGACAAAATTCTCTACAACATTCACATTTACAGCTTTTTAATACACTCAATAGCAAACGCAGTACGACATTTCAAAAATAAGACAATTTTTTTGATTTACTTAAAAACCGCGAAAACCGTAGTTTTGCCCCGATGATTCAAATGTTCTCCACAGATTTAATCATGGATGTCAATTTCTACATATTAATAGCAGTAAATTATATGTTATTTGCACGCCCTCTTTCTTAAGTGCAGTACAGCCTTTCAAAAATGAAGCAATTTTTCAACTTACATACCCGCTGGATATAGATAGAGTGGGTATTGGAAAGAGGGGACGGGTGACAAATAACTGCAGGGAAAAAGAAAAAATACCTCTAGAGCAAGCGTTGGTACAAACTATGGTACGCGAAGCTCTGGCTACTGGTACGTGGAATAAAATACAGAATGCAGCATATTATTATGGAATATATTAATGCTTGGGGAAAAAAAAATCGATTTACGATCTGCAAAAGCTTTTTTTTTTTTTTTTGTTACGATAAATGTTTGTTATTGCAAACTTGCTGAAATTCGCACACACCGCTTATGATACAATCAGTTTTCCAGAATTAAAAACATAATTATTAGATTTATATGGATAAAAATTGATTTTTTTAAAATTAAGACCGAATTATAAAATTAATGAATGAAGTATTTTTAATTAGCAGAAGAACTTTTTAAAATATTCTTTATAAATATAATTATTTGAAGGTAAAGTCTGGATGGTTGGAAGTAGGAGTAGCTTGTGTGAGGAGGAGCAGTTAAAACAAAATAAAATTCCAGGTGTAATTTATAACACATTGTTCTCTTTGTACTGGAAGAGCTTCTAGGAGGTGTTGAAATAAAAGTTTTATTTCAAACATATTTCACAAATTAATTCATTCTGTTGATTGAAATATTTTTCTTCTCTTGTACAAAATGTGCATAATTTCTTTCTATTTCATGAAAATTAGTTTTTAACAGAGTAAGGTTATTTAAAATGGTGATCTGAAATCAAACAAAAACTGTGGTCACATGTAGTGCGGATTTGAGGTAAAGCTACATATAGGTACATAATAAAGAGGTAAAGCTACATAGGTACATAAAGGTACATATGTTTTGAGGTAGTATATACATAAATGTATGAAGAAACTTGCAAGTGCTAATGCGCGATATTATTGTCGCATTTTTTATTAATACAGTTGTATCGAGCCTATGTTAAATGCGCTAACTAAGCTTTGGATAAGAAATTCGTTTCACATTTGAGACACCCTGCTACTGTATTTCACGATAGAGGAAATAAGTGAACTTATTCAGCTCTCCTGTAATGCATTACTGGAGTCCACATTCAAAAGGATGAATGTAACAGATTTTTCGTTGGTGAGAATGTGAAAGTACCGTCTGATATCGTCAAAGTCTGCTTATGTTTAGCACAACATATCTCTGTGAATGTGTTTTGCCCCCCTTCGTTATATTAAAAACAAATACAGGAATAAACTAACCATCGAATCTGACTTATGACTAAAACTACCTAATATTGAGCCAGACATGAGGAAGCTGTGCTTGATAAAAGAAGTAAACCCTTTTCATTACCGATAGAAGCAAATTAGTGTAACAGCCTATACTGTAACAGTATATCAATCAGTGTGCGCCAATATGTCATTAAGTATTGTGTTTTTTTTCCTATACCAAAACACTTTTTTTATATTGTATACACTATTAAAATTTAATGGTGATACTACTTTTTACTTGAATGTTATTATGAAGCAGTCCATCTTAGTACCAATTTAGAAATATAATCATTAATTTTTATATACAATAAAACCTGCTATGACGGAAACACGAAAGACGAAGGATACATTTCGTTTTAGACAGGTTCCTTTTTATAGGTTTTTCTATATTAGCTTTACGTTTCTTACCTGGTGGTACGTGGCAGTATGAACTTCGATTTAGTGGTACGTCGGTCTAAAAATTTCGGAACCCCTACTGTAGAGGAACTCGATCCTGATATATATTCTATTCAGGATAACTGAATGCTAATAATCCTACAACAGCCCCAACAAAGAGACAAAAATATTGTTAAATATCCCGTAGAAATTATTATTATTAAAATACTTTTTTTCAATTAGCTTATGCAGTCATATATAGCGTACCTTACTTTATTGTGTAGGGAAAGTAGACTCGAATGAGATAGGAGATGAATGTAATAACAAAAATGTTTATATGATCTACAATCATAAATAACTTGGTATTTAATTTGATAAATGGTAGCACTGAGATCATTCAACAGATATAGTTTCAAAACAGTACATATTACAGAAGATTAGAATATTCCACAAAATGTATTTTTCAACAACCAAAGTAAGTTTCTCTGCTTGAGCTTTTTAAGGCATTTAATAGATAAAATCTTAAAATTTTATATATTTTTGCACGCTAAAGTGTTATAATCTCTTGTTATATTTTTATAATAAAAGTGGGAAAATATTAACAATATTTACTAAAACTAATATTTTGAACATTTTTATGAAAATAGTAATCTTAAATATTTTATTGATAGAATTTTTAAATTTTACAATGATATAAATGCATAATATTAGTTAATGAAATAATCTGTTGTCATTTTTATTGTAGATATTTTAAAAAGTAAAAGTAATTGTTACATATATATTTATTTTTTGAGTCCCTCCTTTTATATAGAACTACAATCCAATGTTTGCTATACTTAAAACAGTAAAACATTAAAACCTGTCATCAATAATTGGTAAATAAAATGTACCATTGTACTATAGAATAAAATATTTATGGAATAAAATGAACAATGTGTATGCATTATAAAAATAATTATTAAAATTAAACAAGATTTTTTTTATTGAAACTGTCGTACCAATAAGTTACTAAATGCTGAAATATTCTTTTAAACAATACTTTAAAATTAACAACTGTATATACTTAAAGTTACTGTTGAAGAAGTTGACATACATCATTATATTCATGGGGAACATTGAATCATCGGGACAAAACTACGTTTTTCACGGTTTTTAACGAAATCGAAAAAAAAAAAAAGTCTTATTTTTGAAATGTCGTACTGTGCTTGCTTGAGTTTATTAAAAAGTTGTAAACGTAAAAGTTGTAGAAAATTTTAACTTCTTTAACATTGTAATTAACAAATAATACGCTACATCAATGAGTCTCGAGATATTTAAAAAACAACAAAAAAAGTCCCAAAAATTTGTTGTTTTTTCGCCATAGAAAATTCTCCCTGAAGAAATTTTGTTTTGGATAATTCGGTTTTTCCATGCTGGCCTCATCATATAAAAGTTGGAAAAATAAAATCTTCTACCCGACCTTTTGCAAGGTAACATATACATTTCCCCTGGACTACATGTGTCCTGATGTATACTGGATATAGCACGAGTCACAAATTATAGTAGTCTTACTATTCTGTTAAAATATAAAAGTGAATTATGATGCCACGGGTGCATGATTTTTATTTAATTTTAATATAATCATCTTAGAAACAAGGTTTTGGAAATTTTTTTCGAATGGGATCAATAAATTGGCCAATACTGTATATCATTTTGAGTTTAAAAGAGGAAAGGTGGCAGAGCGCTTTATATTATTTAGGTTTCCTCAGGAACTTTTGGTCAAAATTGAAAATTTAATATATCAAAACGTCAGAAATTAAATCGACATTAAATCGGCAATATCTATAACGACTGTCCTTCACTTCGTTTGGATAGATTTTCATTTAAAAATATAAAATCATTCAACATTGATTTTAGGTATTTTTATGGTTATTATCACGGGCCCGGGCAACGCCAGACATGTCAGCTAGTAGAATAATGTCTACTGATAAATCGCTCATTTGCTACAACAACGTCATAACTCAAAAATTACGATTTTTCAGGAGACGCATATGTATTTTTTTTTTTTGTTTTAAACTATAATACGACACTACCGCCATCCCGTTGGCAATCTTGAAAACTCAAAAATGACATTCTACTAGTTAAAAGTTCACATAGTTTGAATTGTTACTGCGGTATTAACTCAAAAATCGTAATTTTTGAGTTATGACGTTGTTGCAGCAAATGAGCGAAATTATATTCCCAAATTTTGCTTTTAGGGTCGTCTACATATTTAAAATTTTGTAAACAACTAGGGGGCTCTGCCCCCTGCTCGCTACGCTCACCAACCCCCGTTCTGATTTCACAGCCTCTTAAAACCTGGTAATGTACCCTGTTTTAAAAAGATGATGATGATGATGATATCACGAACGGCGACTATCTTCTGCAATCACGTTATAATGCTTTTTCATTTAACTGGTTATAATGCTTTTTCATTTAATTCATCTTTTTTATTAACACTTTCCAACCTAGTTGAAAAGTGTTTATGACTTCGGTTTGTCTGGCCGTCTGCCGCCTGTCCGTCTGTCCGTGCTCTAACTCCCGTAAATAGGCTCGGATTGCTCTGCAATTTTTATATGTTATAGTCGTTATCTATAGCATGTTCCCTATTTCAACGGAAGTGTGTAGCACTTATAGTTTTTTTACAGGGACACTCAAAAGAATTCCATTACATTGCGGTCTATGGGGAAAAATCATTTGCGGTTTATTTAAATAATGTTTCACTATTTTAAACGCATTGAAATTTATATATATCACTAAGGTGCATTAGAAGCTTAATATGGAATAGGGTGTGCATATGCATAGCACTTATAGTTACTTTACAGGGACAGTCAAAATAATTCCGTTACATTACGTCTATGGAGAAAAATCGTCTGCGGTTTATTTAAATAATGTTTCCCTATTTTAAACGCATTGAAATTTATATATATCACTAAGGTGCATTAGAAGCTTAATATGGAATAGGGTGTGCATATGCATAGCACTTATAGTTACTTTACAGGGACAGTCAAAAGAATTCCGTTACATTACGTCTATGGAGAAAAATCGTCTGCGGTTTATTTAAATAATGTTTCCCTATTTTAAACGCATTGAAATTTATATATATCACTAAGGTGCATTACAAGAGGCTTACTACAGAATATTGTGTGTATAGCAGTCATCGTTCATTTACAGGGACTCACAAAAGAATTCTCTTACTGTATGTTAACAATAATTCCTGGAAGTGCGTTTTAACTTACTGAACGCGATTTTAATTTTAACTCGCTTTTTGTCTATTACGTGGTATGTATAAATTCTGTAGATCCTATAGAGGGAAGCACAAAAGTTCGTGAACACATCCCCGTAGTATTTAACTCCAGACGGAGAATTTTAAACTGTGCTACGCGTTTCCTAACTGAACTAAAATTTAGCATCCTATGTAGTATATATACAAATCTATAGATCCTATACAGGGCTGAATAAAAGTATTCGGATTACTTAGATGTTATCTTTTAGCTTATTAAACGGTATGATTTGTAAAATTATTTTGGAAGCGTTGGAAAGTGTTACATAATCTATGCTTGACGCATGATTTTTCGTTCTTGTTTTTAATATTCATGTGTAAACACAATTTTTATGAGTAATTTTCTTTATTTCCTGCTTTTAACACGTGATCATTTAATTATTATTTTAAACTTTCATTATTGTTTTTAATAGTCTCGCGCAAATACATTTTTTATTTGAGATAAAACATAATCCTTTGCGCTTATTTAGAAATTGGCAACAATATAAAAAAATGTCTTTTTCAATAAAAGATTTTTACTTGATTTTAAAGAATTTTTTGAGTTTTTATTGTCCGACCGTGATAATTTTTTTTATTTCTGAAAGCTTGTTATATTTCGCGTCTGGTGGTATGATTTTCGAATCCGTAGGGGGGCTAGAAAAAAATCCCTGACGGCTCGGCCTACAGGCACAGGTAGATTTCGAAGACGCAGAACGTGGGGTGCCTGTTTGGTCGGGAATTGCGGAAGAAATGACCTTTTTGCGATGATGCTGCAGTTGGAACCGCCTACTTCGAAACGAAACTTGTTTGCAGGCGGAGACAGCAAGGATTTTTTTTTTTTTTTTTTTTTTTTTTTTGGCTATAAGAGTTGGTCCTATAAAAGACATGTCAATATAAAAGTTTTAGATAATATTAAGAGGATTTATAATATATTTAAGCGGATTTGAAATATTGGGAATTGACGAAGTTATGAATTTTTTTCTTCTAAAACCCCCCTTCCCTCCCCCCCTTAGGGCAATTTTTAATTATATCAAAAATCTGTCATACATAAGTTTTTGGCCCTGTTCCTAGAAGTAATAATAACTTCAAACGGATTCGATACGTATCATAACTAAGAAATGATGTTTTTTTTTCTGTTTTCACAAAAAGCCCCCCCCCCCCTGGTTTGATTTTGCCCATTAAAGAACTTGACCGAGATTTTATGTCCCTTGATTTTATGTATCAGTTTCGAAAAGATGCGGGAGTTGGAACCGCCTACTTCGAAAAATAACTTGTTTGCAGGCGGAGCCGGCAGGGATTTTTTTTTTTAAATTTTTTTTGCTATAACGGTTGGTCCTATAAAAAACTTGTCAATATAAAAGTTTTAGATAATACTAAGAGGATTAATAATAAATTTACGCGGATTTGATATCTTGTGAATTGACGAAGCTATGATTTTTTTTCTCCTAAACCCCCCCTTCCCCCCCCCCTTGGAGCCATTTTTAATTATATCAAAAATCTGTCATACATACATTTTCGGCCCTTTTCCTAGAAGTAATAATAACTTTAGACGGATTCGATACGTATAATAATAAAGAAATTATGAGGATTTTTCTGTTTTCCCAAAAAGCCCCCCCATTCCCCCCCCCCCCCCCCCCTTGGTTCGATTTTGCCCATTAACGAACTTGACCGAGATTTTATGACCCTTGATTTTATATATCAGTTTCGAAAAGATGCGGGAGTTGGAACCGCCTACTTCGAAAAATAACTTGTTTGCAGGCGGAGCTGGCAGGGATTTTTTTTGTTTTTAATTTTTTTTGCAATAACGGTTGGTCCTATAAAAAACTTGTCAATATAAAAGTTTTAGATAATACTAAGAGGATTAATAATAAATTTACGCGGATTTGATATCTTGTGAATTGACGAAGCTATGATTTTTTTTCTCCTAAACCCCCCCTTTTTCCCCCCCTTGGAGCCATTTTTAATTATATCAAAAATCTGTCATACATACATTTTCGGCCCTTTTCCTAGAAGTAATAATAACTTTAGACGGATTCGATACGTATAATAATAAAGAAATTATGAGGATTTTTCTGTTTTCACAAAAAGCCCCCCCCCCATTCCCCCCCCCCTTGGTTCGATTTTGCCCATTAACGAACTTGACCGAGATTTTATGACCCTTGATTTTATATATCAGTTTCGAAAAGATGCGGGAGTTGGAACCGCCTACTTCGAAAAATAACTTGTTTGCAGGCGGAGCCGGCAGGGATTTGTTTTGTTTTTAATTTTTTTTTGCTATAACGGTTAGTCCTATAAAAAACTTGTCAATATAAAAGTTTTAGATAATACTAAGAGGATTAATAATAAATTTACGCGGATTTGATATCTTGTGAATTGACGAAGCTATGATTTTTTTTCTCCTAAAACCCCCCTTTTTCCCCCCCTTGGGGCCATTTTTAATTATATCAAAAATCTGTCATACATACATTTTCGGCCCTTTTCCTAGAAGTAATAATAACTTTAAACGGCTTCGATACGTATAATAATAAAGAAATTATGAGGATTTTTCTGTTTTCACAAAAAGCCCCCCCATTTCCCCCCCCCCCCCCTTGGTTCGATTTTGCCCATTAACGAACTGGACCGAGATTTTATGACCCTTGATTTTATGTATCAGTTTGGAAGTGATTTATGCAGAATTTTTCCAGTTATCGTGGTCAGAAAAAAGTGACATAGATAGATAGATAGATAGATAGATAGATAGATAAACTTTTGAATTGAGGGTGGTTTTGGGTTCTGGGAGTCATGATCGGCGTAGATCTGCAAAAATTTTTCAAAATTTCCAACTTAGGTGAGAATGTAATAGGTAGTATTTCTTACGAAATCTACCTAAAAGTAATAGCTCCTCAAAAAAGGTCCCTAGTAAAAAAGCGATGAGAATAACCCAGAATATCTACGCAGAATTTGATTGGTCCATTTCTAAACCGTTTTTGGCTCAGTTCCAGATTACTTTTTTTTAATATAGAAAGATAATTTACACTTTGAGTTCCATGGATCAAATCTGCCTGAAAAGGAAAACAATTTATGCATTTTTCCTTATATCCTCACAGTGTTATAAAAGAAAATGTTAAAAGGTTTATCCATAAATTTAGAAAAATAAAATTGACGTTTTTAACATGTATTTATTAATAATTTTCATAGTTAAAAATATAGTTTTAGATAAAAAATTTCCTAGATTATGTTTGGGTCCATTCATACTTTATTTTTTTTTTAAGTAAACATTCTAATTGGATGCTTTTTTGAGAAGATATAAATTAAAGTTTGTCAAGTGAATAAAAATGCTAAGACTATAATGCTTTAAAATTATTTATGATTCAAAATTAGAAAAAAATAATTTAAATCCTTTATAAATACTTTATGAAAACTAGGCGTAATGGACGTACCAACTAGTAGTTTCACCTATTTGGCGATTATATGCATTTAAGCAATCCTCTCAGCCGAGACGCAATTTATGTAGGTGCGGGAGTACGGGTTGTAATTTACATAAGTGGAGAAGAAGGGAGGTATGCAATTTGCAGCTCCGGACGTAACTTATGCATGCTGCATAAAATTGAGAGAGGAAATAAAATTAATTTCGCGAAATAATTTGAAATATAATCCAGAGTAAAACTGTAATTAAAATGGCTGCATGATTGGAAGATAACAGCTTAATCATATGTTTAAGGTGCATTTCATTCTTCAAAATCCAGCAATCATGCCTAACTTCGTCACGCATTTGGACTTATAACAAAATCCGAAGCTTTCTGTTCGTCACGTTTAATCTCTGCACCAGAATCACAGAAACCAATATATATAACCCTCTTTCTAAAATGTCGTTACAATAGCATAGTTCGGTTTAAAATATTAAGTCTTTTGTTTGTGGTAGGATTTTTTTAAAGCTTTAGAATGTCGAACAGATGATTCTTTCTGTATTATAGAATATTGTTTTGGATATAAGATGTATTTGACCACTATCTGTATCTGGACGTAGATCACAAGTGAACTCGAGCACTGGTGTTGTTTCTCAGGCGATGGATATTTTTACAAAAACTTAAAAAAAAAAAAAAAAGTAACATTAAAATTATAGATGTAAATGCTTAAAGTGATAAAAACATTGCACAAAAAGGCTTATAAAATCATTTTTAATAATGATGATCGACATGTTTCGAACGCACAAACTGTTCGAAAAACAAATTATTCTCACAATTTTTTTTTTTAAATAAACATGAAAAACACAAACCACGGGATCACACGTGTAATAAATGCAGGTGCTTAAAAATAGTCAACTGTAAACGTGAAAATTAATAGTTCCTTATTGCTTTTTTAAAATTGAAAAACATCTCGTGCCAAATTTTAAGTAATTCAAAAGCGGCTGATTCATTGGATATATTGTTTTCTCGTTTCGCATATAGATTTCTATTCATTCGTGGATAATAGATGGGAAATAATGCCTTGATAGATAAATTATTTTATGTTTCTTAAAATCAATTTTTAAAGCCTTGGTTGTTTTTTGGTTTTAAAGCTAAAGCTGTAGTTCTTCTGTCATATTTGATATCTGCCATATGCTCTTTTAATCTTGTTTTAAACTTTCTAGTTTTCATTCCTATATAATACTGCAATGCTCCATCTGCTCTGGATATGATATATATCATATATATCATTTAATTTTCAAGCGAGAAAAGAAAAACAAATATATTGAAATGTTAAACCATAAAAAGCAGACTTTCAAAGTAGGAACAGACCAGACTGCGTCAAAAAAATATTCCCCACTCCCCTTCATGTCCAAATATTTTGCCTTTTGTTGAAGGGAAGGAAAAAGATTTTAACTAGAGGGGGGAGGGGGGGGGTGGCATTTATATGGATTACTTATTAGTAATACAAAGTAAAAACAAAAATGGCATAATTCCCTTAGCAAATTGAAAAACATGTTAAGATTTTAAATTTATACACCGCTAGGAGGGGGAAAAACAAAATTTAGGAGGTTGAAATTCAATAATTAAAATGGGAAAATAGTCTGAAAATCGGATTCACACTCCTGAGTCTGAGGGCCGTTAATCCTTAACTGTTGTAACAAAAATCGTCGCAAAACTACTGTGAGCGGTCTGTGAGGCCGCTTGATTGAAAGATTAATAAAAGTCTGGATTAACTCACAGGATACTGTTTCTGTGCTAAACTTTCTAACTTTTTGCATAATTAAAATTTACTTATTCAAACACTTCTAGCGATAGTACTAGTGCTCCAAACAGAACAAAATGTCACTAGTATCTCTCTACAATGGAAATTACTGTAAAAATTGAACAAAGGCAGCGATTTGAGAGACCACTAATAACACTTAAGGGTTAAATTTAAACTTCTATTGTTTCTAATTCATAAAAATATACTCAACTATAATGACTTAACATAACTGGAACAACAAACAAAAACATAGGACTGCTAGATGTAAATGAACACTGAATTTTTAATAAAACAACCCAAACGATATCTTAATTGCGAACATTATATCATAACCAGAGCTGCCAACCTCTTATTAATATTCCGTAAAATGTGGTTAATTTGACCCAGGTTTAACACGTTTCGCACCAGAAAAAGTTTCGGATAAATCTTTATTTAATTTCAGGTTTCCTCGTGGAATATATTTAATTTCATTTCTTAAGAAAATTTCTGGTGCAAAACGTGTTAAACCTGGGTCAAATTAACCCACATATTACGAAATATTAATGAGAGGTTGGCAGCTCTGCATAACCATGTATTTATATGATTATGTGTAAAGTACATTTTGTATATGGTTTATTTGTGTAACAGGGTTTTATGTATAATATTGAAGAAGAAAATAATATTAATTGACGGAACTATGTCTTTAATGAAACATTTTGAATTATGCGATTCATATTGCGACAGAGTTTAGTATAATAAATTTCTATTTTATTCATGTTTATTTCAGTCTTTAAATGCTTTTATATGACATGTACGTGAGAAAATCATGAAAATGTTCTCACATCTTTTAATAACATTAATATTTTTTAGTGAAAAGTTGTTTTTCTGAAAAGTTAATAAATTATGTTTAACCTTTAACTGCTGTTATTTTCAATTTTCGCAGACTTAACTTTCAATTTAATTACAGACACTAGAGGAATTTTGTTTCCTTTGGAGTCAATGCACTATCGCTAGAAACTTCTGAATAGTTGAATTTTGATTATAAAAATCTTGTACATAAAGTTTAGTACAGAAACAGTATCTCCAGAGTTAAATTTGCCGTTTATTCATGTTTCAATTAAGCTGTTTCAAAGACCGCTCACAGAAGTCGAACCTCGTTAACATGAACCTCAAGGGGAATCAAAATTTTGTTCATGTTAACAGTAATTCATGTTATCAGTATCAAATCTTTGTTACTCGTTTTTATAGGGGACTATGAAAACAATTAATGTTAAAAGTAATTCACGTTAAGCGTGTTCATGTTAACGAGGTTTGACTACTGCAAAAAAGAAATCTTGATTTTACGGTATAATATTGGCAGCTCGGGTGCCTATTATTATACTGTAAAATCAACATATTTATTTTATTTATTTATTATTATTATTTTGCAGTGTAGTTATGCAACAATTTCTGTAACAGTAGTTAATAAAAAATGAAACTAGTCGTTGGGGGTCACCGTAATACTTACCCATCATGGATATGCATAATATAAAATATGAAAATAAAACATGTGTAAACTATTTATAAAATGCATTGCAATTCGAATAAAATCGTGGCTTGATGACGTCATAAGCTTTAAATCGAGGCTAACGAAAAAGAAAGGCTACCGCGGTGCTTTACGGATATCTTTTTTTACAGACCGCGGGAGTCACGTGATGCTCGAATCCACCAATGCAGGTGTACGAAAAGAGCATCACGTCACTCTAGCGGTCTGTAAAAAAAGATAAGTGGAATGCACCGCGGTAGCCTGTCTTTTTCGTTAGCCTCGCTTTAAATGCTGTATTACTGAATTGCGCAAAAGAAACATCCTTAAAACTCAAAAATTGATAATCATATTAACTAACAGTTTACTGCGTCGGATTAAGCGTCTCATTTACAATTAAAATATATCTTTGAATTGAAATTTGAATGAAATACAGGGTCATGAAAAATTGAAGAGTGTGGAAAATGAATACAAATATCTCGGCAACTAATTATCCAATCAACTTCATTCTTTATGCAAAATTTTTTTTATTGTCTTTTATATTCACTCCTTAAAATAAACAATTTCGAAAAATTTTTTATACCTCTTATAAGTACGAATATTTCGAGAATCCGAAAAAATAGTTCCGGGTAATCGAGGTTACTGAAATTCAATAAGCTTCTTCTCATTATTACATAAGTACATACCAAATTTCAAGTCTATCTCAATTTGTTCGGGAGATAGAGCGGTTACAGACACACACACAGACTGACGACAAAATGTTTTTTCCTAAAAATGTTTTTCGGAATCTCCAGTGTCTGATACGTGTAAATGTCATTTTTTTTTTTGATTTTCAAAACGATTAGAAGACTTACCCTATACTACGTATGATGGGTAAGTAACAAACATTTGAACTAGTGTAAAAATCTTACTGAAGAAATTTTTATAAGATGAGATCTATTAGAGGTATATTTCTCTCAGACGGTTTTTTATCATCTTAATTTAAATATGCTGAGGAAGTTTAATTATAGATTCCAGCACAGGTTTAATTAAGTCTTTAATTGTCCCGCGAGTTAAAAAAGATTGAGAAACAGCCTTAAATCAATAATCTTACTTATTTTTTCTTTAATATCCGAAGCACGGGCAGCAATACACTGGATATTATTTTTTCTACAAAAGCTTACAATTGAAAAAAGTATATGTATATTAAGTATTTTCTTTTAAATGTATAACGGATTATAAAGATTGTTTTAAAAGAAAATTATTAAATCAGAAAATAAAATTATAAATAGCTGCTAGATTAAATTTTATTTTTCTCGAAGTATAAGACCCTTCCCTCATTTCTACAAAATTTAGACTCACACATACAAAAAAAAATCTGCACTGAACGCTGCATGCTAAATAGATGCTAGAATGACTAATTTGTATTCCAATAAAAAAACCTTGGTGCATGTTTGTTTGCACATTTATCTTTGGCGAAGTCACATGGAAACGAGTACGAAATAACGCCAAATACAGTGAGTAATAAGCGACAACGACAGTGAAATTATAACATAATAAATAATATAAGGAAATGAAATAAAACGGCAGTTGCACCATTAGATAAAATATGCAAAATAAAAGCAAAAATTATACCTAAAATTTTTATTCTGAATTGCAGAACTTTCATTCTATGCGAGAGAAGCCACAGCCATAAACCAGTAATATACATTAGGAGGATCTTTATATTGCATTCAGAGGGACCAGAAGTTGTGCAGATAATTTTTGCACAATATAGATCATTCCACGCATTATTAAATTACCTTATTTATAAATATGATCCAAATATGCCTAGACCACAAATCATTACTCATTTCCAAAAGTTAATTTAATAGAAGTTTTTTTTTCATTAAAAATTCTGAATTAAGAAGATAAGAAGGTGAAATAATGTCTGAAACAGTCCTCTAGAATGTAGCAATTATTTTTATAATGAGGATTGTAGGCACTAACTGCAAAATTCATTGTTTACATATGATAAAGTTGTGAATTACAGTATAAAATATATTTATCTATAAACTAGCAAAACCCGCAGCTTTGCTCGCGTAATTCTTGAAAAATGCCAAGTGGTATTCGTTGGCCTATTTTCATTAGAGGAAATTTTACTGCCACAGATAATTCAGAAAGGACTAATTAAGCCACACTAATTAAGTAATGACTATCACAGAAATTGCAATTTTAAAACTTTTCTGTTCCTGATCACATTAAAATTTCAAAAATTTTAAAAACTGTTCTATGGGGGCATTTGTGTCTAACGTAACAGACATAAAATTTCAAGTTTCTATCCCTAAAAATTTCAGATAAATCATTGTTTAGGAGGTTTTTTAGAACTTTTTCAGCTTATTTCACTTTTTTAAATTTCAATTTTTTTTTCATGGAAACCGTTTTTAGCGAGCACTTAAATCTTAAAAATAGCCACCATGCCAAATTTCAACTTCCTATACCAGTAACATCACTAAAATCGCAATTTTTGAATGTTTTTTTGCTTCTGCACCTTTAAATTTCGAATTTGGTAAAAACTGTTCTGTGGAAGCATTTACGTATAAAAATAAAAGGCATGTTAAATTCTAAGTTTCTATAGCTAACAAATTAGAAAAAAACATAATTGATAACGTTTTCCTCCCAGTTTACACCTTTAAACTTGGAATTTTAATAGACTTTATACCGAGCGTCTGCATCTTAAAAATTACAACTATACTAAATTTCCAGTTTCTAACTCTAATAAATCTGATTAAATCATAATGTAGAACGTTTTTAGACCGCTCAACGCTCATTTCAGCCTGTTAAATTTAGATTTTTTTTTTTTAGAAACCGGTCTCAGAGAACCTTTGCATTTTAAGAATAAACACCATATCAAATAGGAAGCTTCTATACCAGCTGTATCAAATAAATTGCAATTTTAGTACTATTTATTTTATTTATTTTTTTTTTTTTTTTTGCTCCTGCCCTTTTACATTTCGCATTTTTAGTAAACTTATGGGTGATCATTTACGTGAGTAACAGCCAGGCAAAATTTTAAGTTTCTAACTTTAATAGTTCCAAATAAATCCTAATTTAGAACGTTTTTAAAACACTTTTCGCGCATTTCACTCTTTTAAATTTCGATTTTTCTTTCAAAGTGTTCTGTGCGACCAAAACAGCAACCATGTAAAATTAAGTTCCTACCCCTAACAATTCCACGGTAATTAAATTTAAACTTAGAACGCTTTTTAAACACTTTCTGCTCATTTTACCCTTTGAAATTTTGAATTTCTTTACAAACCATTGTTAGCGAGTATTTGTATCTTAAAAGTAACCGCCATGCCAAATTTGAAGTTTCTAATCCTGTTAGTAAAAAAAAAGTCTTTATTTAGAACTTTTCTTCTTTCACTCGTTTAAATTTAGAAATATTTTAAAAACTGTTCTGTGTGTGCACTTGTGTTTTAAAAAGTATCAGCTATGTTAAATTTAAAGTTTGTCCTTAACAATTCCATAGAAATCGTAATTTAGAATGTTTTCCCCTCATATCGCTCTTAAATTTAGATTTAAAAAAAAACTGTCCTTAGAGAGCATGTATATCTTATAAGTTACTATCTTACCCAATATCAAGTTTCCAATCTCTTCAGTATAATAAAAATTGCAATTTTAGTATGTTCTTCGCTCTTGCAACCCCCTGAGGGTAGTAGCTCTGACATAAATTATAACTTGTGTTAGGGCGCATACTGTAACCATAAATTTGCGAGCATTACGTTTAAAATCTGTTCGGTATTTTAAAAGATCCCATAGAAATTCTAATTAAGAAAGTTCCAAGAACACATTTAGCTCATTTCACCCTTTTAAATTTCGAACTTTAAGAAACTGATCTTATAAGTAACTATCATGCCAAATTTCAAGTTCCTTCAGTAAAAAAAAAAAAAAAAAAAAAGAAAAAAAGTCGAAATTTTAGAACTTTTTCACTCCTGCACACTCCTGGAGGTAGTGGCATAGTCATAAAATATAGTTTATGTTGGAGCAAGGACTGTCGCCATCAATTTGCCACCATCACTTTTGAAAATGGTCCTGTAGTTAGAGATTCCATAGAAGTTGGAATTTAGAATGTTTTTAGAACGCTTTTCGCTCATCTCCCTTTTAAATTTATATATTTTTTAGAATTTGTTTTTAGAGAGCATTTACATCTTATAAGTAACTACCATGCCAAATTTCGTGTTTCTAGCTCCTTCAGTATAAAAAAAAAAAATCGAAATTTCAGAACGTTTTTCTAAAGAAAGTAAAGATTGTTTTTTGTTTGTAGGGGGTAATCTCTTGAACTACCGAAGCGATTTCAAAAGTGATGGTGACAATCCCTGCTCCAACATAGGCTATATTTTATGTTGGTGCCACTACCCCAGGGGGGGTGCAGGAGCAAAAATCGTTCCAATTTTATATATATATACCGAAGGATTTAGAAACTTTAAATTGTAGTTACTTATAAGATGTAAAGTCTCTAAGAACCCCACCCCCCAAAAAAAAAAAAAATTAAAATGGTGAAATGAGCGAAAAGAGTTCTAAAAACATTCTGAATTACAAATTTCTATGGAATCTCTGGAACTACAGAACAGATTTCAAAAGTAAATGGTGGCAAATTGATGGTAATAGTCTCTGCTGTAACATAGGCTATGTTTTATATCGGCGCCACTACCACAGGGAGGGGGGGGAGGTGCAAGATCGGAGCACGTTCTAAAATTTAGATTCTTTTATACTGAAGGAACTAGAAACTTGGCATAGTTATTTATTGGATGTAAATGCTCTCTAAGAACAGTTTCTAAGAAGTTCGAAATGTATTCTAAATTATAATTTCTATGGAATCTGAAACTACCGAACCGATTTTAAAAGTAATGCTCGCAAACTTAGTGACAGCCTGTGCTCTAACACAGGCTATATTTTATGCCCGTGCCACTACCCTCAGGGGTTGACAAGAGCAAAGAACATTCTAAACATTTTTATTATAGTGAAGGAATTAAAAACTTTAAATTGGGCAAGGTAGTAACTTAAGATATACATGTCCTCTAAGGACAGTTTCTAAAAAAATTCCGAAATTTAAAAGAGTTATGAGGGGGGAAAACTAAAAACATTCTAAATTACGATTTCTACGGAATTGTTAAGGACAGAAACTGAAATTTGACAGGGCTGGTACTTTAAGACAAGTGCACACACAGAACAGTTGCAAAAATAAATCTAAATTTAAAAAGGGTGAAATGAGCGGATAGAGTTTAAAAAGCGGTCTAAATTTCAATTACTCAAAACTTAAAATTTGACATGGCTGTTCTTTTTAAATCATAAATGCTCGCACAGTACAATTGGGGAAAAAAAAAATTCTAAAATTTACTCGTAAAATGCAAATGCTCGGTTAAAAAAAAAACAAAAAAAGGCCGAAATCTGCCTAAAAACGTTTTACGTTATGATTCAATTGGATTTATTCGGGTTAGAAACTGAAAATTTAGTATAGTTGTAACTTAAATGCAGATGCTCGGTATAAAGAGACTATTAAAAATTCTAAGTTTAAAAAAGGTGTAAACTGAGCGGAAAACGTTATCAATTATGTTTTTTCTAAATTGTTAGCGATAGAAACTTTGAATTTAACATCCCTGTTATTTTTTTTTTTTATACGTAAATGCTTCCACAGAACAGTTCTTACAAAATTCGAAATTTAAAAAAATGTGCAGAAGCAAAAACTATCCAAAAGTGGGATTTTAGTGATGCCGCTGGCATAGGAAGTTGGAATTCGACATGGCGTCTATTTAAGAATTTCAGTGCTCGCTAAAAACGGTTTCAAAAGGAAAATAAAAGAGAAATAAGCTGGAAAAGTTTTAAAAACCTAAACAACGACTTATCTGAAATGATTAGAGATAGAAAACTTAAAATTTTACATAGCTGCTACGTTATACACAAATGCATCCACAGAACAGTTAAATTTTAATGAGAGCAGGAACAGAAAAAATTAATTTCTGCGATAAATTGGCTTAGTGAGACTTAATTAGCAATTTCTGAATTATCTGTGGCAGTAAAATTTCCTCCAATGAAAATAGGCCAACGAATTACACTTGGCATTTTTTCAAGAATTACGCGAACAATTCCGCGGCTTTTGCTAGTTTTCTATAAAAATTAAGTATATTTTTAAAAAACTATGTCCAAATTGAACAGACTTTAGAGACAGCTGTCAGCGAAGTGTCTTCGTTAGAGAATAAGATTACAACTCAAGAGGCAAATATTCATAGAAAAATAAAAACTTCATTTACTGTTCCTTCCAGATTGCCTGGCTAGAATATTAGCTTTCAATAGAAAGGGTCCAATATATATATATGACTGTTCTAATATTTCATACGATATTTTACATGCAGGCTTCAATGCATCTTTACCATTTGGCTTGAGAAGAAAAAATAAGCATTGCATACACCTTTACAAGATCTCAAAACAGAATCTTCAATCTTTGTAGACTTCTAAAACATTTTACTTTTTAGCTATGGAATACATGTCTGCGAAGTGGAGGCATAGATTATAGAATTTATGCCCCTCCATTTGCTTTTGTTTAAAAACGAAAGTCTTAATTTGATTAAAATGGGGGGGGGGGGAAGAAAAGCATCTCGAATGAAAGAGAACATTCACTCTACTTCATGAAGCTCATCCGAGAACTTTCAAATCCTATAATTACTTAAGGAACATAAAAATAGTCCAAAAAGTTTTTGGAATAAAGATTTTAGCAAGTTAAAATTTGCACTTGACAATACTTTAGATATTGATACACAGCAAGTAATTTTAAACATTCATGCAAAGTTGTATGGGTGGGATATTTAATGTGAAAATTTACATATCCATGTAGTCTGATGTGACGGTTTACGCCATCAAAAGCTTTCCAACCCTGGTTACAGCGAATGATAACAGTTCTTATGGGTTAAGAAAGGAGAATATTGATAATCCATTCCTTTGAAACAAGCTAAAAAAGGAAAAAAGGGGAGGGGGGGGGGGTTAGTTCTCTCCCACCAACAAAATAAATTTCCATAAATAGCACAACTTGTTAGGGGTATATAAGATACGTTACTTTTGAGACAAATTTAGCATTATGCTAAAAAGGTGCAGTATCATTTTATAGATTTAGTAGAATCTCAGATACAGATTAATGTATTTAAAAAAGACCATAGCAATTCTGAAATATATAGCTTTATACAAAAAACCCTTGCAGCACTACATATTGTGTAAAGTTTTAATGCTAAAGAAAAAGGGGGGGGGGGCTTGTACTCAGATGATTCCTCAACACGACATATTTGGCATACTTTCCCAGTCTCCCAATAAAACATGTTGAGATAATTTCTTCCATAAGTTACAGTGAAGCATAAAGTCCATTACAGAACTCTAGGTCCAATATAAGCACTAGAAATGTGTGCAATAATAGGATGTTACCTTTATAAACATCCAATAAAATTAGCTGGTTTGTTAGAAGAAAACCCATTGTCAATTCAGAGATAAAGGATAAACATAACAAACTGTTCATATAGAGGTCCGGATATTAAACAGGACTAAAATTTTATAAAGCAAACTTTATTGTGAAAGCAATTTGCATACAAGCTTCAGTAAAAATTTAAAAAATCATTACTCATTTCTGCAAAGTTCGTCAAAATGTGAAACCACGAAGATAGTTTGTAGAAGAAATGAAAATAGCATCCAAGAACTCTTGAAGGCCAGTTGGCAGGACTCAACCACCAAATCCGTACAAGGTACGTCCTTGACGTTTAAGAGCGTATACGACGTCCATAGAAGTGACAGTTTTACGTTTGGCGTGCTCCGTATAAGTTACAGCATCTCTGATAACGTTTTCCAAAAAAACCTTCAGAACACCTCGAGTCTCTTCATATATCAAGCCCGATATACGTTTAACACCGCCACGACGAGCAAGACGTCGAATAGCAGGTTTAGTAATACCTTGAACATTATCACGCAAAACTTTTCGATGTCGTTTAGCACCTCCTTTTCCGAGTCCTTTACCACCTTTGCCACGACCAGACATAATGACAATAAAAACAATAGATGGACGTTCACGCAAATTTCCCAATAAAGAGTTACTACGGAAAGACTCAAAAGCAAGCTATCACAGGAAACAAAACAAACTAACGATCCTGTGAGAAAATACACTTTAAATACTCATATAATCCAATGACAAAGGTAGAAAGGAATGACGTCAAACGAACCTGAAAGAAAGCTATATATTCCAGACTGTTGCCAAATATTAAGATGTAATACAACCTCTCATTAGATGTGTCCAGTCGCGACCTGCGTTATACCAAAGCTAGACTAGATACCGGGCTTGCTCATTCATTATCATGACGTCACAAAAGGTGGCTGGCCGTGACCAGCGATTGGTGCAAAGCGACGAGCCTGTCGTTTTGTGCCAATCGCTGTATGTCTTTCATTTTGTCGTTTCGCTTTGTACCAATCACTGGTAGTGGCCAGCCACCATTTGTGACGTCATGATAATGAATGAGCAAGCCCGGTATCTAGTGTAGCCCTGGTTATACCGCAACCTACGTTATACACGGCCGATGCATGACGTTTAAAACGTCACATGGAATGGATCATTTTCACAGGGTGATTGGTGCAAAACGGTGGGCGCGCCGCTTTGAACCAATCGCCATATAAAAATGATCCACTCCATGTGACGTTTTAAACGTCAAATGTAGTGGATCATGTTTACACGGCGATTGGTGCAAAACGGGGGGGGGGGGGCGTCTATTTGCACCAATCACCGTGTAAAAAAGATCCACTCCATGTGACTCCGTCCACTCATGCACCGGCCGTGTATAACGTAGGTCGCGGTCCAGTCCAATGGAGGGAACCAAAGTGATTGACCTCACTTTTTACTTCCAGGTATATTCTGGGAAGGTACGAAACGAAAAGCCGGCGACGAGGCTAAGGAAAAAGACAGGCTACCGCGGTGCATTCCACTTATCTTTTTTTACAGACCGCTAGAGTGACGTGATGCTCTTTTCGTACACCTGCATTGGTGGATTCGAGTATCATGTGACTCCTGCTGTCTGTAAAAAAAGATACGCGTAAAGCACCGTGGTAGCCTTTCTTTTTCGTTAGCCTTGGCCGACGAATTGTGACGTCAGATAAACACCCTTTTCTATCGTATCCTTCCTAAGACTGATATAATAGGAGTTCTAACAGAGCTACACCACGACCTACGTTATACACGGCCGGTGCATGACGTTTAAAACGTCACATGCAGTGGATACTTTTTACACAGTGATTGGTGCAAAACGGGGGGCGCGGCACTTTGCACCAATCACCGTGTAAAAATGATCCACTTCATGTGACGTTTTAAACGTCATGCACCGGCCGTGTATAACGCAGGTCGCGCTACACTAGATACCGGGCTTGCTCATTCATTATCACGACGTCACAAATGGTGGCTGGCCGTGACGAAAGACATACAGCGATTGGCACAAAACGATGGGCGCGGCGCTTAGTAACAATCGCTGGTCGCAGCCAGCCACTATTTTTTTTTGACGTCATGAGAATGAATGAATAAGCCCGGTATCTAGTATTGTCTTGTTCTAATCCTTCGTATTCTCGCACCCGGCAAAAAATGATGGTTTCAGATGGGATCGGAATTTCGTCTCGTACCTTCCCAGAATCGAACTGCAAGTAATCGGTGAGATCGGACACCTTGGTTAGCTCTATTGGATGCGCCCATTGATACTAACAATTCACTACCTCCCCCTTACCACTCCGCTTATTTTAATAAAAATTTGAATGTTTTAAAAATTTTGTTTCTTAATATACATGAAAGATCTGAAAAAAAAATCTAAGGCTTTCTTGTCTATACTAATATTATAAAGTAGTAAAGATCGTTTTTTTTTTGTTTGTTTGTTTGTAGGGGCTAATCTCTGGAGCTACTGAAGCGATTTCAAAAGTGATGGTGGCAAATTGATGGTGACAATCCCTGCTCCAACATAGGCTATATTTTATGTTGGTGCCACTACCCCCAGGGGGGTGCAGGAGCTAACAACGTTCTAAAATTTCGATTTGTTTTATACTGAAGGAGCTAAAAACATGAAATTTGGCATGGTAGTAACTTATAAGATGTAAATGCTTTCTATCATTAAATTTTTAAAAAAATTGAAAAGCGTTCTAAAAGCATTCTAAATTACAATTTCTATGGAGTCTCTGGAACTACAGAACCATTTTCACAAGTGATGGTGGCAAATTGATGGTGACAGTCCTTGCTCCAACATAGGCTACATTTTATGTCGGTGCCACTACCCCCAGGGGGGTGCAGGAGCGAAAAACGTTCTAAAATTAATTTTTTTTTATACTGAAGGAGCTAGAAACATGAAATTTGGCATGGTAGATACTTATAAGATGTAAATGCTCTTTAACAACAAATTCTAAAACAATTCGAAATTCTACAGGATGAGATGAGCGAAAAGCGTTCTAAAAACATTCTAAATTACAATTTCTATGGAATCTCTGGAACTACAGAACCACTTTCAAAAGTGATGGTGGCAAATTGATGGTAACAGTCCCTGCTGTAACATAGGCTACATTTTATGTCGGTGCCACTACCACAGAGGGGTGCAAAAGCGAAAAACGTTCTAAAATTTCGATTTTTTTTATACTGAAGGAACTAGAAACTTGAAGTTTGGAATGGTAGTTATTTTTAAGATGTAAATTCTCTCTAAAAACAAATTCTAAAAATATTCGAAATTTAAAAGGGTGAGATGAGCGAAAAGCGTTCTAAAAACATTCTAAATTATAATTTCTATGAAATCTCTGAAACTATAGAACCATTTTCAAAAGAGATGGTGGCAAATTGATGGTAACAGTACCGACATAAGATGTATATGCTCTTTAAGAACAGTTTCTGAAAAGTTCGAAATTTAAAAGGGTGAAATGAGCTAAATGTGTTCTAAAAACATTCTAAATTACAATTTCAATGGAATCTTTGAAACTACCGAGCCGATTTTAAAAGTAATGCTCGCAAATTTATGGTGACACTCTGTGCTCTAACACAGGTTATATTTTATGTCAGTGCTACTACCCTCAAGGGGTTTCAAGAACGAAGAAAGTTCTAAAATTGCAATTTTTATTATACTGAAGAGATTAGAAACTTGAAATTGGGCAAGACAGTAAATTATAAAATATACATGTTCTCTAAGGACAGTTTTTAAAAAATTTGAAATTTAAAAGAGTGATATGAGGGAAAACTGTTCTAAAAACACTCTAAATTACGATTTCTATGGAATTGTTAAGGACAGAAACTTGAAATTTAACAAGGCTGATACTTTTTAAGACACAAGTGCACACACAGAACAGTTTTTTTAAATAAATCGAAATTTAAGGTGTCAGGTAACCTTTAAAATGTCCGAAATTTGAAATTATTTTTATTAACTTATAATTAAATATGATTCTTTAGGAACATTTTAAAATAAACCCCATGCAAAAATTCACTTTAGAAGTGGAGTTATGTCTAAAACAGTCTGAGCTTTTTGTATATGATCAAGGGACAGTTTGATCTTTGAAGTCAATTTTCTCAAAACGACGATTTTGGTCATTGCGCGCACGATTTAAGAAAAATGATTGGTTAGAATTTCATGAAAATTTGACTGAATGTCTTAACCAAGCAGGTGCACAAAATGACCTACGATTATGTTTCTCAAGTAACAAGTTTAGAATTTATGACTAATTTTGTAGTAAAAAAAAACTCGATATTTCGAATTTCTCTAAAAAAAAATTTTTTTTCTCAAGAACTACTCATTTTATTTTTTTCATCGTAGGTCATTTTGGGAACACATTATATATATACTCATTAAATTTTTTTTGAATGGTTTTAGCATTTCAAATGTGAAAAATCGTGCGCGCAGTACATGCAAGAATAATTCTTTCGTAAAAAATTTATTATATTTTAAAATAAATTTATAAGCTTTATATGAGTGTAGACATTTTCGGAGAATTTTAATTTATAAAATGAACCTTTATTAATATGCATTTAAAATTTTATAACTCAAAGTCAAATAGTTACGGAGTTATGATAATTCTTACAGAGGTCTCCTTTTCATGTATTTTGTGAGTTCAAAGGTTACCTGACCCCTTAAAAGGATAAAAGAGGAAAAAAAAGTTCTAAATTACGATTTTCTTTTTTTTTTTTTTTTACTAATAGGATTAGAAACTTCAAATTTGGCATGGCGGTTACTTTTAAGATACAAATGCTCGCTAACAATGGTTTGTAAAGAATTTCAAAATTTCAAACGGTGAAATTAGCAGAAAGCGTTTATAAAGCATTCTAAATTGCAATTACTTTGGAATTGTTAAGGGTAGAAACTTAAAATTTTACACGGCTGCTGATTTGGTCGCACATAATTGAAATTTAAAATAGTGAAACGTGCGAGAAGCGTTCTAAATTACGATTTATTTAGAACTATTAAGGCTAGAAACTTAAAATTTCGCCTGGCTGTTACTCACGTAAATGATCACACAGAACAGTTTACTAAAAATGCTAAATGTAAAAGGACAGGCGAAAAAAAAACATACTCAAATTTCAATTTATGTGATACAGCTGGTATAGAAGCTTCCTATTTGATATGGTGTTTACTCTTAAAATGCAAATTCTCGCTAAGACCGGTTTCTAAAAAAAAACGAAATTTAACAGGCTGAAATGAGCGGAAAAAGGTCTAAAAACGTTCTACATTATGATTTAATAGGGTTAGAAACTGGAAATTTAGTACAGTTGTAACTTTTAAGAAGCAGACGCTCAGTATAAACAGCCTATTAAAAATTCGAAATTTAAAGGTGCAAACTGGCGGAAAAAGTTATAAATTATGTTTTTTTCCAAATTGGTAGCGATTTAAATTTAGAATTTAACATACCTGTTATTTTTTATACGTAAATGCTTCCACAGAACAGTTTTTAGAAAATTCGAAATTTAAAAAAGATGCAGAAGCAAAAAATATTCCAAAATTGCGATTTTATTGATGCTGCTGGTATAGGAAGTTGAAATTTGGCATGGTGGCTATTTTTAAGATTTCAGTGCTCGCTAAAAACGGTTTCCATAAAAAAAAAAATCGAAATATTAAAAAGTATAATAAGCTGAAAAAGTTCTAAAAACCTTCTAAACACTGATTTATCTGAAATTGTTAGGGATAAAAACTTAAATTTTTACATGGCTGTTACGTTAGAAACACAAATGCATCCATAGAACAGTTTTTAAAATTTTTGAAATTTTAATGTGAGCAGGAATAGAAAAGTTTCAAAATTGCAATTTCTGTGATATAGTCATTACAGAAATTTGCTTAATTAGTAATTTCTGAAGTATCTGTGGAAGTAAAATTTCCTCTAATGAAAATAGGCCAACGAATACCACTTGACATTTTTCAAGAATTATGCGAGCAAAGCCTCGGGTTTTGCTAGTTTATAATAAAAAAGTTGTTACGTAAAGATCTTTAATCTCAGTACATACAAAATGTTAATGTGTCAGTTACGTGCAATGTCAATGAGAACGATTTCATGTTAGCATATTTAATTTTTTTATCCAGTTTTATGTAAGACAAGAAAGAAAAATCATGCGTCAAGCATAGGTTATGAAACACTTTCCACCACTTCCATAATTCTTTAACAAAACTCTTCCGTTTAATAAGGTAAGGCCGTTTAAGAAGATGTCCCAAAGTAACATTTTAGAAAACACATAACACATTTAAAAATCCCTGATGGCTCGGCCTACAGGCACAGGTAGATTTCGAAGACGCAGACCGTGGGGCGCCTGTTTGTCAGGAATTGCGGAAGAAATGGCATTTTTTTACGATGATGCGGCAGTTGGAACCACCTACTTCGAAACCTAACTTGTTTGCAGGCGGATCCGGCAGGGAATTTTTTGTTTTTAATTTTTTTTTTTGCTATAACGGTTGGTCCTATAAAAAACTTGTCAATATAAATGTTTTAGATAATATTAAGAGGATTTATAATAAATTTAAGCGGATTTGAAATCTTGGGAATTAAAGAAGTTATGAATTTTTTGTTCTAAACCCCCCCCCCCCCCCCCTTAATGCAATTTTTAATTATATCAAAAATCTGTCATACATAAATTTTCGGCCCTTCTCCTAGAAGTAATAATAACTTCAAACGGATTCGATACGTATCATAATTAAGAAATTATGGGTTTTTTTCTGTTTTCACAAAAAGCCCCCCCATCCGCCCCCCTTGGTTCGATTTTGCCCATTAACGAACTTGACCGAGATTTCATGCCCCTTGATTTTATGTATCAGTTTCGAAAAGATGCTGGAGTTGGAACCTCCTACTTCAAAAAATAACTTGTTTGCAGTCGGAGCCGGCAAGGATTTTTTTACTTTCTTCTATCTATAATAGAATAAAGTATTGTAATCGAAATTTTTTTCGACTTCCGGTTTTCGACGGATTTACACGTTTTAGGGGTAGAAGATTCCGAAAAACACGTTTTTACAAAATGTTTGTCTGTCCGTCTGTCCGTCCGTCCGTCTGTCCGTCTGTCCGTCTGTGTGTCTTGATTGTATCATCGAAAAGTGTATGAAGTTATGCTTCAAATTGAACCTAATTTTTTTCTATGTTTTTGGCTATGGCAAGCAGGTTCTATTAGAATTTGGAGATATTTCGACGAAAGGGGGCGCTATGATCGATATTTTTGTTCCATTTTCACTATTATACCATCTAAAAGTGTATGCAGTTATGCTTCAAATTGAACCAAATTTTTTTTCTATCTTTTTGGCTATGGCAAGCAGATTCTATCAGAATTTGGGGATATTTCGACGAAAGGGGGCGCTGTGATCGATATTTTTGTTCCATTTTCACTATTGTACCATCTAAAAGTGTATGAAGTTATGCTTCAAATTGAACCTAATTTTTTTCTATGTTTTTGGCTATGGCAAGCAGATTCTATCAGAATTTAGGGATATTTCGACGAAAGGGGGCGCTGTGATCGATATTTTTGTTCCGTTTTCACTATTGTATCATCGAAAAGTGTATGAAGTTATGCAGATAATTGAACCAATTTTTTTTTCTATGTTTTTGACCATAGCCTGCAGGTCCAGGTTGAATTCGGGGATATTTCGACGAAAGGGGGCGCTGCCATCGCGATTTTTGTTCGATTTTCATTATTGTATCATCGAAAAGTGTATGATGTTATGCAGATAATTAAACCAAAATTTTTTAATATGTTTTTGGCTGTAGCCAGCAAGTCCTACTAGAATGTGGGGATATTCCGCCGGAAGGGGGCGCTGTGATAGCCATTTAAAGATTTCAAATTCAAAAAGATGTATTAAAAAATTAGAAATCCTAAAAGTTTCCTCCGTTAAATGCTCGGCCTTGATCAAGAGAATCCGGAGCAGTTTTTGTTTTGTCTCTATATTAAAAAATGGCGGAGATATAGCGGTTTGAAATTTTGGGGTGATTGACATTTTCAAACAAGACAGCAGAATTCATCCATAAACGGGTTTAATTTATGAGTTTTAGTTAACAGGGTTTCAGCAAATTTTCTTTCATTGTTGTAACCATTGTTCCTATTCTTAAATGCTTAACACTATATATTTATATTCGCCAACGTCAAATTCTCGCCAAGCTTGGCGGCAATTGAAGAAATATCGCTAAATTTGGCGACAAAAATAGGTTGCCACAAATGAAGCCAATTTGGCTATAGAAGACTAATTTGGCGATATTCTCATTCAAATTCAATGTTGACGAGAACTGGGAATGAATCTTCTTTAATTGGGTTCCACGCATTTTAGCTTCGTGTTTTCAAGTAAAATTAGCTAAAATCGTAAAACCAAGGAATAGGGAGGCTATCTGTTCCTGTCGGATCAGGCCAGAAGGACTACATCAGTTTATCGCATCCCGGTAACCCGACGATTCGCAAGCAGCTAACGTACAACAGAATGACGAAAAATATTGATTTTATTGGTGATGTGAGGACGAAATTAGAAATATTAACATGATTGAGATAGAAGAAAGTTTTGGGATTGGCACATCCGACTAGTTGTTTTTAATTTTATTTTGCTATAACGGTTGGTCCTATAAAAAACTTGTCAATATAAAAGTTTTAGATAATATTAAGAGGATTTATAATAAATTTAAGCGGATCTGAAATCTTGGGAATTGACGAAGTTATGAATTTTTTCTTCTAAAACCCCCCTTCCCCCCCTTAAGGCAATTTTTAATTATATCAAACATCTGTCATACATAAATTTTCGGCCCTTCTCCTAGAAGTAATAATAACTTCAAACGGATTCGATACGTATCATAATTAAGAAATTATGGGGGTTTTTCTGTTTTCACAAAAAGCCCCCCCCATCCCCCCCCCCTTGGTTCGATTTTGCCCATTAACGAACTTGACCGAGATTTTATGCCCCTTGATTTTATGTATCAGTTTCGAAAAGATGCGGGAGTTGGAACCGCCTACTTCGAAAAATAACTTGTTTGCAGGCGGAGCCGGCAGGGATTTAAAAAAAAAATTTTTTTTGCTATAACGGTTGGTCCTATAAAAAACTTGTCAATATAAAAGTTTTAGATAATATTAAGAGGATTAATAATAAATTTACGCGGATTTGATATCTTGTGAATTGACGAAGCTATGATTTTTTTTTCTTCTAACCCCCCCCCCCTTTTTCTTCCCTTGGGGCCATTTTTAATTATATCAAAAATCTGTCATACATAAATTTTCGACCCTTTTCCTAGAAGTAATAATAACTTAAACGGATTCGATACGTATAATAATTAAGAAATTATGGGGGGTTTTCTGTTTTCACAAAAAGCCCCCCCCCATTCCCCCCCCCCCCTTGGTTCGATTTTCCCCATTAACGAACTTGACTGAGATTTTATGCCCCTTGATTTTATGTATCAGTTTGGAAGAGATTTATGCAGAATTTTTTCAGTTATCGTGTCCATAAAAAAGTGATATATATATATATATATATATATATATATATATATATATATATAATTATAATATCTATGAATTTCAAAAAACATATCAAGTTCTTGTATCATTCTACTTAAATTTCCAAAGAGATAATTAATGATAATGTGTAGACAGAATACCACATAGCTAATAGATTAACAAGTGCAATCATAATATTACCATAGCTTGTGCTTCAATGGTAATTGGCCAAAAATACTGAAAACATGAAGAAAATTTAAAAAGAGAGAGAGAAAAAAAATAATAATTTTGAGTTGCTATCAAGTGAATACAAATGGATTAAGAAATGAAATATGAACCATATACAATGGAAAATTGGACAACAAGAGAATTAAATAAGAATTGGATATGAAAAAACACATGTAGATATAATCATCAGCCTGGAGGTACACACATAAGTTTTAATAAATAATTCAGTATTTCGTAATTCTACTGGCATATATGCTAAGATCAGTAGAATCACCCAGGTATACTGAATTATTACCAGAAAACAATTGGAAATATTAAAATTTGAAATAATAAAATTTGAAATAAAAAACCCGTAAAAAATAGACAAAATATTTCACTCACATCAATTATCCTAAAATCTGTCTACAACACCTCACTGAATTACTACCTGATATCAGTTTGAAATAATAAAATTGGAAATAAAAACCCGTAAAGAGTAGATAAAATATTTTACTCACAATAATTATCGAGAATCCTTAAACATCACAAGTTCTTAATGATACCACACGTCCACATAGCACACATCATGAAATATTTTATACTTGTTGACATAGTCGAGTTGAGAGAAATTATTTGAAAGTCAAGTTGAAAGCACATCTTTTGAAATATTACCCTAACTGTGACACCCCAACACAAATTGATTCAAAAACACACAAATTTATTCCTGTGATAATACACTAATAACAAAATTATATCCATGAATATACAAATACTCCATTCAATTTTAATCCCTAAAAGTAAAATTAATATACAAGCGATAGCGCCCTCTATAGGTAAATTAAATATAATATTAACAATATTATCAACATCTACCTGACAAGTAAGGTGCCTCCATCTATTGGTATGATAATTATTCAAAATTAAGATTGAGTTACATATCCACTATATTAGATTTAATTATATATATATAAAGTAAAAACAATACTACCTTGTAGTTTTACATAAAAATCGTACAAAATCCCACTATATGAATAAATTTACCCAGAATTAAATCCATCTTATACAGCATTTCAAATATTCTTAACAAGAGTTTGTATTATGTAAAAGAGATATTATTTTTACTACAAAGTGCTGGTGCTGCCATCTGTGTTAATCCACTTATATATATATATATATATATATATATATATATATTATAGAATTTATATAAAATAATTAATGTTTTATTTTTTAATGTTTTATTTTACTTCTACATAAATATATTAATGTTTTATTTTTTATTTTACTTCTTAAATATATTATAGAATTTAGAGATTGATTTAAATATCAAATTAAATATATCAAACAATTTAAAATATCTCAAAATTTATATAAAAAAAATTAAATTAATAGTATTACTACTGTGTTGCAATCTTTATAATGCAATGCAGTATTTAAAAGACTTATTGAAATTAAACTTTCAAAAAAAAAAAAAAAGTATATATATATATATATATATATATATATATATATATATATATATATATATATATATATATATATATATATATATATATATATATATATATATATATGTATATATATATATATATATATATATATATATATATATGTATATATATATATATATATATTGCATATAGATATGTTTGTGATTTATAATCATCAATGTTATCCATGTATAATTTTATGTGTTTTTTTTTTTTGTATAAGTTAATTTATATATGTTTTAAAACTGAACATCAGTAACACTTAAAACAGAGGTGATCGGCTAAACGCACTATCACAGACTATATAAAATATATAATGTTCAATCAATTAATAAATGTCCTTATATGTTTTAATTGTATTTATGTATGTTATAATTGTAATTTGCTATCTTTTGTTATATGTTATCGCACACTAAAACAATAATTTAATACGTACCATGTTTATATTTATATGATATAATAAATGTTATTTAAAATAGTTGATGATTGAATTTATCATAAAAATTGGATAACCATATATTTTTGCTTGATCTCGTATAAATCTAATATTTTTGTTTTTATTTATATCTGAGCATAGGTATTTTATACGATGAAGATAATTGATAGTTATATTTTTATAAACTGATTTATGTAAACATGAAGCGAAATTGTTAAAAATATTTACTTTAAATGGAAAATCAAATCTCTTATGATAAATATAAAAAATTAATTTATAATTATCATTAATATTAATTTTTAAGTCAAGAAAATTTATATTATTGTTAATTAAATCATTTTCGCTTAATTTAAGCTGATTAGGATAAAAATTGAGTGGTGATGTGCAATTTTTATCATTGAAATAAAATATGATAATGTCATCAATATAGCGATAAAATACATAATCATTGTTCAGACTAATATTTCTTTCATAATAATATAAGTAAAGATCAGAGAGAATACTAGAAGCGGTCCAGCCCTGCGGAATTCCCTGGCATTGTTTATAAATAATATTGTCATATATGATGTAATTATTATGCAATGTAAAATTTAGTAAAATTTTTAAAAAATTAACGGAAATATGTTCTTTTAATTTTAATTGAGATTTAAATTCTTTAAATAATATACACATTGTTTTATGTAAGTCTTTTATATCAATGTTATTAAATAAATCATTAAAATCTAATGTTTTTATGAATTTTACCGGATTGATATTATGTATTTTATTAATAAGTTGAAAACTGTTTTTTAGGCAATGTTGGTTATTATGTTTTAACATTATATCATATATCTGCTTTAAAATATTAAGTAGTAAATTGCTTGCATTATTATTATATGTGTTACACCCGATAGTAACTGTGCGAAATTTAATTGGATTTTTATGAAATTTTGGAATTATAACAAGATAAGGATAATTTAAATTATTACATTTGATTTTCAGTAATTTGTGATAATTTAATAATTTTCTATTATTAATTTCAATATTTAATTTAGTTTTATTAAAAATATTACTTGTGTTAATTGCATTGTGAATTAACACTTTATAGTACTCTTTACAAATGATAGCATAATTATTTGGAGATTTATCTACATAAGTAATTATAAATTTGTTTTGTAATTCTGATATATGTTTATTTATATTTTTAAAAGCTGCATGTGTAATATGTTGATAATTTTTTATAATTTCATTTTTTAATTTATCTATTACAGAAAATCTCCATTCACTAAAATACTCAATTGGTTTATTGTAATCAATAGCAGTTTTATATATAAATAAATCAATATCTTGAATAAACTGCAATATTATGGATTTGATATTACACCTATATGGAAGATATATATATATATATATATATATATATATATATATATATATATATATATAAAGTTTTGAACTGGGGGTGGTTTTGGGTTCTGGGAGTCATAATCGGCGTAGAACTGCAAAAATTTTTCAAAATTTCCAACTTAGGTGAGAATGTAATAGGTAGTATTTCTTACGAAATCTACCTATAAACCAGATTTGAGTAATCACCGCCCAATGTCCATAGCCAGAAAGGAAATCGAATTCTTTTGTGCAGCCTTGTACATGATCTATAGAAATTTTACACACCACATAGTATTTAAAAATTTTGTTAAACAAGAAAACGCATACCGCAAATGAAAATGAACTTCAACAATTGTTGCTCATAGACAGCAATGTAAAGGAAATATTTGTGTGTCCTTATATGAACAAGAACATTCTACTGTAAGCATCTTGTAGTGCACCTTAATAAAAGTGTATCAATTTCATTATGTTTGAAATGGTTTAAAATTCTTAAACTACACCGCAAACGATCTTCTCCAGAGACCATAATTCTTTTGAAAGTCCATGTAAACGAACTATACATCCTCCACAATTCATTTTCGATGCCGGACATTCCATGGTAAACCTTAATAACATATATCAATTACATGGAAATCCGAGAATATTTACGTGAGTTAGAGGACGGCCAGACAGACAGAATTCATCAACACTTTTTGACTCTGTTGTAAAGTGTTAAAAATGCAAATTTCTCTCAAAACATAAAGTCGATTTGGATACAAAACACTGTACATGTAATCAAATGAAGATACAAAATTATTCGACAAATCACATTAAAAAGAGTACATTGGGATATACATAATTCATATATGTATTTTGATTAAATTAGCTTATTATTTCGTGAATCGTCAAACAAAGACATACGTTCCATACGAATTAAAATACTCTGAATAAACCAAACAATAGTTTGCATTATTGAACAAAAGGGAAAGCTGTAAAATTATTTTCCGGAAACAAATCACTTTTTCTATAACGTTAAACAACAATCCTTTCCGTACTTTCTCCTCTTAAATCATTTTATTATTCTCAGTTTTTATTAATCACTTTTCTTGGGAAAATCTATTTAGAAATAATTTCAATAAACTTACGCGACCGTAAAACCGAACTTTTAATTTACGTTCTGATCTATTTTAGCCTTTATATTCACATGAGGATTTTTCGGAACAGCGCACAGAAGGGAATTCCTCAAAAAATCTTAACCAAAATCGAGTACGAGTATATATATATATATATATATATATATATATATATATTATTTATTTTTATTTATTTATTTTATTTTATTTTATTTTATTTTTTGCTTTTCTGAGTCTTCTTCGAAAACAAGATAATTGTCCCACCCTGGATTTTGAAATTTAATTAACTAGATTTCCTTTTTCTCTGACAATTTAAAAAAAAAAAAAAAAAAAAAAAAAAAAAAATTATTATTTACAAGAAACTTAAAAAAAAATCATAAGCCTGCGATGGTTGTGTTTTTTTAACTTTTGATGATTGATTCTTGTGTATTCTTTAACGCTAAATCCGAAAATGACCTTCACTTTTTACCATCACGTCAGGATTTTTCACAAATCGTAAATTCCAAAATTGTTAAAAAGTCGAAAAATAGCAAAAATATAATACTGTAAAATAGATGTAATTTTTTTTTTCATAATCATTTATTCACTTTTTTTGCTTATACTGGGGATTTTTATAGCTAAACAGTTGAGGGGTTTGATGAGAAAGGGAGGGGGTTCATTGACCCTGTATGGATATGTAGCATTCAACTTTAGAGACGATTGGTAATTTAGCTATAAGAATGCATAATATAAGCCAAAAAAAAAAGAAAAAGAATAAATTATTATGGAAAAAAAAAAAAAAACATTTTACTTCTATTTTATAGTATCAGAATTTCGCAATATTTCGACTACTTAAAATTTTTTAATTTGCGGTTTGCGAAAATTTTTGACGTGATGGTAAAAAAATTAAGGTCATTTTCGGATTCAGCTTTAAAAATTATCAAAAGCTAAAAAACATGACACACCCTAAATTTTGCAGGCTTGTGAATTAAACACTAAGAGAAATAGTCGCTAAGAATTTCTCGTTAGGGGGTCACTCTCCCGTCACCCCCCTTCTTTGTGAAATAAATTTTTAGTAGTGTTTTTCTTTTTACCAGGGTTGCTATGGGTCAGGAAATTTTTCAGGACACATACCAGTATTTTGTTACAGAAATAATAGCCTAATTTTATTGTGCGATACTTTTACTATTTTAAGGCTGATTTTTCGATAAGAATATAGTGGTACGTACCCTGAAAAATTCCCTGACCCGTAGCAACCCTGTTTTACGTTTAAGTGTTTAAAAATTAACCTAAACGGGCGTTTCAGGGATTTTTCATCAGGGAGGCAGAGTCCTGCTTTGATGGAAAAATAATATTTTTTCTTTCAATTCTCTTTTTTTAGAAAAACTGGTAGAAACTTATTTTTGAATATATAATATTTTTTAGTTGTAAATTTTTTTATTGCTTTTAATGCTGATACATTTAAAAAATGTCTCATTTCATGTTTATATTCTCAACTTTAAATGATACGACCTAGGCTGCGAACAACTTGTTCCAAAATCATGCCCTTCCCTGGTTTCTTTTCTGCTAGCATCCATGTTATAAAGCTTCAAAATATTTCGGGTAACAAATCACGTTTATTTTAATTCTAATCAAATTTATCTCCAATAGTTTTCCGCTCTTAAATTATTTTGTTATTCCGAATTTAGATTCATCATTTTCTTTGGAAAATGAATTTGAAACTAATTTCAATAAACTTATCCGACCGTAAAAATGAACTTTTAATTTAGGGTTGTTTTATTTTATACTGTTTATTCCCATGACAATTTTGAAGAACAACGGTATGTCCACTTTGAGAAGAAATTTAAAAATAAATCTTATATTATTAATCATTTCCTTCTCTATTTTTATTATTTACTTAAAGATTCTGAGAAACCGTGGAAATCCGTGTCTGATTTTGAGAAAGATCTGACCTTTTTTTGGATCACGCTAGGATAGAGAAAGTAGCGTGCATTCTTCCAACCAAAGTATATCAAATATCGCACGGAAAAAAGTAGACAATATAACGGATGATTTTATCATCAGCATTAAAAAGACATCGCGCAACTATTTGTTCTCACCGTTGTAAAAGTTTACGCTCACTGTACGTTGACTCCTTGAGAATTGTTTTTATTGTTTGAAAGTAAGTTTGCATTTAAAAAGTGAAGTTTTTATTTATTAAATTATACTAGTTAAAACAGTAAGAACTAAGCGTTTTTGAGTAAAAAAAGTGTATGAGCTTGAGAAATATAGGAGACTTTGAGGAAATTTAAGCCTAAGAACTAATTTAAGCCTTAAGCACATAGCAGTATTATTGAGTCTAAGCAACTACGAGAGCGGTTCTGTGGACGCACTACAGCATAGCCAATCTTTTACTTGAAGAAGAGATGCACACAAGAAATTGAGATGGGTCTCTTAAGATGTACTTCGATAACCAATCAGAAGACATATTTTGTATTAATATGCTGAAATCGTCATATTACTAAACAGGGGTGCCATTTGAAATATTTCTTGAAGGGAGCAAATTTTTTTTTGATCGTGTTGCGGACAGCTTTGAAGTAATTATTGCAGTTTTATTTTCACATACATTTTTAAAAAGAGTCAAAGTACTCATTAATCATCAACGTGTCTCACGTTAAGAATATTGCAATAGCAAAGTTTTAGCGAATAAAATTAATAATTGTTAATTTGTGTCTTTAAATATTTATTTAATCCTAATGCTTCTATTTTAATTAAACCTTTGGCAGGATTGCCAGATGTGACTATTTTTTTCTGTTTCAAAGGGTTCCTACCACTTTTTCCAAACTATAATCCTTGCCATATCTAAGCATGTAAGAGAAACCTACCACAAAGAATATAGTTTTTTAAATAGTGGTACGACTAGAACATAAAAATAGTCGCCTCTGACTACAAATTTATTTTTTAATAGAAATTGTTGCAACTGGCGGTTATTTTTTTTATTCTACCCGTACCATTTTTCAAAAAAAAAAAAAAAATTGTTTTATTTTCTTATGCACTTCTTGGATAATTTTAAGAGAAATTTATCACAGAGACGTATATTTATTTATTTTTTGTAAGTAGTGGTACGAAAAGAATGTAAACATAATCGCCAGTAGCATCCGTAGGACATATATGTCCCCCCCCCCCCCCCCGGAGTCAAAGCGTTAAAATAGTGGCAGCTTGGTGGCCCACGTTCCAGAGGTTAAAGATTTCTAGTGTTAACTTGAATGACGACTCATTTGGTCAAATTGGCACGACGAGTCTCAGTCATCAAATTTTTCCAAGGGTTAAATCTCACAAATTATTGTAGCTTTTCTGCATTTTTTTTACTTAAATCTTACTTGTGATAAGACTGATATACTCTGAGATATCAAATTCCTTGGGCGGTGGCACCTGCCCCCCCCCCCCCTCCCCACTAACCTCTCCCAAATGGCGCCCTTGTTACTAAAGAGAGCAGCCATTTTTTTGTAAAGAAAAGAAAGGAGGACCCAGATCGTTGATATGCCTGGATTCCAGGGACCCAAGGTTAGAAGTATCTTCTGACATTTTTGTAAACTATTGTAATTTTACAGCTGTCACTCTCAATTTCCCCAATTGGTATATATATATTTCCATATATATATAGTTGTATAGATATATATTTGCAGTACATATTAGTAATATTGGTTTTAGACCCAATATATATTTGTCGAAAATGCATAAATAATTTTATCAAGCATTGCACGGAAAAAAAGCAGACACTATAACAGAGTGTTTCATCCTCAATATTAAAAATGTATGTTGCAACATTTTGTTCTCATTGTTGTTAAAGTTTACGTTCACTGTATGTTGACGTCTTGAGAGATGTTTTTATACCTGATGAAAGTAAAATTGCATTTAAAAATTGCAGTTGTTTTATGCATTAACTGATACTAGTTATAAAAATGAGAATAAAGATACCAAGATATTGAGTCTGAATAGTGCAGAAAACTTTGAAAAACTTTAAGTTATGAAATACATCAGTTTTATTGTAGTGTACAGTCAGTATAAAAAAAAGGACACACCTGTTTTTTTTTCGCAGACCATTTCCGATACAATCACCCTAGTGTGTAATTAGACTCGTAACACTGTCGTTTCTTTTCAGAATATAAATGAAATTTTTGAAATGGGGGTTGTCTACATATTGAAAATTGCAGCAATTTTGATTTTTAAAATAGTCACAACCATTTTTGACAACTTATTTGAGATCTAATCAGCCAGTAAAAGTATATAGTTTATGTATTTTTGTTAAATCTTTAAAGAGTTAGAAGAGTTCAAAATTTAAGGATGCTAATGTTCAATTCACGTGACAAAATTTATTTTAGAAATCTTTCTAAAAATCATTTGATTTAATTTCTTCCCCCTCAGCGAGATACATTCAATGGACCCACACATATTCTAGGCCTTTATTTTTTTACTCAAAAGCATAATTTTGATTAAGAAAATTATTAATAAATTCATTTTAAAAATATGAATTATGACCTACATTCATTTTTACATAAATAGCATGTGCATCGTCAGAAACATGGGTGTGTAAGTTTACAGTTCATTTCAATCATTATTTTCCGATATATAGCTAAATTTTACTTTTCGAAGATTTAAAGAGACCGTATTCTATTACCGTTCAATCACATATAAGGGAATAGAAAACAGCAACCAAAAAAATTATGTGAAAATTATTATTTTTTTTTTTTAAATAAAAATTTAGAAGAAGAGAATTTCTTTTAGTTTGTTTTACATATCGATTGATTCTAAAATTTTACTGGTGTGAATGTGAATCTGGAAGTTTTTTTTTTTTTTTTTTTTTTTTTAGAATCTAATTTAATATTTCTAAATTTGTGGATTTAACCTGAATGGATTTTCTTTTGTAACTCTATGAAGATTTAATAAAATAAGGTATATAAACTATACAGTTTTCCGAGCTGCCTTTCAAGGAACTCAAAGATGGTGTCAAAAGTGCCATTTGAAAAAATCAAAGATGGTGCAATTTTTAATATGTATATGATCCCCATGCCAAAAATTGCATCCATATGAAATGAAAAAGCTGAAATTCCAGAAAATATTTTTAAATTTTCTTGTTAGTGGATTTTCAAGTATAAAGTTACAGTAAAAACTTCGTTCATATCGTTCATATTCGCTCAATCGTTACAGTAAAAACTGTTACAATTGGAAAAGCACAATTGGAAACTGAGCTCATGTATTAGTTCTCTTCATCTAATTACGGTTATCAACAATTTTAACGATTAAATGGAAGTGATTCTTTAAAACTTTCTCTTAAATTCTTCTTAGGAAATTTAAAATAATTAATATGGAATATTTCCCTATACATTTGAGGAATAATTAATGCAGCACCCTCTATTTTGATTTAAACTATTATCATTAAACGAAGAGAAAACTAGTATGTGTGATTATCACAAAACTTTCTTAGATTGAAATCAAATCATCTACACCCAAAATTAAATAACAATCTATTCGTCCTTGAAGTATAGCTAACATGGAAAAAGTGAAAAATGCAGCATAACAACGCCACCTGTTGAGCGATTTACACCAAAACCTAAGCAGCATCAATTTATGTTAGAGTCTAACTGAATCTGATGTTTGATAAAATTTCGTGCATTAGTTCTTAAGATAGAGCGCCCACAAAATTTGTGTCACATATAGACAAACATTTTCTAAAAACAGTCAAATCATGTTCAGGACCTTGTAAAACGTATAAATCTGTCAAAAACTAGAAGTCGAAATTTTTCAGGAATCCAATACTTTCTTCTTGCAAAGATTGAAGAAAGTATAAAGAAATCCATCACGCAAATATTCAACTTTCACTTTTAAAATATAAAGTCAAATGCATGTTCAATTTTGAAGATAAGTACATTTAAAAAAAAAAAATACTAAAAGTCGGAAAACAACCAAATTATTGTTCTCCTTTTTTTTTTCTTTTAAGCTTTCAGATAGTTGAAAATTTTGCATAGTACTTTACAAACATATTATTAGCACTTAAAGAATGGCTATTTAACATTATAAAAACGGTGAATTTTTTTTTTTTACCACGAAATATTTATTAAACACTGTTACGTAAAAAAGTTTCTCGAGTTCTGTTATTATTATTTTAAGCAAACTAGTTTTTTTTCTGTGATGAAAAATGATGAGATTAAACTTTTGATCATTTTAGGAAACAGTTTTCAAGAAACAATCAAATTGTTGATTTATCGACATAAATTCTTCGTAATAGAAATGAATAATTTGAACAATTAATGGATCATTTGTAAAACATATATATAGTTTAATATCGACGATTACAATCTTTTAAACTGCTGTGCTGCTAAATCGAAATTCATAATTTCGTCGTACCACCACTATTAAAGGTAATGTTAACATTTACAACGACATCATTACATTAGCAGGCCCGCCCAATGTTGCTTGTGCTAATAGAAAAAAGGGGAGCTTCCGGGTAAAAGAAACAAAGATGGGTTAACCTAATAAATATAGCGATCATTGTAACTGGGTCCTGTGCATTTTCCGCCCATAAATTGTTAATACGGTGGTCAAAATAACAGGGTTGTGTGTGCTTCGCAGCCAGAAATCGTTCACATGTCGATCATAATAACAAGGTCCTGTATGGTTCGGGACTTAAATCATTAAAACGACAATCACTATAACGGGGCCCTGCGAATTTTGCGTACACAAACCATTAAACTGATAATCATTTTAACAGAGACCTGTGCGTTTCACGCCTATAAACCATTAATAGGGCAATCACTCTAACGAAACCCTGTACGCCTCGAGCCCATGAATCGTCATAAATATGACGATCAGTATTTAAATCTTAAATCTCTACTTCTAAAAATCCAGAATACTCATGACTCATTGGGATATACTGACATCCTAGTTGAGCGGGTCGGCCGAGGTTTTTAAATAAAAAATAGTGCAATTTTCAGTTCTATAATAATTTTCTTAATAATATTTGCGTACCAGAACTGCGTAGCTGCCAACTTTTACGCTTCTTTCTTACAATAAAATTTAATTGCAAATTATGCCTTATTTAATAGCCAAAATCTGCGATTGAAAAACGCAGAAATTCCTATTAAATTTTAGTGGTGATAGAAAGGCGTAAGTGGTTGGCAGTTGTGGAATTGATACGTAACTGTACCATATTTTGGGAAACTCAAGATTATTAAGTGAAGAGATAATTAAGTAAAATATTATTAAGTAAATTTAAAAACTATACCTTACAGCGTGATTTTTATTTTATTTTTATTTTATTTCTTCCTCAAACTTACACAACACTGGACATGAGTAGCGAGAAATGTAATTTTTCTAAAAGGAATAGATGGGCAGAAAAGGAAGGATAATATAATATGTAGGATTTAAACGAATAAAATACTTTTTAACATTATCTTCCATTACAAGCAATGATTCATATGTCTGCAAAATATTACTTTATATTTATTTCTGCAGCTTTTTAAATATTTCAAATGCTTTTCGATACTACTGAATTCAAATATGCCAACTTTTTCTCTCCAAAACATAGGGTTGCCCAGAAAAATCAGGATATGGATCTAGGAAAATCACATAGAAAATCTGGCAGAGTCAAACGATTGTATTTATAAAACACTTAAAAATAAGCTGTATCTTACATTTTATTACTTTGTTACATTTGTTATAGGTACACGATGAAAAATCATTAAATCACTTCTCCCCCTCGAATCACTGTTCAAAACTTTCTGTGCATCGCCTATGCACATCCGACTTAATACTAGGCCTGCTGTGCCTAAATCATGAACATACAAATAGATAAGGACGTCTAACGAAATAGTGTTAACATCGATTCGCGACTTTGGAACTAAATGTCGGCCTGCGTACAACTATGCTAAGGTAGCGCCACCTACAAACAACAAACCGAAATTGTCACCAACAATGTTTCGTATATCGTATTGCAATATAAATATACACTTAAGAGATATATAATGCTATCGCTATATTAATATCTAATTAAAATAAATAACAATATGACAATAAAATTCGTATATCGGATACCTACCCGACGATGGCTGTCAAGCAGACGATTTGAAGAAGCAGACGAACTGATACAACTGTCCGAGACAGGCGCCACTTATTTGAAACATTTTTCGAGGAACGATTTTCTTCTTCTAAAGACTATTTCGTTAGAAGTACTTATGTATTTCTATGGTCATAGACTAAATAAAAGGCTCTCTAATAAGGTGAAAATTGTTATTTGGAAATAGTGGTACTCAAATTCAAGAGACCATGCGAACGCTGAGAAAAATTTACACTGGTGTCCTGAAGTTAAGAGGCTACTTCATTCAGTTGAAAAGTCGAAATCCCCTAGAGGAGCGACATCGTTGCCACCTGATAGGCGTATCCTAATGACAAAGACTGACACTTTTAAAGTCCAATGATATTTACGAAGCTTACAGTTGACAGCAGAATTTTCATCCCACAGCGTAAAACAAGACGCTCTTTGCCTCCAGGCGAATAGTGAGGGGAAATGATACCCAGTGGAGGAAAAGGGTGATTAGCAAACAGGATATATGTTTTCAATTACACTTTCTCAGATATCTGTTCTCAAGTCTAACTTTATTTTCTGATACAGTGACCAATTTCAGACGTTTCGTCGAATATCTACTGAAACTTGTGAGGAAATGCCCGAAATGACCTTGAACTTTGAGGATGTAAAGAACATGTTTGACTTGATGGAAATCCCATATAATCCTATGGGATTTCTTCCTCAATTTATGAATTATTGCTGTAACCTTTTGGGTTTTCACGATGTTTCACTGGTCTTTTTATATGAGTTGCCCTATGACTATCAAATCATGACAAAAAATGTTTGCTGTAGTTCACGCATGCGCAGTTAAAATTTATTTCATACAAATACCCATGTCTCATCAAATATTCAATATATTAATATTTTAATTACAGTATACTATTTCTACGATTTTTTGTCAAGTTTTTGGAAAGCGGTGTTAACTTCGGCTGAAAACTCTGCATGCTATTAAAAAAAAAAAAAAAAAAAAAAAAAAAAAACTTTTGAATTTTTTACAAAAACCTTAACATTTTCACGAATATACGCATGCTTACACAAATGCACACAAATGTTGAACAGGACCTACATAGTCATTTGCTACAATGACAGACCATTTTTAGCATTTTCTGTTACTTGGGTGATCGAAAATATTATTTTATTATTAAAATTATTATTGCAGTAGATTATTAAAGTAGACAGTTTTTAAATCGGAGAGTTATTTTAAGCTCTACTTAATGTTGGAATCGAACGAGATAGTTCAGTTGCATAAGTTTTATAGGATAAAAAACTAATGCATAGCAATTTAACCATTTTTTGCAGACATACACTTAACTAAATTGTGGTGCGCAGTATCCAATCATTTTTTTTTTTCATTTGTCTAATTTTTTGAGTTTTTCCAATTTTTTATTCAAAATTTCATTATCTGAATAGAGATTTAACTCATTTATTGAAATAACCATTTTTATCTATTGTTGCCAGACTTTAAAAAGCCTAAATAATAATATTTTCATACACTATTTTTTCAATTGAAATATATATTACACGTGAATACTGAAAATAAAGAAAACTTTAAAATTATTAAATTATTACGTGTAAAAATCTTTTACCGGTGAAAATCATGTGATATTTAAAACGTCATATTTAAAACGATTTTTTAATAGCATCTAAAGGAAAACTTTTTTCTAGACTTTAGTCCGGTATGCAGCAACATTTTTTACATGAACATTCTAGACAAGCTTATTTTGAAATATGTAATTGATATTATTTAAACAATCACGAAAACAGTCATCAGCTGTCACGACAGTGGTAGATGCGGCCTTGTGGGCCAAAAAATTCCTCAATCAAAAGAAAAGGAATGATAGTCCGATTACGGAAGAGCGGCACTGGTTGTGGTAATATTTTTCCATCTTCCGTAATGGGATAATCTTTTTAAAATAGCGCAAATTAGTGTGTTTTTAGAGTCTTCGGGGTCTGGACGGGGGTTGGCGAACGTAGTTCGTAAGAGGGTAGAGCCCCCTGTCAACACACTTGTAAAAACAAAGATATAAGAAACACCCTTCAATATACTTGTATAAACAAATATATAAGAAACACACTTCAATATACATTTAAAAACAAAGATATAAGAAACACAGTTCAATATACTTGTAAAACCAAAGATATAAGAAACACACTTCCATATACTTGTAAAAACAAAGATATAAGAAATACCTTTCAATATACTTGTAAAAACAAAAATATAAAAAACACCCTTCAGTATATTTCAAAGATATAAGAAGCACACTTCAATATACTTGTGAAAACAAAGATATAAAAAACACACTTCAATAAACTTGTAAAAACAGAGATATAAGAAATACCTTTCAATATACTTGTAAAAACAAAGATATAAAAAACACCTTCAATATAATTGTAAAAACAAAGATATAAGAAACTCACTTTAATATACTTGTAAAAACAAAGATATAAGAAACACCCTTCAATTTCAAGATAAATTTGTCATTACAGATCTGTATTATGGAAAAAATCACCTTGAAATATAATTTCAAGTGTTCGTTTTTAATATACTTCGTTTGCTTTTTGAAATTTCACCGTATTTATCTGTTATAATCTCTACATTTTGTGTTGGAGGAGAAGAAAAACTGTCTTATTGATGTAGTAATTTCAGTACAATGAGTTATAAGATAAACAAAGAATCATTACTGTACCTATTTTGCGCATCGTTGAATCGCCTTTGTTGTTTATCGTCTTGTTAGTCTGTCACCGCTAAAGATTGTGATCAGATTTACAATGGGATTATATATAATTTAGCTTCATCAATTTCAAAACCATTCAAAATTCAATCATTTTAAATTTCAGAATTCAATTGACGGAAGGCTTAAATCAGATTCATTATATATTTCTATTGTTTTTTATGATTTAAAAAAATGATTTGATATAATCTAAAAGATTATAAACTCCACAGGTTTAGTATTTAAAGTTCACTTCATTTTGAAAGTCTTGTTAGATAATGATACACATACTAAATCATTGAATTATTAATCTTTCAAGATTTTTCATTTGATGATAAGTTAGTATACTTCATTAGATATTATTTATTGTATGTATGTAAAGATGAATTAACCTTTTACGTGGCTGAATATATCCGTCTTTCCCATTCTTCATGGTATGAAAAAAAAAATACAATAGCTAACTGAAAATATGTAAGTATCAGTTTGCTTCCACTCACAAAACTAAGTCTCCTAACGCCGGATTACCGGGTGGTATAATGGATCAGTGTGAAGTTGGAGTCTAAAGACCTAGTGCTTAGTAAACAATGTTAATTAAATATTTTGCTAAGCATATGAAAAAGTTGTGTGTACAGATATACAAAATATTTAATTAAGTCAATTCATCTTATACTCACAGATTACAATGTAGTATCCTTTTTCTATTATGGTCAGTCACTATTTCATTATTTATCATATAGATCAGGGGTTTCCAACTTCTGCCCGCTTAGAACCAGTATTTTTATACAGTAATCATTCTGCGATTAAATAAAGCGAATATTACTCTTTGAAATTACTGGTTCCAGGCGGACCGCAGTTGGAAATCCCTGATATAGATGATAAAAAAGTGTACTAAATTATTTCCCATAATTTTTCCAAATTATGTTATTTGTTTTAGATTATAGACTGATAATTTTTTTTCAATTTTGATTTGCCAATTTTTAATTGAAGGGGTAACAACAACATCACTTGTTCAGAATACACAATTTCTGAAAGAGAAAATAATTTATCTGAACAAACTTTGTTTCTACGGGACAGCCAAAATGTTCGCTTTTCATAACGAGGACATGTATGTGTTCAGTGGCGTAGCGATTAAACAATTACGGGTTCAAATGGTAGTTTTCCAAAAGATTGAATAAATACGATTATCAAATAATTTTGAATAATTAATTGTTCAAATTAATTATTAATGCAATCATCACAAAATCAATATTTTAATTATTTTAGATACAAAATTTTAAATGCTGAATTTTGCCTAGTTACGATTATCAAATTCATGAGATAACGGGTGTTCAGAAGTTCAATTTGCAAGAGTTAAATCTCCTGAAAATAGTTAGTAATATTAATGTGAAAGAAATGAAACTGCGGTTAGAAAGTTTCGAATGTTAAATAATACACATACACAAGTTCAAAGTTAAAATGCGACTTAAAGAGCTGACATTGATATCCCTGATATGCAGATTTACACATTAGAAATATAATTAGGTTTTTATGGTATGTCTTTATGCATAGTTTTTTTTTTTTTCAGAGTTGAATTAACAACGTTGAAGATAGAATAGATTAGTCTTTGCATTGATAAATAACATCTTTTGGAGAGATCGTGTTACTTTAAAATATTATCTTCACTTCAATGAAAAGAGCTTCCTATGAGCCCACCTTTTTCTACGGCCATGCGAAAGATGTTATTATTATTTTTTTAAAGCTAAATAGTTTGGGAGCGTTGTGAGGACCTTGGAAAATAATATTGTGCTGTTAGTTATTTTTTGGACAAATGCGGTTTTCGCAGCAGTCCTTCAATTATTATTTATTTGCGCGAAATTTTCACTTAAGTTATCATTGCAGTTAAATTACACAACTCTGCAAACAAACAAACAAACAAATAATAATTTTTTTTAAAATTATTTTAATTTTTATGATCGATTTTTACGCTATTTTCAAATGTGATGATATTGTACGTGATGGAGTATTTTTTTTTATTTTTACCGTAATCAGCATCGAAAAACATTAAAAAAATACCAATTACTCCTAGACTTATTTTTTTATTGTTGATGTATGTTATTTATACAAACTTATTATAGCTAAGTGTTTCTTTCTTTCTTTTCTGTTTTCTTTCTTTCTTTTCTGTTTTCTTTCTTTCTTTCCTTTCTTTTCTTTTCTTTTTTTTCTTTCTTTTTTTTTTTTTTTTCTTTTCTTTTTTTTTTTTTTTTTTAGTTAGCATATCTTTTGCTTTCAATATCAGAACACTTTTTATCTAAATGGTTCAGCTCTGCAGCATTAGATGTTCAATAAATGTAATATCAAATCTTCAGACAGGGGTACGCAGCTCCAACCTGGATTAAAGAGTTTGTCTGAGTTTTGGTTCATTTCTTGTAATGCGACATAATAATAGGTTCAGCGCATTAACAGTATTATTTATCCTATTAGTTTAAGTTTATCCCTTAGCACGCGTAAATGCTCATGCCAACTTGGACTGCTTATGCTTCAATGACTATACTTATTTCAAAATCAAGATGGTTCTTCTCTGCTTTTGGAATCAGGCGCTGCACTGCGAAAAAATAGTGTTGGTTTTACGGTATAATATTGACAGCTAGGGTGCCAGTATTATACCGTAAAATCAACAATTATTATTTGTTTGTTTATTTATTTATTTATTTATTTTTATTATTATTTTATTTTATTTTATTTATTTATTTATTTTTGAAGGGACTTGGCCTGTAGGGTGGTCACCAGATTTCTTGGGGAAATAAAATTTTTGGTAATGCTGTTGAATATACAGTGGTGGCCAAAAGTGTGGACATTTTTTGAAAGTTTCATGTTTTTCAACTTTGTGTGCTTGTAGAATATATTAATTTTCACTTAAATACAAACGTTTATATATCAAATTGAAGGTAATTTAATGTAGAATTTAATAATAAAAACAGTATTACAATATCTGTATTACAAAAAAAGTTATGCAACTAATAGTATCTATCTTAGATTTGCATTTTTTTAAAGTGATACTTACACAATCAATACTTAGTAGGATAACCCTTATTTTTTAAGACAGCTTCACAGCGTCTTTTCATCAAGTGAACGAGTGTTTGGAGTTCCTCTTTCATAATCACATGGTGCCAAGAATCAATTATAGCTTCAATAAGTTGTCTTTTATTGGATGGACGTTTTTTTCGAACAAGAAATTTCAAACTTCGCCACAAATTTTCAATTGGATTGAGATCAGGGCTGTTTCCTGGCCATGGTAATATATCGATGCCTTTATTTTGAAACCATGCTTTGCATACTTTTGCTGTGTGGCATGGAGCTGAATCCTGCTGAAAAATAAATGGGGGAAGAGATCCCTGATGGAAGGTATCAATTTTGGTTCCAGGACAGTTTCGATGTATTTTTTGGCATTCAGGATGCCATCAATCCCTTGAATTCGGCCCACACCATCTGTAGACATACATGCCCAAATCATGACATTTGTTGGGTTTTTTGTAGTTGCTTCAATGCAATCAGGATGAAGTGCTTCTCCCTACGTCTCACGTATTTTCACGTTTTTCTCACTACCATCACTACCAAAGAGCGATATTTTACTCTCATCGCTCCAGATTACTTGCTTCCATTGATTTTTTGACCATTTAATGTTTTCTTTTGCCCACTTAACTCGTTTTTCGCATTGCTTTTGATTTAAATATGGTTTTTTCCTTGGAATTCTAGCTTGTAGTCCAAATCCTGATAAACTTCTTCTTATTGTTCTTGAACTTACTGCAATATCCGCTGCATTCATTTCACATCTAATGGCATCCGATGAAATTTTTCTATCTTGAAGGCATAGCCGTTTAATTTTTCTATCGGCAGTAGCACTTGTGCATTTTTTTTTCGGCCTGATTCGGCCTTATTTTCCACTGATTTCGTTTTTTCATAACGTAAACAGAACTTTCGTACACCAGAACAAGTCACTGAACCACCAACTTGTCTTGCAATTTCAGCATAAGAGAGGCCATTTTCTCTCAATATGACAATTCGGCTTCTTTTTGTAGATGTCCAATTAGTTCTTCTTGTTGATGACATTGTTTAAAATTAGTTTAATTAAAAAAAAGGACTTTAAATATTTAAAAACAGCAATACTCTATTTAATTGTACTAGTATGCATCATTCCGCAAAATATTTCCACAACAATAACTCTTTTACCATCCAAATAACCTAAACTATAGTTACAGACATTTGATTGGTCCTCAGAACAGTGTTTGTGATTGGCTAGTACGCTTTTATTACAAAACACGTTCTTATTCAAAATGATTTGTGTTTGTTTGTTTTACTAAAATGAGCATAACTTTCTTTGTAATACAGATATTGTAATACTGTTTTTATTATTGAATTCTACATTAAATTACCTTCAATTTGATATACAAGCGTTTGTATTTAAGTAAAAATTAATATATTCTACAAGCACACAAAGTTGAAAAACATGAAACTTTCAAAAAAATGTCCAAACTTTTGGCCACCACTGTATTTATGAAAAACAAATTACTATGAAGAAACTAGAAAACGTCATTATTTCATACTCTTTATGCAACAAATCTAACCAATTAATACATTTCACCTTTTTATGTACTTCTCTTTTAATTGCATTTTGTTCCATTTCAAGCAAGCAGAATTATGAGCTCATTTGGAAATTTGAATTAAACATTGCGATAACTTTAGCATTAAGTTTTGTTCCATAAGCTTTAATTTTTTACCGACTTTCAAGGAAGGGGTTTATACAATTAGTTTGTATCTTTCTTTCCTATTTTGTTTTCTATGCATGTCTACGCTTAACTCATGTACGGATGGTCCAATTTTCATATTCTTTTTTTTTCCGTCTTCGAAAGGTCTCTGTTTGCAGATGGTCCCGTTTCAATATCATCAGGATCTAAAAATGATATGTTTGTCTGTATGTCTCTTTTCATGCTTTTATTTTTACTACATAGGTTTTAACATCGGATCACTTTAACGCATGTATAAGCGCTTTTAAAATTATTCAGAATCATCATTAAATTGTCACATTATTCACAAAAATACGGTTTTTAACAGCATACATTTTATAAAATATACTATTTTTTTTCTCAGTTACCTACTCGGCTGATAAACGGAAGGATGTATCAGTATTTGTGCAAGTGTTTCTAAATTAGTATTTAAACAAAATCACTGGATACAGCAACCTCGCTGTGTAGCAATCTAAAAAATGCACGAAATTCGTCAAAGCCGCGATCACTAACACACGTATGAGCACTTCGCGTCCACGAAAACAAACAAACAAACAAAAAATCACTGGATGCAGTAACCTCGTTCGTTGTGTAGCAATCTAAAAAATGCATGAAATTCATCAAAGCCGTGACCACTAATGCACGTATGAGCGCTTCCCTCACATGAAAAATAAAACATCACTGGGTTCAGGAACCTCGTTGTATGGAAATTTAAAAAAAATAATAATCTAAGAAATTCGTCAATGCCCCGATCAATATAAAACACGTATGAGAATTTCGCGCACATGATAAAAAAAAAATAAATGAAAAAAAAAATCACTGGATATAGGAATTTCGTTGTATTGGAATCCCAAATAATACATGAAATTCGTTAATGCTGCGATGAATGTAACGCATATTCGCGCACATGAAAACAAATATATATATATATATATATAATACTAGCTGTTACCCGTGACTTCGTTCACGCAACATTAAAAGAAGAATAAATACATTAATTAAGAAAATATTTCACTCCCGATAATTAAAAACGTTAAAATTAACTAACTATTTATCACATTTCATAGGCGACAATACGGTATTTTTTGTTATAGGGACCTTGACATAACTCAGTCTTTAAAAAGTGAAATTTTGTGCCAAATAATCACGAAAATGAAATTGCAACAAATGCAAAAAGGAGGGCCAAATAAAATCGTGGAAATAGACGAATTGGGTAAAAACAAATGTCAATTTTACCTGATAAACAATTTTACTTTTAACGCCTTTGTGAAACGTTTTAACAGCCATCCTTCAAAAAAACATTAATTGGAAATAGTACATGCTTTTTCTTTAAATTCAGTTCTGCCTCCTTGGTTTAATGTATAGCTGAAACAAATCTTATTTTCTAAATGACAGTATGTTGACAGGCAATTTTTGTTCTCCAGAATAAATTGATTCATGAAGTTTGAATATGTGAAAATATGTTTTTATTTTTCGGATAATTTACTGAAATCAAGATTTTGTTTTCACCATCTATTCAAAGTGAAAATCAATTCTGTTTTTCAGTTTTAATGAGAAAATGGTGTAAAAAATATACAGATCTATTTTAGTTCTCCTTTTTTTATACACAAATATGGAGTAATTTACTTTCCGTTTTTAGAGAAACTTCGTTAAAATTAACAAAAAAGAAAAAAAAATCTTGGCATCTAATTTAATTTTTTAAATTCTGACAGTTTGTGTAACATCCTCGGATCAATGATAACCGGTATAAAGTAAATCACGTTGCGGTCGATATTCTGGCACTGTAAATGAAAATTGTAAATTCACGGGCATTCTTCGTGAATTGCTGTCGTAATTTTACGGGAAATGCCCCCTTTTCAAGGTAAACTGTCCATTTCAGTAAATTTCATGTTTTTACGGGCAAAAACCGTTTATCTAATAACAAAGCTCGTTTATCTAGTCACAAAACTGGTTTTCTTATGGACATTGCCTGAAATCTCTGCTGCAGTAATTTTACTGCAGCAATTTTTTACAGTGAGGAGTAATTGCGAAATACAAACGTAGATTCGTGTTAATTTTCCTTTTCTTAAAATTATGATGCGATTTTTAGCAGAAAATTCTCATCTGTATATAACGGATATTCATGCTTAATAATCAGTATAGATAAAAAAAAAACATTTAAATTTTTCGTTATAAATATGGCGTGAAACTCATCTACTTTCTATACTTACTGATCCTTGTATTATTAATGTAAGGAATTGATTCACACTCATTTTAAAACACATTGGAAAATTCCCGTTTTATTTCAAATATGACGCCTCTTTTTCCCGCAGAGAAATTCCTTTTTAATGACATAATTCTTGTTAATTTTCTTTTCCAGGCAATTAATTTCAGTACTGGCATAGGGGAAATTATGTTGCTTTAACGAAATAATATTAAATCTTTAGTTTTTATCAACAAAAATGGAACTATTAACATTCGTCATTTTTTTTTAGGTAATCGAGTTATTTGTTTTAGTTTTAAGAATGAAAATAAATATTTCTCGCTATCCATGACATCATTTTCGATATGGATAATTTTGCGGAGCATATTATTGACATTTGCTGACCATTTTCTTTTGAAACTTCTTTTTACTTTTTTAAAATTTAAATAAAAAATACGGTATAGTTATATTAGCCCTGCGCAGACGGTAAAACGCCAAGAATTATTACCATACAAAAGAAAAAAGCGAAGAAAAAAACCCAAGATCATTTTATTTCACCAATCAAAGATTTCCGCTTTATTTTTGATGTATGGCGTCATATTCGCCTGTTTCCTATGGTTACTCATATTGAAACCTTGTATTATTATCAAAAACTAAAAAAAAAGTACGTTTTATTTCTAATAATATTATTTAATCTTCTTTTTAATTCTTTAATTTCTTTATTTCATTTTCATTTTTCACGTGAACATTTTTCAATTGAAACTAAATTGTTGACTAAAAATTATTATTCCGGAATTTGAATTAGTTTTGGCAACGATAAAGTATTAGCAACGGTAAAGTAAATTTAACCATGTTAAAATATTACACGAAAAAAATGTCCATTTACTCTCTATGAAAAAACGAAATTTTGAATTATTAAGAAAAATATTTGAATAAAATAAACAGAAACCAGCCTATGTTCAAATGAGGGTTATAATCAATCTGTATGAAAAAATACAGGATCATTAAAGGCTCCATTTTGACGCTGGCTTCAGCCTAACATTTGTGCACAATCAGATTTATAATATTATTAGGATTAGGATATCTGGATGTCGTGACCGCGTTGTATTGGAATCTAAAGAAAATACAAGAAATTCAGCAATGCCACTATTACTAAAGAGTCAACTATCTGTAACTTTCAACAATAAAATTAAAAATATATTATAGCAAACAGATTTTTTAAAAAATTTATTTACTTAACATTATTTTTCTTTTCAGCTGGTGTATAAACGTTGTTGAAACTGATTTATTGTACGTAACTATGCATCGCGACATTTTTTCAATGCTTTTTTCTCTTTTAATATTATGACGTCACCGTTTAATATCGTAATTGTAATTTTAATTAACGAAATAACTAATAAATCAGTAAACCGTCATTAAAAATATAGATAAACGTCGAATTAAGAATCACTTGATGACACTTAACCATAGACCTTTAATAGCCCTTACTATATTTCCTATGAGTACTTAAAAAAATATATATCGTTTGATTTATTGGTTCTGAATATTTAGGTTGCCAGACTTGACGCATTTATCGCCACCTCTCAAAACGTTGCCATATTGGGCGCCAATCAATTTTGAATTCTGTGGTCCCGAATGGATTTTGATGGGACTTGCACTGATAGTTAAATAATTTTTGAGAGAAGGTTTTAGTACATAATTTACCGTTCTACTTTCCTTAGTTATAGAATTTAGGGGGAAAGTTCTATAATCAGGTGAACCCGATTATGAAACATTAGCATTTTTAAAAGATTCTGTAGAGTGAATTTTGATGGAACTTGCATTGTTAATTTTTCAGGGATAGTTTTAGTATGTTACATATCGTTCTATTGTACTTTAGCAAATCCTACTGTAAATGATCAACTAAAAGAGTTGGTCTTTAACAGCCCAAATTTTGTCTGAAACATTATGAAATATAATAGCGCAAAAGCATTGGTATCGTTTTCAGCAATACGGAAGGACATTCCAGGTAAAGGTTCACATTGCTTTAAAACGCAAGATCAAATTCACGGTTATATGTCCCTTGATTCAAGGTTCGTTTGGAGAAACCGACCATCGTAGCGGAAAAAGCCTGTTGGTATATATACATTTGTGTGAATAAGAATGTCAATATGCATGTTAATTATAAGACGAAATCAACAAATTCCAAAAGGTATCTTTATTTCACAACCAATTGTATTCAAAAGGTAGGGGGAGGGGGGGAATATAAAGTTAATCTTCAACAGGTTGGATCACATTGCCTTAAAAGTATATATCAAACTTTTAGGGATTGCTACCTGTTACTATTTCGAAAAAAATTATACGAATTCTCAATTTTGTGTAAGATTCTCCAAAGAATGACAGTGTTATACTTACTCCTTAGAATAATTATTTTAATTAATTCTAAATAAAACTTATTTTTTCTATTTATTTATTTGTATATATTTTCCAGAAATGAGCGTTTTCGTGTGTTTTATTTTTCAGCTAAAATTTTCTTTGCTAAACATTACTATACAAAACAAATTTCAGCTATCATTTCCTAGAATTTATGACGCATATATGTTCTTTACCGCAATCAGAAAGCGCTCACTACACTGCAAAGAAAATTGTTGATTTTACAGTATAATACTGACAGCTGGGATGCCAGTATTATACTGTAAAATCAACAATATTTTTTTTGTAGTGTAAGCGCTTAAAATCTTCTGTTAAGACCTTTCACTGTGTAATAATTTGTGATTTTCTAGATGTGTTCTGGATTAATTAAACAATTGTCATGCTAATAATTTGGCGCAACCCTGTATAAATTAATTAATCTAGTTACCAATTTTTCCTTTGCATCAATTTACAAAATACTTCCTGATATATATGACAAATTATATGAAAATATTCACAAAAAAAAAGGGTAAATGATTAAATGCTAAACAAATGACAAAGTCCAACTATCGTCTAAATATCCCGAATTTGTCTATTTTTTTAAACCGATAATTTGTATAATTTTTTAACAAACAATTTGTATAGTTTAAAACGCTACTAAAATAATCAAATTCCGCTTAATGACTTTAAACTTTGTTCGAACGTAGATATCGAATAGTATGGCTGAAACAGCAAATAAATATCATGCTCTGCTTGTTCCACGCTATGTTTCGAAAATATTCTAAAAATTTAAAACAAAGCTGTCCGACTGTTTTTATTAATTTTAAATCCGTCATTTAGCTATAAGTAACATCAGGTATAGTTTAATATATCAAAACCGATAAAAAGCATTTTTATTTCAACGCAAATGTCTAAAATTTGGTATGTAAGGACAAAAGTTCAGTTGGGGGCATTTAAAAAAAATAGTGTATACTCTTATTTCGAATAAAAACATATTTCTATATTCCATTTGTTTTTTTATAAATTAAAAACACATCTTTTAATTATCAGTAAAAACATTTTAATCCCAACTGAAAAAAAAAAAAAAACTTTTTTATCTAACATCAATCGTTTAAAATTAAACGTAGTTAAACATTAAATAGTGAAGTGACCAAACGACCTGGATTTTCCGTGACGGGGTTCACGTTTGGGGAGTGAGCCTCAGTTTTTGGGTTAAAAACTTATCGATTTTTAAAAAGTTGATAAATTTATGAGGTTTTTTTTAAAAAAAGGTAATGATAGAAATATTTCAATTAAAAGCTTTGAAAGTATGCCGGTTTGAAATTTGGTCGAAAGTTCAGTTGAAGGAACTTTTTTCGAAATAGTGCATTCTTTATTTCAAATAAAAATACGTTTCCACGTTGAACTTATGAATCATTATTTCGTATCATTAAAGTAATAATTATCTTTATTTTTAGAGTTTAGTCTTTTTACATTGTATTTGAAGACAAAAATGTGTTTTTTTTTTTTACACTCTTTTATTTAACTTGATTCATGTATGTAAAGGTGGAATTTTTTAATCGATTTTTCACTCACTTCCTGATATGCTAGAATTCTAAAAATTCTTTACACAGGTGGGTTTCGGATGTCAGTGCAACAATGTAATATTTTTAGAACTTAATTTTAAATTAATATATTAATTTTAAGGATTTTTTCGTTATCCGTATGCAGATATTAAATCCTCAAATATTCTTTATGGTTACAACTGAATACGAGTTACAACAACAATGTGGAGTTCATGATTCGTCAAACCCTGCTCGCTAAAATAGACCAATTGGCTCTGGAACTACAACAAAGAAATATTTGAAACACGAAATTAAAATATCAATAAAAAAATTAAAAATGTACTATATATTTTTTAATGCACACCTTTATCAATTAACAGTTTAACATTGAGTAGATTATGATTGCATGTTGAGAAACTAATTAGAAATCCTGAATAGATTAAAAAAATAATGCTTTTTTCTTTGTTCCCCGTTGCCATATTTAAAAAAAGAAACAATATTATAAAAATATAGGGGAAAGTCGTCTAAAACGGGGACGGCTGGTCAAATGGAGACGTTGGAATTCTCACTGATAAGTGTTGCCATCTTAAGATCCAACATGTTCCTATCATTCATGGTTGCCAATATGCCATTTTGAAATGTGCTATTGAAAATTTTCACTGATCTGTTGTTTTCCACAAAGTTTTCAAATTTTGGGCAGTTTTTCTTACAGATTTTTGTTGTAGACTGTATTGTAACTGATGAAGTCATCTTTGAACATTCGAATTTGACAAGTACTGCAATGATTCTTCTAAATTTAAGTTACATTTTGGCATATGGCTTACAAAATTATCTTACATCTATACAAGGTGACGTCATATTTTTTAGCATACGTCACTGTCTGCTAAACGGTGACGTCAACGTTTTAGACACCACGGAATATGTTACTGTATGATTTAATTTTTGGACAAATCGGTGGTATTATGATTTTTATTAAGTTCTTTAATGATGTATAAACGTTTATTTGGGCATAATGCTTGATTATAAAGGTTTAAAAAAAATTCTGAAAAAAGGAAAAATGACAAGAAGAAGGGTAAAACTGTGATATTAACATCATCTCCTGATAAAGCAAAACTGGAAACTATAGAGCAAGAGAAAAATGATAAAAATAATAATAAAAAAAGGACATTATTCAAGAATACCAATAATCTTGATCCCACAACTCCTAACACTCAAAAACTGAAGGAAAAAAAATTGACGCACCAGTGATATCATCTAATGTGGAAGAAAATGATAACGATGATGCTTGCATCTTTTGTAATGAACTGTATGTAAATTCAAAGGACAAAGAAGGGTGGATTCAGTGTAGCAGCTGTAGAGGTTGGGCATATGAAGCCTATTGAAGTGCGGAAGAAAGGGGTGATAATTTCATGTAGGGCTTTTGTGAACGATTGATTTTATTTATTTATTTTGTAACAATAATACCATTGATACTTTGGTTTGTATTTCTTTTCTGTATTCATAACTTCATTTTTTGATGTCCAAATAAACTTGTAAAATGAAATTTCGCAGTAGGCTTCAATTTTATATTATTTCATATGAGTACCTCGTTTTACCCATCCGGTCGTCCCTTCACACATTTTCCATAAAAATATATTCCCTGTCTAACCTAATGATTTTTTCTAACAAAAAGCCTTGAGTTCTGATGGTCTAGGAGATACTCTAATTGCCGAAACGTCAGTTGAGGCTCACTGTGGAGACCCGAAAAGTTTTTGGTTTCTGTCTGTCTGTCTGTCTGTCTGTCTGTTTGTCTGTCTGTCTGTTCCGCGATAACTGCCGTAAAAATGATCCGATTAGTTTGATTTTTGGTAGGCCTATTGGTGAGATACCCGGAATTAGCTGTATAGTTTTTAGTTACATTTGGTTCATTCGTTCGGAAAATATAGAACATTTCTTTTTTGATCATAATGCTTTCCTATGGGATTTCAGACGATTTTGAAATTTTTCAGTCGTTGAAAATAAAATGTCGCATTTGATTAATGTATTTAAACGGTAAGTTATGAAGGCTAAAATTTATCAAGTCAGGTGTTAAATTATTCAAATTAAGTTGAAATTTTGTTTATACATTCGTCAGATTTTTTAAATTAGGTGTATAATTTTTGGTGCAATTTTATACATCTGTTCTAATAATATAATACTTTTATTTTATCATTTTTTGCAAATATTAAAATGCATTCATTTTTATTTTCCTTTTCAATTTAACCGTAACCTAGCAACCATATTTAAAGAATATCAAAATGATAAAATTCAAGTAACTCAGACGATTTTGCTACAATATTTTATTCGCAAAATAAAATATTATTGGGTGATTTTATATTTTATTGAAATAAATGAGAATTTATTTTGGTACAAGTTACCTTTTAACTACTATAGAATGATAGCCGAAACATTTTTATATGAGATATTATTCATTTTCTGGAAGAGATGTGGATTTTTCGTGGTTGAAAATTAGTATTATTTTAAAAATATAATGTAATATCTCATACAACGAGATAGTTAATCTAAAGAAATTAGCGTAGTAAAACGAATCCATACAGCCTGAAATAGCACAATTATTGGTAACTAAGATCATAAAAAGTTATCACAAAAAATACTTTATAGCGCCAAATCAAGATTGCTATTTAGTGAATTGGCAGTGGGCACGATTATGAAGGATTACACAATAAAAGTTTTCAGGTTTAAAAGTTTCCAAATAAGCCTATTTTGGGGAGATTTTAGTATGTTATTGCCATCGAATTAAATCAGGATGTACTTAGGTCAAATAAATATTGTACAATGACCATCAAAACTGTTTTTCCGAAACAAAAATTGTAATAATACTAGATTTCTGAAATAGATAAGTGAATATATAGTAGATTCAGTTTACATTTCCATAAGTTGATTTTGTACACTAGATATTATTCAACTTATCTATCAGATGCGAGTGCTTCGTGGTTGGAAGGTAAGTAAATATTGCTATTTAGGTATTACATGAAATTATTTTCGAAATTTTTGCTTTTCATAATAAAACCAATGTGTAGAACGAAATCCAATATGTACTAGAATCATTCACACAAACAATAGGAAACCACGAATATAAATTTAATAGGATTACGGGGGGTTCAGGGGGGCTCTGCCCCCCTGAAGAAATGTATTTTTTTACCTAAAAAATAAAATAAGAAGTTCATAAGAATGTCAGAATATTATTGCATAAACCGTGTTTAATTTAATGTTCCTAATTTCTGAAACCTTCGAATTATTTTATATGCGTATAAATATACATGTAATAATTTAAAAAATTTAATTTGCGTATTATAAGATGTTAAATATTATAAGAAATGAGATTAAAAAACATTGACTTTCATATAGCTGACGTTGAGGCTCCTGATCTGTACATTTACTAGTAATAAAATAGTTTGCCCGATTTTTTCCGTTATATATATATATATATTTTTTTTTTTTTTTTCGGTAGTCCAAAATACGTTAGCGTCCCCACTGTGGACAACATTCCCCTACATATTTTGACTTTTGTACTTATTATAAGATATACTCTGCCAATTACGTTGTATATCAGAAAGTAACTCACAGCATATAGGGGAATATAAGACACAGTGGACATAGGGGTACAGTGGACCATCTCTTAAAATTGTCTCTGTTTTCACTGTTTTAACTTCATATTAGTACTCATAAATGGCAGTATAGTCATGAAGGATTTCAGACTGAACTCTTATGATCAATGCAGAATTTAATCAATAATAGAAAAAGTTCGAGCTACAAAAGTAAAATTCTGCCATATCTACATTGGATACACTGGCCATCTCAAAAAGAAGCACAGTGTACCACTCTTTTATACTGATTTAAAAGTGAAATTTTCAATAGAAAAACTAATCAGTTACAGCAATGTTTCCTCTTTTCATTCAAAATTAAACTTGCAGTTAAGAAAACTTCTAGCATATTTTGTTCTAAAATATTTAAAAATAAAAATACTTTTACATAAAACATAATTTTAATACCTTGAAGAATATTGATATCATTTCATATTAGATTGAGAAAAAATTATTTAGAATTTTATTTTCCATCTTTTCGTTTCTTCTTCTTTTAAAGAACATAACAATTATACCACTTAAACCATAAATAGCTAAGTCTTATTATGCTTTTTTTTTTTTTTTAATTTGCTGTAAATGAAGTCATCAGGATGTTGCAAAGCATATAATTCTTAAAATTATCTTAGTTACATATTGCTTAACACATGTTAAACAATTTTCATTTTAAATTATATATCTAAATAGACTTTGATAGTTATATTTATGCATATAATGTCATTCTGAACAAAAATTCTTTAAAATGTTTTTATGCGTGTAATGTCAATCAATTGTTTTGTTCTGTGTATTAAAAAATATGACTAAAAATTTCGAATAAAGCACTTTTTCCTTTAAATATGTATTAATATTGTAACTTAACTTTCGATATGCTTGGTTCACTATGTCTCATGTGGTGTCCCACCGTTCCCCAGACATGGGTACAGTAGGACACCACATACGGATATTGTTTGGCCATTTTTTTTTTTAATTCACAATTTTCGAATTTATACAGGAAATCCCGAAATATTTTTTTTCACTTAATGTAATCACGAAATATCTGTCATTAAATAAAGAAAAATAATAATATTAAGAATTTCTGGTATGAATTCGGAATTTAAAAAAAAAAGTCTAACTGGAAACCGTGTACAGTAGGATACACTTTTTAAGCCTTAAAAACGATTAAGGCTTATACTTCGAGAAAATCAATAAATGGAAATGAAAAACTAAGGTATATTAAGGACTTTAAGGAAAGAAATAAAAACTTGAAAAGTGGGTCGTTGTGCGCCCCCATCTTCTATCACTTTGTCAATGACCGAAATACTGTGGCCTTCTAGAACTTTTCGTAATTTTATTGTATTTCAACTAATCCAGATTTCACTTAGAATGAGTACATAATAATAATGTTAAAAATGTTATAATATTATTATATTTCTTTATAATGTTTCCACTTTTCGTAATATTATTATGTTTCCTTATCATGTTTCCGCTTATCGTAATGTTTTCATATCCCTTTAATTGAGATGCGTGTCGATTGAGATACACACCCCTATTTTTGATTGAACATAGCTGTTAACCTTCTGGGGTTTTTTTTCAAGTCAAATAAACATATATCGACTGGAAATTTTATTGAATGAATGAAAACACACAACTACTGCAAGAGCAAGATGACATTTTATTTTATAAAAATTCCGGTTCAAAGTATGTAAATATTGACTTAAACAAACAAACAACAACAACAAAAAAAGGGTTGGAATTGTCAGCTACACTGCAAAAAAAAAAAAAAAAAAAAAAGTGTTGATTTTACGGTATAATACTGACATCCTGCGCGGTAGCGTATTACTGCTTATTTTACTGTTTATTACTGTTGATTTTACGGTATAATACTGGCAGCTGGGATGCCAGTATTATACTGTAAAATCAACACTTTTTTTTTCAGTGTATGCTGAATAAGAAAGTTGCAAATAGTGTTGTCATCAAGTATCCCCATTTACGCGGGACGTCCCGATGTTTACCAGTTTCAAGACCCACCCCGTGGGATGCTAAAAGTCCACAATTTTCCATGATACACAAAAACTCTTTTAAATTTCTTTTAGTAACACGCTATTCGTCAGTCTGCATTGAGTGTAACTTAATGCATTAAAACCTGTGAAAACAGAACCTGTTTATAACGGAAAAATTTCTTTATGGTAAAGGAATATTGTACAAATCTACCTACAAAGACGGAATTTTTATCCGGTTCCTAGTGATCGTGTTTTTAGAGGTTTTACTGTACTTTGTTTGTTAAAACATGTGAGAACGGAACCTGTTTATTATGGAGTCCTTTTTAGACGTAAAAATTTAATAGTTCCTACGGAAGGAATAGCATATATTTATAACTAATCAGAAACTCTCCCAAACGGAATTTTATTTTTGCCCCTAGCGATTCCGCTTTCAGAGTACAACGCTTTACTGTACAACGCTATTGTACTTAGTTAATTCCATAAAATCTGCTAAGACAAAATTTCAATTGACCGGAGAAAGATTTTGTTTTATGCAGTTTTCCGTCTTAGTAGTCATAATTGTGTCACATTTCTTCCGTAAGGACAATTCTTTTTTTACGTTTAAGATAGGATTTCGCTGTAGACAGGTTTATTGGATTATAGGATTTACTGTATTTTTATATCCCGATTTGCAAACCGTTGTCCCACTCTTTTTGTGTCTCTGTCTCGCTTTTTGTGACAGTAGATCTGGCAACACTAATTGCAACCCTGGCTTTATGGTGTGCACTGTGTACTATATAATCTTGTTGCAAGAATTCGAGACACCCTGTATATCACGGTTTGTATATGTATGTCTGTAGCTGATATGCGTGAGTATTCGAAACAACTCTCTTTAAAAGGGTGGGTGTAAAATCAAGTGATCTATTGATTGATTCCAACCTTATTGATTTATGAGATTGATAACATAAGCCTTTTTGTTTTGAAAAATACTTTCACTTCTCGCACTACCAAACTTTTATAGAGATCTATACAGAGTCGTATTTTATTCTCTGCAATTACAGAAGGATGAAGTTTAAACTTCCTGTCACTGAACACACGACAATCCTGGAAGCTACTAAGGCGTTGAACAAACGCTACGCCTTATTTATTTGACACTGAAGGGTATTGCTAGAGGTGGACTGAAAGCTGATGTCTGTAATATTGTCATTAGCAAAACCATGAAGCCATAGTTAACAATCGAATCCACTAAAAAATGGTGCTCGAAAGACATGGGTAATCAACCGTGTGCATGCCAGTTTAAAAGAATAAACTGTATCGACAGGTGAGTCTTGATTTTCGCATCGGTTGAAGTGAAATCGTAAAGAAAGTGTCAAAAATGCCCGAATGCAGTTTAAAATATTTTCTCTTACTATACCACAAAGCACTAGGGCTGATAAGATTATGAAAATGGATCCATTCAACGGTCAACATAAAAGTGTCATCTAAGACAATGTCTTTTTTTTAACCAACCAACAAACAAATCAAAGTGGATGTTACGACGATTATTTTTTAAACCGCTGATGATACAGACATACTTCCAGTTACAAAAAAAAAAAGTATATAAATAAATTATAGCTTTTAGATATGCTATATGTTTTAGAAAAGGCTGTATACATAATAAAATAAGAAAATTATTTTTTTATTCGGCTTCCATTTCCTATATTTTATATTTATAAAAACGTTGTCTTGCGTCTACGAAGGGCATTAAAAAATATTATCAGTAGCAAAAACATAACTACGAAGAAAATAATCATAATATGCAATAAAGAAGCTAGAAGTAAACGTGCGATTGAACATAGCTGCAATAACAAATGGAACATAAATAACAAAATATTTCCAGTACTTTGTTTCACCTTAATACATGTTTGAAGCCCTATAAACTTTTCTGGTCCGTTGAACAACCATATCAATTGCTGTTGGCTATACATAACATGTGCACGCGTATTCAATAATCATCAATCAGCCAAAGTTCATTCGGGACCAGAAAATTAATCTTATATTGAAATTATAGCACGCAATGAAAAGATCCAACGAAGTGCAACTGGTGTTAAAGCACAATGTTTAGCGATAATTTGTACACGCAACTCTTATGAAAAAGGAACATCGAAGGGAAGGCGCGTGTTACACATGTCAAAGCACACTGTCAAAGTCTCTGCACACATTTTATAAGATCGACAAACTATTATTGTATGGAAGATTGGAACTGGTTGTCACAAAAATCAAAATTTTTATTTTTCAAAAATTTTAGTACCTTTTTATTATTTCTTATTTTTCTTAGGACAATTCGGCGATTAAAATATATCGAGTGTTCTTTCTCTCTCTCTGTTTTTTTTTTCCCCATTAGGGGACTCAGTACCTCTCATTTTGATTTAAAAGAAATGATAAAAATGTCGAATTTCACATTTATATCCTAAAATAAACCTTAACATCTCTAGAGCATTGTGCCCAATTTTCTTGACGATCTGATAAATAAGTTATCTCTCTGTAATATCTCTCTTTTCTTTTTTGTAAATAAAAAGTTTCAACTCAGTTTTCTCAGTTGGTATTTTTTGATATTCTCTATATAATCAAAATGGTTTGCAAAATAATTGAGCAAATTGTCTGAAATTTTTTTTATGTATCGTTACATTCTATTAGAGATAACTTAGTACTGAATTTTGTTTTTAATATCTTTGAAGTTTTTGTTTTAAAAAAACAAGGCAAAAAATATATGCGATTTTCATAGGTTTTAAAAAAAATCTAGTTTGAAATACCAAATTGGAAAAGAAGAAAAAAAATTAATAATTAAATTTAATAAAATCCAATAAAAAAAGTATTATTTTTTTAACAATTGAAGGCCTTTTATTACATGTAATGATTTTGCTTTTTTGAAACATGATCCAAAATCTTTAACTTAGGTGTTATTTACAGAATGATTTTTTTTTTTTTTAATACCGAGCCCCCTTAAGAATTTTTTAAACAGAAATCGGTTTCCAGATGGGATAATTGTCAGGTTGGGTTGGGTTTGTTGTCACATACAAGATCTATGAAGTTTTGGCTGGAAAGTTTCATTTTAAAAACTCAATTTGATATAAAAAATATAATATAAATCTGGAGGCACGGCAGTGCCTCCGCCAAGTCGAGAGAGGACAGCCCTAAGCATACTTTTCTGGAAGCAACTCAGGGCACTTTTGGCCCCCCATATCTCCGCTCTGGAGTATCCCAAAAAGTTGAAACTTCGTTTTTCTAGAGTATTTGGCACACAGGACCAAAATTTAAAATTACAACTTTCTGTCTTTTCTAGTTCAGACGATATATGAACTCAAACATTCGATTTTTTGTCACTCACTCACTCACTCGTTTACGCGTCATCAAAAATATTAGGTAGATCCCGTAGCCCTAGAAACTTGACATTTGGAAAAAAGGTAGTGTTTAGGATACAAAGAAAGGAAAAATTATAAAATCCGGAAAATTCGAAAAAAAAAAAAAACATTCGAAAATTCAACAAATTCCATCAAAATTGAAAATTGAAAATAATACGATCTTATAGTCTTAGAAACTTAAGATTGGGTGTGAAGGTAGTGTTTAGTATCCAGAAAAAAAAACATCAAAAACACCAAAAAAATCGAAAGCAAAATTGAAAAAATCGAAAAATCGAAAAAAATCGAAAAATTCCAAATAATCCTATTTTGTTGCGCTAGAAACTTGGAATTCGGAATAAAGGTAGTATTTTGGATGCAAAATAAGAAAAAATTAAAAATTCCGGAAATTTAAAAAAAAAAAATTCAAAAATTCGAAAAATTCGAAAAAAATTGAAAAAATTAAAATAATTTGATTTTTTAGCCTTAGAAACTTAAAATTCGCAGTAAAGATAGTGTTTAGGATTCAGAATAAGTTAAAATAAAAAACGCAATAAAATTCGAAAATAAAATCCAAAAATCGAAAAAATCGGAAAATAAGGGAAATTTGAAAATAATTCGATTTTATAGCGCTAGAAACTTGAAATTTGGAATAAAGGTAATATTTAAGATACTAAATAAGGAAAAATTAAAAAATATGGATAATTCAAAAAATATCCATAAATTAGTGTAGACGATATATGAACTCAAAGTTTCCATTTTTTGTCACTCACACACTCACTCACTCTCGCGTCATCAAAAAGATTGGGTAGATCCCGCAGCCACAGAAACTTAAAATTTGGAATAAAGCTAGTGTTTCGGATACAAAAAAAGGAAAAATTATAAAATCCGGAAAAAAAAAAACATTCGAAAATTAAAAAAAATCGAACAAAATTGAAAATTAAAAATAACACGATCTTGTAGTCCTAAAACCTTAAAATTTGGTGTGAAGGTAGTGTTTAGAATTCAGAAAAAGAAAACATCAAAAACACAAAAAAAAAAAATAGAAAAAATAAAAAATAAAAAAATCGAAAAATTTCAAATAATCCAATTTTGTTAAGGTAGAAACTTGTAATTCGGAATGAAGGTAGTATTTAGGATGCAAAATAAGGAAAAATTAAAAAATCCAGAAAATTCGAAAAAAAAAAATCAAAAATTCGAAAAAAATTGAAAAAAATTAAAATAATTTGATCTTTTGGCCTTAGAAACTTAAAACTCGCGGTAAAGATAGTGTTTAGGATTCAGAATAAGTTAAAATAAAAACGCAATAAAATTCGAAAATAAAATAAAAAAATCGAAAGAAATCGAAAAATAAAGAAATTTTGAAATTAATACGATTTCATAGCGCTAGAAACTTGAAATTTGGAATAAAGGTAATATTTAAGATAGTAAAAAAGGAAACGTTAAAAAATATGGATAATTAAAAAAAAAATCGAAAATTTAAAAAAAAAAAAAAAAAAGAAAAAGAAAAAGAAAGGAAAGAAACAAAGAAAAAGAGAGAAATTGAAAATAACATGATCTCGTAGCCTTAGAAACTGAAAATTTGCTGTAAAGGTAGTGTTTAGGATTCAGAAAAAGAAATAATTAAAAACACAACAAAAATTGAAAACAAAATCAAAAAATCGAAAAAAAAAAACCGAAAATTTGAAAATTATTCGATTTTGTAAAGCTAGAAACTTAAAATTTGGAATAAAGGTAGTATTTAGGATACAAAAAAATAAATAAATAAAATATCTGTAAAATTCGAAAATTCGAAAAATTGAAAAAAAATTCGATTTTGTAGCTTTAGAACTTAAAATTCGGCGTAAACTTATTGCTTAGGATACAGAAAAAGGGTAAAATTAAAACACAATAAATTCGAAAATAGAATAAAAAAACTCGAAAAAGATCGGAAATTTCAAAATAATTCGATTTTGTAGCGCTAGAAACTTGAAATTTGTAATAAAGGATACAAAATAAGAAAAAATTAAAAAATCCAGAAAATTATAAAAAAAAAAATTCGAAAAAATCAAAAATTGAAAATAATTTTATCTTGTACTCTTAGAAACTTAAAACTTGGTGTAAAGGTAGTATTTACTATTCAATAAAAGGAACAATTAAAATATTCGTTCAATTCGAAGATAAAATCGAAAAATCGAAATATCTTTAAGAAATCGAAAATTCGAAAACAATTTGATTTTGTACTGCTAGAAACATTAGTTTTAAGATAATTGTCCTATTAGCTAGTACAACGTCCCTAATTGTTTTATGTTATTTCCCCCGGATTATGGTTTTCTTTTCTTTCGTTTACGAATTTCGTTATAGAAATGGTTACGCTATAGACTGGCTACGATATAGGCGATTTCTTTATAGACAGGTTTGTTTTCTTTCACAGGTTGTACTCTATTTACTTCACATATAAAATATGTATTGTTAAATGATTTTAGCCCCACAAAAATTTTTACAGCTCCCCCTACCCTCCCGACATTACCGGCTGGTTATGGCTTGATAGTCCTTTCTAAATAAAATCATGGTGACTCTAAGATTCACTTGATTTATCTCTAAATTGAACCTAAATGATCCTAAGAAGACGGATCAAATAATTACTATATTGGCATGACAATCGGGTAACTTAGAATTAAAATCGAAAAATCAATAAATTTATAAAAAGTCGAAAATTTGAAAATAATTCGATTTTGTAGTCCTTGACATTTGGCAGAAAGGCAGGGTTTAGTACACAAAGTAAGGAAAAATTAAAAAATACGTAAATAATAATAAAAAAAAAGACAAAAAAAAAAAAACGAAAAAAAAAAAACCATCGAAAAAAAGAAATATAGTTTGATTTATTGGAAATTTCCGGAAATTTTAATTTTGGCTTTCTTTTTATACTAAAAAGTTCGTTTATGTTAAATATCAAGTATCTAGGGCTGCGAGTAATATCTCAGATGGATAGCACCTATCCTGGAAGCAATAGAGAGTAATTTTGACACTCCCTCTCCCATAACTTAGTGCTTGCCTAGGAACCTGAAATCTCTTTTTATCTACAGTACTTTGCAAACGAAACTAAAGCTTCAAATTTTTGATACCTGTAAATAATAGGGACAGAGTGTGGGCTTAGCGAAAATCAGTGGATGATCTCCAAAAAGAACCCAAAATCAAGAAAAGGAGGATTACTTACAAAAAGAAGTGAAATCTCATCAAAAAGTCACCTGTAAAAAATGCAGCCAAGTCTCGTAACTCATTTACCGTAAAAAGTACTGAGATCGTATAAAGCCAAGTTTAACTATCTTATTAACTCTGAAATTTTCATTCACAAATCACTCCTAATCTCTACATCTTTAATTAATTATTATTTTGTGACTTGGCAATTACGCAGCACAGGGAAGTTATTACACCTTACTATGTTATGGGATGGGATGGGATAATTTAATTAAGGCAAATTATATACGCACAGGGAAATTATTACACTTTAATATGTTATAGTATTATTTGATTAAGACTAACTATATACATCACATTCTCGTGCTACGTAATTGCCAAGTCACAAAATAATAATTAACTAAAGATGTAGAGACTAGCAGTGATTTGTGAATGAAAATTTCAGAGTTAATAAGATAGTTAAACTTGGCTTTATACGATCTCAGTAATTTTTACGGTAAATGAGTTACGAGACTTGGCTGCATTTTTTACAGGTGACTTTTTGATGAGATATTATTTTTTCACGTCATTTAACAATAGTAGGTATGCAGTTGTACAAGATTATTAAAAAAAACTAGTCGTTGGGAACCATCGTAATACTTACCCATCATGGATATGCATAATATAAAATATGAAAATAAAACGTGTAAACTATGTATAAAATGCATTGCAATTAGAATAAAATCGTGGTTTGATGACGTCATAAACTTTAAATGTTCTGTTACTGAATTGCGTAAAAAACACATCTTAATAACTCCAAAAATGATAATCATATTAACTAACAGTTTACTGCGTCGGATCAAGCGTCTCATTTCCAATTTAAATATATCTTTGATTGAAATTTGAATGAAATACAGCATCATGAAAAATCGAAGAGTGTGAAAATGGGATTTCAAATATCTCGGCAACTCACTATCCGATCGACTTCATTCTTTATGCAAATTTTATGGGTTTTTTTTTTTTTTTTTTTTTTTTTTTTATATATATATTCATTTCTTAAAATAAACAATTTCGAAAAATTTTATATATACCTTTTATCGGAACGAATATTTCAAGAGTCAGAAAAAAAATAGTTCCGGATAATCGAGGTTACTGAAATTCAATAAGCTTCTTCTCATTATTGCATACTAAGTACATACCAAATTTCAAGTCTCTCTCTCAATTTGTTCGGGAGATAGACCGTTTACAGACACACAGACATACAGACATACAGACAGACGGACGGCAATTTTTTTCTCTAAAAATATGGTTTTCGGAATCTCCAGTGTCTGAAACGTGTAAATCCGTCAATTTTTTTTTTCGCTTTTTAAAACGATCAGATTTACCCTATACTACGTATGATGGGTAAGTAATAATGTTAACCCTTTTCGGGACCAAATTTTGTGTGTTCATTTTCGGGGAAAAGTACTGTTAAGTTGAAAAAAATAATAAAACTTGTTATCCAAATGATAAAAATTAATATTTACTGTAGTCTATCGAATATAGTTATTTTACGTACTATTAATATAACAGTAGGTTATGGGAGCATTCTTGAAGACATTTGAAAGATATCGTGTTACAATAGGTTTAAATAGAAATTAAACTTTCCAGTATTTTTTATCTTTAATTTTCATTAGAACAAGTAGTCCCTATTTTTTAAATTTAAAGGATGTAACACTTGTTTGAATTAAAAGTCTCACCTGAAAGTTCTCCATAAGCGCATACTCAGAAAAATTTGAAAAAAAAAGTACAGAATATTCTTCTTATGAGAATATATCTACCCTATATATATAAAATCCTAATGAAACGAATTTGTGAAACGATTTTATGAAACGAATTTATGAAACGATTTTATGAAACGACTGATTAAACGACTGATTATGTTTCAGGGCTATTTTTAATAAAATATTAAACGCTTGATGGTGAAATTAATACCAATTGTCCATAAAAATCCGCGGATGTCAAAATTGGTAATAGAATTTTGAAATTGGAATTAGTTTTCGAGATATTAATTTTTTTCTAATTTTAATGACATTTCTGAAATGATGGCAACTAATTACTCAGTTTTTTTGTGACAAAAAAGGGGGAAAAATTGAAAAGGATCCCGATAGGGATTATTGATTTCTTTTTATTCGTCATTTTTAAATTGAAATTGAATTTATCTTTTATTTCAATCGATAATGAAGACAAGATTGTGATTAAATTATGTTTTTCAGGAAAATTAAAAAAAAAAAAAAATCACATTTCTATCGTCAGGATTCAATCGTCTGTCAGCATTTAATTTAATTTATAAACTGAAAATATTTTGAATAAATTCGTCCAAATGTCTTATGGAATGAATTTATGTAAACGCAAAAGAAAAAGGGGGGGGGAATTAATAGTAATTATTATTTATTGATATCATTTTGTTATTTTTTTGTAAAATTTAATTAAACGAATTTATAAAATCGTTCGAATATCACTAATTCGGATATTTGAAACGAATATATAAAATAATAATTGCCCAACTGAACGGAAGGAGAATAAAATATCCTGCTTGGTTTTCTTTCCAATTTTAATGATAATATGACATCAATTATGGTAAAATGACATTTACCCCTTTCTCTCTTTTATTGGCAGCAAGGGAAAAAAATGCTCCCTATATATTAGAGAAATGCTATTGAAGTTTAAAACAAATGAATATTTCAGTAGCATTACTTTTTTAATAATGAATGTTTTTATTTGTTATTTATGTTTACACATAAATAACAAAGATAAGAAAAAACTACAAATAATTAAATTACTATACTCGAAACACACTTAAGGTGTAAATTACGTTATATATTAAAATGATTTTCGTTTCTTTTCCAATTTAGGGGCCTTCGCGAGATACAGAAAGTGACCTTGGCGATTAATTGAAATTCGGCAACATGTTTTCTAACAATCTATTCGCTTTTTGATATACACAAGAAATTATTTCGATATTTATACAAATTATTTAATATAATTTATCTATTTTTATCTATTTTTATGTACAAAAAGAGGTAAATTGAAAGACAATTATAAATAAATTGTATATATACATATAAATACATGCATAAGCAAGCATAAAATTTCGGTGCTTCTCCAGTATATGGGGCCTTGACGAAACAGAGAAAATAGCCTTGGCGGAAAAGGAAATTTCGCAACATACTTTCTGTCAACCTATTCACTTTGTCGTTTCGTATACAGAAGCCTTTTTTCAATATTTATACAATTTGTTTGGCATAAAATGTCATTTATCCTATTTTATATATAATCAGAAGTAATTTGTATAGAAAAAACAATAGTAATATACGCATAATTAAAATACGCATATAAACAAAAAAATCGTCGAATTTGTTTCCATGGCTGTTTATGTTATTTGGCACCAAATCTCACTTTCTGATGCCCGAATTGCGCCAAGCTTTTTAAAAAAGTGTCAAGACCTCTATAACAGAAAAGCACCAAAAGTTCATTGGGTTTGTTTTCATAACTTTTTGCAACAAATCTATGTATATTAACGAATCTATCCCTTTTTGAAACTCGAATTACGCCAAACCTAAAGCAAAGGATCCTACACTGGAAAAGTACCCGATTTTTTTATGGACAGTATTCAAGTGACATAACATGATGTAAAATTATCGCGGATAGCAAATTTGTTTAAATATCTCATCAATTGCTGCCGAATAAATGCAGGCATGCATGCATAAAACATTTAATTAATTTTGTATGATAAATAATTATTAGAAAATTCGTATAAACATATTAATTAAAATAAATAATTTACATATTTAAAATAACAAGAAAATATGCATGATGGTGCACTAAAATAGAGATAAAATTAAAACCTGTTATTGAAAATGTCTATAACATAGTACTTTTCATTACCGTGGTTCTTAATGTTATTCACAAGCAGATGGAATTTTTCTCATCCTTAAACGCAAAGGAAGAATAGAATACAAATCGTTGTTATAAAAGTCAGAAAGGTAGCCACAGTTTAAACCTAACAATTTTTATACAAGCTGGTTTTCAAGTTGTAATTGATTTTACTTATCAATCCCGAAAACAGTCGTCAGTTGTCGCAACAGCTGTGTATGAGGCCATGATAATAAAAAAAATGCCCCGTTAAAACGTTAAAAGCATGGCAACCCAATTACAGATTTACCAATATTTTTAAAACAAAGCACGCTGTCATGTTTATAGAGGCCTCGAAGTCTGAGCGGGGGTTGGCGAGCATAGCTCGCAGGGGGTACGCCCCCTAGTATGTCTATAAAAAATTTCTGCGGAACCTCGATATAGTGTCCATAAAAAATAATGAAAACTTAATTTTTTGGCGATTTATCGTCGGTTGGTGACACAATGAAATTAAAAAATATATACACTTTTATGATAAATACTCTTTAAGGTAAATATTTGTCCACTCTTCATACTAAGCTAGTTTAAGTAAGTTTAACTTAAATAACTACACTTTTATAACTACGGTTTTGTCATATACATTTACATGTATATATTATGAAATTTAACCTTCTTATTATACGGTTTAGAATAAAATTTAAATGGATTAAAAAATTGTTTTAAGCTTTAAATTATTATTCTTTTCTGAGCACTTTGAATTCGGCTTCGATATTGTTAGAGTAGGAGACAAGAGAACAGTAGTATTGCCTTGGAAATAACGAATTATTCATATCGAAATTTATATCGACAGCACTCTTAATCAGGCATTTGGATAAAATACACTTAAATTTTATCGAGTTGGTGAAACCGTTGTAAAATTTAATAACTGCAGCAACACGCGACTTATATATATTATGTAAACTTATGAAATAACCATAAACTATTTCGTCGTTTAAGTTTGAATTAATAAAGTACTACGCATTTAAGCACTCATTTTACAAGCAATTTCCAAATGCATTAAAATCGCTTGCATTTGGAGTGGAAAAAGCGTTGCTTTGCCAAATCGTCTCTTTTTGCGCCAAATACGCGAAAGTATTTTTTTTTTTTTTTAAAGATTTTCTACTGGGATTCTGCAGCTAAATTTGACTGATCCTTTATAACGTACATGAATAGTTTCAGTAGCATTTTTTTTTTTTTCAAAATTTTCTGAGTACGTACCTTAAGAAGAACTTCGTTCTCAGACACGGTTAAGCGAACTTTTTTTTTAATACTAAATGCTGAAAATAAATAAAGTAACATTAGTAAATGTCGAAAACATATACAATCGACCAATAAAAGAAAACAAAAATATACATTTTAATCACCAAATTGGCTCAGAAAAAACGGAAATAACCATTCGACTGTAAATTATGCCTTCTTTCAATTTACATTTAAAAAATAAACTAAGGCAGCCGTCTTTATATTGAAATTGTACCAAACTATAAAATTTTCAATATAAACACCTATTTTTGAAATCGTATTTGGATGTTTCGGTAAATTTTACTTTAGGGTACCAAACAGAAGTCATTCAGTGCCGTAGTTTGAGAATTATGAAGGTTTAAAATTTGGAACTCCTAATGTTAAATTCATTTTTAATCGTTGCAAAACAGATTGCAATGCGGGCAGATTTTCTTCTTCTTTTTTTTAAGCATAACTCAAGAACTACTTGAAAGAACGAGCTATAATGGATTCATATATTTGAAGCTTCTAGAAATTGATTTCTATTAAATCTCACAAATTACATTCCTTAATTTTTTCAAAAATTTATTTCGAAAAAAAATATTTTTTGAAATTAATTTTCAAAACAAATATGAATTGTAACCTATATATATGTATTTAACAGGAATCGAATTCTAGAAGTTTCAATAATGAGAATCTAAAATTGCAGCTCATTCCGCCAAATAGTTTTTGAGTTATGCTTCAAAAACGACCCGCATTACAATCTGTTTTGCAACGATTTAGTGTATTACTGCTTATTTTACTGTTAATTATACTTTAAAATATTTTTTGTTTCAGTGCAAAAATGAATTTAACATTAGAAGTTCCAAACTTAAACCTTCCTAATTCTCAAACTATTTGACTGAATGACTTCCTGTTTGGTACCCCAAGGTAAAGTTTATTCAAAAAGTCAAATATGTTGTCAAAACTATATACTTGTATTGAAAATTTTAGAATTTGGTATAATTTCAGCATAAAGAGTTAAGTTAGACTCCCTAAGCTTACTTTTTAAACATAAATTGAAAGAAAACCTAATTTCCAGTCGAATGTTTATTTTTTCCCCTCTGAGACAGACAATTTTGTGATTAAATGCTTTGTATTATTATTATTTTTATACTGACTGCACCTTCTGTAAATCCTATCTAAGACAAAAACCTATTAAGGATTTCAGTTAATGACACGCATTTCGTTCAATACAAGTTATATCACTTCATGCCGAACTTGAAATTCCGTTCATAACTTTAATAATAATAATGATAGAATCTTTTTCTTTTATTTATTTATTTTTTTTTATATTAGACAAGATGTTGCACTGCAAAAAATAATTGTTAATTTTACAGTATAAAACTGGCATCCCAGCTGCCAGTATTATAGCGTAAAATTAACAGTATTAAACAGTAAAATAAGCAGTAATACGCTGCCGCGCAAGCAGTAATACGCTACCGCGCATGCGCGGTATGCGTATTACTGCTTGCACGGCAGCGTATTACTGCTTATTTTACTGTTTAATACTGTTAATTTTACGCTATAATACTGGCAGCTGGGATGCCAGTTTTATACTGTAAAATCAACAATTATTTTTTGCAGTGTAGGGGAGGGGGGGAGGGATATTGGTATTAAAATAACACTTACCACGGACAAATAAAAAATTTCTTTCAATTAGGTGCGTAGAAAATGAAAAAAAAATTCTGTAATTAACATTTTAAATTACTTAAATTTACACCACGTGTTCATTTTATCTTTCTTTCTAAAGTAGCGATCATTCTTCTTTTATGACCTACAATCTGTGTATAAGTTTTAGTTCTGAGATGTATCAATTATTGGCTTTAGCTACACACCAATTTCATTGTATTCACAGTTTTCCGAAAAAGGTGAAACGATGTCTGGGAGATACACCTCGATGGCGGATTAAATCAAGCAAAATAGGATTTTTGAGACTGAAAGAGGATTTTACAGCTGAAAACGTGAATTTGCGTAAAAAACCGTTATATAAGTGACAGTGAGACGGAACGTGAAGATATGTTACGGTTGAATGGCTCTGATGACATGGTGATACGAGCTCAAATTAATTTTGTAGTAGTTACTACACTGCAAAAACAAAACAAAAAAAAATTGTTGATTTTACGGTATAATACTGGTATCCCAACTGCCAGTATTATACCGTAAAATCAACATTTTTTTTTTTCAGTGTAGAGATGAGTTCCCCCCCCCCCCCCCCTTGGAGCTTGAGCCCAACGATTTCAAATCCGAGCGCAACCGAATCCGAAAAAGTTTGTATTATCATCAGAGCCCGATATCGAAAGTACGCAGTAGAAAATTGTTAATAATATCTTAAAATTGTTTCAATATTAATTTTCTTATTTAAAAAAAAAAAAAAAAAAGAAAACTCTTGTTACATAGAAATAAATATTAATTTTAAATACTCCATCATGACAACGTTTCATGATTTTTATGTCCTTGAAAATCTATTTAAAATATCAAATTGGTTATTTATACCTCGCCAGAGGAAGAAATCTTCAAAAGTCACAATTCTTATTTTTTTTATTATTCGTATCATTGTACAACTAGAACTAGGGCAGAAAGACATCAGTTCTGTTTTCAAGTAATTCTGGGAAAAGGACTTCAAACAGAAAGCGAAGATAGACAGGTGATGTACCGTGGCTTCTTTATCTTACTAACACTGACCATGCCAAGGCTTCAGAATCAGATATTAGAATATTTCAGAATTAGAATATTTCTTCTTATATCCCATCAGTAACAGTTTGATTCCCTTTCAAACTGATCTTTTAAGGAATATTTAAACACTTTACGAAACTTAGGCTACATTCTTGTTTCTCAAATAGCAAGTTCTTTTTTTTCTCCTTTTTTTAACTTGTGAATAAATGAAATTTTCACTTTGAACCCGAACCCAATGACTGGTATTAAAATCGAACCCCAGTCTCGAGCTGAGCCTGTCTCATATATCTACTAGTTATGAGTAAACAATACTGATCTGTTTTTTACCCACATCAGATTACTTTAAAAATGCTTTCTAATTTGGAGTCGAAATAAAATAAGGCATTTTATCGGCTGCACAAGACGCATTCGGTCCTCTCAAGTTTCTGAAGTATTTTGGCTTAATACAGGGCTCCCACTGGTCCATTGTTTGAATATCACTATTTCTAAAGAATAGTCTTTGTAGTAGGTTTCTACAACATTTGCAATAGGAATATGTCACGGAGATTATTGTTTAAAAATAGTGGCATTCAAACGGGAAATCAGTGGGTGGTCTGCTCAAAATTACAAATCTGACCTCAGTTTTTCCTCTATCACTCTTAGATTTTTTTTAATACAATTTTTAATGCATTTCTTATGAAAGTTTCCGATTTATGGGCTTATTCATTAAATTTTAACGATATACTTGATTTTATTTATGCCTATCACCACTAGATGATAGGTATATGATTTTCGCGAAATCTTTCAATTATATTTATAGTTTTGCCTCAGCTACAACATCATGCAAAAAAAAAAAAGAAAGAAAAAAAAGAAAAGAAAGAAAAAAGAAAAAAAAAGAAAAGAAAGAAAAAAGAAAAGAAAAAAAGAAAACTGCTGGAAGGTGCCTTGTAGTTGCAACAATGGTGGCATGTCAGAAATGGATTAAAGTTACGGATGCTCTATCAATAGCAACTGCATAAAACAGTTTAAAAAAAAAAAAAAACATTTTTATGTTCCTTTTTTTGTGTATTAAAGATTATTTTATTTTCAAATTTCTGTAAAGCAAGCATTTTTATTTTAATAAATAATAGTTATCGCTTAAAATTCGAATATACATCAATGTATAAAAACTACTGTATTTTTTCGTATGGTTTTTGCCCATCAAAATTTATTTCAAAATCGGGGTGCGAAATATACGTGAGTATTTGGTATTTGAACTACCCCTGTATATAGGACCATTGGTCATAATTGTCCATTGGCATAAAAATGTTGGTCGGAAATTTTGTATGTAACACTAGAACTACCATGAGCCGTCATTTTGACGGTTACCAAATGAATATATTCTGATTCGAACCAGAAATTTCTTTTTAAAATAAATTAAATATAAAACTCACAAAAATACGTTAAATGAATAAGTTAAATAGTTCTAAATAAAATTTCTGGTGTGAAATAGTTTTAAAAACTTGAGTAAAATTTCCGGTAGTTTTAGTGTTAAGTTTACGAAACCATGAAGAAATACATTTGTGAATATTGTGCAATTTCAGGGTTACTATTATGTTTTAATAGAATAAAATCTAACTGATTTCCTCCTATTTTTTCTTAGAATCTTTTTCACAAAGTTACTTTGAGTTATTAAAAATCAGGGTGCATGTGTTGCACGAAAAATAAAGTATACGTGATAGAAAAGTTAAAAAAAAAAAAATCTGATTGTCTATTTGAAGACGACAAAAATAAAAATAAAACCAGTTGTAGCCCATCAGTGTTATTCCTCGTTTTGTTGATTATATTACAGATGTAAATGACAAATCGAAGTTAATGAATTAGTTTCTTGAACTCACAAGAACCAACCGAACGACTTAGGAGAAGGCAAAGACACTAATTTACCTAAGAAGTATAATTTATTAAAACGTCAGTCAAAGAAATCCTGAATAACCGGGTCCGCATGCATCCTTTTCTAATCTTAGAAATCAATTATAATTATTTTAACGAAATAAAATTTGACATATTTAACTGCTTTGACCCAGAGAGACTTCTTGTTGATGACTTGGTCTGTCAAATGCCTTTCATTTTACACTGTGGGCAAATAAACAGGAAGTTCACCTTCTTCAACATTTTTCAAGGCGAATTTTTTTTCTATTACTATAGAGATGCGAAGATAATTAAGGATTCTTATTTAAATCTTTTCGATAATATCATAAAAATTTTAATAAATTCTTAAAGTATAATGAAAAACTTTAATAATTGGCATAGTTTAAAGATGTACACTGCAAATAATAATAATAATAATAATAATAATAAAATAAATAAATAAATAAAATAAATAAATGAATAAAAAATAATATTTTTTTTTTATTTTACGGTACAATACTGGCATTCCAGCTGCTAGTATTATACCGTAAAATTAACAGCAATAAACAGTAAAATAAGCAGTAATACACTGCCGTGCAGTAATTAGCAGTAATGCTCCGTAGCGTATAACTGCTTATTTTACTGTTAATTTTACGGTTTAATACTAGCAGCTGGGATGTCAGTATTATACCGTAAAATAATTTTTTTTTCAGTGTAATTACGGATTTTTATTTAACTCTTTTCGATAATGTGATGAAAATCTTAATAAATCCTTAAAGTATAATGCAAAACCTTGAAAAATGACATCTTTTGAAAATGTAAGTTTGTTAAGATTTTAGTTATCCATTATCTAACATTGGATTTCATTAAGTTATCTGTTAACAACAGTCAGTACTTTTTTGAGTCACCCATTATTTTTGAACATACACTGCAAAAAAAAAAAAAAGTGTTGATTTTACAGTATAATACTGGCATCCCAGCTGTCAGTATTATACCGTAAAATTAACAGTAATAAAAAGTAAAATAAGCAGTTATACGCTGCCGCGCATGCTCAGTACTGGCAGCGCGGGCTGGCACCCCAGCTGCCGGTATTATACTGTAAAATCAACATTTTTTTTTTTCAGTGTAAACTTTTCTGATATCTGTGCAACTAAAGACATGATTTTTAACCCGAGGCTGGTATCCCCTCTTGTCTAGCTCATTGACTTTTAAACATGCAATTTTTTAAGATTTCTATTATCTAATATTACTTATGTAACGTTAACAAAGACATTCATCTCTACAGTGTCCTTGTTAATTGATATATTTGTATGTATCTATTTTTATGAGTGATTAAATACTTTTTAAAATATACAGGCTAACAAATGTTTTTAATATAGTATTATTCAGATGGACCGTATAGTTTTCCCATGGATGTTGTTCATAATACTTTATTGACACGTAATGGGTGTATTAGAAGAAAAAAAAAAAAAATTCAACTAATCTTGTGATCCTGTTTACTTAATAATGTTATGAAGATTTGATTTCTGTGAAATGATGATATGCTGTTAAAAGGAATTGTATAAATATTTCAGTGGTAACAGATATTCTTTTCCTGATATCTGTAGAAATGAAGGCGTAATCAGAAACGATATTATTAACTGGAGTTAAAAAATATATAATGACTTAGATCTTCTTTTTGATTCATACATTGGTTTCTTTTTACTCCATATAACATATTTAGCCAATCTGTTTTTTCCTTGTCGGGTTAACTGCTATCATCTGCTAATCATACGCGATGAAGAGAACTGATAATTAATTGCTCTAGAAGCTGCAGTTGTGTTCGTAATTCATTGTAAAAAAAAAAAAGAATGGAAAGAAAATCAAGTTCTATATATGAAGACATAATTTTCACCCCGAACACTATATTTCCTCTGGATAAGCTTATCGGCTCTTGAAGAGGCAATTTGTTACGGTTTTTCATTACCATTTATCTAACATAATATATATATATATAACCATAAATGAAACATTATCATAACACCAACTTAAACCATGAAAATTAAGTATGAAATAATTAGTTGACAATGAAAGATTCCCCAACACACTTAATATGGAATCAAAAAACATTGAAAGAATAAGAAATTAAATAAAAATTGAATCAATGGAATAAATGAATTAAATGAAATGAAATTTGTGGAATTTAGACAGAATTATCAAGTCCCAATTGCCTAAATACCACAAATAAAATGAGATGTTTCATCTTCATATTATCCAAACATTGCTAAAAAAATATGATATTGGGACTACATCTCAAATAAAATGATTCAAATCAGTGATAAAATAAAAAATAAAATACAATAAAAAAAGGAAAGAAACCATACTTATAAAAAAATCCATAAAGATGAATAGAGATATAAATAAGATACCTTGCAGTTCATGAACCATCATGAAAACTCCAACATGACTGGGGAATGAATTGCATAAAAAATCATATCATGTTGCCAATTTTAGAAACATAAATTGCTTAGAAATATAAATTGCTTTGCACTGATGCCAGAAATAATGTTAAAATATAATGGATTATAAAATAAACAGGAACATTAGTGCTGCCATCTATTAGTAAAAAAAAAAAATAAATGTGGATATAATCTGAATCGAAGGAATAGGATGGAAATAAATGTTTCATAAATCAACCAAATTACTAACTTAATTGATACCAATTAGTTAAATAATAAATAAATGAAATTAATTAATAAATAGAAAATCGAATTACATTAAAGGATGTATTAATGTATAATACTATGTTATAAATAAGTATTAAGTTGGAAAAATTAATAATAAAAAACAACTTAAAATAGTGCTGCCCTCTAGTGGTAAAAGTAAATATAAAGTATGGATGGAAATTAGTTTTTAATAATTAAACCAAATTACTATCTTAATGATAGCCATTAGTTAAATAATAAATAAATGAAATTAATTAATAAATAGAAATATATATATATATATATATACTGAATATATATATATATATATATATATATATATATATATATATATATATATATATATATTCAGTTTTTATGTTAGCATAATCATCTATTTCTAATTTTGTCACTGACGAAATACTTTTAAAAATATATTTACTGATAGAAAATTTTAATACATTTCTGAAATGAACCGTGTAATTTTCTTCTAAATACATTCGCAATACTTTACTGATCGACAAAGAACTTATTAGAAGTAGAATGATTTTTAATAAATTCTTTGAACAATTAAATTATTTTAGTTTGGATTTATTTTTCAAATCCAAAATTTTCATACTTCTGAAAATCTTTGATTTCCGCGAATTTTTAATTTAATGGTGAATTATGTGAAATGGGTTGTGAAATATTCTCTTTAAAAAATGAATACCGAATTCAAGATGTATTTTTTTCCTATTATCGTTTTCCTAACATAAATAAAAAATGCATAAGTTCAAAATTTCAATTAATTGGCATTCAGTGACGTAATACATTGAAAAAATGCATTGATTGGGAAAAGTTTTAATATTATTATTGTGATGGACTCTATAATTTTGCTAAAGATGTATCAAAGCAGATTTTTTTTTTTCGATTTCAAAAAAGATCATAATTACAGGGCTGCCACTGGCGACTATATTTTAATTCTATCTCGCACCACTTTCTTGAAACAATTTTTTTTGACATTTACTTTGACAACGTGTGTAAAAGAAATATACTAAAAAAAATATTTTTTTTTTAAATAGTGGTGCGAATAGAATATAAAAATAGTCGCCAGTGGCAGGCCTGTAATTATGATGATCGGTAACTCTTCCTCAATTTAAACCTTTAAGTGGTATTAGATATTAATTTTCTGATATCTGTGGAAATGAAGACAAAGTTTTCTTCTCGAACAAGTTATTTCTCCTGTCAGTTCATTGACTTTTAAAGATATAATTTGTGAAGGTTTTTCATTATAAGTTATCTGACATCGACAATTTTATTTATATGTTTAATTTCTCTGTTAATTAGTGTATCTATATATTTCTATTTTTGTAAGTGTCCTAATACTTTTAAAATACATAGACAACCTAGTATTGATCTGGAACATAATTTCCCCCCATGGATGTGCCTTTGCTAACCCACAAAGGATTTATTAGAAGCAAAGTTGAAAAAAAAAGTTATTTAACAGTCCCAATTTTTAATAATATTATAAATAAATCTTCGGTTTCTGTGAAACTTTAATATTCTGTTGTAATGGATGAAGTATTCTGATAGTTATGGAACAGGAAGAGATAAAATTTCATTCCAAACAAGATATTTCTTCTGGCTATCTCATTAATGTTTAAAGATGCTTTTTTTATGTTTTTTGCAGTATCAATTATCTAACATAGATTTTTTTTTAAGTCATAATATAGATTTTAAAAATATGGAAAAGAAATTGAATTGTTCTATTGAGTGGCATCTATATCTCTTTCCATTTTTGTCAAGTAATTAGTGCATTTTAAAATATATAGACCGACAAAAAAAAAAAAAAAAAAAAAAAAAAAAAAATCATTGAAATAGACCGCATACTTTTCTATAGATGTTTGCGCAATACTTTGGTAATCCCCAAAGGTTTTATTAGGAAAAAAATAATTTATTAGTTTAGTAGTCTTGTATATCTTGGTGTAACTCTTTGATTTCTATGAAATGCTAATATACTGTTGAAATAAATTGTGTATAAATCTTTTAGCTGCATAAGGCATTAATTTTCTCATATGTTTAGATCCTAAGACATAATTTTCTTCCCCACTGAGGTATTACTTCTGGCTAACTTATTTAATTTTGAAGATACAATATATGAAGGTTTTCCATTTTAAATTATCTAACATAGATTTAAAACAAAAATCATATGTTTAATTTCTCTGTTAATTGATGTATCTATTTGTTTATATATTTGTTATTGACCCAATACCTTTTAAAATACAGGAACTGACAAACAATTTAATGTATTATTCAGTTGGATTATATAATTTTTCTATGTATGTCTTCACGATATATTGCTGAACCACAAAGGAATTATTAGAAGCAAAGTTCAATAAAAAAATATTTGTATATATATATATATATATATATATATATATATATATATATATATATATATATATATATATATATATATATATATATATAATAGTCTTGTTTTTTAAGAATAAGAATAAATCTTCTATTTCCGTGAAATTATAGTATATTGTTGAAATGTATTCTGTATTCTGAAAATTGTAGAACAGAAGACATAATTTTCATCCTGCTGAATGAGGTATTTCCTCTGGCTAGACCATTGGCTTTTAAAGATGCAATTTGTTAAGGTTTTATCATTAAATATCTAACGTAGATTTTTTAAAAAAAATCGCAAGTTCAGTTGCTCTGTTAATTGGCATATCCATCTTTTTCCAATTTATCAATAACCTACTACTTTTTTTTAAATATATAGACTGACAAAAACTCGTAGCATGTTACTGAGACGGACCATATAATTTTCCACTGAATGTTCCTTGCTGTTCCTATGGATGTTCCTTTATGGATATTTCCTATGGATCGCCTTGTTGACAATAAATTGTTGACACAAAAAAGGAATTTATATTAAGTAAAATGAGAAAATTAAATTACTTTAATAATTTTCCTTTTTGATTAATGACGTGATTTCCTTTATTTCTGTAAAATATTAATATACTGTTAAAATATATTGTGGTTATTATTTATTTATTTATTTTATTTATTTACTTTATTTTATTTATTTTATTTTTATTTATTTATTTATTTATTTATTTATTTATTTTGATGAAACCAGTTATTAATTTTCTCATATCTCTGGAACCGAAGATATAATTTCCGTTCCAAGCGAGGTATTTCCTCTGGTTATCTTACTGACTTTTGAAGATGCAATTTTTTAGAAGTTTTTTATTACCAATTAAGACAATATTAGTCAACCATACAAGACAATATTAATCAACCATACATAGGCATCGATCATTGAGTGGTTCATGGTTCAGAAGCCTGAGCAGCCAATTTTTTATTGTTATAGATATAAACAATTCCAAGGCCACCGATCTACAAGATCTGACGATTTTGTTACATATGCTGCTTAAATAATTACGGTACACACTCATATATATAAAAAATAATAACAAGGTATCTTGTTAATGTAGGTTTTACAGAGCTCAGTAGCTAAATAACATTTATGACTGTTAAAAAATAAAGTATTTTATACAATAAATAAAGAAAGAAAGAAAAGACAAAATTTAATAATGCAGTACATACAATAAAGGAAAAAAATCAAATGCAAAAAAACATGAGATTATTATAAAAAATCCTCGTCAATAAGTGAAGATATGAGTTATGAAAAGTTAGATGAGTTTCAAAAACTTAACTGATCACATTCTAAAACCTTCATATTATTAATAATATAGCACGCATTTTGTTTTGGCAGAAACAAAAAAATATATTATATATCGAATATAATGCACAGCATACTAATTTAAGGGCAGAAAATCTGATAATTTGAAGAAAAAAATCTCTAGAAATCCAGACACATTTTTTTTTCAAACGTAAATTACCGTATTCATTAACATATGCTTTATTAAAATTATTAAAATACCATAAAATTAAGATTTTTATAATGTGCATTATTTTCTCATGGAAAACTTTATTTTAAAATATTTACCGAACCTGAAATCTATACTATATATTTGCTCATAATACACAAATTACACGCCATGTAAAATTTCAATTATTTCACTTGTTTTATTTGCTTCTTCTTATTCGTAGAATTCTATCACTATATCTACGTGTTCATATTCATTTACTTACTGAAAGCATGTGTGGTATCATATTCATGTCTGAAATGTTATACTAAGCACTACAGATGAGTTCGGGCTCTTTTTTCGGACCCCGAAAAATTTTGTGTCATCAGAGGCCGAGCCCGATTTCGAAAGTACGCCGTAGAAAATTGTTACTAACATTTTAAAACTGTTTCAATATTCATTTTCTGATTTAAATTTTCTTTCTTACATAAAAATAAGTATTTATTTTAAATACTCCCCCATGAAAACATTTCGTGAATTTTATGTTACTGAAAATTTGTTTAAAATATCAAATTTGTTATATACACCCAACCACTACAGAAATCTGCAAACGTCAAAATTCTTATTCTTTAAAAATATTGTATAACTATGGCAGACAGCCATGAATTCTGCTTTCCAATAATTCTGAAAAACTTTTAGGGAAAAAACCATACTGATTCTAATCAGAAATCGTTAGATCAGATTTAATCAACCATGTCAAGCTTTGATCATATACAGAAATGCCCGAAAAATCGACATTTATAGGAGAAGACTCCTAAAATTTCTCCCCCCTCCTCTTCCTGTGACGAAAATTCGGGGACAAAATTTGTGTCATCGGACATAGATCAGATTTGACCAACCAATTTCAGCATCTGATCACCACCCGTTATGATCTGAGCGTCCGAAATACCGATATTTATAGGAGCAAAACCCTAAAATTTGGAGTCCCGCTTGACAAAATATCGGAAAAAGTTGGCATCATCGGATATAGAATTGTTTGATCGGTTTCGATACAACAGCTTTACCATTTTGTTAAATCTGGAAGTGCCCGAAAAATCTATATTTGTAGAGACAGGGCCCTAAAAAATTAGACCTCTGTTAAAGAAATTTTGAAACAAAATTCATTTCATGAGACGTAGAATCGTTTTACCAAACCCAAAGGGTCCAAAAATAACGCAGATACACTTTTAGCTGTTTTTAACTGTCAGAAAAAACACAAATATAAAATTTGCATTATTTCAATGCTTTTAAAAATTCAGTTTCACATTGTTTAATCATTTTTAATTAACTTGCAGCTATGGAAACGCATTTTACATAATTACCTTTTAATTTATTAATAAATAAAATAATAATACATGAAAGTTGGATTTAAAATAACATTGGCAATTAATTAATTTGTAACATAGTGCCTAGCTACTGCTTTATGAAGGGTCTAGTGAGTTTTGAGATTTTGCGTGCGATCGTGGTGTCCTGAATTCTAACATTTGTGCGCGAATGAGCTATTTATTCTGTAATATTTTTTTAGTTTTGCAAAGTATGTCTGAATTTCCGGGAATTCCATTGATTGCCACGGTTATTTCTTGCAATGATATGATAAGTAGGTATCTGTGGTGGTGTAGTTGCTATATATACTGCGCTAGGAGTTAGATTCGATGGATTTTGGCTCGTCTTGGCCTTAGTGGTAAAATAGTCTGGATTTTAACACAGTCGAATTTCCACTTGTCATCTGCAAGCTGAATTTGCCTTTTAGATGTTTTGAATAAGAATCTTACGGTTGAGAGTTCCGCCAGAACGGTAAGAAGTCCAGTTTCGTGTTTACGAATAAAATATTGCTGGAATCCACGGGGTGCCCTTTCATAGTGATATTAAAGTGCTTATAACAACATTTCTGTAGTAATATTACTGTGATATTTTTATAGCGAGTTAAAGAAGCTTATCTCCGGTTTCTGCAGAATATATATCAGCGAGGCCAATTTGTTTTGAACTCAGTGTTTGAATTTAGTGAGTACTTTGGTAAAGAATTTCCTCTCTCGGTTTTTAGTGGTTTGAGCTTTCTCTTGATCATCTATAATTAAATATGCAGTTCCACTGCCAAATACCCTTACTATTGTTTTAAAGAAATTATTGTTGTTTGTTAAACGTGTGTCACAAATTCTATATAAAATAAGGAATTACACCTTATTCTAATTGTCCTCCAGGAGATTTCAAAACAAAATAATGTCATATTTAGTGCTTTTTTTTATTGTATACAATATTCATATATTTAGAATGCGATCTCCATCGGGTTTCATTTTACAATCAAATTGTAATATAGTAGCAAGGCTCGAGGTTTTGCGCGCGTGGAAATAGAACACATTTGTTGAAAATATTGTTAAAATGTACTTTGTGCATTCATTAATATGAATTGAAAATTACTTTACTACTACTAATAAAAGTAAATAATTAAAATCGAAAATCTTTATTCTAACCCATATGCAGACTTCTGCTTACAATAAATAAATAAATAAGGTTACAATGTAATTTTTTTGTGAATTCCGTCCATCATCTATCCTAGAATTTTTTTAACTAGTTCGATAGTTTCAAAATAATTGGTATTTTAGAACTTTTTTGCTCGTTTCACACTTTTAAATATTCTAATTTTTAAAAACTGATGTAACTGAGCATTTACGCAATCAACGTAACCACCATCTCAAATTATTTCGTGTTAACGAGGTTCGACTGTATATATATATTTTTTTAGAACGTTTTTTGCTCTGGTGGTAGAGGTACCGTGATAAAAAATAGCCTATGTTTGAGTAAAGACTGTCACCATCATTTTCCTACCATTGTTTTAGAAATCGCTTCGTTAGTTCCAGAAATTACCCTTTACAAACAAACACTCGTTTGTTCTTTATAATATTAGTAAACATTTGTTACAGATGAGGGCTTAAAAATCATAAACAGATTTTAATAATCACTCACTATCCAGAATAAAGTAAAATTGATAATGCAATGCTCCGATAGCTCACAGATCAGATCAATTTTCTTGAGCTGCCAATTCTTTCACCAAATCCAAGCATAGCGAAAGGGAGCAATTACATTCGGCCGCCCAATGTCTTGTTTCATCTGGATATAGTCATGCATCCTCCCTTTCCCAATTCTTCGTCATTTCATAGCGATTTGCCTTTTTAAATATCTTCAACACCATATACTGGTGCATACATGCAGCATTTTTTTACATGAAATATTTATTATGAACCAGCATTTTCTTTAAATGTGTCATATTATTTTCTATAAATATTCCGCATTTCAAAACATTACAGATAAATACGTTGAATCAGAATAGAAATACTTTAGCTTCAGAATTTTCTCTCTTTCCGTAGTTCCAGCAGTGACTGAGAGGTTCTATTCCCAAAGCTGATAGATGGGAGGCACTGCGTTCAAACATATATCGCGCCCGTCAGCATAACCGTTTGGGGATTTCCGTGGTTTTATTAAAAAATTGTTTAGTTTGCGTAAATACTGAGTAGGTTTCCTTAGAAAGATCCCCACGGAAAGGTAATCCTCCCCTCCCCCACACCTTCCAGGCCGTACCATAAACACTAAACACTACTTTCCGTAAAACATACAATGAAAGAAATTCAAGTGTTTCATTCGGAATTTTCATTTTAATTTTCAATTTAAGAGGCTACAAAAAGCAAATTTACTCTGTTAAATCATTCTCACATTAGACGTTTACACAGTGTCTTAATTAAGTTATAACGCTAAGTTTAAAAAAAAAAAAAAATAATAATTTTTCTAAATATCCATTTACGTAGTTTTTATTTATTTAAGAGATTTTATTTAAATATAACACTTTTATTTAACTTCTAACTTTTTATTTATTTTCAACTATTAATTCTAATCAGAAATCGTTAGATCAGATTTGATTAACCATTTTCAGTGTTTTATCAAACCCGGAAGTGTCCGAAAAAATGTATATTTATAGGAGCAGGCTCCCAAAAGTGACCCCCCTCCCCACATACACACACTTTTGATGAAATTCTTCTGTAAACTAATCAATAAATTATTAACAGAATTTCTACGATTTTTTTTGGCAAATTTTCCCATTTAATTCAGAATAAAATTCTTCTAAAATTTATCAAAACAAATTAAAATATATATTTTTAAACCCTTGCATATAAATTTCACAGAAAAGCAATAATCACACAAAAATCAAATTTTGGTGCTGCCAACTTCTAAATGTTCTGGTATTCATTTCACAAAACTGAATACAGATGATTATATTTAAAATTAAATTAAAAAAAAATAGTCATGTAGCTAAGAAAAGAAATCAAATACTATATTCATGCATAAAACTTGCAGTAAGTCAGTCAATAAAGCAAAAGTTCGTTTTTTCCAACAAAAAATGTAAGTCAGTCAATAAAGCAAAAGTTCGTTTTTTCCAACAAAAAATGTAGCTGTCTTAATAAGTGTTAATGTATATTTTAACATTCTAATTTTTACCTAATTTCTCTCCTTTTTTGATTGAATTATTTTTATTTAAATATATTTACAGTGCATTAAAATGATACATAAATTCAATTATAATTACACACAAGAAAAAAAAAAAAAAAAACTATGTGATGAAAATACTAATAAATTTTAATGCATTTGAAAACTTCCATTCTGTCCCTATTTTCAAATAATTTGTAACGTAATAAAAGGATTGTTAGATTTTTGATAGATAACATATGATGATTTTATAAAACATAAACGAAAGAAAAAATGCAATCAATTCAGTATTAGATAATACCACATTATGAATTTTTGCTCCGGGCAATAGCATCACAGTTATTCAGATTCGGCTCTATTATCGACAAAGCGTAAAAAAAAATTGATTTTTTATGCGCATATGATTATTTACTATAATATGCTCTGTAAGGTCTGTTAAAGAATGGTCTGAAATGAAGTCAATTCTAATCCTCTTGAATTTCCAGGTCTTTGGGTCGGCTTAATCATACGTTGTTTCTTACACTGTAAAAAAAATCATCATTAAAAAAACGGATATTTTACAATTTATCATTATAACAAAGTAGCCAGTCCTTTAACTGTATTTGTAGAGAATGGTTACTATGAAATACGATACCATATTATAAAACATTCTCATTGGTGAGGAAAGAGATAAAATTACGGCTTTTTTTCCAGATTCATAAAAAAATGCTGAACCATTCTTTTTATCATTGGTCAAACTAAACTTTTGTAAATAAATGGTGTTTCTACCATTTTCTAGACAAATGATACGACGAATGTAAAATATTTTGCAAATGATTTATTATTTTACAGAAACTTTTAACAGTGTATAGAAATTCAGAAATTAAGTAAGAGGAAGATTACTATACGAAAGTAATGGTGTGATCCCCTCCCCCTTCCCCTGCCTCCTCTGAGCAAATATAAACAAAATAAGACATCAAAAACATAAAAATAATCTTTTTAAAATTCTTAAATGCAAACGTAATGAAAGATTATAAAACAACTTATTAGGATATCTGTGTAAATAATATCACAAAATAAAATTAATTTCTGCTATTGTATTTAAATTATTACTCGTTTTATTTTCTGATTTATATATCATTACAATGAATTTGAACATTAAAACAATCATAGACGTTTAACCTAACAATTTGCAACGACAAACTTAAACTCTCCCTACCATCAACTTCATATGACGCCCTTGGAAAATACATTGAAGTAAATTTACAATTAATATTTTAGGGATATTACTTAATGATATGCCTTTCCTAAATATTTACAAGCCTAAAATTTGCGTAACAGAATTAGATAATACTATGGGTGTGTTTTATTCGAAACAACTGTAATCGTATAGTAATTAACCTTCTTGAAGATGATTATAGAATATGATTTTGATCTATTTATCTTCGAAATTACTGCCACTCCTAATTTCTTAAATATAACTGATGATAAGAAGGCGAAAAATAACTAATGTTTATATTTATAAAGCTACGGCTAAGCCTTTAGAAATAGCATTGTTAAAATATAAAAACTGTAATGGAAAGTTTGTCCATTGTTTAGTGGTTTAAAAGAAAGCAATGAAAAAAGTACAGCATAGCTGCTGAACTTTTCTGTTTTTTTCTTACTTACCAGTAAAATTTAATAGAATATTTTCTCATATTTAATCGCAGATTTCGTTGATTAAATATTTTTTACTGTTAAATTTACCATTCAATTAAAAAAATTTCATAGAAATTTTTGTCTTATTTAATCGCAGATTTCGTTGAATTAATATTTTTTACTGTTAAATTTACTATTAAATATCAGTGGATAAATAAACAGCGTAAAAACTTACCCATCATACGTAGTATAGGGTAAGTCTTGTAATCGTTTTGAAAATCGAAAAAGAAAATTTGACGGATTTACACGTTTCAGACACTGGAGATTCCGAAAAACATATTTTTAGAAAAAAAAATTGCCGTCCGTTTGTGTGTCTGTATGTATGTGTGTCTGTAAACGCTCTATCTCCCGAAAAAATTGAGATAGAGACTTGAAATTTGGTGTGTACTTAGTATGTAATAATGGGAAGAAGCTTATTGAATTCCAGTAACCTCGATTATCCGGAACTATTTTTTTCGGACTCTCGAAATATTCGTTCTGATAAAAGGTATATAAAAATTTTCGAAATTGTTTATTTTAAGGAGTGAATATAAAAGACAATAAAAAAACATAAATTTTGCATAAAGCATGAAGTCGATCGGATTAGTTGCCGAGATATTTGTAATCCTATTTTCCACACTCTTCGATTTTTCATAACCCTGTATTTCGTCCAAATTTCAATTCAAAGATATATTTCAATTGGAAATGAGACGCTTAATCATATGCAATAAACCGCTAGTTAATAGGATTATTATTTTTGGAGTTATAAGGATGTTTCTTTTAAGCAATTCAGTAATCGAGCCTTTAAAGTTTATAACGTCATCAAGCCACGATTTTATTCGAATTGCAATGCATTTTATAAGTAGTTTATACATTTTTTTATTTTAATATTTTACATTATGCATATCCATGATGGGTAAGTATTACGGTGGCCCCCAACGACTAGTTTTTACTTGTTTTTGCAAGATTTAAATCGAAATTCTTTTATATAATTTGAAATTATAAATCTGTATGAATACCAATATTATATTATTACCATTCATGTATTTGTCATAGAAAACACCATATCTTCATTTAAATATATGTATATATATATATATATATATATATATATATATATATATATATACATACACTATATTGCCAAAGGTGACCGGTCACTTGCGATTTTAAACGTTTTGTTAACTATCTAGAAAAATACATGAGGAATTAACCTGAAAATGCAGGTGTGTAAACAGTATAGTATAGATTATATATTTCCGCGAAGATTTTTTTCACGAAACCCCATAGGGGACTGTCAACAAATTGAAAAAGAACGAATATCTTTTGGATAACCGTGTAAAAACTAATGTAGCAAAGGCGTTCAAACTCGATATTATTAATAAGTGGCTTATTATAATATACTGTGTTCATTTTTATGAGTTTAGCATGTATACTCGTAGAGAAATTAAGGTTTTTATAAAAACAGTCCCAAATTTCGCCTAGTTTTTTGCTTATAATTTACAGAGTTCTTAATATAAAAAAAAGTTATTTTCAGAAAATATGACAAACAACATTGTACATAATACTCTGCAATCATAATTAAAAAATAATAAAAATTGGATGAAAAATGAGCAGGTTCAGTAAAAAATGTTTCACTGCGCATGCGCGACAGCAATCAAAACATAATATGCATAATGTATTAGCTAAGTATATAGAGCAACTTTTGTGAAAGTCTCAAAATCATAGCTGGAAAATTCTGAAAATTATCGTCGATAGAATAAGCTCAAAATCCGTTGTTCCCAAAAAGAAGCAAAAAGATGAGGGGTTGTATATCAAATATCTGTTGATTAGTTCCAAAATAGCGTACACAATATTGCACGTACTGCTATACTTGGATACAACCCTTTTTATTTTTGCTTCCTTTTGGGAACAACGGATTTCGAGCTTATTCTATCGACGATAATTTTCAGAATTTTCAAGCTATGATTTTGAGACTTTCACAAAAGTTGCTCTATATACTTAGCTAATACATTTTGCATATTACATTTTGATTGCATTCGCGCATGCGCAGGGAAATATGTTTTAGTAAACCTGCTCATTTTTCATCCAATTTTTATTATTTTTTAATTCTGATAGCAGAATATTATGTACAATGTTGTTTGTCATATTTTCTGAAAATAACTTTTTTTTATTTTAAGAACTCTGCAAATTGCAAGCAAAAAACTAGGCGAAATTTGGGACTGTTTTTATAAAAACCTTAATTTCTCTTCGAGTGTACATGCTATTCTCATAAAAATGAACACAGTATATTACAATAAGCCACTTATTAATAATCACGAGTTCGAACGCCTTTGCTACATTAGTTTTTACAGGGTTATCCAAAAGATATTCGTTCTTTTTCAATTTGTTGACAGTCCCCTATAAGGTTTCGTGAAAAAAAAAAATCTTCGCGGAAATATATAATCTATACTATACTGTTTACACACCTGCAGTTTCAGGTTAATTCCTCATGTATTTTTCTAGATAGTTAACAAAACGTCTAAAATCGCAAGTGACCGGTCACCTTTGGCAATATAGTATATATATATATATATATATATAACCATTAATGACACATTACCGTAACACCAACATAAACTATGAAATTATGAATTAGTATGTAATAATTAATTGACAACGATAGTGTTCCCCAACACTCTGAATATAGATACCATATACTTATTTAAAAGAAGAATAAATTAAATTAAAAATTGAATGAATGAAATTTGTGGAATTTAGACAGAATTATCAAGTCCCAAATGTCTGAATGCCACAAATAAAATGTGTGGTTTCATCATCATATTAGACATAACATTGCTAAAGAATATGATTTTGGGACTACCATATCATAAACAAAGAATAAAACCTGTGAAAAAATCTTAAAGTTCAAAAAATAAAAACAATATTAAAAAGGAAAGAAACCTTACCCATAATAAAGAGATAAAAACAGTGAAGTTTAATCATAAAGTACGAAATATAATTAGATTAAAAAGGATATTGGTGCACATCAGTAACCAGATATATGAGCATCTCTAAACAGCGGCAAAGAATTGCAAAAAATCTTTACATGTTGCCAAAATAAGTTTTAAAAGATGATATGTCATGGAATATTATTGTAAAGCAACACAAACCATGGTGCTGCCATCTATGAGAGAAATAGTGAATATGCTATGAATTAATAAAAGCAGTGGAAGAAATTATTAGTTAAAAATTAAACCAAATACTATCTAACGAATGATAACAATTAGTTAAATAATACATAAATAAAAAAATAAATAAATAATAAATAAAAAATCCAATTACATTAAAGTAAAAATGGATGTATCATAGAATAAACAATAAACCAGAAGGAGCATGTAGGGTGCTTTCGTCGGTCATTTGTTAGGGGGATTCTGGGAAGGTGTTCAAACAGAATGGCTTGCAACCCTCCCGATATTGGCGAAAATTTGGCTTTTATCTTGGCTTAGACATCCCTACTAACCGTCGCCTCACATGATGGGTTGCCGGTATTTCCGCTTTTGTCTTTTGTCATTCTCATATCGTGTCTTGACTTGTGACCGTGAAAATCGTTGTTCATCTTTTAATTTTTTTAATTTCATTCTGTTTATATCATTTTTGTGTTTATTTTAAGTATGTCTTGTGCGTTCAAAGAATGCGGCAGCTCAAGGTATTGGAAGGAACCAGGAATTACGTTTCAAAGAACGAAAAAGGCATGTTGACATCAGAAATAATAAATATGATACATTTTATTAGTATTTCATAAAATGAAACGATTACTTTAAATCCTTTTAACTAAATAAAAATTATCCTACTCAGTCCTATTCAGTCCTTTATAAAGAATAAATTTTACTTTTTTTTTTCATCAAAATCATCAGAAGAAAAGGGATTTTAGTTAAATTTAAATAAGGGTTTGGTTTTAAATTTTAAAATCAGGGAATACAATCAATTCTTAGTTGATATTACGAAGGTGAAGGGAGGGGGGGGGGGTGAATGTATGTGTTTATTTTATAAGTAGCCAGCGACTGATTTACAAATTTGGGGGTCCTGGGCACAGATGTTTTAATAATTTTGTGATATTTAATGATGTTTCTTCTCAATTTTTTAACAGTAAAAGTTTTTATAACATACTTATAATCTTAAGTGTTCTATCTCGCTGACGATTTTTCAATCTTTCGTCAATTTTAAATATCCAATGGTAAAATTTATTTTTAAATATGGTAATGCAAATGAAATATTTTTAAAAAATTTCCCATAGGATTAACATTAGCGAGCAGGCGTTTTCGCGTGAGTGATGTATCCCTTAAAAGTTATTTTTACATGCAAAAAAAACATATTTTGTTTTTTAATAGTTTAAAACTTCAGATTTTGGCTAATAATTTAAAAATCTTCCGTAGCATTTACGGGTCCCGGAAAATCGGGGGCCCTCGGACCGTGCCCCGAATGCACTGAAAGTAGCTACATTACGTAAGAAAGCGTAATAAAGTTTTAAAATATATCGAATTTAAACTTATTCTTGAACAAAGTTCTTTTTTTATGAGTTATTTAAAGAAATTAGACAGGAGTTCTTTATTGTCATAAAAATAAAGATATCAAATATCGGAAAATTGAAAATATCGAATTAAATATTAGTTATAAAAGCAACCAATTATTATTTTTTAAGTATTATTTTATTGGTATTTAGGAAGAATCCCCCCCCCCCCTCCACCCCATAACAAAAAGAAAATATACGTAACTTTAAAAACAAAGCTTTAAATAGATTGCATTATGTTTACACTCCTTAGATAACATATCCTTCCAAAACAGATGTAGCAAAATCAAAACAAACGTTTAAATAAATGAGAAAATATCGAGGGAAAAAGGTTGCCAAAGCAGCGATAAGTAGGCCATGCTATTCCCTTGCTTATTCCCCGCCTTTGAAATAGTTTCGGAAAATAGCGTAAATAAAAAAAAAAAAATCGGTGGCAAACGCCGAAAGAGGAGAAATGGACGAAAACCCCCTACATCTTCCTTCTGGTTCTTGTTTATTCTATGGGATGTATTAATGAAAAATTCGATGTTAAAAAATAAGATGTAAAATGGTAAAATTAAATACTAATTATTAATGCTACATAAAAATATGTACCAAGAAATGACATAGTCACTATTAAATAGCTTTGCCAAAAATGCAACATCACATAAATTAATTAAAATTAAAATTAAAATAATAAATTATTTGAATTAAGATGCTAAGGATTTAAAATTAATATTAAATAAATATTGAAATTAATTAGTTACATATAATGTTTCTGCATACAATGTTAAAAATTAAATACACATGATATAAGTGGATAGGGAAACATTTAATAAAAATTAATACATGTATTATATTAGCGTTTAAGAAAGTATACATTATATTAGAAGTTAATATGATATTGTCCATCGTGGGCATTAATGTAAATACAATTAATCAAAAACATTCTTAATAGTAATGAATATAAATTCATTTAGATTAATTAATGAATATGTAAATAATACATTAATTTGCATATAAAAGTATCAAATCATAGTTCATTATAAAATGTGTATTAGCAAACGTATGTGTAAATCAAAATGCCCCCCCCCCTTTTTTTAAATATAAATTAGCTATGCATTTTTTCCATACAACTCCGCCACACACCTCCTCAGTCCAACATCTACCCACCCATCCGTCCTATTATATATATATATATATTTATAACTATTTTCTAATATTATATGTTTTTTTATACATTAATAACGCATGTGTTAATTTGGTTGCTAAGATCATTTAAGTACTAATTATATATTAAAGAATATATGAATTTTTTTGGAAAACCATGTTGTAATGCATCATAGATTAGTTTTTTAATATTGTTGTTAATTAGTTGAGAAGAACATAAACTCTTTATTCTATATATATATGATTAAGGAGTATATTACGATATACAGAATTATGAAGACAAGATTTAAAATTAGTAAATGTATTAACTTTAAATTTAAATTCTTTACGTTTATCAAATAGATCATTTATTGTTTTATTTTCTTTAAGTGTAATTTTAAGATCTAAAAAGTTAATAGTATTGTTAGAAAGGAGGTTTTCCGTTAATTCTAAATTAGTAGGATAATCTACTGGAAATATAGAAATATTAGTGTGATCAGTGGCAATTAAAATTATGTTATCAATATAACGATGTAAATGTATATTACTGTTAATAAAAGTACGTTCATAACGTACGTTAAAAGTACGTCACGTTAAAAGCGATACAAGTATACGTCAGAAAGTATACTAGATGTACATCCCCCTTGTGGTATACCGCCTTTCTGTAAATATAACGTGTTATCATGCATTATAAAATTATTATATATAATGAAATTTGCTAGAGTTTTAAAATAAGCAGTATCTATATGAATTGGTAAATTTAGTGTATGATGATACTTATTAAATAATGCATTTATAATATTATGTAGATCTGATAAATCTATATTATTAAAAAGATCTTTGAAATCATATGTCATTATATTGTTAACACATTTAAGATTTTTCAAAATATTGACTATTTTTTATACAATTTGTATTATCAGTGGATGTTGTCAGTGTATAAATTTGATTGAGAATTTTTAATAGATGTTTATTGGCTATATTATTATATGTATTGCACCCAATAGTTACAGTCCTAAATTTAATTGGTTTTTTATGAAATTTGGGTATAAGAACTAAATAAGGATAATTAAAGTTAGTAGAAGAAATATTTAATAGTTTATAATAACTGTGAATTTTATGATTGTTTACAATTACATTTTCATTAGTTTTCTTAAAAGAATTGTTAGTAGAAATACAGGATGTAAGTAGTTGGTGATAATAAGCTTTACATATGATTGCATAATTATTAGGAGATTTGTCAATGTATGTGATTACATAGTGTTTTTTTGTAATTTAGTAATTTGCTGGAACAAATGTTTTGTGTTAATATTAACCATATGCGATAAATTATGTTTTAAAGATTTAGTTAATTTTTCAATAACTAGTATTTTCCATTGATTAAAATATTCAATAGGTTTACTATATGAGATTGAAATTTTATAAATAAAAATATTTATATCGTATGTAAACTGTTTTATATTAGAATTTACATTAAATTTAGAAGGAAGTCTATATTTAGTACCATAACCCATTAGTTTTTGCAGTTTAAAATCATTCACAATATTAAGATTACCAGTGATTATATGTCCATGATCATTATTAATGTATTTTTTTAGAGTGGGGTCATTGCATTTACACGGAAAAGTACTAGCATCAGATGTATTTTTTGAAAATGCATTATAGTTAAAAAAAATTTCTTCCGATTGTATTAGAATATTTCAATGTTTTTGAAATTTGAAGATTATTAATAGGAAAATAACAGTTTTTATCATTAATTATAGAATTAATATTAATATTATTAAAGATTTGATTTGAAAAAGTTATTATCATTTGAGTATTAGTGTTTTGATTTTTTTTTTTAATTAATGTTGAAAAGATTAGCTCTTGTCATAATAAGATCATAAAAAATATCAGAGAAATGATTTGAGAAATATTTACTAAGAAATACATTTAAATATTGTACTATCTGTTTATTTTTAATAGCAAATATGTATTTTCGAATTAAAAACCAGTTGTAATTCTTAATATAGTTATGACGAAGAGTATTGATTTGTTTAACAATATATTTTTTGGAAATAACAACTGTAGCAGTACACTTTCCTCGCTTGTTTCGTGTTGTTTTACGATTTAAATTATGATTTAGAGTAGGATAAACAGGAGAATAATCTATAGTATTATTTATTGTTGAAAAAACTTTAACTGGTCTGTTAAATATTTCACTATTAAGTCCATAAGGATAAATAGTGTTATAAAATTTCATATATGATGACTCCATAAACAAACGTTCTGATTTAGATTTTATAATTTGTATAATTTCAATTGTAGTATTGATAAAGTTATGTTTATGAAAATGCTGTATTTCTGCTGTAGACTGTATATTTTTTGCTTTGTTATTGTTAGAGTCTGAACGATGTTGATTGATACGTTTATTTAATGGACCTGATGTTTCACCTACATATTTCAAACCACATAAGTTACATTTAATACTATAAATAATATTAAAGGCTTTACAAAAAGTTGATAAATTAGGATCTGATACAATTTGTTTCTGAGAAGCAAATGGACAAGTCTTGCATCTAGCATCAATACACATCCGAAATAATAATGGAGGAGGAGGAGAGTAGAAATGGTCACTGGATGACGATCCAGGAACAACCCTTTTGTTGCTCCTGTACCGGGCACTACACTGCTTTGATGTATGGCGTATCTTGCCAGGCACGAGGATTTTACTAAGAACTGCCATTAAAAAAAAAATTGATACAATGAAAATGCAATTTCAAAAATTAAATGAAAATATAAATAAATGAAAATAAATATCATTAATATATGATATTTAGGAATCTCAATTAATTTAATAAATTATAAAATATTAAAAATTCTTGAATAAATGAAAGTATATACAAAATGTACAAATCAAATAAGCAGTGCTCAAAAAAACCTCCAATAATAAAATCATAACCATAATAATGTAAACCCGCAGTGCAAAAACTACCAAAGCATAAAACCAATGGACTTTTTAGTACAAAAAGTCAAATGAACCATGTCATTATACCATATCCATGAATTACAAAAACCAAGCAAAGACTACCATAGTGTTATCCCAATTTCCCAATGGACTTCTCAGAATAATGCGATCAGATCATAACAATTTACCAAAGCATGATGAACATTTAATCTCCATTATTATAAATTGTTTTTCAAAATTGTAACTAAATAAAGAATAACATTACGGATATAAGTAGTACAAGAACCGAATATTTAATTAAAACTATAGATTAGATAGGACAATATCATACATAAGCATTAGAAAATAAATGTAACACACAGAAACAATGGGATAAGTGAAATTCATATAATGAATCGTGTGATGAAAATAATGAATCAATTATTGGAAATTCCTATAACGAGGTATCATATATCTACAAAGTAGAAATCAAATAAAAAATACACAAAGATAATGCGCAATTGCAGCAGAGATCAAGGCGTATAATATTTAAAAGATTGCTAAAATCAATTAGCACCATTATTTATATATTTAAATATATATATATGATACCAGAATGTATAAGAAAATAGATCAAGATGAATTGTTGAAATTCAAAATGAAGAGATATCATAATGTAAAGACATCATAAATGACTTACATTCATAATTATATGCGCATATGCAGCATAATAATTTGAATGCTAATATATAACCATTAATGAAACATTACTGTAACACCAACATAAACTATGAAATTATGAATTAGTATGTAATAATTAATTGACAACGATAGTGATATATAGGGGAAGGTGGCCTAAAATTATCCTAACGGACAAAACAATCCACATATAATTCCTTCCAGACAGGTCACGCTGTCTACAAGATAACACATAAACTAGCTGTGATAAGTTTCATTGTAGCGGTATTCAAGCGATCGCAGTATTACGCATCTGTATAGAATTCTTTGAAAAATAGAGTTTTATAACATATATTATAAGGCAAGCACTAATTTTCATATTTATTTAGATATACAGTCTTTCATGTACAGAAATATGGCTTGGTTTACCTAATGGAGTATGTTTTTAGATGTGAATTACACTTACTATGTATTGTCATAATTACTTTTATAGCCTTTATTTTGCCGATAAAAAACAATTTACAATTATTATTAAATTAAGGATCATTTTGCCCTTGAGTGAGGGTAAAAGATTTCCTTTGGGCACATTTTAAAAAATCTATGTTTTTTCATTACTTAATTTGGGTTTAAAATATTATTAAAATATGTTTATAATGCAAAATATAGTGTAAAACATACTAGCAAAGAGCCAAAGTTTTATTTAAACAGTTATGTTATTTTACACAAGTTTTACCCTTAAGGCCTAATTATTCCCCTAATTTATTGCTCAAATTATTCAAATTAATTTATTACTCAAATTTAGAAAGAAGTGCATATTCCTTTCGCATGAAAAAAGAAACAAAAAATAATATGTATTTGTATACGGATGAAATCGGTGTTGGTTATTTAGATTGTTAAAATGGTATTAAAACTATTGTCTTATGATTTTAATTTATTAGGATTAAAGAGAAAACGAAAAGAGATTGCTAAAAAGATTAAAATTATCATCTTTTAATGGAAAATCCTTCATTAAAATCTTATTTATACAGCTATTGTTTGCAATGCACTTCACATTTACTTACTAATTCTGTGCAAATGCATGTTTTCAGGCCACAAATCAACACTTTCACTGAGATTAAATACTCCTTCTATCCCAGACTGTAGAAAGGGAATGAATGATTGAATTGTGCATAGTTGCATGCAATTACAATGCGACCTCAAACGAATTCAAACATATAGAGCAAAATCTCTAGATGCATGAATAAACTGAATTCACTCCTAAGAATTTTTTATTCTATTTGTGTTATTTTCACGCCAAAAAGAAATAGACTCTTCGCATATGAGAGAACATAATACGGCTGAAGCGGAACTTTCGTGCTGTAAAACTCAAAAACAAATTACTACATATTAAAATATTTTTGACGCAGAGACAATGTTTGTGAGGACAAAATTTTAAAGTTGTAAAGATTTTACTACGTTAATAGTCTGTAATGTACGTGAATCACAAGAAAATCAATTGATTTTTGATATTAAGAAGGAGATATCAATTTGAAAAATAAACTTATAACATTTTATAAAGTACAATAATTTTTTTTTAAGTATGATAATTATAATTAAGTTTTGTAGTAAATTAAGTAATGTTGTTATAGTGTTTAATTACCTTTTTGGTGCTTCTTTTTCTCATAACATCGAGAAACTATACAGTTTTTCTAAACCTAACACTTATGAAAAGCCGTAGCATTTTTATGAAAAGTTTTTTATTAATATTAAAAGATGAAATATTGCATTATTATTATTAATGTTTAAAATAACCTTTAGTTAAAAAACTTTTTAAACTTAAAAAAGAAAAACTTACCATTGAAATCTAATAGAAAATTGAATCAATTTGAAAAATAAGCACATAACATTTTATAAAGTATAGTAATTTGTTTTTTTATATATAAAAAGTATGACAATTATCATTAAGTTTTGTATTAGATTAAGTAATGTTATTATATTGTTTAATTACTTTTTTGTGCTTCTTTTTCTCATAACATCGAGAAACTACAGTTTTTTCTATGCCTAACTGACACTTATGAAAAGCCGTAGCATTTGTTTTTAAGTTTTTTTAATTAATATTAAAAGAAGAAACATTGCATTATCATTATTAATGTTAAAAAAAAAACATTTAGTTAAAAAACTTTTAAACTTAAAAAAGTAAAACTTATCATTGTCATCTAATAGTGTTATTTAAATCAAAAAGCCTTTTTGGCAATCTAGCAAATTTGGAGTACAGTTGTGAAAGACAGTGTCCAATATTAAACTCTGAGTGAGAAAATTAAAAAATATTTCTATAAAAATTCAAAAACAGTCTATCGTCTTTTATTTTCTAAAGTCTCTATGAAATCTGTCTCGAAAATATTAAGCGGAATATTTTGCGGAACAAATTGCTGATTTTATATATCTCGTTGATCACCAATACAATCACATGTTGCCTGCCTAACAGTTGATAATTTTGGATATTTATCTCTGTATATAAACGTATAATTTTGCCATCATCAACAACTTTAATTCCATTTTAAGTCTCGCTGAATTATTATTTCTTTTACAAGTACGCGTTGTTTTTATTGATATGAGAAGACAAATTGCATATTTTTCTATTCTGCGGAAAGTGGGAATGAGACGTAACATGACCTTATGACACACCAGATGCACATTTTTTAATATGCTTCTGCACAGCTTTTTTTATTTGACAAAATTATTTTTAGAAGTAACTATGAAATGATACACACATTAATAATAGTCAAAATATTCCTTTATTTAATTATTTATTTATTTTAAAATTACAATTATTGACTGGAATGCACTTCTGTTCCCAAAGTGTTTGTATACCAGACCGCTCTATTTGCCTAGACCGCTCAAATTTGCTACAAACAACAGATTACTCTATTTGCTCCAAACAACAGATTGCTCTATTTGCTCAAAACAGCATATTACTTTATTTGCCCCCATCTCCATACATTGCTAAGTTTGGAGCCAGGGCCCCGATGAATTTCCTTGCGTTCCCCTCCCATTTCTGTAAATCAGTCCCTGCTCCTATACCGTAGATTTCCGGCCTTCTCTAAATTGCGTGTACCATTCTTTTATCTGTAATCTGGATTGATTTAATTGTATTATTCCTAAAATCAATATTCTGATATTGTCAAACATTTTTCACAGATAATTGATCCAATTTAGGTTCAAAATTGGGTATGAATTAGCGGCTTTTCTTCTTTAGCAATTACACATGAGACAATTACATGTGTTCACTTAGTAACATTCTGATTAAAGACACAGCATTCTAATAACAACAACATTATATAGCTACAAGATTCTGACTGAAGTTTTCTCTTATGAATGTGCTTATCAAGGCTAATGATAAAGACTGGCTGCCGCAGTGACACATGTCTCTTTTTTTCAGACCGCTTAAGTCATGTGGATGCTTGAATACACGAATGAAAGTTCACGAAAAGAGCATCACGTGGCTCTAGCGGTCTAACGCGAAAGATAGTGCGGCAGCCTATCTTTTTCGTTAGCCTCAGTGCCTATGATACAGCGTAGTAGTTTCATGAAATAGTACATATCCGGGCCTGATTATCTAAAAGGCACATGAAGCACGAACTTCTCCTCTAACGTTTAAAAGGGCCCCAAAATGAGTGTAAGATGGGGCCTCTAATTCCCATTTATATTTTCTTTTTACTTTGCGTTTTTAATTTCTTTGGAGGCTACAGTTTTCCTAATTCAACAGAACATCCACACTATTTCCGGAAAGTTATCTAACTGGGAAATCTAAATGTGATCAATAGGCTGTTAACCAAATCATGTGGCATTCTGATGTTAGAAACCACCCAAGTAACTGAATATACAACTGCTATACATACTAGAGAAATACTTTATTGTATTTTTATACAGGGAACATAAAGGAAAGCTATTTAATAAAATATATGTGAACATGGCTAAGCCACTCCTTGTAATAATCTTTGTTGCATTAATGAGTTTCAATGTATGAAGAATTTATAAAACTTCTACCAAATGAAAAGGGACCCAAAAAGGATACTGTGCTTCCCCTAGCTTCAGAGGTTAATCGGGCCTTGAGTACCACGTCATATTGTCACCAACAAATCATGGTACTTCCACAGCTGTGAACGCTTGGCTGTCACGTGATCATATTAGACTAGTTTCTACCAATTATCGAACGGCCACGTGATCACGGAACAGAAGCAGTAAAGTAGCAGGAAATCAGTAAAATAAGAAGTAATACGCTACTGCTTATGCGCGGCAGCGTATTACTGCTTATTTTACTGTTTCTTACTCTTAATTTTAAGGTATAATACTGGCAACTGGGATGCCAGTATTATACTGTAAAATCAACAATTTTTTTTTTTTTTTTTTTTTTTTTTTTTTGCAGTGAAGGAACGCTAACTCCGCTGTTCACCTCTAGGTAGTGCTGTAGTAGTCTCACCGCGTAGCACACATAGCCACTTTACAACACCTTAGATACCACGTTTATCCCTATAGCTACCGCCGTTTTTAGGTTAATGGAGGTGGATAGGACTTTAGTAGGCATCCTATATATTGAGTAATTTGCCTAAACAATTGTTTTGTTTCGGGAGAAAATTTTAAAAATGTGGTTTACGTACACTCTCAGAAAAAACCGTAAATTTATGAGCGTTTGCCCTTCAATTTTCACGGGCAACAGCTTTATTTGATGAAAAACGGTCTGATCCACTAAATAAGCGGCCTTATCCCTTAGATACTTAGAAAATTAAGAGCAATCCACATATTCTTACAGTTCTAGCCCATATGTTAGCAAAAATACGGCACGACCCCGTACATTGTCCTCCACTAGGGTGTAACCCTTCATTTTACTCGTGTTTCGAAAATTTTAACCCGCCAAAATAGCGATTCTGTGATGATTATTTAACGTGCTACGTGCTACGAAACAGTAAGTAAAGTGTTATTGTGTTTTAAAGTGCATTATATCCTGTGCATTATAATGTTGTATTACTTTGCCCCGTAAAATTACGGGCTGCACAAAATGATGTGGGCATGGATTTTTTTTTTTTTTTTTTTTTTTTTTTTTTTTTTTTTTTTTTACGGGGTATGACTGGAATTTCTGCTCCCGTAATTTTACTGCAATTTTTTAACAGTGTAGTAAAAAAAACTCATAAAAATTACCTTTTTACTTACCCATCATACGTAGTATAGGGTAAGTCTTGTAATCGTTTTGAAAATCGAAAAATTTTTTTTGACGGATTTACACGTTTCAGACACTGGAGATTCCAAAAAACATATTTTTAGAAAAAAAATTTTGCCGTCCGTCTGTGTGTCTGTGTGTCTGTGTGTGTGTGTGTCTGTAAACGCTCTATCTCCCGAAAAAATTGAGATAGAGACTTGCAATTTGGTATGTACTTAGTATGTAATAATGGGAAGAAGCCTATTTCATTTCAATAACCTCGATTAACCGGAACAATTTTTTTCGGACTCTCGAAATATTCGTTCTGATAAAAGGTATATAAAAATTTTCGAAATTGCTTATTTTAAGAAATGAATATAAAAGACAATAAAAAAACATAAATTTTTCATAAAGCATGAAGTCGATCGGATAATTAGTTGCCGAGATATTTGTAATCCTATTTTCCACACTCTTCGATTTTTCATGACCCTGTATTTCATCCAAATTTCACTTCAAAGATATATTTGAATTGGAAATTTGATGCTTAATCAGATGCAATAAACCGCTAGTTAATAGGATTATTATTTTTGGAGTTATAAGGAAAAACCTCTTTCAAGCAATTCAGTAATCGATCCTATAAAGTTATGGCGTCATCAAGCCACGATTTTATTTGAATTGCTATGCATTTTATAAGTACTTTACACATTTTTGTTTTAATATTTTACATTATGCATATCCATGATGGGTAAGTATTACGGTGGCCCCCAACGACTAGTTTCTAACGAAATTATTACTTTTTTTTTTTTTTTTGGTAAATGCTAAAATAAATTTATATTTATTCTTTACTGTACTAAAAAAATAACAAGAACGCAAAATCATGCGTCAAGTATTAGATTCTGAAACACATTCTAACACATCCAGAAAACTGTAACGAAACTTCACCGTTAAATAAGGTGAAAGAAAATATGTAGATGTATAACAGATTAAAAATACAATTTTAGCAATTACCTTCCATAGTCAAAAAAAGTAGTCGAATTATTTTCTGAAGCCCTGTATATGATCTATAGATTTGGGTATATACTACAAAGCATGATAAAATTTAGTTTAGTTAGAAAATTCACATTTAGTAATTTACGCAAATTGATGGAAATGCACTCGAAATCTTTGTACAGCCCTATATATCATCTAAAGACTTTTGGACACACCACCACATATTAAGCTAAAATTTAATTCAGGTAAAAAACATAAGGCAACTTAAAACTCATTTCCAGCAATTACCAACCATAAACGACAATGTACCTTGTTCTTTACGTAGACCTATATGAATTTATTTATATTCCACAAACTTCTTATTAGTCTACTAAATATAATTCAGCAGGAAAATGTGTAACACAATTAAAAATACCCTTATGCAATTCACTCCTATAGTCAATAATACTTCCGAATTCCTTTGTGTAGTCCTGTATATGATCAACAGAATTTATTCACACCACGTACTATGCAAAAATTTAGTTAAACTTAAAACGTAAACCAAAGGTGAAAACGCACTTATCACACATAGATTGTAATTATTGAACTAAGACTGTAACCAAATTCTTTTGTGTGTCCCTGTAAATGAACGATAAACGCAATGCACACTATACTTTTCAGTGCGCAATTTATAGTGCATCTCAGTAATGCATATAAATTTGATTATGTTTGAAATAGTAAAACATCATTAAATTAAACTGCATGCGATTTTTCCTTGTAGAACATTGTGTAACAGAATTATTTTGTGTGCCCCTGTAAATGAATAATAAATGCTTTGCACACCATATTTTATAAAAAGCATGTTTCAGCGCGCTTCATAATTGTATATCAATTCCATCATGTTTCAAATGTCGTAACATCATCAAAACGCACTTGAAACGATTTTTTCCCATTGACTGTAATGTAACGGAATACTTTTGACTGTCCCTGTAAATAAATAAACTACAAATGCTACGCACTTCATTTTAAAAAGGGATCATGATATAGTAAACGTCAATCACATGCAAAAATTTCAGGTCAATCCGAGTATATTTAAGCACGAGTATATTTAAGCACAGAGTTACAGCACAGACGGACAGACAAACCGAAGTCATAAACACTTTCCAACTAGGTTGAAAAGTGTTAAAAAAGTAAGCAAAATCATTATTCATTCAAAAAATTATATCAATCTATAATAATAAGGAAAGAAGTTTTGTGTGTGTGTGTCTGTCCGCTGCGTTCTGAACAGACCGCTGCACGCAGAGCTATAAAACTTTGCAGGAAGGTACCTACCTCTATATCTATCTGCAGTTATGCACCTCGAAGTCCGATTTTGGATTTTTTGATTAGATTTCTTTTTATGACATTTTTTATGCGATTTTTAGAGGTTTTTTCCACGTTTCGCGGCGATTTTAACAAAATAGTCAAATTAATGCGGTTTCAATCCTTTAACCCCAATATATAGTAAATTTCGCCCTTTTCAAAAAATTTTGTTGCGAATTCGTATAGCGATTTTTGAATTTTCCGCGAATTTTTTTATGCGATTTTCAGAGTTTTGTCGCGTTTTGCGGCGATTTTTCCATATTAGTAAAAGGAATTCGATTTTAAATAATAATATAATATAATAAATTTTCTCCTCCTGAATTTTTAGCGATTTTTATCGATTTTTCGTGTTAAGCGATTTTTTGACAATTCTAAAAGAACTCCGGTTACAATGGTTTACCTTACTATAGTAAATTTTGTCTAGCGAATTTTTAATTTTTTATGCGACTTTTAGTGTTTTTTAGCGTTTTGCGGCAATTTTTTCCAATTAGTGAAAGGAATTCGGTTTCAAACTTTTTGCCTAATATAGTAAATTTTGTCCTTCTCGATTTTTGTATTTTTAGCGATTTTTATTTGAATTTTTGTCAATTTTTATCAACCTTTGATATTTTGCGGCGATTTTTTGACATTCCTAAAATAATTCCGGTCACAATAATTACAGTAAATTTTGTTCTCTGCGACTTTTGAAATAATATTTCGTGACTTTTAGCGGTTTTTTTTTCACGATTCACTGCGATTTTTCCACATTATTAAAAGGAATCCGGTTTCAATTTTCTAGCGCAATATAATAAATTTTGTTTTATTTCCAATAAAGTTTATTTGGAATTCGTGCAGCGATTTTTAGAATTTTTTGGCGTTTCGTGCTGGGCATCGCCCGGCGAATTAGCTAGTTTTAAATATAGATAGAATTTTAAAAAATAATAATAAATAACTTTTAATTTTTTTTTAAATAATTTATTTTTGAAATGGAATGTATACATAAATATACATTTGTAGAAAAAAAAAAAAAAGAATAAAACTTTTTTATAAATAAACAAACCAATCTAATGTGTCCCTCTGTGTACCTTTAACTTTGTTATGAATGAAGCAAGTATCACGAACTCATATTATATATTATTTATTTTTAAACAAAATGAAAATTTAAAACTATAATACTAGTTCATATGTAGAAAATTATTTGATAAAATGTTTTCTTTAGGAAATAACAACTCATTTGAACGTTTAACTGCTTTAATCATTGTTTTCAGAAAATTTACGGAAGCAAAAAACTGTACTTTTAAGTTGATTTTTGGTGTAATCATGCTTGTCCATAAGTACACTCTTTCTTTGAGCGCTACAGTGCTCTAGTTCCGAATTCAACCTTCAGCTTGAAATGTAAACGAATTTAAAATAGTTGTTCACAACAGGTTACAGGATGAATATCGTAACTTCTATAATCAGTTGAGCTTGTTTCGAGTTGCTGATAGACAGTGATGAAGATCGACAGACGTTGCCAGTTCTATTATTTCTTATTATATTTTTTCCGTGTCCTTAAAAATATGTGCTTTTTTACGATATTTTCAGCGGCCTATCTACAAGATGGCTAATGTGGCAAAATACCACGGATAACAAACTTCAGTATGCATCCGAAGCGAGCAAACTTTACACTGGAAAAAAAAAAAAAGTGTTGATTTTACAGTATAATACTAGCATCCCCAGCTGCCAGTATTATACCGTATAAAATTAGCAGTAATAAACAGTAAAAAAAGCAGTAATACGCTATCGTAAAATTAACAGTAATACGCTACCGCGCATGCGCGACAGCGTATTACTGCTTATTTTACTGTTTATTACTGTTAATTTTACGGTATAATACTGGCTGCTGGGCTGCCAGTATTATACTGTAAAATCAGCACTTTTTTTTGCAGTGTAATAAATGATAAAGGTTCAAGTTAGAGATAGGGTAACCCGATTTAAACCGCGCCCACCCCGGCCAACCGTTGGCGCTAATTTTTATTTTAAGGTTGGGGTTGAGGATATGGGATTACCCTAATTTTCTTAAGAAAGCTCAGAATATTGTTTCAGATGGAAAACTATATATTTTAATATGAATGACTCTTTACATGTTCATTTTTCAACATAAAAGGTAAAACTGATGATATGCATATGATTACAGACTATTTGTTTCCATAATTACTTTGAATTGCAGATCAATTTTCTTTGATAGCGTGTTTCGGGTCGGGTTTGGATTGGATTATTTCGGGTTTGAGTCGGGTTGCGGGTCGACGACAATTTTTGTTTCTGGTACCGGTTGGGTTCCGACTCAGCGAGAAATTTTTGTCTGTTTAGAGTCGGATTGAGGGTTGACTTTAAATAGAAATTGCGGGTTCGGGTTGGGTATAACCCAGCCCATGTAGGTTCAAGTTCAAACTTTATGACTTTTTTTATCATTTTCATTACGTTTTATTTTCATTTCAGCCATCAAAAATTAGGAAGAACTTCATTATAGCAAAAGATTATACTTCATTGTTTCAAGCTGAATTTCATATAACAAAAGTTTATTATAGCAAAAGGAAATTCTCAGGCAAAACTAGAATATGCTCAGTTTGTACACTGTGAAAAAAAAATCAGAAATGTTTCGTGGTCTGGCAAGGAGGTTTATGAAATTATAATATAACCCCTTCTGAGTTACCCACGATTTTGATTTTTTTTTCTTTCAGAAATCTCAGAAAGCAATAGGTTTTCGAGATTTGAAGAAGCACTTCTGAAAAAAAAATTTCTTTTACTGCCCGTAATTTTCAGAAACATTTCTGAGTATTTTTTGCAGTTTGTTAATCTACATATTCTCAACCCGGTATCACCATGAAATATTGTTTTTCAAATGTTGTCAATTCGCAAGTAAATATCTTCATGTTCAACATACACACATGCTTAATTAGCAGCGTAAAATAAATATAAATTTGTTATTATTTGTTATAAATTATGTTTGCGCAGATGAAAATGTTTACTTGAGAATTGATAGCATCTCCAAAACCGATATTTTGGTGTTTCATGTTGATAAAACTGATTGATACACTTTAAAAACTACTCGGAAACGTTTCCAAAAGTTACGGGCAGCAAAAGTAACTTTTTATTTATAAATGCTTTTTTAAATATCGCAAATCTATGGTTCCTGAAGTTTTTGAAGATAAAAGAACGCTCTTTGGAATCGTGGGCAACTCGGAAGAGTTTTGTATCCAATTTTCGCAAGCCTTCTTACTAGATCAAGAAACATATATCTTTTTTTTTTCTTATCTTTCTTTTCTCAGTTAGGTCCTTTATTTGGGTTTTGGAGAGCCTTGATATTCCTTTTTCATCAGATGGCAGATTGGAGATTTGATTTGTGGTGTCCAATTAATCGGCTTGGAAAAGGAAATTTCTTAGTAATTCTACAATCTACAATATTTATCATCGAAGAGTAAAAATCGCCCCAAGCAAAATATTTGTTTATATAATGCTTTTAAAAGTAAAATAGTAATACTATTAGAAATAAATATAGTGATAATTTTAGAAATAATAGTCGTAGTTATTACTGCTCACAGCAGTAATCCCCAGCCTTTATTTAGACATACCCACCTATGTCCTTAAATTCATGAAGCATACAATTCTTATTGAGCAGTAAACGCTTATTTGCAAAGAGGAAGCCTAAAATGCTACAAACTTGGCCTAAACACGTTTTCAAAGAAGGCAGTCTACATTAAGAAAAAGGAAAAAAGGATAAGAAAAGAAATTACAGTTCAAGTATTGACGAATAAATAAATTATTTTAAAAGTTAATAATATGAAATGATATGAGAGCCAACAAATGATGTTTTAAATCATATAAAAAGAAAGCGTAAATGCTCATAATCATTGTTTGAATATTTTCAAACAATTCCTCTTTTGAGCCATTTTACCTAATTATGAAACATTTTATCTCCATATTTATCTTCACAAAATTGCTTGAAGAGACGTTTATATGTCGCATTAGCTTTGATAAGGTTTGCACATTTCATAATTAATTCCTCTTCAAAAACAGGTGCATTCTCTTTATAGATCCCGAAAGAGTAATTATGGATTCTCATCTTTCAAGAATTTTACACAGCTACTTGCTTCCCCATGATAGCTATTAATAACTATCTTCTAATTGCCTTCCCTAACAAATCAAAATTTCTCTACCCTTTGGGGCGTAGGCCTGGTGTTGTCAGGTGTCCCGATTTACACGGGACGTCCCAATTTTCAGAGGTTTCAAGACCCATTCCGCAGAATGACTGAGTGGGACATTAAATGTTCCGATTTTTCGTCATGCACAAGTTCTTAATTCTTTTTTTTCGTACCATGCTTGTGATTAGTTTGCATCAAATATAACTTTATATTTTGAGTGTCATTGATGATAATATTTATAAATTCATTTATTATAATATTTTTATTATTTTTATATATTGTTGATTAATGGAGTAGAGCGAACAAATAATTTTTAAATAATAGGTTTGATTTTTTGCCACGTTGGACACTTCCGTGATATTGTCTTAAAAATTTGTGAATGTTGATTTTTTAACATATTTCAAGGGTGGTATGGTCCTAAATGTAATATTGGGCAAGTTCAATTTACGAACATGTCCCATATTGATTGTACCACAACTGTTGCTAATTAATCCAAAGATTATTAGTGTAGAATTAACTACATGTCCCTTAGGAATTGTGTAAATCTCATACATTTAATGCAATGATGGAAAACTGCTTTGTCCCGATTTACAGTTCGTCGATGTCCCGCTTATCTTATCTGCTTGTCTGCTATTTACGATAGTAGACCTGGACACACTGCGTAGGTCCCATGTTGGAAACCGCTGGTTTATAGCAACAGACGGTGTAGTCCTGTTATTTGAAAATTACCACACCTAATGAATGATGGCTGAGCTTTTCCTTGAGAACCAGGGGTAGACATAAATTAGTCGTGCATGCGTATGCCGGCAATGGAATTGAATTGTCGACCGTCTTTTGGTGCGTGGGGGTAGTTCCGTTACACGAGAATGTCTTCTTCGGTCTGCGAACGAAGCGTGTAGAATAAAAGAGAGAGGGGAGAAGGGGAGGTGCAGGGTCGATCGTCCTTACCATCCCGGGCCGCGGAAGAAGGAAGAACATCAGATCACAAGAAGCTGAGGATCCAACGGACGCAGACGACCTTCACTCCTTCTGCTCACGTGAGTTTTGGTTTTGTTTTATCCTTCAGATGTTACGGTTATGGATTTCTTTTGAAGCCGGGTGTGTTTCATCTTTTTCCACGACTTGGACTTATACTTATCCCTTAACGTATTTCGTTGTTTGGCAATACAGATTAGAAATACTTAAATTTAAAGAGAGATAAAAAATAGGAAATACGTTTGCAACGGTATTTTTGTAGGAAGCACATAAACAAAAAAAAAACATATCATTAAATACAGACATACCAGGAAATGATATTAAAGGCTTTTTTTGCAGTTCTGATATTTTGCTATGTTCCAGGATTTTAGCGCACATTAAAATATGTTGAATGAAAAATTTCCGAGAAATAAGAGGGGGGATAGATTTTATTATTACTATTATTATTAGATGTTAGAAGGGGATATTTTTTAGAGGAACATTATTTTAAGGAGATCTTCTTTTAGACGTTGCAGTTATAGATTTGTTTTCAAACTCTGTGTGTGTTCATCTTTTACCATGGCTTGTACTTATTTCCTAAAATATTTTATCAGGCAATATGGATAGACTTAACCCTTTCGTTTTCGGCTTGTTTTCTTTGGGAGGGGTGGGCGGAGAGTTACTTTTAGGTTAAAAAAATTTAAAGTTGCTATCCAAATGGCAAAAATTAAGGTTTACTGAAGTTTAACTAATATAGTTATTTTGCGTATTATCAATAGGACATATATCTAAGAAAGAAGACTTTTGAAAAATATTCTATAACAAAAGGATTAAATAGAAAATAAAACATTCCGGTATTTCTTATTTTCTTTTATCATAAATTATTGGTTTTGACAAGTAGCTTATTTTTAAACTTAAAAAATGAAATAAAAGAATCATCAACGGTGTAAAGAGATTTAAGCTAACCTTTTTTTAAAAAAATTACTAAATGTTGAAGCATAAATGAAGTAATAATGGTAAATGTATAGCCATATATTATCATTATTACAAGCAAAAAATAACAAAAATAATTGTTAAGGCAAAATAATAGTCAATGTAAAGATACGTCCTATTATTGACAGGCCCGAACGGCCTAAATAAATAATAAAAAAAGTATATATATATATATATATATATATATATATATATATATATATTCTTCATATAACTTTATTCTTTCTCATTTTGAGAATCTCACATTTTTGGATATATTTCTTTGTATTTTATTATAATTATTGGTTCTTAATTGTCGATTATTTATGTTATTTGATGGTTATTATTCACAAATGTTTTATTATATATATATATATAGGAATATGGTTGAAATAGTATATATGTCGGAAATCGGATCTCCCCCCTTTTTTTTTACTATACAAAAGACCTGCATGAATTCATAAAGGAATTATTTACAATAATGGTATTTTTCTCTGTTCGAGGTTTTTAGTGTACATTAAAATATATTGAATGAAAAATTTTCATATATTAGAGAGGAATAGGAAATTTTGTTTTTAAATATTAGAAGGCTTAAAATAATATTGTTTTAAGGAACATTATTTTAAGGTGCTCTTTCTTCAGACATTACGTTTATAGATTTCTTTTCAAGCTGGTTGTGTGTTCATCTTCTTTCATGACTTGGACGAAATTCCCTAAAATATTTTCTTATTTAGGCAATATGGATTAGAAATACTTGACTTTAATAACAGAAAATAATTATACTTATGCCGGAATTACAATTGTCTTTAAAATATTTCTTATCAAAAGGTGTTAAACAACAGTATTAAAGGCTTTACTTGCAGTACTGATATTTTACTCGGTTAGAGGATTTTAGTGTATATTCAAATGTTTGGAATGAAAGTTTTCCGAGAAATAGGGAAGAAATATACATTTTCTTCCCTTTTCTTTTCTGTTTAGAGAAATGTCAGAAGGGAAAAAGTTTAGAGGAATATTATTTTATAGAAAAGAAAGCTTTTCTTGAGGGCCATGACGAATATTAACGGTATTCCGTTTGGCAAACTGGGTTGATTTTATAGGAATACATAATCAAAAAGCCTGCCTTTATAATTTAAACAATTTCTCCATACTTTACCATCCTTCCTGATTGTATAATATTATTTGTTGTCTTTTCTAAGTTGCCCCAGTATCTCAAAAATTTGAAAATTTGAAGATTCCGATTTTGATATTTTTATACGAAATTTGTCAACACATCCTACAATATATTACATCAAAATTTCAAAATCATATCTGGGTCTGGTTAGAATGCCATATTACTCATGGGTACATATAATTCAAAATCAAAATATAACACATCAATCTTTCATAATCATATTTCTATTAGAAGGTCAAGCATAGCTGTTTTTACAAATATTTGAAAACTTTTTTCCGTGTTAAATGAAATTCCTCAACGTATTTATTTTATTTAGTGTTTATTTATATTTTTGTTATTTTCAAATTGCTAAAGTTTTGACAAATGTTTGTAAAATTATTTAAGAAAAAGAAACTGTATATTACATGTAGGAAAAATTTTATATTACATGTAGGAAATTTAAGAATTTTGAAAATTAATTTAAATAAATGTTTTGCGTGATTGTTTATTATTTTTTTTTCATATTTTTTCATAAACAATTTAGTTTTAAAATATTTTTTTAAGGAAAAGATTAAGCAAAAAGGGATTCTTAAATTGATTTTGATAACATAATGATAACATAAAAACAGTGAAAGCACAAAAAGTGAAAAAAAAAGTAAAATGAAAGTTCCAATTTAAATTTGACTTTCTAAAATTTTTCAAAATAATAATTAAAAAGAATGTTGCATTTAATTAAGTTCTTTTAACATTTTTTTAATAATAAGCAAAATATACGAAAAAGTTATATTGACTTTATTTATTTATTTATTTATTTACAGTGAGTCCTTGTAATTATGTTTATGTAGTAAATCTTTTTAACATTTTACTTCTTATATAATTCACAAATTACCTTTGAATATGTATTTTTTCACGTGGAAGCTATCAAAGGAATTTGAGAAAATTAAGATTGGTTTATAAAAGCATGCTATTAATTAATAAAATCAATGATATTGATTGTGAGATAGCAAAATACGAATATATAGTTTATTAGGCTAATTCAATAAATTATCATCCAAGTAATTAAATTCAATTTTATCGCTATTTATCTGAAAATAAATAAAATTTGATGATTATTTTTTATTTGTTAAAAGTTAATAATAATAATAATAATAATAATAATAATAATAATAATAATAACAAGAACAATGATAATTATAATAAATGAAATACATTATTAATTATTTAACTTTATTTATGAGACGAGTGGCAGTTGAGAGCAGTGTTTTATCAATACTAAAGTTATTTTTCTTTATCAATTAACATAAATTTTATGAATTCTTGATATAATTCAAAAAACTAAATTGTTATTCTTGAGTATAAATATCAATTTCTTAGTGACATGAAGTATTAAAATACAGTAACGTATAGTAATAATTTTTAAACTATCATTGAAAAAAACATATTTAACGGAATGTGAGATAATTATAGCTGCATTAATTATATATTTCTGCTGTAGCGTGTCTAAGCGGAACAAACTACTGAAAATAGGTCTTTTTTATGGATCATTTTTAAAGAAGTCTTCTGAACCGATATTTTTATGGGTCTTAAATCTTGCTTTTCGCATTATTTAGCATCATCTTAGCATAGTTTTGGAAATAGATGTCAACTTAAAATTTTAATGGGATAAGTTAGAATAAATATCCATTTATGTATTATTTTCTGGCATTTTTCAACCTCTTCTTTTCTGTTATTTTTCTTTTGACGTGAAAGATCGTAAAAGGATATAATGTGTCGACAAGAAATGACGTAATGCTGAAGAATTTTTTTTTAAATGAACTGAAATACATTTATTGTGCAATCCATTTTTAATACTTTTGTTTCTGCACGAAATTTTCAATCGCCACTGAACAATTAATTGTCTAATTGCTTTAAATGTTTCCTAAATCGCCGATTTTTTTATTTATTTATTCATTTAAACTCTGGGAAATTGCATTCTGTATTATGTTAATCGTCATAATTTTATATGTACACTGTTAAAAATTTGCTGCAAACTGTCCAGTCATTTGACCGTTTTTACAGAAAACGGTTACATAACCATAATTTTGCACTACTTTGACCATATTATTGCCCATATTATGGTCGTCAGAATAGAGTTAAATTATGGTTATGTAACAATTTTTTGCAAAAACGGTCAAATGGCTGGACAGTTTGCTGCAAATTTTTAACAGTGTAGTACAACAGAAAATTTATACATGCCTTAATTAATTTACCACAAAATTTACTGTAATGCATATGTATTTAGATAACGATTATTAAATTTTCTATGTAATGAAAATAAATAGGTTGCTTTTCTGTATCTGAAAATTCGTTGTATTTATTTATTTTGAAAAAATAAACATGCCAGTAAAATCCACTGAACTTTCCACCTTCCGTGACTTTTTGAATGCAATCCTAAATCCATATTTATTTTCGTGATGCATTTACAAAGATGCATTTGAATATTTAATGATCTAAATTACTAAAAATAAAATGAGCTTAACGTGAAAAAAAAAATGTACAAACACCACAAAAATTTTGCAGATTTTCTTTTAAATAAAAAGCTACATGTTATATACAAACTAACATTTAATAATTTTGACATTTCACTTGCTTAGTTTAAAGTCAACTAAGGTTCTTAAATTCTTATAAATGGTTTATTTTTATGATAATCATTGAAATTATTTTTAATTACATTCTTTGGATAAAAAATTTACGATTTTTTGAGTCAGCCTTTAACAACTTGCATTGTATTAAATTTGCACACATCACTATTACTCCCTTTATGATTACGCTAAAGCTGTCCTACATCAGTCGTATTCTTGGTAAAAACAAACATCACCACGTTACTAATCAAATTCTTAATAAATAAAATACATATTTTTATTTAATTCAGCAATATAGCTGTTGTTTCAGCTAGTGATGAGCATAACGATTGTTTTGATTATTCGAATGAATCATTCGGGCATGCGCAAAAGCATATCTGTCAAACTTCTTTTTTTTTTTTTATTCAATTACAACCAGAAATTTTGAAAAAAAAAAAAAAAAAAAAAAAAAGATTTAGATTTTAACGAAACACATTTCTTAATTTTATCTGGAGTCTAATCTAATTCTAATTAAAATCACAAACTTTTTTTTTCAAAATTTCTGGTAGTAATTGAATAATAATAATAATAATAATAATAAAGAAGTTTGACAGATATGCTTCTGCGCATGCTCGAATAATTCATTCGAATAATCAAAATAATCGTTATGCCCATCACTAGGACCTGGCCCGGATAATGCGTAAGTACCCATCACCCTACTAGGCGAAAAAGATGTCCAATAAAAAGAATTAAAAAGTATCCATTTTTATTTAAGGCATTCCATATAAATTAACAAACATGATTAATTTACACAAATTAAATTAACTTAATTTATATACAGAGAGTTTACCTGAATTTTATTTAAAATAACGCTGTGGATGTAGCAGCATTTGGGATTTTAATTCTAGAACCTATGACTTGGAACTGGAATACCGCGCCGTAATGTTTCTTTTGCGCTTTATACACATAGAATTTACCTGAATTTTATTTAAAGTACACTGTGGTGTGGATGTAGCAGCCTTTGGGATTTTAATTTTGGAACCTATGGCTTGGAACTGGAATGCCGCGCCGTAATGTTGCTTTTGCGCCATGAGAGCACGCTCGTCCTTTTTCTCTCACGGTTGTTCATTTTTCAAAATCCTTTTAGTGTTTTTCTAGTTTGCATGGTAATTTTTCCTGACTTGTTATCGCTATATAAAGCTTTTTCACTGATACAGATGAATTCAGCCCTAAAGGAAGTAACTGGAAAAAGAGTTAAATCCCTAATAAGCTTCTTAATTTACATTTATTTTCTGTATTTTTCACAAAAAAGACGTTATGCTGAAAATTGTGAAGCCAGGAATAAAATGTAAGTTGTAGTTTCATATCTATTATAATAAAATTCCAAATGTCGGTCGCACTTCCCAAAAAATAACCGTGAAAATGCAAGATATACCGACATTGGGTGTCCTGTTAAAATTTAGTTTTTGATATAAATTAAAAATATACTAGATGGTAACCGTCAAAACTTGACGGAAAAAATTACAATAACAATATTAGTAAAATAAGCTTCTTTATTACATAAGTAGGGGTGCTTATGAAACAATCTTTCAAATAATTTATTTTAAAACAAATTCCCCCAGTGAATTACGTTATTATTTCCGATGCAAACTCCAAACAAACAATCCGTAAACAAAATGGAAATCAGTTTGACATTACCACCCTATTCCTCACGGCAAGAAAGAAAATTTCCTGAACCTATGAAGTATCATACAAATAGCATATCCCTACGTTCATCTCATATTCAGTCAATAAAAGAACATATTAAATAAGGCACACATCCCCCCCCCCCTCTGTGATAATGCAGCCGAATGAGCTCCTATGCGCATGTGCATTGCATCTCCCCAAACGCACCGTCGAAATTCAACGTTAAAAAAAGTTTAAAATGTTTTGATCAAAATTTTTAAAATGTCTTCTTTAATCATTGTTCGTTTCAAATCCATATCTTCTGAAACACATACATTGTTTTAAGCTAATCAATTTTTATGTAAAGATGAAGAATTTTTTTTACAATAATAAATCAATCTACAGATAAAAGAGATTTTTAATGTTTTCAAGTGTAATTTATTTGTATGGTTTCTTCATTCTCTTATATAATCAGGATGATTATTCCTTTTCCATAATTAAGAGAAATAATGTAAATAAATAAATATCCAAGATTATTTTTGATTCTGTTTTCATTAATATATTGTAAATTTTATTGTTAAAAGTTACTGATAAATGATACTTTGGTAAATGGGGCTTTTCTTAATTATTTATTATTATTATTATTATTATTCTTTTTTTGAGATTTAATGGCAACATTCTTCCGTTTGTTTATTGGGCGCTACTGTTTGGCGAATTATTTGAGGTACTTTTCGGTTATCAGGGCGCCAATGAAGTATATATATATATATATATATATATATATATAATGTATATAGTTTTGTTTTTTGTTTTTCTAGTATTGAATTTATGTGGTTTATAGATTTTGGTTGGCTTTTGTGATAATGATTCTGCAAGTAATTTTCCATTGGAGTTTATTATTATGTATATATATATATATATATATATATATATATATATATATATATATATGTATGTATGTATATATATATATATATATATTACTGGCGCCGGCTAACCGAAAAGTACCTAATTTACATATAGTTTTTTTTCTTAATGGGACGACGGGATAATGCACGGAATTTCGACAGGATAATGAATATTTTTGATGGTACCAGAATATTTTTCTGCATTTTATAGTTATATTAAGAAATACATATTTTTATGATTTGCTGAATCACTTATTTGTTTACTTATTCATGCATTGTATTATTGAAGGTTATTAGTTCTCTTATTCGTTTAAATATACCATACTTATATAAAAATAGCGTGTGTTTTCTGTGGTGTTTCGCATAAACGTTGTAAAATTCAGGTTATTAGATTTTATCCAACTTTGCTGTCATAACAGCTGATGAAGCAGCCCTTTTCGGCGATTTTTTTGTTACCTGTAAAATGTTTGTTTTTGGTATAGCCCGAACTAAGAAAAAATTGAGTACTTTTCCATTATACGGACACCATTGTCGCCAAGCATATATTTACATGTATGGCATGGTGTCGGTATAACGGAAAAGAACCAAAATTTGTGATCGATCAAATAATTGAATTTCGTTAAACATTAAATTTTCTGGTACTTTTCTATTATCCGGTCGACCACTTTTCATAACAAAAAACTATCGCCAAACTGTAAAATTAAACGCCAAAAATGCAGTCCGATTTATTTGATGTCAGAAGCAATATACGTGTTTGTTACATCATCAAGTGGTTTTTAATTCGAGATTTGCGTCTATTTTCCTTATGTTTTACTGAATTATTAGTTATTTCATTAATTAAAATAACAATTGTGTCCTTAAATTCATGTATTTTATTTATTTATTTATTTTGATATTTCAATGGCAACGTTCTCCCGTTTATTTGGCGTTACAGTTTGGCGATAGTTTTTTGTTATGAAAAGTGGTTGACGGGATAATAGAGAAGTACCAATTTTCTTATTACTTACCCATCATACGTAGTATAGGGTAAGTCTTGTAATCGTTTTGAAAATCGAAAAATTTTTTTTGACGGATTTACACGTTTCAGACACTGGAGATTCCAAAAAACATATTTTTAGAAAAAAAAATTTGCCGTCCGTCTGTGTGTCTGTGTGTCTGTAAACGCTCTATCTCCCGAAAAAATTGAGATAGACACTTGCAATTTGGTATGTACTTAGTATGTAATAATGGGAAGAAGCCTATTTCATTTCAATAACCTCGATTAACCGGAACTATTTTTTTCGGACTCTCGAAATATTCGTTCTGATAAAAGGTATATAAAAATTTTCGAAATTGTTTATTTTAAGAAATGAATATAAAAGACAATAAAAAAACATAAATTTTGCATAAAGCATGAAGTCGATCGGATAATTAGTTGCTGAGATATTTGTAATCCTATTTTCCACACTCTTCGATTTTTCATGACCCTGTATTTCATCCAAATTTCACTTCAAAGATATATTTTAATTGGAAATTTGACGCTTAATCAGATGCAATAAACCGCTAGTTAATAGGATTCAGTAATCGTTAATAGAATTCAGTAATCGAGCCTATAAAGTTATGACGTCATCAAGCCACGATTTTATTTGATTTGCTATGCATTTTATAAGTAGTTTACACATTTTTGTTTTAATATTTTACATTATGCATATCCATGATGGGTAAGTATACGGTGGCCCCCAACGACTAGTTTTTAATCTGAGAAAGAAACAATAATCATGGATTTAATTAATTTTGCAATATGCGGTGCAACCAAAATAATTTTGATTAAATCCGTACATATATCGCAGACGCACCTGGGTTATTTTTTGGCGCCTAAATGACGATTTTTGCTTTGTATGGCAACCTGGTGTTTTATAATAAATTTGAATATGTGTGTAAGTAAATAAAATAAAATAGGTTCTTTTATGTTAGCTGGGCGTCAAGGATAACTCTCCAAATCTTGTTTCAATTGGAATCATTTAAATTGCAACATTTTACGTGAGATTTGTTATTCATATTGATATGTTTACGTTTATATATTTTATTATGATTATATTCTAGCTAATTAAGTTTTTTTTAAAGATTTTATACTACAATGTTAAAATATTACCTAGTTGATATTAGCTAATGTCAAAAGATTGTCGAACCACAGAGTTCAGAGAATAAACTCTATGCCCTCAAAAGTGGGAGTTGCCGTCTTTATGACGTCATAAGCAGAAGTAAATGTTTAATTGAAAATTACAGCTAATTAATTAAATTTTCGAACAAACGAATGGACGATAACAAATCTGTATCCAAATATCTTTCATTTAAAAAAAGAATGGTGTAATTTGATGCAGTAGTTTGTGCTGACGGATTGTCGAAAGAAATGGCTTAGCGTTTTAAATATATAGATATATATTGTCAGTATTTTTAAAAAATAATATTTTTCTGCTTCAATTTCTACAAAAAAAAAAAAAAAAAAAAAAAAAAAAAAAAATGAAAAATGAAAAATGTATGATAGCAATTGCATTTTTTAGTTGAAAAATAATGCATAACGCATTATACTTTACATTTAATAACAATAGAAAGTTTTAATATAGTTTCTGTTAATAAGTATCACTTAACAACAAATGTAAATGTTATATGAAACCCAAAAGTAATAAGAATATAACCCTAATAATATTATAGATGTGGAAGTGTGTGTGAATGTTTGAATGAAGCCAGATTCAAAAGGGATGATTTAACACCTTTGCATTTTTCCATATATGTGGATTATAATCTAAAAAAAGTTTTATGCCATCTTTTACATTACCTTACATTTTTCCTTTAAAATTTAGCCCTTTTACTTACCCATCATACCTAGTATAGGGTAAGTCTTGTAATCGTTTTGAAAATCGAAAAAAAAATTTTTGACGGATTTACACGTTTCAGACACTGGAGATTCCGAAAAACATATTTTTAGAAAAAAAAAATTGCCGTCCGTCTGTGTGCCTGTGTGTCTGTAAACGCTCTATCTCCCGAACAAATTGAGATAGAGACTTGAAATTTGGTATGTACTTAGTATGTAATAATGGGAAGAAGCCTATTGAATTTCAGTAACCTCGATTATCCGGAACTATTTTTTTCGGACTCTCTAAATATTCGTTCTGATGATAAAAAGTATATAAAAATTTTCGAAATTGTTTATTTTAAGGAGTGAATATAAAAGACAATAAAAAAAACATAAATTTTACATAAAGCATACCAAATTTTCAAAACCCGGAATGATAATTTTTCCACAATAATTAATTTCCATTTGAAACATTTACGCGTTAATAATGAAAATTAAATGAAAAAATTAAAAAGCAAGTGAGCCAAAGTCATATTTGATTTTTTTTTTTTTTTTTTTTTTTTTTTTTTTTTACATACAGACGAGGATTTCTGTCAAAAATGAAAAAAATGTCACACTTTTTTTTTTTTAACGTTAGTTTCATCTTTCAAAATTATTGATCGACTTTAAAAAGGTTCATGAAAATGTATTAAAAAAAGCAAATTCAATTAAAAAGCAATCAATTAAAAAGCAAATCCATCTATGCTGAGTAGGTTTATGATTAACCTTACAGTATGTTTAGTATTTGTTAATTTAGTTTATAATTATTATTATTTTCGTTCTAGTGCAGTTTATTGCATATGGTTAATTGTTTTTTAATGCTAAGTTAAATTAATCTTTTGCTACATTTGATTAGTAGTCAAAACTAATGAATTATATGTTTGAAGGTCATCTAATGATTATACATGGTAAAAACAATTTATTACTACTAGTAAGGATTACTGCCGTTATTAATTACTAATTTATGCTTGGTAAGGTGATTAGTATAGTTAATCACTGCAGAAGGAACGTTTAAAAGTCGTAGAGCTTTATCTATATTTTAGTTTTTGTGTTTATTTTTTGTTCAAGAATCTGTGTGAACCTTCCGGCATTTTTCCACATTTTTTATTATAATAAATCCACACTTCTTAAAATTGCGCAAAAGGACATAAATGTGAAAAACTCATTGTTATTAGTATTTTCAGTTAGAGTATTGCTTTTCTGTCTCAATTTTTATTAAAAGGAAGAAGTACAATAAAATCGAATTACTTGAACCCAAAAAGTGATAATTTTTTTTTTTTTTTTTTTTTTTACCAAATTACAGCCTAAAAACACTAATTTTGCTGATAACCGAACCTTTTACTATTTTTTTTTATATATATATAATTTTCTAAGATTTTTAGCCTACTTCAAATCACGATTTGATTTTTTTACCTATATGTAACAATGGGGAATGCCTCTACTAACTACGCTCACCAACCCCTGTTCAGACCCCGCAGACTCTAAAAATCGGTTAATTTGTGTTAAGAAGAATTCCCGATTACGAAGATTGAATGATATTATCACGACCAATGGCTGTTTTCTGTAATCGGGTTGCCATTCATTTCCCTTAATGGGGGATTTTTCTTTTCCCAAGGCAACATCTACCACTGTCGCGACAGCTGACACTGTTTTTGTGATTGATTAAGTAAGATGAATTACACATTTGAAAATCAGCTTGTACAAAAGGGTTGAGTAACAAGTAATATATATATATTTTTAAGTCAATTCCTACTTTTTAATCATAAATATATAAAATAAACCCGTACAGCATTAATGTCCCACATTATCTTTATTGAACGTTATTTTATAATCATCGTTGCGGTATTTTATTTTTTGTTGGCATCATTAATTTGAGATAAATCTTTCATTTCATTTATGAAAACAATGGGAGAAATTTTTTTCTCCCATATAAAAATTAAAATTAATTAATTAAATTTAATTAATGAATTAATATTTGAAAAAACTGTATTAACATTAATTGTCATCCAGTACAAGTTTTAAAAAATTTATTTGAACTTGAATGGATGAATAGAAAATATTTTATTAACGATTGAAAATTCCAACAAGATATATATAGAGAGAGAGTGCGAGCTAATAGTAGGAATTTAAAAAATAAGCTCCTTCCGGAATTTTATAACGTTTAGAATAAAATTTAAGAAAATTGTTTTAACTATGACGTCTTAAATATATCGTTTTAAATATGACGTAATTTTTACCATAAACTGCTTTTCGCACGTACTAATTTAACAATTTTAAAGTTTTCTTCCTTTTTCAATATTCACATGTAAATACATATTTTAATTAAAAATACAATGTTTGTAAACGCTTTAAAAATTATTCAAAATGGTTTTTAATATGGCGTTTTAGTTATATAGTTTTAAATTTAATTCGTTTCGCCCGTAAATGTTTAATTATTTTAAAGTTTTTCTTTTTTTTTTTTTTTTTTTTTTTTTTTTTTTTTTTTTTTAATTTACGTTGATATTTTTCAATTTAAAAGGGTTTGTAAATATTATTATTTGGGCTTTTTTAAATCGAGCAACAGTGGGTAAAACCTGACTATTTCAAAATATGAATTAAATCTTTATTCAAATATTGAAATTCTAAATACAAAATTTGAAAAAAAAAAACTTAAAAATTTCCACACTGCACACCACAAACTATGTGCAAATTATTGCACACTGCACACCACAATCTAGTCAAGAACGCGCTTGCGAAAGATGGTTAAATTGTTAAGCATAGTTTTTGATTCTACAAAACATTTTTTAACTGAACTATTTTGACCGATTTTAACATTAAATAGCTCTTAAAATACTACTTCAATTTGAAAAACTATCTGCTTCAGCATGTTTTTCTCATACATATCTCTATAAAACTACCAGTTTTCATGTTTTTATATGCCATAGTTTATTATTATTATTATTATTATTATTATTATGAGCCGAGAAAGTCAAAAGGTCGAATAAATTCAAATACTGCAGCGGAGATGGCAGCAGCATTAGTTACTCTTTTTGAAATAGAGAGATAAATTATTAAAATTTAATAAAATATTGAAAAAACAAAACAAACCTTTTTACCAGTGTCGGTTGAGTAATTTTCTTTTTTGTATTTCAACATTTATAGTGCAAAGTATGCATAAACTTTCTTATTTGAAAAAAAAAAAAAAATGTAAATAAAAATCTGCTTATTTTCTACTTAAGAGAGACATTTTATAATTTTGGGGGATTTTTGGGTTTCAGATTGGCAAGTAAATTTCTGTGAATAACGACTAAACCATTTAATAAAGAAAAAAATAAATTTAATAAAAGAAAATAATAATGATTAAAAATATCTTTTACAGAGAAATTTTAATATACTTAATAAAATATGTGGCTAGTGGTTATTTAGACTCAGCCCAGAAGCGGGTCCAAGAAACCCCATTTTTAGTTTACTGTCCATTACTTATAAATTTACATTGTTAAGTACTTTTATATCTTAACATTTTCTGTATTTTCTTAAAGACGTATCTCAGATGCTAGCTGAGCTATTCACTAAAGATAATGGTTAGAAACACGTGAATGCTCTTAACAGAGTTGATCCAAGACTGATTATTTATTTATTTACTTTAATTTTTATTTATTTATTTATTTATTATTTATTTATTTATTTATTTTGAGTCCAAGTAACACCCCAGGATCTAAGTAACCTGATTTTACGGTAATTAAAGATAAGTTAAATAATAAAATAATATTTGATGTTATTCGGTTAAAATATACTATGAGTAATGGTATTGTACCTTTACTGTCAATTACAATTTGTTAATTAATATTAATTTTAGCACGATGTAGTACCATTTGGAGCCAGACGTAAATTTTGGCACGAAATCTAAATTGGTATGGGGGTTATTGAAAATTGTTTACATTCTCCATTGACAATATGACATGTAAGATTTAGACATTTTGCTTTATATTCTTTCAATCTTTTTCCGTATCTCATAGAAAATTTTTGAAGTCGTTCAGCGCACATAGTAGAAACATTTCTTGGATACATTTTACCCAAAACCGTGGATCAGACAGTCAATGATCACAATTTTTTTTTAACGCTAATTAACTATAAATCGCCAGATAACTATATTTTAATTATGTTTTTACGGGCGTATAATTGAGACTGCGCAAATAAATAAATAAATAAATATAAAAAAATAAATAAATAAAGAGGTATACCCACATTTAAAAAAAAAAAATTCTGTTTTTTTTTTTTTTTTTTTTTTTTTGAGTGTGCGCTTAAGGAGACCTTTGTTGTTTAGAAGCTTTAAGGCAGAAAAAAAAAGTTGCACGGAGAGAGCCATGTCAGTTAAAACATTCTTTGTTTTTGATAATGTTATATGATATTCAGATTTTCATATTAAACTTAGTAAATGTTAAACTTTAATATATATATATATATATTTCTTTTTTTCGCACTCTGCAAGTTGAATTTTTGTTTCTTCCACATTTCTTTATTTATTTTCCTCACTTATCTCATTTTGACAATCTTACATTTTTGGATATATGTAATATGCATTTGTATTGTATTATAATTATCGGTTCATATAGCGTCCATTTTTTATGTGATTTAATGGTTATTATACATAAAAGTTTTATTATATATATATATATATTACATTCTTATTTAATCTGTTTCGTTGGTAGAAATTTTGATTAATATCTTATGAAACTTTTATTTTTAATTAAATAAATCAACACTATAAAATATAATTACTTTAAAATGCTTATAGTTTTATAGGCTACTTTTTCAATTACTTGAATAAATGATACAGAAAAATGAAACATCAGATTAATATTGGGCTTAATTAGAGCAAGTAGAAATGTAAAGACAGAATTTAATCGAATCAAACAAGTTTCACTATAATTTATTTGAGGATATAATACCGAAGAAGTGCATATTAAGTTATACAACATTTTTTAAGCCAATCACTTGAGACATAAAATATTAGCATCTTTTGTAAAAGTGATCCTAAATGTATCAGCCGAAAAGTTTATTAGTGTTCCTTCAGTTTTTTTAAACCAGCTAATTACGCCACTAAAACATACGGTTACACTTAGATTGTATAATTATAAATTCGGCTCAGGCCTATTTACTCAAACAGAAATCAATTACATTTTACTTATGTTAGTGGAATATTGCCCTTAAGAAAGTGTTTCACTATATAAGTTTTCAGTTGCTTTTTGTAATAATTTTCACCTTCTGCACATACATTGGATTTTTTCTCCACATATCTTTAAGTATTTTTTCTCACTTATTTTAATTTTGAGAATCTTACATTTTTGGATACATATATGTATTATATTATAATTATCGGTTTATCTATTGTCGATTATTTATGTGATTTAATGGTTATTATTAACAAAAGTTTTATTATATATAGCGGATGAACTAAAAGTTCGTTAAAACTTTAAAAATTCATAAAAAGGTAAGAAATTATGATAAAGAAGGGCGGTTTGCAAGAAAGGGCTCACAAGGTAGTCGGATTTTTTTAGCAGAAAAAAAAAAGTTAAAAATGTCATTGGTAGAGGGCGCTGACTACCCGAAACACAATGAACAGTATACAGTACACTCCATCTATTTATTCTTGCAATGGCAATTGTTCAACATGACCTCCAGACCACCTTCTTCGTCTTCAGTCAGTCCTTTCGCCGAGCGAAATTTTCGCAACGCAACAATTGCTGACTCTCCGTTCAAATAGAACAACTTCACTAACAACGCTCGATCGGGTAATGATAACATTCTGAAAGAGAATGAGAAATCCTCGTGTATCCATCTACAGGTAACTTTTTTAATTAAAAATTTTTGTGCTGCTAAAAAGAAAAAAAAATCCGATTATTTTGTGAGCCCTTTCTTGCAAACCGCACTTCTTTATCATAATTTCTTCCTTTTTCATGAATTTTTTAAGTTTTAACGAACTTTTGGTTCACCCAGTATATTTACGCGTGTGTGTATATATATATAATTCATAATCTTCGACACTTTTTATGTCTTGGAATGCATATACTTTAATTAAAAGCAATTAGAATTTTTTTCTTTGTTGTTGTTGTTAAAAGTCATTTCGAAACATGCCCATGCATCAATACTCAAAATATTTTTAATTTGACAGAGAAATCCTGATTTATCAACATATTTAAGACGCTTTGGTATATTTTGAATCTAAATTTGTAACACATCTAATTGTACAATTTCTATATTTGAAATAAAGTTGAAAGTACACTGTTAAAAATTTGCAGCAAACTGTCCAGTCATTTGACCGTTTTTGTAGAAAACGGTTACATTACCGTAATTTAACTATATTCTGACCGTATTATTGCTCATTTTATGGTCAGACTATAGTTAAATTACGGTAATGTAACCGTTTTCTACAAAAACGGTCAAATGACTGGACAGTTTGCTGCAAATTTTTAACAGTGTAAAAATACTAAAGTTCGAATATTTTTTTGAAAAAAAAAAAAAAATGCATGTGTATTTATGCAATATTTTTTCTTGTATGTGGAGGGGGGAAGAGAGATGAAACACTAAACAAGTTTAGATTGAAAAAAGATTTTTAAAATATCGATACTACTGATAATCTGCGAAAATTTCCTCTAAAAAGATTAAATAATGCAAAAGAAATCTTGTGCGCAGTTTTAGACGAGCTTATTTTGGAATAATTAACTTTAAAATACTTTTTTTTAAATCATTATTTGCAGAGAGACCTGTTGCTTTTTAAGCATAAATAGTGTAGAGCTTTTCATGTGGAATTTTTGAAAGCTCAATATATATATATATATATATATATATATATATATATATATATATATATATATTCTTTTCTTCAAAAAACCGTTTTTTTTTTTTTAGGAGTCATAATTATATGACCTCTTAATTAATATTCTTGGGTTCCGTGTTCGCTTTCTAAATTCAGAAATATGATCAATAATATGAAAAACTATGATCTTGAAAAGAAAGAAATATAACGATTTTTATGCAGGATAGTTTAAAGCTCAGAAAAAGTTATAGAGATTTTTATGCAGAATATTTTAAGACTCAGAAAATATTATTTTTACGCATATATTATTATTTTTTTTTAAATATCGATTTTTTTTAAGGTTTACAATTATATGACCTCTTAATCAATATTCTTGAGTTCCGTGTTCTCATTCTACTATACTCAGAAATATGATCAGTAATATAAAAAAAAAAAACTATAACCTTGAAAAGAAATTCTTTGTATAGATTTATTAATAAGACATGCATCATTTAACACATTCATACTATTTTACTGTTACGTGAACTTCAGAGATGAAGTTCACTTCGTTACACATCGATTCATTCTTGTTAGAAAAAAATAGCCACGTTGTTTCTCGTACAAATGGCTATGGTAATAAAATCGTGTAACCTTAACGAAGCCACACGAGCAGATAGAAATTCGTTAAAAAAAATAATAATCTGATCGCATTTTAAGCAAAAAGAAATCTTGAAGATTTTTAAGAAAGTAAAAGTTTTAAGATGTGTTAATCGAAAAAAAAAAATACACACACACACACATACAGTGTCTCACATAAGTGATGGGACACTTGTGCTTTACAAAAGGAAACTAATCAAATAAATTAAAAAAACATGTACACATTTTTTTTGTGGGTGTGTTTCATACTTAAATTTAGTAAAGATTATTACATAACATACATTTTGTCAAAATATTAAAATATTAATTTAATAAAAATACAAATGTTTAGAACGGAGCAAAAAATAGCTCACATAAGTGATGGGACACCATTATATATGCAACAAAAATCGTCTGAAATAAGCAATAAAAATATTTTTTGGGGTTTTATTTTTACTTAAAAGCAATTGGCAATAATTTATAAAATCGTCTGCAGTATTTCTTTCCAGTTTGTTTTGGAATTTTTGTGTTTTTTAGCTCTGTGTAGTCATGAATGCTAAACGAAAAGAAACTTCGCCTGAAATTCGAAAATTAGTTATTAATTTGCATATTGAACGTGGAAAATCTATTAGAAAAACTGCTGAAACAGTTAACTTGAGTCGTTCAACAGTTTTCAATATCATTAAACGATATAAAAAGAATCATATGATTCAGGATAAAAGAAGACCTGGCTGACCATCAAAGCTATCCAATGGAATAAAGCGAATTATCGTTCGAAATATTAAAAAAAATCCAAGAATTAGTGCTTTAAAAGTTGCTGCTGATTTACAAGCATTATATGGAATAATTGTTAATCCTGAAACTATTAGAAGGGTAATTCGATCTGCTGGATATCACGGTAGAGTAGCCAGGAAAAAATTCTTCGTAAGTGAAAAGAATAGAAAACTCAGACTAGCTTTCGCAAAATCCAACATAAATAAGAATTCTGATTACTGGAATAAAGTTATATTTGCTGATGAGAGTAAATTTAATATATTTGGTTCTGACGGTAGAATCTTGGTGTGGAGAAAACCCAGGGAAGAACTTCGCAAACAGAACTTGGTACCAACAGTAAAACATGGTGGAGGAGGAGTTATGGTATGGGGGTGTATGTCGTCCGCTGGAGTTGGTAATCTTGTTTTTATTGACAGTATAATGGATCAGTACAAGTATATTGATATTTTAAAGCAAAATTTGAAATCTTCAGCACGAAAATTGAACCTTCATAACGATTTTAAATTCTACCAGGACAATGACCCCAAGCAAACTGCTCTGAACGTTAGACTTTGGCTGCTATATAACTGTCCTGAAATAATAAAAACACCACCACAATCTCCAGACTTAAATCCCATAGAGAATATTTGGCAAGAATTGGAATCAAGAATTCGCAAACACACCATTTCTTCAAAACAACAACTAAAATCGGTGCTTCAAGAAGAATGGGGTAAAATCACTCCAGAAATCACAAAAAAAATAGTCGAATCCATCCCAAAAAGATTAAATCATGTTTTAAAAGTAAAAGGAAATCCAACAAAATATTAAAACCTTTTAAAAAGTAAAATTTTTGGATAAATATTTGATGGAAAAGTAAGTGTCCCATCACTTATGTGAGCCATTTTTTGCTCCGTTCTGAACAATTGTATTTTTACTAAATTAATATTTTAATATTTTGACAAAATGTATGTTATGTAATAATTGTTACTAACTTTAAATATGAAACACACCCAAAAAATTTTTGCACATGTTTGTTTATTTATTTTATTGCAGTTTCTTTTTATAAAGCACAAGTGTCCCATCACTTTTGTGAGACACTGTATATATATAATTGTGATATTTGATAATATTGAAACGTAGTCACAAATGCATTTTAAACATTTTCGATTGAATTCTTAAGTGGATGTTCTATTTCTTTGGGTCAAAATTTTCATTTTCTCTCTCTCTCTCTCTTTTTTTTTCATGCTTTAAGTGTGTAGATTGTTGCCCAAAAGCTGTTTCGAATATTTCCAATTCCTTATAATTTTTTTCGATCGTTGCGACACGCCACAGCAGCCTGAAAAAACGGTTTCTATTCGCAGTTTTGCTCTCCAGGTGTATTGAGTGTTGAAAACACGTCGAAACCATGTCGAAAATGCATCTTGAAACCACGTCGAAGACGTCTCGAAACCATGTTTATGAAACTGGGCGACGTTTTTTCTCGAGAACTATCCGACCGATTTCCTTCATTAAAAAAAAAAAAAAAAAAGAACGAAAGAAAGAAAGAAAATAGAAAAGAAAAAAAAAAGAAAAGTAATCGTTTTTGCAGGAGCTTATACCACCGAAAAGTATAATTTTCATCGATTAATTATTTTTCAAGACAAAAAAAAAAGGAAAGAAAAAGAAAAAAAAGAAAGAAAGAAAGAAAGAAAAAGACGAAAAAAAATGACATTTTTTGCTCAAATGACCATCGTTTTGTCAAAAATCAACTTTTTAAAGTAAATGGTGGTATAAGCTCCAAAGAATTTAATATCTTTCATAATTTGGCTACCCAATTTGTTTCAGATGCTTGTGACCGGAGAAAAATGGTCTACCGATTGGAAGTTCATGGCATGTATATGTGTAGGTACCCCCCGTCGCACAAAGCGTGTTATTCATTTTATTTTTGTATGCAAAAATTTAAATATATAAGTGAAATGTCCATAAATATAATCCAAAAAGTCAGAAGATGATATCTCTTTTCTTTATAACCGAAAAAAAAATCGCAAAAATCCCTTGAATTTTATGTTATCGAAGCAGAACCTCTCTTTAAGCACATCCAGTTAGAAAAATTCAGTAATCTTAAATTAGAATTACAGTCAATCTCAGTTATAAGGAGGATGAAGGAATCAGTCCATTTGTTCGTTATAACCAAATTCTTTCAATAAGCAAGTTAATGCTCTAATCATTTATTCTCTTATGAAAATGAGAGAATGCATAAACGTTTAAATAAATTAATAAAAATGCTGAATCATCACACTTATAGGGGTAATTTTACCCGTTTTAATAAAAATATGAAGATAAATTATTAATTATAATGCTATGCTTAATCTTAACCTTGTAATATTGTATTGCTTAAGTAAATGAATAAAATATAATGCAATGAAAGAAGGAAAAGAAATAACTTTTAGCACGTAGTTAGTAGTATTAGCAGATTTAAAGAAAAGTTTTTTTTTTTTTTTTTTTTTTTTTTTTTTTTTTTTTTTTAAATCCGAATTTGAATATTTTTAGAATTTTTTTCGTCATAAATTTTATTTGTTTAAGATGGTTCTCAAATAACCTGCTCAACAACGCGAAACTTTCTGACACATTTTCTGATTCATTTGTAAACATAAAATAGGCAGGCCTAACTATTGAAGCGCTTTAGAATCGAAATGAGTTTTCCATTTTCTGATAAATAAATTACTTATCGAGTTATAAGCGATTCGTGTCTCGTGACGACACGTTTTCGACCTTTCTTCGGCTGCCGCATCGAGAATTTGGTTCAAAACACCGAATTTGAAATTTTCTGAAAGATCTTCTGCCGTTATCAAAAAATTTAAAGCGTATTTCGATTACACATTTTCTGAATAACAACACCTGCCAGTTTCATGCGTTTTCTAACAAAATGAATTCAGAAATGTATTAGAAAGTAGCTCTTTCGGATTTTAGAACATCCTTAAGCTCAGGTCTTTCTATTTTCATTGTTCGCAATGATTTAAATAGTTCTCATTTTTCAGATTATTCGTAATATAAGACCTACCTGCAAAATAAGGCCGTCTCACTTTTTTACAACTGTGCTCTGACTTTAAAAAATTAATCAATCATGATGAGAATTTCAAGCAATCTGTATTTTAATTTAGTAATGATTTTGAAATCTTATTTATTTCAAGAAAATGTAAGCATTTACACATGAAAATCACTTTATGAATATGTTAGAAAGCAGCAAAGTTAAATTTGAAAACATGCATGAATAAAACACCCCACCCCCCACCCCTAATAAAAAAAAACCACATTTTTTTTTCTGTTTTAGTTTTATAAATGAATGTTTTCTTTAAACGTGACATTTTCTCGGGGGGGGGGGGGGGGGGGGAGGGCATCATTTCTCAATTTAGAGAATATCGGGCCTCTATCTATAGTATCAGCGAAATAAAAAATACTGTATATTACATTATTTTATAAAATTGTATCGTTAGAAGGTTTGGACACTAACTTCATTTTGGCAAACGTTTTTATCAGTAAAAAGTGATTATCATAAACTTAAGTTTTCCCATAATACTAAAGGCTTTTTTTTTTTTTTTTTTTTTTTTTTTTTTTGGTCACTTTGTTGCAATGACGTAAATTTAACACTGACGTTTTTGCCCGCCAGTACTGAGACTAGGGCTTCAGGTCTTTAATTTTGGGGTGGTAGAATTAGAAGTCTGTGAAAATGACGTCACTGATGTCAAATGACTCAATTATAATATATAAATATACATATCAACGTTATGAATTAAAATCAACGCATAAATGTAAATCATTTTAAATGAATATATACATAATTATAGATTTGTTGTAAATGAGTAAATACAAATTGTTACGCGTGCAATAAATAAATAAATAAATAAATAAAAATAGACATCCTCTGAAAAAAGACCCAGTGCGTCTCTTTGAGTGGAAATTAATAGAAGACCGGGTGCTATTTTCGAGGAAACACGATACTGCCATTAATCCAATTAACAGTTTACGGTAACTAATTGACAGATTAAAAAAGAGTATCGTTTTGAATTGTTTCTCCAATTGAAAGGAACTTCTCCTATTTACCAGCCCATGCATTGAAAGAAGGGAGGTAGTAGCATTTGTGTACTGAACAGTGCTGAACAGTGGAGCAGCATTGAGGGGCTTCCTAGTTGCTGTCAACTACGTCCAGTCTATTGATGAGATGTCTTATTATATTGTGAGCCATTGGGTAAGGTAAAACTGTAGTTTAAAACTATTATAGAAGAAAAGAATGATTTAAAATTTAAGAATTTAAAAAAGTATAAATTAAAGTTAATATTTAAATTAATAAGTAAGCAAAAAAATAAAGAAGTAAAATTAGGATTAGAATATAAATGGGTGAATATAAAGATAAATAAATGATAAGAGGGTTGACTGAAAGTATAGCTGTAGTTATCGGAACTACTAAAAAAGCTTAATAAAGAAATAAGTTAAAAATTTCTGTTAGCACTACATTTGTGTGGGATTGCATCTGTTCATGAGAAATTCGGGAGAAAAGTTTTGTTTACTGGATAAAGTTCTTTCTTTTTAGAGGGGTGATATTCTGAAGAGAATTAAGCCTATTTATTTATAACACCTTTGGGAATTTGTCTTCATTTACACCCCATCATCTCTCAAAAATTAGTTTGAATTAGCAGAAAAAGCGTCGAATACGATGTAAATGCGAGACTCTATACTTTTTTCTTATAATTTCAGTTCTGTTGTTAATTTTTAAATTTTCTTATAATTTCAGTTCTGTTGTTAATTTTTAAAATATTTTTTCAAGTTTTACTCCCTTTTTTTTTCTTTCTAAGAAAAATCTATATTTAAATCAAAAAAAAAAAAAAAAAGGTTGATAGAGGTTTAGAAAATTGAGGTTCGGTTAATTGGAGCTTGAATAATCGGCGCTCTACTATATTCTAAAATGGTAATAAAATTTTAATCCTTTATAGACAAACAAACTCTCTTCTTTTTTACTTGAAAAAGTTTTTATTTGGATGCGTTTATAATATATATGTCACTCAATCATATAAACTATACATCATAGCAATGAATTTAATTTGTCTCTATGAATAAAAAAAAATCCTCTATTATTAAATGATAATTATTGTATAATATCAAGAATTAAGTTTAGATAATGATAGCGTGTTAGTTATTTTTTCCATTTCTTTCCCATTATATTATATTTCCTTCAAAAATTTTTTTCAAATTAAAAAAATTATATACATTTTTAAATAATGCCCGATTATTTTTTCGCATAATTCGGATTCCACAATAAAAAATCTAAGTGCCTTAACACATTTTTTGTCGTCTTTTTTTATGTCAAATAACTAACACTTTGTTTTTCCTGTTTAAATTTAAACGTTCTATAAATGAACTTGTTGTTTATCACACATATATTCGGTGGATACTGTTTGAATATCACACTGAATGCCTCTAAGTTCGAATACTACAATCAAAATCTAAGAAACAATTGACTTTATTGCATCCTGGTCTTTTTTTAAGTCAATTTATTAGATAATTAATTTTCTTGTTTACATTTAAATGTTCTGAAAATGGACATGTTTATTTGTATGTCATAAAGAATGCTTCTAAGTTATCCATTGTAAATTCAAACATTAGTTTGGCCTCATTAAAGTGACTCATTCACACAATTAAAGTATCGGAATAAAACCTTTTTTTTATAATTCTTTACTTTATAATGCATGACTTTATTTATCCCTATCTTTTTTATTATTATTATTCAAAATACTAGCTTTATAATGGTGTTTCATAAAGGACGCCCAACTTTAAAATTGAAGAAATCACTAACTGTAAGAAATATAAAGATAAAATAGGTGAAATTTTTGTCAGATGGGTCTTACGTTTTGCATACGATGGTTTTAAAATTAGTTACATTTTTTGTGAATAGATGGCGCTGCATTATTTCAATGTGTAAGAATTCTCAAATTAACGTGTAGAATAGCATAAAATCTATCTCAGTATTTCATCTTTTAATTTATTGAAACGCGAAAAAAAAAATGCTTGTAATAAAAAAAAAAAAAAAAAAGATAACTTTTATTGTCTGACACAGCACAGTGCCATCTATTAACAATAATCTCAACCATTTTTAAAATTACTCTATATAAAATTTATGAGCTACCTTATAAACATGTAACTTATTTCATAGTAATATTTATCGCAGTTAATATACAATTGAATTTAAAAATTAGTGAGTCCTTCATGAAACACACTGTATTTATCAGCGAGTCGAGTCCGTTATGAATCTGGTTTATATATGTCAGTTGTTGGATATCTTCACTACTAATAATGCAGTACTAAATATTACTGCTATATACTCTTACTATATATCCTGCATTACTAATAATGCAGTACAGTTTACTAAATTCCACTTTTTATAATAAATATTAATGTATTTTGTATTTATAATAAAAAATAATGTTTTTAAAGCATTTTAATCTTTTAAAATAAAGTGTCAGTCACTGGTTCACTTTGTGTCAGTTATTGGTGTTTCAAAATAAGGATGGTGTCAGTTACTGGAGTTTTAGATCATATTTATGAATAAAATTAATTTTTAATAATAAAATGTATAATATATTTATTTATGCATTTATTCCTGTTTAAATATAAATGTTGTAAAAATGGACAATCGTCAATTTAAATGTAAGATCGAATGTTTTTGAAGTTGTCTAATGTAACATTCAAACATCGTTTAGTCTCTTTAATGTCACAGACATAATAGATATAAATGCAACCTTCTTCTTTTTTTTTTCTTTTTACCCCGCCCCTTCTGTACTTTTTGATGCATGATTTTATTTATCCTTTTTTTTTTCTTCAAAACACTACCTTTATATTTTATATTGTTTAAATTTAAATGATGTAAAAAGAAACGTGTTTATTTAATTGTAAGATCGAATATTTTTTAAAGTTGCCTAGTGTAAAATTCAAGCATCAGTTAGACTGTTTATATATCACGAACTTAATGAATTTGGATGCAACCAATTTTTAAAAAAATATTTTTTATATAGTTTTATTTATTCTTATCTTTTATTTTTTTTTTTATTAAAAACACTGTGTTAGTATTTTTTTCCAGTTTAAATTTAAATAAAATAAGTTGAAACTGGTGTGAAACACTAAGAACTAAAATAACTTCTTAAAACACCATCAAAATGGTGTTTTGATGGTGTTTTAAGAAGTTATTTTAGTTCTTAAATTTAAATGTTGTAAAATTGAACATGTATATTTAAACATAAAATTACATATTTTTCAAGTTGTCTAATTGAAAAATTCAAACATCAGTTAAACTCATTACGTATCAAAGTTTCACTGGATTTGGATGCAGCAAGTATTTTTTATTATTATTATTATTACTTCTTTGCATACTTGGATTTCAAAATAAAAACCAAAGTGTCAAATTATCGCTCCAGTGAAGCGCGCGAGTTAAAGTGCGAAATAACCCACCTGAAATAAACCAGGGTGGACATGGAGGCGGAATCAGACCCATTTGCTCACCTTCAACAAGCTTTTTATACTTTACAGGTGAAAAAAAAATGTTCCAGCAACGCAATGGTGCGAGACCGTATATAAAAGACCGGCATCTTTTTGCACTTTTGAATGGTAGAATCGCCGGTCTTCAAATTAAGTTCATATTAAAAAAAAAAAAAAAAAAAAAAAAAAAAAGACTTCCTCATTTTACATTTTTTGTAGAATCAATACAAAACTGTCTGTTTGTTACTTCCGAAAATATAAACAGTCCAGTTATTTAAAACAATAACGAATAACCAAGCATCCGGCATAGATTAGGAAACACTTTCCAACACTAACAGAATATTATTAAAAAATTCAATTTTTTCATATAATGAAATAAGATACCTATAGACAAGCTGTTTAAATAAAATTCACCGCAAACGATTTTTCCCCATAGGAAATAATGTAACGGAATTCTTTTGTGTGTCCTGTAAACGAACTATAAATGTTACACATTTGATATTCAATAAGATTCTGTGGTGAACCTCATTAACATATAAAAATTATGCGTCAATCCAAGTATATTTACGCGAGTTAGTGTAACGACAGACGAACGGGCGACCGCACTGCCATATAGACAAAACTAAATCGTAAACACTTTTCAACTATGTTGGAAAGTGTTAAAAAGAACTTCATTTGTTAGTTAAATAGTGAAATATTTTATTTCCTTGTTTAACAAACGATAAGGAAGTGGAAGAGGAGGGTCATTGCCCCTATCAGGATTTTAAAATTTAATTAGATAAATTTTAATTTTCTCTAGTGATTAAAAAAAAAATAGTAAAATTCATTATTCACAGGTGACTTAACATAACTAAACACTTAAAAAATAATAAAATAATAATCAACTTCCTTATTTTATAATTTACGAAAAATCAAGACAAAACGGTCTGTCTTTATTTCCAAAAATGTACTCAGCCCAATTATTTAAAAAAGGGACTTTATTTGTTTGTTAAATAGTGAAATATTTTATTTCGTTGTTTAATAAACGGTAAGGGCATTGTCCCTACCAAGATCTTGAAATTTAATTAGCTAATTTACGGAAATGTACTCAGTCCATGTGTATATATATATATATATATATATATATATATATATATATATATATATATAACTTTTTTATTTGTTTATTGAAATATGAAATATTTTATTTTATTACTTAACAGACTACAAGGGCCAAACAGGAGGGCCATTGCCCCTACCAGGATTTTGAATTTAATTAATTTTCTTTTTCTTAGGTGGTTTTGAAAAAAAAAATAGTAAAATTTATTCCTCACAGGTGACTTTTGGTTGCAAGCTTTTTTGGACAACAAGGAAACACTTAAAAATTAAAGAAAATAATAATAATAATAAAAACTTCCTCATTTTATTGTTTATGAAAAATGAAGAGAAAACTGTTTGCTCTTATTTCCGAAAATGAACAAAGTCCAATCACTAAAAAAAGAAATTTATTTGTTTGTTGAATAATGAAATATTTTACTTCGATGTTTAATAAACGGCAAGGGCAAAACTGGAGGGTCATTGCTCCTACCGAGATTTTGAAATTTAATTAACTGAATTTTCTTTTTCTATGGTGAATTTTTTTTTAAATAGTAAAATTCATTCTTCACAGGTGACATAATATAACTAAACATTTAAAAAATAATAAATAATAATATGAACAAAGACTTCCATTTTATAGTTTATGAAAAATCAAGACAAAAATGTATGTTTGTTATTTGTGGAAATGTATACTCAGTCCATGTATATATATATGGTAACTGTTGTTTTTTTTTTCCCTATATCCTTTTTAATCTTGTTGTAATTTGAAATTTATGATTATATTTCACAGTTTTTTTCTCTTTTTTATGGGTTAGGTTTCTTTCCTTTTTAATATTGTTTTCATTTTTTGAACTTTATGATTTTTTTCACAGTTTATTTCTCTATTTTGGTGTTGTAGTCCCAAAATCATATTCTTTAGCAATGTTATGGATGGCTAATATGATGATGAAACCACGCATTTTATTTGTGGTATTTAGGCATTTGGGACCTGAAGATTCTGTCTAAATTCCACAAATTTCATTTTTTTAAATTTTTTATTTAATTTCTTCTTTTTTTTTTTTTACTATGTATATGGAATCTATATTCAGAGTGTTGGGGAGCACTTTTGTTGTCAATTAATTATTACATTCTAATTCATAATTTCATAGTTTTTGTTGGTGTTTCAGTAATGTTTCATTAATGGTTATATATATATATATATATATATAACTGGGAGCAGAGACTTACTGTCCAATCCGCACCTTCCATCGGTGCAGCCTGTTAGTACCCTTGCCTAGTGCATGGGGAACGAACGCGGATGGGCTTCCTCCAACCCGCTTGGCCAGCGTGGAGGAATTTGGCCACCTCCCCCCTTATTTTAACATGAATTCACAAAACAAATCACGGCCCTCAATTCCCGGCAGTCTGCATGTTCCTGATTACGGCAGCGATCAGAAAGACATGAAGACAGAGGGTGCTAAGAATCACCGGGCTCGGCTTGGCTGCCATAAGTTGATGACCTTGGCTACGTATAATGGACGATCCTTATCTTCTGAAAGTCGTTTACAGGAACTTGGAGAAGAATTAGAAAGAATCAACTGGGACATCCTAGGATTATGCGAAGTAAGAAGAAAAGGTGAAGAGAAGATTGATCTTGCCAGTGGACATGTATTGTACTACAGAGGTACAGAAGATGGAAAAACAAGTGGTGTAGGATTTCTGATTCATAAAAGGTGGAAGAATCACATCGTAGAATATGATAGTGCATCAGATAGAGTTGCAAGGTTAGTTATACAAGTGTCAAAAAGATACAAGCTGCAAATTACCCAAGTTTATGCACCAACAATTAGCTATACTGATGAAGAAATTGAGGATTTCTATGAAGAAGTAGCTTCAATGCATCAAAAAGGAAAATGCTACATAAAATTAATAATGGGAAACTGGAATGCTAGAATTGGGGAAAAAAAGAAAGGTGAGTTCGCGGTAGGAAATCATGGATATGGGGTGCGTAATGAAAGAGGAAACAGATTGATTGAATTTGCAGAATGTGAACAGATGTATATCATGAATTCATTTTTCAAGAAAAAGCCACAAAGAAAATGGACATGGCGTAGTGCAAATGGCTCAACAAGTGAAATCGACTACATCTTGACAAACAAAAAGCATCTTATTCAGGATTGCAGCGTTCTCAATAACTTCAATACAGGAAGCGATCACAGGTTAGTTAGATGCAAACTGCTTTTAAATACTAAAGTGGAAAGAATGAAGCTTTTGCAATGCTCAAAGAAATCAGTCGATATTATGAATCTCCAGAAACATAAAGAAGAATTTAATTTAGAACTTAAAAATCGTTTTCAAGTACTTCAATCAATCTTAGAAGAAGAACAAGATGTTACAGTAGTGAACAAGAAAATAACAAATACTCTACAAGAAATTGCAAGGACGATAGCTGGTGAAGCACAAGTAAAGCAAACAAAGAAAATAACAGAAGAAACAAGAAGATTGATGAAGAAACGCAGAGAATTTAAAATGAAGAAAAACTATCCTAAATCAAGAGTTGAATATGCAGAATTATGTAAAACGGTAAGAAAATGTGTTACAGAAGATATCAGAAAATTTAACTGTGATCTTGTCAAAAAAGTTCTAGAAGATAACAAAAGTTTAAAATCAGCTAAGCGCAAACTGTGTGTTGGAAGAAAAGGTATTTTTGCACTGAAGAGAGCAGATGGAACAATCACCAAAATCAATAATGAAATAGTACACATTGTCGAAAAATTCTATAGCGATCTATATAAATGTGAAGATCAAAGGGAAATCAACCTACGTGATCCACTAGTAAACATAACAGAAACTGAAGAGAAAATCCCAGTGATGACAGATGAAGTTGTACAAGCCATTAGAGGCATGAAAAAAGGTAAATGCCCTGGCGAAGATGGAATTACAATTGACCTTATCAAAGAAGCAGGAGAAGAATTTGCAAAAATGCTAGCCTTACTGTTTTCCAAATGTCTCGAGAAATCAGATGTACCAGAAGATTGGAATAATGCTGTGATGGTGTTACTTTATAAGAAAGGAGAAAAGGAAAACATTAAAAACTACCGTCCAATCAGCTTACTGTCAGTGATTTATAAAATTTTCACGAAAGTTTTAACGGCAAGACTTGAATCAGCTCTGGACTCAGCTCAACCTAGAGAACAAGCAGGATTTCGAAGTGGATTTAGCACAATGGATCATATTCAAACAGTAAGAGAAGTTATAGGAAAACATAAAGAATATAATTTACCTCTCTGCCTTGCCTTTATTGATTATGAAAAAGCATTTGATTCGGTCTACACATCTGCAGTAATTACTTCTCTGGAGGACATTGGTATAGACAAACCTTATATCAATATCATAAAGAAGATCTACAAGAAAGCAACAGCCACCATCCGTTTGGACAAAGGAAAAGCGAAGATCAAGCTTGGAAGAGGAGTAAGACAAGGAGACACCATTTCGCCTAAGCTTTTTACTGCTGTCGTAGAAAGTATTTTCAAGAAGCTGGATTGGGAAAACAAAGGGATTAGAATAAATGGGGAATATTTAAGCCATCTCCGGTTTGCTGATGACATTTTCATTTTCAGTAATAGCCCTGAAGAATTGCAAAATATGCTAAAAGATTTGGCAGAAGCTAGCATTAAGGTGGGATTAAAAATAAATTTGGAAAAGACTAAGGTGATGTTCAATTCATTTGCATCAAAAAAGAAAATCGTCTACAACAACACTGAGATTAAAGATGTTGAAAGTTATGTGTACCTTGGACAAGAAATATCATCAGACAACAGTATCATGAATGAAATCAATAGAAGAATAAGAAATGGATGGAGTGCTTTTGGGAAGAACAATATTATTTTGAAGAGTAACATGCTTCATTGTTTGAAAAGAAAGGTGTTTAACCAATGTGTTTTGCCTGCACTAACTTATGGAGCAGAAACTTGGACACTAACAAAACGGATGGTACAAAGATTACAAACAACACAGCGAAGTATGGAAAGATGTATGCTAGGCATAACCAGAAGAGACCGAAAGAGAATAACGTGGATAAGAAGTCAGACGAAAGTTTTTGACATCATCGAGAGAATTAAACGGCTAAAATGGAAATGGGCTGGGCACATTGCAAGAAGACAAGACAATAGATGGAGCACAAACACCCTACAGTGGTATCCCAGAGATGTAAAACGACCAAGAAGACGACCTCAAGTAAGATGGAGTGACGAAATCAGAAAAGTGGCCGGTGTTAATTGGATGACTAAAGCACTAGACAGGCAACAATGGAAAAATCTGGGGGAGACCTACATCCAGCAGTGGATTGAAAACGGTTGATGATGATGATGATGATATATATATATATATATATATATATATATATATATATAACTTTTTATTTGTTTATTGAAATATGAAATATTTTTTTTAATTACTTAACAGACTACAAGGGCCAAACAGGAGGGCCATTGCCCCTACCAGGATTTTGAATTTAATTAGCTAAATTTTCTTTTTCTTAGGTGGTTTTGAAAAAAAAAATAGTAAAATTCATTCCCCACAAGTGACTAAATATAACTAAACACTTAAACATTATTTTAAAATAATAATAATAAGAAGAAAAACTTCCTCATTTTATAGTTTATGAAAAATATCAAGACAGACTGTCTGTTTGTTATTTCTGAAAATGTATTCAGTTCATTATTTTAAATAAAGAACTTTATTTGTTTGTTGAAAAATGAAATATTTTACTTCGTTGTTTAATAAACGGCAAAAGCCAAACGGGAGGGTAATTGCCCTTACCAGATTTTGAAAATTGATTATCTAATTTTTTTCCTCTGTTAATTTTGAAAAATAGTCAAATTCTTTCTTCACAATGGACTTAGTATAACTAAACAGTAAGAGAAAGAAAAACTAAAAGTTTTTCATAGACCTCTCCCCCTTTCTTCCAAAGAAATAATTTTTTTAATTAAGTTTTTCTTCTCATATTCATGTGTTTTGAATTTATCTTAATAACACCAGTAGGGTTTGAAATGACTAAAATTGACTGAAATTTGATCGTGGATTACGAAGCGTGTAATTAATTTAAACTACTACTTTTTTTCATTTATTTATTTGTGTTTTATAGAAATAAAAATACATGTATTAGTTAAATTGTAAGAAACAATAACAAAAGTTTTAATACTGTACGACAAAATTAATCTCGCAAAACTTAGTTTTGCCTCGATTTTGTAGTCCAGGCTGCATATTTTTGAGTTGTCATTCCTTCTTTATACTGCTTTTTACGTTCTCTCTCGATTATAACTAGAAGAAAAAAAATCTTATTTTTTGTTATAACATGAAAAAAAAATTATTTGTTTTTCAGGTATAGCTTGTAGAGAATTTTTTTTTCTTTATTAAAGAAAAAAAATAATAAAGATATAATTCCGTTAACTTGTTCGAAAGTTATATTGGCAAATCCGCTGAAAAAGTTCATAATTACAAAAATACGTAGCACATATAGTCGTCGTCTGGTCCGTCCGACCGTCCGTCTGTCCGCATATAAAAACACAAAAACTACCCAACCGAATGGTTTGAAATTTAATATATATATAATCGTTGCAGAATTTTGTTGAGTCATTTCAAATTTTATGAAAATTGAATCAAAACTGAAAAAGATATTAATAAAAATATTTATTAAGTAACTTGATTTTTTTTAAAATCTGTATACTTCCTTGTTATAGCAGATTCCGGGGATTAATCGTCAAGCGACCGAGATGTATCGCCAAGTTATCTGACAGGTATGACGTTATAGCATTTATATATGACGTATATAACATTTTACAACCTCTATGACAAAGTTATAGTCACATTCTTCATTCTATTAAATCCTATCATACGTAATTAATACAGTGATATCCAATGATAGTTCTTGACTTTAGGTTGCCATAGTGATTACGTCCTATTTAAGATGGGGTCATATTATTTCAGTTACGTAATTTAAAAACTGAATTTGTATACTAAAAGTGTTTGGTACTTCTCTATTGTCCCGTCGACCACTTTTCATAAAAAACTGTAACGCCAAATAAACGGGAGAACGTTGCATTGGAATCTCAAAATAAATAAATAAATAAAATATGAAAATTTAAGGACACAATTGTTATTTTAATTAATTAAATAACTAATAAATCAGTAAAACATAATGAAAAATACGGTCAAATGTCGAATTAAAAACCACTTGATGACATAACAAACACGTATAATGCTTCTGACATCAAGTAAATGGGGCTGAATTTTTGGCGTTTAATCTTACAGTTTGGCGATAGTTTTTTGTTATTCAAAGTGGTCGACGGGATAATAGAGAAGTACCAAGTGTTTAATTATAGCAACCCTATAATCTACCTACAGTTTTTTGGATAGATGTTTCCGGAGAAATAGATATTAAATGGAAAAAGAGTCTAAATATAGATTTCAAGTTTTAAAATTTTCAAAGATAGGCTTAAGTTTTCCATTGGAATTTACAGTAAATGTCAACAAGAGATAAAATGTTGCCAACTTAAAATGTACTTATTTTATTACGGAAATTTATCGTATCATAATAACAGACTATATAATTCATTTCACTGAAATAACAACAGTATTGTCACGTTTGACGTACAAATTCCAACTTGTTTGAGTTAACTGAGTTTAAAGTTTGCTTTTCGCAGCTATCGCCGGTTCGCGGCTCAACGTTTACTCCTCGCACGATCGTAATTTTAAGAAATTTCTTATCGGACCAACAATACGACATTCCTAAGGGTTCAAATATTATAAAGGTAACTAGCTGACATGCCCGGCGTTTCCCGGGCCCATGATAATAACCTTAAAAATACCTAAAATCAATGTTGAATGATTTTATATTTTTAAATGAAAATTTATCCAAACGAACTGAAGGACAGTCGTTATAGTTATTATCAATTTAATGGCGATTTAATTTCTGACGTTTTGATATATTAAACTTTCAATTCTGATCAAAAGTTCTTGAGGAAACCTAAATAATATAAAGCGCTCCCCCACCTTTCCTCTTTTAAACTCAAAATAATATACAGTATTGGCCAATTTATTAGTCCCATTCGAAAGATTTTTCCAAAACTTTGTTTCTAAGATGATAGATTAAATAACATTCGTGCACACGTGGCATCATAATTTACTTTTATATTTTAACAGAATAGTAAGGCTACTATAATTTGTGACTCGTGCTATAATAGCCAGTATACGTCAGGACAACATGGCCATTATCATTATCTTTTTACGTGTGAAGATTTCGCTATGGTACTCCATTGTGAAATTTGGTAATTTTTTAAATTCAATATTTGAAAAACGGCATAATCATTAGATTTGAAATTTATATCAAGAAAAATACAATTTTTTACCTTTCTAACGAAGTTTGTCTTACAATTTTCTGACAAATACTTTTCGAGCTATTAATTTTTTCAGCAACTTCAAATGTTTCATTTTCTGAATTCATCTGTGGCAACGATCATCGAAAATCCCAGTCGTCAGCAATGCATAGCTTTTTATTAAAGAGGATAATAATAATAATAATAATTATAATAATAATAATAATAATATATATATATATATATATATATATATATATATATATATATCGTAATTTCAAACCTTTCTGGACCACTTAAACGGGAAAAAAAGGAATTAGTGTTTCAATTCGCCTTCTTTAAGTTAGGGGGGGAGGGGGGGGGTCTGACTAAAATTTCTTAATATTTCATATTTATATTCCCTATTTAAAAAACGCTGCCAAGACTGCGGACCGTAAGTGCATCTCTTCAGAAATCTCGTCCCTATATAGATTTAGTCCTGCCGGCGCTTATAATATTTGGAAAATCTTTAAAGTGTTTTTAAAAGACATGCTACAGTCTTAATAATAAATCATCAAGTGTTATTTTTTGAAAATGTTATTATTTTTCTTTCGGTAAATCGGTTTTGCATTTAAGTACATTAAAGGAAATGGAAGTCAATGTAAATAAATTTGCATTCATGGTGGAAATAACAATAGAATGCTGCCTTTGTTCTACATAAACTATAGGATATAATATATGGGGGCGGATTCAGACTAATTTGCTCACCTTGAACAAAATTTTTACACTTCACATGTGGTAATAGATGTTCTTGCAGCGCAATGGTGCGAGACCGCATATATAAAGGCTGGCATATTTTCGCCCTTTTGAATGATGTGCTTTAAATTGTGTTTATAATAAAGACTTCCTCATCTTAAAGTTTATGAAAACTCAAGACAAAACTGTCTATTTGTTATTTTTGAAAATGCACTCAGTCCAATTATTTTAAAAAAGAATTTCATGTGTTTGTTAAGTGACGAAATGTTTCATTTCCATAAATTGTTCATAATGGAATATGCAAATTTGCAATAGTACTACCTCAAATGTTTTTTTTTTTTTTCAAATTGTTGTTGTTTTCTCACCGAAAATGAATTTTACATTTAAATATACATAAAAGAAAATGTAAATCAATGTCAGATAAATTGAATATTTATGCTTATGAAGCAAATAACAATAGACTAGTGTTCTTTGTTCTATTTTGTGATAGAGTGAAACATATTCTTAAATTGCAGACTGAATATGAAGTTTCCAAATATGGAAATTATTATTATTATTATTATTATTATTATTATTATTATTATTATTATTATTATTATTATTATTATTAAAAACACACTTTGTATATACGAGCATCGCAGTTAGAATTGATTTTAAGAAGATAAAATTTACTACCAAATGCAATTTGTTTGAAAACAGTATCTCAACTCATTGATTTTTTAGGGCTTTTAAAATAATTTTCGAGCATGAGTATTTTAAAAATCTATCTCTGTTGCGTGCAGCTCGATTACGGAAGATTAACCAACCGGTTTGAGTTTAAAACAATGTAAATAGTTCAGCATTCGTTACCGGCTAATGTACCATATTGAAATTAAAAGTTCATGAATAAACAAATAAATAAAACAAACAAAACGCAAGTTTAACAAATTTGTAATCGAACTACCTTAAACACTGAAATAATCAGAACAAAAAAAGCTGCTGTAAGTAGCAAAATCTTTGGAAATTTCCTCAGATACTAACCTCTGGCATGCAGCTAATATGAAAGTAACACTTTTAATTAATTTAAAAAAAAATTAATGCATAATTGATATTTTTTTATATAAACTTTATGGTGTTGATAGAAGGCAATCTAAAAAAATATATTAAATGTAAAAATTTATTAGAGTTTTCAATTAAAAAAAAAAAAATGGTTTTCACCTATGTTCTGTACACAAGGCAGTATATTCTATAACCAGAGAAGCCCTTGCTAGATCCCTTGATAATGATAATAATGAGTATGAATTTATTATTATTTTCATTTTACGGGATAAATACGAAATGAAATTCCCATATGCTATAAGGCAATTACGAACAACGAAATTCTAAACCCCTATTTAATATTATAATTCTATCAGATTAATATTTAAAACTGTGTAATGATAAAACGAAATGCTGTTATAACTATTGATACCTTGAGTGCAGAAACAGTTGTCGTTAGAAACGTGACACGTGCATGTGTCCCTTGCATGTAATAGACATGCAAGAGACATATTACGACTCATTATGTATATTTTGTCAAACAAAAACCTATTATCATGATAAATGTTCGTGGACAAAATTGTAATGATTACTGAGTTATTGGTTCTTTTTTTTTTTTTTTTGTGGAGCAAATTGTTATTCAAACATGGATGGCGGAGTGCCCTGTCTGTGTTTACAATGCGAAACGGTCTCAGTCCACCTCTAGGCTGTTGTGCAGGTCAATTACACAACTATGCGCAGATTTTGTTGTAGGTCTTGTGGTCTCTGGTGGGAAAAATAAAATGCATTATAGCATGTAACAATAAATGTCAAAACATTTTCGCTTGATTAGATAGGAAGAAGTCAGATTTTTGTGTCAAAAGTGAATAAATAAAGTTAAATAAAAAACTAAGCTAAAAGTTATTCGTTTGTTGAGAAAGGAATTAATTTTTGAAAAGAAAAATTATATGATTGATTTCTAAAACTGCAATTATAATATTAACTAAAATATTTTAATGCACTGTATTTGTACAAGTGAATTTAAAATTTACACTTAAAGATTTTTGTAAACCTTTTCAAAACATTAAAATCTTCTTCTTCAACTCTAGATACACATGTATTCTACTAATAAAAGCTCGAGAATTTGAATTTCTCTAAATCTACGCACAGGCTGTCGGAACACTTTTTGAACAGTTTTGATGAGATGTCTATTAATTTTGTGCATACAATTTTGAATTTTAAATGTTCCTTTCAATAATATTTATTCTTAACAACACTCATTCTACATGTTAATTTTGAAGACAATAGTAACTTCTGTAGTTCGATGCAAGTTTTTTTTTCCCGTTATTGAATTAATTTTTTTCTAAAATTCATGATGGATGTTCGATTAACGTTTTTAGAAAGAATATCGATTGAAAGCATTACATTGAAAACCAATTTAAACATGGAACGATAATTTATACTTTCACAAATCAATTGCTACAAAAATAAAATATCTCCCGTAGATTCTTTTCACAGTGCATAAAAATAATTAAAGAAATCGGCGAACAACCTCTAAATGATTGATTTATAAAATCGAGACTACCACTATCCTTTAATATTAAATTGGTAAATATTTTTTTACGAATAATGATATAATTACTTGATATTATTTTCATATACTTCATAATAATAAAGAAAGAAATTTGTGTGTGTGAGAGAGAGAGTGTGTGTCTGTCAACTGTATTCTGAAGACACCGTTGAACACAGAACTACAAAATTTGGTAGGAAGGTACCAACTTATGTACTTTTTTTATATTTTTTTAACTTTAACATTTATGTATGCTGTTGTGCACCTCAAAGCCCGATTTTGGATTTTTTGAAATTTAATTTTTTATGCGATTTTTCCACATTAGTAAAAGGAATGCGGTTTCATTTTTTTAACGCAATATAGTAAATTTTGTCATCTTTTCAATAATGTTTATTTGGAATTGAACTTCCAAATGAATTTTTATTTATTATTTTACGCGAATTTTTTATGTGATTTGTAGAATTTTTTCTCATTTCGAGGCGATTTTTCCTCATTAATAAAAGTAATTCGGTTTCAAACTTTTATCCTAATATAGTAAATTTTGTCCTCCTCGATTTTTGAATTTTTAGCGATTTTTATGCTATGAAGAGTTTTATCGATTTTTCGCATTTTGCTTTGATTTTTTTTAACATTCGCAAAAGAATTTCAGTCACAATGGTTTAGTTCACTATAGTAAATTTTGTTCTCTGCAATTGTTGAATTTTTATTGGCGATTTTTTGACATTTGTGAAAGAATTCTGGTTACAATGTAATCCACTATAGCAAATTTTGTCTTCTTTTCAATAAAGTTTATTCGGAATTCATGTAGCGATTTTGGAATTTTTCTAGGCAATTTTTAGAGATTTTTCGTGCTTTCTGGCGATTTTACAGCATTAGTAAAATTGTGAATACGGTTTAAAATTTTTATCCTAATATAGTAAATTTGATCTTCCTGGATTTTTTCATTTTTAGCGAGTTTTAACGTTTCGCGACGATGTTTTCACATTCGTGAAAGAATTGCGGTTACAATAGTAAATTACCAATTATAGACCACTATAGTAAATTTTGTCCTCTGCAATTTCTGAATTTTTTTAAAAAAATTATGCGATTTTTTTTTTTTTTTTTTTTTTTTTTTTTTTTGCGGAGATTTTTTCACATTAGTAAAAATAATCCAGTTTTAATCTTTTAGCATAACATTGTAAATCTTGTCCTTTTTTCAAATCGGAGTTCGTGCAGCGATTTTTTTAGTTCTTTCGCGTTTCCGGCTATTTTTTGACGGCATCAGGCGGATCAGCTAGTATATGAATACGTTTAATTTATTCTATTGTTTTGTTCAATTAAGAAATTTCAAAATAAATCTACTTCATTGACGCATAAAAAGTTTGTAGCAATAGATCATATCTTAATGGAGCACAAACAAGCACAGCCGCGAAAAACAGCAGTCATGAATATCAGTTATGATGAAAAATTCAAAATTATAAGCTATCGACAAAGATTTATTTTGAATCAAACAACAATAAAAAAAAAAATACTGCTTTATACAAAATAAATACTGGTAATTATATTACCAGAAATGTACAGTAATTATATTTTATTTTTTTATTTTTTGAAAATTTTGAAAACAAGATTTTAAAAAATTTTTTGTAAGATCTTCTAATTCCTTTATTTTCATTATTGATAATCATTTGTTTTCACCATTTGATAATTTAAGGTTTAATTAAGAAACACTGGGAAGCACAAATGAGTTATTTTTATTTGTGATTTATTATTTTTTTCTTTTTTAACACTTTTATACATAGTTGAAAAATGTTTGACTTGGGTTTGTCTGTCTGTACTCTAAGTCTCGTAAATATACTCGGATTGACCTATAATTTTTATATGTTATTTACGTTTATTATAGCACGATTGCTATTGAAAATGAAGTGTGTAGCATTTAGAGTTCGTTTACAAGGGCAGTCAAAAGCGTTCCGTTGCATCACGGTCAATGGGAATTTTTTATTTTCAAATGCATTTTAATGATTTTAAACCGTTTCAAACATAATGAAATTGCTATGCATTTCTGAGGTGCACTAAAATATGCTATCTGTAGAATATGAGATGCAAAGCGTGTATTATTCATTTACAAGCTCATACAAAATAATTCCGTTACATAGTACGAGGTAAAATCGTTTGCAGTTTATTTTAATGATGTTACACTATTTTAAACATAATGAAATTTATATGAATTAATGAGGTGCACTATAAATTGTTTACGGAAAAGTATGGTTTGTATTGTATTTATCGTTCATTTACAAAGATACAGAAAATAATTCGTTTACAGTACTGTCTATGAGCGATCATTGCTTGAAGTGCGTTTTCAACTTTGGTTTGCATTTTTAAGTTTAACTAACTAAATTTTTGCATATTACACGGAAATTGCTGTAGGTGAATTTTTAACTTTCTGATGCGTTTTTTAACTGAACTAAATTTCTGCATACTATGTAGTATATATATAGTACGAATCTATAAATCATATACAGGGATGAACAAAAGAATTCGGATATTTATCTGAATCTAGATGGTAATTGCTGAAATTGAGTTTTCAAATTTTTCTAAACATCATTTTTCGCTTTAATAACCGGTAGCGTTTTGTTACAGTATTCTGAATGTGTTGGAAAGTGTTTTATAAGCTATGCTTAAGGCATGATTTTTCTTTCGAGTTTTATATATAATTATGATGATTTTTAAAATTGTAAAAAATTTTTGTTTAGAAATCTATAAAAATATATGTTGGATTTTTTTTTTTCATTATAGCTTAGTTATTTTACATGAGATAAAAGAAAACATAGAAAAATTTACCTAATGAAATTTCTTTCCTTAGCTTATTTAGACATAAGAATCCCATTTATTATTTCACTTCTAATAAAAGTAAGAAATATTTCTGAGACATATGTATGCAGATATAATTTTTCCGAGTTTTTTAATCTCTATTTAACTTTTTATGCCTGACGGGGTTTTAAAGTTCCATTAAAGAAAAAAATATGTGAAAATTTGTTTAATAATAACAGTAGAGTTTTATACCTCATGCAAAATAATTTCACTGAGCATATTTAGTAAGCATAGCGAATTTTGTGAAGCCAAATATTTTTAAAAATGGATATTTTCCAAATCATTTATGTATAAATATTTTTTATGTTGAGATACAAGAAAGTTAAGATGCAGGAATTTTTTCCTCTTAAAGGGGAAAAAAAACTCTTAATTTACAGATAATTAAACAATATTTTTACTTTTTCTGTTTTGTAAGAACTGAGATATTTAAAAAATAATATTAAGATAACCCGTGATAAAACTTTATCACGGGTTATCTTAATATTATTTTTTCTGGGTTCTTTCCATCCCCCCCCCTTTTTTTTTTACTACATGTGTAAATAAAATAGTGCAAAATGATATTTAGTCTTTCCTGCAGTTTCTAGCCCTCTGAGCGTCTGAGGACTTTCCTGGATTTTTATAAAAATATTTGTAAAACTTAAAATAATTTAGATTTTCTTTACCCGTTTGTTTCTAAAATACACTTCATATCTCTTTATTTTACATATATCTTAAAACACAATTTTGTTAAAAATATTTTTATGTAGAGCCGATTTAAGTTGTTTTTAGGAAACGGAAAAATACGGGCAAAACGCTTAGAGGGCTAGACTTTTTTTAAGCCTCCTCTCTAAGATGAAAAATGCAAAATTTCAATTTTGCATGTCATGTTAGTTAGTTGTTTAGGGTAAAAGATACATATATAACCATAAAAACTTTATTAATTGTTTATTACAATCAAATTTCTATCTCAAAAAGAAAAAAAATTAAAAAATAAATAAAAATGAAAATATCAATATCATATCAAGCATTTAAATATCCCCGTCCTCATAATAATAAAATATAGGTTAAGTAAAGGATAAACAGATTTTAAATCTACAAGAGACTATCACGATACGATAGTAATGCTTCCACCTATTACCCTTTATCTCAAGGAAAATTATTTCATCGCGATCACGATAGTCAACGCAATGAAATCCGTAATATCGCATAAGCTTTTAAATTTGAATACAGTGGTGACGTTATACAAGCTTCGGGAATTTGAAATTACCGTAAAATATAGATAAATTTACGCACGACACACTATGTTAGATGGCTGTAGGCTTTACTTTGCCTGAAAGATAATTCATTATGAATTCAAGTAACATCCGTTGCCAAAATACTATGACATTTTTCCAGTGTTATCATCTACATCACGAATCAGGACTTCTCCTTTGTCAACAAGAAAACGGAGTAGTAGAGATGAGTTGTGCTCCGTTATTTTTACTTTGCGTGTTACACGGGAAAAGAGGCATGTGAATAATAGAGGTTTCCGGAATACAAGAAGCATTCAGTGTTGATCCAAGGATAACGTTTCACAAATATTTATCTGTTTTTGTTGAACGTTTTTCTTCATTTACATAACAAGATAGAAAAACAAATAAACGTTTTTAAAAGAGAGGACAAATGTTTCTAAGGCACGAATCACCAATGAATGTTACAGTGTTCTCGTACTATATTTTACATTAATCTGTATAAAAAAAGAATGTTTTTCCTATTTTAAAGCACATAAAAAGAACTTAATCTGAGAAAATTAAACAATGCTTCTGAATATTACTTAACTCAAGTTAATTGTGACAATAATGACATATATATTGTCTTTGTATTTAAACCCATAAATAGAATTGACAAGTACCTACCACAAAGTATTTCGCTCTTTCTCCTTTCTTTAAAATGTTTAAAATATCTTTTGAAATATCTTTTTTTCAACAAGAATACTTTTTTCCACTTGTTTCATGCATCGTTGTGTAATTTCATTACTGATATCGCCAGGGCTTAACAAATGCGATCGCCAGGTTGTCACTAACGACTAAATTATTTAATCTGGCTTTTTTTTTAATATATATGTATATAAAAATTGACAAGAAATAAACCCAAATGGCATTTTTCTCTTATCCAACACCACTAGTGCGCGGCAAGCAGTGATATTATTCTTTTTTTCGTACTTTTAATGGAAGAACGAAGTTTAAAAGGCATTCTCCATCTCATGCACATAAGACACCTTCTTTTCCGCACTAGCCAGCTAGCATGTCATGTTATTAGAATGCGAGAGGAGGGTAGAGGTTTCAATCAAACTGTAAGAAATACTGTCAATCCAGCCTCTGCGGCATGTAAAATTGGATGCAATGGTAATGAAATATCAAGTTTTTTTGTAAGTTCAAAATCAGCCTTTTGTGTAGAATTAAAACTTTTAATCTATCACATTCATTTTAAAGAATAATAATATATACGTGGTTATAAGTAACTCATTTGAAGTAAATCTATAAAACTTAATTAAAAATTTCAAGAATAATTAATTATCATTAAATAATTAATTAATAATGGGGGAGGGAAGAACTATTTTTACTGGCGACTAGAATTTTTTGCTAGCTACCAGATTGTATCAAATTTGTAAACCCCTGGATATTACTACCGGTATTTTCAATGTGAAATTTAATCATAGTCGATGAATAAAAATGTATTTATTTGTATTTTTGGAGGGAGGGGAAAGGGGGAGTTCGAATCTAATAATCTACGGACCACAAGAAAACCTTAAAATAACTTTTACAGACAGTGCCTCATCAGTTCAAACGCCTTGATGTAGTTCAAAATCAGACAACTTATACTATATTTCACTCCTTCGTCACCTATTCGTACTGATTATCCGCTTAAGCTAGCGAAATAATGACGAAGCCATCCGTTGAAATTACATCGGATTTTAGCGCGTCTTTATCGCTCAAGGGACACGGTATTGTTACCCAATACCCCAGATTGCTTGCTTAATTTCTCATCTGATACGAGATGATTCCTGACTGATTCCTAAGCGAGAATTCTCTATAACCGAAAGGATGATCAAAAATTTAATTGCGTTATTTTCTTTTCCGGCAGATTATCAAGGTAATCATGCGAAAACAAAAGCTTGTTTAGAGAAAATAATATATGAACGGGGATGATGTATGAGTCAACTGTTGTTGATCCAAGTCAACAGCTATTTTTTTTTTCTGTTTTCTGTTTTCATGCATGGAACATGTATTTCAAAAGCGGCTCTCTAAAATGATGATGCTTGATCATCAAGAATGAGAAGTCAAGATTAAGGTCACAGTAAAAAAAAAAAAAAAACTTGAGAAAAAAAAAGTAATATTCTAATCTCTGAATACCATCTTAATTGATTCCGTGTCATTAATCACAAAGTGAGAACAAGTGCGATAAGGGCATATTCAAATTGTGGCAAAGAATGTATAATCTCTTATGAAGTGAAACTTTGAATGAATTTACACGTGAGATTAATGTAAGCGGAAAAATTTCGTAAGATATGAAAGTTTACGAACTGAATTCAGTGAAAATCACTGACTTCTTTCCTAAGAGAGAGAGAAAAAAAAGAACATGTGTAATTTCAAACTTTTCTTAGTGTTCATTTAACTTTGCGGCATGGCAAAGGGAAAGCGATAGCAACGGATGCAATGATCAGAGATTTTACGGGCTGAAATACCCTTTTTAGGTGCGTTCGTAATTATATAAATACGTAGCACCTATAGTCGTCGTTTGGTCCGTCCGTCTGTCCGTCCGTCTGTCTGTCTGTCCGTCCGTCTGTCTGTCTGTCCGCATATAACAACGCAAAAACTACCCAACCAAATGGTTTGCAATTTAAAATATATTATCTTTGCAGAATTTTGTCGAGACATTTCAAATTTTATTAAAATCGAATCAAAACTTTAGGAGATATTAATAAAAATATTTATTAAGAAATTTGAATTTAAAAAAAAAAAATCTGTACTTTCTTGTTATAGAAGCTTCCGAGGTTTAATCGTTAAGCAACCGAGATACTTATTTTATTACAGAAATTAATCTGCAGACGATATAATTCATTTCACAGAATTAGAAATCAGAAAGATCTGAATATTTATATAACTAGCTGATACATATATCTGAATATTTATATAACTAGTTAAGATATTTGTATGAACAGTGTCATAAAATATATACTTAACTAGCTGTTTAACCCGTTCTACGCACGGGATATCATGAATTTAATTCTAAAACGTGAGTACGAACGCACTTCGTTTGTAACGTTTGACGTACAATTTCCAACTTGTTTTTTTAGCTTTTCTGAAAACAATTAGTCCCACAAATGTTTGCGCTTAGGCCCACACATAGTTCAGTGATTATTGGAATCCCATCGATACTTAGTCCTTTTTTTTTCTTACATTTAAAAAAATTATTGCCCCCCCCCCCATGTAAGTTTCTTGCATTCTGGCTTCTTTAAAGAGATGGTCGGTTTTGCAGATATTATTAACACTTTTCAAAATATTTGAAAAGTGTTTACGAATTAGGTTTGTCTGTCTGTCGGCTGTCTGTCATCTATCCATGCTCTAACTCTCGTAAAAATAGTCAGATCACCATGAAATTTTTTGTTGTCATTTATTTTTAATTTAAAATCTTCTGTATTGAAAATGAAGTGTATAGCATTTATAGCGTGTTTACAAGGAACCACAAAATAATTTCGTTACATTATGGTCTATGAAGAAAAATCGTTTCCGATGTATTTTAATGATGTTATAATATTTCAAACATGGTGAAACTGATATGCATCACTGCGATGAACTAAAACATGCTTTTTCGAGAGTATAGAATAAGTAGTATTTATAATTCGTTTATAGGGACGCACAACAGAATTCCATTACATTACGTTCTATGGGGAAAAATCGTTTGCAATGCTTTCTAATGATGCTATTATACTTCAAACATAATGAAATTAAAAAGTTTAAATGGAAATACTATTTTGTTAGTGTTGGAAAGTATTTCATAATATATGCCTGATGAATGATTTTTTGTTCTTGTTTTTATTAAAAATATTTCAAAACTTATCACAATAATTTATACTGAATTGTAATATATCCATTAAATAACTTAGCAGTATCCTAACTAAATAAAGTCTTGTTTAGAAAAAAAATGTGAACGAGGATGCACTGCAAAAAAATTATTGATTTTACAGTACAATACTGGCATCCCATAGCTGCCAGTATTATACCGTAAAATCAACAGTAATAAACAGTAAAATAAGCAGTAATACACTACCGCGCATGCGCGGCAGTGTATTACTGCTTATTTTACTGTTTATTACTCTTGATTTTACGGTATAATACTGGCAGCTATGGGATGCCAGTATTATACTGTAAAATCAACAATTTTTTTTTTTTTTTTGCAGTGTGATGTGCATGACAACTGTTATTGATCCAAGTCAACAACTCTCTTTTTTCATGCATGGACCATTTATTTGAAGCTATCCTATAGATTGATGTCAGATCAACAAGAATGAAAAATGAAGGTTAAGATGATATTTTTAAAGAACTCGAGAAAAACTTACTTTTCTAATCTCTGAATATAATCGTAATTGGTTCCGTATTATTAATCACAAAGTGAGAACAGGCACGCAATCACAAAGTGCGATAAGGCCATATTTAAATTGTTGCAACGAGTGAAGTGAAACTTTAAATAAATTTACAAGCGGAATTAATCTAAACGTAAGATGTTTTGTAAAATAGAATGTTTATAGAATTTGCAGAACAATCTCTGATTTCGCTAATACAAAAGTAAAAACACGGCTAATTTTTCACTTTCCTTTATCCTAGTCAATAGAAATCCACTTCCTGTGTGAATAAAAATGTCTTTGATTCCTTTTTATTAAAAATATTTCAAAATCTTATTCCTATCGTAATAATTTAATATCTTATTGTTGTGAATTAAGCTTCACATTTTCAAAAAATTTAAAGAACTCAAAAAAAAAAGTTACTTTTCTAGATCGTTAATCACAAATTGAGAACAAGTCCGATATGCGCACTTTATATTTAACTTCTTGCAAGGAATGAAACTTGAATAAATATACAAATGAGATTAACCTAAGAAAAATAATTTTTGAAAGAAAATAAAGTTTATAAAGTTAACTACAAATCACTTATTTTTCTAATAAGAAAAAAAAAAAAAAAAAAAAAACGGAAAATGTACAGAATTTTTCACTTTTATTTGTGTTAATTCAACTACGTGGTGTGTAATTCAACTTCCTGTATGTGTAAAAATGTCTTGGAATTTTTTTTTATCAAAAATATTTCAAAATGTCGTTTTTTTTGTTTTGTTTTGTTTCATGCATGAATCGTGTTAGAATGCTGATGTCAGATCATCAAGAATGAAAAGTCAAGATTAAAGTCACATTTTTTAAAGAACCTGAGAAAAAAAAATCCCTTTTCTAATCTCTGAATATCATCTTAATGGATTCCGTATCATTAATCACAAAGTGAAAACAACTGCTATAAGGGTACATTTAAATTGATGCAATGAATGTAATCTTTTATGAAGTGAATTTTTGAATGAATTTACAAGTGAGATTAATCAAGTCGCAGATTTTTTCTTCTTTTTTCAAGAAAATGAAGTTTGTAGATTTTAGTGAAAATCACTGATTTTAATTTAAAAAAAAAAAAAAAGCATGCAGAATTTTTCAGTTTTATTATTATTATTATTATTATTATTATTATTATTATTGTGGTAGTTTTTTGTGTGAATTGATTATTTTATTAAAAATGTCTTTAAGGATTTCAAAATCTTTTTCCTCATGCATGAAACATGTGCCCCTGTAGAACGATTTCCTATCAAGACCGCGAATTCAAGATTAAGGTCCCATTTTTAAATAACTTGAAAAAAAATTAATCTTTTGATATTATCTTAATTTGTTCCGTATCATTTATCACACAGTGAGAAGAATTAAGATAAGGGCATATTTAAATTGTTACAACAACAAATGTAATCTTCACTGAAGTGAAACTTTAAATGAATTTACAAGTGAGATTAACCTAATCTGAAGACGTTTTGTAAATAAAAGAAAGTTTACAGAATTTTGTAAACTTGTGATCTAATACGTTAAAAAAAATAAAGAGTAAACATTAACAGAAGAGAAAAATACAGAACATATTTTACTCTTTTTTGTATTAAGTCAACTTTGCATGACGTTTTGCATGAGACGTTTGAAAAGAAAAATCGCAAACCTTATCTAATACGCTTAAAAAAAGGAGTTAACATTAACAGAAGAGAAAAACAAAGAATATATTTTACTCTTTAAAGTCAACTATGTGGCATGCAATCCATCTTCCTGTGTGAATAAAAATGCCTTCATTTTTTTTTTCACAAAAAATATTTCAAAATCCTATTTCTGACTATGAATAGTGTACAATAATGTGATATCTTGTTGTACTGAATTTGTAATACATTAGTGCTACTTATACAACCTGACAACATTAAAGTAATCAAAAGTTTATCAGTTATAAATTAATGTCCTAATAACTCCTTTTTTTTTAATCCATTAGATCTGCTGTGTTTATTGTACGTTATATACAGCTGTATTATACCGAAAGTATAATACAGCATAAAGTAAACTTTGTCTAATTTTATTATCAAAAGAATGCATGAGATTTGCTAATGCGTTTGAAAAGAAAAATCGCAAACCTGTTCTAATACGTTTAAAAAAAGGAATAAACATTAACAGAAGAGAAAAACACAGAATATATTTTACTCTTTAAAGTCAACTATGTGGCATGCAATCTAGCATCCTGTGTGAAAAAAAAAATAAAAAATGCCAATTTCTTTTTACTAAAAATACTACAAAATCCTATTTCTATCTATGAATTGTGTACAATAATGTGATATCTTGTTGTACTGAATTTGTAATACATTAGTACTGCTTATACAACCTGACAAGGATAAAGTAATCAAAAGTGTATCAATTATAAATTAATGTCTTAATATCTCCTAATTTTTTTTTATTATTATTCATTAGAACTGCTGGTGTTAAGTGTGCGTTATATACGGCTGTATTTTACTGAAAGTAAAATTTGTCTAATTTTATTATCAAAAGAATGCATGAGATTTGCTAATACTTTTTTTCAATTTTAAATATTCTGTTTATAAAAATTTAGACTGTTAATCTTGAACAATTAATTGAATAATTACAAAAATATATATTAAATAAATTTAAAGGATTTTTGTCAATGTTTGAAGTATTTATGGTAATAAAATAATTAAGGGTGAAGTCTTTATTATCAACATACTGACATTTTCTTTAATTAATTAATTTATTTATTTATTTATTTTGCAAAACTTTATTCAAGATATTTTTTTAATTGAGTTTATTTTATTAAGCAAGACGGCCGTTCTTCAAATCCAAGCTTAAAAAAAAAAAAAAAACTAATCCTGCCAAGAAGCTTACCGTAGAAAACTTCTCATGTTAATTCGACCAAACAGACCAGCGTACACAGTCAGATATCAAAGGAACCAAGTAACGCAGAAACATAACTTTTCGGCTGAAAGTGAAAGTATCTCCGTAAAAAAAAAAGAATCCGAAAATGCAATCGAAAAAGTAATCAACGGCGGAAATAGAGATTGATCTAAGCTATCCAATGCAAAAGAAATCGTTTAAAAATATTAAAATGCAAACGATAGAAAAAAACTGCCCCATAGGATTAACATTAGCGAGCGGGTCTTTTCGCGTGAGAGGAGAGGACACTTAATATTACACTAAAGTAATTTAATATCACTTATTGGTAAAGAGTAAGAATATGACAAGGGAGTGAGATCTAAAAAAAATCCCTGACGGATCGGCCTACAGGCACAGGTAGATTTCGAAGACGCAGACCGTGGGGCGCCTGTTAGTCGGGAATTGCGGAAGAAATGACCTTTTTGCGATGATGCGGCAGTTGGAACTGCCTACTTTGAAACCTAACTTGTTTGCAGGCGGAGCCAGCAGGAATTTTTTTAATTTTTTTTTAATTTATTTATTTATTTATTTATTTATTTTTTTTTTTTTTTGCTGTAAGAGTTGGTCCTATAAAAAACTTGTCAGTATAAAAGTTTTAGATAATATTAAGAGGATTTATAATAAATTTAAACGGATTTGAAATCTTGGGAATTGACGAAGTTATGAATTTTTTTCTTCTAAAACCCCCCTCCCCCCCCCCTTAAGGCAATTTTTAATTATATCAAAAATCTGTCATACATAAATTTTCGGTCCTTCTCCTAGAAGTAATAATAACTTCAAACGGATTCGATACATATCATAATTAAGAAATTATGGGGTTTTTTTCTGTTTTCACAAAAAGCCCCCCCCCCATCCCCCCCCTTGGTTCGATTTTGCCCATTAACGAACTTGACCAAGATTTTATGTTCCTTGATTTTATGTATCAGTTTCGAAAAGATGCGGGAGTTGGAACCGCCTACTTCGAAAAATAACTTGTTTGCAGGCGGAGCCGGCAGGGATTTTTTTTTTTTTAATTTTTTTTTTTTTTTTTTTTTTTTTTTTTGCTATAACGGTTGGTCCTATAAAAAACTTGACAGTATAAAAGTTTTAGATAATATTAAGAGGATTAATAATAAATTTACGCGGATTTGATATCTTGTGAATTGACGATGCTATGATTTTTTTTCTTCTAACCCCCCCCCCCTTTTTCCCCCCTTAGGGCCATTTTTAATTATATCAAAAATCTGTCATACATAAATTTTCGGCCCTTTTCCTAGAAGTAATAATAACTTTAAATGGATTCAATACGTATAATAATTAAGAAATTATGGGGGGTTTTCTGTTTTCACAAAAAGACCCCCCCCATTTCCCCCCCCTCTTGGTTCGATTTTGCCCATTAACGAAGTTGACGAGATTTTATGCCCCTTGATTTTATGTATCAGTTTCGAAAAGATGCGGGAGTTGGAACCGCCTACTTCGAAAAATAACTTGTTTACAGGTGAAGCCGGCAGGGATTTTTTTGCTTTTAATTTTTTTTTTTTTTTTTTTTTTTTGCTATAACGGTTGGTCCTATAAAAAACTTGTCAATATAAAAGTTTTAGATAATATTAAGAGGATTTATAATAAATTTAAGCGGATTTGAAATCTTGGGAATTGACGAAGTTATGAACTTTCTCTTCTAAAACCCCCCTCCCCCCCCCCTTAAGGCAATTTTTAATTATATCAAAAATCTGTCATACATAAATTTTCGGTCCTTCTCCTAGAAGTAATAATAACTTCAAACGGATTCGATACATATCATAATTAAGAAATTATGGGTTTTTTTTTCTGTTTTCACAAAAAGCCCCCCCATCCCCCCCCTTGGTTCGATTTTGCCCATTAACGAACTTGACCAAGATTTTATGTTCCTTGATTTTATGTATCAGTTTCGAAAAGATGCGGGAGTTGGAACCGCCTGCTTCGAAAAACAACTTGTTTGCAGGCGGAGCCGGCAGGGATTTTTTTTTGTTTTTAATTTTTTTTTTTTTTTTGCTATAACGGTTGGTCCTATAAAAAACTTGACAATATAAAAGTTTTAGATAATATTAAGAGGATTAATAATAAATTTACGCGGATTTGATATCTTGTGAATTGACGATGCTATGATTTTTTTTCTTCTAACCACCCCCCCCCTTTTTTCCCCCTTGGGGCCATTTTTAATTATATCAAAAATCTGTCATACATAAATTTTCGGCCCTTTTCCTAGAAGTAATAATAACTTTAAATGGATTCAATACGTATAATAATTAAGAAATTATGGGGGGTTTTCTGTTTTCACAAAAAGACCCCCCCCATTTCCCCCCCCCCCTCTTGGTTCGATTTTGCCCATTAACGAACTTGACTGAGATTTTATGTCCCTTGATTTTATGTATCAGTTTGGAAGAGATTTATGCAGAATTTTTCCAGTTATCGTGGTCATAAAAAAGTGACATAGATAGATAGATAGATAGATATAAAGTTTTGAACTGGGGGTGGTTTTGGGTTCTGGGAGTCATGATCGGCGTAAATCTGCAAAATTTTTTCAAAATTTCCAACTTAGGTGAGAATGTAATAGGTAGTATTTCTTACGAAATCTACCTAAAATCAGAATCCACTTTGAAGACGTATTTTTATAAATAACAACTAGAGAGAATACGGTTCAGCTATTCGAGTGTGTAGTATATATTAAGAAAAATAAGCAGTAGCAACACACATCTTTGGGTGTGCCGAAAAATGCACTCTTCCAGCTTGGAAGCAATCTTAAGGTTCTTCATCAGTGAGATTTCAAATTTCCCTAGCTAATGTTAAACACCTATGGCCATATGATGTGATGCATTCGTATTTATATAATATCTCCTCAGTAAATTTATATTTTTAACTTCTTTTTTCTGTGTACTCTTTTTGAAGGATGTCTCTTTCTTGCTTAGTTGCCAAAATATTTCTAAAATATGTACTTCATTTTATGTAAAGTGTTAAAATCTTACTCAGTTTCGAGAAGGTTATAACACATAAAATTATAAATTTAGTTTATATTTTAGAAATAATTTGACAACTAAGAAAGAGAGAGACATCCTTCAAAAAAAGTACACAGAGAAAAGGAGTTAAAAATATTAATTTACTGAGGAGATGTTTTATAAATACGAATGCATCACAGACCCATATTAGGTTTAATATTAGCGAAAGGAATTTGAAATCTCACTGATGAAGAACCTCGAGTTTTAGGGCAATATTGAGAACTAAAAATGTAGGACAAAGAAATTATAGGCTTTATCTTAAGACCAGCTAATCTTTCTAAAGTTACAATATGCTAGTAAGTAGCTTAACTTCCTAGTTGACTAGATGTGAGACAGATGGCGTCAAATTTGAGTGGACAGAAATAGCGAGTAAGTTAGAATCATATGCCAAATTATTATTATTTTTTTAGGCTTTGGGACAGTTACGGCAGTGAGATATTTAAACTTTGAGTGCATTTGTCGTCCGAAATTGAGTTGATCATCTCATGTTCGGCTTGCAAAGTAGTAAAGCCAAAAAGTTCCTTCCATTTTACAAAAAAAAAAAAAAAAAAAAAAAAAAAAAAACTAACACCTTCAGAATATTGTAACAAAAATTATCCGCTCAATAAGGTGAAAAATGATGTCTAAGTAACCAATTTGGAAAAGGCCTAACATAATTGAAAACCCAATTTCGGCAATTACCATCTATAGTTGGAAAATATATATATATATATATATATATATATATATATATATATATATATATTTGTATATGATTTGCAGATTTGTATATATACTACACATTATCCTAAAATTTAGTTCAGTTAGGAAACTCATAACACAGTTGAAAATTCCCCTTCAGCAATTTCCCTCAATAAGCGGATATGTATTCGAATTGTTTTGTGAAGTCCTGTAACATGATCTATAGAATTTATGCACACAGAGTAATATGCAAAAAAATAGTTACATTCAAAAATGCATGCCACAACTGAAACCGCACTTCCAACAAATATCGCTCATAGACAAACTGCTAAACAAAGTGTTTATTTTACAGTATAATACTGGCATGCCAGCGGCCAGCATTATACAATAAAATTAACAGTAATAAACAGTAAAATAAGCAGTAATACGCTACCGCGGCATCGTATTACTGCTTATTTTACTGTTTATTACTGTTAATTTTACGGTATAATACTGGCAGCTGGGACGCCATGAAGTATATTTTGGGGACCTAAATTTGTATGTTATAGTGAAGAATGACTCAAATCAAGTTTCCGCTACACTATAAAAAAATTTCGGAACGTTTCAGGAAATTATCCTGAAACATTTCGCATATTTTACCGGAATTTCGAATTTCGTTATCTCCCACGTCAATTGCGGCAATAATTCGTGTAATATTATTGAGAGGTTTCAACTTTTCCGTAAACTACATTCTGCGCATGCGTTCTTCATGTCTTATGTTCCATTAGTCATTTTGATAACTAAAGAAGAATAAAAAACAGCTGCCTAGGTAAGTAGAGATAAATGCAATCTGAACAAATGCCATTCTTTGTTTGGATATCAACCGATAAAGTAAGTAGCTAATTTAAATCTCTTTATGCTTCATTATTTGAATTTTCATTTCATCTGTAATACAAAACTTTAAAATTTAATTGTTTAAATAAGACACAGAATAAAGAAAGTATATTGATTATTGAAAATTGGAATGTTTCACTTACTTTGTTGTGAAACGTAACAGCAAAAAGCCGTGGCATCTTAATGCCACTACTTTTTTTCCGGAACCATCCAGAAACTTTTTTACAGTGTACTTACCGTTCGATTTCCAATGTGCACTAAAGTTCTCAGATTATAGTGATATTGTATTGTGTTATAAAACTTTCAATGAACTTTGTGTGCAAGTTTAAAAATAGAAGTTGGGGAAATATCCAAAGCTTAATGTACACTGCAAAAAATAATTGTTGATTTTACAGTATAAAACTGGCATCCCAGCTGCCAGTATTATACCGTAAAATTAACAGTATTAAACAGTAAAATAAGCAGTAATACGCTGCCGCGCAAGCAGTAATGCGCGGTAGCGTATTACAATTATATTTAATATGCAATATCATACATGTAATATTTGACGGAAACAATTTATGCCGCAGAAAATCAGACTTCTCGCAAAAAAACTTTGGAAACATATTTTGTTTACAAAACTTGCTCCCTTTCCCGACCTTTGAAACGTGAAAGTGGAACCACTTATACATTTTATATACATTTTTTTATAATCGTGGTTCTGCTAGCAATAGACGAACACAGAGATGTTTAAGAAGATGTTCTCTTTATGGAAAGCTATTATTTAGCATTTAGTTACGCTCTGTTGAGGTAATCGAAAGTGGTAGAAAATGTAATCCCTAAATTTAAGCTATAAAACTCGGAAAAAACTCACTTATGTTCCGTTGCATTTTTGACTGAATTATTGTAAGGATTTGTGTAATGTATTGGGTCAAAGAATTTTCGCATAAGATTCTGTTAACGTGAAAATTTTCCCTTTCATATGTTAACAGCATTCCTTGAATATTTGCCAGAAGTACTTTCCTCATTAAAGAAGAAAAATATGTTGATTTAAATACAAATGCTTGCCATACCAAAGAAAAAAAAATGAATCTGTACTTCGGGCTACCTTTTCTTGGGTAATTTTTTTTTCTTTTTTGTAAAAAGTCGTAACTTTTACATCTAGCTTTATATGAAAATGTCGTATATACTTGTGCATAAGTGGATCCATTGAATTGCTAAGCGAAATTTTAGAAAAAATATTAAATATTCATATTATACGTCGAAACACATTTCTGGCACAATATTTAAATATTCTTTGAAACCAAGAGTAGAATTTTCTTTATAATTAGACCATTAATTATAGTATTAAAGTATCTGCTAGAACCGTTGGAAGTTAGTTTAAACAAGCCATTTAAGGGTTGTCTCCCCTCACGCGAAAAAACCCGCTCGCTAATGTTAATCCTATGGGCATTATTTTTCTAATATATCGTTTGTATTTCAATATTTTTAAACGATTTTTTTTTATTGGATAGCTAAGATCAATCTATATTTCCGCCGTTGATTACTTTTCCGATTTTCTTTGCAATTTTTTTTTTTTTTTTACGAAGATACTTTTACTTTCGGAACCCGAATAATAGTAAATAGTCATATACTGAGCAATATTTTCCCACAAATCAAAAGAGGGTTATTTAAATGTATTGTCCAAGTAGCAGCTAAATAATAAATTTTATTCATTTGGAGAAACCTTCTTATTGCAGCAATTCATATATTTTTCTATTTATATCTGTTCTAAAATAATCTAGGTTTCTCAAAATAAATAAATAAATAAATAAATAAATAAATAAATTAAAAAAACAAATTTTTCAATGTTTTAAAATTAAAAAAAAATGTTTTAAAAAAATGCCGTTATAAACTTTGAGGCACCTGCGTAAATTAGTAAACGTGGAAGAGGATATTGTTTAAAAAAAATACTGTTGTTCTCACATTATTCTTAAAATTTTCTAATGTGAAAATTTCACAAAAACTAAGCCTATGAAACTTTGATTAAAAGCATTCTCTGAGACGAAGTTACATGATGTATAAAATATTTATACGTTATAAACGTGTAATTTTTGCTACAGTAATACGTAAATATTTTTCCATGTGCTACTTTATATTATTTTAAAAATAAACTATTGTAAGAATCGTTTAATAAAATATTGAATGATATCAATACTCAACTAGTATTTCTTTTATATTTTTGAACGGATTAATAAACACTTTAATGTAGTTCAAAATCGTTGCAACGATGTTTTGTCTTTTTCATGAAATTTGTTAAATAACCATATTATGTGATATCAAATTAAAAGTTTTATTAGCTCACAGGCTATCAAAGCCTGAGAGCAAATGTTCCCGCCGGTTCTGTATGTACGTATGTATGTATGTACGTAAGTACGTATGTACGTAACGCAATAACTCTTGACAGAAATAACAGTTTTGCTTCAAATTTTGTTTATAGGTTTATTGTGATAAGACGCTTCCCTGAATAGTTTTGGGAGTTCATTGATTAAGTATAAAGGAGGGAACGGGGGGCTCCCCCTTAATTTAGATAAACGGGTTTTTCATGCAGAATTATCCGATTTTCTTCAAATCTTGTATAGAGGTTTATTCTGATAAGGCGCTTCCCTGAATAGTTTTGGGCGTTCATTGATTAACGAGAGGGGCTAATCCCCCCTTAATTTAGATAAATGGGTTTTTCGTACAGAATTATCCGATTTTCTTTAAATTTTGTAAATAGGTTCATTGTGATAAGACGCTTTCCTGATTAGTTTTGGGGGTTCATTGGTTAAGTATAAACGAGGATACGGGGGGGGGGCTAATCACCCCTTCATTTATATAAATGATTTTTTCATTCAGATTATTCGATTGTCTTCAAATTTTGTACATATGTTTATTGTAACAAGGCGCTTCGCTGATTGGGTATGGAAGTTCATTGGTTAATTATAAGGGGAAACGGGGGGATGAGCTCTCCCTTAATATATTGTCGATTTGTTTATTTTTTGGGGAGTCTTATTTCAAATTCATTGAACTAAGAGTATGACATACAATTAGTGTGAATATTGTGTGAGCTCAATGCCCTCAGTTTAACTGGGCAGTTTTCTTTTTATTGTTTATATTCTGTTAGAGACAAAGATTTTGTTTCCCATAAGCTATGATAAAAAGTCAAATTATATGCTATAAAATTCAAAATTCTACAGTATTTGTTAATGTTCTGAAAGAGAAAATATTTTTTTGTTTGTTTTTCAAAAATTTTGATAAATAATCAAATTATGTGATATAAAATTAAAAATTCTATAATAGCTCTTAATGTTCTCAAAAAAGAGAAGGTTGTTGTTGTTTTTCATTTACATAAATTTTGATAAATAGTCAAATTATGTTATATAAAATTCAAAATGTTATAACATTTGTAAATGTTCTGCAAGAGAATATTGTTTCATTGGTTTTAGAGACATTGAAAATAGCATTTTCAGCTTCTTAACATTTACTTTATACGCTATGCTGTAATAATAATGAATTCTAAAAGATTTTGTATTGAGCAGAGCAACATATAAATTTGTTTTAGGCAAACGAAACAATCTATAGCAAATTTTTTATCAAGAAGTATGATGGTAAATAAATATTCCATGTACTATTTGTTATTAAAAATTATGTTATGCCAGTTGTTTTTTCAAAAATATTCAAACCGAGGGTATAAAACAGCTTTTTTAATACAGCAGTACACTGCAAAAAATAATTGTTGATTTTACAGTATAAAACTGGCATTACTGTTAATTTTACGGTATAATACTGGCAGCTGGGATGCCAGTTTTATACTGTAAAATCAACAATTATTTTTTGCAGTGTATAGAATAATAAGGTTATCATTTCTTTTATTGCTTGTTTAAGGGTCCTAATCAGTCAGATCTCAATTTCCAATGTTAATCTATAGATTTTGAATGCATTCATATATTTTTTAAATTCTCATCAATAAATTCAAGATTTTCGTATCTTTTTTTCTGTATGCTCTTCTGAAAGGATGTTGCTTTGCTTTCCTCTTGACAAAATTTTTCGTAAATATATATTTAATTTTAAGTGTTAATACCAGTTTTTTCTTATTGTTATCATTATCTTTTTTTATTATCCAGTTATTTTGAAAATTTCATATCGGCATTCTAAAACAACCTAGTGCAAATGATGATTATCTAAGAACGTATTTTCATTATTTATTCTTATTAATTTATTTATTCTTTATTTATACAGCAAGAATTTTCATTATTTGTTCTTATTCATTTATTTATTTATTTATACACCAATAATTTTCATTATTTGTTCTTATTCATTTAATTATTCTAATAATTTTCATTATTTGCTCCTACCCATTTATTTATTCTTTATTTATACACCAATAATTTTCGCTATGTAGTGTGAAATCGATTTTTAAAACAACATGTGATTTTATTTAATTAAAATATATCATACAGGTAGGCAGTAGCGTGAATAAGTTTTTTTTTTTTTTTTTAATATATAAGGTAAATTTAAAAGAATATATAACATCCTACATATTAAAGCGAATGGCTAAACAATTGCAGCACAAATTCGATGTTTTTGCGATGTTATGCGTGAGATTAAGTTAAAAACCTGTTAAGTTTTAAGGTACTCTTGAACGTGATCAGCGTAAGATGAGTATGGTCTAAGGCGTTAGTTTAGGCTCTGGCTCTCTGCAAAGAAATTGGGTTCAAATACCGCTTCCGACAGAATTATTTGTGGATTACTTTTGGCTGTAATTCATTTCAATTACTGTCACATTTTCAGGAAAAAAAGTTACGTATATAATTTGTATTTTTTTATTCGAATGCTTTTGAATTAAGTAAAGTTTAACACCCAACAATATTTAAATTTAGACCAGTATTTAAATTAAAAAAAAATTGCATTCACAGTCTATAACTTTAAGTAATACTAGACAAAACTTTTAGCTTACAGTTTATGAAACATTATAATAAAATATAAAGATAGTGAAAATCTTTATTTGAAACGGAGAGGAGAGAGAAATTTGAAATAGATCTGATTGAATCGGTAGTGCTGCCATCTATTAACTAATACTAAAGGTATCAAAATGTATGTGAATAAACAAGAAAATGTCTTCTTATGAGCACTTGTACTACCACTAAATATCAATATTTTTTCGGGAATTTTTCATTTTAAAATTTAATACAAAATCGGATTAAAGATATAAAATAATACAAATTTGTGGTTCATTTAAAGTTATTATCACGGGCCAGGGCAATGACGGGCGGGTCAACTACTATCATTAAAAGCGTATGATATTAAAAGTAGAATCAGAAATTGCTACAAAATTTTATATTTTCAGGCTTTATTAGCATATCCAAAGTTAATTTTTCTTCAAGCCAGCCAAAATGTTCCATTTATTACTTTTTTTTTTTATGATACACAAATCGCGATTGGTCGAAGCGAGAAATACGTTAATTACTTTTATCGAAGTAATTAACAACTTAGGTTTTTTACGAAAGCGAGTTTATTCTTTTGAAAGTGATTTTACTTTCTATATTTTAACGGCCAAATATGATTACGACAAATATATTATCACAAAATTCCAATTGCAATTCGAATTTCTTATAACTGAAGACAGAGAAGGAGTTTTGTTGCATTTTTCTCAAAAATTGTTTTATTTTATGGATGAAGGTTCTATGAGGTAATCTATCATGGGGGGGAGGGGGATAAAATACTAAGGTTCTAATTATTCTTGAATATATGAGACATTATTTTTATTTATTTTTTTATATTTAACTTGCAGAACCACTCGGCTTTGCCCGTGTTAATCGTGCGACCCTTCTGGATAAAATAAATGAAAATGAAATATCCTAAAACTATGACGATCACAGTAACGGAGCTCTGTGCATTCGCGCTCATAAATCGTTAAATCATCAATCAGAAAAAAAGGACGTTTCTTTTACACAATCATAGTAAAATCCCACAGCTTTATAAATGAGAATGCAGGTTTTCTTTGACACGTGGAACAGAAAAATATACGATTTCCCTGACAATACGACAAAAAGTAAAACATCCACCCACATGGCGCGTAGCATTTAGTGAAATTTTATTTCGTATGACAAAATATATCCTTTAATTTATAGACAATGGGCGTCAATTTCAAACGATCAAGTGGCCTTCACTGATAATAACACTTTTTTTTTACATGGAAACTTACTTTTTTATTTCATAAAAATTAAATCTACAATGATTACATGAAAATGGTGTCATTTTCCAAGCGCTTTTAGACTTGACGTCAGTCATGAAGTTTTGTTTGAAAAGAGAAAAAACTGACTTTCTATTTAATATAAATTATAGAAAATGTTACCACTGTATCTAAAGTATTAAAACACTTAGATATAAGGTACATCTACAAGTTATAGCTGTTGTATACACGCGAAATAGGAAACAAAACATAGCAACCGTTTGTTTAGAGTCTGATGTCACACTAAAAATATCTCAAAGAAAGTAACGTCATATTTAGGAGATTATTCTTTTTAATTATTTTTTCCCCTGAATATTTCTCATGAAATTGAAAAGGCTGTATTACTATAGATGTTGTAGTTCCAAATACATTTAAATGGAGGCACTATGTTATTTTAGCACACTTATAGTAAACTTTAAAAAAAATTATATGTACGAAAAATTCGTTTTATTTGTTCATGACGTCCATTTCGGATGCGAAAATATACGAAAATATATTTTTATTGGCTTATAAAAAATATCGTACATGCGCAGTTTCTTTTTGTGACAACAGAAAATAAGAAATTGCATTAGAAAATTAAAACAAAATAGATTTGTATAAAGATAAATTATGGCAGGTAGTTGAGAAAGGTTGTAAAGAGTGGTCTGGGGAATTTTTTAAGTAGCCACGAATTTTACTTTTGTTCTAAAACGTATGTTTATCAAGTTTCGGTCAAGACGGTCAAAACATGTATATTTGTATAAGGAACATACACCAAAACCAAACACTGATTTTTACATAGATAGAGAATTTAAATATTAATAGTATTTTTTTATAATAATAATTAATAATTAATTGCTAATAAGTTTTTCTGAGAAAATTTAGCGCATTAACAATTTAAATATGCTACCAAGAAGGCAATAAATCAAATAATTTACAACGAAAAGCATTTTACTTTAATTTCTCTAAATTTACTTTTTGTTGCATAGTATCTTCTTCCAACCGTGTCTTCAGTTCATACACTGTTTTCGCAGTTAAAAAGGAAACACAACTTCTTACAAATGAAAGTTGTATATCAATACTAATAATTATCCACACTCCCTACTGTGTAAAAATGCTTTCATAGCTTTGTTTGTTTAGCAAGCGTATAAAATGAAAAGCATGTTACTTAAAATAAATATGCTTTCAGTTCCGCTTAAACCATGTCAGCGAAAGTATATGGCCAGAAAGTCCTGCCCCTCAAAAACCCTCAATTATGAAAATTCTCACAATTATGCGAAAAACGAGATCCTCAAAGCTAGTAGGAGGTCTACGTTGGAGCTACAAAAAGCTGAATCAGACCTCGAGGCTCTAAGCTTATGCGAAAACCCAAAGATTTCATGCTTAAGCAAGCGAGTAACAATAAAAGCTGTAGTGAATTAGTTCTGGTAGTTAGTGTCAATTTTGCCTTTTGGAGAGAAAAACGTGATGATAGACTCCACATTAAATTACCATTGTAAAGAAAATGTAGACAAATATGGGAAATATCAGAGTTATTTTGTTATTATTCTAGCATTAATGCGAAATAATATTCACCATAGCGTGTTGTAAAGATGCAAATTAACTTCCTCAAATAATATAAATTATCAAGCTACCGGTTTTCTAAGAAACTGAAAATCTCCATGCTTAGAGAAGCAGGCGATGGCAACTTATCTTGTATTACGTTTTAATGCGGTTGCAATGTTTCTTGATGCCACATAAATGACTAGTTCTATCATATTCCCACAGACACCAAAATATAAAGTTTACTATACAGTTATGGTAGAATTACCATACTATGTTTATTCAAAACAACTTTAAATCAGTGGCTGATGAGTATCCGTGGGAAGATACTCACCGATCTTATTTTCGACTGCATGTATAAATAAAAATCGTGTAAGAAAATTGTTAATAAATTATTTTTTTTCTACAATGCAATAAATACAATAATTTTTTCGCTTAAAGAAAAAAAAAGTTTGCTTGATGTCCTTGTGTGTAATTTAAAAATTTATCGGTTTTGCATTGCGTGTTGGAAAATGGAAGAGAAATAAATTAGAAGTGTAGCATTTTTTAAACTTAATGTGTTCTTTAATTTTATATTGAAACTTTATTTAAATGTAACTAATTAAAAATAGTCTGTGCTTGCTTTTCTGAATATTTAGTCTGAAAATCATAAACACTTAAAACTTTGTAAATAAAACAATTAGTTACTATATTTTTCTTATAATATTAACATTATTATTACTTTTCGTACATATATTGTATAAGGAAAGTATTGTGATCATGATAAAAACCGGATTATGAAAATATACTGTCATCAAAAAGCACCCGGAATGGTGGCATAAAGCAAGAGGTATCAATTTATTGTCAAAAAATTATTACATCTCGTTCGAAGAAATCTCCTCCGACTGCAATGCACTTCTGCCATCATTCTTTCCAATCATCAAAATATGCCTTAAAGTCGTTTTTATGAAACTCCTTCAGAGTTCGTAGAGAACTTTCTTTTATCGAATTAAAGGACTCAAAACGATGACCACGAAGAGGCAATTTCAACCGTGGAAATAAGAAAATGTTACACGGTACCATATTAGGTGAATACGGAGCTCATGGAGCTGTATTTGTTGAATGTTTGGTTCAAAACTCACGAATAATAAAGGAACTGTGAGGAGGCATGTTATTGTGGTACAAAACCCATGAGTTTTCTCGCTGCATTTCAGGCCATTTTCGAAGAATTGCTTCACGCAAACGGCACAAAACACTTCAATAATGATTTTTACGACAGTTCTCTACCATCTTTAAACTTTTTATACCAATTAAATACTGTTGTATTTGATAAACTGTCGTCTTTTAAAACTTTTTATATCAATCAAATACTGCTGTTTTTGATGAACAGTCGTCTTTAAAAACTTTTTGTAGCATGTCAAACGCTTTTGTAACAGAAATTTCATTGCGAAAACAAAATTTAATGCATATTATTTGCTCAATAACATTCGTCACCATTTCGGAAAATCAACACAGTGAAAATTCTTATCTCATTAAAAACAAATATATTTTCAGACGATAAAATGAAACAAATTCCTGACTATTGTTTATAGAAGTCGTAAAAATATTTGATAAAAGTTTGCAGACGATATCTACTATAGATGTATTTTAAAGGAAGCATTCCGGATACTTTTTTATCACAGTATTTACATTTTATATTTTAGACAAACATAGTAGTATGTTTACATTTTGAGATTCCCTGGATCCGTTTCCACTATTTTTACAATGATTCCATATACGTATACGTGTATGTTGATATTTTGCTACGTGTTTGCTGTTTTTTTTTTATGATGATGTTATGTATGTGTGAGTGAACAGGATTGCGTTAACCCAATTATTCAACTAAACACTTTTATTGTTCATGCTTTTTTTATACAACACTCATATTTCATTAGAACGTGACTTATTTTAGTAAACTTTTTTTTCTGAAAAAGCAAAGAAAAAAATTAAAGCAAGTTTTATTAATCTGATAGAAATATAAGGAAATTTAAGTATTGTATGTTGTTGGGGAACAATGGTGAAATATTTACATTTAAAACAAATTAAAATTCCCATTAGCATGATTATGTAAATTCCATTTCAATATATTTTTTTAATTAACAGGTCTTCATTTCAGCACGGGTTGAATGAAAATTCATTGAAAATTACGTCATAATTTTTTTTTTTTAAGTTTGAGGTTTATGAATGGAACTAACATTTTCTTTAGAAGATGTTATTTTACAAGTGAAAGCATTTCAGTTTTGTAAAATTGTAAAGTTTTGTAACAGTTACCCAAAAGTCTCACAGTAATAAATAGCTGAAAATCAATGATTCGAACATCACGTAATAGTCTCAGCATTTCTGTTAGAAATTCAGTTATTCTCAAAGTCCTTTTTCAAAAAGGTTTTTTTTTTATAGTTATTATTAATAAAAACAACTTGTAAAGGTCAAATTTCATTGGGTTTCTTGGAGCTTATCTCTATTATCCTTTCATTTAAGTAAAAGTCTTTACTTGTTTCTTACTTGGCTCCAATTTTCTCTTTCTTGCACATTTATTTATTTTAATCAAGTTTAAGGAGTTCTTTATTTGAAGATTAGATCGGTTTAATCTTCCAAATGACATTAGCGATTTTCCAGGAATTACGCATTGTTTTACAACAAAAGAAGATTAAATCGTGCTGAAACTTATTTTGTTATTTCTTTAATTATATTTAATCAAGCTAATTGATAAAATTGCTATGAAGATTAAAGATAAAGTTTACAAGATTAAAGTTTACAAGTGATGCACTAAATTCCTTAAGGGATAACACTACTTTGATGCCCTGCAATTGAAGGCCTTTTCGGTATTTTTTAATAAGGAAATGCGAAGTATTTATAAAAGTCTGTTTACGCTAAATTATTACACATATATTAAAGTAGACAACTGTATTTCTTAATTGATATATTAAAATATGACAGCTTGACAGCTGATGGACGGGAGCGCTTCGAAAAAAAGAGAGTCATAGGGGGGACACAATAACTCATCGCAGACTTAACCTAAAACAATGAGAACAAAAAGAAAAATAGCTTTTTAGTCCAAAAGCCGGTAAAATACATAGCTGTTTAAAAATATATATTTTTTTTAGTGAAATTGCACTGATTAAATGTAAAATTCAACATTTCAACTAAAAAATATGTTGCTTAAATTACACAAAAAAGCAAAATCTGGTACTTTTCCAGTATAGGGGTCTTGATGAGATAGAGAAAATGGACCTGGCGAGAGAAGGAAATTTTCTGGCAACTTATTCACTGTTTCGTATACACAAGCAATTTTTTTTAAATATTTTAAATTTATTTTATATATAGAAATATATCTATTTTTATATATAAACAAGTAAATTGTAATTTAAAAACAAGAATAATATATAACAAATAAAACGTTTATACATATATAGAAATATATATATATAAACAAGCATAAAATTTCATCAAGTTTGTTTCCATAGCTGTTTATATCATTTGGCAACAAATCTCACTTTCTGAAACCCAAATTGCGCCAACCTTTTTTGAAAAAAAAAAAAAAAAAAAAAAAAAAAATCCGCCAAGATTACTGGAAAATATGCTGGAAAAAGGACCAAATATAAATTTAAAAAAAAAAAATCCAAAGTGGTTCATTAGAAAAATATACGAAGATTAAGCTTTAAAAAGATCAAGTTGATTGATTGAAAGATGGCGGTGCTAGACTGCCCACCGACTTTGATTTTTAAAAAAAAAATGCACCTAAAATTTCCGTTATTATTTACTCGCTGTGGCGCGCTCTACTTCTATAGCTCCAAAATTGTCCTTTCACTTTTCATATCGATTTCTATCTAATAAAATATTTTTTTCGTGGTTGTAAAGAAGACTTTGAGTGGCAAAAGAAAAAAAAATCGAAATTTTGAAATAGTTCTAGTGGTGCTGCCCTTTAATACTCTACAAGATTGTAAATCTTTCAAATAATATAGAATTTCCGTAGGAATTTTCATCCTGATCCATTCATTCGTACATTTTATTTAAAAATAAATAAATTTCCTATTTTGTAATTACTTTCTTCTATCTTTAGAAGAAGAAAGTATTGGATTCATGAAAATTTTCGACTTCCGGTTTTTGACGGATTTATACGTTTTAGAAGGTCCTGAACACGATTTGACTATTTTTAGAAAATGTCTGTCTGTGACTCTGTCTGTCTGCCTGTATGTGACAACAATTTTGTGGGCGCTCTATCTCAAGAACTAATGCACGAAATTTAATAAAACTTTATATTCAGTTAGTCCCTGATATAAATTGGTGCTGATTAGTTTTTAGTGAAAATCGACCAATAGGTGATGTTGCTATGCTGCATTTTTCTCAATTTCCTCAATTGCTCTATCTCAAGAACTAATGCATTTATTTTCATCAAAATTCAGATTCATTTAGATCTTGACATAAATAGACGCTGATTACGTTTTGGTTTAGATATCCCAACAGGTGGCGCTGCTATACCACTTTTTTCATGATTTTTACAATAGCTATATTTCAAGAACTAATATACGGAATTTCATCAAACTTCAGATTCTGTTATACCTTGACATAATAGATTCTGCTTATGGGTTGGTGTAAATAGCCCAACAGGTGGCGCTGCTATGCTACCTTTTTCATTATTATCACGATAACTATATCTCAAGAACTAATGCACGGATTTTCATCAAACTTCAGATTCAGTTAGACGTTGACATAAGTTGTTGTTGATTAGGTTTTGGTTTAAATCTCCCAACAGGTGGCGCTGCTATGCAATATTTTGCAGGATTTACACGATTTTAGCAATATTGATATCTCAAGAACTAATGCACGGAATTTAATAAAACTTTAGATTCAGTTAGACCTTGATATAAATTGGTGCTGATTCTTTTTAGTGTATGCGAAACCTGTGTGGGATAGAAGAAAGTTTTGGGATTGGCACATCCGACTAGTTTTTAATATCTGAATCTAAAAACCTTTATTGATAAGAAGTGTTAAATTTCGAATTGTTTTCATAGTTGGAAATGTTAGAATTGACAAGTAATAACATACTTATGAGCTTTATATTCTGAAAATCACTATTTTCATGAATGTTCAAAATCTAGCATAGAGAAAAAAAAATAGAAAGGCTTTAAAATAGTGGGGCAGGTTTGTGAAAGGTTTAATCACTCTTGCTTTTGAATTTATTTTTACTTATTATTTATGCATATATTTTCTGCTTTTAGATAAAATTTAATCTAATAAAATACACAAGTTTCTTATAATTTCTGTACATATGGTCTATTTTATCTTACAAAAATAATTATAAACTTTTTGGAAACTAATTTGCCACTTTACTATAAAAAGAATGTTTTACCAATAGCATTTCTTATTACAATTGCGAATCTCTTTATAAATCTTGAATCAAATTTACCGAATGATTCACTGTATATGTATACTATTATTTATACTAAAATTAAATTACAATTTAAGAAGAATAAGATCTTTAAAAAAATCCGAACTTTCTATTAGGAAAATGCCAAATTATTAGTATATATTATCTTTAAATTAACAAACCAGTATAAATAACGATTATATTTTTCGCCTTCACAGTATTTTAAAGGGGAGAGGGTTTCAATTGTTTTGTAATATATTCAATGCAAAACGAAAACAAAAACATATAGTGGCAAAATAATTACTGAATTGCACCTTTTAGACTTATTATAATATATATATATATATATATGACTTATTACATATATACATTATGTAGTAAATAATATTATGAGATATCGCTTTGCAAAACAAGAAAAAATAACTCGCTAAAACTTTTTTAAGAATAATTATTCGTCTTTATAGAAAAAACTATATAGAAAATGATATTTTTTCGAGATTTGTACTTTGAAACGTATAGAGTTCAAAGTTTAAAAAAAAGAAAGAAAGAAAGAGATAAATATATTTTAAAAAAAGACATAAAGGAATATCAGCAGAAAAAATTCTATTTGCAAAAATTCGTTAAATAACTACATTTTCAAAAAGTATAGAAAATAAATTCTTTCAAGCGTAAAAGTGAATGACCTTTTTACTCAGATATTTCTCAACCATCTAATATCAAGAAAATGAAATTTTATATTAAGTTTAATAGGGTGACTCCAACAATATTTGATCAACACTTACTAATTTATCGACCTCTTGTAGAACAAGAGTGCTTTCAGAAAAATTATATACTCTGAAATTTTTTTTTCAACGCATAAAAATGCTCCTTGAGTTGTTTTAGAGGAAAATGCAAAATATGTGTGTGACCAGTGTCTAAAGAAAAGAAAAAGTGAACTTTCATCACGAAAGGAGGAAAGGAAACACATACTATTTATTTCACTGTTTATTTTTTAACATATATAACAATAAAATGTACAAGTCATATAACTGGAAATAACCAGTTTTAAAAACGCTGTTATTTTTAAGTAATATTTTGTTGCATGACATCAGAATGTCAGAATATCCACAAAAATATTTCTCATCTTACACTCTTTAATGAGATAGAAGTATCATCATTAATGGCTTTCTTTATGTAAGGAATTAAAATAAGTTTCTATCAACACTGAAAAAAAAAAATTTTTTTATTTAAAAATATATTTTTTAATCTACGGAAATATAATATAACCAGGAATGAAAATATACAATAACCTCATCCGAGTTACCCACGGTTCTGAAAAGCATTATTTATCTTTAGAAACCTTAGAAACCAATATATTTTCTAATGGAATGTTTCTTGTTAGGAATGTTTCTTTTGCTGCCACTGATTTTCGGAAATGTTTTTGAGTAATTGTTATGTTATAGTGTATTCCTTAACATAGAATATAGATTTTTCGGATGCTATCAATTCCCACATAAACACTTTCATGTTCAACAAACATGTTTTAGAGACAAACATGATAAGTTAACAGCATATACACTATAAAAACATTACAATTATAGTATTTTGTTACTCTTGCATGTATAAATTCAGTTACGCTGCTGAAATTATTGAGAATTGATAGCATACTAAAAACCGGTATTTCGGTTTGAGAAAATTAGTTAAACACTATAAAAAACAATCAGAAACGCTTCCAAAATTCAGTGGCAGCAAAAGAAATTTGGTTTTTATAAATACTTCTTTAAATCATGAAAGCATGTTGGTTTCTGAGATTTCCAAAGATAAAAAACGCTTTTCGGAATCCTGGGTAAACTCGGAAGAGGTTATTGTATACTTTTTTACGTAGTTATATTATATTTTCGTAGATTAAGAAATATTTTTCTTTTTGGTCAATGAAACATTGAAAGTTGAAAAGGAATAAAAGTTCATTCTTGATCTGGCATTAGCGATTTTTGTTTACTATAAAAATGTACATAGTTCTTCTAAACATCTGAATTTTTTTTTTTAATTAAACAAAATTAAATGAAGAATAACCGTTCATTCTAGATAAATAAAGACTTTTTTGTAATAAAAATGTATGCAATACTTCTATAGAACATTATTAACCATACACAATTTTATGAAGAACAACTGTTCATTCTTGATAAATAGACTTTGTTGGTGATAAAAATTTAGGCAGTGCTTTTAAACATTAGAGTATTATTAACCATACACAATTTTATAGATGAAAAATCACTGTTTATTCTTGATAAATATAGAATTTTGTCGATGGTAAAAAATTTAGGCAGTGCTTCTAAAAAACGTTAGAACATTATTAACTATACACAATTTTATGAAGAATAACTGTTCATTCTTGATTAAATAGACTTTGTTGGTGATAAAAATTTAGGCAGTGCTTCTAAACATTAGAGTATTATTAACCATACATAATTTTATATATGAAGAATCACTGTTCATTCTTGATAAATAAAGAATTTTGTCGATGGTAAAAATTTAAGCAGTGCTTCTAAATGTTAGAACATTATTAACTATACACAATTTTATGAAGAATAACTGTTCATTCTTGATAAATGAAGACCTCTATTGATGAAAAAATGTGTGCAATGTTTCTAAACAACTGAACATTATTTTAAAGAATAAATAACAAAATCATAAGTTTAAAAGTATATTACATCTGTATGGTCTAAACCAAAAAATATGCTAAATTTTATATACAAATACAAAGCTGGAAAATGCACATCTTTCAGGTTGCGAGAAAATAATTGTAATGAATAATGTGAAAATGAGTTGCTGATCTTGAGACGTAATAATCAACTATACTAGATCACGATTTATCAAACCCTAACTATCGGTGATCAATTGCCACTGACAAAACTTGACTTTTTAAACATGAAACAGAATCGTGATCTAACCTCACGGCTCGCGTAATAAATGTGTAAAATTCAGTTTTATTTAACACTAGTTGACCCGCCCGGCGTTGCCCAGACCCGTGATAATAACCTTAAATAAACGTCAAATTTGTATGGTTTTATATTTTTTCAACCCTATTTTGAATGAATTTATATTTTTAAATGAAACATTTGCAATAATATATATATATTTTTTTGAAATTCATAGATATTATAATTATATATATATATATATATATATATATATATAAATGGTTTTTACATATTCTTTTCAATATTCTTTTCAACAATTAGCTAGTTAAAATATTGATTTTTATATGATACCATAATTTAGCCTAATTGGCTCACAAATCACTTTGATTAACTTCTGTTTGAAATACATAGTTATTATAGCTGCATTGCGCTTTTAATGGTGTATTTAATAATAATTTAATAATAATAATATTTTAGTATTACTATTATTTCTTGGTATCATTTGTTTATCTATTGAATTTTCAAAGGCATCTTTATAAAATCTTATTCAGGTTCTATTGATTTTTTTTTTTTTTTTTTTTACCAACATTAATTTTGTACTGACTTATGACTGCTAGGGGTTTTTATATTGTTGTCTTTTGATGTTAGTTTGCTTAATGGGACTTTATGTATATATGTAAATAGTTTTATTATATAGCTTTATTTATATTTAATCAAGTATTAAACAGTCAATCTTAATTTTTTTTTTTATTTTTTTTTATGGATATTCAAGTAATAATAAGATTGATTCATAGCAATTTTTTTAAATATGTTATAGATATATTTAATATGTATTTCTTGCAATTTTTATTGCTATCAAACAAATATGGCAGTTATTAGTAAAATGTTAGATACTGGCAATTTAGGCCTTGGTGGATCCAGGACTAATGCTCGGTACAGGAAGATTATTAGGGATCTTCCTGGATCGTTATCAGATAACCTATTCTATTGTCCCAAGCCTGTACTATGTTTTCGAGAGTGTGAATCTAAGCGTTGTCTTACATGTCCATTAGCTGATAAGTCACAAATTTCAAATAATAACAATCTTAATTTGGTAAAATTTTGCAAAGCATACAATGTAATCTATTCATTGAAATGCAATTCGTGTAACATGGAATATATAGGACAGTCTTGTCAAAAATTACATAAGCGGCTAAATTTACATCGTTCTCATATTGATAAATATAAAAATTCTAAATTTCAAACAACTCATAATATTGAATATACTCATTTCAAAAATCATGATTTTAAAAATATTACTATTAAAATACTTAAAATACAAAAAAATTTTACTGAACGACTTTTTCTAGAATCTAAATATATAAGACATTTTAATACTACATATCCTTATGGATTAAATCAATTAGTATACAAAAAATCACATCCTGTATTTTCAGATTTAACTAAATATGAAAATTATAAAAATCTTTATTCCGGATTAAATTTTTCAAACTTAAAAAAAAACTTCAAGATCTGGTAGAGGTAAACATAATAACAAAAAATACACTGATGATATTGTGATTCAACAGGAGCTTGATAATCTTGAGGCACAATTTTGTAATGATTATTGTTGGCTTGCTATAAGAAAACATGTTTTTAGTATAAAAACGAAATATATAAACCAATATTTCAAGGTATTTAAAAAGAATAAATATTCTCCACATTTTTGTGATATCTTTTATGATATTCTACATTATAGAGCAAACCTATTAAATACAAGTCTTTCTAATAAACCTAAATATAAAACTAATAATACACAATTAATTATAAATTTTTCCAATCATGTATTTAATAATATAAATTTACACAATATAATAAACAACATTAATAATAATTTTCCAATAAAAAATTTTACCATTCACAAGACATATAAATATAATCGCACACTTGGACGTAAAATTTTTAATTACAATTCTTTTGCAAAAAATTTGGTCTCTTCAAAGAATTACCCATGTTATTGTAATGACCCAAAATATCAAAAGTATATAAATACAACACATGGTCATATCATTACTGGTGATCTTAATATTGTAGAACAACCTATTTTACAAAACTTAATGCATAATGGCACAAAATTTCGTCTTCCATATAAGTGTAATATCAAATCCATAATATTGCAGTTTATTCAAGATATTGATTTGTTTATATATAAAATTGCTGTTGATTACAATAAACCAATCGAATATTTCAGTGAATGGAGATTTTCTGTAATTGATAAATTAAAAAATGAAATTATAAAAAATTATCATCATATTACACATGCAGCTTTTAAAAACATAAATAAACATATATCAGAATTACAAAACAAATTTATAATTACTTATGTAGATAAATCTCCAAATAATTATGCTATCATTTGTGAAGAATACTATAAAGTGTTAATTCACAATGCAATCAACACAAGTAATATTTTTAATAAAACTAAATTAAATATTGAAATAAATAACAGAAAATTATTAAATTATCACAAATTACTAAAAATCAAATGTAATAATTTTAATTATCCTTATCTTGTTATAATTCCAAAATTTCATAAAAATCCTATTAAATTTCGCACTGTTACCATCGGTTGTAACACATATAATAAAAATGCAAGCAATTTACTACTTAATATTTTAAAGCAGATATATGATATAACGTTAAAACATAATAACCAACATTGCCTAAAAAATAGTTTTCAACTCATTAATAAAATACATAATATCAATCCGGTTAAATTCATAAAAACATTGGATTTTAATGATTTATTTAATAACATTGATATAAAAGACTTACATAAAACAATGTGTATATTATTTAAAGAATTTAAATCTCAATTAAAATTAAAAGAACATATTTCAGTAAATTTTTTTAAAACTTTACTAAATTTTACATTGCATAATAATTACATTATATATGACAATATTATCTATAAAAAATGCCAGGGAATTCCGCAGGGCGGAACCGCATCTAGTATTCTCTCTGACCTTTACTTATATTATTATGAAAGAAATATAAGTCCGAACAATGATTATGTATTTTATCGCTATATTGGTGACATTATCATATTTTATTTCAATGAAAAAAATTGCACATCACCACTCAATTTTTATCCTACTCAGCTTAAATTAAGCGAAAATGATTTAATTAATAATAATATAAACTTTCTTGACTTAAAAATTAATATTACTAATAATTATAAATTAATTAAGAGATTTGATTTCCCATTTAAAGTAAATATTTTTACCAATTTTGCTTCATGTTTACATAAATCTGTTTATAAAAATATAATTATCAATTATCTACATCGTATAAAATACTTATGCTCAGATATAAATAAAAACAAAAATATTAGATATATTCGAGATCAAGCAAAAATATATGGTTATCCAATTTTTATGATAAATTCAATCATCAACTCTTTTAAATAACATTTATTATATAATTTAAATATAAACAAGGTATGTAATAAATTATTGTTTTAGTGTGCGATAACATATAACAAAAGATATAGAAAATAATAATTATAACATACATCATTATAATTATAACATATTAGGAAATTTAATATTTAATATTTGTTTGAACATTATATACACTTTATATAGAAAATTACAATTATAACATACATAATTACAATTATAACATATTAGGAAATTTTAATATTTGATTGAACATTATATACACTTTGTATAGTTGTGATTGTGCGTTGCCGATCACCTCTGTTTAAGGTGTTATTGATGTCCAGTTTTCATACATTTATAAATTAACTTATACAATAACAAATTAAATTATACATGGATAACATTGGTGATTATAACTCATAAACATATCTATTTGCAATATATATAAATATAAATATATATAGTTTTTATTTTTGTCTATGAATAATTAAATTTAACAAGTATTTTAATTACTGCATTGCATTAATTTGATTGAAAAACAGTAGTAATACTATTAATTATCAATTTTATAAATTTTGAGATATTTTGAATTGTTTATGAATTATTTAATTAGATATTTAAATTAATCTATGAAATATAAAATATATTTACAATGTAGTATAAATTAAACATTAATTATTTAATAACAAGTCTAATATATATTTAAGTAGTAGTAAAAATAAAACATTAATTATTTAATAATATGTCTATAATATCAGTGGATTAACACAGCTGGCAGCAAAAACAATTTGAATTAGAATAATATCTCTTTTACGTAATATATTCTTGTTAAGAATATCTGAAATGCTGTGCAAGTTGAATTAATTCTGTGTAGATTTATTCATATAGTAGTATTATATTTTATTTGAATTTAAAGTAAAACTACAAGTTAGTATTGTTTTTTAAAGTTTATTTATATAATTAAATCTAATGAAGTGAGTATGTAACTAATAAAGTGGATATCTAACTAAATATTAATTATGAATTATTATAATACCAATAGATGGCGACACTTTACCTTTCAGGTAGTTGTTGATAATATTGTTAATATTATATTTAATTTAACTATAGAGGGAGCTATTGATTGTATATTAATTTTACTTTCAGGAATTAAAATTGGATGGAGTAATATATATTCACGGATATAATTTTGTTATAAGTGTATTAAAACCAGAATTATTTTGTGTGTTTTTGAATCATTTTGTGTTTGGGTGTCATCGATGCTGTTGTTGTGTTTTAAAAAAAGTGTGCTCTCAACTTGTCTTTCAAATCATTTCTCTCAACTCGACTTAGTCAACATGTATGATGCATTGCCATGTGGATGTGAATATTATGCAGAAGTTGTGACATTTTAAGGATTCTGTATAATTATTGTGAGTAAAATATTTTATCTACACTTTACGCGTTCATATTTCCAATTTTATTATTTCAAAACTGTTATCTCGTGGTAATTTCCTGAGGTGTTAAATACAGTTTTTGGGATAATCGATGTGAGTGAAATATATTGTATATTCTTAATGGTTTTTTATTTCCTATTTAAATATTTCCAAATTTTAATATTTCCAATTGTTGTCTGGTAATAATTCAGTGTACCTGGATGATTCTACTGATCTTAGCATTATGCCAGTAGAATTATGAAACACTGAATTATTATTTAAAACACATGTGGGTGCATCCAGGCTGATGAGTACATGTGCATGTGTTTTTTCATATCCAATTCATATTTAATTCTCATGTGGTCCAATTTTCCATTGTATATGGTTCATATTTAATTTATTAATCCATTTGTATTTACTTAATTGCAACTCCAATTTATAATTTTTTTTTCCCTTTCTCTCTATTTCTTTTTTCTTTTTTCAATATTCTTTAGGTATGAGTAAAATTTGGCCAATTACCATTGAAGCACAAGCTATGGTAATACAGTAAAACCTCCATAACGGACACTCCCGAATAGCGGACACCTCTATTTAACGGACAGTTTTCCAATCCCTACTCCCAAAAAGTAAATATTAGTATGTTTAACCTCTGAATAGCGGACATTCCGAATAACGGACAGTAATTTTAGCGATAAAGGATGAAAAATGATTTTTTAATGAGAAAGAAAAGGAGATAAAAAGCAAAAAGCCTTCAAATTTATTAAGAAAATTTGATACAAGTTCTGTGATCATAGATAAATGTAGGGGGTGGTCTGGGGCAGCTCCTCCCCCTCACCCCGTCGGAGAATGAAAGCATCCCTCCTTGGAGGATTTTGGATTTTCTGCTGATTAACGTTTAGAAGTAGCAATTTCTCCTTCCCCAGAATTCCATAATACACCATACATCATTTTCTCTTTCTTTTTATATACACCTAATATATCCTCATTTACAATTGTCTTGAAAATTCAGGATAGATAATATGCTGACTATATTTGTTTCATTATACCCAAGTTCAAACAATTTTTCGGATAATCTTATAAAGTGTCTAAAAACAGAGACAAAACAAAAAAGGAATATCATTTCATTTTAATAGCGCTCGTTCGTAAAATCGAAAAAGTAATTAACTGGATTGTATCCTTGCATAACATAGAAAAGAGAAATCAGACGTCACAAGGTGGCATATAATCTAAGCATAGGAAAAATAATCACTGAAAACCTAACAAATGTTTTTATTTTATTTATTTTTTTTTATAAAACAAAGAAAAAAGTTACTCTAGTTTATTTATTTATTTTTATTGGGAAATTGTGTACTGATTTTTTGATAGTGAAAATTAAAGACGCCAAAAAAGCGACGAGTGTAAGGAGACTAATTCCATTGAAATTATTTTTATAATTCTGAATTGGTTACTTCACTTCGTTGAAAAAACGTTCCTATCAGTGGGCTTTTGATTCGGGAAAAGGATTTAGAAGTCACTAAAGAACTCAGATTACACGATTCTAAGGCTTCCAGTGGATGGCTGGAAAAGTTCCGATCTCAGCACAACATCTCTTCCAAAACAATATGTGGAGAAGCAAAATCTGTCGATCTTAAAGAAGTGGAGGATTGGCATGAACGACTGTAATCAATTTGTGAAGGTTATGAGGTGAGAAACATTTTTAACGTGATGAAATCTGACTCTTTTTCCGAATTTTTCCGAATAAGATTTTGCATTTTTAAAATTTTGACAGTTTCGGCGAAAAAATATCAAAAAAGCGACTTACTATTTTATTATGTTGCAAGGTACTAGGAGAATTTTAAATCCCTCTTATAGCTGGAAAATTTCTGAAACCCAGGTTACCCAAAAAACATCCAATTTAATAAATTTGGTATTATGTAGAAAGCGAATAAGTAAGCTTGGATGAACAGTCGTTTAAGGATCGAATGGTTAACTTCTTTTGATAATACGATGAAAAACAACAAAGAAAGTTGTCTTGTTTTTTGGACAATGCAACTTTTCATCCAAAACATTTGAAATTCGGCAATGTTGAAATTGTGTTTTTACCCCTAACACAACTTTGGTATGCCAGCCACTTGATCAAGACGTAATACACAATTTTAAAGACTTTTACAGAAAGCTTTTATTACGCCACATTCTTTGAAAGTTAGATTCCATAAATACACTTGAGAACTGCCTAAAATTGGTTAATGTTCTCAATCCTATAATTTTTCTCATCTGTAAAAACCACAAAACTGGAAAGCGTACAACTGTGTATTAGTAAAGCAGGATTTATATTAAAAGAAAATGAAACTCATATTTCCGACACAAATGAAGAATTAAGCAAAATAAGTGAATTAATGAAATGTATCAGGAGTGAAGAAACGGTCAAAATGCTAATTAATATTGATGACGAGTTACCTATTCAAGAAGAATCAGTTGATGTATGCAATTATACTCCTACATAATTTCAGACAAAAGTAGGGATGCAACGGACATCCGGTAAATATCCGATATCCGGCATATCCGGCTGATTTTTCAATATCCGAAATATCATCGGATATCCGAATCACAATCACCAGATATCCGACTTCTCTGCCGGATATCCGGTTCTCTATTACATAAGTTCTATCAATAATATGCATAGGACATGATGGCAAATTATATTCAAACATCCTTGATAAAAGTGACGTTTGTTTATAATGCAAAATATGAAATATAATAGTAAGTTCCTTATCCCCGAGTAAAAGGTTCCAACTCTCAAAAGTTTAAAGTCAGCTTTCCTAATATAGACATTTGAACTCTTTATAATAAATTTAAGAATTTACGTTTACATCTTTTAGAAAATTGTTCCTTTACTGTCAGATTGTAAAATAAAATATGAAGTTGTTTATTAAAGTATGACTTTATTAATTTTCTTTCTTACTTTTAAGTTAAACAATTAAACAGACCTATTTTTATTTTTTGTTTTTTAACTTGTATGTTAAAAAAACTTTATACTTATTATCTACTAATAAAAGAAAGTTTTGCTCTGTGTGTATGTGATGGCTACCAAAATCACATAGGAGTCTGAAAATTTGGGTGAGGATAGTCTACGGCAGGTCCTGATGCACCTGAGGATCAGACTTAATTTTTTGTGACCTGAGTCCCTTTACGTTTTTGTGCCTTTAATTGTTAATAACTTGCCCCCTTTTTATCTGATCTTTTTCGTTTTTGGGGTCCTTTCTCCATTTAGTTATTCCCCCATTTCTACATTCTAGTTAATAAAATGTTGCCAACTTAAAATGCACATTTTATTACGGAAATTAATCCTATCATAATAATACACTGTATAATTTATTTCACTGAAACTAGTTATAGTACGGACACACCTAATTTGTCATGTTTGACGTATGATTTCCAACTTGTTTTTCTAACAACTTCTTAGGACTTCCAGCTACTACATGAACAACAAAAAAATTTCTCAGACAAGACCCAGGAACCGTTTAAATTTTTGTGCCGTAAATTGTTAATAAGTTGCCCCTTGCTTTTTTCCGATATTCTTTATTTTTAGGGTCCATTTCTCCATTTAATTATTTGCCCATTTCTACATAACAGTTAAGACCCTAGCTCCCTGGAGCCCAGTACAAGGCCCCTTGAAGTTTTTATTTCTAAGTTGCTAATAACGTGCCCCTTTTTAATCCGATCTTCTTCATTTTGGGGGCCTTTTCTTTATTTAGTTATTCCCTCATTTCTACATTCCACTTAGGACCCTGCTTCCCGATCTGGGGCGGGGCGCTTGACCTTTTGTGCCTTGAAAGACAAAAAAAATTTCTCGGACCTCAGCTACAACCAATTTTGAATATTAATCTCCTTCTTGGGGCCCTTGGTGCAGCTTCTTTTTTTTTTTAAATCATTCAAACTTCAGTTCTGTTAAGGTTATCATGGGCCCGGGCAACGCTGGGTGGGTCAGCTAGTTTTTAATAAAGGAATTTTAATGCATAACCTGAAATTCTGTTTCATAACTGTATAAAACTACAAGGGAAAATATAACTTCATTATAAATATTTTAAATTAAAAGTAATTTTCTTTTTACTTATAAATCTCTAACAGTAATTTAACTTAAAATAAAACTAAATGTGACTTGAAGTAAACCAGTATTAAATAATTAAAACAGAAAAAAAGCATCAACTGAACCTGTATTTGAAGAAAATAACTCTTCAACCATATTAGTAGATATTTTATGCTTAAATAATAATTAAAAAAAAGTATGTATTTTTTTGTGAAAATACTCTACAATTCTAGGTATATTAATAAATGTGTTATGGTTAAAATTTGTTTACTTCTGACAGCATTGTACAAACAAATAAATAGAATATTTTAATGTTTAAATTACATTTTTTAAGCAACATTATTAATATACATATATTTAAAGATATATAGTTTTTGTAAATTATATTTCAATATATTTAAAATGTTTTAATGATGTGTGAAACATGTTTGTAATTTATTATTCTGAGATGGCATTATATAAAGAAATAAGTAAGCATACACCATAACTAAAAACAGCATATCTAGTACCGGATATCCGGCCGGATATCCGATATCCGGAAGGCATAGAGCTTCGGATATCCGAAATCCGATATCCGGCCAAATCCATATCCGGTTCATCCCTAGACAAAAGCTGACTATTAATGATGATGAAACAGATACTGAAACTGGAGATGCTTCCTGCAATATCGAGAATTTCCAAGAAGCGGCAAAATACAATGAGCAGTTACACTTTTTTTTTCTTTTTGTAAAAAAATATGATTTAGTAGGATTAAAACTATTGACATAAAACAAATTACATGTAATCGCAAGCAAAAGCAAACATTTTTAACAGATTTTGTTCGTAAGTATGAAATAAACAATAGTTAATGGTATGCACAATTTCATTTCAATTTTATTGCTTAAAAAATAATTTTAATTTCTGATTAGTCATATAATAGAGGTTTCATGACATATAAAAGTCATTTAATGAAACATTAAGCATTTCTTAGCAACTTTGTGAATATCTGATGTTTTCCCAATAGCGGACACCTCCGAATAGCGGACAGTTTCCGCGCTTCCGAGGTGTCCGTTATTCAGAGGTTTTACTGTATTATGTTTGCACATGTTAATTATTAGCTATGTGGTATTCTGTATACACAATATCATTAATTATCTCTTTGGAGATTCAAGTAGAATGATAATAGAACTTGATATGTTTTTGAAATTCATAGATATTATAATTATATATATATATATATATATATATATATATATATATATATATATTGATATTTTGTCTAAAAGTGCTTGCAATAAGATATTTTCTTGTTTTTTCACATAGGGTCGTTTCATAGTTTAAAAGGAAAAAAAAAGTTCTTGCTGTCCGAATTCTTTAAAGTTTTCATTGGTTATAATTATAACAGGGTTAAAATTTTGTGAAAAAATATTGATATCGAGTTGTAAAAGAAATATGTTTTCTTCTCGTCTTTTGTTTTGTTTTATTTTCACGTCGAGTCCTTTAACATAACAAGCAAAATTGTTCTTATCATCCGAACTTTCTGAAATTGTAATCGGTTATAAATATAACTGTGTCCAAGTTCTCTTTAAAATTTCATGAAGAAATATGCATATTTAGTAGTGAAAATATGAGCCGTAGCCGGGCGAAGCCACGCAGAAACAGTCTGGGTTTTAGCGTTTTCATCGAAAATTTCTCAGATTTTATTATTTTTTTTTAAATATTTCTACTCTTCCGAACGTTTCGAAATTTTTGTAGGTGATGTAAATCAGGTTTGCTGGTACTCTCTAAAAATATTGTGTTAAAACACCAACGTTTAGTTACTTTTAGCGTAGAAAAAAGATCGTCTTCGAGAGGCGCGAGATGACCTCAGCCGAAAATTTTTTCGAAAGGATTAAAATTCGTATTTTTCAAAACCGATTACACCGTCGAAGAGAAGAAGGTGCCAGCTTTAAATAGGTACTAGCTGACCCGCCCGGCGTTGCCCGGGCCCGTGATAATATTTTTTTTAAATCAAATTTTTATTATTTTATATCCTTATAACCCGATTTTGTATGAAATTATATTTTAAAATGAAAAATTCGTGAAAAAATATTGATATCTTAAGGGATAAAAGCGCTCATTTCCTTGTTTTTTCACGTAGGGTCGTTCCACAGTTTTAAAATAAAAAGTTATTTTTGTCCGAAGTCTTTGAAATCTTTATTGGTTATAAATAAAACGGTTTTACAGCCTGTGTAAAAATTTCGTGAAAAAATATTGTTACCTAGTTGTAAAAGAAATGTTTTCTTCTCGCTTTGTTTGTTTGCTTGTTTTCGCGTCAGCTCCTTTAACATAGCAATAAAAAATAGTTCTCATCTTCCGAACACTCTGAAATTACAATCGGTTATAAATATAACTGTATCCAATCTCTCTTTAAAATTTTGCGAAAAAATATGCATATTTAGTAGTGAAAACATGTATCCCAAAAAAAAGCTTAGCTTTTAACGCAATGGCTATATTACGCCTCCATACGTTTCCAATCAACACTTTTCAATTCCACTAGGCTAAACAGGTGAGAGAAAAACAGATTTCTCGCTTCTGAGGGGAGAAGCCTTCAAAATAAAGTTGAAACATGCGCAATGAGACCATTTTTGGGAGGAATAAAGAATGTGGAATCTGAAAAAATGCTCTTTTAGCTTTAAATATATAGACTTTTTGTGAATCGGTACCTCTGAATCGAGCCCTAGGGGAGCGTCGCCAAAAGGGAGAAAAAGTCAACCGCGAAAACAACAATTAAAAAAATGCATTCTTCAAAGGGTTAACAACAATATTTTTTCGAACGGATTGTAGCGTTTAAGACATAAAAGTACGAATTTTTTTAGAGTATTTCTTTTTTCCGTGTGCCGACGGTTCGGCCGATGGGCGTTGAGACAAACGGCAAAAAAAAAAAAAAAAAAAAAAAAAAGAAAGAAAGAAAGAAAGAAAAAAAAAGAAAAAAAAAGCAAGAAAGAAAAAAACAGCACTTGGTTCTTCTCTTCTACGTACTCCGAAAAGCTCCGAACTGAACGTGCGCGGGCGCGCTTGCCAATTTTCAGAAAAAAAAATGCTGTATCGAGGTGTGTTTAATTAATATCTCCACTATCAAAAAATTAAAAATCTGAGCCGCAGGTACATCAGGACCTGTCTTAAACTATCCGCTCCAAAATTTTCAGACTTCTACGTGTGCTAGATTTCGCTACACACACACACGCAATCAGACAAACAACTTTTTCTTATTAGTAGACTAGGTGACCCGCCCGACATTGTTCGGCCCATGATAATAACCTTAAATAAACATAAAATTTGTATGATATTATACCTTTAATCCAATATTGTATCAATTTATATTTTTAAATAAAAAATTCTCAAAAAAATATTGATATTTAGAGGTAAAAGTGCTCGTAAGAAGACATTTTCTTGTTTTTTCTCGTATGGTCGTTTCATAGTTTAAAAAAAAAAAATAGCTCTTGTTGTCCGAACTCTTTCAAATTTTTATCGATTATAAAAGTAACGGCTTTTGCAGCCCGTGAAAAAATTTCGTGAAAAAATATTGATATCTAGTAAAATAAATTCGTTTTCTTTTTGCTTTTTTTTTTTTCGCCGGATCTTTTAATGTAAAAGAAAAAAAAACAGTTTTTGTTGTTCGAACTGTCTGAAATTTTAGTATTTTATAAATATAACTGTATCCGTTCCCTCTATAAAGTTTTGCAAAAAAATATGCATATTAAATAATGAAAAGGTTACCCAAAGCCGCGCAGATAAAACCCTGTTATTTAGTGTTTTCGTCGAAAAAATCGCAATTTTTTTTTTCTCTTGGTCTGAACATTTCGAATTGTTGTAGGTGAGGTACATCTGGTCTATCGAGATGCTCTAAAAAGATTGAGTCGAAATACAGACGTTTAGTTAAAAAGTGTAGAAAAAAAATCGTCTCGGGAGGCGCGAAATGACATGTTAAAAACCAATTGCACCGTCGAAAAGAAAAAAAGTCTCAGCTTTAAAAGCATATATTTTGTTTCCCAGTACCTTTAACATTGCGGCTTTAGGCAAGCGTTTCCGTAAGCTGAAAAACTTCAAACGCGAAAATAGTCCTTTTTTAAAATAAAGGGTTAACAACTATATATTTTTTAACTGCTTGTGGCGATTAAGCCGCAAAATTACGTACTTTAAGAATATGTCTTTCCTTTTTTCGGTATTTCAAACAGTTGGGCCGAAGGATGTTAAAACAAAAGACCGAAAAACGCCGTTCTTTCATTTCCGCTCGAAAATCTGGTTCTGGGAGTGCGTACGCGCGTATGCCAATTTTTGAAAAAAAAAAAAAAAAAAAACATATATATATATATAATATCGTTATTTTGATGAGTTTTTAATTAATATCTAGGCGAATTATCAAAGTATTAAAAATCTGAGCCCCAGGTGCATCAGGACATGCCTTGAACTACGTAAATCCAAATTTTCAGAGTTGTACGTGCGGTAGATTTAGCTAGCCACATGGCACACAGGCAGACACACAAATAACTTTTTTATTAGTATAGATTTTTTTTAAAAAAAAAGAAAAGAAAAAAAAGCATTGGTTGAACAATTTTTTTTAGAAAATCTGAAGATCGAAACTGTCGTTAATCGATCAACCACTGGTGATCTGACACCCTATCGGTGGTTTATGTTAAAATATTATGTTCATTATATATTTCTTGTTTTAAAAAAAATAAATATTTGTATATCGGATTGAAGTAACCTATTCCGATAAAAACTCTGTCTTAATTTTTTTTTTTTTTTAAATAATTAATGATTATGAATTTTCGATTTTAGGTTTTTTTTTTCTTCATTTAGTCTAATTTTAGAAATTGAAAAGAAGCTTTTAAAAAAAAATTCTGTTCGCTAATCCCCGTTTTGCACAGAATATCTATTTGTGAACCTTGTGCCATAAAACCTAAGTCAACCGACCTAAATATATTTTTGTAAATACTCTTGATTTTTCTATGTTTTTAATGCGAACATAATTTCTCACATTGTGCAAAATATTCATTGATAATTTAATATTGTTTGACAATTTCAGAATAAATGTTACATTAAACAAACATAAGTTAATTGATATGCTTAGTACATAAAAATAGCAATACGAAAAAAATCTGATATTAATTATGCACTGTCATTTCTTTCTAAAGAAAAATTTACTTCATTTATGCATGACAAAAAAATATATATATTTATACCTTCTTCATTTTCAGAAGCAAATAAGAGTAGTAAAACCGATAAATGTCAGTGAAACCGTTGTCGATAATTTCCAATTAATGCAATCTATATAATAAATCATATGATGTTAGAAAAACTGATGATTAGCCTAAGAAACGAATCATTATATGATTATAATATTCCGTAATTCGGGCATCGATGGCAGCGGCCAGAATACTAATGAAGTTGGATCAGGACACGTGCTCGGCCTTATTAGTTACCTGAAGGATCACTTTTGTTTTGCAGACAAATGTACTGAAACGCCTTCCTTGTCGATGAGGCGGTTTCATAGCTGGAAGGTGTTTATTTAAATAATAGTTTTTTTTTATCAGCTTGAAGACTGTGATATAACTGTCAATGTACAAATACAAAATCTGTTTTGCAATAACACTAATTTAAAATGAGTTTTAAGTTTCAAATAATTTGTTGTGCTGTTTTGAATGCGTTGCGTGACCATTTGCGGGAAAATGTCATTTTTATTTATTTATTTAATATTAGAATGACCGCAAAAGTCAATTTGAGTCAAGTAAAAAAAAAAGTTTTTTAACCAGAAATTTTTAAAAATAAATTAAATTAAATAAACTAGCCGACCCTGCGCAGAGTATCTGCACTCTAGTGCCTACTCTTTTAAATACAACATGCATATTAGAATACACAAATTTCAGCATTATATGTATAAATATCATCCATAAAAACTTCTCCACTTAGGACTGGGAACTTTGAAATAAAAAATATATACACATCATAACATATGGACACCATTTAGAAATATGAAAACAGAAGTATTTTTACAGCATCGTGCATTTAAGAAACATTTGCATGCACACAATAGTTGCTGGATACTCTTTAAAATTAAAAAAAAGTATACATATTATATTGAAAATATCTACACCATTCACAATTAGGAAAATGTTTTTATCTTTTTTTTTTAATTTTCTGCATCGAAACCGTCTTTATATACACAATTGTAAATTTCAGAGATCGGAGATATTATTATTAATTTTAATTGACAAATTGTTTGTCACTGTTAGTATGGCTAGTCCTTAACCCCTTGGGGACGAGCGACACGTATACGTGACGCATACGATGCTCAGAATCCTTGATTACTCCCACCAGTTATTTTTTATTGTAAACTATGCCTTCTTTAATCAAAGCATTTTTGAGATTCAAATAGGCGAAAATTTCTGTTTTGAAAGACCGGTGTTAAAAGATTAAAAATTCTATAAAGGACGCTAGTCCCGAAGGGGTTAAGCTTTTAGGGTGTCACCGTTGAAAAATCAATGTTACTGAAAAGTTGCTGCACTGGATCTTGTATATCTGGATAGCAAATTGGGGGAAACTCAATAGTTTTCCCACTTTGACATTCGCCAACCTGTAACAGCGATCTTGCTAACACTCTCTCTGTTTGAAAGGCATGCATATTTGCTGTGAGTTACATAATGTAAAATATTCTCTCTATGCAACTTGAAAGTGTTAGTGATCTTGAACCTCTAAAAATGACAGGTAGGACTGACTTGACGGAAATCTCCACCCAATAAGATTGTTTTATTTATTTATTATTATTTATTTGTAATTACTCAATCTATATTATAAATAACAAATACGTGCATTCGTAACATTGACGTCATAACGATGCGGACAACAATGAGGTTAAACTGCATAAGGTACAACAATGGAGTCAATGTTTTAATTAATAACAAAATGGCGCGTTTCTTGGTTTGATTTCGCACTTTATTTTCTTTCCTTTTTTAGAAAGTAGCTAGTTTTTTAAAATAAATAAGAAAAATTGCCGGCCAATTTTTACAAAAATTGTATTTTCGGATGCAAAAAATTTTTCTACATATGTGTGGTGACTTTTAAATCGATACCTCAAATACTTTTCTTAATATTCGCAAATTAGTGAAAACAAACCTCTCGTTGCCATCGGCAAATGATAAATAATCGCGATTTCTGTGCCACGTACGATAGCGTAATATATATATAGATAGGAATCATATTTCTGCGGGATTTATTGCAATTGATTAGACAGGACTCGATATAACGTTTGCGTTCATTCTTTAAATATTCAAAACATCTTTTAAATTGATTTTTTTATTCAAACTTTCGAGAGATATCTCACATGCTTTATATATAACATCAGTGTGAAATTAGGATAGAAATTTCGTCCATTAGTTCTAAAATTTTTGTTTTTCCACCACTCAGTTTTTACTTAAACATAATGCTTATGACCCAACTGCGATACCATTTCCATAACTACAAGGAGAAGTCGAAAAATAAGTTTCCTTAGGCTACTATGGTCAGTACTTTTTTATTCAAGGCAAGTGATGTACTGTGGACATAAAAAAAAAAAGTAGGCTTACTTTTTTTCTTCTACATTCATCAACAAGGACGTTGACTTATTTGTCGTAACGCTTACTACGGTTTAAAAACCCTATTGAAAAAAATGCGTAGCCTGCATATGGGAGAACTGTTTGGAGGCTTTATTCATTTCTTCATTGGTGCCAAAGAGCATTATTCCTCTGAAAGTTTTTTCAATGTCAGAAAGATGCGAAATTTTCTTGTAATCAGGGTGGCAAGATAGGCAAGGCACTCACAACCGAGGGTGACAATGACATATGAACCATCGCGCCTTTTATTTGAAATGCTGGTAAAAATAGTAAAAAATCTTCTTCATCTGTGGATTCTATTGATACATCCGCGTGGGTTGTTTTGGCAAAATATACCCTTGAAATGGAATAAAAATGTACTCACTAATGTTACTCTCGTTGGCAAACAATTGATCATTTTCAAATTAGCCTGCTATTGCATTAGGCTCATTGCAATCATCCTGAAAATTATCAGATTGATTGGGAAACAACTTGAAATTTTCCAATTAGCCTAAAGCGGCATAGGCTACTTGCAAATAACCTGAAAATTATCAGGCTGTTTTGAAAATGGGCAGATGATTCTCTAATTAGTCTGGCTCTTTGCAAAGAGCAAGATTTCTCAATTAGCCTACGACGCATCTATTATTATAACTGATTCCTAAACTATGATTATCTTTGGATGATTTCATGCCCCGAGTGTAGCTTTAAAACGTTAACTTTGAGCGTGTTTTCTGAGAGATAGCTGCTATTTTTCTACTGTTACTTGCATAGAAAAATTAAAATAAACTGTTACTATAATTTCCATATTTTATACTTCATTTTAGATATTTAGCTTTTAGATAACCAAGCTGAAAATTACATTATTTATTCGTTAATCTTTAATATTGAGGTGTTTATACATTATTAATACAATCTTAAGCAAAATCTTTGAATTGTGACTTATCAAATCAAGACAAGCAATGTTTTATCAAACAAGCAACTCCAGTAGTACAAAAAGAAATATAAACTACTACACTGCAAAAAATAATTGTTGATTTTACAGTATAAAACTGGCACCCAGCTGCCAGTATTATACTGTAAAATCAACAATTATTTTTTGCAGTGTTTATAATATTACTTATAAAGCAAAAAGAACTTTTAGCAAGTCTTTTTCTTAGTTAAGATTTTTAACTTGTTACTCTTGAATAACAAAAAACTGCAATATTTCGATTTGTCACTAAGCTGCGGTTTTTTTTCTTTTCCTTTTAATTAAGCATGCCGTAGTCGTAGGAGCTGTCTGTCAATATAGGTTATGTAACACAAAAATCTAAACACTGAAGCAGTCTCTTTTTACTTACTCATCATACGTAGGGTATTTCAAGCAATCGTTTTAAAAATCGAAAAAAAAATTGACGGATTTACATGTTTCAGACACTGGAGATTCCGAAAAACATATTTTTAGAGTAAAAAAAATTGCCGTCCATCTGTCTGTGTGTGTGTCTGTAAACGCTCTATCTCCCGAAAAAATTGAGATAGAGACTTGAAATTTGGTATGTACTTAGTATGTAATAACTCGAAAAAGCTCATTGAATTTCAGTAACCTCGATTATCAGGAACTATTTTTTTCGGACTCTCGAAATATTCGTTCTGATAAAAGGTATATGAAAATTTTCGAAATTGTTTATTTTAATGGGGAAATAGAAAAGACATAAAAAAGACATACATTTTGCATCAAGAATGAAGTCTATCGGATAATGAGTTGTCGAGATATTTGTAATTACATTTTCCACACTCTCCGATTTTTCATGACCCTGTATTTTAATCAAATTTCAATTCAAAGATATATTTTAATTGGAAATGATACGCTTAATCCGACGCAGCAAACCGTTTGTTAATATAATTATCAATTTTGGAGTTATAGAGCATTTAAAGTTTATGACGTCATCAAGCCACGATTTTATTCTAATTGCAATGCATTTTATTAAATAGTTTACACACGTTTTATTTTCATATTTTATATTATGCATGTCCATGATGGGTAAGTATTACGGTGCCACCCCCCCCCCCCCTCCCCAACGACTAGTTTATATCGCAAATCATTCAATATTCAATTTGAAATCTTTAGCTACTTTATTCTTCAATTTTAACAAAAAAAAAAAAAAAAAAAAAAAAGTATATTATGGCTATCACAAAATTTTCTTCTATATAAATCCAATCAGTTAAAAGATTTAAATAGTGCAAGAAATTTATCTGTGTTCGATAATAATCGAAATATTTTAACAAAATCGATTTAACAAATAGGTTTTTTACACAATGTATTCCTATATTCAGGATGCTAAGCGTGAAGTTTCTTTGCATTCTGTGCATTTAAACGGGGTATATAATCATGGCACATTTCGAAGAAATAATCGAATTTTGGCACCCTAGATGATCGCAACCAAAATTGAATGACAATCTATTCCAATCATGAAGATTCCAAATTTGACGTTTCGTGAATTCTGCGCACATAAACTGAAGATATAAGCATAACGTAAATCGAACAAATCTTCGATTTGCGGCAACCCCTCTTTTGGGATTTTGCCCAAAAACTAATCAGCACGAGTTCATATAACGATAGAATCTCATAAAATTTGTGTCACATACAGACATACAGACAGACTCACGGATAGACATTTTCTAAAAGCATAGTCATATCGTATTCAGGACCTTCTAAAATATATAAATCCGTCAAAAACGGGAAGTAAAAAAAAAAAAAAAAAAAAAAAAAAACGAATAAAAGTGAAATTCAAAAAAGTAATTTTTCGGAAAGAGGATAAACAAGATAGCAAACTTCTTCGCAGAAATAAAGCGTCTGTGAGTGCAGCACAATTTCTTATATCTCAAACCCACTTCCACTGTTATTTATGAGTGCATTTAAACCACCTGACATTATGTACATTTTCTCGTGAGCTACTGAACGTATTCAATATTATTTTTTTAAAAGAAAAATTAGTTTTGGCAAAAGCTAAACTCTCAATTGATCATTCGTCAAAAAATAAAAATAAAAAATATAATAGTTATACAACTTAATAAAAGGTACTAACAAACAAAAATATAGTTTATTACTATTATTATCATTATTATTAACGTAACTATTGAATTTTTACTTCCTTCTACCTATACAAGAAGAAAGTATTGGACTCGTGAAAATTTCCGACTTCCAGTTTTTGGCGGATTTATATATTTTAGAAGGCACTGAACACGATATGACTTATGGTTTTAAAAAATATCTGTCCGTGAGTCTGTGTGTCTGTCTGTATGTCTGTATGTGACACGAATTTTGTGGGCGCTCTAACTCACGAACTACAGCGTAGGACACGATGAAATTTCATAGGAAATTCTATCCTTAGATGAACTTGTGCTGATTAGTTTTTGGGCAAAATCCCAAAAGAGGGGTTGCTGCAAATCAAAGATTTGTTCGATTTATGTCATGCTTATATCTTCAATTTATGTGCGCAGAATTCACGATACGTCAAATTTGGAATCTTCCTGATCGGAATAGATTGCCATTCAATTTTGGTTGCGGTCATCTAAATTGGGGGGGGGGGGCAAAATTCAATTATTTGTTCGAAATATGCTATGCTTATGTCCCCCGTTTAAATTTTCAGAATTCAACGAAACTTCACGCTTAGCATCCTGAATATAGGAATACATTGTGTAAAAAACCTATTTGCTAAATCGATGTAATTTCATGTACTATTTAAATCTTTTAACTGATTTGATTTATATAGAAGAAAGTTTTGTGATAGCCATAACATACTTGTTTCACTTGACTTCTTGTCAAACGATCAATCTATAGTTGTTTAGCATCAGCCAAAACTTTATTTATTTATTTTAAATATCAAAAGTTTTTCAACATTCAGGAGAAAAAGGTACAGTCGATCATGGAAAAGAGGCCATCCCGATCCCATACATTTTAATCAACAAATTGCCAGAGGGGGAAAAAAAACGAAAATAATCATTCGATTGTGAATTATGTCTTCTTTGGATTTATGTTTTTAACCCCTTGTCTGTAACGCAAATGCGCAGGCAGGTATATAAATTTTTCGCAAGTTAAAAGTTTCTTTGCACTGTTTTAAGCATTGGACGAACTAAGTTCGGGCTTCACGGAATTGAAACACCGATTTTTCTCTTACCCGAACTCAGGTCGGGTGTTCCAAAATTGGTGCATTTGCGTTGCCCGAACGGAGTTCGGGCGTCACAGGCAAGAGGTTAGAGAGAAAAAAATTCCATTTTTGGCATGTTTTTCTCAAATATATTCCACTGGCAAGGGGTTAAAAAAAGTTTAGAAGGGGGGGGGGGGTTGCGTCTTCATAGAGAAATTTTAACAAACATTAAAATTTTCAATACGAATAACTAATTTTGATATCATATTTGGATTCTTTGGAAAATTTTACCAACCCTTCAGTTAGTTACCAATCCTTCAGTGAAATACCTTCAGTACTTCCCGAGAATAAAGTACATCAGTGTCAGCTGTGTTATATGTGTGATTTCGGAACTGTTCTGATTTTCTTAATAAAGTGGGGTATTTAAAGGAAAATTTGGCAAATTGCAGAACTTTTATTTGAGCTATTTGTGAAGTTGTAAGAAATTTTATTACTTTTAACTCTAGAATGAAAAATTATTATATATAGTATATATATATTTGCAAAAAATTAACACATGAGCAATTAAATGAGTATTACTTATATTTAATACGTTAACTACGTTATACTTACATATATGTGAAAATCCCGTTAAAGAAAGTTTAAAACGGAGCCTGTCTATAACGAAAACCTGCGTAAAAGGAAAAATTAATATTATTTATTTTTAAAAAACGAATACATGAGTGCTTAGCTATTTTTTTTTAGTTTGTAGCGCGTTCGACATTTCAACATTATAAAATTTAATTTCTTACGAGAAAACTGAATTTATTTTAAAATTTTGCATTTTTTGTTCCGTTTTTATTGGATTTTTTTTTTTAAACTGTTCGATAAACGGGCGAAGTCTGGCTCTACTCTACTAAAGGTAGGATCCCCGAACCAACTGTCTAGACCAGCGCTCCCAACCTTTTTTCTTTCACGTACCCCTTTCTTAGGCTTTTCATTTCGGCGTACCCCCATTTGTCATAAACACTTCCCTCCCCCTCTACTCAACCATATAACGCAAATATGCTTTTTTTCAATTAGTAATCTTCTTACCACAACCAAATAATAAATCGACACAAATTACATTGGCACTAACCTTTTATTTTTCAACTTGCATTTGAAAAATAATATTGCTTTTTATAATATTAGCTAAACATAAAAAAAAGTTGGTACTTTTCGGTTAGCCGGGCGCCAGTGATATATATACATGTATATATATCCACACACATATATATACACACATATATCTATACATATATATATATATACATATAATATACACATATATGTATGAATATGTATATTTATGTATATACATATATATTTATATATGTACATATATCACTGGCGCCCGGCTAACCGAAATGTACCAAACAATTAATATAGCATTAAAAGAAATTTTAGCTATCTTGCGATGATTATTAATATCAACTTTGTCTCATTATATACAAATAATCAAAATGTCTTTTCATACTCCCAATGGTATCCTTGAGCTTGTTTCGTGGAACTGAGTTTCTTAAAATCGGGTTCAAACGAAGACAGATATAGTCTCAAGTCAGGAGCTGCGTTAAGCTTCTAGCGATAATTGTTTTTTAATATACGCATAAGACGAAAATGCTCTTTCGACAAGCTCGGTATTTGTGAAAGACAACAAGTGTTTTATAGCCTTATCACTGAGTACTTGGTATTCTTCTTTTACTGCTATCCAAAAAGCAATAATATTTCTTTGGTTGAAATCAGATTGCAAAGAAGAATCAGTAGAAAGTTCGATTAATTTTTCTTTTTCAGAAAGTGATAAATTTTCGGCTTGTTGGAAGAACAAATCGTTAAATGGGTTTGAAATCCAGTTATTTTCACAAATTTGCTTCGGAAAATATTGTTTAAACGACGTTTAAAGTCCTGTTAAATGAGCCATTATACAAGATTTTACTTCTTCTGATAATTTTATCTGATAATTATCTGATAATAATCTCGTTGTCAGATAAGAAATTGTAAAGTGTTTGAAAAACTTCTGGCTGGTGTTTTCTGATGCATGATTCCCAAAAATCTAATTTTTAATCATAGACTCGATCTTGTCAGATAGTTTAAAAATGGTTATGGAACTGTCCTGTAATCCTAAATTAAGTTTATTTATTTCTGAAAAAATGTCAGATAAGTATGCAAGCATTTGAAGCCATTCTTTTTCATGAAATTTAGAGCTCAGCTCAACAGGATGATCTTAAAAAAAAACTTGAATTTCATGCCTCAATTCAAATAATCTTTCAAGTATTTTTCCTCGTGAAAGCCACCTCACCTCTGTGTGCAAAAGCAATGTAGTATGCAGGCTATCCATCTTTTCACACAAAGATTTAAATAGTCTGGAGTTTGTTGAATTGGCCTTAATAAAATTAATAACTTTAACAACTTGGTGGAGTACTTCCTTCAATTAGTCTGGCAGATGTTTGGTCGCTAGACTGTATCTGTGTATACAGCAATGGTACCACGCTACATGAGGTGCAATTTCTTTGATTTAGACCGCGTAAGCCTATACAACACCCAGACATAGATTTCCCACCATCAGTGCAAACCCCACAGCAATTGACCCAATGAATTTCTTTTTCACAGAAATAACTGAATAGTATTATATATATCTTTTCCTGTACATCTTTCTGTAAGAGGATAGCAGAGTAGCAAATTTTCTTCAATTATATTATTATTCAAATATCTTACAATAACAAGTAAAATTGACAGATTGGAGATATCCGTACTCTCATCCACCTGAATTGAAAAGTAGGGACTCTTTTTTATTCTTTGAATAACAGTATATTCAATATCGGCAGACATGTCACTTATCCTTCGAGCAACTGTATTGTTTGAGAAAGGAATATTTTTAATTTTTTTCATATTCTCCTCACCAAACATACATTCGACAGCATCTTTGATACAAAGGATATATCAAATTTTCAGCGATTGTATGATTTTTACCACTTTTAGCAATATGATAGCATATTCTGTACGATGCTTCAACAGCATTCTCATTGTCTTTATTTGTAGACAACATGTAAGATGCTACATTAGGTCCGCTTGATAGTCGCTGAAAGAAACTAACATCCTTCTGTTTGTACATTGGATGTTTTGTCTCTAAATGGCGCATTAATAAGGAGGGTTTCATGCTGCCGTTCGACAATATATCTCCACATACAACGTCTAGGGGTTTTGGTAAATCTTCCCCTCCCGTGAAAGAAAATCCATATTTTATGTACTCATTATTATATTTCAGTTTCTTTAACGGGACACTGGGGCTTTCAATTTTATTTAAAGTATTACTTACCAGAACAGGCCTATTAACAGCTGCACTCAGGTTGTCTTGCACTTCTAAATGATCAGATTGTTTCGAAGTACTTGCAATTCCGCACTCACCAGGTACAATTTCAATCGCAGTTGCAGTTCTCTTAAGAGTTCCGGTTTTCAACCATTTATCCATGTTAAACACCACACAAAATCACTCATAAAATAAATAAACACTTCAAATTAAATGCTCATTAAAATGAGGGAAGCTTTTCTATTAATATACGTTACTGATATAACTCCGCCTATTCAAAAACGAAAATAACGACCAGCTTTTCAATACATTTTAACAAAAGACATTAAAACCAGAAGCGCTGACGTAATTTAAGCGTTCTGTAATTATTATTAAAATCGAACAATGAAAAAAAAGTGGTGAAAAAGAATATTGCATAATTATATAATTATTAATTGAAGTTTTCGGGAGGATGGGGGAAAATATATAAGAACACATGCAATATGCTTTACAGTGGGCGGAGCTTGTGACATTGCATTATCAATGAATTATTAGGTCCAGTGGGCTTTTTCTTTCTTTTTGAATGTAACATATTGGATTTACACATGAGACTAACTTTGTAATCCAAAACTATCAATTTTCTTTATGTGTTTTCAGTTAAACCATTTTTGGGCATTCCGCCATTACCGATATTATTTTCACGTACCCCCAGCAACTCCGCCACGTACCCCCAGGGGTACGCGTACCCCAGGTTGGGAACCGCTGGTCTAGACGGTAAAAGTCTATCGAGTAAAATGATAGTTTTGAAAACTGCAGAAAGTTCATTTGAGTATTTATTTAGCTATGAGAAATTTTACTACTTTTTAACTCCAGAACTTTTTGCTATATTAAAAAAATGAAGAATGTAATTAGATAAATAAATATTTTATTTTTCTGTGCATTATTTTAAAACTTGTCAGCATTGCGTGGAAAAGGGGGAATACGTTGTTATTTTACTTGGAACATTTAATTTTTGCATAATGATGAAAAGAGACGGGTAGTGAGTTATCTTCCATTTCTAGATATGATGGAATACAAATGACTAAAAATATATTTCTACTTCCTCCTTCTTTGGATTATTTATGCACAGTATTGTTGATTGTTTATGACTTTTCTGTCAGATGAAATATTTTAAAAATAATTATTCATAAATTTAAAAGAATTACCTAAGCAAACTATCATTACACAATCTAGGAATGCATCCTTGTATTTAACCACAATCAATCATGTTAACCCGAACCGTAACTTATAAGTCACGGTCAAGGTTAACTTGATTTGAAAAGGCGAAACATATTTAACAAAAAAAAAAAAAATAGTATCTCCTAAACAACGATCTCAACCTTGGAAAAATTAAGGAAGTCTATTCTTTTAAAATCCTTTTGCGATTTTTTTCTTTTCCTCTCTCCAAACGAAATCAGTGCTGACCCTCCAGACTCAGAGAATCAGGTCATTTTCTGAGTTTAACGAGCTAGTTCAAGATCGTGGCCGACAGATTCACTGCAGTTAGTATTTATTATAGGTACAGCAAATCTGCTGCTCGTTTTTTCACACACCTAAATTAACTAGCCGGAAAACAAGATGATGCTTTCACCTGCAGAACATTTTGATCTTGGTAAAATTAGCATGAGTGAATACATTCTTGTTGATGGTAGTAATTAGTGTGGTGTAAAAATTACTATTTCCCTTCAATGCTAAAGTTTGTTTTGCTGCAGAGATGTTTAAATCCTTCATTGTATCCTCTGTGTGTTTCAGAATAAAATAAATACATAAATAAATTAAATTAAATAACCCATTAGCATTAGAATAAGGTTTTTTTTTTGTTGTTGTTTTGTTTTTTTTAAGGTAGATTTTGTTTTTGGTTTATTTAGTTACAGACAGCTGTATAAAAGCAGAAAAAAATCCAATTTTACGGAAATCTTATGAATAGATTGGAAGTTTTTAATATACTATTTTAAACTCGGGACCTTTAACCAATTACCGTCATTTTTCATCCAATTTCAGTTTGTTTATTCTGCATCGCATTCGAGTCCTGATCGTCAAATGATGCAAATGGGTTAACACTGCCTTATAACATTTGTACTGGTAGAGGAACTTGGGGTATTATGAAATACTATTTACATTTGAGGTTACTACAACATCCCGATATTGTTTAAAACCAGAACACCGAATACAATTACAAACTTCAACTATCTGCGAATAGTTTTTATAGACAAAAATAATTTTACGAAATTTCATGAGTTGCAAATAAATAATAATAATAATAAACATGTTTTGAGGGTATTGTGAGATAGTCGGGAAATATGACAAAATGTGACAAAAAAAATAATAGATGCAGTGGTATCAAGAGAGCATAATCAAGATATAGTGTCTAGGTACTCCGCCAATAAACTCCAGTTCATGCTTCAGATTTGCAAAAATCACAAATATAAGGATCTATCTTTGCGCCACCATAATAATGGAGTATTGGTATTCCATTATGAGATATTGGTATTCCATATAACCCAACACCACCGGTTTGGGAAAAATTACTCATGCTTATTGGTGCGAATCGCGAGCTAAAAAAAATAGTATTACTTCATAAACTGCTAGTATTTCGGTGTACATTATTCTTAATTTCAACGTAAAAATATTACTTCTAATAATGAATAAAAAATTATTAAAAAATTATCTCATGAACTTTCCCAAGACGAAAAACAAATATTTGTGCACACAACGCGCCCTGACGCCAACCGACGAACTGCGCATTCTGGGAGCCATTCTGGAAACGTTTTAAGTAGTTCATGATATTGCCGCTTGGTGGCAGCACTTTACCAAACAGAAACCTCGATATTCCATAATACCCGAAGTTCCTCTACATAATGTGTCTCAAACTTCTTATTTTTTTTAATTGAAACTGCCCTAGTTATATATTGATTATAGTTAGTTTGATGTAAAGAGAAGATACTGCAGAACGGAAGCAATCTCTCATTTACATACATTTATTATTCCGTTATTAGGTGCAGTTTGTCAAATTATAACCCATTTTAAATAAAAGACTTCATTTTTCTATTTTGTTTTCACTATTTACTTTTAAATCTAGGTTTTGGGGAAAAAAATAGCCTTTTAAATGAAATTAAAACATACTTTTCATGTTTTTCTCATTTAACGTTTGTTTTTTATTTTCTTTTATTCTTTCTCCACCTTTTTCTGTTTTGAGGTATATCAATGAAGTAAAGCTTTGATTTCCGTGGTCCGGGAGGGATATTTCCCAGGAGAATTTGGGGTTTTATGCTTAGTATTGGTCTAAAACCTCTTGTTTGAAACGCTACTTTTCCGTTACTTTATTTGTTTAGATTGCTTGATTGCCACCACATTTTTGAAATAGTAATTAATATTAGCCATATTTTCGACTTATATAATCCGTCATTAAATAAACGAAATATTTCTATTTCAAAAATGTAGTGGTAATCAAGCAATCTGAACAAAAAGAGGATCGGAATTGTAATGGTTTACCCCGAATTGCTACCCCTCCCACTCCCTTTAGCTACGAAATTCCTCCCGGGGGAAAATTTCTGGATTCAACACTGAGAAAGGGAAAAGCTGGATTTTTTTATTTTGAAAATTAAAGTCATAATTTTACATGCGAACTACGTTTCTTACATTGATATTCATATGCGTTGTATTCAAATATGACTATTATATACTGTCTTACATATCCTACTAAATACTTCACTAATAATTCTGGTAATTGGTAGTATTGCTTGTATAAACATCTAACATGTTCTTGCTAAATATAGATTTTTAGGTTTAGATAATGTCAGATGATATCGTTATTGAATATAATTAAATAATGTCAACATAGAATAATAATTTTTTTCTTATATATTTTTTAATTTTATTTAACTGAAATGATATTTAAAAAGTTTTCCAATCGACACTATAAAAAACTAGCGAAAATAAACTGTTGCCGTATTTACTAATTTCCTTCGTTTGTTGCGCGGTAGTATATTACTGCTTATTTTACTGTTTATTACTGTTAATTTTACTGTATATTATTGGCAGCTGGGGTGTCAGTATTATACCGTAAAATCAACAATTTTTTGCAGTGTATCAAATCGCAACAAATATATAACTCACCAGATTTTTTTTTTCTTTACAAAATTAAAGAGGTAGTTGTCATTTAGAAATTTATACTTTTCATTGAGAAATGTGTTATCAGTTCAAAAATAAATAGATAGTATCATTCTAATGGTATTCTTTTAATTTTCAGGTATCGTTTGCGTCTGCAAAAAAAGATATTGTTTTCAAGATGTTCAACTTCAGTTTTCATTGGATCTCTATCTTATTAATGCTGCTTTTAGCTACTACAGTCGAAAGTAAGTTGAAATATCTTATACTAAACTAAATGAATCTTGGGTGTCTTATTTATTCAATTAGATAAATTATTTTAATCAATATTTATTGACGAGAAATTGCTTTTAAATAACATTTCACAGCACAGCTTACATTTTGGAAATCGGAATTGTTTATTTCATAAATACATATTTTGAACATTTCTGTAAACACACTGGGTTAATTTGATCTCGTGTGCCCAGGACTACAACCGGAAAACATTAGTTACATTCTTAACGCTCCGTACCTCAAAAGGTAAAAATGGAACCGTTATAGGATCGCTTTGTTGTTCATTTGTCTGTCAAGACCATTAATTACAATAGAGCATCGATTATCCGAACCTCGGTCAACCGAACGACCGGAAGGCGTCCCAGAAGGCGAAATTCAAATTTGCGCGTCATGCACTGCAGGAGTTCTGTACTTTTGATCACTTTATTCCTGGATAGTTTGTTCCCTTCTTCTTGTTGTACGCATTGTAGTACAAAATACATACATATTTGTGTTTATTATCACTGTTTATTTGTTTCACTATGCTCATATAACTCTAGTATGTTTTTTATCGGTTATTCCGAAAACTCGTTTATCCGAACACCGCCGGTCACCTATTAGTTCGGATAATCGATGCTCCACTGTAATATCAAATAATAAGGTTCACAGACCCACTGTTTTGTAATAATGTCGAGATTCCAACTCAATGCAGTAAAAAGTTAAGACCTTAGCCCTCTGAGCGTTTTGAAAAAGGGTAAAATTGTAATGTTGTTTTCTCTGCATTTTGTTTTAAATGCTAAAAAAATATGATTCTTTCAGCATTATAAATAAAACTTAGTTACAAATATGAATGTAACCCTTGAGAGTATTAATCATTCTTCAATGTTTTGAAAATTCATTAAATCTATAGAATTATATTATCTTAAACATTGCGTATATTGCAGTGAAACCTGGAGCTTGGTGAACGGAATATTACGTTCCACACGCTTAGAGGGTTAAAACAGATTTTTTTAAATATTTGAATTTTCCATAATCCGGACCCATGACAAATTAACGTATTGTAGATGAAATTTTTTTATAGTACTTCTTAGTTGATAGGTACGCGAAGTCATCAATAAGTGAAAGTACTATACAAGGAGCAATACAGTTACAGGCAATGTTGTTTCTAACTTTGACATACAATGTGGTGCAACCCATTCTTTCTTCTATCATCAAATCGGATTAAGATTTAATAGATAATTAAATAAATTACAGCTTTAGGATAGAACAATTACAAGAAGCATCTAAGTATAAATAGTTAGTTCTTATTTTTTGTATATTTGTAGAAAAAAAAACTATAGGCACTTGCTTAGCTTTGCGGTAACATGACATAACCGTACGGAACTTTCAGGGTGCGAATCCTACTCGCATTTGTACTGTTTATTATAGCTAATAATATAACTGAGAAGTTAATTTTTATTTTAATGGCAGCAACAACACGCAATCTGTTTCACTGCATTATATTTTACCAACAATGGCACATGCGTCTTCTTCCTAAAATATTATACTGATTTTTAACTATATGTATTATTTAAATATGTGTATTATTTTGTTAGAGATTTCATGTTCTCTTTATACAGTATACATTTTAAAAAATAATTAATGAATTAAGTATTATTTAAAAATTTAAAATAGGGAAAAATCCATGAACTTTTTCTTAAAAGGAACATTCTACTTGATTAATATCGAACATCAGCATTATATTAAATATTCAAAATACAAATAGAACAGAAAATATTACTTCTTTAACTAGTTATTAAGACTCTTAACACTTTCACAAAGCCTATAAAACATATTCAAATTAATCTAACAGAACTGTCAAAATAGGAACTTTCAAAAATACGTGTCAACAAACTCTTTTAAGCGACAGTTGAGTGTATTTTTACCAATTTTTTTTTTCTTTCTTTTTCAATACATCAGTAGAGTGGTAAATAGATAAAAATCTTTGAATTGAAATTTCAATTAAAAATGTTTTCTTAAATTAAAAGGCTTATGTATTTTTAAGGTAAATGAATCATTCAATATTTATATAATAAAAAGTGGGATTTTAATAAAAACCGTAAATTATAATAATTCATCAGAAATACTATATAGATGATTAATTACAAACGCATGTAATAAATGGCAGATATTAATAAATAGAAGAGCATTGAGATGCACATTTGTAAATATGCACCAACATATTAACCTTGTTTAAAAGTTATGGGGGATAAGATGAGTAATTCTTGAGATATATAAACAGATAACATTTTGTTGTGCAAAGTCTCGGACTGAAATGTATCCTATCAAAATTATGGTTTTTCTTAGGATAAAATCTTGAAAAAATACCTCGACTTTTTTGCATAAATGATAGATTTAACGATATTGCTTCTTTATATTTCACTGGCAGGCCCGCCCGGCGTTATCCGTGCTAATGTTGGGGGATGGAAAGAGGGGGATATTTTATCCTAAAGTAATTCAGGGTAAAACAAACAAAAATGAGATAACCTAAAAAATATGGTGATCATTGTAATTGGGCCCTGTGCGTTTCACGCTTATAAATTGTTAATATGGAAATTAAAATATCGGGAACCTGTGCGCCCGGCAGCCATAAATCATTAATACAACGAGCACTATAATAGGCGCCTCACTATAATTCGCGCCTCATAAGTCACTAAAATGGCGATTACTGATGAAGCCCTCTGGACTTTGCGAACATAAAGAGTTAAAACGACAATCATTTTACCAGCGCTTCACGCCTATAAATTTACGGCAACCACTATTTCGGTCCTCTGTGCGCCTCGAGTCCATAAATCTTTAAAATGGCAATCAGTATTTAAATCATAATCTCTACTTCCACAAAAATATTTTTTAAGAAGAGGAATAATTATAATACATTTTGTATAAAGATTAAAATCATATTGCTAAAGCACGAGAAGCGCAAAAACAATTTATAAAAAATGAAATTAAAAAAAGGACTAATCAAATATTCAATTGAAAATGCCTTGATCAAAATATCTAATCAAACATCAGCAACAGTTGTCTTGTTTATCTAATCTTCCATAATCAGATCTATAGCCAAGGTTGGCGACAAGCATGAGCAAAGCTAGGTAGTTTCAAGATTATGAAAGTGACAACAATGGTTACAAACAGTGAAATTAGTTTTGTACCAAACGATGTTCGTGAAAATACACAAATTTGCTGTAGACCCTATTACATAAGAATTCATTGTTTTTGATTTTCAAAATATCCTTTTATTCTTTAAGGGGTTGGATTTCGAAAATAGCTGAATTACGTGTTTAACCATTTTTTTAGTAGATTTGTTATGCTGCATATCACGCTCCTACCTAAAACGGCTGCTGAGATCTAGTGAAATGACCCGAAACTTTCGGCACCTTTTTTAGCCCCCTTAGCAGTTGAATGTCAAAAAAGCGTTTCTTGGAAAATCCTTTTTCTGTGCTACGAATATACACCCAAGAGCTCAGATTTCTAGCTTCAATAGTTTCGTCTGTACATTGGTGAACCTATATATAGATAACGACCGATTTAATTCTATTGAATTAATAGCTTTTAATATGCGTAGTGTAAAAATAATTCACCATTCAGTGCTAAAACGAACTTCTTTTATTCTCTGTAAAATAATTAAGAAAAATTTCCTGATTATATATATGCTATTTTTAATTTCAAAGGTATTATATATATATATATATATATATATATATATATATATATGTATATATATATATATATATATATATATATATAGCATATATATATATAGCATATATATATATAACAAATCATGACTAAACATGAGTTTAAACTTAATTTCCACATATATATATATATATATATATATGTGGAAATTAAGTTTAAACTCATGGTTAGTCATATTCCGAAAACTCTTTCCTTACTGAAACAGCTGAAAACAGTAGGTTTCATGGGTTTATGCAATTTTTACTGGTATAAAAGGACTCCTTTGCTTCCTTAAATTTCAAAATAGTTGTTTCTGTAAATTTTGGATATCTGTTGTTTTCTGCTATTTCTGGGTGGATTTTCTCTTAAAAGTTTCAAATTTCTGAAAATATGGGAAATTTTCCAAAATAGTAAATTAAAAATTAATACCAGGTATCAGGAAACGTTTCTGCAATTTTTTATGGTGTTGTGACATTTTTGTTTTGAATTGAAGGTATGTAAGTATACTCCATTAGCCTACTTTAAAAGGAAAAATGTATAACAATAGCCTTGTTGGACTGTTCTTATAACCCGATAATAATCCGTCACGACTCTTAAGTTCATCAGAGACCACCTATATCATAAAGGATGTCACTGAGACATAATGGGAATGAAAAAAACAAAAACTCCATCCGACTGTAATAACACAAACATTAAATGTGTTATAAAAAATCAATAAATAAAATTATATAACAGATGATACCCTATGCTGAAATATATAATAACAGGCAAAATGACAGGAAGAACGGTGGGCAAAAAAAGTTCCAAGTCATGAACCGTTAGTCAACATGTACAGATGCACATCAAAATACCATAAAAAATCTTTCACGGTTAGTGATTTAAAAAAACTGCGCTGGAATCAAGAGGAAAAACATCACGAATATGACATTTCAGTCATCGAATTTGATGGTCGACTTTTATAACATGAAGAGAAGATGTAACTTTTTTTTTTTTTTTTTTTGAAGCAGTGAACCAAAACAATACGACATCATACTCATTACATGTTAAATGTACTATCCATAAGACTGTATTTAATGCTCATGTTAATCGTTATGTGCTGTAGTATGATTGATGAATTTCTAATCGGTTGAAATCGTCTTTAAAAAGTTCATATAACTGTTTATAACTGCAATTAAAACTCGTTCAAAGCCAACGAACAGAAAGAAATTCGATATGTCTTATTTAAACGCTAACATTTGAGCTATTGGTAAAAATGACAAAAATCTACAGAAGAAATTAGTAGAATTTTATGATTTTTTTTTATTACATGAGCATAAGAGACGTCGTTTTTTGGAAGCAATGAATCAAAACAATATGGCAACATTCTCATTACTTGTTAAATGTACTCTTCGTAAGAATGCGTTCAATGCTCATGTTAATCGTTAAGTGACTTTGCTATAATATATATTCGCGAGGTAGCGTATTACTGCTTATTTTACTGTTTATTACTGTTAATTTTACGATATAATACTAGCAGCTGCACTCTAAAAAAAATCCGTGAAAATACAAGAGATTTTCCGTAAAATTTTACGGAGAAGTTTCATTTGTCCAAAACAACAGTAAAATTTCCGTAAATGACATTAGTTCCGTAAAGGAGATTTCAAATCCGTAGATATGCAGAAAGTTTTCCGTAAATTTGATGGATTTTTTTCAAAACAGTACAATGTCCGTATTTCCCCATTTCCGGAAATAACGTTTAGAGGTTTGTATACAGATATCGTCTTGTTTGAAATGCTAATTAAGATTGTTGTATTTACTAGGGTCCAGGGTCTTCTAGGATCCAGGCCTGGACCGGTCCTACCCGTGGGCCTATTTTCTGTCATTAGACTCGGGCAACCCTGGAGCTCATTCTAACCGGGCCCGTGTCTGGACGGTAATTTTTTGTGAAAATAATAATGATATTTTTTATTTTTTAGTGAAATCTTTAGAAATTTACTTTATTTATATAAATTACAGATTTTTTTTTTCTTTCTTTATAGTGCTTCAAATTATGAATTTTTTCATTGACATTTTAAAATTTTATTTTAATTTTTATTAACGTGAGGCAATATTAGGTTATTAAAGGTTTCATAAAATAATATCTTTGCAAATTATTGGTATTGAACAAAACTGATTTGTCTTATAAATTTGTGAATTAACCTAAAATTTATTATTTTATAAATTATAATTTTGAGTTATAATTTTGAATTAAAAGTTTATATTTTTTTCTTTAAATTTATAAAAATAATTAATGATTTTTTCTTTAATTTTATAAAAATGAAGTTTATAATTTTATAAAGTTTATAATATATTTAGTTAGTTTATAATTTTATAAAGTTTATAATATATTTGGTTAGTTTATAATTTTGTAAATTAAACTAAATTAATTTAGACTAAATTAATAAATCCAAATTTAAACATACCTATCCGAAGGTCATTAATTTCAAAATTTTCGCTAAAAATCTATTTTTTTTTTTTTTTTTTAATATTTTTAAGGTTTCATAAAATAATATTTTTGCAAATTATCGGTATGTAGGGCTTAAAGCTGATTTGTATTATAAATTTGGAAATTAAACTAAAATTTATTTTTTTATAAATTATAATTTTACGAAGTTCATATTTTTTTCTTTAAATTCATAAAAAATAATTAATAACTTTTTGTTTACTTTTATAAAAATGAAGTTTATAATTTTATAAAGTTTATAATTTATTTCGTCAGTTTATAATTTTAACTAAATTATCAAGTCCAAATTTAAACTTACCTATCCTAAGGTCATTAATTTCAAAATTTTCTCTAAAAATCTATTTTTTTTTTTTTTTTTTTTTTTTTTTTTGATTTTTTAAAATTATTCAGTTTAACAGAATCGTACACAAAAGCTCTCAATAAAGATTAAATATAATAATTTAATTTATTATAAAATTGTTTATTCACATAAGTTTTTAAAATAAGATATAAAGAAAATTTACTTTAATAGAATGTAATAAATACGTCTACTTAAGATAATTATTGTTTTTAGAATTGATAAATAGATCAACAGACAAATAATTTTAAAAAGTATATGTACTATTGCAAAAAGAAGCAATCATTAGTCTTAATACAATGTTTTACGCATATAATACATAAAAAGTTAAAATTTATCTGTTATAAAGCAAGATATTAAAAATTATGAAAATAAAATATTGAAAAAATCCATCTAACTATAAAACCTTTAAGTTTTTACATAATTAAAAGTATGTAAAATAAATAACAACATTTGAGGGAACGAAATATCCGGTCTTAGAGTAATGGTACAGCCCGCCAGTTTACTACACAGAAGTTTCCGCGTTCGAACCCCATCATGGCAAGTGTTGGTTATTTACTGAAAACTCGCACAGAAATGAAGGGGAAAAAATAAAGAGTGTTATAAGATGTTCCTTGAGAAATATATATATTGGTCCTATAAAATTTATTTTAACGATATAAAAATATCTAAAAAATACTGAAGATATCTTTTAAAAAGGGATATTTCAGAAATCACGGAAAATTTCCTGGAATTTACGGAATTTTTTTCCCGTTAAAATACGGAAATAGTACTGGCGTCTCGATTGCCAGTACAATTTCCGTTTTTTTTTTTCAGGAAATTTTTTTTTACAGTGTGGGGTGCCAGTATTATACTGTAAAATCAACAATTTTTTTTTTTTTTTTTTTTTTTTTTTTGCTGTATATTTCCATCAGTAACAGCACAGAAGTACACTAATCGCAAAGTAATTCAGCATGTGCAAAAACAAACAAGAAGACTAAAATCATTATTCATCTTATTAAGTTTTTTACTGTACGCAAGTATTCTTTAAAGTATGAAACAGAACTATCATTCATTCCCAAAATATGTAATTATGTTTGACAGCTTCAAATGCAAACTCTCATGTAAAACAGGTGGGATTGATTTAAGCTTTACGAAAGATAGAATGATGGAGAAATTACAAAACAATTAAGTCCACCTGCTCCTAATGTGAACTTTATGCATTTTCACGATTCAAAACAACCAATAACCAAAACGATTTTATTTCTTTAACTCGTTATCTTTAAACCTTGAAACGCTACCATAAAATCATGACTTGCTTACTCTGATACGTTAATTAATAATTAAGTTCAGATTTTTTAAATGAGTTTAGAATAAATCACAGAATTAATTACATTTTCAACAAATGTATAATCCATGAGATATTTTTATAATTTATTTCTTTAAGTATATAAGTTGTAGTCAAATAATTATGAAATACCTTACACTGCAAAAAAAAAAAAAAAAAAAAAAAAAAAAAAATGTTTATTTTACAGTATAATACTGGCAGCTGGGATGCCAGTTTTATATTGTAAAATCAAAAAAAAAAAAAAAAAAAAAAAAAAATTTGCAGTGTATCCAAGGTGATTATAATTAAAATCCCACTTTTAAAATGCTGTAAAAAAGGAACCGCTCGCTGGTCAGAACAACGCCCCCCTAGAGATTTTATTATGGAAGTTAGAAAAAAAAAAAAATCATTTAGAATTTTGTTTTATTGTGGTTGCAGGAATGGTAGGATGTTATCAGTTGAATCATTAGCCGATTTGCCGTGACGTCAAAATTGAGCTCTTAGGCATTATCTCTAGGGGGCGTTGGTCAGAATGATTTCAAGTTTGAACTGAATATACTATAAGAAGAGGGAAACGGTATGGCATAAAAAAGAAAAAGATTCAAAGTGTATCAATAGATGGCGCTGTAAACGGCATAACGAAAGTGGATTCGGCTACAAGTGGCATTTTTAATCCAAATACGACGCTTTGGCATGAGTTGCACAGTAAACCAACCATACTGTTCAATGTGCATGTGTGACTTACAAATATCCAAATTAGTCAACAGTTGTGGTACTGTTAGCGGAAAGCCCATCCACCACGGCAAGGTCGTACCACATTGGATCGGAAAAATCGGTTTTTAATTGTTCTTGGGCCAAAAACCGCATGAAAAGCACATAATGATTCGGTTTTTAATTGCGCATGAGTGTCTGTTTTAATTTGCATTGTATGCCGCTTACAGCGCCATCTATTGATACACATTGGAACTTTTTTTCTTATGCCTTACCGTTTCCCCCTTCTTCCAGTATATTCAGTTCAAAAGTCATTCTGACCAGTGGTTCCTTTTTTACAGCATTTTGAAAGTGGGATTTTAATTATAATCATACTGTATATAGATTGTTAAGTTATATTGTTAGTTTTATTATAAATAAACATTAGTCAGTTATATGCTTCACTAATCAAATTTTGGTGATCTAGGCATTCGTTCGCAGAATTAGGAAATTCTTCATCATAAATCTTTTTTATTTGTTTGTTAAAATTTTACAATCCTTTTTATTCCACATGGAGTCTATTACAGCTCAAGATTTCAAGAGCCACTACTATGATATGTTCTTAGAATTATATTTAACCTACAAAATATATATCTGCTCACACCCCACTAATATTATTTATCAGTATGCTCGCCGATAAATACAAGGTAACTGCCACCTTATACTTACCAAAACATTTTGCAATTTTCTTGTGGAATGCAGGTCAACACAAGCCAGGATTTCTAGATAGAACAATAAATTCTTTGTTGGTGGGGTTTAGATGAAATTAGAGGCCAAGGCGTAACTAGAGTCATAAAAAAATTTCTTAAGGACCACTCCTTAATAATTCGGTTTTTGTGATTTGGTTTATTTTGCTGTTTTAACTGTTTTACCCTGGGCATATCCATTCTTTGTTGTAAAAGAGTGCATTTTATCCGCGCTAAGATATCCACATCTGTAGAGATTGTGTTGTGAGGTAAAATGCTGCTATCATGCAAAAATTATCAAAGTGTTATATAGAAAATGTATAAGCTGTAGAACCTTCTAAGACGAAATCGCATGGATCTAGAACAAAATCTGTTTTAAACACATTTCCGTTTTAACAGATAGACCGCATTCATTTCCACCATGAAACTTTTCATTTAAGGAAGGATTCCGTTATAGTCATATTCCATTTTCGCTGGATTTTCACAATATACTGTGTAAGTTAAATAATTCCTGTAACAGCTTACTATTAACTGTCTTTAAATTGCATTCTAACATTTTTATTCAAAATCAGTTATAAATACAATTTAACTAATTGTTAACTGCACAATAAATAGTACAAGTCAGCCATGCCAAAAACTCATTTTTAAAAATTCATTTTCAGCCTGCAAATTAGAATATACAATAACATAATTTTAGTTCTTTAGACCAAATTCATAAATAAAAAAAGTAATATAAATCTGTTTTCAGCTTAGATATTATATACCAATATATATTAACACTATAATTGCCGAAACGTCAGTGAAGGCTCACTGTGGAGACGCGAAAAGTTTTTGGTTTCCGTCTGTTTATCTGTCTGTTTGTCTGTCTGTTTGTCTGTCTATTTGTCTGTCTGTTCCGCGATAACTACCGTAAAAATCGCCCGATTAGGTTGATTTTTGGTGGGTATGTTGGTGAGGTACCCGGAATTAGCTGTATAGTTTTTAGTTACATTTGGTTCAGTCGTTCGAAAAATATAGAACATTTCTTTTTAGGTCATAATGCTTTCCTATGGGAACGCAGACGATTTTCAAATTTCATTTTTAACTGAAAGGAAAATCGCATATTTGAATAATGGATTTAAACGTAAATTACGGATACTAAATTTTCGATATGGAGGTCTTAAATACATGCAATAGCCGTGAAAATTTGTCGATAAATCTATTAGAATTTAGAAATCAATTGTTTTAATTATTGGAAAAAAATTTGCAACTGTTCGGGAAATATAAAACATTTTATTTCCCTATTTCTTACAAATTTTAAAAAGCATTTCTTTTCCTTTCCCTTTTTTTATTAGTTGCTTAGCAACCCTATTTCAAAGAATATCAAAATAAGAAATGTATTTTTTTATCTAAAAAATTACATGAATGAGGAGTTCATAATAATTTCAGAATATTATTGCATAAACCGTGTTTAATTTAACGCTTCTAATTTCTGAAACCTCCGAAGTATTTTATATGCCTATAAATATGTACAGTGTCTCACAAAAGTGATGGGACACTTGTGCTTTATAAAAAGAAACTGCAATAAAATAAATAAACAAACATGTGCAAAAATTTTTTGGGTGTGTTTCATATTTAAAGTTAGTAACAATTATTACATAACATACATTTTGTCAAAATATTAAAATATTAATTTAGTAAAAATACAATTGTTCAGAACGGAGCAAAAAATGGCTCACATAAGTGATGGGACACTTACTTTTCCATCAAATATTTATCCAAAAATTTTACTTTTTAAAAGGTTTTAATATTTTGTTGGATTTCCTTTTACTTTTAAAACATGATTTAATCTTTTTGGGATGGATTCGACTAATTTTTTTGTGATTTCTGGAGTGATTTTACTCCATTCTTCTTGAAGCACCGATTTTAGTTGTTGTTTTGAAGAAATGGTATGGTGTGTTTGCGAATTCTTGATTCCAATTCTTGTCAAATATTCTCTATGGGATTTAAGTCTGCAGATTGTGGTGGTGTTTTTATTATTTCAGGACAGTTATATAGCAGCCAGAGTCTAACGTTCAGAGCAGTGCGCTTGGGGGTCATTGTCCTGGTAGAATTTAAAATCGTTATGAAGGTTCAATTTTCGTGCTGAAGATTTCAAATTTTGCTTTAAAATATTAATATACTTGTACTGATCCATTATACTGTCAATAAAAACAAGATTACCAACTCCAGCGGACGACATACACCCCCATACCATAACTCCTCCTCCACCATGTTTTACTGTTGGTACCAAGTTCTGTTTGCGAAATTCTTCCCTGGGTTTTCTCCACACCAAGATTCTACCGTCAGAACCAAATATATTAAATTTACTCTCATCAGCAAATATAACTTTATTCCAGTAATCAGAATTCTTATTTATGTTGGATTTTGCGAAAGCTAGTCTGAGTTTTCTATTCTTTTCACTTACGAAGAATTTTTTCCTGGCTACTCTACCGTGATATCCAGCAGATCGAATTACCCTTCTAATAGTCTCAGGATTAACAATTATTCCATATAATGCTTGTGAATCAGCAGCAACTTTTGAAGCACTAATTCTTGGATTTTTTTTAATATTTCGAACGATAATTCGCTTTATTCTATTGGATAGCTTTGATGGTCGGCCAGGTCTTCTTTTATCCTGAATCATATGATTCTTTTTATATCGTTTAATGATATTGAAAACTGTTGAACGACTCAAGTTAACTGTTTCAGCAGTTTTTCTAATAGATTTTCCACGTACAATATGCAAATTAATAACTAATTTTCGAATTTCAAGCGAAGTTTCTTTTCGTTTAGCATTCATGGCTACACAGAGTTAAAAAACACAAAAATTCCAAAACAAACTGGAGATAAATACTGCAGACGATTTTATAAATTATTGCCAATTGCTTTTAAGTAAAAATAAAACCCCAAAAAATATTTTTATTGCTTATTTCAGACGATTTTTGTTGCATATATAATGGTGTCCCATCACTTATGTGAGCTATTTTTTGCTCCGTTCTAAACATTTGTATTTTTATTAAATTAATATTTTAATATTTTGACAAAATGTAAGTTATGTAATAATCTTTACTAAATTTAAGTATGAAACACACCCACAAAAAAATGTGTACATGTTTTTTTAATTTATTTGATTAGTTTCCTTTTGTAAAGCACAAGTGTCCCATCACTTATGTGAGACACTGTATGTAACATAAAAAAATTAAATTGCGAATTGTAAGATGCTAAATAATATGGAAAGTGAGATTAGAAAACAATGACTTTCAGAGATGACGTTGAGGCTCCTGATCTGCAGATTTACTAGTTGCCGAAACATCAGTGAAGGCTCACTGTGGAGACACGAAAAGTTTTTGGTTTTCGTCTGTTTGTTTGTCTGTCTGTTCCGCAATAACTGCCGTAAAAAGAGCCCGATTAAGTTCATTTTTGGTGGGTATGTTGGTGAGGGACCCGGATTTAGCTGTATAGTTTTTAGTTACATTTGGTTCATTCGTTCGAAAAATATAGAACATTTCTTTTTAGATCATAAAGCTTTCCTATGGGAACGCAGACGATTTTCAAATTTCATTTTTAACTGAAATGAAAATCACATATTTGAATAATGGATTTAAACGTAAATTAAGGATACTAAATTTTCGATATGGAAGTCTTAAATATATGCAATAGCCTTGGAAATTTGCCGATACATCTATTAGAATTTAGAAATTAATTGTTTAAATTATTGGAAAATTTTTTGCAACTGTTCGAGAAATATAAATCATTTTATTTTCCTATTTTTTACAAATTTAAAATGGATTTCTTTTTCTTTCCTCTTTATTTTATTAGTTGCTTAGCAACCCTATTTCAAAGAATATCAAAATAAGAAATGCATTTTTTTTATCTAAAAAAATAACAAGAATAAGAAGTTTATAAGAATTTCAGAATATCATTCCATAAATCGTGTTTAATTTAACGCTTCTAATTTCTGAAACCTCCGAAGTATTTTATATGCCTATAAATATGTACAACAAAAAAAATTAAATTGCGAATTGTAAGATGCTAAATAATATGAAAAGTGAGATTTGAAAACAATGACTTTTAGAGCTGACATTGAGGTTCCTGACTGCAGATTTACTATGTATAGTACCTTTTATGTAGGAAAATTATGATATCTGCAATTTCATCAAAGATAGTGTTTGATATAACACATTTAGACATCATTATTAATTATTACATTTAATTTCAAGTCTATACTATTAACTAGTGTTCTCACAAAATATATCACAACTATTTATCAATTGTTGAAAAAATGTAGAGTTCGAAGTACTGAGCCCTGAATATTCTATTGTAATTTATATGACTAGAATCCGTCAGGCCGAAATGTCGGAGCATTGAGTGGGATAAACATAAAATATAACATTAACAATATATAATATATATTTTTTATTTTTATATTTACTGTTTATTAGTATAAAAGAAAAATTACAATAACAGCTGTTGAATCTTCAAGTGTTTATTCGGTCAACAGTTGCCTCAGATACTGCTCAAATGCTAATCTATCAGCAAGTGCCCCCATTCTTCTAATTTGGTCTAGCCTATCCTTTGCGAAAGGCACTTCAATCAGAACATCCTCTAAACGTCGAACCCTGCTAAACGCGACATAAGTTGCTCCAAGTGTCACCAATGTCCACAGCTATTTTTGACAAAGTTAAACCTTGGGATTTGTGTAGGGTGACAGCGTATGAAACTGTTAAAGGTAACTGAGTACGGGAGCATGAGACATTGTTTTCTTTCCAAGACTTTGTAATAGGTGTGACAGGAAAAAGTCTTTCAGTGAGAAATGGTCCCCGATAATCATCAAAATGAACCATTACTGCCTGTGGCAAGCCTGGAGGCCGTAATCCTGGTCAATATCTTTTACCTTACCTTACAAAGTGCACCGTTGACCAATCCTCCCTCTGTCCACGCAACATAATTCTGCATCCAATTGCTAAAAAAAGTCCCTCTTCTTCACTCCATCTTGCTATTTGATTATTGTGGTCTGCTAATATTCTTGCCACTGGCCATTTTGATTTACGAAGTACTTCTTGATTATGTTCTTCAGCTTGCTTGTTTGTGGGAAAAAGGCGTATGGCATCATGAAATCTTTCAAGTTCAGCCGGAGGCTGTATAGCTTTACGTCGTTGCATAAGGGATGCGTATTGGTCGCCTGTAACTTTGCCTACGGAAAGCGAATCAAGAGTCTCTCTAAACTGTATTTGCTGATCGTCGCTTTGTCTCATTGACTTTGTTAAAGTGAAACATTTTTCAAACATCTTAAGAACTGTTTGTCCACGAAAAGCCAAAATGTCTTTTATAGAATGTCTCCTATATAGAGGTGTGTCTTTTACAGGCTGTAGCTGCCTAATATCTCCAATCAGGTAAACAAATAAGCCTCCAAAAGGTTCAATGCTGTCTGGTTTACCTTCGCGACATCTTTGCTCAAGTGCAGCCATCAGACGGCATCCGATCATTGAAAATTCGTCAATAATAAGAAATGATACTGGATTCATGCTGAGCTGTAGATTTCTTGCTGCTTCACTTCCTAAATCAGCAAGCGATTTAAAACATGTTGGTACTTTTAATGCAGAGTGAATTGTTTTGCCCTCGACATTAATTGCAGCAGCACCTATTGGAGCCAAAACCATAATAGCTTCCGGTCCTAAATGCTCGGTAACTCTTTTACGAATTTCTTTTATTACCGTACTTTTTCCAGCTCCGGCTTTCCCAATAATAAAAGTACGTTTAGGGCAATTTATAAATCTTGATTGCAAAGACGAAAGCTGTTGCGTGCATAAGTGAAGTATTTTTTGCTGCTCATCTGTAAATCTGATCTCAGACATATCGTAATTTTGATGCACTGTAAGTTGTTGTTCTTTACAGTAATTTAAAAATGAAGTAAAATTGCGATCAGGGTACTTGTAACTCTCACTTTTCCACTCACATGCATGATCAATCACGCGTTGCCCCAAAGTATCCTCGTTTGTCTGCACAGGAACTATGGCAGCTGCTGCCATATATGGATCAATCTCGCGGTATTCTTCTTGCAGGATTTCTGTCTCATGTGTACTGCTAACAGCAGGAAAATTTATTTCTTCGTGTGCATCAATATTTAGATCATTGAATGCTTCCTCCCATGAGTGATACGCAGACGGCAGGCCTTCTTGCAATAAAGAGTCAGAATTACCTCTCCAAGGATAATTGAGTAATACTTGTTGCCTATAGTAATCTTCGGCTAGAGTTGGGTCGTGGTTGAGTGATGTAAGAGGAAAAACTCTGACAACTGCATCTTTTCTTCTTTGGTGATAATCGACTCCTCTTACTGAGAAAGATTTTGCAAACTTAAGAAGCGTGCAGGAAATAAGTATCTCTGGCCGCGCGCAATATTTCTGAAGCATGCTTTTTGATGGTCTTTCGTCGCTTGAAAAGTTTATTTCTTCCCAGTTCTTATCATGAAGCCGTATTGTAACTACTTCCCGACTACTGTTATACATTGGCCATCCCATTAATATGTGTACTACCTCTTGGGCTGAGTAATCCCTTTCAGAAACAGAAGACAAAATGAGTTTTTGGACTGCTTGAACTGCTGGATTTGTTTCGTTCATCTTATTTAAAATCTCAGATAACAATTCCTTGTAAGGAACAGAAGCTGTTTCTGATTTTGAGGCATATTTGGCAATGTAATGCAAAACCGCATCCTTTGATGTAATAGGACTGAAATCCGTGTTAGCTCTCCAAACTTGTGACACGAAGCAATTGTAAGTATTCATTTCAGAATCGTTTCTTTTTGGCAAAAAGCTAATTATGCCATTTTCTACTTGAAGCTTTGGAGAGTCGCACTTTGCTTTTGGAAAACCAAATCTGCAGCTATAACTATTTGTACCTCTTTTTTTCCTTAGGCAATAATATCCATGTCTTGTGTGATGTTGGACTTGATTTAAGAGCTGAGCGAGATCTTTTTCACGATCTTCACTGGAAATGTCTGAAAAGCGAACTCGACAGCGGTGTATATCATTTACGAGGACGTCCTTGTCAGGATTAACAGCACTGCATAGTTTTTCAAAATATGCTGTTACGGCTGCTACATTTTCAGCATTAGTGTTTCCATGTTTGGCGCCCCTCTTAACCACAACAATCCATGCATGTGAGGACTTCCACGCCACTGTCATTCGAAACGAACCCAGTAGTCGTCTATTAAAAACAACGGCGTCAAGATTTTTCTCAAAAATATAGCACAACGTTTTTGAAAGAGCCAACCAGTCAACAGAGGGTTGTCGTACATTAATTGTCTGCGTTCTGTATCAGTCAGCTCATTTGGATCTCTGTTAGGCTCTAAAAGTCTGAAAAGATCAGGCCAGTGATAATCAGCTGCAGACAGTGTAAAAAAATTGTTGGTGCTCCAATTTGTCCTACCATGGAAAGGAGTTCCCCACAACGTGCACGCCAGTATCCTTTTGTGGATCTTAATTTGCTAGCATAAATCATAATGTGTTTTGCCATTTCTGGTTGCCTATTCAGAATATCACGCATCTGCTCTACCGTCTTATTGCTGAACCTATTTCGCTGAACGAAAAAACGCCCTTTAGCCAAAGACTGCCACCGAAGAATTGAATTCATGGCAAAGTAGCGAAATAGGGGGTCTTTAGCAAATCGCCCATCTTCATACTTCATTAGGAACTTAAAATACTCATCAGGAGAGACTGCTTTTTGACGAGGTTGTCGTAAGTCAGCTGTACCATGTGGAAAAAGATGAGGAAAAGCACGTGCTATGTAACCCTCTTCTTGAAATTCGTTGATAGGCTGTGAATTTAATGAAGGGTGAGGCACACGAATTGCGTCATTTATTAAGTTGTTTTGATCTACCGGTTCAAGTAGTGGTCTAAATGACTCGCGCCTTATTTCCTCGTTCAAAGTATCAATATCCTCAGTAATATCGGTTGCTGTTGGTAACATTTGAGATACGTCACCATTCTCAGGTAATGTAGCGATCAAATCTTCATCAATTGTGATATTTGAATAATAAGGATTGTGAGCTTTAAGCCATCTGAGTGCTTCTAGAAGGCGTTGTGAGCGAACAGAAAACTCTGCACATCCTGATAAAGTATCTTTTGTCACTAACACAGTTGAAGTCATATCTGAAGGATTGACAGGCAGGCGCGAAATAAAACTCTCAATATTTTGTTTAAAGCTGATTACATTTCCGCTGTATCCATACTGTGAGCCTCGTATACGGTAAAGATAAACCACTGGATGTATTTGAGCGATCATCATTTGTTCAATGTAGCTCAGATCTTTGAGACAAATAGGAACTGGACCTGGGTCCATCGAATTAGTGGCAGAAAACTTGAAAGCACCGTCTCTACACTTGCATGTCTGGCAGAGCCAAGCAGTATTTAATATGATATCAGGGAAAGCTCTGTGACACATATTACAGGACACATAGGTGATTTGCGATACCTCTCTATCAAACCTGATTGCTTCATTCATTTGAGTTTTCAGTATACCGGTACTCGGCAAAAAATCTGAAGGTAACTGACTTGTGCGACTTCTCCGCATTGAATTACGATTCGCAATTCTTCTCATTTCAGCTGATTGCTTTCTCTTAACTGGCATCCTTGCAAATTCTATATAATAAAATCTTATAATCCGTTCATATATAAAATGTTTCTTAATATATATTTTTTTATCCTGGATTGGCTGGACTATATCAAAATAAACAGATTTACTCTCATACTTCTTTTATACAATAAGCTTGAATGAAAAGAAAAAAAAATTTTGAAATGGAAACAAAAAGTTTAATTACACCAATTGCTGAGTTCGATTTTAAAAAAAACAAAATTCATGTACTTAATACGATTTAAACTTCATTGCACGTGTTTTAAGATAAAAATGTATGGGGTCCTTATTTCAGAAAAGTAAAATATATGTAAAATATATAAAAGTAAAATATATGGGACCGAGATTAAGAGCTTTTACTAATAGGTTGTTTCCGAGTATATTGTTATTTAAATAAGTTTCTCATGATAAAAAATGGCAACAATATAAATTATTTCAATTTTCTTTTTATTTAATTCAAAAGTTTTTCATGATAAAAAATGGCAACAATATAAATTATTTCAATTTTCTTTTTATTTAATTCAAACAATCGCAATGTTATCTCTATGGGGAAATGGAAAATTCTAGAGCAGACGATTCCGGGCGTTAGAGTTGACGAATATTTCTGTTTTTCAATCCCCGGCGAGATTTTGCCACTACCGACTTCCAGTCCAATTTTGGTATCAATGCGGCAAATATTTTGGCCGCTATCGTGTACACAAAAGTGTAATTTTTCATGGGAAGCCGGAGCTTTGCTCCGACAATTAATAGCACTTACAAAAGGGCTATAAAATATATTATTCTTACGATTGTCGCTCAGATAGAGCTACGATTAAAAACTAGCTATAAATATTATCTCAAAAGTTTTAAATAGATAGACAAATTTAAAAGTTAAAAAATAAATATAAAACTCTAGATTATTTTCTAAAAGTATGTTTTAACTTTGGCTTCTTGGCTTCATTGTTTACTGCGCTGTGAGATATCGAAGCGCCTGAACATAAGATTACATAAGAATACGTCAGATTACAAAATATACGCAAATGCTGTTTGCTTAGTAAATTGATATTACAGCATATGTTTCCTTGCAGGTTTTCATGGGGAGGGGGTGGGGGTGGTTCACCATGGTTAATCTACTCGATTTAAATTTAGTTGCAAAATTTGCTACACTGTAAAAAAAAATTGTTGATTTTACAGTATAATACTGGCATCCCAGCTGCCAGTATTATCCCGTAAAATTAACAGTAATAAACAGTAAAATAAGCAGTAATACACTACCGCGCATGCACGGTAGTGTATTACTGCTTATTTTACTGTTTATTGGATCCTCTGGTTTTTATAAATGAATATTTGATCTTCCATCCATTGAATATAGCCCAGATCGAATTACGTAGACAGTCATTCCAAGTTTTTTTTTTTAGTATTTTATATAGCTGTCATAAAATGTAGTTGAAATAATTATACTAATTCAAAATTAAATTATCTCAACACTCCATTTAATATCTAATATCCAATGTTTGGAGTATCCTAGTTGAGATTTCTTTCCAACAGAGTGAAAATATGCCGGTACCAGGACTCGAACCTGGGTACTTTGATTTGCCGTGCCAACGCTCTCCCTACTGAGCTATCCCAACGATATCGTTGGGATCGATAGCCAGGATATCGTTGGGATAGCTCAGTAGGGAGAGCGTTGGCACGGCAAGCCAAAGTACCCAGGTTCGAGTGCTGGTCCCGGCATATTTTCGCTCTGTTGGAAAGAAATCTCAACTATGATACTCCAACTGTAGGATATAATTTACCTAGTTGAATATACTTTCCTCTGTTGATTACTCCATTTAATACTTTTCATTTTTAATAAATTGATGTATATCTCCGAAAACAAGATCCGGAAAATCTGTTTATTGTTTTCTAAAAATAATTTTCATCGAATTATTCAGCTAATTATCAATTATTTAGTTTTCTAGCAATTTATTTATTCTCTCAGGTTGATATTCTTTTTTTTCTTCCAAGATTCGGTTTAAATTAAAAACAGGAAAATATGATAATACTTAAAATGTGTCTTTATAAATGCAAAACAGGAAATGATTGTAAAAACAATTCCATTCATTAAGTCAGTGGCGATGGTGGCCTTTGTGAGTCAGTGAAGGGCAATTGCCCATGCCGCTCCATGGGTTTCAAATTTAATGAACTAAACTTTCCCACGATTTTGAAAACATAATAAAATTTATTCTTCTCAAATGATTTAGAGTAAATAACCATTAACAGAAAAGGGGAAGTAAAGCAGTTTCGTCAACCCCTGTGGAAGTTTTGTTTTTCGTTTTAAGTTCATAAGATCATGTATTAAAAATAACTTAAACGAGGGATTCACAGAGGTTCCGCCCCCTTTCTCCCATGAAAAAATAATAAGAAGTTGTTCCAAGTATTCAATTTTAACAATGTCGCTAAAAGATTATTTTTGGACTTTTAATATCCTATTTGTACATACCCCAGTTCTGTATTGCTTTTTTATATTGACATGTTTAGAAATTGTCTTGTACGTGGAATTCTGACAAAAAATTCTTAGTTGAATTTATTTTATGTTATATTCTACATTAAAAAGGAAGAAAACGTCCTTGGCAGCGAGCTACAGACACATTTGTTTTCAAAATCTTATCCCTTACTGGAATTTCTTCTGAGAGCTCCTGTAGATGTTAAAAAAAATAATAATTAGTTATTCCAAGTATTCATGTTGAACAAGGTCGCTACAAGGTTATTTTTGGACTTTTAATATCCTATTTGTTACAGTTCTGTATTGCTTTATTTCGTTGATATGTTTAAAAATTGTCTTGCACGTGAGGTTCTAACAAAAAATTCATAGTTTAATTTATTTTACGTTATATTCTCCATTAAACAGATAGAAAACGTCCTTGGCAGCGAGCTATATAGGTACATCTGTTTTCAAAATCTTATCCCTTCCTGGATTTCCTTCTGAGGCCGCCCATAGATGTTCAAAAAAATTATGCAGCCAATTTATATCACGATACATAACAGCTATGAACAGAACGCCATTAGAGAATAATATGATTTTTGATTGACGCAGATAACAAACTAATGGTTACTGATGAATCAAAGATTAGTTATAATATTCATCTTGTCACAAGATGAATAGCAGATAAAAATTCGTTATAAATAATCCTTTCACCATTCGCATTCAAGAAACATTGTTTGTAAAAGTAATTGAAGATGAGAAACTGCGGAATAATGATGTAATGAAACACCGAGATAGTGACAGCAAGATCATTTTAACCAAAATAATGAATAGGAAAACGAAAGAAGGAAGAATAAGAAGATGAAAAATAGCATTATTATATAATAAATATTATTCAATTATCTAAGAATTATTACTCTCTTTAATAAGAATAGTAAAAGATTTAGCATCAGAAAGTTAATTGTTGAAGATTGGTTACAAATTTAGATTTATTATAACTGAAATCAAATAGAAGCTGAACAAAATGAAAATGGTTAGTTTACTTTCATTATATACAGACGATGTGAAAGAGCGTATTACTTATCTGATATATTATTCTTATACATTATTACATATTCTTATGCATCATATGTCTGTCTGTGTGCGTTTGTCGATAAGCGTGGTGCCAACACAAAAACACATTTTTCTCAACACTTTTTGAATATTTTTTTTCTCAAGTGAGAGATCCAAAGAAACTTTAAAAGGGAAAAAAAATATGCATACAATTTAAAGAGAAGGGGAAAAAAGATAGATAGGTGTAAAAATTGTGTGCTATAAGATAAAAACGACTTCTGTGAATTTTCTTTTTTTTTTTTTTTTTTTTTTTTAATTACTGATTTGAAATAATATTACTGGCTGTAACTAGGTAACTATTCCATAGCTATAACACCCAACTAAAAATTCAATATTTTCGTACTTCAGTTGATGAGTTCCAGGTCCGGCTCGGCAACGGACCGAGTCTGTAGAAAAGTTAGTTCGGGACCCGGCCCAACTTTAATAAAGGAAAGTTGGCGCGGGCGTGCACATCTCTAATACACAGGAATGAGCATAATCTGAAACAGTTTGAAATTCTTAAAACATTGCTATTCATGATCGTTCAGTCCTCTGTTGATTTCATTTATATTTGTGGACGAAGATGGTAAGTGTTTGCAAAATCATCGATGAAATGTCATAGCTGTTTGGACAAAGCAAGAATTAACATGTTGTCTATCAAATACATAACAAATTTGGCAAACAAAATGTTTTTGTTCATTATTTTGTACACTGTAAAATAATTCGACTTAACATTTAACCATTTGATGATACAGAAAAACAGAAGTATCAAAACATGGTTCAGTTATTAATAAAAACTTCTGATTAGATTATATCGAAACTCCAACAATGGTTCAACATTTTATCATCCTATGGCAATATGTTAGAGTCATTCAGAATAAATGGTTCTATTTACTTTCAATATACTGCTTTAGAGAACGATGCTATCTGCCTGCTGGTCTAGTAGTTTGTGCGCTGGATGCCCACAGTATGTCGGATTCCACTTTAAACAGAGGTACTGGTCTGATTACGCCTTGTTTTCAAACGACAATTGTAGCCGCTTTAATGTTCAACCTTTTATCAGTCCTCAATTCAAAATTTTACCAGCTCATGGTTTAATCTACAATAATTTATGCTTCAACCGGAGCACCAAGTGTTGGAACAATGATTCAGCCTCTTATGGTAGCAAGTTTTTGGCACCATGTTTTCGTGAAAAGTTGAACCAAATATTTATGTTTTACGAAGAAGCTCTAAAGTATAAAGTAATAGTAACTACTATCTTAAAATCTGACTGTCTATTTGTATTTCACAACTACCCCTCCTACTCCTCGAAAGTTGGACGATGAAATTAACACCAGTTATCCACATGGTCATCACATATAAGGTCTCAGAATTTTGAAATTTGAAGTAGTTTCGATATATTATTATTATTATTATTATTATTATTATTATTATTATTATTTTATTTATTTATTTATTTATTTGTAAATTTTAATGACATTTTTGTAATGGTGGTAACTAAGTTATTCCCTTTTTGTGGATAAAAGGGAGAAAATGTGAAAGATAGGTATTATTAGATTTTTATAACGTCATTTTCTTATTAAAATTGAAAAGAAAAATTATTTTGAATTTAAACAGATGGTAAAAAAACTCTTAATTAAATTAAATTAAATTTTCCAAGAAATTCGTAGAAATAAAAACATATTTTCACATATTCAAGATTCATGAATCAATTTATTCCACAAAACAAAAATCGTCTGTCAACATATGGACATTTAAAAATCATCACTTCGTATATAATTTGTTTTCCGCTTTACATTCAAGTAAAGAGGAAGGTTTAATCCCCTTGCATTTAGGTAGACAATTATTGCCCCCTATTGCCTATTCACAAGAATTGAATTGCAAAAAAAAAGCATATACTATATTTTCAATTAATTATTTTTGATAGATGGCAGTTAAAACGCTTCACAAGGGTTAAAAAAAAGTAAAATGGTTTATCGAGTAAAAATGGCATAAGTTTTCTCTTGTAAAGTATTTATTTTAGTTCGAAAAACTAAAATATTTCTTATAAGTTCGTCAAAGTGACGCCGGTTTCATTTCTCGAGCTTTAAAAAAAAAAAAAAAAAAATATATATATATATATATATATATATATATATATATATATATATATATATATATATATATATATACTTTCGAAAAATGATGTTTTAGATCAAAAATAGCGTAATCTGCAAAATGGAATTTCACAATTTCTGTTTAAACCACATTGTAAGTATGATTTTTTACTTGAAATTTAGTATTTAATAAAATTAATGTTATATATATTTTTCTAAATGTGCAATAATATTGGATTTCCCTTTTTCCTCTGGAAAACGAAAGGTCTCAAGGCAATGTAAACGCAACACATCGGGTTACCACGCAGCTATTATTATTTTTTTTTTATACTGTAATGTTAGAGATCACTACTAAATATGAGCACTAAATGCCAGCAAAATTTATGTATACAAATATTGTATACAATAAAGTTTTAAAACTTTTAGAACACTAAGACATTTTTTATAGTGCATTCAATTAAAAGAAAAAAGAGAGAGAGAAGGAGAAGATATATTGATTATTATCATTCCACTAAAAATGGATCCACTAGAAAAAATCTTATGGCGCATACAAAAACCTCTTTATTTTCTTTTGTGGCTCATACTGACTTTTGTAATACCCTGTCCAAGACTGGATATTTAAAATATCTTAGACCCAAGGAAAGGAGGATCCAATAGATTTCTTTTCATAGCCCCATGCTTAGACCCCAATTTTGGAGGTGGTACACACCGGAATTAGAGCACCTGTTCACACCGCAAAACTCGTCTAAGGTAACTAACTCATCGAACGTGTCTGAGATCTGAACATGGAAAGTATGGAAAGCATGGGAACAATGGAAATTATGCGCATGCGCATAAGATAAATCCAGCCTCAACAGCCAATCAGTTAAAGCGAAACTCCACAGCCAATCAGAATGAATGGTAGTGGCTGTAATCTAGCCATAGAAGGTTCAAACTCGATGAGAGAGTTTGTGGAGGAACTCTCTTAAGCTGCGTTTTCACTGGTCGACCCAACTACCTAAAAAACCCAGCTATCCAAGACCTTAACCTAAGAGCGTTTTCACTGGTTACAGGGAAGCACTAGCGCTAACCAATCATGAACAAGGTTTTACTGCGCAAGCGTCATATTTACGGATCGATATCAGCTGTGAATGATTATAAACATAAACAAATAATTATTTGTTGTCCTTGTCTTGTTAATAACAAATGTTTTGCGTGGAAATAATCCAAAGTTTTGGCTAGTTTTCGCTATTAAAGAGTCTTAAATAATGCCACACAAAAATATTAATCTTCCGTTAATAAATCAATGATAACTATTAATTTTTTTGTGGTTTCAAAAAATAAAACATTATATATTTTTTAATAATGACGATCGTAAATCATAAGATTTCGAAGTCACTCAGAATACAGTGAAAGCTCATTTTATCTGAGAATAATTTTTATTGCATATGACTTGTATATCTAAAATTATATTTCTGCTTTTCACAAGTTAAATTAAAAGTCTAAATATGTTTTTGATATTTACTTCAGTGCTATATACAATTTATTTGTACATACATATATCATTTTTGTGCCAGTGCAGTTATACTTTTGAAACAAATAGTAATATTTATCATTTATTTAAAAACACCTTTCAGGATTGTCATTATACATGAGGCTTCTCCAAGGTACATGCTAATAGCATGTATCAGTTGATCACACTGGCAGCTAGTTTTATCATATAATCACTACAATGTAGAATTATAAAATGTAGTTACATCTACTTTTTGTGACACCCCCAACCCCTCCCCACAAAAAAATAAAAAAGTCTTCACAGTAAAATGCAAATTAAATGTCTTTAAAATTGTAAATTTTACTGTATGATTGATTTCACATCAAAGTTTGATGCAGATTTTTTTTTCCCCATCTCTCTCATGGGTATTTTTTTTTTAATTATGTTTTGAGAAAAATAAAATGATGTAACAAAAAGTCAAATCCAGTTACTCTTAAATTCAAACTGATATATATATATATATATATATATACTATATATATGTTAAGTTTACCTTTTTGGCGAGCTTATTTTGTTTGCAAATTACACATTTTAAATCCCAACATTTTTTTTTTCTTTTTTTAATGTAAAGTGTTCACTTTTATAAAAAAAATAATTTTGTGAAGGTGCTTCTTTTATTAAGAATAATTTTGTGAAGTAGTCCCAATTTTTGTCAGAAGCAATCACTGATTTTTCAAATAGATCACAAAAAAAGGTACTTTTATGTTAGCTGGGCTAATATTATATTATCTTGCCAATATCTTTTTTTCCCCTCCAACTATAGCACCGTTTATTTTTCACTTACTTAGATTAGAAACAATGGCTTGATGTTGAAATAAAATATTTTGGTTTTTTATATTATTTCATTTATTATTATTATTCTTTTAAATAAATGTACTTTAAATATATGTGATATGTGTATTTTAAATGAAAAATTCATATTTTAAATAAAATGAATGATAAGTCTATATTTCAAAAGAAATTAATAGAATACGAATAATGGTAATAACAACAATATTTAACGATTAATCTCATGTGCTAGGCTGACATAAAGCCAACATTGCATTTGGCAAAGATTCTGATTTTTTGTTGTGATAGTTCGTTAAATTTAAATAGTTTTACATCAATGTTTTTTAAAATGTATATACATAAATACTTTAAAATGTGAAAAAATAGGACAGGTATATGAATTTTTATGCAATATTGCTTAAATAAATGCATAATTTAGTCATTTTCGGTGGCATGGATAAATGGTGGTTTATGGCTCTTTTCTAGCGATCGTGAATTCACTGTGAAAGTGTTACATTGGCGATATGTTTATGGTGGTTTATTGCTCTTTTGTAGCGATCGTGAAAAAGCTACATTGGCGATATGTTTTTGTTTATTTTGTAATTACGATTAATAATGAAGGGGCAGATATTAGTATCAATCACACAAGTCAGATGTATGTTCCCAATAAAAAAAATAATAACGAAGGCTTCTCTTAGTATTTGATTAATCTAAATTGTTTAAAAATCAATACTAAAAGTTATACAGAAGAGTAAACAATATTTAATTTGTTCCTAAATGAATGTAAACTTAATATGTCATTTATTTGTATTGTTTTATTTATAACATATTATTTCTTTCGTTTAAATTTTTCACTTGAAAGTTAAATCAGAATTTTTAAATTAATTATCTTTACCAAACTTAATAAGCTTAAAAAAAGATTGTTATAAAAATAACAATGTTAATAAACTTAAATTGTTAAACTTGCATTTATATTATATTAAGCTTAACTATTTACATTAAACTTTTTCTCCTCATCGTTCAAAATATCTTAAACTGTTTAATTGTAAAATTTAAAAATAAAGTACAGTTGGAAATTTTAAATTAATAATCAAAATAACTGTTGAAGATTTCAATTACAAATAATATGAGGTTGTGAATAAATATTTTATTTTCAATATTGTCACAATAAAAAATAATTTAGACTAATGAAAAAAAAAAATCACTCATTTACATGAAACTATTCCAACGTTCTACTACCAACAACAAATTATAGCGTAAACATTAAAATTTCAAGAATTAGGGATATTACATGAAATATGCTTCAGTCAATCACTTAGTCTTATAGTTTTTTCACTCTAAATAACAAACAATAGAACCTAATACTATACTAATTTGTGCTCTAAATAGCGTTACAAAAAATAGAGTGAACACTAAATTCTGCAAATTCATTCACAGAATAAACATAAAGAAGTATTTTGTTTTCTTATTAACAAAGGTTTTAAAATATTTTAGTATTTGATTTCAATAATAAATAAATAAAATCCTTTTTTATATTTTTGAATGTAGTTAAAAATAAACATAATTTGAGAATAGTAAATATTTACTGTGTATCGCACTAAATAATGTTACAAGTTTTTGAATGCATCTTTACATATATGTGTCTAAAATATGATTTTTTTTTTCCATACAACTATGGTTGTTGTATTGTTAAATTGTAGTCAGAATAAAATAAGAAATAAGGTAAATAAATAAATACTATATTTTTCGCGAAACCTTGAATTTTAAGTGTGGGTATTTCATACATTTGACAGCATCAAATTTGTAAACAAACAAACGTCGCCAAGCAAAGGTGCCAAAAGTAAGGGTTAACTTACCGGAAGTAAAAGGCAAATGTTTTTACATTAGTGTCCTCGGCTTGAGGATTACAGAAAATTCAGTCTATAAATAGCTGTCAACTATTCCACTTTTTTGTTACCAGTATTTCCGAACAGAAGTCTTCCCCTAATCTTGACATGGTTTAATTGCAGAATTTTGCTATTAAATAATGTCAATATTACTATCCAAATTTAGTAGCAACACAGATAAGGATTAGTTGACAGCTATGCATATATATACAGTAAAATCTAATGAATGAACAAATAGCAAAAACATTTATAAAAAAAATTTCAGAAAATCTTACTCGCTAACATTTTTTTATCAACCAACAATATAAAACATACACGAATGTCCTGGTAAGTTGTGGTGCACAATATTTATAAGCTCTGGCTATATTTAAGTATTCACTGAAAACAAAGAAGTACCATGGCTGAGCTCCATCATAAATTAAGCACAGATTGCTAGATATCCAGTATTCACTTATAAAATTCATGTAAAATAAATATTTCAATAATATTGAACACCTGCTCCAAATCAAATCCATCAAAGCAAAATAATCTGATGATTTAAAATTATAAACAAGCATCTTTGACTGCTCAAGTTTACAATTCTGAAAATTAAAAATAACGCTAAGGGGCCATTCAAGTATTATGTAAGCAGTAAGGAGGAGTTCAGGGTTTGATTATTTTTGCTGGCAGGGAGAAGAGGGGAGGGGGGAATTATGACAATTCTTATGAATGCATTAGACAACGCAGCAACAACAAGAAAAAATACATGATGGGAAATGAGTATTCTGTAGTCCGCTCGGAACTTCAAACACATAACATTTCTATGATTCCTGTTAAAAATTTTAGTTATGATGTCTAATTAAGTTAGGGCCTATTGTTAAGTTTTATTGTTCAATGTGATAAACAGCAATATATTAAAACCATTTTGCATTCTTTTGATACCACAACCCCTATATATGCCTATTTATATAAATTTGTAAGATTAATAGTGTAAATTGATGGTAACTGTTTTTTCCTGGCAAACAGTGTTGACGTACAAAATGTCAAAATCATACATAAGCAAAATAAAAAAATGGGGGGGGGGGGGGTGGGGTTACTATTTGCTTATTTTTTCTTATAAGGGAAAGACGGGGTATAAAATTACTAAAAATATGCTTACAGGTTACTATTTGCTTATTTTTTCTTATAAGGGAAGGACGGGGTATAAAATTACTAAAAATATGCTTACGGGTATACTTGAACGACCCCCTAAGGTCACTTGAGACATGACATCACCGTACAACTTTTGTTTTATTCATGTTCGACGAAAAATATCTCTTCTCCATCAGAACCACCAGCAAAAGGGAAAAGGTTGCTAGAATTTACCAGAAAATGCATATCGCCAAAATTTGACGACTTTTCAATTTTTCTTAGCAGGAAAACTTTCCCTTTTTTTTTTTGCAGACAAAAGCATTAATTTCAAGCTTAAATTGATTATTTTTTTAGATTTGTGTGATAAATGGGCCATATCAATATATATTTTAAATATTAATACTATTCGACCACTGGCTGGCGTTGCCTGCTGGGGTTACTATTTGCTTATTTTTTCTTATAAGTTAAGGACGGGGTATAAAATTACTAAAGATATGCTTACGGGTTACTATTTGCTTATTATTTCTTATAAGGGAAGGACGGGGTATAAAATTACTAAAAATATGCTTACGGGTATACTTAAACGACCCCCTAAGGTCACTTGAGAGATGACATCACCGTACAACTTTTGTTTTATTCATGTTCGACGAAAAATACCTCTTCTCCATCAGAACCACCAGCAAAAAGGAAAAGGTTGCTAGAATTTACCAGAAAATGCATATTGCCAAAATTTGACGACTTTTCAATTTTTCTTAGCAGGAAAATTTTCTCTTTTTTTTTTTTTTTTTTTTTTTTTTTTTTTGCAGACAAAAGTATTAATTTCAAGCTTAAATTGATTTTTTTTTTTAGATTTGTGTTAAATGGGCCATATCAATATATATTTTAAATATTAATACTAGTTGACTCCCGGCTGGCGTTGCCTGGGCCTATGATAATAAATTTAAAAAGAAACATCAAGTTTTTGTTATTTTATATCTTTAACCAGATTTTGTATGACATATTTTAAAACGAAAAATATTGATATTTAGTGATAAAAGTGCTCATTTTCTTGTTTACGTAGGGTCGTTTCATAGTTTTAAAATAAAAAGTTATTTTTGTCCGAACTCTTTGTAATCATTGGTGATAAATAAACGGTTTTACAACCAGTGTAAAAATTTCGGAAAAAATATTGTTATCTAGTTGTAAAAGAAATGTTTTCTTATATATATATTTTTTTTTGTTTGTTTGTTTTCATGTTGGCTCCTTTAACATAGCAATAACAAAATAGTTTTCATTTTCAAAACTATCTGACATTTCAATCAGTTATAAATATAACTGTATCCAAGCTCTCTTTAAAATTTTGTCCGAAATTATATTTTAAAATGAAAAAATTGGCGAAGAAATATTAATATTTATTTAGTGATGCACTCATTTTCTTGTTTACATAGGGTCGTTTCATAGTTTTAAAATAAAAAGTTCTTTTTGTCCAAACTCTTTGAAATCTTTATTGGTGAAGCCCCATGAGTTATGCCACAAATCTTAATACAACCTTTTTTATTAAGTATCATAAACATCTTACGCAATATTAATAAAAATGGAATAAATTATTACAATAACAATAAATGCTTACTTTTGGTAAAGCTTTCTCCCTGCTAGATCAGTTGCTGGTGAACACAGCTTTTCCCATTTTACAGTCGAAAAAGTATTGCTGGTGTATACAGTTCAAATTATGCATCAATATACACCAAGCAATATTTATTCAACTATGCCACAATGCAGCAGTAGTTTTCACCAGAAAATGGCAGCTACGTAGCATCAGATGTGGTCAATTCTTCCGAGGATGGCTCTTGGGAATGCCATGTCAGTGCTACAGACTTGCACAAAAAAGTAGCGGTGTGGAGAGTCCTCTCACTTGGAGGTCAGTAGATAAAATAGAAATGCCAATCTCATGGCAATTAAGCCTTGTGGTATCTCATTAAATAAAAGTTTCACATATGGATGAGCCCAGTTCCTGATAACACATTGATATCTACAGTTGTCCAGGATACAGCAACAAAATTGGGTCTAAAAAGAGAGAAGATTTCAGGTTTTAAAAGTTTGGTTGAACTAAAAATTTGGCTAGAAATATTTCATAAAATTTTCAGTTTAATAATATACACAATATGAAGTATAGATAATGATAATTTGTGGGCTTTTGCAAAATATTGTTCATTAAGTTAAAATAAAAAATATATTTATATTGGTACAGATGTCATATGTGCACCACACTGGCGCAAATTTTTTCCCGCCAACTTTGTGAACAAAATAAATTGTTGTTTATTTGCTTTTATTTTTTATTTCAATTCTATAAATTATTTTTATTATATCAATATTTATTGACACAGACATCATATACGCACCACATTAGCGTAATTCCCCCTCCCCCCAGCAATTTGTTTTTCAATATTAACGTTATAATGTATGTTAACGTTTATAACACTAACGTTATAATGTATATTAATATTATAACGTTTTTTTATTTTTATATTGAAATAAAAAATCACGTGCTATTACTGCATGCTATTTGTAACAAAGTTTTTGCCAAATTGGCGGAGGAAAAAAATTGCGCCAATGTGGTGCATATATGACATCTGTGCCTTTATATTTTACAGATTTTTTATTTAAAATTGACTCACTCAAAATAAATTCACTTTTAAATATTAATGATAAAACATAAATTAATGGTTTCCTAATCTATTATTAAAACAATACTTAAATATCTTTAAACATCTAAAAATTAATGGTTTTGTTTTTTCACATTGGTAAGTTCACAGCACTACTGTCAATCTGCAGATAATGAATTTTACCATCTATCTGTCAGACATCATTACACAAGCATAAAATTTCAAATAACAGAAGTTGCATAATGCAACATTGTATCAGTTTAAAAAAATTATCACTAGAATATTCACTAAATTTTGTTTTCCTTATTAAAATATAGTAGAAACCTAAACTGACTCAATAACATTTATCAGGATATAACGATCATCTTATAACTGATACAATATAAATATAACCATTTGTAAAATGCAGTAGAAAGCGTTACATAAGACTAAATGAAATACAGCAAACTACGTCTAAAACAGAATCGACCAGGACCGAGAAAATTTTCCATCATAGAGAATATTCTACCTTAGACAGTGTATAACTCTATTTAAAATCTTTTTGCATTACACAAAGTTTATTGTACACATAAAAGGTCTAACCTAAATCATAAAGTGGTTTCTGTTATTCTAATGCTAATTTGTGAAAGAATACCTTACCATTAAAAAAACTAGCCGCCACTGGCGACCAGTTTGGTCGCCCTTAAATGTATGTTAAGCATTGTAACAAATTATTTTTATTCATAATTTATTTTTTTCCTTAATCCTTCGCCAAACCGGAAAAATCTAATAGACAAATCAAGAACTTTTGCGATCGTGGTAGCATTTCGCATATTTTTTGTTGTTATGTATTTCATCTTTCTTGACAAAAACCGCTTAACCCACTTTATAATAAATTAATCATTGTGTGTGTGTTTTTAATATAAAATAAACTATTTCATAATAAAATAAAAGTATATGCTGTTTTAGTGATCTCTAATAGGTACCTGAAAATGGGATTTTCTCGCCAAAATGGCGCAAAACAAAAATTCCGCCAACCCTGGTGCATCCGTGACAGCTGTTCCAATTTAAAATACATGACGTTCACATTTTTCTTTAAAATAGAAAATAGATAAATAAGAAATATTATCATAAATCAAAACATTTGATTTCAAAATTAAAATATCGTTTCTAATTAATACACACGAAAAATAAAAGCTGACAATTTGTTTCGAAATTTGATCCATTAAATATTATTACATGAGTTCAACCATGGAGTTGAACTTACATCAAGAAAAGATCCGAAGGAAGTTGAGTTGTATGGAACAGAATTATGGTAAACTTTGACTGTCTCACTGGTGCTGATTATTTTTTTTACACCAGGCAGCGGTCCAAAAATTCATGGTTTAATATTTTAAACGTTCACAACGAATGAATCTTTTTTTTGTTGTTGTTGTTTACTTTCATGGATAGAGAATTTGAACAGCGAACCTAATTGAAACTGAAGTTATTGCAGAATGTATACATAATTGAACGTAAGTCATCTCTCAAATATTAATTTATTTTGAACGATCTTTCTAAAAATGCAACTTTTATGCAGTTTTATTAGAAAAAATAATTTTGAATAAAAATGGCTGCCTGGCATATGAAAAAGTGAAGCGGCATCCCGGAACTGTTGAGGACAGTCACATGACATACGGTTTTATTATATAGATTTTTAAACATTATTTGCAATGTGCCAGTTTGTTTATTTAAGCTTAGCATGCTATTAAACATTATTATTTTTTTAAGTTACATGCCTTATAAATGTTTGTTTATTTCCAATCTAATTCTTAAAATTTTCCTAAAGAAAAAGATAAACACAGACTTGGAACTAAATTTCTCCTTTTTTCTACATTCATAATTAAGAAAATAATAAGACTGAAGAGCAATCAAAGAATCCAAATCTAATAACTTGTTTATAATATTAAACCTGCTGCTTTCTTGTTGACCAAATAAAGTACATATAACAAATTCAATGGGATAACTCTCAGATTCATTACTCCTCACTTAGAGAATACAGAATATTTTTTATACAAAAAAGAGCATTAATTCCGATCAAAGTTACAGGATTTGTGGATTAAACTATGGTGAAGTAAAAATTAAATGCCATTCGAATTGAAATATCACACGAAAACATTGCTCAGTTAATAACAAATCATACATGATAATGTGTGCCAATTCTTAGAGATGTCTATTTAAAAAAGTTGTATATGATTGCAATTGATTTAAATTTCATACAAAGTTTTAAATATTCATAAAAGTTTCAGCATGAATGGAATAACAAAAAAGATTAAACTCAAATATACTACATCTGCAGGTGAAATGCATAAAAAATGAAAAATTAAACAACAGAACAGCAGAGTTTTCTTTGTATAGCAAAGTTAACAAGTAAATCTCTGAAAAGTCAAACTGTTTTGAAATTAGTCATTACATATTTCACCTTTAAAAGAGAACATGATAATACAAAATACCCTGGCTTATTTAATTTAGAGAAAGTTTGTTTACATGCTTGAATAAACATCAATGTTCAAGTACTAACAAAACTGGATTGACGCTTGTCTTTAACTAATTTTCAATTTAAATATCAATGGGCTGGGGGCTGGGCTACAGTAAACAAATCTTTCTTAATACTTATAATTATTTTAAATGAGAAAAGAGAAATTTAATTCTAAATTGCCGAAAAACACATTATCAAATAAGGATATATAATAAATTAAAATCAATGAAGCAAGTATATATTTAATTCATTATGAGAAAGAAAAATCCATAATCATAATATTTTTATTTACTTTTTTTTTTTTTTTTTTTTTTTGTATTGTTAACATTCAATCATAATAAAATAATTTTGGGAACTGCACTTTATGTATCCATTATTACATCAGAAACGAAATGCTTAAACGAACTATACATTTAGTATTTTAATATTAATAAAAATCATCTGATTCATTACCAAAAACAGAGATATTTTTCGTACAAAAAAAGTGCAACAATAAGTAATCTATACTGAATTGCTATTTACTAAACGGATAGACATTAATAAAAGATATAAACTTGTTAAGAAAACTCACTATTTTGCTTCAATCACAAAAATTGAATTTCTTTTTGCAAAAGCTGAATAATTCCAAAATAAATTTATACGCCGCCATTATGTATGAAAAAGCTCTTTTCTAATTGGCTGGGCTTGGGTTAGATGTGCTTAGGATTGAGTACTGATCAAACCTTCAAAATCGCTACCTAACTGCCTAAAATCTTGGGTTTAGGTCGAAAGTTGGGTAAGTTAGGCCTTGGGTCGACCAGTGAAAACGCAGCTTTAGTGAGTTCGACCAACACATCCTATAATGGATGTGTTGGTTCGGCGGTCTGAGATATCTTAAATATTCTATCTGAAGGGGTTATAACACTGATATGGAAAGACAAAATGCTGCCCTGTTGAATTTAAATCTACTAAAATGTCTGCATGGATTTTACGAAACATGCGTATTTTAATACTAATATTTTTAGCATTCACAAAATTAAATTTCATTTCATTTAAAATGCTTCATAGAAATACTTTTAAATGCCTCGTAATTTTTATGTGGATATTACTAGTTTGTGGAGCATGTAAAATGCTTTACAAACCCAAACTAAATTTCCAGCTGAGTACTTCCTTTTAAACTTCAGAGAAAAAGCAATTCACCAAATCTCGTTTCATAAAAAAAAAAATATATCCGATTTGCTTCGACTGTAACGACTAGTTGTCAAATCAATTATCAGACAGAAAAACCCAGAAAGAATTAGTTTTCTTGTAGCACGAGCGACACTTTTTTCCCTGGTGTATTAGATCACGAAAAAAGAAAACATAGCAGTTAGAAGCAAGTCATCAAGATACGTATATGGAAAATAGAGAAAAAATCACTTGGACACTTTTTTAATCTTTTTGAGGCCGCGCAAGTGACAACTGTGACCGAATTTCATGAGCATGAACTAGAGGTGAAGAAAAAAGTTATAATTTCTTCCGGAACAGGTTCCCTTTATGTTTCTTCAATGTACAAATAAGCTGATTTTCTAAAATTAGAAATGGGTTTGGTTGTTTCCGTATTTTGTAAACTTTTGCAAAATACTAAAAATAATAAACCATTAAAATGCAGATATAAATGTTTAAAGTGATAAAAACGGAACACAAAAAGACTTATGATGATCGATATGTATCGGACGCACAAACGGTTCAATGAATAGAATCAATAGAAATCTATATGTGTAATGAAAACATATGCAATGAATCAGCCTCTTAAGAATTACCTAAAATTTGGCACGAGATGTTTTTCAATTTTAAAAAAACAATAAGGAAATATTAATTTTTACGTTTACAGTTGACTATTTTTAAGCACCTGCTTTTACTACACATATGATCTCGTACTTTATGTTTTTCAAGTTTATTTTCAAATGTATGCGAGAATATTTTGTTTATAGTAAAGATCTTGATAATGCGCCGTTTGTGCGTTCGAAATATGTCGATCATCATAGGTTTTTATAAGACTTTTTGTGTTCTGTTTTTATCACTTTAAGCATTTATATCTGTATTTTTATGATAATTACTGATTTTATTATAAGATTATGTAATCTGGACCATTTCTAATTTTAAATATGTTTATTTGCACATTGGATAAAAAAAGTAGGCTAGTATGAAAGAAAACTTTAACCTTTAGACCAAACTTTTGCAGACTATATTTATTTTGCAAAATAAAAATAAGAAGATTGGGCAAAAATGTTACAATCAATTCATCATACTATTAAGAGAATGTGTTACGTCCGATATTTACAGAAAAAATTATATTATTTCAACGACTTTGCAATACTTAAAAAAAGCACCGCTGTATTCATTGAAAAAATAATAACTAACACGGGTATCCTAATAATATTATAAATCTGATTGTGTGCAAATGTTAGGCTGAAGCCAGCGTCAAAATGAAGCATTTAATTATCCTGTATCTTTGCTTATAAGTTGATTATAACCCTCAAATGAATATAGGCTGGTTTTCGTTTATTTTATGTCAATATTTTTCTTAAAAATTAAAATTTTCATTATTTTCATACAGAATAAATGGACATTTTTTCGTATATTTTACAATGGTTGGTTGGTTTGGTTGGTTTGGCCCAAAGGGCCCGGTTTTGCAGCTTTTTTTAAAACGGTTAAATTTATTTTACCGTTGCTAATACTTTATCGTTGCCAATATAAAATAAAACCCCTGAGTAATAATTTTTAATCAACAACTTATTTTCAAGTGAAAATTTTCCACGTGAAAAATGAAAAGGAAATGAATTATTTAACAATTAAACAGAATATGAAATGATGTCATATTAGAAATAAAACGTGCGTTTTCAAATATTTGATAATAATACAAAGTGCATAAATACGAGTAAGTATGAAAAGCAAGCGAATATGATGTCATATATAGAAAAATGAAACAGATTTGTTTTGATGTTGAAATAAAATGATCTTGGGTTATCAAATTATTTGTGACTAATTTCTTTTTTTTTTTTTTCTTTTTCTTTTTCACATGAAAGGAATTATTTTAAATGTACGTAATATATGTATTTTAAATGTATGTGTTGTAAATTAAAGTTCTGTGTTTTAAATGAAATGAGTGAAAGATTTATATTTTTAATGAATTCAATACGAATGATGGGATAGGTTGGCGATTTATCGTCTGCACACGGCTAACATAAAGATAGCATATTTTTAATTTAAATTATAAAAAGAAAAAAAAATGGATGGCAAATGTCAATGATATGCATCGCAAAATTATCCGTATCGAAAATCAGAAAATCTTAATAAAAATAACTATATTTTTTAAAAGAAAGTTGCTTTTCTCATAAAAGCTAAAGATTTAATATGATTATGTCGAAGTAACAGCATTTTTCCTCTATCATTTTCCCACAATCGAAAACACATTTGTAAATCGTCGTTTCGAACCGGAATTTAATTTTACATTTCTTTTAGTTTTAAAATAGGAAAAACTTTTTTTTAAATTTTTAAATATAGCTTTTTCTAAAGTTGTTTCATAATAGATTCTTGTAAAGTCTTGCAGGATAAGAAAAATTGCATAGATTTTAAAGCAATGTTTAAGTAAAATTACAATATGTTTTAAACTTAAAAAACAACAATGTTATCGAAAAGAAAATCGATTTTACCAACAAATTCGCGTAATGCAAAAGCAAAGAAGAAATAAAAAAGTAATGAATCTTTTCTTCCAGCGGAATTGTGTAAACTAGAACAAGCCGATCGTGCCAATTCATAACATTATAAACGTGAAAGCGCGTTCTATACAGTAGAATTTTTTTTACATATAGGTAGAACATTTGTGAGAATAGGAAGGTTAGGGGTCTGTAATTAGGCCCATAGTCAATTTGATTTTTTTTCAAGTGAAATTTGGCGCAAAATTAAATACATTGTTGTAACCAGATTTGTTTTTTGCTTGGTAAACACTTAATGATATTTTAGATGATCATTTCCCCACTCACCTTTGATGCCAACTATGACTGTAAAACATATTAAAAAATATTAGCTGATAATTTTCTAATTTTCTTATTGCTTCATGATGTAAATAGACTTCTTGGTTCATACTTTAAACCTGAATCGGTCATGCCATTGTCGTTCAATTTTTATTCCTAATCCTAACCCTAATCGAATCCTATCCTAATCCTGATAATAACTTTAAAGAATATTCTTTGACACGAATATGTAAATGAAATCAATATACATAAATGAAATGAATGGAAAATAGAATAAATAGAAATGGCAAAATAAATAACAAGAAAGTACATTTATTCGACACCTAACCCTAGAGAAAGCGTAAAAAATTTCAAACGCATGAAATAAATCAAAATAATCCTATATATACTAACAAAAATATGTAAATTTAGATTATCAGATTTGTGTCGTCGGTATTTATTTGCTTATAGTGTTCTTGACGCGATAGAGAAAATATCGAGGTTAAATTGGGCAGAATTTAAAGTACTTTCTAGCAACCTTTATTTACATTTTAGAATCACATCAGATTGTTATATCTTTGTGAAATATCTATCAATTTATAAAATCCACAAGCAGTTTGTTCACTATTTACACCACTTAGCGTGAAGCACTTAATTTAATATATACATAAACAAGATAATGTAGTAAGAAATATATAACATATGTCTATGCAAATAAACAATATAATAATGCCCATTTAGCAATGCACACATATACAAATTGTACACCAAATACCACCTAAAATGCACTGTTGTATAGAAGAATTGTGGCAGTGTTGTTTTTCGTTTTACGAAGAGGAATTCCTTGATTTTCACGATTTTACTTGGTCCTCCTTTTTTCATTAGTTGCAGTTTCATTTTCGCGATTGTATATATTATTGGGCATGAGATTTCACTTTTTTAAGACTGGGTTATGTCAAGGCCCCTATAGCAAAGAAATACCGTATGGTCTCCTATAAAATGTGATAAAGCTATGGTTAATTATATATGTTGTTAATTATCAAGTGAAATGTTTTGCTAAGTTAATGCATTTATTCTTTTTTTAATGTTACGTGAACGAAGTCACGGGTAACAGCTAGTGCATTTATAAGTTTCAACACAGTCCTAAGAAGTTACCTGACGTTTCACTTATGTTTATTGTGCATTTGGTCTTGCTGCAAAGCCTTCACGAATGATGCGCTCTGGGAATATATTTATAGAGGCATGGGAAACAATACTTCTGTAAATTTTACAAAAACCTTCTATTTGGAAAGCATGATGTAGAATTAGAATTCAGAAACAAGATTATCAGATAGATCATTTTAAAAAAAGTAATATTCACATTTTAAACATTGTAAAAAAAAAAAAAAAAAAAAAAAAAAAAACCTAAATCGTCTAAAAAAGTGTGCAAACACCCTCTGTATTATAAAATATTTTTAATAAAACCATCGTTACCAGATTACATTTAAAATGATATGTTTTTACTTCTACATTAAAGGTTTCTAAAAATTCAAAATTTTCCAAACAAATTAGTATATTATACAAGTTTTCTTTTTCAAATGCCCATTTTAAATTAAGGGACATTGGACTTATACTCTTGAAGTGTGAAAATAGTTCACAGAATTTAAGATTACTTTATATGTGATTTTGATTTGAAACACATTCTCAAATAACTCTCAACCGATTTGTAGCGATTTTCCCTGCATTGCTTAAGGGGTCTTGTACCTTTTAAGCGCGACGAAAATCGAGAAAAACAATCAAAGTTTGAATTAGTGTATCTTCAAAACCTTTATATGTATAAACATAAAGTTTTGATTATTAATTAAATAGGTTGCGCTTTTTAATATAATACTATTAGAAACTGACTAATATTTTACTGAATTTGTGCATTGCTGAAATTAAAATAACTCTTTTTTTTTTATTCCGTAAGTCATTGCGCGCATATCTTGTGAACGTATGACTGGATTGTTATGAAATTTTAGGAAGACAAGAAGCGCATATGTGTGTTTAAAATGATCTACTTTTAAATATTTACAATGATAAGATTTTTAATTAGAACTATTTTTATTCATTAAAAAATGTAAAATTTTGAAATTTTTTACAAAAATATTTTTTTACAGGGTTAATGAAATAATTTTGTCCTACAAGTAGATCATTTTAAACACACATATGCGCTTATTATTTACATAAAAATTCATAACAATCCAGTCATAAGTTCTCGAGGTGTCATGCGCGCAAAGACTTACGGAATAAGAAAAAAGAGCTGTTTTAATTTCAACAATGCACAAATTCAGTAAAATATTAGTCAGTTTCTAATAGTATTATATTAAAAAGCGCAATCTGCTTAATCAATAGCCAAAGTTGCATGCTTATACACAAAAAAGTTTTGCAGCTACACTAATTCAAAGTTGGAAAGTTTTTGTTGATTTTCGGCGAGTTTAAAAGGTATTACAAGACCCCTTAAACGACCCCTTAAACGACCACTGCCGACTTCATTTTCGGTTAAATAATTTATTCGTAAAAATACATAAATTGTTTGCTGTATGAGAAATATTATGCAAGAAAATAAAATTAAAATTAAATTAAACTTTATACTTTAAAAAGAATTTGTTTCCCGATTCAGAGTGCACATGCATCAAATATGCCAGTCCATGAAAACATTCTTAAATTGTGGCTTTAATTTTGCTTTACTATCTGATTTACACTTACGTTATTATTATAGCATATAGGCAAAGAAGAGATTACGCAACTGGTTAAAGATTTACGCAATGTGAAAGCCTTTGATCTTTTTTAGACTGAAAAAGGAAAAAAAAATTATGCGAAAGACCATTCGTTTCGCTTCGATTATTTTTTTATGTTGCTGTAAGAGGACACAATGTGTTTCTAAAGTACATTTCCGTGTTGGGCAGGTCTTTTCTTTGTGCAACACACAAGCCTTGTATTTCACATTTTCTTTTTTCTTTTTTGCTTTCTTTTACGTTTTTATTTCGTAACAGAGTTTCTCCTGCAGAGAGTCTGAGTCTCCCGAGAACTGAACCTTCAGAAACTGATCTTAAGGTGTTATAAAATTAAAGCGTTTTTATACACTGCAAAAAATAATTGTTGATTTTACAGTATAAAACTGGCACCCAACTGCCAGTTATTATACCGTAAAATTAACAGTATTAAACAGTAAAAAAAGCAGTAATACGCTGCCGCGCAAGCAGTAATACACTGCCGCGCATGCGCGGTAGAGTATTACTGCTTTCACAGCAGCGTATTACTGCTTATTTTACTGTTTAATACTGTTAATTGTCTGAGTGCAACGAAGACTCATACACAGCGCAGTATTACTTTGCCCCATATATAGCTACGATGGATATTAAAACCTTTCGTCAAGCATAACTCAAAAAATATTTAACGGATTTCGTACAAATTTTTACAGCAGGTACCTATAAAGGTGACAACGTCGTCTATTTATTACCAAGAATAAGTGTCAAACCGTTTAGAAGTTATATTAAAAAAATAGATAAAAAAGCACAATTAAAGTACATACGTCACTAAATTTTGTGCGTACGTCATTTTCACCGGCGGGAGATTTTCGTAGACAATCGGAATTGAAAAGTTCATGGAATACATGGAGCAAAAAAATATGCAAGCACTAATATTCAGCACAATAAAATATATTTCAATTTAATAAAAATGGAAAGTTAATCTGGAATTTTTTCTGTTTGAAAAGTATTAGAGATTAGTAAGAGTAGTATTAGTATTAGAGATTTGGCGTAAATCACACCATTAGCAGCTTTTTTATTTCGCGTGTGTATGTTAGGAACAATTCTTTGATGTTTAAATAAAAGGTTTCGATTTGTGGCATTATTTCTTATTTTCTTTTCCTTTTTAGTATTTTAAATGGAATTAGTGAAAGGCGTATATTTTAAATTAAATGAGTGAAAGACGTGTATTTTTAATGTATGTATTTCAAATGAAATCAGTGAAAGATTTATATTTAAATGAAATGAATGCAATATGAAGATGTTATGAGAAAAATATTTGGCGATTTATCAACTGCGCCAAGTTAACATAAAAGTACCAATACATATGTGGGTACTTCTCTATTATCCCGTCGACCACTTTTCATAACAAAAAACTATCGCCAAATAAACGGGAGAACGTTGTCATTGAAATATCAAAATACACAAATAAATAAAATATAAGAATTTAAGGACACAATTGTTATTTTAACGAATGAAATAACTAATAAATCAGTAAAACATAATGAAAAATACACGCAAATGTCGCGTTAAAAACCACTTGATAACGTAACAAACACGTATAATGCTTCTGATATCAAGTAAATGGGACTGCATTTTTGGCGTTTAATCTAACAGTTTGGCGATAGTTTTTTGTTATGAAAAGTGGTCGACGGGATAATAGAGCAGTACCTCTATGTGAAATGAAACAAGGCACAGATGTCATATACGCACCACGTTGGCGCGATTTTTCCCTCCACCAGCTTGGGAAAAACTTTGTTTTTGAATATTACTTACAAATAGTGTGACAAATAGTACACGTGATTTTTTATTTCAATATAAAAATAAAATAACGTAATAAATGAAACAGCTTCTATTATTTTAAAAAAGGAAATAAAAATAAATAAATAATAGTTTGATATAAATAAAGGCGCGGATGTCATATACGCACCACATTGGCGCGATTACAACAAAATGGCAATTTTATGCCTCACATGGTAACCCGGTTATTTTGTTTCAATTATTGTTTATTAACTTTTATTTTTTATTTTAATTCTATAAATTGTTTTTATTATATATATCAATATTTATTTATATCAAACTATCATTTATTTATTTTTATTTCCCATTTTTGAATAATAGGAGCTATTTCATTTATTACGTTATTTTATTTTTATATTGAAATAAAAAATTACATGCTATTATTGTATGGTATTTGTAACTAATATTCAAAAACAAAGTTTTCGCCAAATTGGCGGGGGAAAAATCGCGCCAATCTGGTGCGTATATGACATCTGTGCCTTAATTAATATTGATATACATATAAAAATAATCTATAGAATTAAAATAAAAAATAAAAGTAAACAAACACAACAAACAGTTTTCGCCAAAGGAGCGGGGGGAAAATCGCGCCAACGTGGTGAGTATATGGCATCTGTGCCGGTATTTTTACCCTTTTATCTGTGCTTTCGGAAATATAAAAAAATTAAAAAATTCTTATATCAGGTGTATAATGTTTTGCATTTTTATACGACCACTTCTCCATTTTAAGATTTTAAATGCTATTTATATCAGATATTTCTTTCTTGAGATTCCCACAAGTTTTTTCCGGTAATTTTTTTAGTTCGCTTATTAATTGTTTACAATTTGCCCCCCTAGCAATAACAATTATTTATCACAAAAAATGGGTACTTCTCTATTATCCCGTCGACCACTTTTCATAACAAAAAACTATCGCCAAACTGTAACGCTAAATAAACGGGAGAACGTTGCCATTGAAATATCAAAATAAATAAAATATAAGAATTTAAGGACACAATTGTTACTTTAATGAATGAAATAACTAATAAATCAGTAAAACATAATGAAAAATACACGCAAATGTCGAATTAAAAACCACTTGATGGCATAACAAATACGTATAATGCTTCTGGCATCAAGTAAATGGGACTGTATTTTTGGCGTTTAATCTTAGTTTGGCGATAGTTTTTTGTTATGAAAAGTGGTCGACGGGATAATAGAGAAGTACCCAAAAATGGCTTAGTTTTGTTAAATTTGTTTGTTATGTATTTTCATTTCTTATTAAAATATCAAAAATGGCAATAAAATTTTATTTTAGCACCGTACTTAATTTTTTTAAATGGCTCAAAAACATGGTTTAATTGTAAATATTTTAAAAAACATGTTTTTCCGCTCTCTAGAAAAATTTGCAAGATTCTACAACTGCCTTTGGCACCAACCAGTACATGATACGGAACTTTTCCCTATTCAGATACACAGAAGAGGTTGGTCACAAACAAGAGTAATGCTAGCAACAATATTGTTTTAACTCTATAAGAGTTAGAAACAATAATGATATTAAATTCCCCGATTAGCTTAGGGCCCGATTACGGAACTTTCTCCTAGAAAAAAAAACTGTAGAAGTCTTTTACATTTGTTTCCAATGAAGCTCGATCAACAAAGTATTAATTGATAATACAAACAACACTAATATTAACATGGGGGCAAAAGTTTGAATTTAAGTGTATATATTTGGAACCCTCCCCCCCCCCCAACCACCCACCAAAAAAAGAAAAAGAAAGTTACAGAAATGAATTTAAAATGGCGTGAAGCCACCCTTTCTGACATAAGAAATTGGCTGCGAACCCGATTACGAAACTTTCACTTAACTTAATAACATGTATCTAATAGCCCTGAGGACAATTCCCCTTACCAGTTATACGGACCTTGGGGCTTTTTTAAAAAGCTTGACGCAGTTCGGGTTGAAGAAGTTGAGATTTACTGTCAAATGACATAAACTACTATGAAAATAAAACTGGTGAATTATTATGCTGGTTTATGTATGTAAAAAAAATTGCATCTGATTACACTCTTTAGATAAATTACTCCTGTTTGCATTTAATAACAGATAAACGGCTTCCGTTTACTAAATTGTTTAAATATTGGGAAGAGTTGGCGAGAGATAGATAGACGTGTAAACAGACGGGTAGAGAGACGGATAGCGACAGAGATAAGCTAACGGGTAGCGAAACGAATAGACAGACGGGTAGCAAGGCAGGTGCAAAAAAGGGTTGACAGAGGGGTAGTGAGATGGGTAGGGAGACGGGTAGCGTGGTGGATAGAGAGACGAGTACAGAGACGACTTGACAGACGGGTAGAGAGAGGGGTATATAGACAGACAGACGTGTTGATAGACGAGTGGTGTATAACGCGAAGCGAGACAGGTAGAGACACGATTAAAGAGTCGGGTAGAAAGACAGACGGATACTGAGACGGGTATACAGAAGAGTAGAGAGACAGTAGACAGATGAGTTCGGAGAGAGACACAGTTAAGACATACGAGTAGTTAGACTGGTAGACACGTTTGTAGCAAAGCATGTTATCAATGTGGTTTGAAGTATACGAGTTTCTATAAATAGTTATACAAATAAACAAAGGAAATTTTTTTAATTCAAATATTAAATATTTGATTTAATATTTCAATATTTTATTTGTTAATATTTTATTTAGATATTTGTCACAAAGAAAATGTTGCAAAAATTAAATTAAATTTGCGTTAAACTACGCTTGCTAAAATACGCTATTGGCTGCAAATCTGATTGTGTGACTTTAAAAATATCGTTTTAAAAGATCCGGCGTTTTTTTTTTTTTTAAGTTTTGAGCAATTCCCGCTTAAGAAAATGAGATTATTTGCCAAATGTTATAAAAAAATGCATATGAAAACATAACAGTATATGAATTTATATATGATATTTTGTAATTATATCATTTAATTTGCTATTTTTCATATGTTGTATATCTTTATCTATCTCTTGTCTATCATATGCTGTATATTCACTTAGATTCTTGTTGATATCTTCTTTATATCGTAATTGTTAACTTTATGTTCTCAGCAATATCACTCAGACTAATCCCTTTGAGGGAAGTCCTAGTTTTACGGTATAATAACTGGCAGCTGGGTGCCAGTTTTATACTGTAAAATCAACAATTATTTTTTGCAGTGTATATACAGCAGAAGTAAGAGTACTTAAGATACTGTGTTATCTATCTCCTATATATATAAAATACAAATGGGATTTTCGGCTGCTTATAACTTGAGTCATGCTGAATGGATTTTGATGGGACTTGCACTGTTAGGTAGATAATTTTTCAGGGAGGGTTTTAGTATATTGCGTATCGTTCTACGTTGCTTAGTTATAGAATTAACAGGGAATTAAAAGGTCCCATCGAAATGCATTCTGCTGAATGGATTTCGATGGGACTTGGACTGTTAGATAATTTTTTAAGGAAGGTTTTAGTACATAATGTATTGTTCTACGTTGATTAGTTATAAAATTAAAAGGGAAAGTTCAATAATTAGATGAACCCGATTATGAGTATAATCCTTTTAAAATATTCTGCTAAAATAATTTCGATGGAATTTGCATTGTTAGTTTCATATTTTTTCAAAGACAGTTTTAGTATACAATATATCGTTCTATTTCGCTTAGTTATAGAATTACGGGGGGAAATTCTGTAACCAAGTGAACCCAATTATGAAAGATTTGCCTTTTTAGAAAGTGCTGATGAACGATCTTTTATACGACTTGCACTGTTAGTTAGATAAATTATGCAAAAATAAAATGCATAAATTATATATAACATTTGCACTCCAAATTATAAAACTTACTCTCTTATGTGAACGGAGTCGCGGGCCAAAACGCATTGTTCATTATACAGTTCAAATCTCAGCTAGTAATAAATTACTAACCATTCATTTATGTTGTTTAGAATAATACGCTACCGCGCATGCGCGGTAGCGTATTACTGCTTGCACGGCAGCGTATTACTGCTTATTTTACTGTTTAATACTGTTAATTTTACGGTATAATACTGGCAGCTGGGTGCCAGTTTTATACTGCAAAATCAACAATTATTTTTTGCAGTGTAATAGCATCCTAAATACCTATATTCTTGTTTGAGAAAACTGATTAATACACTATAAAATCTACTCGGAAACGTTTAAATCTGGAAAACGTAGTGGTTTCCGAGGTTTCTAAATATAAAGAACGCTTTTTGGAATTGTGGGTAACTCGGAAGAGGTTAATGTATATTTTCGCACGTGGTTATACTATATTTTCAAAGATTAAAAACCATTTTTTTTTTTAACTTTTTCTGTCTATAATAGAAGAAAATATTGTAATCGAAATGTTTTCGACGGACTTACGCGTTTTAGGAGTGAGAGATTCCGAAAAACATGTTTATACAAAGTGTCTGTCTGTCCGTCTGTCCTTGTGACTGTTCTCATTGTGTCATCAAAAACTGTATGAAGTTATGCATAGAATTAAACCAAATATTTTTTTATAGGTTTGTGACTATGTCAAGCAGGTCCTTTTTGAATTTAGGGATATTCTACCAGAAGGAGGCGTTGTAATAGAGATTTTTTGTACTATTTTAATTGCCGAAACGTCAGTTGAGACTCACTGTGGAGACCCGAAAAGTTTTTGGTTTCCGTCTGTCTGTCTATCTGTTCGCGATAACTGCCGTAAAAATCGTCCTATTAGGTTGATTTTTGATGCGTATGTTGGTGAGGTACCCTAAATTAGCTGTATAGTTTTTAGTTATATTTGACTCATTCGTTCGAAAAATATAGAACATTTCTTTTTAGGTCATAATGCTTTTCAATGGGAAGTCAGACGATTTTTTTAATTTTAACATTCATCGAAAAGAAAATGTAGCCTTGAGATAATTGTAAATGCTAAATTATAGATGCTAAATTTACGAAATTAAGATCTTAATTTAATCCAATCGCTTTGAAAATTTGCCAATATCTTTATTTGAATTTCAAAATTAATTGTATAAATTATTGAGAAATTTCTGCATTAATTTGAAAGATATGAAACATTTTAATTTCTCATTTTTTACAAAAATTTCCAATGCACTTTTTTTTCTCTTTCATTAAATGGTTGCTAAGCAACTATATTGCAACTATATTTCAAAGAATATCAGCAAAGGAAAATTCAAATGAATCGCATTATTTTGACGCGAAATTTTATTAACAAAATAGCTAATTTTCGGGTGATTTAAGTTTTTAATATGCTTTTTTAAATGAAATAGATGAGAATTTATTTTAAATTACGGAAAAAGGATTACCAAATCTGTTTTCCAAATGAAAATAATAAAAACGTTGAATGTGTAAATTGAATAGGTCACATAAAAGGAATTTACATTTGTATAAGCATATTTTATACACGAAATTTTATTAAATTTCAGCAACATATGATGTTTAGTGGTTGAAATATAAGTATTCTTTTAAGGATAGGATAAAATCTTTTGTACAAAGAGACGGTTTTTATAATAAAATTAAAATAGTAAATACATTCAGCTATATACTCAAGAAAGGAAATAGCACAATTACTGGAAATTGAGAACATGAAATTAAAGCGACAACGGGGAATTCAGGGGGGCGGAACCCCCCTCCCCTGAAGTAATGTATTGTTATTCTGAAAAAATACAGTAATAAGTAGTTTATACTATCATTGCATAACATTGTGTTTAATGCGATACTTCTAAAATTTCCGGAACTTTCGATAAATTTTATATTTTCATAAATGTATAAATAACTTTAAAAAATTGAATTTTAGGATATCAAATATTATGTAGATAATGTTAAAAATTAGTGAGATTTATGAACATTGATTTGTAGAACTGACGTTGAGGCCTCTGATCTGTAGATTTACTAGTTATTGTACCATCGCAAAGTGTATGAAGTGATGCATAGAATTGAACCAAATTTCACTGATAGGTTTTTGGCTATGGCCAGCATGTCCTTTTTGAATTTGGAGACATGCCGCCGGAAGGGGCGCTGTAATAGCGATTTTTGTACCAATTTCATTATAGTATCATCGAAAAAAGTTATGGATATAATTGAACCAAATTTTATGTGTATGTTTTTGATTATTGCCTGCAGATCTCAAATGAAGTTGGGGCTATTCCGACGGAAGGGGGTGATAGCGGATATTTTCTCGATTTTTCGTAGTTCTGTTGTAAATCGGCTGTTCGTGCAGCGATAGTAATCCAGTGCTTCACGAGCAGCTGACGTACAACAGAATAACAAAAAATATTTATTTTACTGTCGCTGCGATATGATATTTTGAATTATTAACATGTATGAGATAGAAGAAAGTTTTGGGGATTGCACATCCAACTAGTTTTAACAGTGCATGTGAAAACAGAATGAATGGTCTTTCGGAGATTTTTTTTTTTTCGTTTAAATCTAAATTTATTCATTTAGAACTGCGAGTCTTTATGTTTTTCCTCATTGTTACAGCCGTAGTTAATGTATGTCGAAGCAGAACAAATGGTCTTTTCTAGATTTTTTTTTCTTTTTCAGATTAAACTTATGTTGTTTAGAATTGCAAGTCTTTAAAAACTTTTTAAAGACTTACAATTGCAGGCGAAAATAGTGTGTTTCTCACTTCATAAATCAAGGTAGAATACGGAAAGTTACAGTTAACGTATAGCTAAGACAAATTCGAATTTAATGCATTGTGAATTTTAATGCAAAATTATAATGATATAAAACAAGTAATGCACTGCCAAAAAAAATTGTTGATTTTACAGTATAATACTGGCATCCCAGCTGCCAGAATTATACCATAAAATTAACAGTAATAAACAGTAAAATAAACAGTAATACACTGCCGCGCATGCACGTTAGTGTATTACTGCTTGTTTTACAGTTTATTACTGTTAATTTTACGGTATAATACTGGCAGCTGGGATGCTAGTATTATGCTGTAAAATCAACATTTTTTTTCCAGTGTGCTCGTAAAATTACGGTAAAACGACTTTCTAAATTTAATTAACGAGACGTAACTTTTGTTGATCAATTCGATCTCAAATTCCTGTTGCTAATGTTAAACCTATGGGATCGAATGCATTCGTATTTTTAAAATATCTTCTCAGGAAATTAATATTTTTAACTTCTGTTTTCTGTGAGATGGTCATAAAATATATCTTTTTTTTTTCCTATTTGTCAAAATATGCATATTTCTAAAATATACATTTAATTTTATTTGAAGTGTTAAATATCTTACCCAGTTTCGCTAAAATTTTAACACATAAAATTATAAATTAAGTACATATTTTAGAAATATTTTGAAAAATTAAAAAACAATTGCAACAATTGGTACAAGTATAATTTTAATTTTAATTTTTGCATGTATAAAGCTACATTACATATTTTTAAACACTTTTATTACCAAACTGACTGTTTCAACTGTTTCCCGAAAACTAAAATATGAAATTATGTTACGCTTGTTTATTGTTTTACAACTCTAAATATTTTACGATAGAATTTGGTGCATTCAGTTATCAAAAATTGATTTGGAAAAGAAAAGAAAAAATATCTAAGATATTCATTAATGAAGTTCCTAATGCATGAAATAACAGATTTTTTTTACAATTATTGTGAATCAATTACATCGGAAAATAGTTTCTCTTTCTGTTTAAAAAAAAAAAAAAAAAAAAAAAAAAAAAATGTGATAATCCTTTAAAATCAAAACAACACTGAAAATTCTCCAACACAACCTCTTGATTTTGGTATAACAACATTTGTTGTTAACTATTGTATTCTGAAACAATTTCACTATATTTTTCTTAAATTTAAAATTTTCATATTATAAAAATTCATATTTTTTAGAACGTTATAAAAACTTGCCTCTATTGGAACGACTTTTAGACAACTTTTACAACTTTTAGAAATATTTAGACAGGTTTTATACAAGTATTTTGTGAAACATTTAAACATAATAACAACAAACGGAGTTGAAGAAGAAAAATACGTAAGAAACACTATTTCCTTTCCCTTTTTGATTGCTTTTAAGCTTCTTCGAAATACATGAAACAATGCCTGTCAAAATGATTGAAGGCTTGAAAAGTTAATTGCTTCTTATTACCAAAATTACATTCATGTACGAAATGGTTCCTAATTACACAAATTACATAATAAAGTAGCCTCGAAATAGTCTTGCTTTCTGCTTTTAACTAATGTAAAACTAGACAGCCACAGTTTCACCAATCAAAAAAGAAAAAAACTGTATTTTTCTGTAATTAGTAAATAAATGTGACATTTGAAATATATCGTTCTAAATATGGAGTAATTCATACCCTTAAATGCTTTTCGTAGGTAATAATTTAATTATTTTAAAGTTGTCTTTCTTTTTTAATATTCAAGTGTAAATATATTTTTCAATTGAAAAATGTTAGGAATTTTTATTATTATTTCGGCTTTTTGAAATCTAGCAACAGTACGTAAAAAACGCTTTTTTCAAAATATGAATTAAATCTCTATTCAGTTAATGAAATTTTGAATAAAAAATTAGGAAAAAAACTCAAACAATTAGACAAATTTAAAAAAGATTGGACACTGCACATCATAATCTAGTCCCGTTGATGCCTGCAAGAGATGGTTAAGTTGCTATGCATACACTGCAAAAAAAAGTGTGTTGATTTTGCAGTATAATAAGTACAGTATAATAAATACAGTAAAATAAGTACTAATACGCTACCGCACATGCGCGGTAGCGTATTACTACTTATTTTACTGTTTATTACTGTTAATTTTACGGTATAATACTGGCAGCTGGGATGCCAGTATTATACTGTAAAATCAACACTTTTTTTTTTTTTTTTTTGCAGTGCAGTTTTTGAGCCTGTAAAACGTATGTGACTGACCGATCTAACTGCGTATCTTGATAGATTTGAATATTAAATAGAGCTTAAAATAATTTTTCGATTTTAATAACTGTCTGATTCAGAGTATTTATCATACATTTCTCTATAAAACTACCATTTTTCATTCTTTTATATGCAATAGATTTTACATGCAAAACAAAGTTTTTAAAAAAGAAAAAAACAACCTTTTATTGTTATTCGCATTGAATTTAATCGCGACCTACGTTATACACGGCCGGTGCATGATGTTTGAAACGTCACATGGAGTTGATCATTTTTACACAGCGATTGGTCCAAAACGGTGGGTGCGGCACTTTGCACCAATCACCATGTAAAAATGATCCACTTCATGTGACGTTTTAAACGTCATGCACCGGCGGTATATAACGTAGGTCGTGATTTAATCTACGCTATTAGCAGTAGAGTGCATTGATTAGACAAGAGATACAAGTCAACAAACATTAACTCAGAGATAGTGGCAAGAGAGGCAAGTTCTGGCCTAAATCCTCTCGACTAATCAAATTTTGGTTTTTCTCCTCTATCTTTATTGATAAAGGCACTCTAACATCATCATCTGCTCACGTTTGACACGAAGCAGACAATCATGTATTAATTTTTTTTGCTCTGAAAAGAAAAATAAAACTATGCACAATACGATGGCTATTTTGTCATACAATCTTTCCTACAATAACAAAATAGCATAAATGTATACATAACGATCAACAACAAAAGTTTTTTTTCAAGCCGTTTAAAAACAAGTTTTTTTCTCCACGTTACTTTAAAAATCCTTCAAACTAACTAGTATAATCGATAAAGATGGCAATTCATTTGTTTTCTAAATCTTTAATGACAAAAAATCTGTTGAAAAACATCATAATTATACTGACTTTTATGCCAATTCGAAAATGATTAATACTTCGTTTATCTTTACATAACGTTAAAGTACAATTAAGTTTTCCTTCTAAACATAAATATTAATGCAATAATTTGATAAACACGCCGAGTTTTCTTTTCTTCTTTACATAATGTCCGTGGACAGTATCTATCATGGCAAAAAATTATGTTTTCTTTTCCTGCATAATTGAGTCCTGTGAGATACAGTCTTACATTGCGTCGCCAACTTTACCCAAACCCGACATGACTCGCGATTCGGCTCGGGTAGGGTTGATACTAATTTTTTGTCACTGTTTGTCGGGTTTGGACCGGGTTGATTTTCAATGTAACGGATTGGGGTTGGTTTCGGGTTGAGTTTTGATTCTTTCGGGTCGGGGTCGGGTTGACCCGATTTTTCAAAAGAATGTCCTGAACGTTTTGCAATGGAAAAAAACTATATGTGTGACTATTAATGAGTTTATATGTGTTTTATTTTTATACAAAAAAGATAAAATTGATATTAGAAATATAATTGGAGACAACTTTTTATATAGTATTAAAATATAGATTAATTTTCTTTCACTTCCGGTTCGGATTTCAATATTTCGTGTTCGGGTCGGTTTCTGGTTGAAGTGGGCTGAGTTCGGGTAAAGTTTCGGGTTGACGATTTTTTTTTAATCTGGTTCGGGACGAAATTTGGGTTGAGTTTAAGCTGAATTTTCGAATCCGGGTTGGGTGCAACCCGTACCGTGCAGGACTTTGCTGTGAGAACGTAATAACTTCCTGAATATTATCCATTTTGTGTTTACCCACTCGTAGACACCTTAAACGGAATACAATGATTTTTTTTTTCTTCTTTTCTATCGCGGTATACAATGCCTTTGTTGAATAAACTTCCGTATAAAACCATTTTCTTCCCACATTTTTTTTCAATCTTACTTTTTTCTTTTCTTTAGATTTTATTTCCCCTTATTATTACTTCTTTCATTGTCCAGCTGAACTGGAGCGAGGTACCTTGACCATGATTTCTCTCTCAAACGGTAGATTTCAGGCGTTGAAACAACAAAGTACCCACCATTTCGCTTAAAAGGTCATAAACATGAATATCCATAGAAAATCAGAGAATGATATGCCAGTATGAATAGCGAAAGGGTAAACCTCGGTGCTTGAACGAAATCGAATGTGCTAAAATAAGGCATAAAGCGTAACTGCTGACCTCTGATCCGTATGTGGGTGTTTCCATCTACATTTTCTTGCAAAATTATTTATATTTATTGAATTTTTATTTTTAGGGATGTACATCTGCAGATCCTACAAATTTGGCAATTTGTTATTTTAAGAGAAATTTTCTGACTCGGTATAAAGGAATGCCTCATTTCACGAAAATGCCTTTTTAAAAAAGCATTTACACATAGTCAGGACCAGTGCAACGTCGCGCGAGGCTCTGACAAAGCCGTTAGTGCAGCCCAGTGTAATACTGCAATAGAGGACTAATAAAATATATATCATAGAATACATCATAATGATCATTGTATATATCATAGAATAATATATAGTACAGATAATAAAATGTATGAAAAAGACCACTACTTTCACATTTAATGTGCATAATTATTATTCATTTCGCAAAATCTTCTATCCTTTACAATATTTTACTATTTATTTTTTTGTGTTCACGGTTACTTTGAGGATCATCCAGTCTACACATTCCCCGACAATTATATCAACTTTGCCTGTCTATATTATACAGGACAAACGTGTCCGTGCGTTACGCTGATGTCATTTTGCAAATGGCGACATTTGACGATGAGATTTCATTTTTGCGACTTTTGTTAATGTAATTTTTTTTAATTTCTAAACATTGCATATTTTTAATTTTTACATCGTTATATAGGAAAAAAAAACTACTTTCAAATGCAATTTGTTTGAAAACTGTATCCAGGGGCCTCGCTAAGGGGGGGGACGGGGGGGGAGCCTCCCCCCCCAAACATTTGTGAATGCTATTACACTTGGCAAATTTACAAACTTTTATTTGGCAAATTTGTATAAAACTTTAATAAAAACTATAATATACTCTCTATTTTTAATAGACTTGACAAAAGTTACAGATCTAATTGGGAATATTATTAAACTTTTTACAAATAAGAACTATATTACATTTTCTAACTGTGGTATTTTGGTAAATTGTAAAACTAGTTGGCAAACTTGTTGAATTGGCGAGAACTATTTATTTTTCCTTTTCAATGAGTTGGCAAATACTGAAATTTGACTTGGCAATTTAAGGTTCTCTCCCCCCTCAATAAAAAGTCTTAGCGATGGCACTGACTGTATCGCAATTTACTCATTAATAATAGCATTTAAATTAAATTTCAAACATGTTTTTGTTTTTTTAAATCTATCTCTTTCGCTTGCAGACGATTACAAAATATTAATCCGTTTGCACGTTAAACAATATAAAAAGCTCATCATTTCTTTCCAGTTAATATTCAATAACGAAATTAAAACTTCATTAAGCAATCAATAAAATAGTATAAATAAAACACAAATTTAACATATATGTAATTGAAATAAGCACTTAAAACCTTTGAAATTATCAGAATAAAAAATACTGGTGTGGATAACGAAATTTTTAGCGATTTCTTCGGCTATTAACTTCTGGCGCGAGGGCAATACGAAATTACCGCTTTTAAGGGGACCGTCACCGTGGATCTTTATTTGATCAAAAATCGGCACAAAAATTTAAATTTATTTTTGTGTGTATTATTATTATTCTTCAGTTTGAGTTGAACCATTTGAGAAAAACTGCATGCATCTGCGATGATTTTTCGCAAAGTTACAAGCGTTTGAATTATGTACACAATCAATTTTTCGGTGCTTTAGTGAACTTTATACCTGTTTATCTCAATACAGATTTTACACATTTTTTAGATTTTTGAAATGTTCCATGCGTCTTAATTTTTGTTCAAAATTCATGAAATTGATAAGAAAGAATCCTGAAACTGTGTTTACAAAGAAACTGTGCATGCATTTTACAATTAGATGACGTTAAGATAATTAAATTTGATTTATAACTTATTAAAATGCTAAATTTTGATGAAAATCGAAATGCAATTCAGAAAAAAATTCTCAAAAATTAACTATTAAAGGGATTAAATAACTAATCCACAGATTTGCTTGTAATATAGTTTTAAATGATCCCAAATGCCAAATCGAGGAAATATCTTAAAAATTAAGACGCAAGGAGCATTTTAAAATTTGGTTTATAAATTTTAATTTTTTTTTAATCTTAAAATTATATTAAGATTAGAAACTTTTTTAAGGTATTCTATATATTTATGGTGAAATATATATATGCACAAAATTTCATATATCTATGATGAAAAAAAAAATCAATTTTAACGTCCACCAAACGTCCTTTAATAAATTTCAAATTTTATTTGAATATATAATTGACAAATTTCTTATATAAAAATTCTCTTTGGGACTTTTAGGGGGCAATCTAAAAAACTTACTAACTGTAAAAAAAAAAAAAAAAAAAAAAAAAAAGCTTTTGGATATATTTTCTATCCCGGGAAGGTCGGGTTGGATCGGGGCCTCCGAGATGTCGCTGTGTGTCCTTAACCGGGCCTGCTACAAGTGACGTCACAACCTGCTGACGTCAAAACAGTGATCCATAATAACTTAAAAATTTTCATGTACTTTGTTCGTTTGTACGTATTGTTTACGATAGTATTTTGATTTTATTTATTGTTTTATATAGTAATTAATAATATTTTTCTGTGTATTTAGATTATAATGCTATCAATAATTATTGATTATAATTATTAAAGAAAGTGTAGATTATATCTATAAAATAAAGAGAAGAAAATGTTGTGCTCCTAGTTTCTAATCTAAGTCTTCAAATTCGCTACTGATAATGAAAAGAAGAAATTTTAGCTACGAAAATTACCTTGTGATAATTATTTTTACATTTCAACAGAAGTGGTCTGCATTAAATGTTTCGATATACTTTTCATAATTCGTGAAGCTAGAATTAATATGATGGTATTGAACTTGTGCAGAGAAAAAAAACCCTAACAACAAATGTCTAGCCTACTGTAATGGAAATATTCTGGCATATTTGATTGAATTTGTACTTCCAAATCGAAAAGAGTCAAATGATCTTTAGAAAATAAATAAATAAATAAAAGAAGCAGACGATAAACAGTTTAAAAAATGATTTTGAAAGAAATACTGTAATAAATTGACTAATATCTGGATACATTTAGTTAGAAGTGAGTGATGTGCTTTGTTTATAAAATTAGAAGTAACTGATTTACACAACTTAGTAATTCTACGTAGTTCAATTTAACATTTTACCTAACTTAAGTGTACAAATATATTATGAAAATAAAACTTTTGATAAGTTAATTTGAGTGGTTATTAGGTCCTAGACCCAAGTACAATAAATAGACAATTATTAAAATATTACAAGTCAGTTACAAAGTTAAGATAGAAAATTGGGTACTTTTCGGTTAGCCGGGCGCCAGTGATATATATGTATATATATATATATATATATACACACACACATATATATATATATATATACACATATCTACACACACATATATGTATGAATTAATATATATATATTTATATATGTACATGTATCACTGGCGGCCGGCTAACCGAAAAGTACCGAAAAAGGCTTATGGCGACAGAAGGAAAGTTGGCAACATATTTTCTGGCAACCTATTCGTAGTTTCATATAAATAAGTATTTTTTTTTCAATATTTATATAATTTATTTAATATAAAGAAGCCATATATCTCTTTTTATATGCAGGTAGAACAGAATTGTATATATAAATAATTTTATATATATAAATAAACATAAAAGTTCATTAGGTTTGTTTTCATAATTGTGTATATAATTTAAAAACATATCTAACTTTCTGAAGCCCGGATTACGCCAAAGCGTTAAAAAAAAGTGCCAAGGTCTCTCTAGTTAAAAAATATCGATTTCTCTATTTAAATTGACATTTATTGTGTTTTGGTGGTTAAATTATGGTATGTAGTTGTAAAAGGGAGGAATGGGATTGATTTTGTAAAGTTTTTGGTAGATTTATTATATTTTTTGTACGTATATTTATTGTAAAATAATGTGTTTAGGAAAAGGTAAGTCAATGGGTTCAATCTGATTTATTAATCTTAGCATTTTTTTTAATTTAAAACTTTTAATTTCCTTTAATAAAACAAGTGTATTGATTCCCTTTTATTTCACGATTATGAAATTTAATATTATTTATGTAATCACAAATTATAAGAGCGGAAATGCTCTTTTTATTACATCTTTCTGCTGTGATACATTGACCAAAGTGGATCACTACTGTGACGACACTAATACTTGTAGCAGGCCTGGTGAAGAACACACAGCGACATCTCGGAGCCCCGGTTGGATGCCCTAGTAAGAAATAAAGTTAATACCAGGGATGAGATTTTTCCGCTTTTTTGCATGCCAGTATAATCTTAGAGAAAATGTTGTTCTCTTAAATCGCCGAATGTTCCGATTAAATAAAAATACATTTTCTGTAAGATTTTACTGGTATGCAAAAAAGCGGAGAAATCTCATCCCTGGTTAATACTCTTATTTTCTCATGAATATACATTTAAAAAACAAATTTAGAGAAATAATGTTATTATTTTATACAGATGAAACGTTTTTCGAATTGTATAGAAAGAATCGGGGCACCTAACAATACCCTTATTGGCGCGGTCCCCTGGACAGCCGATGGTTGCAGCGGCCCTGCACATATTTTTAATCACATTTGTTTTCTTTTATGCGAAATAATTGTACAAAAGTTTTTTTTTTTTCTTTTTGCGTTGAAAATTGCTATTTCAGGATAAAGTTTCTTTTATTTACAAAATAAATGTACTTTCCTTGAGAGTAAAATTTAACTATGATATTAATGTACTTACGGTGGTTATTTTCCTGACAAAAGCTAACAAGTTTAAATGTTTGCTTACAAATATTTTGCTAAGCCTTTTGACCATATTAATTAGACAATCCTCACACGTACCATTTAGCTCAATGATACCATGTTTAAGATCTAAATCCAAAAAGTATTTTTCAGCTTATGGCAGATTGTATGTAAGTCGGGGCTCGTTAATTCGAACTATCAGCGATCGAATATATGTAATAATCAAACATTGTAATCACGACAATATATTTATCTGGCTGCTTTACATGGTAATGGCACAAGATATGCCTTAGTTTATTTTTTAATGAAATTTCTAAATAAAAGAAAAATAGGGTTTAATGACACAAACAATGCTTGTCTTAGACATCAAGCATTATAACATTATCTGCATCCAATCTATGCATGTACAACGAGAAGCAATTAATGTAATGCATCACTTTCAAGACAAAGGCTCGGAAATATGTGTCGTTTGTCATCACCTTTTATCTTCCTTACAAGCTACTGACCGTGAACGCCTATCCGAAAAGTACGCATTGTTATCAGTAAAGGCCATCTGACTCAGCTTTAATAAACCTGAGTAATGATCTGAGACACTTGACAACATTAGCGAGTTCAGATTCTCTGGAATTCGCTGAAAATAATATGAATAGATGCGGGTTTTACATGGTTATTACTCGAAATGTTTCATGAATGAACTGTTTGCTAAAAGTTTTTTTTTCTTTATTATTTTTCATCTCCTTTCATTTTACTGAAAGGTTTAGTGAAAAATAAAAGACCAAGAACAAAAAGGTAAAATTGCCATATTGTCAAATTTTCTTTACGTGTTAGAGTGGTGCTACTTTTTTTTACTTAACGAACACAATAGTGTAGAGAAAGTATTGTGATTACGATTTGTGTGTGTGTAGGTGTGTACGTGTGTGTCAACATGATGATAATCTCAAACAGTACTTACGATTGAGCTCCCGTTTGTTGATCCGTCCGTGTGATCCAGACGTCTCAAGACTTAAAAACTTAATATTGGAAATCTATGTACAATAGAAAGATGCGGTTTTCACAGAAATACTCAGAAACATGTAAGGAATTTTTTTTATAGTGGAAAAATAAAAGTTAAAATAGTTAGACACAATACTATTATTATGAGTATCTAAACCATTCGTTTTTAAGCAGATGAGTTTGTTGTGCAACATATTTTACTCAGATATTGCTCAGATTTTGCTTTAAGAGTCGCTTCTGTTCCAACATGTTATCGAAAATTAAAGAAATTGCCTTTTAAAGGAAGTTCAATACAATTTTATATGTAACATTCAGGCAGGATGGAGCGCCTACACACATCATTGTTCCTGTCACGACAATACTAAAGTCTAGATTTGGCGAGGACCGCGTCTTGAGTCGCTCTTTCTGCCGAATGGCCTTCAAGGTCTCCAGATCTTATACCTTGTGGCTTTCGGTTATGGGGCTGCTTCAAATCACATCCACATGTGTACAGAGGTCGGCCTATGACGCCTATGTCATTGGCTCAGTTGGAAGATTCTACACGCCATCGTGTTTCAGGGATATTCCCTGAAATGCTCTTCAATTCTATCCAAGCTGTTTTTCATCGTGTGACAGCTGTACAAGTGATGGCCGCCATATTGAAAAGTTGTAACATTTAGACACTGATTAGTTCTTTCCACTGAACGGTATTATTACTATTAGCAAAACTATATTCGCTGCTGAAGTGCCACCTGTTGGTCAAAAATGTAAATATTGTGACTATTTTTTTTTTAACATTAAAACAAAAATTTCACATGTTTCTATACATTTCTGTGAAAACCGCAGCTTTCTGTTGTACACAGTTTACTAATTATTAAGTTTCCAAAAGTCTTGGGACTTCTGGATATAAACCACTGTCACAAGAACTGTATAAATCCACAGAGTCCAGACGTACACAACATTTTTTTTTTTTCTCACGTGTCGCAAACATATGTTATAAAACATTATGTTATAAAAAAGTTATAGAATCACAAAGGTAATTAAAATAATAAAATAACAAAAGTAGTATAATAAATTGATATAATAGAATAAATATAATCAATATTAGCTATATAATAAATGTAGAACTTAATATAATGATTCAGACCTTTGAAGTTCTAAAGATTAAAAAATAATAATAATAATAAATTTTAAAAAAATAGGAGACTTTATTCAAGAAATTAGATTTTCTTTTTCTCAGCGGCAAATATTTTTCTTTTTTTTTTTAATGTAAAAGTATACAGTTGAATTGTAATTAATTTTAAATAATGTTTACTTTGTGTTGAATAGTAAAATATCCAACATTTTATTTATTTATTTTTATAGCATTACGAGGCCGTGCATGCGCGGAAGCGTATTACTGTTTATTTTACTGTTTATTACTGCTAATTTTACGGTATAATACTGGCAGCTGGGATGCCAGTATTATACTGTAAAATCAGCATTTTTTTTTCCTTCAGTGTATAGGGAAAATCACTAAGGAAATATGAAAGAGTATAATAAATGATCAAATGAATGGGGTGTCTGGGAGAGGGGCCTATGTTACAAACTTTGGAAAGTTGGGTTTTTTGTTGGAAAAGGCCTATGTAGAATGATTGATGATTACCCAGTATTAAAAATTGCAATTTCATCATATACAAGTTTGTTTAATTAAATAGAAAACTAAAACAATAAACTAAAGATAATATTATTACTTTCCTTATACACCTAACTAGTTTTTTTTAATTTAGTTGTCAATGCTAAGCATGAAGACCAAAGTGGAGGTTGGTTAAAATCGGAAGTTGCACTAGATGCTCAGGACATCGCTAATTAATGCCATTAATAGTTTTTGCCTTATTTCTTAAAATTTTAAATTTGTAACATAGACACTTCTTCCAGACACTCTTTCAAATATTGCGGTGATGTATAATCAATCATTAGTAACGCAGATGTTTCAAAACAGGAGATCCAGCAATCGAATCCAATCGCTTCTATTGCGTCAGAGATTTATGTCATTTTTAGGCCTTTTGCCGACAATATTCGATGAAATAACATATATTTGCTATGAATTGTAGATATGAAACTTATTTGACGATTCCGTATCACATTCATAGTTTTTATCTTTTAATTTTCACTCTTTCGTTTAATACATTTTTATCTTTTTTATTTTTTACATTTACTTTCACACAATAAGTGATAGTAAGTTTTAGTGGCCAGGAAGTCAAGTGGAATCGCTCCAGATTATTTTTTTAATTACCTTCAGGATAAATAGATAAATACACCATACTCATTACACACGTACTTTCCTTACAATCCTAGATCCATCTTGTATACTTACACATAGGTGCATACATTTATAAGATACATACATACTTACGTACAGTTACTTTCTATGAATAAAATGGGTTGAACAATTTTTTACAATAAATGAAAGTAGTACTGATTAACAAGAAATCCTGATTCAATTAAATAAATCTATTAAGTTGATGCAAAAGTTGGTACCGTTTAATTTGTATTTGAGATTAATAGCATACAGAAATAAACCAGCAATAAATTCACCTACACATCATAATAACCCTTACAATAACCATATATATTTCCATGATCTAAGTGCTTTTATCATACATAACACAAAGTCTTCCCGATGATTGAAACCGATAATAATATTAACTCTAAACAATAATAATCTATCGTAAAGATTAATAGAAATCTATCCTGAAAATTATCGTTTTTAAATAGTAGTAGACAAAATAATAAAAAAATATTTATATAAAAATAGTCGCCAGTGGTAGCCCAGCAATAAGCAACTGTCGCTTATACAGTAATTTTGAAATAATGTAGTTAGTTCATAATAAGTATTTGTTTGATATTTGGACTGAAAAAAAAAGGTTAGTTAATTTACATTTTTATAACAGTTATTCAAACATAAACATATTTATATAACATTTGTCACCATATTTTTTCTTCCTTACTATAGCTACTGAACATGCACATTCAAAATGCATGGTTTATTATCGGTAAAGGAAGGCCATCTGACTCAATTAACCCCGTTAATGGCAAAACTTTAATAAACCAAATTAATGGCCTGGGACACTTAACAACATTAACGGATTCAGATTCTCCAGCATTCATTGACAATAATATGCATATATGCGGGCTTACTTGAAAGGTTTCATAAGTAAACTTATTACCATAAGTTTTTTCTTATATTTATTTCCTTACTAGCTGCTGACCATGCACGTCCTAAATGCATGGCTTGTTATCAGTGAAAGTCATCTGACTCAAATAACACCGTTAATGGCAAAACTATCTTTAATAAACCTAAATAATGGCCTGAGATACTTGACAAGATTAATGGGTTCAGATTCTCTGGCATTCATTAACAATGATATTCATATATATGCGGGTTTACTTGAAACTTTTCGTAAATAAACTTATTACCGAAAGTTTTTTTAATTATTTTTCATCTCCTTTCATTTACTGAAGTATTGAAAATTTTATAAAGAAATTTAAAAGAAAATATTGAAATAAGGATTAATGCTTAATAAATCTTGAATTAATGGCTCCACTAAAACTTGCGGAATAGCTTAATATAAGTACATTTTTACCATATAAACTGGCATAATTTATGCCCCACTAATTTTTCACAACTACTACTTTTGAAAAAATATCAAAAGAGAAAGAAAAATTCCAAAAAGGGATGGGTAAATATACTCATATTCGGCGACTTGACATTGCGAAAAAATTTCTTCTTTCATCTAATATATTTTTTAGTGTTTTGGTAAAATTTAGGTGCTAAATGATAGTCAGCTAGTTTGTGAGATTCTTGATTAAATTCAGTAACATTATTTTTTTTTCTACAGTCTCATCAATTCGCATTTGTTCTTGTTAATTTTCATTCGTTGAAGAATGACAGAGGAGAGGAAATAAATACAAACGAATGAGAAACGATAATAGCTTGTGAACAATATTTCGGGAGGAGGTAGTTAGAAATAACCTCTTTTTTAGCACTTTCCAACCTAGTTGAAAAGTGCTTATGACTTCGGTTTGTCTGGCCGTCTGGCCGTGCTCTAACTCCCGTAAATATGCTCGGATTGCTCTGCAATTTTTATATGTTATTGTCGTTATCTATAGCATGTTCCCTATTTCAACGGAAGTGTGTAGCACTTATAGTTTTATTACAGGGACGCTCAAAAGAATTCCGTTACATTGCGGTCTATGGGGAAAAATCATTTGCGGTTTATTTAAATAATGTTTCACTATTTTAAACGCATTGAAATGTATATATATCACTAAGGTGCATTAGAAGAAGCTTAATATGGAATAGGGTGCGCATAGCACTTATAGTTACTTTACAGGGACAGTCAAAAGAATTCCGTTACTTGACGTCTATGGAGAAAAATCGTCTGCGGTTTATTTAAATAATGTTTCACTATTTTAAACGCATTGAAATTTATATATATATATATCTAAGGTGCATTACAAGAGGCTTACTACAGAATAGTGTGTGTATAGCAGTCATCGTTCATTTACAGGGACACACAAAAGAATTCTCTACTGTCTGTTAACACTAATTCCTGGAAGTGCGTTTTAAGTTACTAAACACGATTTTAATTTTAACTCGCTTTTTGTCTATTATGTGGTGTGTATAAATTCTGTAGATCCTATACAGGGTAGCACAAAAGTTCGCGAACACATTTCCGTTTATTGACAGAAACTCCAGAAAGATAATTTTAAACTGTGCTACGCGTTTCCTAACTAAACTAAAATTTAGCATCCTAGCATATACAAATCTATAGATCATATACAGGGCTGAATAAAAGTATTCGGATATTTTTCCGAATATTGTATCTGTTAGAAATTTCTGAAATTATGTTTTTAAATATGTTATGCGTTTTCTAAATTGTTTACTTAGATGTTATCTTTTAGCTTATTAAACGGTATGTTTTGTAAAATTATTTTGGAAGCGTTGGAAAGTGCTACATAATCTATGCTTGACGCATGATTTTTCGTTCTTGTTTTATAAAGATATATACTATTTTTTTTATGTCTGAATGACAGTGAATGAATTTAAAATAGTTTAAGATATTGATTAAAGAACCGATTGAAAACATTTCATGATCAGAAACATTAGTGCTCATATAAATTCATCTGTTTTACTGTAGCTGTTGTATACATTAGAGATGAGATGGGCTCAGGTTCAATTTTTATACCACCTCTGACGCTTACTTTAAGTTAGAATGGCTATATTACACCAAACAATAATTTATTTATGTTCACGTACAATTTCACACGGAGTTACACAGACGTAAATACATAGAAATTTCACAAAGTTCACTTATAAAGTTCTCAGGATTATCGAAATTTTGATATCTGTTCATGGGTTTCTGGACATATATTTTCTACCGAAATTAGGCTTTCGTTTCTCGGCCAATTCTCTTGCCCTCCGTACACTCTGGTGTTTTAGAATAACGGCAGACCTGCTCAGCTGGGCATATCAAACACGAACCCCATCACTTGCCTCCGGGCCAACGTATATATGGACCGTTGTTACTTAAGTGGATTCTGTAGAGGTTAGAAGTGGTTTCAAGTATCTAAAAGTTACAACCTAATATCTGTTCGTGTAACGTCATACTTAGGGTTTTTATGAGAATTAATGGCCTCTGTAACGTCAAATGAGTTCTTGGGTGAATATTGGGGATCACTTCAGTAAGTTTTATGTGAACCATCTACACCTCTCCAATTTCTATAAAATCTTGAGAAGAGAGGGAAATTTTAGGGCTCTATTACATGACATCATTCTCAAATTAGTAATTAATTAAAGGATTCCGTACACAGTGTTCGGGCTCGGAATCAAAATAAAAATTGTTTTTATTCACAAATTGAAAAACGGTAAAAATCTTGCTATTTGAAAAACAAAAATGCAGTCTAAGTTTCTTAACGTGTTTTACAATACTTTAGAAATCAGTTTGAAAGGGAATCGAATTGTTATTGTTGGAATATAAGGAGAAATATTCTATCTGATTCTGAAGCAATTGCACGGTCAGCGTTAATAAAATAAAGAAGCCGTGGGCTTGTCTATCCCCAGTTTCTGTTCGAAGTCTTTTTCTTGAATAACTGAAAAACAGAATTCATGTCTTTCCGCCATAGTTGTATAATAATATTTTAAAATAATAAGAATTGTGATTTTTACAGATTTTTGCCAGTGGTTAGGTATAAATGTTAAGTTTATATATTTAAAGTAGTCCCTCATTATATTGCGCATATTGAAAGATAACAGAAAAATCCGATATAACCGAGAACATTGAAAAGATTAAAGGATATGATAACTTGCAAATCTGATAAATGCTTTGCATTTTTCTCCAAACGTTAGAGTATATGAATATTGCCTTTGTTTGGCTAAAATTAATAACAATGAATTACACTTATTTATTGTCATTTACATATGTAATAGTTTACTTAAAAAGTGCCGAAAAGCTGTTATTTTCAAAAGACACGGAAAATATGTGATATACACGAATGAGCGATATAGTGAGGCGAGCCAATATACGGGTAGCAACTGTATTATATTATAACGCGTTGTTCTCTTAATATGCTTATCTTATAAGCGAAATAAAGTCATTTTTACCACACTTCTACTTATTTACAAGCTTTACAGATTAACACATTGTTTATCATCTCATGATGCAACACGCAAAAGGACAACAATTAACCTTTATAGAGCATTTTCAAGAAATAAAAGTGCAGCAAATAAAAAAAAAGTAAGAATATTCCTGCATTGTCATCTCAATAGGTAAAAACTGATTAGCGGCGGAGAAAATGATAGATATCCATCATCCTGAAGAAAATGACGGTCATGAACGCATTGAAGAACGAGATCAACATAAGCAATCAGACTGCAAAAGAGCAAGACTGGCTGCACGTGGGTGACGGGAGAATAGCACCACTGATTGCTAGGTTCTCGCCATCAAGATTGTGGAAGAACATTAACAGTAGACTATTATATCATTCTCAGACGTTTATAACTGTTCGCTAAGTTCTTCTTGATTGAATCACAATGAATGGGTAGATGTAAGCGTGACTTTTCTCTTGATGAGGAAATGATTACACCAGTTAGTGCTTGCACGATGGAGGCAGTCAAATTCAATATTACATTAAATGGTTCTTGAATTGAAACCACAATCTGGTAAAGACATAAACTAAGGGATAAAATTATTTTAGTTTGCTTATTTTTATCAGATTAAAGAGTTGTGTATGTGCATGTTTTTTTTTCTTTTACTGAATAACCAGAAAGAAATAACTTCATAAATAAACTTAATCACAACCACAATCATAAGATTTCATAATAAGCATAATTTTTCCTTCACAAGCATACATCATTTTCATAGACAAATCATTTTATAATGGGAGAACTAATAATCACAGGAACTTTATTTTTTTTAAATGCATACGCTAGTAAATTTTCTTAAAAATAAACTTCAAGGGTTTTTTTTCTTTCTTTTCCAACACAGATTTATTGCTTTTCTTCAGACTTTTGCAACGGAAATCATAACAGAAACTTGAATTTTTTCATCATGAATCATCATCAATGAAATCTTGAAATTTTTCATCTTGAAATTTTTGTTGCCATTGTAAAGCAACAAAAGCTTCGTTGTGCAAGTAGAAAAAGGGAAATCAATTAAAAAAAATTAGCCATGGCAAAGCAAATGACACTTAATCAATAGCTGCAAGTTCTTTGTAAAACAATGTATTACACCTTTAATTAAAGGATTACAATTCTTCTTGTATTTATAATTCTGTCGCTAAATGCGGACTTGTGTCCAACTCTCGGGATTAATCGCTTGAAAGCCGCCTGGAAGGTAGTTTCTGTCCTATCCTGTATTTATAATTATGAAAAGAAAGCGCTTTATAATGAAGCAATGTCTGGCGATACATTATGCATAAAAGATGAGAAGATTATTGGAGAAGAATCTTTCTATATTGCATTAATGATGGTGGCAGTTACAAGTTGTTTCTCATAGTAATAAGCTAATCGAAAAGTTCATGTTGTTTCAGAAATACCTCCTGGTAAATTATAAAACATATACAAGTGCTAGTATGGCTATTTCTTTACTTCAATAATTAATACTTTCGTTTAATAAGGAAATAAAAAAGAGAAAATAAAATATATTCTCTTTTTTGATCCCTGCCCATAAAAGTAGATAAAATTTGTCCATCCCATCCTCGCCTGAATTCTTTTTGTAGACAATGCATTAGGAAAACCTATCTCTGTTTAAGGTAAATTATAGAAACGAAGTTACACAAAAATATTATAGCTTGCCCAAACTCGGAGCTGCTGAGAGAAATCACAAATACCAGAAGAAACTTTTTTTATGTGAATTCTTTCTGGATAATTCCTTAAGGAAGTTGGTCAGTCAGATCTCAAACTCCCCTCGCTAATGAAGAACGCCGCTGCTTCGCTGGAAAGATGGCGCGCAGCCATCAGACGTGTCCATATCCTTTGGACGCTTGACCGGAACGGTAGCGGCCGACTCAATCACGAAAAATATCACCGAAAAATTTGGAAAGCTAAATTCAATATGTTTAAGACACCCACCAGCGGGACGCGGGTTAGGTGGGGCGTTTAAATTGTCCAACGACCGCTGCGTCTTCGACATCATTATAACTCTATAAACCTATAATAATGGAATGCATTCGTATTTTTCAAATAAAAATTTAATAAAAAAATAAATTGTCAGTGACAATTGTGGAGAGAAAAGAAGCATTTCAATATCAAAAACGTGGAAGGTTGAAAAATTACTATCAGTTATTCGCCGATATTACTGATCAAAATGTGATGACCAAACTTTCGAATGCGTCGCAAAACTTTTAAATTGTTGTGATAAAAAGATAGTTTGTCAACTACTATCGCCATGAAAACTGGGAGATTAACTGAAGTTAATTTGTGTAAGTAAGACAATTTTTTTGCATATTTTGTTTGTCCTGAGCAATTTATTCTTTTGTATTAACATATTATCATTAACTTGCTTTTTTACTGGAATTACCAAATTAAAGATTTTTGTCTCCCTTTTTTTGTATAAAATTGGTAAACTATTTAATTTCAAACAAAAACTGAATTCTATTTATTCAACATAAGGGATAACAGCATTTAAATGCTTGCATCATTTAATGCGGACGTAGGTTAGTGCATTTAATCCGAACTAACGGGAGTTCATTGTACTAATGAGTGTGTGTGATATTAAAAGTTTAAATAAACTTAATATTTATCATGATTAATCACGGTACATCTCAGGACTCTAAAAACAGTTTAATATTTCTCATGATTAATCAGGGTACATATGAGGGCACACTCACGACTCACCGGTTGACTTAAAGTGAAATTTCAAACAGAAAAATGCAGGAATAATTGTAATTGTGATGATTTTCTCTATGAAGCTGCATATCGCAGTCAACGAAAGAGACGGGCCGAGGAACTCCACCGATCTTTGCTGCTTTTCACAATTCAGTCTATCTTGATCACAAGTCAGTTCGACAATTGGTGGAATGGAAACCAACCTACCTCGATCACATGTCAGCCAAGTATCGCGGCCTGTCTCTTTCGTTGTCTGAGCTCATTATTGGTTTTAATTTTTTAGCTGGAAAATCAAGTAACAAATTTGCCACACTCAGATTGAAAATAATAATATAGGATTTATTATTCAGCAAAAATTCTCAAAATACTTAATGATACTCCGGGTTTTTTTCCCGTGAAAATATTTTTTTTCCAATAAACTTCATTGTTAAAAATTTGCAGCAAACTGTAGAGTTATTGGACAGATTACATAACCATAATTTAACTTTATTCTGACCATATTATTGCCAATATTACGGTCAGAATAGAGTTAAAACTCACGGTCAAGTAACCGTTTTCTGTAAAAACAGTCTAATAACTGGACAGTTTGTTGAAAATTTTTAACAGTGTATATTTCTTTTTTAACTTTTAATGAGTCGTAAAATTCACATGTTATATATATTATTATAAATATATATTTTATATGCTTATATATGTTTTATAAATGTATATTATTATAAACATTTTTGTTTATTTTATAGTTTGTTAGTTAAAATACTTAAATATTACCGTTTTGATTTTAATGTGTTGCGCGATTTCTTTAATAGAGCAGTTTACTATTTTTAAAATTGTAAAAATTGAATTTAAAAATAATTTATATTTAAGTAATTTTTATTGTAATTAATAATGATTATTCTGATTAATGTAGTATCCTGCTTTGTACGATTAATTTATTTTTGCGAGGTGGTTATTTCTATAAAGCGATCTTGACTATAATTTGTCAGAACAGTGACATATTGCATACCATTAACATGACGAATAGATTGTTCGTTTCCTTTTGTCTACATTCCAAAATGCATTCATTTAAAAAATTTAAAAAAGTGGAATTATAATTTGATGCCTAAAAAATTAAACGTAATTTTCCTTGAAAAACCTATGATATACATTTGTAAAAACTTTATTTAAATGTTTATTTATTTTGCATTGAACGAAGTTAGTTTCATTGCTAAATGAAATGATTTAAACTTGGAACTAAGTAAATGTGCCATACAAAAAACCTGAAATTTAAATATTTTACACGAATTTTACCTGAAATTTAAATATTTTACACAAATATTTTACACTGTTAAGCATATTAAAAAATCACGTTTTACTCTTTTTCTTTCTTATTTACGGTTTCGTTCATCTGACGAAACCCTATTCGTCTCATTTCCTCTGTCTGTCTGTCCGTCACGTAGTTCGTACCCTGAAACTGTATAAGTTAGAGACTTGAAATTTTGTGTACCTATAGCTGAATACCTCCTCTCACACGACAAATAATAAAATCTTGAAAAATTCTTATATTATTTTAATTAAATGAATTAATTTAATGACACTCGACCATTTCTGCGATTTTCTTAGATTTTAAAACAGAACCTTAATTTTGCTCTTTTTCGCATATGCTAGATGTAACAGCGGTAATGCGTTTTCCTCCTAATCCAAAGGTTCCGGGTTCGATTCTCTGCAACGGAAGTTAAAAATTTCTATGTTTACATTTCATTGTCCGATGGATTTAACTAAAAGAGCTTTCGCATTTTTTTACCATTTTTTTTAAAGCAAAAAATGAAATAATATAATTAATTATGTAATTATGCTTTTCAGATATACCAACATATGCTGTTACAATTGTCTGAAAAGCAGTTATTGATTATTTTCAATTTGATTTAAAAAAATTGCTTCCTCTTGTTATCATTTCATTATTAAATTTAATGGTGCTGCCTTCTATGTTCTTATTGATAAAGTGTATTGATAAATGATAAGAATAATTATAAATTAATGATTTGGATTTATTAATTAAAGGAGTGTTTTAAGTGTTTTGAAAGGAATATTAAACGAAACTCTTTATGCGATCTTCGATCATACTTACCCACTTGTTACTCTTTCTTTTGGATGTACAAAATATCTTTCATAACTATCCTGGAAATTGCTATAAAGGATTTCTGGGTTACATATTTTGGTGATAGAGGAGCCAAATATTTTTGACTTTTGACATTTAGTATTAAAGTTTTAAAGTAAATGAAATACATAGAAGTAAACCTCCTTTTTCTCTCCAGCTGTTGGGTAAAACTACGCAGTGGTGCTTTTACTTACCATCTGTAACAATAAAAACACAATCGTGTTTTTGAGAAATGGAAGAGTTGTGTGTTTTTACTCATCATCTATAGAAGCAAGAAAAACAAATTATGCATCAGGCACAAAATATTATTAAGAAAAAAAAATTGTACAAAATGAAATGAGATATCTAAATAAGCAATTTAAAAAACACATAACTCAGTAAGAAGCACTTTCTGTCCATATCGATCATAGTTGTGTGTTTTTACTCACCATCTATAGAAACAAGAAAAACAAATTATGCATCAAGCACAACTATTATTAAGAAAAAAAATTTTCATACAAAATGAAATGAGATATCTAAATAAGCAATTTAAAAAACACATAACTCAGTAAGAATCTATTTTCAGCACTTTCTGTCCATATCGATCATAGTTGTGTATTTTTACTTACCATCTATAGAAATAAGAAAAACAAATTATGCATCAAGCACAAAATATTATTAAAAAAAATTCTTTTTCATACAAAATGAAATGAGATATCTAAATAAGCAATTTAAAAGCACATAACTCAGTAAGAATATATTTTCAGCACTTTCTGCCCATATCGATCATAGTTCGTCTTGTAAATAAATTATTTTTGAGCATATATTTAAATGAACGATATATACTACGCACCCCATAATCCATAGAAAACATGTTGTTGTGCATCTGCATGATCTTTTTTAATTCCAGTATATTTGAAGTATCATAACATAATTAAACTGCACCGAAAACAATTTTAGCCCATATATCATAATGTAATGGAAGATATCATGTTGTAGTCCACCTCAGTGACACATATCAATCTCATTATGTTTGAAATATCGTAGCAGCAATAAAATGCACCGCAAACGATTTTTCCCCATAGACCATAATTTAACAGAATTATTCTGTATGTTCCTGTAAACGAACTATAAATACTACACATTTCATTTTCAAACGAAAACTTTCTATAGGAACCTCATTAACATATAAAAATTACATGTCATTCCGAGTATATTCACGAGAGTTACAGCACGGACAGACGACAAGACAGACAAATCAAATTCATAAACACTTCAACTTTGATGGAAAGTGTTAAAAAGATCTACTTTTATATCTTTATCATTTCCAGTTATTTTATTATCATCAATAACAACAGATTTCGTACAAAAAATTTATTTCGCTTTACATTAAAAAAATAATAATAACGGCAATAAATTGACTATTTATTCCTTATTATAAAAGAATAGCATTTGTCTGCAGTTTTATAAATCTATTGATTAATATCAATAGTATTGACTGTACCAATTGAATATAAGTCAGCTTCCAAGTTATTTGAATGCTTGCTGATGTTTGCATGCCAAACTATTAATCGATAACGTACCAAAACATTGTTTATATTCTATGTTAGCATTACTATCATATCCTACTCATGAAATTAAATATTCCCAGCCTATTCAAAATACTATCAATTACATTGTAAATAAATTAATTTTCTTCGTGATGAAAAACACTTTATCTTTGACGGCCATCATTCTATATTGTTCCACGTCTAGTCACATAAATCTCAAAAGAAGAAGAAGAAGAAGAATGACAAGAAGATGCGGGCATCTTCGATTCCGGTCAAGAACATACTGCTTTGAAGGCCAAATACGAGCAAGATCAAAGTTCGCGACACAAGTGCCCTCAATGTAGGAAATGGGGCATCAGCGGCCGAAAAAGCAATACTAAATCTACTGGGTCACTCTACATCATTTAAATTCAGTAGAGAGTGGGAAAAATTCCAGCCCACCAAGGTGGTACAAGTTTATGACTGGCACATCGGCGTCACAAACAAAAAACGTGATTGCTTTAAGCTCCGTCATTGTTTTAAGTTATATTATCTGTAATTAAAGTGATACTATAAAGATTAAACCATTAAGAAATACGTCTCTAGAAATTTTAACACGAAACTTTTTTTTCTCGGCCATGTGTACAAGTGAGTTTATGATCCTTAGGTCAAGAGATAAGTTTAAAAAAAAATACATAGTAAAATTTATGATATGAAGCATTTTTATTAAAAAGAAATGAAAAAGAAAAAATACTATTTTGTTTTAAACCATTTTTTGTATCAAATAAATTTTCTCCTTAAAAACGTTGGAATTTCGTTTTCGTATATAAACTGAAAAGATCTTTATTTGAAGAAAACTTCATGTGCCATTAGCAGAACTTGTAGGACGTGGGACATCAACGGCCAGAAAGCAATATTAAATCTACTGGGTCACTAATATATCATTTAAATTCAGTAGAGAGTGGGGAAAATTCCAGCCCACCAAAGTGGTTTGTTTCGACTCTATTAAATTTTTCCCTTTAAAAACATTAATTTTATGTATATTAAACTGAGAAGATCTCAAACTTTATTTAAATAAAATTTTGTGTGAAATTAACAGCACTTGTAGGAAATATGGCATCAGCATTTAAAAAACAGTACTAAATTGTGTGAATTGCATTTCAGTGACGTTATATATATATATATTTTTAATTTAAGAAAATTACTTACATCGAAATATAGACGACACTAAATGTCTCGCTGAAACCGAAACATGTTTTGCATGAGATAACACTAAAAATTTAAAATACTTTATCGATTATGGTTGCTTTTATACCAATTAGATTTAAGTAAAATTGTCGCTTTAATTTCAAAAGAATTTCTGTAGAACATTTTAGACTAATTTTCTAAATTCCCTATTGAAAATGAGCATGCTAATCTATCTTATTTGATTGCTCTTGATTGAATTTGAGCAATAGTACAATATTTCCACTGGAAGGTTATGTTCAAATATTTTAAGGCATAAATGTATGATTTTTTATAATAATAATAATGTATTAGTATATTTTATAACGGAAACAAATATTAGCAACGCAACGAAATACAATAACACCATATGAATGTAAGTCAAAAATGATTAGTGACGTTTATTAGTGAAAAAAAAACTTTTCACGATTTACAAAGTAGAATATGGATTAACAACTTATTAGTCAAACCTGGTACATCAATTATACTTAAAATTTTAACCCAGTTTACGCAATAAAATTTTACTGTGGAAAAATCTTGAATTATTATGAATTGTTTTAAAGTGAAGGTATTTTTGAAAGACAAAACAAATATGTATAAAATCATATATTTTTTCATTGTATGGGTAATAATAATTTAAAGATTAAAACTATATTTTAGTATTTTTTTCATGTATATTTAGGGTGGATTTTTTTTTCTATCTCTTTTACCCCTGTCTCTTATTACTTAATATTCTGTTAAATGAAAAAAAGTAGAACCACACTTATAACCATAATAATATACACTGGTCTCCAAATTTTAAGTACAACCAGTCTTTTCTTTCTAATTTGAAAAAAAAAAAAAAAATGAACATAAAAACATGAAATTTAGAAGTATTGTGCTTTAAACAGTTATTTACCGAATGTTACTTAATTTTAATATCAAGCATGTTTTACAAATAAAAAATTGCATTTTTTGCAAAAGTCCATTGTTTGATTTTTTTTTTTAAATGACAGTTTTTTGTGAAAAAAAAATTAATAAACGGATTTTAATAAGGCATGTGTCCGGACCTACTTGTAGTGAATTTGTGGCATCGACTTTCCATACTGTTAATTAAGTTGTCGGACACTGGAATGGGAAACAATGTTTATACATGGAGCAACGCTTGTTCCAGCTCAATTAACAACTATGGAGGACGACTTACGGCAGCCTCCTCCGTCTGCTGAGATACTCCCAAATAGGCTCTATCGATATAAGTCCGAAGATTGAGCTGGCCATTCTATTCCCTCCAAACCTTGATCCTCAAGTATTCACGACTCTAGCTCAATGCGATCGCGTATCATCATCCATTAAGATTAATTCCTCACCAATAACACCTCCATACGGTATGACAAACGGAGCAAGGATCTCTTTCCGATATTTCACAGAAATCAGAGTTCTTCAAAGGCACACACGGAGGTTACTGCGACCACTAGAGAAATCACAGCCCAAACAATGATTCCACCTGCTCTATAACTGCGTCTTTCAACGATGTTACATAGGTAAAATCTGATGCCTTGTTCTCTGCAGATCAGCACACGAACTGAATCACTCTCCAAAGCAGACTCGTCTGTGAATAGTACGGAAACCCAGGTCTGTTTCAGTTAACTTGCTTACTTGGACAACATAAATGGGCACTTCTGTGTTGTCGATTTAGAGGGACACATACAACGGGTCGTCTTGAAAAGAGTTTTTAATTGCGAAGACATCTGTGCACCGTAGTAGAAAATATTGCCATCCTTGTTGCGTTACGATGATCTGAAATGAGCTGAACCACAGTAGGTTCCTCCTCTTTCGGGCCAAGAGCTATGGAGCGATCTTGTGCAAGGATTATAACCTGTGAGTGGTCTGGAACAAATATTCTTGGTACTGAATTTTTGGATTTAAATTGATCCCATAGTCTTTGGACCACACTACGAGACACATTAAGACGTCTAGCAGCACCAGCTTGTGATAACCCCATTTCCATTTATCCGATTACCCACCATCTTAAAGAATCAGGTAAACGACATCTCCGAGATATGGACAACACTATTTTAGCGCCAACAGTTCAAAATCAACAAGCATAAAAAAAATTCCACACAAATTACAAATTTGGAATATTCGTAGTTTCATCTTGACCATCATATAAATGCCCAATTATTTTTTTAAAAAAAAGAAAGAGATGAGTATAAATATTTCACAAGGTTTTATTGAGGTTGCTTATGGTCATTCACATAAACCATGTTTTTTACCTTTATTGTCATTCTTTAAATAGTGAGTGTCGAAAAACTGGTTGTACCTTAACTTTTGGAGGCCAGTGTATATTACAGGTATTTCTCGATTAGTGCACTTAATTGATTCCGTGATATTACCGCACAAATCGAAACTTACATTGAATTCGAAAAAGTGCAATAGATCCAAAGCCAACTCTCTCAAAAACCCAATATACATAAATAGACAATGTAATAATGTACTAAGACAAATTGTTTTTGATGAAATATTGTTAGAAAGCACATATTACAGGTTGATTTGAAACTTTAAGAAAAGGTTATGTAATTTTTAGGAACTTCCATTAACATAAACCTGCCAGATAATCAAAAAAGTAACGATCGATCAACATTCAAAAGTCAATTTTAATTTTAATTCTGCATTACTACAATTCTTAGGGTATTAATGTTAGCTTACTTACCATTAGGTTATTTTGTCAAAATTCACATATTTGATTTAAAACTTATTGTAATAGAATTTGATAACGCCAAACATACATGCATTTTAATTTATTTAAGCAAAAACATATCAATAGCCAAATTGCACATGTTTTATTTTTTATTTTTGAAATTTATCTTATGATAACATAAAATTTGATTTTCTAATTCTTGGTGCACTTGCATATTTCTACTAATGTCTGAGTCTATATCTACAAAAGTCTGAATGAGGAATTCCATTTTTTGAAAATCTTCTTACAATTCTTTTAAAGCGTATTCGGCAAATTTCATTTGCAAAAATTTGGCGCCATCTTGCTGGGGGTGAAAGCTTTCATGCTTTGCACACAAATCGAAAATTTTCCCGCACTAATTGAGGAAGCATGAAAAAAAGTCTACCGTACTAATTGAAAATCAGCTTAACTGAACCCGCACTAAGCGAAGGATATATGTATAGATGTATAATTTTGTAAAACATTGCAATGGCATTATTTTACAAAGTTAAATTCAATGGAAAACAAAAATGAAGAGAAATTTTACAAAAAGAGCGTGCAATTCGCTCCTTTCAAAAAATGTAGGCCTCTCCGAACGTAGGCGAACTCATGTCAGAGGAAGCGTAACAAATGATCTTGACCACTCTTGACTAAAAATCTGACTTCACGGAGGGAGACATATGACTGAAAGGAACCTGGTTTTCTTTTTCATGTACCTTACAAAAAGGAAACATGTTTCCTCAATTCTTGAACAATTTATATGCCTCATCATCTTGCCACTCTCTTACAACAGAAAGAATAGTTTATCTAGAATTATTTTTTATATTAGCTTCATTTGTCATCTTGATAAGAAAATGGGATTATTTTTGCATAGTTTGATGAAGATAAAAAAAAGTAACACAAAAAAAAAATATCGGCTCGGTCAGGCATAAAATATTGACGAAAACTTCTTTTACAGATCTTAGAAAACTGATATAAAGAAATTTGAAAATATCAGCAACTACGAAAGATTCTGTGTTATATTTCGTCTCTCCGACAGATTAACTTTCTAAACCTGTGACCGTAACGTTCATTGGGTTTGAGTTCATTAAGTTTTAATAAGAGACACTTGTCGCGTATCAACGAATAGTGTTATCTGATTCATAATCAGGTAGTGACTATGATCTACATAAGAAAATATTAATATCAAAAGTAGTCTAATTATGAAAATAAAGCCGTTTTAGTAATTGAATTCGAAAGAACACTTCCATTTTTGTAACAATAACATTATTAAAAATAAAATATACATTTTTACTTGTATGAATTGCATTATCATTTATCTAGTTAAATCTGTATCAAAGCAGTAATACGCTACCGCGCATGCGCGGTATGCGTATTACTGCTTGCACGGCAGCGTATTACTGCTTATTTTACTGTTTAATACTGTTAATTTTACGGTATAATACTGGCAGCTGGGTTCCAGTTTTATACTGCAAAATCAACAATTATTTTTTGCAGTGTAGCCTCAACGGGACAATGATGTTATTTCGACTATGAATTATTCAATGTTCTGTACCATGAATTAATACTCCTACTTAAAAAAAAGCATTCATTTTATTGAAAATTTAATTAATAATAATAATAATAATGCGTCATGGAGAATGTTTCAGGCCATATTTCCACCATTTTTTAAATTCATTAAAAGGGCTTTATTAAAAAATGTTGTGCATTATTTTTTTAACAGTTACTTAAGAAAAGGAAAATTAAACTAGCATCAAACTGAATTTTCCGTGACCTTTTACTTTCTCGGCTTATATTGCAAAAACTATTGAATGTAAAAAACTAAAAATTTGTAGTTTTATGAAAAAAAATGTATGATTAATACGCTGAAGCAGATAGTTTTTAAATCGAAGAATTATTGTAAGATCTATTTAATGTTCAAATCAGTCAAGATAGTTTGTTAAATCAATTTTATAGAATTAAAAATTATGCATAGCAATTTAACTATTTTTTGCCGGCACATACTAGATTGCAATGTGCGGTGTCCAATCCTTTTTTAAGTTTGTCTAATTTTATAGAGTTTTTTTTTTTCTTTTTTTTTTTTTTTTTTTTTTTTTTTTTTCAAAATTTCATTATCTGAATAGAGATTTAATTCATAACTTGAAATAACTGTTTTTATCTACTATTTCCAGATTTTAAAAAGCCCAAATAATAATAACTACAAACACTTTTCAATTGCAAAATATATTTACATGTGAAGATTAAAAAAGAAAGTAAACTTCGAAATAATTAAATTATTACGTGCGAAAAGCATCTAATAAGGAAAATTACGTCATATTTAAAACGATACATTTAAAACGCCATATTTAAAACAATTTTCTTTTAGAACCGTTATAAAAGTCCGAAAGGCAGTGACATCTTTTACTTAACCATTTTATGCAAGCTGGTTTTCAAATGTGTATTTGATCTTTCTTGATCAATTAGGAAAACAGTCGTCAGCTCTCGGAACAGCAGCTGATTCGGCCTTAAGAACCAAAAAATCCACCAGTGAAAGTGAAATGAATGACAACCCAACTACAAAAGCTCGCCACTGGTCGTGGTAATTTCATTCAATCTTCTGTACTCAGGTAATGTTTTTAAAACAGAGCAAAATTAGCATGTTCTTAAACCCTGCGGTATATGGATGGGGTTGGCGAGTATAGCTTGTAGGCGACAGATCCCACTAGTTCTTCAAATTTTAACAAGTTTTAACACTGAAACAAAAATTTTGGTCAATTTTTGCTCACTTCAAAATCCACCGGTTCCTTAACCCCTTTGTTACGAGCGGCACGAATACATGCCGTATAGAGCGAGAAAAATCTTTGAATTTGGACACCAGTATATTTTTAGAAATTTTTTGACTTATTACTGAATTTCATTGATTAAATAATACCTTTTTCTTCTCAGGAAAAGTAGTGAGTTCACAAAGTTTAAAAGCAGTGAGTGCTATTTGACGTTTTGTCGCGAAGGGATTAAGACTTTAAGGCCCTTACGAGAGGAGCATGTCTGCGATGACTGTAATCAAAAAGTTCGCTGCATAAGAAACAAGTTCTTCATAAAGCTACATAAATTGAACATCTAGCAACGCACAAAAGTCTTAATCTGGTTCTTTCAAATTACTGCTTTCATTCACTTAATAACTGAGCATCGTTACATGCATTTTTTCACTACTATTCTTGATGCGTTATTAAAGTTAATGAAATAATAGCACATCCCGTCAGTACTTAGATGAATATGCTTTTACTGTTGCCGCGTTATTAAGATTTTACACGGGAAAATAAGTATTCTGGTTACTTGGCTGCTGCTTATCTAATTAGCCCCGACAGTAACCAGTTGTTAACTCGTAAGACACTTACCTAAAAGTAAATAATGTTCATTAAGGCATTATATGTTCTTTGAATATAGGAAAAAAAATTTTTAAATTATCAGCATAATGGTATTCATTTACGTAATTGTGAACTTAATTTTTTTCTTGTACTTTTGTGTGTGTGTGTGCGCGCGAGCGCGCATGTTTAATATAAAATTTGATAAAATACACTCGGAAGTACTAGTTGAAGAAAACACAAGTCGTTATTCGCAAATCATTTACAATAAAACCGTAACAAAAGAGTCATTAAATCTACTAGAATAATGTCTTCCTTCAGAATGTGAACGCATTTTTACATAAGGGGAAAGGGGATATTTCTATATTAAAACTTGTATCAACCTGGGTTTTTTTTTTTTTCTCAAATCGTAACACTTAATCGTGGGTCTTTATTTGAAACCTTTAGATTAAATGAGGCGTTCAGAACTAAAGTGAATCAAATTCATTTTTCCGTTCAACCCAGTTTGAATTCTGATATATATTATGTATTCTGATGTATGCCTACTCCAGTAATTTATTCGGCGCCGTAACAAATCAATTCATAGGTTAAAAACGTGAGCAACAGGGTGGCGCTATGGTTCTGAATGAAGAGCAACAGATCCCATTAACTTAATCTCCAAATATGGGCGTTGGTGGATGAAAGCCAGAGAGGAGTAAAATGTACGAACAGGTACTCGAGGTCCACAACTTAGGCCACGTTTTAAAATAAAGAATATAAACTTGAAATAAGCAAAATTAGAAATTTTTAATAAAAATCCTCTCGTTAAACAATTTTTAAACATACATATGAACGTAAAAAGCAATACAGAAATGTAAAAATAAGAAATAATTAACAAGCATAATTATTTCTCAAAACAAAAAAGACCCAACTGCCAGTACCATCTAACGTAACGTAAAAAAACACGCCATTTTTTTTTTTTTTTTTTTAGCGGTGTCTTCTTCATGTCCCAGATATTTATATTTAACAATAGCTCATAATAAGTGTTTGCATTTTGAACTGTTTTTATAGTCGCATTTCATTGTCTTTATTATTATTATTATTACAGCATGCATTGCCCTCATAATCATGAAAGGACACATGGCATTACATTTATTATTTCAAATTGAATGAAAACAAAAACAAAAGAAAATTACACAGATTCCATTTTTATGTTATAACCAAATAATTTCAATATTTAGAGCCATGCGATTTAATGCAGAATTGTTTCTAATTTATTTCTTTAATGTGTTTATTATTTATTTATTAACATTTTATTATGGTTAAAGATGAATGATTGTCAACTTTTCATAACTTCAATAGGTACCTTTTAATAGAACAACCATTTATAAGCATTTTGAAAATATTCTGTTATTTCAGGAAATATAGGCTATATAATTACAACCTATGACACTCGGAGAGCGAAGTCAAACATTTTTGTACCGCATTTATTAAAATCTATCCACACGTTCCCAATTTCATAAGCTAATTAAAAATCTTACGTTGTCCACGTCCACGGTTAAAAACATTACACTTATTTTCTCTGTGAGGTCGGGTAAAAATACAAAAGGTGGGAGGGATGGAGTCAGAACGTTAGCCGTTCCTTGCGGAAGAAAAATTCTTTATTATTTTTTTCTCTCTCTCCTTAGTGTTTAATAATCTTAAGTCACTTGGAAAAAATACATTTTACTGTTTTTTTTTTTCCAAAATCGTTACAGAAAAAAAAAGGTAATTAAATTTCAAAATCCAGGAAGGGGGTAGTGGCCCTTCCTTGTCCACTGAACCCTTGTCCTTAAGGGCGCCCATGCTTCCAAATATATTTGAATAATATTTATGGATTTGTTCCACTTTGATCCTGAATGCCTCAAATAAGTACACCGTATTGAGTTCGTCTGTATAATACCCAAGATTTATTATTATTTTTTTAATGTAAGCATTGTAACATGTACTGATGTTATGTTGTTTCTTTCTTTTTTAGGTAGTGTCACTTTTGTGAAAGGTACTGGCATTGGGTACGGTGGTAATGCTTACTTTACACTACGAAATGTTTCACTGCATGAATGTCAGAGGTGGTGCCGCGATGAAACCGCTTGTGCAGGAGCAACTTTCAACTATGCTCCTCGTGGTGATGCTTCTCCTCCAGAGACAACTTGTACCCTTCACAGTGACGAAAATGCACCCTCCACCAAACCCAGGAGATCAAAGAACACTTTCTATCTTGCCAAAGTTCACGTTGATTCTGGTAAGTATTTACTTTTAATTTTCACGTTAATTTTTGTGAACTGTTTGAAAAAATTAGCTAATAGACTGAGATGCTTTAATTGAAAAACTATTTTATAGAATACTACGTCTTTATCAAATATTTTATTAAAACATAACTTTAAAAATATGACCTGTCGTTCACTTGGAAGAAGATTGCCATAATACGAACTAGTCAATCCCAAAACTTTCTTCTACCTCACACAGATTTCGCATGCACTAAAAAGAATCAGTACCAATTTATATCAAGGTCTAACTGAATCTAAAGTTTTATTAAATTCCGTACATTAGTTCTAGAGATATGACTATTGTTAAAATTGTGTAAATCCTGCAAAATACAGCATAGCAGCGCCACCTATTTGGAGATTTAGGCCAAAACCTAATCAACAACAACTTATGTTAACGTCTAACTGAATCTGAAGTTTGATGAAAATCTGTGCATTAGTTCTTGAGATATAGTTATTGTGATAATAAGGAAAAAAGTGGCATAGCAGCGCCACCTGTTGGGCTATTTACACCAAAACGTAAGCAGCATCTATTTATGCCAAGGTCTAACAGAATCTGAAGTTTGATGAAATTCCGTACATTAGTTCGTGAGATATAGCTATCGCAAAAATCTAGAAAAAAAGTGGTATAGCAGCGCTACCTGTTGGGATATCCACACCAAAACGTAATCAGCGTCTATTTCTGTCAAGGTCTAAATGAACCTGCAGTTTGATGAAAATAAGTGCATTAGTTCTTAAGATAGAACTATTGCGGAAATCGCGAAATATACAGCATAGCAGCGCCACCTGTCGGGCGATTTTCACCAAAAACTAATCAGTACCAATTTATATCAGGGACTAACTGAATATAAAGTTTTATTAAATTTTGTGCATTAATTCTTGAGATAGAGCACCCACAAAATTTTTGTCACATACATACCAGACAAACAGACAGAGTCACAGACTCACAGACAGACATTTTCTAAAAATGGTCAAATCGTGTTCAGGACCTTCTAAAACATATAAATCCGTCGGAAACCGGAAGTCGGAAATTTTTATGAATCCAATACTTTCTTCTTGTAAAAATAGAAGAAAGTAAAAACTGTAATTTTACAAAAGAAGCGTTGGAAGTTTGCCTGTAACATTACGTTGGCTACACTGCAAGACTCTCACAACTCTTCTCTAGTGTTGAAACTGAAATTGTGACATTATTGCTCAAGTAAATATACGTTATTTGAAGAAGAAATTACGAATAGTATTTTTTGCTTTATTTAATGACAGACATTTCTGGATTACATAAAGAACAATGTTTTTTTTTTTTTTTTTTTCGGAATTTCTGAATGAAAAAGGAGACCAAACTGGAAAGCCTGCTGTGAAGTAGTGTTGAGTTCAAGCAATTTTTTCCAGCAAGGATTTTGCATCTCCGAGATGGACAGTATAAAGGTCCGGGGAGGGGAGGGTGATATACACTTTTAAACCATTACTAAACACAAAATTTCAAGTCTTCCGGGAGAGGACGTTTGGATGCTCCGGGAGAAAAGTCCCCTCGCGACACCCCACAAATTCATCGATAATTTAAAATCGTTTAAGGAAAGAAAAAACCGGAAAAATTCGTATTGAAGCACTTTTTACGTCTTCTTCCAAGTGAATGATATTGCTTCAAAAATGCAGGATGATTCAAAAAGGATTCGATAAACTTTAAAAGGTAGTAATACACATAAAAAAATGTTTTTACATAGAAAACCAAAGTCGTTATCCATTAATCCATTCACAAATATAAGGTGTCTCACTCTAGATCGAACATAACTATCGTTTGAAAAGTGATGGAAGCATACCGCATTTCGGTGAGCGAAACTTACACAGAAAAAAATAAAACCCAATTTGGGTCGAAAGATTCTTAGGTATGTGCCCAAATTGGGTCATGCCTGTTTTGGTTACCACTGTGTATCCATTTTGGGCACTGTTAAATACCCATTTTTAAAAAAAATGTTTGTTTGTTTTTTTTGAAAATGGGCGACTTTTGTGATGTGATTATGCTTTTTCTAACGCAAAACACATTAAGACTAATTTTCTTTTCAGACTTCCTGTGTGATCGACTTTGGTCATTCGAGCTTCTTCCCAATAAACTTCTTCGAGGCCTGGATAATGCCATCATTTTCACTTCAGACCGAGGATCTTGCCTTGCTGCGTGCCTTGCCGAATCAAGATTCGTCTGCCGATCCGTTGAATTCAACGTAGTCACTCGAGAATGCCATTTGAGTGAGTTTGACAGACGATCACCAGGAGCTGAAGCTCACCTCGTAGAATCTCATGGTGTTGAGTACTTAGAAAACTTTTGTTTACAATGTAAGTAAAAAGCGAGATTTCATTTTAAAAATATACACCTTTTTTTATTCTTCTTTGGCTAGTAAACAGGACCTCATGATCGCACGGTCACCGTTGGTCTTATACCCTGAGGAGCCATAGGCAAGGATAGGCAAATGCCCACTATTAAAAATGAAGAAAAATACTAATGCAATTAAAAAACGAGCATGCACTCAGAAAAAGGAATTGATTAAAACTACAAAACATTTCTATATCTTAATCAAAACAATTCAAATCAATGCTGTAGCCGTAAAAAAAAAAAAAAAAAAAGTATACGCTAGAGAGCATATGCTATAGCTTTATTTCAGAAATAGCGGATATACGGAGCTTCTTGAAAATAAATCCATAGGGTATACGGCGTATATACCACGTCTACCATCACTAGACCCCTGATTGAAATAATATATGAGGGGTGTTCAAATGAAAGTGATTCGAGGTGTATATGTATGAGATGCGTAGGGACAGAAATGAGACAGACACATAGATAGAAACAACAATGTTTAATGAGTGAAATGCATAAAAAGTTTGTTAAAAAAATCACGCATGGCGTTTTGGCAGGCGTCCAATTGCTTAGGAAGGTTACGAATTCCGTCCGCGCTGAACGATGTCGGTTGATCATGGAAACGTTTAACTCAGTTGCGACGTCACGAATGTTTCGACGTCGATTTCCCTTGATTGCAGTGTCAATGTCCGTAATCAGCTTCTCTGTCACAACTTTGTGCGCCCGACCGGACTGCGGCAAATCCGCTGTCTCCTGTCGACCGTCGCTAAACATTGTCGCCCACCTCGTCACCGTGGACTTCGACACACACGTGTCACTGTACACAGCCAGCATTCTGCGATGAATATCCACCGGTTTACACCCTTCCAGTGTTAAAAACTTAATTACAGCTCGCTGATCCGTTTTGGACGCAGTTGCATCCACACCAGCCATTTTTAACTGAATCCCACGTCCTTACAAGTGAAGTTATCACAAATCTGCTTGCGCATGCGCAGGCATGGTACATACACCTTCACTATCGCGTTTCTTTCACGAAAATACATTGAAAACTGTTCGCATGCGACGCTTCGAATCACTTTCATTTGAACACGTCTTATATGATTAAAAACATTCCAAATGATGAATCTGTTCAAGAATATTTTTTCAATTTATCTTTTGGAAAATAATCTATTAATAAAAATATTCAAGCATATGATATAAAAAAAAATGAAATCTTCTCTAATAAATTATGGGAAATCACTAATAAAAATATTGTTCTGGAACTTATGCAAACTAATCTGATCTAATATGTTCATGTTTTGCTTTGTTTTAAGTTTTCTCATTAAAATCCTTGAATCTTAAACACAGAGTACGAATAAATGAGTCATTATATCTACGTTCTATGTGGGACATAAATACAACGTAATGACAAAAAACCACTCTTGAAAACCAAATAGCCAAACTGTGCATAATCGTTTAATTACCTGCATCGACGTTCTTGATCACTATTCTTGAAATTGCCACTCTCTTTAGGCGTAATTTAACACTTGAAAACTCTATAAATTAAGTGAATTTAAACATTCTGGAAACTAATACCATCCATGCAAGAAATCCTGTCGGCACCATGTACTAACCCTGTGAACAAACTTTTCATGAAGCATTAAAATTTCTTGTTACATCTAAACGAATATTATAAAAAAGAAACGTGTGTTTATTTGAAGGAGATAATCTCCGAAACTATCAAACCGATTTAAAAAATAATGGTGACAGTCTCTGCTTAAACATAGGCTTCTTTATATCTCGTTTATTCTGCTCCAAGGGAGTGCAAGGGCAAAAAACGTCCCAAAATAACCATTCCTTTAAAACTGTTAGGGCTAGAAACTTGAAAATTAATGTTGGTTACTTTTAAAACATAAACATTCTTTATGCTTAATATGTGACTGTCTCTACTTAAACATGGGCTACGTTTTATCTAGTGAACTTTGCCTCCAAGGGGGTGCAAAAGAGAAAAATGTTCGATTATTTAAAAATTGCTACGGCTAGAAACTTGAAAGTTGGCTCGTTGGTTACTGTTATGACATAAATTCTCGCTAAGAATAGTTTTCAAAAGATTCGAAATTTAGAAGGATGAGATGAATTGAAAAAATTCTAAAATTCTTATTACTAAAACACTCAAACCGACGTGAAAAATTCTTTCAGTATTATAATGGTGATATGTGTATGTATGTATGTATGTATGTAGGGGGCTCACTTATGTATTTTCTGAAAATGTTATTTCTACCCTATATATATAAAATCCTAATGAAACAAATTTGTGAAACGATTTTATGAAACGAATTTATGAAACGATTTTATGAAACGACTGATTAAACGACTGATTATGTTTCAGGGCTATTTTTAATAAAATATTAAACGCTTGATGGTGAAATTAATACCAATTGTCCATAAAAATCCGCGGATGTCAAAACTGGTAATAGAATTTTGAAATTGGAATTAGTTTTCGAGATATTAATTTTTTTCTAATTTTAATGACATTTCTGTAATGATGGCAACTAATTACTCTGTTTTTAGCACTTTCCAACCTAGTTAAAAAGTGCTTATGACTTCGGTTTGTCTGGCCGTATGGCCGTCTGCCGTCTGCCGTCTGGCCGTCTGGCCGTGCTCTAACTCCCGTAAATATGCTCGGATTGCTCTGCAATTTTTATATGTTATTGTCGTTATCTATGGCATGTTCCCAATTACAACGGAAGTGTGTAGCACTTATAGTTTTATTACAGGGACACTCAAAAGAATTCCGTTACATTGCGGTCTATGGGGAAAAATCATTTGCGGTTTATTTAAATAATGTATCAGTATTTTAAACGCATTGAAATGTATATATATCACTAAGGTGCATTAGAAGAAGCTTAATATGGAATAGGGTGTGCATAGCACTTATAGTTACTTTACAGGGACAGTCAAAAGAATTCCGTTACATGACGTCTATGGAGAAAAATCGTCTGCGGTTTATTTAAATAATGTTTCACTATATTAAATGCATTGAAATTTATATATATATATCTAAGGTGCATTACAAGAGGCTTACTACAGAATAGTGTGTGTATAGCAGTCATCGTTCATTTACAGGGACATACAAAAGAATTCTCTACTGTCTGTTAACACTAATTCCTGGAAGTGCGTTTTAAGTTACTAAACGCGATTTTAATTTTAACTCGCTTTTTGTCTATTACGTGGTGTGTATAAATTCTGTAGATCCTATACAGGGCAGCACAAAAGTTCGCGAACACATTTCCGTTTATTGACAGAAACTTTAGAAAGATAATTTTAAACTGTGCTACGCGTTTCCTAACTAAACTAAAATTTAGCATCCTAGCATATACAAATCTATAGGTCATATACAGGGCTGAATAAAAGTATTCGGATATTTTTCCGAATATTGTATCTGTTGGAAATTCCTGAAATTATGTTTTTAAATATGTTAGGCGTTTTCCAAATTGTTTACTTAGATGTTATCTTTTAGCTTATTAAACGGTATGTTTTGTAAAATTATTTTGGAAGCGTTGGAAAGTGCTACATAATCTATGCTTGACGCATGATTTTTCGTTCTTGTTTTGGGACAAAAAAGGGAAAAAAATGAAAAGGATCCCGATAGGGATTATTGATTTCTTTTTATTAGTCATTTTCAAATTGAAATTGAATTTATCTTTTATTTCAATCGATAATGAAGACAAGATTGTGATTAAATTATGTTTTTCAGGAAAATTTGAAAAAAAAAAATCACATTTCTATCGTTAGGATTCAATTGTCTGTCAGCATTTAATTTAATTTATAAACTGAAAATATTTTGAATAAATTCGTCCAAATGACGTCATTTATGTAAACGCAAAAGAAAGGAGCAAAAAAATATTTATACAATTTGTTTAGCGTAAAATGTCATTTATCCTATTTTATATATAATCAGAAGTAATTTGTATAGAAAAACAATAATAATATACGTATAATTAAAATACGCATATAAACAAAAAAATCGTCGAATTTGTTTCCATGGCTGTTTATGTCATTTGGAACCAAATCTCACTTTCTGATGCCCGAATTGCGCCAAGCTTTTTACTAAAGCGTCAAGACCCCTATAATAGAAAAGCACCAAAAACTCATTGGTTTTGTTTTCATAACTTTTGGCAACAAATCTATGTATATTAACGAATCTATCCCTTTTCGAAGCTCGAATTACTCCAAACCTAAAAGCAAAGGATCCTATACTGGAAAAGTACCCGATTTTCTTATGGACAATATTCAAGGGACATAACAAGGTGTAAAATTATCGCGGATAGCAAATTTGTTTAAATATGTCATCAATTGATGCCGAATAAATGCATGCATGCATGCACAAAATATTTAGGTAATTTTGTATGATAAATAATTATTAGAAAATTTGTATATACATATTAATTAAAATAAATAATTTACATATTTAAAATAACATGAAAATGTGCATGATGGTGCACTAAAATAGAGAGAAAATTAAAACCTGTTACTGAAAATGTCTTTAACAGTACTTTTCAATACCGTAGTTCTTAATGTTATTCACAAGCAGATGGAATTTTTCTCATCCTTAAACACAAAGGAAGAATAGAATACAGATCGTTGTTATAAAAGTCCGAGAGGTAGCCACAATTTAAACCTAACCATTTTATACAAGCTGGTTTTCAAGTTGTAATTGATTGTACTTATCAATCCCGAAAACAGTCGTCAGTTGTCGCAACAGCTGTGTATGAGGCCATGGTAATCAAAAAATGCCCCATTAAAACGTTAAAAGCATGGCAACCCAATTACAGATTTACCAATATTTTTAAAACAAAGCACGCTGTCATGTTTTTAGAGGCTTCGTAGTCTAAGCGGGGGTTGGCGAGCGTAGCTCGCAGGGGGTAGGCCCCCTAGTATTTATCATAAAAATTAAAAAAAATTAAATGATAGCATTGTAATGTGGATAGCTTTGTCTCCCGCGACCAATATTTTTGGACCCAGTCCGCCACTGTTGATAACACATGTAAATAAGTAATGATCCGGTTGGCTGTATAGGGTTTAATGGCACAAGGTCCATAAGTATGATCGGATTTTAGTTGCACAATAAATCTATATTTAATAAATATATCTGCCATTTTCAAGAAAAGAAAATTGACTAAACTAAACATTACATAAACCCACTACAGAAATAACGAACCTGCTCTTGTTGTTTGTAACATTACCAAAGGTGATTGCGTTCCGGATTTTTTTACCACTATTTTTAAATGGTAATCTTATTCTTATTAATATTATAATTAGGAATATTATTTCGAATATTATTATTTGGGAATAGTGGTTATAGAAATCCAGAAACACAAATACCAATGATTACAGTGATATAATTTTTTTTTTAATTTTTCATTTGAATTTCAGTTTGCCTCAATACAGTACATCAATGAATTTTTATTTGTAACAGAATAAATAAAACATTACTTTTCTTTCCATTTTTAGCAAATCTTGTTTGCCCCGGCCCTAGACATTATAATTACATACAAGTCGGCCTTTCACAAGCTGCTGTTACCAAGTACGTGCAATCCAACTACTATCCAGACAAACAAATCGTGGTAAGTATCTAACGCTTGTGTGTGTTTGTGTTTTATTTATTCATACGATCTGATTGATCCTCATTTAATATGCTCATAGCAGACAGACGGAAGTAATTCACGATTTTACTGTCGATGATATCATTATCACAGAGTATATCAGCGCAGTAATAAATGAGAAAAGGAACATCATTGTTCCCATTCGTATGTAATGGAATGCATATTAATAACAACTGTAACGTAATACAGTCAAGCAGTGCAGTACACATATGATAATTAAAATGTAGTTGCATTGTAAACGGGATCTATTCAGAATAATAAAAAAATGCTATCCTAATTGATATCAAAAGCAGTTAATATTGTTAGGTAAAGAGATGATAATTTTAAACAAACATTAACAGAAAATTTGTTGAGTTAAGTTCATAATAAATTGGAATGATTATATCTCAAAAATACATAAATGGCAGACTCAAAAGAACACGAAGTAAATTCACGATTTTGGTGGGTGGTGGACTTGACTTAATGAGAATAGATTTAACTCATTCTGTCAACATTTGTAAGCATTGTATTCATTATGTTTGTAAGCATATTATACCATCATCAGAATTTTATTAGCCCTACACTGCAGAAAAAAATTGTTGATTTTACAGTATAATGCGCGGTAGCGTATTACTGCTTATTTTAGTGTTTATTACTGTTAATTTTACGGTATAATACTAGCAGCTGGGGTGCCAGTATTATACTGTAAAATCAACATTTTTTTTTCTTTTTTTTGCAGTGTATACAAGCGAATGAGATAAAGGGAAAAATCCTGGGGGCTTTTCTTTCTCATACATGTTTTTATGTAAAATTATCGCTTAAAATCATAAACTGTAAGTTACATTCCAAAAATTGACTAATAAGGGAACAACTTTTGGTGATGCTCGCACATAGCATTACGACCTGGTGCAGTTTATAGCTCTATAGGCCAAAGTTATAGAACCGATAAAATTTGTTTGCTAAAATTTATTTATTGTTTTTATACTGGCAGCATAACTTTCTGAAAATGGAATTTTTTAGATCAATTATCGGACTATTAACATAAAAAAAATTTTTTGAAAAAAAAAAAACTTTAAAATACAAATTAGTTAATAATAAGAATAAAATACTGAAAAAAGTTTTTAATAATTCCTTTAAGAACCTACGAATTTCAATTTGAAAAAAAAATACTACATTATAATTGCATTTTTGGGGGCGCGAAATCTGATTTATTCGTTATCGTAGAATTTTTCCCGGAAACCCTGGTCGTCTGCTATGTGTGAATAGTGGTTTTGTTTCTTAGCACGGTATTTGGCAACTTAACTCGCTTTTGGAGTGAAATTAACAATTAAAATTTCCTTACTTTAAAATTAAATGTATACAAAAAATATATATAATATGATTTTTGCAAGCAAATTTTATCGGTTCTCTAACTTTGGCATGTAGTCCTATAAAATTCATCGGGCTTCAATGCGAGATGTGAGTTGCACCAAAAATGGTTCCCTTGTAGGATTTTATTGATTTAATGTTCCTAGGACAAAGTTTAGTATCAAAATTCTCTCTAATTCATGTATTTCATTTTGTTATTATAATTAGTAACACCATATGCAATGTTTTATTCGTAAAATAAAGGAAAAACTTTGTTGTAAATACCATATTTTAAAAAAAAAAAAACAACAAATTACGTAGTTGTCTTCCAACTATTAGGTTGTCGCAGATGAAATGTCGGATTTGGTAGATAAACTTCAAACAACAATAGCTCTATGGAAATTGACTTTTACAAACAAAAATAGGCGTCATTAGATTTAATACATGTCTCTCATTGGGATACCAGAGCATTCAGGCCAATTTCATAGAAGACTGGCGTTCTGGACTAAAGAAGTTCCTCAAAGTCATTTTTGACAGCTGTTCCATTGATGAACCTTTTCCTTCTCACACTCTCAACAAAAAACGTAAATTGAACAAATTTTCCTGTCGATTATATTTCGTTAAAACGCGAAAAATTTCGCTTTGTTCTGCCCATTTCCCCCCAAAATGCAGAAAATTTCTCAATCTAACTTCAAAATTACCCGAAATCCTCCAATCTAAAGTTGTATTTTCGTCAAACCATTGGAATGTTCTGGCAACTGTAGCAACTTAGCACTTTTTCGTATTAGAAGTGGATTTTTTACGTATGTCCTTTTTACCTCAAAACACGAAAAATTCGCAAATCTAAGCTCAAAATTTAGTACTGACATTCTCCAGTCAAAAGTCGAAAATTTCTTTAAATAGCAGAAAATCTCTTTTAACCATAAGGATGCTCCGGTAACTTGCTGCCTGTACTTTTTACGCTTTATATATATATATATATTTTTTTTTTTTTTTTTTTTGAAAGTGCAACAAATTGTTCAAATGCTTAAAAAAGTGATAGACAATTTGCGAAAGGTCTGGGGAGAAGATTATCACAGTGCAATCTGTATATTTTTTGAACAGTTGTTCTTGAAACGTGTGATTTCGCGTTGTCAGGAAGCACTAAAATTTTATTTCTGTTGATCAATCTAGGCCGTAATTTTTTATGCATTTAGATGCAGTTGTTCCCTAATTAGTAATTTCACCACTCTTCAAAAATGAGGCGTGGGGAACACCCCCTATACACTGCCAAACAATCATTATATTTTCTTCGGCTGAAGTATTGGTGTTTCGGTGCCTAATCGACATCTAACCATTATGCTGATCAGCGACGATTATCGCACAAGATCCACTTTTCATCCCATATCACTAATCAGAAACAGGGCGTTTCAACATAGCGGTTCTGTTCAAAAACAGAGGGATGTTCCGATAGACCAGAGAAATTCAAACTTCCAGTCGACTGTTCAGATTTTGCTCAGTGAGCTCATGAGGAATCCACTTATCCAGCTTTTTGACTTTACAAATTTCATGAAAGTGTACGTCTAATTGCTCTGCCATATTCCTTAAAGTTTTTTGAGAGTCAGAATCAACTAGTGTTCGCAGTTTTTTTTTTCTTTTCGGTGTCTAGTGCTGCATGTCTACGCAGTTCATTTTCTAGATTCATATTGCCGGATCGGAATTTTTGAAGCAATCCCTCTACGGTTAGTTTTTTTACTGTATCATCTCGAATTGCTTTGTTGATATTAAGTGCCGTCTCTGCTGCGTTGTTGTCCAGTTTGAACTTGTAGCGACGCCCGACGCCATCAAGTAAGAGACGGTATATAGCGCGTTACTAGCTTAGAGTAACTGGCTTGGCCTTTTCTTCGACGCTATATTGTTCGCCTACTGTTCAGAGGTACCTGGTTCAATCCCATCCAACGTTAGGCACGGGTCTCTTCTTACAAACTCATAAGGAAAAAATGTTTGTATGTGGCTTACGTTCACCATTACACTACCAGTTAGTACTCTATTTCCTTGCTCGCATGCAGGAATATTTAACTTTCACGATCAAGACTACCTTGAAAATTTGGCGGTGTTAATAAATATGAAAATTATTTCATCCCGAAATCGAAATTTCACATGAAACAACCTAATATAAGTGGCTTTTTTGCATCTAAGAAAACTCGTTTTCATATTTTGATACTTTTGTTCTTTGATAAATTTATAGTGTTTATAATGGAATTTTTTCTACTTTTATTAAACGATATCAGTTTTTTGCTACTTTTTCTACTTTAATGTTTTATCCAGTTTGCTAGATAAACCATTTAGGTTTCATCCCTCTTAATATTAAATCTCTTTGCAATGTTTTATTAATCTTGTCACTTTTATTTCAAGGTAAGTAGCCGGCAGGATTGTCTAAAGCAATGTACTGCTGAAGAGGCCTTTGTCTGCCGCTCTGTTATGTTTCGAACAGATCCTCGTCCAGGCAGAGCTATATGTGTTCTTTTCCATACTGACCACGCTGACATGAGGCCTTTTGAAGCTACAGAAAATCATCCCAGCCAACAAACCCTTGATTTTCAAGACAGATCATATTATTTAGAAGCTGTGTGTGGATCGGGTAAGCAAGTCTCTTAACTTTGTTTTAACCTTCCAGCGAGCGCGCTGTCGCAATTTTTACGTGATTTTTTCCGAATCTTTGTTCTCACAAATGGCACCGAAATTGAAATTTAATTTTTACTTACTGATATGCATGACTTCTATTCTAACATGTCTCTTATTGCTGTTATGGAATATCTTACATTTGTAACAAGTAACTACTGTCCACAAAAGATACGTCATGCTCGTGTTCGCACAAAAAAAAAAAAAAAAAAAAAAAAAAAAAAAAAACTAAGCTCGCCCTCTGAAAGGTTAAACATTCAAGATATGAAGATATCATTAAAAATAATATCATAAAAATGTAAAATAAGATCAAATTTAATACTGATTTAGTGATTTAATAAATTCTTATTTCATATGGAGTTTTTCATTTCCCTTTCTACAGTTTTAAAAAAAATAATAAAATCATTGTTTTATGTTTTTATATAAAGCAAGTGCAATTAAATTTTTGATGACCCCAATAAACTGGCGACTGAATATGGAATTTGGATTTTGAAAATTATTTTCACAGAAATAACGAAATTAGAAATTCAATTGACACTGTTTTTATCCTGTTATTATACAGACGACTTGTAATGCGCCATATTAATAATAAAAATGTCTGCATTCTAATTCAGTAAAACCTGCTTAGACGGAATCGCAAGGGACCGGATTTCTTTCATTTTCGACAGGTTTTAATCATAGCAAGTGCAATTAATTATATACCAATCTTTTTCGCCGGGATCATGAAACAGTTTCGTTTAGGGCAGGTTTCCTCTATAAACAGGTTCCATTTTACTGTTGATGCTTAACATAAAGTGGTTATTTTTACAAATGCACGGAATTTTAATAAATTATTCGCAGTTCCTAAAATGGCATTCCAGAAAAAAAATGGCAACACAGTTTTAGAATGTGAAACCAAACATAAAGTTTGTTAGATTATTAAATTGCATTTTTACATGCTTTTACTTGACTTCGTTTATTATCTATCTGTCTGCGTCAAAATTCGCAATTGATTTTTAACCCACTTCCGTCGAATCGAAATTCCTCGAATGTTGCACACAAGTTCACTAACGATGACAATGCAATATTACAGTATTTTCAGAATGGTACCTCATCAGGGGGACCAGAGAAAAAAAAATAGGTTTTTGATTGAAATGACATATTTAACGAATCGATTGTGTTCAAACTTTGCACACTTCACTGTCGATGATAATGCAATATTCGTGTAGTTTAGTGCATTGTTTATCAGAAGCAGCATCAAGGGCCGAATTTCTCTTTTAGGTTTTTGATTGAAATCATATATCTAACAAATCAATACTGGTCAAACTTTGCAAACATCATTATCGATGACAATGCAATCTGCATGTAGTTTCAGGGCCGTACTTCATCAGGGATAGGATCCGGAGCCGAATTTCTCTTTTACATTTTTATTACAGTCACATATCTAACAAATCGATTTTGCTCAAACTTTGCATACAAGTTGAATGACAATGACAGTGCAATATTCAGTGCATTAAATTTTGGATTAAAATCGTGTTACTTTTTTTACATTTATTTTTCTTGTTTCTCCCTTCATTTAGGTGGTGTTCCTTCGGACCAGCAACAGCAAGAACAGCAAGTGATCTTGGCATCTGATACAACTTTCCCTCCAAAAACTGCAGCACTTATGGAGGACGATCCAGCTTGCGATGCATACGGAGTTTGTTACGATGGTAAATACAGGTTTAATATTTATCTAATGCATCATTAATCATCATCATCATCATCATCCCAAAACATGGTTTCAGGCTATAAGCCTGTTCCGGTCTCAACATCATTATCATATTATCATTATTATCATCATTAATAATCAACAAATTTTAAAGGGTTTTTATAGAGTAGTTTAGTTGATTAAATTTTTACAATCATCAAAATATAGCGCTTCAAAAAATAATACACTGGTATTTTATATTTCTAAAGTTTCAGAATAATATTGGTTATGATAAGCTGAAAAATTTATATTTAATTACATTTTTCATTCAAGTTTAAAATTTCACGTCTATACGCTAAAAGAAAGACAGAAAAAAGTAATCTAAATTTATATACATGTATTATTTTACAACATCAGTCTTTTGTGAGTCTTGGAGTAAAATTATTCTTTCTATAACTTTTTTTTTAACTAAAGGTTTCTGCTTGAATCCGATAGAACGTAGATGTCCGGTCTGTTCGTTTTTTGTTTGGTTATTTAGAGTGCCGATGCGCGATTTTATATATCGCAGAAAACCGGAATTCGCAAAAGTGAGTCCTACGCGCGAATTTTTTTTCGAAGGGTTAATATTCGTATTTTTGAAAAAGAATTTCAGATGTCGAAAAGGGAACAAAGTAGATATTGTCTGGTATTTTTAGTTTTTCGCAACTCGCTCTGAACCGCCGATGCAAATTTTTAAAAATCGGCGAAATTGCGAAACGGCGTACAAAAAATATACTTTTTCGAAGGGTTAACTTTCGTATTTTTTAAAATCGAAGGTGGTTTTGGAAAGGGCAAAGTCAGATCTTTAATTTAGTGCACTCGGTTTTCCGATCTCTCGTAGTCCAGCAGATGCGGGAGAAAATAAAAAACATGAATTCGACGTTTCTTGATTATTATTTTTTTTTTGAAAGGGTTAAATGTGAAGTTATTTCGAACCGATCAGATCGTTCGAGACGTAAAAGTACGTTCTTTGAGAATATGAAGACGGTTTTTCCGTGTTTTCGGCCGTTCGTCCGGGGCGAATTCAGAAAAACGGAAAAAGAAACGGGCTAACTCGTGCTTTGCTTTTTCTCTTCACGGAAGGTGCGGAAAAAAGAGCTTTTGAGCATGCGCGCGTAGATTTTGTAAGAGTGCTTTTTTGTTTGTGATCTTTGATCATTTTTTAATTCATATTTAGGCTAATTTTCAAAATATTAAACTTCTGAGACTCAAGTACACCAGGAGAGGTCTTGGACTACCCTTACCTAAATTTTCAGACTTCTAGATGCACTAGATTTCTCTAACCATCGTAGACACACACACACACACAGAGCGAAACTTTCTTTTATTAGTATAGATTAAATTGTTCTAGCTTTCATTTTTCTGACTTTCGAGAAAGACTACAAACCTAAATATATAGACGCAATGTTTATTAAATTTAAAATAATTGATATTAGTTTGTTTGATGTTACTTACTCAATGGAATAGTAAATTGTAAGCACATTGTAGCTAGTTTATTGTGATTAAGTTTTAACTACACTTTTAGTACCACAGTTTTTTTTGGAACTCCAAAAATATACCAAATAAAAGCAATTATACATTATTCTATGAATTTCTGTTATTGAAATAAGCTCAATCATCAAATTAGGATGTTAATAGTGTTAATACAAATTTAATCAAAGTGACAAACTAAATAGTGATTCCTTGAAAGTTCCTTAAAGTTTTCACATTATCAATTACATCTTCGAAATTTAAAGAAATTATGTTTTTGTGTAACACTGGTCTGCAAATTAAAAAATAATTTTCGGAATTGAAACTTCAATAATTGAACTTTATGATTTTGTCGACGCTGAGTCTGAAAATGAAGCCAGCGTTCCTCCATCACGCATCACATTTTTGTTATACAACTTTGAGCTTAGGGGACTGTCTCCATAATGAAATTGCAACAAACTGTGAAATTTTCAACACGAACACCAAATTTTGACATCATACTTGGATTCTTCGATAAATTTTACCTTTGTTTATCAAACCGGGAAGTCATTCAGCGAAGTAGTTCAGGAATTATGTAGATGTAAAGTTTGGAACTCCTAATGTTATTATTATTATCTTTTTCAATAATCTTAAAACAAACTGCAATGTGGGTACTTTTATAAGCATAACTCATAAACTACTTGGCGAAATGAGCTGTAATTTTTGGATTTGCATATTTAAAGCTTCTAGAAATCGATTTCTGTAAAAATATTTTAGGTTACAATGCATACTTTTATTATTACTATTATTAATAAGTTATATATCTAGAAAAAGTGATGTAATAAAACATTTTAATTAAATTTCCCGTTTCAACATTAAAAAGGTTTTTTAAACACCGATTGACTTATCAGTGCTGAAAATAGTGTAATTTAGTGTAATCGTTGAGTATACTAAAAAATCATTTTTCATTCTAGTAAAGATACGTTGCAGTGATACCAAAATTGTAGTCCTGGTGGAGACTTCGAGACCTTTCCATGGAAGAATTTACAGCCTGGGCAGAAGCGAGACATGCAATGCGCACATTCATAACAGCCAGAATTTTCAGCTTGATCTTTCTCTAACTGGTCAAGACTGCAATACACAATCGATGGTAAGGCTATATATTATGTCAGTTGCGCTATATACTTATTTATAACATTTAATGTTTTACAAAAGTACATAGTATTTAGCACATATATATTATTTAATAATTTATAAAAAATACTAGCAAGGTGTACAGCTTTGCGCACGTAGGAATAGATCACGGTTGTTCAAAACATTGTTAAAATGCACTTTGCGTGCTCATTAATAAGAAGGGAAAATTACTTTTGTAATACGACTAATTAAAATATAAAATGTTCGTTTCATCCCATTTGTAGCATTCCCATTGCAAAAAATAGATAAAATGTTGTCTATTTGTGAATTCTGTCAACCATCTATCCTAGAGTGCAACAATTTTGGAAATTGTTCGGTAATTCCAGAGTAATCGTGATTTTAGCTTATTTCACCCTTTTAAATTTAATTTTTTTTTAAATTGTTCTTCGCGAGCATTTACGTCTTAAACGTAACCATCATTTTAAATTTCTATCCCTATACTTTCAAAGAAATCGTAATTTTAGAACATTTTTCCGTTCTTGCATATGTTTGGATGCAGGGATGCGGAGATTTTTTTTTTTAGTCCATGTTTAAGTAGAGATAGACCCCCTTTATAAATTCTGAAAGAATTTTTGAAATCTATTCGGTACAGTTTCAACCTCCCCTATGCGAAGGCTGAGGGGAGATTACCTCCAACTCTTCACCCTGTGACCAGACTCTGATTGCCCCTCAGAATAATTGTGATTTTAGAACATTTTCTACTGATTTCCTTCTTTTAAATTTCGAATTTTTGAAAGGCCATTCTGTGCGAACATTTATCTCTTCATAGTAACCACCATGTCAAATTTAAAGTTTCTTGTCCTAACAATTTTTAAGAAATAGTAATTTTAGAACGTTCTTCTCTCTTGCTCCCCCTGGGAGGCAGAGATCTCGAGATAAAAAGTAAACTAATGTTGCTCATTTCACCCTTTTCTTTTAAAAAGTTAGTTGAACTGAAGACTACTAATTTAGCGAATTTTACTTCAAAGAGGTGTGTAATTTTTTCCCCTATTAAAACTAAGAATTTTTTTTTGTGTGGGGAGCGGGGGGGGGTTAGGTTTTGTATTAAAAAAAACATTTCTTCTCGTATCTGTTTAGCTAATTCAAAGATACAAAATTTAATGTTTTAAAAAGATCAGACCTCATTGAAGAGATTATCTAGTGTGTGATAATAATGGAGTTAAATCAATGTATTTTCCCGGACACAAATCAAAATATCAGATTTCAGGATTTACCAAACTTCGGACACTAATCTGCAGATAGGTAATAATGTCAATCAAAATATTACCTGCCTGGAGAACCGTACTAGCGTATACAGAGCTGTGGAGGAAGGAAGGTATACCTTCCTATCCGTATACCTTCTGGATTGATTTAAGAAACTTCGTATACCCCAGGCTTCTCAAATAAAGCAATAGCATATGCTCTCTAGCGTCTATACCTATAACGTATACCCTTTTTATTTCTTTTTAACGATTACAGCACTGAACATATATCAAGAAATTGTCGAAATATCTGTCCCATAACTCGATTTTTGACATCGAACAAATAATCACATCATATATAAATGCTCGGACGAGATAAATTGTAAAACAGGCAGGTTTAAATAATATTAACATTTGTGTTTTGACAGTGAGGCATTAATATCCATAAACCGACCAGGTTCGCCATTTCGTCAGGAGGGAAATAAAAAATGAAATTGCATAATGTGCATAGTATTTCATATTGAAACTTGTGTATCACAATGACACAATCAGTATTCACATTGTAACTATAGTATAATGGTAAACGATTATACCATAATGACATGGTAGTCAAAGTTCAATATTCAGAATTTGAGCATCCTATCTAAAGTAGGTTGAAAAAACAGTAGTTGAAGCCGTTTTTTCCTTAATAGTTAGTTATATTTTATGTAAAGACTGTTGCACTCAGATGAAATCTATTACAATTAAACATCTGTTAGTATCCGTCGCTTAATGGTCACTTTTCTTATTGAATCCATTTTTGCATCATAAAGTAGTCCAATAAGAATTATAAGACCATTAATAAATATTCTTTTCCAGGGGTTGACTCCAATTGACGAGTCTCATTCATATTCATAGTTATAGTATTCTATATTTGAAGAAAAAAAAATAAACATATACTAAGACATTTCCGCACAGAGTTTATAGAAGATTTTTTCCTTATTAGCTACAGCAGGTTTTTATGTTCAATTATACGTAAAAGAATCAATCAGTCAAGAAAGAATGCATTTATTTTTTTTTTTTTTGGAGAATTGGTTAAACAAGTTTTCTAGATCTTGTGGCATAAGATAGGCATAGATTTTTGTAATTTTTTAGAGTAACTCAATTAGTGGAAAACAATAATCGCTTTGTTTATTAAGGAAGTAAGTACTGACTACGAATACGTGATTATGTGTTTTATCAGAAAAAGCCACCGTTTCAACTGATGCAACTGAATCAGTGATTTCGAAAACTACGTAAATCTCAGATTTAATTTTTTTTTTTTTCGGAATCAATAAAAACTGTGCTATACACAAATCTAAACTACTATTGTAAAGAAAACTAGTCGTTGGGGGCCACCGTAATACTTACCCATCATGGATATGCATAATGTAAAATATTAAAATAAAAATGTGTAAACTACTTATAAAATGCATTGCAATTCAAATAAAATCGTGGATTGATGACGTCATAAACTTTAAAGGCTCGGTGACTGAATTGCTTGAAAGAGGTTTTTCCTTATAACTCCAAAAATAATAGTCCTATTAACTAGCGGTTTATTGCATCTGATTAAGCGTCAAATTTCCAATTAAAATATATCTTTGAAGTGAAATTTGAATGAAATACAGGGTCATGAAAAATCGAAGAGTGTGGTAAAAAGGATTCCAAATATCTCGGCAACTCATTATCCGATCGACTTCATGCTTTATGCAAAATTTATGTTTTTTTATTGTCTTTTATGTTCATTTCTTAAAATAAACAATTTCGAAAATTTTTATATACCTTTTATCAGAACGAATATTTCGAGAGTCCAAAAAAATTGTTCCGGTTAATCGAGGTTATTGAAATGAAATAGGCTTCTTCCCATTATTACATACTAAGTACATACCAAATTGCAAGTCTCTATCTCAATTTTTTCGGGAGATAGAGCGTTTACAGACACACAGACGGACGGCAAATTTTTTTTTTCTAAAAATATGTTTTTCGGAATCTCCAGTGTCTGAAACGTGTATATCCGTCAAAATTTTTTTTTCGATTTTCAAAACGATTACAAGACTTACCTTATACTACGTATGATGGGTAAGTAAAAGCGTTTATCTGTTTGTAGGGGTAATCTCTAAATTTAATTAATAATCAACTACCGAACCGATTTCAAAAGTAATGGTGGCAAAATAATGGTGATCGTCTCTGCCCCAACATCTATATATATATTTCTCTTACGTAGCGCAAAAATAAGGCTAAATTTATAGCTCTGTGTGTGGCAACAACTGTTGTAACATAAAATTAATTTGCTTTATTACATTCCACCAATCAGAAACGTGATTTCAACACTGAAACTTGCGTCATATTTAAAAGAAAAATCTCCATGGTTTTCATAAAATTTAAACATATTAAAATGATTCCGTTTAACTATGCGCTAATCGAGATTATTTATGGAGAAATAATATTAAGTAATCCATGTAAATAGAATAACAGTAAATAATCTACCATAGTCAGTAATATGTAAAGCGAAATATTTCCGATGATGAAAATGACGGCATTCGAAAATTAATAGATGTTTTTTCATTACATGAATATATTTTACTATACTTCAAGTTCCCCTCTCTAATGTTAAACCTATCGACGAGTGATGCATTCGTATTTTTCGAATATCTCCTTAGGAAATTAATATTTTTAACTTCTTTTTTCTGGTGTATTGTTTTTAAAGGATGTTTTCTTTATTTTTAGCTATCAAAATAGTTTTAAAATATACGCTTGATTTTATTTGAAGTGTTAAAATCTTACTCAATTCCGCTAAGATTTTAACCCATGAAATTTTAAATTAAATATATATTTAGAAATAATTTGACAACTAAGAAAAAAAGACACATTCTTTAAAAACAGTACACAGAAAACAGAAGTTAAAAATATTAATTTCTTAAGGAGATATTTTAAAAATACAAATGCATCACATGCCCATTGGTTTTACATTAGCCAGATGAACTTGATATTTTACTGATGAAGAAACTTAACAGTATGTTGTAATGCATATATGAATCACATATATCAATGCGTTGTAATGCATATATGAATCACGTTGGCCTAAAAGATTCATTTAAGTGACGCGACTCGTTTAAATGACGACACATCACGACAAAATGTCGTGATTTGCATTTCATTTTCAGCCATTTGATTCAAGGAAGAGATGAATTGAAATCAACTACACTCTCAAAATAAATTTCGTCAAAAACCGTAAAAATTACAGACAGCAAGTTGCCGGAACACCCCTGTGATTCGAAGAGATTTTTCTGTTATTTGAAGAAATTTCTGTCTTGTGACTGGATAATTTCAGGAAAATTTGACCTTCGTTTATTGAATTTTCCGTGTTTTGAAGGAAAAAATCATACGTAAAAATTCCGTTTCTAATACGGAAAAGTAACATGCAGCACAGTTGCCGGAAAATCCATGTGGTTTGAAGAAAGATTGGGGAATTTCAGGCATATTTTATGTTAGATTGGTGAGTTTTCCGTATTTTTCGGGAAACGAAGCAAATTAAAGCGGAAATTTTTGTGTTTTAACGAAAAAAGGCAACGGAAAAATTTGTTCAAGCGGACTTTTTTGAGAGTGTATGATATGTGTACATTGTACAAGCAGCATTTACTGTTCCTCATACTTAGTCTTTCCAGATACAATGTCTCAAAAAGCAGGACAGGAAGACAGAAAAAGCGGGACAGCGGCTTCTACATCGGGACATAAAAATAATGTAATCCTTTGAAAACGGAACCTGTCTATCGCGGAATCCTGTATTAAATGTAAAAAATGTTTCCTACGGAAAGAGTATCATGCAACTATACCTGCAAAGACGGATACCGCTCTAAGATGGAATCGTTCTCCGGTCAAAAGGGGTTCCGTCTTAGTAGGTTTTACTGTATTAAATAAACACAATAACTTTACAAAGTAAAATCTGTGAAATCGGAATCGCTGAGAATTGAAACAAAATTCCGTTTTCGAGAGGTTTCCGATTGCTCATTTTTAATTGTATAGTATTGCTTCTGTTAAAAACATATGTATATATATATATATATATTACGTTTAACACAGGATTCCATTATAAAGAGGTTCCGTTTTCACAGGTTTTACTGAACAAAGTACAATAAAAACTGTAAGAAATAACCAGTACCATGAAAATACTCCCTTTTAGACAGGTTTCTTTCTAAGCAAGTAGATTTGTGCGTCATTTTTCTCTAACGGAATCATAAAAGTTTACCGTTATAGATATGTTTTGTTTTCACAGGTTTTACTACTTTAAGTTTCACTCGATTCAGGCTAACGAACAGATACTAAAAGAAATTGAAAATAATGTGTGCCTCTTGAAAAAGCGGGACTTTTAGTATCCCACGAAGCGGTTGCGCGGGATTGGTCTTGGAACCCATGAAAATCGGGACTTCCCGAATAAATCAGAACACCAGGCAACACTACTCATAGTGTATCACATTTAAATATTGTCTGCTTTTTTTTTTTTTTTTGTATCTTTCATACATATAAAATACAAGTGCTATCAAATGACAAAAAAAGGGAGTAGAAATAGATTTGTGGCATGACAAAGCAATTTTCTAGTTGGGCTTCTAAGCTTAAACAAGGACAATATTTTTGGGTCTGTATTAATTGTTTCCTCTTTTTATTTTAATGGTGAGTTTTGTCTATTTTTATTATTTGTTTTATTTTATTTTTTTAATTGCATCATTGTTTTTTTTTTTTTTTTTTTTTTTTTTTTTTTTTGTGGGGGGTTCTTTTTTTCGATATGTTATAAGGAGCTTAATATTGTCATTTTTAGGCTTAATGCCAACAATATTTGCTGAAATAACATATCTTTACTGTGAATTATTCTTATGAAGCTCTTCTCAAGATTCCATGAGATATTCATAGTATTCTATATTTGCATATTCATTTTGTGGTATCTTCTCCTTTTATTTTTCACATGTGATTCCATTTTAACTATATGTATATATATATATATGTGTGTGTGTGTGTGTGTGTGTGTGTGTGTAAGTGTGTGTGTGTGATATGGAAATCTTTAAATAATCTACATCTGATTAAGGAGTTTTTATTATAAACATGTGTTTCTTTACAGGCTGGAGTTTATACAAATACTATAGTCTTACAACATCATAATGTGGTTCTAACAAAAGCCGACAAAATGTACAATGTCCGATGTACTTACGAAACTACATCTAGGAACGTATCGTTTGGCATGATTCCTGTAAGGTAATATATATATTTTTTAATTGTATATCATTAACATGTAGCACAACCTCCCCCCCCCCTCCCACACACACACACAGACACCCAAAAAAGTGGCACTTAAATTAGGGATGAGACGAATAGTGATTTAGCCGAATAGACGAATACCAAATTTCTTCCAAAAATTTTGAGCGGAATACCAACTTTCTTTTCCAAACTATAAAATTGATTATATATATGATTATATTGATTATATATATATATATATGATTTGTTGGTATATCGTATCGTAATTGTAATCGTAGCATTACATCTTAAATTTTATTGGATGATACTTTTGTGTAAGCTTTCTTGCACGTCCGGGAAACATGACTGCAGAATCCCAGACGAATTTATAAATATAAGTGATGTTCAATTTTCTGTTAGTTACTATGTTTTTGTCATTGTGTAATGTTCTTTTGTAACTCAATATATATATTCGATCCAAGGCCTCGCCTGTTTATTTGCTTTATTATTTCATCAGCAGAGCGTGGTTTAATTCGCAGACAGAGTGACGCTAGTCCCTTTTCATATTTATTGCTGTGGTTTTGAGAGAGAAAATTTATTTTTCTTTTGTTTCTGTTTTTTTTTAACCCAGCGATGGAAAGTGAAAAAGAATTATACGGAGTTGCTCTTTTTGACGGCGACGGTAGGAATTTTTCTGTTTGGAAAAGGCGTGTTAAAGCCATATTGACGGCGAAAGATTTGGATAAATTTTTAGACAATGAAGTGACAACTGAAACTGCCGAAGTTGTAAAATCGAAAAAGGCTTATGCTTTATTATTATCGCTTTTAAGCGATGGGGTTCTTGCGTCATTGCAAGAAGAAAATACTGCGCATAAGATATGGAATAAATTAGAACGAACATATGATACCAAGCGTGCAGTTAATCAAATTTTAATTAGAAAGAGGTTAGCAACTATTAAAAAGGATCGTGTTGTATCTATGAGAAGTCACATTGATGAAATAAATAAATTAATTTCGGAACTTAAAATTTCCGGTGCTGAAGTAAGTGAAACCGATACTATTGTTTATATTCTGATGTCGTTGCCTCAAGAATTTGAAAATGTTAAAACTGCGTTAGAAAATCAACCGAATACTGTTTTGACTCTAGATTTTGTCACACAACGGCTGTTAGATGTTGAAGCACTTCTGCTCGACTCAAAGAAAGAAAAAGTGCAGTCCAAAACTGCTCATGATAATACCGCGTTTGTATCAACTCGCAAAGAATATGTGTGCAAAAACTGTAATTCAAAGGGGCACATAGCTAAATATTGTAGAAAGAAACTTACTTGTTTCAAATGTGGACTTCCTGGCCATTTTAAACGAAACTGTAAAGCTGTTAAAAATTCAAATGAGGAAAAATTTGCTTCTTCAGCGGTATCTTTTGTTGCGGGGAACGTTAAAAAGAATGAATTTATAGTGGATTCTGGAGCGACTTCCCATATGTGCTCTAATGAGAAATATTTCACGTCTTTACAGCCATCTTCAGGAACTATTAAGTGTGCGTCGAAAACAACGAATCTTGAAATTAAAGGTGTTGGAAATATTATTGGAAAATTATCAAACGGAATGGAAATTACACTAAATAATGTTCTTTACGTACCAGATTTAAGTGGACAGTTGATTTCCGTTAGAAAAATCGAAAACGCAAATTATGCAGTTATTTTCAAGAATGAAAAGGTGTTCATAGAAAAAGGAAGAAATCGTTTTTGTTTTGGTGAACGTGATTCAAATGGATAATATGTTAGTTATTTTGTTCCAAATTATGAAACTGTTCTCACATCAAAAGAAAATGATTCCGAAATTTGGCATCGCAGAATGGGTCATCCAAGCGACAAAGTGCTGAAGGAAATGAAACTTCCGACACCCCTTTCATTTTGTGATGTTTGCGTTCGAGCAAAACAGAGTGCAACACCAATGGGAAGAGGACCTAGGAAAAGAGAAAGTACTCCAATGACTGCTATTCATTCTGACATATGTGGCCCTATTGTTCCGAAAACTTTTTCTGGTGAATGCTATTTTATGACTATCATAGATGATTTTTCACGATTTACTGAAGGTCGATTATTGAAGCATAAAAGTGAAGCTTCAGAAGAATTGAAAATTTTCTTAAAAACTAATCCTACAGTAAAGAAAATCAGATGTGATAACGGAAAAGAATATTTAAGCAATGATTTAGTGAATTTTACTCGAGATCTTGGTATAGTGATTGATCCCGCTCCTCCATACACTCCAGCTTTGAATGGAGTTGCTGAAAGATGCAATAGATCGCTCTTGGATATAGGAAGGATTTTAATTGCTGAATCACATTTACCTAAGACTTTTTGGGGTCAAGCTATTCTTACAGCAGCTTACTTGAAAAATCGAATGCCAAGCAGCTCCAATGAGAACTTAACGCCGTATTTCTTAAAATTTGGAGAAGATCCCGAGTTGAAGCACATACGTGTTTTTGGATGCAGTGCCTACATGTTAATTCCTTCCGTTCATCGTAAAAAGCTTGATGATAGGTCTAAACATATGATCTTCATAGGTTATTCTTCAATGGGATATCGATTGCTAGATCCTGAGACGAAACGCATAACTATTTCAAGAAATGTCAAATTTGATGAAAAGAAGAAGCATACCATAAACTCAAAACAACACATAGTGGAAAATTCAGAATTGACTGATTGTGAAATTAACCCAGATGCTCAAGAAAGAACTAGTGAAGAATCAGAGGATTCTGAAGAGAAAGAAGATAAAATGAGAAAATCCGAGAGATCAAGAAAACAACCTATTCGGTATCCAGCTTCTGAGGTGTATGAAGCATTACTTTGCCAACAAGAAACTTTATCTTTTGATGAGATCAGATTTCTCCCTGTTGATGAACAACGTTTATGGAAGGAAGCTATGGATGAAGAGATAGAAAGCATGAAAATCAACGACGTCTGGGATCTCGAAAAATTACTACTTGACAAACGAGCTATTTCCTGCAAATGGGTGTATACCATCAAAAGAGATGGACGTTATAAGGCTCGCCTTGTAGCCCGTGGATTTATGCAAAAAGAAGGACTAGACTATAGTGAAACTTTCGCCCCTGTAATAAGTATGCCAGCTTTACATTTAGTGCTTTTTGTGATTTTAAATGAAGACTTACATGCATTTGTTTTGGATGTAAAAACAGCTTTCCTGAATGGTAAGTTAAATGAACATGTTTTTATGGATCAGCCGCAAGGCTATGATGACGAAAGTGGGTTAAAATGTAAACTCAAACGAGTTTATATGGCCTGAAACAGGCTCCACGACAATGGTTTGAAAGGTTTCTTGAATTTGTTTCAAAATTAAAATTTAAATCGCTTGATAATGAACCTTGTATTTTTATTCGTTATAGTAATGGTCATAAAATAATTATTGCTCTGTATGTTGATGATATGCTTATAGCAGGTTCAGTTTTAAATGAAACTAATGTAGTTATTTCTTTACTCTCTAAAGAGTTTCATATGTCAAAATCAGAATGTGTTTCAGAATTTTTGGGTAATCAAATGAAATTTAAATCTGATAGTTTAATAATGGATCAAGAGTCTTATATAATTAAATTGTTAAGTAAATTTAATATGCTAGAATGTAAACCTAGTGATATTCCTATTTCTCCTAAATCCACTCCATCTGATTTCAAAAATGGAAAACCATTTAATGGTCCATACCGTGAACTTGTAGGTTGTTTATTGTATTTAGCATATATTTCACGACCTGATATTTTATATAGTGTTAATTGTTTGAGTCAAATGCAGGAAAATCCTACTGAAGTTGCATGGATTGCACTAAAGAAAATCTTAAGATATTTGAAAGGAACTTTGTCCTTAAAACTTGTGTATAAAAAGCAAAAATCTGATCCTAAATTATCTATGTATGTTGATTCTGATTAGGGTGCAAACACAAATGATAGAAAATCAGTATCAGGTTACATTTTAATGTTTTGTAACATGCCTGTTCTCTGGTGTTGTAATAAACAAAAATCAGTTGCATTATCGTCAACTGAAGCTGAAGTTATTGCTTTAACTAAAAGTTTGCAAGACCTGTTGTGGTTCAAAAATATTGCTTGTGAAATTGTAAGTATTAAGGATTTAGTTATTTTAGAGGATAATCAGTCTTGCATAAAATGTATCAGTAATGAAAGTAGTTATGGTAGAATGAAACATATAGATATAAAACTAAAATTTGTTCGTAATGTTCTAAAAGAAAATAATATCAAAATTCAATATATTCCTACAAATATGCAAATTGCTGATATGTTTACAAAGGCATTGCCTAGAGTTAAATTTTATGAATTGTTGGTTCTTTGCTGTTTGTATAAGTAATGTTTTAACTCTGTCATATTTTTAATGTTTGTTTATTGTAATTTTTCATTCTGTGTTTTTCTAATGTAATGCTAGATTATTGGCGGGTGTTAGTATATCGTATCGTAATTGTAATCGTAGCATTACATCTTAAATTTTATTGGATGATACTTTTGTGTAAGCTTTCTTGTACGTCCGGGAAACATGACTGCAGAATCCCAGACGAATTTATAAATATAAGTGATGTTCAATTTTCTGTTAGTTACTATGTTTTTGTCATTGTGTAATGTTCTTTTGTAACTCAATATATATATTCGATCGCCTGTTTATTTGCTTTATTATTTATATATATATATATATATATATATATATATATATATTAATTTTAAAATGGAAAAAAATTAAACACAAATTGATTTTTTATTATTTATGTATTAAAAATGTTTAATAGTTTGATCCGTTTCTTGTAATATTTCAAACATTTTGAAGCTAATAATAAAACAAACTTTTACTACATCTAAATTATAATAGCATAATTTTATTTACAGGAAAGTAATCCATGAACATTTTATCTGAAATAGGAACTCATTAGTCCCTACCATAGCTAACTGCACTTTTTAATTTCATTTTTTTATTTCGAAAATTTATTTTAGCACAAAAGAGTAACACATTGGATTTTATCCTTTTATTCTCAGATATATCAAATTGATTTTCTGTAAGTCAGAATGTTAAGTTATTTCCATTAAAATTTACTTCATTTTTACAATCCAATGATACTTTTATCCATTCTTGCATTCAAAATCAACTATAATACTTGTTCTCTGTCATAATTCACAGTGAGATATTTCCTGAAATAACCTTTAGTCAAGTAAATTTTATTGAGAGGAGTTTGTGTTCATAGTGATCAAGAAATTTGTGAGAATGAGTCTTTGTTCTGAAATCAGTTTCCAATCTTAAATTACAAATTAAATTACACCAAGAGGCATGGTTAAAGTAGAAAATATATGTTTAACAAAACCTTTGGCAATTGAACCCGCATATACAATATACAACAACACAAAGTTCTATAGCTTACTCAACATGCATTAAAAGCATACACAGAAACTGATAACAACAGTATGAATGGAGGATATAAATCTACCCTATATATATAAAATCCTAATGAAACGAATTTGTGAAACGAATTTGTGAAACGATTTTATGAAACGAATTCATGAAACGATTTTATGAAACGACTGATTAAACGACTGATTATGTTTCAGGGCTATTTTTAATAAAATATTAAACGCTTGATGGTGAAATTAATGCCAATTGTTCATAAAAATCCGCGGATGTCAAAACTGGTAATAGAATTTTGAAATTGGAATTAGTTTTCGAGATATTAATTTTTTTCTAATTTTAATGACATTTCTGTAATGATGGCAACTAATTACTCAGTTTTTTTGTGACAAAAAAGGGGAAAAAATTGAAAAGGATCCCGATAGGGATTATTGATTTCTTTTTATTCGTCATTTTCAAATTGAAATTGAATTTATCTTTTATTTCAATCGATAATGAAGACAAGTATAGATAATGGAGACAAGATTGTGATTAAATTATGTTTTTCAGGAAAATTTGAACAAAAAAAATCACATTTCTATCGTCAGGATTCAATCGTCTGTCAGCATTTAATTTAATTTATAAACTGAAAATATTTTGAATAAATTCGTCCAAATGACGTCATTTAGGTAAACGCAAAAGAAAGGGAGGAAAAGGAATTAATAGTAATTATTATTTATTGATATCATTTTGGTATTTTTTTGTAAAATTTAATTAAACGAATTTATAAAATCATTAATTCGGATATTTGAAACTAATATATAAAATAATGATTGCCCAACTGAACGGAAGAATAAAATATCCTGCTTGGTTTTTTCCGCCAAACTTTTTAAACAAGAACGAAAAATCATGCGTCAAGCATAGATTATGTAACACTTTCCAACGCTTCCAAAATAATTTTACGAATCATACTCTTTTATAAGCTAAAAGATAACATCTAAGTAATCCGAATACTTTATTCAGCCCTGTATAGGATCTATAGATTTGTATATATACTACATAGGATGCTAAATTTTAGTTCAGTTAGGAAACACGTAGCACAGTTTAAAATTCTCCGTCTGGAGTTAAATAATACGGAAATGTGTTCCCGAACTTTTGTACTTCCCTGTATAGGATCTACAGAATTTATACACACCACGTAATATACAAAAAGCGATTTAAAATTAAAATCGCATTCAGTAACTTAAAACGCACTTCCAGGAATTATTGTTAACATACAGTAGAGAATTCTTTTGTGTGTCCCTGTAAATGAACGATGACTGCTATACACACAATATTCTGTAGTAAGTCTCTTGTAATGAACCTTATATAAATTTCAATGCGTTTAAAATAGTGAAACATTATTTAAATAAACCGCAGACGATTTTTGTCCATAGACGTAATGTAACGGAATTCTTTTGACTGTCCCTGTAAAGTAAGTATAAGTGCTATGCACACCCTATTCCATATTAAGCTTCTTCTAATGCACCTTAGTGATATATATAAATTTCAATGCGTTTAAAGTATTGAAACATTATTTAAATAAACCGCAAATGATTTTTCCCCATAGACCGCAATGTAACGGAATTCTTTTGAGTGTCCCTGTAAAAAAACTATAAGTGCTACACACTTCCGTTGAAATAGGGAACATGCTATAGATAACGATTATAACATATAAAATTTGCAGGGCAATCCGAGCATATTTACGGGAGTTAGAGCACGGACAGACGGCAGACGGCAGACGGCCAGACGGCCAGACGGCCAGACGGCCAGACGGCAGACGGCCAGACAAACCGAAGTCATAAACACTTTTCAACTAGGTTGGAAAGTGTTAAAAAGCGTCAAGACCCCTATAATAGAAAAGCAGCAAAAGTTCATTGGGTTTGTTTTCATAACTTTTGGCAACAAATCTATGTATATTAACGAATCTATCCCTTTTTGAAGCTCGAATTACTCCAAACCTAAAAGCAAAGGATCCTATACTGGAAAATTACTCAATTTTCTTATGGACAATATTCAAGTGACATAACATGGTGTAAAATTATCGCGGATGGCAAATTTGTTTAAATATCTCATCAATTGATGCCGAATAAATGCAGGCATGCATGCACAAAATATTTAATTAATTTTGTATGATAAATAATTATTATAAAATTCGTATATACAAATTAATTAAAAAAAATAATTTACATATTTAAAATAACATGAAAATATGCATGATGGTGCACTAAAATAGAAAGAAAATTAAAACCTGTTACTGAAAATGTCTATAACATAGTACTTTTCAATACCGTGGTTCTTAATGTTATTCACAAGCAGATGGAATTTTTCTCATCCTTAAACGCAAAGGAAGAATAGAATACACATCGTTGTTATAGAAGTCCGAGAGGTAGCCACAATTTAAACCTAACCATTTTATACAAGCTGGTTTTCAAGTTGTAATTGATTTTACTTATCAATCCCGAAAACAGTCGTCAGTTGTCGCAACAGCTGTGTATGAGGCCATGATAATCAAAAAATGCCCCATTAAAACATTAAAAGCATGGCAACCCAATTACAGATTTACCAATATTTTTAAAATAAAGCACGCTGTCATGTTTTTAGAGGCCTCGAAGTCTGAGCGGGGGTTGGCGAGCGTAGCTTGCAGGGGGTAGGCCCCCTAGTATATATATTTAATATTAAATTGTAATTTGACTCTGCTATTTGGTATTGTGATTTCATTGTGTGTGGTCAGTTTCTTATGCTTCAATGGTTTAATTTTACAATAAGTTATATATATATATAACCATAAATGAAACATTACCATATATACACATATATATATGTTATATAAAAAAATATTTATTTCGTATCCTTCCATTTTATTCGCATTAATCTTTTAAATTAATCTAACTTCTGACATAGTCAGTATTTCCTTAATTTTTAATAATATTTATTCCTATTTAAAGTCCTTTTAAAAGTAAATATCCGTATGTTAATAATTATCTTATTCTAAATCTTAATCTAAAATTTTAAGTACATTCGTAGCTTTTATCAGCTCCCCAATCTATAAAATTCCGAGACGCGTTCTCATTTCGAATGTTTTTTAAAAGCCATTTTCTTATTATTATTATTATTATTATTATTGCTCTGATTTTTTCGCGCGCTTGGGATTTTAACTTCAAAATTGATCCGCGCCCAAGTAAGGAATTCTTTACTGTCTTAGCTCCTCCCTCTAGCCTCATTCGCTGGTCCGTAGGTCGCCTCTCACTCATTGGGTTGTGCGCTCGTGACGTAAATTTCTATATGTCTCCGCGGAGAGAACAAAACTCGTCCGCATCGGTCGGAGAATGAGATTTTCGACGTATCTGAAAGTGTAAACAAATATGTATCTGGTGTTTTATTATCGTAGAATATTCATTTCGGCCATTAAACACCTTTAAATCAATGGAGTACCAAGGTGAAGCCCGAGGGCTATATGTTTTAACATGTGGGAATTATCGTTGCATCGCTCGTATTCTAAATAAACTATTTGTCTGAAATTTGGCGAGCATTTACTGGAGAAGCTCTTGTGGACTCATTTCATTGCCTCTACTTCGCCATGATCGTAAATATCAACTGCAATATGTTAGTTCTTTAACAGACTACCCTTTTCTCATGGAATAATATTTCTCGTAATGTCTCCTCTTCGTCAAAATGCCACACACGCACACACACACATATATATATATATATATATATATATATACATAATGGTAGTATCCGAATAACTGTACATTTTGTGCAATTAAGAATGAAAATGACTTTATGAATGCGTCAGAAAGTAGACATTTTGGATTAGGGAACAAAATTGTAAAAAAACGAAAAAAAAATTATCCTGAAATTATTCGGTACTAGAGATCATTTCGGGCTCTCTTTTAGGAGCCCGAGCCCGATGATTTTAAATCCGAGCCCGCCCGAGACCGAAACATTTTGTGTCATCAGAGCCCAAGCCCGCCCCAGCCCGATACTGAAAAAAATTGCATAATATTTAAAAATTGTTTTAAAAGTAATATCTCATTTTTTAAAAACTTCGTACGTGAAAATAAATGTTTATCCCGTGCACATAATTAATTTTATGGAAATTTACATTCAATCTTATCAAAAGAGAAGTTTGGCATCAAATATAAATATACTTCCTTAAAAGGATGTAAGTATTTTTCTCTCCCAACAAGCAAATCTGATGGCCAAATTAACGAAATGCGTTTTATGAATAAATGCATGCAATTTGCAGAAATTACTTTTTCTATGCCGAAGAATCTAATAACGTTTTCTATTTCTTATAAAAGGTGTATATCGTAACTTATAATTGATTCCTTAATTAAAACAACATTTCGTTTTCCTGAAAATCAGCTTAAATTAAAAATTTGACACCGTTATCTGAAAAATCCGGTGCTTTTATAGGAAAATTTGGAAACACTCTTCAATTGCTTTCTATCGGAATAACAATACATGACAATTATATCTACTTACAAATGAAAGTTTCTTCGTAAATGTGCAGACCAGAGCTTTAGCATGAGCAGTGTTCATGTTTAAAAATAGAATCACTGATTAATCACTAACATTATTTTCATACGAAGAGCAAGTATGACTCGCACACAACTAAAAATTTGCAAACCTAAAGTAATGCTCATTGACTAAAAACAAAAAAATATATATTCATCTCGCATGAGATCTCTAAAAAAATAAAATAAAATAAACGTTCCAATTAAAAAATATCCTACTGTCTCCATAGAAAATCTAGCAACAAATATTATTCGTGCCACTTCGTATTGGCGCCATATCACCCAGTCACCAGTCGCGTCGCAAATATCGCGAATTTTCCTTTAACGTAACATTCTAATACTAGAAAAGAAAAATTAGACTTCTTTTTCCTCTTCTATTCATTCTGATGAAAATAACATTAAAATTACTGGAAATAGAATATGTAATTTTTTAAGGGAAAAGTTATTTTTATTTTTTCTATATGAGAATAAATAAAATTGTCAGTTTCAGAAAGAATGAGCCCGAGCCCGCCCGGCTTGAAGGCTGATATAAAAATCAAGCCCGAGCCCGTGTCGGGGCCGGGCTTTCGGGCTCGGGCTGAGCCCGTCTGATCTCTATTCGGTACACAGCAGTGTTTAAAAGCAGATTATACACAAGGCGAGTCTTTAAAAAAAAAAAAAAAAAAAAAAAAAAAAAGTATTTTTCCCCATTCAACAGCGAGAAACTTTCTGACACATTTACAAACTCATTTTTAAACTTAAAAGCATGAAATTAAAAGAGAGATGTGACATGGAATCCAATAGCGTTTTTTAATTTCAATAAATGTATTACATCTTGAGTTATAAGTGATTCATGTATCATGGCGACCTTTCTCGGACTAAAGCGTCTGGAAATTCAGTTCAGAACACCAATTTTGCCATTATTTTTGGAAAAATTCTTTGCATTTTTCGAAAAATGGAATACGACAATTGATTACATAGGAATTAAAAATAGCCCTCACAATTACTATACACTGCCATTGATGCTATTGCGGAGGATACGGCACAGATATTTTCAAGTGTATGTCAGTTACTAAACATCTTATGTGTGCTTCCAGTCTCAACTGCAACTGAAAAAGAAGCTTCTCAACATTGCGATCGCTAAAACCATATTTAAGAAATACAATTAGTGCAGAAAGATTGATTTGCCTAACGGTTCTACACTATATGGCCAATGGTGACCGGTCACGTGGGATTGTGGACATTTTGTTAAATATCTAGAAACATACCTGAAGAATTATCCTGAAACTTCAGGCGTATAAACAGCATAGTAGACGTCATATATTTCCGCGAAGATTTTTTTTCCTTAAACCCCATAGGACACCTTCAACGAATTGAAGAAAAACGAATATATTTTAAATAACCCTGCCAAAACTAATGTCGCAAAAGCGTTGAAACTTTAACACATGATTAGGAGGCCTCTTGTAATAAACTGTGTTCATTTTTATGAGGATAGAACATATTCTCGGGGAGACATTGAGGTTTTTATAAAAACAATCCCAAATTTCACCAAATGTTTTGCTTGCTTATAATTTGCAGAGTTCTTAATATAAAAGAATGTTCTTTTCAGGAATCATGACAAACGACATTGTACATAATACCTTGCAATCAGAATAAAAAATAATAAATATTGGATGAAAAATGAGCAGGTTCACTAAATAATGTTTCACTGCGCATGTGCGAATGCAATCAAAATATAATGTACATAATGTATTAGCTAAATGTACAGAGCAACTTTTGTGAAAGTCTCAAAAACATAGCTTAAAAATTCTGAAAGTGATTGTCGATAGAATAAGCTCGAAATCCGTTGTTCCCAAAAGGAGACAAAAAGATGAGGGGGTGTATGCAAATATAGTATATGTTATAAAAAAAATTCCGAGTGGCGAGTAAATGGGTAAATTTGTAATATTTCTTTCACTGCATGATAGTTTAAAGCACTCAAACAGTACATACAATGAGTTAAATTTTGAAAAAGCATATATTTAGTGATAGTTTACAAATCTCTTACAAATATAAATGAACTAAACCACATGTACAATCTTTACATGAAAAAGAAAATGTTATGCTTACATTTGAAAGGAAATGTGCACTTTTACAATTGAAAAGGATACACCAGTATCAACTGGTCACTGTTGACGTGTTTCTATGGCGTTGACCCGCCTTTCGCTGTAATCACAGCATCGACCCTTCTAGACAGACTTTCTACGAGTGTGCGGTAGGTTGACTCCGGAATTGCCCTCCATTCTTCCTGCAATATGGCGAGGAGTTCGGTTTTGATGGTGGGGCATTGTGGTCGGGCCCTCAACCGTTGTTTCAACTCATACCAAAGATGTTCAATTGGATTTATATCAGGACTTTGTGTTGACCAATCGAGCTCTTGGACCTCCATGTCCCAAAACCACTGTTTTATAACGTGCGCTGTATATACACTGACATTATCATGCTGGAATACATACGGTCCATTGCCGAACATTTGCCAAAGGGTATTAAGCGCATAATTGTCTAGAATGTTTTCATAGCGTTCGGCATTTAGGGTTGCAGGCACTAAAACCAATGGACCGAGTCCAAACCATGTAAAGAAAGACCAAATCATGATTCCGCCGCCTTCAAATTTAACAGTGGGAACACTGCACTGCGGCAAATAGCGTTCATTTGGCATTCGCCAGGCCCACACACGTTCGTCGGAATGCCAGAACGTGAAGCGTGATTCATCACTCCACATTATGTTCTTCCACTGGTCAAGTGTCCAGCTGCGCAGCGTTGTACACCACTGTAATCGTCGGCGCGCGGTAATGGCTATGATTCTGGGCTTATGAACTGCAGCTCGGCCATGAAATCCCATGGCATACAGCTCTCGACGAATTGTCTGATTGCTTCTCTCACTTCCAGATGCCACTCGAAACTGCGCGGCCGTGCTGGCCAACGGCGTTTGCCGGTTGGATTTGACAACACGGCTGAGACATCACCGGTCCCTCTCCGATAATTTTCATCGCATCCCTCGTCGGGATTGTGGTTTCAGGGTTTTTCATCTTCTCCACTTAACCACAACATCACTAACTGTGGCCTGTGGGATCTGGCACTTGGAGAAAATTTGTTGATTTGAATGCCCGAAACGGTGGGCTCCAATGTTCATGCCCCTTTCGCCTTCGCTCAACTCGTGCCGTCCGCTCCTTTTTACTGCCACAGGTACTATAAACGTCTCACGAACAGTGACATTACTTTTATCAACATACGAACGTCGTTGATGATTTTAGGGCGATTCTACTTTCATTTCGGAGGATGTCCGTTTATTAGTGTCAATATAGCGTACACAATATTGCACATACACGATTTGCACGATTTTATTTATTTCGATACAGCCCCTCATCTTTTTGCTTCCTTTTGGGAACAACGGATTTCGAGCTTATTCTAGCGACGATCACTTTCAGAATTTTTAAGCTATGTTTTTGTGACTTTAACTGAAGTTGCTCTATACATTTAGCTAATACATTATGTACATTATATTTTGATTGCATTCGCGCGTGCGCAGTGAAACATTATTTAGTAAACCTGCTCATTTTTCATCCAATATTTATTATTTTTTATTCTGATTGCAGGGTATTGTGTACAATGTCATTTGCCATCGTTCCTGAAAAGAACATTCTTTTAATTAAGAACTCTGCAAATTATAAGCAAAACATTTGATGAAATTTGGGCTTGTTTTTATACAAAATTTAATTTCTCCACGAGTATACGTGCTATCCTCATAAAAATGAGCACAGTTTATTACAAGAAGCCTCCTAATCATGTGTTAAAGTTTCAACGCTTTTGCGACATTAGTTTTTACAGGATTATCCAAAAGATATTCCATTTTCTTCAATTAGTTGATGGTCTCCTATGAGGTTTCGGGAAAAAATCTTCGCGGAAATATGTGACGTTAAGTTGTTTACGTTAAATATGTTTATACGCCTGAAGTTTCAGGATATTTCCTCATGTCTGTTTCTAGATATTTAACAAAATGTCTACAATCGCAAGTGACCGGTCATCATTGGCCATATAGTGTATCCATCACTGCAATGTACAAATATTGGATGACATGAATTTAATTAATTTTTTAAAAACATCTAGAAGACTGAATTTACTATTGTAAAAAAGCATAGTAGGTATGTTTCATTTATAATTTTCTAAATATAAAATATTTAATTGAAAAGTAAGATATCTTTCATGTCACAGTAACGTTTTATTTATTGTTGCAATCAATATTGTATCTAAAAAAAAACATGCAAAAATCGAAAATCTGAAATTAAACAAAATGTGTGTTCGTTAAATATATTTTACTGTTATTGGACTATTTAAAATGAGCATTAATTAAAATAATTTTGTCTTTTTATCAGACTTTCAGACCAACAAACTTATAAGAGGTTTAATGGAATAAAATCAGTGACGGAAACCTACCGATAAAAAAGAAGAAAAATCATGAAAGATTCCACAAAAGATTAGACTTTTCTTTTGTGGAAAACGAACCCAGTAGTTCAAAGTTTCTTTGAACTATTTTTTGCTACAAAAGTTTCGATCGCTGGCCAAGCCTTATGGTGCAAACCGAACTATGATGCGTCAATTTTTTACTTGTTTAAGGAAATTTTTGAAATGTGAATGTGCTTATGAGACAGTTTGAGCTATTTTTAACACTTTCCAACATAGTTGAAAAGTATTTATGAATTCGGTTTGTTTGGCCATCTGTCTGTCTGTCTATACTCTAACTCGCGTAAAAATACTCGGATTGCCATGCAATTGATATACGTTAGCAACGGTTACTACGGCATGTTCGGTATTGAAAATGAAATGTGTGGCATTTATAGTTCGTTTGCAGGAACACTCAAAAGAATTCCGTCAGATTATGGTCTATGGGAAAAAATTGTTTGCTGTGTATATTAATGCTGTTACACTATTTCAAACATAATGGAACTGATATACATCACTGAGGTGCACTACAAGATGCTTACTATAAAAAAAGTGATGTGCATAGCATTCATCGTTCCTTTACAGGGACACACAAAATAATTCGGTTGCAGTCTATCACCAATAAGTGCTGGAAGTTTGTTTTAACTGTGGTACGCGTTTTTAAATTTAACTAATTTTTTGCATATTACTTGGTGTGTATAAATTCTATAGATCCTATACAAGGCTTCACAAAAGATCGCAAGTACATTTCCGTTTACTGGCGGAAATTGTTGAAAGGGAATTTTCAATTCTGTTATGCGTTTCCTAACTGAACTAAATTTTTGCATACTATGTAGTATATTATATACAAATCTATAAATAATATACGCAGCTGCACAAAGAAATTTAGACATTTTTCCGACTATAGATGATAATTGCAGAAATTGGGTTTTCAAATGTGCTATGCGTTTTGTAAATTGTTTATGTAAACATCCTGTTGCACCTTATTAAACGGTGAAATTTTGTTACGGTATTCTAAATGTGCTGGAAAGTGTTTCATAATCTACGCTTGACGCATGATTTTTTTTTCTTGTTTCCTTTTGCCACCGAAAATTCCAGTTTTTGAAAAGTCTTATAGTGTAAACTGCACTCCGACTCGAAAACTTGTTAAACTTTTTATGAATTTTCGAGATCTGAACTTATTTATAAGTCTCTTTTAATTTTTTTTTTTTTCACCACAAAATCCGATTTTTGACAAATTTTATGATGATTCCACATTTGTATCACAATTTGTCAATTTTTTATGATTTTTTTTAAATGTGAACTGATTTGTAGAACACAACTGTACACTGCAAAAAAAAAAAAAAAAAAAAAGTGCTGATTTTACAGTATAATACTGGCATGCGCGGCAGCGGATTACAGCTTATTTTACTGTTTATTACTGTTAATTTTACGGTATAATACTGGCAGCTGGGAAGCCAGTATTATACTGTAAAATCAGCATTCTTTTTGCAGTGTATATGGAGCAATACATATAATATATATGTCTTATAAGTAATTATAATTTAACTCTAATTTAACTATTTCTGTTACTCCTACAAACAGAGATCCTGCAACTGTAGAAATTACCGGTTCTCCAGAAGCTCCCCTGCCCAACATAGTGATCCTTGGACAAGACGGACGCGAAGCCAACACTGTGCGCATAGGAGACAGGCTGACCTTTCATATTGAAATTCCACACGACAGTAAGTATATCTACATCGGTCTGTTATTGGAATCTTCGCAGAAAAGAGAGTCCACTGTTCAGAAATTGAATTTAAAATAAATAAAACACTTATATCATCAATTTATCATTTGCATGTTCATCCAGAAGATTGTCTGTTTTCACTTGCTCTAAAACTATTGATTGACAATTACGTGATTTTCGGCTAGATTGGTTAGTTACACTGTAAAAAATGACCAAACTTTCTTATTTTATGAAAATATACTATAACTACGAACGAAAATATAATATAATCTTCTGAGTTATCCGAAATTCCGAATAGCGTGTTCCATTGTCTTTTGAATCCCCAGACACAAATACATTTTCAAAATTTAAAGAATTATTTATAAAAACAAATTATTTTTAGCCGCCCGTATTTTTCAGAAACGTTTCCGAAGGGTTTTTATAGTGTATTAATTGGTGTCCTCAGCCTGGAATACCTGTTTTTCGAATGCTATCAATTCTCAAGTAAACATTTTCATGCTAAAAAAAAATGTTTAACAGACAAACATGCAAAATTAACAGCGTTAACAATAACATTAAAATTAAGATTATTTCTTTACTCTTTCATGTATAAATTAACTTATGCGGCTGAAAACGTGTACTTGAAAATGGATGACATTCGAAAAACAGGTATTCCAGGCTGAGGACACTAATTAATACACTATAAAAACCTTTCGGAAACTTTTCTGAAAAATACGGGCAGCGAAAAATAATTTGTTTTTATAAATTATTCTTTAAATTTTGGAAATGTATTGGTTTCTGGGGATTCAAAATACAATGGAACATGCTATTCGGAATTTCGGATAACTCAGAAGAATATATTATATTTTCGTTCGTAGTTATAGTATATTTTCGTAAAATAAGAAACATAGGGCATTTTTTACAGTGTATAGTAGACACTTTTCAAAAAAAAAAAAAAAAAAAAAAAAAAAAGGAGGGAAATTTTTCTTGATCTAGCAAGAAGGTTTAAGAAAACATAATGTAATCTCTTCCTAATTACCCACAATTCCGAAAAGCGTTCCTGTTTCTTCAAAAATCTCAGAAACCAGTAGATTTCTGAGATTTAAAGAAACATTTCTGAAGCAAAAGTGTCCTTTTTGGCCGTAATTTTCGGAAATGTTACGAAGTAGTTTTTACAGTATATTAATCAGTTTTCTCAACCAATATCAACACAAAAGATCGGTCTTTCGGATGCTTAATTCTGAAGTAAGCATTTTCCTGTTCAACACCCAAAATTACGGGCAGCAAAAGTGACTTTTGTTTCAGAGCATTTCCTATCAATCCATGGAAGAGCAAACCCACGAAATGACTTCGTGAAAGTTAAGAAAAGTTTCCAAAAGGATTCATGATTGCTACTGGGTTTTGTTATGAAGATGACTTAAAGCTCAAAAAAGTATCAAGTAAAACTTGATTCTGTAAAATTGTCATTTTATATATCAATCTATTTTAAACAATCAATATCATACTCATTTTTGCATTATTAAACTAGTCGGATGTGCCAATCACAAAACTTTCTTCTATCTCAGTCATGTTAATACTTCAAAATTCGCTATCACATCGCCAATAAAATCAATATTTTTCATCATTCTGTTGTACGTCAGCTGCTTGCGAATCGTCGGGTTACAGGGATGCGAACAACCGATGTATACTAAACTACGAAAAGTCCTTCTGGCCTGAACCGACAAGAACAGATAGCTTCCCTATTCCTTGGTTTTACGATTTTAGCTAATTTTACTGGAAAACACGAAGCTAAAATGCGTGGAACCCAATTAAAGAAGATTCATTGCCAGTTCTCGTCAACATTGAATTTGAATGAGAATATCGCCAAATTAGTCCTCTACAGCCAAGTTGGCTTCATTTATGGCAACTTATTTTGGTCGCCAAATTTGGCGATATTCCGCCAACTGTCGCCAAGTTTGGCGAGAATTTGACGTTGGCGAATATAAATATATAGTGATAAGCATATAATAGGATTAATGGTTACAACAATGAAAGAAAATTTGCCGAAACCATGTTAACTAAAACTCATAAATTAAACCCGTTTATGGATGAATTCTGCTGTCTTGTTTGAAAATGTCAGCCACCCTAAAGTTTCAAACCGCTATATCTCAGCCATTTTTTAAGATACAGGCAAAACAAAAATTGCTCCGGATTCTCCGGATCAAGGTCGAACATTTAACGAAAAAAAGTTTTAGGATTTCTAATTTTTTTGAATTTGCACATCTTTTTTAATTTGAAATCTTTAAATGGCTATCACAACGCCCCCTTTCGTCAAAATATCCCCAAATTCTAATAGAACCTGCTTGCTATAGCTAAAAACATAGAAAAAAATGTGGTTCAATTTGAAGCATATTTTCATACACTTTTCGATGATACAATAGTGAAAATGGGACGAAAATATCGATCACAGCGCCCCCTTTCGTCGAAATATCCCCAAATTCTAATAGAACCTGTTTGCCATAGCCAAAAACATAGAAAAAAATGAGGTTCAATTTGAAGCATAACTTCATACACTTTTCGACGATATAATGAGGACACACAGACGGACAGACAGACAGACATTTTGTAAAAACATGTTTTTCGGAATCTCTGACCCCTAAAACGTGTAAATCCGTCGAAAACCGGAAGTCGAAAAAATTTCGATTACAATACTTTCTTCTATTATAGATAGAAGAAAGTAAAACAAGTTGGAAATTGTACGTCAAACGTTACAAACGAGGTGCGTTCGTACGCACGTTTTAGAATTAAATTCATGATATCCCGTGCGTAGAACGGGTTAAACAGCTAGTTAAGTATATATTTTATGACACTGTTCATACAAATATCTTAACTAGTTATATAAATATTCAGATATATATGTATCAGCTAGTTATATAAATATTCAGACCTAGATGATTTTTAATTCTGTGAAATGAATTATATCGTCTGCAGATTAATTTCTGTAATAAAATAAGCATCTCGGTCGCTTGACGATTTAACATCCATCGGAAGCTGCTATAACAAAAAAGCACCGATTTAAAAAAAAAAATCAAATTTCTTAATAAATATTTTTATTAATATCTCCTAAAGTTTTGATTCGATTTTAATAAAATTTGAAATGTCTCGACAAAATTCTGCAAAGATAACATATTTTAAATTGCAAACCATTTGGTTGGGTAGTTTTTGCGTTGTTATATGCGGACAGACAGACAGACGGACGGACAGACAGACAGACGGACGGACAGACGGACGGACCAAACGACGACTATAGGTGCTACGTATTTATATAATTACGAACGCACCTAAAAAGAGTGTCAAACTTAGTGGGATACCTTAATGCTGATTTTTTCGTAGAATGTAAAAGACAATCAATGTGCCTTTATGCTTTCCCTGTTGGATAATTTTCTGCAAAGTAACGTGGAATGTACGTATTTTTATACCTTGTTATATAAAGGTCGTTAACTGATGTTCTGAGGACAGGCACACATTACATTTGTTAGCCCCCTATACTTGCCTCATGCATGCATATACCACCGCACATGAAATCTTCACAAAGGAGCAGTGAAGGGGCCTTCTTGAGCTCAGAATCCGGTTCAACTGCCCCATTTGAACCCCCTTGTCCACGACCCTGTTACTACCATTTATTACATTCAGCAGGAAATTTTTAAAGAAATCGATACTTGTTTGCTAGATACTACAAAATACATGCTTGTGGAATAATAAAATAGTTTAACCTAAGCTTAAAATCAGAAATTTGGACCAAAAAAAAAAGTTTACAATGATTTTTTTTTATTCTGCGGCTGAAAATGTATACTGCATTTCTCATGATTTGTATTATATTTTTCGGCTTACTTGACTAACCGCGCTTTGAAAAAAAAAAAAAAAATCCTAAATTGTTTTTATGCAACACTCAAATTTTAGAAAATACATTTGAAATTCTTAATATTCACATACCTCCATACCATATCAAGAATTTATATATATATATATATATATATGTTACGGTCAATATGATTAATCCGGTCATTATTAATAACTAGGGAATCGAACCCGGGCTTCCCGGGTTAGAGAACGGAGTCGAAAACCATTTTTTCCCTAAATCTAATAAATTTTTCATATTTTTATTTGTCAAAGTTGCTGCATTTGGTGATTTTTTTTTACTGGTTTCTTTGCTTTTCTTGTGCGTGAGCGCTCATACATGCGGCATCCCTCCAGTTTTTTTTTTTTTTTTTTTTTTTTTTTTTTTTTGTACTAAGCGTTCATACATGCGATATAGTGATCGCGACATTAACGAATTTCAAGGGTTTTGTTTATCTTTTATTTTTTCGGCATTATTAATACAGGGAGTTCGCTGCATCCAGTGATGCTTCTTTGTTAATTTATTATTCATCATCTTTTGCATGCGATATAGTGATCGCGATATTAACGAATTTCATGTATATTCGTTTTTTCCAACTTCGCAATGACCGTTAATATTATTTGTAATACTGATGAAATATGAATTAAAACGTTATTTCTTACTGCTCATATTAACTTTTTATATGAATTTTTATTAAATTTGTGAAATAATCTTTTTATATTTTATTCATAAAAATGCAATATCTAAAACAATATCTTCTGTTTATATTATCTGTTAAAATATCCGATGTTTGTTTATGCTGTAAACAAATAATTTTCTTTTAAGTTTTTAAATTATTACAAAGCTTCCTTTTCTCCAAAATCGTCTGAACTAATCAAATTTTGTATCCGGTATAACGCTACTCTCATATAAAGGCACCCTATTCTTGTGACGTTTTTATTTCAAAATTCATTAATTTTACTACCTATTATAAAATATATATATTACTATTTTAAAATTTATAATGGCAGCATTCTTCCATTTGTTTATTGGGCGTTTCAAAATTCACGCTTAAAAAATATTTTATAATCCATAATATATCAGGCAATTAAGATATAGTTTTCAAACAAATTGCATTTGAAAGTAATTTTTTTTCCTCTATAACGGTGTAAAAATTAAAAATGTGCTATGTTTAGAAATTAAAAAATTGCAATAGCAAAAATCACAAAACCGAAATTTCATCATCAGCTGTTGCCATTCGCAAAATGACGTATGCGTTACGCACGGACACGTTTGGCCTTTTGGCCTTTATAATATAGATAGATAGATAGATAGATAGATAACCAGTTATTATTAATAATGACCGGATTAATCATGTTGACCGTAACATATATATCAATAATTCTAAAATTAAAATTTAAGTTTTAAATAGTACAAAATATAGTTCCTATTACTACTTGCAAATTATTATTTTTTTTTTTAGTTCTGTCTATGAAATATTATGTGACGAAACACATCAGAGATTCTTATATTTTTTAATAACTTTTATCTTTTAGCTCCTTACGGCATCTTTGCTCGCAGTTGCTTTGCCATGGCGAAAGATGGAAGAAGCACTTTTGAAATTATTGACGACAGAGGGTAAGTGGTGAATTTTAAGGAGAAATAGTCAGTATCTAATAATGATGCATACCTGATATTCTGGAGTAGGAATGCTTTTAAGTGTGTTACAGTAATGCATTAAGTTATGTTACAGTAATGTTTTGAGATTCTGGAATAACGTACATATCTACTTTCCAGTAGACCCCTTTCTAAAAAAAAATTAAAAAAAACTGTCTTCAAAAATTTGATTTAAGACGCTAATAATACAAAAGCGTGACGTCATGTTTAAATTTTAATGCAAAGCTAGTTCGCCATGTACGTATTCCTTTTTTGTGTGTGTGTGTGGATAAGCCAATTTAATTTTTCTATACTTTTGACGCAGGTGATAAATCGCCAAATATTGTTCCCATTGCCATCATTCGTATTACATTCATTTCATTTAAAACATAAATCTTTCACTCATTTACTTTGAAAAACATATAGTATACATGCATTCAAAATACATGTATTTTACCCATTTCATTTAGAATACAAAAAAAGAAGAGAAGAAGAAATAATACCATAAACTAAAACATTTTATTTCAACATCAAACCATTGTTTCTAATTTACACACGCGAAAAACAACAGCTGCTATTTCGAGGGGGGGGAGAGTGTTATTGGCAAGATTTGCGCCCGGCTAACATAAAAGTACCCAAAAATCTTTAAAATTTGTAACCCAATATGTTTTTTTAATTTGTAAAAAAAAAAAAAAAAAAGTGGGTAAGTGTGATTGAAGATCGCACACAGGGTATCGTTTAATATTCCTTTCAAAACACGTTATTCTTCCTTTAATAAATAAATCCAAATAAATTTCATTTTCCAAAAAAAAAGTCGTTTTTTTTAAAGTAAAAATTTACCGGTCTGTTTTTCTCGTTTTTTTCGAAAATCTGAACCGGTCCGATAGCGGGCGAAGCCTGCTATTATACTCTGTCATAATAATATCTGTCATGTGGAGTAAATGCGATATTAAAAAAAATCAATTTCAAAATTAAACATGTTGTATAGAGACATTCAAAATGTTAGACGTCAGATTAATTTTATTTTCAATTCTCTAATGGCGTCATATTAAGCTGCTTTCTGTATTTACACATACTCATACTCCTTGTATTATTGAGAAATGTTTGAAAATTTCCGTTTTATTACCAATATGGCGTCATATTACTCTTTTTTCAATTGGTGAAACTTTTTATTTCATTTTCATTTTTCACGTGGAAATCTTTCAATAGTAAATTAATTATTGTAGAAAGAATTTTATTGTAGATTTTTAATTGTTGGCAACTGAACTGCTATAACGAAAAATGTTTAAATTTAATAAGAAAAGGCTGTTAGATTTTTGGTTTTCTATCTCTATATATTAAATTTATACGATTTTTTCAAATTTTACGATTTTGAGCCTCATAATAGGTATTTAGCTATAAGTACACAAAATTTCATGACTGTAAGTTACATAGTTTCTGAGAACCGCTCTGTGACGGACAGACAACGAAGCGGGAGTTATAGGGTTTCGTAAGATGAACGAAACCCTAAAAAATGAATATCTAGCCACTTACACATAGCACATATTATTTAATTTGCTAAAAGTGATTTTGTTTTAAATGTGTGCGTATTTTATATAGTAAAGAAATCGCAAATTTAAATATTAAAGAAAAGGGTTCTTCTTTGTAATAGCAGCTACCGAGAATGAATTGCCAAGCAACCAAGATGTATCGCCAAATTATAAGACATATATGACGTATAATCCTCTTACGATGTATATAACATTTCATGAAATATATATCCAAGTTATAATCATATATGACGCATATATACATGTCATGCGTATAAGATGTATATGACGTATATATGACAGATACGACGCAAATATTACGTATATATTGGTGTATAATATATAGCGCATATGTGAGTATTTGGATATTTGGATATATTGATTATATTGATATATTTTATGCCTATATGTAAGCTGGGAGATGACTTTGACGAAATCGTACTTGTAGCCTTGGCAAAATCGCAATTGGGGGCGCCGCTATAACAAGGGAGTACCAAGAAAAGAAAGAGTTAACTGATATAAGAAATGACAGATTGCAATAGAAAAGACAACACAGTATTAGTTCTCTCAGAATTGTGAATTTACAATTATTACAAGAAAATCTTTACATTTCTTCAATGAATAATATTAAAAACAAAATAGATCTCGGCTAGATTCTTCGGAAAAAAGGATTAGAGAATGCAAATTTCGTTAATTTTCGTTCTCTATTATTGTTAAAGTTATTAAAAAAATATCTGGGGTCGGATTGCAGTGAGTCGCCCTGTATAATTTATTGAATAAATGGATCGCGACGCTATTTTCCTATACAAAAATTGTTTGTTGTAATGTATTCCACTTTCCTTCAAAGTTTACAACTACATTTTTGCGACACCCGGAATTTAACATTAGTGTAAAATCAGGACAGAAAAAGCATTTGGATTTTTAAATGGACTTGAACTAGCCAAAAAATATCTTTAAACATAAGAATTGGATATTTTTATAAATTAAAGCGTAAATGAGATAAACTCCAATTACAGTACAAAAGTAAAAGTTGTTCATGTAGTTCTAACTTTCTACCCGGGCTATAAATTTTCATGTGACATTAATGTATTCATTAATTCATCATTAGATTGGCGGAATGCCGCATAACGTGATTAATGTGTGATTATCCCGTGGCTATTTGGAAATCTACTCTCAACTTTTATTTATTTATTGGGAAAATGTTTGTTGTTTTCGGTCGAGAATGATGGACCTCTTGACGTCGTCACTTTATTTTCTTTTAAGCGTTTTTAAGCGTTTTTAACGCAATTCTGTAACTTTAGACGAATTTTTAACGAAATTCAGTAACTTTAAAAGAATTTTTCTTTGAATAGGCAATAGAAATGCATAAAATCGTTACAAAAATATTAAAGTTACAAAAAGGATAGATGCAAATTCTCAGATATGAAAAAAAAAAGCCGAATTCAAAATTTGACGTCGGATGAGAAATCGTCTTACAAAGCAAAAAACGTGGTATTCAACTTTAATTTCCTCAAAATACCTTTAGCTCAAACATCAGTCTAAACAAGGGTTAAGGCGGTATTAAAAAAAAATATTTTTCCACGCTCAACAACTCAAAATTTTGAGACACATTCTCAGACTCATTTTTAACACTTTCCAACCTAGTTGAAAAGTGTTTATGACTTCGGTTTGTCTGGCCGTCTGCCGTCTGGCCGTCTGGCCGTCTGCCGTCTGGCCGTCTGGCCGTCTGCCGTCTGCCGTCTGCCGTCTGTCCGTGCTCTAACTCCCGTAAATATGCTCGGATTGCCCTGCAATTTTTATATGTTATAATCATTATCTATAGCATGTTCCCTATTTCAACGGAAGTATGTAGCACTTATAGTTTTTTTACAGGGACACTCAAAAGAATTCCGTTACATTGCGGTCTATGGGGAAAAATCATTTGCGGTTTATTTAAATAATGTTTCACTATTTTAAACGCATTGAAATTTATATATATCACTAAGGTGCATTAGAAGAAGCTTAATATGGAACAGGGTGTGCATAGCACTTATACTTACTTTACAGGGACAGTCAAAAGAATTCCGTTACATTACGTCTATGGAGAAAAATCGTCTGCGCTTTATTTAAACAATGTTTCCCTATTTTAAACGCATTGAAATTTATATAAGGTTCATTACAAGAGACTTACTACAGAATATTGTGTGTATAGCAGTCATCGTTCATTTACAGGGACACACAAAAGAATTCTCTACTGTATGTTAACAATAATTCCTGGAAGTGCGTTTTAAGTTACTAAACGCGATTTTAATTTTAAATCGCTTTTTGTCTATTACGTGGTGTGTATAAATTCTGTAGATCCTATACAGGGAAGCACAAAAGTTCGGGAAAACATTTCCGTATTATTTAACTCAGACGGAGAATTTTAAACTGTGCTACGTGTTTCCTAACTGAACTAAAATTTAGCATCCTATGTAGTATATATACAAATCTATAGATCCTATACAGGGCTGAATAAAAGTATTCGGATTACTTAGATGTTATCTTTTAGCTTATTGAAGAGTATGATTCGTAAAATTATTTTGGAAGCGTTGGAAAGTGTTACATAATCTATGCTTGACGCATGATTTTTCGTTCTTGTTAAAAGTAACAACAGGAAACTTGGCGGCGTGATTTATAAAGACATTTATAAGGGCCCCATGTTTTTATTTTTCGTTCAATTAATTAGAAATTGATTTACAGACAATTATTTTTACAGTACGATCATTTTTTTTTTTTTTTTTTTTTTTTTGCTTCCAGCGCTATCGCTTTGGGAAATTCGGTTCAAAATGTCCACTTTGACAGCATTTTTTGAAATATATTCTGCGTTTATCAAAAAATCGAGACAATACGGACATTATAAAGTTTCTGAATAAGAGAACCTGCCAATTGGATGCATTTTAGAGCAAAAATGAATTTACAAATGTGTCTCAAAATAAGCAGTTTGGATTTGAATACACCCTTAAAGTAATACTTAAATTTTACTTAGGGGATGGTCTACAAATAGAAATTGTACCAAATTTTAAAAATTTCAATGCAACACCTAAAGTTTGCATCATATTTGGATATTTCGGTTTATTCTACCTTTGGATACCAAACAGGAAGTCAGTAGATAGGGAATGGGACTTCTGCGTCAGTAGCATGGTAACACCGCCTGCTGCCGAGATCATACTATAGTAGGTGGGTGGAATAGATAGCATGGGGAAGCTATGTTATAGCAGGGTTGGGCGAATAGGTCTGCTATAAGAGGGGGGCATATTTTAGGCGGGTGGGCTAAATTAATATTTTTTAATGGCTTATAGTACGAGGTAACGCTTATGGTAGAGTCCGAACACTGCCCCGCTATCTCTCTGCATTTTCCCAATGGTTGTTGTAATTTGTTAAAATAGGTTTTTTTTTTTTTTTAATCTAATTAAATAAATGCACTAACCGACTTCCAGAAAAAGAATTATATGGGGCAATTCTTATATCAAAAAATCGAAATTATTTAATGAGTGCCGATACAGGATGTTTGATAAACCAATTTTTTTTTTAAATCAACATGGAAACACCTTGATCCATAAAGCTACGACATGCAAAAATGTCTAAATGACAGGGTATTTCGCAAACCTGTAAAAATGTTATCTGAACGTACGGTGATTAGTAAAACTATACGGTATTAACTAGTGTTGAATTCCTTTAAATTACGCATTATATAACAGTTTTTACGTGATTTTGGGTATGTGTCTACATTTTCGCTGCTACGTAACCATACCATTGCACACATTGTAAATTTATAAGAATGCACGACAAAATAAAAATAAAAGAAATAATACAGAAATAATTCTTAAGATATAATTAAAATAAACTGAAGAATAACATAATAATAAAATGTGTTATGCTAAGTAAATAAGTGAGATGCATAGTTAAAGTCTAGAAAAATTCTGTGACAGAAGAAACGTACATAGTTTTATTTATATATTTTATACTTGTTTTACCAAATTCGCTTTAAAAATGTGACAAAGCAAAAATATGTATTTATACAACAAGTGTACAGATTACTTGGTATGTACTCCTTACTCGGTCCATTTTCCAAGTACTCGTTTATTGAACCAAATTTTGACTATGTACTCAACCAATACCGAGTAGTTGCAAAAAAAAAAAAAAAAAAAAAAAAAAATTGTTTCATTTTTGTTTTAAGCATCATTAAAGACAAAAAAAAATCATACCCCAGTGATTTGTAAAAATTGATTCAAATATAAATATAAAAATATAATATAATATGCGCAATAATTCATAAAAACTATTACTAGGTACATAAAAAATGTGCCTATACAACAATTAACAAGTAATTTTTTAGAATTAATATATAACACAATTTTTATGATGAGATTAATACAGATAAATCCTTATTTTTGAAACAGTAGAGAAAAGATTGGATATTTTGGATAAAGAGTAATTCATCGAAATAGAAAATACAATAAATGCTTCTAAAAAATAATTAAATTTATTGCATTTCAAAATTTTGATAAAAAATACCAAGCACTCTACATTTTCAGCAGATGAAAATTTCTATATTATAGATGGGCGTACATATATACATCTTGATTCTACAACGTTCAACAACAAGCTCTGCAACATTTCATAAAAGCATACATTTTGTGCATTTAACTTCATTTTAAAATCAATTTTAATGGTAAAATTTATAGATAATATATCAATATAAAAAATTTTTTACAGAGAATTAAGAAAAATTTTAAGATTTAAAGTAACACAATTGTAAATGTTACGTGCATGAAAAATGCTAAGGAACTGGAATGCCCCAATACATACTTTTTATAAATGTTCTAAACAACAAATAATTTCTAAAATCAAGAGAATATATATGAAAATTACAAAATATAAAATATTTAATAAATTTTAAATTCTTAATATCAAAATTGTTACAGCAAGCAATAATCATCTTCGATAGACAAATTTGATATCAGAAACACGATGGAACTGGGTTGAAGAATCAATTTAAATATTTTATTGATTACTTGTACTTTTTTGTATCATTCCCTTTTTGACAACTTTTCAAATAATGCTGATTGTTTAAAACGCTGATTTTTTTTTTAAATTATATATTTAAAATTTTTTAAACCGACGTGCATGATTAATTAAATTTATAATTAATGTGATTATTTTAAACTATAATTGCTTGCTCAAAATGTATATTTTCAAGTAGTGCTGAGCTTTTGCATCTAAATGTGCCTGTGTACATGTAATTGCGTTTGTAACATTCTTTTTTTTTTAATCTTCTGGGTGTTACCTCCGAGTTTTCTTTTATGTGTTCACGAATGTACACTCTATTATTCGATATTCGTACTCTGAACTCGGCCGAGTACTCGGTTCATCATTAAATGTAATCAATTCGAATGCAAAAAACACCGTACGATGGACAACAGTCTCGGGAAGTAGGTTGATAGTAGTAGATAACAAGCTGGAAATTGTACGTCAAACGTAACAAATGAGGTGCGTTCGTATTATAGCTAGTTATATAAATATTCAGATCTTGATGATTTTTAATTTTCTGAAATGAATCATATCGCCTGAAAATTAATTTCTGTAATAAAATAAGTATCTCGGTCACTTGACGATTAAACCTCGGAAGTTCCTATAACAAACAAGTTGGAAATTGTACGTCAAACGTGACAAATGAGGTGCGTTCGTACTATAGCTAGTTATATAAATATTCAGATCTTGATGATTTTTAATTCTGTAAGATGAATTATATCGTCTGCAGATTAATTTCTGTAATAAAATAAGTATCTCGTTCGCTTGACGATTAAACCTCGGAAGCTCCTATAACAAGAAAGCACCGATTAAAAAAAAATCAAATTTCTTAATAAATGTTTTTATTAATATTTTCTAAAGTTTTGATTCGATTTTTATAAAATCTGAAATGTCTCGACAAAATTCTGCAAAGATAATACATCTTAAATTTCAAACCATTCGGTTGGGTAGTTTTTGCGTTGTTATACGCGGACGGACGGGCCAGACGACAACAATAGGTGCTACGTATTTATATAATTACGAACGCACCTAAAAAGAACAGATTTAAAAAAAATCTAAATTCTTAATAAATGTTTTTATTAATATTTTCTAAAGTTTTGTTTCGATTTTCATAAAATATGAAATGTCTCGACAAAATTCTGCAAAGATAATATATCTTAAATTTCAAACCATTCGGTTGGGTAGTTTTTGCGTTGTTATATGCGGACGAACGGACAGACAGACAGACGGACGGACCAGACGACGACAATAGGTGCTACGTATTTGTATAATTACGAACGCACCTTAAAAATTAACTTCTATACCTCTATTTTACAATGGACAAAAAGTTGGCATAACCCGATTTCCTTGGTTAACTTAGTTTTCTTATTAAAATAAAATGTACTTTTCTTACATGTGTTATATTTAGGGCTTAAATTGCGCCGGAGCCCACCGGAGCCCGGTTCTGGTACTTCTCTGGTTTTAGTAAATATTTAAATATTGGTCGGAATTCACCGGAGCCCATAAATACTGGCCTCCGGAGCCTAGTGCAAGCGCTTCCGGAAAACGAATCCTAAATTACCCTTTCCTTTTCCCCCCATATCGAAGCTTTTGCATTTTTTTCTATCAAAACACAATATGTGTCATAATTATTTATCAATCCATAATTACTTATATCAATACTTATCAATCCCCACACTGCAAAAAATAATTGTTGATTTTACAGTATAAAACTGGCACCCAGCTGCCAGTATTATACCGTAAAATTAACAGTATTAAACAGTAAAATAAGCAGTAATACGCTTCCGTGCAAGCAGTAATACGCTACCGCGCATGCGCGGTAGCGTATTACTGCTTGCACGGAAGCGTAATACTGCTTATTTTACTGTTTAATACTGTTAATTTTACGGTATATGCGCGGTAGCGTATTACTGCTTGCACGGAAGCGTATTACTGCTTATTTTACTGTTTAATACTGTTAATTTTACGGTATAATACTGGCAGCTGGGTGCCAGTTTTATACTGTAAAATCAACAATTATTTTTTGCAGTGCAAAACAACCGTAAGCTGTCGCGAAAGCGGTGGGGAAGGGCATGGTAACCGAAAAATACCCCATTTAAATGAAAAAGCATTATAACCTATGATTACAGAAGATAGTCGCCGTTCGTGATATCATCATCATCTTTTTAAAACAGGATAAATTACCAGGTTTTAAGAGGCTGCGAAATCAGAACGGGGGTTGGTGACCGTAGCGAACTATTCTTTTTTTTTGTGTTAACACTATTTCCGAATCACAATACTTACTTGATTTAATCGCAGAATGCTGCGATTAATTAACATTAAAATTAGGCAAAGTTTTCTATTCGGCCGGAGTGATAACTAAAAATTGGAATAATTGACATTAAGTAAATGCAGAAGTTTATATTTAAAATTTTTATTTTGCTAAAGAAAAAAATTGCTTTAAATTTTGCAAATATACATATAATGTATGAAATATAAATATGCAGATTGGAATGACGGTGGATGTGGGGGGGGGGGGGCACGCTGCGGTTATTAGTACTGAAGAATATTAGAGCTCCGGTACTTTTTTGTTAGAAATTAAGCCCTGGTTATATTTATTAGTAAATGTGCATCTGCCTTATAATGCACACGATTGGTATTTAGTACGTATTTAAACCGGTATTATTTTGTATTTAGTAAGTATTAAAACCGGTAATTAGATATTGAAATTTTTATTTCAGGGCTCCTAATAAAAATATTTTTACGTGCAAGATATCATTTTATACTAAATCGAGGACGCTCTACACTTTTGTAACTGACTCTTTCTCGCTACCTTTCATACTTTTCCAGATAGAGTCGTAACTTTCAAATTTCGTCACTAGAGGTTGCTGCGATCGCTCTCATATGATAGCACAAAGTCTTTTTACTATAGGTAGACAATCGTTCTGCAACTCCTCTAGCTTTATCCATTCGAAAGTTATTTGAGTGTTTCCTGGCTTTAGTTTGCACCTTCATGTCCGAACCAAATAATTCGCATGCATTTTAAAACCCAATCCAAACGGGGAATTAGAAAAAAAAAAAAAAAAAAAAAAAAAAAACGAAGAAAGTTGGAATTAGACCCGCGTCAACTTGACCCGTGGTCAGGTCTTGTGCGAGTAAAAACCGATGTAAAATTCCATTATTTTCATGATGATTCTGTTTCGAAGTTAATAGTATAACTGTAAGTTTATTTTGAGCACTTTCCAACATAGTTGAAAAGTGTTTACGGCTACGGTTTGTCTGTCCGTCTGTCCATACTCTTAACTCTCGTAAATATACTCAGATTGCCCTGTAATTTATATATGTCATTGACGTTTACTATAGCACGATCAGTATTGAAAATGAAGGATGTAGCTTTTACAGGTCGTTTACAGGGACAGTCAAAAGTGTTCCATTAGATTACGGTCAATGAGGAAAAAAATCGCTTCTAGTGCATTTTAATGAGTTTACACCATTTAAAACATAATAAATTTATATGAATTACTGAAATGCACAATAAGTTGCTTCCTGAAAAGTATGGTGTGCCTTGCATTTATAGTTCATTTACAGGCACCCGCAAAATAATTCAGTTACACTACTGTCTATGAACGATAATCCCTAGAAGTGAGTTTTAAACTTTGGTTTACGTTTTTAAGTTTAACTAAATTTGCGTATAGTGCGCAGTGTGTAAATATTCTATAGATCATATACAGGACTGCGCAAAAGAATTAGTATATTTACACTTGTTCACGGAAATTGCTGAAGGGGGATTTTTTACTCTGTGATGCATTTCTAAACTGAACTAAAATTTTGCATACTATGTAGTATATATATATATACAAATCTATAGATCATATACAGCACCCTGCACAAAAGAATTCGGATATTACTTACCCATCATACGTAGTATAGGGTAAGTCTTGTAATCGCTTTAAAAATCAAAAAAAAAAAAAAAAATGACGGATTTACACGTTTCAGACACTGGAGATTCCGAAAAGCATATTTCTAGAAAAAAAAGTTTGCCGTCCGTCTGTGTATCTGTGTGTCTGTATGTCTGTATGTCTGTATGTCTGTGTGTCTGTATGTCTGTAAACACTCGATCTCCAGAACAAATTGAGAGAGAGACTTGAAATTTGGTATGTACTTAGTATGTAATATGTAATAATGGGAAGAAGCTCATTGAATTTCAGTAACCTCGGTTATCCGAAACTATTTTTTTCGAACTCTCGAAATATTCGTTCTGATAAAAGGTATATAAAAATTTTCGAAATTTTTTATTTTAAGGAGTGAATATAAAAGACAATAAAAAAACATAAATTTTGCATAAAGAATGAAGTCGGTCGGATAATTAGTTGCCGAAATATTTGTAATCCTATTTTTCACACTCTTCGATTTTTCATGACCCTGTATTTCATCCAAATTTCAATTCAAAGATATATTTTAATTGGAAATGAGACGCTTATTCCGACGCAATAAACCCTTAGTTAATAGGATTTTTATTTTTGGAGTTATAAGGATGTTTCTTTTACGCAATTCAGTAATAGAGCATTTAAAGTTTATGACGTCATCAAGCTCGATTTTATACGAATTGCAATGCATTTTATAAGTAGTTTACACACGTTTTATTTTCATGTTTTACATTATGCATATCTATGATGGGTAAGTATTACGGTGGCCCTTAACGACTAGTTTTTCCGAGTATAGATAGTAATTGCTGAAACTGAATTTTCAAATCTACCCTATATATATAAAATCCTAATGAAACAAATTTGTGAAACGATTTTATGAAACGACTGATTAAACGACTGATTATGTTTCACGGATATTTTTAATAAAATATTAAACGCTTGATGGTGAAATTAATACCAATTGTCCATAAAAATCCGCGGATGTCAAAACTGGTAATAGAATTTTGAAATTGGAATTAGTTTTCGAGATATTAATTTTTTTCTAATTTTAATGACATTTCTGTAATGATGGCAACTAATTACTCAGTTTTTTTGTGACAAAAAAGGGAAAAAAATTGAAAAGGATCCCGATAGGGATTATTGATTTCTTTTTATTCGTCATTTTCAAATTGAAATTGAATTTATCTTTTATTTCAATCGATAACGAAGACAAGATTGTGATTAAATTATGTTTTTCAGGAAAATTTGAAAAAAAAAAACACATTTCTATCGTCAGGATTCAATCGTATGTCAGCATTTAATTTAATTTATAAATTGAAAATATTTTGAATAAATTCGTCCAAATGACGTCATTTATGTAAACGCAAAAGAAAGGAGCAAAAAAATATTTATACCATTTGTTTAGCGTAAAATGTCATTTATCCTATTTTATATATAATCAGAAGTAATTTGTATAGAAAAAACAATAATAATATGCGTATAATTAAAATACGCATATAAACAAAAAAATCGTCGAATTTGTTTCCATGGCTGTTTATGTCATTTGGCACCAAATCTCACTTTCTGATGCCCGAATTGCGCCAAGCTTTTTAAAAAAGCGTCAAGACCCCTATAATAGAAAAGCACCAAAACCTCATTGGGTTTAACAACATAATAAAATATAACACCTTGTAATAGTATATTACTTTTAAATGCTAAAGGTGTAAAATTAACAACTATAATATAAATTAAAATAACTTTTATTAGTTGTTTTACATGTTTCGACTCTTTCCGAGTCATTTTCAAAAACAAAATGAGAATATTCTAAAGCTTTAGAATATTCTCATTTTGTTTTTGAAAATGACTCGGAAAGAGTCGAAACATGTAAAACAACTAATAAAATTTATTTTAATTTATATTATAGTTGTTAATTTTACACCTTTAGCATTTAAAAGTAATATGCTCATTGGGTTTGTTTTCATAACTTTTGGCAACAAATCTATGTATATTAACGAATCTATCCTTTTTCGAAGCTCGAATTACGCCAAACCTAAAAGCAAAGGATCCTATACTGGAAAAGTACCCGATTTTCTTATGGACAATATTCAAGTGATATAACAAGGTGTAAAATTATCGCGGATAGCAAATTTGTTTAAATATGTCATCAATTGATGCCGAATAAATGCAGGCATGCATGCACAAAATATTTAATTAATTTTGTATGATAAATAATTATTAGAAAATTCGTATATACATATTCATTAAAATAAATAATTTACATATTTAAAATAACATGAAAATATGCATGATGGTGCACTAAAATAGAGAGAAAATTAAAACCTGTTACTGAAAATGTCTATAACAGTACTTTTCAATACCGTGGTTCTTAATGTTATTCACAAGCAGATGGAATTTTTCTCATCCTTAAACGCAAAGGAAGAATAGAATACAGATCGTTGTTATAAAAGTCCGAGAGGTAGCCACAATTTAAACCAAACCATTTTATACAAGCTGGTTTTCAAGTTGTAATTGATTTTACTTATCAATCCCGAAAACAGTCGTCAGTTGTCGCAACAGCTGTGTATGAGGCCATGGTAATCAAAAAATGCCCCATTAAAACGTTAAAAGCATGGCAACCCAATTACAGATTTACCAATATTTTTAAAACAAAGCACGCTGTCATGTTTTTAGAGGCTTCGAAGTCTGAGCGGGGGTTGGCGAGCGTAGCTCGCAGGGGATAGGCCCCCTAGTATGTTATAATTTTTCAAACATCCTCTTTCACCTTATTAAACTGTGAAGTTTTGTTATAGTATTCTGAATATGTTGAAGTTTCATAATCTATGCTTGACGCATGAATTTTTCTTTCTTGTTTTTCATTAATACGGAATTTGTTTCTACTGCGCTTATGAAACTGAGAAATAAACTTATTATGAGAAAGAAAAAAAAACTCAGAGTTAAAATTTTCCATTATAGAATTAATCCGGAAGAAAAGTTGATTTCGTCTCTATAAAGAAAAATAATTGTAAAAGTGAATATGTTAACAATTCATAAGAGTGGAAAATCTTTTAAACAGACATCCTCATACCAATAAACTGAAGCGGAACAATATCCGGTCATTAACACGTGAAAGACCTCAAACAACGATCGGAAATTAGCTAAAATTTTTCCAATCAAAATCAAGGAAGTATGAAGGATTAAAAATTGCTTAGGTATACAAGACTTTGAGATTCAATTTTGAAAAGTGATTTACATAAATGCTTTGAATAAGAAGTTTCTTAAATGTATGCATATGTCATGTGGTATTATACAGATTGGGTCAAAAGTCCTTGACAGATTTTAAAATTCAATAAAAAATAAAAGTATTTTTTTAAGACACTTTTATTACACTGCAAAAAATAATTGTTGATTTTGCAGTATAAAACTGGCACCCAGCTGCCAGTATTATACCGTAAAATTAACAGTATTAAACAGTAAAATAAGCAGTAATACGCTGCCGTGCAAGCAGTAATACGCTACCGCGCATGCGCGGTTATAGTCATATATAGCATTTTATAACCTCTATAACCAAATTATAGTCACATTCTTCATTCTATTAAATCCTATCATACGTAATTAATTCAATCATATCCCATGATAGGTAAGGATTCTAGGTTGCCAGGATGGTGATTACGACCTATTTAAGATGGAATCCTATTATTTCCGTATTACCGAATTTAAAAACCAAATTTGTATATTAAAATTGTTTGATTATAGCAATCATATAATCTACCGACAGTTTTTTGGATAGATGTATTTCCGGAAAAATAGATATCAAATGGAAAAAGAGTCTAAATATGGATTTCAAGTTCTGACATTTTCAAAACTATGCTTAAGTTTCCCACTAGAATTTTCAGTCAACAAAAGATAAAATGTTGCCAACTTTTAAAATGAACTTATTTTATTACGGAAATTATCATATCATAATAACAGACTATATAATTCACTAGCAGAACCACCCGGCTTTGCCCGGGTTAACATGAATTAAAATACAATAATACGACAATAACAATGACGGCAATATTATTTGTACATACTGAACCATAAATCGATAAAAAAGACAATTAGAAAAAAAAAAGCGTTACTTAAACTCAACCATAGTAATAGTTTTAAACTTTATAAATGAGAATGCACGTTTTCTTTGCGCATACAATATAAAAATATACGATTTTCCTGACATTGAAAAAAAATTACCAAATGTCGTAAGATTTTGCGAAATTCGCTTTCATATGGCATCTATCTATATTATAAAACAAAAACATATCCGTGAGTAATGTCGCCATCATATGGACGGTAGCACCGACCTAACCATTAAATTTTGCTTGAACTGCATATTTGTAACTTCTAAATATCGCATAATTTCATTTTTTAAACTATCAATTCGAAAAAAATGCACTTTCAAATGTAGTTGAAAAGTTTATCTCAATTTACTGATTATTTATGGATTTTAAAGTAATTTTAAAGCATGTATATTTTTTAATTCGTGTCCAATCCAATTACGAAAGATTAACTTGTTTGATCTTTATAAAGTAAAGACATTTATTTCTAAACATAGCACATTTTTATGAGGCACAATAGAACATAGCACAATTTTTATGAGGTTGAATAAAATAAATGTACTCTCAATGTTATTCGTTTGAAAAGCGTATCTCAATTTATATATCGGATTTTATGTATTCGGTCTTATGGATTTTAAAGTAATTTTAAAGTAATTTAATATTCTGGAAAATTGTACGGTAAAAGGATGTTAAACTTATACTTTGGCGACCAATACATGAAAATTACGCTACTTTGTGTAATTGCTATAAAATACTAATATTTTATGAATGAAAACCGGCACATGATTTAAAATATGACGACACTTTCACCGTTTAGATTTTCCTCTGACCCTCTGAAAAGCGAAATGGTTTGTTGCGTGTTTACTCAATTTAACGTAGGCAAAACGTTGAGCTAAATAGCTTAAAGTTTCGTTAACTTTCCGGTAATTTTCAAGTATTTAGAATACATTATATTATGTATAGAAAATAATACATTATTAATTACTAAATCTGCTTGTTCTTTTCGCCTAAAATTAGTTGAGAAATACGCCTTTACTTGAGTGCGTGACGTTACATTGCACATTATCTATTTAAACCATAAAATCGCTTAAAGATATTCAATATTATTGTACTCAAAGAAAAATTAAAAAAATTAATATTATTAAATACTAAATTTAACTAAGAAATTATAATCACAATGTAATTTAAACTGAATTTGCTAAAATTGCGTTTTGAAATTATGTGATTTTTGATGCAAAACATTATTTTTCAAAAATAAAGTGTTCTCTTAAGAATTGGATAATAATTTCGAAGCTGGTGAAATGAAAATTTCGCCACGTTGTCGAACGTATAAAAAATATATTATTTTTGTTAAATTAAAATAAATGTTTTATATTTAAAAAAATGCATTTAATTTTTTTCCCCCGATAAACCATTTTACTTTTAATCTCATTTGTTTTAACACCCATTTTTAAAGCAAAAATAATGGAAAATACCGTATTGTTTTCTTTAAACTCAATTTTTATTAATAGGACATATACTGTCCACCTACATCCAAGGAAGTTAAATATGCCTCCTTGGTTGAGGCTCAAGCTGAAAAAAGTTACGATGTAAAGATTGCTAAATGTCAATATTTGACAGACGATTTTTGATTGTGTTGAATAAATTGAATCAAAGTTTGAATGCGCAAAAAAAATGTTTTTATTTCTTAGAAAATTTACTTTAATATTAACAAACCAGTAGAAACAATTTGCCTTTGTAAAATTAGGAAGTAAGTTATTTATTTTTCTCCAAACACATTTAAATATATGTACTATGTCGTTTAAAGCATTTATAGTAATCTTTGTAATATGCGAAAAAAATCACAACTGACAAAATTGACGTCACTTTCAGATTTCAAGTAATCTGAAATTGGTTTATAAAAATATTGCCCATACGCAGTTCCTTTGAATGGCAATGGGAAAGAAATTGAATTAGAAATTGAGGGAAAAAAATAGATTTCTGTAATGATAAACTATGGGAAATGTTTAAAAAAAGTGGTAAAGAATGGTCTGAGAAATTTTTAAAGTTGACAGTAATTTTACTCATGTTCTAAAGTATATGTACATCAAGTTGCGTTCCAATCGGACAAAAACTGTAGATTTGTATAAGGAACATACATACATACCAAGAACGGCTTTTATATATATAGATTTCACTGAAATAATAACTGTACGAACGCACCTCATTTGTCACGTTTGACGTACAGTTTTCAACTTGTTTAAATATGGTACCAGCAATGAAAACAAAAGCATTTTTATATTATTGCAAAGGTCACTTTACATTATTATAAATAACAAATATTTATTGTTGAGTCACGAGGTAAATAGATTTTTAAAAAGTCATATCTGAAATTTATTGAAACTATCTAGTATTTCTAAATTGTTTTCTCAACGTATGATCAAAATTTAATTTAAAAAAACAATCTGTCGATTGATATTTAAATTATGAAAGCATGAAAATATTGCATTGTCATTGGTGGAGCCCGATTAACCTCTGAAGTTAGGGTACAGATCATTTTTGGGACCCTTTCATACAGGAAACGTTTTCTAAATTCTGCATACATGGAAGTTTATCAATAGAACAAATATTAGCCGAGTTCACATATTTCATTCAACATCTCTTATTATATTCCCTGTATACACTATAGATAGAATATATTTGTAATATATATAGTTATTGTATGTTCATTTAGCCAGGCAGTTCCTAATCAGCAAAACAAGATGCCATTAACATCGTACTGATCACATTCAAATTTCCCAGTTAGATAAGTTTCCTCAAGTAGTGCGGGTTTTCTTTTACATTAGGCAAACTTTTCCTTCCAAACATTTTCTAAATGGTATGTAAAAAAATAATAATGGGAATTAGAGACCACATTTTACTGTCATTTTGGGGTCCTCTTAAAATTTAGAGGAGAAGCTCGCGCTTCACGTTCCCTTTGGGTAATCAGGCCCCGGTCTTTGGGGACACACAATTGTACATAATTTCTAGAACTCTAGTACATCAGGAAGTGAGTATAAAATTCATTCCAAAATAACACATTTTCCTGGTTGCATGTCGGGGACGCTGATTGTTATACTACCCGATTCACATTTAGTACCGTGAACCAAGTTAAGTTAAATAAAGTAATTGGCATATGAGGGTGCGGCTATTAGAAGTGTGCTTCTCATAATCAAAAGTTTTATTTAATTGAATTAGCTAACCCGCCCGGCGTTGCCCGGGCCCGAGATAATAATAATCTGTTCTATACGAATATGACTGAAATCTGTAAGGCTATTGAAATCAAGTCGAATGAGGCAAACCCCGTCGTAATCGGGCTCATAGAACCAGGGATACTCCTATAGTTCCACCTTCCACCGCCAAGGGGCGCAATCTGTTCTTGAAGAGGCCTTTTCAGAACACTCAACCCAACCAAATTTCCTAGTAGAATTGAAATTCAACCACCTTTAATTTAACCGAAACTTTATTTTATTAGTATAGATTAGAAAACTTAGTTCTAAAATTTTTCCAAAGATGGTGCTATGCCTTCAAATTTGCGAAACAACATCAAAAACTCAAGACAAGCAGATACAAGCCATTTTTGTACACTACCATATACATGTATACCATTTTTCTACTACCATATGTCAACGTGTGGAATGTATTTGAGTACCGTTTGAATGTGATTCGAGCTAAACAGAGAAATATTTGAGTAGAAAGCTAAAATATTTTAGTAGATTGTACAAAATAAATTATCTGTGTGACTGCTTAAGTTTTATATGCTTTTTAGAAGCTTTGAAGGTAGTATCCTCATCTATTGGACGGGAAAATAAGTCGGACTTTTTTTTTTTTTTTTTTTTTTTTTAGCGAACTACAACTATTTATGTAAAATGTAGTTAACTACAACTACTTGTTTTAAAAAGGAGCGACTACAAACTACTTTTCAAAAGCAGTCACTACTTCGTTACTTTCAGATTTTGTCAAAGAATTCAATCTACACTCGAAATTTAGAACACGGTTTAAGTAATACAGTGTGGCACCTCGTTATATCACGTCAACTGGAGTGCAATCAAATAAGTGCGATAGAACCGAGGGCATTAAAAAATTAAAACATATAATATACCAGAAAATGTTTAAATATATATATATATATATATATATATATATATCCGCCTACAAAAATTTTAGCGGAAGGTTTGTCAGTAACCTGGCAGTGGTACCTATATAAGCAGGTAAGTCTGCTTTACACTTTCTATCATATAATATGATAATATGATAAAAAAGACATCCTGTCATTCGGTAGGCTTTCTTTGAGCTTCTGTTTTCCGGATCAGTGCAAAGTGGCCTTACCTGCTTATTTAGGTACCACTATCGGATTACTGACAGACCATCCGCCTCAGTTTTTGTAAATGTACATTCTGGAACTGCGGTTGAATATTAATTCTACAAAATCAGCATAATGCTTTTGCTTGCATATCACCTGTCTTGTTAAATGGGAAGAGTTTAGATAGAAGATACAAGATAATTATTATTGACTTGTTCGATAACTTTAAAATACTCCTTATCTGCCGATCAGGGCAGTTCAATGTTAATTTCCTCTGCCGACTTTCTTTTCTCTTACATAACATCAAAAGTAATAAATCTGTAAATAAAGCAATTTCAAAAGAAGAAACCCAGCATTAAAATATAAAGATCTAATAATGAGTAAGTAGACAAATGTTACAAGCGAGAAAACTAATTTCTTTAGTGGATCAGCACTTGGATCACCAGTAAATGTCAATGGAAAAATCTATGACGTCATACGATACGTTGCTAAAGACTGCATCGGAGATTTGTCGTGGACATTCGTAAATTGTAGCGCAGAATAAATCTTGCACAACAGAAACAAGTTAAGATCACGTGATTGGAGTAGAAAAATGTTGCCAGCGAAAAAACTAATTTCTTTGGTGGATCAGCACTTGGTTTTACAAGCAAGTGTCAATGAAAAAATCTATGACGTTGCAATGCTCGTTACAAACTACTGATTTTTTGTATCGTGCTACTCCCTGCATTACATTTTTCAAAATGTAGCGTATTACACTACAAATTATTAGAAAAAGTAACGACTACTATAGTTTCGCCACTTGTAGCGCGCCACTTCCGACCACTGGTTCCATCTACAGGCAATTTTTAATTGCTTAAACAAAACTTTCGATCATGAGAAACATTTTCGTCCACATCGTACTGCTGTATGCCAATTACTTGATTTTATTTTTTATTTTTTTTATTTGAAAATGTGCCGAGGACTTTTGGCCCAACGTGTATTTTTTGTACATATGCATATATATACAAGGTGTTTAAAAGAAATGAGACAATCTTTAAAGGGAGTAGGGGATACTACCAGAAATATTCTGGAACCAAGCTCGCGATTCATTTATTCAGTCAAAAATGCAGCATATCTCACTCCATTTTGAAACTGGGTTTTTGTTTAATAACTTTAACAATTACGAGGATATGTTAACAAATGCTCAACAGACTTACTTTGCTTTGTGTGAGATGTAATTATATTTCGTTAAGTGACGGAAGTGACCATCATTCCCATTCAAATAGTGTCCAGCTATTAGGCCCTCCCTATTTCGAGGGATTTTGCCCCATTAAACCCTATACATCCAACAAACCAACCCTATTTCGGAATATAGGTGACATTAGATACGGCGTTACTACTCGAATTGCTGTGAACTCCCAACATTTTTAGTCATGCCATTGTATTTTACAAAAGATAAGTCTGTTGGAAATTTTGTCACAATACCTTCATTATTGTTAAAGATATGAACAAATATCAGAGTTCGGATTATACAAAATAATCGGAGCGCATTTTTTTTTTTTTTTTTTTTTTTTTTTTGAACTAACATTTTGTTACATTGAGAAATCAAAATTTAAAAATTAATATAAGCTAATGTTTGTACAGATTAATTATTTTACACTATCTTTTCCCCTTCCTCTCTTAATGTTATTCCTGTATTTTATCCCTCAAGGTGTCCTGTTGATCCTCAAATATTCCCACGCTTCATGCAAAATGGTGACGCTTTAGAGAGCTCCTACGAAGCATTCCGCTTCACAGAGTCTTATGGAGTCATCTTCCAATGTAACGTCAAATACTGCGTCGGAAGATGTGAACCGGTGAGTATTTTACCAATTAAATAATTATTAACTGGAGACACGTACTTCACGTAACCGTCCCAGTGCCTGATTAATGCACGGTCCGGCAAGTCCAGGTACCTGGGCATCAAAATTTCAGGAGCCTCCAAATAACACATTTCATACATGATTCAGATGATAACAAAGTTACACACAATTAACATTGCTGCATGTAAGGTGGCCACATTTCCAAAATTTTTGAGCTTCGAAGTTTTAAAAACTTGACAAAGGAAAAGTAGATAAGGGCTTTTTTTCGCCCATCGACATGCCACGTGACACTATTTTTCTTAAGTAGCATACACTGCGACATTGACAAGTAATAAAAATAAAATTAACTAGCTGGTCTTTGCCCGTCTAGCCGGTCGCTTCTGAATGGGGCCCAGATACGTTCTGCAGCGTACTGCCTTGACTTCGTTTGGGGCCCAGAAAGTGCATTTTACACGCAAACAGAAAAATATAAATGAAATACTTTATTTTACACTGTACGAAAATAACTAATAAAAATATCAAAAAACACGTAAATAAATATTTCACGACATATTAATTTCGCGACATTAATAATATTTTTTATCATCGCCATATCATACTTCTGAAAATGGTCTCAAGCGGAAAGAATAGTTCAAACCACTAAAAGATTCCTTGAAACGCATGCAACTTGGAAATTAGAAAAAATGCATAGCAATTTTTCTACTGAGCCAACATATAACTCCTTCACCTGCTACTGGATTAGTACCATCTGAATTACTAATGAAACGAAGATTGAAGACATATCTAGATTGCATGAATTCAGACCACGTCACTGATTTACGACGCAAAAAAGAGAATTTTTCTGACGAACAACTTGAGAAAAATTAGTTGAGATCTTTCATAGTTAATTATCCTGTTTATGTTCAAAATTTCGGAAGTGGATCATTATGGATTCCTGCAGTAGTTTCAGAACCAACGGGATCAGTTTCTTATAAAGCCAAATCTCCATCAATTGACATTGTACGTCATCACGAAGACCAAATGCGGAGTCATCTGCTTTCTGATGATGAACAGTCCTCTTAAAAATAGGCAATGTTGAATTAAGAGGATGGCCTGGGGGGGGGTTCCCCCCGGAGCCTTCAAATGTCCCCCCTCCGGAAGATTTGGTATTTTATGCTTTTAATGGCTAAAAAGTGCAATTTTCCACCGGAGAAAAGTGTCTAAATGAAAAATTGAAAATAGGAATCAGGAAGCCTAATGAGAGCCCTTGTTCCCCGGTCTGAAGCTACTAATACCGATTCGTCATCAAAAAACAGAGACGACAACATTAAAGCTACTACAGCTCGTCCTCGTCGACAGATAAGTCGTCCTAAGCATTTCAAGAACTTTATTATGACTTGGGGGGAGGGGTGTTATGATATATCTTATTTTAATGTTCCGCTCTTATTTTATTTCATTGCATCTCATGTGACAACTATTGTTTTATATATGTACATCTGGCAACAACCGTTAGTAATTATAACCTCTGCATTTATCACACTTTGCTTCGTGCTTGCTGAGTAATAAGTAAATATGTTTAAATGTGTTTAATTCCAAGTTCGAGTAAATTGCTTCTTAAATAATACAAGTGCCATCTCCAATAACCCGTCATTTAATACACACCCGTCGGCCGATTTCTTCGAAAATGAATGCAGTTTTTGCGACAGTGGCCTGTAACATATTTACCAAATGGGAGCTCTATCGAAAGCATTCTTTGGATGCTATCGTGTTCACACACATACATATATACCAACATCACTGAAAAAACACCAAAAACGAGATCTGGGGAACTGAAAACGTGAGAAAATTCTAATATACACGCATACATCCATATACGTACATGAAATCATTGTAAAAGTAGCTAAAACGGATTCGGGGACCCCAAAATGTAAAAATATATCAATATTTCCATAATCGGCGTTTTACCAGGATTATAATGATTTCCTTTCACTGTATGTGTAAAAAAGGAAAGTAAAAAAGGATTTTTTGTTATTTTGTTGGTGACTCTTATACGCACAAGGTCCATGTAGTATAGAACACACGCTACATATTCCGTATTGGAAATGGCCAGTTCCCTATCCGGAAGTGACTTTCTACCCTGTCCGAAGAATACACTAAGTAGGCAATGATCTAAGATGAAAAATATTTCCTACATAGCCTTTAAAGACATGCCGCATTACATAAAATTGCTTGATGATGTGTTTCTTTGCAAAAAAAATGCGGAAGAACACCTTAACTATCTATTTTGAAACTCTTCAGGGGGATTTTCACATTGACAATATAAAGCAAAGAACTTGATTAGTTCTGTAAAAACAAATTGCTCGCTGACACATACAATTGTTGTTACACTTGCGAAAGCCATCGAAAATCTTAAAGTAAATTACGGCTTTTGTATTCGATGTAACAGCTGAAAATTACTTTCACTGCTAGACAATAACGCATCAGCCAGCCAGCCCATTGTTCTCCTGAAATCTGTAGATGAATGAATCATGCGTGATCTTTTTAAACTTAGTGTTTTTCAAAAACTCATATACATAATCCCAAACAAGAAAAAATGGCAAAGAAGAATAGAGGAAGTTCAATTGAACTTCTAATTTATTGATTCAAAAAATGGATGACTTAATCCACAATTTGATGGCATGTTTTAATTCAGCGTTGTTTTTTATTCTTTTTTGTTCAATAAAGGATCATCCTTTGATTACGCCACGCCAATTTTGTGTTTATTTTACTCCTCCCTCTACGTCACAAGTTGTTACATTTGAGTGATAACTCCCTTCACTGTAGTGGGATAACAGTTTTTGCAAAATTCAATTAAGAGCTATATTTTACTAAAACAACATTACATTTATAATTTTATTATTCTTAATTTTTTTCCCCGAATGTGTAACAAATGAAAACCAACCTTTAAAAAAACTCTCGCATTTTCATTAGCTACATTACATTAAAAGTATTGAGCCCATGAGCTTTTGTATCAAATTTTTATATTATTTATTACTACTATTAAAGGCCAGTGCGATCTCAAATTCCCCTGGATTATGGGTGTGGATTGTGGAATACATTTTTTACTTTTAAAATATCTCCTCAGAAAATTAATATTTTTAACTTATTTTTTTCTGTATATTCTTCTCAAAGAATGTCTCTTTCTTTTTTTAGCTGACAAAATATTTCTTAAATATATACTTAATCTAATATTGTATGTGTTAAAAGCTACGAGCTGTGAGTAAGATTTCAACACTTCAAATCAAATTAACTATATACATTTTAGCAATATTTTGTAAACTAAAATAGAAAGAAACATCCTTTAAGAGCAGTACACAAAAAAAAATAATATAAAAATAATAACTTCCTGATGAGATATTTTAAAAATAAGAATGCATTCCACGCCCCATTTGTCCAACATTAGCAACTGAAATTTGAGATCTCACAGAGCAACACCCTTAAATGTACTTTTACTTCAAGCTGTTGAAATTCAAAAAAAAGGGAAAAAATATCGAATGCTATACCTGAGTAAAAATACATATTTGTTTATGAACTTATGCTGCTTGCAAACAAATACATACCTAATTATTTTCATACTTTAGATGTAATGTCACAACGTGTTAACTAGTGATGGGCATAACGATTATTTTGATTATTCGAATGAATCATTCGGGCATGCGCAGAAGCATACCAACCAAGTTTTACTGCATTTTTCTTATTATTTGGCTATGGCGTTTGATAAACTAATTATATTTGAACAAACCGTATTGCATGATATTCTTGATTAAATTATCTTTCCAGTGGTATATAGATTTTATGGTATTACTAAGAAATATTTGGTGTTATGAGCCATCAAACTTCAAAAAGCATTTTTCCCAAAAGGTTTCCACAATTTTGCCCACCACTGTATGTATTCTGGAGATGTGTAGGTATCACTATCAGTTCTGAAGGGAGATAATATTCTTACATTTTCGAATCATGTTTATTATGGCGTTCTTCATTGTGTGCCACAAGCTAAGGTTGCCCTTACTTACCGAAAGGTTGGACAGGCCTGGTCTACGGAATTGTACTTCACTTTTTTAACTATAATGTATAAAAGTATTCCAAATATCAACGAATGATATCATTTTTTTTCCTTCTCTTACAGGCAATTTGCGGAGATTATCTGAGTCTTTCACGAGAGGAATCGTGGGGTCGCAAACGTAGGTCAGCTCCCCATACTGTAGAAGAAGGGCCCCTGCAAGACGAAATGACACTCAGCAAGGAGATCTTGGTTCTTGACTTTGGTGATGGAGCATCAGCCTTATATAACACATTACCCCATTCGGCAAACGGTAAGCAAACATATGATCATTTTTATAGCATCAATTTTTGCTATTTGTTGCATGTTCATAAATAAAAACAGTACAGGCGGTCTTTGATTTTCGATCATAAATGGTTCCTGAAATGTGTTCGAAAATTGGAATGTGCGGATGTGGAAGTCGAGGACCACCAGGAAATATCCATCACACGAGTTCTTCGATTATTTGGACATTATTTGTTTTGATAAATCAACCCTTATTAGGTTGCGTTAAAATATCTAATATAGACTATAAATATTGAATTAATTTATGAAATCGGTATAATGTAGTGAAAAGAATTGATAGATTGTTGATTACTTTGATTGGAATTTCTTTAATAATTATCACAAAAATTATAATTACAATAATAAGAAAAGGGTAATTTTATTATTTGATTTTTCAATGCAATTTTAAAAACAGCAATGAGATTTAATTTGGATATCAAATATAAAGATCAATTTTAAGAGTAAACACATATAATAACATAAGCACATAAACAAATAGTATACTGATTAGTATCTGGTGCATTCTTTATAAAATTATCAAGATATAGCTTAATTGTGCTTCTCGTTTTCTTTCCTTTTCTGTGTCTTTTTCTATTGACCTTCGCACATCGAATATACGCTGTCCATTGGGATTACATTTTATCATAATGGTAAAAAAAGAAATTATAAGGATTCATAGAGGCTTCATTCATATTGTTGATTGTGAGTAGCTAAACAGTAAGTTTCTTATCAGATTCTTTTGCTTCGTGTTTATTTCTCCCACTTTTTGTAATTTAATCGTCTTCATTTGACGAAGGTTCTGAATATGCATTTTAGCCATACATCTATATTATAAAACAAAAATATGTCCGTGAGTAACGCTAACACTATATCGACGGTGGCAACAATCTGGCCAATCTATTTCGTAAATTTATTAACTTCTAACCATCATCGGACAATTTCAATTTTTGAACCGTCGAATAGGGTAAAAAAAAATTCTACTATCGAATGCAATTTGTCTTCATCTCAATTAACTGAATCTTAGGAGTTTTAAAATAATGTTCAAGGATGATTGTTTTTAAAATCTATCGTTATCGCGTGCAGCCCGATTACGGAAGATTAAGCCAATTGCACTGAAAACAATATAAATAGTTCAGCATTTGTTTCAGGCTAATATTGCACAACGAATAAGATACTGCTAAAAAGCGGAAAAAAAGGCGTTTAATCTAGATCTCAATATAGTTTTGAAAGAAAATATCGACTTTGTATTATAGCTAAATATCTATCGATTAAAGAAGATGAATTACAGAATGTACATTTTCTGATACATTCAGCAATGTCAAATATATTTTTTTCCTCACACAGCGTATTCGAAACGGAGATCACATTGCTCTTCTGAACGGCGCACTCGAAAGATGACACAATGTTGTGCCGTGCTAAATATGCCTAGAACAAATTATATTCATTTGGCACTGTTTTACATAGTATTTAGTTATATTTATTCTTACCTCACAATGTTTCACATGCAAGATGCAAATAATTATAAAAATCAAGATACACATGTGTTAAATAGCGAACTGTTCGAAAGTCGAGGACTGTTAACTTCCCCTTGTTCCAAATACACGAAAATAAACAAATAGCGCAATATAGTGAGTGAACTCCCGTAAGTGCGGTCTTCCAAGGGTGGTCATTTTCGTCCGCACTAACCGAAATCCGCATTAAATGCATTTAAAGTATGTAAAATAATCATTTGCATTGAAAAAAAAATGAGTTACATTTTTGACTGAAATTAAATAAGTGCCTATACTTTATGCTGTAAGAAACAATTTTTTCTTGAATTTAGTAATTTTAGTAAGAAAAATGAGTTATTCCTTTCAGGAACAAGTAATTGCGTTTCTGTAATGTTGAATTTACACCAGAATTTTCGAGAAAAATTATCTGAAAGATAAGAAATGCATTGATGCAACTTTTTTTCACCAAAGTTATAAAAGTAAAATTTTGTTTAAAAAAAATTCTAGCATGAATAATGATTAAAATTAAGCAATATAAAAAATATCCCACTGCCGCGCCCGTTCAAGGGGCTAATAGCGATTTGTTAATACAAAATAATAAATTGCTCAGGTCAAACAAAATAGTCAAAGAAAATTGCCGTATTTTCATAATTTAACGTTAAATAAAGTAATCTCTCAATAATTGTCATCATTTACCAGTTGTGCGATACGTTCGAAAACTTAGTAATGTTACATCACATTTTGATTAGTTTTATCGTCGAACAAACAGCCACGCCATTAGAAATTTTTGAAACTCCCACCCTTTTGGTGGCGGATATATTTTCTTTCTCTTCATCACTGTCATTCACGATTTCTAGATCTCTCAATGACTAAAGTTACATCAATGTTGCTTTTGAAGAAACAATGTACAAAACCAGTTTCGATTATGTTCAGTCAATCTGTGAAAAATTTTCCGCATTATCCGATGAGTACTATGCCTTAAGCGATGTCTTTAACATTAATTGCAAATAAGAAATGATGGAGAAAACGAAATTAGCCTCATTAACCGAAGGTACGTTTTAAGTGGAGACGCATTGACGAGGATATACTGTATTGTTCTCAGCAGTACTCATAAAGCTGTGAAACATTTTAATTAAAAACAACCCATGTCCTTATTATAAGGAGAGAAGATTTTAGTTGTGCCTTAAAAACAACTCTTGTCCAGAAACTTTTTTCTTCCTCTTTCTGAAAATTGATTTTATTTTGGACCTTTCATTTTTATGTTTATTATTCATAAACGGGTGCAAAATATGCTATGCTATATGATAGAGTCTACAGAAATTCAGATATTATTTTCCTATCAATGTTTTTTTTTTTTTTCTAATCTTAAAAAACATTTTAAAATGATTTAACTTAGAAAATTATTCCTCTTCACTACAATTCAAATTAAGCTATATATCTATATATATAAAAGAAAGTCCTTTCTGGCTAGATGATCAACGTTGAGAATGAGGAACAAAAACATTAACTGCTCAATTGGGAATTGAATGTTATTCTTAATCTATCTATATATATATAAAAGAAAGTCCTTTCTGGCTAGATGATCAACGCACAGCCAAAACTACTGAACCTACAAAGACGAAACTTGCAGGAAAAATACTTCTCAGTATGTAGAGGCGCACTAAGATGGGATTTTCAAAAACTCCATCCCTAAGGGGGGTAAAAAGAGGAACAAACTTTAAAAAAATTCCTTAAAAATCGGGTATTATAGTTACGTGACAAATGATAACATATTTAAATGTATTTTTGTATGCTGAATCGAATGGTACCAATTAAATACTCATAAGTCAAATAGTTCGTGAGATATTGCACATTTTTCTAATTTGGCGAAGTCTTTGACGTCAAAATCTAACAATTCTAACAATACCAGTGATAGTTTCTAAAAATACGTCCGTTACTATAGCAATGGAAGAAATTCAAATTAAATCTTTTTGTTTATTTTTGCAGTTAGAAGCATTAACTGCTCAATTGGGAATTGAATATTATTCTTACGGATATTTATGTAATTGTGTATTATTATTATATTCAGGATTTAAAATAAAATGTGATTGCTGAAATAAAGGGTACATCTCAATTATACTGTCGACCACTTTTCAAAAAAAAAAAAAAAATATCATCACCAAACATGAACTCCAAATAAACAAATAACTGGAAAAATGTTGCCATTGGAACATCAAAATAAATAAATAAAATAAAATAAATTCGGAAAATCCCCACTCACCAAAGTGCCCAGTAAGTTTTAACACAAAAAAATTACAATACTTTAAAGAAAATAGAAAAAAAAATCTTGGATATTTATTTATTTACATTATTTTTCTTAATTATCCTTCTCGGCTGGTGAATAAATGTTTGTGACGTCAGTTGAAATTGATCTATTGCACCTAACTATGAAACGCAACATTTTTACAATGCATTTTCTCTTTTAATGTCATGGCACAGCCGTTTAAGGACGCAATCTTTATTTTAATTAACGAAATAACTAAAATATCAGAAAAGCAAAATGAAAAATACAGGTAAATGTCGAATTAAAAACCTCTTCATGACATAACAAACACATTTAATACTTCTGACGTCAAGTGAATGGGACTGCATTTTTGGCGTTAAATCTTATAGTTTGGCGATAGCTTTTTTTATGAAAAGTGGACGACGGGATAATGGAGAAGTACCAAATAAAGTGTCGAAGGTCTGATTAGTATTATGTATTACTTCTTTATGTGTTTTCAGTCTTCAGCCATGTTTCTCTTTTTCTTTGGGTAGTTATTCATACGATTTAGGCCTAAAATTTCCGCAGTGCGTTTGGGGAGATGCAATGCACAAGCGCATAGGAGCTCATTCGGATGCATTATCACAGGGGGGGGGGGGGGGGGGAGATGTGTGCTTTATTTACTATGTTCTTTTATTGACTGAATATGAGATGAACGTAGGGATATACTATTTGTATGATACTTCATAGGTCCAGGAAATTTTCTTTCTTGCCGTGGGGAATATGGCGGTAATGTCAAACTGATTTGCATTTTGTTTACGGATTGTTTGTTCGGAGTTTGCATCGGAAATAGTACTGTAATTCACTGGGGGAAAAAAACTTTTAAAATAAAATATTTGAAAGACTGTTTCATAAGCACTCCTTCTTATGTAATAAGGAAGCTTATTTTACTAATATTGTTATTGTAATTTTTTCACGTCAAGTTTTGACGGGTTCCATCTAGTGTTTTTTGAAAGGTTTTAGCGTATAGCTATTCTACATTGCTTTGTTATAGAGCTAAAGAGGAAAGCTCTAAATTTATGTGAACCCGATTATTAAAGATTACTTTAAAAAATTCTACTGAACAAATTTTAATGGAAGTGATTTTTCAGGTATGGTTAATGACCCTATAACATATCATTCTATGTTGCTTAGTGATAGAGCTAATGGGAAAGTGATTGGGAAAGGTGAATGCAATTATGAAAGATATATCTACTATGCATTTAAAATGCAAATTCGTATTTCATTCCGGCCGTTTATAATTTGAGTTCTGCTGTACGCACTTTGGTGGGATTTACACTGTTAGTTTGGCAATTTTGTGGGGATGGTTGGTACTTCTCTGGAGCAAAGTTTTCGTCTGCGTTGTGTTTTCTGAAGCGAAAGCTTGACAACGAATCCGATTACAAAATCATATCATAATCATCTATAATATTTATAAAACGCAAATTCTTATTCCATTCCGATCGGTTAAAACTCAGGTTCTACCGAACATATTTTTATATGATTTCACTGTTAGTTAGGTAATTTGTTTTAGAAAGGTTTTAAAATAAAGTACATTGTTCTACATTGCTTATTTATAAAGCCATGGAAGGAAGTTATGGATAAAATTAGGTGAACCCGATTATGAAAGATTACCTTTTTTAAAGTTCTACTGGACGGATTTTGATGGGAGTTTCGCAGTGTGATAATATTTCAGGAATTGGTGTTTTACATTGTTTAGTTATGGAGCTATGGGAGAAAGTTGTCAGTGGTGTAGTGGTAAAAAAAACAGTGCATATACTCTATAGACAGAGGATATATACTAGAGAGTATATATAATAGCTACGGATGGTGTGCAGAATTTCGTCTTAAAAATTCCAGAAGGCTGACGGCGTATACCAGCATATACTTTCTACAAAATCCCTGAGAGTTCTATCAACAGGTGAAGATGATTATGAAAGATACATTTATCTGTCTACTGTATATGTAATAATGCAAAGGGAATTTTGATCCTGCCGCTTATACCTTGAATTCTGCTGAATGGATTTTGCTGAAACTTGCACAGTTAGTTAGCTAAATTTTGAGGGGAAGTTTTAGTGCATAACATATCGTTCCATGTTGCTTAGTTAACGAATTAGGGGGTGGGGGGCATTTCTATAATCAGTTGAACAAAATTATGAAACATTAGACTTTTTTAAAGATTCTGCTGCATGGATTTCTATGGAACTTGCATTGTTCATTTTCCAGGAATAGTTTTAGCATATTGCATATCGTTATATCGTTCTTTAGAAAATCATACTGTAAATGATTAAATAAACGAGTTGGTATTTAACAGTCTAAATTTCGTTTAACACATTAGAAAATATAATACGTAATGGCTTTCGTATCGTTTTACACCAATGCGGAAGGACATGAAGGTAAAAGTTCATGTTTCTTTAAAACACACAATCAAACTCACCGATATATTTCGTTTGATTCAAGTTTTTTTGGAGAAATCGACCAGCGTAGCGAGCAAAGCCTGCTAGGTAATAATAATGGTTAATTTTATCTGTATATAAAATTCTATATTATGTAAAAGTAAGTCCTGACTTGGGAGATCATCAACGTACAGTCCAAACTACTGAAGCTACAAACACGAAAATTGCGGGGAAAATACTTCTTAGGATGTAGAGGCGCAATAAGAAAGTTTTCCTAAAATTCCATCCCTAAAGGGGTTAAAATGGGAACAAACAATAACAAAATTTCTTAAAAATCGGGTTTTATATTTATTTGTCAAATGAAAACATATTTCAATGTATTTTTGCATGCTGAATCGAATGGTACCAAATAAAAATATTCTAACTCCAACAATTCGTGAAATATTGCACATTTTCGAATTTGTCGTTGCCTTTACCGACAAAACCTTAAAATTTATTGGATTGATCGCCAAGTGATATTTTCTAAAATACATTCGTCATTGTTAAAGATCAAACAATACTTGGCGATTTATAAGATACTAGATAAGAAAAAATCACCTGATATTTTGATTAGATGAAATCTCAATAATGCCAATTTTCGGGCTCTTTGTTTTAACTTTTTTGTTTGCTTCGGGCATTTGGAATTGAATATTATTCGGTATTTTTATGTTAGCTGGGTGCCAGTGATCGCCAAAATTTTTTTAATCTCGCCAATCCTTTTTTTCTTTTTTTTTTTTGCTAATCTTTTACCGTTAGCTAATAACAACTATCCATTATTTTAACATTGCGGTATAATATCTTAAAAAATTTATTTAAAATAACTAAAATATAATCATAATAAAATACATAAACACAAACATATCAATACAAATAAAATTTCAAGCAAAATGTTCCAATTCAAATGATGCCAATTGAAACAAGATTTGGTGAGTTTTTACTGGCGCCCAGCAATATAAAAGTACCTATTATTCTTACGGATATTTATGTAATTGTGATTTTTAAATAAAATATGCTTGCTCAAGTAAAGTTTCGAGGGTCTGTACGGTTTTGATATTGCACATTTTCTATAATTTGGTGATGCCTTTAGCGCCAACTCATCAATATTTCTAACATTACAAGTTATAATTTCTAAAAATGCATCCATTATTATATCTTCTTTACTACCGCCACTGCAACATATCCAGGGAGTCTCATCCTGCCACTTCAAGTCACGGCACGAGGTGCAGGGTAACTGAGATCTGAGATCAACAGCCTTATTCCTGAAATAATCAATACGATGATCATAATTAAAGACAGACGAATACTTAGTAGTCCAAGGCAATAATTTGATATGCGATCTCTTTTCATATTTTCCTGTAGCTGTCTGACCAAAAGCGTACATTGTTGGATGAATGCAATTCACCGGTATATTTAGTTTGATTCAAAATTCGTTTGGAGAAACCGACCAGCGTAGCGGGCGAAGCTTGCTAGTAATGTATATACATTGAGGAATGTGCGTAATCACAAAAAGTATATTTATTTTAAAAATTGGACAAATATATATAAATTAATGAACACAACTGATGTTTTTATATTCTTGTTCCCTTTCAGCGTCTGGCAGAATTTTTCATGTATTTTTAATATGATTCATAAAATAATAGATATGAAAAGCATCGGTATAAGGATGTATACTTAGTAACTTTACATATCTATATTTCTTATGCATTGGAAAAAAATAACATTAACATAATTTTTTTGTTAATTCAGTACTATTTGAATTCAAAAATTACGTAACAGTAAAACACGGTTAGGATGCGTAAAGGTTAAAAAAAGAAAGAAAGAAAAATCTGAATTTGGCCTCTGCATGTGTTTCTGCTGCTGTTCCTTACTCTATTTTGCATTTTGCATCTAAGAAGTAACTTTTTTATTTTGTTTTTTTTAAGTCTTATAACAAATGTATAACATATGTTTTTTTAGTTATTTGTACTTTTCTTTAAGGCTGTTCTCAAATACAAACTGCCTACTTTCTGACACATTTTTTAATTCCTTTTTGTCCTCAAACTCATGAAATTAGCAAGTTCTGTTATTCAAAAACCATGTAATCTAACAGTTTTTCCCATTTTGTGGCGAAAGCCGAAGATCTTTCAGAAAAGGCTGTCAAAGTTGGCGTTTTCAACCGTATTTCCAGTTTCGACAGCGCTGGAAAGAAAAGAAAACTGCCCTCCTGAAACAACAATCGCTTATAACTCAAGTTGTGATTCATTTACCAAAAAATGAAAAATCTGTTCGATTACAAATCAATTTAGTAAATATTCCTACAAGCTTTACGTTTAAAAATGAGTCAGAAAATGTGTCAGAAAGTCCGGCATTCTTGAGCAGAAAAAAAAAAAAAAAAAAAAAAAAAAAATATATATATATATATATATATATATATATATATATATATATATATATATATATATATATATATATATATATATATATATATATATATATATATATATATATATTTTTTTTTTTTTTTTTTTTAACCGCTTTAATGCTGATTATTTTTATGTGTTGCATAACGGATAGAATTATTGTTTTATCATTCATACAATTTTATGCTAAATTTCAGTAATTAATTCTTCTTCTCTTTTTTTTCTGTTAACAGAGAGCGGCGTACATCATTTAGACCCAGTGGAATTTTTATCAGAAGATTGTGCTTCCAGGATCTCTGTGATGGCTCTTGGTGTTACAACAGCTTTACTAGTCGTTCTCTACGTCTGTACAGTTGCTTATTTTGTCGCTCAAAATAGGGCGCAGAAAGAAATTAGAGAATAGGAACTGTTTTTAAAAGTTTTATTGCTACATGGGAAATTTATGGGGCTGGTACCCACACTTACAGAATGATACCCGATACATAAAAAACTGGGAATCCGAAAAGCAAGATTACAATATTTTTTTGGTATCTTCATTAATCCAGAGATATGAGCATAATACTTACCAAAATCATATATCTAGTTTACAAAAATTTTCATTTAGATTTCAAATTTTTAAAAGATTTTAAATGCATTTGAATCAGTCGTTTCAAAAACTAACCCCCCCCCCCCCCCCCATAAGTCACAGATTCAAAATTTTCAGGAATCAATAAAAACTGCACTACGCACAAATGCTAGATTTTTTTTAAAGAATTTTTTGTGTTCATTATATTTTTTAGATCTATGCATTTGTAAGTCGGTTATCAGTTAATTATTTTATGGTAATTAAAATCGAAAAAAAACATGAAAAGGACTATTGTTGTTTTTGCTAGAAAAGAAACAAATAATACGAAAAATTGTATTAATCATATTTGTATTGAATATGTGGCAAAATAGACATAAATCGTTAACGTCTGCATCCTAAGGGTTGACATTGAGGCACATAGTCATATTCACCAGTCGTGTTTGATCATATTTTCTGCTTATTCTGTTGCTGGTCATTGGGATGTATCTTAGTAATTGACTAACGTCGGTTTTGCAGCAATGAACAACTATTTTAGCATGCCTTTTGAGTGGCAACGAATAAATAAATCTATGTAATTAAAATATTGAACAAGCTGCTGTGATACAAAAGGCCAAAAAAAAAAAAAAAAAGCTTCTTAACACCATAAAAATTAGGAAATGCGCTAGAACTTTCGAAATAACTTTGTTTTTCTTCTTCAGTCGCACACACACAGAAAAAAATACTACCCAATTTGGGTCGAAAGATTCTTAGGTATGTACCCAAATTGGGTCATGCTTGTTTTGGTTACCACTGTGTATCCATTTTGGGCACTGTTAAATAACCATTGAAAGAAAAAAAAAAAAAAAAAAAAAAAAAATCTGAAAAAAAATCTTTAAAAAAAATTCTTAAAAAAAAAAAAAAAAAAAAAAAAAAAAAAAAAAAAAAAAAGGTACTTTTCGGTTAGCCGGGCGCCAGTGATATATGTACGTATATAAATATGTATGTATATGAATATATATGTATATTCATACATATATGTGTGTACATATATGTATGTATATATATGCGTATGTAGATATTTTTGTAACTATATATATATGTGTATATATACATGTATATAAATCACTGGCGCCCGGCTAACCGAAAAGTACCAAAAAAAAAAAATTGGTATTTAACAGTGCCCAAAATGGATATACAGTGGTAACCAAAACAGGCATGACCCAATTTGAGCACATACCTAAGAATCTTTCAACCCAAATTGGATTTTATTTTTCTGTGTGTGTGTGCGACTGAAGAAGAAAAACAAAGTTATTTCGTAAGTCCTAGCGCATTTCCTAATTTTTATGGTGTAAAGAAGTTTTTTGCCCTTAAATCTGTATAATATTTGTCCCTATATATATGAGCGGTACCTTTTTGAAACGAAAAAGTGCAATTTGAGGGGGTTGGGGGGTGGACATGTATGGTTTTTGAAAAGACCGATTCATTTATTGACACGTCTCCATCCACGAGTTTCGTATATAAATGATCAAATACGTCACCTTTTTAGACACAGTGCCTTTTTTTGAATCACTGAAAAAAAGATTATCCATACGTTTTCGACAGTCTTTTACAGCCGCTGGTATCATTGTTTAATAATATTTCATATTACTGCATGTTTTATATTGATATAAATTTTAAATGTTAAACTTGTCTGAAATATTGACTGTGATAATTGCTATTTTTTCTGACAAATATAAAAGAAAATTCTTTACAGAAATGAAGAATAGATTTGTTCAGTAATTCAGATTCCAGAGAGTGTTCAGATTTGTTCAGTTCTGCATATAATTTCTTCGTGGTTTAATTATTTTTTTAATAGAAAAAAAAATGTAAGTAAAAAAGAAGGAACTTATTTTTACAAGGAAATAGGAAATACATATAGGAAATTGGAATTTACCTTCGGTTAGTATCACTTACAAAATACTGCATTAAAATCAAGGCTCGGAACTGGAACCGAACCGGGGAAAAAAATTATTTACGTTGGAACGGAAACCAGAACCGAACTTTTTCCTTTAATTTCCATTTCCAAACATAACTGAGATTATTTTTTTGTTCGGGAACTGAATTGTGAAAATATTTTTTTAATTCAATTTGTAAAATTTCAATTATTTAAAAGGTAAAATACGAGCCATTGATAGCATTCACCCCTGATCTTTAACTTTTGATGTAAGTTATGTCAGAAGTTATATAAGAAATTATAATTGTAGTGATGAATTAGTATTGAAATTGATTAAATTACCAAAAATAAAAATTAGAACCCTAACCAAAATTCGTAAAACGTTATTTCTGATGTAGCAAAATCCGGAATTAAAACGAAAACAGTTATTTTTGAAGAAACGAAAGCCGGAACCGCACCGAAATATATTTAACAAAATATATTTAACAAAATCTGAACAAATAAAAATATTAATTTCTCGAAGCCCTGATTAATATTATAATTACGAAAGAATTTCTATTGTGTTTCGAATTACTTTGTCACATATTTTTGTTTGTGGATGTTTCTAATGACATATTACACAATTATTTAAAAACAAAGCCTTTGTGGCAGTGAGTTACTATAAGTTTGTCTTTCGTAGGCATTTTCAATTGCTTGACATATTCATTCATCATTTTAGTGTTGTGTTGCCATGAATCATTATTTATTTATAATCATTTTCATCTTCATATTCATTTAAAGTCTTTCTTTGTTATTTATTTATGTCGTAAGGGAAATTAGGTTTTTGTATTTTGGAGGCATTACGAACAAATGTACATAGTTATGCAAAGGCAGAAATATGAAAAAGTAACTATTTATCATTACACAAAAATGCAATATTTAATGAATCTAAACATATTTAAATTTATTTCAGACTTCGGAATTAAAAAGTTTTTAATAATTTATTTGGTACAATATTCCAGATATTTAAAAAAAATTTCTAATTTACTTTCAACTTATTTAACACAATAATACAGTAATTATCATTACATTAACCTTTTTATGAAGAGCATACGTACGTACTAAACAGTAGTGTCATGTACTTTTTTTTAGTAAATGACATACGTTCATGTGCGTACAAATCTCAAGTTTGACAGCGACATTTTACGAATAGTAATTTTTGCCTAATTTTATCACAGAATTTCTGCGATTAAATAAGGCAATGATTACTATTCGGAAATAGTGGTCCTGAAAAATTAAAAAATGTGTACTGGACGTTTGTCACGAACAGGTTAAGAAAGAATATAAATGAAAAGTTAAAAATCTAGTGAAAATTTCATACAAAAATATTTGTCGTTGTAAAAAATTAGAAAACTGAAATATTACCGAAATAGTTTACTAGTTTAACCTAGTTTTTTTTTTTTTTTTTTTTTTTTTTTTTTAAATCAATTTATATATGGAACAGAATAAAAAAAAATTGTGCAATTCACATTTATATAAATACTACTAAAATGGCAACCAAATAAACAATATATGAAATGTTAATAATTTGTGTTAAACAGAATGATATATGTATATATATGTGTGTGTGTGTGTAAATTAACCCATTTGATACCACTCTTCCATTCTTAACATAAAACATATTTAAAAGAGCTAAAAGCTATAGCACATATTCAACTTTGTTTAAAAGGGGAAAAAAATGTTTTATCATGACTTTAACATGATCCTAAAACTAATTTGTATTTTTAAAAACAGCGCTGAAAGAATTTTTAAACAATTTTTAAAATAAGTAAAAAAAGAAAAAACTGAAAATGACACCATTAAGGCAGTTCTCAAAAAATAAAAATAAATAAATAAATTGAAATACATTTCCCCGCTCAAAAACGCGAAACTTTCTGGCACATTCACGGAATGATTTTTATACAGAAAAGCAAGAAATATGTATTTTTCCGTTTTTCGATAAAGGTGATGAATAAGCTCGAAGTCGGCGAGATCGCCCATTTTATTAAACTTCCCGTCCCTCCCGTACCCGATGTCGTAAACTTATTGACCTTAGCTTTTAAATTTTCCCGGTGGGACCTTTCATGACCGGGTCTTCTACCGTTCCGAGCATCCTAGAAGGGCACGCGGTTCTGCAAGTAGCAGCGGTTATTCAGCATTACATCTTGAGTTATAAATGATTTGTGTCTCAATAGGACTCCCGGGATATCGCGTCCAGAAAATCGGCTTAAAACGTCAACTTTGATGGCCTTTTCTGAAAGATCCTTTGCCTTTACCGAAAAATGGTAAACGCTATTCCATTTCTCAGTTCCTTAATACAAACACCAACTCATTTCATGCATTTAAGAATAAAAATGTCATCAGAATTGAATGTATTAGAACGTAGGCAATTTGTACTTGAGAACAGCCTTAATAACAAACTTGTAATACATGGTTTTTGTGTATGCACTTAAAAGATACATTTTTGCAAGAATTGGTGAAATTATGAATCCAAACTGTGTATTGCAACGCATTTTATTAATTTATGGAGTCATTTCAAAGTTCTTTACTTATTTAATTTGTAATTCGTACAACATCCGCTAGAGATATCAAATAAATGATATGCATAGTACCCATAGAGGAAAGAACAGATTGGTATTGAATGGGTTAACAAAAAATGGTAATTTATATTTGTAAAATAAGCTGGTTAATTTGTTGCATAACTATGGTTATTTTTTGTGCAAGGGATTTTTTTTTACAAGGGTTGATGTCATGCATCATATTTATAATCCATGTGACATATTTTTTTAATTAAAATCATTTTTTGAAAAAAGATGTGTGTGTCATTTATTAAATACATAAAACAATCAGCCAAGAATTCAGATTCATAAAGATTATAAATCGATTATATTCATTTATCGATAAAATTAATCGATAAATGAATGCACTTCTTTCATCTTCCAAATACAACATCGCAACGCAAATCTGGAATTTTTCGGATTTCGTAATTCTTAATTTATATTTTTATGGTGTCTCCATCTACTGACAATTTGAAGAACGAATTCCAATGCGCAATGAATTTCATAATGATTAAAGATAAAAGCAACTAGTACATACATCACAATCAGTAAATGTATATATACAATAAAAATTTCCTACTAAACTTTTTTTTATAAAAGAAAATATTTCACCATTATAAATTAAATATATATATAGTATTCTCCCATTAACAATGGAAGGTAGCGTTATCTTTTAGTACTTAATAGCAAGTAAAGATGTAAACCTGATTTGAGTGTCTGGATTTTAGATAATTCTGGTTTTTGGAAGTCCAGTCCAGATTTACGATGTTGTACTGTAGAAGATAGTTTTAGATTTTTTTTCTTCTTCTCCAATTTTACTTTACTTTTTACCATTTCCATTTAGTTTTATGATTCCCTCATTCAATCCAAGTACAGATCAAAAACATGTGAAAGAGAATTTTAATTCCGGGTTTCAGATGCTTGATTAATGCAATAATCAAGCATGAGGGGGCTGAACCCCCCCCCCCCTCCCCGTAAGTTTAAAAAGACTGCAAGGTTATCTCTAATGATAATAAAAATTTACATGTTTTCATCTTTCATTACATTAAAACTGCGTACACTTTTAGTTGTAAAAGTTTAAATTTATTCAATTACAGTTACAGTAATTAGTGGGATCCAGTTCTGAATTCGTTAGAAGTATCCAATAATTAGATACGTCCTTTGTGCAAGCCACCGGTTAAAACTTGTATGGTCTAAGAGAATGATGATTCCTGCCATCCGAAACTGTCTTGGAAGTGTTAATGAAGTGAGACATTTTTTAGCCACACACAGGGTGGCTTATTCTTTCAGGCAACAGTAAAATTCGTGTTTATGAAACGTCACAGACATCCATCGTTGCCACAGGTTAATCTCGGAAAATGAAACATCTGAAGTTACTGAAAAAATTAATAGCTCGAAAAGTATTTGTCACAAAATTGTTAGACAAACTGCGCTAGAAAGGTAAAAAAATTGTATTTTTCTTTATATAAATTTCAAATCTAATAGACCGGGAGGCGGCAGCACGGACTATCACCTCATCGAGTTCACGACTGAAATTCCAGAATTACTTAAAACTCGATTCGCATATTAAAACGCAATCGGTCTGCCAAGTCATATCTTGGTGGAAAACACCTTAAGACTCGATTTTAGCGGTTGACTCGTAGGTTTACCATTGTGTTTTTCTGCACCCAAAGGTATGAAAACATGGAGGACTGGGAGCAGGAACACACAATGGTAAATTTACGAGCCAACCTCTAAAATCGGGTTTTCGGGTGTTTTCCACCAAGATATGACTTGGCAGACCGATTGCGTTTTAATATGCGAATCAAGTTTTAACTAATTCTGGAATTTCAGTCGTGAACTCGATGAGGTGATTGTCTGTGCTGCCGCCTCCCGGTCTATAATGATTATGCCGTTTTTCAAATATTGAATTTTAAAAATTACCAAACTTCACAATGAAGTACCATAGCGAAACCTTCGCGCGTAAGAAAATAATGATAACGCAATGTATCCCGACGTGTATCGTGTATTCTGGCTATAGCATGAGTAATAAATTACTGTAGACATTATTCAGTTAAAATATAAAAGTTAATTACATATATACCTGTTTTAAAAAATAAAGAAAACATTTTATCACAAACATCAACATAACTTTTTCTTCTATTTATTCCCTTATTCCAAAGATATCGTTTTATCGTCTGCTACCATAGCAACATGATAAATTAAATTGCATTAAAAAATTGCACAGTAGTAGAAAAATATTTTTCTAAATCGAATAGTTATTGAACAACTCAACACTTTAACAGGGGAATTCTTATTTGTTATTTAGATATTTTTAAATTGTTTGTTGTCATTGCGTTTTTATGCTAAGTTAAGAACGGTTAAACAGCTAGTTAATTTGGCTAGCTTATCGACACCCTTTATATATAGCTATACAAATGGTTGCTACTGACGATATTAAAAATCAAATTATCTTTCTTTATTATACCGATACTTCGATTTCTGAAATTGCACGTACACTGGATATTACGCATGCTACTGGTCGCTATTGGATTAAGAAGCACGAGAACGATACAGCTGGTGTTCCGCGCCCTAAAATGGGTCGTCCTCTTAATTAATTTCCCTCTGAAGAGGTTTATCGTAATAAAATGCTTAAAATTATGCAGACTAAAAGAAAAGATCCCAATTTGCACGCTCAAGAAGCTATCTAATTGCAAAGAGCTTATAAACCAGGGCTGGCAAGTTTCTGCCGGGGTGGTTAAAACCAGTGGTTATAACCGGTTAAAACCGGCATGGCAGAAACTAGTTTCTGCCAGTAAGTGGCAAAAACTGGCAGAAACTAAGAAATAATAAGAAGAAGAACTTTAACTGCAATGATTCATAATTCACACATGTATTTGATATGTAAACAATTAAATTAAAAATTAAAACTAAAGATTGTGAATGTTATTCAAAGTAGCAAAAAGCTTCAAAATGATCATATAAATATACTTTGTTTATATAATACAAATTTTCTTTTACTAGAAAAACAGAAATTTTCATAATAGTAATCTGATGCTGTACAAGTTTAACTATTAATATTATTATTTACAGTTGAATTTCTATTTAAAAGTAAAAAAAAAAAAAAAAAAAAAAAAGAAAGAAAGAAAAAGAAAAGAAAGAAATGTACAACAAATTCTATGATATTTTAACAAATTACTGTTCAGAGAATTTTTAAATAAATAATATAATGCAATAACTTAAAGATTGTATACTATATGGAATATGGTTATATATACATGGTTGGAACATTTTCAACTAACAGTCTTAAATTTAAAAAAAGAAATCAGATTTGTTCCTTTGAATACTGTAATTAAATGAAATGTTTTTAAATCCACGGAATTACAAGATCCACATATAACTACAGCTCCAAGTTAAAAAATTAGAATAATAGAAAAAAAGGAATTGTGAAAAAAGTTCTTTTTTTATGTAATCGCTTATACAAAAAGTAATGCAGGATAAAACTTAAAATATTGTAAGAATCTACATAGTTTGTGGAATCTTTCAGCATTAAAATTAAAGAAAATAATACAAAAATTAAAATAATTATTCACACTTGGAAAAATCAAAATATTAAAATAATAATTTACCTGGTTCAAAATATTAGAATAATGAATGCATTGTAAATAATATGTGTTTAAAAAAAAGGAAAAATAGTTATTCTTTAATATTTTGTAGCATCACCTTTAGATTTTATAACTGCACGAACTCGCTTTGCCAAGCTAGCTACAAGTGGTTCACAATGTTTTCTGCCCAGACATGACCATGCCGACTTTATGCTGGAAAGAAGCTCAACTTTGTTTTTTGGCGCAATACCTATTGCGCCAAAAATGCTTATTTTATGCAACCTTCTGAACCAATCAGGAAAATTCATAAGTATTCTAATATTTAGAATAATGAAAATAATTTTACAAAAATAAAATATTCACTCAAAATTTAATATTTTAGTTTTATTTTTCTTTAATAACATGCAAATGTATTAAAACATCCACCACTTTTTTTTTTCAATTGTACTACAGTGAAATAAAGCTAAATGCAATTCTAAATACAAATGGAATTAATTATTCTAATTTTTTGATTTGGAGCTGTATAACATTTCTGTAAGAAAGATTTTTTACAGTTATTATTGAATTATTATGTTAAATTGCAGAAAAGTATTTTGAATAAGTATTGATTATTTTTCTTTTCTTTTCAGTGCTTAATTTAAAATAAGTATTGAATATAGTTTTCTATTTTGAATTTTAAACTGTGATTTTAAATACTGTAATAATTGTTTATATATAAAATTACACAACCTTATTATAACAATAATTTTATCTGTTACATTACTTATTTTTTCTAATACAAATTTAATTATTTTAAATTAAAACTATCCACAGTATTTTATTTGTTATTTATCCTGAATAAAATGTACTTAAGGAATTTAATACTACTAAAAAAGTCTCAGATTATGTCACGAATTGTGTTTATGCCAGTTGTTGCCAGTTTCTGCCGGTTAAAACCGGTTATAACCACTTTCTGCCACTGGCACGGCAGAAACCACTTTCTGCCGGCTAAAAACCAGCCCTGTTATAAACGTAATAAATTAGTATCTCCACTCGATGCGCCCGATGTCAAACGACAAAAACGGAACATCGATCTCAACTGGGCCTGCGAACAACCAGAATTTCAAATAATAGCCAATGGTTTTTTTTTGACACTATATCCGATGACCCGTACAACAAATGTTGCTGCTACGATCGACTATGGTTTAAAACTTCGATTCGACCTCTGTCGAAATCGAGATTAATCGCTAAAGGAGCGACCGAAGAGTTTCTAAGGCTGACATTTTATTAAAATATCGGCGATGATGGCTCTTTCTATAAAACGTGTTACGGTGATATGGTGAAACTCAAAATTCCCGAGTACGCCATATCAAACGGTTTCGAATTTCCAGAAATATCTGCTTGCTTAAAATGTTTGAATCCGTTAGAAGAACGACGGGTGGCGTTGCGTATCCCTTACATGCAAATCTATGCCATTCACGGATGCCAATTCAAATTGAAGGGTTCGGAGGTGAACGTGCCTATAAAATTAGATTCCACCGTGGATCACATGCCACGCAATCTAGATGAAGTTAAGTTAAAACGTCAAGTTAAAAAGACGTTTGACTTATAAATCAGACTATATGAGCGCGATCGTTAGTCCGCAAAAAATCCATCCAGCAGCCCGGTACCTCACTCGACAGGAACTCTATCAGCACCTCGAAGTGCGTTTGTCGGAAGATTGGGAAAGAACATGGCAAAACTTTGACGTGGATAAGATAACAGTCGAATTTGAAGAAGAAGAAGTGGAGGTCGACGAGTCAGAAGTAGACCTGCGTGCGACACACAAGTTTACTCACCGACGACCAGCACCCGGTGAAAATCAAATGCCTAAGTCGCTAATCTTTGATGAAAATGCCGAAGAACTGTCCTTTCCGACTATTTACTGTGGGAAAGTGAGGCACCTTAAAAAGGAGTACACCTACACCAAAATCGCCAATTCAGAAATACGAAGGTCGGATCGACGGGCAGTCCGACCCGATCATTTGCTGTACGCGTACAGTAAATTTAATCAATTTCGTCTTAAGAATGCTATCGACATTTCCGTTCGGAAAAAGAAATCACTGGATGGAAGACTCACGACCGAAAATTTGCTCGATGAAAGTTTTGTGAACGACCTCATTCAGCACGACAACGGCTACAAATTCCTCAAAAACATAAAAAATGTACCTGCTCATTGGGAAAAAGAGAAGAAACGTGTGTATGCCGTAATGTGACAGTGGGGAATCCCGACTCTATTTGTCACATTGTCTGCGGTTGAGCTGCAATAGTTTGAATTGATGCAGGCATTATCTTTGAACGTCGACAATCACATTTTGACGAGGGAGGAATTTGAAAATGAAAAAAATGTTTACCAAAGAAATGTGCGAACTCATTCAAAAAGATCCCGTAAACCACGAGAAGCTGGCTTATGCTAACAAACACGTTTTTTTTTTTTTTTTTTTTTTTTTTTTTTTTTTTTTTTTTTGGACTTGGCTGAAAAAATCTCAACGATAAAAGCCGTGGGTGGTCAATTTATATTCTGCAGTAAGGTAGAATTTTCCCGCTTGTTTTAGAAATCACCTCAAGGCAAATTTAGCCCTTCAGGAAGAGATTTCATCATATGCCCAGAAAACAGAAGAAAATGACTTCTCCGCCTTTGCGACATAAAGATTTATCGAAAAACATGAAAACATTTATCAACTTTTGTTGAGTTGTCTAAATGTATTTGCATTAGCTTAGAAAATATTTCGGAAAACACATGGTAAATTTCTTCAACAGCTAGAGTTTTATTAGTAGTCATGGAGAAGAGTGATTTTCTCATAAGCCTGTTTGCTTGTCACAAGCTTTTCAGTCTGACAAAGCCATTGTGAGTTCTTGTTCAAGAAAAATCTCGTGAATGATATCTGCTGCAATTCATGCTAAAGATATCCTAATTCTTTTGCAGAAACATATAGAAAATGCAATGGAAATCTTTCATGAGATATTTAATTTTGCATCAAAACTTGGGGAAGACATCTTCCAAACTGAAATAAAGATCCCAAGACTAACATTTAGACAGACAACACGTGCAAACTCGCAAATTACATTCGCTGAAGAGTACTACAAGGTCACAGTCTTTATTCTCCGTATAGACAGTCTTATTTAAAATTTTAATGGCGGATTCATTTCGAATGAAGACATTCTAACAGATTTCCAAGTACTTCTTCCAGGATTTGCTTCTCCGGGAAAAGCAAGCAAATTAGAGAATCTCTCTCAATATTTTGACGATAGAGTGTCACTGTCGCAAGTGAAAGCTGAATATGAATTATGGTGCGAGGGAATTTCTAATTTTGACACAAACACAGATGTCTTAAAAGTTTTAGAGTACTGTAACGCAACGTATTACAATATGATCAAACACTTCCTAATCAGTCTTGGCTACATTCCCGGTAATAACAGCCAGTGCTGAAAGGTCTTTTTCGACAATAAAAATAATTAAATCTGTGCCTTGAAGCGTTCTGGCCGATGAGAGACTGAATAGCCTTGCAATGATTTCCATTCATTGGGACATTCAGTAGATCCTAATAAGGTAATCAGCTTCATGGCTGAGAAGTCACGAAGATTGCTTCTGTAGGACTAGTAAATTTATTGTACCAAGAGTACTGCATTTATAATTATTGCAATCAGAGAATGTGAAATGTAAAAATAACTGTTATGATTGCACATATCTGAGAAAATAATTTTTTTGTTTTTTTTAGAAAAAATAATACGTGTAATTAATTTCAACTATGTATTAATCCTTTTAAGACCAAGAACTCTTAATTAATGCTAGACACTCGCACGCTAATATTAATTCTGTGTTCTAAATCTATTCCAATTACAACTTGTTTTCATTTCAATATATTTAAAAAAAAAAAAAATTCATAGGATAGATGAGGCTCATCTCAAACTTTGTTAATTTGTGCTTTTTAGCTCACAGGCTATCAAAGCCTGAGAGCTTATGTGCCCGCCCATTCTGTATGTATGTACGTAACGCGATAACTCTTGACAGAAATAACCGTTTTGTTTCCAATTTTGTTTATAGGTTCCTTGTGATAAGGCGCTTCCCTGATTAGTTTTGGGGATTGATTGGTTAACTATAAAGGGGGGGAACGGGGGCTAACCCCCCTTAATTTAGATAAATGATTTTTTCATGCAGAATTGTCCAATTTTCTTCAAATTTTGTATATAGGTTCATTGTGATAAGGTTCTTTCCTGATTAGTTTTGGGGGTTCATAGGTTAAGTATAAAGGGGCTAACGGGGGGGGGGCTAATCCTCCCCCCTTAATTTAGATAAATGAATTTTTCATGCAGAGTTATCCGATTTTCTTCAAATTTTCTATATGGGCTCATTGTGGTAAGGGGCTTCCCTGATTAGTTTTGGGGGTTCATTGGTGAAGTGTAAAGGAGGGAAACGGGGGCTACCCCCCCCCCTTAATTTTGATAAATGGGTTTTTCATGCAGAATTATCCGATTTACTTCAAATTTTGTATATAGGCTCATTGTGGTAAGGCACTTCCCTGATTAGTTTGGGGGGTTCATTGGTTAAGTATAAAGGAGGGACTAACCCCCCTTAATATAGATAAATGGGTTTTTCAAGCAGAATTATCTGCTTTTCTTCAAATTTTATATATATGTTCATTGTGATAAGGCGCTTCCCTGATTAGTTTTGGGGGTTCATTGGTTAAGTATAAAGGGGGGACGGGGGGATAACACCCCTTAATTTAGATAAATGGATTTTTCATGCAGAATTATCCGATTTTCTTCAAATTTTGTATATAGGTTCATTGTGGTAAGGCGCTTCCCTGATTAGTTTTAGGGGTTCATTGGTTAATTATAAGAAGGAGAAACGAGGGGATGGTTCCCCCCCCCCCCTTAATATATTGTCGATTTCTTCATTTTTAGAGGGCTTATTTCAAATTCTTTGAAATAAGAATATAATTTACAGTTAGTGTGAATAGCCTGTGAGCTCAATGCCGTTAGTTTAACTGGGCAGTTTTCTTTTATTTATTTTCATTGGAGTATTTTTTTCCCCTAAAAACACTTCTGTTTTCCGAACCGTTTTGAGAACTGGAAGTGCTCTTGGAAACCAAAAATTGTAACAGAAATCGAAAAAGTATGAAATAACAATTTCTGACATGGACATCAAGTATCCTATGCAAGAATATACCTAAGGCCTTGTCTTATTATTATTTTTATTTATTTATGCTTTAAATTATGCTATTTACTACTGTCAAATCAGAAAAAATTGCAAGATTCCCCTTCCCGAAGGAAAATCCTGGCTACGGGCCTGCCACATATGACAAAATATCCGAATTCTTTTGTATGATCCTTCAAAAATATAATGCAATAACATAACAAGAAATATTTTTAACAGGAAATATGCTGGTTGTGATGTGCAGTCCAGGGACGGCAAGGGAAGCTCAGATCCTTCGTATCTCGTAAAACTGATTTAAAATAATCAAAATTAAATTAAAATATTTCTAATATAAATGAAATTTGAAATGACGATATGGAATTACTGATGGAACACTTCATCATTATATCACTTTAAAATTTTCTATGAAAAGTCTCTGAGAAATAGAACTGTACATAATTCCTGTTTCAGAGACGGAGGCTAGAAATGTCTTTGCTTCGACCATCGCATCGCCGTATAAAAGTGAATGAAATCGGGAGGGGAAAAGAGGAAAAAACCACTGCGCTGGAGGTTACATATAAGCTGTCTAGCCGCCGTGCCAGTAAATAGAAGAAAAAGTAGGGAATGATTCGATTGAAATCGCGTGTACTGTTTTTACACACAACTAAAAGAAGAAGAAAAAAAACTTGGGATTCTCAGTTACTTTTAAAGATAAAAGAAAATTATTTTAGTCTCATCTGGGATCTATAATTATGGGTCCCAGAATAAAAATTTTGGAAGCCTAAAATTTTATACAGTAGGTTCACTCAGTTCTCAGCCCCCCTCCCCTCCCTATAAGCACGAGGACCATGTGCATTTCCGGCAGCAGTCTCTTATCCCTATTAGGACACACTCTGAAAAACATTTTCAACTATTTTTTTTTTTAAAGATGGCATAAATATTAATTAGTGATTTTTTACAGACACTGTTATGTTCCAAAAAAAATATTTAAAAAATAATATATATATATTGTACAAGCACGTAACATCTTATTTCAGTAACATGTGCTCCAAATAGTGGGGCCAGATGCCCCGACTTATGCGGGTTGTCACGATTTTCAGGGATTCAAAGACCCATCCCACGGAACTACTAACACTGTGCTATTTATTAGTCTGCATTGAGTGGAGCTTTATACAGTAAAAGCTGTTACAACAGAACCTGTCTACAATGGAAAAGTTTTATGATCCTGCTGAAAGAAATGTCTTACAAATCTACATGCTAAATCTGAAACCTGACAAAAAAAAAAATAAAAATAAATAAATAAATAATAAGAAAAAAAAATCCGGCCCCTAGCGATTCTGTTTTTAGACGTTTTAATGTACGTGGGTCAGTAAAACCTGTGATAGCAGAAGCTGTTCATAATGGAATCCTGTCTTAAAAACATAAAAATTTCAAGTGCTTACGGAAAAAATATCATACAATTGTAACTGTTCAATGGGAAACCGCTCCAAAATTGAATTTTGTTTCATACCCTAGCGATTAAGCTTACACTGTGTAAGATTATTATGTTTATTTAGTACAGTAAAACACACCAAGAAGAAATCTTTAATTACTGGGAAAAGATTCCGTCTTAGAAAGTATAATCTTATGATATTTCTTCCATACGGACTAAGATTTTTTTTACATTTAAATCAGGATTCCGTTATATTCGTTTTCGCAGGATTTGCTGTTGTATTTTTATGTCCTGATTTAGAAGCCACTGTCCGGCATTTATTTTATTGTTTGTCTCCCTTGTCCTGCTTTTTGTGAAAATGGAACAGGGAACACTATCTTCAAGCTAAAATTCTTAATGTTATCCAGTAAATTAGTGATAGGGCACAGACAGGGGAGAGGGCCTTCCAGGACCACCCCAAGGGCATTTGGGAGCCCATGCAAGTATCTGGTATCCTCTGCTAAATTCACAGGTTACAATTAATATTTTTTTACATTAATTTTGAATCTATCTATCTATCTATATATATATATATATATATATATATATATATATCAACATTAATTTATGAAAATAATATGAACTTGTAACCTATGAATTTTTTAACAGAAACTTATTTTTAGAAGCTTCAAATATACAAATCCAAAATTACAGCTCATTCTACCAAGTAGTTTTTGAGTACTACTTAAAGAACTACCCGCATTACAATCTCTTTTGCAAGAATTAAAAATGAATTTTTAACATTAGAAGTTCTGAACTTTAAACTTACATAATTCCTAACTACTACATCATACTTAAACTACTTCATCGAATGACTTCCTGTTTGGCAATCCTATGGTAAAATTTATCGAAATATCCAAATATACTGTCAAATTAGGTGTTAGTACTGAAAATTTTAAGGTTTGTGACAATTTCTATATACAGACAACCCTTAAGCAAAATTTAAGTATAGCATTAATTAGCAGACATTATTACTAATTTATTGGTGCCAGTTACATTTTTATAGGAGGACTAGCAGGCTTTGCCTGCTATGCTGGTCAGTTTCTCCAAATGAAATATACTCGTGAATTTGATCATCTTGTGTTTTAAAGCAATATGCACCTTTGCCTTGATTGTCCTTCACAATGCTGTAAAATGAAATAGACGCCATTGCTCTGTTATATTTTCTATTTTTTGCACAAAATTTGGCTATTAAAGACAAACTTCTTTATTTAATCATTTACAGTATGATTTGCTAAAGAACTATGTAACAATATGCAATATATTAAAATTACCCCTAGAAAAGTATTAATGCAAGTTCAATCGAAATCCATTTTGCAGTATTTTTTAAAAAGGCTAATGTTTCACAGGTTCAACTGATTATAGAAATTTCCCCCCTAGTTCTATAATTAGACAACGTAGAACTATTATATGATAATCATTACAAAAATATGCATTATCTAATGAGCAATAAGACTTAGAATGTACTTTGTACCATTCGATTCAGCATACAAAAATACATTAAAATATGTTATCTTTTTTCACTTAACTATAATACTCAATTTTTAAGGAATTTTATAAAAGTTTGTTCATTTTTTTACCCCCCTTAGGGATGGAGTTTTTGAAAATCCCGTCTTAGTGCGCCTCTACGTACTAAGAAGTATTTCTCTTCCAAGTTTCGTGTTTGTAGGTTCAGTAGTTTGGGCTGCGCATTGATCATCTATCCAGTCAGGACTTTCATTTATATACATAGATAACAGTTTGCGGGAACAGATTTTGCCACTTTATCTTGTAACAATGAAAAGAAGTCCCTCGTGTTTTATCGACAATTTGAATTTCTTCCATTACTATAATAACGTATGTTTAGAAATTATCATTTGTAATGTTAAAATTTTGAGTTTTTGGAGCCAAATTTGTAAAATATGCAATATCTCACGAACTATGGGACTTAGAAGAATGTACTTTGTACCATTCGATTCAGCATACAAAAATACATTAAAATATGTTATCTTTTTTCACTTAACTATAATACTCGATTTTTAAGGAATTTTATAAAAGTTTGTTCATTTTTTTAGCCCCTTTAGGGATGGGAAAATCCCGTCTTAGTGCGCCTCTACATACTAAGAAGTATTTTTCCCCCAAGTTTCGTGTTTGTAGGTTCAGTAGTTTGGGCTGCGCGTTGATCATCTATCCAGTCAGGACTTTCATTTATATATATAGATTTGCAGCAGAATTAGTAGAGGGTGTACTCTATTACGGAAATTCAAAGAAATTTAGTACTTAATTTAAAGTAGCATTTCATACTAAATAAGAAATGCTTTTGTTATAATATATTTAGGGATAGAATTTCACATGTTTGGGTAATCAGTGGGTAAATTATGGGATTAAGTGGTCAGAAGTATTCTTTTCTGCCAAAAAGTGAAAGAGGTGGAATATGTAGAGATTGACGATTATCAAATTTTGGTGAGAGCAAGTAAAAAGTGGAATTGAGATCTGAAATTATCACAGACTTAAGTATGTTGCTTTCTAGTCGCTAACCTCAAATTTCTGGTCACCAATGGTGACCAGAAATTTTATGCCCTGGTCTAGATTTATCCTTTTGAGCATTGTGGTTTTCTGGCTTTTTGTGAAAGTAAAGATAACAACAAGACAGAAATCAAATAATTTTTACATGTAACTTTATTCATGTACAAAATTGATATTCGTAATATATTTTATGAAATACTATAAACAGTTGTTTATAGATTTCCAAAAACAATATTTGTGTCATAAAAAAAATATATAAAAGTTAAAGAATCGTTAAACAAGTGTAATATATTATTTCTGATAAAGCATAGAAAATAAATATTTTATATACATGCTTTCAACTAAATAAACAATAGATATAAATTAAGTATAAAAGATAAATATTTAATATTGCATAAATACATGGGTAATTAAAAATACTTTGAATAGAAATTTTACAATAAACTCAAAAAGACTTAACAGTTAATTAAGATAAATGTATCATGGCATTTATCTCAATTTTATTATGCACCTAATTAATAACTTAACAGAAGGAAAATTTTTCCTTATCAAGCCTTATAATTACTATCTTTGTTTACTGATATTTATATTATTATATCCATATTGTTATAAATTTCTTCATTATCAAAAAAAAATGTAATTAATAATATTAATAATAATAAAATTATAATGCTTTGCATAAAATTACAGATAATATAAAATCAAACACATTGTTTGGCGAAACTACAATTTTACTATAATTTTGCGTCATGTTAGCAAAATTTTAGAAATTAAGGAGGCAATAACGCTTGTGAAATCCTATGGAAAACAGCTGATATTGATGTACCTTTTCTCAGAAATTACTAAAGCAGTTTCGATATATACTTTTCAAAACAGTTTTGGCATTAGCTAAACTACAAATCAATAGTTTTGAGCACATCTGTACAGTATCAAAATTAATTAAAAGAAATCTGGAAAGTAACATTTTAGCAGCTGATGTTCTCTAGTATGTCGTGACAAACATAAAATATGCACTTTTTAAGAAATAAAAATTATTTTCTTACATTCATAAAAAAATATACACTCATTTTACTTAAAAAACTGATAATCTTTAGTTGAATCATCAATTATTTTAAATAAGATACAAAAACACAATCATAAGAATCTGCTGAAATAAAAAACATAATGGATAAAGCATATAAAATAAAATAAAACTAATAAGAAGAATTACAAAAATCAAATCAATTTTATTAGCAAATATTATCAATAAAAATAGTGCTCTGAATTCCACAGAATCACTAGAATGTAAAATAAGATTGTTAAAACCAAAACAAACAAACTCATATACAAGAAACAATGGTTGAAAATAAAATTGCTTCAGTTCAAAAATGAGAGAAAAACGAATTATGAGATTTAAATGTAAGACAGATAAAACTAAAAATGCATAGAGTTAAAACCGAAAGTATGAAACAAAATATATCAGGGGTGGAAAGCTTCTACGTTTAGGTTCTGCTCCCCCCCCCCACCCCCTCATCTAAATCCCTCCCCAGATACATTTAAAAATTTCACTCCTTCCCTTCCAGCACACGAATTTTAAAATCTTTAAAACTCTATAAATTTTATAACTTTTTCTGTTCTATTTGCTACTCTATCGCAACAAACAATAATCAGTCATCCTATACTCCCCTTCTCCTCCCCCTGTATTTAATGCTTTGCTCTAAGTATACAAAGTTTAAATTCTTTAAAACTAATTTTTAAAATGCTTTTTGCCCTATTTGTAAAATAGATAATAAATCATCTAAATTACATCCTCCACACAATTTCTGATTATCTCCTTACCCGTCCCTTCCCCCTCAATGTTCAAAATCTTTAAAAAATATTTACTTTTAAAAAAGTCTGTTTTTGTTTTTTGTTTTAATACTTTGTTTTATTAGTAAATAATCATTTAAATTTCTTCCCTCCTCTTAAAATTTTTGTTTCATCGTTTTACCTCACCTTAGCACACAATTTTTAAAATCTTTACCATTTTTTTTTCTGCCCTATTTTTTGTATTGTTGCAATAATAGATAAATAATCAATCATCTACATCTCCCCTCCAAAATATTTATTTTCCTCTAGAAAAAAAAGGGAAGCAGAGATATTCATGGGAAGGCAAAGCAAAGATTTAGCTCATTATTGCCATTTGGCTGTCCTCACTCCTGAAAAAGTAATAATGCTAATGTGTTAATAATTAATATAGATAAATATTATCAAATTACATTTCACTCTGAAGATGTAATCAGAAACATTCCAGAAGCTAACAATTAAAAATTGTACAAGCAAGCATTCAGTAAATAATATGTTCATCCTTCTACCTAGCTCAAATACTTGAATGAGCTTTTAAGTTCTTTAAAGTAGCTTAAGAATTTAAAATTTTAATCAAATAAAACAATTCTTAAGTGCAAACTGTTCATAAGAATTATAAGCATTTTAAATTTCAATATTAATTGAAAGTTATTTCAATAAAGAAACACAAATAAAACAACAAAAATTCTAAAAATACATAGAAAAAAAAATCTTCACACTATTGACACTAATAAAAAAATATTAAGTTTCATTTCACAAAAAATACATAAAAATAAAAGCTTGTAAATAAATGCAGCTGGCATTTATTTCTAAATTATTCCACAGCAAAAAAAAAAAAAAAAAAAAAACTGCATCTACTTACTTTTCAATCTTTTCCACCTCCATTGGTTTTAAATGTGTCCAGGTTAGGACATGCATTGGCTGGGATGCCATCCAGATAGCATTTGGAAGAACAATGGCAATTAAAACCAAAAAAAGGTTCTGGGTTTGAATCCTGGCCTGGACACATTTTCACTTAGTTGGAAAAATTACTAGTCACATGATTTATTTACTAATCAGTTTAATTAAATAATAATAATAAAAAAAAGTATAATTATGCATCCATAAATCACTGGAGTATCTCTTTACCTATGGTTTATTCTGTCAAGCTGTACCAAATAACAGACCAGATGTCATTGCCAAATGATTATCTGAGTGAGTTGTGTTGGCTGGGATGTTAGTTCAATTGGAAGAACATTGGCAATTAAAGCCAGAAAAAATTCTGTGTTCCGAGTTCCAGCTTAGACACATTTTTCACGCAGAAAAATTAGTGTTCCTATGATTTATTTACTAATCAGTTTGATTGTATTAAAATAATAATAATTATAAAAGTATATTCAGACTATAAAGTTCCCTCATTACCTCTTTCAGGCTTATCACTTCAGAACAAGTTTTTTTCTGTGATAACAGAATTGAAAACTTATTCTTACTAGTTGTTACTAGCATAGCACCTTAGTAACATAACAACAAAATTGGTAATATGATAGGAAATTAGAATATTAATTTTCTAATAGATTATTGTCGTGAAAAAATTTAAAACTGAATACATTTGTAACAGAAATTTTTTTTTAATATATTTACCTTCCTGGGTTTTTTTTTTTTTTTTTTTTTTTCTTTAACTTCATTATATCTGTCGCTTTATCTTATAAAAAGAAGTGTTGTTTTGTGATAACAGAAAACTTGTTCTTGCTTGCTACTAACACAGCAAAAAGAGGTTTTCTTCTTTGCTGAGTCATTCTCCCACTTTTGTATTTTTAACTGTGTCTGCTACTCATATATGCAGGGATATATTGTATAAATACAGAGTGACCAAGATAAAAGAGGTCCGGTATACAGAAGTACAAATACTTATTAATTTTTATTTAAAAGTAGTAAGTATTTGTACTTCTGTATACCGGGCCTCTTTTATCTTGGTTACTCTGTAGTTATAGTTGTTCACATGTTTGTTTTTATATAGGTTTATCTTATTATTAGGTATTATTATTATGCCATAGAAACATAATTTGCCATAAATATACATAAATTCTTTTTAGTTCAATAAAGTAATGCATTTTTTTTTTCAAGATTAAAGTATTACCTTTATAATCTGGAAATTTTAACAATGAGTTCAATGAACAATAAATGCCTTGTATGGCCTTATAATTCCAGGCCATATGCACTGCTGTATAATAATATCTGGCTACTGTTGATTATCGATCATACTGGCCGGATCGCCCAGATACAGTATATTTGCTGGATATGCAATGCATTCCCAGTTTTTAGAAATGAGTTTAAACATTTTTTACAGTTTCTAAAATATTAGACATTATAAGGCTTAAAATGCATAATTATCATACACTCATGTTACATTAACATGATATATTATACACATATATTATACAATTTCAAAATGGCAAGATATATAGTAAACATTAATACAAAAAAAAAAAAAAAAAAAAAAAAAAGAATATAGGAAAAATATAATATAGAAAAAGGAAGCAGTATATTTAAATAAGTAGCACAAATAATCTTAATGACAACATACAAGTTTCTATCTTATTTGATGTTATTTTATACTATATTTTATTCAAAAATAACAAAAACATGGTAACAATATTTACATAACAAGCAAACATGTAATTATTATTTTTCTTAATTTCTCTCTTAATAATTAAACTTTTTAACATTATCCAATATCATGTGACTGCACCGGTAGTTGATTAATTAGCAATACATATTTCAGTTTCTAGAGCTCATCTCAACTGCCCTGCTCACCATAAAAATATTTAAATATATATATATATATATATATATATATATATATATATATTATGCTAAATAAAGTTGTCTATAGCATGTTTATCTACACTGTGTCATTAACTCATTATTCTACTTTAAATGTAAAACATCAGGTTTCACTAGTAGTTGATAATTTACTGCTATTAATAAAATAATTAACCATGATACAGAAATTTATAATATGTCTCAAGTAATGCATCAGTACTGTGAAGCAAGCAGTAAAAACCCATACTTCATTGAATCATAATTACTTCATTAAACACAATGTATTTAGTAATGCCAGGGATGTGTTATGGCACATCACTTAAGCAAAGAATTAAAGAAGGAATGCATAAAAAAATTGTGATGTTTCCTACAGAATGCATAATTTTTAGCTTGAAAGAGCACAAAAGAAGCATATTTTCGGTAGGTCTTTGAAAAACCTTTGCTATAACTGATATTCGTAATAGCCGATACTCCATAAAAAATAGACAAAAATAACAGAAAGAGACTTACCTTTTTTTTTTTTTCTAAAGAATGTAATCCATTTATTTTTAATTCCTGTCTCAACGACATTGTAAACATCTGAATTTTTAAATTGTTTAGTTAAATTTTCTTTACTTTTAAACCATTCTTCGATTACTGACTTTTTTACTTGTGCATTTTCTCCACTTATAGTTTTAAAAACAATTGCATGGCGATCGTCAAAGAATTGTAGCCATCGATTGCCGCAATAAAATAATTTTTTCCTAAAGTCTTAGCAAATTGCATCGACTTTTTCCTTCAAAATAGGTTCATTAATTGCCACATTTTTTTTTGCTCTTACTGACATAAACCACTTAAAAATGCATTTTTCTACATTATCATACATTGAAACACGAAACCCTTTTCTGTTAGAGGCAATAGAACTTTCATGATATTTTTTTAACAATTCACTTTTATTCTTTAAAATTGTCGATAAAGAATTAGCTGGAATCCCAAATTTCTTTGCAATTTCACACTTTTCAATCAACCTTAATCAACCAGTCTTATCATTTCGATTTTCGTTTCTAACGACAAACAGTTTCTCTTTTCCCTTGCCATAGTTTAAACACACTTAAAAGGCTCACTTCTTAGTCCTTAACGAAAAGCAATTAAACATCTCAATGACTGTGATCCTGACACATAAAATTTCAATGTCAAAATGACCCTTTGGCTGTAGTTTCACTCTCAGGGGTGAAATTCTCAACAAAGGTGCTCCACTCTGCATTCCAAGACAAGACATGGATCCGTCCCACCCTATCTCAAACTTTTCTTCTTCCGATAACACATTTTCATCTAGATCCTAACCCCGCATTCCAAGAAAAGGCAGGGATCCCTCTCTGCATTTCTCAAGCCATTGTTCTTCCACTATCACATTTTTTCTTTCAGCCCAGACAGTAAAATCATTAAGATTTAGTTTTGTACTCGAACAGAAAAACTTCACAATATCCGATAATGACATTTTCAGTTGTTCGTTCAAAATTATCTCTTTAACATTATTAAAGTACTAGCAGACTACGCCCGCTGTGCTGGTCGGTTTCTCTAAAAGAACCTTGAATCAAACGAAATACATCAGTGAATTTAACCTTGTATTTTAAAGTAATCTGTACGTTTACCTGGAATATCCTAAAATAACATAAAAACGGATATTTATTTCACCAAGTTCTGTTTTTTTAATACAGTTTACTATTACGTTTACAATTTTCCATTGATTTATATGTTTTATAGCTACATTTTTTAATAACGTGAATTAACCTATATTATTCACAACTAAAAAGAAATGGCGCATCTAGTATTTGTCGAGAATTAAATAAAAATCATGCACTCATGACATCACAATTAACTTTTATATTTTAACAGAATAATAAGGCTACTATAATTTGTGACTCGTGCTGACACATTGCTGTTATCATTATTTTTTAACACGTGAAGTTTTCGCTAGGTACTCCATTTGTGAAATTTGGTAATCTTTGAAATTCAATATTTGGAAAATGGCAAAATCATTAGATCTGAAATTTATATCCAGAAAAATACATTTTTTTATCTTTTTAACGTAGTTTGTCTAACAATTTTCTGACAAATACTTTTCGAGCTATTCATTTTTTCAGTAACTTCAAATGTTTCATTTTCCGAGATTAATCTGTGGCAACGATAAGCGAAAATCCCAGTCCTCAGCAACTCATAGCCTTTTATTAAAGAGGAATTAGAAATTCAATGAGACAGAAGAAAATTGTATTAACCAATACTTTGCTACATTCAATTTCACAGTAAGCGGGCTCGACTTTATTAACTAATCAACGACAGAGTTCAACCACTAGTGCAGTCACCCTAATTCTATATACATAATCTTTTAAAATGTATAAAAAAAAATAATAATAATGTAAAAAATTATCTTCTAGCCTTGACAGTAACCAGTTATATCTACGAGATATATGAATGGCTTAGCTGCTAGCAAGAATAATAGGAAGAGCCAAAAGTCCTGCTTCAAAAATCAGTATGTTTTGAAACACCATTAATATCATATTGGCTGCTTATACTTGAGCAACTAAAATTATTTTCTTAAACTTTGCATGATTGAGAAACATAGTGGCTTAAGAACATATAAAAATAATTGATATCATGACTACAGAAAAACTGTGATATCAAAATCTGAGACTTTTTAATAAATACAATGCATGTTTCTTTCAGAACCAGAAAATTTTGTCTTAGTTAAGTAGTAGTTGAAATTTCTATACTTTTCTAAATCTAATTGTCAATAAGCATTTGTGCTTTCTTTGCACTCAAATTACTTATTCTTTGAACACACTTTTATTTTATTTTTTTTAATTTCAAAGTTGCAAAAATGGGAATAACTTACAGAAAAAATGTTAATAATGCAACTGATAGAAACTAAGGAATCAATTTCTAAAATTTTCTTTGTGGTAGATTCTAAAGATATAATGGGTTATTTTAACAACGAAAAGAACAGGGGAAGGGGACAAATCTACATACTTGGCTTCAACTAAGAAAAACTAAAGGTAAAAAAGAAAAAGTTGCTAAATTACAAAGAAAAACTAATTTCATACCAAGAGCAATGGAAAAATAAAAGAGAAAAGTAAATTTCATACAAAGTAAGCTGTTAAATTTCTAAAAAATTTTAAAGAAATAATAATTCTAAGTATAAACCGAGAGTGGGTGAGGGAACTTGGTGATTTTAAGTTGCTATTCTCCAATAAATTTTACTTCAAACCTATTATGTAATGTGCATGCTCTTAAAAACAGCCTTAAATGGAAACACTGTACATAATTAATCACTTTCTAATACATGTATTTTACAGAACAATAACTATGTCAAATTTTGAATTGATATATGCTATCTTAGATAACAATGAAGCACTATAAATAATTTATATGTTTATCAAGACCATCACAGTATCCTTCTTACAATGCCAAAACGTCTACCAAATGAATGCGGCAATTAAAAAATAGTTAAATTGTATACAGATTTTCATAATTATTAAGATACTTTATGGTAACTAAAGCAATTATTTTTTTTTACAAGAGTTATTTTCTTTGTAACTTTATTTTTTATCAGAAAGACTATAGATGATTTTTTCTAGAATGTCATGATTTGAATCTAATTGATAAATTTTGCTTTTTTATTTGGCTAGTTACTTTATTTTTTAATACTGTATATTTTTAGATATGGTGCTAAAGGTTTAAACAATAGAATCCAATGGAATATTAAAAGTCATAGATCAATTCTGATTAGCAGTCAAATGGTAACACACTGTATACAAAGTTTAGTTTTGTTAAAATATTATGGCTACCATACATACACCTATATGGCTACCTATACAGATCTACCTTTTATCTCCTCATAGACTATTACCAATTTATCAAAATAAATAAATAAATAAACACATAAAATAGCATATTTAGTAAAAACTGTGAAAGCAGAAACTGTGAACCAGAAAAAAATTCCATTTTAGACAGGAATTCATCTTAGCAGATACAATTGTAAGACATTACTTTCATGAGGACCACGGAAATTTTCCAACTAAAGCAAGATTCTGTTATAGGCAAGTTCCATTTTCACAGTTGTCACATATACTAGTTGGCAAAGTGGACAATATTGAAATAATTTTAAATCAAATTCATAAATTTTATCAGCAAACTTAAATAGAGCATAATATGTGCGTGCTTTTGCTTTGTTTCTCATAAAACTATACAGCTGGCATACATGACATCATTGTCTTAGTCAAAATACGATAAATAAACTGACCAGTTCTCACAATTTTTATATGCACAGTAGCAGACAAGACAAAGAGTGCTTATCAATATGTGTAAGCTCTATTGTACTTAGTACCTAATAGATGTGGACTTCCCACTAGACAATATCAACTAAAGTTATTCTACAGAAATTACCAGTCATTTTTATAAAGTAGGTGGGATATACAAATCAATTTTCTAGATATATGCAATTTATTTCTTCTAGATCTATGTAAACAACTATCTATTAAATTATTACAAACACTGGATAAGTCTCTTTTATAACAATGATTATTATCAAAATAAAATTTTAATATTATTATTAATGCATATAAAATGCATTAGTAGCTGATGGAAGTAACATTACAATTCATAAAATTCCAAGTTATTAATAACTGTTTAAAATTTGTTATAATAAACTATATAAACATACTTTATTTTTAAAAAAATTCATCAAAAGTTACAAAAAAGAGACACTTAATAATTAAAGATGAACCAATAATACACATTCATAGAATGCAGTGAATGGATTTTTATCAATGATTTTGCATGTCTTTAATTTAATTAATCAGTCTTCTTGTTTCAATTATCATATTAGTCTACATATTTTTAATAGCAAAAAGAGAAATAAATGACGTTTTTCTTTAAAAGAAAAAAATCCTAAAAAAAGAGTATTTGTATGTAATGAATTATACGAAATACAATTATATTCTGATTATATTACTGGATATACATACATTAAAGGACAACACAGTTTAATTTTAACCAAAAGTCTATCAAATGTACTTTACTCAAGCACGAGAAAATAATTTTCTAGATGCAAAAAAAAAAAAAAAAAAAAACCTTAACGTTTTTAGTTTATTCAACTTGAATACTGAATAACAGACAAACATTGACTAAACAGTCCTAAAAGGGAAAAAATTTTAAAAAGTACTTTATTCTCCAGAAGAAAATTGGATCCATTTACAGACCTTTTGGAAAATTTGATGTAAAAAATGTAACTTTCACAAAATTAAAAACGGGCGTTTCACAAAATTCTGTTTCAGAAAAACTGACCATTCACAAAATGCCCAGCATATGAACCTCTATTCTGTTACTAATTTTATATTATTGGCAGCCCAAGTGAATCAGAAGATTAATTTAGTTTTTTTTAGTTTGATGTTAAAAAGAGAGAGAGAGAGAGAGAGAGAAATCCTTTAGCATTAAAATTCAATCATTTTTCATCTATTCACTTGATAACAATTTTCAAATTTTATCTCTTGAAATTTCAAATTAATTGGTAAGTGAAATTTGTTTTTATTTTGATACTTAAAAGAATATGGATTTTAATCCCCTTCACTGCACCATAAACCGAAGTGAACTACAAATAAATAAATTCCGCCAATTTCTTTATTTAGCTGATGATGTCTAATCTAAGTTTTTGAAATTGGTCTGATTTTTTGTGAAATTTCTTTTTCACAAAAATAATAAATAAATTTACAAAAATAGAACGCAGTAAAAAACTGGACAGACATCTGATCCCGTTCACTGCACCACAAACTGAAGTGAACCACAAATAAGTAAATTCCAACAATTTCTTTTTCTTTAGCTGATGATGTCTGATCTAAGTTTTTGAAATTTGTCCGATTTCTTGTGAAATTTCTTTTTTCAAAAAAATAAATAAATTCACAAAAATAGGACCCAGTATTAAAAAAAAAAAAAAAAAAAAAAAAAAAATGGACAGACATTTGTTCCCCTAAATTGTGATGTTTATTGTACATTTGTATTACCACAGCAAGAAAAAGCACAATTTTGCTTTGTTAAAAAGTAATTTTTCAGTTCTTGAGATATGATTCACCTATTGAAAATACACAAGTGGAATCTTTGTTTTCATTTTAGTTTAAAAAGAAAAGCAAATACAGATACTACATCTTTAAATGCATTTTAAATATACAAGCTATTTAGTTTGAAGGCATTGGTATGGCATTGATAATATTTGACTATAATATACAGTTAAAACATATTTATATTCTTAACTTTTGTGAAGCAGTCAGTAAAAATTTTATTATTTTTTATCTTTTCATTTCATTATGCAAACTTGAGTAAAATCAGCAACTGGTCAAATCAGACCAGTCAGTAAGTTAAATTTAAAATTATTCCAGAGTAAAAAAATAAAATTAACCAAGCTCATTCTAAGTACATTCTATAAATGAAAGTTTAATAAAATATTTGTTCTAGAAGTATAAAAGCAACAATGATATCACACAGCTGAGTATATCGAACTTTAACATGTACAAAGTTCAACAAATCATATCATCATTTTGAGCAAGAAAGGAACATGCTGGCTTCACTTGCTAGATAAGTTTTTAAATTAAGAATACACTGACATTGAGTATTGCTTATCTCTTCAACTGCGCTGATCTCCTGGCTATTTACCATAATCTAAAAATAAAATAGTGTTAATCCAAATTTATAAGTCTTAGGATTAATAATAAACATGTGTAATAAGCAAGAAATTTTATTTTAAAAATGAGTAAATGATAAAAATTTAAAAATTACAAAGTTAACATAAAATGAAAATGATAAAATTAGTTTTCTCCAACATAATTTTTTTCTTTTTAATCAACAATTTCCCAATAAATAAACTTTTATAATTCTTAAAATATTCAAACACAGAATAAAATCTACGACAAAACAAACATGTAACAGAATCCTACCTAAAGTTAAATAAAAAAAAAAAAAATTGTGGTCATAGGGAAAGAAATAGAATATTTTATAGCTATAAATCAGTTTAGCAGGAGCCTGCTCAATGCAGGAAAGTAATCTAAATTCAATTCATATTTTGATGGAATGTGTTCATGTGAGAGAGATTCTATCTCATAAAAAAACAACTCAATGTAAATGGTCTTACCAAATCATGAACTTAAAACATCAGCCATAAAAAGAAATGATATCCGACGTGAGTGCCATGTGAAAATCAATCACTATTCATAATTTTAGCAAATGCCTTGGAGTGTGTTACAGTATGTGAAAACTGATTGGCAACCTGCAGATATGTGTAGCATATGACAGTCCATATTGTTAGGAATGTGTATCCCTGTACATATATCTGTCCATTTTTACACTTGTTACATAACTTTTTTCTTTATTAAATAGTTTCATTCTATAGTCATATTTAAACTTCACTTACCTTTTAATTTAAGCATGTCTTTTTCTTTTTCTATCACTTGAAGTGAGTTTCATTAATATTTTCTTTGTGTCATACAAGTTTCTTTCTATTCATGGCATTTCTTGTTTATGTTAGCTATGCTACTTCTGCTTAGTATCTCCTGGCATCTGTCATAGTAATCTTGGTTGCCACAAGATGGCGTTGGCAGCTCGAGTCAATTACATCTCGATTTGGTGAGTGATGTCGCGCCTTTGTCTTTCAGTAATTATGTTCCAGATGTCAGTGGGTGTGTTTAACATTGCATAGTAGACTGCTTTTCATGTATCTGATTAAGATAAATATCCCAGATCACTTGTCTTCACCGCAATGGTTTTAAAATTTTAACTCTGTAGAAAGATGCAGTCTGGGAATGCCTTTTAATTAGTTTTTAATCTGCTTTCAAGAAATCACATCAAAATGTATATTTTTAAGCAGTGTCAATCTTTGAATGTGATGTTTTTCAAACTTGTTAGTTTTTAAACTCATCTGTCGCTGAATATCTTAAAAGTAAAGCTTTTAGTTTCAACATAGATCAGCTGTTCAGTTGCAGCAAAATAAAGTAATTTTAGAAGATATCAGTGTCTTTTAGTAGAATTTTTGGAACAGGCGTGTTTGAGATTATGTTTCTAAAGGAACTGCTACTGGAGTGGCTGTAATTGATATTGACTGGATAGCAAATGGAATATCGACAGAGAAAGTGTTTCTTTCATTTTAATACTGGATGATTAATCAATGAAAGTATTTCTTTACTTTTATTTGCATGTTCAGCCGATGGATAGTACAAACATTTTTTTCTTCAAGTTAGAGTGGTCCTGTGTTGGTGGAATTAGCTGCTCTTGAATATGCAAAAAATCTGTCATGACTGGAAGGTTCTTTTTCATTATCAACTTCTATCTTTTATATTTTTCCTGAACTGACTTGATGAAGTCTATAAAATTTCTGTGTTTGAAATTAAAGTTAAAGTATCATATTCAGGCAATGTAACATCATTGTAATACAACAATATCATGATTGTGGAAGTAAGCCATTTTTAGGGTTTCGTTCATCTTACAAAACCCTATTACTCCCGCTCCGTTGTCTGTCCGTCACAGAGCCACTCTCAGAAACTATGTAACTTACAGAGTTGAAACTTTGTATATATATAACTGAATACCAGCTATGAGGCTCAAAATACTAAAATTTGAAAAAATCATATTATTTTAATAAATAGAGATAAAAAACCAAAATTCTAATAGCCTTTTCCTATTAAATTTAAACATTTTTCATTATAGCAGTTGCCAAAAATTAGAAATCCACAATGAAATTCTTTCTACAATAATTAATTTTCTATTGAACGATTTCCACGTGAAAAATTTAAATGAAATAAAAAGTTTCACCAACTGAAAAAAAGATTAATATGAAATAAAAATTATTGATGTCATAGTGGTAATAAAACGGAAATTTTCAAAGATTTCTCAATAATACAAGGAGTATGAGTATATGTGTATGTACACAAAGCAGATTAATTACATGTCATTAGAGAATTAAAAAGAAAATCTGATGTCATATTGGAAGTTTAACGAATTTTTCAAATGTTTGAGAATAATACAAAGCGTGTATCAATATGAGTAATAGAGAATAGTAAATATATGAGTTTGAGAAACAGACTGAATCATGATAAAAATCTGATTATGGAAATATTCGCATATTTTAACATTTTGAAGGTGTACAAGCATGTTTGATTTTGACATTATTTTTTAAATATTGCATTTAGTCCGCATGACAGATACTGTTATGACAGAATATAATAGCGGGCTGGTTTGGATATTCGAAAAAACGAAAAAATAGACCGGTAAATCTTTACTTTATAAAAAAGATGACTTTTTTTTTTTTTTTTTTTTTTTTTTTGTGCTAAATGAAATTTATTTGGATTTATTAAAGAAAGGATAAAGTGTTTTGAAAGGAATATTAAACGAAACCCTTTGAGCGATCTTCGATCATACTTACCCCCTTGTTTTTATATTGAACTCTAGTGCATAGATGAATATTGTTGTGAGCTCGGGGTTCAAAAGGACTGATGCCAATATATAAGAACAATTAAAAGGCTTTATTCACTATAAACAGTGCAGTACGAACACCAATATCTTCTGAAAATTACAAGATATTCAGTAATCTTCAAATCCAATAAAAGCACAGCAAAATTTCACACAGAAACAATGCGTTCAATACGACGTATCAACGACAAAATCGATCCGAGAAACACAGTTCTCAATGCAAAGCCTCTCGTATGAATTCAATCGCAGTTGACAGACAACTAACTAACTGAACTGATGGAGGTCCTTATATAGGTTTCAGAGATCTTTCTAGATTATTCCAGAGCCTTCAGATGCTAGAAATTACCAGAAAGTGCTTTAACTTTCGATAGAGAACCCAAGCAAGAAAGGATCCCAATGTATAGGTATAAGGGGGGGGTGTGGTTGCACAAAAGGTCGCCAAATCCGTCGCCAACTTGGCGACATTTGGCGACAAAAATAAGTCACCAAAGCCATCGCAAACTTGGCGATAAACCCATTCCTTGGCGATATTTCAATAGACTTCCATTATAAAGATGAGGGTGTAAGGTTGTTTTCCTTGCAAACCATCTGAGGCCTTTAGCATTGAGTTACATGATGCTCAATAGGAAATACATTAATAATACTGCAATTTTCACAATAATAAAATAAAATAAATTTAAACAAATGGAATATTTACAGATATATACAAAATTCATAACATTGCCCCCCTCTCAAGGACTGCACGTCCCGGGCAGTTCAACCTTTGATCGAAAAGCAAACCCGTTACCAACAAATGCTATACTATTTAAAACACATTCATAATGCTGAATTATACAAACTATACACTTATTTAAAAATTAAATAAAATTAAAGCATAGACATTATTACATACAAGTATTTAAATAATAATAACAATAATAATGATAATGCTAAGCAAAATAAATAATTACATTAATTTATATACAAGACCATGGTCATACTAATTTACATTATTTACATTACACTATTTACAATCAATCAACTAAGTACTATGGCCATAGTATGGAGCCAGCCTGTCGTAATGAACGACTCTAGGCTTCGAACTTGGTGACTTTCGGATCCGAATTACGACATCGTTCAGTCTGTTTAGGACTGTATAAGGACCGTCCCAGTGTGATTGCAGTTTGGGAGAAAGTCCTTTGTGTCGAGTCGGATTATAAAACCAAACCTTGTCACCTTCTTTGAATTGATGTCCTGTGGCTTTCGTGTCGTACCTGGTCTTCATCTTCTCCGTCTGTATATTGATCCGCTCTCGAGCCAAGTTGTGGACGTCTTCAAATCGTGCCTGGAGATTCTGCACGTATCCCTCTGGCGATGAAGGCGCATCTGGAGGGCGACCAAACAGCAGATCACAAGGTAAACGAAGATCACGACCCAAAAGCATCTGAGACGGGGAATAGCCGGCTGTTTCATGGACGGCGCTGCGATAGGCGAGAAGAAACAAGGGAAGTTTTTGGTCCCAGTCTTGCTGGTTTCTTGAGACTAGAAGTGAGAGATTGTTGAGGATGGTACGATTAAATCTCTCAACCATGCCATCCGACTGCGGATGTAAAGGCGTCGTCCTAGTTTTGTCCATTCCGAGAAGTTGACAGAGACCCTCAATCACAGCAGAGATGAAATTTCTCCCCTGGTCAGAATGCATTTGAAGGGGGACTCCATACCTTGATATCCACTGGTGTACCAAGGCATCCGCAACCGTAGAAGCTTCTTGATCAGGGATGGCATAAACTTCAGGCCATTTCGTGAAGTACTCCATGACAACAAGGAGGTATTTGTTGCCATCAGCACTTCTTGGCAGAGGGCCTAGGATGTCAAGGGCGATGCGTTCGAAAGGTGCTCCTACATTGTAGAGATGTAGTCTTCCTCGGCTACGTTTCTTTGGTCCTTTTCAAGCTGCACATGCATCGCAAGATTTGCACCATCGTTCGACGTCAACTCTCGCTTTTCCCCAGAAGAAGCACTCTCGGACTCTATGTAATGTTTTCATGACTCCAAAATGGCCACCAGTGGGACTGCCATGTAATTCTTTGAGGACCTCTGGTATTCTGGATCGAGGAAGTACCATCTGCCACCGAGATGTCTTCCCATCTTCCGATTCGAATTTTCGGAACAGGACACCATTCCTGACGTGGAGAGAGTTCCAAAGAGCCCAATATTGCTTCGTTGTAGGACTGTAAGTCGAGATGTCTTTCCAACTGGGCTTCGTGCTAGAAGATTCTAATAACTCCAAGATTGGTTTGATCTCAGAGTCTGCCATTTGATCTTCTCGCATCTTCTCATCACTCCAGGGATCTGGTGGCGTCAATAGTGAAGTCTTCGTCTGGCGTATGACATATTCAGAATTATACTTGCTCTCCGCTCTGCAACAATAGCGACAGCTCTCGGGACACGGTCTTCTTGATAGGGCATCGGCGTTTCCATGCGATGAGCCTTTGCGATGCCTGATGTCAAAGTCGTATTCCTGGAGTCGTTGTATCCATCTGGCTACTTGGCCCTCTGGGTTTTTAAAATTCATCAGCCATGTTAGGGATGCGTGGTCAGTACGAAGGAGAAATTTCCTGCCATAGAGATAGTGATGGAAGTGTTCTATGGCTTTTACTATAGCTAATAACTCCTTACGAGTGACGCAATAATTCCGCTCTGGTTTCGATAAACATTTGCTCCAATATGCTACGACTTGTTCTTGGCCATCTATTTCTTGGGAAAGTACAGCACCGACACTTTCATGACTGGCATCCGTGTCCACAATGAACTGTTTCTCGGGGTGCGGATAGGTAAGGACTGGAGAGGATGTGAGAGCTTCTTTCAGCCGCTGGAAGGAATTCTCGCATTCTTGTGTCCATAGAAACTTCTGCTTGCTTTCAGTGAGCCTATGCAATGGTCTTGCGATGTTGGAGAACCCCTGGACAAACTTTCTGTAATAAGTGCATAGTCCCAGAAAGCTTCGCAACTGATGGACGTTTTCCGGACGCTTCCAGTTCTTTACTGCGGACACTTTTTCAGGATCTGTTCGAACACCTTCAGCTGAAATGATGTGTCCTAGATAATTTACTTCCCGTTGGAAGAACTTGCATTTCAAAGGGTTCAGCTTTAAATTCGCCGCTCTTAGCTTCGTTAACACTTTTCGAATATTTTCTAGATGTTCTTCAAACGTGCGGCCACCAATGATGACGTCGTCTAGGTAGATGAGACAAGCTTCAAAAGTCAGGCCTTTTAACACTGTCTCCATGAGGCGCTCGAACGTTGCTGGAGCATTGCAGAGCCCGAACGGCATAACTTTGAATTGCCAAAGTCCTTGTCCAGTAGTAAATGCGGTCTTCTCTTTGTCATCAGGATGGATCTCTACTTGCCAATATCCACTCTTCAAATCCAGTGTGGAAAACCATTTATGACCTGAAAGAGTATCTAGCGTGTCGTCTATTCTTGGTAGAGGATAGCTGTCTTTCTTCGTGATATCGTTAAGTTTACGATAATCCACACAAAATCTAGTGGAGCCATCTTTCTTTCGGACCAACACGATAGGAGAGGCCCACGGACTTGATGACGGTTCGATGATGTCACTATCCTGCATCTCTCGTAAGAGCTTAGAAACCTCTTCTTGTTTTGCGAACGGCAAGCGTCTTGGATGCTGTTTAATTGGTGGATGGTCGGCAGTGTCAATTCTATGACGTGTCAGAGAAGTGCGACCTATATCACCCTCATTTTGTGAAAACACATCCTTAAACTCCTGGAACAGTCTTTCTGCGGCATGTCTCTGCTCAGGAGATAAATTCTCATTTCGTCCAATTTCAGGTGCTAAACTTATAGGCGGCTCCGACAACGTCAAGCTCGGGTCTTTGCAAACACAGGTGACTGGAGCACAGGTAGCAAGCACTTCACCCTTCTGGATAATTCTAGACTTTTCACTTACATTCGCCATCCTCACGGGTATCACATCTCTCGATAGATCTACCAACGCTGATGCTATTAGCACTCCTTTTGGGCTCTTCTCAGGATATCCAACCAAGCCACATTGAAAACTACTTTCGTTCTCAGTTAATCCAGGTATCATCATTTCGGTCCGAGGAGGATGATAACATCTGCCTTGGCTGTGATCCGTTGAATAGACCCGCACTCATTTCCAAGTTTGAAAATAGTGACATCTTCTTGAGCAGAGCGTAACTCATTCTTCTTAAAATCCAGTGTAAATCCATGCTCTTTTAAAAAGTCCAGTCCGAGTATGAAAGGGTCTGAAATATCGGCCACATAGACTGTATGATGATAAGCGGCATTCCCAAACTTTATTTTCAGTTTCATTCTTCCATGTATGTCGATCATATCCCCGGTCACGGTTTGAAGGATAACACGGGGCGGAGTCCAGAGGAGTTTTTCTTTTAGCCGCAGAGCTAGATCTTTCCGAATGATGGTCACATTGGCTCCTGTATCGATGATCATATTACAGTTCAAATCATTCACACGCCCGACTATAAAAACTCCGTTCTCGCCGCAACTTCTTGCAGAAATTTGACACACTTGATAATGGGGCTTCTCAAAATCTGGCAACCTCCACCCCGCGAGATGGCCATTAATTAGTTTTCCTGCTCCGCCGTTCGTGAGGAGCTATTACCTTCTGTGCTGGGTCGGTTTAGGCAGTTTCTTTGAATATGGCCTTCTCCACCGCATTTCCAGCACTTGATCTTTCTTCCAGGTTTGTTGTCCATCAAGGAGTTTATATGTCTCATCATGTCCTTCATCTGCTGCTGTAAACGTTCCACAGCTGTATCCGACGTCTCAGGTATGTTGGCTACTCGCACAAAGTGCCGATCTTTCCTTGTAGCTTGCTGGGCTGCCTCGAATTTCAGGGCATAAACTAAAGCCCCTTTTAAATCACTGAGATCTGCAATCCGGAGTTGTTTCTGGATCTCAAAGTCACGCACACCATCGATGAAATGCTGCAGAGCTAAACTTTCTCTAGTTTCAGTCGGGCAGTCAGGATAAGCAAGATGGGAAAGTCTCTCGACATCCGTAGCAAGCTCTTGCAGGGATTCAGTGGATTTCTGCTGTCGAGATTTGAGCTGGAGTCTGCTATATTCCTTCATGCATTTCTCGCCAAAGCGCAATTCTAAGGCACTGACGAGCGTTTCAAAATCCAGCGGTTCATTTGCAGGCAAAGTCTGTAGGACGTCAGCAGCATCAGCTCGTAGAGAAGCAGCTAACTGGCAAGCCTTTGTCTGGGAATCCCATCCATTGGCGTCCGCTACGATCCCAAATTGTGTCTTAAAAACTGGCCAGGAGGATTTGCCGTCATAGGTCGAAAGTTTAATAAAGGCCCGAGGAAGCATATCTGGATACTTGAAATCTTCGGAAAAGTTTACGGCAGTTATCTTCTGTTTCTTGACTTTTGCCAAATCTTTTTTTACATTCTCTATGCTTTCTTCAACGGTCTTGGCGATCTTTTGAACTTTTTCTTCTACTCTTTCTTCTACGGTTTTCGCTGTCATTTGAATTTCTTCTACCTTTCCTTCTATTTCTTGAAATCTTCCTTCAACTTTGTCTTCCACGCCGTCAATTCTGTCATTTAAAGATGTTATTTTATCCTCTATTAAGTCTTTCAACTCTCCAAGGTTGGTTGACATATCCTTTTTCATTTCATCTTTTAAGTCGCCAAGGTTGGCAGTCATTTTCTCGTCTATCGCTGACATTTCCTTCTTCATTTCTTCCGACATTTCCTTCATTTCAGCCTGGTTCGCAGTCATTTTCTCATCTATCGCTGACATTTCCTTCTTCATTTCAGCCTGGTTCGCAGTCATTTTCTCATCCATCGCTGACATTTCCTTCTTCATTTCAGCCTGATTCGCAGTCATTTTCTCATCCATCTCTCCTAATTTCTCCAATAATTTAGTCAGTTGCGCCTCCATTGCTCTGGTGATCGGCATTCAATCCCACTTCTGACACCAAATGTTGTGAGCTCGGGGTTCAAAAGGACTGATGCCAATATATAAGAACAATTAAAAGGCTTTATTCACTATAAACAGTGCAGTACGAACACCAATATCTTCTGAAAATTACAAGATATTCAGTAATCTTCAAATCCAATAAAAGCACAGCAAAATTTCACACAGAAACAATGCGTTCAATACGACGTATCAACGACAAAATCGATCCGAGAAACACAGTTCTCAATGCAAAGCCTCTCGTATGAATTCAATCGCAGTTGACAGACAACTAACTAACTGAACTGATGGAGGTCCTTATATAGGTTAGCGGGCTGGTTTGGATATTCGAAAAAACGAAAAAATAGACCGGTAAATCTTTACTTTATAAAAAAGATGACTTTTTTTTTTTTTTTTTTTTTTTTTTTTTTTTTTTTTTTTGCTAAATGAAATTTATTTGGATTTATTAAAGAAAGGATAAAGTGTTTTGAAAGGAATATTAAACGAAACCCTTTGAGCGATCTTCGATCACACTTACCCCCTTGTTTTTATATTGAACTCTAGTGCATAGATGAATATATTTACATACAGAAGTGATTTTCAGGATATTTTTTCTAAATGATATATTTAATAAGAAAATTATGAATCAGTGTAATGTCATGAGGTTCCTAATTGAAAGTATAAATTCAGATAAGTTTAACTTTTGCTATTAGATATATTAAGATTTGTTATCTTAAATTTATTTTATTTGTTGTTTTATTTTATACTAGCAGGCTAAGCCCGCTGTGCATGTCTATTTTTCCAAATGAATCTTGAATCAAATGAAATGACCTTGTATTTTAAAGCAATATGGAGCTTCACCTGGAATTTCCTTGCTGTAAATGATGTGAAAAACGTTGCGCCTTATTATCTCATACATTGGACAAAAATTATAGCAGTTTCTTCAATAATTTCTTCAAGTTAGAGTGGTCCTGTGTTGGTGGAATTAGCTGCTCTTGAATATGCAAAAAATCTGTCATGACTGGAAGGTTCTTTTTCATTATCAACTTCTATCTTTTATATTTTTCCTGAACTGACTTGATGAAGTCTATAAAATTTCTGTGTTTGAAATTAAAGTTAAAGTATCATATTCAGGCAATGTAACATCATTGTAATACAATATCATGATTGTGGAAGTAAGCCATTTTTAGGGTTTCGTTCATCTCACAAAACCCTATTACTCCCGCTCCATTGTCTGTCTGTCACAGAGCCACTCTCAGAAACTATGTAACTTACAGAGTTGAAACTTTGTATATATATATAACTGAATACCAGCTATGAGGCTCAAAATACTAAAATTTGAAAAAATCATATTATTTTAATAAATAGAGATAAAAAACCAAAATTCTAATAGCCTTTTCCTATTAAGAAAGTTATTAAGAAACAACTCTTTTAGTTCATCATTTATAGTAGAGTTTGGTAGGGAAATGATTCCATTATAACATTAATTAAAGTGTTCTCTAGTCAACACACTACTAAAATAGAGGGCATTGCAGTGATTGTAGAGATTGACCATTGAACTCAAATAATGTTTGTGTGATTAATTTTCGTTTGTTTGTTCTTGAACTCCGGCCTCCCTTCTTGGCACTATGTGTGATTCTGGAAACAAATTCAATCTCACTCTATGTTACGTTATATTTCATAATATATGTCTTCTTCTGGCAGGACTACTACGGTCTGGATTCCAGCAACGTAAATATAGTAAAAAGGTGTAATAAATTATTTGCACACAAAGAGCAGTGTTGAACTTTCATATCTAAAAAAGAGGTGAAACATAAAAATATGCATTTTTAAAGCAGAATTCTTTAAATAAAATTAAAATGACATCAATTTTATAGTCTTTCCGTTTTTTAGACCAATTGCATTTGTCTAACCATTAACTTGGGAAAAACCCGATGATTACTATGGTAGAAAAATAAACTTCTAGTTTGCATCCAATAAAATATTCCTAATCTTCCGTAATTGGCTCCATAGACAAGTTTGACTTCAAACGTTAGAAGTGCTTCTAATTATATAGTTACATATGTACCAGAGTTACAATACGAAGTTAATTACACGCAAAACTATGTTCCATTAAATACTGTCAAATTACATTATTTATTCACTTATAGATCTTTCACCAACAAAATTCCCTACCTTAAATAGAATTGACAATAATAAAGTTAATTATGCAAAATTTTCAGTAATAATCTTTTTGGTGAATACTTGAGCCAAAGATTTTTTTTTTTGCATTTCTCTAAAGAGCATAATAACACGCAGAAATAAAAGTGCTTGCTTTTTCCTTTATATTCAAGATTAAATTATTCTTCAGTTTGTTATCAATAATAATCAAAATAATCATCCATTTGTCACTAAGTTTAACTGCTAGGACTATGTGTCAGTCAAAATTGCTTTAAAATGATCGAAATTTTATCTAATCAGAATTTCAGGTATTTATTTTCTTATCCAGGCTCAAATGATAAATCGACAAATTTTCTTCCATTCGCCACCATTGACATCACAATTTTTTTTTGTACATTGCAAGTATTGCTTTTTTGTGATAGTTCGCTTAATAATGAAAAAACCATAAATTTGGTAATCACTAATTATAAAAGTCGTTTAATCTTCTGTAATCGGATTCGTCGCCCAGAGTCCTCTTCAAACATAAACGAAACTTCCAATAATACACTAAATATGCCGATTGGCAGGTGACCCGAATACGGAATATTAGTCTAATATCTTTAAAAAAACTTCCTTAAAGAAGGAAAGATATCCAGAAAAAACTAAACAGAATATCGAAAATTTATTTCAGCAAGAAATTTTTATTGCAAAATGTCGCTTTTTGTGATAGTAATAATGCATAATTGCAGACATCTCCTTAAAAATAATCTTTAGTTAATAACTGTTGAAGCAGTGAATATTTCTATAAGTGAAATTGGCGATATGTTAAAAAAAAAATAATAATAATGGACAATACTCGCTGATCTGAGCTCAAGGCTATAAAAATTACATGTTTGGTGAAAACAAATCGGCATGTTTGAGTAGTAAACTATGGTGAAAAAATTTCTAAACATCTGAAATTAAATTATTTTACAATAAGTGCTTATGTGGCAGACATTTACATTAAAATTTAAATGTTTGACTCCACTTTTATAACATGCTATTTATAGAATTTACATTTGAATATAAAAATTTACTTAAAAGATGATCTTGTACACTTGAAAAACCACCATTATTGCTAATATCGCTCAAGCTGATGTCACGCTTATGCATTTTTGGCTTAAAATCACATTGTTTGGCGACAAAAATAAAATCATAATCGCAAATAAACAAATAACATGTAACTCATAAAAGTACAGTCATTTTTACAATTACATCTCCTAGTTCCTGCTGTAAGTCACATGATAGGGAAGTTAGATAAAAGAAAAAAAAAATCAAAAAAAAAAAATGTCACTCAGATTTTATCTAATCAAATTATCAGATGCATTTTCCATAACCTAATGTAAACGATAAATAATCAAATATTGATTTAATTGCAATCTCTTACATTGAAAAATTCTTTAAGTATTACATACACTCATTTTGAGTTTAAATGGCGGAAGGGGGTATTTTAAATAAAATTAGTAACAGGATTTTTCTTTTATTTTTCAATCTGTTTGCATTATTTTTTAATATAACCGTTTCAATTCTTTCGCCAACGATAATAGTTGCCAAGCAAATGACCTATGGTAATCTTTTCGTCCAAAATAACAGAACTTTCAATCATAATTCTGTAACTAATCTACATAGAGCGATATGTTATATACTAAGACCTTTCCTGAGAAATTATCCATCTAACAGTACAAGTTCCATCAAAATTCATTCAGCAGAACTCGAGTTATAAGCAGTTGGAAAGAAATTTCCATTTGTGTTTTATATATATAATAGATTTTAAGAACTAATAAATGTTGATGTTATTTTAATCTGGTATCTTTTCTGTTTTATCCACCACATAAGTAATTATTTCATTTCATACTTATTTCACTTTGAGTAGCTTCATCAAAGAACTTAGTTATCAGTTTTCAATAAATCTTTATAATAAATTTATCTTAACGTTCTCTTCATAGGCTTTAAAAATCAGCTTAAGTGTTTCTTCTGCAATTGCATCGCTGCTAATTTACTCAACTCCCTTAACATTGTGTTTGTCACATATGATTGAATGTTATCCCTTTGTATGCCTGCTCAGTTTAATTACATTTTAAACTTATCCATGAATATTAATAAAGTTGATGAATGGTCATTCTTAATTATCTGCTAGAACAATCAATTAGTTTATTTCATTACAAGTCATCATATGAAAGAGAGACGTCAATGTATGAAAGAATATTTTTGGTATGAGCTTTATGCTTTTAAAAATGAAAACAAAAGAATTAAAAATAGCATATAGATTAATATCTGTGCATCATACAATGAACATTTAAGCTGTACCAAATGAATTTGTGGTACTATATATATTTGTGGTGGAATAAGTAAATACAATATTGAAGATTATGTTTAGAAGTAAATAAGAATGTAATTTCCACAATGAATACTTACCATGGTTACTTTCGATTCTGTGTATCTGTTTACAGTGTTTCAAGCTTTAGTTACTGATTTTTCTCATACAATTAATTCTAACCCTCTCAGGTTTGATCTTTTCCTTTAAATTTGGGGTGGAAATTACTTTTACATTTAAAAAATTAAAAGCAGCTATCCAAATTATAAGATGTTTATGAAAATTTAAGAAATATGTCATTTACTGAAATCTAATATAGTTATTTTGTGCACTATTAATATGACAATAAGCTAAGGAAGAATTTTTGAAGACATTCGGAAAATAATGTATAACAGGATTAAACAGACATTACTACTTATTTAGTATTTTTTATCATAAATTATTCATTCAGAAAAATAGTTCCTATTTGAAATTTAAAGAGTGGAATATATGAATGAAATAAAAGAACCGCCAGCAGAGCAAAGAAATTTAAGTGATCCCTCTCTTTTTTTTTTATTTAATTACTAAATGCTGAAACATAAATGAAGTCATAATAAGAAATGTATAGGCATATACTATCATTATTACATGCAGATAATAACAAAAAGAATTATTAAGACAAAATAATAGTTAATGTAAAGACAAGTCCTATTAATAATTAATAGGACACCAGATCTGAACAAGAGAAATTTTTGAACTTCAGAACACATGGTCATGCCAATATTTCTAAATCATTATTTAGAACTTTCACATCTTACACATGCCTGCAGGTCGGCAAGCAACTTTCATATACTGTACCACACTCCAAGGCATTTGCAACAATTATGTTTAGTGATATATTTTCACAAAGTACTCAAATGAGATATTCTTTTTATGGCTCTACCAACTCTCTTTACAACAAGTTGTTTTTTCATAAGATACCACTCCTTTTGCAAGATAATCTGTTACCTTGCGGTAATCACTATCAAAAGTAGCCTACAATTATATCTCTAATATCAATTGCTTTTTTTTTTTTTTTTTTTTTGGTATAACTGAACACATTTACGCTTATTAATATTCAAATATAAAGATGATGGCGAGAAATACCACCATCTATATTTAAACTAGCACACACTACAAAAAAAAAGAATTTGTTTTTTTTTCTGCATATTAGCAGAGTATTTGGTATCATTCTAATCAGCGAACAGTGAACAATACAAATTAAAGATCCATTTTAGGATCAGCACATACAGGTAGCTAATTGTGGAACAAAGTGAACCACGGCAGTCAAGAAAAATATTTGTTTTTCTGTTCCCACGAATGATTTAACTACACCTAATAAAAATGTCATGGAGAAAATTGTCAGGACAATAATATGACACATTTATTTATGAGAGCTTAAATAGGCACGGAGACCTCCCAAGTCAGAGCATCTTTACCTCCCAGACACAGCACGGCGTCAAGAGGAATCGCTATTGTACCGAGTGGCCTATGAAATGCTCAAAGGGAGTACCAAATTTCTCCCGCCTGCCAATGGTCATCTCTCTAAAATTAGAGGTATGGCCGAAACATGCAAATTTTCAAGAAGTTAAAATGTATAAGGCCTTAATTTTATGTGAAAAGGGGAAAATGATTCCATCCCTTTTTTCTCCACGAAAAAGAATGTGATTTTTTTTTAGAGTTCAGATTTAGAAAGATGGAAAAGTAGAAGGTTGACTGCTCTCTAACTAAACAGATTTTGATTGTGTGTGCCAATAGATGGAAATGTGTGCGCTAAGAAAAAGCGAAAATGCGTCAGCCATTACCTCATGCTGTCAACGTCATCTAGTAATATAAGGTAACAAACAATCTTCCTTCACCATTGTTCCATTTTATTTAGTTAAGCTATATTCTTTTAATAATATGAACTTACGTGTATATGAAGAACATTCCCCAATCTAAACATAAAAAGGCTAATTAAAAATGTACTTCTATGATATGGGATTCTGCCTTTCAAAATTGAATTTGTTAATTCAGAAAGCTAAACTGAAATGCTCAGAAAAATGAATGTTGAGAATACAGTTTTCAACTAGGATCGAATTTGTTTATTTTACAAACATTTATGTTTGTTTCTAATTAAATGCTTATAATTTTCTTGTAAATAAACTCAATATTATGTTCAATTAATTTTGGTCAGTTTTCTTTTTGCTTACTTAATTTATTGCATTAATGTTAATTCTTTTATTTTAGGAAATGTATTCTTTAATATTACAATCTAGGTTTTAAAATAAGCCATTATTTATTTAATGTTATACAACTCTCAAACGGTAACCTTAGATGATTGTAATTGGCTCAAAGAGGATCCGAACTTCAAAAATAATTCACAACGCAACTTTTTCTTTTCTATATTTAATTGATAATTTGTCTAATAAATTTTTCTAAGTACAAATTATTATATCAGATCCTTAGAGTCATAGGTGCGAAATAAATACTATACGTCTCGGAAAATTTAAAATACTAATAATAATAAATAAACAGCAATATAGTGGTAAATCCTATGCAGTCAGACTTAAATTTAAATAATTTAATTGATCACTCTGTAGCATTCTATCAATAGTTTTTTTATTTAAAAAGTAATCAGGACTTTCTTTTGAAAAATTGGGCCAACCTGAACCCAACCCTAATGAGTCAAAATCCAACATAAAGAATTAAAGTCAACCTAACATGAATCACAATGAAAGAAAATTAGAGTCAACCCAACATGCGAGTCAGTTTCAGGTAAAATTGAGTTAGCCGACTCCATTTTAAAGTAACATTATGGCGTTACACCAGAAACGTTCAAAAACCTTTTGATTTTCTTAACCTTAATAAAAATATAAATATCATAAATTATATTTATTACATACTTTCCTATTATATAAACCAAGGGATCCAAGCCAGGATTTACAGGTTATAGAACATACTGCTTGGTGCACAGAACATAGTTGAAAACTTTTTTTTTTTCTGAAAACTTTATTATATTTTTTACATTTAATATATATATATTAGACTGCCCCTAACAGCACCGAGAAGCATTTGTATATGAAAAATATCAATTATGCATTCAAATACAGTTTTGAAATTTATTAAAGAAGGATACTTTCTTATTAGTCAAATGCCAGCAGTTAATGGTTGAAGAAATTGCCATAGATATTTCTACTTACAGCAGCTTTTTTCATTCTGTTTATTTCAGTGTTTAAGCACATTACATATCTGTTATATTTGTGTTTTCTTTATATCATTTTATTTAGTTATTTATTTATGAAGTGTTAAATTTTTTCTGGAATATAAGTCAAAGACAAATCCTGAACTACCGTAAAATCCCGTTAATCCGCTCCCCCTAAACATGACGAAAAATCGTAAAATAAGCAGGTGGGCGCTTACACGGTATTAAAACTGTAGTATATCATATTTATGGGTGGGGGGGGGGGGGGCGAGATGCTAATGACCGATCGTCGCAAAGTATGCATTATTTTAATAAAGTAACAAAAGAAAAACATTTTGAAAACAAAATGATAGACAAAATAGAAAAACAGTATAACTTCACGATTAATGGCGATTTCAGATTATAGAAAATTCTGGATTTCAGAAGCTTTTAAAATGGAATGCATTTAGATAAATAATAACACTAATATCTGTTATTAATATCGTAATAGAAAAAGAAAAGGAACTTAATAATTTAAAATAATTAAAAAACACTGAGAAATTGCAGTTGAAAATGTCCTGAAGTAATTTCGAGAACTAGTAACATTTTATGTGGTGCCGCCATCTGTTGTAAGTTAGGGAGATTAAATAACCGTTTTTTTTTTAAATCATGATTTCGTATCTATAACTGTTAAATAAATAATACAAATCACAAAAATTGAGAACATATAGAACGAATTGGTAGTGTTGTCAGATTATTAAAACAAAAAACATTACTACCACAAAGATAGCACAAATTGTACTATAAATTCTATTGTGTATCGACAAATCGATTGATCTGATCAATCAATCGATATTTTTTGATTCGTTTTCATAATAATGTTAAATACGACTATAAATTCTTTAATAAAATAAACAGATTCTCTTTTAATCAAAATATTTTCCACACAGCATCAAACACACATTTTTTTAAACTTATTTCATGAGAAACTTTCATTATCGATATTTTTATTACCTTCATATCGCCATGGAGATAAATTTACAGCAAAACTAATGTTTGGTTATATTGCTTTTTCAGATCGACAATGTGTTTGTACATGTTTGCGATATATCAAACAATCGTCACGCCATTCTGATCCATTGAGAAAAAAAAAAACCACTCTTTAGATAAAATTTTTGGTGTTGATTTTGACATGCACGGCGAAATTTCTTTGGGGGAGGGCGCTTTCTCGGGATTTTTTGAATTTTCCAATTTGTTTACAAAGTGGGAGGGGGGCGCTTCATCGGGAAGGGCGGATTAACGGTATTTTACGGTATGTGTATTACTTTAAGTTGAAAGGGGTTAATCTCCTGTAATCCAGCTGCGTATAATAGATAGCTTTTTTTTTAAAATTCATGTTTGAAAATTATTTTTAAACACCATAAAAAAATAAGTAAAATGAGATAGTTTTCAAACAAATTGCATTCGAAAAAACACTTACTTCCCCCCCCCCCTCCTTATTTGACAGTGTAAAAATTAAAATAATGCAATGTTTAGAATTAATTAAGTTTACAAAAAAAGGGAAATGGGTTGCCTAGATTACTGCCACCATTGATATGATGTCAGCATTACTCACAGACACGTTTTTGCATTATAATATACTAGCTGTTACCAGTGACTTCGTTCACATAACATTAAAAAAAGAATAAATGTATTAATTTAGCAAAACATTTCACTTGATAATTAACATATATAATTAACCAAAGCTTTATCACATTTTATAGGAGACCATACGGTATTTGTTTACTATAGGGGCCTTGACATAACCCAGTCTTAAAAAAGTGAAATTTCATGCCAAATAATATATACAATCGTGAAAATGAAACTGCAACTAATGAAAAAAGGACGACCCAGTAAAATCGTGAAAATCGAGGAATTCCTTTTCGTAAAACGAAAAACAACACTGGCAAAATTCTTCTATACAACAGTGCATTTTAGGTGGTATTTGGTGTACAATTTGTATATGTGTGCATTACTAAATGGGCATTATTATATTGTTTATTTGCATAGACATATATGTTATATATTTCTTACTGCATTATCTTGTTTATGTATATATTAAATTAAGTGTTTCACTCTAAGTGGTGTAAATAGTGAACAAACTGCTTGTGGATTTTATACATTGATAGATATTTCACAAAGATATAACAATCTGATGCGATTCTAAAATGTAAATAAAGGTTGCTAGAAAGTACTTTAAATTCTGCCCAATTTAACCTCGATATTTTCTCTATCGCGTCAAGAACACTATTAGCAAATAAATACTGACGACACAAATCTGATTATCTAAATTTACATATTTTTGTTAGTATATATAGAATTATTTTAATTTATTTCATGCGCTTGAAATTTTTTACGCTTTCTCTAGGGTTAGGTGTCGAATAAATGTACTTTCTTGTTATTTTATTTTGCCATTTCTATTTATTCTATTTTACATTCATTCCATTTATCGATATTGATTTAATTTACATATTCGTGTCAAAGAATATTCTTTAAAGTTATTATCAGGATTAGGATAGGAAACGATTACGGTTAGGATTAGGAATAAAAATTGAACGACAATGGCATGACCGATTCAGGTTTAAAGTATGAACCATCATGAAGCAATAAGAAAATTAGAAAATTATCGGCTAATAGTTTTTAATATGTTTTACAGTCATAGTTGGCATCAAAGGTAAGTGGGGAAATGATCATCTAAAATACCATTAAGTGTTTACCACGCAAAAAACAAATCTGATTACAACAATGTATTTAATTTTGCGCCAAATTTCACTTGATAAAAAAAAAAAAGTAAATTGACTATGGACTTAATTACAGACCCCTAACCTTGTTATTCTCGGAAATTTTCTACCTATATGTAAAAAAAATTCTACTATATAGAACGCGCTTTCACGTTTATAATGTTATGAATTGGCACGATCGGCTTGTTCAAGTTTACACAATTCGGCTGCAAGAAAAGATTCATTACTTTTTGATTTCTTCTTTGCTTTTGCATTACGCGAATTTGTTGGTAAAATCGATTTTCTTTTCGATAACATTGTTGTTTTTTAAGTTTAAAAAATATTGTAATTTTACTTAAACATTGCTTTAAAATCTATGCAATTTTTCTTATCCTACAAGACTTTACAAAATCTATTATGAAACAACTTTAAAAAAAGCTATATTTAAAAACGACAACAAAGTTTTTCCTCTTTTAAAACTAAAAGAAATGTAAAATTAAATTCCGGTTCGGAACGACGATTTACAAATGTGTTTTGATTGTGGGAAAATGATAGAGGAAAAATGCTGTTACTTCAACACAATCATATTAAATCTTCAGCTTTTATGAGAAAAGCAACTTTCTTTTAAAAAATATAGTTATTTTTATTAAGATTTTCTGATTTTCGATACGGATAATTTCGCGATGCATATCATTGACATTTGCCATTCAATATATATATATATATATATATATATATATATATATATTTATTATTATTTTTTTTTTTTTTTTTACTTTTTAAAATTTAAATTAAAAATATGGTATCTTTATGTTAGCCATGTGCAGACGATAAATCGCCAACCTATCCCCATCACTCGTATTGAATTCATTAAAAATATAAATCTTTCACTCATTTCATTTAAAACACAGAACTTTAATTTACAACACATACATTTAAAATACATATATTACGTACATTTAAAATAATTCTTTTCATGTCAAAAAGAAAAAGAAAAAAAAAAGAGAAATTAATCACAAATAATTTGATAACCCAAGATCATTTTATTTCAACATCAAAACAAATCTGTTTTATTTTTCTATATATGACATCATATTCGCTTGCTTTCCATACTTACTCGTATTTATGCACTTTATATTATTATCAAATATTTGAAAACGCACGTTTTGTTTCTAATATGACATCATTTCATATTCTGTTTAATTCTTAAATAATTCATTTCCTTTTCATTTTTCACTTGAAAATAAATTGTTGATTAAAAATTATTACTCAGGGGTTTTATTTTATATTGGTAACGATAAAGTATTAGCAACGGTAAAATAAATTTAACCATTTTAAAAAAAGCTGCAAAACCGGGCCCTTTGGGCCAAACCAACCAACCATTTTAAAATATACGAAAAAATGTCCATTTATTCTCTATGAAAATAATGAAATTTTGAATTATTAAGAAAAATATTGAAATAAAATAAACAAAAACCATTCTATGTTCATTTGAGGGTTATAATCAACTTATATGCAAAGATACAGGATAATTAAAGACTTCATTTTGACGCTGGCTTCAGCCTAACATTTGCACACAATCAGATTTATAATATTACTAGCTGTTACCCGTGACTTCGTTCAGGCAACATTCAAAGAAGAATAAATGCATTAATTAAGCAAAATATTTCCCTCCCGATAATTAAAAACGTAAATAATTAACTAACTCTTTATCACATTTCATAGGAAACAATACAGTATTTCTTTGTTATTGGGACCTTGACATAACCTAGTCTTTAAAAAGTGAAAATTTGTACCAAATAATCACGAAAAGGAAAATGCAAACAATTCAAAATGGAGGGCCAAATAAAATCGTAGAAATCGACGAATTGGGTAAAAACAAATGTCAATTTTACCTGATAAACCATTTCATTTTCAATGCTTTTGTGAAACGTTTTAACAACCGTCCTTCAAAAATAATTAATTAGAGATACTATATGCTTTTTCTTAAATTCAATTCTGCCTCTTTGATTTAAAGTATAGCTGAAACAAATCTTGTTTTCTAAAAGACAATATGTTGACAGACGATTTTTTTTCTGCAGAAAAAAATTGATTCATAAAGTTTGAAGATGTGAAAATATGTTTTTATTTTTCGGATAATTTACTGAAATCAAGATTTTGTTTTCACCATCTATTCAAATTGAAAATAAATTCTGTTTTCAGTTTTAATGAGAAAATGGCGTAAAAAATATATTGATCCGTTTTATTTCTCCTTTTCTATCTATAAATATGCAGTAATTTACTCGCCGTTTTTAGAGAAACTTCTTTAAAAATTTACAATAATAATAATAATAATATATTGGAATCTAATTCAATTTTTTTTAATTCTGAGAGTTTGTGTGACATCCTCGAATCAATGATAACCGATGTTAAGTAAATCACGTTGCGTCCGATAGTCTAAGAGGAGTAGTTGAGAAATACAAACAGACGGTCAGATTTTAATATAATAGATTCGTGTTCATTTTTCTTTTCTTAAAATTATGATGTGATTTTAGCAGAAAAATCTCATCTGTATATAACTGATAATCCTGCTTAATAATTAGTATAGCTAAATAATATTTGTATTTTTCGTTTTAAATATGGCATGAAACTCATCTACTTTCTATACTTACTGATCTTTGTATTATTAATGTATAGAATTGATTCATGCTCCTTTTAAAACATATTTGAAAATTCTCATTTTATTTACAATATGATGACGCCAACTTTTCCCCAGAGAAATATCTTTTTAATGATATAATTCTATAATTCGTGGTTGTACGCTGTGCAGTAAAGTGATAATTCATAGCCTTTGTATTTATATGATTATTTTTAATTTTCTTTTCTTGGCAATAATGATGTAAATTTTAGCAGAAAACTCACATCTGTATGTAACTGATATTCAAGCTCAATCGATCTCAGTATCGATAAAAAAATATTTCATTTTTTTCATCTTAAATATTACGTTCATTATCTATCTACTGTCATACTACTATATACTGATATTCATGCTCCTTGTGTTATTAGGACTATTTGAAAATACATGGTTTTATTTATGACGTCATCTTTGTCCAAGCCAAGGAGGATCCTTTTCATAGTTCCATGGTCAAAGCGAAATCTTTTCTTAAAAGTATAATTATTATTCATTTTTCTATCTAATTATATCGCAGTCTTTGACAGAAAATGTCTTCTCAACGTAACGGATATTCACACTTCATGTATAACAACAAATACTCCATATTTGCTTTCAAATATCATGGGAATTCATCATCTTTTGAATTCTTTTTAATTTTCAAATTTTACGTGGAAATCGTTCAATTGAAAAATAATTGTTGAGGAAAAATTATTATTCCAGGTTTTGTATTTATTGACAATGGTAATGCTTAGCAACGTAGAATGATTAATTAAATTTTAAAGGAAAAAATGTCCATTTACTCGCTATGAAAATAACGAAATTTTGAATTATTAAGAAAAATATATGAATAAAATAAACAAAAACCAGCCTATGTTCATTTCCGGGTTATAATCAACCTATATGCAAAAATACAGGATAATTAAATTCTCCATTTTGACGCTGGCTTCAGCCTAACATTTGCACACAATCGGATTTATAATATTATTAGGATTAGGATTAGGATAGATAGACAGATTGATTGATTGATGATAGTTTCATTTCCTGACCATTTCATCTTTTAAACACACAGGTAAATACTTGAATAAATTCTATGTTATAATTTATGTAATATGATAGAATATTATACAAATTACTGTGTATGTTTCAGAGATAAAATATTAAAATCCAGTTATTTTTTTTATTATTATTATTATTAATCACTTTGTATTCAGGATTGTTTTTAATGGTCCTTGAAACATCCTGCAATTATAATAATCTATACTAATTAAAGAAGGATGATTTTATCTGCCTGTCTGTGGGTGATGGCTAGAAAAATTTACTGCACATAATGGTCTAAAAATTTGGATGAGGATAGCCTAAAGCAGGACCTAATGCATCTAAAGGCTTTGAATTTTCCTTTTTTGTTAATTAACTAAGATATTAATTAAAAACCTTAATGAACATCACAAAATGGTGAGAAAAATCACAGCAGTATAGCTGAAAGCCCAATCTGCAAGAGTAAAAAAATGCTTTTTTTTTCATATCTTTTGCAGCACACATTGGCTTGACACATTGAAATACAAAAATGTAAAAAGTACCCACCATATTATCGTACTTTTACCTTTCTAACAGTGCAATCCATTAAAAAAACAAATTGCATTTGAAAAAGCACTTACTTCCCCCCCCCCCCCCCTCCTTATTTGACAGTGTAAAAATTAAAATAATGCAATGTTTAGAATTAATTAATTTTACAAAAAAAGGGGAAATGGGTTGCCTAGATTGCTGCCACCATTGATATGATGTCAGCATTACCCACAGACACGTTTTTGCATTATAATATATAGATAGATAGATTGATTGATTGATGATCGTTTCATTTCATGACCATTTCATCTTTTAAACACACAGGTAAATACTTGAATAAATTCTATGTTACAATTTATGTAATATGATAGAATATTATACAAATCACTATGTATGTTTTAGAAATAAAATATTAAAATCCAGTTATTATTTTTTATTATTATTAATCACTTTGTATTCAGGATTGTTTTTAATGGTTCATGAAACATCCTGCAATTATAATAATCTATACTAATTAAAGAAGGATGATTTTATCTGCCTGTCTGTGGGTGATGGCTAGAAAAATTTACTGCACATAATGGTCTAAAAATTTGGATGAGGATAGCCTAAAGCAGGACCTAATGCACCTAAAGGCTTGGAATTTTCCTTTTTTGTTAATTAACTAAGATATTAATTAAAAACCTTAATGAACATCACAAAATGGTGAGAAAAATCCCAGCAGTATAGCTGAAAGCCCAATCTGCAAGAGTAAAAAAATGCTTTTTTTTCATATCTTTTGCAGCGCATATTGGCTTGACACATTGAAATACAAAAATGTAAAAAATACCACCATATTATCATACTTTTACCTTTCTAACAGTGCAATCCATTAAAAAAAAATACGGTAGAATCCTGCTGATCCGAACTAATTGGGACCGGTGCCTGTTTGGATTACCTGAAATTCTGATAAAAATAGAAAAGAAAAAGATGTGTGCTAAAAAAAAGAAGTTATAAGTACTCAGTAGTACTACTATCGCTTGAATTATTTTATTCAAAAGCAACAGAAAGATAATATGTCTCCCCTTTTCATTAGAATAATGGATGTGCTCATGTATAAAGTGACCTTATCTTATGGCAAACTCAAGAAGACATTCATTTTGTGAAACTAGTGAGCCATGGGCACCATGATGGCGGAGGCTAAAGAATAGATTTTTATTTTCTTTATTCCTCCACGCGCAATCTCACATGAGGTTCAATCCCTAATTTTCCGAGAAATGAATCATCCACTTTCCTGCTAGTTCATTCTCGTACGAACACGCGTCTCTCTGACACATCATTCTCTTCTGTAAAATCGAAATCACTTGTTTTGTGTGAATCGCATATCGCGTTAAGTTTATTAATTAATTTTAATACATATTTTAAGCATTTCAATTATGTCAAATAAATGGAAACATAGTATATGTTCACTAAAAGACAAATTAGATGTGCTAGCATGTTTAGACAAAGGCGAATCAGCCACAAGAATTAGCTGCTGAATTTGGCCTCAGCAAAGCAACAATTAGTGATTGGTAAAAGAATCTCAGCAAAATTGAACAGTTTAGTTCAACGACATCGGAAAGCACACTCTAAAAACGTAAAACATTGAAAATGTCACATTATGAAAATATTCATAAAGCTCTTTACCTTTGGTTTTCACAAGAGCGACAAAAAGGAATGCTGATATCTGGTCCGCTTATCCAAGGAAAGGCAAATCAGCTAAAAACTGTAACGGATGGAGACCATACATTTGTTGCGAGTAACGGATTGTTAGATTGTTGGAAAAAAAAAAAGACACGGAGTTCGCCAGTTGTGCATAACAGGAGAAAAATTATCCTCTGATTACATGGCTGCTGACGAATTCATAGAAAAATTTGATGATTTGATTTCATCCAAAAATTATTTACCACAGCAAGTGTACAACTGAGATGAAAGTGGCTTAAATTTTAAAGTGCTAGTGCTGCCACAAAAAAATCTTGTTTCTAAAGGGAGTCTTGTGCTTCAGGCTTTAAAATGAGTAAAGAAAGAGTGACAGTGTTAGCATGCTCTAATGCAACAGGTGATAATAAATTACCATTCATGTTTAGAGGGAAGTCAAAGAACCCTAGAGCATTAAAAAATGCGAACATGAATTCATTTCCTGTATTTTACAGGAATCAGAAAAAAACAGGGATGACCGCCCAGCTTTTTAAAGAGTGGTTCAAAAAGCAGTTTGTTCCAGCAGTAGAAAAATTTAATAAAAAGAACAGTTTGCCAAACTGTGCTTTACTAATTTTGGATAATGCTCCATCTCATCCAGCAGGAACATCATTGTGTTATGGAAATATAAAAGCAGTTTTTCTACCTCCTAATGTAACAGCTTATAAAGTCTATGGACCAAGGAGTGTTACAAAATGTAAAATGCAGCTACAGGGAGATGCTTCTTCGAAAAAAATGATTGAAAGCAATGGTACTTTTGTCTCTGTATGGCAACTTGTACAGAATGTCACAATAAAAGATATAATTTACTGGGTCATGGGACAAAGTTACACAAAATTGTTTAGTAAAGTCATGGAAGACGTTATGGCCAAGTTAAGCTGATTTTAGCAATGTTGAATAGGGAGAAGCAAACAAAAGCAATTTTTCCGACTATTAAATGTATCCCAGGATATGAAGATGCAACTGAACACACTGTAACTGAGTGGTTGTCTTGTGATACTGAAGCCAATCAGTTATATACAGATGAAAAAATCACCTCTTTAGTTCAGAATAAGCCACATGATGACTCTGATCTAGAAGAAACTGATGAGCCAGAGAATGTTCATTTCCCATTTGAAGATGCAAATGTGCTAGAAATAGCACTTCGATATATAGAGCAGAGTTAAAATGGGATATCAACAGAAATTATGTTTATGAGACGTTGGCATAATATTACTTCCTCGTCGAGAATAACATCACTTCATTAGACAAATTTCTACATCGCTAAAGATCGCTAATGTAAATGCGTATGTGACCCTTGAATTATTGCATTAGTTTCTTCAATGTGTACAAAATTATGCAGGCTGAAAAAGTACTTTTTTGTTTTTAGTACAGTATTTCAATCTTTTCAGCTGATCTATTCAAGTAAAATTTTCAAAAATAAAATCAGTTCAGATTAACCGGGGGAGGAAAACAGAGGGGGATGTGGAACTTTTGGGAAAAAGGAGGGTAATTTAGATGATTGATTATTCATTAATGTTAATAAAGTTTTAAAATTTGTATGTGTGTGGGGGGGAGGGAGGGTGGCAGACACTTCTGGGGTATAGAGAAAACTTTGGTGACAAATTATCTATTTATTTTTACTAGAAGGCAACAAGTAGGACATAAAATTTCTTCAATTAAGAGTTTTACAAATTTTAAACTTTGTATTTCTGGGGATGAGGGGGAAATGTGAATTTCGAAGGAAGGAGTTTGCAATTTAGATGTTTTATTATTTATTTATTGTTGATAGAGAGCAACAAAAAGGACAGAATATTTTTTTTTTATAAATAGTTTCAAAGAATTTTTTTTATATAGGGGTTAGCATAGTGGAGGAAGCAGACATTTTGAGGGTAGAGAGATAATTGAAATGGTTGATTATTTATTTATTGTTACTAGACAGCAACAAATTGAGCATATATTTTTTAATAAAGAGTTTTAAAGATTTTACACTTTGTATCCTGAGAGGAGAGGGCAAAAAGGAAGGAGAAGTGAAAGTTTCAGAGAGAGAGAGGAGTGGAGTGGAGGAGTAATTTATATGATTGATTACTTACTTATTGTTATTAGAGGATAGAATATAGATATAGGATAGAATATATTTTTGAAATAGAGTTTTAAAGATTTTTTTGCTGGAGGGAGGCAAAAGGGCAAAAGTAGACATTTTGGTGGTAGAGAGATAATTTAAATGGCTGATTATTTATTTATTTATTGTTAGTAGAGAGCAACAAATAGAGCATAATTTTTTTATAAAGAGTTTTAAAGATTTTAAACTATATATGCCGAGGGGGAGGGGCATAAATTTTGGATGGAGGGGGAGATTGTAGTTTAGAGGATTGTTTTTTACTAATTGTTATGTTACTAATGAGCAGGAAGAAAGACAGGATTTAAGATTCTCAAGTTTTCAAACTTTTTATGTTGGGGAGAGCAAAGAAGGGAAACAGACATTTCATGTGTGGGGGGGAAGGGGGGTGGAAATCTGCCAAAAATGTCAAAAGATTGAAAATTCTCTACCTTGGATTTTTAAAATCAGTTTTTTGTGCATATAAAATTTTGTGTGTGCGAGGGGGGCTTACTTTCGGGATTTTATGGTATTCATTTTCCTTTAAATGATGCAATCCGTTTAAAAATATATTAATATTAATACTTTTTAAAAAATTACTTCTGATATTAAGCCTTGCAAAAAAAATTCCTTTCATGAAGTCACATCAAACTTATATTAATGGCTTTGTTTTTATTACCCATAGGGATTTTATTGTCATTAGGCACATTTTGATTAAAAAAATAAACTTAATTTTATACAATCGCCCTGAAATTTTAATACAATATAATAACCTTTTAGCTAATGAGTATAATCAAGTATAAATTTGGTTCAGAAATTATGAGATTAAATAATTAGTTTGAAAATAAAAAAATTTACCATAGGGTTAACATTGCACAGTCTTTGATTGGAAATGTAAACTTATTTCTGTGCTAATGTTCTAATGTAATAATTTTAATACAATAAATTAGCCAATTAGCTGTTGTTCTAGTAAAATTTTGGTTTAGAAATAATGAGATTTAGAGGTAAAATAATCAGTTTGAAAATGTATATATATATCATAGGATTAACATTAAAACAGTCGTGTGTTCTAAGCTTTGGGTTTTTTGGGCCTGTTCACATGATTAAGAAAATGTGCCTTTTTGTGTAGTTATTTTAACTTTTTTCTTTTATGTTCCAGCTCGGTTTATGAGTACAGTTCCCTCCCCTCCCCCATCCCGTTATCAGGGATTGAATACGATAATCTCAGGTGCAGGGCTCCTAATACTAGATTCAGTTGAAAAGATTTTCATTTAAAAATATAAAATCATTCAACACTGATTTTAGGTATATTTAATGTTATTATTGTGGGGCCAGGCAATGCCGGGTGGATCAGCTAGTTAAGTATAATTTCACCTTTAAAACTTTATGAATTGCTAATCTATAGGATTTTATACACATTTAAACACTCATGAAACTACTTATTAACACACTAGCTGATTAACACACATTTTGAAAAATGATTAATCATTCTTTTACTGAGCATGTTCTGTAGGCCCTCCATAATGAGGGTTACAGGCATTCTTCCTTAATCTATGACCACAGGTACTCCTTCCATAATCAGGGTAGAGCATAGGATGGAGCATTCCTCAAGGATTATTAATGTCTATTCCCCAATCAATAAACATCGCAGTTTTGTGCAAAATGCAATTTCATTTAATGTTTATCTAAACTTTGTGTCCAAAACTTACTAAAATATTATATTTTCAAATGGGAGCATGTTCAAGTCCATAAGAAAATCTTCAATAAAGTTGAAGCCTGGATGGACGGGCAAATTATCAGACTAACAAACTGGATTCATATTAACTTTTCATGTAACATAATAAAACTTCAAAAGATTGAAATATTATAAAGTCATTAAAACACATTTTATTCAGTAAATATCTGTACGCCCCTATAATGTATTTAATATATTTTGAGTGACCCTGTAAGTAAATGAATCTTAAATACTACAATGCTGCTTTACAGCATGGAGCTTACTGAGGTCAGCTGCAGTAACATATCTTAATATTGTGTGTATATGACCATTTTGACAAGAGTTAGGCCATTTAGTATTTTTTTGCTCTTTAGCAAGTATAGGAATCCAATATTTTAAACTGATATAACTCAAATATTAATTAATATTTTAAAATGAAACTACAAAGATTTGAACTATTTATAGAAACAAAGAAAGTGTAGCAAACCACATACAAATCCGATAATTACATTACTCTGTGGCCCTGTCAAAAGATTTGAGTTGAATAAGAATTTTTTTAAAGTGAACTTTTAAAATTGCATTTACTAAAAACCTATTCAACTCATTCAGTTTTAATATAGTTTAATAACAATTTTAATAAGAATTTTTTAAAAGTGAACTTTTAAAATTGCATTTACTAAAAACCTATTCAACTCATTCGTTTTATATTTCTTTACTTAGTCACTTGGCATGTCTCATTTTACAGAAACAAATTTCTTGTTTCTATGACAAATAGAATGCGGGCTCTATAGAGGTGTCAAAACCCCTCTTTTGTGCAGCCTGCAAAATATAAACTAGACAGAGTACTACTTAATCTTGTAAAATCGTTTGGCATGAATTGGTGGAAATTCCTTTCATTTGCTGCTCATTGCATTGTTGTTTCTTTTGTCCATGTCCAGTTTCTATGACAATCACTGGAAAAATCATAAATCAGTAAAGAGATCAAATGCTACTGATTGTGAACATATTCAGTTCAGAACACTAATCATTTCCAGGAATAAGAACATACAAAAATTACAAACAATAAACATGCATCATTTTTTATTTGTTCTGTTATAACAGTGAATGTGCGATGCATGATATTTTTTTTTTCTACCCAAGCTGCAAAACATATTTTTTTTTTCCTTTTAATAAAATATTATATTCTATCTTTGAGGGTTTAGTTTAAAAAAAAAAGAAGAAGAATATTTATGCTAGAAAGAAATAAAGCATATAATGAATCTCATACGACATTTATTAGTCATGTTTGAAAAAAATAAAAATGTGTTGTGTCTAGACATTAAAAGAGAAATTTAGGAGATACTATCACTTTCAATAGATGGAGCATAACATTTTAATAACTTTTCATTATGAAGAAAGTGAAAGAGAGAACGCAGCTGAAATTGTCATAAAAAAAGGGTCACTATAATCTATTCTCAGCAGTAAGAAATTGAAAGTAACATACTGGTGCTTACAAGTTTTTAATTGCAAAAATGAGGTGCTTTTTCTGAACTTTGAGGTCCCTTCCCATCCCTTTTTTTCATTAACTGCTATGAATGATTTTAAAATTGTAATATTTCAAAATAAAAATAAATCCATGAAAACAGAAAATTTCAGTAAAATATTTTAAGATAAATATAAATGTACAAAAAATTCAGATTTATGAAACAAACACAAGAACAATATATATATATATATATACTAGCGGCCCTCCCTCGCTTTGCTTCGGGTTAACCTTGAAAACCTTCATCTCTTTGTGTTTTCTGTAGACCTTTTTAATGTGTACAATAATTAGTACATTATTTTGATAAATCTTGTAGGGTTCAGCCTGCGTTTGCAATGTATTAGCGGAAAAAATGAAATTATTTACGACATCACATTAAAAACCTCAAAAATAACAGTATTTCTCCACTATTTAATGGATATACATATAAACCTTCCTCTTGAATCACTCTATCTATTAAAAAAAACTGCATCAAAATCCGTTGCATAGTTTTAAAGATTTAAGCGTACATAGGGATATAGGGACAGAAAAAGCGACTTTGTTTTATACTATGTAGCGATTTATCTGAAATTACAAAGCAAAACATATGGTTATTATACATATAAACCTTCCTCTTGAATCACTCTATCTATTAAAAAAAACCGCATCAAAATCTGTTGTGTAGTTTTAAAGATTTAAGCGTACATAGGGATATAGGGACAGAAAAAGCGACTTTGTTTTATACTATGTAGTGATATATATATATATATATATATATAATTATAACATACATTATTACAATTATAACATATTAGGAAATTTAATATTTAATATTTGTTTGAACATTATATACACTTTATATAGAAAATTACAATTATAACATACATAATTACAATTATAACATATTAGGAAATTTAATATTTGATTGAACATTATATACACTTTGTATAGTTGTGATTGTGCGTTGCCGATCACCTCTGTTTAAGGTGTTATTGATGTGCAGTTTTCATACATTTATAAAATAACTTATACAATAACAAATTAAATTATACATGGATAACATTGGTGATTATAACTCATAAACATATCTATTTGCAATATATATAAATATAAATATATATAGTTTTTATTTTTGTCTATGAATAATTAAATTTAACAAGTATTTTAATTACTGCATTGCATTAAATTGATTGAAAAACAGTAGTAATACTATTAATTATCAATTTTATAAATTTTGAGATATTTTGAATTGTTTATGAATTATTTAATTAGATATTTAAATTAATCTATGAAATATAAAATATATTTACAATGTAGTATAAATTAAACATTAATTATTTAATAACAAGTCTAATATATATTTAAGTAGTAGTAAAAATAAAACATTAATTATTTAATAATATGTCTATAATATCAGTGGATTAACACAGCTGGCAGCAAAAACAATTTGAATTAAAATAATATCTCTTTTACATAATATATACTTGTTAAGAATATCTGAAATGCTGTGCAAGTTGAATTAATTCTGTGTAGATTTATTCATATAGTAGTATTATATTTTATTTGAATTTAAAGTAAAACTACAAGTTAGTATTGTTTTTTAAAGTTTATTTATATAATTAAATCTAATGAAGTGAGTATGTAACTAATAAAGTGGATATCTAACTAAATATTAATTATGAATTATTATAATACCAATAGATGGCGACACTTTACCTTTCAGGTAGTTGTTGATAATATTGTTAATATTATATTTAATTTAACTATAGAGGGAGCTATTGATTGTATATTAATTTTACTTTCAGGAATTAAAATAGGATGGAGTAATATATTTTCACGGATATAATTTTGTTATAAGTGTATTAAAACCAGAATTATTTTGTGTGTTTTTGAATCATTTTGTGTTTGGGTGTCATCGATGGGGATGTGTTTTAAAAAAAGTGTGCTCTCAACTTGTCTTTCAAATCATTTCTCTCAACTCGACTTAGTCAACATGTATGATGCATTGCCATGTGGATGTGAATATTATGCAGAAGTTGTGACATTTTAAGGATTCTGTATAATTATTGTGAGTAAAATATTTTATCTACACTTTACGCGTTCATATTTCCAATTTTATTATTTCAAAACTGTTATCTCGTGGTAATTTCAGGAGGTGTTAAATATAGTTTTTGGGATAATCGATGTGAGTGAAATATATTGTATATTCTTAATGGTTTTTTATTTCCTATTTAAATATTTCCAAATTTTAATATTTCCAATTGTTGACTGGTAATAATTCAGTGTACCTGGATGATTCTACTGATCTTAGCATTATGCCAGTAGAATTATGAAACACTAAATTATTATTTAAAACACATGTGGGTGCATCCAGGCTGATGAGTACATGTGCATGTGTTTTTTCATATCCAATTCATATTTAATTCTCATGTGATCCGGTTTTCCATTGTATATGGTTCATATTTAATTTATTAATCCATTTGTATTTACTTAATTGCAACTCCAATTTATAATTTTTTTCCCTTTCTCTCTATTTCTTTTTTCTTTTTTCAATATTCTTTAGGTATGAGTAAAATTTGGCCAATTACCATTGAAGCACAAGCTATGGTAATATTATGTTTGCACATGTTAATTATTAGCTATGTGGTATTCTGTATACACAATATCATTAATTATCTCTTTGGAGATTTAAGTAGAATGATAATAGAACTTGATATGTTTTTTGAAAATCATAGATATTATAATTATATATATATAATATATATATATATATATATATATATATATATATATAGAAGTTAATCAAAGTGATTTATGTGCCAACTAGGCTAAATTATGGTATCATAAAAATATATGAATATTAGATTGTAAAATAAAAGTTTAAATATTGACTTTATGCAGAATATATTACGATTTATTTTCGTAATTTTTTTATATTTACTAACAAAATGTAGTTTTAAAAGTTAAACTTAAAAGTTTTTTGATAAAAAAATAAATATATATAATTATTTAAATAATCCTACCTGAACAAGATATGAAACTTGAGTAGCAGAATTTTCACTGGATTCTAACACCCAACCACTAGCAATAATCTATAAAACATACATATAGTATAAATCCAGAGAGAAAATAAATATTTAAATAAATATTTCTAGATTAATTTAGATAAAACAACAATAGAATTCTAAATAAATTGGCAATTAAAAAAATATATAATAATAAAGAGAGCTGCAAACTTCATTTTAATGAAATATGATGGCATAAATAAGTGTTACGCCACCGTACATTGTTTCTGTATTAATTTATGCTAATTTAACTCATTAATCTATTTTAATTAACCACTTAACTTAATTTTATAATCACTTTTCTTTAAAGTCCTTTTTCTTTCTAAACTTTCATATATTTCATTAAAATATTTTTATTCTGTTATTAAATAATAATATTAATCAATAAATCAAATGCTTTAATTATTAAAATCATTAATATAATATCTAGTAAAATTATTCTCAGTAAAAGATACGTTTTCCGTGTATCATAACAACCAATCATGAAATATTTCTAAGTCCAAAAACGAAAATCATAATTATTAAATATTAAATATTTTGTATTAAAACCATATTCAATCTATAGATCTAAATTTTTACTTCAAGAATCCATTTACAGTTTTTTCATACGTTACTTAGTTCGGAAGTTATGGCAAGAGAAAGTATTTATTCAATTCTCTTTTCAAAGATTGCACATTTTGTTTTGCAGAAATATAGACATTTTGAATGCGCATCCGCCCCAAAATACTTGTTGTTTACGATCACGTGACAGGATTTCTTGGAAGAAATAGCTTGCAGTTCATTGCACTCCGGCAGAGACGCTATCCCATCTCAGCGTCCATCCGGGTATTTTTCCGACGTCGTTGCCATTCAGGAGTAACTTTGATTTCTATACATCTCAACTCTGCGTTGCGTAGCGAACGCTCGATAATGCTCGATGCTCATTGGCTGATAGTTTACTTTCAAAATTTTAACTGACTTTTGGGCATGATGTTTTCAATCACTTGTCAGCGAGGGATTAACGCGTTGGGTTGCTCTATTTAAGCTGCGGACCTTTGGGTCCTGCAGAGAGAGTTCGTTTCAACGATGTCAGCTTTGGCAGTCTTCAAAGTTATTACTTAACAAATATCTGCATTTTAGAGTGAAAACTCTCTAACTGATTTTCTCCTATCTCAGCATGGAGATAGCTTGAAACATTTTAAGTCACTTTTCCTGACTGTTAGCAGCTTCATCAAACCAACCATTCCGGCCATCATCTATCATCTTAGGCCCGTAGCATCATCTTTAATTAGTAGTTGTAGCATCCAGCTAAGCTTCGCTAAATTTTTTTTTAGCCTGTAATCTCCAGTAATTGAACATCTACAGACGTCGAAGTTCTGTTTCTCCCTCTTTGAATTCACTCAGCGTGCTCCATCTATCATCTCGGGTCCTTAGCATCATGTTTAATTAGAAGTTGTAGCTTCTATCCATCCGGGTAAAGAAATTCCGTTTTAAGCGATTTTAATTTCACCTCTCATCATTGTGTCTCTTCAAGCCATATGCCGAAATTGTCTAGCTTCATATTTTTACTGTAAGAGTTCAACTTCAAGAACTCATTTCATCATAGTGACTTATCTCAATGTCTTTATGTTATTTCATGCAAGAACTCTGCTCATCCTAATTGATCCTAATTTATGAACTCACGCCGATGCAGCGTGGTCCTCTACAAATGAATTTATCATAATCATAATTTATCATAATCATAATAGATTTATATTTAAGAATTGCTTAATTAAAGATTATACTATGATCTGATTTGAATATATATAAGTTCTGAAATCCTAATATAGAAGTATGTAGATTCAATATAATGATATGAAAATTTTAAATGTTGGTTGTTTTGGTTGGCCAACTACGCTTTCTACACGCTTATGTTTATGTGTTGTTTCGATAATAAAATTCTATGTGTGCTTTTACGTCAGTTTCCTCTTTTATTGTCAAGACTTGGGTGAGTGTTACTTTTAGTTATTTCACATCTTATTCTAATAATCGATTTTTAAGTTTAATTATCTTTTCCAAATTATTTAGTGAAATTTATTTAATTCTTTATCCGGCCTTGTTCTTAAATTCTTTGCTATATATTTCACTCTCATGTCGATTATTGGATTATTTTCCACTGTACGATCGTGTGCCGTCATGTTGTTTTGGATAGGCAGTTTTTAGATTATTTCCTTAACTTTCAACTTCATTAATTTTTTGCTTCTCTATTTTTCAAAATTACTTTCAATCTTTAATTTTTCACAGCAATCCGAAACCAAGTGACATTTTTTTTCCATAAAATGTCACGTGGTTTCGGATTGGTGTGAAAAATTAAAGATTGAAAGTAATTTTGAAAAATAGAGAAGCAAAAATTAATGAAGTTGAAAGTTAAGGAAATAATCTAAAAACTGCCAATCCAAAACAACATGACGGCACACGATCGTACAGTGGAAAATAATCCAATAATCGACATGAGAGTGAAATATATAGCAAAGAATTTAAGAACAAGGCCAGATAAGCAATTAAATAAATTTCACTAGATAATTTGGAAAAGATAATTAAACTTAACAAGAACGAAAAATCATGCGTCAAGCATAGATTATGTAGCACTTTCCAACGCTTCCAAAATAATTTTACAAAACATACCGTTTAATAAGCTAAAAGATAACATCTAAGTAAACAATTTGGAAAACGCATAACATATTTAAAAACATAATTTCAGGAATTTCCAACAGATACAATATTCGGAAAAATATCCGAATACTTTTATTCAGCCCTGTATAGGATCTATAGATTTGTATATGCTAGGATGCTAAATTTTAGTTTAGTTAGGAAACGCGTAGCACAGTTTAAAATTATCTTTCTGGAGTTTCTGTCAATAAACGGAAATGTGTTTGCAAACTTTTGTGCTGCCCTGTATAGGATCTACAGAATTTATACACACCACGTAATAGACAAAAAGCGAGTTAAAATTAAAATCGCGTTTAGTAACTTAAAACGCACTTCCAGGAATTAGTGTTAACAGACAGTAGAGAATTCTTTTGTGTGTCCCTGTAAATGAACGATGACTGCTATACCCACACTATTCTGTAGTAAGCCTCTTGTAATGCACCTTAGATATATATATATAAATTTCAATGCGTTTAAAATAGTGAAACATTATTTAAATAAACCGCAGACGATTTTTCTCCATAGACGTCATGTAACGGAATTCTTTTGACTGTCCTTGTAAAGTAACTATAAGTGCTATGCACACCCTATTCCATATTAAGCTTCTTCTAATGCACCTTAGTGATATATATAAATTTCAATGCATTTAAAATACTGGAAACATTATTTAAATAAACCGCAAATGATTTTTCCCCATAGACCGCAATGTAACGGAATTCTTTTGAGTGTCCTTGTAATAAAACTATAAGTGCTACACACTTCCGTTGAAATAGGGAACATGCTATAGATAACGACAATAACATATAAAAATTGCAGAGCAATCTGAGCATATTTACGGGAGTTAGAGCACGGATAGACGTCCAGACGGCAGACGGCCATATGGCCAGACAAACCGAAGTCATAAGCACTTTTCAACTAGGTTGGAAAGTGCTAAAAATCGATTATTAGATTAAGATATGAAATAACTGAAAGTAACACTCACCCAAGTCTTGACAATAAAAGAGAAAACTGACGTAAAAGCACACATAGAATTTTATTATCGAAACAACACATAAACATAAGCGTGTAGAAAGCGTAGTTGGCCAACCAAAACAACAAACATTTAAAATTTTCATATCATTATATTGAATCTACATACTTCTATATTAGGATTTCAGAACTTATATATATTCAAATCAGATCATAGTATAATCTTTAATTAAGCAATTCTTAAATATAAATCTATTATGATTATGATAAATTATGATTATGATAAATTCATTTGTAGAGGACCACGCTGCATCGGCGTGAGTTCATAAATTAGGATCAATTAGGATGATCAGAGTAAAAGTTCTTGTATGAAATAACGTAAAGACATTGAGATAAGTCACTATGATGAAATGAGTTCTTGAAGTGGAACTCTTACAGTAAAAATATGAAGCTAGACAATTTCGGCATATTGCTTGAAGAGACACAATGATGAGAGGTGAAATTAAAATCGCTTAAAACGGAATTTCTTTACCCGGATGGATAGAAGCTACAACTTCTAATTAAAGATGATGCTAAGGACCCGAGATGATAGATGGAGCACGCTGAGTGAATTCAAAGAGGGAGAAACAGAACTTCGACGTCTGTAGATGTTCAATTACTGGAGATTACAGGCTAAAAAAAAATTTAGCGAAGCTTAGCTGGATGATACAACTACTAATTAAATATGATGCTACGGGCCTAAGATGATAGATGATGGCCGGAATGGTTGGTTTGATGAAGCTGCTAACAGTCAAGAAAAGTGACTTAAAATGTTTCAAGCTATCTCCATGCTGAGATAGGAGAAAATCAGTTAGAGAGTTTTCACTCTAAAATGCAGATATTTGTTAAGTAATAACTTTGAAGACTGCCGAAGCTGACATCGTTGAAACGAACTCTCTCTGCGGGACCCGAAGGTCCGCAGCTTAAATAGAGCAACCGAATGCGTTAATCCCTCGCTGACAAGTGATTGAAAACATCGTGCTCAAAAGTCAGTTAAAATTTTGAAAGTAAACTATCAGCCAATGAGCATCGAGCATTATCGAGCGTTCGCTACGCAACGCAGAGTTGAGATGTATAGAAATCAAAGTTACTCCTGAATGGCAACGACGTCGGGAAAATACCCGGATGGACGCTGAGATGGGATAGCCTCTCTGCCAAAGTGCAATGAACTGCAAGCTATTTCTTCCAAAAAATCCTGTCACGTGATCGTAAACAACAAGTATTTTGGGGCGGATGCGCATTCAAAATGTCTATATTTCTGCAAAACAAAATGTGCAATCTTTGAAAAGAGAATTGAATAAATACTTTCTCTTGCCATAACTTCCGAACTAAGTAACGTATTAAAAAACTGTAAATGGATTCTTGAAGTAAAAATTTAGATCTATAGATTGAATATGGTTTTAATACAAAATATTTAATATTTAATAATTATGATTTTCGTTTTTGGACTTAGAAATATTTCATGATTGGTTGTTATGATACACGGAAAACGTATCTTTTACTGAGAATAATTTTACTAGATATTATATTAATGATTTTAATAATTAAAGCATTTGATTTATTGATTAATATTATTATTTAATAACAGAATAAAAATATTTTAACGAAATATATGAAAGTTTAGAAAGAAAAAGGACTTTAAAGAAAAGTGATTATAAAATTAAGTTAAGTGGTTAATTAAAATAGATTAATGAGTTAAATTAGCATAAATTAATACAGAAACAATGTACGGTGGCGTAACAATAAGCGAATATGTTTAGGAAGAGTTAGAGAAGTATAGGTAAAACAAAATTTAAATGCTTTTCTAATATATACACGGTGTCCCAAATGTCCTTGACACATTTTATAATTCAATAATGTTGAAATTACATGTATTCCTGGTCTCATCACTGCACACACGAATAAAATACTTTTACATTCATAGTATACCCTTTATCTTTATTTAAATATATTATATTAAAGTTTACTTACCTCTCCTTAAGACCTAAATGTTATCATTTCTCCATTCACTTTCCATCTGTCTTTATTTACTTTATCTATAGCTTCCATCTCCTTAAGTTCAATTTAGCTTACATTGTTTACAGTTTCCAAACATTGTTTTTCCTATTCCACTCAAACAACGCATACTTTATTTCAAGCAGTTCAAAGTTCGTTTTGCCAACCAACCCTACTATGACGTCGACAGCTGGAGACAATACGTATCCAGATCTGGTCATTTACATTACGTCTTCTTTAGGCAAATCAGATCATGGCATTTGAAAGTGTGTCTTTGGTGTGGCATAGTAAACGTATTTTTGTTCTCGTTCCAGTATATAATCGATGAACTTTCATTCAATTGGCGGTATCTGTGTCAGTATTTGTGTTGGTGTCTGTTCTAGTGTTTGGAATTATGAGACCCTTTTAACTTTTTATTTCTCGCTTGACAGCGTCAGCGTAGTTGCCGGAACAATATTTGTCTTTAAAACTTAAAATCATTTTACAAGTTATTTTTAATTAAGTTCTTTTAGCTCAACTTCATTTACATGAGATATCTTAAGTTTTAACCACCTTTCTGCTTTTATTGAAAGCGTTGGATCGTGACGTCTGTAACTATATATCTAAGCAAGAACGTGCAGTTTAATTGACAAGGCCACTCTGTGAACAAGCATCGCTGGTTGATCATTTTCCTTATCATTTCATATTACTTTGGGATTCACAAAAACGGCAATACGTTTCTACTTGCAGTTATTACTCTGCTTAAATTATTCCACCCCGTTAACATTACTCTTGTAATGTTAACAAATAAAAGATCAAGCAATTTGCGTATGAGAGTGCGGTTTGGATGAAAATGCTTCTTATGATCTGAAATTTTGTTTAAGCAAATAAAAAAATTAGTTCCAAAAATTTCTCATAGATGGCACTGCTTCTGCAAAGCTACCGAAGTAGAATGCCTTTATACATAACAGTAGCGAAAGGCACACAATACATATGCACAGTTTTTGTCCAAACTATAGCAATCCACTTTCCAGAACATAACAATACTTGCCCTCCTGATTCGATTAGACGAGTGAGACAAGTCAACAAACATTAGTTTGATGACAATAGAAAGCGCGCCAAGATAGGGTGCCTCTGTAAGATAATAGCATCCTACGGACAAAAAACATTTGATTGGTCAAAAAACGAATCGCCAATCATCTTGGTAAGCTTTCTATTATCGCCAAACTAATGTTTGTTGACTTGTCTGAGTCGTCTAATCGAACTCATGAAGGCGATTATTAACTTCTGGAATGTGGGTTGCCATAGTTTGGACAAAAACTGTGCATACGCATTGTGTGTCTTTTGTCATTGCTATGTATAAAGGCATTCTACGTATTTGATAACTTTCCAGAAGCAGTGCCATCTATGAGAAATTTTTGGAACAAATTTTTTTATTTGCTTAAACAAAATTTCAGATCATAAGAAGCATTTTCATCCAAACCGCACTTTCATACGCCAATTGCTTGATCTTTTATTGAATTTTAAAATGTGTCACGGACTTTTAGGACACCCTGTATAATTCAGACACAAGTATGTAGTTATATGATGTGGTTCTAAAAGACAATCAAAAGGAACTTTAAAAATGTGTATTAAAAAAAGTTTTAAAAAAATCAAACTGAGCCTTTTCCAGTGAAAAGAGAGTTTATATCAATTATTTCTGTGAGTTACCATCAGTCTTGTCAGTCTCTGCTTCTTAGGTATGTCTTAATTTGTTTTAAAGCTGAAAAAAGTCAGTATTTTTCAGGTTTTCCATTTTTTTATTTGACTTTTTGGACTTTTGCAATTTTATTAACTGTTCCATGTAAAATAGGAGGTGTTTGAACCTGTTGAACCCAACCTTTAGCTATGTGCCAGGTGGGCAATCTCTCATGATAAGTACATATGAAATCCAAATATGATTAAGGTTATAAAAAAAAAATCATCTATTTTTAGGACTTACTATGGCTATGTTAGATAGTAGGAAATTGAAAGTATGATGAAAATAAATTTAATTAATGAAGGAGGAGAAAAAGAAAATTTGAAGTAAATAAATGAATAAATGACATAAAAATCTAAATCTTAAAATTCTAAAAAGAGGTGAAAGATTAAATTTAGGCACGTAAAAAATAGTGGCGTGTACATTATAAAAAAAATGTACAAAGTAAAAATATTTAACAGATAATAAATATCATGATGGAAAATCTATAAAATTAAAATGTACTAACCAATGTAAAACTAGATTGTATTAGAAAGAATCTTTAATATATTTGAAAATTGTTTAATCCTTATTTTCAGCTGTATCAGACAAAAACATCAAAATAACTGAAAAATATTTATTCAGAAATTACTATAAAATTATTTTAGATTAGAGCTGACCATTTTAACATTCTCGTATTACAGAGCTGTTGTATCATGTGACACTTTTGATTCTAAAATAATTATTATAGATAGCTAAGTGACATTATACACTTTGTCTTTCAAGAGAAATTAGATAAGGGATATGATTGAATCTTGATACTATTGAAACACATAATTTAGGTATTTTACAATGAATTAAGTGTGGAAAGAATACCTTTAAGTATACCCATTTCAGAGTAATCAGTTAATGGCTAATAAATCCATACAATAATGTTTATAAGTTTTGGTTTATTAACATAATGAAATCACCATAAGTAATCACTCTGCTAAAATATAAGTTCCTAATTAAAGACACAATGCATACCAAGTTCGTGAGAGTAACAGTTTGAAAAAAATAATAACAGTTTTTTGAAAAAAAAAGCAGCTCTAACTCCCGCTGAATCTTAGAATAAAGATTTCATTGTCCTAATGGAATATTTTTAGCAGACAGTATTTCTTGACGGTATGGTATTTGCCATCTCCATATGACCATTATGTGATGATTCACTGGATTTTTTCTTGACTATTGTTAAATAATTATGTAAAAGAGAGGAGTTACAGGTAGTATCTTCCTATTATATTTGAGGAGAATCAATCGTAGGCTTGTATAATTATACAGCCTCGCAGCTGATCCTGCTGAGAGAAAATGTCTAATTTTTCCACATCTCACTTCTTCATCTACTGTCTTTCAGGGTAATCCTGGTGATTTTGATATTTCTCTTCCAAAGGAGCATTAATTCTTAAGAAGGGTTGACCAAAGACTGAAAATAAATTCACAGCCATATGGCCAATCCTCTTTCATTTCGTTAAATCAAAAAACAACCACCTAGCTTACGATCACGAGAAATCTGCTTCCAACGAATGAATAACTTACTGAGACGCATGCCATCTTATCTCGATTTCAGGTGAAAAAGCTTCTCGGTCAAAGAAAACTGTCAGTGTACCAATGCCACTGAATTAAAACTAAGATATTTAAATCTCTGTTCATAATCAAATTGCGAAAGTTACTAAAGTTCAGTTGGTTTGTCTGTTTGATTAAAAAATTTTAATTACATACCGAAATACGATTGTCGTTTTGGCAATGAATTTAAAGGATTCAAAAACAAGTTTGTTAAAAGTAAAAATGACTTTCATAGATCGATAAATTAGTCAAAAAATGGAGTAAATCACTTTCAAGTATAGACATTGCTATGGAAGCTGACTAAACATTAAGAATAAAGTTTAATATTTCATATAACTACAAAAAATATCATAAATGATGGTTGGTTGATTGGGGTTTTATGGCACAAAGTCCCTTTAGGGACATGCTGCGTCAAGCATAAATGATGGAAAATTGAATTTAGAATATAATTGATTTACAAATAAAGCATTTAAAATAATTATTGATATTTTTAATAATAGATAAATTATTTAGAGGGGAAATTCAAATTATTATTATTTATTTAAAATTAAGGATTGTGAAACCGAAAATTATCTTAAAAATAAACATTTATGATTTTAAATTTCAAATGAGGTTGTTAAAATAATTAGGATTTTAATTAGCATAATATTAGATTTAATAGTTACTGAAAATTTTAAAAATGTTATTTCATGACAGGCTAAAAACTGAATAATTGGCATGAAGATTGTTTTAGCATTTGGAATCTCATTAATCATGAACTATTACAAAAATTAAATTTTAATAGAGTGAAACCACATCCAAGGAGTCCAAGAATTTTAAAGGACTCGCCGTATTTTTTTATGTATGCTGCATCCTCATACAACACATACACCCACCCTAATTTTTAATGCCTCATTTGGAGAGAAAAACAGATTTTATTATTAAAATTTAATAGTTAGTGCTTAAAATTGCACAGTATTCACAATATATTGCTTAATGGTTTCATAAATTTGAATTCAAAATTGCCAGCCAACTATTTTATGCAGTGACCAATGATCATATATACAGAGGCCAGGCAAATCTCAAGTACTTATCATGTATCACATGCATCAAGATTTTAAAAGTAAAATTTGAAGAAGAGAAAACCATGTGTTAAGACAAAATAATACAGTAACTTCTTTCCCCACCCCACAAATAGCAATAATCACTTGAACTTTATATTTCTAAACATGAGATTTTTATTTTACTTCCTTTAAAGTTTAATTTCTTTCACGCCATACATACTTAAGAAAGATTCATCGGTGCAGGATACAAGTCTCCATTTTCTAATCTGCTATACTTCAATTAAATGATTGATCAACGCTAAATTTTGCTTTGTAATAATTTAAGGAGTTTCTAAGGAGTAAATTATTTATTTAAGAAGTTCCAAGTACTCATTGGAAACTTTTTCATTTCTAAGAAGTTTCCAAAGAGTCTAAGGAGTCTGTATGTACCCTGTATTTAGAAATACTAAGGTTAAAAGCTTGAAAATTCGAGTGTAGATCACATCTAACATATATTTGATTACTGTGCACATTTTTTAAAGAAATTAAATTTTAAAGAGATGAAAATATGAAACTTCAGGCTGATTTGTTGGGCACTCTATCATATTGCATTCAGGTAGATTGAGTGTTTAGCATTTTAGACAATACTGTCTTTCTTATAATACATGAATTGTACTAGTGTAGAATTTTTTGACGATGCATTCTAAGCTATTATGGATATGTCCTTTTGTTAGAACAAAGGGGAAATTTTTTTCACGGTTATTAGATAAATTGTCTTACTACAACTAATAGTAATACAAGTTGAAGACATAACTGCTTTTGGTAAAAAAGAATTAATAATAAGATTTTTACAGCATGCATTTTACCAACATTAGTATTTGCATTTACTCAAAACATTTTTTTTTTAACTACAATGAAGAAGAAAACTTACAACACCACGAGCAATATCTTTAACAGGTGGGCATATCTCATTTTTAACAGAATGAAAACCAAGAATATATTGGTTTCCCTCAATTTTCTCAGTTTGAAGAAGACAAAAATCTTGTACTTCTTTTTTCAAGAAACTAACAGTTTCATTATACATATGAACTGGAAAAAAAAATTCAAAATGTTAAATTTATACAAAACACTAGAAAAAAAAATTAGAAAATAGATATTTAAAAAAAATCATTTAAATTCAAGAAGATCAAAATTCTTAACAACTGAAAAATCATTGCTTGATTGCAATGAAATTTTCCTGCCCCCCCTTCCTCCCATATATTAGTTACCGTATTTACTCAGGAATAATGCACACTATTTTTCCAATATTTTAGAGCTTAAAAGAGGGATGTGCATTACACACAGAATATTTCTAACTACTATAATAATCGTAATCATACATGCTTTCACTAAGTCACAAGGACATTGTGAAACAATTGTATGAATATAGAAAAATAAGTGAAGTAATTGCATTTTGCATGCTGTAGTTGTTTATTGTGAGTAAATATACAGTAATTATTCACTTTTCCATTTTCTGCCCAAATGAACAGAGAGAAAACAATGATGTTATCTTATCTTTACTCAGAATAACTGAAAAATAAATAAATTCAAAACATACCAAGTAAAATTACATCATAGATCTTTTATAGATTTGTGTTGTACAAATAAAATAGTATAAAAATAAAAATATGTACACTTTCAAAATTCCCTACATACAGTTTACAATTAACCAAAGCTGCTGTTGTTATAAATCGGTTATTCTCACTACTGCTATTGTTGCTGGAATATATCATCTTCATTTCTATCTAATATATTTAATACTCCTGTCATTTTGAAACTTTTAATGACAATCTCTTTTTCCTTATTTTTTCTTTGAGTCAGGATGTCTACAATTTATTTTTTCGAATTGCTGTATTTTCGGATGTTGAAGTACTATGGTGCATATTATACATGAGACAAAAAAAATTCTGTTTCTTCACAATCAAATATGGTTGTGTGTTTTATACATGAATAAATATGGTAAATTAAAAGGAAAAATATTTTTATTTACAAGTTTAACACTGTTTAGGTTTAAAAAAATCATTTAAAACTACAAACATAAATGAAATAAAATTACAGATATTGCTATTAAATTATCACATATTATGGATGAACTATTGGTCATACTTTGCTTATTGATACTTTTCTTAAAAAGTAAAATAAAAATTATAATAAATAAAACTTAATGTAAATATTTATTATCAGTTAACAACTCGTATACAAATTAATTTAAAACTCATTTTAAATTAATCTTGCAAACTTAACTAGAAAGTTTAAAATCCAAATTTAATATTATGCACTCCATATTTAGTATTTAAAAATGTAGAATGAAGTGACAACTATATATATATATTATCATGTCACGAGTGTTCTAATATAATAATAAAACACTTTTTGAAAATCAATGCAAGTTATATAAAAATAAAATAAAATCTGCAATTTAAATTTTCATTTTAGAAACAAAGAACTAAATTTTGCACTAAATTAAAAACTTTGCCAAAATGACAAAGTCCCATAAAACTATGAAAGTGGCCTCTGAAAATTCAATGCTAAAAATAAAAGTTTCATCTAAAAGTGTACTATAATTATTTCAATTATTTATTATACCTATTCAAAATTCAATATTATATGACATTTAAATTCACTGCATCTTTTTTTTTGGTAGCCAAACATTTTTACTCTTTTTTTTTTATTCCACCAGAGCAAACAAAGGTATTATTTTGATTTATACATATGTTTATGGGGTATAGGGGTATAAGGATTTATAAAACATTACAATAAAAAAGCCTCAATTCTCTTATACTTAAAAAATATATATACAGTAGAAAGCCACTAATCCGCAAAGCTTGGTTCCAAGTGTTGTGCGGATTGGAGGCTTTTTGCGGATTACAGGCTATGTCTATTTAATCTTTGTTTACATTTTTTGAAATTCATATTTTGGACAAATTTAGATTGCTAATACTAAAAAATAAATAAATTACACATTTTAATATATAGATAAAGTAATAACTGTGTAAAAAATAATTTATTATTTTTTTTAATTTCTTAAATATGGCATCAATTGTTGTCTGTTTTAAGACATTTGGTTTATAGTGTTGAATTTTATCTTTAAGTAAGTGTTCAAAAGCAATATATATATGTATTTTTTTATGTGTTTTTCAATTTTATAATTACGATTTAATGAAAAAATAAATAAATTATAAAATATATTGTCTAAGTAAGAATTTTTTATCCTTAAAGAAAAAAAAAAAGCACAAAAGCTCAAATTGTATTTTACATGTATTGTATGAAGAAATGAATATATAAAATAATATACTAATTAAATGTGCTTTCATTTTAAACTATAAAGGAGAATGTTATATGATATATAATACTATATATAAAGATAAGAAAAATGTTAAAATTGGTGAAAAAAAAATTCAAAATTCAAAATTTTGTCATCATTGAAGCATTTTTCAAGAATTAAATTTCTTTGTTTACATTCATAAATTGATTGCGGATTAGAGGCCTTTGCGGATTACAGGTTTGCGGATTAGCGGTGCTCTACTGTATTTACAATATAAATAAAGTTTATTATATCTTTATATGTTTATAAGAAACTATATTTTTATAATATCAATAATTTTTTTTTTCTGTAATGTCAATAAATAAATTATTTTACTGCTGTATCAAATTATAATGTGTAATTTTTAAGACCCATTAGATATTGTATATTTAAAATTTTTTAAGTAATTTAATTGTGTATTGTGTGGGTTAATAAATGTTCTATGATTTACTTTAAAATTTACATGAATGTCAAAGGAGCTACTTTTATAGTCTTATTTATCCTAATCCTTTACATTTTTTCACCTTTATAATAAAATTACTGACACTCAATAAAATTTTGCAAAAAACCACACAAAAATAAAGAACAGAAACTTACTTAATTTTTGACCATTTGGATATTCTTTCAAAACAGAGATTTTCTATAAAAAAAAAAAATAATAATAATAAATAATATAATTTCCTTTTTAAATATGTTATTGGCAGCTATTCATAAAAACATAACACAGAAACAAAACACATTCAAAGTCTCAGATAATTCTACACTCAAAATTTAAGAAAATGGTAGAATTTAGAGTTATTTATTCACTAGCCAGACTTTGCCCATCTAGACTGTCGCTTGGGGGCTCAGATGCCTTCTGCATTGCTATTATGTGCTCTAGAGTATCAGAGATTTGTATAAAATTCAAGATTTTTCATACTGTTGATATTAGTTTCTGTGAATTTATTTGTTCAATGAGTTTAATTTTGTGTTGTGCATATGCTGGTTCAACTGTTAAAAGTTTTACTAAATATGTATTTCTTATTTTTTTTTTAACTTGTTAACAAATAGCAACACCTCACAAAAAATGTACTTGAATAAAAATTTACTTGGGCTATTTCAGGATGTGTCTTGTTATGATTTAAAATATTTATCCATAATTTTTCATTTTTTAAAATATTTAACTTTAATTTATTCATTTATTTAAAACTGTTCTTAAAATTATTTACATAAATAAATAATGCTTAGTCAACAAATACTTTTAAATAAAACATTTACTTTTAAAATTATAACTTTTATTGCTAGATAAAATAAATATTAAATTCTGTTCATTTTAATTTAATATTCCAAATTATTTTCATTCCAAATTATCTTTGTTTCAAATTAATATTCCAAATTTAGCTTTTTTCTTGATTTTCAATAAACATTACTCCTAGAAATAATCTAACTTACTTTTTCAAAGACTTCAATCTTAAAATCCTAAAAATAAAAGTATATCTCAACTATACAGCACATTTCCTTTTTAATCATTAAATTAAAAATGATTAATTGCTAATTTAATCAAATCAGAATGTAAGTATTTTATTTCTTTTGATTTACTCAAAAATTAGTATGAAAATCGCGATGTTCCGATAATTTTATAAGTTCAAAAATACTTTTTCTCAAATCCTTTAAATTAAATATTTTCTTTTTAAAAAACATTTCTAATGGAAATAAATATTTATTTTATTTTAGTACTCAAAATTTTTTACTGCTTTTTTACCCTAACTTTCGTTATTTAATGTATTTTCATCTATTTCTGCTTTGAAATCCGCGCTAAAGTACATTTGGATGCCACACAGCGTGGTATTTAGTCCCAAAACCTGGCCAAAATTATTTTATACTTCTAAAAGCTACACATCTACGTTTTTATTAGCTCACAGTCTATCAAAGCCTGAGAGCTAATGTGCCTGCCGGTTCTATATGTACGTACGCATGTATGTACGTAACACGATAACTCTTGATAGAAATAACCGTTTTGCTTCAAATTTTGTTTATAGGTCCATTGTGATAAGGCACTTCTCTGATTAGTTTTGGGGGTTCATTGGTTAAGTATAAAGGGGGGGGGGCGGCTAACTCCCCGTTAATTTAGATAAATGAGTTTTTCATGCAGAATTATCCGATTTTCTTCCAATTTTGTATATATATTCATTGTAATAAAGCACTTCTCTGGTTAGTTTTGGGAGTTCATTGATTAAGTATAAAGGGGAGAATGGGGGGATGATCCCCCTTAATATATAGTCGATTTCCTTATTTTTCGAGAGTCAGGAGTATAATATACAATTAGTGTGAAAAGTTTGTGATCTCAATGTCCTCAGTTTAACTGAGCAGTTTTCTTTTTTATTTGAATTGTAGAGTGAAAACAGTAAAATAAAGTCTTATTTATAAATGAAAACATTTATTCATCGGTTTCATCACTATTACTCTCTTTAAGAATAGTAACATTTGTAATATCACTTTCTGATAACAGATGTAAAACTTCAGAAGATAAGGGCTTTCTTTTCTAGTTTGTGTTGCATTTCATGCCAGTTATTATTGGGTCACAAGTTAAAAGAAGCCTATTCAGGACATCAATGTACAGGCCACTCGCGAAAACTTTCTTCTGGAGTTTAATTTAAATGACCTAATATGTTTATTGCGAGCTTCTGCAGCCTCTTCAGATAGTTGGCCTATTGGCAGAATAGCTTTTTTTATAAAGTCTGCTCCATGACAAAGTAACCCTTGTGCATTGTAGGGGACATGGGATAAAAACCATATAGCGACACATACAGCTCAGCTGTCTCTTAGCAATATTTTTCAAATTCTTCGGTATTGATTTCGTATTAGTATTGTTTTCTCCAAATATTGTCCTTGTTTTTATGAGTAGCTACCCATTTTTGTTTGAACTGATTTTTAATAACGGAGAGCTTTTGCTTCATCGCAGCTATCCTTGGATCACCTTCAGAATAATTTCTCAATAATTCTTGCTGCATAAATTGATGATTTCCATCAAATGATGACTCATTTGAGCATTGCATGATGGTATACAACCCATTTCGAGTCATAGATCTCAATTCAGAAGTCCCTGTTACCAAAATAAATAAAAAAATAAATAGCAGTAATTTATATAAAAAATTGTAGGAACCAACAAAAAAATTCGTTAAAAATAGGTGGGCGGTTTCGGGCGGCTGATTTTTTTATAATTGCCTTGTATACTAAGTACTTCATATTACACAATAGTTTTCATCGCTTAAATATGTTTAAAAATATAACAAAATCCTTTCTAAATATTATAAATAATTATTTATGCCACTATTAACTATACCTAAGTTGTCGACCATATAGACAAAAAGTCTGCAGGATATTCATTAGGTAAATGTAGTGTGTATAAAGTACATACCCAGTTCAGAATAATCCATCACAACAACAACCACTAAATTGTTTAGACAATAAACAAGAAGATATTTCAAAACACTAAAATCTGTGCGCATCGTAAAATCACAGGACCACTGGTAGCGAACGGCAACTTCGGACTGATCGCGTGGCACGCTGCGTTGTGCTAACGCATTGCACGTTTCGCCTTTGGATGCAGTAACTATTAAGCTTTTTGAGGATTAATATACAGGGTGTTATCTATATGTAGTAATTATCGAAGTAAGCAGAGCATATTTTACGTAGATAGAAGCTTAGCTGGTTTAAGGAAATAGTCTCATAAGGAGTTTCAGAAATAAAGATGTATAGTGTATAAGTATAAAGTTCTAATTGAAGACAATAATCGTTTAGGCACAAATAGTTTATTTTAGTAATTGAAGAATACTCACAGGTCTTGACAAACAGCATCGTAATAAACACAGTCTAAGAAGTTCCAAACAACACATCATCTTTAAACACAATGTAGACGTATAACAGATAAAAAATGTAGATAAAATGGAGTATAGATTCCCTTGACACAGTATACATATTTCACCATCATTGCATTAAGCTGCACATATTCAACAATTACACTATCCAAATAAATAGCCATCAACTACTTAAAGATCCTAGAACAGTTCAGACATTTTGTAGACACAACGACATACTTAAACTGATATCGTAGCTATCTTGATAACGATCGAATCCAAACATAATGCCGATAAAAAGATTTAACACCTATTTATACTAATAGAAGAGTCGGCTAATTTCCAGAAACACCTACTTCTAGAACTATCTACCGTAATTTGCATACACGTGTCTTTGTTGATTCGATGCCCGGTCTTCCAATCGGATCGAACAACATGTGCCGCCATCTGGTGAGTAGCCAAGGCACTATTCAATTGAACTTACAATGTATGCCGTGTATTGCGGTTCTTGTTAAGTGAAAAATATGTCCGTGTTTCTGTATTTATGTTTTTAAGGCTGAACTTATTAAAAAGTATTTATTCATAAAAGATGGCTTAATATTATCGAAATATTAAAGTGCAAAAGGTAAGTAAAAACGATATATTTATAAAAGTAAGATATATTTATAAAGTGTATTTAACATTTAATAAAGATGGAACTTTAATGTTTATTGCCAAATATGAAGAATGCTAAGAGTGTATGAGTGTTAATGAATGATTGCATTATGAAATACTTTATGAAAAGTATTTAAGTTAATGAGCTGCTTGAGCCAATAAGACCAACAAGCATTCTGGAGGCATGTGATTTTCCTAACACAAGGTAGGAAACCGATTTTTAAAAAAATCATTTTTGGACATGTTTTGGGACTAAATACCACACTGTGCGCCATTGCAATTTCTCCAGTCTGTTTCTTCCTTCCTCGCTTCGAAACAAGAATTTTTTCTACTTGCAGTATCCCTGTTGCGATCGAGTCATTGACATGAGGCATTCAAGGTTAAATTTTGTGTCATCAAAGTTAGCATACAATGTTCTGGCACTCTCTCTGGGATTTTTCGTTAGGTTGTGCTGGCAGTGAGAGTCTATTTTTAGCCGCAAGCATGCATTTGCTCAGGAAGGTTTGGAGATTTACTACTTGAACTCCATCAGGTGGGGCTGGGATCGCGGTGCTACTTATTGTCGTCATGACATTGTGAGGGAGTGGTTTGCCAAAGCACTGTCGTTGATTGTAGCAAAGTTTCGTTTTCGAAAGGCAACTGACATAGATTCTATCTGGGATAAATCAGTCTGCAAGAGAGGATTAAGTCGAGCAGTCGTTTCTATAAAGGCTGCCGGTATCTGATTCACTCCGGTGCTGGTTACTGGTGAATCAAGCTTTATTTAACCCTCTGAGCATTTTGAAAAAGGGTGAAATTGTAATGTTGTTTTCTCTGCATTTTGTTATAAATGCTAAAAAGATATGATTCTTTCAGCATTATAAATAAAACTTAATTACAAATATGAATGTAACCTTTGAGAGTATTAATCATTCTTCAATGTTGTGAAAATTCATTAAACCTATAGAATTATATTATCTTAAACATTGCATATATTGCAGTGAAACCTGGAGCTTAGTGAACAGAATATTACGTTCCACACGCTTAGAGGGTTCTTTTATATATTCTATCTTATCCCGAAATTTTATTATATGTCTCATTGTGTATCATGGGAGAGAATAAGAATTGTAAGAGGCTCAAGCTGTTAAAATTTTTAAACATACAAATTTAAAAAAAAAAAAAATTATTTGTCTTTAATTGTATTTCTACTTTTAAATTAATATGTATATGCAATTAATATATACCAGGTGATACAATCCCGGGTAACAGAACATGCTGTTAGGTCTATGTGTACAGAACACACGTGAAAACAAATTTTAATTGTAACAGATTTTTTTATATTTAATATAGGGGAGACCCGTGCACATTGGATCTATGAGCAGAGTAGACCATGTACATGTTTTTCCCTATTCAGCAGTAAAAAAATTAAAATTATGTGATGTTGAGAAATAATTTAAATTGTGAAAAAAGGTAAATGGTTTGCTTCCATCATTGCCACTGTTGCTATGACATCAGCATTACCCATGGACATAATTTTGCTTTGTAATATATTTATGTCTAATTTATATATTATTTTTACACATACATAAAATCAAAATGCATACTTCAAAAAATGGTACTATTCGTCCGTCAAATACTCAGCATTCGTCTACATCACTATTCGTTACATCCCTAGTAAAAAATAATCATGTTCTACTCTTAAAATCATAATGTTTGGCAGTTTTACATCTAAATATAAGCATGGGCATATTTAGAATGTAAAAACCATTAAAAATCAAAAAGGAAATTATCAAGATGAATGGGAAAAACATTACTTCTTTTTTTATAGGGGCCTTGGCGCGAGAGCAAAAACTGAGAGGTTTAATTTGGCGAGAGAAGAAAATTTTTTAAAAGCACTCATGCTGGCTTTAAAATAAAAATGCCCTTTAGTTTCAAAATGCACAGTTTGAAAAAGCAAAAAAAATCTAGCATTTGAACCATTAAAAATGAAAAAAATCAAGCGTTCATTGAGTTGAAACATTGATTAATATTTACATGCTAAAAAAATTATACTTGTCTATTATCCCATTGACAACTTTCTACATGAAAAGAACTGTCACCAAACAATGAGATTTAATGACAACAATAAAAAGGTGTTATTTCACGTTTAATTTAAATTGCAGCGCTAGTATGTGATGGATGTATTCGATTTTTATTTATTTTGGGATTAAGCCAGTTTAATTTCTCTAATGTAAGCTATAAGTTAACTGCTATTTCTCTGGGGGGTTTTTTTAGCATTTAAACAAAAAAAAAAAAGATATGGGATTGTCCATTTACAGAACTTGATGCGATAAACTATTTTCAAGATTATGATATTCTGTCATAAAAAAAGTGAACATTAATGGACATGATATGAGACAAATGGAAAAATAATGGTGATGTAACATTAAAATTGTGGTAAGCGAATATCTGTTAAAGAAAGAACTTGATATGACAGTCGCAAAATCATCTGTAACTGCATTAAGATTTATTTATGGCTGGTCATATGTATTAACATCAATCAAATGAGTAAAAAAGATAGTCTGATTTAAGTAAGAATACACTGATTGATAGGAATAATTATCTTAGTAGATTGATAAATATTTAAATAAATTCATCAAATCAATTAATTTTGCCAAATTAAAATATACAAAAAATAACTAAAACAAACAAACAACAAATGATGTTTACCTTTTTCATTTTAGAAATTAATACACAAAAAATCAAGTTGAGTTGTCTAAAACTTTACTTCTAAACTAAAACTAATTTCATTCATTCATAGGCAAATGACATCAAAAGTTTTCTTTCCGATTTTATAATTTGCAGGCAAATGAAGTGTATTGTTCACCATGGTTTGTAAAAACTGTAAAAATCACAATCAATTAAATTCTTTTTTAAAGCAGTCTGTTTAGATTAGGAATGAAATTTTGAATGTTGATAACTAAATATATGCATTTTAAAAGGTAGTTCACCTCTAAAAAATTTATTTTTCTTTTTTTAATAATCTTTTTAAAAATCAAACTTTTATACAGTTTTATTTTAAAAAAATATTTTTGAGAAAAAATGGCTGCCTGACACAGGAAAAGCAAAGCGGTTAGCCATATCTGTTTATGACAGTATATGACTTGCACTATTATAATATAGATTTATTAAAATTACAATATTATTGGCTCTACTATCAATTTATATTAAACAACTACATAAATTGATTTAGTAGTTTAAAACAACCTTCTTTTTCATGTTTAAAAAACAAAACACTGAAACAAATATTTTTTTTAAATATTTTAATCATACTGTAGTGACAGTTGCACACAAATATGGTTCATACAAATTTAAACAGTCAATGTAAATTAATATAAAATAGGTACTTTTTGGTCAACATGGTACTAGATGCAATTTTGCACTAAAAGGCAAATGTAGTAAAATGTTTATTTCATGTCAACAAAAGTAGTAACATGGTTATTAATCATCACATATATTTTTTCCCCTCAAGACTCACTTTTATTTTTTTGAAGAGATAATTTTATTTTTTTTGGAAAAAATTAATGTGGTTTACACAATTGGCCAATCGCCAAATAAGGAACACTCTGTGATTCTTTCAAAACAAAGATATAATTGATGTTGTGAGATTTTGCTCATAAAAGCATATAAAAAAAATTGTGCATTCTTGATTCTGAAGTGCTGAAAGTAGCATTGCAACCAAAGTTAAAAGACAGGCATATATACTGATTTCAAGATTCTTGTGTTCTTTTAGTAACTATTTTTTGATTTATTTACTTCTGGTGTCAAGAGCTTATAATCTTGGAATTCTGTGAATCATTTTGGATTTATGTGGAGAAAGTTGCATGAAAAAAAATAATTTATATTTGCAACAATGTTAAATGGAATCATCAACTTTATAATCATTTAATGACTTGTGCAATGAAATTTTTTTTTCTTGATTATGAGATTTCTTTTATATTTTATACTTAAAAAATATTTATTATTATTTTCATTAAACTACACATATATCCTTAAGATTTCAATTCCTACCTCTGGTTAGCTCTACATATATTTTTCTTAAACCTGGTGTCTTAGTGAATTTGATGAAAACATTAATGCTAATTAAAATATAGATAAAATGTTTAAGTGATGCAAGGAGAAAACACAAAAAGGCTTATAAAAACCTTTAATATCAAGATCGACACATGTTTCAACACTCCTATGGTGCCATTATCAAGATATACAACAATAAACAAAATATTCTCGCAAATTTTCGAAAATAAACTTGTTGTGAAAAAGACAACGGATATAATTCCAGATCAATTAACCAGTGAAATACATAAAATAGGAAAAGACAATGGCTATAAAGAAAACACTAGTAATAAAGTAATTACGAGCGTGGAGAAGAAAAACTTCAATAAGCAAAATTCAAAGTTATGTACTTTACAATATTTCCCTGGGTTCTTTGAAAGATTGAAATATAAACTTAGCAAATTCAATATATGTCTTATCGCAAAACCATCCATCAAATTAAAAAGTGTGTTTGTAAGAAAATAGACTCAATAGAGCCCTATCAACTATAAGGTATTTATGAAATCCCATTCACCAGAGCAGATGGAACATTACAATATCACATAGGAATGACCACTACAAAATTTAAAACAAGATTAAAAGAGCATATGGCAGATATCAAATATGACAGAAGTACTAGAGCATTGGCAAGACTACATAGAACTGAGACTTTAAAAAAAAATTATTTTAAAAATAGTAAAATAATTTATCCATCAAGACTTTATTTCTCATCTATTATCCGTGAATCAATAGAAATCTATATGCATAACATGAACATTTGCAATGAATTCGCCTCATTTGAAATACGTAAAATTTGGCATGAGGTACTTTTCAGTTTAAAAAAAGCAATAAGGAAATATTAAGCTTCACGTCTACAGTCGACTATTTTAAGCTTTTTTACATATATGATATCGTGATTTATGGTTTTCAAGTTTATTTTCAAAAATTTGCGAGAATATTTTGTTTATCATTGTATATCTTGATAGTGGCACCATAGGAGTGTTGAAACACATGTCCATCTTTATATTAAAAGGTTTTTATAAGCCTTTTTGTGTTTTCTCTTTGTATCACTTAAGCATTTTATCTATATTTTAATTATAATTAGTGATCTTATTATGTGATTATGTAACATTAATACTTATTGTGAAGTTTTGTCCCATTAAACAAAATGTTTTATAAATATGTATTATAAAAGAACAACTGAATTACTAGTAAACAATAATACTGGATCATTTATGAGATTTTTGTTAAGCATTGAACGGATTTGACAATATTGCTGTAAAGGGAATGTTTTCAGGAAAGATTTTTGAAGGGAAAGTGACCCAAATCATTGTTCTCGTACAGGAACTCTGAACAGTCACCCTGCCCAGACCGCACTGATTTCGAACCAGTGAACATTGGCCCAAACCTCATTTTGTGACTAGCATACTAAACAATGGGCTAAGTGGGCCCTCTGGATCATTTATATGAATTTAATTGAAATATATATTATGATATATAAAAATAAAACCATACTTACTTTAACTTTAGTGTCATCATACATGAGGCGGGTTAGAGGATTACAAAGTGTTTTCCAAACAGTTTGTAGAGGTGAAGGAATGCAGCCCTTGCATAAATAGCTGCAAAAATTGAAATTACTTACTTAAAAATATAGATATCCCTAAAGACAAGTATATTCTAATAAGTACAAATAATAAAGGAACAATCATTAAAAAAAGAAAAAATTTAAAAACACCAGATCACAGAAACTGAACAGATCAAATGGTCTACAGTCAAAATTTTAAAACTTAATTTTGCAGATAGTTTTAAAAGGGATAACTCACTAAGATTAAAGATGGTAATAAACTATTTATCCAATAAAGTGATTTTATGGACAAATGATAAGTATTGTTATTTTGTTCAAGAAATTAAAATTAAATGAAAATGTCTATGAAATTTAAAACATAGATAAAACACTAAAAAGATTTGTTAGGAAACATTTTTAAGAAGGATAATTTCTATGACTGAATACAATTTTCGCATAAGAAAATGAAGACAATCAAGAAAATTCTGTTCAAGAATTACTCTGTATTATTCAATGCAAAAGTTAACAATATACAAGATGTCTGTTAAATAATGAGACAATATTAACCAAAGCATCAAGATTAGTTATAATTGTCTGTCTTGCATGTTAACACATGTCCAAACATACATGATAAACATCAACACTCAATACTCTTTAGTTGAGTTTGTTTAACTTGTACAAAATATTCAATGTAGGATAAGAGAACATAAAAAATGGTAGACACAATTAGCAACTTCTGCTTCAAAAATTAAAGAAAATGTAGAAAACAAATTAATCAATAAATTGACAATGAACATCAATTCAACATTTGAATTATAACTGAAATAATGAATCAAAACAAAAAACATTCTCAGGAAAATTTAATAGTTCGATTCAATGACTACATTAAAAAAGAAATGTTCACTAACCTGAAAAACAGTTGAGAGTAATTGATTTGCTCAGTTTTTGTAACGCTATTTTGGCTATGCAAATTTTGATAAGTAAAAGATAATTCAGAAAATGAAAAGTTAAATAAAAATGGAATTTAACAATGAAATTAAATTTATAAGATTAATCAAAATTTACAGATCTGAAACATCATCACAGGACGCGATCATATAGCTTTTCCTAACATGGCAATCAATATCTAAATAGAATATTAAATAAGTACAATAATTTAAAAATGGGCCAAAAATTTTATTAAAATACTTAATATAGATTTAAATAAATAATTTAAAACAGAAATAATAAAATTATACTGATTACCAAAATTAGAATTGCTAACAAGTATATAATAAATCAAAGAGACTCACCCCACTGTAGAAATGTAGTAAAATAAAGAGACTTGTGTATAAACGTCAAACTCAAATTTTTATTCATGAAACACATAAAATAAACGTAACTTTTCTAGTTGGCCAACTATACATTAACAGCACAATTTAATCTACTTTATGAATTTAATTATACTTATATTCTTGCAATATCAAAAATGAATGATGAATAATAAGTAAAATGAAGAACATATTTGATTTTAATCTGTTTTTTGAATATTGTAAAAAATTCTCTTATGGAGTGTATCAAAAGTTATTAATGATAATAATTATGGTAAAAGTTTCAAACGTTGTTTATTAATTGGAGAATCTTGAAAATTCAGTTCATCAAGATCGTGACTAATTGCCAGGACATTAAGATGACTATATAGAATTCAACATATGAGGAAAAAAAAAATTATTTATTACTTGGAGAATCTTGAAATTTCAGTTAATTAGGAGAGATATTATTGTAACATAGAAACAGACTCGTATAAGTAGAAGATGATACACAATAATCTCCATGGAACCTGTACGTTCAAAGCTTTAGACGCCACCAAGCTGGGGCCCACCGGCCCGCAGCTTATAAAAGCACCTCTTCACATGCTAATCCCCTTTTGATGACCGACTCAAAACAGATTTTAAAAAACAGCCATTAGATTTTAAGATTGCAACTTTTAGCCAATGGACAAGAGTGTGTCAGTAAACTACACCTACACGAAGCTGCAACGTCATCGATAAACAGCGCGTCTCCCAGGGTTTAGATGTTTTCAAACTAAAATTACGCAATCATGTGCGAAGATGCCCGATCAAAAGTGTGCGTCTTGAAGAAAAGCAATGAACTTTAGAACATTCTGGAGAGAAGTATTATGAACTGAAGCCAGAATGTCTGACGAGAGCATATCACATGATCCAATAGTTGTTGTTTTGGGATGGAAGGGAGCTGGAAAGATGGCTAAATTTCCGAAGCATTCACAGCGCGATGTTTGAAAGAACAAATGGATAATTAGTATTTTTTAGCGTAGCTTACGAAGTTATTAAGGAATTTTCAAACTGTAAATGGATTCGGAAAGTAAATAAATAATTCTATACAATAAATATAATTTTAAAATAAAATAATTAATATTTAATAAATTCGAATTTTGCTTTTTCGACTTGCTAAGATTAATTTGTGGAATATTTAATTAATGAATTATTTAATGAAAGCTTTTACAATAATTTTATGATTAGTATTAACGGAATATAAATAATTTAAACGGAATATTTGAAATTTAGAAAGGAAAATGAATTTATTGTAAAATGAGTATTAATTTTAGCTAAGTGGGAAATAATATTAAATTATTGAATTAATTTAAATGTATTAATACAGAGGTAATATACGGTGACGTAACATTTTCCAAATAGTAAAAACAAAGACTGTTTTGTTATATAGTAGCAGAAGTGGACAAGAATTAGAAATACTACATTTATTACAAATGCTATTCAAATTTTTCCTTTTAATGTATGACTTCATAATTTCTTCGACAGAAAATGAAATAGCATCTACTACGTAATTTAAAATTAACCAAAATTGTAAATTAGCTAGTAGTTCAATTAGAATAAATAGCAATGCAAAACAAAAGGGATTTTTAGAGAAGAAAAAAACCTGCCTAAAGTTATTTCCTATAAATGAAAAATTAATAAAATCTTAGAATACTTTGTTTTTACTGAAACATGACATATCAAACAAAATTTAGTATTCATATTGACAATAAGCAAAATTAAATTTAGCAGAAATGTCTCCTACAGCAAAGATAAAATTAACTTTTAAAATTTTAAGAATTGGAGAATAATAATAAGAATGAATTACCTTACAACTGAACAGGTATCAAAATAACTAATTTTCTTGAACACTGAAATTTCTTTATGCATTTCTTTGAAACTGGAATAAAACAAATATTTTAATACACAGCTTGACACAAAATCAATAATTAACTTTAATAAATATCATATATTTAATATTAAATCTATTTCCATTTTTAATCTATCTATTAATCTATCTTTCTATTTATTTTTAAACCTTTGTGTTTTTTTATGACAGTGAGTTGTCCTCTTTATTAAATAGCATATATTTAATATTAAATCTATTTCCATTTTTAATCTATCTATTAATCTATCTTTAATCAATCTTTCTATTTATTTTTAAACCTTTGTGTTTCTTTTATGACAGTGAGTTGTCCTCTTTATTTCCCCCTACACCCTGAGATCTACACCAGGGTCCATACACATTTCTTTCTTTAAATAAAAATCGAGGACTTTCAAGGACCAAAACTAAAAAAAAAAAAAATTAAGAACCTACAAATTCAATAAACTATTGAATTATAATACAGTCGACGCTCATTATAAACGATAGATGTTTTTAAACTAAAATTACACAATCATGTGCGAAGATGTCTGATCAAAAGTGCACGTCTTGAAGAAGGGCAATGAACTTTAGAACATTCTGGAGTGAAGTATTATGAACTGATGCCAAAATGTCCGATGAGAGTATATCACGGGATCCAATAGTTGTTGTTTTGAGATGGAGGGAAGCTGGAAAAATGGCTAAATTTACGAAGCATTCACGGTGCGATGTTTGAAAGAACAAATGGATATTTACTATTTTTTAGCAAATGGTACATGTTTTCTGTAAATATCGGATGTAACACATTCTCTTAATATTATGAATTGATTATAACATTTTTGTCCAGTCTTCTTATTTTTATTTTCCCATTGTAAGAGAAATTTGCAAGTTCTAAGTCCTTACTTGAAAATTTGTTTTCAGCCTTGATATGGAGTCTTTTTTTTTTTTCATTTAGTCTTTTTACTATGTATAAGTACTGATTTTCAGGATAACCCATTCCGATTGATAGTGATGTTTATTTTGCACTTAGAAATTTTTATGCTATGTGCTGTACAATCATGTTAAACATACGGATAAAAATATTTCTCTCTGGAAAACAAACAAGCAAAAAAAAAAAAAAAACATATCCTCCAATTCACAGCTTGTTTCAGTCATAAAAGTACATTAGATATTTACAGAGACTCTTCGCACATTTTTTAGACAAATTTGATAAATAATTTTAAAAATGGAATTATTTTGGAGGAAAAAATTCTGGCAACAACTTATTATTTGTAATTCATATTGTTGTCTGACACTTTCAAATTTATTCTTCATTCAAGATGGTGCAAGGAAACAAGCTGTGAATTGGAGGATATGTTTTTTTGTTTTCCAGAGAGAAATATTTTTATCCGTATGTTTAAAATGATTGTACAGCACATAGCATAAAAATTTCTAAGTGCAAAATAAACATCACTATCAATCGGAATGGGCTATCCTGAAAATCAATACTTATACTTAGTAAAAAGACTAAATGGGAAAAAAAAAAAAAAAAAAAAAAAAGACTCCATATCAAGGCTGGAAACAAATTTTCAAGTAAGGACTTAGAACTTGCAAATTTCTCTTACAATGGAAAAATAAAAATAAGAAGACTGGACAAAAATGTTACAATCAATTCATCATATTAAGAGAATGTGTTACACCTGATATTTACAGAAAACATCTACCATATATATTATTAGTGTTGTCAACATCTCTTTTTCTATACATTTACAAAACACACAACAATGAATGTGGTATCGTTTGAAAGGTTTTAAACCAGCTTCTGAGATAATACACTCATACTTTGTTAAAATGTTTTTTTAATTCCAAATTACAGTTCATTAAAAATAAATTCAGCAGCATTGTTTTCATAAATGAAATGGGATGCTTTTTTCCAATCAATGTTGACACAAAAATAAAATACTCGATTATATCATGCTCAGCAATGATTATAAAAAATAAATAGTACAAAAAAGATAAAGTATGATGTCTCTATATGGGTTTATTTTATATTTATGATCAAAATGCAAAACTGAAATTGAAATGTTTAGAAGAAAAATACATTATCAATCGATCAAGCAGTGGTATATCACGTGTAATCTAAAAGGTATGCTTTGTTATATTAGATTAAATTGTATATATGCATTCAATTTATTAGTTTTTTTGTCCCATGTATTTCCTGAAGTGGATGAAATCATCCTCTTATTCAATGAAAATTATTGTTTATTTTTTTCCTTACGTGTATCTTTTGTTGTCTTTAATCAGTTTTTACTGTAATTTTGATGGAATAAATTAAATGATATTCCGGCTTGACTAATGTTGTTTGCAGATACTTTTAGCCTTAGTTTTTCTTTGAAGTTTAAACCTGTATTTAAAAAATATTAGATATTGCTAAAAAATATATATATTAGACTGCAGTACGAAATCCTCGCACGGGTCCACTGTTTTTGTCTTTTTTCTTTTCCTTCCGACAACTTTCAAAGGGTGAAACTGCACAAAAGCAAAGCTACCACTCATACTTCAAAAACAATTGCTGTATTCGTTGAAAAAAATGAAAACTCTCACAAGTATTGCATTTATACCTTTCACCATATTCTTAAGAAGCCACCTAACACTTTATTTATGGTTTATTGTGCATTTATGTTTCCATTTATGGTTTATTGTCCGCTGAAAAGAGCTCTTGCAAAGCACAAAACCATCTTGAATAATGGACTCTGGAAAGTTTTTAAAGAGGCATGGGAAACAATATACTTGTAAATTTTACAGAAAACCTTCTATCATGGAAAACTTGACACAAAATTAGAATCCAGAAACAAGATTATCAAATAGAACATTTTAAAAAATAATATTCACATTTTAAACATTAAAAAAAAAATGTCTACAAAATATGCAAACTGTATTTATCTTTTTTAACACTTTCCAACCTAGTTGAAAAGTGTTTATGACTTCGGTTTGTCTGCCGTATGGCCGTCTGGCCGTCTGCCGTCTGTCCGTGCTCTAACTCCCGTAAATATGCTCGGATTGCTCTGCAATTTTTATATGTTATAGTCGTTATCTATAGCATGTAGCCTATTTCAATGGAAGTGTGTAGCACTTATAGTTTTTTTACAGGGACACACAAAAGAATTCCGTTACATTGCGGTCTATGGGGAAAAATCATTTGCGGTTTATTTAAATAATGTTTCACTATTTTAAACGCATTGAAATTTATATATATCACTAAGGTGCATTAGAAGAAGCTTAATATGGAATAGGGTGTGGATAGCACTTATAGTTACTTTACAGGGATAGTCAAAAGAATTCCGTTACATTACGTCTATGGAGAAAAATCGTCTGCGGTTTATTTAAATAATGTTTCCCTATTTTAAACGCATTGAAATTTATATATATCACTAAGGTGCATTACAAGAGGCTTACTACAGAATAGTGTGTGTATAGCAGTCATCGTTCATTTACAGGGACACACAAAAGAATTCTCTACTGTATGTTAACAATAATTCCTGGAAGTGAGTTTTAAGTTACCGAACGTGATTTTAATTTTATCTCGCTTTTTGTCTATTACGTGGTGTGTATAAATTCTGTAGATCCTATACAGGGAAGCACAAAAGTTCGCGAACACATTTCCGTATTACTTAACTCCAGACGGAGAAATTTAAACTGTGTTACGCGTTTCCTAACTGAACTAAAATTTAGCATCCTATGTTGTATATATACAAATCTATAGATCCTATACAGGGCTGAATAAAAGTATTCGGATTACTCAGATGTTATCTTTTAGCTTATTAAACGGTATGATTTGTAAAATTATTTTGGAAGCGTTGGAAAGTGTTACATAATCTATGCTTGACGCATGATTTTTCGTTCTTGTTTTTATTACTATTAAAATATATGGGTCGCCCAAATGAAAGTGGCACTACAGTCAGTTTGAGAAATGGTTTAATGGTATTAATATAAATTAGTATACAAAAGAAAAAAGTAATACAGACGTAACAGATTGGCTAGACAAAGTCACCTTGTAGATTGTCACCTTGTAGGCCCTTGGTGATAACCACATGTGCTTGACCATGTCGTGCCCTGTCATCAGTACTGCTTCTTCCACTACGAAAATCCCTACACCATGGGAAGACCGATCTGTGTGACATATACTCCAAGCCATACACATTTTGCAGTCGACGATAGATTTCACTAGCATTTCACTCACATTTTCTGTTGTTAAAAATTGCACGACCACGCACTGACACCGTTTGGAAGCATCCCTGATGCAAACGATGTCTTTAATGCGCTCCCACACTATCATACATGCATCTGATGAGATCTGACGATATCGCATGTATTCCCAGCACTCTGTGCCCTCTATATGAGCATGCACAGTCATCTTTCTCTTCAAATGGCGGAGTAATTACAGCAATGCCACTTTCATTTGGGCAACCCCTTATATTCTTGATAAAGTAATTCAAGGTATCAAGGTTTAAATGTGTAAAGCAGTTTATTCTTTAAACATAAGACATAGCTGTTACTAATGTTTAAATTGTAAAAGATTAAAATTTTCTACATATAATCGTACTGTAATTTTTTCATTTAAATTATTTTTAGATGAAGTATTATTGCTCATATAGTATCCAGTAATGTTTATTTTTATCAACAAATATGCATATATATACAGGGTGTCCCAAAGACATTGACCCTGGCTTTTATTCCTTAAATAGTGATCATAGACATATATTATAAATTACAGTAGAGTCTCGATAATTCGAGTCTCGATTGTTCGAGTTTCCCATAAATCCGAGTTAGTGAAAAAAATCAGTTTAGCTTCCAAATAATGACCAACATATACGCAACACGTGAAAAAATTATTTCACACCACAAAATTGAAGTATCTGGTTTTTATTGTTGTTCGACGGGTCATATGTCAACTGTGCACCCCGAAGCCACCTACAGAAATCCACCCTCTTAAAGAAAACGGGTGTATTCTTAATATACGTGCGGGGATCACGCCGGGTGAAATTGGAGATAATCAGAGAATAGTTGTTCAACGAGCTCTCGCCCCACTCACTCCTTTTGTCTACTACTAACGTATCGGAACAGAAGTAAACTAAAACTTTTTCTACTAACAACTGCTCTGATTTATCCTTGGACAGAAAAAACTTTAAAAAGTGTGAGTTTGAAAAAAATGGTGCGCCACTTTATATGTGGTTTACACAGCAAAGTAAAAAAGCTAGAGTACGCCATGCAATACGTGGAGCAATAGCCTGAGTCGACTCCAGCCGACAATATGCTGCTTCGACGATGGCGTGATATTGCTGCACAGAAACGGGGAAATGTGTCAATACAAAAAACAATTGACAATTATTTTAAGATATAATTAACCTGTTGCTATCAGCAGTAATGTAATAATTTGTAAGTACATTTTTTGTAAGTACATTTGTAAGTACATGTTGCCCTCTTTCAGGTCCGATTCTTCAAGAAAAAGTTTTGCTGTTTCGAAAAGAATTTGAAAAAAGTGATGAAAACTTCACTGCTAGTGTGGGCTGCTTTGACAAGTTGAAAAACATATATCGTATCCGGCAACTAGAGGTCTGTATAGAGAAAATATCTGAAGATTCTGAGGCCGTCGCCGTGCAATTTTACAAGGAATTGCAGGAAGTCGTGACAAATGGAAACCTTACGAACGACCAGCTTTATAATTGCAATGAATCGGGCCTTAATTTCAAAATGCTACCATCTAAAACAATCGCGTCAAGCAAAGAGAGAAGTACTCCAGGTCACATAAAAACAAAAAGATGTTAACACTTCTTGCTGAATCAAATGCTTCAGAAAATCACAAGATTAAACTTGTTGTTATCAGAAAAGCTGCAAAACCAAGAGCATTTAAGCATGTCTCGATATCTTCACTGCCGGTTACGTATAGGAACCAAAAAGTGCTTGGATGACTCAAGAAATATTTAAAAACTGTTTTTGTTTTACAATTTTGTGCCAGAAGTTATAGAGGAATGGATAAATAGTCACGAACAACTAGATTTTACGGATTCTACCAGAATCCGACTGATTCCACACCGCTAATGAGTCACAGCCTGAGTCGACTCCAGCCGACAATATGCTGCTTCGACGATGGCGTGATATTGCTGCACGGAAACGGGGCAATGTGTCAATACAAAAAACAATTGACAATTATTTTAAGATATAATTAACCTGTTGCTATCAGCAGTAATGTAATAATTTGTAAGTACATTTTTCATTTAAATATACACTAAAATTTAAAAAGGGCTTTATCTTCATTTATTTATTAATTAAATTTTATGATTTCGATAATTCGAGTTTTCGATAGTTTGAGGTAAGACCGGTCCCGTCCACCTCGAATTATCGAGACTCTACTGTATAAAGTTACGTAAAAAAAGGAACAGAATTTTATGAAATCAATTAAAATTTTAGGGGATTAAATTTGAAGAAATACAAAATTTAAATTTTTATATGGCCCCTCTATAAAAAATTTCCAAATGAGCAAAATGGGTCCCATACTAAATAAGGTCATGTACAAAATTTCAGCATTTTATAATAAAAAGTTGCAGAGATATGAAAATACATAAATGCTGACCTAAACCACTTTTTGATGCCTGGATATGAGTTTGCAAAGGGGAAAAATCATGTTGGATGATCGCATTTCAGGGATCGTACACAAATTATGAAAGAAAACTATGATTGCATAAATAAATAATAATAGTGCTTTTTATTGGTACAAAAGTATCTAAATTGTGTAGAAATAATAACTTTACACAAAGATTGCAAAGCTTGTTCAAAATGTTTTCCATCCATGCCAACACACCGATCAGAAGCAGATATTTGCATAGGCTGTTTTAATATTCATTGACTGTGCCATTTCCAAGTTTTATTCTGTAATTCATCATGTAAAATTTTAAGGTATTTTTCAGGAAGTAAAGTATTTTTCCTAGTTTTGTAAATTTGTAAATAAACTACAGATAAGAGCCATATTTTATTTGCTTATGATGCATTTCTGCATCGTGTCATCTGCACTCTAGCTGTAGACATTTACATTTTAATTTATGATAAATACCTCACCAATTTTGTTTAAACATATATCTGCAACTTTTTATGATAAAATTCTGAAATCTTGTATGACCTAATTAGTGTATGGGGCACATTTTACTCATTGGAAATTTTTTTGTACAGGGGCCATATAAAAATTTAAATTTTGTATTCTTCAAATTTAATCACCTGAAAATTTTAATTGATTTCATAAAATTCTGTACCTTTCTTTATGTAACTTTGTAATTTATAATATATGTCTAGGATCAATATTTAAGGAATAAAAGCTGGGGTCAATGTTTTTGGGATACCCTATAGAATAGGGTATAATAATTTTTTTTTTAATCTGGTTTAACCAACAAAAGAAAAAGGGGGAGAGGGTTAGAAAAACTTTTTTTTTTTTGCCTATTTTGCAATTATAACAACAAATTAGGATGTAGGGTATACAGTGGTATATGCCATGTGACTTCTGGATATTTTTAAGATACTCCATACATCCTCAGTTTTTCAAATAAAACTATAGCATTGCATATACTCACTGGGGTTTTGTTACGACAGCAGCACTGACAACAAATATATCAAATATCTGATAAAATCCATCATAAATGAAGGAAAACTTACACCCAGCCACCACTGACTTTTTTCTGTTCTTCTTCAGTAGAATCCAGATCTATCAATGAAGTTTTCAATTTCTATAGATAAATAAATAAAGATAAATGAGTAAAGCACCCATACTAGGCAAAAAATAATTCATTACATTAGAATACTATCAGATAAAAAAATAAATAGCAATAAATAGTTATTCATAATACATTTATTCATTTAACCATTTAATAGTTATTCTCATTACTCATACAGACAGACATTTCTAACATACTTTATTGCACAGGTGCATCAAATGGGCTACACTTTTCCAATAAAAAACCATGGAAATTCTAAATTTATTGTGCCCAGATAATTTTTATTTGTTATAAATGGTAATACAAAGCATGTAATTTGATTGTATGGCAATAATAGGTAGATTTGGAATATTTTTTCAGTTAAACTAGGTTTTGAAATACTTCATGTCAATGCTTTTCATTTTTTCAACTTTTTAAGTTTTTTTTTTTTTTTTTTTTTTTTTTTTTTTTAAATAAGTAGCTAAAGTAAACAAGAGGATTTAAGTCTTGGAGAATTAGGAAGTTAATCAGAAAGCATATATATATTTTTTTTTCCCCAGATGTTTTTGATTTTGAAATATTGAAATTTGAAAACAGTGATGATTATGTGCAACTTTTATCTAGGTGCCTTTGGAATGAAATTATGCCAATAGTAATTAACTATCAGTCCTCCACATTTCCAATTCAAATTATTGCTTAAATTTCACGTTAAAAATTCGATGTATTTCTTAAATGTCTGAATTGAAACTTTTTTGCTTAACTAGTATATACAAGGAAAGCTATATATAAGGTAAAACAATGTACATTAAAAAACAATTTTATATGTTTAAAAAAAATTAATTTAATTAGAAATGTGATGTTTTTTATAGTAATGGATCTAGAGTTTTATAAACATGTAAAAAAAATTAATAACAAATTTGATGATTTAAAAAAAAAAATTATGCAAAAATTAAAGTGTTAATTAAAAAAATCCAGTTAAAGATACATTATTGCATTAAGGATGAAAATATTTATAATCTTAAGCAATAGCAACCAAAATCAATGCTAGGCATAATTACTAAAAATAAATTCCAAAAATAATAAAATAAATCATACTTCTTGCAGAACAGCAGATACGGAATACTCTCCCAGTGATTTATAATCACCTAAAAGGAATAAAAACACCAGATAAAATCAATCTGAAAAATGTAAAATTCCCAAATTTAAGGAGACACACCCTTTGAACATTTTTTTTTTTAAATTAAGTATTTCATATCTTTTACACTTATTATTAAATGTTTTTTTATGATGGAAAATGATTTAATAAAGGAAATATTAAATTCTTGCAGTAAAATTGGATTTATTTTTTTTTAACAGTTTTAAAACCACATTTCTCCTACATTTTTTTTTAAAAACCAGTGTGCTCTATTATCTGTAACGATCATTTTTCCAAAAAACTTAATTAGTTTAACCCTTTCAGGGGTAAAGTAATTCTGTTGCTAAAATGTTGAAAGTGACTGCCATCAGAATTCACAAATCGATTTGAAAATAAATAAATGCTTTTCTTCACTACAAAAGCAAAATTTTATTTTAAAATTCTTATGAAATTTTGATAGTTAGGAATTTAAAAAATTGAGAAGTATAAATAATATGCCACTGCCGTTCAAAGGGTTAAGAGAAAATAAATAAAATGTCATGACATATGTGAAACTACAGTACAAATACTATTTAGTTAACATTTTTACTTTGAAAAAATAAACTATTTATATTACTGAAAAGCCTATCCTTAATTTTATTAAATGTGCCATAGAAAGCAACGAATCAACTGAAAAATATTTGTTAAAGTTTTATTACTTAGAACATACTGATATATAAAAAAAACACAAAGAAAAATTAATTTTAAGATTTTAACTCTGATACTTTAAAGGGAAATGAATAGAATTAAAAGCCTTTTTGGTATATTTTTAATTATCTAATCTTTATGACACTTCGTAAGAATATACTACGAATGTCTAAATTCATTTTAAGCAAAAAAAGTTTAAAAATTGATATTTTTGTAATTTTTCACAAAATGAGTGAAAATCCCCTTATAATAGGAAAAAACAAACAGCAAAAATCATTACACATGTATGTAAATGAAATACAGTATTTTCTATAGAAGATAAGAATTACAGAATTTGCAAAATACATTCTTATATGGAAGGATAAAATAACATTTCAAATTATTATTATTATTATCAACATCATGCCTAAGATTTTAGCCACCCTAGGACAAAGAATTTTTGCACCCTGCATTAAGTATTTTAGCAGCCCTAAGGCATCCTACAAAAAAAATTAACAGTCTTCTGTGAAGTATAAATCAAAACTAAAACAAATTGGTTAGAGGTGTCAATTGATACTCAACTGTAAATAAGAGAGCTATTTTTATACATTTTTCTGTTTTAATGTAAAAACCTAAATATTTACATTTCATCAATTTGTATGAATAATTCAAGATAAATTGGAAAGAATGAAAAATAGATCAAATTTTTTGCACAGTCATTTAAAAAGTTATAGTAGGCCAAATAAAAAAAAAGAACACCCCCAAACTGTCACAGGATAAAATAGAAATAGCCATTTGGCAGGAAATTATATCTCTTTTCATTTTATATAAAAGAAGCATGCTTAGGAGGTCGTCTTTATACTGAAATTGTACAAGACTCAGAAATTTTCAATACGAACACCTAATTTTTTAAATCATATTTAGCTTTTTTGGTAAATTTTACCCTAGGGACTTTTTACAACTTACTCTTACTTACCTTACCTTTTTTACAAACGGGAAATTATTCAGTCAAGTAGTTTAGGAATTATGAAGGTTTAAAGTTTGGAACTCCTAATGTTAAGTTCATTTGTAATCATTGCAAAACAAATTGCATTGTGGGTAGTTTTTTTAAGCATAATTCAAAAACTACTTAGCAGAATGAGCTGTAATTTTAGATTTGCATAATTGATTTCTGTTAAAAAAAATTATAAGTTGTAATTCATTTACATTTTTTTTAATAAATTTTTAAATGAAGCTGAACACTGAAACGAAGGCATTTTTAGTCTATATATACATTGTAAAAAAATGCAGAAACGTTCATGAAAATTTAGTAAAACCTATAATTATTCACATCTCTAAAAAACACTTTCTTATCTTGCAAAAACTTTAGCAGAAGACCCCATCAGAAATCAATAGATTTTCAAAATTAACAGAAATGAGTTTTCCAAAATTTACAGGCTGCAAAAAGGAATTTTTGTTTCAAAAACAGAATTTTTTGGAAACATATTTGTCTTAAGTTCCTGGTTAGTCATTCTTCAAATGGTTTCTGAAGATCTGGGAAAGGTTTCTAGAATTGTGGGCAACTAAGAGGTTTCTTTAAATCAACATTCAATTTTCACAAAAGTTTCTATTTTAATAAGGAAACTTTTTTGAAACTTTTCATTAAAAGCATAGTTCAGGCAATATCTTGTTCACACACATACACACATATTGGCATAATCGTAAAAACACGAAAAACAGACTTCAGAGACCTTAAAATATAAACAAACACCAACATACATGCATGCATACATAACACCAGACTTGTATAAAACCAAAAACTTTCTGCGCACATAAATATTGATTGAGTCAAAAACTTTCTACAAATTAATTTAATGTTTAATAAAATTACGTGTTATATTATTTTGACGATATAAATTAAAAACAGTAGTTTAAAATAATTACCATTTAAAATTAATTAAAGAATAATTATATTGGTTAAAAATAATAATAAAGCTAAAAATCCATGATATGAAGAGCTGAATTGTTATCAATTATTTTGTCAATGCATTTAGAAGCAACCCAATCCTTAATATTTTGACCTCTTTGCAAGCGTTTGTAATGTCACAATGTTTTGAATCTTTAAATTTTGAATTATGCACAAACAGTAAATAAATCGTACATAAAATTGGGGAATATTTTAAATTTTTTGCCATTAAAAAAAGAAAAAAAAATTATTTCTTCTAAAAAATTTTTCGACAAAGTTCTGAATTTTGCAGAAAAATTTCCGCGTGCGTGCGTGCGTCTATATTATGCAACTCTGCATAACACCCATATGAAGAAGGTTTAAAAATAATAAAAACATATTCAAGAAATCTCAAAATGTAAAAATATATTGAAATTCCCATAATCAGGTTTTTATTATGTGTGTGTGATTACAACACTTTCCTTATACTATATGTGTCCGGAAAGTAATAATGTTTTACCATCAGTGGAAGCCACTTGCTCTTCTTAAATTAACGTTTATTATCTATAATGCATTATCTATCATTTATTATCTAGCTTTACTACCAAGCCATATCGTAGAATTGAACTAAATGTTATGCCATTTGTATTTATTTTTTGCAGTTTTTCTTGTTTTGTCATGAAAATTGTATAGTTTTCTGTTGCACGTACCAAAGAATATTTGCATTTTCATTTATAAAGCTGAGGAATTTAGTATGATTGCGCCGAAATATCAGTTTTTTTCTGATCGTCATTTTAACGGTTTATGGATGTGAATGCGTTATTGTAATCACCATATTTTTAGGGAATTGAATTTTTATTTATGTTATCCAGAAGGCCTCCAAAGTTAAATCGGGAAAAGCCAAGTGGTTCTGCTAGTTATTTCATAATGTTACACAAAATAGTAAAAAAGTTAAATTAACTTGACTTGTAGAAAATTTATGATAAATTGCAACTGCTAAAAGTTATTCAAATGTATTGTTGATTTATGAAAATGGGGTGATCAAATGAAAAAAATCATGCATACTTTGTTTTCTAGTCAAGTTATAATTTTATTTGTGATTAAGTTGTTAAAAATGCTGTCATTTATGTAATAATTATATGATAAATCCTAAATAAATGTTGTTAGTCACATCAGAGCTAATATTGTTGTCAAATTGTAAAAAATAATGTCAAACAGTGAAAAATAACATTATTCCAACAAAAGAAAAAAAAGAGAGAGAGGAATTCTTACTTTGAATACTATCATCAATTTTTAAGTAGCTTTTCTCCACATCACTCACATCACTTACGTCATTTGGATTAGCTGATAGCAAATAATCAGTGGGATCTTCTTGACTAGACAAAGATGATGTCTTTTCATAAGAAAATTTATTTCTTTTGTCTGCAGATGAATTCCTAATAGGAGAAGGACTTCGGCTTCTCTTAGAAGTATCAGATGAGCGTCTTCGTTGGAAAAAAACATTAAGAAAAGAATGACTGGAAGACCTTTGTGGAGGCTTTGGATCTTCCTCTGCTTGAGTAACAGTAAGTTCGGGAGGCTTCTTTCGAATTGGAGTAGAAAGTGAAGATGACCGTCTACTTTCTAACTGCTGTAAATAGAAAGACAATGTAAGAATACACTAATTTAACTTTGTTCATTAAAATTCACTACAAGGTGGGTGTTTTAAAAAGATAGGACAAATTTTAACTTTCAGGTCTGAGCTATTTCAACCCTCTAGACTGAAGATATTTGGTACTTTTCATGATTTTTAAAAAAATACTTGGAAGATATATATTTTAATATTTTTTTTTATTATAAACTTCAAACTGTTCTTATTCATAATGAAGGAACTATTTAAATGTACTAAAAATTAATATTTAACCCCTTCACTCCCAGGCTTAATTTCAATGGTGAAGGGCTATATACCAGGCTGTGCGGTGTAAAATGTTTGTGTCATAAATCATTTCATAACTTCCGTGATTTAATAGTAATGAATGTAAGGTCGTTAAAGGATTTACAACGTTATCATAATACGTACAAAATAATATATAAAATTTGCACATTATATACATACACACAGTGTGTACATAAAACTCAGGAATTTATTTTAAAGATATATGATATTGATCAAAATGACTTCTACTGCACAGTCCTGGAAAATCTTCACAACTAGAACACATTAGCCGAGTATCTTTTCTAACATGTTTAGTTGTACAAATACAGCATCGCTTTTGGGGACATTTCTTTCGATCTGTGCTTGGAATCTGAACAAGTTTATGAAGAGCATTAGTTTCGTCTCCTATACTACTGCGAGCAGAAAACATTTCTTTATAACTGTCACTGTACTCTTCACACTCTACACTCAGTATTTCTTCGCAACATTTTATAATAAAATCTTTGAACCTAACATATTCATGACCAGAATTTCTATGAATGACAAGACCATTCAAAAGCATTCTAGAAGTCATATGAATACCAAACTTCTTAAACCACGTGTACGATTTGCGATTTGGATTATATGGTTGCAGTAACTGATCGACATTGTCAACAGATCCCATCAAAGAGTTGTACGTCTCAATATGCAATGGTTTATAGAGAAATTCTTTCTTTCCACCAGAACAACTTTTTCACACGGTCCAGCATCATACCGTGATGTCAGAACGTATATATCTCTTTTATCTTTGAATCTTACTAAAAGATTGTCACCATTTCGTCAAAATAAGGATGCTCCCTTAGCAAGTGATTCTTCCACAAGCTGCTTTGGTACACCACGGTTAGTCCGGATGGTTCCAATTACATAAGTGTCATATTTTAATAAGTACCCACAAAGCCGCACAGATAGGTACCAATTATCCGACGACCAATAGTCACTCATTTCTGGAAGGCGTTCAAGCCTCATAAAAAAAAATTATGTGAAAAATATATACATTTCCGGTATTGTCACTTCATGCCATGTCAACCCATGTACTTTCAAGGAGCGATAGTTAGTTTCTTCAAAGTATTGGTTTGCACGTTCATTGGTCCATTTACATAGATGGTGTATTACATTCGAAAAATATAGTTCAAAACATTTTTGGGAACTTACCATTTCTAACATGTCCACGGTCTTCACTCCCTTGAATATAATCTTCATCATCACTATGTTCACCATCCATGACAAAAAAAAATAATATATGACAAATATAAATCGTGGGAACATACATCACGGTCAAATCTATACCGATGCGATGTTTTGATTTTGGAAGTGATTATGCTAATTTATTCTTCACTGCTCCTTTCGCCCTCTAGCGGCTTACTGTTTGAAAGTTTAAAAAGTTTGCTCGGTTTGCGCCTACTCTCTTGGTGTCGATATTGTTTATCGACGTTGCTATCTATGTGATTGCATAGATTGTTTGTCAATATTGCTATCAACACACTTTCGACAATCACTGTTAACACTAGAACTACCATGAGCCATCATTTTGACGGTTACCAAATGAATATACTCCGATTCAATATTCAAACCTGAAATTTAAGTCCGAAGACAGCAGAAGACTGCATTGTAAAAAAATTCCATAGCCAGATTGTTTAGAAATTCAAAGTTTGTGATGTTGCTTTACATCATGATTGTAGTGAATCTTTTCATGCTTGAAACTGTTTTCTAGATATAATCAGTAATTTGCAAAGGAAAAATAAATTAAAATTTTAAAATAAATTAATTCCCTATAGTTTGCTTTCTAAAGCATAACAAAGCTTTAAAAAAAATCTTCCAGTGCTCAACTCTAAGAAAACACTGCAGATGTTCAGTTGAACTCACTTAACATCAATACTCTTATTCCACTTGATTTTTCATAAGATAAGACAAGTTTTGTTATTTTCACTATAAATTAATGTTATATACGTTCAAATGAATAACCAATATTATTTGTACATTTTTTTTTTAAACCCCTTACAGTTTTGGCAGTTAATGGGTTAAAGAAATTTCTCGTAAATTATGAGTTCAAAATATTTTTAAAAAATCTTAGAACATTTATAATTTTTAGCCTACATATCATCCCAAGTTCTTTATGAAAATATTCATTAAAATTTGCCTTTCTTCTTGAAAAACTGCTGTTTCCTGAGTCACTTCTGAATTTCTGACATCTTGATTTTGTTATTCCTCTAAAACAACCGATTCACAAAAAGAGCCTAGTGTAGATGATTTCTTCAATGTGTATAAAGCTAGGGAAATTTCAGAAATATTTCGTGAAGTAAGAGGTCTTTGAAAAGAAATTTACTGCGAAGACTGATTTTGTGACAAGGCCTGCTCCTTTTTTTATTTGTTCTTTTATTATTTATAATTAGTGGAAAAAATATGCATTTTACCAGAGTCTATATTTCTACACAATATAGATTGTATGTTACAGAATTTTGTACCATCCTGTATATATAAATATTTGAATAACACAATGTTTAATTCATACTTTCTAATTTTTCAAAGAAAATTTCTCAACAAGTGTGGCTTTTAACTAATATTATCATGTACTGAACTTGTATATTCATTAAAAAAAACATCAATTTTGAGTTCAAAAACATTTTTTTTTAATCTTAGAAAAACATTTAATATTTTTAGCCTAGTTTTTGATGATAGTTTTCATTAAAATTTATTTGAAAAACTATTGTTCCTGAGTCATTTCTGCATGTCTGACAGCCTTGATCTTTGTTTTTCCTCTAAAACGACTGATTCACAAAAAGATATTTAGACGCCTTCTTTAATATGCATAAAGCTAGAGAAAATACAAAAAGATTTCTTGAAGTAAGAGGCCTTTCAAGAGAAACTGGCTTCACTACCAAGACTTGATTTTGTGACAAGGTCTGCTCCTTCTTTTAATGTATAAGAACAACACAAAAATATTTTAAATTTTTAGCTTACCTATGAATTTACCATGAGCATACAGGGAAACACATTAAGGGAAATTTAAATTTTTTAGCCTACAAATCATTCCAAGTTTTTTTATAGAAATTTTGAGGGAGATTTAAATTTTTTAGTCTACTTATCATTCTAAGTTCATCCATAAGCCTACCTATCATTCTGAGCTTTTGATGGAAATTTTTCATTAATATTTACCTTTATTCTAGAAAAACTGCTGTTTCCAGAGTCATTTCTGAATTTCTGACGTCGTCTTGGTTTACGCTCTAAAACAACAGATTCACAAAAAGAGCCAAGCCTAGAGGATTTCTTCAATGTGCACAAAGCGAGGGAAAATCCAGAAATATTTTTTGAAGTAAGAGGTCTTTGTAGAGAAACTGGCTTTACTGCCAAGACCTGATTTTGTGACAAGGCCTGCTGCTCTTTCTTTTGATGCTTGAGAAGAACACATGGTTTACGAGGGAGATCATTCAGAGCAGAGTGAATGGTAGGAAAATGAGGAGCATTTATGGAAGAAGATTGCACCAATGACTGAAATGGACGGACTTTCAACTGGCTGTGATGAATTGCTTCGGAAAGATTTAAAAGTTTGGTACAAAGAATTTCAGGTATGTTGTACTTATGCGAATGACTCAGATCAAGGCCCCATATGGTAGTTAAAAGACATTTCTCAGCAGAAATTCCATGAGAGCTTTCATCACTACTATCATCATCATCGTCAACACCACCATTTTCTGAAAAGAATAAATATAAATGAGTAAATCTGTAAAAACATTAAAGCATTACAAAACGTTTCAATAATACAAAGTCACTCTACGAGATTATTATCACAAACTTATCTAGGTATCTAAAAATATATAAAAGAGCCATAACTAGACATACACTAGTGTGCAAAACTTAAGCAACAAACACAAAATGCTAATTTCTGAACATGTGAGTACTCAAAAGGAAATTCTATAAAGAGCAAGTGTAGAAAATAGGTCCTATCCTAACAGCACAGCCAGTCGATGTGAAATCTCCTTGACATCACAAATGGTCACAATTGTCACAGTCACTATAATGAACTGAAATTGGGTAACTTTCATTCGTCTCATTTATACTCTCATTTGGTCACTCCACTGAGAAGTCACCATGACTGCTGCATTTTGATGAGTCACCAGGTGACTTTACAATGAACTCACTTTGTGACTCCCGTATGACTGTCATTTTGACATTCCATTGTACAGTCATCATGATAGCTGTTCTGTGATGAGTTCCCAAGTGACAGAAAATGAAATCATCTGGTGACTTTTCACAAAGGAGTGCAATAGTGACTTCACAATAGAGTGTCGATCAAATGAAAGTCACCATGTGACTTCCTTGTGACATGATTTGGTGACTCGTCATCGTCACAATGCAACGTGAGAGTCACAATGTGACTTCATTATAATGTCACCTGATGACCCATCACAAATTAACAGTCACAGTGACTTTTCAGTGATAACAATCATTTGAAAGTAATAAAGAGTAAGGTGAAAGATCCCATATTTTAATTCCCCGTAGTGACACTTGTAACCATGTGTGACATCAAGGAGAATTCACATCAACCGGCTGTGCTGTTAGGGTAGTAGCTATTTTCTACATTTGCTGTTTATAGAATTTCTTTTTGAGTACTCACGTGTTCAGAAATTAGCATTTTGTGTTTGTTGCTTAAGTTTTGCACACTAGTGTACAATGCCTAATAACTATATGTTAAAATAATTTTGACAAAATTAAAATTATAATAGGACTACTCTGCCCAGTGGTTAGTATGCTGGTCACAAAATGAGAAGTTTGGACCATTGTTTGCACGTTCGATACCAGCATGGTTTGGGCGGGATTGAGTATGCTAGGTTTTATGGATTTTCATTGTATGAGAACAATAATTTGGGTCACTTTGCATTTAAAAGTAATGAAAATATGCATACTAGTTTGAAAATCAAAAGATGAAGTGCATAGAATATAAATAAACAAAGTTTAATAATCAGAGTAATATAGACATCCTATATACAAATATGTACATCATTTAAATGAAAAGATATGGAGACACAATGCTTCATTTCACATTCAACTTTATGACAAATCATCACATATTCTAAAACAAAACAATCAAGTAATCTTTTTTGCTGCATTCCAAACTCAGAGTACATTATGACAGTGAAAGTAACAGTAGATGTGAACATTGTCATCTCTACAAGGTATTGCTCTTTCAATTTTGCCTAGTTTCCAGAAAAGCTTATTTTTCATAAAATCTTCAATCAAAACAACATCATCCACTTTAAGTGGTGTATGTGAAGTAACATTTTTCAAAGAATGGGTTGCTTTCAAATCTAGCAATGCTTCTTCTACTTGTTACCACAATAGTTTGAATAGTTACCACAATAGTTTTGTTACCACACTAGTTTGATTGGTACATTTTCCTTTATGAAGGGAAGGTCTTTTCCAACCATCTTCAATTACATCAAAAAAGTTAATAGGAAAAGAAAATCCTTTACCAAAATTTAAAAAATACATTGGAGTTAGAGGTTGAGGTTTGTTGTTTTTGTTATATACAGTTGTGGGATTCAGCCGGTTTGCACCAGTTCAGTAGAACCACTTGAGTTTGGCAAACCAGTTGTTAAAATGGTCCTTGCAATGTTGAAATCACAAATTTACATACCTTAAAATGTTTATTCTCTCTATATTGTATCCTAAGCATAACACATTGCATTTTCTCCTTTTTTTTTTCATCTTTGTGTTACATCTTAAGATTTCCACAAGATAAATGCACCAGTGCTGGTGTCCTCCTGTAGAGTATCTTTATAAGAGAATGATGACATACGCACAAAGAGATTGTTCAGTGTTATGCCACGTCAGTAATTTTCTTTTAATTTAAATATTTTAAAATCCATATATTAATTATTCTAAATTTAAATTATTTAATATTCTTAATTTCAAATGTTAATCAGTATTTTCTCATTAAAAAAATTATTTTCTCAATTATTATTATAATCTTAATTATTAAATTTTAAATTCCCATCTCAACGTAAAATTGCTTTTCTTAAATATTATTTAAATCCTATATATTAATTTTCATATTTTTTCTTATTCATTCCTTTAAAACCTAACATTTGTTCATTCAAATATGTTCCTTTTTTATCATCCAAAAAGACACTCTTTTAAGCACAAAAACACTATCATTACGGGGTCATTGTACTTTCTCCGTTCTCTCCTGCTGCAAATATGCAATTAACATTCTTTTCATCAATACCAATTCGCTTCATCGTTGCCAATTGCTGAAATATAAATTATTTAGGCGATCTTTCATTTTTAGTCTGGAGTCAGAGCATAATCACCACGATTGACAACGAAGTTTTTTGATTGGTTCATTTCACTGTTAGAGATTCTTGACTGAGCTTGAAGCTTGAAAACTTCGTAACATTCCCACTCTGTTCCTTCAAAAATTTTCAAGGCGATTGGATGTGTTTTGTCCGAGTCCACGATTTTTTGGCATATCAGCGTGGGTTAAACAGATCCACATCTGATATAGCCACTGTAATAGTTAATTACCAACTTAAATATTAAAACAATAGATATCTATGACTTAAACAAAATAACTTAATAATATTTCGCAAGTCGTTTGATTTTTCACAAGTATATTCTTCATTACCGAACTTCGTGGTTTATTTTCTGATGCACGCTAACCACATCATGCCAATAATATGCTGGCCACTGCTCTTTTAATGTCATGTGATTTTGCAGAATATTTGAGTAAGAAGAACAATGATTTTCAAGTGATTACCTGAAATGATGAAAATGACCTATATGGTGAGATGTCCCTTTTACTTTATTTATATTTGTGGTATTAATTTCAAATATTATAATCAGTAAAATAAAACAAAAGAAAAAATTACCTCCATTATTATCAATCGGTTGTGCAATATAAAGTATCCAATCTAAATATTTGGCATTCCATAACAATATCCATCCAGTACCATTTTTCTCTAAATTGCCAAATCTATAAAACAAATTATGTATATAAATGACAGTGAGAAATATACAATAATCAGGAACACTAATGTATTTCCTGTTTGCTCTCATGCATTTTCAGAAATACAAAAAATACAGTGCCACAGCAAGAGACTAGCAATAAATGTAGACAATCAAAAGTGCTAATCAAAAAGATTTGTTTAGATTTCACCAGATATTAGAAAATAACGTTGCATTTTAGGAAAGAAAAATATGAGCTTTGGCCTGAGTGTTAGCCAAATTAACTAGGATTATGCAACTAAAAAAGGAAAGTTTCATATCTTTATAACCAGGATTATAAAAATACATTTTAACCTATCATGAAAAATACAATTAAAAATATACCAATTTAGAATAATTTTATTTTTATTGTCCATGCTGCAAAGCACTATCGTCTACAAATCAAATAAACAGTTACAACATGGGGTATATCAAATGCAAACAAATATATATTTATGACTCTCAAATTAAAAAATAATTAAATTCAAATATATTTTAGTTACAAAACATTCTCTAAACACACAGCTAAACTATTTTGAGGAAAGCAGTTAAATTCAACTTTTAGAAGAATCTATTCTATCTATACTATTAAAAAGAAGAAAAAGTTTGTTTGTAAAAGGTAATTTCTTGAACTACCAAACCAATTTTTAAAAAATGATGGTAGCAAAATAATGTTATCACTTTCTGTTTAAACATAGGCTACTTTTTTTCGTGGTACCACTATCCCCAAGGGGGTGAAAAATTCTAAAATATTACAATTGTTTTATACTGTTTGGGGCTAAAAACTTGAAATTTGGCAAAGTGGTTACTTTTAAAATGCAAATGCTTACTAAGAAGAACAGTTTCTAAAAAATTCCAAATTTAAAAGAGTAAAATGAACAAAAAATTTTCTAAAATACCAGTTATTCTGGAACTAACTTTCGAACAGATTCCAAAAATTCTTTCAATATAATAATGCTTTCGGTCTCTGCTCAAATACAGGCTACTTTTTTTTGTTATCTTGATACTACTTCCCGAAGAAGGTGGACAAGCAAAATCAGTTCTAAAATAAGTTGATACTGTGTGGGCTAAAAACTATACATATGTGACATGGGTGTCACTTTTATCATAATGTTCAGTAAGAATGTTTGTTAAAACACTTGAAATCCAAATTTATGAACTGATTGAAAAACGTTCTATAATCATGATTATTCTAAGACTATCAGGGCAAGACACTTTAAATTTCAAATGCAAGTTACTAATAAGACATTATACAGTAGAAGATCTTTATAATGCAAACCTAAAACATGAGGTTGTGCGTTATATAGAATTTTGCGCTATATAGATCACATTTCACATATCATTAAATTTATCTTGTAAAACATGGCCAAATATGTGTGAAACATACCAAAATACATTAGAGTATCTTTATATTTCATTCTTTATTACCAGGAGTTATATATTATAATTTTTTGCATAATATAGATCATTCCACACATTGTTATTTTTACTTTATAAAGATTGTCCAAACATAGCTGTATCAAATCATAGCAAATTTTTCAGTAATTAGCTCTGAATTAAGGAGATAAAGTTAAATTAATGTATCAGATTTAGTCCTCTAGAGAATAGCAACTATTTATAATGTAAGAATTCAGGTGTTTCTTAACTGAAAATTCATTGTTTACATCTGAGAAGTTGTGCGTTATATGGAGAATTGCGTTATATAGAATTGTGTTATAAAGATCTTCTACGGTACTCGCAAAAAAGAGTTTTTAAAAAATTTAAATTTGAAATGGATGATCAAATGGAAGAAAACATTCTACAATTGTGTTTTCATTATGATTTCTTTGAAACTGTCAGACCTAGAAACTTCAAACTGGGCATAAAAATAATGTCTAAGATATAGATATGCACAAACATATTTTTGTTCATTATTGAGAAGAAAAGAATAAACTTTATTTTGTCATGCCACTGTTAGATGCAATCTTACCAGGATTCATGCCAACTTTTCTGAGCAATGGAATAAAACACAAATATCAGTAATTATTATAATTAATTAAAATAATAGCAATAAAGAAATGTGACTGCCAACTAGATTAAGAAGTACTTAACATTTACTGCCATACAGGAATCAATGTTAAGTATGTCATTGTTTTTGCAAATTAAAATATTTGGTATATTTAAATATACCGAACCGATGTTTTCCAACTTATTATTTAATGATATTTTGATTTTTATGGAAATTAAGGTATACTAATGATGTAAAAAAAACAATTATTTGCTTGAAGAAAGTAATCTCAGAAATTAACAAACCATTTATAAAAAAATTTTCACTGTAAGATAGGAGGAGCATTGCGTAATCCAAAAGGCATTCTAACAAAGCGAAATGTTCCAAATGAACAAATGAAAGCTGTTTTATCTCTATCAGCGGCAGTCACATTAACTTGGTGGTAACCAGATTTCAGGTCAATGGTTGACATGTAAGCTGTAGGAGTAGCATCCTGTAATAAATCATCCAATCTGGGGAGTGGATAAGTATCTGGAGCCGTAATTGCATTCAGCTTTCGGTAATCTATGCATAGACACATTTCACCATTAGGTTTTGGTATAAGAACAACAGGAGCTGCGTATGGGGATTTACATTCTTCAATAATACCGTTTTCTTGTAAAACTTCCAATTCTTTCTTTAATAATTCTTTCTTCATAGGTGACATTTGATAGGGTGGACCAGCTACTGAGGCATGGTCCCCTGTAGGAATATGGTGTTCTATAAAAGGAGTGGGCTCTCCCCCTTGTTTGAACACATCTTCATATTCTCGTAACAATTCGCTTAATTCTTCTCTTTGGTTTTCAGGTAGCTGATTCCCCTCTTCTTCACGTAACACGCATGAATTACACTTGTTTGGTATCTTCTGCAGAAGCACTGGGTCATCATCAGAAGAAAAGTCATATACTTGATGAGGAAAATCATTAAAATACCATTTCCAGTTCTTTATATCAAGGACAATTCCTGCTTTTTGTAAAAAGTCTATACCCAACAAAGTGCGATTTCCTTTTGCTTTGGGCAAAACAATTAATTCAGTTTGAAAAGATTTTCCTTTAACTTGGATAGTTACTTCAGTGTATAGAACTTCACCATCAAGTTTACCTCCATTAGCTAGAGTCATTGTTATCACTTTGGACTTAAAAGAAACTCCTTGTCCTTTTAATAAATTATACAAAGTTTCTCCAGCAATAGAATTAGTTGCATCTGTATCGGTACACGCTGTACTGTAAAATTCATTTATATGGACATCCAAGATGGGAAGGTGGGCAGAGTCTGCTACACAGGTATACAGATCTACGCTATTAAACTCTTTAGATTTTGTTTTAAGAGAGGGATTACACTTAGGACATTTCGAACGAATAACCCCGGGATTCCTACATCCATAACAAGTTACAGTTGCATGTTTGTCATTGTTTACATATCGCGAGGTTATATATTTTGGGGAAGGGGTAGTATTTTTATAATTTCCAAAATGTTCGTTAGCTTCAGTTTTGGCTATTTGATTTTTAGAGAATTCCTGACCATTTGAAGTTTTTGGGAAAACATATTTCTGTTTTTTACGTGTTTTTGAATTACTTGCTGATTTTTGAGAATGTGGTTTGATATTTTCGTATATGTCAAGCTTTTCTGCCAACACAACAGGATCATTTAGTTTGTCTCAACCATCTAAATAATGATTTTTATATTTTGGTGGGCACTTTCTTTTAATCTGATCAGCAATTATAAGTTCTTTTAACTTTTCAAATGAATCAATTTCTAATTCCGATAACCAACCCTCAAAATAATTTCGAATTTCAAAGTAAAAATCTTTCCATATAGAATTTTCTCTTTTCTGATTACGGGTGAACAATACCCTAAACCTCTCTGCTGTTAACCTAAATCTATTTAACAGTATGTCGCGAATATGTTCATAATTTTTAAACATTGTTTCAGGCTTTCTTGCTATAAGTTTAGCAATATCGTTTGGAAGAACGCCAAGTAATTGTGAAACCCAGAAGTCTTTAGGGACACTTAGCAATTTCATCTGACGTTCAAACATTGTCAAAAACGACGACATATCATCTTTTTCGGGAATAAATATTGGTAGGATATTTTTAATATCTATGCGCATTTGATTGAAATCCAGTTGATTCTGTGGTACAGTTGTCGCGTTAGGGGTTTGAGCTTGTAGTTTAAGTTTTTCTAGATCATACGCTCTCTCATCCGCGACACGCTTCTCCTCCAACTATCGTTCTTCCGCGCCACGCGTCTCATCTAACCTTCGTTCTTCTGTGCTTTCCTGTTTCTTTCTATCATCCACTATAGTAAGGAATGCTTCTTTCACAAATTGCTCATCATCTTTAAATAGAGCGCACTTTATAATTTTATCACGTAAGACCGCAATTGTATCACCTGTATCCGGAGCAATGTCTAATTCGATAGCTAAATTATACAAATCAATTTTTTTTCCCTTTGCCAGAAACGTCATTTTTCTTAAAGCAGTTATTTCAATTATCTATACCCAGAATGCTTAAATTACAAAATTATATGTAATTCTTGACCTAAAATCACTAACAAAACAACTACCTTCCCTTTACAGGTAAATATAAACAGATAAATATATCAAACTTTTATAACCACTTGATAAAACATATAGGAAATAATTTAATAACATATTAAAATTTACTACCAATTAACCATGAGCTCATTTAAATCTCTATACGAAATATTAATATTCAGCCATTTACCAATTTTAACTTACCGTATGATATAAAACTTTCAATTCAAACACAAGTATTATAGATAATCTGACTTTATCACCAATAAAGATAAAAGCAACATAATTTATAAATAAAATACTTACTTTACATCTTAAAAAATAATATGAGAAATAATTATAGAAAGTTATTGAAATGACGTATTTTATATGCTATTTTATACAGCTAAATAAATAAAGATAAAATGTATTTTACTTAAAGAATATTTCATTAAAAAAAAAATGTATATAGTATCAAAGGAATAATATAAATCTTTTATGTCATTAATCTTTCGTAACTTACCAAAACTAATGAACAAAACAAAAAATATATATGCACTGTTTAAAGAAAGATATAAAATAAAAACAAAACCGCTAAGCTCTGGATCCAGCAAAAAAAAAAAAAAATTCTTCCAAACTTTTATAAACAGAATAAATAAACTAGAAATAGATGATCATCCCATAAAATAAACAGAGAAAGGGAAAAAAAATGAAACGCGTAACTTTCATTCACTAAAAACAGCAGCGAATAGATGTATTTTCACAAGATCTTTTCTTTTTCTTTTTGAGGTCAAACTACATCACACTTGAAAACACTAAACTTTTAATGCTGAAAAAACAAATAAGGCAGGTTGCGGTGATTTTTCACAGTATAGTTTCAAAATCAGAATGTTTTTTTTTTTTTTTTTTAAATTTCTGGTGAATGAAAAAGAAGTCACGTGAATTTCCACAAAATTAGCTATCGGGCGGATGCTTCACAAAATTTTACAGCATAAATAAGAAATAGGATGGTTCTAAATAATTTCACAACACATATGGAATATTTGTTGAATATACAACGTTGGATTATGTAGACGATTCACAAATTATCGTGATGATAAATCGTTTTAAAACATCTTTCAAAATAAAACTAGGATGGGCGGGCAAAATGTAGAATGCATATGATTCCTTCACTTTAAAAGATTTGAAACCAGGATGGTTCACGATTGAGGACGTTTTTTAGAAACTTTGAAACTGGGGTGGTTTCCTTTTTCACAGAAAAATTGAACCATGGTGGTTCTTTCACTGTATATGTTCAAAATCCAAACGATTTTCTCTTCTTTTACGTTGGGCGCCATTGTAATCTTTGTGCTGGTCTGGTGTGGGTTTTGTCAAGGACTCACACATCTTAAGACATCACAATTTTAATATTCAGCACAAAATGACAAAACAATACATATACTTCACAGAAGGCGCATACACACAAAACACAATAGAAAAAAAACAACATTTGGTCTCGGGACGAGATCCATTCTCAAAACTAACTACATGTCACAACTCAACTACTTCTACAGAGTTACAGACCCGCGAAAAGTTATTCGCTCTCTTCAGTTCAGTTCGGACTTGGCAAAATATCTGCCAAAAGTGGCAACAAGCGCCATCTATACGTTGTTTCATGTAGGGAAAGGCAGTTATTTTGTTATAGGTTTGTTTAAAACAGAATGCTCCCCTGGCAGTGGAAGGGGGACGAAAGATTTTCCGGAGCGTAAGAGCATGCCCGGTATATGGTGCGGAAGCCATCGGAGACTGTGGCCAGAGTTTCGTTTTTCCAGAGATTAAAGTTTATTACACAGGCTCAGGCAACACCGGGTGGGTCAGCTAGTTTAGTAATATTTAAATCCTCCATAGCAGTATAATTTCCACCTCATGTTAGTAAGGCACAATAGTACCATTCTGCACATTTCAGTAACCAGGCATGCAAAGCCGTAGATTTTGCTAGTATAATAATAGAATTAAATATTAATAGAGGAAATTTATATTTGAATTCCAGTAAAATAGAATACAGTGATACCTTGGCTAATGAGTGACTGTGTGAATAAATTTTTCATCTGATAAAGATCCAATAAACATCATAAAACAGCCACGTTCCATTTTAATAGGATGAAGAAGAAAATTTTCATCCTTGTATACCAAATAAAAAGTCTTTCATGGGAATACAATTACATAGATTATCTGCTGTTAAAATAACAGAAAGGAATTCATTTACTTATTTATGAAGAGGTTCTCAAAGTATCTAGAAGATGCCTTCAAAGCAGTTTTTTTTTCCACCCAATATTTCAGTCATGACAACCAGTTTAACAAAGCAGTGTTATGGCCAGGGGTCGGAAAAACTACTTTTTTATTGTAGCGAACTGCAACTACAACTACTTTTGTCGAAAATTTAGTTAACTACAACAACAACTACTTATTTTAAAAAGTAGTGACTACAAACTACTTTTCAAAAGTAGTCACTACTTCACTACTTTCAAATTTTATCAAAGTGTTCCATTTACGCTAGAAATTGAAGACACGGATTAAATAATAAACTGACACTTCGTTATATCACGTCTGCCGGGATACAATTAAATAAATGCGATATAACAGAGGGCATTAAAAAATTAAGAAAGTTACCATACAAGGAAATGTTTTGTGTTCGTTTCAAAAACGTTCGTTTATACACACTTAACAAATTTCGTAGCAAAATTAAGAGGGATATTATAATCTAGACAGTTACAGAAAAACAATCCTAAATGCAAACAATAAATAAATCTGTAAATAGAGCAATTCCAAATAATAAGAAACCCGACGTTAAAAAATGAAGACTTCTTAACAAGTAAATAGACAAATGTTGCCAACAAGAAAATTAATTTCTTTCGTGGGTTAGTACTTGATTTCAGCAGCAAGTGTCAATGGAAAAAATCTATGACTTCATGTGATGCGTTGCTATACACTGCAGCTGAGATTTGCCACTGTGATTCGGAAATTTTTGAGAACAAATTCTGCACAAAAAAGAGAGTTTCGACTACGTTATTTGCAGAATGCCACTTTTTTTCCTCCTGAAGTAGCGTCGGTTCTCTCTACAAACTACTGATTTTTTGTATCGCACTACTCACTACACTACATTGTTCAAAATGCAGCGAGCTACACTACAAACTACTGTAAAAAGTAGCGACTACAGTAGTTTCGCTACATGTAGCGCGCTACTTCCGACCCCTGGTTATGGCTAACAAAACAAAAGGGTGATCAAAAACTTTATATACAGTTTTCTTGAACACAAGTTTTTTTTAGTCAGTGTAGGTGCTCACACTTAAACCGTTCAAGATATTAACATTTTTTTTATTATTATTATTAAACTAGACTTTAACTGGAGGACAAATTTTCAAAAAATTAAAAATATTTAATATTTTGATTTTTTGAACAGTTTAAAAAATAAAAAATTAATGCCAAAAACTGACTTTAAACAGACACCATTTAGTAAAATTTTCATTTATCTTACCAATTTTAGATTTGGCTTCCAAATAATTTAATATATTTTAAGAATCCATGTGGATTTTTTGTTTGAGATCATTATTAATAGTGCAACATGTTGGGATAACAGGCCTCCAATATATGTTAGTCTGATTTACTCAAGACATATACTTGCTTAAAATACTTTTATTAAAGCATTTCTTTGAACTCTTCATTCATCATCATATATACATATCTAGCATTCAACATATTTATCAATATATATCATAAGTACACCTTTATTAAACTTGAAGTACATTTAAATATATATTTTTATTTCCAAATACATAATTTTACTTACTTTTAGGCTTTTATCTGTGAAACTGGTTTAAACTATTTATAAGTAGAATAGTACTTTTAAATCATTCTCCTATAATTCATAATATGTAAACACTTTTAGCCATATTGTTCATGTATATCGTACTTCACATGGGAAACACACGTAAACAAATGACAAAGCACATCGTCAACTCAACAGATGACGACACACGCGGTCACTCGGATTAGCTGATCATTTGATCAATGAAACAAGGCACATGTATGCAAATTTCTGTAGAAGTTTCATGAAAAGTGGGTGTTTCTCAGCACGTGTCAATGTCAGCATAGTATAAATAGAAGCGGGTGCTTTTTGTCAATATACTTAAATGGATTAAATGGAATTAGTTATAGAAACTGGTGATTGTTAGTCATGATATCGTTGGAGAATGTAATAGTCTTTTATGTTAAAGTATCTAAATTGATGGATAAATGTTTTATCTTAAGTTATAGTAATGATAATAGTTATTTAGGTTAGTCTATGCAGCTTAATGCAGAAATTTAGTTTATGTACTTCGAATGGCTACGATATCATTATTCTGTGAAAGTATTTATAATATCTTATCGTCAAATGAATGTGCATTTTGGATATCTACTAAGAGAGATTCGATGTTAGCATAAAATCTAAGAGGAAAGTTGAATTGGAAAATTTAATTACTTTTGTTTACTATATCAAAAAACTATACCTGAACATTTGTACTTCAGGATCTGCTTTGAGCATGGATGACGTTAGCACCAACTGATCACATTGCATATAAGCATCCCCATGTAGAGATGGATTCTCAGGTAATTCCAAATGAACAGTTTGATCTTGAACTTGAATGTCCCATTCTGACCAGGTTGACACATCAGCAATGACATTGAGTAATATCTAATAGCAAACAAAAAATTTTATACTCATGAGATCTTTTTAATTGCTTTCCTTTAAAACACACAAACACATACACACACATTTTTAAAAGCTAAACACATGTCTGCAATTTATAGATAACATCTACAAACAATTAACACTGTATCACATTGTTAAATAAAACAGTCAGAATGTTCTTCCATCAGATTGGTGCTCATGGGCATACACAAGGAGGTGCAGGGGAGGGGAGCTATCCCCCTCCCGTCTGTGAATATAAAAAGCTGTTTGTGATTATGATTGCATGACAGTTTTGTTTTAATGATTTTTGGAAAAGCATCTTTATGCAAAATGTATTAGTACAATATTTAAAAAGATATAAGCACAGTTTGTACCGTCGAAAAAAATATTTCATAAAGTTCAGTCCAATTTACTTATTAGAGGATAGCCAGGGCTAAATTTAGGCATGTGCCACATGGGTTCAGACCCAGGGCAACAAGAATAGGAGGCAGCAAACACAATTTAGGAAACACTATATTTTAATTTAGAAAATTTTAAATACAGAGTTGATAAGCTCTTACTGGATAACAGACAAGCCTAACCTTAAGAAGATCGTCTTCCACACTGTCAAGGGTGAGAAATCCTTTAAAGAAGGGCTATGCAACTTTTTTGCCTGAAAATGGTTTGCCACAACAATTTCTGAAAGGCAATCTTTGTCTTTTCTAATCGCAAAGCTTCTGACATTACATAAAGCAAATTATTCTAATCTAAAATAATAGTAGCTTGGTGGTCTGTGGGCCACGGGTTGGGCTCCCTTAATTTAAAGGCATTTAAATCCTAAAACTATCTTGCTGTTTAACAATTTAAAAAGGTAGCAATAAAGCTGAACATTGATATTGTTATAAATTATTTAGCTAAAGTTGGGTTAGTTGAGAGTTCTTTATGGCCCAAGGTCCAAAAAGGACAAAAAGTGCCAGGAGAAGTATGAGTAGAGAACATCTATTTGTTGTACAGTCCTGGAAAAAAAAACAGTGATCACTCCCTACTAACTCAGCCACAAATCATTGTATAAAATATAACAGGAACCAATGAATTAGTAATAACATCTATTAATTAATGCTATACTTTAAAGTTTGCTTAAGGGGCTTCCTACACAGAGAAATTGTAACAAACTTTAAATAAAATTTTCAATACTAACACCTAATTCTGACATCATATTTGGATTATTCAGTAAATTTTACCTTTGGATACCAAACGGAAAGCATTTGATCAAATAGTTTAGGAATTATGCAGGTTTAAAATTTGAAACTCACTTCTAGTAATAAATTAATTTTTATTCATTGCAGAGCAGATTGCAAGTGTATAGTTTTTTAAGTATAACTAAAAAAGAGCTGTATTTTTGAATTTGCATATTGGAAGCTTTTAGAAATCAATTTCTGTAAAAAAAAATTACAGGCGTCAATTTTTTTTTTTTTAATTGTTTTAAAACATAATTTTTTTTAATAATTTTTGAAAAAAAAATTATTTTTTCACATAAATCGATTTCTAGAAGTTTCAAATATGTGAGTCCAAAATTACAACACATTCTGCTAAGTAGTTTTTGAGTTATGCTTAAAAAACTACCTGCATTGCGATCTGTTTTGCAATGATTAATATTTACAATAAAAGCAGAGTGTTAATTGCTGAAATTTTCTGTTCAACTATATTTTGCATTTTCTAAATTGTTTATTTAGATGTTGTCTGTTACTTTATTAAATAGTGAGATTTCATTACAGTTTTCTGTGTTTCATGTCTGTGACACATGATTTTCCTTTTTAACACTTTCCAACCTAGTTGAAAAGTGTTTATAACTTTGGTTTGTCTGCCATCTGTCTGTGCTCTAACTCGCATATATATACTCGGATTGCCCTGAAATTTTCGTAGGTTATTGATGTTTACTAAAGCATGATCCCTATTCAAAATGAAGTGTATAGCACGTATAGTTTTTTTTACAGGGACAGTCAAAAGTATTTCGTTATATTACAGTCAATGGGAAATAATCGTTTCAGGTGCATTTTGATGATGCTACGCCATTTGAAACATGATGAAATTGATATATTATTATGAAGCGCATTAAAACATGCTTTTTATAGAATATAGGGTGCAAAGCATCTTTATTCTTTTACAGGATCAAACAAAAGAATTCTGTTACACATTGTTCTATGAGGGGGGAAATTGTTTACAGTGTATTTTAATGATGTTTCAATATTTCAAACTTAATGGAAATTATATGCATTACTGAGGTGCACTATAAATTGCTCGCTTAAAAGTATGGTGTGCATTGCGTTTATCGTTCATTTACAGGGACACACAAAAAATATCGGTTACAGTATAGGTGCGATAATTACAGTGTATGTTTGATAAGTGCGTTTTTAACTTTGGTTTGCATTTTTAAGTTTAACTAAATTTTTTCATAGTACAGTGAAACCTGTAAAGTTGACCACCCTTGTAAGTTGACCACCTGTCTTTGTTGACCTCTGTTGTCAGGAACCAAATTTATCCTATACAAAACTATAAGACAAACCCTTTGTAACCTGACCACCTGTCTATCTTGTATCTTGACCACTGAAATTATTCAAAATTGACTAGAACTATTATAAAATGCCCATCAAAACCCTTTATAACTTGACCACCCAAAAAGCTAACAAATCATGAATAAAAAAAAAGGAACTCTCCACAATATTTTCTATTTTTTTTCTTTTTAACTAGAATTTCTAAAAGGGGGAAATAGTATTAACCTGGGAAATGTTTTTAGTAATGATAGGTGTAGGTAAATAATTCAAGGCTTATCTATTCTTACATTGTTGCTCTTGTGGCTTTGGCTTTTCAACCCTTCCCCTCCATTCTTTGATTCTAGATTTCTTTCTTTTATTCCCCATTCTCTTATCATTCCTTCCCTTCTTTCAAAAACCTCAGGTGCTAGTTGGTAAGCAGAAATATTTCCACCAGTTGCACTAGTTTGTAGCAATTGTAACAACCCAGTTAAGAAAATTATTTGTGATAATGATGAGTTACACTAGAACTGTGTTGTAGTACAGAAAGATTATTACTTTCATCCAGTAAACTTGGTGTAGAGGTAGTACAAGGCATTTATATTTTGTAATTGCTTTTTACCAAGGAACCTAAAATGGCTGCATAAAGAAAATTAGTCCAAATGATAAAAAATATGAAATATTAAATTTAATTGGAAAAGGATAAAGCCAGAGAAAATTAGCTGATAGATATGGAATTTCCAAAGCTACAGTGTCTAACGTATCAAAGAATGGGGAAGAAATAACTAAGTTGTGGTTAGAGAACTGTAGTGGTGATAGAAAAAGAAAATTGAGAAAAACATCAAATGAAGAAATTAGTCTGGCAGTTTGGGAGTTTTTTAAGCTATGTCTTTCCAAAAATATTCCAGTTTCAGGACCTATGTTCCAAGCTAAAGCTAAAGATATTGCAAATAAATTGGGAATTTCTGAATTTAATGCAAGTAATGGATGGCTAGAATCCTTCAATTCAAGAAACAATATAAATTTCCGTACTCTTTATGGTGAATCTGCTTCAGCAGATTGTAATGCTGCAGAAGACTGGAAAGCAAAATTAACTGAAATTGTTAAAGATTATCCTCCTGAAAACCAATTCAATGCAGATGAAACAGGGCTGTTTTTCTGTCAATTGCCAACAAAATCAATTGTATCAAAAAATGAAAAATATTTTGGAGGCAAAATGCCGAAAGAAAGACGAACTGTTTTACTTTGCTGTAGTGTCACAGGGGAAAAATTGAAACCCGCTGTAATTGGAAACGCTGCTAATCCTGCGTGCTTTTAAAAGAAATGGTGTTAAAGTTGAGATTCTACCTGTGACATGGAAATATAATAAAAAAGCCTGGATGAATTCATCAATTTTTGAAGAATGGCTTCGAGATATTAATTCCCAAATGAAAAAACAGGGTAGGATGATAATTTTATTTATTGACAATATATCCAGTCATAAAATTTCCAAATCTTTCACCAATAATGAAATAGTGTTTTTGCCTCCAAATTTAACGTCACTCGTGCAACCTCTAGATAAGGCATTATTTGTGCAGTTAAGTTGCATTATTGTAAACTAATGTTGAAGTGCCTCATTACAAAAATTGAACACTGCAATGATGCTTCAGACTTTAATAAATCAGTAAATGTTTTGGACGCAATTCGTTGGCTTAATGACTTTCCGAAAAATTTATCTGCTTCAACTATTTCCAAATCGTTTTATAAAGCAGGATTTAAAAGTGTAAATGAAATATTGAATGAAGAAGAGGCTGAATTTTGTCTGAAGACGGATATTCAAACTTTGCCAGTAAACATTCAGCAAGAGCTGGTCGATGAAAAATCATTTCTCTCATTTGACAATGACATCATTGTGCACGAAGAAGTTGGAGAGAATGCAGAGGACATAGCTGCTAGCATCTTAAAAGATGAAAACACTTCTAGAAATAGAAGATAATCAAGAAGACAGTGAAGAGGAGATCATTAATGAAAACACAAGGAAGACTCCTTTAACTTTTTCAGAAGCTTTAGACTGTGTACAAAATTTAATGTGCTATGTTTCTGATAAGCAGCCTGATATTTCTGAAAAGATAATGGATCTGTATGTTTGTATTAAAAACATTGGGCTGAGGTAAAGTCCAAAAACCAGCGTCAAACTACAAAAACAGAGTTTTTCTTGGACAAATAGGTAATGTAAATGACAAACTTAATTTTAAAATTTTAGAATGTGTATGTGTCTTAACATGCGAAAAAAATAAGTGTTTTATTATAAATTATGTGTAATAACTAGTATAGTTTGAAGAATCACTAATTGACTGTATATTGATTGACTGTTTAAAAAAAATAAATAGTAGTACATTAATTGATTTTAAAATTGATACAAAACTATTAATTCATTCTTGTAGTTAATCTTTTCTTTTATAAGGTGTTAGATTAGAAATATGCTTGGTAATATAATATTATTTTAAAGTCCTGTCAATAAATAAAATTTTTGTGGTAAAGAATGCTGTGGTATGAATATTACATAAAAAAGTAAAAGTAAATTTATCATCACCCTTTATAAGTTGACCACCTCTCTAAGTTGACCACTGAAGTGTGGCACCGCAAGTGGTCAACTTACACAGGTTTTACTGTACATGGTATGTAATCATATACCATGTACACAAATGTACCATTCTACACAAAGGAATTCGTAAACATTACAGACTATGGGAGTGAATTGCTTAAGGGTACTTTTTAATTGTGTTACGCATTTTCCTGCTGAACTATATTTTGTAGACTAATAGAAGTTTGTGGAATATAAATAAATTCATAAACAAAGATACGCAAAGAACAAGATACATTATCATTTACAGTTGGTAATTGCTGGAAGTGAGTTTTAAGTTGACTTAATGCATTGTTATATGTTTTCTAAATTGTTTACTTACGTATCTTCTTTCACTTTATTTATTGGTGAAATTTCGATACAGTTTTCTGGATGTGTTGGAAAGTGTTTCATAATCTATGCTTGACACATGATTTTTCGTTCTTGTTTGTTTAAAATTAGAGCTGGTGCATTTATTTTTCTCTCATGCAGAGAACTAGGCATAGATTACATCATTGTATATTTCAAACAACAAATTATCAGATCCTAGAAACTTACCACAGCAGCACAATTAATTTCTTTTGAAGATCCATAAACTGTTACAGCTGAGCCTAAGATATTAAATGGAAGATCTTTTTTCCAACAGCGCAAATTTCCACTACAAGGGGCAAGACACCAGCCATGAGATGAATTGAGTGGCAAACTCTAAATATCAAAGAAAGTGTTTTTCATTAAAATTTAATTTAGTACATTACGTGGTGTGTATAAATTCTCTAGTCTAATAGCTCATATACATTTCTTTCAATAATTTACCGTAAAATCCTGATTGAAAAAATCTTTTTGCACAAACAATTGATTTAAAAATTAAAATGGAGAGAATTTTCCACCTTTTGAAAGATTTCTATATTGTTTTTAAATAATTTCAATGACCCCCTCTCTTCCATGTGAAATCTGCGATTACCTTCTCTAGTGTTAAATTCAGACATTTTTCGACAGGAGGGATTTCTGCAGTTCTGGGAGGAGGAATATTATGAAGTTCCAGGGGTAGATTACATTTTTTGACCATTAAAAAGCACAAAATCCCAAACCTTCCAGGGGGGGGGGGGGGGTATTTCAATGGTCTAGGAGGAAATGTCTCCTGAATTCAACACTGCCCTTCTCTGCTCTTCCCCTCCCCCCCCCCCCCCCCCCCAGCACAAAAAGTTTAAAATCTTAAAAAATTCTTTTGTCCTATTTGTTTTGCTCTAGTACTAATAAGTAAATAATCAATCATCTAAATTACCACCCTGCATCCCTTCGAAATTTACATTTCTCCCTTCCCTCCCCCTCAGCATACAATGTTTAAAATTTTTAAAACTCTTTATTTAAAAAATATGCTCTATTTGTTGTTCTCTATTAACAATAAATAAATAATTAGCCATTTAAACTATCCCTCCACCCTCAAAGTGTCTGCCACCATGCAAAAACATTTAAATCTTTAAAACCATTTTAAGAAATTCTTTAGTCTAATTGTTGCTATCTAGTTGAAGTCAAGCTTAAATTAGCTTAAAATTAATTAATATAACAATACAAAGGATGCGAAATTTCACTTGAGTGAAATACTGAGAGTGAAACATTCCAGGTTCGATTCCCAGTCTGGACATTTTTCACTCTGTTGGTTGTATACTGCATAGCAAGTAAAATTTCACATCCTTTGTTATATTCATTAATTTCCAGCATAATTTCAGCTCAGCTGAAAATTCAATTACATATATATATATATATTCTCCACTGCTAGGATTTAGTTCGTCTCATGTATGCCATTAAAGATGTGTGATCATGAATGACTTTTCATCCTGTGCTGCAAAGTTGCAGCCTTACCAACATATAGGAGTGAATGAGAAATGCCAGACTGGATGTCATCCTGATAGCTCCAATGGCAAAGCATCAGTGCGTTACACCAAGGTTCCAGGTTCAATTACCGGTCTGGACATTTTTCACTCTGTTGGTTGTATGCTGCGTAGCAAGTGAAGTTTCACGTCCTTTATTATATTCAGTAATTTGCAGCATAATTTCAGCTCAGCTGAAAATTTAATTAGATATAAACATTTTATTTATTTATCATTTCCAAATTTCTCAATAAAGGATTGCAAAAGTGGGAATTTTTAAACTCGGTCAATTTTACCAAATATGAGCAGAAGATTATTTTTGCTTTATCTTCATTCAACAAGAAAAAGGGGTTTTTGGTATCAAATCACATAGCTTAATTTACAGGTTGTTTTTAAATCTCTAAATTCTTAACTAGCAAATTCAATGTCAAGAAATTTATTTCCATTTAGATTATTGATAATCTCTTCTTTCATAAGCATTAATAATATGTTGTGAAACAATGGGTTCCTTTTATAATGTAGTGCATGAACAAGAGCACCATCAATTCGCAGTAATGCTACGAACGGCTGCCAAAATTTCAGAAAAATACAAAGCAACAGTCTAAAAGTCAGTGCTCAATACATTGCTATTGCCCTGTTAACCTTTATTTATTTCAAAAAGGAAAAAAAAAAATGTTTTTTCTTTTAGCGAAGTTTCCTAAAAATTTGGACATCCTTGGGAATTTTCAGCTCATCAGGTGAGGTGCAGTATGGTGTTTTTAACCTAGGCACCTACGCCCTAGGAGGCATATTGCCAAATTTTGAAAAATTCTTTCATACTTATGTCCCTACTTTCATTATCCTGCAAAGTTTCTGCTCTAATGTTCTAACAAATTCTGATACATAATTTTCTTTTTCTCTGAGGAGAGCAAGGAGATTCAGTTAAGAGTAAATTTCCATATCCTGTATTTATGTCTCGAGATTTACCACTGTGATTTTGCCTGAATGGTGAAGAAAGGGACCACATTTTGGAAAAAAATCTATGTACGAAATTATGTCCTGAAATTCATCATTTTGTAAAGTTCTTCTCTAACGCTAGTATAATACATTCTGACCTATGATTTTCCTCTGGGGTGAAAAAGAGAGATCCAGAGAGACCAAATTTTGTACAGATATTTCATATCCACAATTTATGCTATGAAATTATAAACAAAACAGGCCTTTTAATCTGTGCAAACAGACACACCCATTTAAACAACAATGCCAGCAGCAGAAGAAAAACCGAACATAAAGCATTCCTAAGCAAAACGCCATGCCTTGGTGCATGCGCACTATGCACAAAGCATAGCGATTGCACGAGAGAAAGAGCTCCAATGAAAACAGCGGCGCAGGTGGCCAAACTGGGCTTAAAGGAAAATATGACGATCGGTGAAATTGCCAATGATAGAGAAAGCTAGCGTATGATAAAAACGCAAAGTGTGTTGAACTGAAATTTAAACAATACACAAAAATGAAACCACTGTGATTGTAATGTCACAGTCAGTATAATTTTTTTTTTATCTGATTAGAAAAAAAAAATACTGGTTCAGCATATTTAAATAGATGTTCTGAAGTACCCTTGTGCTGAATTTGATTTTAGCTCTGTTTCCATATCTCTATGCAATAATGCACATAGGCATAAATGCAAACACTTTCTAATATTAAGTAAATGCTATCAGTATATTTTCAGAAAAAATATTTTTTTTTAAGTGTTGAATTTTAATTAAAAATTGCTAAAACCAGTAAAATGTTTTTTTCAGATTTCAATAAATGTAGAAGTTGTAACATTCGGGATAAGGGGGGGGGGGGGACAGAAATAAGAAAAGAAGGCTAACATCCCCCAAAAGGTAGGAAAAACAGAAGCCCTGCACTCAGCAGGGTCTGAAATAATTTAAGATTAGAGCTATTAAAAACATGCTGACTGCTCCTGACCTAATAATGAAACTCACTGGCCATGGAGAATTTGAATGTAACAAAGATGCTCCAATCTACAAGGAACAATTATACAATGCTAAGAAAAAAGGGTACTTATGTATTATCCATGCCAGGTGAGATATGTGATGCCAACAATGATGCCAATAATACTAATTAAAGTAACCCCTTATTTTCTTCTTAACCAATAAGTGGTTGACATAAATTTAAATACTAAAATTTAACATAAGAAAACATCATCTTCAATGACATTTATTTTTGTCGAGAATTATATGATGCAATAATCTTTCATATAAATTTAGTTACCTGTTTTAAAACATATCGTGTTCTAAAAATTATTAATTGAATTTTTTTTTAAATGTTGTATTATAATAGTAATTTAATATATAATTTTCCGTTAAGCTTAATAATATACTCAAGTAGCGTTAGAATGATTATGAATTTAAGACAGGAGCTCCACGTGTAAATACCACTGTTGATTGACTACCATTTTTTATGATCTAGCTTCCTGTCATGAATAATACATAAGTACTAAAAAATCTTAAGGAATCAGAATAACATACTGAAATTTAATAAAAACTATAATCAGCTTCTCCTGAAACTATTATTAAAGATACTGCACAAAAAGAAAATTCTTTTCATCTCACTCTCAATTGGGAAGTACAGTATGGGATCCCAAATCTGGAATGCTCGGGACCATTGCCTTTCCGGATTTCAGAATTTTCCAGATTTTAGGCCTTCACTCAAAAAATGAGTCTATAAATGACAATAATATGATGCAGCGACACCACTTTTCCACTTTTTTGCAGATTTTTGCTTTTCTTGCTTTTTAAAAAATAAATCAGCGATTTCCGCAGAATTGTTTATTTAAAAAAATAAAATAGAGAACCTTATGATACAATTGCGGAAAAAACTATGAATTTCAGTAATCGGTCGTGGAAAAAATCATAAATTTCATCAATTGGTCACAAAAAGGTAAAAAATATATATATAATACAATTTAACAAATTACAATAACCATTAGGAAAATGTTCCGAAAGCTTAAAAAAAAAAATTATTGTACTTTCGTGTTATAGCAGCCCCCCAAATTATGATTATGCCAAGGTTGTAGTTATGATTTTGCCAAGGGGATCGCAAAGCTTATACATGCATATATATATTCCAAACACTCCTATATGTTCCATATACGTCATTATACACATATTACCTACATCTTATATGTCGTATATCCATCATATACACATGTCATATATATACATCATATATGCATCATATATGACTATAACTTGGCCATATACATCAAGAAATGTTATATATATATATATATATATATATATCATATATTATTATAATGTCATACATGCTTTATAATTTGGTGATAAATCTTGGTCGCTTGGCGATTCATCCTTGGGGGCTGCTATAACACGAAAGTACCAAATTTACAATATATTAATGAAAACAGAAACAAAAATATTTTATCGGGACCACATTTTTTGCTTTATAAGACGATTTCTCATCCGACGTCAATTTTTGAATTCGGCTTTTTTTCATATCTGATAATTTGCATCTATCCTTTTTGTAACTTTAACATTTTTGTAACGATTTTATGCATTTCTATTGCCTATTCAAAGAAAAAATCTTCTAAAAGTTACAGAATTTCATTAAAAATTCTTCTAAAGTTACAGAGTTTTGTTAAAAACACTTAAAAAAATAAAATGACGACATCAAGAAGTCCATTCTCGACCGAATACGACAACCATTTTCCCAATGGTTAAAAAAGTCAAACAATTGCAGAAATCAATCATGAATTTCATCAAACGATCAAGGAAAAAAATCACGAATTTCATCAAGATGTCGTGTAAAAAAAATCGCAAATTTCGTCAAACAATTGCAGAAATTAATTGCAAAAGTTCTGGATTTTGGATCTTCTGAATTTGAGGTCCCATACTGTACTAAAGTATTTTGTAAACTTGAAAGAAAGAGTAGCAATATCCACAAAAGTTAACAGGGGAGAGACATTTAAGCAACAGAACAGAATTTGGCACTTTACATTGTTGTACTGGTTTTATTTTTTATTTAGCAGTAAGAAATTGTTAAAATACATTAATAATATAATAACACTAATACAATAATAATAGTTAAAAAATAAAGAAAATAGAAAATACCTCACGACAAGATTCAACAACTTTAACTATTAAGATGGCTGCATTCTAAAAATATAAATAAAAATTTTATGTTAAAATGTTGCATTAATGTTTAGTATATTAAAATTAAATCTGCATTCACAAAATATCACTTATCTTAATGTATACATTTTATATAAAAGTGTAACTTGTTTAAGTGTCTTGAAAAATATCAGATCTTATCGAATCCAAGAAAGTACATTTGGTTCATAATATCTCATATGAAACATGTTTAACACATAAATGGCTAGTAAATTTGCACATATTTGATAACACTGTGATCAGCATTGGTTAAAACTTTAACATGCCTGTCATGCACATTACGCTGGTTGGTTAAATATCTTAAATATCAGTGAACATGAACAAACAAAAATATAACCATAGTGTGTGTCTTTATTAAGTATTGCTATAAAACACTAAGTGATTTTAAATACAGTATCCTTTTACGATTTTTAACAATAGTGAACACTGAAAATATTAAAATTTTCTGCACTTCCATTTTTATAGAAGCTTTGGAAAATTTTAGCCTTAAAAAAGTGCAATTTTTTACCAATAATTAGAAAGTTACAAAAATAAAATGGTGACCAATGAACAAATTTTAATCTGTCCACAGTTTCATTTTCTTCATTCACGACATTGGCCTCTGCTAAATTAATATTTTTTTTGTTTCTGAATTTTCCAGTATGTTTACTAAAAAGATGCTTCTTTCCAATAGAAAGGAATTTTATTTTCTCTATGAAAGTAGTCATAATATGTAACTTCTAAACGTTACAGAAAAATAAAATCTGGAGGTACTATATGCAACAGCCAATTGCCAAAACAAGAAAAGTGTTAATATGGAGAACCGGTTCAAAGAATCGAAAATATGACATATGATCAGGGCTTTACAAATTTGAAAAAATCTAATAGCCCAGTATAAATTCTAGTAAAAAATTTTACTCTGCCCCCCCCCCACTGTTAGTTTCAAAAAGCACAAATGTTTTTTTTATGAATTGAGTGAGAAAAAATAATAACAAACATAGTTTTGAATTATTAGTTGCATAGTTTAGAATAGTACATAATTAAAATAGATAATAAAACCAAGTTTTCTAAGAAAACTTATCAAAATTATATATCTCTGACAAAAAAAGGGGGAAATATTGTAAACACTGAATTAACCGACATGTTCGGGAAATGCTGATTGCCGAATGTTAATATTCTAGTCCCATAAATTCTAGTCGCCAGTAAAAAATTTTACTCCCATTTTACTCCCCCTGTTATTGATTTTCAAAAAGCACAGTTTTTTATGAATTGAGTGAGAAAAAATAATAACAAACATAGTTTTGAATTATTAGTTGCATAGTTTAGAATAGTACATAATTAAAAAAGATAATAAAACTAAGTTTTCTAAGAAAACTTATCAAAATTATATATCTCTGAAAAAAAAAAGGGGGAAATATTGTAAACACTGAATTAATCGACATGTTCGGGAAATGCTGATTGCCGAATGCTTCAAATGTCCAAATAGTTTTTTTGTTTGAATATAATTTCAAGTTTATTTCTTAACATTTTGTAACTTTGCACAGCTTCTATAATGAGACATCTTACAAAAAATTTAATTAAACATTGTGACGTTCGCGAAATAACTCGAGAGTTACTACGTAATATGCATTGCTATAAAGAAAAGAAAAGAAAATCATTTTCCCGCGCTGCATAAGGTCATTACATAATGACCTGAACCCGACCCAAAAAATTTCCCTAACCCGCAACCTGACCCAAACCCCCTAAAAATAATTTTTTGGTGACCTGCAACCCAACCTGAACCTGACTTAGTTCAAACTGAACACGAATACTTAATTGCCGAAATACTTCAACCTGAATAATACCACAACCTGCCAATACTGCAACCCAACCTGAATCCACAATGAAAGGACAATAAATCCTGTTTTAATGCTATTACGAAAAGTAATGTACAATTATATCTCCAATACCAATTTTCTATTTTATATAGAAAAATGGACAAATCTATATTCTTTAATATTCAAATATAGCCAAACATATACCTCTGAATAGCAGACACCTTGAGATTGTTGAATAGGGTTCTACATTGGGTTGGGTTGTTTTTTCGTTTTCTGGTGAAGATGACTCTAATTTTCTTTCTGCATATCGGGTTCATTCTAGAATAATTCTTCTGGGTCATATTTAAATTTTTTGCAAGTTGGATTATTGGGATTTTCACAAAAAGTTCGAACGGAACTATGTTTCAGATGAAAATATGTATTTGAATATGAATAAGTATATATTCAATTTACTGCATGAGAAAAAATAAAATGTATTTAAGAAATGTAATCATACATTATTCTTTCTTTATGGTGCAGTTAAGAACCATTTTTACTTACCTATCATACATAGCACAGTACAAATATATACTTGAACTGTGATGCGTAGTATAGGGTAAGTCTTGTAATCATTTTGAAAATCGAAAAACAAATTTTGACAGATTTACACATTTCAGACACTGGAGATTCCGAAAAACATATTTTTAGAAAAAAAAATTTTGCTGTCTGTCTGTCTATGTGCGTGTCTGTAAACGCTCTATCTCCTGAACAAATTGAGATAGAGACTTGAAATTTGGTATGTACTTAGTATGTAATAATGGGAAGAAGCTTATTGAATTTCAGTAACCTCGATTATCTGGAACTATTTTTTTCGGACTCTCGAAATATTCGTTCTGATAAAAGGTATATAAAAATTTTCGAAATTATTTATTTTAAGGAGTGAATATAAAAGACAATAAAAAAAACAAATTTTGCATAAAGAATGAAGTCGATCGGATAATGAGTTGCCGAGATATTTGTAATCATATTTTCAACACTCTTCGATTTTTCATGACCCTGTATTTCATCCAAACTTCAATTCAAAGATATATTTTAACTGGAAATGAGACGGTTAATCTGATGCAATAAACCGTTAGTTAATGTGATTAACATTTTTGGAGTTATAAGAATGTTTCTTTTACGCAATTCAGTAATAGAACATTTAAAGTTTATGACGTTATCAGGCCACGATTTTATTCGAATTGCAATGCATTTTATACATAGTTTACACATGTTTTATTTTCATATTTTATATTATGCATATCCATGATGGGTAAGTATTATGGTGGCCCCCAACAACTAGTTTCTTTTCTCAGAATATGAAAACATTACCAACATTTTGTTTATGATACACACGAAAACACATGTATCATATTTGTGATAGTTTATGCACACCTGCACATGCATAGATTCGGTGATGTCCACTATTCCAAGGTATAAGCGTACAAATATATGTGCCAGGAATTGAAAAAGTGTTCGCTAAATAGAGGTATCTGCTTTTCGGGAGTGTCCATTATAGATGTTTTATTGTATATATTTTTTTAACTTAAAAAAATATTGTAGATATTCTTTTGAAAAAGCAGATCAACCCAAACCTGACCCACAAGAGTCAAAACCCAACCCAAAATCAACCCAAACCCGAAACCATTAAAGTGAACCCAACACCCGAACCGCAACAAAAAAATATAGTGCCAACCCGACCCGAACCGCAGACCTGGGAAAAAACAGGTAACCCAACCTGATGCAAGACTCGATATAGAATTCTAACCCTCAAAAATATTCTGTTGTTATAACAACCAACATAAAGTCTTGTAAGAAAAAATATTTGTAAGATGTTTTAAATCCTTTTTATACATAAAAAGAATTTGCTAAATTCATTTGTTTCATAATTAAGGTGAATAAATTCATATTGAATAAGCAAATCCATTACTTTTCGAGACTTGAGATCAAATAAATTTCTTCTAATAATAATATAATTATAATAAATAATTAAAATAAATAATTTTATAATAATTCTATTTATGTCATCTATCAGGGGATGTCATCTAAAAAAGTCATTGACAGAGGCAGAAGTTCTTTATCTACAAAACAACATAGTTAATGAAAGTTGAATAATTAATTTATACTTGTTTTGACTTGAAATATAAAAAAATATCATATAGAACAATATTTTGAAAATAAACATCAAATATATGAAAATATCTAAAATATCAAACATAATGATATTTTGAAAATATACATCAGACATATATCCATTGATGTACATATTGAACCAAGGAAACCTGGGCCAATTTACCAAATTCTCAAAGAATCACAACAAATGTAGTTCACAATACAGAAATGAAGTGGGAAAAATGGAGATATGAGGCAGTTTCTGTGATTTCCATGCGAACCAGGCAATGTGACTGTGAAGGTCAAGTGTCTATCTTAGTGAAAAAGACTATAGAGTAAAACAAACCACTTTTGTAAATTCTGAATGTTTACTCCCAAAGTATTGATTATTTTTGTTTGAAAAAATGTGTACTATATATCCATATTATTAATGTTTGGAAAAGTCTGTGTGTCTGTCTGTCCTTCTGTACTTGGAAAAATTCTACTCGTGGAGCAAACAGAGTTTTTCGCAACTTGAGATCAAATAGATATCAAGTCCCAAATAGATATCAAGTCACTCGCTCCACGAGCAGAGTTTTTCGCAAAGTGAGCAGTGAAGCACTTTTGGTGTTGAAAAATTCAGTAAAATCCCGAAATTGTTGAAATTCAGAATCGAAAAGATTGGCCCTTAATTAAGAAAGTCTCGAAAATTATTAAAAAATGAACTCACCGAAACAAAGAAAAAATTTCATTCCTGTGTACTTTCGTACCTTGATACGAAGTTAGAACGTCCAATGAAATTGCTTCTTTTACCGGGATCTGGAATTTTTTTATTCTTGCAACACTGAAACACCGGACATCTGTCTCAATCAAGAAAGAGACTAGGCTGTTTTAAAGAGGTTGCAGATTACAAGATCTAAATAACCTACGCTTTCCAAATTAACACCGTGCTAATCAGCTGCTCTCCACGATGATAAGTTTAAAAAATTCTAGATTATGAGTTAATTAGAACCCGGATTATCATTTAATTTTAATTAATAGATTTGCTTTTTTAACACATCCTTTCACAGTCAAAACTCTTGACTTTCACTGCAGACATTGTGTCTACTCACGAAAAGATGGAAAATTTTTATATTGGAAAAATTCGGGGCCCTATAAAATTATTAAAAATATCGGACTTTGGATTGAAAAAGTATGCATCCTTGCTTAGAGTGGGCAAATTAGATTTCATAGATTCAAAAAATTTTCGAATTCGCCCATAATTTTTTATTTTAGCAAAATCCCGATTTTTGTATAGAGAGAAAAAAGGAAAAGCTAAGAATTTTGCAATTTATTTTCAAATTATCTCTGGTCATATGGGTCCGATCGCAACGCGGTTTGGCTCATTCGACTCAACATCCTCAAAGATTTCAGTTATGTTCCTATAGAACATATTGCACCCCCAAACGATGGAAGGTGGAACTAATGGATTTTGCAGCTAACTCAGGTTCTATGGGTCCCATCAGAATGCAGTTTGGCTCACTCAACTCGACATCAATAGAACTTACAGATTTTAGTTCCAAGTTTCACCACAAGCAGGTGCTTTTCTAACTCGGGTTCTATAGGCCCCGATTACGACGGGGTTTGGCTCATTTGACTGGAATTCGATAGCTTTACAGATTTCAGTTATGTTCATATAGGACAGATTGCGCCCCCTAGCGGCAGAATGTGAAACTAATGGATGTTGCAGCATGTGTGCAGCACACCTGCTATACGGTGCCACAGGTAGCTAGGACACGTGCATGAGGTTATAGAACAGATTGCACCCTTGTATAGGTGCAGATTCCCAAAATTTGGAAGGAGTCACTGGCTCCTAAACCCAAAAATTCCAGTGGCCACAATTGTAAAACAAATGCATAAAAACAATAGTGTTTATATGGGGTAAAAAACTAAAAAAAAAAACAAAAAAAAACTCAGGAATTCAAAGTGTAAAGTAATTTATTTAATATAAACACATGTACAACAAAATTTGAATATTAATTAAATCTTAAATGATGTACAGTTAGAAGATAAAGTTGGGCAAGATACAGTTTAAAAAAAATATTTATAAGCTAAGCAATCATGATAGCGAGGAATATCAGAGAAACATTTCTTACTTTGATTTTGCCAGACAAACGTACATATGAAAGAAAATCTGAATTTGCGAGATTATTTTGCACTTTAAAAATCAAAACACACTTCAAACATTTGTTTACATATATACATTTAAATCACAGTCAATGTAAAATTATCAGATTCAAACTGTTACGAATAACATTGCTATTCGAATATATTTAATAATTTGCTATGTTAAACAGATCATTCTGAAATGTTATTAAAAGATAATAATAATGTTTGTTATGTGTTTTGGTCTTAATCTTTAAAAAAAAATATCAACATTTTACAATAGGAACTGGGAATACCAGAAATTGATTACTTTTAAATCACATGGCGACTTAAACACCAAAAGTTAGTGGCTACAGTAAAGAATTTAGTCGCCACATGGTGGCTGGCGACCGTGAATTTGCACCTGTAGCCCCCTGGGAGTGAAAGGTAGAACTAATGGATTTTGCAGCACGTGCACAGCATGCCTGCTATACGGTGCTGCAGGCAACAAAGACCCGAGCAGGAGGTTTGTTCGGTTAGAGAATTATACTATTCAAGGTGGAAATTAAGGGCTTTTCAGGTGCGTGCGAAGCACGCAAGGGATATGGTGCCGAAAGCAGCAGGAACCCAAGCTAGAGGTTTGATCGGTTCGAGGTTTCATCATATTCGATGTTGTATACAATTCGAGGCCCAGATGTAAATTAGGAGCCCGCTAGCAGGCGAAGATATCTAGTCTATATTCAGTCTATATCAGCCTATGTTCAGAAACGTCTGTCTTTGCGTCTGTACCTGAAAAAACTCTATGAGCGGAGCGAACAGCAAGGCGCTTATAGTGTCAAAAAATTTTGAAAAATCCAGAAATTGTTGATAATCCGAAACGAAGAAATCAGCCCTTAATTAAAAAAGATATCAATTAAAAAATTCTCAAAAATTAAGCGTAATTGAAACAAAAAAGTAAAACCTTGAGAGAAAATTACTGTTTTGATAATCCCAGACATTGAAATTCTCTTTTTCACGTAATTCATCAAATAAAAATAAAACTACCGGAGGCATCGATTCGAAACTCGGGATACACATGCAATCGATTTTTGACGTTCCAAAAACTAAAATTTTTTGAAATTCGGACCATAACTTTTCTTTATTTCTGCCAAAAACTGACCAGAATTACTATCTGACCAGACAGGAAAGAGGGTTACTGTAAAAAATGCGGGTTTGCCATGTCCAAAGTCAACTAGCTTCGCTCGCTTTTTGAAGCATGTTGAAATAATTACTCTATGTCCATGAAAATTTTCAGACATATGTAAAAGAAAATCGCAAATTCAATGAAACAAAATTCATAAATTCATATATCGATCAGTAACTTTTAAAAATATCAATTAAAAACTCATTAATTAAAATAGAAAATGAATTTATTTCTATTCCAACGGGACAGGTGCAAAAGTTTTGAACGTTTTCTGATAATTTCATGGATACTGGATCAGACATTGCGTTGCTTTCTGCAGAAAGAGGTGAGTTGATAAAATGATGCATTTGAAAAGGATTGGAATTTTTACAGGCTATATAATTTTTTTTTAAAATATTGGATTTTCGGATACGAAAATTATCTATACTTGCTTAAAATGGGCTTCGATTTCAGAATTTCAAAAAATTTTTGAATTTGGACAATAATTTTTTATTTTAGTAAAATCCCAATTTTTGTACAGGAAAAAAAAAAAGAAAAACCTAAGGATTTTGCTATTTCATTTTAAATTATCTCAGGTTGTATGGGTCTGATCGCGACGCAGTTTGGCTCATTCAACTTGATATAGATAGAACTTGCCAATTTTAGTTCTGAGTTTCTCTACCAGGGGTCACTTTCATATATCTGGTTCTTTGGGCCAGATCACGACGGGGTGTGGCTCATTCGACTCGACATCAATAGCCTTAACGATTTCAGTTATGTGGAAGGTGGAACTAATGGTTTTTGCAGCACACCTGCTATACAGTGCAGCAAGCAGCAGAGATCCAAGCCAGAGGTTCATTCGGTTCAAGGTTTATCATATTCGAGGTTTCATATTCAAGGTTTTATAAGATTCAAGACCCCCGATGTAAATTAAGGGCCAGCTAATATCTATATTAAGGTTTATGTTACACGCACTCAAAACCAATAATTGAGTGTACTCCTTTAATATTTTTTTTAAATAGCAAGCGACAAACTGGGCCATTGTATTCCAAGGCTAGGATACAATGATCCACAACACAAAGCTATATAGGCCACAAGTTAATTAAAAAATATATATTAATGCAGAACATTCTTTAATATAGAATGTATTATATTTGTTTATTCATACTTCAGTTCATACATATAATGTAAGGTTAATGGACATTAAAGTTAGCAAATGACACACCAAAAGATTTTTGTGTCACTGAAAGACAGCTGTTTTTTTGTGAAACTGTAGGGTCTGGAAGACTCATTACAATACCTTGAACATTTTCAAGAGCTTCATCAATAACATTGCGAAAAATGAATGCATTTTGGTTAGTTGTTTGCTGCATAAATCTCATAAGAACATAATCTTTTTTTTTTTCTGTTATTCTTCTCTTTAAACAAACAGTCATAGTTTTGTGTCCAAAATGACAAACTGCTTGGACAGTGTACACATTGACAAGTGTACTAGTAACCCAATTATAAATTGTCCTTAATTAATAAAATATGATAAATTATTTCTATTTCAAGATTTCTTTTTTGATGAATAGGTGGTTAAAAACATATTTTAATATGGTTTACAAAGTTGACAATTACCTAGTGATGAACACTGCGAGGTTCAATTCTGTGCATGGGATGGAAAATGCCTTTTAAACTTGGTTCTTCCATTAAAAGTACAAGAAAAGAGGAATATCACTGCTTGCCCTGTACTATAGGGATAGGGGAGAGAAAAAATGTCATTTGTGCTTATTTCTTAGTTCAATTTTTGTACAAAAAAATTAGTTATTCTCACACAAACAAGCAAACAAATTTTCAAGAAATATCTCACCATGAATTATGAGAGAAAATGAGTATTATCAGTGATTTTGAATGTAAGAAAGGATAAAAGTATCATTGGGTAGTAAAAGTGAAGTACATTTTTTATGTTTTATTGTAATAACTTACTATCCTGACTTACAAAAAATTTATTTGATACATCTAAGATCTAAGAATAAAAATATAAAATACAATCTATTAATATGTGTGTAATTTTTCAATTTCTTGATAAATTTTAAAAGTACATTTAACAGTGGTAATGACTCTATGCAGGGGTCAGAAGTAGCACACTACAAGTACAGCCAAACTACAGTAGTCACTACTTTTTACAGTAGTTTTTAGTGTAGCATGCTACATTTTGAATAACATAGTATAGCAAGTAGCGTAATACAAAAAATCAGTAGTTTGTAGCAAAAACTGATGCTATTTTTGGAGAAAAATGCCATTCTACAAGTCACGTGGCCGTAACTTGGTTCTTTTGTACAAAATTTGTTCTGCTCAACAATTTGCGAATTGCAGCAACAAATCTAGGCTACAGTGTACAGCAATGCATCGCATGAAGTCAAAGATTTTCCCCATTGACACTTGCTGCTAAAATCAATTACTAACCCAACAATAGAATTAATTTTTGCTGGCAACACTTGTTAATTTACTCGTTATTAGATCTATAATTACTGTAAGAATAGTAAAAAAAAAAATTATGCAGTGTACAATTATGTATAAGCATAAATGTTATATACAAGAGTAGCCTCTAGTTATATCACTCATTCATATTATATAGCTCTGTGTTCGTGCATCCCAAAATAATAAGCTGTAGTTTATTTGCAATTTTACTTTCCGTACACATATAGTGTAAGTAAAATATTATAATTATAATAAAAATCAGATTACGAAAATATTGGTATATTTTTACATTTTGAAGTGCCCTGAATCCATTTTAGCTACTATTTGTACAATGATTTCATATGTGTGGATGTAGGCATGTATATTAAAACTTTCTCAAGTTTTCAGGTCTTCAGAGCTCACGTTTATAAAATTAGGATCAAAGTTTTTATTTATCGTTATATTACTATTTATTTGAACTTGAACCAACAGTATCCTGTAAAGTCTTCAGAAAGTCAAGTGGAGCAACTCCAGATTTTTTCATGTAACTGTATTTAAATATTGACTGTGTTAATATATCTCTCTTAATTTCATTAAGAAATTTGTAATATGTGTATAAACTAACATTTTAGAGAGAGAAACAAAATATTTTCTTGTATGTTATCTTTCAAATTTTTTTAATATCTTCAGTTATATCACACTTATTTAATTAATTGTATACTAGCAGATGCGATATAACAAGGGGTCATTTTATTATTTAATCTGTGTCTTCAATTTTGAGTGTAAATTGAATCATTTGACAAAATCTGAAAGTAGCAAAGTAATGACTATTTTAGAAAAGTAGTTTGTAGTCACTACTATTTAAAATAAGTAGTTGTAGTTCAACAACAAAAAAGTAGTTTTTCCAAGCCCTGACTCTATGTAATCTTAACTGGCTGCTGAAGAACATCTGCCCTTCCCACTTCACTGTCATGGCACTAGACGATGCAAGCCCCTGGTCCCAATTTCCCATTGCTATAATTGAACAAAGTACAAAACTTTCTACTGATCTCATATAGGGTAGGAAAAAATAAGAGAAGTCAGTCAGCCAAATGCGATGTTACTAGTTACTGACCTAAGATAAGGACCAGGAAACTGACCTCAGGAGGTTAATTGAAATTACATATAGTATAATGAGTTCCTATTTTATCTACTTATAATAAAATCTGAAGGCAAGAAAGTGTCTGTAACCATTCCGGGCACAACCACTCTGGTCTGCGAATTGACGCCATGTTAGGCTTAATGAAAAACCTGTTCTAACATATAACAACTAAACAATAATTTCTCCTACTTGAAATCATGTCTTTCAAAATAAATTGATGTTTGTGAGATGACTTACATTAAATTATGTTTATAATCTGAGATAAATTCAGTTAAAATTAGGTTTATTGCTCCATGAAAGTAAACAAACAAATGATTCACTCGTCGTGAATGTTTAAAATATTAAACCATGAAGGTAACTGTTCGGAAAGCGATCGCAAACGGATGAAGTTACTTTCCTCCATGATACTCGCTAAAATACTTCTTTCGTTCGTTGTGAGCTTTTATCGCCATCTATCGGAGATTAATGTAAACAAAATTTTCTTCTGAAATTGTAGTTTTAATTATCAATGAATACAGTGACATCTCACTTATAAGCGATACACTGTAATTATTTTTCAGCACCAGTTCCTTTTTAAAGTATTTTTCTCCTTATTTAATTGCAGAATATATAAATCTCGAATTTTACTGTTTCAAAATAATGGTACAAAAAGTAATTACTGAACATCTCATATATGTGAAAGGTCACTGTATTTCTTATAAAATGTAATTAGAATATAAGGAACATGTAACTGTAATGCCGTATACTACATATATTAACTATATCAATGCAAATAAAATTTTGTATTTTAGCATAGTAGAAAATTTGTAGCGAAAATAAATTTGTAATTTAATAAGAGAATTTAAAAAAAAAAAAATACTTATTTAATAAAAGATGATTTTTAATGATCAAAATTTATCACAGGTTTATTTAGGCATGTTTATAAAAAATCAGAATTTAATTTGAGATAAACTTTTTAAAATGTAAGTTATTTAATTATTATTTTGGCAAATAAACTTTCTGTTGAAATTGCACTTTGTTCTGTATTTTATCGATTTTGCTTGCATTGTAAATAAAATGAATATTTTATATCAAATATAATTAAAATATAAGGAATATAATGTAATAATGTGGTACAACAAGTATTAGTTATACCAATGCAGATAAAATTTTGAATTTTAACATATTAACTTTGTAGTGAAAAAAAAATGATCAGTCATAATACAATTAATAGATGCGATTTAATTAAGAAATAAAATAAATTATTTTAATGATTGAAACTTATTACAGTTGTGAAATCGGAATTTGAATAATGAAATGTTTACTCTGATATAGCAGGGTAGTTTAAAAGATCAAAATAATGCAGATTGCCCAAATTAATCGAAATTTTTAATGTCACTTAAAAATATGCTTTGCAGCACTGCCTGATGAAGTATTAGAGCAGTTTTTTACGAGGTTTGTATGCAAGGCCCCGCCTCGATGTAATTAGGGGTACGCTAGCGGGGGCAAGCGGGCCCGGAGATGTGTTAACCAGGCAATGGGTGTTTAAACAACTTTGTTGATCTAAACAATGTTTTGAAGATTTTATCGATTTTAATCTTCGCAGAATCTTTTTATAGTGAAATCTTTAAACTATTGAAGTTCAATCAAAACAGTTTATTTCTTTGGGGAATGTCGTTGTTTATATCAAAGGATTGAATATTATTTCATAACATCTTAATGCTGTTTGTTTAGATGAAGTCTTATGAAAATGAAATGTAATTTTCTGTCATTTTTGACTGGGGTTATATACTAGTTTTAAATAAACTGTTTATGAATTACTTTCCTGCAGATAAAATTATGCTATTATAATTATTTAGATGTAAAGTTGTTTTATTATTTGCATTGAGGTGTTTGAAATATTACAAGAAATACATCTGCTATTAAAAACTTTAAACACATAAATAATACAACATCAATTTGTGTTCAATTATTTTACATTTAAAAAATATATATATAATCAAAAGTGTTATTTTCTTTTTTGGAAAAAATAAAAGTTGGTATTCGCCCTAAAATTTGTATTTGACTAAATCACTATTCGTCACATTCCTAGTTTGTGAATTTTCTTTACATTTTGTATTCAATAAAATATTGGGTCATCGGGAAAGGTCTGAGTTTTTTCAAAGTGAAGCGTGGTTTTGTCTAGTTATTTTGCTACTGCTGATAAGGAGTGACCTTGAATGACCCAGATAGTATGTATATTCGGTCCAGGGCTCAGAAGTAGTGCGCTACAAGTAGCGAAACTACAGTAGCCGCTACTTTTTCAGCAGTTTGTAGTGTAGCGCGCTACATTAAAAAAAGTGTAGTGTAGCAAGTAGCGCGATACAAAATATCAGTAGTTTGTAGTGAGCTTCAATGCTACTTTTGACACTACTTTAGGAGGGAGGAAAAAAGTGCCAACCTTCAAATCACATCATCATAACTCGTTTCTTTTGTGCGAAATATGTTATCTGCAACAATTTGCGAACGTCAGCGGCAAATCTCAGTTGCAGTGTCATATATTTCTCCACGGACGACGGGCACGGTCACAAATTAACTGTCATTTCCACAGTTTGGGTGTCAGAAACTTTGTGTATTGTTATTTAAATCCATAGAAATCTTCTCAATATAATGTATTTTTATACGACTACGATTGTTTTTACCAAAATATAGTCGTCTGCTATGTTAAGTCTTTATCTGACTAATTTCTTCTCCCTTTTGCCTCCCACCCCCAGGAAGCAAAGTAATCTAAAATCTTTATTAAAAAAAAAAAAAAGATAAAGAAAAAGAACGGATTTATCTAAACATAAATCATCTAAATTATCCCTAACGTCTCAAATTCATGCTTCCCCCTAGTAGCATACAAAGGAGTTTAAAATATTTTTAAATCCGTATTTTTATACAAAAATAAAATCTTTCATTCCATTTTTTGCTCTCTAATGACAATAAATAAAAATTATTTCCTTGCCCCAAAATTTACGCTTCAATTTTTGCCCCTCCTCCAGCATACAGTTTCAAACATTTAAAACTCTTTATTTTAAAAAAAATGGCCACATTTGTTTCTACCTAATAATAATATATAAGTAACCATCTAAATTGTCCACTAACCTCCCATAATTTACTCACCCCCCCCCCCCCACCCCAGCATACAAATAAATCTAAAATCTTTAAGTTATTTTTATTTTTATATAAAAAAAAAATCTTCTGCCCTAAATAGTGCTCTGCAGTGACGATAAATAACCAGTATTATAAATTATCCCCCTTCTCCTAAAATCTCCCCCACCTCTCCACATACAAAATTTAAAACTCTTCTTTTTTTTAAGTTTCGTATTCTTTGCTGCCTGGTAACATTAAATAAATAACCGATCATCCAAAATATTCCCTTTCGAACAAAATTTCTGCTCGCTTCCTGCCATTTTAAAATCGTCAGAACTCTAATTAAAAAAATATATATATTCGAAAAAGCACAGTAAACGAACAAGTACACCATTTTATTATTAAAAGTGCACTAGGAAGGCATGATTTCTGCGTTCAAACAAACTAGCAGCTGAAACGTAAAGTAGCAGCATTCCCATGATCTATTATTTGCTGCATTTGCAGATAAAACCGCAAAGTACCCACTCATCAAAAAAATTAATTTTCTTGCTGGGAACCCTTTGTTTTCTTACTCATTATTAGATCTTGTGTTTTAATGTGGGGATGATTCTTTTGAGATTAATGTAATAGAATGACAGACAAAAATAGTATAGAACTGCCCTGGTCAGCATATAATGAATATTTTGATGTTAAAGAACAACATGAAAGTGGTAATTATTCTGCAACATGTAAACTTTGTCCAATTAATAAGAAGTTATCCGTATCAAAATCATCTGCTTACAACTTGAAGTTGAACATGGAGGTGAGTTAGCATTTTCTTTATTAATAATAATTACTGGATCGCATCTCGCACCGAATATCTAAATCGTTATTCACTAAAATTCATAAATCATTAAAAAGTGTATTTTCGAATTAAGATCCCTGATTCAGAAAATATTCTTATCGAACTGTTTATTATCGCAAAAAATTATTTTATTAATACGTCTTTTGATCGTTGTGAAATATCTGTCTAATGTATGCATACAAATTAATTTACTGCATATTTCCTTTTGAAGATTCCAATAGATAAAACAAAGGTGGTAGGAAATAAAAAAATATTATTTTAAAAAATGCCTAAGAATGCTTAATTTTATTTTTATGGCTATTTATTTTTACTTTAGCTGCACAGGTCTTTTATCGCTAAAATAATTGATTTATAATGTTATATATTTGATTTGATATTGGTTAGCTGGTGTTTTAATGAAATATCTCTATATTTGTCTCCAGAATGAATCTAAAGTCCAGTCTGTTGAAATTCTGGTTTTCAAAGGGAAACAAACAAAAAGAGATAGAAAGGAAAAGAAAAGCTAGGATTTAACTTGTGCAAGTCTATATGATCTTGTTCAATTTTTAAATTGTTTTCAGGAATTATATTTAAATTGTAAAGAAATAGGACTATTTAGCTCTATTTAAAAAAAATAATGTATATTCAAATTTACCAAGGGCTATCCGCTCTTAAGGTTGTTCTAAAATCCAAACTGGCAACTTTATGACATATTCTTTAATCCGTTTTTGTTCGGAAACGCATGGAAATGCAGGTGTTCTTATTCAGAAACTTTGTAACCGAAAGACGTTTTCCACTATTCTTTATTTTATTTTACTTTATTTTATTTTATTTTTTTGGTAAAGACAGAAGATTTTTCATAAAACACTGTCAAAGTTGGCGTTTTCAACCGAATTTCCGACGCCGCAGCAGGGGAAAGGGAAAAAACATGAAACGAATCACTTATAACCCGATAAGTAATTTATTTATCAAAAAATGAAAAATTCATTTCTATTCCAAATCGCTTCAATAGTCAGACCTGCCAATTTTATGCTTTTGTGTTTAAAAATGAGTCAGATACTGTATTAGAAAGTTTCACGTTGTTGAGCAAGGAATTTTAGAACCACCTTAAGCGCTACTCTGCTATATCACTCTCATAAATTTGTAAGAGTATTACAATTTTTGTTTTCAAATTTCCTCTTTTTAACACTTTCCAACATAATTAAAAAGTGTTTATGAATTTGCCTTGTCTGTCTATCCGTGCTCTAACTCTCCTAAATATATTCGGATTGCCATGAAAGTTTTATATGTTATTGAAGTTTACCATATAATGTTCAGTATTGAAAATGAAATGTGTAGCATTTATATCTCGCTTACAGGGACATTCAAAAGAATTCTGTTACATTATGGTCTATGGGGAAAAATCGTTTGCGGTGTATTTAATTAGCGATGATAACTAAAGTAGCGAAGTAGTGACTACTTTTGAAAAGTAGTTTGTAGTCGCTACTTTTTAAAACAAGTAGTTGTAGTTGTAGTTAACTACATTTTTCATAAAGTAGTTGTAGTTGTAGTTCGCTACAAACAAAAAGTAGTTTTTCCGACCCCTGATTCGGTCTTTACTGCTTGCATTGCATAATTCTTGCTTGTGTTGTGATATAATTTTTGTTTCAGTGCAGTGCTAAGAATGGAAAACCAAAAAGGTTAATTTGTGTCATTACAACTTTCCAAATCACCTTTGAACTGTGTCCTCTGAAACAGCTCTTTCTTCATATATAGCACAAGTTTGCAGTTTGACTAGCATTTGAACCTTTCTTAAAATAAAGGAACATAATATGATGAAAAGGAACTTTTATGTTCTCTATTCTTACCACTGCACTGAAACAAAAATTATGCCACGACACAAGTGAGAATTATACAGCGCAAGCAGAAAAGACCAAATGTACATATCTGGGTCATTCAAGGTCACTCCTTAGCAGCAGTAGCAAAATAATTAGATGAAATTACATTTCACTTTTTGAAAAAATGCAGAACTTTCCAGATGACCTAATAGTTGTGACGTCTAGTTGCAAAACCGACCATCTACAAAAAAACAAAATTTTTAGGAAAAGCTGATTTTTTGCCACACTTAGCCAAAATAAGATTGGAACCAAAACTCTTTAGTTTTATAGTCATTAGGACAGTATATTTGAAAACACGAAATAAGGGGCAGGGGTGGTGTTTTGGATTTGGTCTGGTCATCTTTGCAACTTACTTTGGAGTTGGCCGGTTTAGCAACAAACCAGAAATTAATTTTTGCTAAATTTAATGTGACATTGGGTTTTTAAGGGTAGCACACAAAAATGTTTTGTTCAATTAAATTTTATTTAACAAAAAGAACTTCAGGAAAGTTATTAACGTAAAGTGACTTTTACACAGTTACTGACTGTTAAAACTAACTGACTAACACTTAAAACTGACTTAAATGTCACTAAACAAATGATTTGAATGACTTGATATCATTATAAATAAAATAATTAAATTTTCAAAACTTAAAAATCATACTATGTACATAAAATTTCAAACTTTTGTGGCCTCATCATTTTTGACAGTCTCACAAATTTCGTCATGAAGGTCCATCCATGTGTCTTCTTCAACCCTGTCTTCTCCTTCATCATCTCTGCTTTCTGCTTCTTGAGCAGCTGATGCTAAGATATTTTTGTAAAAATAACCACTCCTCAGCATCCCAATTTGGTCCGAAATGTTTTGTCAGTAAATTTTGGACATCCTGAAGTTTTAGAGGCTTCACCATAGCACCCAGAGCCACGTCCTCAAGCTTGCTGTTCATAATACTTTTCTTACTCTTCACAACAGACTTTCTGACTCCTACCTCAGATTTGTAGAAAATCTCCCCTTGCACCAACACCTTGTTTTTATCTTTTGTAATGAAAAATGTTTTTGTCGGAACTCTTCCTTGATTGATTAGGAGATTCTTCTTCCACAAACTTCTCCATAGTCGGAGAAAACACTAATTTATTAGAAACTTTGTATGCACCAGGGAGGAACAGTCACAGGTGAAAGAAAACACGATAACATTAATCTAATCAACAAGTGAGAGGTTATTGTGGGGAGAAGCAGAAACACCATTTAGCGGATATGAAGATGGCTGCTTTTGAATGTCACCGGTTTATAGATTTGGCCGGTTTTGTAGCACATCATGATTTTCAAATGCATATAACACAGGGATTTGACCGGCTTAGGCTTCTTTATTGTTTCCAGATGGTATAAACGTTTACTTAGGACTTAAAAAGCTGAAAAAACACATTTTCAAATTTTGAGGAGTTGGCCGGTTTTGCAACTAGATGACACAGTTATACTTTCATTAAACTGGTATACTGCATGTACTTTTCATAATACTTGCAAATGATCATTCTTTGTTAGTTTTCACATCAACATTTGCACTTAATGCAAATTAGGTAGACAATAATTTTTATATTATTTGAAAATATGAACATCGCCCTCTCCCCCTTTCAGAAAACTAGCTTAGTTGAAGCAAAATCAATCGAAAAAAGTAAAAAAAAATTATTTGTCAGGTTGAGTAAATATTTTTAATAGGCATATTTCAAAGCTAAATCACCTACTGGTGATTGGCGAGTATTTATTTTCTGATTTAATGCAAGATTCAATATTATTTATTTTATTGATATATTTACACAATGGTACTTCTTTAAAGCAACCTTGGCACAACTCAATATTAAGATAACGTGATTGTTGCCAAACATTATACATAGTCATAACATCAAAACTTTATGAAATATTATTGCTTGTTTGTGCATATTAAATTATTTCTGTATATATCATGACATAATTATATGCTTCAAAAATATTTTATAAAGAAGAGTCTATTTATTAGAGACAGAACTTGTTTTTAATTTAGATCCAAGCTTACAGTACAGTAAACTCTGTGAAATCCATCAATGTATAATCCGCATATGTCTATTATCCACACTACACAATGGAATGTAAACATTGAAAATTGCAGTTAACAGTTAAGCTCATACATAAAGTTAAATGTGATGGGTTTTTTTTTTTTTTTTTTCATGAATTATCAATTTTCAAATGAAATAATGGCTAGCTTGTGAAGATGAAACCACACTGAAAACAACATTGATTCTGATACTGAATAAGAAGATGAAAACACTAAGATAACTTATATACAGGGTTTTAAACTGGGATATAAATATTTAAATTTCCTTGAGCAACAAAATTTTATCTCAGAGCATGAACTAATGAGTGTTCATAGACTACAAAAAAAAAAATATTGACAACAAAACACAAAACTTAAACTACCATTATGTCAATGTTAAACTAGTCGGATGTGCCAATCCCAAAACTTTCTTCTATCTCAGTCATGTTAATACTTCAAAATTCGCTACCACATCGCCAATCCTAATAATATTATAAATCCGATTGTGTGCAAATGTTAGGCTGAAGCCAGCGTCAAAATGGAGAATTTAATTATCCTGTATCTTTGCATATAGATGGATTATAACCCAGAAATGAACATAGGCCAGATTTTATTTATTTTATTCAAATATTTTCTTTAATAATTAAAAATTTCATTATTTTCATAGAGAATAAATGGACATTTTTCCACACAATTTAACCATTTTACTTTATCGTTGCTAAGGCTTTGATCGTTGCCAATAAATAAAAACACGGAAAAATATTTTTTAGTCAACAATTAATTTTCAATTGGACGATTTTCACGTGAAAACTGAAAATTCAAAAGAATTCAAAAGATGAATTTTCGTGATATTTGAAACAAAAATATGGAGTATTTGTTATTATACATGAAGCATGAATATCGGTTACATTAAAAAGATCTTTTTCTGTCAAAAACTGCGTTATAATTGGAAGGAAAATGAACAATAATTATATTATTAAAAATAGATTTAGCTTGGACCATGGAACTATGAAAAGGATCCTCCTCGGCTTGAACAAATATGACGTCCTAAATAAAACATGTATTTTCAAATATTCGTAATAATACAAGGAGCATGAATATCAATGTATAATGAAAGTAGATAGATAATGGACATAATATTTAAGATGAAAAACTGAAATATTTTTTATCGATACTGATTATTAATTAGGTTGAATACCAGTTACATACAAATGTGAGTTTTCTGCTAAAATTTACGTCCCGATTGCCAGAAAAAGAAAATTAAGAAGAATTATGCCATTAAAAAGAGATTTCTCTGAGGAAAAAGTGACGTCAAATTTGAAATAAAACAGGAATTTTCAAATGTGTTTTACAAGGAGCGTGAATAAATTCCTTACATTAATAATACAAGGATCGGTAAGTTTAGAAAGTACATGAGTTTCACGCCCTATTTAAAACGAAAAATTTAAATATTTTTTTTTATCTATACCGATTATTAAGCATGAATATCAGTTACATACAGATGAGAGTTTTTTGCCAAAAACCACACCATGATTATTAGGAAAAGAAAAATAAATAAGAATCTATTATATAAAAATCTGACCGCCTGTTTGTATTTTCTAACTACTCCTCTCAGATTGTCGAACGCAACGCGATTTACTTAACACCGGTTATCATTGATCTGAGGATGTCATAAACTCTCAGAATTAAAAAAATAATTTAAATTCCGAGATATTATTATTATTATTATTATTATTTTGTAAATTTTAACGAAGTTTCTCTAAAAATGGCAACTAAATTATTCCAATTTTGTGGATAAAAAAGAAGAAATAAAACGGATTAATATATATTTTCTCATTAAAACTGAAAAAAAGAATCTATTTTCAATTTGAATAGATGGTGAAAGAAAAAAAAAATCTTGATTACAGTAAAATTTTTGAAAAATAAAAACGTATTTTCACATATTCAAACTTCATGAATGAATTTATTCTGGAGAACAAAAATCGTCTGTCAACATATTTTCATTTAGAAATAAAGACTTTATTTCGGTTATAGATTAAATCACGGAGGCAAATTTAAGCTCATTGCGTTTAGGTCTACAATTATTGCTCCCTATTCACAAGAATTGAATTTAATGAAAAAGGAATATACTATTTCCATTATCTTTGAAGGATGGCTATTAAAACGTTTCATAAAGGCGTTAAAAGTAAAATGGTTTACCAGGTAAACTTGACATATGTTTTTACACAATTCGCCGATTTCCACGATTTTATTTGGCCCTCCTCTTTTCATTGGTTGCAGTTTCCTTTTCGTGATTATTTGTCACAAAATTTCACTTTTTTAAAACTTAGTTATGTCAAGGCCTCTATAACATAGAAATACTGTATCGTATAGGTGCAGATTCCCAAAATTTGTAAGGAGCCAGTGGCTCCTAAACCCAAAAAATCCAGTGGCCACAATTGTAAAACAAACGCATAAAAACAATAGCGTTTATACAAGGTAAAAAATTTAAAAAAAAAAAAACTCAAGAATTCAAAGTGTAAAGTAATTTGTATAAACATATGTACAACAAAATTTGAATATTAATTAAATCTTATCTTAAATCATGTACATTCAGAAGATAAAGTTTGGGAAAGATACGGTTTAAAAAAAAATATGTATAAGCTAAGCAATCATGATAGCGGGGAATATCAGAAAAATAATATTTCTTATTTGGATTTTGCCAGACAAAAGTACATATGAAAGAAAATCCGAATTTGTGAGATTATTTTGCAGTATAAAAATCAAAACACACTTCAAACATTCGTTTATATATATATATATATATATATATATATATATATATTTAAATCACAGTCTATGTAAAGTTATCAGATTCAAACTGTTACGAATAACATTGCTATTCGAATATATTTAATAGTTTGCTGTGTTAAACATATCATTCTGAAATGTTATTAAAAGATAATAATAATGTTTGTTATGTGTTTTGGCCTTAATCTTTCAAAAAAATATCAACATTTCACGATGGGGACTGGGAATACCAGAAATTGATTACTTTTAAATCACATGGCGACTTAAACGCCGAAAGTTAGTGGCCACAGCAAAAAAATTAGTCCCCACGTGGCGACTGGCGACCGTGAATCTGCACCTATACTGTATCGTCTTCTATGGAATGTGATAAAAAGTTAGTTAATTATTTACGTTTCTAATTATCTGGAATGAAATATTTTGCTTAATTAATGCATTTATTCTTCTTTTAATGATACGTGAACGAAGTCACGGGTAACAGCTAGTAAAATGAATATTTTTCGTCATTCTGTTGTATGTCAGCTTCTTGCGAATCGTCAGGTTCCTGCAATCCGATCAACTGATGTATACTAAACTACGAAAAGTCCTTCTGGCCTGAATCGACAGGAACAGATAGCCTCCCTATTTCTTGATTTTACGATTTTAGCTAATTTTACTGGAAAACACGAAGGTAAAATGTGTGGAACTTAATTAAAGAAGATTCAATCCCAGTTCTTGTCAACATTGAATTTGAATGAGAATATCGCCAAATTTGTCCTATACAGCCAAGTTGGCTTCATTTATGGCAACCTATTTTTGTCGCAAAACTTGGCGATAAATCGCCAACTGTCGCCAAGTTTGGCGAGAATTTTATGTTGCCGAATATAAATATATAGTGATAAGCATATAATAGGATTAATGGTTACAACAATGAAAGAAAATTTGCCGAAACCACGTTAACTAAAACTCATAAATAAACCCATTCATGGATGAAATCTGCTGTCTTGTTTGAAAATGTCAGCCACCCTAAAATTTCAAACCGCTATATCTCAGCCATTTTTTAAGATAGAGGCAAAACAAAAATTGTTCCGGATTCTCCGGATCAAGGTCGAACATTTAACGAAAAAAACTTTTAGGATTTATAATTTTTTTGCACATCTTTTTGAATTTGAAATTTTTAAATGGCTATCACAGCGCCCTCTTTCGTCGAAATATCCCCAAATTCTAATAGAACCTGCTTGCCTTAGCCAAAAACATAGAAACAAAATGTGGTTCAATTTGAAGCATAACTTCATACATTTTTCGATGATACAATAGTGAGAATGGAACAAAAATATCTATCACAGCGCCTCCTTTCGTCGAAATATCCCCAAATTCTAATAGAACCTGCTTGCCATAGCCAAAAACATAGAAAAAAAATGTGGTTCAATTTGAAGCATAACTTCATACATTTTTCGATGATACAATAGTGAGAATGGAACAAAAATATTGATCACAGCGCCCCCTTTCGTCAAAATATCCCCAAATTCTAATAGAACCTGCTTGCCATAGCCAAAAACATAGAAAAAAAATGTGGTTCAATTTGAAGCATAACTTCATACACTTTTAGATGGTACAATAGTGAAAATGGAACAAAAATATCGCTCACAGCACCCCCTTTCGTCGAAATATCCCCAAATTCTAATAGAACCTGCTAGCCATAGCCAAAAACATTGAAAAAAGATTCTGTTAAATTTGAAGCATAACTTCATACACTTTTCGATGATACAATGAAGACACACAGACGGATAGACGGACAGACAGATATTTTGTAAAAACATGTTTTTCGGAATCTCTGACCCCTAAAATGTGTAAATCCGTCGACAACCGGAAGTCGGAAAAAATTTCGATTACAATACTTTCTTCTATTATAGATAGAAGAAAGTAAAAATGAATAATCAATAAAGTTTGCATTGTAGATAATTTTTAAATTATCTACAATGCAAACTTTATTGATTAATAAATAAAGTTTATATAAAGTAAATATAAAGAACATTTTAAAATGTTCTTTATTTTAACTTAGTTATTAAATATATTAAACCAATTTTGTATTATATTTTCTTTTCTATTGCAATTTTTGTGCAATTGTTCCTAATTTATAGTCCGACTTTAAAAAAAAAATGTAAACAAAGGGATGATCTATAATCTGCAACAATCTATAATCCGCAAAACCCTTGGTCAACAAGTGTGCGGATTTCATAGAGTTGACTGTAGTACTAGAAGGGGGACATCAGTGTTCTGTTCTGATGTAAAATTGCAGTAACAAAAAAAAAACAAATAAAAATACAAACAATGAAAGTTGCAGTTAACATATAACATGCCCTTTTTATAAAAAGAAACAAAAAAATTAATAAATAAGTTTTAAAGAAATAAAAAAGTTAAATATAATAATAGTTTAAATAAAGTACCACAGTCCTCATATATGGATGTTTAATGTTTAAAACAGTCTTTTTGCTCTTTTAGGTATAGAAATTACTTTAGGTGCAGTGGAATGTTAACAAGTCTTATCATTATTTCCATTAGGTTTTAGTTCACTACGGGGTATCAATGTAGGCTTTCCCTTATTTTCATCTGCAATAGCAATTCCATCCTCAACTTTTTCTAATTTAGGACTATCATTACTAATGTGCTCATTTACTGCAATACTTCAGTCAGGTCTTAGATGTATTCTACTTTCTTTAAAATTCTGCATCATTTGGTGTATCTTTACTTCATAGGAACGAGGAATTTCATGCTCTAACAATTCCAGGTGTCTAATCTTGATGACCAGCCTGGATATATACTAGTGCTCCCGATGCGATACATATTTCAGTTATACGTTTAACCGATATACGTATAATACGTATTTAAGGAATTAAATTATACGTTTAAACGTATCCGAATACGTATAAGCGTATATCGTTTAAACATATAATTCAAGTATACGTATATTTCAAGTATCGTATTTACTTTTAATGGCAATGGATCTCATCAATGTTACGTCACTGAACGGAAAACAAATTGGAAATCTGTGGCGTCACTTTAGCAATCTGTATAATATGTTTCATACATAGAATCTTGTTATTTTCCTCTATAAACGATTATCGTAAATATATAACGAAAATAAAAAGACATTTTGAGCAAATAAGGAGAATATACACGTTTCAGATTTATTGTTAATCCTTATTAAGTATATTCTTTCTGTTTTAATTTTTTTTTAAATATTTATTTTAGTGTGCGTATACTCAAAATGCACCCAGGAGGTCAAATATTGTTCTTTCCACAGTGCTAATGTTTTCTACTTTGTGTTAATGTATAACACAATTTCATTTTTTTAACCATAACACTCCTGGTATTTTTTATACAAAGTGTATGTGCATTACAAGATATTACGTTTTAAGAATTGTTGTTAGTCTTGACAAATTTCATTTTTTGTGTTAGTACCTATAAATTTCGATTACTTATAGCCTGACAAATAATCGTCACTGCACATTTCAGAACGTAATCACACAAGCTTAAAATGACTTGTCTTCTCTTTTCTTTTTTGCTGTAAAACGTATTTTCAAAATATGAGGGGGTCAGGCCAAGAAATTGCCAAGCCACATTTTTGGTGAAATAAATCTAACACTGTAATCTATTTCTTAATATTGTAAATTATAATATCCAACATATAATTTGTTTCTAATGTCACTTACTGGCAGCATATGTGACAGGTTTCGTTTTTGCCCCGAATAAAGATAGCTAATTTAGAAAAAATATAATAGTAATATTATTAAAGTAATGCCATATTGTTACTCAGACTATCTGAAATGTTAGTAAGACATTGGCGAAAAAACTTTAGGCTATATATCTTGATTTGTGTATTGGATTAAATTTTCAAATTGAAATATCTCAGAAGTTCAAAAATGTGGCTTGGCACTCTCTTGCCACGACCCCCTTATATTTTTAATATAGAAAAAAGTATTCTTAAATAAAATAAAAGTATGTTTAGTTAGTTATTTGTTACGGTCGATTATCTGCAGTAAGGATATAGGCCAGTGGGGGGAGTGCCATCCGTGGGAGTCTTTAAAATAAAAATAAGATTATGAAACTTCCCAGAAGTTGGATTGATCAATGTCAGTATAAAATATGAAGTCAACATATGTTTGTGTTCTTCAATACTAATGTTTCAGGCGAAACGTACATGCCATAAATCAAAATAAGCTATGTGCGTGTGTTACAGATATGTGAAAGATAAATCATTTCATAGTAAATAATTTAATAATTAATAGTTTAGATTTGAGTGGTGGGGGGAGACAAAATCTAAAGTAAAAAAAAATATTCCTTTTTTTTGTGTGCAAGTACCGACTGCACGGGACACAGCGGGTGTTTCTCAAAGCTTCTGATCCGCAGACCAGCAGGAGAAAGGCATAATTTTTTAAGCAATGAACGAAAACCGTTTAAACGCTTATACGTTTAACCGTTGGTGTAAGATCCGTATATACGATGTACCGTATATGCTGTTTCGTATAATATGTATAACCGTTTCGGCCATATCATACATATCCAAAATCTGCACCCCTTATTATACGTATACTCGTATAAACGTTTAATAGGGAGCACTAATCTAATATATACTGAACTGACTGATTAGGTTTTAATTTTTCAAGATCTACATGTGATCTGTCATATTTCTTCTAAATCCTCTGACTGTTTAGCAAGTTCTTACATGTTTCTGATGTGCTTGAAGTTTGGTTTTAAGAGATTCTTCCTAGTAGGTAGTATTAAAGATCAAAATGATCTGCCCATTAAGCATTTGTGCGGTAAATTATATATTTTGGTGTGCTGTTGTACTCAATTAATGCCAAATTCACATCTTCCTTAGTATCCTCTATAGGACAAAATTAGCACTCGCCACTCGCCAATCGGCGAGTAATACTGAAAATTTGGCGATTGACTTTATTACCACCACTGGTCAAACTTAATAGTCACACTCGCCAATTGCGATGATTGAATGGAAAAAGATTTTCCTCGCTGTTGCTTGATAATTTTCAAAACCACTTAGTGAATTTCACGATTTTTTCCCCGAAATTATTTGACGGATTGTGATTTTTTTTTCTCAAAGACATTTGACAATATTCGAAATTTTTTTCCTTCGAAACTAGTTGATGAATTTTGCGATTTTTCCACTATCGATTAATGAATTTTGCAATTTTTTCACTATCGATTTATGAATTTTGCGATTTTTTGTGCAACTGATTGACGAATTTTGTGATTTATCGACTATCGATTAATGAATTTCACGATTTTTTCCATGAACGAACAAATTGTGCACTTTCTTTCCACTGATGTTCGACAAATTTCGCATTTTATTTCCGCTGCCATTGGACTAATTTTGCAATTCTGTTCCGCGATTGTTAGATGAATTTCACTATTTTTTTCCCCGAGATCATTTGACGAATTTTGCGATTTTTCCCCCCTAACCTATTTGACGAATTTCTCAAATTTTTTCACGACAGTTAGACAAAATTATTTTTTTTCCTGCAACGCCTGATTTCTTTCCCGAGACCATTTGACAAATTTCGCTGTTTATTCCACAATCGTTTGACAAATTTCACAATTTTTTTATCAAATATTTGTAAATTTGTTATTGGCCAGTGCTGAAAAACACTGGCGAGTAAAAAAAATCCATGTACTGGCCAGTGGCCAGTGAGTAAAAAAATTAATTTTTACCAATAGTATCCTCTAGAACTTATAACATTATTGTTTTCACCAGGGTTAAAAAACCCAACTCAGTGTGTTTTTTGGGGGGGATTGGTATTTTTTCATGGTTTTGGGGTTTATTTCAGTTTTTTTTTTTTTTTTTTTTTTTGTGTATGTGTGTTGGGGATTTTTCCAGGTGTTTTCTTTTTTGTTGTTGTTTTGTAAGAGGATGTATAGGATGATTAAAAAGTAAATAAATACTAATCCTTTATTAATATAAAAAATTAGTTTTAAAATTCATAATTATTTTAAAGACATTTTATGACTGAGTTGGAAAGAAATTTTTAAAAGTTATAAAATAATATTTTAAAATTTTGTTTCTGTTTTTTATAAATAAAAATGGCATTTAAATAGTCAATTATTCAGTTTTGTTTTATTAGATATTTCTAATGTAATAGAAATCCTTCAAATGTTTTGAATGATTGCCCTACTACTAATTAGCAGTATTTTGTTATTAAATTATTCAGATATTTTCTTATTTGATTTGTTTGTTATATGTGATGGTAAGCAATGAAATTGTTCATATAAGTTATTGTCATTTTCACATTTACTTATTTTTAATTGTTATTTATAAATATTTTTGCCTGTTTAAAAACATATACAATGTACTTCAATTAAGTCTAAATTGGGGCAAAATTACTCTGTTTATATACTTTTAAAAAAAATTCTTTTCATTAATGTTTTAATATTTATATTTAAAGAATAATTTCAATTAGAATGATTTATTTATATCTATGTAAAGAAGAAAATATTATGAATAGTCAATCTTCAATAATCAATTAATAAAGAATGTGTTGTGTTATTACCATTTAAATCATATGTGTTTCTTCTTTTGAGATAAGAGAGCAGAAGTTTATTTTGAAGAAATTTCTCTTATTCTGTGTAAAATAAATATAATTCAGGTGGTAATAGAATTCACAAACTATCTCTTGAAAAGAATATGGCCTTTTGGCACCTCTTTGGACTTTCTTGTCCAGTGACAAAAGGATATGGAATTCTTCCCTGTTGTAGGGAAGAAGGGAGGGGGGGCTAAGTGTGAACTATTTATCAAGTAAAATTTCTATATAAATTTAGGTATATTGGCAACACAGATATAGACTTCCATGTGTGGTATGGTGAAAAAAAAAAAAAAAATATATATATATATATATATATAGCTCTTATAAAAGATTTTCATAGTGCAGAAGTGAGTACATTATATATATTTAATTACTTTTTGGGAGGACACTGGTATTTTTTCATGGTTTTGGTGTTTATTTCAGTTTTTTTTTTTTTTTTTTTTTTTGTTGTGTTGGGGATTTTTCCAGGTGTTTTATTTTTTGTTGTTGTTTTGTAAAAGGATGTATAGGATGATTAAAAAGTAAATAAATACTAATCCTTTATTAATATAAAAAATTAGTTTTAAAATTCATAATTATTTTAAAGACATTTTATGACTGAGTTGAAAAGAAATTTTTAAAAGTTAAAAAATAATATTTTAAAAATTTGTGTCTGTTTTTTACAAATAAAAATTAGATTTAAATAGTCAATTATTCAGTTTTGTTTTATTAGATATTTCTAATGTAATAGAAATCCTTTAAATGTTTTGAATGATTGCTCTACTACTAATTAGCAGTATTTTGTTATTAAATTATTCAGATAATTTCTTATTTGATTTGTTTGTTATATGTGGTGGTAAGCAATGGAATTGTTCATATAAGTTATTGTCATTTTCACATTTACTTATTTTTAATTGTTATTTATAAATATTTTTGCCTGTTTAAAAACATATACAATGTACTTCAATTAAGTCTAAATTGGGGCAAAATTACTCTGTTTATATACTTTTATTTATTTATTTTATTTATTTATTTTATTTATTTATATTTAAAGAATAATTTCAATTAGAATGATTTATTCATATCTTGATTTTAATATCTATGTAAAGAAGAAAATATTATGAATAGTCAATCTTCAATAATCAATTAATAAAGAATGTGTTGTCTTATTACCATTTAAATCATGTGTTTCTTTCTTCTCTTGAAATAAGAAGAGAGCAGAAGTTTATTATGGAAGAAATTTCTCTATTCTGTGTAAAATAAATATAATTCAGGTGGTAATAGAATTCACAAACTATCTCTTGAAAAGAATATGGTCTTTTGGCACCTCTTTGGACTTTCTTGTCAAGTGACAAAGGATATGGAACTCTTCCCTATTGTAGGGAAAAGGGGGGCTAGTGTGGACAGCTATTTATCAAGTAAAATTTCTATATAAATTTAGGTATATTGGCAACACAGATGCCAATTGCCCATGTACCATGTGCAATTTGCTCATGTGAAGTTTGGTGAAAAAAAAAAAACATTATAGTTCTTATAAAAGAAGATGTTCATAGTAAAGAAGTAAGTACATTATATATATTTAATTACTCATTTTACCTGATATTGTTTATATTTTAGACAAATTACAAAATATTGCTTAAATACAGGGTTGTTTGATTTAAATCAAATTATTTTTTTTTTATCTTTGATTTAAATCAGTATTTTTAACATTGATTTTTACAAGTTGAATAAGGATCAAATTAATCATTCATGTTAAAATAATGTTGCAATATCCCTATGTAGTTTATTTATGGGAAGTGATATAAAGTAATACTGTCTAGACCAACATACGATCCTAAAGACCTGCCCATTCGCCGACTTTCCATTCATAAAAACGTGCCCGTTTCTCCGTCGTCTGCTAGGAGATAGCGTAGAATAATAGAACAACATTCCGCGTTTTTCCCTTTAAATACGTTAGTAATGTTATCTGTTTATTAATATTTTTAACATATATTTCTATTCAGGATGGATGAAACTGGTGAAAAGAACATATTCAAAGTCGAGAATTAAAGTCTCATTGCAAAAAGTGTTTATTTATTAATAAAATTTTCATATTGTGTAAAAAGAATATCTGATTAGTAAACTAGTAGATATGATGTAAGAGCTCAATTAAGATAAGTTTTTAAATATTTCAACAATATCTAGGATTTTCATTTTTGAGACAAATACAATATATCAATAATTTAAAGATCCATCTCAGAAATTGCGTTTTGGCGTGGTTCTATTATATATCCTTTTAAATTTCCTCCTTTATTTTAGGATAAAAGTAATTTCACGACTATTCTATAATTGCTTCGATTTTACATATTTAAATTATTGCTTACATATATAATACACAATGATTTGAGAGTTAATTTTGTTGGGGACAAATACTAAAAAATATGAGCACCGGCAAAATAAAATCTAGGGAGGGGCAAAGTTTTTTAACAGGTGTGCCTATGGCCCAGTTGCAATTTATAAAATTCATTTTTAACATAACTAACATTGATATGTTATTTTATAAAAAATTTCCTTTATTTAAAGATCGATTATATCAGTTTTACCAACTCCTCCCCCCCCCCCCCCAATCTATTAAGATGTTTCAATATATTCCCCTTATTTAAGTCTTTTTTTTAAATGATATGCAATTGCTTATTCTATCCAAAAACTAATGGCACTGGATATGAGTCAATTATTAGAATTCTTTGCAGATGTGCTATTTTAATAAACATGTTTATTATTTTTTAGTGCATATGAAATGTAAATGTACTGTTACTGAAGGGACATCTCTTGTGATTTTGTTTGTTTACAAATTATACATTTTAAAAGTCAAAAATAATAAATAGTAAGTTTTTATGAAATGGAATTTTGTAATAGTGCCGATTTTGTTAAAAGGAATTTTGTGAAGGGGCCCATTTTATCAAATTTATTTTTGTGAAGGGGCCCATTTTATTAAATTTATTTTTGTGAAGGGGCCCTAAATAGACCCCAAATTTTGTCTGGATCGACCCTTGAAAACATTTATTGTAAACAGTGCAAAATCAAAATGGATTTAAAACATCAGGTTTATGAAAATTGTGCACTAAAATTGGAAGTGCCCTAGAGCCTCAGCCCATGTTTCCTTCAGGCGCTGATTGAAAAACAATAAGCTAACATTCATTGAAAGCCAATAGTATTTACCCCTTTCATCATATTTTGACCAGTAAATATCCTTGAAACTTTTTTTTTTTTTTTTAAATATGAACTTTACAGAAAAAAGTAATCACTTTTAAGCACCTTAAAAACTATTTTCAACTTTTAATGGAAAGTTTGCTTTACATCTTCTGTATGAATTTGAGAAAAAACTGGGTCCCCGCTTTGATGCCCCTGACAAAATTTCATCCCATGAAAGTAAACACTTCATAAATATTTCATCTCCATAAGATTTTAAATATATAACTTGTAATTTAAAAAGTTCATTATATAAAGGAAAACTTTCACAAAAATAACTTCATTAAAACACAACAGTGCAACAATAAAAAAAAAATCTTTCACTAAAAAATCGACTAACAGCATTACAACTTACACACCAAGGGTCGATTCAGACAAAATTTGGGGCCTTTTTAGGGCCCCTTCACAAAAATCAATATAATAAAATGGGTCCCTTCATAAAAATCAATTTGATAAAATGGGTCCCCCTTCACAAAATTCCTTTTAACAAAATAGGTCCCTTCACAAAATTCCATTTCATAAAAACTTACTATTTATCATTTATTTATTATTCTTTGACTTTTAAAATGTGTAATTTGTAAACAAACAAGTTCACCAGAGAGGAAAACTTAAGCAAAAGTATTTTAAAAAGTTTTTGTTAATAAACGCTTGGTTCGAATTTGAGTAGTTGGATTTTGACTTTCATTACAAAATGTTATTTTTCACAAAAATATAATAAAATTTCACAAAAATAACCTTTACTTTTCCCAAAATGGGCCCCAAGAAAAAAAACCTGCATCGACCCCTGCACACACACAAAAATAAATAAAGAAAGAAAGAAAGACAAAAAATGGACATTTCCTTAAAGAATTAAAGTGATAGGAATCAGGCAAATAATGTTTCTTTGGGAATACGTTATCAGATGCTGACAATCCTAAATACTGAATATATGCTTGCATTATTAATAGACATATAAAAGGAAATTAACGCAGTATTATGCAAGTAATATTGTGATATTAAAGCTATTCTAAAATTTTTTGTTTTCTATGATTGGTTTTCAAAAGTTTCAATTGTACAAAATAAATTAAAAATGCTGAGAAAATTCAAAATTTACTCATTAAAATATAAAATATTGATTATCTTTGAATGATTCAAGTTGCAAAAAGATTAATTTAAAACGTCATCGCAATAAAAGTTTTTAATTCAAAAGATTATGTTACACATGGGTGAATTATTATAAACGTCACTTAAAATTAATAAAAAAAATTCCTGAAATACAAAAGCCAAATGTTTAGAACAGATATTTTATTATTCTATAAGTTTCTGTTCCTTTTATAGTAAAATTATGAGCCATATTATTAGATTAATGCATAATTAACATTTAATAAACTTAAATAAAATAGTAAAAGGTAAATAAGCATACCTTGCCTGCCGATTGCTTGAATCCATGCTTGTTTATTTTTTCCTCTTTTGGAAAATAATGCATCGAAATTTTATTATCATCAGGGTCAAAATAGTCTGCCCGACTGTCAATACTACAGAAAGGCACACAACACCTCATATTTATAAGGATATAGCAACCAGAATAAAAAAAATATCACATAACTATAACATTCACGTGTTCTATAAACTGCAGTTTGTTGTTCTAGTGCTGACCACGAGACGGCAAACGCCGCATTCCGAAACTAGCACGCAGAAAATCGGCGAATGGTCGGGTCTTTTAGGATCATATGTTGGTCTAGAATACTGTGAAATGTTTTATACATTTTTTTTTTATATAATTTCAATTTTAATTACTTATAAATGTAAGCTAATTAACAACTAAAATTATTAATATTAAAAAAAATTAAATTTTTGTTTTATTTTAAATCAAATAAATTTAACTTTGATTCACTAAACTAGGAATGCACAATCTGTGGCCCGCGGGCCAAAAATGGATCGCGATCGGATTACTGGTGGACCGCGGATCAATTTCGCCGATCGGACGCGAAAAAATCGTGAATTTTGCTGATCGGGTGCGTATAAATCGTAAATTTTGCCAATCGGGTGTATATAAATCGCGAATTTTGCCGATCGGGTACGTATAAATCGTAAATTTCGCCGATCGCCTGAGTAAAAATCGTGAATTTTGTCGATCGGGCCCGTAAAAATCGCAAATTTTGCCGATAGGGTGCGTATAAATCGCGAATTTCGCCGATAGGGTGCGTAAAAATCGTGAATTTTGTCGATCACCTGCGTAAAAATCGTGAATTTTGTCGATTGGGCCCGTAAAAATCGCGAATTTTGCAGATAGGGTGCGTATAAATCGTGAATTTTGCCGATCAGGTGCGTATAAATCGTAAATTTTGCCGATCGGGGCATAAAAATCGTGAATTTTGCCGATTGGGGGCATAAAAATCGCGAACTTTACCGTTCGGGCGCGTAAAAATCGTGAATTTTGTCAATCAGTAGGAAAAAACTACGAATATTGTCAAAATGGCGCATGGAAGTTTTTTCCATCCTTGCCAACTGAATTGGGTTATGCTGACTAAGGAAGTGGTTGAGTATAGGGAGCTAACCCTCCTTTTAAAATTAGTCATTTTTATGAACTTTTAGGCAGACAGACAGCGCCTACCCTATGGACCAGCTTTTGGATAATGGCCAGGACGAACCCCTAAGCCTAGGGAGGGAAAAATATTACTATCCGGTGCTAGCTACAATAATTACAAGTTAAACTACAATTTTACAAAGTATAAATGTTACCCAATTTTGCCACAAGGCTGGGCGAAAGTTAAAATTATTACAATAATTGATATTTTACATAAACTTTAATTTTAGTTATTTATATAGCATTTTGAGATTAACAATATAATGACAATTATTTATAGTCGTACATTTTGAATGCATTAATACGTATGCATATACAATAACCTTTAGAGGTATAATATATTTTTTAAAATGATTACAATATAAAATTCAAACAATTTTATTTACACACAATAACATTTTTCCTCCCCCTTCTTCTCCAAAACAAAATTTTGTCCACCCTGCGGATGTTGGCTCTCGACAATCTAGTCATTTTTGTGACTGGCCCTCCTCTTATAAAGGTTGTGCACCCTTACTTGATATCCACATTTTATGACTGAATATGTTAAGAAGTATAATTTAGAATAATATATATTTCTCCTCCTACCACCTTCATTCATGAAAGCAGAATTTTTTTTCGGCACTGGCAATCTTTAAAGCTAAATTTACTCCTTCAAATAAAGTCAAGGAGTATTTTCATTCTTTGAAAATAATTTTAGCTATATCTCTTGTATAAATACAAACGTAAACTATTGATATATCCTTGCCAACAGAAATTAATACGTTGACTGGCAAGGAAGGAACCTAGGGGGCTAAAACTACCCTTCCGAAATTTAGACTTAGATTTCCGCCCCCTGTCACACCTTCTCAAAACAAAATTCAACTCATGGTAGCCCTCGACAACCCAGTCATTTTTTTAAGTGGCCCTTCGCTTAAAAAGATTGTGCACCCCTACACTAAACTCTGCAATCACTTAGGATCTCATAAAGCTGAAAAATTGGTGTTTCTTTTCAAACATTTTAATAACAAAAATTATTTTTTTCAGATCCACTGAAATTTAACATATAATCATGATCATCTTAAGTACGTGTAATACATGCTCGAAAACAAAATTCATTAAATGAATATTGTATGTATTCAGATATTCAGAATAGAATGTTTAAAATTTCATTCATAACTGTTTTCTTTTTTCTGAATAAAATGCTTAGGTTTATATTAGGTTTTTAAATTAGGTTTTATATTTTAAGACGTTTAATAAAGAAATTTGGTTAAAACAAAAAGTTTTAGCTTTTAGTAATGAAGGGTGCATGTGCTTTTTATTTTATCAAATTGGTAATTTAAGGCAGTATAATATGTATTTTATATAGAACAGGATATTTGTTAAATTGCAATTAGTGAAAGTAAGTGCTTGTATAACACAAGACTATTTGTTTTATTTTTCATGTTTTCAAAAGTAGAAGAGAATTCACATTTTCAAATTAAATCTGTTTCTGTTACTTCATTTTTTTTTATCTGTATATATTTAATTGTTTATATGCTTAAAATATTTAAAAGTAACCAAGTGAATGAGTTTTTTATTTTTTTGTTTTGTTTTCAAATAAATTTAAATGAGCTTTTCTAATTGTTAATTTTAATGATTTAGTAAAGGTTATTTTACTTTAAAATGTGTAATTTTAAAATTATGTTTTGGAACTTTTAAAAAAATAAAAAAAAATCTGATTTAAATCAAAAAAATCCAATTAATTTTTTTTTTTTTTACAAATCACGAATTTTGCTGCAAACCACTTGTTTGTCCAGTGATTTTTTTTTGTTGTTGTTGTTTGGTTAATGTGCATAAGTTACTGACTTCTGCTTGAATGAATTTCACGCATTCTACTCAAAATATAAATAAAAAAGATTGCAGAATATATAAATAAAATGTATATTAGATAACAAGAAAATGTGTAGCCCTTACTTCAAAATTTCTATAATTTAGCAGCAATTTTTAAAACTTCATTAGTAAAGTTAACCCAGCTACATAAAACAAAAAAATTCTATAAAAATATAATAAATTACTTCGATTTTTTGAAAAATGCTAATGAGAATACAAAGTATGGTAAATATGTCATTTTATGGTTGGTAAAAGAATATATGTTTTTATTTATTCTAATCCAAATATCTGTAAAATACACACATATGACTGCTTTGATGTTCTCTATAACAATTTGCTTCCAATTTCATCTCATATTGTAAATATAAACTAGTAAATCTACAGATCAGAGGTCTCAACATCAGCTCTACAAATCCCTCATTTTTAACATTATCTGTATCTTCTTATGTGACCTATATTCAATTTACGCATTCAACATTTTTATTATTTTCATTTGGACAACCGATTTGGTAATAATTTTTTAGTAGTTAAAATAAATTCTCATCTATTTCATTTAAAAAAGCATATTAAAAACTTATGTAACCCCAAAATTAGCTATTTTTAATAAAATTTCGCGTCAAAATAATGCGATTCACTTGAATTTTCCTTTGTTGATATTCTTTGAAATAGAGTTGCTTAGCAACCATTTAATAAAAGAGAGAAAAAAAATGCATTGGAATCTTTTGTAAAAAATGAGAAATTAAAATGTTTGATATATTTTGAAATTAATGCATAAAATGTCCTAATAATTTATTCAATTAATTTCGAAATTCTAATAAATATATTGGCAAATTTTCAAAGCGATAGGATTTAATTAAGATCTCCATTTCGTAAATTTAGAATCCATAATTTAGCATTTACAATTATCCCAATGCGACATTTTCTTTTCGGTGAATGTTAAAATTAAAAAAAATCGTCTGACTTTCCATTGAAAAGCATTATGACCTAAAAAGAAATGTTCTATATTTTTCGAACGAATGAATCAAATATAACTAAAAACTATACAGCTAATTCCGGGTACCTCACCAAAAATCAGCCTAATCGAACTTTTTTTACGGCAGTTATCGCGGAACAGACAGACAGACAGACAGAAACCAAAAACTTTTCGCGTCTCCACAGCCTTCACTGATGTTTCGGCAATTATTACATATATACTTATATGCATATAAAATAATTCGAAGGTTTCAGAAATTAAAAACGTTAAATTAAACATGGTTTATGCAATAATATTTTTACATTCTTATGAACTTCTTATTCTATTTTTTAGATTTAAACAATACATTTCTTCAGGGGGGCTCTGCCCCCCTGAACCCCCCGTAATCTTATTACATTTATATTCGTGATTTCTATTGTTTGTGTGAATGATTCTAGTATATCTTGGATTTCGTTCTACACAGTGGTTTTATTAGGATAAGCAAAAATTCAGAAAATAATTTCATGTTATCCTAATGCCTAAATAGCAATATTTACTTACCTGCCAACCACGAAACACTCGCATCTGATAGATAAGTTGAATAATATCTCGTGTACAAAAGCAACTTATGGAAATGTAAACTGAATCTACTGTATTTCACTTATATCTATTGCAGAAATCTAGTGTTATTACAATTTTTGTTTCGAAAAAACAGTTTTGATGGTCATTCTATAATATTTATTTTACATACGTACATCTTGTTCTAACTCGATGGCAATAGCATACTAAAATCTCTCAAAAATAGGCTTATTTGAAAACTTTTAAACCTATTGTGTAATCATTCATAATCGTGCCCACTGTCAATTCACTAAATAGCAACCGTGATTTGGCGCTATAAAGTATTTTTTGTGATAACTTTTTATGAACTCAGTTTCCAGTAATTGTGCTATTTCAGGCTGTATGGATGTGTTTTACTACGCTAATTTCTTTAGATTAACCATCTCGTTGTACGAGATATTATATCCTATTTTAAAAATAATACTAATTTTCAACCACGAATAATCCACATCTCTTCCAGAAATGAATAATATCTTATGTAAAAATGCTTCGGTTATCATTCTGTAGTTAAAAGGTAACTTGTATCAAAATAAATTCTCATTTATTTCAATAAAATATTAAAATCACCCAATAAAATATTGGGGCAAAATAGTCTGAATTATTTGAATTTTATTATTTTGATATTCTTTAAAATTTAGTTGCTAGGTTACGGTTAAATTAAAGAGGAAAATAAAAATAAATGCATTTTAAAAATTGCAGAAAATGATAGAATAAAATGTATTATATTATTAGAACAGATGTATAAAATTGCACCAAAAATTATACACCTAATTTTAAAAATCTGACGAATGTATTAACAAAATTTCAAATTAATTTGACTAATTTAAGACCTGACTTGATAAATTTTAGCCTTCATAACTTACCGTTTAAATACATTAATCAAATGCGACATTTTATTTTCAACGACTGAAAAAATTCAAAATCGTCTGAATTCCCATAGGAAAGCATTACGATAAAAAAAGAAATGTTCTATATTTTCCGAACAAATGAACCAAATGTAACTAAAAACTATACAGCTAATTCCGGGTATCTCACCAACATACCTACCAAAAATCAAACTAATCGGATCATTTTTATGGCAGTTATCGCGGAACAGACAGACAGACAGAAACCAAAAACTTTTCGGGTCTCAACAGTAAGCCTTCACTGACGTTTCGGCAATTAAACAGATAGACTTTATAATTTGGAATGCTTCGATGACAGTTCGAGATAGCAATATTTGTACAGCCTTAATTTTACAAAGCAGACATATGTGAAGCTACTTTCAATGAACACATAAAGGTCTAGATTTATTATAACAAAAAGAAATGTTGCCGGGAAATATAACTAAAAACTCTGAGTTTTGGAAATTTGAAGAGAAATATAATGAAAAAAATTGCACTAAGCATTTTTACAATTATTAAAACTGAATGTGTCTCAATCAATATATAAAAACCTATGCTCACTTGTCTTCCTTTTTACAATTTATAACAATTATATATCATGTACTTCCCGAAATAAAGATATTTACTTTAAGAAGACAGAGCGTGACTTTGCAAAATGATGTAACACCCATCCATTGAACAAGTTCTACTTTCGACTTACAGAAAAATATCATTGTTTGTTTATGGGAGAAAAAGATGATAGTATCACGTGAATCCTCAATGATTCATCTTTATCATGTATTCATTTTATCACTCATATGTTGTAATTTACGTAATTGACTTTTGGCTAGCCAGATATGAGAAATCTCCTACAATGCGTTGCTTGAATGAATTTCATACATTCTAGAGATTGCTGTACACCAAATTTCTAAAATAGCTAAAAATTTGTAAAAATAGAAAAAATCTGGAGGAAAAAACAGCTAAACATTTGTAAAAATGGAAAAATCTGAAGGAAAAAATAGCTAAAAATTTGTAAAAATTACAAAATTCCGAAGAAAAACTTACTAAAACTTTGTAAATAGTTGTAAAACAGAATAAAATCTATGTTTACTTTGTGAAAGAGATTGCCGTAAGAAGTCTCTAGTACCAACTTGTCTGCCACAAAGTACGCGTTCTGATTGGGTCGGATTTGGAGGTTGCCGATTTTTCGATTGGCACACGTCAAAAAAATTGCCAAATCAGATGTCTCACTTGTTCTAGGATTTTGCTCTCAATTTAAACTGTAGACATGAAATTGTAAATGTCTCTTAGCATTGCAGTAAATATATTTTTTTTTTTTAAATAAAAACATTGCAACATGAACTCTGTGAGATAAGATAGTAAATTAAGCATAGATCGAATACTTTGTGCGAATTTTAATGCATAAACCAAAACCAATTACAAAGTTATAATGCACAAATATGAAAAATGGCACAACAAAATGCATACGGCCATTTCAAGGATGCATCAATCCCCTTCCTCAGTGCAAGAAAAAAAAAAAAGATAAAAATGGTTTCAAAGAACCCCTTGGTTATAGTCCCAAGTACTGGCTTGAATGAAAATGCTAAAGCAAAAGTTTATATATACCAAAGAAGTGACATAGTTGACCGGAAATAACTGAAAAAAGGAGTCACTGCGCAGGATCCCTCCACACGTGTGAGAGAAAAGGGGTGCTGGTCATATGATTCACCAAGGATGAACCATGTTTGTGAATAAGGTAAGCTTCGTAGAAGTTGAGAAGATATATAACTGAATGACATTTTTGGATAATTTTAGCTTCTGAATAATTAAACCTGTGGTTGGAATCCCAACAATGTTTAGCTATTGTAGATTTCTCATACTTCTGCAGGGCTCGCATTCCCCCTAAAATTCCTAAATTTCCTAACTATTATTTTATCCCCTAAAATTCCTAAAATTCTCCTAAAATTTTCTTCTGGTTCCTAAAAATTCGAGATCGGCAAAATTTCACCGAAAAAATATCACGAATTTCGACAAATGGTCACCGAAAAAGACGCGTATTTCGTCAAAAAATCACTAAAATAACGCAAATTTTGTCAAAAAATCGCGAAAAAACTGCATATTTCGTTAAAAGATCACGAAAAAAATGCATATTTCGTTAAAAGATCGCGAAAAAACCGCAAATTTCGTCAAAAGACTGCGAAAAAACCGCAAATTTTGTCAAAAGATCGCAAAAAACGGCAAATTACGTCGAAAAAACGGCAAATTTCGTCAAAAGATCGCGAAAAAACGGCAAATTTCGTGAAATGATCGTGAAAAAATGCATATTTCGTGAAATTATCGCGAAAAAACGGCAAATTTTGTTAAAGTATTGCGAAAAAACGGCAAATTTCGTCAAAGTATCGTGAAAAAATGGCAAATTTCGTCAGAGGATCACGAAATAACTGCATATTTTGTCAGAGGATCACGAAATAACTTCATATTTTGTCAAAGGATCACGAAAAAACTGCAAATTTCGTCAAAAGATTCACGAAAAAACGGCAAATTTCGTCAAAAGATCGCGAAAAACGGCAAATTTCGTCGAAGGATCGCGAAAAAACCACATATTTCGTCGAAGGATCGCGAAAATACGACAAATTTAGTCAAAGAATCGCGAAAAAACTGCAAATTTCGTCAAATGATCGCAAAAAAATCTCATATTTTGTCAAAGGATCGGGAAAAAACACATAGTTTGTACCAGGAGTGGATCCCCCCCCCCCCCTTGTTGTAACCTTTCACAAAATTTCTTGTGAATTTCAGAAATTTTTTTTTACTCAGAATCACCCCTTTAGCAAGGGCGGAATTCATTGAAATGATGGGAATATTCTTTGGCAGTGTACCACATGTACCTGACTAGCACAAAAGTACTGTTATTACATACTTGTAATGTTAAAAATATCGCAAATGCCCCTAAAATTTGGGAAAAAATTCCTAAAATTCCTCCCTAAAATTTTGAAAAATCCTAGTGCTAGCCCTGCTTCTGCTTTTTAACATAATTTTGGTGTTCTTTCAGCCTAATTCTAAGAGCACGCTTCGTCTGCCCAATGTAAGAGAGGCCGCATTCACAAAAAATTCTGTAAATGCCCCAGGTATTATGTTCATCAATTGGATCTTTAAGGTTGGAAAAATAAACTTTATTGGTTGGAGAGAAAACAACTTTGAAACTAAACCTATTTAGAATACGAGAAATTTGTGCACTGATTTTATGAAAATAAGGTAAGACAATAACATTTTTAAATTCTTTATTAGCTGGAACAGAATCAGTGTTTGTCGGAGGTTTAGATAAAATACGGTTAATTATATTCAAGTTAAATCCGAGATCGATGGCGACTGTTTTAATGTAGTTAATTTCATTATTAAACAACTCGGAATTTGAACAAATTTTATGTGCACGGAAAATAAGTGTATTGAAGGCTGCTAATTTTTGATGTGGGGGATGATTGGATCTATAATGAGGGGGTAAACTTACTGCAAAAGGTTTACGGTGAACTGTTCTAAAAAATTCACAATCATTACGAATTACTAGGACATCTAGAAAAGCTAGATGTTGTTGAGCTTCAACTTCGAAAGTAAACTGGATACATGAATCAATTGAATTAAATGTATCAAGTACAGCAGGGCCGAAACTAAGGGGGGGCAGAGGGGGCACGTGCCCCGGGCGCCAGCAGAACTGAAGGTGGAGGGGGCGCCAAATGCAGGTTTTGTTTGATATAGAAATGTATATATATATGAAATTTGTATAAAAAGTCTCGCAGCCGGAAAATCCAAAAGAAAAATGAACCAAATGCATTAAAATAGACAAATAGATAAAAAGATTCGTCTACAATACAAGATAGCAAATGAATAAAAAACGAACTGTTCTCTTAGGCTATTTTCTTTCTCCCATTCCAAATGTATCATGTCTATGCCATCTATCATTTAAATCTCTTCCTGTGGTTTAGGAGAATCACTAACATTTTTCAAGGTCAGTCTCTACTCGTGTCTGTATATGACACTGTTCAACGTCGTCTGGATACGGTACTGCACTGTCCAGCATGGATAATTGACAAATGATTCCCTCACTCTGACTTTTCTATTAGATAAAAATATTCCATGAAGGCTGTTCTATTTTTTCCCTTTTCTCCCAGCGTGGAGATTTTTTCTCTTTCCATTTTGTCATGGGCGAGGGGTGACTGCTCTGGACAATAAACACAAATTGGAGGATGAATGCCCAAAGTAAAATTCTCAGTAAAATCTTTTTCTTTTAACTATAGCCTTTGTAGAAGTACAGTAAAAAATCTCGTACAGTGCGCCATGGCTAGTAAAGCCAGAGCCGCCCCTGGCTTTATCTTCCAAAAAGTTTTTTACTCATCTTTTTGCGAAAGTTTTCTAAACGTTTTGCCGCCCTTGACGGCAACTGGAATATGCCGGCCTGTTAATTTTGCTGAAATTACTTTTTTATACAGATCCAATCTAGTATTATTAGAGGGGGCGAGGTTGGGCGACTGCCTTGGATACTAAAAACAAATAATATTTGAAAGAATAATTTGAAAAATACGCAAAATTACTTGTGAAAACACATGAAAAATACGCAAAATACTCTTTGTTAAAACTTTTTTTGAAAAAAAAAAAATGTCATTTATAGGGGTGCAGGGAGAAAACCATACCCAAGTTGCTATGACTAATAAAATTAGATTATAATCAGTAACAAAGTCAAATGCATTCTAAATATCAGCTTTATGTAAACAGCATACCAAGTATGGGGCACCCCTAAATCAGGGGCCCCAGTGTCATGATCCAGATTTAAATTTATCAGATCTGATTTAATTAGACTCTGAATCTGTGTAATTAAATCGTCATAAAAGTCTCTAACAGTAACAGGGTTCCTTTCAGCTCAGATCGAAGTTTGAGTCTCACCCCAACCCTCCACAACCGTTCACAGTTCTGATAATTGCTAATAGAAAAGAAGACAAGGCAAAATATTTAAACATAACTAAAACATTTCTGGGAATAGCAAATGGTATAAAAAATATTCTATTTAAATTACATGAAAATTATGTAGTAATACTAATTAAAAAAAAGTGCTAAGAAAATCCTTTGATCAAAAAGTAATTTTTCTCGTTGAACTCAAAAGAGGATTTTGGGGGCCCTTTGGATGCGGGGCCCCTCGCGATTGAGACCATCGTGACCCCTTAAATTCCGCTACTGCGAATATCAATAATTATACTTCCTAAGATGAAAACTTGTATAAAGCGGAATATTTTTCTGTTCCTTTCGATTCCATTTTCAAGGTTTTAATGAATCAGTATTTGACAAAGCTGATTACTTAGTTCAGTATTACAGATTATCTGATTATATACTTTAAATTTTAGAAACTTAGAAAAAATTAGCTTTGGAAATTTTCTTTTCGGAGGGGGGGGGGGCGCCAAAATCCATGTTTGCCCCGGGCGCCAAAAAGGCTAGTTTCGGCACTGAAGTACAGCATTAATATTGTATTTAGATAAATCAAGTAAAGCAAAGGAATCATCTACGTAATGTGTATAAAATGGGAATTGTATTAAATTAAATAATTTAACTTAATATTAAAAAAGCTAATATTGAAAAAGAATTGTACAGACTACATATTTCTGCAGTTGATTCGTATCAAGATTTTTCATCTTTTGACACAATTTCCTGGAACAGAGCATGCTCGTCTGCTCATTACCATAAAATAAGTTTGGAAAGGAAATTTGCAAAAATATCTACTCCCAAAATCCCTGAAAATTTACGTATAGTAAATAATCAAACCGTGGTTAATTTATCTGACATTGAGTTGAGTGAAAATTATATTTAATGCTTTAAAACTTAACAACAATTTTGCAGTTGGTAAAAATCCTGAAATTCCAAAATTAATTGCCCCAATTGAAAGAGCTTTTAAGTTTAGTGCTTTGTCTCCTATGCAAAAAGATTCCATTAGACATCTTACTAAAAATAATGTTGACTTTAATGCAAAGCTTGATCGGACTAATTTAAATAATTCAGAGAAAAATTGCCTCAAAACTCTTAAATCTAATACAGATATTGTTATAACTAAAGCATACAAAGTAGGTCAAATTGTAGTGCTAAATAAAACTAATTCAGGGCTTGAAATTAAATTCTTCCAAGGAGAGAGAGGGGAGTCTCCCTACCAACATTTTTAAATGGAGGGGAGTTGTAATGTTTGGAAGGGAGAAAAAAAAAAATCTTTAAACCCCACTATTATTTTATGTGCTATTTAAAGAATTACATTAATTCAGACATGACAAAATACCATTGAAAAAATTATGTCAACTGAGAATGATTATGTAAAATGTTTATTTTTATTATAAAGAAGGGAAGAAAGTTAAATTTTATATATGCAGTGTATTTTTCAAGTTCCATTAAATGTGTTAGGGACCTTTAACAATTAGGTTGTTAAATAAATTTCTGAATTTAGATTTTATTTGTTTTAGGGGTGCTGAAGCCTCTTTCACAAGGTACACTTTTACTCTTTCACAAGGGTTAAAAAGGTTTACTCCTTTACCTCAAGGAGTAAAAGTAATAAGATCTTTGGAGCTCTTCTAATCTCATTTTTGTTTAGTGCTGACTGTAGGCCAATTTAACAGGGTGCAGTGACCGGTGGCTCTTACTGCCCTTTTTTTGTTCTTTTCCCTCTTTTCAGTCCCAGGAAAAAAAATCTTTAAATACGTCTATTTGTCGTTGGAAAAAATTGTGAATTTAGTCAATTGGTTGAGGGAATAAAATAATGAAATTCGTCTTACGCATGAACAGAAATAGAGAAAGATTTCTAACGAAATAATGTTAATATCGATTTGCGACATTGGGACTTCATGGCAGCCAGTGTACAACTGTGCTAAGGAAATGCCACCTACAAACAAGAATATGCATAAATACCATAGAATAAATCTATTATACCTACCAGACGATGGTTGTCAAGCAGACGATTTCAAGAGGTAGATGAACTAATACAACTGTTTTACACAGACATTGTATTTGAAACATTTTTCAAGAAATGATTTTCTTCGTTGAAAGGTTATTTTATTAGAAGTCCTTATCTATGTCTACATTCATAGAAAAAAAATCGCTAAATTCGTCGATCAGTCACAGGAAAAAATGGCGAGGTTTGCTAATCGGTCGCAAGAAAATAACACGAAATTAGTCAGTCAGTTGCGGAAAAAAATCTTGAAAGTTTTCAGTGATGCGCAAAAAAAAAATAGTGAATTTCGCCAATCTGTCACCAAAAGAAACCGAATAATTCACCAATCGGTTACATAAAAATTCATAAAGTTCGTTAGTCAGTCAAGGAAAAAAACGTGAAGTTCGTTGATTGCTCATCAGAAAATATTGCGAAATTCGTCAATCAGTCGCGGGAAAATATTGTGAAATTCATCAGTCGGTCGTGGGGAAAAATCGTGAAATTCATTAGTCGAACACAGAGAAGAAAATCTAAATTTGTCAGTCAGACACAGGTAAAAAAAAATCACAAACTTTGTCAATCTGTCGAAAGGAAAAAAGGAGAAATTACATGAATTTTGTCGATCGATCGCGAAAAAAAACTCGATTTTTGTCGATGGATCGCAAAAAAAAACTCAAATTTCGCCGATCGATCTCGGAAAAAATGCAAAATTCATCGATCCCTCGTCAAAAAATTGCAAAGTTCGTCGATCTGTCCCCAAAAAAAATGCAAAGTTCGTCGATTAGTCGCTTAAAAACACAAAGTTCGTCAACTAGTCGCTTAAAAAACGAAAAGTTAGTCGATCAGTTGCTTAAAAAACGCAACATTCGTCAATCAGTCGCTTAAAAAATGCAAAGTTCGTCGATCTGTCGCGGAAAAAACCGCAAAGTTCGTCGATCTATCGCAGAAAAAACACAAAGTTCGTTGATCTGTCGCTGATTTCTCCAGAAAATGGTGACATTTTTTGAGCGGGAGGCTCCCGCCCACGATCTTTTTTTGGGTGGGATTTCAAAATTTTCGGCGCAAATTCCGCAATCCTGCCCTGAAATTAAAGCCCAAGCATTATAGATCCAATCATCCCCCACATCAAAAATTAGCAGCTTTCAATACACTTATTTTCCGTGCACGTAAAATTTGTTCAAATTCTGAGTTGTTTAATAATGAAATTAACTATATTAAAGCAGTCACCATCCATCTTGGATTTAACTTGAATATAATTAACCGTATTTTATCTAAACCTCCGACAAACACTGATTCTGTTCCAGCTAATAAAGAATTTTAAAATGTTATTGTCTTACCTTATTTTCATAAAATCAGTGCACAAATTTCTCGTATTCTAAATAGGTTTAGTTTCAAAGTTGTTTTCTCTCCAACCAATAAAGTTTATTTTTCCAACCTTAAAGATCCAATAGATGAACATAATACCTGGGGCATTTACAGAATTTTTTGTGAATGCAGCCTCTCTTACATTGGGCAGATGAAGCATGCTCTTAGAATTAGGCTGAAAGAACACCAAAATTATGTTAAAAAGCAGGAGTATGAGAAATCTACAATAGCTAAACATTATTGGGATTCCAACCACAGGTTTAATTATTCAGAAGCTAAAATTATCCAAAAATGTAATTCAGTTATAGATCTCGACTTCTACGAAGCTTACCTTATTCACAAATATGGTTCATCCTTGATGAATGATATGACCAGCACCCCTTTTCTCTCGCACGTGTGGAGGGATCCTGCACAGTGACTCCTTTTTTCAGTTATTTCCAGTCAACTACGTCAATTCTTTGGTATATATAATAAACTGTTGCTTTAGCATTTTCATTCAAGCCAGTACTCGGGGCTATAACCGAGGGGTTCTTTGAAACCATTTTTATCTTTTTTTTTTTTTTCTTGCACTGAGGATGGGGATTGATGCATCCTTGAAACCGCCGTATGCGTTTTGTTGTGCCATTTTTCATATTTGTGCGTTACAACGTTGTAATTGGTTTTGGTTTATGCATTAATATAGTAAATTTTTGTTTGTTTTTGTACTCGTCACTCGTGTATTATCTGGAAACAAGCAAATTACGATTTTTGTGTGGATACGATTAAATAATAACAATGAATCACGTTCCATAAATAGCGAATCACAATGTTTGGCACAGTTTGCAATAACAATCCTTTGCACGGTCAGGGTTGAAATAAATAGAGTGTAGTGTCATCGTACATTTTGGAATGGTGTTGGTAAAATGCATATTTTCCTAATTACTGTTTACAGATATGGCAATTCAGGAATTCCTGAGTATCTAACGATATCACTGGTTTACATGCCTTATAGAAGCACATTATTTTTACAGTTTTTATCCTGTCACACAGTGGCGCAGCCAAGGGGAGGGGGAGGGGGTTTGCTGCTTATATGAACTACAGGTTTATCAAATAAAGCCGCTTTTAGGAACCAAGTAAACAAAAAATCAGTATTAGTATTTTTACTTTAGTCTGAATATACCGCTTTATAGAATCAAATTATATTCAACAAAGATGATTCATTAAAACAGTGGTTGCTGTACTTAAAAATGGAGAAACACATAATAGCTAGCTACCTGTTAAAACTGATCATTTATTTCGTCAAATAGCAGTGTTTGCATCCTGTCACACAGCTGTATAGTGGCGAGCCTTTTAACAGATTTTTTTTTCAGATGTAAACAGTTCCGAACTGTTTACTTGTTAAAGCTGAGAGAAATTTGATCTAAGTACAATAAAACTTGTCAAAACAGAACCTGACTATAACGGAATCCTGTCTTAAATTGAAATAATTTATGGTCCCGATGAAAAGAAAACATACAATTAAATGTGTTAAGACGGAAACTTTTTAAAAACAGACTTTGTTACCTGTCCCTATCGATTCAGTTTCCACAGCCCCAAAACAGAATATTTTGCAATGTTCTGCGGAAATAAAAAAGTAAAACACGGGAAGATTTTCTTGTATATGTAGGAGTGCAATTTCATCTTGTATAGAAATGCTAAAGACATTTTGTAAAATGCTAACACACACACAAACCAAAGAAATGATGAATTTCGCGATTTTACTTGGATGAAATGATGAATTTCGTGGGTTTTTTCTCGTAATCGATTGACGATTTTTGCAATATTTTTGAGATTTTTCTCTCGGGTAACTTTCTCCCCATGATCGACTGACAAATTGCATGAGCTTTTCCCGCGACCAATTGATGAATTTCGCAATCTTTTTCAATGAATGATTGAAGAAGTTTTTCCGGTGATTGATAGATGAATTTAGCACTTTTTCCAATGAATGAATGGTGAATTTTGTTGAAAATGAGAAATTGATATGTTCTGCAGAGAAATTCATTGTACTGCGACGTACATCGCACTGTCAACGAAATTAGCCACTTTCTGTGATCTTTAAATGAATTTTGCGTTTTTCCCGTGATCCTTCAACGAAGGTTGCCGTTTTTTCGCGTAATTTACGTGCTATAGCGTGTCCGCGGCATCGCTGTATGTTTTGAGCCTGCAGGTGCCCTAAAAAGTCTGCGACGTCCGTCGCAGCATCGCATACATTCTGCCACGGGGTTCTACAGTCTTAAATAAATTATAAACTGGTATTATAGCTTAGTATAGTTCAAATTTTCTTTCATTAGACTAAGACCAGTGGGGTCCTGGCTTACTTTTTTTTTTTATAGATTTTGAACTGGAACTGGTTCTTACTTTTTTCTGTAGTCTCAGACCTGTCGAAACTGGACTTCATTCTTTTCAGGCCTAAGCTAAGTCAAAGAAAATTTCTGTGATCTTGCGTCATGATGGCAGTTCTCTTGTAAAACTAATAGTGAAACTGCATATTTGTTTAAAAAATCCTTAGAAAAGGAATTTGGTTTAATAAATAACAGAAAAATATTTAAACCGCAGATGTCCAGCAAGTGTCCTTTTTTTACATAGAGCTTTAAAATTGTGATTTTAATTTATGAACCAACTTTTTCTTTCATTCCAAACTACATTCAGTGCGTGTTCATGTATGTCACTGTCTCTAAATGGTCATTAATTTTGTTACTCTGATTCTGTACTTCATAGATTGCGGACATATAATTTGCTGCACCTTAAAATGTTTACATAAATATGTATGCAATATTCTGTTAAAAGAACTTAAATTGTAGGATGATATTGAATAAGAAATATTGGCATACTTTGCAGAAATTGGGTCGGAAGGGAACAATAAATGAAAAAATAAACATCACGAATTGAAACTGGGTTGAATATTTAGTTTTTGTTACGTGCCACGTACGGCCAATAAAGGTTTCATAGGGATCCTGGCTAATCTTTTAGCTTTTATAACGGACTGGGCCAAGTCAGGTCCGGCCTTAGAAATTTCGGTCCAAGAAGACCTCCCCTGCCAACCAGAAACATTTACTGTTTCTTCTGGGGAGAAAAAAAGCAACACAGTGTACTCAAAATATTAAAAGCACAACACAAAAATGACATTGTGCAGTCATAAAATGTTACCATTTGTGTCAGTCATAGAATCACAATGTGCACATAGAAATGTGCAGTCATAGAATCACAATGTGCACATAGAAATGTGCAGTCATAGAATCACAATGTGCACATAGAAATGTGCAGTCATAGAATCACAATGTGCACACAGAAATGTGCAGTCATAGAATCACAAATATTTGTGACATACAGGCTGTTTCAAAGAAAAAAAAAAAGACAGGACAAACTGCAAGAGATGGTAGAGTAAACTACAACAAACAATTTTTGGCCAGGAAACCAGGGTCGTAATTAATTTAATCAAACAAAAATATAAGATAACTACTTCAAATTGAACCCTAATAATTTATGCAGACATTTAATGGAATTTTCAACAGACTTACCTTACTCACGAGTCACGATATCACAAAAAATGCTAGAAATGCACAGTAATTCGATCAGTGACATCGTAGAAAATTTCAACTTCATTCCAAAATGTGGAATGTCTAGTTCAGTGCTGTTTGGACACGGATAATGATAACTTTCACCAGCTTTTATGATATAATTTCATTTTACATAAAGGTTATTGACAATTTTGTTGAAATAGCTTCATTATTGTTAAGGCTGTGCTGAAATCCAAACTGGATACTTTATGACTTTTTTTAATTAACTTTTGTTCAAAAATACATGAAATTGGCAGGCGTTTTTATTCAGAAATTTTATAATCGAAAGACGTTCCCATTTTAAGGCAAAGTCAGAAGATCTTTTAGAAAATACTTTTCAAAGTGGACGTTTTAAACTAAATTTTTAACGCAATAGCATGAGAAGGGAGAAAAACATGTTGCCACATGACACGAATCTCTTATAACTCAATAAGTAACTTGTTTATCAAAAAATGGAAAACTCCAATCGATTCCAAATTGCTTCAATAGTCAGGCCTGTCAATTGTATGCCTTTGCTTTTAAAAATGAGTCAGAAAATGTCTCAGAATGTTTCGCGTTGTTGAGTAGATCAGTTGAGAACCACCTTAAATTTATGAACAAAAATTCGTGTTCACTTGTAGTGAAACACCATGTATTTTTGATTGAACAAATGAGAAGCAAATGCAGTCCCGGTTTCCTACACAAAAATTGTTTCCTGTAGTGTATTCTTTCACCCCTTAAAGCTTGTCTCATCTTTGTTGAAACAATTCATATAAATGTAACATCAGCTTTGTGGTATTTCATTGATGCATTTTACGTTTTGTAACTCTAAGATAGTAAATGCCGTTTAAATGAATCATGTTTAGCAAAGTGTCTGATTCTAATAAACGGAAAAAAGTGGTAGTATGATTTAATTTATTAAAAGTCTGATTTAATTAATCAGTGATTCTAATAAGAGGCGAGTAATGGACTAGCTATCAATAACTCAACCCCCCCCCCCCCCCCTAGAGCCGAATTTTGGCTGCGCCACAACCGTTATTATCCTGGATTATTCCTCAATACTGAGCAAAAGATATCACAGTCAGCACGAAATTACATTTTTGAAATTAATTACCTCCATAAATTTTCAACCGGCAAGACAAGCGAGTATTTTTACGATTCTGCTTCACGTATGGTTAAGAAATGCATATTTAGGAACATGTACATTTCTTTTTTATACTAAAAAATGTATAGTTTTTATTTATTATTTTTTTTTTGGTTTACAATATATACTGTGATATACATTCTGTATGGATTTTTTTTCTTTTTTAAGAACTCAAATTATTTTTCAGATAATAGTTGTAACTTACATTATCTATTGTCTGGTAACTCTTTGGATTCACAAAGAGAAGCACAATTAAAAACAATGATAAACCAAAGCCAACAAAAGCAAATAATACAATTATCAATGAAAACATTTATGTAGTTATAAAAAAATATAATGTAAACATTATAAGATCAACTTCAGACCTTAACAATCGCTAGTGTTGCACTGGAGAGACAGCCAGATGGACAAAAGTTTCCCCCACTGGCAAAATACAAGTGTAACGTTCAATCGCTTCGCGAAGAAACGTTCCAGCTAATGTTAAGTCTATGGGAAGGTTATCGCGCGATTTCTCGCTCACATTTTAATATTTTTAAATGATTTTTTTGCATAGAATAGCTGAGGTCGATCTCTAACGTTGTTAGTTTTTACTTTTTCGATTTTGGTTCCAGTTTTTTTTATATAAGGGTAATTTCACTTTCAGAACCGGTTCCAAAATTGAAAATGTCCGCTCATAAAAAAAAAACCGTAACCAAAATCGAAAAAGTAAAAAATTAACAACGTTAGAGATCGACCTCAGCCTAGACCAACATATGACCATAAAAAGACCTGACCATTCGCCGATTTTCTGCGTGCTAGTTTCGGAATGCGGCGTTTGGCGTCTCGTGGTCAGCACTAGAACAACAAACTGATGTGATTTTTTTTCATTCTGGTTGCTATATCCTTACAAATATGAGGTGTTGTGTCTCTTTCTGAAGTATTGACAGTCGGGCAGACCATTTTGACCCTCATGATAATAAAATTTCGATGCATTATTTTCCAAAAGAGGAAAAAATTAAAAACTTTTATTGCGATGACGTTTTAAATTAATCGAGTATTTAAATTAATCGAATATCTTAATCGAGCTCTTACATCGCATACACAATATGAAAATTTTATTAATAAATAAACACTTTTTTGCGATGAGACTTTAATTCTCGACTTTAAATATGTTCTTTTCTCCAGTTTCATCCATCTGAATAGAAATATATGCTAAAAATATTAATAAACAGAAAACATTACTAACGTATTTAAAGGAAAAAACTCGGAATGTTGTTCTATTATTCTGCTAGCAGACGACGAAGAAACGGGCACGTTTTTATGAATGGAAAGTCGGCGAATGGTCAGGTTTTTAGGATCGTATGTTGGTCTATCCTCAGCTATCCTATGCAAAAAAATCATTTAAAAATATTAAAATGCGAGCGAAAAATCGCGCGATAACCTTCCCATAGACTTAACGTTAGCTGGAGCGTTTCTTTGCGTGACTAGCGTAGGCTCTTAAGAAGAAGAAGTTCGAGGAAAGTGGGTCACTGACCATTCGCGCTGGGAGAGGACGTAAAGAAGTATCAGAAGATGTAATAACTGTGATGTGGCAACTGCAATTGTCGAAGGATCGCAGGGAACCATCGCTGGTACTAGCAGCGACCGGGGTGTAGCTCGACAATTGGACATGAATTATTCCACGGTATGGAGAGTTTTGCAGCGCGTTATTGGATTTTATCCCTACAAAATCAGCCTCTTGCACGAACTGAAACCAGTGATTATGATAAGCGAGTGACATTCGCTCTATCGTTTCTTGCGAGGGTAGAAATTGATTATGCTTTCCATGGCACATTCTGTGGGGAGATGAGTGCCATTTTTATCTCAATGGGTCCGTAAACACACAAAATAGCCGAATTTGGGCTTCTGAGCATCCCCACACCGTGCATGAAATCCCATTAAATTCCCCAAAAGTCACTGTTTGGTGTGGTTTCACATCCGAATTCGTAATTGGGCCATTCTTTTTTGAGACCATCACTCCGACAGGACCCGAAACGTGCACCATAAAATGCAGAAAGGTACCACGAAATGCTGCAAACGTTTGTTATTCCAAAATTTCAGCAAAGAAACCGTCTCCAACAGACAATCTTTATGCAGGATGGTGCTCCGCCACACATTGGTAATAAGGTAAAGCAGCTGTTGCACCAAACCTTCACTGATGATAGAGTCATAAGTCGGAGTTTTCCAGTTGCATGGCCGCCTCGTTCCCCTGACCTCACGCCATGCAATTTTTGGCTCTGGGGTTATTTGAAATCTCAAGTTTATGTTGGTGGAGTATCAAATTTGTCTATTCTAAAGGACAACATAACAAAGACAGTGCGGAATATTCCTCGTGATATGTTACGTACGGCTGTGGAGAACGTTGTGCACAGAATGCACGGTGTTATTTCTGAGAACGGTGCTCACATTGAAGGTGGTCTAATTCCTCACCGGGGAAGTTAATGTAATAAATAAACATTAATAATTTAACTGTACGATTGTATGTGTTAGTATTTTTCTTTTCCCACATTTTATACATTGCAAAGCGCCGCAAAATGCCCTAGCGACGATTTTTGGAACTAATTTTTTTTTCAAGGAATCCTTTTTCCCATGTCTTGATTAGTCTAAATACCAAGTTTGGTGCCATTTCGGCTATTAGATCGCGCTACAAGGCACTTTAAAAAAGATCACCTTGTATATGGAGGTGTTGCTCCGGCCCGTACTTCTAGAGGCTCTCTATTCCAAATACGTCACTGAAATCGTGAAGTTTTCAATATCAACATGGATATTAAGACTGGGATAAAGCATTGCGGTGCCTCGCTAATACCCTGTTCGCATCGGATATTTAAGATATCTCAGATCGCTATTTTTGAGGTGGTACCCTCAGAGCCGAAACCAGGGGGGGGGGGGCATGTGCCTCCGGCGCCAAATGAAGATTTCGTTTGTCGTTTAATACAAAAATGTATATATGTGTGAAATTTGGATAAAAATGTCTCGTAGCCGGAAAATTAAAAAAAACTGAACCAAATGCATTAAAATTGACAAATAGATAAAAAGATTCACCTGAAGTACTAGATAGCAAATGAATAAAAAGAAGGAACTGTTCTTTTGGGCTATTTTTATCCTATTCCAAATGCACCATGTCCAAAGAAGATGTCTGTGTCTTCTATCCATCGGGGAAATCACTTCCCGTGTAGTAAGAATCACTAACATTTTCCAAGGTCAGGCTCATGTCTCTGTGTCACTGTCCAGTGTCCAACAAGGATAATTGCCAAGCGATTCCCTGCGAAAAAATTTCAAGAAGAGTGTTCTATTTATTTTTTCTTTCTCGCTGAGCAGCGTAGAGCTTTCTTTTTTCCCGACTTGCTATGGGCAAGGTCAGGCCGTCGAGTGACTGCCGGGACAATAAAAACAAAGGAGGATGCATAAAGTAAAATCATTTTCTAAAAGGAGTATAGCATTTGTTAGACGTACACTAAACAATATCGGTCAGGGCGCCATGGCTAGTAAAGCCTTTATCATCCAAAATTATTTTTGTCATTTTTTTACCATTTCTATGCGTTTTGCCACCCTAGACGACAACTGGAAAGTTCCGCCCCATTACTTTTGCTGCAATTTATTATTATTATTATTATTATTATTATTATTATTATTATTTTGCATTCAGATGCAGCCTTGGAGTTTATAGGGCATGAGATCAGGTTACAGCTCGGGATACTAAAAACAAAAGTGTGAAAATATACGCAAAATAAAATACTTTTTAAAATCTTTTTTTTCTTTTGTAGGAGTGCACAAAAAAAGTCCTTCCACCCTGTACCGGGAGGAAAAGGTAGCTTTCCTATATCTTCGTTTTAAAATTTTTGCTAATGTTACTCGAAACAGCAAGCTAAAATGCAAAGAACCCAATTACAGAACATTCGTTAATAATGAATTTGAATAAGAAATTAGCCAAATTAGTCAACTATAGCCAAGTTGGCTTCATTTATGAAGACTTATTTCGGTCGCCAAATTTGGCGATATTTCGCCAAATCTCGCCAAGTTTGGCGAGAATTTGGCTCTAACGGATATGAATATATTGTTTTATTCGTATGATTGGGAAAATGATTACAACAATGAAAGATAATAATTTGCGAGAACTGCTGTATCTCAGCCGTTTTTTAAGATAGAGGTAAAACAAAAAATATTCCGGAATACTTGTATCAAGGCCTAACACTTAAGCAAAAAATAAATTTGAATTTTTAACTTTTTTGTATATTTATTTTAGTTTAAATTTTAAAATGGCCGCCATCTTGAAACAAAATGGCGGACCAAGCTGGCCAACGAACTCGGTCGAGACATTGGTGAGCTTAATACACACAATTAGTTTCATCGAAATTGATTTATAAATACGAGTGCTATGACATAGATCAGATATATATATGGATATATCTATATACTATATAAATCAACATTTGAACGGAGGGTGGTTTTGGGGTCTGGGGGTCATGATCGGTGAAAATATTCCGGAATTGCTCTCCTCCGATCGGCTGCAATAGGTAGCTTTATACTTTTTTGTATTGAAAGCTACCTAACATCCTGCATAGAGTGCCATGGCTAGTAAACCGCCCCTGCCTTTATCCTCCCAAATTACTATTTTTTTTTATCATTTTGCCATTTCTAGCAGGTGACAACTTAAAAATGCCGCCCATGTCTTTTACTAATATTACTTTTTTACATACAGATCCGTTCTAAAACGGCGCGAATTCGGGCAACTGCCAATCACACTAAAAAATAAGAAGTGAAATAAATGCGAAATAAATTATAAAATCCTTTCTTTTGTTTGTTTGTTAAGAATATACCATTTGTAGAGATGCACAAAAGAAGCTCGCACAGGGCGCCATGGCTAGTTAAGCCACCCCTGCCTTTCTCTCCCAAAATTATTTTTGTTTATACTTTTTGCCATTTCCATGTGTTTTTCCTCCCTAGGCGACAACTAAAAAATGCCGCAACATTCCTTTTGCTACAATTATTTTTTTGCAACAAGATCCTGGTTTATAGGGGGAGAGGTCGGACGACTGCTCGAGATACTAAAAACAAAGGAGTTAAAATATACGCAAAATAAAATACTGAGTAAAACCTTTTTATTGTTTTAATTTTTTTCGGATATATCATTTGTAGGGGGTTCAGAAAAAAATCTCGCTCAGCGCGACATGGTCAATAAAGCCGCCCCTGCATTTAATCTGCCAAATTACTTTTTCGTCCTTTTCCCATTTATAGGTAGGTGACAACTGAAAAATGCCACTCATGCTTTTTACATTGAGATCTGTCCTTAATGGGTGCGAGGCCGTGATGTATTATTTGTAGGAGTTCAGAAAAAAATCTCACCCATGGCACCATGGCTAGTAAATCAGAAAATCTTGGTTTTTGAATTCTTAAGAACCTACACGTCATGTGAAAAAACTCGTAAGCTAATGTTAAACTTATGGGAGCTTTTTTTTCAAATTTCTCGCGTGCATTTTAATATTTTTTTTCTTAGGATAGCTGAGGTTGATCTTTAACCTGGTTAGTGTTTACTCTTTCAAATTTTGTTGCAGGTTTATATATATATGGGGGGGGAGGGGGATTTGTCGTCTTTCCTTCGTATGAATGTGAAAGTATAACTATTATATTAAGATGAAGTAAATGGGTCGGTGTCTAGGTTCAACAATGAATAGTCCAGACGGTTTTCAAAGTTAATTAGGTTGCAGTTTTAATGTCTTGATTAGAATGTAACGTATTTACAATAATAATTTGAACTGGTATAACATTTGCAATTTATCCGACCGTCTGTCGATTTTAAAAATTAGTTAATTGAGCGGTCCACCAACCGGCATAAAATTACAAAGAGAAACAATCTCTCGATCCGTCTGATCGGAAAGAAACCTCTGGCACATCTACTTTCTTCTCACGATAAAAATGCATATCATCAAAAAATTTCTATTTTTCGGGAATCATCGAATTTAGATCCCAACTCACAAGCCTCAATAAAATATGTGCTTTGCTTTGCAGTCCGAAGTTCAGATGAAGAACTATTCCGACTACAGCTTTGGCCGTCCTGACTGTACTATGTCCTCACTGTCATCATCTACCAATTTTGCTAGATATGGAACCAATTGACTAAAATATAAAATTATAAAATACGCACAAAAAATATATGTACAAGCAAAACAATAAAGAATAATAAATATCGAAAGATACAGTATTTCCTAGAATATAAAATATGAAAATAATACAACAAAAAACTTGTTTTAAACGATACTGTTGAAAATTGTTCAAAAGTTTCAGAGTTCAACTTATAATGTTCAATATAAAAAAAAAAACTACACAGTTCAAAATATCAATTTGTCCATCGTTTCATAAGATCAGCAGCACTCGAAGTGATGTTTGGACCATCATGGTAGCCAATTTTTTCACGTTGTATCGGTCCTTTCTTTTCACTGTAGTAATTTCATAGGGACCAAGAAATTTAGGCCTCAATTTCATACCTGTACCGAATTGAGTTTTCTGTATCGCAGCTAAATCACCGAGTTTGTAGGTGTTGGCCGTTTTTTGAAGTGAAAACTTCTTTAGGCGCGTTGGGCATTTTTTGAGATGGGAAAAAACTATTGAATTCGCGACCCTGTTACCGACACCACTGTATATGTTGCCAATTCATACAATGAAGCGAAAGTATCAAAAGGAAATAGTTCACGTGCAGAAAGCGAAATGATTGGTATTATGAATAAAAATAATTCAGAAAATAATTTCAAGATAAATTTAGCACGCGCGGTGAAAACAGATAAAAGTGACTCAACTCGCGAGACGAAATCAAAAGATGAAAATGAAATAACAAAACACGGAAAATATTATAATTTAACAAGCACGAGAAAAATAGACGGAAGTAATATAAAAAAAATGAAAATAATGAAATATTTCACGAAAGTCTTAAGAAACGTGGTTACCGATACGGAAATGAAGTGAAATCATTTTACAGAAAAGAAAATTTGTTGATAGAAATTATAGATACCGCAAACAATACGCGCAGTATGAAGATAGAAAAAAGCATAATGTTCACGAATACAGTAAACAAGACAGGCAGCAAAGAAGTCATTTTTGGAGTGATAGGAGGCGGGAACCCTATTTTGCAGATAAATGTTATTACATAAGATATGAAACTAAATCTCATGGAAGAAATGGTGAATGTATTGAGAGTTGTTTAAATTGTGGATGAAAATTCATAAGTTTCATTGGTATTCATTTCAAAGAATACCAATTAATTAAATTTTATATTTCATTTATTTGTAAATTTACGTTTTAAGCAATAGATTGCAATTTTTGTATGTAAAATAATATGCATTATTTTTCATGTACAATAGCGCATTAAATGAAAATTGATATATAATTTTTGTAGTAGTAGTTTATGATAATGAATTAAAAAAAAAAAAGTATTTCCTGCACAATAAAACGTTTCCTGACGATTCAAAAAATACACACGTAATTGTTCAAGCTTTCACTTCTGTCGGCACTCCCGGAGTGCCATTGTTTTTTTTTATTTATTATGAGTTTTCCTATTTTCTTCCTGTATTTTTTAAATGTTCTCATTTGCAATTTCCCTATTGACATTTTTCTCTCACATAATTGAATTTACATGTTGCTCGTCTAACAATTCTTTTATTTGCAAACCGGTTCTATGTCTCAATTTAACTTCAGTTAGAAGCTCAAATGGTGAAAATGTTGTGCTTCTAGATATAGTGCTGTTTATAATTCGTTGAACTGATGATACATATTTATACCATTTAGTAGGGTCTTCTATGCTAAGTTTTGATAAAATTGGGATAAGAATTTTGTACATACGTTCTATCTGGCCATTTCCTCTTGGAACTCCTGTCGTTATTGGAACATGTAGTATTTTTTGTTCGTTACAATATACATCAAAATCATCCGATGTGAAAGCTGGTCCTTTGTCGGTTATGATTCGAGACGGGTTTCCGAAAATGTTGTGTTGTAACTCTAATTTATCTATAACTTCTACGGCAGCTGTAATTTTAACGGGGTATAACAAGACAAATTTTGTGAAAGCATCTACAACGGTAAAGATTATTTTTTTAATAACTAAAACAGGCAAAGCAAAGCACACCTACAGAAAATTAAAAATTGTTGCTAATCACACCAAAATATATAAGGAATGAAAAATCATGGTGGTAAAGAAAAATATTCACTGATCCGATGAATGCAGTGTCTGTAATCTGCAGTTATTTATCTCTATAATAAAACCGTAAGTCATGTGACTGTCATCAACAGTTCCGGGATGCCCGCTTCACTTTTTCATATGCCAGGCGGCCATTTTTATTCAAAATTATTTTTTCGAATAAAACTGCATAAAAGTTACATTTTTAGAAAGATCGTTCAAAATAAATTAATATTTGAGAGATGACTTACGTTCAATTATGTATATATTCTCTAATAACTTCAGTTGAAATTAGCTTTGCAGTTCAAATTCTCTATCCATGAAAGTAAACAAAAAAAAAAGATTCATTCGTCGTGAAGGTTTAAAATATTAAACCATTAAACCATGGAGATAATCGTTCGTAAAGTTAGTTTTCCGTGAAAGATGTTTTTGAGCGCTGCCTGGTGTCAAAAAAAATAATTCGTACCAGTGACACAATCAAAGTTTACCATAATTATGTGCTATACAACTCAACTTCATTCTTTATCTTTTCTTGGTGTAAGCTGAATGTAAACAAATACAACTCATGTAATGATATTTAATGAATCAAATTTCGAAACAAATTGGCAGTTAATTTGGTATTTATGTATTATATGTGAAAGGAAGAGAAACCACCGAAAATGATTGTTAATCACCAATCATATTTACCATTATTAATGACCAATCGCTTTCAAAACAGTAATTTAATATACATTTACAAAATACATAACATCATTATGTACTTTTGTGTTATTTGGGCGTAAATCTCGCCAATAGAATTTTTAAAATAGCCAATACCAGCTTTTATTTTTCGCGTGTGCAAATTAGAAACGATGCTTTGATTTTGAAATCAAATGTTCTGATGGAACAGCTGTCGTAGACGCACCGGGGCACTATATTAACTATAGAGTTGCAATATAGAGAGAAAAACGGGTTGCTGTAATTAGAATTATAGGCGGTAATGTTGGCGTGGCGTATTTACGTGATTATCAAAACTGGCTTCCAAAAGTTCAATGTTTCACCAAACCATACTCGAAAATTACGTGTTATAATATGCACTCCGATTATGTCACATTATTCAAGACGTTTTAAATGAGAATAATGATAGATTTTCTTCTTGATTCTCCCGTAATCAAGTCTACAGCCAAAGTTAGCGAGAAACAAACAAACAAACAAAAAAATATTGGCAACAATATGGTTCAGTGTAAATGGTGGATATCATTAAAGACTTTCACAAAATAGACTTCATTGCACCAAATCGTATTAACTAAAATACGCCATTTGGCAATGGATCCAATTACGGAAAACTACTTAATATGTTTAAGAATCTCCTCATTAGCAAACATATTTTGAAACTAATAAGCAAACGGATATGAAGCATAAATGCTTAAGTTGGTTAAGCGGTTTTTGTCAAGAAAGATGAAATACATAACAACGAAAAATATGCGAAATGCTACCATGATCGCAAAAGTTTTTGATTTGTCTATTAGAATCTTTCGGTTTGGCGAAGGATTACTCAAAAAAATAAATTATAATTAAAAGTAACGTGTTACAGTGCTTAACATACATTTAAGGGAGACCAAACTGGTCGCCAGTGGCGGCTAGTTTTCAAATAAACTTACTTATAGATCAGTTTCAACTGACGTCACACCCTAGCAATCACCTTAGCAACTAGATTTGTTTTTTGTTTGCCCATCAAAAATGGTGGATTATGATTGGTCAGCTCGTAATAAAGGCTAAAAATCCACGATTATGATTGGTTGATAACTTTTGGTGGGCTGTTGATCACGTGGTTGAAACTGATATATAAGCTCAATATTTATTAAGTATTATTATTTTTAAGTAAATTCGCATGAGATCCTTACTTTCTTGTCGATCTTCTATAAAATGTGGATGTGAATCTAAATATTTTCACAAAGACTATTTCTTTACACTCCTCCCCTTGTTTTTCTAAAACGAAGAAGTATTTCTTCGAACTGGCTAACATCAGTCTACCCAGAGAACCTATTTCTATTAACCCTTTCATATGTATCATAATCATTATATTCTTTATCACTCTGACCCGTTTCTTTAACTTTTTCTGTTATTGTCATCAAGGGCGGGCTAATTTTTAACGCCAGCGAAGTGTGACGTCACTGTAATGGCTGCTGGAGACAAGAAGTTTCGGTTTCCCATTGAACGTTAATGTAAGCAAAAAATAAAGTCGTGTTAACAGTATTAATAAATTTTTTTAAGAAATTTCTGTTACAGTTTTGCTAAATCTTAGGTAAGGCATTCATATGCATTCAACAAACTTCTGATTAAGTGCGTCATTTTTTTTTAATTCATCAAAAAAAAGATAAACCTTCATGGAGAGCATCAATGGCGGATGTTTTGAATATTTGAATGTAATTTTTAAATGTTTTTAAGGTTTTAATTTCTTTTAGTTGATATTTCTATTACTCAGGCATACTCTACGTTAAGTTTCATCTTAGTTGAAATGTGTTTCTGCTGTTTTTTTTTTTTTTTTCTTTTTTTTTTAATTTTTCTAACAGCTAGAGCACTAATGATAATTTTATTAAATGATTCTTCATAGTTACTGGATTATATTTTTTTGCGCGGTCATCGCATAATTACATGCAGGAAGATTGACTATCTTTATAACATTTTATTAAATACGAGGAAAGTAAACAACTGAATATAGACATTTTCGGTAGTCAAGTAAAATAATTAAGAATAAAACAACACAAATAACATGAAAACGACTGAAAAATACATTTAAACTGCAGGAATATCAAGTAAAATATATTAAAATATGACCCTTGCTTTACGATTCAGCAGATAAATTTATGTAAATAATACACCAAATGAAGAAAAAAAAAAAAAAAAAAAAAAAAAAAAACCTATCAGAAACACAATTTAACTCAGATGAAACTTAACATAGAGTACGCCTGAGTAATAGAAATATCAACTAAAAGAAATTAAAACCTTAAAAACATTTTTAAATTACATTCAAAACATCGGCCATTGATGCTCTGCATGAAAGGCTTATCTTTTTTGATGAATTAAAAAAAAAATGACGCACTTAATCAGAAGTTTGTTGAATTCATATGAATGCCTTACCTCAGATTTAGCAAAACTGTAACAGAAATTTCTTAAAAAATTTCTTAATACTGTTAACACGACTTTATTTTTTGCTTACATTAACGTTCAATGGGAAACCGAAACTTCTTGTCTCCAGCAGCCATTACAGTGACGTCATCACTTCGCTGGCGTATTGTAACAGTACAGTAATTAAAGATTGTGAAAATAATGTTGATAAAAGCAGAAGATATTCTGCTTTTTTGCTATGGGCAACGTTCGGGTCGGGTTGACTTCTACCTTTTTGCTGCGGCTAGGGTTCCAAGGGCGCCCACATGGGCGCTAGCCCCTATATATAGCTAGAAGGGGGGTGGGGGCTTGAGACCTCTCTCTCTCTGGATTTCTGTATAGTCAAACTTTTTTCAATATAAATCAGTTGCAAGATATGAATATTTTAACTTTATCTTGTAAAAACGAAGCATAGTAAAACCTTCCTAGACAAGATCAGAAGGCACCAGAATATATTTTTCGTTTAAGACGGGTTTTTGCTTTAACAGGTATAATTGTTGGGAATTCATTTTTCATATCCATGATTTTTTTTTCTTTTACAGCTGGATTCTGTTTTAGACAGGTTCAGTTTTCATTAGTTTTTAATTAGTAATTTCGAACAGTTTTCTTTCTACAAAGAGGTAAAACACCAGATCGGAAAAAAATTCCGTTTTAGATAGATTTATATACAGTTATACCTTAGCAGATATAACTGTGTGGTTTGTTTCCTACGAGACTATAACATTTTTCTGCATATATGGAAGGATTTCGTTATAGACAGGATCCTTGCTCGCCTAGGGCGGTCGAAACGCATAGAAATGGTAAAAAGGGGCAAAAATAATTTTGGAGGATAAAGGCTTTACTAGCCATGGCGCATTGTGCGATATTGTTTAGTGTACATCTAACAAATGCTATATTCCTTTTAGAAAATGATTTTACTAAGTATTTTACTCTATGCATTCCCCTTTGTTTTTATTGTTCCGGCAGTCACTCGACGGCTTGACCTCGCCCATAGCAAGTCGGAAAAAAAGAAAGAGCCACGCTGCTCAGCGAGAAAGAAAAAAATAAATAGAACACTCTTCTTGGAATTTTTTCGCAGGGAATCGCTTGGCAATTATCCTTGTTGGACACTGGACAGAGACATGAGCCTGACCTTGGAAAATGTTAGTGATTCTTACTACACGGCCCAGGTAGCACAGAGATATCGGCCAATATCCACGGCAATATTGGCCAATATTTTGAAAGTCGCTGAATGTCGTACGTCAAATTTACAATATCTGCCGATATTCACAGACATAACTTAAAATTAGTTTTAAAAAGAAAGCATTCAAAAGAGCTTTTTACCTTACTTATGACATCATAATACAGAAATAGTATTCTAAAAAATAAAATTTAATAATTTTGCCAATTTTAAAAAACTTGACTTTTTAATGTCTTACTTTTAATATTTGGTGACATTGGCCAATGTTGTAAAAATGATATTACTATTACAACATTCAGGGATATCTATCGACATTCGTAAAATACAACATCATTTTTCGGACATTTCAAGATATCTGTCGACATTCAGCATATCTGACGAAGTTTGTAATCTTGATCGAAGTGATGGGAAAGTTCTAAAGGACCGCCCATTTGTGTGGTGTAGTTTTTGTCAATGTATGCATTTGATGGAGGCGTTGGGCGTGAAATTTGCACAGAAAGAAAAAACCTATATAAAAATTTCTGTAGGAATCTATAGTTATTTTTATATATAAAAAAAGCATGTGAAAATTTGTGTTTTATAAAAAACTAAAGATGATTTTATACTATCTTTATACTATGTATTTTATACAAATTTAAAAAATGTTTTTACAAGAAAAAAAAATTAATTTATATAACTTTTAAATGGATGCGTGTTTATCTTTTTAAAATGCTTTCGGATTTCCGACTTTTATAAGAATTTTATTTTTTATTATTGAAACAATACAAGTTTAGTTTCAAAATTAAGTCACTGAACTTTTAATTAGGCACTATTAATAATATATATTTTATGCAGTTCATCTAAATAATTATTATTATTATATAATATAGTAAGCTTTTGGGCGTGTTAACTTTTGTGTAGTGAATCAATTTTTGAAAAAATGTACACATATTTCTGACTTAAAATTAATAATATATATATATATATATTTAATTTCTCACAAAGCAAAATTCAAAGTATTGGGGTTGTTAAAACTTTCTTTATAGTTTGGTGCAAGGGGGGGGGGGGGGGGGGCACACATGATTTTTAACACAGAAAGCTTTAAAATTTCTTACCTATTTTAAAATATTTTGTTACAAAATTTCCAACAAACTCAGTAATAAAAAGTGATATGTAAATAAATCTTTGCTAAAAGAACGTAAAAAAAAAAATATGTTGATTGTGATTGAAAAATACGAGATAATTAAATGATAGTTTTATTAGTTGTCAGACATTTTATATTTCAGTAACAAAAAAATCTACTCCCACCAGCTTTTGTTAACAGCTCTTTATAACAAGTCCCCCCCCCCCCCCCTGTGATTCTATTGATCATATTTATTAGTACTTGGGTTTGTCTGTGTCTTGTTACATAATAACGAGACTAGACTTTCCTAACGCAGAAATCGCTCGTTTTACAATGAGGGATTTCTGTCCATCCCATTGGGGTGCGAAAATGATATTGTTATTCAGTAATAAAAAAAATAAGTCATTTAATATTCAAATGTTATTCAGGTATGTTAGAAAAATATATCGCTCAATATCAAAGCATGATATTCAGCAATGACAGAAAAAAATATCACTTAATGTCAAAAAATGATATTCAGAGATGTCGGAAAATATTGGTCAATATTTACAGATGTCAAAAACTAATATTCACAAATATTATTTTAGGGGGGGGGGGGGGGTCATTTAACGTTGGCCAATATCAAATTTTGATATTGGCCAATATTACATTTTGATATTGGCCAATATCTTTGTGCTACCTGGGGAAGGTTTTACTATGCTTTGTTTTTACAAGATAAAGTTAAAATATTCATATATTGCAACTGATTTATATATAAAAAAAGTTTGACTATACCGAAATCCAGAGGAGGGGGGGTCTCAAGCCCCCCCGTCTAGCTATATATAGTGGCCCTTGCAACCCTACTCGCAGCAAAAAAGTAGAAGTTAATCCGACCCGAACCTTGTCCGTAGCAAAAAAATAGAAGTTGATCCGACCCGCAGCAAAAAAGTAGAAGTCAACCGGACCCGAACTTGGCCCGTAGCAAAAAATCAAAATATCTTCTGCTTTTATCTACATGACTTTCACAATCTGTACTGTTACAATATCATACGAAATAAGCCAGCCCGCAATTTAAAAATTAGCCCCGACCTCGATGACAATAACAGAAAAAGTTAAAGAAACGGGTCAGAGTGATAAACAATACAATGATTATGATACATATGAAAGGGTTAATAGAAATATATTTTCTGGGTAGACTGATGTCAGCCAGTTGAAAGAAATACTTCTTCGTTTTAGAAATAGAGAAGTTGCAATCAGCTGATCAACCATTGTACTTCACTTGGAGGTCAGGGTACTTCCACTAATCAGAACTGCCTCTTTGTAGTGTATGACCTCCAACCTGACGTCAATTGCAACTGCCTAGGGAAAGGATCTCATGTGAATGTACTTAAAAATATTGAGCCCATAAGTAAGTTTATTTGAATAACTACAGATTACAGACACTGCATTCATCGGATCAGTGAATATTTTTCTTTACCACCATGATTTTTCATCCCTTTTATATTTTGCTGTGATTGGCAACAATTTTTAATTTTCTGTAGGTGTGCTTTGCTTTGCTTGTTTAGTTATAAAAAAATAAGTTGGCTACAAATGTAGCTCTGAGGTGAAAATTAATTCAGTTGTAAATTATTACAAAACATATTGCATTTAATATGAAATATATTTTTATTTTTCGGAGCATGTAAATTGAATCACGTGATGGCAAATGGCGAATGACAAATCAGTCGTAGATTGTTGTCACAGAGGTAGCAGCGTTGCTGCTTATCGTCGTCAGTTATTCATGTTATTCTCTATATTTGAGCTTGGAATCAATCTGAGCTCAAGGAAAACAATTTTCAGATTCACTGACACACTATAGAAATAAATTATCTTCAACACAATTACAATAATTCAATAAAATTTTTAACACAAACATATTTAAGGGGTCATGTGATGCCATTCCACCAATAAGAATGCAGTATTTCAACCGCCTCGCAAGGATCATACTGTGTTATGAGAGGCCATTGTTGCCCTAGGGTACCTTAAATAAATTTAAATCTATTTCAATAATGAAATTGAATGGTAATTTTTTGTTGTTGCAGTGTAAACATTATTCATTTTATTATATTAAGTGTTTGTACTATATTATTTTAGTGTAATATAAACTCTTAAACTATGCATACGCCGATATTAGAATGGCTGTCGTTATTCAAGGACATAACTCCTGGAATTAATAGTAACTTTGTGAGGTGTCAGATCACTGCATATATATTCAGGATACAAGACCTGAAGGTAATTATTGAGAATTCATATTAAATTTATAAATACATGCGATGTCAAACTAAGCAGTTAAGTTTAGTTACCGGATTAGGCTTAGTTTGATATCGGATATGAAGTTTGTACACATATACCGCCATTTTCACAAGTATGTTTTTATTTTTTACCTCTCGAAGTCAACAGCATATCACACATTGATCTTTATACTTAGCGATTATTTCGCTTGAAAATATTTTTCAAATATATATTCGCAATAGGGAAGTTGTAAGAAAGTGTCATTCATTTCGTCCCCGTAATTTTTACAAAATGAGTATTACGTTTGATGCGCTTATAGATGTTTTTGTTAAATAGCTTAGTTGCTGCGTTGGATTTTCATTTAGCTTATTGTTTATTTTGAGCAAAAATACATCCCCAATTTGATATTTGTATTAGCCAGATTTAAAGTTTTTTTTTAAAATTTATTTATAAATAAAGTCATGCACGTTGTTAATACGATGCGTTCATGAACGGCATTTCATGCTTGTCATTTAAATTGCATTTTTGAAATATTAAACAAGTATTAATATTTATAAAATGTCGTAAAGTTTTAGAAGATATGGTAAGTTTAATTCATTTGTAATACTAAAGTTTTAATTGGAAACAAACTTGTTTTGCTGGGGTCGCTTTGTATGTAAACAAATCTTGCTAGGCTTGTTTTGTTTACATGCAAATCCATTTATTTGAATTGGGCTAATTTTATGTAAGATGACGAAAGTTTCATTCAATATATGTCCGTAAGATTATGTTATGGTGATTTTTTTTTTTTAAATATTAAAGATATAAAAATAAAGTTAATGTGAGAGTAGTTATTTATTATAGTATTTGTAGTAAGAATATTAATTTCATTCCTACTTGCATTATAAAGTTGTTTCTTGCTCCTGAAATCAAATCGAAATGTTGCTATTTTAATTTTTCAAACTAGATTCAGAAACATGGTATGCAATCAGCTGATTTTTTATGTTATCCTAAACTGCATATTGACTGCTAATTTTAAATGTTTTGTGAATTAGCAATTGCTTTTCTATAAGAAATACTATTAATTTACTTTCTTATAACAGAATTGATTGTGTATTAAAATTTTGAAGTAAAATGTTACTGAATTTTTCTTTCATACATCATAATTTGTACACCATTTGGGAATTATAGGAAAGGAAGCCCTTAAAATATTTTTGGGAGTTAAGAGGCTACTTCACTCAGACGAAACCCCCCGCTCGCTAATGTTAATCCTATGGAGGAAATTTTTAAAGCTATCTCGTTCGCATTTCAATATTTTTAAATGATTTTTTTTTTGCGTTGGATAGCTGAGGTCAATCTCTATGCACGCTCCTTTTTTACTTTTTCGATTTTTGTTGCAGTTTTTTTTTTATTGAGGATACTTTCACTTTCGAAACCGGTTCCGAAAGTGAGAGTATCTTAATAAAAAAAACTTGTAATCAAAATCCAAAAAATACAAAGGAGCATGCATAGAGATTGACCTCAGCTATCCAATGCCAAAAAATCATTTAAAAATATTGAAATGCGAACAAAATATCAAAAATTTCCTCCATAGGATTAGCGAGTGGTTATTTTCGTCTGAGTGAAGTAGCCTCTTAAGGGGGAAAAAAAAAATCTGTGTGCCATTTTATTACTTATTATATTTTATAAAAAGTGCTGATATTGTTAAAAAAAAGATTATTTTGATAAAAAATCGAAAAAAAAAAATATCAATGATAATGATTAGTTCTGCAATTTTTTTCTATAGATTTCACAGTCAAAAATTATAACTTCAAATGGCATAGGATGTAAATGCAACCACAATTTTTTTTTCCTTTAAATCTATTTTTCATGTTCATTTTATGACTGATTATGTTCAAGACCTTTAGTTTCAAAAAGGTACAACTCAAATAAATAAGTAAAAATGCAGTAAGGGACAAAAAAGCATAGCAGTCAGTACATCTTTTTTTTTTTTTTTTTTTTTTTTAAAATATGGTCATTGATCATAGACATATTCATAATATAAATTTTCAGATATAAGGTACTTTTCGGTTAGCCAGACGACAGTGAAATATATATATACATATATACACGTAGCATACATATATGTATATATATATACACAGGCTAAGATGCTTTACACTCACGCAGAAAAAAAAAAAAATTAATCTGTTAAAAAAAGGAAAAAAGTCGCCAAATTTAGGGGATTTTTTCCTTTAATGGCAACTTAACTTAGCCATTGTATTAAGTTATTCGTTTGATGCAGTCTTGAAAATCGTGCCAACCAAAAAGTCGCCAAACTTTTGTTTACATGTTTGCGTGAGTGTAAAGCATCGGTTCCTATACACATAGCATACATATATGTATATATTTCACTGGCACCCGGCTAACCAAAAAGTACCATATAATATACATAACATTATAATTTTTCAGATTCAAAATAAATGTGCAAATGAAATTAATACAGTGGAAATAAAGGGGAAAGCTCTTTTTCAAATATTACATCTTTTATTATTATTATTTTTTAAACAATTCTTCAATATATTTTTTAAGTAACTTTATATTGATTACAAAAGTTTTTTTATCATTTTTCTTAAGAAAATTGGGGAAAAGTCCTATAACCTGTGCCGGAAGGATTGGCGAGTTTTTTGGCAATAAATGTTTCGATGTGGTTGCTACAATCTTCAGCCTTTGATATTGTTTTTTTTACTAATTGGAATTCTACTGGGGGATTGTTTACAATTATTTAGAAAACAAGGGGTTTAGGTGGGTGACAAAAATTTTATTAATCCCTAAAAATCCTCTTATGTTTATTAAATATGTTTACGTATTTTCATTATTTGTTAAAATATCCAAAATGGCGATAAAATGTTGTTTTAGCATCGTACTTAACCTTTTAAGATGACACAAAAACATGGTTTAATAAATGTACTTTGTAAATATTTGAAAACTATGCTTTTCCTTAATCTTGAAAAATTTGATAAGGTATTAAAATGGTCTTTTGGCGCCTTTTTGGACTTACTTGCCAAGCAGCAAAGCATATGGATCTCTTCCCTATTGTATTATGTGTTAGTTCTAATGTTTTGGAGACAAACATATGACATCAAATTCACTTTTCACATGAAAATGACCCATTTGTGCATGCATAAAACTAAATCTAGAACCTAACCGGTTTTAGAGTACAATCGAACGAGATAAGAGTGGCTAAGTGGAATAAGGTGCGTTTTTTTTCTCTGTTTCGAACATCGTGAAAGATTCGATACCCATTTCCGGCAGGATGATTTTTCTTATTTTAGTGACAATAATTCACTTTAATAATGTCATATTTAATTCAGGAGGAAAAGTTATATAATTTATATATATTTTTTTATTCAAATGCTTTATATAATTAAGTAAAATGTTACACCCAAGAATATTTTGTTTTAATTACTAAATTTATATCAAAAGTATTTAAATCAAAAGATTGTGCATGTAATTATCAATTAAATAAATTGGACTGGTCTACAATGTTTATTATATTTGGCATGACCATTATCAAGATGTTATATATATAATAAGTATTTAAGTATGTGATTTATTTTTCGTAAAAAAAGAAAAATAAAAGGAGAGAAAACAAAAAGAAGGAAAAATATTCGTATAGGAACTCTAAATTATCTTGATATTCATGATTTAACAATTAAACAATGTGTGAAAATGTAAAATAAAAATTCAAGTAATTAAAAAATATGTATTATAAATCGTTAGCTCCAAACAGTAAAGTTTAACTTTAGTATTTTCGAATCAGACTGATAAAAATTAATTTAATGAAAAATTTTAAAGGTCGTGTAGTTAAAAAAAAAAAAAAAATACTACTAAATATTGTTATTTTTCAAAATATTGGGACTGTGGTAAATAAAATTTAAAAACCAACAGTATTTTTTTAATTATTTTATATTATAAAATATCCATTTAATAAAACTGACTCCTCCACAAAATTTCTCTTGATAAAACAGGTCCCCACCACAAAATTCTTCTTAATAAAGAAGCCCCTTTCACAAGTATTGCATTCCATAAAAACACACTTTTCATTTATTATTTTTAATTTTGTTAGATTTTAAAGTGTGTAATTTGCAAACAAAACTAGTTCACGAGAAAGGAAACTTTAGCAGAAGGAATTAATAAAGTTATTATCAAAAAATGCTTCCTTTGAATTTGAATAACTGGATTTAATCTTTTATTTCAAAATGCTATTTTTCAAAAAAATATAATGAATTTTACGAAAATAACTTATTTTTCACAAAATGGGCTCCAAGAAAAAAATTCTACATCCAAACCCCCCTGTATTGGTTACGTACAAACTGACAATCTATGTATCTGTATTTTCTTACATTATCATGTAACTAGCTGGCTTCGCCCGCTAGCGTGCCCCTAATTTACATCGGTGCCTCGAATTTTGTAAAACCTCAAATCTTTTTAACCTCTAATAAGATAAACCAAACCGAACAAACCTCCGACCCGGGTCCCTGCTGCCTTTGACACCATGCACTGGATAATCTCTTAATTTGCACATCGAATAGTATAAACTTCTAATCAAATGAACCTCCGAACTGGGTCCCCGCTGCCTTCAGCACCGGATAATTCCTTAGTTCCACCGCCGGGGGGTGCAATCTGTTCATACGATCATAACTGAAATTGTTAAGGCTTTCGATGTCGAGTTGAATGAGCCATACCCCGTTGTGTTCATACCCATAGTACCAGAGATAGGAAAGTGCCCCCTGTTGGTGCAAATACGAACTAAAATCAGTAAGCTCTATCAATGTCAAGTCGAATGAGCGATACTGCGTCGTGATGGTACCCATAGAAACTAGGTTAGCTGAAAAATCCATTAGTTACACATTCTACCTCCAGGGAGGCGCAATCTGTTCTATACGATCATAACCGAAATCTTTGAGGCCGTTGAGTCGAATGAGCTATACCTTGTCGTGATCATTATTAAATTTATTACAAATGTATCTAAATTTTGAGAAAAAAAAAAGTACCTATGGTGACAAAGTTAGTTGTTTTTGATGTTTTTACTGTTAAGAGTTTCCCCCCTATATTATGACAAAGATTCTTTTGCTAATGAAACGGCTATTACTACTAACAGTTAGCTGGTGAAAGTCACTTATGTAGTATATCTTTGTTGCTACTTACATCTATAAATCAGTTAAGACCACTTAATTATTTTATTATATTGTTAATATATTATGTAATTATATTTTGATTATTATAATGAAGAAATAATTCATACAACAATTATAAACGATAAGGTAAATATCTATAAAAAGATCTATTGGTAAATATAGAAGTTAACAGTATTTACCAGATTTTTTCACCTTTTTCTTGTTTTTTTCTCCCCCATCCTGGTAAAAACTAGATTTTACCATTTCAAACCCAAGCCTGTCCACACTGTCCAGTATGATAATAGTTCATTGCAAAGCTCATTAACATCTTATTTATGGTGGCAACGATTTAAGAAATTAATTTTGCTTTTATCAGAAATTTAATTAAATTCTAAACATTACACAATTTCTGATTTTTATGGTTTTTAAAATAATTTTCAAGCGTGAATTTTTAAAAATCTATTGTATGCAGCTTGATTATGGGAGATTAACCTGTTTGTACTTAAAGCGATATAAACAGCTCAGAATTTGTTTTCAGCTAATATTTCATAAAATTAACACTTCATCAATAAATAAATAAAATACATTTAACAAATGTGTAATCAAACTATGTGCTTACGTATACATACTTAAATAATCAGAATAATAAGCGCTGCTGTAAATAGCAAAATCTTTGGTATGCATGTGAAATATTGATGTACAGTTTTGTTTTTGTCTTGTTCAAAATGTTATTGTTGTATAGATCACTTTTCCTATGTGACAAATGCATCAACAAATATGAATGAATTATCATTCGAAAGATATTTTTCACACTGTTTTAGTAAATTTAGGTTTTTGTCTTGCTGTAGTTTTAATAAAAAAATTCGCCGAAAAATGAAACAAAAGTAACTTATACAGTTCTAATGCTTCCACCAATTAAAAAAAAGAGTATAGTATTTTCATTTGTAAAATTGTAGTGCTTGATTATGATTACACCAAAGAATTATAATTTTCATTGGCTTTTCATGTAACCTGAGCTGATGCTGAGTTAGTTAAGGCCTATTTTTAAAAGCCATCAATATTAATCGATCAAAGTCAAAAATACATTGTTTAAATTGCGCTTCATTCATGACATTTTTTTGGCTAATTTCTATCAACAACAAAAAAATGATTTTTCAAAATTGAAATTTCAATTCCCGATAGTTGAGATAGCAATAAATTTTAACGGAGGCTTATGTTAATCACACTTTGTCATTTTTATTAACACTTTCCAACCTAGTTGAAAAGTGTTTATGACTTCGGTTTGTCTGGCCGTCTGTCCGTGCTCTAACTCCCGTAAATATGCTTGGATTGCTCTGCAATTTTTATATGTTATAGTCGTTATCTATAGCATGTTCCCTATTTCAACGGAAGTGTGTAGCACTTATAGTTTTTTTACAGGGACACTCAAAAGAATTCCGTTACATTGCGGTCTATGGGGAAAAATCATTTGCGGTTTATTTAAATAATGTTTCACTATTTTAAACGCATTGAAATTTATATATATCACTAAGGTGCATTAGAAGAAGCTTAATATGGAACAGGGTGTGCATAGCACTTATAGTTACTTTACAGGGACAGTCAAAAGAATTCCGTTACATTACGTCTATGGAGAAAATCATCTGCGGTTTATTTAAATAATAATGCATTGAAATTTATATATATCACTAAGGTGCATTACAAGAGGCTTACTACAGAATATTGTGTGTATAGCAGTCATCGTTCATTTACAGGGACACACAAAATAATTATCTACTGTATGTTAACAATAGTTCCTGGAAGTGTGTTTTAAGTTACTGATCGCGATTTTAATTTTAACTCGCTTTTTGTCTATTATGTGGTGTGTATAAATTCTGTAGATCCTATACAGGGAAGCACAAAAGTTCGTGAACACATTTCCGTATTATTTAACTCCAGACGGAGAATTTTAAACTGTGCTACGCGTTTCCTAACTGAACTAAAATTTAGCATCCTATGTAGTATATATACAAATCTATAGATCCTATACAGGGCTGAATAAAAGTATTCGGATTACTTAGATGTTATCTTTTAGCTTATTAAACGGTATGATTTGTAAAATTATTTTGGAAGCGTTGGAAAGTGTTACATAATCTATGCTTGACACAGGATTTTTCGTTCTTGTTTACATTTTGACTTGTGCTTTTGTTTACATGAGAGCTGCAACATACCCAAAAATCAATGTTACTTATACAGCAGACTTTAAAAAAAATTATTTTATTTATTGCTGTTATCTCCCTTCACAATTTCACAACACAAATTCACAATTTTTCAACATTTTCACCTGAAACAATTAATTTCAGGTATTTGCATATTATCCGTGCCAGGAGATAGATCGCCAAAAATGGTTGCCAAGTACCAATCTTGTTTATCATTGCCAATCATGTTCAAAACAATAATTTATTATTATTAAATACATAACATTGTTAAAAATGGTAAATAAATAAATAAAATGTGGCGCGCACAATGGGAGATTCCAACTGTGCATGCTTGAATATAATATACTTTTTTTAATGGGGGGCATATGCTGTGTTGGCAAGTTTTTGCCGCAGGTGGAAAAAACCGTCCTGGCAAAAATAGGTTTTTGCCATTTTTTGCCAGCAAAATTGGTAAAAACTGATTTTTTACTTATAAATGCACATTTTATTTCTTTTACTTATCTTAATTAACAATCACAGAATAGTAGTACAATGCATTATGATATAGGTGAAAACTGGGAAATTTAGTCAGTAGCCAGTGGCCGGTAGACTCACTTTCATTAGTAGCCACTTTTTAAAGTTAGTGGTCACTATTATGTTTCAAACTTTCTTCACATCTAGATAAATTATAATCGTTGTATATAAACATATTTTTCTATAAGATTTTTATACCTATTGTATGAGTACGATTTTCGCATGTAGTATGAGTAGTATTTTGCATGATTAAACAGTATCTCTTGAAGAAACAATCCAACTGGTGAGCATGTGACAGGAGTAGAAATATTGAAGATACTGAAATGTCCTTAAAATCTGCTTGTATCCGGTGAGAAAAAAAGGAATAAATTACTTGAAATGCATGTGGAATGAATCAAAGCTGATGAATATATTTTGCAGAATAAAACTGTATTTCTTGAAAAAATAATCCAACTAAAGAGTTAAGCACATGAGAAAAAGCCGAAATATTGAAAATTCAGCTAAGTCATTGAAATCTATTTGCATCTGGTAGGAAAAAGAATTCACCACTTCTCTAATTAGATGTAATCAGTGTAGAGATGCATATTTCCATGAAAAATGGTGTATTTTACTTGGCGATCGATAACATATTTTTTAATCGCCACTTGGCGAGTGGCGACTAGGGTGGCGATCGATGGCTGATTTTTTAATCGCCCCTTTTTAAACTTTAATCACCATGTGGCGAGTGGCGACCGCTAATTTTCACCTATACATTCTGATGATAACTTAATATACTCATCTTAATTAGTGAGAAATTATTAATTTCATCAAAAAAAAATACTCTTAATTGAAAAAAAGCCATTGTTAGTCTGATTTTTATGCTGCAATAAATTAACAATATTGCAAAATCTACACCATTTTTAAGAAAAAGCAAAAAGCTTTATGAAAGTAATGGTAATACAAATAGTTATTAAACAATTAGTTTATTTTCTTTTAAATATTTTGTTTCAAAAAACAAAAATAAAAATAATGTTTTATGAGCAAATAGATATAAAAATTTTAATTAATTGCATTCAACTAAATTTTGTGTTTAAATTGTTGATACCATATCATATATCTTAAAATAGCAAATGCTCTTACTCTCCCCACCCCACTCCTTTAAATTAGTATTGCGATATATCAACAATATTAATATAAACTTGTTGATATATTGCGATATTAAATTTCTGATATCGTCCAGCCCTAATGATCGCTTTACAAGCATGAAAACCAAACAAAAACGTCACTGGATGCAGCAAACTCGTTATATTGGAATCCCCAATAATACACGAAATTCGTTAATGCAGAGATCACTGTACCGCATGTATGATTGCTTTGCAAAGATGAAAACAAAAAACAAAAAAAAACTTTGCTGAATGCAGCAACCTTGTTATATTGGAAATGCAGCAACCTTGTATTGGAATCCCAATAAATACACAAAATTCGTTAATGCGGCGATCACTGTACTGCATGTATAATCACTTCGTGAACATGAAAACAACAAAAAAAACTTCACTGGATGCAGCAACCTTGTTGTAGTGGAATCCCCAAAAAATACACGAAAGTCGTTAAAGCAAAGATTTTATAGATCGTTATTAGCAAGAAAACAACTTATACGCGAGAAAATCAGCTATCACAAAAAATAACCAACCTACTAACATTCAAAACTCGAAGATAAATGAACAGAAACACGGGCTGAAATCAGGAGCGACAGCGAGGCTAGACTTTAATTCTCTTCTCCCGATCTCCTCTTTTCTTCTGTCCCACCTTCTAAATTAGGACTTCTAAATAGACTAATCCTCTCCATTGTGCCTCACTCCTCGAAAGAGCCGGTAATTGCATTTACCATGTGGAAAGAAAAAATAATAAGGGTTACTATAATTAATAATATTGGCATCATACATGGCGCAATTGGCTCAAACCTGGCCCGAATAATACGTAAGTACCTAATTTTGTATACTTTACAATTTTATATTAGAAAATTGACAATATTTATGAGAAGCATGTAATTTTCTGTTTATTACAGAACTTGAAAAAAAGTACTTTTTAATCAACAATTTTTTATTTATATTTTTATATTATAATTTTTTTTTAAAATTATTTTTTACTTGCTTAAAATGATGTATTCTACAGGGGTAGTACTTGTCCTAAAATTCCTGATATTCCTGAAAAAAATAAAAAACGTCCTGAAATATGGTAGTCTGTCCTAATATTCCTGAAATTTTGCCAGTTTTGTGCTATATCGGCATTTGAAATCATCAAATAGGGGGTAGGTGTACCTTTTTACTGATGCAAAACTTTCACGAAAGTCACAATTTTCTTCAATCTATCATTAAAGATAGTAATTTTCATCAGTTTGCACAAAAAAATATCGCAATTTTTATTGATTAGTCATTTAAAAATTTTACAATTTTCGTCTCCCATTCACAAAAAAAAAAAAAAAAAAAAATCCCAATTTTTAACAATCAGTTATAAAAAAGAAAATCTTTTGCAATTTTCGTCGATCAGTGAAGAAAAAATCGCGATTTTCATCCTTCAGCAATGCAAAAATCGCAATTTTTTAGCAGCTTGGTCAAAGGGTTCTGGTAAAATTACTTTTCTTTGAAATGTATACTTTTACAAAAAAAAAAAAAAAAAAAAAAATGTGTGTGTAGTGTGCTATTTATGATAATAAAATGTATTGAAGAGGGAGTTAAGGGTTTTTTCAGTTAGAATGCCAAGCAAATGTGTCCTGAAATATCGAAAAAAGTATGTTCTGAAATATAATCTAGGGCTAGTACTACCCCTGATTCTAACATCTGAGTAAATATTTTTTAAATCGGTGTCACAAGGCGTTAAGAGATGATATTCGACTTAGAGTCTGTATATTTAGATGTTATTATGAATCAAAATATTTTAACACCAATTCATTAATGTATATTAATTTTTTTTTTTTTTTTTATATAGTTAAATATATGTTTGTAAATTTATTTTGTTAAGTAGTGTAACATAATCCAAAGTATAGTTTTGCATTTTGGGCCTTGAGAGTATTGGTATGATGTTAATCAATAAATTGTACATAATACAGAAATTGTTTTATTAGTAGTATTCTTTATGTTGTTTTAATTATTATTTCCTACTGCACTAAATTATTGATGCATTTAATGTGTGGTTTGTAAAGGTAAAAATTAACAGTCATTTAAGAGCCAGATTCTGAGAGATTGACCCACCAGTGATTCACACTGCCACCAATCTGGCCCAAAAAATTATTAGTTGTTATTACTTTTATTAGATGATAAAATTTAAAATTGCTTGTTTCTAGGTTCCATAGTTTTCATTTTACCGCTTGTCAAAGGTCACCTTCAGAAATAAAAAAAAATCCCTGACGGCTCGGCCTACAGGCACAGGTAGATTTCGAAGACTCAGACCGTGGGCGCCTGTTTATTGGGAATTGCAAAAGAAATGACCTTTTTGCCATGATGCTGTAGTTGGAACTGCCCACTTCGAAAATCTACCTGTGTCAAGTAGGTGGAGACGGCAGAATTTTGTTGTTTTTAATTTTTTTTTTTTGCTGTAAGGGTTGCTCCTATAAAAAACTTGTCAGTATAAAAGTTGTAGATAATATTAAGGGGATTTATAATAAATTTAAGAGGATTTGATATCTTGTGAATTGGCAAAGTTATGAATTTTTTTCTTCTGAAACCTCTATTTTTTCCCCACCTTGAGGCTATTTTTAATTATATCAAAAATCTGTCATGGATAAATTTTCGGCCCTTTTCCAAGAAGTAATAATAACTTTCAACAGTTTCAATACGTATCATAATTAAGAAGTTGTGGGGATTTTTCTGTTTTCACAAAAAGCCCCCCCCCCCCCCCGTTTCAATTTTGCCCATTAACGAACTTTACTGAGGTTTTATGTATCAGTTTGCAAGAGATTTGTGCAGAATTTTTTAAGTTATCATGTCCATAAAAAGTGATATAGATAGACAGATCGATAGATGTGTAAAGTTTTGAACTGGAGGTGGTTTTGGGTTCTGGGAGTCATGATCGGTGTAGTTCTGCAAAAATTTTCCAGAAATTCCAACATAGGGGAGAGTGTAATAGGTAGTATTTCTTACGAAATCTACATAAAAACGGTGTTTTTGTAATACATGGGAAACATTTTTGCCCATATTAAGCAGTGCGAAGAACTTGCCTCTGATATTTTTTCTATTATGAAATTAATAAATATGGATGTTTCAAAACATGTAAAAAGTTCATGGCAAGTTGCTCGCACAAAGTCACATTTTTTGTGTTTTTCGCCATTTTACTTACCCATCATACGTAGTATAGGGTAAGTCTTGTAATCGTTTTGAAAATCGAAGAAATTTTTTTGACGGATTTACACGTTTCAGACACTGGAGATTCCGAAAAACATATTTTTTGAAAAAAAAGTTTGCCGTCCGTCTGTGTGTCTGTAAACGCTCTATCTCCCGAAAAAATTGAGATAGAGACTTGCAATTTGGTATGTACTTAGTATGTAATAATGGGAAGAAGCCTATTTCATTTCAGTAACCTCGATTAACCGGAACAATTTTTTCGGACTCTCGAAATATTCGTTCTGATGAAAGGTATATAAAATTTTTCGAAATTGTTTATTTTAAGAAATGAATATAAAAGACAATAAAAAAACATAAATTTTGAATAAAGCATGAAGTCGATCGGATAATTAGTTGCCGAGATATTTGGAATCCTATTTACCACACTCTTCGATTTTTCATGACCCTGTATTTCATCCAAATTTCACTTCAAAGATATATTTTAATTGGAAATTTGACGCTTAATCAGATGCAATAAACCGCTAGTTAATAGGATTATTATTTTTGGAGTTATAAGGATGTTTCTTTCAAGCAATTCAGTAATCGAGCCTTTAAAGTTTGTGACGTCATCAAGCCACGATTTTATTTGAATTGCAATGCATTTTATAAGTAGTTTACACATTTTTATTTTAATATTTTACATTATGCATATCCATGATGGGTAAGTATTACGGTGGCCCCCAACGACTAGTTTAACTTTCAAGCCAGAATTACTCTTAGTGCATTTCATTTTCCATCACAAATAAGGTATCATTGGATAGATTTACATCAGTACTACTTAAAAAAAAATGTAAAACATTCAGGCAAGTTGAATGAATTGCCAGATATTTTAAAATAAAATCTCAAAATTAAACTAGTCAGATGTGTCAATTCTAAAACTTTCTTCTATCTCACACAGGTTTCACATACACTAAAAAGAATCAGCACCAATTTATATCAAGGTCTAACTCAATCTAAAAGTCTTATTCAATTCCGTGCATTAGTTCTTGAGATATGACTATTGCTAAAATCGTGTAAATCTTGCAGAATACAGCATAGCAGTGCCACTTTTTGGGAGATTTAAATCAAAACCTAATCAATAACAACTTATGTCAACGTCTAACTGAATCTGAAGTTTGATGAAAATCTGTGCATTAGCTATTGAGATATAGTTATCGTGTTAATAATGAAAAAAGTAGCATAGCAGTGCCACCTGTTGTGCTATTTACACCAAAACGTAAGCAGCATCTATTTATGTCATGGTCTAACAGAATCTGAAGTTTGATGAAATTCTGTGCATTAATTCTTGAGAATAGCTTTCGTAAAAATCATGAGAAAAGTGGTTTAGCAGCGCCACCTGTTGGGATATCTACACCAAAACGTAATCAGCATCTATTTATGTCAAGGTCTAACTGAATCTGAAGTTTGGTGAAAATGAGTGCATTAGTTCTTGAGATATAGCTATTGCGGAAATTCCGAAAAATGCAGCATAGCAGCGCCATCTGTTGGGCGATTTTAACCAAAAACTAATCAACACCAATTTATATCAGGAACTAACTGAATATAAAGTTTTATTAAATTTCGTGCATTAGTTCTTGAGATAGAGCGCCCACAAAATTTGTGTCACATACAGACAGACAGACATTTTCTAAAAACAGTCAAATCGTGTTCAGGACCTTCTAAAACGTATAAATCCTTCAAAAACCGGAAGTTGAAAATTTTCATGAATCCAATACTTTCTTCTTCTAAAGATAGAAGAAAATAAAAAAATGGGCATATTTAAACTCTTGTATCTCACTGCGTGAACAACATATGCAGACAATACTATAATTATTTTAAAGCTCTATTATTATACTTAACAGAAAAATAAACTTTAGTAAGGCAAAATGCCTAGAAAAAAATAAATGATTTTTTTTCTCCAAGGAAATATACCATTTTGGATAACTTTATTCTCACTTGGAAACAGCATTTGAAATAAGCTTTTGCGTCTGGAATCAACATTTTAAACTACATAAGTGCAGCTCAGCTAGGTTACACAGATTTTTCTTGCTCTAATGGGTGGACACCGTTTCAAGCAACGTCATAACATCTGTTCAGAAGAATTATTGGTGAAGCGACCAGTGGGAAAGACTGGTTAGATTAGGACCTTAAAATTTCTGTTCTTGGCGCTATACACCTGATGACAGATGCTTGGGGAAGAGTGACTCAATCCTGTATCCAAAACTGTTACAGGAAAGCTGGATGGATTGACAAAAGGGATGGTAACGTCGAAGATGAAGATGACTTGCCACTCTTGGTCTGGTTTCAATTGCAACAAAATAAATTGAGAAGTTTAACAATGTTTTAAACATTGATGAGTACAATAACAATGGCGATGTCTTAACATTGGGCTTACTCTCCACTGAGGATATCATCGTGGAAGTGGTAAAAGCCCAGGAAAATGCAAATGATAGTAACTCGGGTCGGAAGAAGAAACTGTACTTAAAACGCTAACATATGATTGTGCTGCAGAGTCATTACAAAATCTTTAACAGTTTTTTGAAGCAATGAAAAATACTGATGATGCAACATTTAATGCATTAAGTGTTTTGCGGCAAAAATTGAATAAAACGGAATTTTGTAAAGTGAAACAATCAACTTTGGATAAATATCTTTCCAATTCTCAATAAATATTATCAAGCAGCAAATCACATAAGTTGTTTTTTATGTACATATTATGCATTCAAATATAGCGAGCGACCATATTTAACGAGCATTTTTCTGTGCACCGAGCTCTTCTTTAAATATGGGTCCTACTGTATAAAATAAGTAGTTAAAAAAAATATTGTTGGTTGTTAAATTTTATTTATCACAGTCCCGATATTTTGAAAAAATAACAATATTTAGTATTTATTTATTTAATTATTTATTTTTTTCCAACTACGTGATCTTTAAAATTTTTCATTAAATTAATTTTTATCAGTCTCATTCTAAAACCCTGAATTTAAACTTTGCTGTTTGCAGCAAACAATTTACAATTCATATAATATTTTTTAATTATTTGAATTTTATTTTACATTTTCATACATTGTTTAATTATTAAATTATGAATATCAAAATAATTTAGAGCTCCTGTATGAATATTTTTCCTTCTGTTTGTTTTCTCTTCTTTTCTTTTTCTATGAAAAATAATCACATAACTTATCTTATTATATATATATATGACATCTTGATAATGGTCATACCAAACATAATGAAAATCATAGACCAGTTCAATTTATTTAATCGATAATTACATGCACAATCTTTTGATTTAAATACTTTTGATATCAATTTAGTAATTAAAACCAAATATTCTTGATTGTAAAATTTGTACTTAATTATATAAAGCATTCAAATAAAAAAAATACAAATTATATAACTTTTCCTGGCAAATCAACCAAAAATGAAATACAAATGATGTGAATTATCACTTTACTAAACAGCGTAGAACCATTAGAGTGAAAAAATGTCCAGACCGGGGTTCGATCCCGGATCCCTTGGTATAGCGCACCAAGTGCTTTACCAATTAAGCTATCCAGACAACATCCAGTCTAGCATTCTCTCACACTTATATGGCAAGGCTACAATCACGCAGCACAAGATGGAAAGTCAATCATGAGCACAACACCGTTGGCATGCATGAGACAAATTAAACCCAGTATCGGTGAATATTTATACACTAATTAATTTTTCAGCAGAGCTGAAATTACACTGTAAATTAATGAAATACAAATGATGTGAATTATCACTTTACTAAACAGCGTAGAACCATTAGAGTGAAAAAATGTCCAGACCGGGATTCGATCCCGGATCCCTTGGTGTAGCGCACCACAGGGGTGCAGAAAATGTTTTCATTCTCAGCATTTCCCCCAAACCATATGAAAATTTCCCCAAAATTTTATGAAATATGTTATAGGCTCACATAAATTCTGTATTACCACCGTAGGTATAGAAAATTTTGTAATATACAAGTCACATTTTTAGAAACCTATAGGCAGAACTTGTAACATGCCTAGTTATTGAAAAGGTAAGTTAAGTTAATGCATTTAAGTTTTAATCTAATTCTTATGCCTAATATTTATTAATAAATGCACAGTTTTAAAATACAATGTTTTTGACTTCCTCTTCTGGTAAATGGTCAATTATTGAGAAACAGAAATCTTCCACTGTCTTTGTCGATGTTGTCAATCACGTTTGATGTTTTGTAGATTCTGAGTCTGTTTCTTGAAGAAAAACTAGTGAAAGGATAATTTCCAACCTTGAAAATGTGTTTAAGGATGGTTTTAATAATTCCGTAGTTTTATTCACTGGAGGTCCATTTCACGATATAAGCACTTCTTGGAAGAGATTATCAGATTTTAGGGTTCAGCTATAAATGTGATTACCAATAATAGAGCCAAATCAGATTCACAAATTTACAAGCAGTTTTCAAGGAGGTAAACTATTTTTGGTACATAAGTGAACACATCAGGATTGGTAAAAGCTTCTTTTATAATACTACTCTCTTGATCTAGAAATGATGGATGTTGTTTTTTTTTTTTCAGAATTCAGGTTTTTTTTTTTTTTTTTTTTTTTTTTGTTAAATTTAGTCTTTAGAATTACAATGTTGTTCTTCAAAGTTATCCACTGGACCATTTAGGGATAAACGTGAATGCCCTTGGATATTTCAAAAATTGGTCCTACATGTGAGAACCCTGTATCGTAATACGATTTTACCCTAACCTGATCTGTTGGTTCTATTAACTCTAATTTTTTGCTGTGGATAGGGTTGACTATCTTTTTCACTGCAGTTCAGGTTGTTTTTATTTTTTTCTATTTCAGATTGTATTTTAAATCTTGCACGTCGGGTTCGGGTATACCCGATTTATTAATGTCATAATATTATATCAGATAAAAAATGTACTTTTTTTCCCCCTAAGGTAATTTATTAGAAAAGACCTTAGAAATAGGGAGGATCGCGATTACATAATTACTTCGGAACATCGACGTTTTCTACTCCAAAAGAAAAAAAAGACTTTTCTGTCCCTTGTACAAGTTGACGAAAATCGCATTTATCCACGAGACGAAAATCACGTCTTTTCCACTATCCTTTGACAAAAATCACATCTTTTCTACGATCTTTTGACGAAAATCACACTTTTTTGCGATCTTTTGTCGAATTCTCGTTTTTTTCTGCAGTTTTTTTTTTTTTTTTTACGAAAATTGCAGTTTTTTCAGGATCTTTTGACTTAAATCATGTCTTTTTCGTGATTTGTTGACGAAAATCACACCTTTTCTGCGAACCTTTGATGAAAATAGTGCCTTTTTCGTGATCCTCTGATGAAAATTGCCCTTTTTGCGATCCTTTGATGAAAGTCACGCTTTTTTGCGATCCTTTGGTGATAATTGCATTTTTTTCTGCAATTCTTTGATGAAAATCGTGTTTCTTTCGCGATCTTTTGACGAAATTTGCTCTTTTTCTAGATCCAAAAGGGAGAAATAAACACAATTTGGCGCTGTTCGTACTCATGTTTTTGTTGTTATTTGGTCGCTATTGTTACCCCTCTCCTCAATAAAAATGTCAAAATTTTAATGAATATTTGTTTCAATCCCAGGGATAATAAAATTTAGTACCGAAAAAGTGGAATTCCGCCGAAAAGTAGCATGTATGTGAAATCGAGATCAATTGTATAATTTTCTGCAAAATTTCCCCCCGATCCTAGATCGCCAGATCGGACATATTCTGCACCCTTGGCGCACCAAGTGCTTTACCAATTAACCTATCCAGACGACATCCAGTCTAGCATTCCCTCACTCTTATATGACAAGGCTACAATCACACAGCACAAGATGGAAAGTCAATCATGAGCATAACACCGTTGGCATGCATGAGACAAATTAAACCCAGTATCGGTGAATATTTATACACTAATTAATTTTTCAGCAGAGCTAAAAATTAATTAGAGCTCCATCTTGTGCTGCGTGATTGTAGCCTTGCCATATAAGAGTGAGAGAATGCTAGACTGGATGTCGTCTGGATAGCTTAATTGGTAAAGCACTTTATGCGCTATACCAATGGATCCGGGATCGAACCCCGCTCTGGACATTTTTTCACTCTAATGGTTCTATGCTGTTTAGTAAAGTGATAATTCACATCATTTGTATTTCATTAATTTACAACGTAATTTCAGCTCTGCTGAAAAATTAATTAGTGTATAAATATTCACCGATACTGGGTTTAATTTGTCTCATGCATGCCAACGGTGTTGTGCTCATGATTGACTTTCCATCTTGTGCTGCATGATTGTATCCTTGCCATATAAGAGTGAGAGAATGCTAGACTGGATGTCGTCTGGATAGCTTAATTGGTAAAGCACTTGGTGCGCTATACCAAGGGATCCGGGATCGAACCCCGGTCTGGACATTTTTTCACTCTAATGGTTCTACGCTGTTTAGTAAAGTGACAATTCACATCATTTGTATTTCATTAATTTAGAGTGTAATTTCAGCTCTGCTGAAAAATTAATTAGTGTATCAACCAAAACTTTTCAATATTCAACCTGACCATTTCAGATTTTAAAGATACTGTCAGGAATCATTCTCCCTGATGATATAAATGAGAATATATCTTTAAATTTTTTTATATCTCATTAGATTTTCATATAATTAATTTTTTTAATTTTTAAAAATCGCCATTTTTTGGCTTGCATAAATGTTTTCGATTTTGATTTTCTGAGGTTCTATCAGGTGTAGGGAGTTGTTTGACCACTCATTTTAAAGAGAATTCCACAAGGTTTAATTTGATATGCAATTAGACTATGCTTGGTTAAAAAAAGTTTTAATTTTTTTCAATTGAAAATTAAAAAAAAAAGTGTTTTTTAAAATTTTGTAAAAAAAATATATGTTTTTTGTAATATTATAAGCTTGAAATTTTTAGAGTGGAATCTCAGTGGATCAAGAGTTATAAAATAAAAGCGGAAGATTACCATACAAATAATAAATAAATAACAAAGTAAGCTAGAGTTAGATTATTATTATTTGTATGGTAATCTTCAGTTTTTATTTCATAACTCCTGATCCTATTGCATACCTGCCAACTTGTAAGGTTTATCCTTACAGTGTAAGGATTTAGGTCCAATTGTAAGGTTGTAAGGGCAACAGGTAAGATTGTAAGGTTTTTTGATAAAACTTGAAATGATTCTTCAAATATGTTACTTATTGAGTAAAAAAATAAAACTGAAGCACACATTGCGTTTGTTACATGAGTAAACAAATAAAACTGATGCACACATTGCATTTATGTTACAAAGATGAGGAGTGTGATTATTAATATAGTACGTCACAGCAATCAAATAGTAATTCACAACACGTTATTATATGCCACAGAATGTTTAGTCATGCTGTGTATTTTAAAAATTTCCCGCAGCAAAGCTAAAATTGAAGTTTTGACACTTTTTTTATTAGAAATTTATTTGATTTTTTTTTATTTATTTATAAAATATTTGGAACTTTTATGTTACTTGTGCACCAGTGCCAAATCTTGTTTCAGTTGGCATCATTTGAATTGTAACCCTTTCAATTCAAATAATTTGAATTCAATGATTTTAATTTTGATTTTAATTCAATTCTTGAGATTTTGTTATTTGTATTGATGTGTTTGTGTTTACGTATTTTATCATGATTATATTTTAGCTATTTTTAAGTAATTTTTTTAAGACATTATACTGCAGCGTTAAAATATTTATTATTTTTTATAATAGCTAATGTTAAAAGATTGTCGAAAAAAAAAATGCTTTGTGAGATTAAAAAAAAAATTTGGCAATCACTGGTGCCCGGCTAACATAAAAGTACTAAAGATTTTAATAATTAAAAGCATGCAACACGATCACTATGGAGAAATGTATGACAAAGAATTGTTGGGTAAAGCCAAATCAGCCTATTTAACGTATATCAAAAAAGAATTATCAGTGCTAATAATATTTGGGTTATTTTTATTATTTAATATTTTTGTAGTTATCAGTAAATTTTGTATCAAATCTTATACCTTATTAGACGCCTTCATAAATACCTTTTACCACATAAATATGTTTAAAGATGCACAATGAAGTACGTCAGAAAAATTGTAAGGTTTTCTGAATAGACATGTTGGCAGGTATGCTATTGAGATTCCACTCTAAAAATTTCAAAATTTTAAGTTTATAATATTATGAAAAACATATATATTTTTTCAAAATTTAGAAAAAAACACTATCTAAAAAATTTTAAGATATATATTTTTTAAACCAACAATAGTCAACTTGCATATCAAATTAAACTTTATGGAATTCTCTTTAAATTGAGTTGTCAAGCAACTCCCTACACCTGAGACCTGAGAAAATCAAAATTGAAAATATTTATGCAAGCCAAAAAATGGTGATTTTTCAAAATTAAATGTATGAAAATAATGAGAAATTAAAAAATATATATATATATATTATATTCTCATTTATATCATCAGGGAGAATGATCCTAATAAGTATCATAAAAATCTGAAATGGTCAGGTTGAGTCACTGGTTGATTTGGCATGGAATGACCAATATATATCTTGATAAATGTCATACCAAATATAACAAAAATTGTAGACTGGCTTAATTTATTTAATTTAATCAATAATTAAATCACAATCTTTAAATTTAAATACTTTTAATATAAATTTAGTAATTAAAACAAAATATTCTTGGGTGTTAAATTTTAATTAATTAGCATTCAAATAAAAAAAATACAAATTATATAACTTTTCCTCCTGAATTAAATATGGTATTATGAAAATGAATTATTGCCAATAAAATAAGAAAAATTATTCTGTCTGGAGTGGGTATTGAACCGACGAATGGAACAGCGAAATACTGTGCCTTAAACCTCTCAGCCACCCTTTGCTTGTTTGACTGTACTCTAAAACTGGTTAGGTTCTAGATTTAATTTTACGTATGTGCAAATGGGTCATTTTCTGGTGAATGTGAAATCTGGAAAAATGCTCTTTTAGCTTTAAATAGATAGATAGAGAACATTTTTTAATACTTTGCATACATTTTTTTGCAGAATGGATTTACAGTAAGTAACTTTACAAATTAAAGCATTTTCATCTAGACATTTATATGGAGTCTGTAATCTCAAAAGGACTTTCTTAATTTAGCAACAAATTTTACTAAAATAAATAGGCAATGTCGGATGACTGCCCATAGCACTAAAAATTATGGTGCGAAAAATTGGTAAAATGTTTTATTAAAACATAATAGACTTAAAAGATATCATTCATAGGGGTGCTGACAAAATCTTGCCCAAGTCGCCATGACTATAAAAGCCGTCTCTGTGTAAATCCATCACAAACTGGAAGCCGAAAAGTTTCATGAATCCAGTACTTTCTTCTTATGAATATAGAAGAAATTAAAAGAGGAGTAGTATTTGGAATACCACCTATATGTTAATAACTTAAAAGATTCGATGAATGAGTGAAACAAAGAATATTGCACATCAGTTTTCTTTTGCATAAAATATTAGCCAATATGAAGGGAAAAAAACCAAAGAAAATCTTAGCACCAGGGCCTTTTTTCATCTTGGCCTCTAGGCTTCAGCATAATAGGCAATCCACTTCTGGGAGTTCCACAAACTCACTCTGTGAGTTCAAACTTTCTATGGTTAGATACAACCACTACCACTCACTCTGATTGGATGTGGAGGCTCGCTTTAACTGATTAGCTGGTGAGGCTGAATTTAACTTATGTGCATGCACACACTTCACATTTGCTTAGCTCTCAGACACAGGGACGTTCAATGAGTTATCTTAGATGAGTTTAGCAGTGTAAATAAATTCTATAATTCCAGGTTGTACCACCTCTAAAATATCCTTAATATCCAATCTAAACGGGATATTAAATTAGACTTATATAGACGTTATATATATGTACAGACATTAACAAGTGAACACCTATTTTTAATATAAATAGACTTGTTTATGGTATTCCGAGATGCAAAGAAATAATTTATCTGATCATTGAGACATATATTGTGCTGTCCTCTAAAAAAATCCCATTTTTTGAAATTTTCTCTGTATAAAGTCTAATAATGAATTAAAAAAAAATTAAACATGACTAATTTTTACAGCTGGTTCTGGCTAAGATTTTCATGTCGAGCATTTTTCATTTTATCACTTTATTACAAAGTGGCATCCAATTAAGCGAGAATTTGAAAAAACCCACTTTTCCAAAAAATAATTCGTTACCTGAAAAAAATCGACGTCTGACATAATCTGCTGAAAATGAAGCATTTTATTACATATTAATGGTTTAACAGAAAAGCAATTTAACATTTATGTAGATCATTCTAAAATTCTATTATAACAAGAAAATCTGTAAAAATGAAGCTCATGTTTTGCCAGAATTCTCCAACTGTTAATTTAAATTATTTTAAAGCTAAATAAGTACTCCGTAGGTATTTTTAAATATTTTTATTATTCTAAATGGTGTATAAAAACAGAACAAAACCAAAAAATTAACTTTGGTGAAATATTTGCTGTAGTACTAGGGTTAGTTAGTTTTTTTTTTTAAGGAAACATTTTACTGTGGGGTTTTTTTTAGATAGCACAATACCAAAGAAATATATTATGATATCCTGAATTCCATTGTCATCTTTGGAGGCAATAATCTCTTAACAGAAAAGGGGTCCTTTTGTTCAGGGATTATGCAGCCTGGGTTGAAATCCATGTAGTTAATCCTATTCAAGTTATAGTTATTTCACCTTGAAAGTAATCTCCTACAAGTGAAATAGGTATTGCTATGGCTAGTGGCAATAGTTGTAGTTTTGAGAACTTTGCAGAATTCATGATGTCAGAAAGAACTAATCAAGATCCAGAAAAGTCTTGAGGCAGTATGGACATGAGAAAGAGACTGTCTTATTTGAACTCCGAGTAACATCTGATGAGATCTGTGTAATAAAAACATGAAGAGTGTTTTGAACACGTAAGATGACTTGTGTTGTTTTTGTAAATATATTCCATTGATTGAAAATTATTATTGTTCTAATAAAGAACTTTCAGTTACAAAAGATGTTTGATCCTACATCACTGTGAACCTACGTTGTCATCTGGTCTTATTTTTATTTTTATTTTTTTTTATTTAAAATATAATAAAAAAGTGTTAAATGTGTACAGGGAAAAGTAAAGCATTTATACTAGTTTAGAATGTTGATTCCTGGCACAAAAACTTATTTTAAATGCTGTTTCCAATGAGAATCCATATTATCTGAAATGGTTATATTTCATTGGAGAAAAAAAAAAATCATTTTTTTTCTAGGCATTTTGCCTCACTAAAGTTTATTTTTCTGTTAAGTATAATAATAGAGCTTTAAAATAATTACAGTGTTGTCTGCATATGTTGTTCACACAGCGAGATACAAGAATTTAAATATATCCTTTTTTTTTTTTTTTTTTTTGAGATTTTAATATAAAAATTCTGACAACGTACTCAATTTGCCTCAATGTTTTACGGGTTTTTTTTTTAATTGTACTGATGTAACTCTATCCAGTGACATCTCATTTGTAGTGGCAAATGAAATGCGCTAAGAGTAATTCTGGCTTGAAAATGGCGAAAAACACAAAAGATGTGACTATATGACCTACGTGACCTTGAATTGCAACTTGCCATGCACTTTTTGCATGTTTTATAAGCATCCATATCAGGGCTGGGTTTTTGCCGGCAGAAAGTGGTTTCTGCCGTGCCAGTGGCAGAAAGTGGTTATAACCGGTTTTAACCGGCAGAAACTGGCAACAACTGGCATAAACACATTTTGTGACATAATCTGAGACTTTTTTAGTAGTATTAAATTCCTTAAGTACATTTTATTCAGGATAAATAACAAATAAAATACTGTCTATAATTTTAATTTAAAATAAATAAATTTGTATTAGAAAAAATGAGTAATGTAAACAGATAAAATTTTTGTTATAATATGGTTGTGTAATTTTATGTATAAACAATTATTAGAGTATTTAAAATCTCAGTTTAAAATTCAAAATAGAAAACTATATCCAATATACTTATTTTAAATTAAACACTGAAAAGAAAAGAAAAATAATCAATACTTACTCAAACTACTTTTCTGTAATTTAATATAATAATTGAATAATAACTGTAAAAAATCTTTCTCATAGAAATGTTATACAGCTCCAAATCAAAAAATTGGAATAATTAATTCCATTTGTATTTGGAATTGCATTTAGCTTTATTTCACTGTAGTACAATTGAAAAAGAACAGCGGTGTATTTTTTAACACATTTGCATGTTATTAAAGAAAATTAAAACTGTAAAATATTAAATTTAGTGAATATTTAATTTTTTTTTTAATTATTTTCATTATTCAAAATATTAGAATACTAAAATACCGGGTTCAAAAAATTAGAATACTTATGAATTTTCCTGATTGGTTCAGAAAGTTGTATAAAATAAGCATTTTTGGCGCAATAGATGTTGCGCCAAAAAACAAAGTTGAGCTTCTTTCCAGCATAAAGTAGGCATGGTCATGTTTGAGCAGAAAACAATGTGAACCAGCTAGCTTGGCAAAGCAAGTTCGTGCTGTTATAAAATGTGAAGATGATGCTACAAAATATTAAAGAATAACCATTTTTCCTTTTTTTTAAACACATTATTTACAATGCATTATTCTAATATTTTGAACCAGGTACAATTCTAATATTTTTATTTTTTCCAAGTGTGAATAATTATTTTAATTTTTGTATTATTTCCTTTAATTTTAATGCTAAAAGATTCTACAAACTATGTAGATTCTTACAATATTAAGTTTTATCCTGTGTTATTTTTTGTATAAGCGATACATAAAAAACCTTTTTTCCAATTCCCTTTTTTCTATTATTCAAATTTTTTAACTTTGAGCTGTAGTTATATGTGGATCTTGTAATTCTGTGGATTTAAAAACATTTCATTTAAATACAGTATTCAAAGGAACAAATCTTTTTTTTAATTTAAGACTATTACAGTATGGAACCATTTATCCGGAATCCAGTTAACTGGAAAACCAGTTATCCGGAATAATATTTCCAACTGACTGATTTCAGAAACTTTCCAGAAAAAAGTTCCATGCAGTGCTAGTTTCACATGTACATTGCTTGATAGATTACCACATGCATTGTACAACTTGATCAATATCTTGGATTTGAAATGAAAGCTTATTTAGTTAGATATTGAGTTTTATGCAGTATTATTGTTTCCAAGATATTGAAAGAAATTGCCTTCTTTCAAACTCTGATTAATCTTTGATCTTGATAGGATCTGAGCCTTAATCAGAGTAATCTAATAATTTGAAATCAGTAACAATGTTACAGCCACATATATTACAAATCTCATTAAGTGGAAGCTGTTTTAATGTCCAACCAGTTATCCAGAAAAACCAGTTATCCGGAATACATCTGGCCCTGACCATTCCGGATAAATGGCTCTATACTGTAGTTGAAAATGTTCCAACGATATATATATATATAACCATATTCCATATAATAGATAATCTTTAAATTATTGCATTATATTATTTATTTAAAAATTCTCTGAACAGTGATTTGTTAAAATATCGTAGAATTTTTTGTAAACTTCTTTTCTTTTCTTTCTTTTCTTTTTTTTAAATTTTAAATAGAAATTCAACTGCAAATAATAATATTAATAGTTAAACTTGTACAGCATCAGATTAATATTATAAAAATTTCTGTTTTTCAAGTAAAAGAAAATTATTATTATATAAACGAAGTATATTTATTTGATCATTTTGAAGCTTTTTGCTACTTTGAATAACATTCATAATATTTAGTTTAAATTTTTAATTTAATTGTTTACATCTAAAATACATGTATGAATTATGAATCATTGCAGTTAAAGTAGTTCTTATTATTTCTTAGTTTCTGCCAGTTTTTGCCACTTATTGGCAGAAACTAGTTTCTGCCATGCCGGTTTTAACCGGTTATAACCACTGGTTTAAACCACCCCGGCAGAAACTTGCCCAGCCCTGATCCATATTTATTAATTTCATAATTAAAAAAAAATATCAGAGGCAAGTTCTTCATGCTGCCTAATATGAGCAAAAACGTTTTCCATGTATTACAAAACAGCGTTTTTTATATTTTTGAAGGTGACCTTTAACAAGCGATAAAAGGAAAACTATGGAACCTAGAAACAAAAAATTTTAGATTTTATCATCTAATAAGAATAGTAACAACTGATAATTTTTTGGGCCAGATTGGTGATGGTGTGAATCACCCCCTAATACAAAGTGGCTCAATCTCTCAGAATCTTGCTCTGAAATCATTTATATTTATTTATCATTTGAATGCTGAACATTAGAGAGAGTTTTTGTAATTTTATTTTATGCTATTTATAAAAGCTATGGAGGACAAAACATTTCATCCTTTTGAAGTGAAAAGCTTCATATTATTTTTAAAAAAGTTATATTAATTTTTAGTTTTCCTTGTATTTTACAGGAAATTGTCTACTTTTCATCGTGAAGTTTTGTCTTACATAGTTTTTAAAGATTTACTGATGTTCTATAATTATTACTAAGATATTATGAGTTCTTAGCAATAAAATGAGGTAAGTTAACAGTTATTCGCATTAGGTCATTGCAACCTTCCAGTGTAGTTTTTATGATAATTAAACAAAATTTCTATCTTAATGTATTAATATCTCATAAGTCAAAATCTGCATGGATACCTCTAAATGTAAGTAATTTGCATGATTATAATGGTTTTAGGCTATTATTGCTCATTTATCTTGTAAACTAGTTCTTAACAAGTTTTATTCAGGAACTATACAATCTAATGATTTACACTTTTTTCCTAAGATACCATACGTTTTATTACATAAAATGTTCTTTTCTCTTAAAGTAAATAGTAATAGAAAGAAAGCATTCTTTTTTATTCTTTAAATAAATTTCAGTATTTTTAGCAAATTCATTTAGCACATTCTTTCATACTGTATTTTAACATGTAATTACTTTATACACACAGAATAGACTTTTTTATTGCTTTTTTTCTTTGTTTAAAACTTTTGTGTTTAGTTCGTATTTGAATTTCAAGCATTGAATCCTGAGCCTGACCACCATGATTTTCTATACTTTACTGTAGTTAAATTTAACCTCATACATATTTATTTTCATTCAAACTTTTAAAATCTCAATGCAAAACCTATATATTTTTCTTTTATTTGATTTATCATTTTGCATTTACTGTAATTAAAAATTTTCATTTCTTCATTTTGAAAAAGGCGTGAAATATGATTCAAAATGTATTCTTGAATGGAACTGTGTCAATATTAAAAAAAATGCGCTTATCAAACTGAATAATGCTGTGGCTAAAATGATTAAAATAATGATTTAACAACTATTTGTCAATTGTCAATGAGAGAAACATTGCTCATCTGGAGTTGAGAGGGGAGGGGGTGTCTTTAAATACATAATTGACATTCTAGTAAGTTGACATTTGATATATATATATATCCTTCCATTATGACAATCAATAACCAATCCAAAGAGCCATAAATATTTACCTACACTCAATGATATTTTGGCATCCAATATGACTGATTAGACCAAACTTCTCAATATAATGATCATCCTTTTCAATTTTCCTACTAATATTTGTGAGCATTTGCTCACCATTTTACGGAAAGCCTGAGAATGTTTTACGTTAAAATGAGATAATTTGTTTTCCCTTTCCTTCTTAAAATTACTCTTTTTTATTTTTGGGGGAAAAAAAAATAGCACAATGCTTAATTTAGATAATAAAAATCAATTTCACAAATCAGGATGGGAGAGTGATTAAAATAATTGTTTATTAACATCAGATTCACATAAAGGATAAAGTATAATCTGTAATAGATTTCATGAATTTATGAGCTCTAAATGAAATAATAGAGCTTTTACAGTTTTATTTAATATTACGAGCCATTTCGTCTTTCTCATATAGAGCCAGGAACATTTCTTTTAAAAGTCATGAAATTCGTGTTAATTTAATAATATCGCAAAAAAGCGCATCAAATGACTAAAGTCATCATATATTCTCCATAAGGAGTCAAGAATAAGGTTTTCAAAAATAACATTTAAAAACCTCTTTTTTTTTTTCATTACCATAAAATCCCGTTAATCCGCCCCCCCCCCCCCTAAACGCGACGGAAATTCCTCAAATAATCGGGGGGGGGGGGGGGGGTAGATGCTAATGGTCGATCGTCACAAAGTATGCATTATTTTAATAAAGTGACAAAAGAAAAACATTTTGAAAAAAAAATGATATACAAAATAGAAAAACAGTGTAACTTCACAATCAATGGCGATTTCAGATTATAGAAATTCTGGATTTCAGAAGCTTTGAAACTGGAATTCGTTTAGATAAATAATAACACTAATATCTGTCATTAATATGGTAACAGAAAAATAAAAGGAACTTAATAATTTAAAATAATTAAAAAACACTGAGAAATTGCAGTTGAAAATGCCCTGAAATATTTTCTAGAACTAGTAACATTTTATGTGGTGTCGCCATCTGTTGTAAATTAGGGAGATTAAATAACCGTTTTTTTTTAAAATCATCATTTCGTATAATCTATAAATGCTAAATAAATAATACAAATCACAAAAATTGAGAACATACAGAACGAATTCGTAGTGTTGCCAGATTTTTAAAACGAAAACATTGCTACCACAAAGATAGCCCAAAATACGTTACAAATTTGACTGTGGCGCCATCTACTGATCAGTCAATCGATATTTTTTTTTTAATTGGTTTTCCTAATAAAGTTAAATACGACTATAAATTCTTCGATAAAATAGATTCTTTTTTAATCAAAATATTTCACACACAGCATCAAATACACATTTTTTAACTTATTTCATGAGAAACTTTCACTATTGACATTTTTATTACCTTCATATTGCCATGGAGATAAATTTACTGCAAAACTAATGTTTGGTTATATTGTTTTGAAGTCATGGTTGTGTATGTTACTTTTGTGTTTGTACATATTTGCGATATATCAAAGAATCATCACACCTTTCTGATCCATCGGGAAAAAAAACACTTGTGAGATAAAATTTTTGATGTTGATCTTAACGTGCACGGCGAAATTTCTTTTAGGGGAGGGCGCTTTCTCGGGATTTTTTGAATTTTCCAATTTGTTTACAAAGTGGGAGGGGGGTGCTTAATCGGGAAAGGCTAATTGATGGGATTTTACGGTAATTTATTTTTAAAATATATATTTAAAAAAAAAATAATTGTAACCTTGGCATTTTTTAAACAGAAATCTATTTCTAAATAGCTTAAAATATGCAAATCCAAAATTGTCAAATCAACTCATTCCGTCAAGTAGTTTTTGAGTTATACCTAAAAAACTATCTCAATTGCAATCCTGTTTTGCAACGATTACAAATTAATTTAACATTACGAATTTTAAATTTTAAATCTACATGTAATTCCTAAACTACTTGACCAAATTACTTCCCGTTTGATATCCTAAGATAAAATTCACCAGAAAAGCCCAATATAATGTCAAAATTAGGGTTGAATTAAGGTTATTGAAAATTTCAGTGTTCGGTACAATTTCATTATGAAGACGACCTCTAAGCTTATTTTTTAAACATAAATTGAAAGAAGACATTTCCAGTTAAATAGCTTTTTCAGTTTTTTTTTCTGTGACAATTTGAAATTAAAATAAATGGGGTGTTCTCTCCCCCTCTCTCTCTTTTCTTGAGGTTTGGGGGGGGGGACTGTACATGTTTCTATTTATGGATTTTCAATAATACATAATTAATAATTATTATTTCAAAACAGCTTAATCCAAAATATGCAGCATTTGGGTTTTAACAGAGTATATGGTATAAAACAAAAAATAATGAAATACATTAATGATTGTCTGAGTTATCTTTAAATAATCAACATTTCTATTTCCTCTTGTCTGGCCAATTTTTCATTAATTTACATATGACTAATTATTTAAAATAGATGAAAATATGTATTTTCATGTTTTCTGGCATGTAGAACTAGTTGAACTAATGCAATAAAATTATGATGCTATTAAAATTTTTAAAGTTGGGGTTAATATGTAGATGAACCCTTTATGACAAAGTAAACCACATACAAATATGAAAGATTTTCTATGAATCAAAGTAACTTTTTTCTTGAATTGGTTAAAATTGGTCTTTAAAAAAAAAAAAAAAAATATATATATATATATATATGTACATATGTGTATTTTGGCATTTACATATTTTTTTACTATTGTATGTGATTAAATGACAAATCCTGTCTTGTATATACAGTAGAAGATCTTTATAACACACACCTTGAGGTGAGACAAGAGGTTGTGCATATTGTAGAATTTTGCATTATACATTGATCCTTCGTTATATCACATCTCAGTTTATCACACATTCGGCTATTTCGTTCTTTTTTAGTTGTCCCTCAGTAAATTCAATTTCTCGAAAAAGCATATAAAAATTTTGAAACGTCGAAATCTAAGCATATAACTGAAATGCAGTTAGTTCATTTTTGTTCTTTAATTTCCGCTGGCAAGCAGATAATAAAAACCAAACAACTCTGGATTCTTATTTTCAGAAATAATATAAAATATAATTAAAAATGTATACTGTATATGTACAATTTTGTAATTTTTAATGTTTTACCATCTATTTTGTGTTTGAACAAGTATTAACATTAAAATAAATCGAATTAATATAAATCGAAAACTTTGTAGCTTAATTTCGTGGCTCTTTAATTTTCATTTATAAACACTCACTGTATATTTAGATCACATTTCGCACATCATTAAACTTACATGACAAGCATTGCCAAATATGCCTGGAACGTATCAATATACATTTAATGATCTTTATATTGCATTCTTTGGGACCAGAAGTTGTGTACATAATAATTTTTTGTTTAATATAGATCATTTCGCACATTGTTAAGTTAAATTACTTTATAAACACGTCCTTTAAATATGAAGATCAAAATACTGTATATTACTCATTTCCAAAATTTTTTTAATTTAATAATAGCAATTTTTTTTATTAAAAACCTCTGAATTAAGGTGATAAGATAAAAAAATATTTGAAACTTAGTCCTCTAGAGGGTAGCAATATTTCTACAATGTGGAATGCTAGGTGCAAAACTCATTGTTTATGTCTGAGAAGTTGTATGTTATATAGGGAATTGCATTATATAGAATTGGTCATTAAGGTCTACCGTATTTGATATTATATTTTACTTTTTTTTTTTTAAAAGAAGGTTTTCCTGTAAGAAAATTAGATGACTTTTTAAAATGTAAAATAACACTGAGTGAAATAAATAGTGTGTCCCTTTCTCAGTTTCGTGATGGCTTATTTGGATAAAAGTTAGAATCCAAAGAAACTTATAAACAGAACTATTTCCTTATTGGATCCCAATAAAATTCACACTGGACTGTTATGAACGTATGTTCATAGCAGTCCAGTGTGAATTTGTAACAAGTAAATACTGTATATTCTAGCAGATAACGCTCACTTGAAGTTTCAGACTTCTATTAGGTATATTCGCAGTATAACGCACACCTCTTTTTTTATAAAGGAACTTTGATGAGATACATACGAAAAATAAAGTGGAGGTTATTATAAAATATAATAACTATTACATATCATTCAATCTGATAGCAAATATATTTTTTTGTAAATAAATAGAATGTTTATTAAGTTAGAAATCTTGGATCTTGTTCTTATGATCATCTTTATATTTTTATAACTGGTGTATAATGCACACCTGTAATTTTCGATCAATTTTCTTGTATCCGAATTGCACATTTTATGCCAGAATATACAGCAATAAATTAAAATTGAAGCACTTATTTAAAAAGTATGCATCAATATACATTTAAAAAATGGGTACTTGTCTATATTCCCGTTGACCACTTTCTATAAAAAAAAATAACTGTCGCCAAACACTGGGAGTTAATGCCAAAAATGTAAAATTAATAAGCATGTCATTACATTCATTACATGTTCACGATCTTCGGCCAATAACTGTGGTTGAATGTCTCATCTGTGTATCCTGACCATGTAAGGTTATTGGGAGGGTACCTCTGTCGAAAAATTAATACTAGGCATGACCCACATCCTAAAAATCGCATGATAAAGCTGTTCACATCAAAATTCCTTATTTATGATTTTATACTACTGTTATAGTTAAGTTTTCTAGAGTGACATAAAAGGGGCAATAATAACGGAAATTTGAAAGGAATATTTTGCTCTTTGTTTAGACAGAAAACACAAACAGGTATAACATATAAAATGTACAAAAATTAGTTAAAGCCTTGAAACCATGAGTCTAGCCAAAAATATTTATCAGATTTTCAGCAATCATCCTGGCAGCCAAAAAGCTCTTAATGCTATTCAAAATATAAATAAAATTGTCATCATTTTTATGATATTAGTGCCACATAAACTCACTTAAATATGATTCAAAGTTCTTTCATATGAATATGAATCCCATATCTTTATCATTTTTTTTTCAAAATACAAATAAAACAGAGAAATAGCATTTAATCCTTCATTAAAAAAACTAAATTGGCTTATCTGTAAAATAAATTAAAATGGAATACGTATATCTGATGCTTGCATTTGAAATCAAACGTGACATTATGCTTTTGTATCATTGCTGTTAAATTGCATTGTTTGGTGACAGTTTTTTTTTTTTTTTTTTATATAGAAAGCGGTTGACAGGAAAGTATACCATTACTATAAGATATATATTGAATTAAATAGCTTTGACTAACCAAACAATGTGGTCATTATTGTATAACTGTCTGGTTTCGCCCGCTAGCGGGCCCCTAATTTACATCGGGGCCTCAAATCTAATTGAATTCTCGATTTGAATAACACCTCGAAATAAACAAATCTCTGGCTCTGATCTCCTCTGCCTTCGGCTCTGTATAATTGCATTGTTTACCTCCATAATAACATAATTAGAATACTTATTGTGTTATGTGAATTATTCAAGCAATCATTGCAACATGAATGAGATATACCTATATTTGCTAAAACTTATTATTTGTAGCAATTTTTCCATCTGAACGAAATTGAGTGCAGACTGGGACTCGAACACAGAACCTTTGGCCTCAATTACCAATGCTCTTCCAATTGAGCTATCTGTACGACATCCCAGCCAACACAATATTCACTCAGAACAACTATTTGGTCATGACTTCTGCACTGTTATTTGAAACAGCACAACAGAATACACTGTAGGTAACAGATGGGAAAATTACTACTCGTATGAATTATTTACCAATCAATTGACTGTGTTAAAAAATAATTATATTTATTATATGTATTTAATTTTCAAAAACTTACTTTATTTTGCTAGATCTGGCCATATTTTTTCTTCTGCTTTTGATAGTTGATTAATCCTCAAATGTAGCAAACATTTGATTCATGCATCAGCATGTATATTTTTTGTATTATATTAGAAAACTTTTTAAAAATGTTATTTTAGCTTTAATAATTTTAAATTATTTTTCTATATTCTGTGTAATGTAATATATATATTATCAAATTGTATTACTTCTTTTCTTTGATGTTGGTTAATGAATGAATATAACATTACTTTTAATCTTAAAATTATCTGTACATTAAAAAAATTTACTTATTGATATTGATATACATAAGTTAAAAAAATTGGTGATGCAACGAATAGTGGTTTGGCCAAATACCGAATATTTGGCTGCTGAATATTAATTCATAAATTCCGATTTAAACCAAAATACTATATATCGGTATCTTCATACAATTCTTATTAAACATACTCAGGCTTAAGATAATTAAAAGCAAAAACATCAAAATTGTTCCCAATATGTAAACACTTCCCAATATGTAAACACTTCTGCACTTCAGTTTTTAAGATGATTTTTGTGATTAGATAGTTTGAACATCTTTATTATTTTATTTTTATATTAAAACATTTTTTTCATAAGGTTTATTAAAGATTATAACTGCTGTTTTAAATCTAATAAATACTAAAATCAGAGTACAAATACAGCATTATATATTTATACTACATTATTATGTTTGACCAATTAAGTAATGCTTTTTTATTCAGCTATTTTGAAATTTCAAAGAGCAAAGCACAGAAATCTTGCTCTTGAATCTTTTATAATTTTTATTCCCATTGATAACATTTGTTTCCAAATTTTATGTATCAAACAAATACATTTCCTGAAAAATATTCCCTTATCTCTTTTATAGCTTCACAAAGTTTTATCTTTAATTAAACCAAAACAAATATTAATCTTAGAAACAAACCCCCCTTTCCCTTACATTTTTTCTTGCTCAACCATTTCACTTTTTATAATCTTTCACACTGTTCCAAATTTCTTGACAACAAGAAAACACAAACTTCTACTCTAAACTGAATTATAAGTAACAAAAGCAATTTCAACAGGCAGGGAGATAGATTCCTTTCCTGGAATAGTACAATAGTCCTTTCTTTTTCTCCCTCCTTAGTCTTTATTCCCAGGGAAAAAAAAGGGAAGGGAAATGCTTAACAGTATTCTTATCATTCTCATCTATTCTCTGGAATTCTGGATTGCACTGACCAGTACTAACTTACTTGGAAGGAAGCTAATTTAAGTATTCTGTTGAGCTATTCAACCAAACCAAATATTCAGCTTTTAAGCCGAATACCAAGTATCAACCGAATATTCGTTGCATCCCTAAAAAAAAATTACTTTTATTGGAGTTATTAAAGTAGTTACGATTCAAAGATATTGTATTCAGCTTTGTTAATATTGTTCGTAATTAACATACACAATTCTAATAATTAAAATACCCCACTTTTTTAAAATTATTTATTTTATGTTTCTTATTGTTTAAAACGAAAATATTTTACACTGGCCCTAAAAGTAGGGTATTTGATAATTGATGTATTTAATGAAAATGTTTTAAAGGTGGATAATTATTAGTGGATTATTTTCTAACAGAAGGTTTATTTGTTTATTAAAACATTAGTATGTATGTTTCGTACATCAAAATATATTTTGATTTCATACATTCACCAAACTTTTCAAAGTTTTTAAAAATAATACTATAAAATAGGGATGCACAACTGTAGCCTGCGAGCTAAAAGTGACCCACACTGGGTTAACTGGTGGCCTGCGGAGACCCTATATGCCAGCATCTCCAGAAATTGGAAATTTAGATAATTAGTCGTGGGAAAAATTGTAAATTTTGTCTATAGGTCGTAGAAAAATATGCATTTCGTCGATCGGGAGTATGAAAGTCATAAATTTCATTGATCAGGCACGTAAAAATCACAAATTTTGTTGATTGGGCACTTATAAATAGCGAATTTCATCGAACAGGTTCAGAAAAATTCCAAATTTCGTCATTTTGTCGCAAGAGAGAAAAAAAAAATTAAAAAATGCGAATTCCATTAATCTGCTGATGGAGGCTATAGATTCTGAAATTGGAAATTCCGGAGTTGCGAATTTCATCATATGAAAAAATTGAAAGTTTCGTCAATCACTCAAAGAAAAAAAAATAGTAATTTTGTCAATCGCTGAAAAAAAAAAAAAAAAAAAAAAAAAAACTGTGAATATTGTCAGTTGCACATGGAAAAAATTTGCAATCTGTTTTCATTGGTTGAATAAAAAAACGCAAATTTTGCTGATCAGGAATTATGTCAATTTGCTGCGATAAAAAGATTGTGAATTTCATTAATAACTCATGTGAATAAATACCAAATTTCGTCAATCATTCACGAAAAAAATCTCTAATTTCGCCAGTCACTAACAGAAAAAATTGTGAATTTTGTCAATCACTCATGTGAATAAATACTGAATTTCATCAATCACTAACAAAAAAAAATCTGGAATTTTTTCATTGCTCCTGCAAAAAAAAATCGCATATTTCGTCAATCACCCCTTGGAAAAAATCACAAAATATGTTCATCGGTTGCAGAGAAAATTGTCAATTTTGTCGATCAGGCACGGAAAAATTGCAAATTTCATCAATTTGTCGGATTGAAAATATCGTGAATTTTGCCAATGGTCGTTTGAACAATTTATAAATTTTCTGAATCCATCGCGGAAAAATATCGCAAAATTCCTGAAGCAGTCTTTGATAAAAATCGCAAATTTCTTTACATCACGAGCTGTTTCGCAAAATCGGTTGTTGAGAGGGGGGGGGGGGGGGGGGGCACTTTTTGTCGATTGCTCGCGTGAAAAAAATAGCATAATCTTGCTTTGTTATTTAAAAACAAATTTTCATTTTTTGGAAATGAAGTTATTCTTCATAAAAATTTGTATAATTATCCATAATGTTCAGTTTTTTTATAAAATTTTTTTCATTAACTTCTACATTTATCAAGAAGGAACAGTTAGTCTTTATAAAGTGTTCTATGATTATTCTCCCCCCCCCCCCCCCCCTCGCTTGTAGATTCGAAATAGCTATTTGCTGCTTTTTTGTGTATTATTTGTGCATTTATATAACATTGGTATTGTTCCTTATAATAAACTATTGATATTGTCTTGCCAACTGAATTGGGTATGCTGACTAGGGAGGTGGTTGAGTATAGGGGGGTTAACCCCCCTTTCAAAATTAGCATTTTTATGAGCTTATAGGCCTCCGATTCCCCCCCCCTCTCCTACCCCTAAACAAAATTTTGTCCACGCTACGGATGTTGGCCCTTGACAATCCAGTCATTTTTGTAACTGGCCCTTCTCTTATAAAGGTTGTGCACCCCTGCTATAAAGGTTTTTTTCTCTGAATGTTTAAAAAAAAAAATCTTCAGTTAAAAATTTTTATTGCTTTGGTATTTTTAGAAATAATAGTTTATCTTTAAAATGTGAAAGTAATCATTTATGAATTGTTAAAGGAACAAGAAAGTGTGTTTTTAAGAGTAATGACTAGAAAAGAATACTTTGATGCAGAGGTGCCAAGCTAATTACTAATCTTTTGTAATATGTGGTTAATTTGACCCAGGTTTAATACGTTTTGCACCACAAATTTTGTTAAGAAATGAAATTAAATATATTCCATGTAAAAATTTGAAATTAAGTGAATAAATTTTCTGATTCGAAATGCTGTTAAACTGGGTCAAATTAATCCACATATTACGGAAGATTAGTGGGAGCTTGGCATCTCTGCTTTGATGTTTATTTGATTTCTGCATTCTTTTATTCTTCTTTTGTGTTTAAAAGACTGAGTTGTATGTTAAAAAAAAAAACTATGTCATTTCTTACACCTTACAGTCATGATTTATATTTTCTTTCTAAGAATTTTGTTTTTGATTAAAGCATTTTCTGTATTGTGAAATAATAGTGTACTTGCAGCTTCTTTCCATTCTTTAATTTAATATTAAACAATAGAAATTTATTTTTCAATTGTCTATATATTAGAATTAATTTTGTTTTGTAGTTTTCAAAATTTGTTCAATGTTTGATATCTTTTAAGTATTTCTAATAATGATATTATTTTTATGATTTGTAAAAAATGATAAAGCACTGTATTGAATTAGGGGGGGGGGGAAGGCATTCATTGCACATTACATTAAACTTTTAATTAACTCTAGAATGTTGCTGCCATGTTGTTAAAAATAAATTAAATAAAAATTGCCGTTCTATTGTTCATGTTTTTTTTCCCTTCCCCATCATTTCATCTCTCTCATTGTGCAAAAATAATGAAAATGAAATTATTTTTCGTTTATCATATATATTATTTTTAATGTCAATATCCCTTTTTGTATGCATTTACAAAATGCACAACAATGAATGGGGTATCATTCGAAAGGTTTTTGAACCGGCTTCTGACATAGTACACACACATTTTGCTAGAACATGTTTTCTGATTAAAAATTACAGTTAATTAAAAATGAAATCAGCATTGTTTTCATAAATGAAAGAAAAGGTTTTTCTCAAATCAGTGTTGCTCCAAAAATAAAATGCTGCATTATATTGTTCTCAACATTGATTATAAAAAAAATAAATAATACAAAAAAGGTAAAGTGGGAGATGTTGTTTCATGGGTTTATTTTATATTTATGATTAAAAAGCAAAATTCAAATTCAAATGTTTAAAAGTAAAAGACACCATCGATCGATCAAAGCAGTTGTATTTCACGTGTAGTCTAAAATGTATGCTTTGTTAAATTCTTTTTTCACATGTATTCAATTTATTTTTCTTCGTTGCGTGTTTTTTCTGAAGTGGATAGCGTGATCCTCTAATGCAGTTAAAGTATGAATGCTAATTCCCCCCACCCCCCTCATGCGTGCCTTTTGCTATCTTTGATCGGTTTTTACTGTAACTTTGAGGGAATAAATGAGATGATATATTCTGGCTTGAGTAATGTTGCTTGCAGATATTTTTATCCACAATTTTTCTTTAGATGTTTAAACATGCATCTAAAAAAGCAGTGTGAAATCTTTGCACCGACCCACTGGTTAAAATTAATTTTGCAGTTGATTCTTTTTAATTTTAAATACAAAAAAAAAAATTTCGAAAAAATATTGGATTAATTTCACATACAATTATTTTTAAGCTAATTATTTGAAATTCAATGTTACTCTTCCATTATCGACTCACTATTTGTGTATGACCTATGATTAATGGGTTACAATATCAAATACTATTCAAACAGTAATTGCAAATGATGTTTTTTCTTTTTATTTGTCCACATTAAAAAACAAAAATAGATAAAGATATATACAGGGTGAATATTTAGATATGTTTCATCTCGAATAGCTGGTGAACCGAGTTAGCAACAATTATGAACATGGTATTAATTAGACTCACTCAAATTCGGACGGCTTGAAACCAGAGGTTGTGTAGATTTTTGGTCACTATTTTGTCTACATTTCATTTTCTAAACAGTAATATGAATGTAATAACGCAGTAGAAATTATAATAAATGCTTACTTACAATAAAGTAAAATAACTACTGGACTGGACCCTTTGCTCGCTATCGCTCGTCCACCACCCAGGGTTGTCGGCTTTTAGCCAGGCCAAAAAAAGCCGGCTGGCTTTTTTTGGTTTTAACCACTTAAAAAAAGCCGGCTTTAATTGAAAAAGGCCGGCTTTTATTAAAAGAAAGTGGTTTGAGATTTAATTTACATTAAATTTGCATTAATTTATTTTTAATGCACTAATAAATATTTCCTTCTAAAAAATCTATAAACTTCTATTAAACAAGTCTTTATAACTGCTAGAAGGCAACTATGGAGGATATATGTCTAAAATAAAATTATATACACACTGAAGACTATATTAAATTAGACTGCAAGGTGGTGTTTTGAAATTCTGTATTACATAGCTCGACATATACTATGCATTTTAAAGATTATATTTAATTAAACAATAACAAAACATCACCATCAAAACTGAAAAATTCTTACATACTGCTTTTTACTTTTAAAATTGATTAAAACTTAATAATATATATATTTAATAAATGGAATTAGCATATATATATATATAATACTTGAGAGCATCCATATTTAGTTAGTAATCAGTATTTTAATGTCTTGTAAAATTATATTTTAATATTTTTCTTTTACTACTAAGCAATTACATAACTCATTCCAGATAAGTTCATATAATGAGATTAAATTATAGAATGATCAACATTGAAAGAGGAATTAGGAAGAATATATAATATTTGAGGAGATTTTAGTAGATGTAAGTGTATAAAAAATGGAGAGCAATTTTTAAAAAAAAATTCTCAAATTAAAACTAGTTGAAATAAAAGTTTGAAAAGCATATGTTATTCATATTACTGTTTTTAACAGTGAAAACTGGTGTTTTTATTAAATGGCTTTATGTATGGCTTTAAATATTTATAAGAAAAAATGAAACTTTCATATCAATAGCCCAAATAACTGATTTTTGTGTGTGTGTTTGTCAATCTGCAGCAAAACTAAATTTATCTATGATGCAACAATGTGACTTCTACCATAAGAAATAATAGCAACCCATTACATAAGCAAAATTTTCAATTACAAAGAAAATACAGTAAGAAGATTACAGTAATCGAGAGACATTTTATAAATTACTTTTTTTTTAAATTTAAGTACAACATTTTTTAAGCTATTAGATTAATCTTAAATCTTCTAAAATTTGTACAGCCCACTGTTATGTTGCATAATTTCTACTAGTGGGTCAATAGCCCTTAAAATTAGTTGTTTAATAAAATATGTAATTAACCAATTATTGTCCTATTTAATTATTTAAAGCAGTAAAACAAAAAAAAAGTGTAATTTTTTTAAAGCTGTTATTTAAAAAGTATAACAATAGTTAAGCAGTTAGTATGTCTTTTTAAAAATTAGCTAACATATTTACAATTCTGATTCAAATCATCAGTCAGTTATCTGTTATTCCAACATTGACTTCATTATTGAGAATATAGGTTATTTATTAAATTCTAACTCAATAAAATGTCTTTTAAATTAGTTAAAAAACACTTAAAAATATACAGTTTATAAATAAAGTGCTTCACTGTATAAAAGTCTATTTTGGCCAAAAAAGGCCAATTTCGGCCAATAAAAGCCGGTTAAAACCAATAAAAGCCGCTGGCATGGTTTTTATTAATTTTAGCCGGCTTTTTTGCAACCCTGCGGCACCACCACACCATGGATTATGACATAATTCACATTGGAGCCCCTACGTGGTCTCAGCTTGCTTCGCTCACTCGCCACTTTTTGCATCAACTCTAACCAGAATAAGTACTATCATAAATCATTTTAACATATAAAATTTACAAATTTTCTTAATGTAAAAAATAAAATTGAAAACTTTGAAAACACAATTAAAAATGCATTTAGTTTGTGCTACCAATGGACATAAATCATTTTAACATTATAAAATTTACAAATTTTTGAAATGTAAAATAATTAACTGAAAAAATTACCTTGGAAACACAATTAATTAAAAAAACTCATTGCACCTATAATATTGTACAGCACAACTTAAATTTATTTTGAAAAACTCTTGAAAAAACATGTGATAGCGAGATAGTTCAATATAAATCAACAATTATTGTCTAAAGTTTGTTTGAAGTGAAAAATTCAATATCTCTCAGACGCTTGGCAAGTTAACAAAACATTTTTTCGGCTATATCCAAAAGAAACTCTTGATCAAAAAAGCTGGTTTGCTGAATGCATCATATGATTGTAAAACGAACCAATGACATACATTGCCAAAAGGACCTACATTGGTTGAAAGATTGTGCTGTGTTTAAAAAGAGCTCCTGCTCTGAATTTTGATTTGCTGAATGGATCATGTGACCGTAAATTGAACCACTGAAGAATCGTTGCTCTGGAGAATACAGTTGTTGCCAAACGGCAAGCTACAAATTTTGCCTTATTTTCACAAATATATATATATTAAGTAAAATAATAAAAATTAAGAAAATTTACAAAATGATTAAAATATCAAAAATAAAACTCAAATAATGCAATACTAAATATGCATAATAATGATGAGAAATTTTTCTTGAATTATTCAATGAAGCTCACCTCATAACGGTAGCTAATAATTTACATCAGTTTCATTTCATGTTTAGCTAGATTTAATAACCAAAAAACTTGAATAATTAAAAAATGTATTTGGTAATAAAAAATACTATTGCCAGTGATACACTGCGATTGCTGCTGATATCAACATCATCTTGAATTTTTTCCCTTACAAATATTACTGTGTTTCACTGTTTACATCTGCAACAATGCACAGACTTTTGGCATTCACGGATTTGAGGGAGTCTACTTTAGTAAAACTGCTATGTACTACATGATAATGTACTTCACAGCATCCCCTAGTCCTAGTGGTAAATTCTGGCATCATTGTTCATATCTAAAAAAATATAGGAGTTAGAGTCAAAAGTTAATTGACAAGGAGAGCATCATTAGTTTAGTAAGAAGAGTTGTGTTGTACACACAAATATGATAAATAACCATCTGTGCATTCCAAAATATTGTAAACGTGATGCTTTGTTTATGCAAAATGCAAATTTCCTCTGAAAGCAAAAGGAGAATTCTTTTTAAAGCATAAATGCAAAAACAAAAAGGTAGGGTCATTCCATATCAAATCAACCAGTGACTCAACCTGACCATTTCAGATTTTAATGAAACTTTCAGGAATCATTCTCCCTGATAATACAAATGAGAATATACTTTTATAATTTTTTTTATCTCAGTAAATTTTCATACAATTAATTTTTTTAATTTAAAAAATCATAATTTTTTGGCTTGTATAAATGTTTTCAATTTTGAATTTCTCAAGTTCTGTCAGGCGTAGATAGTTGTTTGACCCCTCATTTTAAAGATAATGTCATAAGGTTTAATTTGATATGAAAGTTGACTATGCTTGGTTAAAAAAAAGTTAAAATAATTTAATTTAAAAATTTTGAATAGTGTTTTTTAAAAATTTTGAAAGAAAAAATATTTTTTGTAATATTATAAACTTTAAATTCTGAAAGTTTTAGAGTGGGATCTCAATGGGATCAGCAGTTATGTTAAAAAAAACTAATGTTAAACACCAGTTGGGGCTGGTATTTAAAGTTCGCACCTCGCCAACTTTATGATTCTGCTAAAGATAGTATTGTTTTATTCATTTTAAACATTATTTTTTTTATAACTGCTGATCCCATTGAGATCCCACTTTAAAACTTTCAGAATTTAAAGATTATAATACTACAAAAAACATATTTTTTAACAATTTTTTAAAAAACACTTTAAAAAAATTTAAATTTTTTAAATTAAATTAAATTAACTTTTTAAAAACCAAGCATAGTCGACTTGCATATCAAATTAAACCATATGAAATTCTCTTTAACACTAGAAAGACGGCAAATTGCTTTATACCTAGAAAGATGAAAAGGGCCAATTTGGCCCTTCGATGATTCTTGATATCTTAACAAAGGTAAAATATAAATAATAAGAAGAAAAATGAGGAAAATTATAGAATATGCAAGTAAATTTTATACTGACCTTTTTTTCTTTAAATTGTACACTTTATGTTTTCTTAAGGCAATGAGTACATCGAACTTCTGTATATCCGCATTTGCCACACACTGGTTTTGTACATTCGATACAAGTGTTCCTTGTATGATTTCCTTTGCAACTTGATTTAACTTTCCATTTAATCCTTTTCATTCCGCTGATGTCTTTTATATAATTTGCTGGAGTCATATTAGATGCTGTACAACCTGGGGATTCTAAATATGAAGCTCGCAGATCTTCACATAGTTGCAGAATAAAATTTCTCCGACTAAGTTTCTCCTTTCCCGTCACTTCTTTATATAAAATCTAAGCATTCAGTGCAGACATATCTAAAACATTATAAAAAACGTGCATAGGCCAATGACATGTTCCAGATTTAGTGGTATACAGGCGTAACATTTGGTCTACAATGTCCACTTCATACTTTGTCTGGTTATAAAACTGAACTGTCTCGGGTGTCTTTTTCTCATTATTGTCAATCAATGGCAACATTAGGATGGAGGGAACTTAGTATCAAAACATGTTCATTCTTCTTTCCTTGATACTATGTGATCGTTATGTCTTTCTTGAATAAAGTTGTAGAGTATAATGCTTGTTTCCCTATCTTGACCATTGGTGGCACTTCTTTGCGATCTTTTCTAAGTGTTCCGACTAAGCTTGTTGAATTGGCTTTCAATTTTTCACACAGTTTTAGCAATGTAAAATAATTGTCCGTAGTTATATTTCTACCTTTCCCTAAATATCCTTCAGTGAGCTTCATCACTACATGTTCATGTGCAGCTTGATCAGTAGGTCTGCTGATATCCTGACCAGTATACAGGAATCCATTGAGGATATATTTCGAATCTACACAGACAATTAGCCAAAATTTTATACCGAATTTGTCAGGTTTATTTGGAATGTACTGAGTAAAAGGACATCTGGCCTTTGATGGCAATAATTGTTCATCAACTGTGAGATTTTCTCCTTGTTTGTAGCAAGCTGCACAATTTTCAATGAACGAATTCCACAGTGTCGATGCCAGTGCAAACTTATCAGTCTCTGATCTTTCTGGTTTCAAATCAAAATGAAAAAATCGAATAATATCTTTGAAACGATCTCTTGGCATAGTTTGTGAAAAAAATGCCGGTCCCCAAACTCATAACCATAATGTATTTACTGGGAAATTTTTTGCCCCATATAATCCTCTTGCATACATAACAGAAAACACAGCGTCCAATTCATCTAATGATACTGTCCATGTGTCATCTTCAAGTTGATGGTGAGCTTCTGCTTCTGTAAGCAGGTGATTGAAGTTTTGTGGGAGTGCAATTTTATAAAATTTTGGGTGAAAATTAACCTTTCTGGACATTTTCTTTCTTTTTTAATAAACAAAAATATTAAAGGGATGTGGGCGGCCAGAAGAAGTAGCAGAGAGGATATGACAAGTGCCTGCACCTAGACCCTGTGCTTATAGAAATAAAATCCTCAATAAGACACCCCCCACCCCGCCAAAAAAAAAAAAAAAAAAAATGAAATCGCATTTTTAAGGCCTGGAAAGTTTCTTGCATTTGTGCTTTTTTATAGAGAAAATTAATGCTGCCAACAGTAGTTGTAGCTAGCTGGAGACCTCTTTTGGACTGGTATTTATTACTCCTTTTAGGTTTAGTAAAACTTTTTTCTTTATATTTAGGCTTAAAAAATGGATGTTTAAAAGACAAAAATTATGACAATACAATATAAGATACTTAAAATTTAGATGCATTGACTTGCTTTCTAACAAAAAGTTAATGATGTTTCTTTTATGTCACAAAACTTTTAGTTATAAAGCTATGAAGTTGTTTAGATTGCAAAAATCAGGTAACACATTTACAGAGAATAATTTCGAAATACACATCACTATTTTGTCAAAAGGCACATAATATCCAGCATGTTTTCACCCAAAAACTAATGATTACTTGCTTATGTGGCTTCCTACAACAATTTTGTCTTGTATTTAAATAGAACTGTGCTAAAACATTACACACAGTACTTCATAAATGTCTATTTGATACAAATATCCCCAAAGGGGTCTATTTCTGTTTGGCCTCGGTGAAATTTTAAAAATAGTTTAGTCTGGTTTCAGCCATGTTAATTGGATTTTAACAAAGTAAAGAAGAAATTTCAATATTTAATTTCGTGGAGATTTAAGGTTGAAACTTGCTATTTATGAACTTAGCATTCCTAATCTCACCAGGAATCACCAACTGCATCTTAGGGAGCTGGAGTTGTTTAAAGAACTTAAATTTTTTTGTTACAAAATGAAATACCTCCAGTGCATTCAGAATTTGAAAGGTGGTAACAAAATTCTTTATTGTTTGTCCCTTTTTAGGTGCGTTCGTAATTATATAAATACGTAGCACCTATAGTCGTCGTTTGGTCCGTCCATCTGTCTGTCCGTTCGTCCGTCTGTCTGTCTGTCCGCATATAACAACGCAAAAACTACCCAACCAAATAGTTTGCAATTTAAAATATATTATCTTTGCAGAATTTTGTCGAGACATTTCAAATTTTATTAAAATCGAATCAAAACTTTAGGAGATATTAATAAAAATATTTATTAAGAAATTTGATTTTTTTTTTAAATCTGTGCTTTTTTGTTATAGGAGCTTCCGATGGATGTTAAATCGTCAAGCGATCGAGATACTTATTTTATTACAGAAATTAATCTGCAGACGATATAATCCATTTCACAGAATTAAAAATCATCAAGATCTGAATATTTATATAACTAGCTGATACATATATATCTGAATATTTATATAACTAGTTAAGATATTTGTATGAACAGTGTCATAAAATATATACTTAACTAGCTGTTTAACCCGTTCTACGCACGGGATATCATGAATTTAATTCTAAAACGTGCGTACGAACGCACCTCGTTTGTAACGTTTGACGTACAATTTCCAACTTGTTATTTCTTAGTTGAGAAAAGTTTCAGTACAGTTTCAAATCTTTGATGAAAAAGAGATACAAGCTTCTATAGGTGATAACTGGGAAATTTAGTTAGTAGCCAGTGGCCAGTAGACTCAGTTTCATTAGTGGCCACTTTTTAAAGTTAGTGGCCACTATTATGTTCCAAACTTTCTTGACATCTAGATAAATTATAATCGTTGTATTTGTATATAAACATATTTTTCTATAAGAGTTTTATACCTATTGTATGAGTATGAGTGTATTTCGCATGATTAAACAGTATCCATTGAAGAAAAATAATCCAACTGGTGAGCATGTGGCAGGAGTCAAAATATTGAAGATACTGAAATGTCCTTAAAATCTGCTTGTATCCGGTGGGAAAAAAGGAATAAATTGCTTGAAATGCATGTGGAATCAAAGCTGATGAATATATTTTGCAGAATAAAACTGTATTACTTGAAAAAATAATCCAACTAAAGAGCACATGAGAAAAAGCCGAAATATTGAAAATACAGCTAAGTCGTTGAAATCTGTTTGCATCTGGTAGGAAAAAGAATTAACCAGTTCTCTAATTAGATGTAATCAATGTAGAGATGCATATTTCCATGAAAAATGGTGTATTTCACTCGGCGATCGATAACATATTTTGTAATCGCCACTTGGCGAGTGGCGATCGATGGCTGATTTTTTATCGCCAACTTTTAAACTTTAATCGCCATGTGGCGGCCGCTAATTTTCACCTATACAAGCTTCAAATCACAAAACACACAACTGTCTGTTAAGAGGCTACTTCACTCAGGCAAAAACACACGCTTGCTAACGTTAATCCAATGGGGGAAATAATTTACGATATCTCGTTCGCATTTCAATATTTTTAAATGATTTATTTTGCAATGGACAGCTGAGGACAATCTCTATGTATGCTCCTTTGTACTTTTTCGATTTTTGTTGCAGTTATTTTTTTTATTGAGGATACTTTCACTTTCAAAACCGGTTCCGAAAGTGAAAGTATCTTAATAAAAAAAAACTTATCAAAATTGAAAAACTTAAAAGTAGCGTGCATAGAGATTGACCTCAGCTATCTAATGTAAAAAAAAAAAAAAAAAAAAAAAAAAAAAAATCATTTAAAAATATTGAAATGCGAACGAGATATCGTAAATTATTTCTCCCATAGGATTAATGTTAACAAGTGTGTGTTTTCGCCTGAGTGAAGTAGTCTCTTAACAGGTTCCATTGTTACAGAACCAGCTTGGTAATAAGATACAATAATCTATTAATTTTGTAACTCTACCGGACTTATAATTATTATTATAATTATTAATATTAATTCATTTATTATTACCATGAAATACCAAATCTATGTCTTAATTGGTTAGCTGTATCTTAACCCTCTGACTGCTCAATTTTTTTTTCAAAATCCTTTCGACCAATATCTAATCGGCCTTTATCTCCTAGACTATTACATATTTCAAATCATCCTGTTTATGAAATATGTAGTAAATTTACCATTTTCATTTTCAACCTTTGACTGTGAAATTTTTAATACAAAATTGCTTCAAAAATTGTAAATTATATAAATTTTTCTACAAATGTCTTGCCTGTGGAAATTGCGTGATAAGCAGTTAGAGGGCTAATTAGTGCATGTTAAGTTCAATGAACCAATTTCCGTTGAAATCGAACCCATAGAACTCGAGAAAATAAATCACCCCCCCCCCCCTTCCTGTAGATTAATATTCATAAACGGTGGTAACCAAGGGCTGAAAAGATGATACCGAAGTTTATTTAGTACCTGGGAGACCTTGAAAGAATGTTAGAAAAGATTTCATTTGAATCGAACCAAGATTAAATGCAAAATCTTTTAGTTACATTTTCCACTGCCAGGGGGTGCATTCTGTTCTAATCAAACCTCTTTCCGAACGAAACTCCGACACGTATCCACGCTACTTATGGCACCTTATAGAAGGCGTTCTGTGCACGCGCTGAAAATCTTTTAGTTCCACTTTCCACCGCCAGGGGGCAGAAAATCTGTCTTAATTAGTTCATGTTAAGTTGAATGAATCAATTCTCGTTGAAATCGAGCCCTTTGTTTGAATCAGACAAATTTTAAATGCAAAAGTTTTAGGTCCACTTCCCACTGCTAGGGGGTGCACCCTGTTCTAAATAAAACTCTCCGATCGAAACTCTGGCACGTGTCCCTGCTGCCTATGACATCATATGGCAGACGTGCTTCGCACACGCTGCAAAATCTTTAATTCCATTTTCAACCACTAGGGGGTGCAAAATCTGTATCTTAATTAGTTATCTATATCTTAATTAGTTTGTGTTAAGTTGATTGAACTAATTCTCGTTGAAATTGGGCCACAGAACCCTAGAAAAATACCCCTCCCTGGTAATTAATGTTCAGAAATAGTGGTAACAAGGGCTGAAAAATGATACCAAAGTTTATCTAGTACCTGAGGTCTTCAGAAGAATGTTAGAAAGGGTTTCGTTTGAATCGAACTAATCATTAAAAAAAGTTCTGATTTTGGAGGCAGAGGGGGGAAGGAGGGCGTTTCGATCTGAGCATTAATGCAATATTTAAATTACAACCAGACACAGTCCTCCCCCCTCCGAATTAAACCAACGACCTTAAAAAATTAGGAATTATTAACTTTAAAAAACAAACAAAATGACGTTTTTTTTTTTGGTGTGTGTGTGTGTGGGGGGGGGGGGCATGCAAATACAGTAAATTACTGTTGGCAATTTTTGAAATCAAATACATAAATGACGTCACATATATATATGAAAAAACTCTGAAAATTGCATAAAACAAATTGCAAAAAATTTACAAATCACTCTTCGAATTGTAATCATCTGATGACAGTTTCATCTGTCAATCACAATTGCTTGGTTGACTTCCAGCTGTGTCTACAATCCTCTCAGCTACCAATCACATTGGCCCTCCAATGCTGTTTGACTTCCAATGGGCGATTTGTGACGTCATTTGAAGCTAAAAATGCTGCAAAACATGAAAAAACACATAAAAAAGTAAATTAAAATAAATCTAATCAAAAATTCCAAATCGGGATAATTAATAACCCACCCATCACTTTTAAAATCATGATTTTCTTATCTGTAAAAAATTAACTCTCTCCAACTTATAAAGAGAGAGAAAAAAAAATGACGATTTTGAGCATAGCTGAGGCTGAAATGGAAACAAGCAATCTGGGCAAAATTTCTTTGTGTCGAAGAAAAAAATTCAAAAATCACTGCACAAATTCCGCATAAACTTTATTGAAAAGAGGACAAAATTTACTATATTGGGCTAAAAGATTGAAACTGGATTCCTGTTATAAATGTGGAAAAATTGCAGCAAAACATGAAAAAACACTAAAAATCACATAAATTAAATTTTAAATTTGGGCTTTGAGGTGCAAAACTACATGCATAGATTTATCTTCCCACCAAATTTTGTAGCTCTCCGTGCAGCTGTCTCTTCAGAACACAACCGAGAAACACACACACACAAACTTCCTTCTTTATTATACTTAGAGATAAATTTCTTATGAAGAATAGATTAAATCAGTTATGCTTACGAAAATTACAGATGTCTTTTTTATATCAAATGTGTTTTTCTGATAACTTTTTTATAGACAGATTTCCTGCATTTTTACAAAATTGAATTAAGAAGAATTTGAATTTAATAACATTCAATGAAAGTTTTCTTGTTTGCAATTAGAAAACTTCATAGTAAAGCCTAAGTGCAAACATATGTTCAATTTAGTTTGGAAAAATCAAACTGCATTCTGATCATCTATGTCAGGTGATAATTTAGAAAATTTCTTTTTTAAACTATTTAATGTGTGATTGTATAATAAATGTACAGAAAGTGACAAAGCATAAACTGTAGAATAAGATTTAGCTTTTTGAAACAGTTTTTTTATTATTTTTATTGCAAGTATAAAATATCCCCCTCCCCCACATCCCTTTTAAAAAAAATAAAGTAAGGATGTAACTATTTTTTTTACAAATGCTATTTTTTTCACCTTAGGCTATTAAAGCAACTATTTTTAATAACATTAGGCAGTGTCAACCCTGTAATGGCAATTTTCAGTCAGCATTACAAAAAAAAATTAATTTAATGGGTGAGATATTGTTATCTTATTAACGATTAAAGTACAATTGAATACTTTGTCAGTCAATTTTAACAATCCTCTGAATGGAAAATGTTTGGGTCTGTTAATTGTATCTCATTAAAAAAAGAAAATTCAATTGGATGATTATTTGGGAAGTTATGAATTAAAATTTGCAATATTGATATAATCGTAACATCCTCAATCTTTGACTTCTTCTAACTCTATTAAGATTTAAGTAAAAGTATATAAACTATACCTTTTCTGGGCTGCCTTGATTCAAGAAATTCAAATATGGCGTCAAAAGTAAGTCATTTGAAAAATCTAAGTTGGTGCAATTTTAAATATGTAGATGACCTCGTACAACAAAATAAACTACATATAATTATAAAGAACTTCATATGAACTCAAAGATCATTATTTTTTTAATTTATCAATTATTAAAACTATAGTTATAGCCATCATTCATATTTTTTTAAGGCAGAAGGAGGAAAGTATTGTACATTTATTGAATGGTAAAGGTTGTACAAAGTTTGAAGTAATTATTTTTATAGTGGTATGAACCTTTTTGAAATGATTTAGGGTTCATACGGGGTCCTGGAATTTTCAGGATAATTACCAGTACTTTCTTATTGAAAAACTCGCCTTATGTAATTGTGATGTAAGGTGAGTTTTTCTATAAGAAAATACCGGAAATTCCAGGACCCCGTACGAAGCCTGTTATTGTGTTCATCATAGTTTTTTTAACTGCTAACTTCCAAAGTGATGAGTGACAATGAATGAATTATGAGTCACAATGAATTTAATTTCTGAATTTCATCATTTACTTACTTTTGTTTGACATGATAAAGGATGGTTCGTATTAATTTTGACTTCTTAAATCTGGCTTAAACTATATTTACAAACAAGACAATTATCGGTAATAATTGTTTTAAGTTTATCTACATAAGGAAACATGAAATTTGGGCTTGCACACATTCCATAAAAACAACAAATTACATTAGCCTCCTACTGAAATTTTCCTATTTTGGTAAGCTTGTTGCACTTACAAATTTGTATGAAGTGTCCTTTTTCAGGGAATGAATTTTTGTGAAGGATGATAAATAAGCATATTGAAGATTATTATGTTACAAAATACATTAAGTAAACCACTTCTCCATGTCTTGTCATGAACCAAGCACTTGCATCACAAATTGACACACAATTCCATTCTAATTTTTAAAGTATTGAAGCCCTCCATTTCTCATCTGAAAATCAGTTTCTTACAACTTTTTAAAATCAGTGCCGTTTCTTTTTGCAAACGGCCATTTATAGAAATGTTCTTGGTTGTTATTCTTTCAAATAGCTTAAGACGACAAGCTTCCATATTATTGTAATTTTCTTAGTGAAATCAATCAATTTTTAAAATTGATAACAAATTTGCTTGACTTTGAAATTTTTTTTTGCTGTTATATTTTCTTAAACATCTTTTTTCGGCTAAATTATAGCTCCAATTTTTCCTTTTAAAATTAAAAATTTTTACTGGTTGCCATTTTAGAATTCTAAAATGTAGCAAAAGCTCAACTAGCTAGCATTCAATAATGAGTCAAGCATCTCAATACACAACCCAATTCAACAATAACAGCTCTCTCGCAAGGAAGGTCTCCATAAACACATACACAGAAAAATTACAGAATATTCTTATAAAAAAAATTGCTGCGGAACATCAATGTAAAGTCTGTAAAAAGATTATGAAAATTTCGTGTTATGCCGATTTATCAGTGGTTGGCGACATAATGATAAAAAACAAATCACAGAGGAAAATACTGTCTTTCTCTATCCTATTTATGATAAATACTCTTTCATTGAAAACTTTTTCTATTCTATTCTTTATACTAAATTACTTTAACTTAAATAAATACCCTTTTACAACTACAGTTTTGCCATATGCATTTATATGTATATATAAAGAAAATTAACAATCGTATTCTATGGTTTAGAACAAAATTTAAATTGATTGAAAATGATTCAAACTAAAAATTAAGGTCCTATTCTGAAGAGGCAACAAGGTAAAAGTAGTGTTGCTATAGAAACAACTTATTTAATATTGAAATGTAAAATTAGGTCGTTCTTAATGGAACAGTTACTGTTAAAATACACTTAAAACTTATCTGCTGGTGAAACCATGTAAAATTAAATAACTTCAGCAACACGCAACTTGTATATATATTATGTAAGATATGAAAAATAATAAACTATTGAATCGTTTGTTTATATTCATAAAATATTGTATATTCAGACACTAATTTCCCCAAGATTTAAAAAATGTATTAAAATCGCTTGCATATTTGGCGAGGGAAAAGTGTTGCATGCCAAATCGTGCCTTTTGGCGGCAAATACTCAAAACTTTTTATTTTTTTTTTACAGATTTTCTACTGGGATTCCGCAGCTAAATTTGAATGATCCTTTATTACATACATGAATAGTTTTATTAGCATTTTTTTCCAAATATTCTGAGTATTCGCTTTAAGGAGACCTTCCTTGTCAGAGACTATAATTCCAAAAAGCTTAAGGAATCTTGTAGGAATCTGGTTAAATATTGCATCAGACTAGTGATAATGACATTTAGTACATGATAATTTAGATTACTTTATATACAAGATTAAACTGTTGGTGCCTATGCTTTAGGGTACTCTTTGATACAAAACTTAATTAAATCCAATATTTCAATTTTGAGTGGCTTTATAGAAGTGTTAAATAAACAGGAAGAGTTTTACAATTTGTATGAAATTTTAAATAAATCGATCATTCTCATACTTCAGTATAATCAGGCTCATTTTATCTGAGTTTTGCTGCATTATAAAAAATGCAGCTAAGCATACATATAAAAATATGGTTTTGAATAGAAGTATGCATAAAATTCCATCTAGACAGATACGTAAAAAAAAAAAAAAGTTAGGCTGTCCATTTGGTGAAATGGCACTAGGAAGCTCATTGAAGTGAGTAATCTGTAATCTACACTGTATTGATTGTATGTGGCTGTGTTTGGATCTGAATTATGTATAAAAAATAACATTTCTGAATTTTTGTTACTCAAAGCATTTGAAACTTTTTCTTGTGTATATTTCTATGCTTTCCATGTTTCATAAATTTGGTAAGAAAGGCATGTCATGGTTGATTCTACTTTTGAAGCTTCAGAGGTATTTAACATTTATAACTGTATCTTCTGTGAAAATCTTTAGATTATGAATTAGTATGTTTCCTTGCAGGAAAAAGTATTTTGTGTTTTCTGTTTTAAGTAATTTTCCACATAGTAAAAATTAACTGAAAATTTATTTTTAATGTTTAAATACATTTAGATTTTTTTTCCCCAGCCCAAGCTCTCCAAAAAAGCGTTTAACTGATCCCGTGTGTACACCTTTATTTCCTATGAAATCCAAGAAGAATCCAGCTGAAAGCAGGTAAGTTTATTTTTTGTGGGTTTTTTTGTATGATGGTATTTATTTTTGCATAAATGTATGAAGGGTTCAATTTAAAATAAATAATAAATTTAAATTAAAAAAATATTTCACATTTTGCATTAAAAATGAATATCTATATTTAATGTTATGTTTCCCAATCTTTTATTATTTTCTATTGTTTGTTAGTACCTTTCTTTTAGTTAGGTGCAGATCTTGCCAATAGTAGATTTCTTTTGTTTTGGCGACAACTTTCAATGCCATCCTTAGCAAAAGAATTGAAATTCTACATCAGTGTTGAAAATAAGCAAACCATACATTCAAAAATTAAATAAAAATAATTTGCACTCATTTCATTTAAAATGGTTTAATAAGAAGTAATATCATAAACCAAAAACATTTTATTTAAGCATAATTTCTAATTTACACATGCAAATAAAAGCTACTGTTTATTTTGCTTGGAGCAAAAATTTTATAATAAGATATTTAAATATTTATTAAATAAATAAATTATTTGACAAAATTTATTGAGATTTGTCAGCAAAGGATCAATAATATCTGTTATATCAAAATAATAATGACCATATCATTTTTTTTTCACATCTCCTTAAAGTTTTAATTAAAAAATCTACTGTATTATGATTAATAAGGATTAATTATAATTCACTGAAGAAAACAAGAAACTTCATTAATGCAATAACTTTCATGTTTTTACTTTCTTCTATCTATAATAGAAGAATGTATTGTAATCGAATTTTTTTTCGACTTCCGGTTTTCGACGGATTTACAGGTTTTAGGGGGTCAGAGATTCCAAAAAACATGTTTTTACAAATGTCTGTCTGTCCGTCCATCCGTGCTCATTGTATCATCGAAAAGTGTATGAAGTTATGCTTCAAATTGAACCACATTTTTTTCTATGTTTTAGCTATGGCAAGCAGGTTCTATTAGAATTTGGGATATTTCGATGAAAGGGGGCGCTGTGATCGATATTTTTGTTCCATTTTCACTATTGTATCATCGAAAAGTGTATAAAGTTATGCTTTAAATTGAACCAAATTTTTTTTCTATGTTTTTGACTATAGTTATTTTATGTTGTTAATTTACACCTTTTAGCATTTAAAACAAATATATTATTACAAGGTGTTATAATTTATTATATTACTATATATTTATATTCGCCCACGTCAAATTCTCATCAAGCTTGGCGGCAGTTTGCGAAATATCGCCAATTTTGGCGACAAAAATAGGTTGCCATAACTGAAGCCAACTTGGCTGTAGAGGACTAATTTGGTGGTATTCTCATTCAAATTCAATGTTGACGAGAACTGGAATGAATCTTCTTTAATTGGGTTCCACACATTTTAGCTTTGTGTTTTCCAGTAAAATTAGCTAAAATCGTAAAACCAAGGAATAGGGAGGCTATCTGTTCCTGCCAGTACAGGCCAGAAGGACTTTTCGTAGTTTAGTATATAACAGTTGATCACATCCCGGTAACCCGGCGATTCGCAATAAGCTGACGTACAACAGAATGACGAAAAATATTGATTTTATTGGCGATGTGGTAGCGAATATTGAAGTATTAACATGACTGAGATAGAAGAAAGTTTTGGGATTGGCACATCCGACTAGTTTATTATATGGATTGTTTCACCAATAAACTAATAATCCTTTTAACTTTAGCTAATGCTACCTTTATTTTTATAGGATGGGAGGTGCCAAAGATGGACATTCATCACTTTTTGTGGTAAGTATTTTAAATCATTTTCTGGGAAGAGAAAAATAGTGTTTATTTTATGATAACTATTTTAAAGTTTTTTTCATCCTTTACTTTTGTTTCTTTTTAAAAAATGCATTGACGTTTAGGTACAACTTTGTTATGAGGGTCTTGTGTCCTCAGTCTTAAGAAAGTGCAGTTTCATACCAAATATTATAAACAATCATAAAACTGAAACAGCAACGTATATATATCTATCTATATATATATATATATATATGTTATTTGGAATATGTTTAAAAGATTGGGTATTGATACTGTTTAGAACCTGCAGAAACAAGTTCTGCAATGAAAAAAAAAAAAAAAAATTATTATTGAAATTTTCCCAGCAGATATACTGTATATCGTTAAAATAAAGAAAATAGAAAATTTCCTACCAACTAAATTTTAAAACTTTTTTATTACAAATTTTACACGATTCTAGCTTAAGGTTTTAGCCGTGAAGAAAAAACCTTATGGAGTTTAAAATTTTAGCCCCTCCCCCACAAAAAAAAGGAACTCTATTAAAAAAGTGTTTTTATCAAAATGGTAGTAATTATAGCACTCCTGTGAAATAACATCGTCATTTCAAAAGATATTGATTTAAAATGAGTTATTTTTGTTAATATTTGCACATAAAATAACTGTAATATTTAAGTGCCATCTATCAGTAAAATTTCAAATTAATAATTTTTATTGCATAACACGTTTCCGTATACTCTGAAAAGTATAGATATCAAAGCTTTTTAATTTAGTCCACATAGTTTAACTTGTAGAGTCCTTCAAACATGTGCACTTTAATTATGGTCACCCTGTATTTTGTATTAATTATTATATAGCTTACAGAGGTTGATCTAGGCAAAATTGGGGCATATTTGGTTTTCCTTTCTCAAAATTCCTTAAAATAGGCTCCCCCACAAAATTCCTCTTAATAAAATAGGCCCCTCCACAAAATTCCTTTTAATAAAACAGGCCCCTCCACAAAATTCCTCTTAATAAAATAGTTCCCTTCACAAAATTCCATTCCATAAAAGCATACTCTTCATTAAGGGGACTGAAATGTCTACAACAACTAAGAAGTTAGAAATTCGGGCTATTCTTTTAAATTAAATACATATGGAAAAATCTATATATTATATTGAAACGTCATATTCACCTTAATAAATCAAAATAAACAATGTGAACACATTGATTCATTCATTTATTACTAAAATACGTGCAAATCTACCCTATATATATAATCCTAATGAAAAGAATTTAATAAAGTACTTTTAACAAAAGTGGGGAATTGCATCATTTTACTTGCCTCTGGCAAGTAGATTTTCTGACAGGGCAGGTGAATTGTTAAGCAGTCTTAAAAACTGCAGGCTATAGAAGATATATTATTTATTTGTTAGCTATGCTTTGCAACTCTCCAAATTCCCGCGATGTAAATATAGTATTTCTATCCTATACTGAACTTTCCTGTGTTGTATATATTTCTTAATTTTATAGAAAAAAAAAATTATTAAAATGTATTGTAGTAATAGTAATGAACTATTTTTTAATTTGCGTAAATTCTGTCATGACAGTTTTCATCTGTACGTTGCTTCTTGCTGGCTGGTAAAGTAAATGCTTGGCTGGTAAGATTTTCTAAAAATTCTCCAAGCCTGGCCTTTAATAAAGTTAGTTAAGAATTTCATTATATCTATTACTATTTTTATAAAACAAATTGTTTGCTCGAGACTTGGTGGGAACAATTAAGTCCCGTTCCAGCACAACCCGAGTATGTAGAATAAAATATACGCCTGATCCCGTCCTGCCTGAGTTTGCTGAAAGAATTAAGCCCAGGCTCAGACACAATGTACTGTACAGTGCTGATTTCTATGCTGGACATGTTATATTTCTGTATTGGTGTTGTCAGCTAGCATCGGCTAGTCCAGCTCATTTATACTTATTTTCATGTACAGTCATGTCTATTGCAGGGGTGCAGAATATGTCCGATCCGGCGATCTAGGATTGGGGGAAATTTTAGTCATCTGGGGAAATTTTTCGGAAAAATATACAATTGATTTCAATTTTAACAATGAATTACATAATTCCCCGAGATAGAAAAATATTTCCCTACAAATAAAAAGATCCGTATGGCGACTTTTACAAAATCGATCTCAGAATAATATGTACTCACATATAAGTCGAGAAATTTTGGAAAAATAATCTGCTTCAAAGTGGGGGAGGGAGGTCAACTTTATACATAAGTTCTTTTCTAATGAATTAATTACCTTAGAAAAAAATTTTAAAAGATAATAATTTTCTGACAAAAAAAAAAAAAAAAAAAAAAAACAGGAAAGAGAAAACTTTAGAAAATGAATCAAATCAAGAAGATCGCACACCCATCACTGGTGGAAAACTCACTACAAGCTCTCACTGAATGGGTGAGCAAAAATAGAAAATAATTTAAATTTAATAATGAGAAAAATATTTTTAATCTATGGACAACTTTGAAGAAAATTATTCTAAAAACTTGATTTAATAAAATAATCCTAAATTCTGAAAAGAAACCATCACTTCTAGATCAAGACAGTGGTACCAGAAACACTTTAACTCCTTGAAAACTGCTTGAAAATTTACAGTGACTGTGTTTGTGGATCTGTTGGCTCTATTATTGGAAAACACATTTAAAACAGAACCCTAAAATCTGATAATCTCTTTCATGAAGTGTTTATGTCATGGAATGACCACCAGTGCATAAAGCTACGGAACTATTAAAAGCATCCTTAAACAGACATTTTCATGGTTGAAATTATCATTTTACTAGATTTTCTTCAAGATCTACAAAACATCAAAAATGATTGAGAACATCCACAAAGAGAGTGGAAGATTGCAGTTTCTCAATAATTGACAATTTATCAGAAAAGGTAATCAAAAACATTGTATTTGTTGGTTAAAACTGTGTATTTATTAATAAATATTAGGCATAAGAATTAGATTAAAACTTACATTGCATTAACTTAATTTTCCTTTCCAATAACTAGGCATGTTACAAGTTCAGTCTATAGGTTTTTAAAGATGGGACTTGTATGTTGCAAAATTTACTATACCCACAGTAATACAGAAGTCTATATAAGCCTATAACATATCATAACATTTTGGGGACATTTTCATATGGATTGGGAGAAATGTTGGGAGTAAAAACATTTTCTGCACCTCTGGTCCATTGAAAATTGTTCATATTTTATAAGCTTAGTTTTATCCTTTAAAATTTGTTATATCAGGCCAATCAGCCTGATATAACAAATTTAACCTCAATTTAATTCAACCTTAATTTTTTTTATCAGCCTGGCCAGTTAAAAAAATTGCCTTTATTCTGCCAGCCTGTCCCAGGCCGTTTGAAAATTTGCCTTTATTTTGCCAGGCCGAGTAAGAGCCTTGCAGACCTCTAATTCATACCGCGACATATATTCAACCCTAATAATCAGCAAGGAATTGTGGTTATTTTACTTATTTTATTATTTATTTATTTATTTATTTTGCATTAGTAATTAGCCTTTTTTTTGTTTTTCTGTTATAAATGGTCAGTTATTAGTGCTTAACCTACACTGGAGTTTCTCAATTTCATATTGTCTAAAATAAGACATGAAATGGTCAATATAGTAGAAACCAAAAACATTTTCAATAGATCTTGTCATGTTGACTTATACAGTAGCTGCTCCTCCATAATTGGTTTTAGTTTTAATCTTGAATCTATGCTGATTTTCAAGAGATTACAACAAAAGCATTTTATACCAAATTTTATTATTATTATTTTTAATTTATGTTATAGTTCTTTTTATGTTTTCAGTAAATAACAATTGTTTTGATTGTAAGAAGTCATTATCTATAATAATTATCCAAGTTATTATACTTTTAAATGTGAAACAGATGTTTTAAAATATTATTTTTATTTACAGAATATGAATGATGAGGCTGCTTTGGCTCAATTTGAAGCCATGGATCATGGAATAGAACCTGTAAATGGCATTGTTCAGCCTCCCGTTACTCCACCAGAGGGTAAACGTCATCGGAATACAGATGCACTCCAGTATGTTCTGAAAACAGTGGTTAAAGCTGTATCAAAACATAACTTTGCTTGGCCTTTTATGACACCAGTCAATGCTGTCAAATTGGAGCTACCAGTAAGTTTTCATATTCTGTGTACTTTTTTATTATTATTTGTTAGAATATCAGATCTTATCTAAACTTCTATTTATTTATTATTATTTCTTTTTCTATTTTTTTTTTCCTGGAATCTTTTTACCTTCCTACTTTTTTATCTTTCATTCAATTCAACTGATGTTTATAGCTATTTATAATAACCATCTTTAAATTTTGAGCCTTTCATTTACATTTGAAGCATTTAGAGGGGGTTGTGAAATTTTTAGCTACCTTGGTTGTTATCTCGAATGATTTTTATTACATATTTTTTTTTAACATGTACAATTCTTGTTACAAATTTCTTCTTTTTACATATATCTTAATCTTTTTTTTTTTTTTTTCCTGAAATCCTAGGGCAATTGAGTTCTGAATTTTTTTTTTTAAAGTTTAACCGCCAAAAAATTTAAAAAAATTGACCATCAGTTTGAAAATTCTGACATTGCAAGGAAAAAGAATCTAGGATGAAAACAAACTTTTTAACATAAAAACCTCTTAATAGATATTTACCAAGAATTAATTTGTTTTCGGGGTGATATTTTAACAGTTTCTGGGGTGGTGCAAAGTTTTCTTTGAGGGACAGGGTTTGAAATAGCATGCATGATTGTGCATACAAAATAGGATAATTCCGCGTAATAAAAATGCTGTGCGATATTTTACGTTCCTTAAAATGTTTCACAGGTATGCTCTTTTGTGAATATTTTTGAATTTTCATGGAAGTCAGCTATTTTTCTCTTTTTTTAAGGAATTTTGCAAAATTAATTTTTGAATCAATCGTGTGAAAAATCGAAAATTTCTTTAAACAATCGTGGAAAAATAAAATTTTTGGGAATTTTGTCAAAGATCTCAGAAACAAATAACGATTTTCTTTAATCAGTCACTGAAAAAATTCGCAAATTTCAACAATCAGTCAAAGAAAAAAAATCAAATTTGTCCATTGGTCGCAGAGAAAAAACACAAATTTCATCAACAGATTGCAGGACAAAATGCGAATTTTGATTACCGATCAAGGAAAAATATCACAGAAACAAAGAGCTAATTTTGTCGATTTGCTGTCGGAAAAATATCACGAATTTCGATAAGTGGTCGGGAGAATTAAATTCACCAATCGGTTGGGGGAAAAGAAAAAGGATAATCTTGCCAATCAAATGGAGGAAAAAACTGTAAATTTTGTCAAATGATCATGAGAAAAAATCACGAATTTTGCCAAGTGATCATGGAAAAAAATAGGGAAGTTCATAAAACGATCACAAGTAAAAAAATCGAAAATTTCGCTAAATGTTTGCAGAAAATATTCGTGAAATTCAATCTGTCAGAATGTAATTTGCAGACAAATATCATTAGTAGGTTATGAAATTTGCAATTTTTTTTGCTCCATAGGGATAAGAAAATTTTCATTAATGGTTTTGTGCCAGTAAAATGTTTCAACAATGACGTTCTGCCTTTAGACTGTGATTTAAAATCCACACAATTGAGAAATCTATAAAGCCAATGGTCTCAGATAGTCGACCGCTGTTTTTTTCTTTTCATTACTGGCCAGGTTGATTGCAATTGTTTCGAGTTTGGGTTCGGTTTTCACTGTTGCAATTGGGTTCGTGTTGACTTTTTGAAGAAATTTTACCTCACCATCTCAGATTTTAATGAACTGTGACACATAGTTAGTATTTATATAGACTAAGAAAAATACCAAATGTTTTTGAAAAATATCCATTTGATTTGAAAATATGGCTACATAAACTTCTCGAAAATTGTCAAAAAATGCTAGTCTGCTAGATTTTTAAATTGTCATAACATCTCTCGTAATTAAGATAGGAAGCTGAAAGAAGTGTCATATTGCAGCATTTTTAATGAACTTTAATATGATATGCAACATAAAGGTTGTAAAAATAAATAAATTCAAAATTTAAATTGTGAAAAAATTGTTTTTTGAAAAAAATCAAAAAAATAGGTTGTATTATTGTAAAATAGTTTTCAAAGTTTAAAAATGGGACAACAATGGGTTCATAGGGAAAATAATTTTTTTAAAAAGCATTTTTCATCAATTTCAAGTATGATACAATAATTCATAAAAAATTGACTTTATTACAATATGCAACAGGATAAATTTTGTAAAAAAGAATAAAATTGCAAAATTTTAATTTTATTGTTAAAAATTGAATTGCGTAAAAGGGATATCTTTATTTTTTCAAAAAAATTTTAGAAATAAAATGGGACAATAGTAGAACAGGGAGAATGTAAAATAGGACAACAGTGGATTCATAGAAAAAATATTTTTTTTAAAGGCCTTTTTTATCAATATCAAGTATGATGCAAATAGAATAATCCATAAAAAGTTGACTTTAATGTGATATGAATGCAACATAATATAAATTGTTAAGGAAAAAAAATTAAAATTTTAAATTTTAATTATTTTTTTTTCCAAAACAATTATAGAAAATGCATTCTATTAATTTAAAATTTCAAAAAAATATAGAAAATAGGTTTTATTTTTATTAATTAGTTTCCAAAGTTTGAAAATAGGATAATGGGTTCATAAGGAAATATTTTTTTAAAAGGCATTTTTCATCAATTTCAAGTATGGTACAATAATCTATAAAAATTTGACTTTATTACAATATGCAACAGGATAAACTTTGTAAAAAAGAATAAAAATTCAAAATTTTAATTTTAAAATTTAAATTGTGAAAAAAGATTTTTCTTTAATTTTTTAAAAAGTTATATTATTAAAATGGGACAATAGTAGAACAGGGAGAATGTAAAATGGGACAACAATAGGATCATAGAAAAAATATTTTTTTAAGAAAGGCATTTTTTATCAATTTCAAGTATGATACAAATACAAAAATACATAAAAAGTTTACTTTAATATGATATGCAACAGAATATAGTTTGTTAAAGAAAAAAAAAATGTAATTTTAATTGCGATATTTTATCCCCCCAAACAATTATAGAAAATACATTCTATTAATGTAAAATTTCAAAAAATTATAGAAAATAGGTTGTATTATTGTAAAATAGTTTCCAAAGTTTGAAAATGGGACAACAACGAGTTCATAGGGAAAATTATTTTTAAAAAAGGCATTTTTCATCAAGTTCAAGTATGACATAATACAATATGATATAATGATGCACTACAATAGTTCATATATAAACTTTGTACAAAATTGTCAAATTCTTTATAAAGTAACATAAGACCTTACCAATACATGTCCTTCAACACTTCTTGCTACTGAATTTAATTGGATAATGACTTGTTGGTTTTCAAAATGTCATTTTGTGATAAAGCATTATATTCTCCCACTTGATGTCAGAGGATCAACTCAATGCAAAACATCCATGAGAAGTATCCATAGCACATCTGGCTTGCTAGGATAAGAAAATGATGGAGATGGACATAAGACTTCAATGCTCTACATGACAACCATTGGACACTTCCTTATATCATGGATAAGGATGAAGAACATGATGAACTTAACATTACATTTTTACATCCACATGGGCCATCTGCGATCATTTTCTTATCCTAGGATGTCAGATGAGCAATGGATACCTCTCATGGATATTTTGTGTTCAGTTGATCCTCTGACACACTGGGGGAATATATGTTTTGTCACAAAATGACATTTTAAAAACCAACAAGTCATTATCCAATTAAATTCAATAGCAAGAAGTGTGAAAGGACATGTACAGCGTGTGATTGGTTAACGAACACTTTCGCGAGAGATTTTTATGTTCGGATAATGAACACATCACAAAACAAATCCAAGAAGAAGCAATGCTGTGTTTCAGATTTGCAGAGTTGTATTTAATTGCATCTACTATTATCGACTTAGAGACCATTTTAACAGTTGTATACTTATGGCCTAATTAATTCAAGGGCTACCAGGAGTTCGGGCCCTACATTTAGGACCCTCAAATTAGAATAAACAGTACAAAAACATTAATTTTTGTCCCTTTTTAAAGAAATATTTTTATATTTTAACTGAAATTTAGTTTCTAAATTATTAACAGGCTCTAGGCTTCAATTGAGCTTTATCGGGCTCTGCAGTAAAAACAATCTTTTACAGAACTAATGGAGTTTTTGATAGGTCAAAGTAATAAACTTATATGATTTAATGCTGTACTCAATGAATGTGATCCTAAAAGTTGTTACAAAGGGTATGTCATTTATTTTTTTAAGTACGGTAAGACACGGACAATGCCATGAAGCTGTGATCTGTCCATATTAAATATGGACATATATTAACCTTATTAAAATGGGAAGATTGAAAACTCCAGAAAGAAAAAATAAGCTTTTGTCAAATATTTAATACCCCAAACTAAAAAAAAAACATGACTGAAGGAGGGACAAGACTGTATGTATATCCCATCAAAAAACTTTCTGTAAAAAAAAAAAAAAGCGCCAAGTTCTCCTTAATGTTTCGGCCGTAAAAAGTACTGATATCTGATGTTCGCCCAAGTTAAAAGTCAAACATCCGAAATCTTTCATTCAAAATGGCTTCCTGCGACTTGGCCGTTAATGCATTCTAGGTTAAAAACATTAGAAGAATGTAATACTGAGAAAAATAAATTAGAATACATAATACACCCTGATTGATGTTAAACATGCCATATCTTTCATTTGAAATAAATAATTACGTCGATAAATCATTTCAAAATTAATGATTGGAAATTATGCATTTAAAAGTAATATCGGAATGCAAATAGGCAAATTCGTATGGTGACATTGTAATTAAAAGCTTTGTGATACATACCATTGAGTTTCAAGAAACATTAGTTTTGATTAACTATCATTTAGTTTTACCATGGTTTAATGACCATTTTGTACGGTCTATTGTGATTAACACGAATTCCAATGAATATTTTTTTCATCAAATTTCACATTGTGTTACATTATATGAGACGTTGAGAACCAGAGTGGACCATTCTCGACAGCTGTGATCTCGAAATTATGTTTTTAAAAATGTATATTATATTTTAGTACTTTGTTCAACAAAATGCGTAAAATGTTCAAAAAAATGTAGTAGACATGTAGATCATTATACATTCTTTAGAATTTGAAAAACCTTCTAAAATGCATTAACGACCAAGTCGCAGGAAGCCATTTTGAATGAAAGATTTCGGATGTTTGACTTTTAACTTGGGCGAACATCAGATATCAGTACTTTTTACGGCCGAAACATTAAGGAGAACTTGGCGCTTTTTTTTTTTTTTACAGAAAGTTTTTTGATGGGATATCACTGTTTTTTGTAGGTTTTATCAAATGTATAAAGGATATAAATATAATAAATGTATAAATGTCAAAGAATTTTAAAATTATTTTATTATGCTTTACAAATCTATATTTTTATTTGTAGTTTACATCAAAATACTAGCCGTCTCAGGCAAACAATATATTCTTTCTAATATGTAGGCTAAGCACTTCATCATATTACTTTTATTCATAACTAGCCGAAGTACTTGGTGCTGTTCGAGATTTTAAGAATGTTTGTGTAGAAAAATCAATTTCAAAATTAAACATGTTGTATAGATAACTTCAAAATGTTAAAATATGCCAATATTTCTATAATCATGTTTTTATCATGATTCAATACTTTCCTGAAACTCGTATGACGTTGTACTGACTTGCTGACATCTTACCTACTTGCTTTCACTATTACTCATATTGATACTTCCTTTGTATAATTCCCAAACATTTGAAAAAGTCCGTTAAACTTCCAATGTGACGTTATATTAGTTTTCTTTTTTAATTATCGAATGACGTCATATTAACCTGCTTTCTGTATTTACACATACTCATACTCCTTATATTATTGAGAAATGTTTGAAAATTTCCGTTATATTACCAATATGACGTCATATTAATCTTGTTTTCCATTGCTGAAACTTTTTATTTTTATTTTCATTTTTCACGTGGAAATCTTTCAATAGAAAATTAATTATTGTAGAAAGAATTTCATTGTGGATTTTTAATTGTTGGCAACTGCTATAACGAAAAATGTTCAAATTCAATAGGAAAAGGCGGGAAGAGTTCAATATCCTGTGCTGGTAGGTTTGGCGAGTTGCTTTTGGCGATAAATGTTTGATTTGGTTGTTGCGATATTCAGTCTTTGGAGTTTTAACTTAACAACTGGAATTTACCTTATCTACATGACATCACACCTCTTTTGGCAGCAGTTTGGATTTTTTTGCCAATTTCGCGAACCAGCACAGGATATGGAACTCTTCCCGGAAAAGCTGATAGATTTTTGTTTTTTTATTATTAAACAAGAACGAAAAATCATGCGTCAAGCATAGATTATGTAGCACTTTCCAACGCTTCCAAAATAATTTTACAAAACATACCGTTTAATAAGCTAAAAGATAACATCTAAGCAAACAATTTGGAAAACGCATAACATATTTAAAAACATAATTTCAGGAATTTCCAACAGATACAATATTCGGAAAAATATCCGAATACTTTTATTCAGCCCTGTATATGATCTATAGATTTGTATATGCTAGGATGCTAAATTTTAGTTTAGTTAGGAAACGCGTAGCACAGTTTAAAATTATCTTTCTGGAGTTTCTGTCAATAAACGGAAATGTGTTCGCGAACTTTTGTGCTGCCCTGTATAGGATCTACAGAATTTATACACACCACGTAATAGACAAAAAGCGAGTTAAAATTAAAATCGCGTTTAGTAACTTAAAACGCACTTCCAGGAATTAGTGTTAACAGACAGTAGAGAATTCTTTTGTGTGTCCCTGTAAATGAACGATAACTGCTATACACACACTATTCTGTAGTAAGCCTCTTGTAATGCACCTTAGATATATATATATATATATATAAATTTCAATGCGTTTAAAATAGTGAAACATTATTTAAATAAACCGCAGACGATTTTTCTCCATAGACGTCATGTAACGGAATTCTTTTGACTGTCCCTGTAAACTTAACTATAAGTGCTATGCACACCCTATTCCATATTAAGCTTCTTCTAATGCACCTTAGTGATATATATAAATTTCAATGCGTTTAAAATACTGAAACATTATTTAAATAAATCGCAAATGATTTTTCCCCATAGACCGCAATGTAACGGAATTCTTTTGAGTGTTCCTGTAATAAAACTATAAGTGCTACACACTTCCGTTGAAATAGGGAACATGCTATAGATAACGACAATAACATATAAAAATTGCAGAGCAATCCGAGCATATTTACGGAAGTTAGAGCACGGACAGACGGCCAGACGGCAGACAGCCATACGGCCAGACAAACCGAAGTCATAAGCACTTTCCAACCTAGTTGAAAAGTGCTAAAAATTAACTCTACATTATATTTCGATTCCGGATTACTTTATGCCTCGGCCGTGTTTTAATACACCTACACGTAGCATTTCACAATTCTGGCTTTGAAACTGTTGATTTGTATAGAAGTGCAGACAGACAAACAGATTTTCATTTTCATGTATTAGATTTACTTGCTCAATCCTTCGCCAAATCGGAAGTTTCTGTTAGAGAAATTCTCTTTGCGATCATTGGCAGCATATCTTATATTTTGTGTTGTTATCCATTTCATCTTTATTGACAATTACCGCTTAATTTACTTAGGAATTTACGCTTCATGTCCGTTTGCACCGTTACACCCTCTAATACGGAGATTTTTAATCCTGTTAAGTAATCTTCTGTAATTTACACTGAAGTGAAGTGGTTCTTGTTAAACGCGTGTTAAGCTATCCATATTTACATTTACAGTAAACCATATTGATGCTAATTTTTTTCCCCTTTCATTCTAACATTGGAACGATTCAGGAAGATTAGAAAATCTACGGACGCACTGCCGTTCTTCCATTAGAAAATCTACCATTATTCTCATCTAATCGTCTTAGATAATATGTCAATATGTCTTGGTTTTAAGATTTTAGCTAAATTTACTCGAAAACCTGAAGCTAAAATGCGAGGAACCCCATTATAGAAGATTCATTCTAACGTACATATTGATAAACTGGATGTATGTTTTAAAATTATAATAATCTAGAACTGGCAGTTTCGATGCTTTAATTCTGAAAATTCTCTTTCTATAATAAACTTTTAAGAGAGTAAAGACTAACAATATAGTAAGAGTAAGTATAATAACAGTACAATATAATAGCAAGAGCAGAGGTCTTGTGTAGTGACGAAAGATTGAAACTTTATTAACATTCGTGCGTTATGCCATTTAATTAACCGCATAATATTAATAGATAATTACTCGCTCTAAAAATTCGCAATGAAAAATAGCCTCTTAGCGTCAAATTCTCTCCAAGCTTTGCGACACTTAACGAAATATCGCGAAATTTGGCGACAAAAATACCCTGTTTATGTGGACGTCATAATGATGCATATGTATTATATATGTGATGCATATGCATATATATATATATATTTCAAATAAAATCCAGTGTGCATATATATAAAGTTTATTAACATCATTAAAATGCACTTAAAGAACTAACAACCCACTGGAATTTTGCCAGATTGACTGAGTGCTATTGCGATTAGAATACCGACATTTATAATAAAATTTATTTTAAGGAAGTAAAAAATAGAAAAACGGACAGATAAACTAAAAGATTTGCCTTCCCAACATTTTCGGAAAAGAATATAAAAAATTCATTCTGCTTGAAACCATGTAACACCTTTAAACTCAGGCTAATTTTCTGTAATCAGGCTTTGGCGAACAACTCTGGCGTCAAATATGAGCGAGGAAATGATTGTCTAGGCAACTATTATTACTTAAATGTTTATCGTACAACAAAAAACACAAATGGTTGCAACAATGCAATTAATTTAATTTGCCAATTGAATGTGTTATGAACTGTATATAGCCAAATCAGCACCCCCTATTTGAAGGGTTTAAAGGCAGAAATTCTATGTTTTCAGACTTTTCTGGTTAATTGTGTGACAAAACCTACTTACTTGTCAAATTTTATGATTCTACGACTGCTAGAAGTACCTTAGTTATTTGATGATCACCAACTTTTTAGTTATTTGATGATCCCCTGTGAGTCAGTTACAAAAAAGCCCTTTTTCGGAATGTCATATTTCGAAAAATATTAAATACAGAAATAAGAAATCTTGGAACCTAGTTCAGTTTCATTATATTAATGTGTGTTAAAAAGGAAAACTCTCTAGCTCTCACCAAAACGCAGTTATGAGGGGGTGAAAAGTAGGCTGAAATGGTCAGGGAAAAGGTAGCTTACGGCCTGTGCGAACTTGGCGGACGCACTACCGTGCTCCCAGATAATGTATGTTTTATTATTATTACATTTAAATAAATTTAGGGAGAATTTATATTAATATTTTTATATATTATTTAGCTTTTAAGAACGAATTAATTGAATTCCCATACACATCTATACTAAATCAATGAAAGGTTACCGAACGTTGTTTTGGAACGGATTAAGTTCGTCAACTGATCACCCACTGTATTGGTAAGGTCTTACGTTACTTTAAAAAGAATTTGACAATTTTGTACAAAGTTTATATTTGAACTTTTGGAATGATCATATTATAACATACTTGAAATTGGTGAAAAATGCCTTTTTTAAAAATAATTTTCCATATGAACCCATTGTTGTCCCATTTTCAAACTTTGGAAACTATTTTACAATAATACAACCTATTTTCTATAATTTTTTGAAATTTCACATTAATAGAATGTATTTTCGATAATTATTTGGGGGGGGGGGGGAATCACAATTAAAATTTGAAAATTTTAATTCCTTTAACAAATTATATTCTGCTGCATAACATATTAAAGTCAACTTTTTAAGTATTTTTGTATTTGTATCATACTTGAAATTGATAAAAAATGCCTTTCTTAAAAAAATATTTTTTCTATGATCCTATTGTTGTCCCATTTTACATTCTCCCTGTTCTACTATTGTCCCATTTTAATAATATAACTTTTTAAAAAATTATAGAAAATAGGTTGTATTATTGTAAAATAGTTTCCAAAGTTTGAAAATGGGACAACAATGGGTTCATATGGAAAATTATTTTTAAAAAAGGCATTTTTCACCAATTTCAAGTATGTTATAATATGATCATTCCAAAAGTTCAAATATAATCTTTGTACAAAATTGTCAAATTCTTTTTAAAGTAACGTAAGACCTTACCAATACAGTGGGTGATCAGTTGACGAACTTAATCCGTTCCAAAACAACGTTCGGTAACCTTTCATTGATTTAGTATAGATATGTATGGGAATTCAATTAATTCGTTCTTAAAAGCTAAATAATATATAAAAAAATTAATATAAATTCTCCCTAAATTTATTTAAATGTAATAATAATAAAACATACATTATATACATACAGTCTTGTCCCTCCTTCAGTCATGTTTTTTTTTTAGTTTGGGGTATTAAATATTTGACAAAAGCTTATTTTTTCTTTCTGGAGTTTTCAATCTTCCCATTTTAATAAGGTTAATATATGTCCATATTTAATATGGACAGATCACAGCTTCATGGCATTGTCCGTGTCTTACCGTACTTAAAAAAATAAATGACATACCCTTTGTAACAACTTTTAGGATCACATTCATTGAGTACAGCATTAAATCATATAAGTTTATTACTTTGACCTATCAAAAACTCCATTAGTTCTGTAAAAGATTGTTTTTACTGCAGAGCCCGATAAAGCTCAATTGAAGCCTAGAGCCTGTTAATAATTTAGAAACTAAATTTCAGTTAAAATATAAAAATATTTCTTTAAAAAGGGACAAAAATTAATGTTTTTGTACTGTTTATTATAATTTGAGGGTCCTAAATGTAGGGCCCGAACTCCTGGTAGCCCTTGAATTAATTAGGCCATAAGTATACAACTGTTAAAATGGTCTCTAAGTCGATAATAGTAGATGCAATTAAATACAACTCTGCAAATCTGAAACACAGCATTGCTTCTTCTTGGATTTGTTTTGTGATGTGTTCATTATCCGAACATAAAAATCTCTCGCGAAAGTGTTCGTTAACCAATCACACGCTGTACATGTCCTTTCACACTTCTTGCTATTGAATTTAATTGGATAATGACTTGTTGGTTTTTAAAATGTCATTTTGTGACAAAACATATATTCCCCCAGTGTGTCAGAGGATCAACTGAACACAAAATATCCATGAGAGGTATCCATTGTTCATCTGACATCCTAGGATAAGAAAATGATCGCAGATGGCCCATGTGGATGTAAAAATGTAATGTTAAGTTCATCATGTTCTTCATCCTTATCCATGATATAAGGAAGTGTCCAATGGTTGTCATGTAGAGCATTGAAGTCTTATGTCCATCTCCATCATTTTCTTATCCTAGCAAGCCAGATGTGCTATGGATACTTCTCATGGATGTTTTGCATTGAGTTGATCCTCTGACATCAAGTGGGAGAATATAATGTTTTATCACAAAATGACATTTTGAAAACCAACAAGTCATTATCCAATTAAATTCAGTAGCAAGAAGTGTTGAAGGACATGTATTGGTAAGGTCTTATGTTACTTTATAAAGAATTTGACAATTTTGTACAAAGTTTATATATGAACTATTGTAGTGCATCATTATATCATATTGTATTATGTCATACTTGAACTTGATGAAAAATGCCTTTTTTAAAAATAATTTTCCCTATGAACTCGTTGTTGTCCCATTTTCAAACTTTGGAAACTATTTTACAATAATACAACCTATTTTCTATAATTTTTTGAAATTTTACATTAATAGAATGTATTTTCTATAATTGTTTGGGGGGGATAAAATATCGCAATTAAAATTACATTTTTTTTTCTTTAACAAACTATATTCTGTTGCATATCATATTAAAGTAAACTTTTTATGGATTATTGTATTTGTATCATACTTGAAATTGATGAAGAATAGATTTCTTAAAAAAATATTTTTTCTATGAACCCATTGTTGTCTCATTTTACATTCTACCTGTTCTACTATTGTCCCATTTTACTTCTATAATTTTTTGAAAAAATTTAAAAAAATCTTTTTTTGTAATTTTATTCTTTTTTTACAAAATTTATCCTGTTGCATATTGTAATAAAGTCAACTGTTTATGGATTATTGTATCAAACTTTTAAATTTAAGAAAAACCCTTATTTAAAAAATTATTTTCTCTATGAACCCATTGTTGTTCCATTTTCAAGCCTTGAAAACTATTTTACAATAATATAACCTATTTTCTATAATTTTTGTAATTTTTTTACAACCTGTATTTATATTGCATATCATATTAAAGTTCATTAAAAATGCTACTATGTGACACTTTTTTCACTTTCCTATCTTAATTAGGAAAGATTTTATGACAATTTGAAAATCTAGTGGACTAGCATTTTTCGACAATTTTCGAGAACTTTATATAGCCATATTTTCAAAACAAACTGATATTTTTCAAAAACATTTGGTATTTTTCTTAGTCTATATAAATACTAACCACGTGCCACAGTTCATTAAAATCTGAGCGAATAAACTATGTGTCTGTGACATACTGCAAATAGCCCACGACTTGTTTTTTTTAGATTACTGTAAAATTAATTCAGCAAGAAGAAAAAAAATGGAAATTTCATCAATCGATTGCAGAAAAAAAAATGGAAATTTCGCCAATCGGTTGCAGAAAAAAAAAAAGTGTTTTGTTAAGTTATTGCGAAACAAAACTAAAAATTTTGTTAATTCTCGGGGATTAAAACTGCAAATCTCATCAAGAGTTGTGAACCCCTTCCCCCACAAATTTCACAAATTGATTGCAGAAAAAATTGTGAATTTCATTAAATCAATGGTGGAAAAAATACCGAATTTTGTCAATTAGTCGCAGAAAAAAACGCAAATTTCGTCAAGAAGTCGTGATAATAAAATGTGAAAATCGGCAATCGGCTACGAAAATTTTCATTTGTCTCCATAGGGATTATAAAAAAATCCTTAATAAATCCTTTAAAAAAAATATATAACTTGCCAACAAAAGATTCAACGAAGCTTACAGTGTTCAATCTTTCACCATCATCCTTGAATGTCAGAAAATTTTAAACTTATTTAATTAAAATCTAAAACTTAAAAGAAAACAAATCTTTTCCATATTTTTTTCATTAATATTTTTAATTTTGATTTTCATAGATATATTTTTTGATGAAAATACCTATGTTGAGCGTTTATTTTCAGCTATAAAAAATGCTTTGGGAGCAAAAAGTTTATCTATAGAATAGAACAAAAAACTTTAGAGAATTGTTTATTCAAAAAATACTTACCGTAAAATCCCGTTAATCTGCCCCCCCCCCCCCCCCAACATGATAGAAAGTCTTAAAATAATCAGAGGGGGCACTTACACGGTATTAAAATTGTAGTATATGATATCTAGAGGTGGTGGGGATGCTAATGGCCAATCGTCGCAAAGTATGCATTATTTTAATAAAGTGAGAAAATAAAAACATTTTGAAAAAAAAAAAAAAACAAGAACGAAAAATCATGCGTCAAGCATAGATTATGTAACACTTTCCAACGCTTCCAAAATAATTTTACAAATCATACCGTTTAATAAGCTAAAAGATAACATCTAAGTAATCCGAATACTTTTCATCAGCCCTGTATAGGATCTATAGATTTGTATATGTACTACATAGGATGCTAAATTTTAGTTCAGTTAGGAAACGCGTAGCACAGTTTAAAATTCTCCGTCTGGAGTTAAAAAATACGGAAATGTGTTCGCGAACTTTTGTGCTTCCCTGTATAGGATCTACAGAATTTATACACACCACGTAATAGACAAAAATCGAGTTAAAATTAAAATCGCGTTCAGTAACTTAAAACGCACTTCCAGGAATTATTGTTAACAGACAGTAGAGGATTCTTTTGTGTGACCCTGTAAATGAACGATGACTGCTATACACACAATATTCTATAGTAAGCCTCTTGTAATGCACCTTATGTAAATTTCAATGCGTTTAAAATAGGGAAACATTATTTAAATAAACCGCAGACGATTTTTCTCCATAGACGTAATGTAACGGAATTCTTTTGACTGTCCCTGTAAAGTAACTATAAGTGCTATGCACACACTATTCCATATTAAGCTTCTTCTAATGCACCTTAGTGATATATATAAATTTCAATGCGTTTAAAATAGTGAAACATTATTTAAATAAACCTCAAGTGATTTTTCCCCATAGACCGCAATGTAATGGAATTCTTTTGAGTGTCCCTGTAAAAAAAGTATAAGTGCTACACACTTCCGTTGAAATAGGGAACATGCTATAGATAACGACTATAACATATAAAAATTGCAGAGCAATCCGAGCATATTTGCGGGAGTTAGAGCATGGCCAGACGGCAGACGGCCAGACAAACCGAAGTCATAAACACTTTTCAACTAGGTTGGAAAGTGTTAAAAAAGATGAAATACAAGATAGAAAAACAGTATAACTTCGTGATTAAAGGCGATTTCAGATTATAGAAAATTCTGGATTTCAGAAGACACTAAGATAGTAAACTTTGAAACTGGAATGCATTCAGATAAATAATAACGCTAATATCTGTCATAAGATAAATAACAACACTAATATCTGTCATTAATATGGTAACAGAAAAATAAAAGGAACTTAATAATTTAAAATAATTAAAAAACACTACGATAGTAACATTTTATGTGGTGTCGCCATCTGTTGTAAATTTGAGAGATTAAATAACCGTTTTTTTTAAATTATTATTTTAAATCATGATGTCTTATCTATAAATGCTAAATACATAATACAAATCACAAAAATAGAGAACATAAAGAATGAATTGGTAGTGTTGCCAGATTTTTAAAACGAAAAACATTGCTGCCACAAAGATAGCACAAAATACGCTACAAATTCAACTTTGGCGCCATCTACTGATCAATCAATTGATACATTTTTTCTGATTGGTTTTCATAATAATGTTAAATACGACTATAAATTCTTTGACAAAATAAATAAATTGTTTTTTAATCAAAACATTTCACACACAACATCAAATACACATTTTTTAACTTACCTTCATATCGCGATGGAGATAAATTTACAGCAAAACTAATGTTTGGTTATATTGCTTTTTCAGATTGGCAACAGCTGAAGTTGTGTATGTTGCTTTTGTGTTTGTACACATTTGCAATATATCAAAGAATCGTCACATCTTTCTGATGCGTCAGAAAAAAAAAAAAAACACTGGCGAGAAATAAAATTTTTGGTATTGATCTTGATGTGCGCAGCAATTTTTTTTTTTTTTTTTGGGGGGGGGGAGGTGGGGGTGCTTTCTCGGGATTTTTTGAATTTTTCAATTTGTTTACAAAGTGGGATGGGGTGCTTAATCGGGAATTGCAGATTAATAGGATGTTATGGTAGGCCTTACATTACAAATATTTATTCCTACAAATTGTGTACAATTATGGTGGGACGATTCTATAAAATCCCGTCGTCCAAATTTAGTGGATAAAAAGTATTTAGTGGATAAAAGTAAACAAAGTGGTTTTCATTGAATGCAGGGGTGGAAAATCTGCTCCAATTGCTCCGAACTGCTCCAATTTTGATTTCCTGCTACATTCTGCTCCAAAAATAGCAATTTTTTTAAAATTCTGCTCCAATCTGCTCCAAAAATGGAAATTTCTTAATCTAAAAAATTAGAATTAAAAAAAAAACTTCATTAACTTTGTATTGGTTTGGCAATGTACTGCTATGATGCATGTAGCTAAGATATGCAGCATCATTTAAGTTTAAGAATTATCTCTAACTGAATAATGGATTATACTACATAATCATTGTCTTACATTTCAGTTTTTATAATATAATAACATATCTTAATCCAAAGAGGATGATTACTCCAAAACACAGCTGATGTACCATCTATCAAAAATAAGCATTATTGAAAAGATATCCAGCATTAAGACTGTTCTCAAACAAAATATTTTCCCCCTCAACAATACAGAAATTTCTGACACATCCACAAACTATTTTTAGATGTAAAAGCATGAAATTGGTAAGGCTACTGAAGTAATTTGAAATTGAATAGCAGTTTTTGATAAATGTCACATCTTATGCTATAAGTGATTTTTGAGGCATAAAGACCTTTACAGAACTGTAGCGTCCTAAAATTGAGCTAAAAATGCCCACTTTCATAACATTAAAAAAAATATTCTTTGTTTTTATTGAAAAATAGAAAATGCTATTTAATTTCAATGCTAAAACATAAGTTTGTTCTACTACAAAACCATTAAATTCTGATACAGAACTGCAATTTATTCTGATACAAAACAAATTTTTTATTTTCTACTCCTGTATTATGAGACTCCAAATCAGAAGATTTGTTATTATTATAAAGTGTGCTTTAGCCAATTAGCCAAAAGATTGGTAGCTGTCGTTCTTTAGCAGTGGTCTGGTCACGAAGATTGTAAAAAACAAATTGCATGAAATCAACATTAATACTGTTGATATAGAAGCATGCACTCTTCACGAAGTCCACAATGCATTTGGTCACGGTTTTAAAATCTGTCTTATTGACTTATAATACTTTTTTAAAAGAAAACCACTGTGCAGTCTAGTGATTACTCACAGTTACAGGTATCACTTGGGTTATTTAAATTTACTATCAAATGTTTGTCATTTGCCAAAAATATACAATAACTATTGTAAGTAAACATATTTAACTTGTTACATTCTGTTTTTAATTTAAATCCTTTCTTAAATCTTTTCCTAAATGTTAGATAAGTCGAATTATTTTTTAATTTCTAAAAGGGTGTAAAATATTTGTTGTCAGAATATGGTATATTTATTATGTATTATTGGAATGTGGAAAGTCAATTCATCTGTTATAGTCATATTACCACAAATTTTGAAACTCTCTAAGTATATAATTTTTTTTTCTTGTATTTTATACATTTATTGCATTTTATACTGTTAAAATTGTATATATGCACTATTTTAAAGAAAAGTTCATTAACAAAGCATATTTGCTTTTAATTTGGAGCTGCTACAAAATGTAATTAACCCACTCCAAAATTGTAATTGACGTGCTCCAAAACTGGCATTTACTGCTCCAAAACTGTAATTAACCTGCTCCAAAACTGGCATTTACTGCTCCAAAATTGCAATTTGACCTGTTCCAAACCTGCTACAAAAACGGATTTTCGATTTTCCACCCCTGTTGAATATCTAAATGAAACAGTGGATGTTACTATATATTTAAATACTAGCTAACCCGCGGCTCGGAAAACAGTAGAAAATAAAAAACATGAATTAGATGCTTATTGATTATTTTTTTTTGAAAGGGTTAAATATGAAATTTTTTCGAACCAATCAGATCTTTCGAAACATAAAAGTACATTCTTTGAGAATATGTAAACGTTTTTTCTGTGTTTTCAGCCGTTCGGCCATGGAGAATTTAGAAAAACTTACAAAAGAAACACGATGACTCGTGCTTTGTTTCTTCTATTTATGGAGATACAGATAAAGGGCTTCTGAGCATGCGCATGCAGATTTCGGAAGACTGTTTATTTGTGATTAGAGATGGGAATGCTCGGTAAAAAAAACGGAAACTTTGGGAAAAAAACTGGGTTTTTTCCAAAGGGATAATTTTCAATTTTTCCGAATTGGAAAAATTAAAATTTAATTTATAAAATAATATATTTAAAATGTTATTATGGCTGCATTCTGATATTTTTCATAACCATAGCTTTCTACACATAAAAATATTGTTACACATTGATTTCTGGGTGACTAATCAACTCTTTATTATGTTTTGTTAATTTTAATATGCTTTACTAGCTTAAAAATTGAAAGGTGGCAAAAAACTTTAGCAACTTGGTAACAATCATAAAAAATAGTGATAAAAGTCCTCCTATAAATACCAAAATATGGCATACTTTTTTTTTTTTTTTTAAATCCTACCCTAGCTTTGATTGACACATTATCATATAAAATGGAATCTGTCTGGACACTCCAAACATTCATATGCATTGGCTACATTAAAAAAAAAAAGAAAAATAATTATTGTCAACCTAACCAGGTTTTCCTGTCTTTTTCTGATTATTTGGCTGTAACGTTTGATAAAATAATTATAATTGATCAAACTGTATTGCATGATATTCTTGAGTAAATTATTTTTCCAGTGGTATATAGCATTATATTGGGTTTTATGAGTTCCATCAAACTTCAAAAAAGCATTTTTTTCCAAAAGGCTTCCACAATTTTGGCCACTACTACTGTCTTTATGAAGAACATTATTAAAAATACCTAAATAACCTAAATATAATAATTTCTAATTCACAAAATTATATTTAGATTTTTTATGACAATTTTATGATTTTTTTAATAAGGCGATATTTTTTATACAAAATGTTCACAAAAACAGGATCACGTGAAAAAAAATTTAAGCAGACCTATGCAACTTCTCTTGTTAAAAATGAAAATTCATGTGCAAAATTATTTCAATAATATACCAAAATTCAATATAAAATTTGAAACATGCATTTATTTTTATTGGCATAGCTGTGATTTTTCATGTAATCAGATAATAATTGCCAGAAATATTTAACTATTTTTAGAAACAAGTTATTTTTAAATAACATGCAATTGAAATTATTTAGTCTTTTCAAGCTTTTTTTCTCTTCTCTTCCTTTTCCTTAAATATAGATTTTAAGACTTGTCTAACTGTATATATATATATATATATATAAATGCATACAAATGAAGTTTGCAAAGAAAATGTAAATTTTCTGATAAAAATTGTTTTCAACTAAATATTTCGAAGTATTAAAAAATCCACCTGTTTTATAAATTTCATTAAAGAAATATGTACATACATATACAAATTACTTTCATATTAAGAATCTAAAACTTAAACTAAAACCAAAACATAGAGTTGGTTTAGGTTTAGACTGGAAAGCTATACCAAAACTAAATACACAATAAATGAAAATTCTAATCGTACAAAAATAAAATGAATTGTAAATTATTATAAATTTTAAGCAATAGCAGATATAAAAATAATAATATTTATGATGTCACAACTACAATAATTTGTTTCTTTAAAATGGCATCATTTATATACAAAGCAATACTATGTAGAGGGGATTTAAATTTGCTTTCAAACTGCAGTGATACTGGTTGGAACTTAAAGTTTTTTTTTTTTTGGTCATTTTTTTTATTATCTCTACTGGTAATTGAACAAATGCAAATGAAAAATCATTTCAACAGAGACATGATATACTATAAACAATGGTGTTAAATTAAGCAAGAAAAGCTACTGTGAAAATTCTGAGACTGAAAGGCTAACTTTTAAAAGTTGACTTATTTTTTTTTTTTTCTGTTTTGTAATATATTCATGTAAAGTGAAAAAAAAATATTTTTTTTAGTATGCAGAAGTTAAAAAAATGTTTTATTTTATATCTTTTTTGTAATATATTCATGTAAAGTGAAAAAAAATATTTTCTTTAGTATGTAGAAGTTTAAAAAATGTTTATTATTTTATATTTTTAAGAAAAAGTAACTTATTTTTGAGAAACATTTGTAAAAATCAATTTTTCCAGAAAAAAACTGGTTTTTTTCCGCCACTTCAAAATTTCCATAAATTTTACATCTCTGTGATCTTTGATCAGGTTTTAATTAATAACTACTCTAATTTTCAAAATATTAAAATTCTGAGGCTCAGGTGCACCAGGAGAGGGTTTGGACTACCTAAATCTAAATTTTCAGGCTTCTAGGTGGGCTAGTTTTTGCTAGCCTTCACAGACAAACAAACAAACAAATGGACAGACAAACACACACACACACACACACACACACAGAGTGAAACTTTCTTTTATTAGTATAGATAAAGAACAATTTCAACATTCAGTATGAGAAAGCCTTAAAAAAATTTCCTTAATTGTGCTGATAAAATTAATTCAAAGAGAAAACTGATGACAGTACTGTATAAAGAGACACTGAATGGTAGAAGTTATAAGTATTCTATGCCAGTAAAAAGAAAATTTATTGTAAAAAAAAAAAAAAAAAAAAAAAAAAAAAAAAAAAAAAAGTATAATTTTGAAAACTCAGTTTTAAAAAAGTTTAATTTTATAAGGAAAAAAAAACAACAACGTAAGAGCTTTTTAATAATGTCTCATGTTTATACAGCAAATAAAAAAACTTATAAAATTAATCTTTCTATTTTTTTTGTCTTTGGTTTTTGACAATGTATGTCATATGTGGTAAAGCATCAGGACTTCATATGTTTATTTTATTGTATTTTAATTCAATATTTTATTTTCTATATAAATTATAATTGTATTTTAAATTATTATTTTTTCTTTCTTTTTTTATATTAGGATTATCATAGTATTATAAAATATCCTATGGATATAGCAACAATTAAAAAAAGACTTGAAAATTGTTATTATTATGATGTCAATGAGTGTATAAAAGACTTCCAGATGATATTCTGCAATTGCTATAGGTACAATAGAGCTGGTGAAGTAAGTGTAATTTAGTTTTTTAATTTTTTATACGCATACATTAGATTTATTTTATTATTTTGTTATATATAATAATTGCACTAAAAATTCAGATTGTTAAATATATAAGAACATTAAAAGCTTATGATAAAAGTTACTACAGGATATAATTTAGTGAAGATTATGAGTGCATATTATGCAGTGACGAATATACGAGGGTTGTAAATTAAATAGTGGCAACTTAACCTTGAAACTCGCAGAAGGGCGCGCATGTGCAAATAGGATATGGGAATGGTGAGGTGGCGCTGTTGTAGTAGTAGGATGTGTAGAGTGGAAAAAACAGTCGATCTTGTAAGTTCATTAAAAATTGATTTATACCTATGTTGCCATTACTTAATTTACAGCCCTCGTACATTCTGTTGACTTGTGTTCTTTTTATCTAAAAGAGGACTAACATAATTTTGAATCCTAAACATTATAACCCTTTAAGACCAGTGAGGGAAATTTTCGAACCCAGAAAAATACCCTTTTTAAAGCAAGATAAATGAATTTTTATATGTTCAACCATTCTTTCCAAACTACTGTTTTTCCATTTTGAATTTTTAAGTATCACAATCCTTTAGGACTGAATGATTTGCCAGAAAGTCAAAAATTTCAATCAACTCAAACCCGCACAATCATGTGTATTCGGTGATAAAACGATATCATAAGTTAGGTATATTTGTCATGAGAAAAAATGGGATAAATTTCGCTCAAAACTTAAAATTTTGCCAAAAAAAAAAAAAAAAATTGTAAATTTCTGCATAATGTAAATAACATATATGTAAATATGTAAAAGTGTAATATTTTGAATGCTATCCTATTTATTTCTCCTTTTTAATAATATATATTTTTTTAATTTTTAATGATCAGAATTTAGATACGAAGTCAGGGTTGCCACGCCACCTGGAAAACCGGGAAAACACAGGGAATTTTAAATCCTCTTCCAAAAGCAGGGAAAATGCAGGGAATTTTGAAAATTTTCTAAAAAATCTGGAAAACACAGGGAATTTTTTTGTTGTTGTTGTTTCTGATATTTTCAAACAGAAATTATTTTTTCTCGGCTTTCAAATATTGCCCTGCCGAAGGAAAAAAAGTGCCGCGAAAATTAATTTTCAACAAAACTTCGTAAAATCACGTTTCTACCTAAACCCCTTGTCTTGGGTATGTCAGAATCCACAAAGCACCTGCGCTCATCGTATCCATCTGCGACTGCGCATAACGTTCTTTCTTTTTGTTTTCTCCCTTCAGCACAAAGCCCTTTCAGCATTGTTGGCCCTAATTTGGTCCTTGACACTTATACAAAATGTTACTTACCTTATTTTCATTCAATTCTTCATTTTCATTCAAATCTGCATTTCGTTTCATCAGTATTTCTTTTCAGTGGTTATTAGTCCGTTTTTGTTGTCTGTTTCACTTAATATAATTTCACCATTCCTTGTTGTATTTCGTTTTCAAATCGCCAGACACGTTTTTCCGACTATTCGTTTCAGATTCGATTGTAAATCTATTCCCATCCTCGACTCGTTCATTTCCGGAATCAACTATCGTACATACGCTCGCTAGTGATGTCATATCGTTCGTATCGCGTCTCGTAATCTTCGTTCTCTGTATCAGGGTTTTTGAATTGTTTTGCCTTAAGGCAGCATGACAATTACTCAACTCCGCATGTTGAAAAGAGACGTTTTCTCAGAGAGTGGTGTTTTCGTTTTGAGAACTATTTATTTAAAGGGACTGTAGAGCTTAGACCGTGGCTGAAAGCAAAAACGGACATGAAGCTTCGATGATGAGTTTGTTAATTAGATGATAGGATATGCAAAATATGTGTTTTAAAATGAAATGATTACTGTTGACGTTTTTGTTCAGTTTTACATTCTGCCGATATCTTTGGAGCCGTCCTGTTTTCGTTCTCATCAATGTTGATTCATAGCAATGTCTGGTTTGCATGTTTTTTCATCTGAACATTTTCTATACACCCTTATACAAAATTGAAAAACTTTCACTACTGTTTTTCATTAAAGTGCTTCCTTCTGTCGTCGTCCGATTTTGTTGAAATAAGATAGTATGTGAAATGGATGTGCATGTGGAAGTGTATATCAAATGGTTAATCTACGAACATGTGAGTAGTATTTTATTGTTTTTTGAAAGTTCAAATGGAACTCTTATATCTGATGCTGAATATTTGTTTTATGTTTTTCATTGCCACTGAATGTTACTGCCAATTCATTATGATTACGTTTCATTAAATTCAGTTGTCTCTATTTTTATAACTGTATTTATTTCAGTTATTATTATTATTATTTTTTTTTGTTAATTAATAAACTTTAGCTAAATACAAACTTTAACCTGCTTCTTTTCTGCGTTAATCTACGTTACATACTTTTGTCACTACCTTGCCTAAGTTACTTGTTATGCTTTCACAGCTCTGCTACAATTTAATTTAATCTGTTTTAGACCGGTCCCGGTACACGGGCCGACCAAGCGTGCATGCACCTGGTACCGCCAAAACAAAACAATGTTCATGTAACTGGCGCGCTCGTGATTCACGAATGTTGGAGTTTCGTTTTGTTTTAGTTTGTTTTTTATTTTACTTAATAAGAGGTGCAATTTAATTGATTAAATTTCTTATAATGAGTTCTTCAAAGTCCGTATTTAATACGAAGTGGATGGATTCATATATATATATCCTGATTTTTCCGTTTGGATTGCAGAAGTTCCAAAAAATCCATTTGCTGCATATTGTAAACTGTGCAAGAGGATTTTCAGCCTGAGCAACATGGGAAAGCAAGCTGTTACAAGTCATACAAAGAATAAAAAACTAACTTTACGATCAACTTCATCTGAAATGTTTGATTTTGTATCCCTAGAAAGTGTTAAGAAAAAAGATAACACTTTGGTTTCTTCGGAAATGTCGGCGTCTGTTACTAATGAAAATAAAAAAGGTCTATCCCATTTCATGATGCAGGAAAATACATTCAAAGCCGAAATTTTGTAGCCGATGAAGCTTGTTGCATCACATTCTTCATTTAATTCGTTCAATGATGTATCTGAGATATTTTGTCATATGTTTCCAGACAGTGACATTGCTAAAAAATGTACATTTGAATGCATAAAGTAAGTAGCTTTTTTAATTTCTGCAATTTTTGTGATATTATGTTCGAAACAATTGGCTTTTGGGTAAGATTCTTTAAAATTTCATATTCTTTAAATTATTAGATACAAGGTTTTTACATATTCTAACAGTCATTTACAAATATTTCAAAGTATTTTTTAGCAAAATGTTTGAGTATTGATTTACTGTTTTTATTATTAATAATGTAAAATGTGGGATTTTTAATAATAAGTGAACTACGTTAAAGAGTTTTTTCATTTGCTCATATACAATATATTCTCTTTGGTCAATTAATTGGGTAATGGTAGGTTATAAGATGACTAACTAGTATACATGCACACAAATTTTTGCACACTCAGCGTAGTAATAAACACATTGTAGTACAGGGAAAACACAAGGATTTTTTTTTCAAGATTAGAGTGGCAACCCTGGAAGTGTTAAGCAAGTTTCTCCATTCATCTAGTAACACATATTTTGCTACGTAAAAATTATTGATCAGTGTCCATGCTGTTTATTAAAATTAGCAAGCAGTGGATTGCTGCTTTGGATAGTGTGGAAAAGCATTTTGTTTTTGATTCCTAAAATTCTGCTAATTTGACTTTTCAACATGTCCAACTGAAAAATTTTTAATGATCCCAAGTCTCTAACCAAAATTTTATGTTCACTATCATGTTTATTATTGTTTTATAAGCTTTGTATTTATTCTGTAATTCTTCTTTATACCCAAACCCAATCGTTGAAATCTTAAAATTAAGTGTGATGACAGTAATTTGCTCACTTATGAATTTTGTTTACAGGATGTTGTTCTAATGGCGCAGACAATTGAGAAAATATTTGTGGAAAAAATGCAAGATTGTCCAAAAGAAGTAATACATTCTTGTTTTTTTAAAAGTTAAACATTTTTTTAAATGTTAATGTGAAATGACGATATTTGTGTTTTTAATTGATGAAATGCATTTTCTTTTAATTTCATCTGATAAAATCATTAATTTTTTCATAATTTTTTACTGGAAATATCATTATTTAATTTTTATTCATATCAATATTATTCTTACTTCTGTTAAAAGGAAAAATGTACTGAAAAAAAAAATGGTTAAAAATTATTTTAAATCATTAAGTAAGAGCTTATATATACTTTTTCACCACAGTGCTAGTTGATAATAGCATGGCCATTTAAGATGACTTCTTAAATTGATTATTAAAAAGAATAATTACCTAAAGCATGTGGAAAAACAAATTGCTTGCTCGACACGTCCTGGGAACAATTAAGCCCAGTTCCAGCCTGGTCAGAGTATATAGAATACAATGTAAGCCTGATCCCGACCTCCCTGAGTCTGCTGAAAATATTAAGCACACGCTCAGACATGATGTAACTGTCCTATGCCGATTTCTACACTAAACATGTTATTGCTGTATTTATCTTGTGAAGCTAGCATCAGCTCACACAGCGCATTTATACTTATTCTAGTTGCAGTTGCGTCCATTGAAAATTGTTCATATTTTATCAGCTTAGTTTGATCCTTTTAAATTTGTTATATTGGATCAGTCTCCCCACTTAATTTTTTTTTCGGCTCGCCTTTTTTATTAGCCTGGCCCATTTATATTTTTTTATCAGCCCGTCTGAAAATTTGCCTTCATTTTAATTTTCTAGTCTATGGTGTCAAAAAAAAGGAATTCTGGTTCTCAAAGGGAAGCATGTGTTCAAACCTCGTTTATGGCATAAGATGATCCTCTGATATTGATAACTCAGTTCAATAATGCAAATAACTTTTTATTTCAGGAGGAAAAGTTATAAAATTTGTTTTTTCTTTATTATTCTTCAAAATTTTTAACTAAAAAAATTACATGTAATTATCAATTAAATAAATTGAAGTAATATAACATTTGTATTATATTTTTTACTACAATTTATCAATAAGGCATATATAACTAAGGAAATTAGATGATTTTTTTCCCCTTATATAAAAGGAAGAAGGGAAAATTTTTATATAAAAACTGTGGCGTCATCTATTTCTATTATAATTCAGTTTCTTTATTTGTAAAAAAAAAAAAAAAAAAATAAGGGAAAAAAAAAAAACCTGATGTTGTTCTTTTATCTGAAAACTGAATTCTCTGGAAAATGTTTTGTTATTTCTATCTGTGTAAAGACAGCCGATTCCTGGCCTGGTGGAGAAGTTTTTATTTCTTTTAATTATTGCTAACAAATATTCTGTAAAAGTTTTGGACATTTTAATGATGTCATGAACCTTTTTTGTATGAAATCTTAAAGTTGTTTTACCATCATGTTTTGATGGATACTATCTAATAATAATCTTTTAGTGAGGCATGCTTTTTGGTATTTTTCTTATATTTAAAATTGCTTAAGCAATTTTTAGAATTCTCATTCTTTAGTGCTGCATGTTATTATTTTTATTTGTAAGTATCCCTGGATATTTTTTGAAAATTGGTGCATATTTGAGAAAAGTGAATACAGTATTAATTTAGTTTTGGAAAAACATAATCTGTCTAGATACGTAATATATTTGAGTTTTAAAAAGCACCTTTGTTTTGCCAAAAATCATCAGATGACACTAAAACAAGAAATGGGAAATATTTAAAAAATAAATATAATAAATATTAGCACATGGAAAAACAGTAAAGTTTCTGCAGCACAAGAAAGGCATATTTTTTATGTTGAAGTGCAATCGAGGAGCTGCTCGAATTTCAGTGAGCATTTTTGGATGAATATTAAGTATACTTTTTATTACTATGGTTTATGGGGTGTTCTTTACAATTTATAAATACAATAAGGAAATATAGCTCTTAAAACAAAAATTTATTTGAATGTTTAAGACACTTAAAAATTTAAAAAAAAAGAGTATTTATTGGTCTGTTTTTTCACATTTTCTGAATTTCTGTCCAGCATGGTTTTCAAAGATTTTTAATATTTTAAATATCTGCTGTGAGAAAATTACTTCATTTAATAAAACTTGGAGTGTGCTTTATTAAATTTTATTCTTATCTCTATTTTAATACTTAAAAAAATTGCACAAAACCTTAATTATTAATTGAATTTTAAAGTCTAAACTATGGGGTCTTCAACTCTTGTCACATGTCAAGTGGACCTGCCACAGGTGGCTTGATATTCTAATATATATATATATATATATATATATATATATATATATAGGAGATTTAATTAGAATGTTACAAGAACTTGATATGTTTTTTGAAATTCAAAGATATTATAATTATATATATATAATTATATTGCAATATCTATATATTTAAAACGCTAAGTGTTTTATTTCGACAATCCATGAGAACAAACTACGGCATCAAATTACACCATTCTTTTTTTAAATGAAAGATATTTGGACACAGATTTGTTATCGGGCATTCGTTTGTTCGAAAATTTAATTAATTAGCCGTAATTTTCAATTAAACTTTTACTGCTGCTTATGACGTCATAAAGTCGGCAACTCCCACTGTTGCAAGGCATAGAGTTATTTTCTGAACTCTGTCGTTCGCCAATCTTTTGACATTAGCTAATATCAACTAGGTAATATTTTAACATTGTAATATTAAATCTTAAAAAACTTACTTAAAATTAACTAAAATATAATCATAATAAAATATCTAAACATAAACATATCAATATGAATAACAAATTTGAAGTAAAATATTGCAATTTAAATTATTCCAATTGAAAGAAAATTTTGAGAGTTATCCCTGACGCCCAGCTAACATAAAAGTACCAATTTTATTTTATTTATTTACACACATATTCAATTTTATTGTAAAACACCAGGTTGCCATACAAAGCAAAAATCGTCATTTAGGCGTCAAAAATTAACCCCAGTTACAGTATATATATATATATATATATATATATATACTTCACTGGCACCCGGCTAACCGAAAAGTACCCCCAAATTATTCGCCAAACTGTAGCGCCCAATAAACAAACAGAAGAATGTTGCCATTAAATCTCAAAAATAAAAAAATAATAAAATAATAATTAGGAAAAGCCCCATTTACTAAAGTATCATTTATCAGTAACTTTAAACAATAAAATTTACAATATATTAATGAAAACAGAATAAAAAATAGTCTTGAATATTTATTTATTTATATTATTTCTCTTAATTATCGACTGTTGGATAAATGTTTGTGACGTCAGTTGAATTTTATCGATTGTACGAAACTACGAATCACAACATTTTTTCAATGCTTTTCCTATTTTAATATCATGGTTTCGAAGACGTAATTTTTATTTTAATTAATGTAATAACTAATAAATCAGTAAAACATCATTATAAATACATTTAACGTCGAATTAAAAATCACTTAATGAGAACTTATATGCCAAATTTTTTAATTTGCAAGTAAAATTTCGGTGAAAATCCGCGTGTTTTATAAGCGAATAATAATTCATATTTATTGTGATGTCACCGGAATATTGTCCATTAGGTTTATTTTATCATTATGCATTATAACTTTGTTGATGCCATTTTTTCATTACAATTAAATACAAAATATATTTTTATTTGTAACATGGTGTTTAAGCATAAAAGTACGCGTGAAAAGTTTGCAACGAGGAAAATGACGTTATGCTTTGCTTGAAATGCATTTTAACATTGATAAAACTAAAAAGAAAAATTAATTGTATCAACCCGACGTAATTTTAACTGATTTTTCAATTTTTAATTTTAGAGGTCAGAATTTAAGCCTTTATTGGTTGCTTCGTCTTGATTGCATACCTTGATTACATGATACCAATTACATTTTTTTTAAATTATAGGTTAGAAGATTTCATTTTTTTATAAAAAAAAATTCACAAAAGTAAAGAATTTCAGGAAAATTAAAATTATTAAAAATAGTGTTATGGGAAAAAAACTTGAAATAATGATTGTATTTGTAGCTAGAATAAATAATGTAAGGCTAATATTTTATAGGAATTATTTTGGTAGGTTTGTTATAAGTTCATTTAACAGTTCCTTATTAGTGGCAAAGTCCTATTTCTTCCACTGTGAATTTCTCTTTCGATGTCAAAAAATGATAGTCTACTTTTGGACACCAGCCAAAACACAGTGGCAAATTTTAGAAATGTATAACAGTTGTGACAACAAACGGCCCTATCGCTTTAGCTTTCATCGCGCTTACATCACTTCTAAATACTATAAATTTCTATTTTTTCTACATTTTACAATTTCAGTTCTTACATCATCAATTAGAAAAAAATTAGCTTTCGATTGAAATTTATTAGAAAACTGCCGCTTAATTTAACGACTTTTTAAAAAATTTTCAAGCATGAAATATTTTTCAATTCTATCTCAACAATGATCATCAGTTTGCTTTAATAATGTAACATATTCCCTGGGAAAGTTGCCCCAATTGAAAATAGATTTTCTTAACCATCATAAAAACTGAAAACGAAAAATAATAAAAACCCCTGATAAATCATAAGATCAGATTATCCAAAAGAAAGAGCATTTTGGCGCTAAACTAAAATCGTCAAGAAAAAAAAAAACTATTTATAGTTTATGATTAACATAAAATTGATATGCTGAATTCGTTGATGTATATGTTGCATCAGAATATTCTAGGAACTGTATTTTATTATTTTTTTAAAGATCCATTGGATATTTAACTGTATAAGAAGGAAAAGATCCCCGACTGTGATGGAAAAGGAATAATCATCCTGATTATGTAAAGGAACCGAAGAAACCATACAAATAAATTACACTTGAAAACATTAAAAATCTCCCTTATCTGCAGATTGATTTATTATTGTAAAAAAAAAATTTCTTCATCTTTACATAGAAATTGATCAGCTTAAAACAATGGATGCGTTTCAGAAGATATGGATTTGAAACGAACAATGATTAAAGAAGATATTTTAAAACTTTTAATTTAGACATTTTTAAACTTTTTTTTAACGTCGAATTTTGACGGTGCCTTTGGTGAGATGCAATGCACTTGCGCATAGGAGCTCATTCGGTTGCATTATCACGGGGGGGGGGGGGAGATGTGTGCTTTATTTACTGTGTTCTTTTATTGACTGAATATGAGATGGACGTAGGGATATACTATTTGTATGATACTTCATAGGTCCAGGAAATTTTCTTTCTTGCCGTGGGGAATATGGCGGTAATGTCAAACTGATTTGCATTACACAGTTTACGGATTGTTTGTTTGGAGTTTGCTTCGGAAATAGTACTGTAATTCACTGGGAGGAAAAACTTTTAAAATAAAATATTTGAAAGACTGTTTCGTATGCACCCCTTATGTAATAAAGAAGCTTATTTTACTAATATTGTTATTGTAATTTTTTTCCGTCAAGTTTTGACGGGTTCCATCTAGTATATAATTATATTGCAAAGCAATTCACATTGAGACCGCTTCGCTCGCTCGCCCCTTTTTATTTTTCTAGTAATTCTAGCCGGAATAAGTACTACAATAAATCATTTGAACATATGAAAATGAAAATTTTTTTAATGTAAAAAAGTAATTGAAAACTCCGTTGAAAACACAACTAAAAATCCATTTAGTTGATGCTACTAACGAACATATAAACCATTTAAATACTATGAAAAAAGGATCTTGGAAACATAATTAGTTTAAAACTTATTGCACCTATAAATTCATTAAAAATTTTTTTTTAAAAACCACTACGTGGTAGGAAGATAGTTTATGATCAATGATTGTTTAAATTTCGTTCAACATTTTATTATTTTAATTGATTATAGATTTCTGCAAAAGAAATTATTTTTACTTCAATAAAACAGCAACAGATGGCCGCAGCGGCATTCTAGAAAGTGTATATTTTATTATCTCCGATTTGTCATGTGAGTGAAATTCGTTAATAAATTCTAAATAAGAGTTGAGAATTCATTTGAAATTAACAATATTACTCATAATTAAAATGAGGAATCATCTCAGACGCTTTGGATTACTTTCATATTATTTTTTTAAAAAATAATTGTTAACTTGAGTTTCACTGCTCTGACACTGACCGCCATATTGGAGGCCGAGTTGACACAATCTTGTTTGCTCATTGGTCTGAGCTCTGGAAACTACGGTTGTTGCCAACGGTAAGGTAGAAATTCAGCCCTATTTCCGTGCGACGTAAGACAAATATATATATAGATATATATAATATTTAGCTTGTAATATTAAGAAAGAAATGTTTTCTGCAACATCGAAAAACACTTTCAAAGTATCTTATTAGGGTAAATCTCTTCTTTAGATTAAAAAAAAGTGACTAAGAAAGTAGGTAAAAGGTATTTGGTACCATACTTTCCTTTCACATCAATGCCAGCAAAGTTAATTTTGCCATAAAAAGTTATAGCTCTCCAACTGCTACAGCTACTGTATAGTATATCTGGTAATAAAATTAAACTTTACTTGAAAATATAGTTAAATATTTTTTATAATTACTTGAAATTTAATAAAATGTTTTCCTATAATAAATTAGGAAGAAAATGAAAAATTTTCAATTCTGAAGTGTCAATATACAACTTGCCCCTGGTCTTGTAACCTAGGCGTGTAAACATGCACGTGTATATATGTAAGGAATTATTCGGGGACGACTTGGGAGAAATAAGTTGGTGACACATAAATAAGTTTGACTCGGGACCTCTCTTGTGGATCTAACTCGTTTATTGAAGCCTTCCTTCTTACAGTCATATTCGAACGTTCAATCGGAGGTCCCGCGAGCCATTTACGTTGTTTTGAGATCTACATGGCCGAGGGTTTGGCTGACCGCTCAAATGTGCCAAAAATCTGTCTTCTTCGCCCTTGCATGTGGTTTTAATCAGAATTTAGGATATTTTCCAGCAGAGGGAGAAAGAGTCAAATTGGGAGGAACATTTATTTTAATTGGTCAATTAGCTTTTGACTGATGTCTGGGGTCTTATGCCGACACCAAGGCTTGGCCGGGCCTGGAAGCCGCACCCCACAGATTGCTGAAAGAAATGCAAACTCATCACTTTTAAAACTTAAGGAGATGTCGAAATTGATAGATGAAAGTAATATTTGTGAGGCTGAGAAACAAAGATCACAGGGGCAGACTAGATTTATAAGTTAGAAAAAATGTTTTAGGATTTAAAATTTTTATTTTGCATTTTAAAAAGGGTTTATTTTTATCCTTTCATATATACATTTCCTGCCTAGGCTATTTCGCTGACTTATGGTGGCCTGAGGGACTTGGGGAATTTATTGATGTAGCCCTCAAGTGTGAAAGGTGGAAGATACCTAGTCTAAATAATAATAAACTTAGCCTTTCTGTATTTTCTCTCTTTCATAATTTTTTTTAAAATACAGTCACAAAGGATTTTGATAAACCACTTTACTTTCAACCGTCCTTCATACAGGCAAACACTTTCATTAAACTTCATTGATTCCAGTCTGCATTTTTCATTATTTTGCAAGGAAAAAAAATACATTGTGTCAGTTATTATTACTTATTTTAAGTGAAAATCTGAAAAGAATAATTAAAAAAAAAAACTAGATATTAAAGGATTCTTGAAGGAGAACACTCTGAAAAAAGAGTGACAATTAAGGAGTTATGAATGTACACTGTATAATTTAACTGTTATCTCAAAACACACACACACACACGCATATAATATATATATATATATATATATTTCTGTTTTATCTACTTTTAAATTGGTAATATTTTGCATAGAGTTGTGATTTTTCGGAAGGTGGATAAAAATAATGTAATATAAGTATTTTAATATTTTTTTCTATGTTATAAAGTTGCATCATCTTTATGAATTCTGTTTTTTGCTGTCTTCTAGGAGACTGAGTTACCCATGAATATGAAATCTGCTGCTGGTAAAGCAAAAGGGAAAAAAGGAAAAGGTGCTGGCCGCCCAAAAGGTATACAATGTTTCTCTTTTTTATATTTTTTATATATAAAACTGAATGGAAAATATTATTTCAATTTAGTTAAACCCTAATTTATTTTGAAAGAAATATGAATCGGAGTATAATAAAACAAAAAGTCCCCCACATGCAGAAAATGTCATAATAATGTGCTTTCCCTTTAATGGAAAGAATATTTGTATTTTTAATCATAAATCAAATTCAAAAATTATAAAAATTTGCATGTAGGTATGGATATGAAAGTTTTGTTTATTTATTTATGAATTAAAAATTAAAATGTTATCAACATTAAAAGAATATTTTAAATCATAGTTAAATTAAAATAGACTTTCATAAAAAATATTGAAAATTGAAGGTTTTTTCTGCTTATATTGAAAAATATATTTTCTGCTATATTTGGAAATTTAATGATTGCATTTTTACTATGATAAAAAGTAATGGCATGGGCAACAAATCTCAGACTAAACATGAAAATACTCCAAAAAATCTCTAAAATTGAAATGTTAAAAATTTAAAATTTTGAAAACTCACAGCATATATGAAATGAATGTGAAAAAGTATGAAAGAATATTGAATGTGAACGAATGTGGATTGATATGAAAGGATAGTTAGTTAAACCCATTCCAAATCAGAAACTAAAATATAAAAATTCAAAGTTTAAAATCTCTAAATCGTGTGTCAAAATTTTAAAGTTTTGCCTTCTTTTCTAGTTGCCCCTGTAACTTAACTTTTCTTACAATACATTTATTACGAACAGATATCAGTTTTGAATCCTAGTTAAGATTAAAAGTGCTGACGTAGCGCATCTCTCTTCTCCCGGTGGTTAGAACTTGCATGAATAATTATCTGGGTTGCTTACCCAGATATGAGTCAAAAGCTAATTAGCCAATTAAGTTACATTATTTCATAATTTGCAAAGCGGTCTCTAGCGGTAGTTTCGATGTATATAATGTGAGGAGCATGTTTTTTGCGTGGCCTTTGACTCTAATCACTCTCCCCAAAAACTACGGCCAGTTATTCTTCGAAGTGAGACGGCAGCCTTGCCGTTGTAAGTCTGGCAATTCGCCAAATTAGCCGATAAGACGATGTTTTCCCTGTGAAAGACTCCTCAAACTCTGGCCTGGGCCTAGCTTAGTCAAAGAGAGCTGTATTACAAATGAATAAAAGCTAGTTCCCAAGAAAATGTCTGCTGATTTCTCCTACACTCGTCCGACTACATACATTTACCTTCTGCCTATGAATTACACGGTGATTTGACGAACGAGTGCCGAAAAACTACATTAACGGCGTGAAATATGGTCCTTCAAACATCTTGATACCTAATACTGGGATGTGTGATAGCGGCCGACTGCTCCTTACAGAGGTGTCCGAGGTGCGCTCGTTACAGAGGTGGTATCTTACATATATATAACTATATATTTGAAAAATAGCAAAATATGAAGCAATTTTTTACTTTGTTTTCAATATTTTTTCTTAGTTATTAATGTTTTTGTTGTTATAATTAATGGTACCCTAGCTTATTCTGTTCCTTTGATAAGTTTGTGCATATCTTGCTAAAATTGTGTCTTACATTGAAGCAAAAAGGAAAAAAAAATCTTTTTTTCAATCTACAAATTTGAAAAAAATGTACTGAGCCTAAAATTTTATTCTATGCCAAATCTCAGTTTTCTAAATTGTGATTTTTACACATCTTTCTCATCTTAACCCAATATGTCATCTTTACACATTTAATATTAGAAGTAAATGAAAATACCAATTTTAACCCTTTAAAGTTTGGATAAGTTTGTGCATATCTTGCTAAAATTGTGTCTTACATTGAAGCAAAAAGGAAAAAAAAAATCTTTTTTTCAATCTACAAATTTGAAAAAAATGTACTGAGCCTAAAATTTTATTCTATGCCAAATCTCAGTTTTCTAAATTGTGATTTTTACACATCTTTCTCATCTTAACCCAATATGTCATCTTTACACATTTAATATTAGAAGTAAATGAAAATACCAATTTTAACCCTTTAAAGTTTGGATTTTGTAAAATTCTGCTTCATTAACATCGAGTTCTTAAGTGATGAAACAATATCTGATCATTTTTTTTTATTCTACAATAGAGGGTATGGCATAAGTGATAACTTTGTATTTGGTGATACCATAGTTTTAAACTGCATACGAGCATGTACTGGAAGCTCATACTTTTAACTGAAGCATTGTCTTTTTCTCAACTATTGTAATCAAGGTCTGGTATAAATGTTCACTCCTAAACTATGTTAGTTGCATGGCATTTATTGTAAATGATTTGTTACATTAAAAAAAAGTTTTTAATTTTTTACATTGTATTTATTCTTAATTTTGATTATTATTTGAGTCATTTAATTTGTAATACTAATTTTTAATTAACCAGTTGCATTTATTGTAAAATGATTTTTAAAAAAAGAGAGAGAGAACCAACGTAATTTATATATGGTTTGGCATTTTGTATTTCTCAAAATTTCGAAGTAATAAAAAACATTATTAGTGTCGCAGAATTGTGCAAAAAGACACTTTGACATTTATTGAAATTAAAAGCAAAAATTACATGGGTATAGAGATGGGAATGCTCGGAAAAAAACCGGAAACTTTGGGGAAAAAACTGTTTTTTTCCAAAGGGGTATTTTTCAATTTTTCCAAATTGGAAAAATTGAAATTTAATTTATAAAATATTATATTCAAAATGTTATTATGGCTACATTCTGATATTTTTTATTTATATTTTTTCATGTTCAGTGTCTACCATGAAAATATTAGCACAAAAAATATGATCTGTAAGCAGTTTAGGAAGAACTTGAGTCCTTTAAAGGATCCTTTACAATTTTTTCCCCTTAAAACATAGGACCCTTTAAAAAATTCGGAATTTTTTTCAATCTCCATTCTGAATCTTCCAGAAATGTGATGATTTTAGAATAACAAAACATGTCACATAACAGCTGAAATTGGCAATGAATCTCATATCTAGCTGTATATACAGTAGTAGCCAAAATTGTGGAAACCTTTTGGGAAAAATGTTTTTTTGAAGTTTGAGGGCTCGTAACACCCAATATTTATTAGTAATGCCATAAAAGCTATCTACCACTGGAAAGATAATTTAATCAAAAATATCATTTAATACAATTTGTTCAATTCTAATTAATTTATCAAACGTTATAGCCAAATACTCAGAAAAAAGGCAGTAAAATCTAGTTAGGTTGATGATAATGATTTTCTTTTTCTTGAATGTAGCTAAGGAATGTTTAGAGGGTTTATAAATTTCATTTAAAAAATATACATACATATATATATTACTTTCATATTAAGAATCTAAAACTTAAACTAAAACCAAAACATAGGGTTGGTTTAGGTTTAGACTGGAAAGCTATACCAAAACTCAATACACAAGAAATGAAAATTCTAATTGTCAAAAAAAATATTTGTAATATTGTAAATTATTATCAATTTTTAAGCAATAGAAGATATAAAAATTATAATCTATATTATAAAGGACAAACCTGTCCACACGTAACGCTGATGTCATTTTGCGAATTGCAACACTTGATGATGAAATTTCTGTTTTGTGATTTTTTCTACTGTAATTGTTTTAATTTCTAAACATTGCACATTTTCAATTTTTACACCGTTATATAGGGGAAAAAAATCTACTTTCAAATGCAATTTGTTTGAAAACTGTATTGTTATTTACTCATTTATTATAGCATTTTAAATCAAATTTAAAGCATGTTTTTTGTTTGTTTTTTTAAATCTATCTCTATCACGTGCAGATGATTACAAAATAGTAATCCGTTTGCACTTTAAACAAAGTTCAGCATTTGTTTCTAGCTAATATTCAATAACGAAATTAAAACTTCATTAAGCAATAAATAAAATAGTATAAATAAAACACAAATTTAACAAACATGTAATTGAAATAAGCACTTAAAACTGATGAAATTATCAGAATTTAAAAAAAAAAAAACTGCTGTAGATAATGAAATTTTTAGCAATTTCTTTGGCCATTAGCTCCTGTCACAGGGCTAATACGAAATTACCACTTTTAATAAATTACAACATTTTATTTAAATATATGATTGACATATTTCATATAAAAATGCTCTTTGCTGTTGTTAGGGGGCAATCTAAGAAGAATTATTAAATGTAAAAAATCTATTAGAGTTTTCAATAAAAAATAAATAAATAAATAAAATAAATAAATGGTTTTCACATATATTCTCTATCTTGGGAAACCCGGGTTAGATTCCCTAGTATTTATAATGTCACTACAATAATTTGTTTCTTTAAAATGGTGTCATTTAACAAAGCAATACTATGTTTAGGGGATTTAAATTTGCTTTCAAACTGCAGTGATATTGGTTGATATGCATAAGATATATTTTGTTATTTTTTTTAATTATCTCTATTGGTAATTGAACAAATACAACTGAAAAATCATTTCAACAAAAACATGATATATTACAAACAATGGGGTTAAATTAAGCAGGAAAAGCTACTTCAAAAATTCTGAGAATAAAAGGCTAACTTTTAAAAGCTGACTTTTTGTAATATATTCATGTAAAGTGCAAAAAAATATTTTCTTTAGCATGCAGAAATTTAAAAAATGTTCACTATTTCATATTTTTTAAGGAAAAATAACTTATTTTTGAGAAACATTTATAAGAAATCAATTTTTCCAGAAAAAAACTTTTTTTTCCGCCACTTCAAAATTTCTGGAAATTTTACGTCTGTACATGGGTGATTTTTTTTTTCATTAAAAATCCATAAATTATGTTTTAGTTTTGAGATAAACTTTATCTGAAAGAGCATTTTTTGTTCTATTCTGGGATGTAAAGACTGAAATTATGTGATATTTAGAAACAAAGATGCAAATGGTGAAAGAAAATATCTAATGGAAAAATGTACTAAAAAATCCCGTAAAACTTAACTTTAAAAAAAATCTAAATCTTTGAAAAAATATCTTTAATGGGTTCTCAGGATACAGCATGGAGTACCTCCATGCCCAATGTTTTTGCTGGCCTTATTCATCACAGCATGATAGCTTTCACAGACAGGCAGAAAGACTCACATATTCTTTGTTTTATTAATATAGATTGATCTTTCTTAATTTATTTTTGAAAGGTAAAATTTTTTCATATCATACTTGGATTATATTATATATAAAAATCAACCTATTCTTTAAAAAAAAAAAAATCATTATCATTGTTTAACCCTACACTGCATGTTGTAGCCATTTGGCCACACTTTTTATATTTTGGATTGCGAAAATAATCTAAGCAAATTCCAGCAAGTGTTAACAAGATATTGATTAATATTTAATGGAATGCTCTAATATATCACACATTTGGTAGGAGAACATTATTGCTTGAAAAATCATCTGTTTTATTGAAACAGATGAAAAGAAAAGAAATCGCGACAGATGAAATAACAAAATTTTCCTATTTTCGACATATTAAACCAAACTGAAGCTTTAGTTTTAAATCAGTTTATGAAATTAAAATTGTCATGCAGTATGCGATTAGCTGAAAATGGAACATCATTTCATTAACTAAAATTGTCTCATTGGGAAAACTTATTACTTATATTACTTATATTTTACTTATATTACTATATTGAAATTACTTGAATCTTTAATTTTGCTGAAATTTTCTTTCCAAAGTAGGGGGCGCTTAAAATATGCAAGTGTGCAAATTATGCAAATAAATATGATATATATATATATATATATAATTCTTAAATCTTGAAATTGAAAATGTTGTTTTAGTTGCAGAACCAGTTGTAAATTCCAAGGTACCTTCTGTTGCTAGTGGAACAAAGACCTCTGTTACCACTGTCCCTAGTACACAGGCAGCTCCATTGCCTCCACCTACCAGAACAACAGCACCTCTCACTGTTCCTGGAAGTACAAATACACCAACAACATTATCAGCCTCACCAGCTACATCTCCTCCTAATCTTAGGCATTCCAGTTACTCTTCATCCAACGATACTCATCATCATTCTTCTTCTCATACAAGATCAGCTGCTGAAAACTTAAAAACTACAAATCGGACTCCAGATCCAGTTGTTTCATCTCACACATCAAAAGTATTTGTTTTATCTTTATTTATATGTAATTCTCTTTTGATTATATTTATGACTTTTTACTTTTTACATAGATTTCATAGGAAATACTATCTATAACATTTTTCCCTATGTTGGAATTTCTGAAAATTTTTTGGAGATCTACGCCGATCATGACTCCTAGAACCCAAAACCACCTCCAGTTCAAAACTTTCTATCTATCTATACCATTTTTTTATAGACATGATAACTTCCGTAATTCTGCACAAATCTCTTCCAAACTGATGCATAAAATCTCGGTCAAGTTCGTTAATGAAAAAATTGGCCGGGGGGGGTGGGGGGGGGGGACAGAAAACCCCTATAATGTCTTAGTTATGATACATATCAAATCCGTTTAAAGTTATTATTACTTCTAGGAAAAATGTCGAAAATTTATGTGTATAACAGATTTTTGATATAATTAAAAATGGCCTCAAGGGGGGGGGGGGTTACGAAGAAAAAAAAAATTCATAAGTTTGTGAATTCCCTAGATATCAAATCTGCTTAAATTTATTATAAATCTGCTTAATATTATCTATAACTTTTACATTGATGAATTTTTAATAGGACCAACTCTTACAGCAAAAAAAAAAAAAAATTAAAAACAAACGAATCCTTGCCGGCTCTGCTTACAAACGCAGGTAGATTTCAAAGTGGGCGATCCCAACTGTCGCACTATGGCAAAAAAGGTAATTTCTTCTGCAATTCCCGATAAACAGGTGCCGCACAGTCTGTATCTTCGAAATCTATCAGTGCCTGTAGGCCAAGCCATCAGGGATTTTTTATACTTGTAAATAAAATATATATTGTTTATAATTGAAGGGGTCGGGGCAAGATAGTGTCAAGCCACATTTTTGGTGAAATAAATGTAACACTGTAATCTGTTGCTTAATATTGTAAATTATTATATCCTACATATAATTTGTTTCTAATGTCACTTGGTGGTAGCATATGTCCCAGGTTTCATTTTTGCCCCAGACGTTTATGCCCCCAATGAAGATAGCTAATTTACAAAGAATGTCTAGTAATATCATTAAAATAATGCCATATTTTTACTCAGAATATCTCAAATGTTACCAAGACATTTGGCTAAAAAACTTTAGGTTATATATCTTGATTTGAGTATTTGATCAAATTTTCAAATTGAAATATCTCAGAACTTCAAAAATGTGACTTAGCATTAGCACTCTCTTGGCCCAACCCCCTCAATTCTGATTTTTTTTTTTTTTTCTTCTATGAGATTGTAATATTTAATTGACCTTGTCAAGGCTTTTATTAGATCCGAATCTGCTATAGTTTAATGCAATCTGTAAATTCATTTTTATTTATACATGCATAAAGGTTTAATTCTAATGTTTAATAAAATGAAAGTTTAATTTAATATTCATTCTCATTTTTAATAAAAAGATTGCGCAATAAATGATTTTTTAAATATCATAGATCTGGGAACAGATGTCGCAAACGCACCGGGTTGGCAAGATTTTTTTTTTTTTTCTTTTTTTCACCAATTTGGTGAAAATCTTCTCTTCAAATACCAGTTAAACATCGCGTGCGAAAATTGCACATTATTTTTATTTTAATATGAAACTTAAATAAAAACATGATTAGCTGAACATTTTATATTATTTTAAAAAGAAAATAGAAATAAATAAACAATAATTTAATTAATAAATATATAACATTACAATTTATATTATTTAAAATATAAACAAATGCTTTTATTAATAAATATACATAGGAAACAATGAATAAATATCACTAAATAACAAAATAGACGTGTGTGTTTTATAACAAATGTGTGTGTGTGTTTTATAATAAAATTGTGTGTGTTGGTAAAATAAATTGTCTCATAATAATCATTTATTGCACATAAATCCAGATTTTAACATACCAGAGTCTCTCAGGAAATTAATAAATATTTCTGGATCAGAATAAAGGAAACCATTAACGAGAGCAGGGTTTATCACTCCTTTTATATGTCTATCTGAAGATAAACAAATTCTTATACACTCTAAAATAATAGACTGGTAGTTTTTAACTACATCTTTAACAGAAAGAAGGTTATTAACATTAGAATAACTCATATTTAAAAGCGAGATATTAAATCAATTCTTCAAACTTTATTTAACACTAGCTAATCCGCCCGGTGTTCCCCGGGCAAGAGATAATTACAATCTCAGAGAAAGGCGTTAACCCCCTCTGTCCCCATTCCCTGCAAATATAATGAATAATTTGTTCAAGAAAACCACCGTCACCTATATTAACGCGATTATTAAAAAAAAAAAAATTAAATTTTTCTGATAATTAGAACATAACGAAGACGCTACGCTAAAATAGCCGGCAGATGACACCCCTTCCCGACCTCACTTTCAAATCTATATCTTAATTAGTTACCTAAATTTTTGTTCATTAGTGAAAATTGGTAATTATTTCCTTTCATTTTCACAAAGTAAATGGAGGGATTGGCCAGAGAAACAGATCTCTTTGTAGTTCAGTTTTTAATGAAAGCAGATCCCTGTCTGAAACTTACTCGGATTGTTTTCACTGGCACCGGCAGATTTTTGGCAGTTTTTTGCATAAATTAAGAAAAATTACTGACTGAATTTTTCAAAAATCACAGTCACATGCAGATTTTTTTTTTTACATATGCTCAGAAATTTTCGAATTGATATCTCAATTAGTTTTCTTAAAATTCACTAATTAGTAAAATAATTTCGAATTCGTTCATTTCCGCTTGCAAATCCAATGCGCCTGTTCGTTTCTTTAGCCATTTTGATTTAAAAGATGTCATATTAGAAGCGATGGTTAATGAGAATCTAATTAATATCTTGGGTAATTATCAAAATATTGAAATTCTGAGACTCAGTTGCACATGGCCAGACCTTGGACTATCCACACCTAAATTTTCAGACTTCTAGGTGGGCTAGATTTTGTTAGCCATCACAGACAAACACACACACACACACAGAGTGAACTTTCTTTTATTAATATAGATATAATTCAATCATTGAAACATTCGAATAAAATAGTAATCAGAAAGGAAATATGAAATACTACCTGAACTCGTGCTGAGAATAATAAAATCAGCATTCATGTGTGATATATTGCAGAAACAAAGTCAAGAATACAACGGACTCAGCTAATAATTATAAAAAATGAGTAAAACGTGCATGAGGCACTATCTGAACTGCTGGTTGTCATGAAAAACAAAACGTCAAAAAAATTACCGGGTTACCGCCTCAGGCATATAATAGCCAAAAAGAAAACTAGTCGTTGGGGGCCACCGTAATACTTACCCATCATGGATATGCATAATGTAAAATATTAAAACAAAAATGTGTAAACTACTTATAAAATGCATAGCAATTCAAATAAAATCGTGGCTTGATGACGTCATAACTTTATAGGCTTGATTACTGAATTGCTTGAAAGAGGTTTTTCCTTATAACTCCAAAAATAATAATCCTATTAACTAGCGGTTTATTGCATCTGATTAAGCGTCAAATTTCCAATTAAAATATATCTTTGAAGTGAAATTTGGATGAAATACAGGGTCATGAAAAATCGAAGAGTGTGGAAAATAGGATTACAAATATCTCAGCAACTAATTATCCGATCGACTTCATGCTTTATGCAAAATTTGTTTTTTTATTGTCTTTTATATTCATTTCTTAAAATAAACAATTTTGAAAATTTTTATATACCTTTTATCAGAACGAATATTTCGAGAGTCAGAAAAAAATAGTTCCGGTTAATCGAGGTTATTGAAATGAAATAGGCTTCTTCCCATTATTACATACTAAGTACATACCAAATTGCAAGTGTCTATCTCAATTTTTTCGGGAGATAGAGCGTTTACAGACACACAGACGGACGACAAAAAAAAATTTCTAAAAATATGTTTTTTGGAATCTCCAGTGTCTGAAACGTGTAAATCCGTCAAAATTTTTTTTTTTCGATTTTCAAAACGATTACAAGACTTACCCTATACTACGTATGATGGGTAAGTAAAAAATATATATCTTACTAACCCAGTGTGTTGGCGACAGCTGTACCTAGATCTGTCTCAAAACACTATCAAAGTTCACATTTTTAAATCTGACTTTTTTATATTGAATATCATACACATACATCACACCATACACTGATTTTCTTTAATATCATTTGTTCCTAAAATGCTAAAAATAAACATTTGATAGTTTTTATACAATAGAAGCATATTTATCAAGGTGAATTATTCTTCGTTAAAGTATCTGAATATGCCTTATTAAATCTATTATATTTCGCACAAACATATTCTAATCTCAACAAAGCTGACAATTATATATTAAAATATTTAGCTGGGAATCATGAAAAATATTTAGCCGGGAATCATGAAACATAGCATTATAATATGGCTCATTCAATATAATTTCTGTATCTAAGCTGTATTGTGCTCTCATACATGTAAGGATAAGAAAATAAAACCCTTTTAAAATTCAAAATTAAAATTAAATTTCAAATTAAAATTACCAGCTTATTTTTTCTAACTTTTAAATCCAATACTTAAAACTAATTTGCCCCTGTTAACTTTGTTTTTCAGCCGAACATTTATTAGTTTCAGACACCAAATTCAAATTAACTTTAAGATAAAATTGATGATCTAAACACATTTTTCTCTTCTTTGTGGTCAGCCATGTGTCCAGGTAAAGAAGCATGCCAAGACCCTGGATAACTTTTAGCCAATTAAAAAAGAAGTTCCTCTCATTTTGATAATTCTGTCCTTTGCTGGGAATAATTCCAAGTACACAAATATATAGCAAGACAGACATTCCTCTAATTAATTGCTAGCCGAATTCCCAACATTCACAGGCATTTTTTCGGACTGTGGAAAGTTAAACTTAGACTTTGATTCAACTGGGCCTGATTTTAAAAGGATTGTTATGCATCTAAAAAGAATAAAAATCAGGCGCAAGCGAACTTACTCGCCGCGTGTTATCATTTTGCCATGACTTGGCAATATGCTCCACAAAACTCTTATGATGAGGAAAAGAAATGATGCCCAGATTTGTGTCAGGAAAAGTATTGAAGCCTAATTCGTTTCATATATATTTGACAAGTTACATTAGTATAAATTTCTCTTTTTTATTCTGGTTTTTCTTCCTTGCTGTTTAGTCTGAGAGTTTTTGGATATATCTAATTAATAGAAATGTTATATAATCATAATGTATATATATATACACTAAATCCTCTAAATAACGGACACCTCTGGAGTTCAGATTTTGTCTACTATTCGTATGCACTTACTATTCAGAAATAAGAACATACAAATAATGTATGTTTGGGTGATTAAAATTTTTTTTCATTAAATAGAGGTGTCTGCTATTCATGAGTATCTAATATCGAATCTTTTACTATACTAGGGGGCTCTGCCCCTTACGAGCTACGCTCACCAACCCCCGTTCTGATGCCGCATGATTTAAAAACACTCTGATTTGATCAACTCGAAAGCGATTACAGAAGATTGTATTATAATTAAACGACCAGTGGTGATCTGCTGTAACCAGGTTTCCACTCATTTTCCTTTGACTGAGGGATTTTAAGGTCGAATCAACTGCTGCTGAAACACCTAACAACTGTTTTCCTGATTGATTAAATAACATCAATTAAAGATTTAAAAATCAACTTGTGTGAAATGGTTAAGTAAACAATGTTGCTGCATCATAGAATTTTATAAATACTGATGCTATAGGAAATTGGTTACTTCTCCATTACCCGTCGACTACTTTCCATAAAAACAAAAGAACTGTCGCCAAAATATGTCATTTAACACACAACGTGCATAATCGTGATGCCACATCGCATTCAGTTGACATCAGATGCATTACACGTATTAGTTATTTCATCGAGGGATTTTTAATTCAAGGTTTATTTGTCTTTTTGATACTTCTCCATTACCCCGTCGATCAATTTTCATTATTAAAAAAAAAAAAAAAAAAACTATTGCCAAACTGTAACGCAGAGCTGCCAACTGCTACGAAAAAATCGTAGTTGCTACGATTTTGAGCCACAAACTACAATGCTACGAAAATCTGTCTAAAACTACGATTTTCTGCAAAAAAAAAAAAAAAAGCAAATTTTGTCACATGATCACTCGAAAAATCACGAATTTCAATACAGGATCGTGCGAAAAATCACGAATTTCGTCACAGGATCGAGCTAAGAAATGCGAATTTCGTTACAGGATCGCTGAAAATACGCGAATTTCGTCAAAAAATTGGCTGGAAAAAGCAAATTTCGCCAAAGTATCGCCGAAAAAAACGTGAATTTCATTCAACTGATTGCTGAAAAAATGCGAATTTCGTCAAAAGATCGTTCAGGGGTGATTCTGGTCCGAATTTTCAGAAAAATTAAGGCAATGATTTTCGAAAAAAAAAAATCGATCATAAATCCGAAAATTCGGACATTAAATGTATCGGTATTTCGGCAAATGATCGCCGAAAAAAAATCAATCTTGTCTTTCGTTCGAAGAAAAGTCGCCAATTTTGTCAAAAGATCGCGGGAAAAACGTGACTTTCGTCAGAGAATCGCGAAAAAATGACAAATTTCGCCAAAAACATTGCAAAAAGCGGCAAATTTCGTTAAAAGATTGCGAAAAAACAGCAAATTTTGTCAACAGATCGCGGGAAAAACGTGGCTTTCGTCAGAAAATCACGAAAAAACGGCTAATTTCATCAAAAACATTACGAAAAACGGCAAATTTCATCAAAAGATTGCGAAAAAACGGCAAATTTCGTCATAAACATTGCGAAAAACGGCAAATTTCGTCAAAAGATCGCGAAAAAACAACAAATTTTTGTCAACAGACCTCGGGGAAAAACGTGACTTTTGTCAGAAAATCGCGAAAAAAATGGCAAATTTCGTCAAAAACATTGCAAAAAACGGCAATTTTCGTCAAAAGATTGCGAAAAAACGACAAATTTCGTCATAAACATTGCGAAAAACGGCAAATTTCGTCAAAAGATCGCGAAAAAACGAGAAATTTTTGTCAACAGATCGCGGGAAAAACGTGGCTTTCGCAGAAAATCTCATAAAAACGGCAAATTCCGTCAAAAACATTGCGAAAAACGGCAAATTTTGTCAAAAAATATCGAAAAAAAACCACAAATTTTATCAACAGATCTCGAAAAAAAAACTGCAAATTTCGTCAAAAGATCGCGAAAAAACGCAAATTTCGTCAAAGGGACGCAAAAAAAAAAAATGCCGTTACTGGACACCCCCACACCCAGTTGTATCAGCTTACTCGACCTGATGAAGGACTCTAACTCAGACATTTTTCTCTGGAAGATATACCCGTAGTTCCATCATCCCCTCCCCCCAATCGCCTTGGAATCTTTCAGAAAATTCACTGTGAAGTTCAGAAATTTGGCTTAGGAGTGGACAGAGCATTAATTGAATAGGAATAGTTATGTTTAATCAATCCCACCCGCAACAAAAAAATTAGCAAACACAAAAGAGTCTCCTACTTTGTGTGCTTATGGACATACACATGCGTTAAATTGATTAGTATTTGCTCGCTTAAAATTTACAGCGTAAAAAACAGCCACCAACCAACCAACCTTCAGATAAATTTGAATTTGATGTGCTACTATTTCTCATTTTCAAATGTTGGCAGGTCTGCTAACGCCAAATAAACAAATAGAAGAATTTCGCCATTGGAATTAAAAAATATATATTAATAAATAAATAAATACATGAAATTCGGAAAAATCCCACTCACCAAAGTGTCAACTATCAGTAAGTTTAAACAATAAAATTCACACTATATTAATGAAAACAAAAAATAATGATATTGGATATTTAATTACATTATTTTTCTTAATTATCTCCCTCAGCTGGTGAATAAATGTTTGTGACGTCAGTTGAAACTAATCTATTGTATGTAACTGTTCATCGCAACATTTTTCAATGCCTTTTCTTTTTAAATATCAGGGCACTGCCGTTTAAGGGTGCAATTGTTATTTTAATTAATAAATCAGTGAAACATAATGAAAAATATATGTATATGTCGAATTAAAAAACACTTGATGCCATAACAAACACATCTCTCACATCAAGTGAATGTGATGCCGCATTCATGCATTTTTGGTGTTAAATTTACAATAAATTAATCTTAAATCCTATAGTTTGGCGATAGTTTTTTTGTTATGAAAAGTGGTTGACGGGATAAAGGAGAAGTACCATATTGTTAATGATATTTAACAATTTATTAGTTATTTTGGTATTTTAAAGGTAATTATTTAATGCAAAAATATAGTTTTTAATTGAGAGGAAATATTATTTACGCTGTTTTAAAATTTGCAAAAATAGGTAAAAGATTTGTCGAAATAAATTAATCTCTCGTGTAAATATAATTTTTAATATAAATTGTTTGGAAATATTGTTATTTGAGCATTTTAAATATGACATAAGTTTCCCTACTTAATGCTTTGAAAACGCCTAATATTTAATTATTCCCTTTTTAATATTCACGCGCAAGTATATTTTTTATTACGTAATTTTTTACATTTACTGCTTTTAACACGTGATCATTTAATTATTATTTTAAAGTGTTATTTCTGTTTTTAATAGTCACAAGTAAATACATTTACTTAATTGAAAGGGAATATTATGTGTGCTATTTTACAAATTGGCAACAATTCAAATAATGGATTTTATGAAATATGAAATAAATCTTCATCAAAATAATGAAAATTTTGAATAAAAAATTGAAATATAACCTCAAAAAATTACACAAATTAAAAAAATAATTGCAGTCTGCACACCGCAAGCTTGTCAACTATATCCTTATAAATTATGGTTAAATTCCTGTGTATAGTTTTCGTTCCTACAAAACTTTTTTAAGAAAACTATTTTAACCAACTTTAATATTAAATATCTCTTAAAATAATTCTTCAATTTAAAAACTCTGCTTCAGCGTGTTTATTGAACATTTCTTTATAAAACTGCCAATTTTTAAATGTAATAGTTTTCTGGATATTAGTCCAGAAAGTCTTCAAGGCACAAAATCTTCATTGACAGCGGCTGCGGCGGCGGTGGTTACTTTTTTTAACATAGAGATATATATATAATATATATATATATATATAATAACGCTAAGTGTATAACACTTCTGAAGTGAACTCATCTGGATCCCGATAATCTTTCGTTAAAATCAGCTATTTTATTTTAATTTTCAGAGATTTAATTATTTTAAATAAAGCTGCATAAGATTAACCTTTTTAGAAAGATTGTGAAAAACAAAAAACACTTTGAGTGATAAGCTACATCGAAATATGCATGCTTTTCAATATATCTTGCACTGAAAATTGTATCACCCAGGAATCAGCAATAGTAAACAATATGCGACTCATTCCTTTGAGATTCATTAAAATATAGACCATGGATGCAATAATTTTGCTCAATGGTAATATAAAACATTCTATATATTAAAACCACTGAGGAAGATACCACTGTGGTTATCTTCCTCCATGATTAAAATGAAAAGGTAATTCTTAAGATCAATTTTTTCAGTGCAAAAAAGACATAAATGTGTATTTATAACATACATTTAGAACATATCCAGTTTTAGAGTAAACTAGCATGAGGTCAGAATGGCTGAGCAGTCGAAGACGCCAGTTTTAAGCTGTGGTTCTCTGTTGACAGCATGCGTTCGGTGCTCACTCCAGGCAGACTGATTTTTGTTAATTTATTGGTATAAGATAATTCATTTCAATAATGTTTTATTTTACTTCAGGAGAAGTTATATAATTTATAATTTTTTTTTAATTCAAATCCTTTATAATTAATTAAATTTTAGCACCAAATAATATATATTTTTGAATTATCAACTTTTATTTAAATTAAAAGATTGTGCTTGTTATCGATTAAATGAATTAAACTGATCTATTATTATTATTATTATTATTATTATTATTATTATTTTTTTTTTTTTTTACGGAGAGACATATATTCATATAGGAAATCTAAAGGAAATTACCTTCATATCCATGGTTTAATAATTAAATAATATATGAAAATGTAAAATAAAATTCAAGTAATTAAAAAATATGTATTATAAATCGTTAGTTGCAAACAACAAATTTTAAGTTCATGGTTTTAGAGTAAGACTTATAAAAAAAATAATAAATAAATAAATAAATAATAGTAGTAAAAAATAAATAAATGTCATGTAATTTAAAAATATTCAGAAAATACTCAGTATTGTTATTTTTTAAAAATATTGCGACTGCGGTAAGTAAAATTTAACACCCGAAAATATTTTCGTTAAATTACTAATTCTATATTAAAAATATTTATTTAAATTAAAAGATTTTGCATGTGTTATTCATTGATTACCGTAAAATCCCGTTAATCCGCCCTTCCCGATTAAGTGCGCCCTCCCACAAAAGAAAATTTCGCCGCACACATCAAGATCAACACCAAAAATTTTATCTCACGAGTGTTTTATTTTTTTTTCTACAACGGATCAGAAAGGCAGGACGATTCTTTGATATATCGCAAATGTGTACAAACACAAAAGTAACATACACAACTTCAACCACTGTCAAACTGAAAAAGCAATATAACCAAACATTAGTTTTGCTGTAAATTTATCTCCATGGCGATATGAAGGTAATAAAAATATCGATAGTGAACGTTTCTCATGAAATAAGTTAAAAAATGTGTATTTGATGCTGTGTGTGAAATATTTGATTAAAAAAACATCTATTTATTTTATCAAAGAATTTACAGTCATATTTAATGTTATTATGAAAACCAATCACAAAAAATTTATCGATTCATTGATCAGTAGATGGCGTCACAGTAGAATTTGTAGCCTATTTTGTGCTATGCAGAGCTGCCAACTGCTACGAAAAAATCGTAGTTGCTACGATTTTGAACCACAAACTACGATGCTACGAAAATCTGTCTAAAACTACGATTTTCTGCAAAAAAAATAACGCGAATTTTGTCACAGGATCACTCGAAAAAAAAAACGCGAAATTTGTCGCAGGATCGCGTGAAAAAGGACGAATTTCGTCACAGGATCGCACGAAAAAGGACGAATTTCGTCACAGGATCGCGCGAAAAAACGCGAATTTCGTCAAAAAATTGGCGGGAAAAAGCAAATTTCGCCAAAGGATTGCCAAAAAAAAAACGTGAATTTAGTCAACCGATTGCTGAAAAAACACGAATTTAGCCAAAGGATCGTTGAAAAACGAGAATTTCGTCAAAAGATCGCCAAAAAAAAGTGAATTTCGTGTAAGGATCGCCGAAAGAAAGCGAATTTCGTCAAGGAATCGCTGAAAAAACACGAATTTCTTCAGAGAATCATGTGAAAAATGTAAATTTCGTAAAAGGATCGTTGAAAAAAATGTAAATTTCATCAAAAGATCGTTGAAAAACGCGAATTTAGCCAAAAGATCGCCGTAAAAACGCATATTTCGTCGAAAGATCACCGTAAAAACGCGAATTTAGCCGAAAGATTGGTGAAAAAACAAGAATTTAGCCGAAAGATTGCAGTAAAAATGCGAATTTAGCCAAAAGATCGCCGTAAAAACGCGAATTTAGCCGAAAGATCGCTGAAAAAACACAAATTTAGCTGAAAGATCACAGTAAAAATGCGAATTTAGCCAAAAGATCGCCGTAAAAACGCGAATTTAGCTGAAAGATCGCTGAGAAAACACGAATTTAGCCGAAAGATCACAGTACAAATGTGAATTTAGCCAAGAGATGGCCGTAAAAATGCGAATTTAGCCGAAAGATCGCCGTAAAAATACAAATTTAGCCGAAAGATCGCCGTAAAAATACAAATTTAGCCGAAAGATCGCCGTAAAAACGCAAATTTAGCCGAAAGATCGCCGTAAAAACGCGATTTTAGCCGAAAGATCGCCGTAAAAATGCGATTTTAGCCAAAAGATCGCCGTAAAAAACGCGCATTTCGTCGAAAGATCGCTGAAAATAAGCAAATTTCGTTAAAGGATTGCTGAATAAACGCGAATTTCGTCAGAATTTACTGCATTGGGTTAAAAGATTGAAACCAAATTTCTTTTCGTAATGTAGAAATTTTGCTATAAAATGCGAAAACAAATTAAATTTTAAAAATCTATTCAAATAATCCAAAAACTGGCTTCAAGCTGACTGGTAAAAATGACCTGGAATCTGGAACAACCACAGCACTGACTAGTTGGTGCCACTGATAATGTCCTTAAAAAATCTCTTTAATTCCTTAAAAACTTTATTTTTTTTTTAAAAAAAGGGTGGGAACTCTGTTCTATCATTTATTTAAGGTGGTTGCAATTATTAGCACATACTTGATTTGCTCTTTCAAGAAAAGTATCTTACTATTTTTCAAAATTTCAATTTAAAAAAATGTTTATTCCATTGAAGGATTTTATTAATGTGCTGTATCTTGGTAAAATAGACTTTTAATTAGAGTAAGTAAATAATTTCTACCTAATTCTTGTTGATAATTTATTTTTAATGTACTCACAGCTAAATTGATGTAAAACGTGCATTTCGTCGAAAGATCGCCGTAAAAACGCGAATTTAGTCGAAAGATCGCCGTAAAAATGGAATTTTTTATATTATATATATTTATTTTAATTAAAAATATATATATTTTTAATAGCAATTATAATATTTGTTGCGCTTGAAATTCATAACTTATTGCTCAAATGTCGTTCTCGCAGTTTTCAGCTTTTTTACTTTTTTGTCAATCTCATCCCTGCTTTCGTCAGAAAATCGTTAAAAAACGGCAAATTTCGTCAAAAAATCGTGAGTAAACGACAAATTTCATCATAAGCATTGTGAAAAATGGCAAATTTCGTCAAAAGATCGTGAAAAAACAACAAATTTTTTCAACAGATCGCGAAAAAACAACACATTTTGTCAACAGATCGCGGGAGAAACGTGACTTTGTCAGAAAATCGCGAAAAACGGCAAATTTCGTCAAAAACATTGCGGAAAACGGCAAATTTCGTCAAAAGGTCGCGAAAAAACGACAAATTTCTCCAAAAACATGGCGAATTTCGTCAAAGGATCACGATAAAACGATAAATTTTGTCAACAGATCGCGGGAAAAAGTGACTTTCGTCAGAGAATCGCGTAAAAACGGCAAATTTCGTCAAAAACATTGCGAAAAACGTCAAATTTCGTCAAAAGATCGCGAAAAAACGGCAAATTTTGTCAACAAATCGCCTAAAATGGCAAGTTTCGTCAAAAAAATTGCAAAAAAAAAATGCAACTTTTATAAACAGATCTCGAAAAAACTGCAAATTTTGCCAAAAGATCGTGAAAAAACACAAATTTCATCAAAGGGACGCAAAAAAAAAAGTGGCGGGAGTGGACACCCCCTCTGTTGTAACTTTTCAGAAAATTTGCTGTGAATTTCAGAATTTTTTTTTTTTTTTACTCAGAATCACCCCTGATTTGCTCGCTTAAAATTTGCAGCGTAAAAAACAGTCACCAACCAACCAACCTTCAGATAAATTTGAATTTGGTGTGCTACTATTTCTCATTTTCAAAGGTTGGCAGGTCTGGGTTTTAAGCACTATTTCAGTTAACCAATTAGAAGTAACCATCAATCATATATATATATATATATCTTTTAAATGCAATAATATATTTTGTAAGTTTGTTTTAGAACATAACATCTACATTTTGAGTGTTGAATATATATATTTAAAGTAGATGCTGCCTAAAAAGACATATATCTTACTGGTTTTGTAGTTTTTGAATTTTTTTTACAAAAGAGAGCTGTTAGGATTTTATCTCAATGTTACTTCTACAAATTTTTTAGATTTTGCAAACTCCCGAAATGGAGTTTTTTTTCTTCTTTTCTTTTTCTTGAGTATTTATTTTTGTATGCATGTACAGTGGTGTGCCACTATGAAAATTTTAAGAAACAGCTCATACTTTATCTTATGAAAACATAATATAAAATTCTAAGTAATTTTTTTACCTTTTATAAAAATAGAAAATACATATAATTGTGCATGAATAAGAAAGCATTTCACAATTATGCTGAAATGGTGAATTAAAATGTACTTCTCGAAAAAGTAATGTATTTAGACAATATTTTGGTGATAATAGAATGATCAGCCAGACCTTCAAAAATGATTAATTTTATCTCTCCAGAAATAGAATGTATACAATTTCAACGCAATATGTTACAGTTTTCAAGAAAATAATATAGATAAATAACTTCATGAAAAAGGTTTTTATTAAACTTTATGTAGAGACCAGAATGAATCTAAAATTAACAAGTTTACACGCTGATATAGAATCTCATTGGTGCAAAAAAAATCTGATAGCCCCGGTATATCGGGACAGCAGGTGCATACACCAAGAATGCTGGCTTCTAAAATTTAATTAAATTATAAGCAGAGTATTGGAAGCTGAAAAATAAATGGCAGAGTGAAAAATAAACAATGATAAAGCAAGTTAAGTTTTAAATAAACTAAATGTTTATTAACAAAAAACATTTACAAATAAATTCAAACAGAATATAAATAAACTTAAAGTATGAAAAATAAACTTACATAATGAAATATTTTTAATGGCTGACAATGACAACATGGCAAAAAATATTCAGTCTCATTTTCATAACATCCATTAACATCTAATTCTGGAAAATGATGTTTGTATAAAACTTATAATCCACTTGATAACTCTATACAACATATGTAGCACAAACATCTTTCTCTATTTGTAAAAACATCTTCTACTTTCAACCAAACAAAAAGGAAAATGAATAACTACAGCTGGAAACATCTGGTCAAATAAAACATCTAATAAAATGAAACTCCATTATGCTGACAAGGCAAAATGGTTTCTTCAACTTCTCAAAAGAAAAAAAAAAAAAACCAGATAATGATGTGTTACAACCTCTATACCATCCAGTCCAAACCAACAGCTGAATGAAAGTTGTAGTATCTAGAAGCCCTCTTGTGGTTAAAGATAACAAACATGCAATCCAGATAAGCTAATAACATTGGAGAAAAAAAACAGCAAGCTGATATGACATTATGAAAAAACAAAGTGAGGTAATTGTGATCTCTGCAAAGATAGAACTAAATAAACAACTGCTGGCCTGAATGGAAAAGGGACAGCTGTTTAGCTTAAGGTTAAAAAGTAGTTTAGAGAAAAGAAATGAAAGCATTTGATTATTGTATAAGTGATCAAGGAAAGCTTTATATATGCTAACATTGCCCCCCCCCCCCTCCCACTTGTCACTTATACTAGAACTAAAATCGTATTCAAATTGGAAAAACATTTGGAACAATTGGAAAAACATTTCCATTGAAGGATTTTATTAATGTGCTGTATCTTGGTAAAATAGACTTTTAATTAGAGTAAGTAAATAATTTCTACCTAATTCTTGTTGATAATTTATTTTTAATGTACTCACAGCTAAATTGTTGTAAAACGCGCATTTCGTCGAAAGATCGCCGTAAAAACGTGAATTTAGCGCTGAAAGATCACCGTAAAAACGCGAATTTAGTCGAAAGATCGCCGTAAAAATGCGATTTTTTATATTATATATATTTATTTTAATTAAAAAAATATATATTTTTAATAGCAATTATAATATTTGTTGCGCTTGAAATTCATAACTTATTGCTCAAATGTCGTTCTCGCAGTTTTCTGCTTTTTTACTTTTTTGTCAATCTCATCCCTGCTTTCGTCAGAAAATCGTTAAAAAACGGCAAATTTCGTCAAAAACATTGCGGAAAACGGCAAATTTCGTCAAAAAATCGTGAGTAAACGACAAATTTCATCATAAGCATTGTGAAAAATGGCAAATTTCGTCAAAAGATCGCGAAAAAACAACAAATTTTTTCAACAGATCGCGAAAAAACAACAAATTTTGTCAACAGATTGCAGGAAAAACGTGACTTTGTCAGAAAATCGCGAAAAACGGCAAATTTCGTCAAAAACATTGCGGAAAACGGCAAATTTCGTCAAAAGGTCGCGAAAAAACGACAAATTTCTCAAAAAACATGGCGAATTTCGTCAAAGGATCGCGATAAAACGATAAATTTTGTCAACATATCGCGGAAAAAAGTGACTTTCGTCAGAGAATCGCGTAAAAACGGCAAATTTCGTCAAAAACATTGCGAAAAACGTCAAATTTCGTCAAAAGATCGCGAAAAAACGGCAAATTTTGTCAACAAATCGCCTAAAATGGCAAGTTTCGTCAAAAAAATTGCGAAAAAAAATGCAAATTTTATAAACAGATCTCGAAAAAACTGCAAATTTTGCCAAAAGATCGTGAAAAAACACAAATTTCATCAAAAAAAAAAGTGGCGGGAGTGGACACCCCCCCCCTGTGTTGTAACTTTTCAGAAAATTTGCTGTGAATTTCAGAATTTTTTTTTTTTACTCAGAATCACCCCTGATTTGCTCGCTTAAAATTTGCAGTGTAAAAAACAGTCACCAACCAACCAACCTTGAGATAAATTTGAATTTGGTGTGCTACTGTTTCTCATTTTCAAAGGTTGGCAGGTCTGGCTATGTTTGTGGTGGCAATGTTTTTCGTTTTAATAATCTGGCAACACTACCAATTCGTTCTGTCTGTTCTCAATTTTTGTGATTTGTATTATTTATTTAGCATTTATAGATAGGAAATCATGATTTTTTTTTAAAAAAGGGTTATTTAATCTCCCTAATTTATAATAGATGGCGACACCACATCAAATGTTACTATTTCTAGAAAGTATTTCAGGACATTTTCAACTGCAATTTCTCAGTGTTTTTTTAATTATTTTAAATTATTAAGTCCCTTTTATTTTTCTGTTGCCATATTAGTGAAAGATATTAGTGTTATTATTTATCTAAATGCATTCCAGTTTCAAAGCTTCTGAAATCCAGAATTTTCTATAATCCGAAATCACCATTAATCTTGAAGTTATACTGCTTTTCTATTTTGTAAATAATATTCTTTTCAAAATATTTTTCTTTTGTCACTTTATTAAAATAATGCATACTTTGCGACGATCAGCCATCAGCATCACCCCCCGCCCTCCACAACCACCCATGAATATCATATACTACAATTTTAATACTGTGTAAGCACCCCCCTGATTATTTTACGAATTTCCGTAGCGTTTTTGGGGGGCGGATTAACGGGATTTTACGGTAAATAAATTGACCTAAACTTTTAATCTATATTTTGTCTACCCATTATCAAGAAGATATGTTTATATACTAAGAAAAGTATGTGATTATTCTCTGTAAAAAAAGAAAAGAAGGAAAAATATTCATATAAGAACTATAAAAGAAATCACTGTGATATACATGGTTTAACATATAAATAATGTTTTAGAGTCAGACTGGTAAAAATAAAAATTTTTAAAGGTAAAAAAATTGAAAATACTAAATATTGATATTAAAAAAGAAAAAAAAATGAGTAAATAAAAATAAATGCCCTCATTGATTGCTTATTCAATTAATATTTTTAGTTAAATTTCTGTTAAAAAGCAAGAATAATAGGTAATAAATTACAAGCTTAAAATCCTTTCACTTCATTAGTTGAGTAGATTGGACTGACAGCGCTATCTATTGCTTTATATGTATAGGAATCGCTTACACAGTATAACAATTCATCAAGTTTTTGATATTTAATTAAGTTAAATGCAACTAAAATTAAAACATATTACTGATGGAATTTTCAAGTTGTATACCGTCAAATCTTGACGGGTACTATCAAGTATATATATATATATATATATATATATATATATATATATATGTAAGTAAATGATATATAAACAGTCACTTTACTGAACCAATATGACAAATAATCGATGAACAACAGAATACTAACTTTAATTTCAACTAATACACTTTTAGCAGAAACTATATAACAACAATTTAGCTTACAGCAATCCGGCGAGGCCTAATAATACCTTTACCAGCCATATTCCTTTTATATCTCGCTTCATAATAAAAATTAGACACTGGCTGTTAGCCAAATCTCGCGATTCAAACTATTTACAACTCGCGCATCAAAGTCATGGACAATAATAGAGTGTCAGTTCAGTGTCAGTTCATTTGATGATCATTTACGTGAAGTGTTTCAACTGAAATCCTACATATATATATATTAAATAAATAACCAAATGCTCATATTCCTAAGTAATTTGTATCAAAAATTTAAATAAAATATTCTTAGCAATAAATAAAATATATAAAATATGTATATGTATGACTCCCAGCAATATTTTTTTCTGTCCTTTTTATATTTGACTAATTGTGATTTTAATACAATTTACAACAATTGTTCATACAAAATAGAAATTTATGCTTGGTAAAATTAATATATTTTGTCATATCAAATAAATAATAGAATTAATTTTTTATTTCTAGGCCAAAAAAGGTGTCAAACGAAAAGCAGAAGTTTTATCCCCTGTACATTCTCCTGTCGAAGTTGTCGCACCGGTTGCCCCACCACCACCACCACCTGACAAAACTCCAAAAATTTCAACTCGACGTGAAAGTGGGCGTCCTATTAAAAAGCCTTCTAAGGACTTACCTGAAACTCCTGTACCACAAGAAATAAATAACACAAAATTAAAAAAGAATAAAATGTCCGAACAAATGAAATACTGTCATGCAGTTTTGAAAGAACTATTTGCAAAGAAGCATGGTGGATATGCTTGGCCTTTTTACAAACCTGTAGATGTAAAATTATTAAATCTTCATGATTATTATGACATTATCAAACAACCCATGGATTTAGGAACAGTAAAAGTAAGTACATAAAAAAAATTATAGTGAACTTCATACTAATGATTTTTTCTATATATGAAGCCATCTAATGTAATTATTTAAATGTAATGTAATCAAATTTTGAATCAAAAATTCCCCCCCCCCTCCATTTTATCTTATTTTATTTTCTCTCTTTATTAAATTTTGCATTATCTCAACATTTTATGGTCATCTAGCTTGTCTGTTAGTTGTATTGGGAGTGAACTAGAAATGGCATTGTCTATTATTTTATGCACCTGTTATAGGTAAAAAATTAAAATTACAAATCCTAAATCTTAAAATAGAAACAGTAAGGTGTTTTGTAATTTGTATTATGTGTTACTTTATTATAGAAATGTTTGTTATTTCTTTACATTTCTAAATAATGAAGAATAAATTTTAAGAAATGCTACATATTAGATAATAACAAAAGGTAAATGTGGGAGAAATAAAATTTGTTTATCAGATATAATATTTCACCTCGTATTGCTGAACCTGAAGATTATGTTAAATAGAATGTTTCTTTCTCTCATATACAGTAGAAGATCTTCATAACGCAATTTTATATGATGCAATTCTCTATATAACACACAACTTCCGAGATGTAAACAATGAATTTTGCAGTTAAGAAGCATCTGCATTCTCACATTGTACAAAATTGCCTCTCTCTAGCAGACTAAATTTGATACATTAGTTCAGCTTTATTTCCTTAATTCAGAGCTTTTTAATGAAAAAATTGCTGTTGTTACAATATTTTTTTTTTTTTTTTTTTTTTTAAATGAGTAACGATTTGGACCATGTTTATAAAGTAAATTTAACAATATGTGGAATGATCCATAATATGCAAAAATTTATAATCTACACAACTCCTGGTAACAAGGAATGCAATATAAAGTTACTCTACTGTATTTTGATGTTTCAAGCATTTTTGGCCATGTTTACAAGGTAAGTTTAATGATGTGTGAAATGTGATCTATATAATGCACAACCTCGAGTTTTTAGGTTTGCGTTATAATGATCTTCTACTGTATTTCTAAAAGTCCCAGAATAAAGCTAGTAGTACCAGAGCAAGTTGTTTATGATTTTGTACATTTTTAATAAACTTTTGCTATTTTAAGGGGTCCTACATATTTACTTTTATTCAAACTTTAAATTTTCAATATGAATCCCATGGTTTTATTCTTTTATTTAATTTGCCATGCTTTATCTATACTAAATACATATTTCAACTGCTCTATTTTTTTTTTTTAAAAGGGATATAAATCAGTGTTTTTTTTTTTTTTTTATCAGAGTATAGTTGCTTAAATAGAAATCAATAAATATATTATAAATAGTTATGTTGCTTTCAGACATCCCACTTTCTCGTGGAAATGCAGAATGCCGCTTTTTTGACACTGAATTTTATCATTCTTGGGATTGAAGCAAATCTGCATTAAAATTTGTGAGCTTTCTTTGCTTTAGAAGGGAAGAGGATACTAGACGAAATACACAAACAGCATCAAATTCAGTTTGTTTGCCCCTTCCTCATTAGACTTTCTCTTTCCTGCAGGGTGTCTAGCCACCTGGAAAAGTCAGGGAAATTTATATGGACTGGGAAAGCCATAGAAATTTACCATTTCTGAGAAAAAGTCAGGAAAATTTGAAAATTCTGCTAGAAAGTTATAAATTTTTGAAACTTACAAAAAAAAAGGGGGGGAAATGTTTCTTACAAAACTAAGGATTTTAAATTGCATTGCCATTAAAAATCAAACTTTGCTCTTCAATACTACTGTAAATAGTCATGTTATAGACTTTTCGGTTCTTTTTTGTAACTCAGAGATTTTCAGTTCCAGTTTCACCGAAACTTTCTACTGAATGTTGTAGAATTGGAGAACTGAATATTTGTTAGCTTAATTTATTGAATATTTATTATTTGTATTAAAATATGTCAAAGCAATCTGTATTTAACTGTGACTGATGTGATAAAGAATTTCATTCTGATTAGACAAAATGGATAGAACCTGATGTTAAAAAAAGTGTGTATCTGGAAAATATTTAGCATGTAAAATGTTTACCAATTTGTAAATTGTGCAAAAAAATATGTAACAAATGAATAATTTGTGCCTCAGAATCAGTTGTGAAAGTTCCACTCTCAAATTCACATTTTTAAAGATTTTTTGTGTGTAACATCACAAAATCTCGGTACATGGATTTTTTTTTTTTATTATTGGTATGGAAAACCTGGAAAAGTCAGGGAAATGTCAGGGAAATTTGTTGCTGATCTAGAATAGACACCCTGTTCCTGTGACCTACAGCACATATAGTCTGTGCATAGAAGCAAACAGCGTCAAATCAGGGCCACACAAGATCAATTATCTGCTAAACTTGTTATCCCCCATGGCTCCGCTTGGAATAAGTTTATCTCTTTTCATTCCTCTGATCGATTGTGCATATGTTTAGCACAGGCATACTCAACCTGCGGCCCAACAAGCTTTTCTGTGCAGCCCAAGACACATAATCATTAATCCATATTTATAAAATCAATTGAGATGTGAATAAAAAGTATTTAAAACATTCAGTTTTTTTAATTTATTTTCATAGAACAAAATTTGTCCTGTTATTTATGATTCATTGAAAATTATGTTAAAACATCTTAAATACCGTGTTCTTAGCCAAAAGTTCTTTTTTTATATAGTCATAGTTGTGTGTATACCTTTCTTAATCTTCAACACTAATTAAACATTATTCCAAATTAATTAAATTTGCACTTTATATTTCTGCAATAGAAAGAAAAAAAAGTTTTTACATTGATCAAAAAGTTAATTTATTAGAAATATAAGTTAATATTATTAGAACGGTTGGATGTTTGTCATGGAAGAAATGTCACCAAAAAATTTTAACATCATTATTTCCAAACAATAAACTTTGTGCTAGATTTCTATTGTAAATGTTGTAGAAATATGCCGCAAAGTTTTTTGTTTGGAAATAATGGTGTAATAAAATGTTGATGCTAATTTTTTTAGCAACAAACGTTTAACCTTAAAAAGCAGTAGTATTTGCTTTATAATATGTATAAAACATAATAATGTAACAATGCAGAATTCCCACGTTCTAAAGAAGAAAAAAAATCAGGGGATTTTCTATTTTAAAGCAAATACTATTGCTTTTTAAGGTTAAACATTTGTTGCTGAAAAAATTATTATCAACATTTTATTACACCAATATTTCCAAACAAAAAGTTTGCGGCATATTTCTACAACATTTACAATAGAAATCTAGCACGAAGTTTATTGTTTGGGAATAATGATGTTAAAAATTTTTGATGACATTTCTTCCGGGACAAACGTTTAATGGTTCTAATAATATTAACTTTGGTATACTACTTATGTTATCGTACTGGTTTATTATTATTTTTTTATCCTTTTTAAGTGCGTTCGTAATTATATAAATACTTAGCACCTATAGTCTCCGTCTGTCTGCATATAACAGCGCAAAAACTACCCAACCAAATGGTTTGAAATTTAATATATATAATTGCAGAATTTTGTCTAGTCATTTCAAATTTTATGAATATCGAATCAAAACTTAAAAACATATTAATAAAAATATTAAGTAATTTGAATTTTTAAAAAATCGGTACTTCCTTGTTATAGCGGCTTCTGAGGATTAATCAACAAGTGGCCGAGATGTATTGTCAAGTTATCTCACATGTATGACGTTATAGTCATATTTGACGTATGTGACATTTTATAACCTCTATGACCAAGTTGTAGTCACATATGACGTATATGACATTTTATAACCTCTATGACCTAGTTGTAGTCACATATGAGGTATATGACATTTTATAACCTCTATGACCAAGTTGTAGTCACATATGATGTATATGACATTTTATAACCTCTATGACCAATTTGTAGTCACGTTATTCATTCTATTAAATCCTATCATACATAATTAATTCAATGATATCCCATGATTGGTAATGATTCTAGTTTGCCATAGTGATTACGTCCTATTTAAGAGTCTTATTATTTCCGTATTACTGAATTTAATTACCGAATTTGCATGCTAAAATTGTTTAATTATAGCAATTATATAATCTACCAACAGTTTTTTGGATAGATGTTTCCGGAGAAATAGATACTGAATGAAAAAAAAGTCTAAATATGGATTTCAATTTCTGAAATTTTCAAAGCTAGACTTAAGTTTCCCATTTGAATTTCCAGTAAATGTCAACAAAAAATAAAATGTTGCCAACTTAAAATGTACTTATTTTATTACAGAAATTAATCTTATCATAATAAAGCCAATATAATGAAATAATAACAGTACGAACGCACCTCATTTGTCATGTTTGATGTGCAATTTCCAACTTGTTTAAGTGTGTTGCAGCCCACCTAATGTCGCAAATATATGTTTACGGCCCGCGAAAGTGAAAGTTTGAGCATGGCTGGTTTAACGCATATAAAAAATTTTGAAGTTTTTTAAGCTTTGGTTAATGTGAATTTCACTTTTGCACAATGGCAACATTGTTTAATGGGATCCCCAACACAAACACACGGAAATAATCTTATGGATACTTCCATAGTGTTGATTTCAGCTTAACTTTTTCTTTCGGATGTTATATTTTTCAACTCTATTTTTGTGTGACAGTTAAAATGGTGAATATTGTTTCTGATATTGCGAGATCTTGCGATATTAATAACAAATTTCAATGAGAATGGCGTTAGAAAATAAAGAAACCATTGGCAATTGTGTAGTTTATGATTTTCTCTTAAGAGAGAATTGGGATATTAATCTTCACGGAATGAAAAATCCCCCTCATATGCCTGAGTTTCATTCATTTGAGTACATGCAATGTTGTCTCATTTTATTGATTTTCTTGAGTAGATATCACTTTGTATGATTTATTAGTATAATAATTAGAAAGTGCTTTGTTTTATCCTTCCAATATATGTTAGTATGTGCAATAAATAACCAGGATAAAAAAAAAAAATCTTTTAGACAGGTTTACATTTTAAAAGGAATAAATTATTAATAGTCCTTTAGTCATGACTATTAAATGTTTACATTTAAGTCAGGATTCCATTATGGGCAGGTTCTGTTTCCACAGGTTTATTATATTCACAAGATTTCTTTGTATATTTTTTCTTATAATAATCTTTTATAAACTTTAAACTTAAAGTTATTTTATTTATTTATAATTTTTATTTCAGAATAAATTAGAAAATAGAATTTACAAATCACCAGCAGAATTTGCTGCTGATGTAAGATTAATATTTACAAACTGTTATAAATACAACCCACCTGATCATGAAGTCGTTGCTATGGGTCGAAAATTGCAAGTAAGTGTTCTCAAGTTTCTTGCCTTTTATTATTACGTCTTGTGTTTGAATATTTATATTATTTTGGATGAATTTTCTTTCTTTGTTTTTTAAGCAATTTTATTCTTGTATTATAATTTTTGTTTTCTATTTGTTAATTCTATAGGATGTTTTTGAAATGAAATATGCAAAAATGCCTGATGAACCAATACCTATGGAAGTTGCTCCAGTTGTTCCTCCTGTTAAAGAAGAGCCTCAATTTCACAGCAGTTCTGAGTCATCTGGCAGTTCTTCAAGTGATTCTGAGGAAGAAAATCGTGAGAGGGCTTTGAAATTACAACAGCTTCAAGAGGAAGTATGTTTTATCTGTTATTTATTTGTGTTTACTTTTATCATATTACTTACCCATCATACGTAGTATAGGGTAAGTCTTGTAATCGTTTTGAAAATCGAAAAAAAATTTTTGACGGATTTACACGTTTCAGACGCTGGAGATTCCGAAAAACATATTTTTAGAAAAATTTTTTTGCCGTCCGTCTGTGTGTCTGTGTGTGTGTGTGTCTGTAAACGCTCTATCTCCCGAAAAAATTGAGATAGAGACTTGCAATTTGGTATGTACTTAGTATGTAATAATGGGAAGAAGCCTATTTCATTTCAATAACCTCGATTAACCGGAACAATTTTTTTCGGACTCTCGAAATATTCGTTCTGATGAAAGGTATATAAAAATTTTCGAAATTGTATATTTTAAGAAATGAATATAAAAGACAATAAAAAAACATAAATTTTGAATAAAGCATGAAGTCGATCGGATAATTAGTTGCCGAGATATTTGGAATCCTGTTTTCCACACTCTTCGTTTTATCATGACCCTGTAAGTTTCATCCAAATTTCACTTCAAAGATATATTTTAATTAGAAATTTGACGCCTAATCAGATGCAATAAACCGCTAGTTAATAGGATTATTATTTTTGGAGTTATAAGGAAAAACCTCTTTCAAGCAATTCAGTAATCGAGCCTTTAAAGTTTGTGACGTCATCAAGCCACGATTTTATTTGAATTGCAATGCATTTCATAAGTAGTTTACACATTTTTATTTTAATATTTTACATTATGCATATCCATGATGGGTAAGTATTACGGTGGCCCCAACGACTAGTTTTTATAGTCATGAAAACAGTATTTTGAATTGATCTCAATATGTAACGATGTATTTTATGTCCAGATCTTTGTATATTTTTATGTATGTGTGTGCATGTGTTTTTATAGTATCACATGATAGAACATAATTTTAAATCAGACCACCAAACTTGTTTCTGAATTCACAAATGTCTTCCATTAACCCATTTGCATTCAAAGCATGCATTTCAGGAATATTGTTTTAAATTCAGAAGTTGCAAATTCATACCAGAAATTCTGAATAGTAATTTTTGCTTTATTTAATGGCAGGTGTTTTGTGAAAACATAAACAAAAAATTCTTTCGGAATTTCTGAATGAAAAAGGAATTTCTGAAATAGACACATATATGCGCTAATGATGCATGTGTTAAAAAGAAAATGCATATACAAAATTTTCACCATTATATTTCCCCACTATTTTCATGTTATTTCTTTGTTCTGAACACAAATATGCAAAAGTGCTCTACTGTATGTACACAATTTATATATATATCGAAATTGCTTAACCTTCTGACTGCCATATCACATCCATTGGACCCAAAGGCAATCTTTGTTCAATATTTTTTTATCTACACATTAATTAAAATAATGAAAATACAGTGATCTCTCACTTATACGACTTTCAGGGGACCATAGAAAAAAGTGTATAACTGAGAGAGTCGTATAAATGAGAAGCCATCTTATTATACAAGTTTCAAACTTTATATGCATTAATTATTTTACCTGCATTAAAAACGATAAGTTTTGAATACTAAGAACAGATTTTAACAAAATTTATAAAATAATATTAAAAAATAAAACATAAAATATATTTTTAAAAGTTCACAAAATAGTTCACCCACCACTATGTTTATTTTAAAAATTAATAGATCAGATTTTCTCAAAAAGTAAAGTGATATTAGTTTGTCTCTGTCGTCGACAAAAACAGAAAATGTCTTTTTCAAAGTCTATCAAAGCTTTTAAGCTATTTTGGGAATAATCATGTTGATGGATATAATTCTTTGATGTATTTAAATCGGCACTTGCTTCTGAAAAATTTACAAAAGCAGGAACATTGCTCTCATTTTCGTCACCTTCCTCGCTCACGTCTTCATTATTGATATCCTCAAAAATTTCTCATTAGAGGATTCCCATATGCTCTCAAAATCGAGTTCATCCATTGACCTAGCAGTTTGGTCTTGTAAAAAACCACATTTCCTAAAACAATTTTTAACTGTCTGTGATATCACATTTTTCCATGCAGATGCTGTAAGATGCATAGCATCTAAAATGGAAATTGCTTTAGCTTCTTTTTTGTTTTCCCGATCAAAAATAAAACGACAAATCAAACTCCTTCTGTAGTTTACTTGAAATTCTTTATAATCCCTAAATCTAATAGCTTTAATCTGTTTGTAGAATTTGCTTGCAAAAATCGAACTTTAATTTGTTGCAGAAATAGTAGATCTTTTATATCTTGACGTGATGGAGATGGACATTGATCCAGGAAAGTGCATTTTGCAATAATACTGATTCCTCACTGAGTACTATACAGAGACGTGATCTGCAGGTGGTTATTTGGCTTTTGTTAATCGGTTTTGTTAAATGACAGGCACAAGAAAATTCCATACAACCACTTTCCTGCCATAGATTTCATCATTAATAACACACCAAGGTAGATAAGAAATGTTATTCATTATTGATAAACATTTTAACAATAGTAAAAAGGATAAAGGTAAGAAACTTTAATGATTTGTACTTTAATGATTATAAAAATGAATTCTTGAGTGAGAAATGTAAAATCGCCTGAACCGTTTAAAGTGAGAGAAGTTTAGCATTATTTCCCATAAAGCATGGACAGGACCAAGAGAATTCGGCATATAACCGAGAGAGTTGTATAAGTAAGAGGTCACTGTAAATCTCAGAATCATTACAATGTAGTTTATTCTTTCTATTTTGTATAGATTATGTTGTATTACTAAAAAATATATTTATTCTAAATCGGTAGTTCTTTTATATTTTGGTTATTTGGTATCTTTAAATATGAGTCCAATAGAGCTGGCTGACAACTCTTGTACAGTCTGTTTTTCGGTAGTAAGAAGGTTAAGAAAATATATGAGCACTTTCTAATGTGTTATGATGTCATCAAGCCAGGATTTTATTTGAATTGCAATGCATTTTATAAATAGTTTACACATGTTTTATTTTCATATTTTATATTATGCATAACCATGTAATATTATGCATAACCATAAGTATTACGGTGGCCCCCAATGACTAGTTTTTTTTTATTCAAGAATATTGGGAGTGCTGACATCTAGTTTAAAATAAACTATTTCCAATTACAATATAAGTAGTCAGGTTCAGCGATCTGTTATATAAGCTAAGAAATAAAAAAAATTCTGGGTATAAGAAATGGATTGTTTTTAATACTTTTGGTGTGTTACATTTGAACACTCCAGCCCAGAAATATCATGGGCACGGAAAAAGGTGGGCGAAACCTCACCCTGTCATTTTGTCGGGAGCAAGAAGGAAGGGTTTAATCTGGTTTACTATGTTCAAAGTAAAAGTATTATAAAATATTTAAAAATAGCTATATCATTCTGTTAAATATTTATATATAAAAATTAATTAAATGAGAGTATTGATGAATAAGATTCATTTATAATTTACATGGAAATTGTATAAATATTAAAAATTATCACAATAGCAGAGAAGAAGAGCAATCTCTCCAGCATCATTCCTGAATAAATAGTAAAACAAACTGGATATATAGTTGTGAATAAAATGTGGTGTTATGAAAATTTCAGAATACCGGTTATAATATATGGTTTTAAACAGTGCTCAGTTAAAGATTAATTTTCATTTTGCAGTTAACTAATTTATGTATTTTCAGAAATAAGTTCTACATTCTCATTAATTTGTTATTAAAAATTTGTCGAAGACAAACTTTTTTTAATTTTCAGTGTTCTTTCCATAGCCATTTGAATGGGCAACCACTTAACAATTTTAGAATAATGCCTAACTTGAATTTTACTATTTTCCTTCTCATAATCATATTTTTATGTGTCTAACTGTCTAAAGTTGTATTATATACTGCATGCAAGATGTTGTCTCTAGTTTCTTCTTGTCACCCATGTCTGAAAAAAAATCTAGAGAGAGTACCAAGTTCTGTGATGATTATTGCGTGTCATCAGACTGTCGTTTTTCTTTAACAATTTTCATGAAGAATTTTTATAATCTGAGAGCTTAGAAATTTCTTCAAGTTATATTATGTTTCATTCTGATGTGAAAGAATTGTAGTGCTGACTCTAGAACAAAAGGGCCACTTTAGAAATTCCATTTAAAAATGGACACTTTGTTCTAGAAAAGGACACTCTTTTGTGACCTGTTCAAAAATGTAGTTTGAACTTGTTTAGAGTCCCCTTTTATCAGTAGCATTTGTAAATGTCAAAATACTGGTTGGAGAAAATTAAATTGCAGATATTGACAAAGAACAGTGGTCAGGTGCTATGAAACTGTCTGTGAAGGCTTCAAGGCAGTCAGAAAGGAAAGTAAGGGCTACCAGGTGCTTAAAAAGAATTAGAAAAGGCAGCTGATTGCTGCGCTTTATCAAGCTGGCTTAGAGTCAGCACTAAATTAAAAGAGTCGGCTATTTAAAACCTTTAAATGATATTAACAAGGATGGTTGGAAAACAATTAATGTCATTGAAAATACCTTTGGTATTTTCTGATCCCGTCAAAATAATAATATAATTTAACTGAATTATAATTTTCTTCCTCTATCCTCCTTTTTTTACTTTCTTCTATCTTTACAAGAAGAAAATATTGGATTTATGACTTTTGTGGGTGCTCTATCTCAAGAACTAATGCACAAAATTTAATAAAACTTTGAATTCTGTTAGACCATGACATAAATAGATGCTGATTACGTTTTAGTGTAAATATCCCAACAGGTGGTGCTGCTATGCTACTTTTTTCATGATTTTCACAGTAGCTATATCTCAAGAACTAATGCACGGAATTTAATAAAACTTTAGATTCAGTTAGACCTTGATATAAATTGGTGCTGATTCGTTTTTGGTGTATCTGACACTTATATGAGATAGAAGAAAGTTTTTGGATTGGTACATAAAGTTTTTGGATTGGTACATTCGACTACTTTATTGAGAAAAATTCTTTTATATTAAAAAGTAATCTTTATTTGGGCGTTATATTATGAATCTATATGTTCAGCTGCTGAATTGTTTTATTTATATGTAGCTTATCTTTGTTTCTTCTCAGAGATTGGATATAGGTTAGTTGAAGTTGAAACTTAATCTTTTAGACGGTTATGTTAATGTATTTAATAATCATACATATGTATTTATATATGTACATATATCACTGGCGCCCGGCTAACCGAAAAGTACCCATACAACTTATTGCTTTAGGTTTCTTTTTTTTCTTTCCACAAAAGGTTTCATTTTATTCCATAACTGAATTAATTTAATGATTATTCCTAATTTTGCTAATGCTATTTGTAATGAGATTTTGTAATTAGTTACCTTTGTTTAACTTACTGTAAGTTTTAAGCCTAATAATTTTCTATCTATTTACTTTTTATAATAGTTAAATGGACAATTGTAAATTTTTTGTTGCTAATGTAATGTCAGTATATTTATTTTAATTAAACTATTTTTTTAGCTAAGGAAAGTTACTGAAGAAATTAATAACCTCGCTCAACAAAGTAGTGGTCACAGAGAGAAAAAGAAGAAAAAACGTAAAAAGAAAAAAATTAAGGAAGAATTATCTGATTCCATAAAAGAAGAAATTGATGTTCAAAGTCTTGCGCCCCCTGCACAACCTACTGTATCATCTGTGTCACCTGTTTATACACCTCCTGTTGCAACTGCACCAACAGAAAAAACTGTATCCTCTAAATCTCAGAAACAGTCTAAAACAAAAAATATATCGTCCTCCAAAACTGTAAGCCAACCTAAACTACCAACACCTAATAAAAGACAAAGGACTAGTAAAACACAAAGGAAAGCTAAACAGGCACCACCTCCAGCACAACCACAACCTGCTAATTTGCCTACTTTACAGGTCGTAGATAGTGAAGAGGATGATAATAATGCCAAACCTATGTCTTATGATGAAAAAAGACAGCTCAGTTTAGACATTAATAAACTTCCAGGTATATATTTTTTTGTGTTTTTTTCTTTTTCCTTTAATGTTTCACACACATTTATTATTTATGATTGATTAATATCTGAAAATGTGTGGATTGCAAATGTTTTTTTCTTTTATGAAAAAAAAAAAAAAATCATATTTGCTTTTTATTTAACCATAATTTTCAGATGTGTAAAAGTTATTTTTATGAATATTGTTAATTTAATGTTCAGTCATTTTTTTAAAATTTAAGTATGTTTGATTAGAATCTACATTGTATGTGTGCCGTTTCTTATTTTTACTTTCTTACCAAAAGAAGAAAGTATTGGAATTGTGAAAAAATTTTGACTTCCTTTTTTTGATGAATTTATACATTTTGGAATGCCCTAAACCTGGTTTGACTGTTTTTTTTTTGTTTTTTTTTTTTAATATATGCCTGTTAGTCTGTATGTGATACAATTTTTGTAACCACTCTATGTCAAAAACTAATGCATGGAATTTCATGAAACTTTATATTATCTTAGATATTGTCATGAATGGGTGCCATTTAGGTTAAGGTGTATATCACCAACAGGTGGTGCTGCTATGCTGAATCTTTTACAATTATCCATGATACCTATATCTTAAGAACTAATGTATAGAATTTCATAAAACTGCATATTCTTTTAGACCTTGACATGAATAGATACTGATTATGTTTCCGTGTATATAGCCTAACTATGTTGTATTTTTCCTAATTTCCATGATACCTATATCTCAGCATCTGTGGAATGGAATTTCATAAAACTTGGTATTCAGTTAGACCTTGGCTGAGTTATTCAGTTGGACCTTCGTACTGATTATGTTTGGGTGCATCGTGCTCAACATTGGCAGATGTGATGATCTTAGATTCTATGGCATGAAATTCCACCAAATTTGATATATGAAACATTTATTAAAAATTATGTTGTTTTAGTTTTGGCTTTGTTCATTCAACAGGGGGTTCCGGTATGCTGTATTTCTGGGATAGCTATATCTTAGTATCTATGGGAGGGAATTTCACCAAATTTAATATGTAATACATTTTTTAAAAATTGTGTTAATTCAATTTTGATTTTGTTAGCTCAACAGGGAGCGCCACTATGTTATATTGTTACAGTGAACATTATAGCAGCATCTCGGCGTCTATTGCAAAGAATTGCACCAAATTTTATATTTGAAGTTTCTAATTTAAAATACATATGTTAATACAATTTTGTATTTGAATACCCATTATGGGGTGCTGTTGAACTGTTCCTTTTTTTATTCACTGATCACTGTAACTCAGACTTAAAGTCAAAGAAATGAACTTTACTTTGCAATTGTTGGTCTGTGACAGTGCTATTTAGAACAATATAGAATAAAGTTTTGTGATGACCACAGCACAGATGTAATTCTTTGAGAATAAATTTATTGCTAATTTAAATTATGGGGTCGGGGCAAGAAAGTAGTAAACCACTTTTGGAAACTTCTGAGATATATAAGTTTGAAAGTTAGATCAAATACTCAAATCAAGATATATATAACAAAGATTTTTTGCCAATGTTTTTTGCCTTAGTAACAATTGAGATATTCTGAATTGCAATATGGCATTGATATTACTCCATTATCCCGTCAACTACTTTCTATAAAAGTAAAGAACTGTCGTCAAAATATATGATTTAACGGCAAAAATGCATGATCGTGGCGTCGCGTCGCGTCGCATTCAGTTGATATCAGATGCGTTACACATATTAGTTATTTCATCGAGGGATTTTTAATTCAACATTTATTGCCTTTTTGGTACTTCTCCATTATCCCGTCAATCAATTTTCATTAAAAAAAATATTAAAATAAGTAAATAAATAAAAAAAACTCGGCAACGGTAACGCCAAATAAACAAATAGAAGAATTTTGCCATTGGAATCTAAAAATAAATAATGGAAATTTGAATAAAATAATTTGTTCTAATGATCAGATTTTGACGAAATTGAAATGGGACCACCTTGGACCCTTACTCTTTCCAACAAAATAAAAATTATCAAAATCGATGCACATTTACGAGAGTTATGCGTGAACAACATAATACATACATACGGGTCGAATTGATAACCTCCTCCTTTTTTTAAGTCGGTTAATAAATAAACAAAATAGAAGAAAATCGGAAAAAAACCACTCACCAAAGTGTCAACTATCAATAAAAAATAATCTGCAATATTTATTTACATTATTTTTCTTAATTATCCTCTTGGCTGGTGAATAAATGTTGGTGACGTCAGTTGAAACTGATCTATTGTATGTAACTGTTCATCACAACATTTTTCAATGCCTTTTCGTTTTTAATATCATGGCAGTGCCGTTTAAGGATGCAAATGCTATTTTAATTAATGAAAGAATTAATAAATCAGTAAAACTTAATGAAAAATATATGTATATGTCGAATTAAAAACCACTTGATGCCATAACAAACACATGTAATGCCTCTGACGTCAAGTGAAATGCATTTTTACTGTTAAATCCTATAGTTTGGTGATAGTTTTCTGTTATGAAAAGTGGTCGACGGGATAATGGAGAGGTACCATATTGTTGATGATACTTTAACAATTTATTAGTTATTTTGGTATTTTAAAGGTAATTATTAAATGTAAAAATATAGTTTTTAATTGAGAGGAAATATTATTTACACTGTTTTAAAATTTGCAATAATGGGTAAAAGATTTGTCGAAATAAATTAATCTATCGTGTAAATATATTTTTTTATTGAAACTGTTTGGAAATATTGTTATTTGAGCATTTTAAATATGACATAAATTTGCCTACTTAATGCTTTAAAAACGTGTAATAATTTAATTATTTCTCTTTTTAATATTCACATTCTTTTTTTATTACGTAATTTTCTATATTTACTGCTTTTAACACGTGATCATTTAATTATTATTTTAAAGTTTTATTTCTGTTTTTAATAGTCACGTGTAAATACATTTCTTAATTGAAAGGAATATTGTTATGTGTGCTACTTGACAAATTGGCAACAATTCAAATAATAGATTTTATGAAAGATGAAATAAAACTTCATCAAAATAATGAAAATTTTGAATAAAAAATTGAAATAAAGCCTCGAAAAATTACTAAATTAAAAAAAATAATTGCACTCTGCACACCACAAGCTTGTCAACTATATAATTATAAATCATGGTTAAATTCCTGTGCATAGTTTTCGTTCCTATAAAACTTTTTTAAGAGAAATATTTTGACTAACTTTAATATTAAATATCTCTTAAAATAATTCTTCGATTTTAAACTGTCTGCTTCATCATGTTTATTTAACATTTCTGTATAAAACTACCAATTTTCATATTTTTATTTGCAGTAGTTTTCTGGATATTAGTCTAGAAACACTTCAAGGCACAAAATCTTCATTGACTGTGGCGGCAGTGGTTACTTTTTTTGATATAGAGAGATTACTGTTTTATATATACAATTTACATCTGTTTGTATATAAATTAGATAAATAGTTCCTTTATCTATAAATATAATAAAGATAAAGCTTGTGCATGTGTGTATGTTGACTGTATTTTCAAGAGACTACTGCATGCAGAGCTACAAAATTTGGTTAGAAGGTACTGGTATGTGGCTTTGCACCTCAAAGCTCAATTTTGGAATTTTCGAATAGATTTTTTTTTTATATGTGATTTTTAGCTTTTTTACATTATAACGCGATTTTTCTACATTAATAAAAGTAATATGGCTGCAATTTTTTTTACCCCAATATAGTACATTTTGTCCTCTATCTATTGTTTCAAATTTCGTAAAAATTGGTCCATAATTACTCAAGATACTAATATAAGACATTTTAAAAATCTCCCGAAAATGAATGTTTTAATCTCAAGATGGCGAAAGAAATAAAACGCCTGCCGAGGGATTGGCTACGTCTTCCATTAAATTCTGTTTCCAGGGCCCATCCCTCTAGCTGCATTCTGAAAAGAAAAAAAAAAGAAAATGAAGTGCGAAGTCAAACATTTTGTTTCCGTTCAAAAAGTTTCCGATATTTGTTAATGTTAAAGGTCATTGGTTAAATTTTGAGAGAGGGAGGTAATTCAGTAATTATAATTTAAATATTGTGTTAATGCTAAAGGTATATAGATCCGGTACCCTCTGCCAGTGGAAGGTGGAACCAATCTGTTTTTGCAGCATGTGCGCATCATGCCTGCTATTCGGTGGCATAGGTAGCTGGGGACTCATGCCGGAGATTCATTTAGAATAGAATGTACCCTCTGGGCAGTGAAAGGTGAAATTAAAAGATTTTGCAGCTCATGCACTGTGTGCCTGCTATAACAGTGCCATATGTAGTAGGGCCCCGTTCCGGAGTTTAGATCAGAAAGGTTTGTTTAGAACAGAATGAGTCCCCCCTGGCAGTGAAAGGTAGAACTAAAAGATATTTTAATAATTCAGTTGTCGATCCAGGAAAATTTTGTGGCCTATTTAGGGCCCCTTCACATAAATCCATTTAATAAAAACAGGCCCTTCACAAAATTCAATTTAATAAAACATGTCCCTTCACAAAATTTCTCTTTATAAAATAGGTCCCATCACAAAATTCCATACCATAAAAACATACTCTTCATTGATTATTTTTATTTTACTAGGTATTAAAATGTATAATTTGCGAACAAAACAAGTTCACCCAAAAGAAAAACTTTAGCAGAAGGACTTATAGAAGTATTATTATTATTAAGTGCTTGGTTTAAAATTAAGTTGCTGAATTTCATGTTTTGTTACAAAATGTTATTTTTCACAAAAATATAATAAATTTCACAAAAATATGACAATTTTCACAAAATGGGCCCCAAGAAAAAAAAAAAACCTGTATCGACCCCTGTAATTCGAGGTTTGTTTGGAAAAATCAACCAGCGAAGTATAGCATAGCCTGCTAGTATTAAATAAAGTTTATAAATATTAAAAAATTGCTTGTATATACAGTTCTTCCAAATGGTCTCCTTTTATGCATTTTGGTTCATTTAGTCCCTTTTTAGTGATTGGAAAATAATTTAAATTTTTTGCTAAAGTGGAAAAATTAAAGAAAAATGCAAAAAAACTTTAAAAATTGCTAAAAGTTCTAATATCATAGTGGACAAAATTAACTATAATGGGCTAAAACATTGTAACTGAAATTCTTTCACGAATGTCAAAAAGCTGCCACATTAAAATCGTAAAAACATTAAGAAATGCATTAAAAATCACCAAAAATTCAAAAATATCAGAGGATAAGACAAAATTTATTGTCAAAAAATCACTGCAAGATGAAAAAAAAAAAAAAAAACTCAAATTGCACAAATAATTAGCCAAAAATTCAAAAATCGCTGCACAAATTCCGAAAATTTATTAAAGTAGGCTAAAAGATTGAAAAGGATTCCTTTTCAGAATGTCAAAAAATGGCCGCAGAGTCCAAAAAAATTTCTAAATATCACATAAATTGCGCAAAATTCAAAAATTGCTGCACAAATTCTGAATATGTTTTTATTAAAAATAGGACAATACTTACTATATTAGGCTAAAACAGTTAAAACCGGATTCCTTTTACTATTCTGCAAAAATCACTGCAAAATGTATAAAAATCACAGAAGAAATTTACTACAGTTAATATTGTAGGCAGAATTTTTTCACAAATGTCAGAAAATCGCCACAAAATGAAAAAGAAAAAAAAAACTAAAAATTAGTAAAAGTTCAAATCAATTAAAAGTTCAAATCAATGAACGCAATCGCAGAAGGACAAAATATATTACTAATATATAAGGCTAAAAGTTTGAAACACAATTCTTTCTACAAATATCAAATTACCACAAGTCGCAAAAAAAAAAAAAAATAAATAAATAAATAAATAAATAAATAAATAAATAAATAAATAAAAAAATCTGAAATTCACAGAAAAAATTTGTAAAAAACAAATTTAAAAATCACTATACAAATTCTGAATAAACTTTATTGAAAACAGGAAAAAAATTACTACTGGGCTAAAAAATTGAAACTGAGTTCCTTTTATTAATGTGAAAAAATTGCCATGAAACATGAAATAAAAGAGGTAAAAATCAGATAAAAAATTAAAAAAAAAAAAAAAAAAAAATCTGATCTGAAAATCCAATATCTAACTTTAGACATACAGGTACCTTCTTGCCAAATCTTGTAACTCTACATGCAACAGTCTTTTCAGCACGCAGGCAAACTTCTTTATTATTATAGGTGTAGTTACAGTTTTGATGGAGAAGTATATCCCAGCTATTAAAGAAAATCTTAATTACAATTTCTTCTACTTTTTAAAAATATATATATTCTTTAATATATATTTATTAGAAGAAAGTATTGGAATCAAGAAAATAATTTCCATTTTTGATGGATTTATATGTTTTAGGTTGATCTGAATATGATTTGATAATGTTTTATGTGATGTATGTGATGTAACTTTTGTATCTATTCTATATCAAAAACTGAAGCATGGAATTTCATCAAATGCCATATTTAATTAGACTTTAGCACACAGAGGTGCTGATTATGTTTTGGCATATATGGCCCAACAGGTGGCACCTCTATGCTGCATTTTTTGCATTTTAAATGAGGTATTTTAATAACGCAATCTCAGAATTTCTGGGGTGAAATTTCATCAAACTTCACATTCAGTTAACTTTTAACATAAATTGATGCTGATTAGATTTTGGTGTATTTCACCCAGCACGTGCCATTACTGGGTCGAATTTTTAACGATTTTTGTGATAACCAGATCTCAGCATGTTTGGGATAGAATTTCACCAAATTTAATATGTAAGATTATTATGAATAACACAGTTGATTCAATATTGGTTTTGATCACTCCCCAGGGGGCATTGCCATACTATGCTTTTTCGGATGAACATTATAGCTTATTTCAGCTTCTATTGTGTAGAAAGGAACTGAATTTTATGTTTGGGTGCAAGAATTCAGTCTCAGGACTGATTTCAGTCTTGGAGAGATTTTTGATTAATAGTACATTTTACTTTATATCCTTAAATAGTTGCAATTTTATTATCAAGAACTTTAACATTCTTTTATTGTAATAGATCCATTTTTAGCCATAATGCAAGACATAGACTTCTAGTCGATTTCCCTGTGGTTATTCCTAATACTCAGAAAAATTTTCAGTCTTGGCTTGAATGGACAGCTTGCACCCATGTGTTTGAGGTTAATAATTAACAATATATATGTTAATCTAGTTTTAAGTTTTATTACTCAACAGAAGATGCTGTTATGCTGTTCTTTTTTTATTCACTGATCACTGTTACCCCATGAATTCCACAAAATACACTATACTTTTGTTAACTCCGCTAACAATTGATTCAGTTAATATTTTCTTAGATGCATTAATTTTTACTGTTATATTTTATTCCAAATCCTTTTTTGCTGTTCTAAATATTGCCCATCTTGCAGTAGAATATTTAGGTGTGTTAAATAAAACTGTGTACATTGTTTGATGACATCTTTGTAAAGATAACCAATTAGCATATTTTCTGAGATAATTAAAAAAAATGCATATTTAGGAAAACTTGGTGCAGTATTTTTAAATATGTGGTCCCCCATTGTCCCCTTTTTAAATAAAAATGGTCTTCTTTCCCCCTTTTGGAGGACTTAAAAAAAATGTGTTGGGAGCACTGTATATATGAAACAGTGAACAGGCTGTCAGAAAATATGTTGCCAAACTTCCTTCTCTTGCTGAGGCCCCGATACTGGAAAAGTACCGGGAGTTTTTAAAGACAACTTGAATAATTATTGCATTTTGTTTTACATGATACCGAAAATTAAAGTGATGAATCTGATTTTTGTTTATACACGTAGCGAGCCACAGACATACTATAAACAAGTTTTACAAATATTATAAAAATAAATTGTAATGTATTTTTTAGGATGTGATTTTTCTTGTAGAACAAAATGAAAATTTTAGTTAATAGTCTTAAAGGAGCCATAAAATACATTGAAGCTGTCTTATTACTATTAAAAAAAAAGAACCCACTTTTGTGGGGTAAAAAAGCCCAGGTTTTTGTCCTCTTTTAGTCTGAATCCTGTGAACACCAATTTCAATCAACACTCAAAAAAATTCCGTTACATTATGGTGTAAGGGAAAAAATCATTTGCAGTGTATTTTAATGATGTTACACTATTTCAAACCTGTTGAAATTGATTACATCCCTGACAGTGCACTACAAGATCTTTACTGTGTATAGATTATCATTCATTTACAGAGACACACAAAATAAATTACAATATGGTCTATGACCTATGATTGCTGAATGTGCATTTTCAATTGTGGTATGCATTTTTTTTTATTATTATTATTTAATTATTTTTTTTTTGGTGTGTATAAATTCTATAAATCACAGTGATGTTGCTAGGCTTTTAAATTCTGGGTCCCTGGACATTTCTAAAAAATGGGATCCTTCAGATATATATTTCGTATAAAATATGCTTATTTTGCAATCTTTAATGGGGGGAAATTATGCATCCTGAAGGACCCATAAAAATAATTTTTTTATGCATCCTTTCTCTAATCTTTTACTTAAATGATTCGCTATAGCACATCCCAGGCAACACTGGATCATTTACAGGGCTGTACAAAAGCTTTTAAGTACATTTCCGTTTATTGACAAAAATCACTGAAGGAGAATTTACAACTGTGTTATGTCTATGTGTTTCCTAACTTAGCTAAATCTTAGTTTCCTGTGTAGTATATATACAAATTTATAAGATCATATACAGGACTGCACAAAAGAATTTGCATGCTTTCTTAATATAGATAGTAATTGCTGAAATTGGGTTTTCAAATGTGTTATGCTTTTTCCAAATTGTGTTTACCTAGATATATTTCACCTTCTTAAACAGTGAAATTTTGTTGCAGTATTCTGAATTGCGTTGAAAAGTGTTTGATTTTTCTCTCTTTTTTTTTTTTTTTTTCATTATGTTAATTGCTCAAAAAAAGATAATTGATTTAATTATTTAAAAAAAAAAAAATTATATCATTGTCTGTTTTTTGTAGCTATGTGTTTTTTTTTTTTTTTTTTTTTTTAATATATTATACATATAGTCTTGAAAATTTCTCTAAAATACAGGGTTGTCCATTCTAACCATTGGTGAATGGTTATTTCCTAAACTGTTTGTTTTAGAGCTATAGTTCTAATTGCAAAAAAATTTTCAAATATTGTTCTTCATGATATAAAAATCCATTTATGTAAAAGTAGTTTTTTAATTACAAAATTAAAATTTTTATATGGTTCCTGGGTGCAATAAGTTATAGTCAGAAAACTTTCTCCATGCTCTAGAAAGTAAAACAGTAAACATTTCTTTTTTGTGTGACCAAAACTAACCGATATGTGACACTTTGAATTTTATGAATTTCCAGTGTTTTCTGGCACTAAAAATGCTTTTTTTTTTTTTTTTTTTTTTTTGCTTTTAGTGCCATGTTTTTGGGAGTGAACATCTCTAGTTTCTTTCACTTTGGCCCATTAACAGCGTACTCAAAAATTTTCCAACAGTAATGTTCCTTAAATATCACAGTCTGGATAAAGACAGTAAAATCTCCATAATGGACATTCACGAATAGTGAACATCTCTATTTTTCAGACACTTTTTCCCCCAACGCTTGTCAAAACATATAAAATTTATTCTAAACATTTGTATGCTTTGAATAAGTTAAATTTGTATGTTTTGAATATCGGTCACATCTAAATTGGGGAGAGATTCTGCGTTCCTGAGGTGTCTGCTATTCAAAGGTTTTACTGCATATAAAAATGCAACTTTAAGAGTTCATAATGTGAATTGAAGTTGAAGATCCATTTTTCTGCTGTTTCAGGTAGAATAAATATTAGTTAGTTTCCCAGTGTTGATGAATTTTCATGTAAGCACCATTATTAGACTCTAAATAAATTTTAACTAATACGTAATATGATTTTTCAAGGCAAAACAATGAAAATTGTATTTTTGGAGTAAGTGAAGTATCATGTCTCAAATATAACAGAAAAAAAAATACATATATTGATACATACAAATCAAAAGTCAGAAATTTAATTTTTTTTTAAAATTTGAATAAAAATATATCGATAAATCCTCAAGATAACGTTCAAAAGTATAGAAAATCATAAATCATCTTTTGAGTAAAAATCATTACTTTTGATTTTCAGAACTGGATATATGATGTACAGTCTGTTTTTGGCAGGGACAGTGTACATTAATAACTTTTCAATTTCTTTTTTATTATACTATATGTGATTTATTGCTGAGATCCCCAAAGCAGAATATGCTTAAAAGTGCGACGTACGTCGCAGAACAATTAACTTCTCTGCAGAACATTTCAAATTCTTATTTTCAACAAAATTCACCATTCATTCCTTGAAAAAAGTGCTAAATTTGTCTGTTAATTACCGAAAAATCTTCTTCAATCGTTTATTGAAAAAGATTGCGAAAATCATCAATTAGTCGCGGGAAAATTTGTCAGTCGATCATGGGGAGAAATCGTAAAATTCTTCAGCTGGTTAAAAACATACAAAATTTGTAGAACAGTTGCGGAAAAAAAATCCATGATTTTCGCCAATCGACCGCAAGAAAATGCTGCAAAATTTGCCAGTCTGTAGAAGGAAAATATCGCAAAATTTACCAATCGGTTATGGTTAAAAAAATATGAAATTTGTCAGTAGATCGTCGAGAAAAATCTGAAATTCGTCGATCAGTAGCGAAACACCCCCCCCCCCCCCCTCCCACAATTTTCTTCAATCAGTCACAAGAAAAAAGTGAAAAATTTGCCAATCGGCAGAAAGAAAATATCACGAAATTTAGCTATTGGCAGAGGTACTCATTTCTTATCATGACGTCACAAATGATGGCTAGCCGCAACGAAAGACATACGGCGATTGACACAAAACAATGGGAGCATCGCTTTGTACCAATTGCTGGTCACGGCCAGCCACTATTTTTGACATCATGAGAATGAATGAACAAGCCCAGTATCTAGTGTTGCTTTGCTATCGGTCACGGCTAAAAAAACCCGCTAAATTAGTCGATCAGTTGTGGGAAATCTCTCGATTTTTGTCAATCGGTTGCATGGTAAATAGACAAAATTTTCTAATTGGTAGAAAGAAAATAAATAGAACTTCGCCTATCTGTCGCATGTTAAAAAGCTAAATTCATCAGTGGATCGTCAGAAAAAAATAACGAAATGCGTCAATCAGTCACGGAAAAACTTATAATTTTTTCCAATCTGTCACAAGAAAATCCGCAACATTTATCGATCAATAAGGAAAATATCGTAAAATTTAACAATCGGTTGTGAGTAAAAAAAAAAAAAAAGAAATTCGGGAATCATTTGTTTGAAAAAAAAAAAAAAGATTTTTGCCTATCGGTCCTAAGAAAGAGCCGAAAAATTTGCCGGTCAAAAGAAAACTTCGAAAATATTTGAAATTCGCCAATCGGTCACGGGTAAAAAAAAAAAAGCGAAATTAATCAGCAAAGTGTTGGAAAATATCTCGAAATTCTTCAATCAGTCGTGGAAAAAAATTGCAGAGTTCGATGATCGGTTCCGAGAAAAAATCTTGGATTTCGCCAGTTACCCGAGAGAAAAATCTCAAAAATATTGCAAAAATCGTCAATCGATTACGAGAAAAAAATGCAAAATTCGTTATTAGATTGGTGTAAAATTGCGTACAAGATGAAATTGCACTCCTACATATACAGAAAAATCTCCCTGTGTTCTACTTTTTTATTCCCGCAGAACATTTTTGATCAGCTGAAAGTTCGTTGCAGAACATTACAAAATATTCTGCTTTGGGGGCTGAGATCACTAATAATTATCATAAATATCTAAATTTTTACTGAAAACTTCGATGAAGCATTTACCATCTGCCCCGAAAATTTTTTAGTTTTTTTTTCTTTTTTTTCTTTTTTAGGGTATGTTTGACTAGAAAAATAATTCACTACAATTTCACTAGCAAAATAATTCACTAGCAATAATTCTAGCTAATAATTCACTAGCAGTTCACTACAATTTAATAATAGGAAATCACACATATTTAAGTTACCAATTAAATTTTTCTTTTATTTATAAGTTTCCACTAAATTTTTCTATGAATTTATCTTAAAAATTTCACTCAGTTCAAATAATGTTAAAATGTACCCCAGTAACATTTAATTTAACAAGAAGAGGTTTTTAAAAAAAATCTTTTAGGTTGATTTCTCTTTTTGTTAATTTTATATGCTGTTTTTTGTATGCACTGGATAATACAGTTCTCCTTATCTCAGTTAGATTTTTATTTATAGCAATTATGTGTAGTTTTACTTATTCATTATTTACTTACATATTAAAGTATATGTATCATTTGTTAGGTGATAAATTAGGACGCGTTGTACATATTATACAGTTTAGAGAGCCATCTCTGCGTGATTCTAATCCCGACGAAATTGAAATTGATTTTGAGACTTTAAAGCCATCTACATTACGAGAATTGGAGGCGTATGTTGCATCATGCCTACGAAAAAAACCTAGAAAACCTTATGGTATGAACATCATATATTTTTATGTATAATTTAGACATATGAGAAATCAATCTATCATAATGAGATTTTATTTTCTCATTTAAAAAAAATATTAGCTACTTGTCTGTTATCCCATCAACCACTTTATATAAACAAATAACTGTTGCCAAACAATAAGATTTAACGCCAAAATGCATTACATTCACTTGACATCACATTCGTTGCACGTTCACTAGTTTTGGCCAATAACCGTGGCTGAATGCCTTGTCCATATATCCCGAATATGCAAGATTGTCGGGAACGTACCCTGCCAAAAATTAAAAAAATACTTGATTGATTTTTTCACTCTGTAAAAAGACCTCTGTCAGTTTCTACAGTCTTTTTTAGGCCCTGTTGTTTTTTCTGGAATATATTTGTACGAAGTTAGACGTACAAAATTCTCAGAGATAAGTATTCCTATCAAATCACTGTACTCTTGTTTAAAATCCAACTGGTTTTTTACCCATTTGATTGATGACAATTCATCTGATCAGCCATAAATAAGCCTTGATGCAGTTACAAATGACTTTGAAACTGGAACCACATTCTTTTTTTAAAAGATATTAGCTTATCACAGTTTTTAACATTACATCGCCATTGTTTATCTGTCTGCAGATAGTCTCATATCATGATCATTAATATTATTGACCCATTACGAGTTGACACTTGTGAAACACCTTCTTTTAGAAGAGTCTATTTTATGAAGGTGAACTTGTTGAACCTGGACGGGAGAAATAACGCCTCTCTTTGTGTGTCGACCATTCACTATAAAGAATAAGAGGTTGCAATGAAATAAGTTTTTGCCAATAACTTCTGCGCCATCAGTTCTAATGAAGATATTTTTGAAAATTACGATTCGGTAGATTCTGATTTTAGTGGCATTGGATATTTATAATTCGAAATTCAAGCAGTAATAAATGTATGAAATAATTCTTCATAGCTATATATATATATATATATATGTTGTTGAAAAAGAACATTTTAGTATCTATTGCTTAATTATTAATATGAAAAGAAACAAGAAAGGCTGCAACAATTTTTAAACATGCCGGCATTCGTAGCTGTCAATCCTTTACCTGAATAAAATATGAAGGAAAATTGTTTTTTTTTTTATGGAATTTGATTTGCATTAGTTGAAAATTTTATGCACAGTTCCATGAAAAAAATAGTAAAATTTGTTTTTCGTAAGTGAAATATGATGACCCTCCCCCTTATCAAGTGTATTTCTTAATTTAACTTATTTCATGTTTATATTCTTCATTTTAAAAAACATCTGTGCTGCAGACTACAGGCACATCTGTTCTTGCCCCTCCTTAGATTTTTTAAATGTCAGAGCCCATGTCCTTAGAGCTAAAAATAGACTTACAGAAAGGTTATTGCAAAAATAAACAATTAAAAATATTTAAGGTGGTTCTCAAATAACCTGCTCAACAACACGAAACTTCTTGACACATTTTCTGACTCATTTTTAAATATAAAGGAATAAAATTCACTGACGTGTCTATGGAAATGATTTTGAATCCAAATGAGTTTTCCATAAATAGATTACTTATCGAGGTATAAATGATTTGGGTCATGTAACAACACGTTTTTCTCACTTCTCAGGCTGTCGCATCAGGAATTCGGTTCAAAACGCCTACTTTGACAGTATTTTCCAAAAGATCTTTCAGCCTTAACCAAAAAATGGAAAGTGTGTTTCGATTATAAAGTTTCTGAATAAGAAGACCTACCAATTCCATGCGTTTTTGAACAAAATGAATTTAAAAAATATAAAGTACACAGTTTAGATTGGAGAACAGCCTTAAGGACAAAATTTACATTAAGTCTGTTCTCAAATCCAAACTGGCTACTTTCTGATGCATTTTTTAATTCATTTTAGTTTGCAAACATATGAAATTGGCAGGTGCTCTTATTCAGAAAGTATGTAATCGAAATGTTTTTTTCCGTTTTTCGGTAAAAGGAGATTTTTCTGAAAATGCTGTCAAAGTTGGTGTTTTGAACCAAATTTCTTGACGAGACAGCACAAGAAAGAAAAGAAAACTGTCGTCCTGAGACAACAATCACATATATATAACTCAAGATGTAATTCATTTATCAGAAAAGGAAAAAAAAAAAACTGTTTGTTTGCAAATCTTTTCAATAATCATGCTGCAATTATGTTTTAAAATGTGTCAGGGAGTTTTGCGTTGTTGAGCAGGGACATTTTTGAGAATTGCCTTAAATTAATTAAACTGTATGCATATTTTTCTTCAGTTTGCAGATTCCACATTTAGATTCACTTAAATCAATTTTTGAAATAACATTTGCGTATATATATAATTTTTTTTTTTTTTTTGAGAATTGTGGATTTATATATAAAATATAATATTTTCTGTTATTAGTTTGTCATTCGCAAGTTTAGAAAAGTAAAGAGCAAAATTTTATTATTTTTTTGTTGTAGATAGTTGTTTCTTTAAATATTAAAAAAGAAAAAAATATATAGCATTTTTTTATCAGTTTTTTAATAAAATATACTTAAAACAAAAATAATTATTACCATTCATGTAATAATTTAAAACAATGTAACTTAATTTATATAACATCTTAGCCATCTTAATACAAAATTCGCTTATAAAGTCAATAATAGTAACTAAGTAAATACCACCAAAATGTCACAACGCTAGGAAATATGGCAACCTTCCTGTTTCTGCTCTACGCCAATTTGAAGGCAATGAAATCGTCTGCGACTACGCCATATATGATTGACAGGTCTCTTCTTGTGAAAGGTCAATAATACACACTTTTTTTATCTCAGAATATCCCATAATCTTGAAGAGTTTATTGCATTAAGTTCTGTAGATGGAAATATGGAAAATCCTATATATATATATATATTTTTTTTTTTAATTCGAGAGAAAACAGAGAGATAGCAGTTAACTTACATACTACATTAGAAAAATTAAACTGGCTTATCCACAAAATAATAAAAATGGAATACGTACATCGCATGTTAGTGCTGCATTTTAAATCGAACTTGACATCTTTCTTTTGTATTATTGGTGTTAAATCCCATTGTTTGGTGACTTTTTCTTTTTTTAATAGAAGTGGTGTTGGTGGTATAATAGACAAGTAACAAACTTTTTTATTCTCAATATGCACATACACAAGTTACAACCTTTTTTTTTTTTTAATTCTGTTATTTATAGGAAGAAGTAAAGGTAGTGGTAAAAATAAAGAAATTGATCCTAAAGAGAAAAAACAGGAGCTTGAAAAAAGACTGCAAGATTGTAGTGGGCAGTTGCAATCAAATAATAAGAAAAATTGTCGCAAAGGTATTTTAGTTTGTTATGTATGCATGTTCTCTGAATCAACTAACTCATATTTAATTCATTTTGTATTTTAAAACTTAATTGTATACATGCAATTAATGTATGCACATATATGTATATATATGTATATATATATATATTTACAAAAAACACATAAATATACACTGTGGTCAATGATTTATAATTGATTATATTATTTTGTAATGCTAAATTATAATAAATTGAATTTTATATGAACATAACACATCACAAAATAAAACTAGTCATTGGGGGCCACCGTAATACTTACCCATCATGGATATGCATAATGTAAAATATTAAAATAAAAATGTGTAAACTATTTATAAAATGCATTGCAATTCAAATAAAATCATTGCTTGATGACGTCACAAACTTTAAAGGCTCGATTACTGAATTGCTTGAAAGAAACATCCTTATAACTCCAAAAATAATAATCCTATTAACTAGCGGTTTATTGCATCTGATTAGGCGTCAAATTTCCAATTAAAATATATCTTTGAAGTGAAATTTGGATGAAATACAGGGTCATGAAAAATCGAAGAGTGTGGAAAATAGGATTCCAAATATCTCGGCAACTAATTATCCGATCGACTTCATGCTGTATGCAAAATTTATGATTTTTTATTGTCTTTTATATTCCCTCCTTAAAATAAGTAATTTCGAAAAATTTTATATACCTTTTATCAGAACGAATATTTCGAGAGTCTGAAAAAAATAGTTCCGGTTAATCGAGGTTATTGAAATGAAATAGGCTTCTTCCCATTATTACATACTAAGTACATACCAAATTGCAAGTCTCTATCTCAATTTTTTCGGGAGATAGAGCGTTTACAGACACACACACAGACGGACGGCAAAAAAAAATTTTTTTTAATGTATTTTTCGGAATCTCCAGTGTCTGAAACATGTAAATCCGTCAAAATTTTTTTTTCGATTTTCAAAACGATTACAAGACTTACCCTATACTACGTATGATGGGTAAGTAAAACAAATACAAAAGCAGTAAATATACAATGTAGTTATTTATATGCAATTTCTATCTATTTTATTATTTTAAAGTTATTGCTATATGAGTAATCAATTATAAAATGCATTTTATGTACATAAAAATGAGTAAAAAATTTAGCAAAACTTAATAGATATACTAATTACATGGTACATTAAATTTTTTATTCTTTTCAACTATTATTTGGTGCTTTTACATAATACATACAAGTAACACATGAGATATACAATATTGCAATTATTATGTAATTTCTATAAATTTATATGTGTGGTCAATTATAACAAGAACGAATTAAATTAAAAAAAAATTAAAAAGCCTGACTGCGTAAAAAGCAAACTAAAAACGGAGCTTCTGACTGACTGTAAAGTAGTCTAGGAAACATCGTCTTCATTTTGAAAGACCTATCCAATGATATGTCACTCAACACGGTGCTTAAAAAAAAAATTTCGTCTCTACCACCATTTTGAATTTATGAAAACAAAACCTAGTCTGTAAGTCTTCATTTTGAAAGACCTATCAAATGGTATGCCACTCAATATTGTGCGTAATTTTTTTTTTTCATCTCTACTGCCATTTTGAATTTATGAAAACAAAACCTAGCCTATAACCATCGGATGGTTAAGACGAATCGATAGAGACCTCATTCATTTAAATCCATCCAGCCGTTTTAATGTTTTGAGCGTATAAAGAAATCCACATACATACCCAGATACGCGTCTAAACATATAACCCTTCTTGGCAGTTGGGTAATAAACTTATATATGTACACTTTAACACAAAAACACAAAGTAATTACATGGTAAATTTTGGTGTTTATGCATGACAAAACACATATAAAAACAAATTTTAATATATACGGTGGTCCTTGCAATGTAATTTCTATAAACTTTATTTTGATGTTATTGGTATATGAGTAGTATATTATAATAAATTGAGAATTTTTATAATTCCATAACTTAAATATTTATACTTTATTATTTTAATAATAATTTAGGAAAAAAAAAGATGCTATATAGGAATTTGGTGTATTAATTACAGTTAGATTAAAATGTTTTGAGTATATAAATCATGTAATCAAATGTTGGAATAACATATTAATTATGAATATAATGTTATACCAGTAATTAAGGTAATTATTAATAAATCATGTCTTTGATGTTAAAATGAAGTTAATATATATGTATATTATATTTATTTTAATATTTATTTATTTATTAAATTATGCTACAATAATAGTGGTTTTTAATATTTGTTTTAATTTTCGTAATGGGAAAGAGATGGCAGCACTGTAAAGAAATTTAATTTTGAAAATAATATTTTCCAAAACTTAACATATTTATTTATTCTTTCTTAATAATATCTTTTGGATTACTTTGTTGATTAACAAATTGGGTGCTTTAATTAAATTTAGATTAAATAGTTTGGTGTATTAATTTATTTTAGTTAAAACACCTCCCCCTCCTTTTTTTTTTCATCTTTGTAGTATTCTATGTTTGTATTAAATGTGAAAATGTCAAATAGATGGCAGCACCCATAAATTAGAAAATACATTTTGTTAACAGTAGAGATCGACCGAAATTTCGGCTTCAGCACAAAATCAGAGTTTTGCTGAATATTCATTTTTGGCGAAATTGCCGCCAAAGTTTCGGCCTGACCAAAACTATCTGTATTACAAAATCTCTTTCCTTCTTTCGGAAATTTTCAACTTTACTCATTAATATGAGTTGTATCGGCTCAAATGAGACACTGTTTATTGCTGTGAACTCCATTGTTTATCATTATCCGTCATGACTGATTCATGATGCAAGTGTAAATTATAAAGCAAGCAATGCATATTTGACTAAACTTAAAAGACGCTTATCATGTGATCTTTAAAAGCTGCAAACTTAACAGTAATAGAATTTTTTTACTTTGAAAATTTTTACTTTGAAACTACAGACGTTATTTAAATACATTGTTAATTAATTATTGATAAATTCCTATAATTATTGGTTGTTATAAAATAATAAAATATAAAAGTTGTATTATTTATGTTTCATTTTTGTTTGAAACTTATACGCACGCATATATATGTACGTTTGTTTATTAGAAATGTGGTTCAATACACGTATAATTTATAAATTAATAATTATATGCAGTTATGTATGTATTAATCAGTTTTTAATTTTTTTACACTTTCGGTTTCAGTCGAAAGTGGGAAGATCACCGAATTTCGGTTTTGGTCTTAAAAACCTGTTTCGGTCGATCTTTAGTTAACAATATTTAATTGGTATGTAGAGGGCAGTAATGTGTCCTTTTATTTTTGTTTATGATAGATAATAATTAGAAAATTATTTCAAATAATTGTTTTTCACAAAATTAAATAGGTTTTATAATGCTTTCAGTGTGTTTTACTTCTAATGGTTTTGTCTGGTACAATTTTGGGTTTCTTTCATCTGTTGATGTCTCAAATAAATTAACTGTAAGTTTGGTCACAGAATTATGCATTGTCATGTGCTCAGTTCACATGGGGTTGGTCAGTGTACTGGATTTGAACTGTGCTGCATGGATTATTTGGTTTGTGAGTAAAGTAATTTTTATTATCTTTCTTTCATGGGTTTTTTATTTTCCTCTCCATTCGTTTACTTCTATTAATGCAATATTTCTGGCAGAAATATATGATCTTAGCATATTTGCCAGTATATTTTATGAAATATTGCATTATTTTTTTAGACATCTGTAGTGTTCTGCCTGACTGATGATTAAACACTGTCTTTTTTCCTTTCAAATTCCATTTTTAATTTCACTTGACATCCAAATTCCAATTTTCTTACATTATATGGCACCTTATATCATTATATATATTTATTTTCTAAATTTTCTTGAAAACTTTTAAGTATTTTGTTTGGCTGCATGTCGTCACTGAAATGGCACATTGGTAATCTGATGTTTGAACTTGTTAATTATATGTTAATTCAATTGTATTCTGTATACACTTTATAATTACCTATATTTAAATAGGAGATTTCGTTAGATTTGATGCAAAAACTTGTTTAATGTATTTTGAAATTCAAAGGTATTACAATTATATATATATATATATATATATATATATATATATATATATATATATATTGTGTACAACCTTCAAAATATATTGTACACAATCTTCAAAATAATTATTTTTGGTATAAAATACTAGTTTTGCTATCGTCCTGTTAACTTGACATCAACCTGAATTCTTTACCAGAAAGTGTAACATGTTTATTTCATTTCACAAATATTTTAAAATTAATTTTGAATATTGAATTATCAGATAAGATGAATGAACAATGTCATCTTAAATGACTCATCTTTAACTATATTGATCTTGAATCTATGTACCAAATGAATGATGAAATGAATTTGAGTGTGACACTATCTGTAACTAAACTGATTCCAGTGTAATTGAACGTACATGGTATTGATTGCTGGAGATATTGCATCTATTTTGTTGACTGTGTTAAGTGTAATCGGCAGATTTATTCCTCCAGTACAATCTAAAAGTAACATGGTGAAATTTATTCTGTATCTTTGTTATATTTATTTTAAGATTTAACAAAATAATCATTCTTTTACGCTGAGTATATTTATAGGTTCATCACTCCTAATTCTAGTTAGTTTTCAAGCAAATATATATTTTTTGTGACAGGTTGGGGCCTTGTATAGATAGATATCTTAATATGTATTATTTGTATTTTATATTATCATTATGTTAATTTGCCACATTGGTAACATCAGGTTAAAATACCATGCAGTGGATTTATCTATCCTTATAAAATCAGGAGCTAAGAACATTTTTTCTCTTGTAACATGCTTTAAATTGGTGTTAGAACATGGATGGCCACTTTTGCATGCTTGGTGTGTGTAGTATTTGTAGTTCTTTTGAGGGCCACACAAAAAATGTTGACCACATTTTCTCTAATGGTAGTAAATGTTATCTATACTACTAAAAGAAAGTTTCACTCTCTCCCTCTGTGTGTGTGTGTGTCTGTCTGTATGTATGTATGTATGTATGTATTTATGTGTTAGCGATGGCTAGGAAAATCTAGCACACCTAGAAGTCTGAAAATTTAGATTTAGGTAGTCCAGGCCCTCTCCTGGTGCACCTGAGTCTGAGAATTTTAATATTTTCAAAATTAGAGTAGTAATTAATTAAAAACTGATCAAAGATCACAAACAAAAAAGCACTCTTCCGAAATTCGCACGTGCATGCTTAGAAACCTTTCTACTGTATCTTTCATGAAGAGAAGAAGTAAATCGCCAGTCAGCCTGTTTATTTTTCCATTTTTCTAAATTCACCAATGGTGAACGGCTCTAAATACGGAAAAACGTCTATACAGTTACGTCTCGAGCGATCCGGTCGGTTTGAAAAAAATTCACATTTTACCCATTAAAAATATTCCTGACGGCTCGGCCTACAGGCACAGGTAGATATCGAAGACGCAGACCGTGAGGCGACTGTTTGTTGGGAATTGCGGAAGAAATGACCTTTTTGTCATGATGTGGTAGTTGGAACCGCCCACTTCGAAACCTAACTTTTTGCAGGCAGAGCCGGCAGATTTTTTTGCTATAAGGGTTGGTCCTATAAAAAAACTTGTCAATATAAAAGTTTTAGATAATATTAAGAAGATTTATAATAAATTTAAGCGATTCTTGTGAATTGACGAAGTTATGAATTTTTTTCTTCTAAAATCCCCCCCCCCCCCTTGGGGCCATTTTTAATGATATCAAAAATCTGTCATACATAAATTTCTGCCCTCTTCCTAGAAGTAATAATAACTTTAAACGGATTCGATCGGTATCATAATTAAGAAGTTATGTTTTTTTTTCTGTTTTAACAAAAAGCCCCCCCACCCCCACCCCACCCCGGTTCGATTTTGCCCATTAATGAACTTGACCGAGATTTTATGCCCCTTGATTTTATGTATCAGTTTGGAAGAGATTTGTGCAGAATTATTGCAGTTATCGTGTACATAAAAAAGTGACATAGATTGATAAATAGATAGATATAAAGTTTTGATTTCTGGGAGTCATGATTGCCGTAGATCTGCAAAAATTTTTCAAAAATTCCAACTTAGAGGAGAATGTAATGTTTCTTACGAAATCTACCTAAAAAATCCAAAAGTGTCGAATTCATGTTTTTTAATTTTCTCCCATTTTCCGAGCCTCACATCTGCCAGACTACAAGAGATACGAAAAAAACGAGTTCACCAAATTAAAGATCTGTACTTTGCCCTTTTCAAAACCACCTTTGGTTTTAAAAAATATGAAAGTTAACTTACCGAAAAAGTATATTTTCTGTATCCCGTTTCGTGATTTTCGTGTTTTTGCCGATTTTTTAAAAATTTGCATCAGTGGTTCCAAGCAAGTTACAAAAAACTAAAAATACCAGACAATATTTACATTTGTTCTCTTTTGGCATCTGCAATTGTTTTTGAAAAATACGAATATTAACCCTTTGAAAAAAATTTGTGCACAGGACTAATTTTTGCAAATTCTGATTTTCTGCGATACATAAAATCACGCATCGGCTCTCTAAAATAACCAAATAAAAAAACGCCCCTAAACACATCTTGGGTTTTAAAAAATATCTACATTAACTCTTTCGAAACCGATCGTTTACATAACCCACTTTTGCAATTCCCGCTATTTTGGCAATTGTTAAATTTGAATTCTACTAGGAAATCAGGTTGGGTCGAGTATTCTGAAAAGGCCTCTTCCAGAACAGATTGCGCTCCTTTGCGGTGGAAGTTGGAACTACAGGAGTATCTCTGGCTCTATGAGCCCGATTATGACGGAATTTGGCTCATTCGACTTGATATCTATAACCTTAAATATTTTAGTTGCACTTCCTACCACGAGGGTGCGCTTTCCGATATCGGGTTCTATGGGTCCAATTGTGACGGGATTTGCCTCATTCAACTTGATTTCGATAGCCTTTACAGATTTCAGTCATGTTCATATAAAACAGATTGTTATTATCACGGGCCCAAGCAACGCCGGACGGGTCAGCTAGTGGCTAACAAAATAATTTTGTTTAATTTGGATACATTGTTGTCTGTAACTGATTTTTGCTGGAAGTGAATTCTAATGGTGTTATAAATTTTGATTGTATAGAAATTTTAGTATTCTACTTGAAAAAAATATGCAGAAGATATCGCTTAATGTGATCATGGTTATTATTATCAATCGCTTAATGTTATTTAAACCAGTTGCTTTGCGTAATCTTCTTTTAATATTGTTTTTTTTTTCAAACCTTAATGATATGATGAAAGACAATTATGAGGTCTGGATGAAAGACTTTCAAGTTTCCTACTTTTGTTATCACTATTTTTTAATAGTAATTTTTGTCTTATTTAATCTTAAATTTCTGTCGTAAAATAAGTTGAAAGTTACTATTCAGAAATTGTGTGCTCAAAAGTACACTACTATTATTCTTATGTTAATAGTTTATTTCTAAGCATCCCATATTGCAAATATATATGATTTTTTGTAATTAATAAATTTGTGACTGTTGTATCAAGTAATGTTTTCTTTCTAAAGATTCTGAAAATTCTCACATCGATGTAGTTGGAGGAGCTGCAACTCGATTAAGTGCCAGTAGTAGTAGCTCAAGTGATAGCGACAGTAGCAGCAGCAGTAGTTCTAGCAGTTCATCCGACTCCAGTGATTCTGAGAATGGTAAATTATGCACATATTTTTGTATATTTAGTCTTGATTAATAAATAAATAAATAAAATCTACTATGCTAAACTGATAAAAAACCATAATCCTAGAAGTGTTTACAATGATACTGCTCCTTAGACACTAAGAATATCCCAATGTAATTACAGTAAAAGTGTCTGAATAGGTTTTTCGTTTAACCTATTAAGTAGCTAGATCATGATGTCATTTAATTTGTGCCAAAAATTCAATTTAATATTTTGAAGCATTTTGAACAGATATACAGGGTATCTGAAAAGTCTGGAAACGGTCTAATAACTCAAGAAATATACATCGGAATGAAAAAGCAGAAAGTATGTGTTCAATATTTTTGAAAAATCGATTTAGGGATATCAAAGCTGCACCCCTCCCCCAATTCTGCCCCTTGGGGGAAAAGGGGGGCAACTTTTAAATCTTAGTAATAACCCCTTTTTTATTGCAGATTTGGATTCTACAGGAAAAAATACGTAACTTTTGTGGATACCAAAGTTGCCATTTTTCTAAAATATTGAACACATATTTTTCCGTTTTGCAATCCGGTGTATATTTCTCGAGTTACTCGTCCGTTTCCAGACTTTTCAATGGAAATGATTCTCACTGCATTTTACTCAATTACAGCGCCATCTATGATTTTCCAAAGAAAATGTTAAATACAAAAGTTACGTATTTTTTCCTGTAGAATCCAAATCAGCAATAAAAAAGGAGGGGTTATCATTTAAGATTAAAAAAGGGAGCGGCAACTTTGATATCCCTAAATAAATTTTTCAAAAATATTGAACATGTATTTTCCCGTTTTTCAATCCATTGTATATTCCTCAAGTTATTCTACAATTTCCAGACTTTTCAATGGAAACGATTCTCATTGTATTTTATTCGATTACAGCACCATCTATGATTTTTCGGAGAAAATTTTAATTATAAAAGTTAACTATTTTTTCCCGTAGAATTCGAATCTGCAATAAAAAAAGGAGGGTTATCATTTAAGATTTCAAAGTTCCTCCCCCAGGGGGCAGAGTTAGAGGGGGCAACTTTGATATCCCTAAATAGATTTTTCTAAAATATTGAACACATGTTTTCCATTTTTCAATCCAATGTATATTTCTCGAGTTATTCGACTGTTTGCATTTTTTTCGTATAAACCCTGTATAAAATATTTTTAAGTAACAAACCATCAAGTAAAATTTCATCTTTCAATTGTTTCATGAAACATTTCACAGGAACATTAAAATTCTCTGGACACTTGATAGTTTATTTTATTTTATTTTATTTTAAGGCTGTCTTTTTCTTAAAAAAAAGGAAAGAAAAGAAGAAAAAGAAATCTTAAAAATTTTTATAATTGAATATGACCATATATCTATCATTCAGATTCTGTAGTAAAACGCAAAGTGGTTCGCAGCTTTAGAGGGTACTGTAGCAGATGGTGTGAACACAGAACTTTTGACAGCAGATGCATTTTTTTATACATTTTGTTTATACATTGATATTTAAAATTTAAACAAATTATGTTTATTTAAAAAAATAATTATTCATCATTTTTATATACTAATACTATACCTGAGGGCTTGCATTTGAATCAAGACAGGGGCCTGCAGTTATAGGTGCAGATTCATGGTCGCCAGTCGCCACGTGGCGACTAAAGTTTTTGCTTTGGCGACTAACTTTCTATGTCTAAGTCGCCATGTGTTTACATGGATGTCCCTTTTTCGCCGAAGGCAGATTTCAACTTTTTTCTTTTAATATGAAATCCGGGTATTCTCCTCCATAATTCAGCAATATTTAGCTCTTTTTTTTCTTTTTTCTATTGTCCATAATTAAAAAATATGATTGAACATAAATGCCACATTTCCACTAATTCGCAAATTTCCCGTTTATTTATATTTTTTAAAATTTGCAATGTCTGCAGAATCGGAAAACAAAATCCTGTTGATATGCGTCCGAATGAACTCTGTGCATAATAAGCCCCAATAATGTACCAGTAATGTGTAATAATATGCCACAATAAGCCCGCGACACAGTAAAATTTGTGCCGAGAAGAGAATAAATTTGTAGCTCTGGGATTTTTCAGACAAGTTCTTACAGGTACATACAGATATTGGCATGCGATTCTTCCACGAATTAGCAAAACTCCTAGAATTATCATTATTTATTTATTTATTTCTTAAATTTTCGCAAATCAATTCGCCAATCAGTCATGAAAAGAAATCTAAAATTTCTTCAGTCGGTCGCGATTTTTGTGAAATTGGTCACTGAAAAATTTTGCAAATTTTGTCAACTGCTCGCCAAATAAAAACACGAATTTCATCAATTGCTGAGGAAATAAAACCGCAAATTTCCTCAATTAGTCTCGAAAAAAAAACGCGAATTTCATCAATTAATCTTGAAAAAACCGCGAAGTTCATCAATCGATTGCAGAAAAAAAATTGTGAATTTCGTCAAGGAGTTGTGATAATAAAACATGAAAATCGGCGATCGGTCACAAAAATTTAAATTTTTTTTGTCTCCATAGGGATTTAAAAACTTCTTTAATAAATCCTTAAAAAAATCCCCTTGCAACAAAAGTTGCAATGAGGCTTATAGCATTTGATCTTTCTCCATCATTCTTGAAAATGTCAGAAATTGTTTATTAAAATCTAAAACCTAAAAGAAAAAAATCTTCTCCGTATTGTTTTCATATATATTTATTTTTAATTTTGATTTTTATAGACATATTTTCTTATGCAAGTTTCCAAAGTTGAGCATTTATATTCAGCTATGAAAAATCCTTTTATTGGAGGGGGGGGGGGAGTTTATTTATAGATAAAAAATCTTTAGAGAATCGTTTATTCACAAAATATTCAGGTCTTACTTTACAAAATTTATTCCTACAAACTGTATGCAATTATGGTGGGAAGATTCAATATTGCACTGTCCAAATTTAATTGAGAAAAAAATATTGTTTTTATGTGCTTGTTTCACAATGTGGCCACTGGATTTTTTGGGTTTAGGAGCCACTGGCTCCTTCCAGATTTTGGGAATCTGCACCTATACCTGCAGCCCTATACACATAAAGGTGTTTTCTTATAATAAATATTTTATCTTTTTTAATGAAACATCTGCTCATGCTCTTGAATGTATCAAGTCCAAATGACATATATTTATTTAGTTTTTCTTAATTATAAGTATCCTATTGCCAACTGAAGGGGAAACCAGAAAGCAGGAATTTTCCGTATGTTTATTATTCTTAACCAACTTTAAAGAAATGGGGCTATATAATTATATATGTATGTATATTTTAAATATAAAAAAAGATTTTTTTTAAACAATTTATTACTGTTTTTATTGTAAATTGCAAGTAAAATAAAAGTTTAAATTTATTTTGCAGATGTGTCAAAAAAGCCAAAAAGTGAGGAAAATCAGGTAATAATATATTTATAACTACTTGTGAATTAATATATTTATAATTGTATATCTATATTATAAAGCAAAAACATGTCTGTCCCCAACGCTGATGTTATAACGATGGTGGTAATGACCCAGTGCATAACATACATTTGCTTCTTCATATTGCATAATTTCTATTTTTCACTATCGAATAAAACAAAAGATGTGCTATCAAGTGAAATTTGCTTGAAAGCTGTATCTCAATTTACTGATTTTTTAAATAACTAGGGGTCTGTTAGAATATTTATCCCCAATGTACAGAAAAATAAATAATAAAATAAAAATCATGGTTGAGTCACTTGTTGAGTAGTATCTCGCTTCATTGAGGGAGGAGGAAGAGTGTTCCCCTTCATTCTTATCCCATTCTGGTTTAGTATAGCTAAAACATTTGTTTTTGCGTAAACTTCCTGGTATATTATAATTTTTTTTTTAAATATTTCATATGTAGCAAACACAATTTTAATACATAAATTATATTTACAAACATTTGGGACTTGGAGTAAACTTGTGAATTCATATAAAAAATTTTATTTTTTACACATATGTTATGAAAGATATTTACTGAATATACAGTATTTTATTTTAATAAATACATTTCCTGGGATCTATTGGTTTGTTTGCAATAAAATCACCTCTGGCATGTAATGACTCTTTATACATTTTGATAAAAACGAAACGTACACTGTAATACGTTTCTACCATAGAACATCTTTGTATGCAATATTTTTTTACTTCAGTCTCATAGGCTTGGACGATACTTGTCTATTTTCTGGTTGACCACTTTCTATTAAAGTTGGAAATTGTACGTTAAACGGGACAAATGAGGTGCATTCATACTATAACTAGTTTTACAATGTAAAAAAATCATCGTTATTATTTCAGTGAAATAAATTATGTCATCTGTTATAAGCAAAATGAGCATGCCTTTTCTCTTATTACATATGCCACGTTTACAGATGCGATTTCTTTTATTTATTTATTTTTTTCGGTACTAAGCAACGCTGCAAAATTTACCATGGAGAACATGCTTTGCGAATGATTACCTCCATGATTTAATATTTTTATGACTCACGATGAACGAATCTTTTGTGTTTATTTACTTTAATGGATTGAGATTGGGCTGTCAACCTAATTTCAACTGAAGTTAATTCAGAATCTATATATTTTTTAATGTAACTCATCTCTCAAACAAACTACAGAACACCAGTGTATTTATCTGACAGAAATTTTGGACAAAACACAAAACTGAAATAACTAAGAATATGTCACAATATTATGCTTAAAATATGTTGTTTTATAGGGGTCATTCCATGTCAAATCAACGTGGGGTTTGACGTCTCAGATTTCTATAATTTTTTTTTTATAGTTTGTATCCATGGAGTATATGAAAAATCTAATTTTTTTAATTTTTCTTTCTTAGCAGTTCTTTTTTACGGAATTTTGAAAATAGCCAAAAGTACCAAATTTCAATCACATGATCCTCTACAATTCTGTAACAAATTGGGCTAGAGAGCTCAGTTATATCTTGTTTTAAAGCTCTTTTAATAGGCTTTATGATATGCAACAATAACTATTTTCAGTAAAATACATTTTTTGACAATTTTTTTAATTAAAATTTTTCAAAAACACCATTTTTATTATTATTATTTTTTTTTTTTTTTCAAAAAATATATGTTAATCTTTGATTTTTTGGCTACAAGTATGCAAAATTTCAAGATGGAGAAATGATGGGATTTTGAGCTGTTAATTTTTGAATAAGAATGGTTTATTGAAACTTTTCAGGAACTGGTGGGTCATTCCATGTCAAATCAACCAATGACTCAACCTGACCATTTTAGATTTTGATGAAACTTACAGGAATCATTCTCCCTGATGATACAAATGAGAATATACTAATTTTTTTATCTCAGTAAATTTTCATACAATTAATTTTTTTAATTTAAAAAAATCATCATTTTTTGGCTTGTATAGATGTTTTCAATTTTATATTTCTCAAGTTCTATCAGGCGTAGAGAGTTGTTTGACCCCTCATTTTAAAGAGAATTTCATAAAGTTTAATTTGATATGGAAGTTGACTATGCGTGATTTTTAAAAAGTTAATTTAATTTAATTTAAAAATTTAAATTAAAATTTTTTTAAATAGTGTTTTTTTAAATGTTTGAAAAAAATATATGTTTTTTGTAATATTATAATCTTTAAATTCTGAAAGTTTTAGAGTGGGATCTCAATGGGATCAGCAGTTATAAAAAAAATAATGTTTAAAATGAATAAAACAATGATCTTTTTAGCACAATCATAAAGTTGGCGAGGTGCCAACTTTAAATATCAGCCCCAATTGGTGTTTAACATTAGTTTTTTTAATATAACTGCTGATCCCATTGAGATCCCACTCTAGAACTTTCAGAATTTAAAGTTTATAATATTACAAAAAACATAATTTTTTCAAAATTTTTAAAAAACACTATTTTAAAGTTTTTTTAATTAAATTAATTTTTTTTTAATCACGCATAGTCAACTTGCATATCAAATTAAACCTTGTGAAATTCTCTTTAAAAGGAAGGGTCAAACAACTCTCTACGCCTGATAGAACTTGAGAAATTTAAAATTGAAAACATTTATACAAGCCAAAAAATGATGATTTTTTGAAATTTAAAAAATTAATTGTATGAAAAATTACTGAGATAAAAAAATTATAAAAGTATATTCTCATTTCTATCATCAGGTAGAATGATTCCTGAAGGTTTCATTAAAATCTGAAATGGTCAGGTTGAATATTGAAAATTTTTGGTTGATTTGACATGGAATGATCCTGGTTCCTTATACCTTAAAAATTAATAGTTCAAAATCCCATCATTTCACCATCTTGAAATTTTCCATACTTGTAGCCAAAAAATCAAAGTATAACATTTATTATTATTATTATTTATTTTATTTTATTTTATTTTATTTTTAAAAGGTAAAAATGGTGTTTTTGAAAATTTTTAATTCAATTTTTTTTTTAATTTGTCAAAAAATTTATTTTATTCAAAATATTTAGTGTTGCATATCATATTAAAGCCCATAAAAAGAGCTTTCAAATAGGATATAACTGAGCTCTCTAGCCCAATTTTTTACAGAATTGCAGAGAATCTAGTGATTAAAAACTTGATTAAATTTCATACTTTTGGCCAAAATTCCATAAAAAAACAAAAAACACTAAGAAAAGGAAAATTTAAAAATAGATTTTTCATATACTACATGGATTCAAACTATAAATAAAAAGTTATAAAAATCTGAGAAGTCAAGGTTCAAAAACTTGCGTTTATTTCATTGATTTGACATGGAATGACCCACTCATTCCATTTCAAATCAACGTGGGGTCTAAACCTCAACATCTCAGATTTCCATAATTTTTGGTTTATAGTTTGTATCCATGCTGTATTCATAACATTTTACAGTGATTGTATCAGAAATTATAATACTTTATCATTTCCATTATCTGAATTTTTGTTTGCATTTAAAGTTAACACCACAAAAAAATTAGAAGAATCAGAGGTGAAAATTTATATATTTCTTGATCCTCTCCTGGGGGAAGGGGGGGGGAGACATTCAAGCCTGTTCTATTAAGCTATAAAATGCATATTGGTCCAGTATTTTTTATTTATTTATTTATTTATTATTATTATTATTATTATTATTTTGTTGATATTGCAATTTTGAAATATTTTTTTTTCCTTATGGAATAATATATTTAGATTTTCAAACATGATTTATTATTATTATTATTATTATTATTATTATTATTTTTAACAATGAATGTTTGTTTTTGCTACAAATAATGTAAAGCAGTGGTTCCCAAACTTAATCTATCTGAAGGAAAAGATAGACTTTGGCACAAAGCATACACACGAGAACAGCATTTATAATTAATACCCAGTAATAACAGTAGTTATTAAAAACCTTTACTGTGTAAAGAAAAAGTTTATTAATGAATACATCAGAAAAAATACAGTTTAAAAGTGGTGTGTGATTTATGGCATTGTTTTGAACCTGTAATAGAGTGTCAGGATTGAAACTTTTTCTAATTTAGCCTCAAGCTGCTCTATATACAAAGGTTAATAAAACACTGCTGTTTCACAAAGATATTTATTCACGATATCTATATATTTAAAACGCTAAGCGTTTTGTTTCGACAATCTGTGAGAACAAACTACTACATCAAATTACATCATTCTTTTTTTAAATGAAAGATATTTGATCACAGATTTGTTATCGTACATTCGTTTGTTCGAAAATTTAATTAATTAGTCGTAATCTTAAATTAAAATTTTACATCTGCTTATGACGTCATAAAGTCGGCAATCGGATTAACGCCCACTGTTGCGACGTACAGAGTTTATTTTCTGAACTCAATGATTGCGAGCATAAAAAATAAATATTAAATATTAAAAGCATGTGACTTTTAGGCCGAATTTTTTAATTTGTAAGTTAAAATATAGTTAAAATGTTTAAGTATTTCGGTAAAAATATTTATCAGTGTGTTTTATAAGCAAATAAAAATTCATATTTACTGTGACGTCACGGAAATATTGTCCATTGGGTTCATTTTATCATTAAGCATTATAACTTTGTTGATGGCATTTTTTTTTCATTACAATTAAATGCAAAATATATTTTTATTTGTATGCATGGTGCTTAAGCATAAATGTACGTGTGAAAAGTTTGTACCGGTGAAAATGACGTTATGCTTAGCTTGAAATGCATTTTAACATTGATAAAACTAAAAAGAAAAATTTATATGATTGTGTCAACATGGCGTAATATTAACTGATATTTCAATTTTTAATTTTAAAGATTAGAACTGGAGCCTTTATTGGTTGTTTCATCTTGATTGCTTACCTTGATTACATGTTACCAATTACTTTTTTTAAATTATAGGATTAAGTTATAGGAATTATAGGATTTAAATTATTAAGATTTTCTTTTTTAATAAAAAAATTTACAAAAGTAAAGAATTTCAGGAAAAAAAAACCTTGAAATAATGATTGTATTTTTAGCTAGAATAAACAATGTAAGGCTAATATTTTATAGGAATTATTTTGATAGGTTTGTTATAAGTTCATTTAACAGTTCCTTATTAGCGGCAAAGTCTTATTTCTTTCACTGTGAATTTTTTTTTCGATGTCAAAAAATGGTAGTCTACTTTTGGACGCTGACCAAAACACAGTGGCAATATTTAGAAATGTATAACGATTGTGACAACAAACGGCACTATCGCTTTAGCTTTCATCGCGCTTACATCACTTCTAAATACTAAAAATTTAATTTTTTTACTACATTTTACAATTTCATTTCTTACATCCTCAATTAGAAAAAAAAATTAGCTTTCGATTGAAATTTATTTGAAATCTGCCGCTTAACTTTTTAAATAATTTTCAAACATGAAATATTTTTCAATTCTATCTCAACAATGACCATCCGTTTGTTTTAATAATGTAAAATAGCCCTTGGAAAGTTGCAAAAATTGAAAATAGGTAACCCTAACCTTCATGAAAAGTGAAAAAAAAAATAATAATAAAAACCTGATAAATCATAAGATCAGATTATCCATAAGATAGAGTATTTTGGCGCTAATATAAAATCTGTCAAAAGAAAAAAAAACTATTTTTAGTTTATGATTAACATAAAATTGATATGGTGAATTTGTTGATGTATATGTTGAATCAGAATATGCTAGAAACTGTTATTTATTATTTTTTTAAAGATCCATTGGATATTTAACTGTATAAGAGACTGACTGTGATGGAAAAGGAATAATCATCCTGATTATGTAAAGGGATAGAAGAAACCATACAAATAAATTACAATTGAAAACATTAAAATTCTCCCTCATCTGCATATTAATTTATTATTTTTAACAAAAATTCTTCATTCTTACATAAAAATTGATTAGCTTAAAACAATGGATGCGTTTTAGAAGATATGGATTTGAAACGAACAATGATTAAAGAGGACATTTTAAAACTTTTAATTTAAACATTTTAAAACTTTTTTTAACTTGTCGAATTTCAACGGTGCCTTTGGGCAATGCAATACATATGCGCATAGGAGCTCATTCGATTGCATTATCACAGGGGGGGGGGGGGTGCTTATACTATGTTCTTTTATTTACTGAATATGAGATGAAAGTAGGAAATTTGTATGATACTTTATGATAGGACTATTTGTATGATACTTTATAAGTCCATGACCTTTTTTTTTTTTTGTTGTGGGGAATATGGTTGTAATGTCAAATTGATTTGCATTACACATTTGTTTACGGAGTGTTCATTTGCAGTTTGCATAGGAAATAGCATTTCACTGGCGAGGGGGGGGGGATTTTTAAAAATAAAATATTTGAAAGAATAAAGTATTTCATACAAAGCCCTACTTAAATAATAAAGAAGCTTATTTTACTGATATTGTTATAGTATTTTTTTCCGTCACGTTTTGACGGGTTCCATCTAGTGTTACTTTAAAGTTGTAATATTCTGTATTTATTATATTACAGCAGATAATATTAACTACCATAATTTCTGGTATATAACCCGCGACTCAAATAAATCGGTTTCGAACCAGAAATTTTATTTATTAAATAATGTCAAATAAGAACCAAGTAGAAACAAGTTACATTTTACTAAATAACATTTCTGGTTTGAAACAGATTTATTTGAGCTGCGGGTTATATACCAGAAATTATGTTATACACTTTTTAAGATCTCGCCAATCATTCTGCGACTCATACTTTGAAAACTGTTGATTTGTAAAGTAACATTTGCAGTACTATAAATAAATATGCAGAGGTAAGGAAAAAATGGTAGCATTATCACACTTGGTAATTCAGTGTCCAAATTTGGCAAGTATTTAAAATATATTAAATGTAAAAATATATCTCTATTAGTTATCAATTAAAAGGAATTTTTACCTATCTTCTGTAACCCTGGTTCTCAAGGTTAGACTCACTGGTTATTTTGAATAGTGAAAAGTACAATTCTTTTTAAGAAGTTGTTTTGCCAAATATTTTTATAAAATCTTTATCTGCATGTATTATTTTTTAAATGTTTATTATTATTATTATAAATTTTAATGGTTCTTTCATGTATGTTTTTTAATTCTGAAAAATGAAAACGATTTGATAAAAAGAATTAATTACTGTGATATTTTAAAATATTTAATTACCCATTAAAAAGGGTATTTTTTTAAAAATATATTTGTATATTTTTCATAAAACCTTTTTCAAAAGTTTTTTTTTCCCCTCATTAGCTTTCCAATTTGGAGCCTCCTTTGCTGAATCCTCCTTCTGGTCCTATTGGGGCTTCATCTCATGGTCCACCTCCTCTGGGGGGACCTGTTGGCGGAGCATATCCACCTTCTACCACTATGGCCATAAGTAATACTTATGTACACCCTCAGAATCAGCTACCTGCTTTCCCCCAGTTGCAAAGTCCACCACAATTGCAGCCAACTGTAGAGCAGCCTGCTGGAAATGCTGCATTCCCAGTTGTTAATCAGCAAGGTAACTTTCCATTTTTTTTGTATATGTATGTAATAATATATCCTTGGCATACATCAGTTACACCATCTCTTACGTTAGATGTTGGTTGTAGTCATGGATAATCATTAAGTTATAAAACACTGTCCAAAAACTTGAGTAAAATCAAATCCTCCGGACACCGTCGCACTGACCGTATTCTTGCGCACTACTGCAATTTCTATGTTGATCCAGATCGTCTCCCGAGTCAACTCCTATGCGTACCATCTACCTCAGTCCTTCCTCCGATCCCTCAGTCCTAAGTACCCGTTTTTCCACCCAGAGCTCTCCTCCTAGTCCCAATCAAAACTTCCAAATCCACTCAAAGATCGAAGTCACCATCCTCGATCTCGGCCACTGCTGCTCTATTTATGTACGAGCTGCGCCACTCAAACACATGTTGAAATAAAATAAATGCTAACTGAAAATTTATTTTTAAAAGTTAAGCATTTGTGAAAGGATTTGCTGGATATTTGCATCATGGCTCATGAATCAAAATAACGAAATGTTCAAGTTTAAGAAAAAGGTTGAAGATTATATATAGTGACACAAAACAAAGCAAAGTTTTTCCATTGAAGACTAGTTTTTATTTATAATAAGTACTCACAGTCTTTCTTGTATAACCCACAGCAGATATCCATATAGGGGGGGGGGGGACAGAAACCAGTTTGTGAATTATTTCACGTTTGAGTTAAGAGGTATAAGAGTGCCAAGGGGATTTGCCTTCCCCCTCCATGAATTTTCAATTTATGTGTTCATTTAAAATGAAAATGATTTTTTTTTCCCTTAAAGCCAGGACAGTAAAATATTATGGGTGCTGGTTCTATTATTTAGAATTTCTTTAGGAACTAGTTATTGGTTAGAATTAAAAGTGTAATACATAGAATTATCAGATATTAATATTTGGCCAGTACAGAAAAGTGGGCTTCGCCCGCAAATCAATAAAATTACTAGTATTGAAGATAGTTGCTTAAAAGTTTGAGAGTGAATAGGTAAGTGAAATCTATTAAAATATCAGAAATTAAATTTTAGCCAGTACACGAAGTGGTCTACGCCCGCAAGTTGATAAAATCATTAATATTAAAGATAATTGCATAAAAATATGAGGGTGAATAGTTAATTGTAGCCTATCTAAATATCAGAAATTAAATTTTGGGCAGTACAGAAACGCAGGCTTCGGCCGCAAATCAATAACATCGTTAATATGAAACATAACTGCGTGAAATTTTCAGGATGAATAGTTAAGTTTAATTTATTTCAATATCAGAAATTAAATTTTTACCAGTACAGGAGGCGGGCTTCGTCCGCAAATCAATAAAATCGTTAATAATAAACATACTTACATGAAATTTTCAGGGTGAATAGTTAAGTTTAATTTATTTCAATATCAGAAATTAAATTTTGGCCAGTACAGGTGGCGGGCTTCGCCTGCAAATCAATAAGATCGTTAATATTAAACATAACTGCATGACATTTTCATGGTGAATAGTTAAGTTTAATTTATTTCAATATTAGAAATTAAATTTTGGCCAGTACAGGAACTCGGGCTTCGCCCACAAATCAATAAAATCGTTAATAATAAACATACTTGCATGAAACTTTCAGGGTGACTAGTTAAGTTTAATTTATTTCAATATCAGAAATTAAATTTTGACCAGTACAGGAAGCGGGCTACGCCTGCAAATTGATAAAATCGTTAATATTACAGATAATTGCATAAAAATACGAGGGTGAATAGTTAATTGTAACCTATCTAAATATCAGAAATTGAGTTTTAGGCTGTACAGAAATGTGGGCTTTGCCCGTAAATCAATAAAGTCATTAATATTAAACATAATTGCATGACATTTTCAGGGTGAATAGTTAAGCTTAATTTATTTCAATATCAAAAATTAAATTTTGGCCAGTACAGGAGGCGGGCTACGCCCGTAAATTGATAAAATCGTTAATATTAAAGATAATTGCATAAAAATGTGAGGTTGACTAGTTAATTGTAAACTATCTAAATATCAGAAATTGAATTTTCGGCAGTACAGAAACACGGGCTTCGCTCGCAAATCAATAAAATCGTTAATATTAAACATAATTGCATAAAAATTTCCGTTTGAATAGTGAAGTGTAATTTCTTTCAATATCAGAAATTAAATTTTGGCCAGTACAAGAGGCGGGCTATGCCCGCAAATTGAAAAAATCGTTAATATTAAAGATAATTGCATAAAATTATGAGGATGAATAGTTAAGTAAAATATATCTAAATATCAAAAATTCTGGTTTTAGATATTATTTTAAGTATTAAAGCTTATTTTTAAAAAATTCTTCTAATTAATTATAACATTTTTTCAAACTTTTATTTATTTTTTGCAGCAAGTTTTATTATATTTTGCATTGTTGTTTTAGGTAGATTTCGTAAGAAATACTACCTATTACATTCTCACCTAAGTTGGAAATTTTGAAAAATTTTTGCAGATCTACGCCGATCATGACTCCCAGAACCCAAAACCACCCCCAGTTCAAAAGTTTATCTATCTATCTATCTATCTATCTATCTATGTCACTTTTTTCTGACCACGATAACTGGAAAAATTCTGCATAAATCTCTTCCAAACTGATACATAAAATCAAGTGTCATAAAATCTCGGTCAAGTTCGTTAATGGGCAAAATCGAACCAAGGGGGGGGAAATGGGGGGGCTTTTTGTGAAAACAGAAAAATCCTCATAATTTCTTTATTATTATACGTATCGAATCCGTTTAAAGTTATTATTACTTCTAGGTAAAGGGCCGAAAATGTATGTATGACAGATTTTTGATATAATTAAAAATGGCCCCAAGGGGGGGAAAAAGGGGGGTTTTAGAAGAAAAAAAATCATAGCTTCGTCAATTCACAAGATATCAAATCCGCGTAAATTTATTATTAATCCTCTTAGTATTATCTAAAACTTTTATATTGACAAGTTTTTTATAGGACCAACCGTTATAGCAAAAAAAAATTAAAAACAAAACAAATCCCTGCCGGCTCCGCCTGCAAACAAGTTATTTTTCGAAGTAGGCGGTTCCAACTCCCGCATCTTTTCGAAACTGATACATAAAATTTCGGTCAAGTTCGTTAATGGGCAAAATCGAACCAGGAGGGGGGGGGGGGGGGGGCTTTTTGTGAAAACAGAAAAATCCTCATTATTTCTTTATTATTATACGTATCGAATCCGTTTAAAGTTATTATTACTTCCAGGAAAAGGGCCGAAAATGTATGTATGATAGATTTTTGATATAATTAAAAATGGCCCCAAAGGGGGGAAAAAAGGGGGTTTTAGGAGAAAAAAAATCATAGCAATCACAAGATATCAAATCCGCGTAAATTTATTATTAATCCTCTTAGTATTATCTAAAACTTTTATATTGACAAGTTTTTTATAGGACCAACCGTTATAGCAAAAAAAAATTAAAAACAAAACAAATCCCTGCCGGCTCCGCCTGCAAACAAGTTATTTTTCGAAGTAGGCGGTTCCAACTCCCACATCTTTTTGAAACTGATACATAAAATCAAGGGTCATAAAATCTCGGTCAAGTTCGTTAATAGGCAAAATCGAACCAAGGGGGGGAAATGGGGGGTCTTTTTGTGAAAACAGAAAAATCCTCATAATTTCTTTATTATTATACGTATCGAATCCGTTTAAAGTTATTATTACTTCTAGGAAAAGGGCCGAAAATGTATGTATGACAGATTTTTGATATAATTAAAAATGGCCCCAAGGGGGGGGGGGAAAGGGGGGTTTTAGGAGAAAAAAATCATAGCTTCGTCAATTCACAAGATATCAATTCCGCGTAAATTTATTATTAATCCTCTTAGTATTATCTAAAACTTTTATATTGACAAGTTTTTTATAGGACCAACCGTTATAGCAAAAAAAAAATTAAAAACAAAACAAATCCCTGCCTGCTCCGCCTGCAAACAAGTTATTTTTCGAAGTAGGCGGTTCCAACTCCCGCATCTTTTCGAAACTGATACATAAAATCAAGGGTCAAGTTCGTTAATGGGCAAAATCGAACCAGGGGGGGGGGGGGCTTTTTGTGAAAACAGAAAAATCCTCATAATTTCTTTATTATTATACGTATCGAATCCGTTTAAAGTTATTATTACTTCTAGGAAAAGGGTCGAAAATGTATGTATGACAGATTTTTGATATAATTAAAAATGGCCCCAAGGGGGGGTGAAAGGGGGGTTTTATGAGAAAAAAATCATAGCTTCGTCAATTCACAAGATATCAAATCCGCGTAAATTTATTATTAATCTTCTTAGTATTATCTAAAACTTTTATATTGACAAGTTTTTTATAGGACCAACCGTTATAGCAAAAAAAATTAAAAACAAAAAAAATCCCTGCCGGCTCCGCCTGCAAACAAGTTATTTTTCGAAGTAGGCGGTTCCAACTCCCGCATCTTTTCGAAACTGATACATAAAATCAAGGGACATAAAATCTCGGTTAAGTTCCTTAATGGGCAAAATCAAACCAAGGGGAGGGGGGGCTTTTTGTGAAAACAGAAAAAAAACCCATAATTTCTTAATTATGATACGTATCGAATCCGTTTGAAGTTATTATTACTTCTAGGAACAATGCCAAAACCTTATGTATGACAGATTTTTGATATAATTAAAAATTGCCTTAAGGGGGGGAGGGAAGGGGGGTTTTAGAAGAAAAAAATTCATAACTTCGTCAATTCCCAATATTTCAAATCCGCTTAAATATATTATAAATCCTCTTAATATTATCTAAAACTTTTATATTGACATGTTTTTTATAGGACCAACTCTTATAGCCAAAAAAAAAAAAAAATCCTTGCTGGCTCCGCCTGCAAACAAGTTTCGTTTCGAAGTAAGCGGTTCCAACTGCAGCATCATCGCAAAAAGGCCATTTCTTCCGCAATTCCCGACAAACAGGCACCCCACGTTCTGCGTCTTCGAAATCTACCTGTGCCTGTAGGCCGAGCCGTCAGGGATTTTTTAACATATGCATCAAGAAAAAGGTTTTTTAAAACAAGTTTAATGTGTATGTATGATTCTTAAATTTTATATTAAAATTACGACCATGTTCATAATATTAGAAGTGTAATATCGTGATGCATCGCGATGTAGCCTCGATGATGTATCGCAATGTAGAAATCTTAATATCGTCCAGTCCTAGTGTTCAGGTTATATACCCAAATTCAGGTATTTTTTTCATTTTCCGTACAGAAATTCTGGTTTTTCTGATAGTAAAATTCATATTTTTTATAATTTCACCTCCCTGTAATAAATTACATGTTCCTTCTCCCCTCTCTCTATACAAAAACATTTTCTCACTAAAATTTCAGGTATTTTTTCATGAACCCACAATCACCCCTGTTCCATTTATACTATACTGACATCGACACGTGCCGAGAAACACCCACTTTTCGCGAAATTTGCATACATGTGCCTTGCTTCAGTGAGCTTACGATCGGCCAATCTAAGTGTGTTGCCATCTGTTGAGTTGAGAATGCACTATGTCATTTGTTTACGTGTGTTTCACGTGTGAACTACGATGTACTTGAGCGATACGGCTAAAAAGTGTTTTCGCTTTATGAATTATAGGAGTATGATTAAATATTCTTTTCTTATGAATAGTTAAAGCCAGTTTGACAGATAAAAGCTTAAAGGTAAGTAAAATGATGTATTTGAAAATAAGAAATATATATTTAAATGTTTTTCAAGTTTAATAAAGATGAACTTATGATATGTATTGATAAATATGTTGAATGCTAGGTATATGATGAAAAATGTGCAGTTTAAAGTAATACTTCAATAAAAGTATTTTAAGCAAGTATATGTCTTGAGTCAATGAGACTAACTTATATTGGAAGTCTGTTATCTCAACAACATATACACACGTTAAATAGTTCGTTCGTGCTCCTTGATTTATGTACCTTAATATTATTTTTTCATATAAAAACATTTCATATTTCATTTAATGACATTCCATTTTACACTTTGCATACAATTATTTTGACAGGAACAGAATTTAAGATGTCTTATATTTATAATACTTACGCGTGTTAACCGCATAAGAATATCATAAACGCCGATGCACGCGGATAACTACGTGCATCCATAGTATTTCAACAATGAAGTTACTTAAGTATAACACAGAAAACACATAATATAGAGATAATTAACCATTTAATTCACTTTAATATGGAGTACTCTGAAATTTAAATGATACCTGGTACTGAAAAATCCCAAAATAAAAATTGCCTTACTTTAAAGCTACCAATTTAATTAATTATTAAAATTTTACCTAAAAGAAAAATTAAATCAACTGTATTTTAAAAGATTGAATAAAACTTTAATTTTTTTTTACATGCATTTTTTTTAACAACCTCAAATTAACAACATAACAACTGTGATGTTTGTTGGCGACCTGACTTTTATTCTTTTTCAGTTACATAGTAGTCTTTTAAGTCAGCCTGATTGACTGAAGAGTCTGTTAATTTAGAACTTTATTTAGCAAAAAGTGGACTCTTTTTCTCATGTATTCTGTTTTTATGATGTACTTCCAATTTTCTCTAGTAGCAGAGTGGAGACAGTTCGTTATACCATTAATGATTGGCTTAGGATCTTTTGATTGATATCTAGGCTAGTTCATGCAGAAGTTCCCAGGATTCGCTTTCACCAGAACTAACCACTGAAAAGGAGAGTTGTGTTTACCTCAGCAATTTTTGTCTTAAAATTAGTTCGAATTTGAAGTCTGAAAGTAATAAATGCTGGGCTGAAGAACAAACTAACAGGGGCATACTAGTTTTAAGCATTATATTTTGAAGTTAGGAAAAAGAACCTGGGAATTTTCATCTAAATTGTGATACTGCTGGATGTAGGTCTCCCCCAGATTTTTGCATTGTTTCCTGTCTAGTGTTTTAGTCATCCAATTAACACCGGTCACTTTTCTGATTTCGTCACTCCATCTTACTTGAGGTCATCTTCTTGGTCGTTTTACATCTCTGGGATACCACTGTAGGGTGTTTGTGTTATATATATGCTAAAAGATTTGACAGAAGCTAGCATTAATGTGAAATTAAAAATAAATTTGGAAAAGACTAAGGTGATGTTCAATTTATTTGCATCAAAAAAGAAAATCGTCTACAACAACACTGAGATTAAAGATGTGCAAAGTTATGTGTACCTTGGACAGGAAAGATCATCGGACAACAGTATCATGAATGAAATCAATAAAAGAATAAGAAATGGGTGGAGTGCTTTTGGGAAGAACAGTATTATTCTGGAGAGTAACATGCCTTGTTGTTTAAAAGAAAGGTGTTTAACCAATGTGTTTTGTCTGCATCAACTTAATGGAGCAGGAACATGGATGCTAACGAAACGGATGGTACAAAGATTACAAACAACACAGCGAAGTATGGAAAGATGTATAAGGAAGGATATATATGGAAAGATGCTAAGCCTAACTAAAAAAGACAGAAAGAGAATAACCTCGAGAAGAAATCAGACGAAAGTTTTTGACATCATTGAGAGAATTAAACAGCTAAAATGGAAATGGGCTGGGCACATTGCAAGAAAACAAGACAATAGATGAAGCACAAACATCCTACAGTGGTATCCCAGAGATGTAAAATGATCAAGAAGACGACCTCAAGTAAGATGGGCGGGACAAAATCAGGAAAGTTGCCAGTGTTAATTGGATGACTAAAGCACTAGACATGAAACAATGGAAAAATCTGGGGGAGACCAATATACAGCAGTCAATTGAAAATGGTTTATGATGATGATATATATATAATATATGTAATTCTAAAGCGCTATTTAGTGTATTAACTAAAATTAAATAGGTGTTTAATCATTATAATATTTTTTTTACAATTTTTATTTTATTTTTAGTGACACCTGCACCATCTCGACCTCCAGTGGTTGCAAGCCATAATCTTCCACAACAGCCTTCAAGACCATCTGCAACAGCTACTGCTGCTCCTGTAAAGAAAAATGTAATCAACTCTACACCCAAACCACCAGGTATTAAAGTTATAACCATTTGTTTCCTTAACAAATTCATTCATTTGGTCACAATGTCTATTTACATTAAAGAATTTGTTTACCTGATATTATGGATATTTCCATAACTGTGTAGTTTACTTCAGATTGTATGTGTGATATTGTTTTAATAATATAACTTTAAGAGCCAACTGTTTTACAGAAAGTGCATAATTATCATAATTTTTTAATCTGTAAATATATTGTTCTTTTAATTATTTAGATTTTTTTTTTTAATCATAGATTGAATTTAATATTTTCATTATGTTCAGTTTGAATTATCTTCAGTCGGTTCCATTTCTAAGACAGTAAATTTTTTTATATCAGACTAAATCCTGGACTTGATGATTGATAAATGCACAATAACAAATGATAAAAATTGGGGAAATAACTTTTCTTTCAATTTCATAAGTGCTGTAAAACTTGTCAAAGCGGAACCTGTATATAACAGAATCCAGCCTTAAATAGAAACATTTCAAAGTTATAGCAAAATAATAATAATGCAATTATAACAAATGTATATCTGCTGAGGCAGAAGCCCGTATAAAATAGATTTTTTTCCCTGGTCCCTTATAATTCCATCTTTGCAGGTTTTATTGTACTTATTTGAATATCTTTTATATCATTTCCTTGTATATTTATTTTGTGTGTGTATTTTAAACAGTCAAATTTTTTTTTAAATCATTCATTATTTTTAATATTAACCATAAAATATGATTATTAAAATTTTATATTGAAGTAACAAATTATTTTATATTAAAAATTATTCTTAGCGGCTCCTGTGACAACAGCTAGTGCAACAACTCCTGTAGTCCAGGCTCCAGTGCCAAGTCAAATACAACCAGTTCCTTCCGAGCCATCTCCTAATTCTCCTAGTACACCTCCTAAATTAACACCTGCTGCTGAGCTACGAGCCAGAACACCGCAAATTCCTACACCTCCATTAGATCCAGCTCCACCCCCATTGTTGTCCAAACCTCGAGAACGTAATGCTGAGCCTGAACATCCAACTTCAAATTCTTATGGTGCCAATAAAGCGCCAGAACTTACTGCACAACCTGGTGTGTATCATAAATATTACTTCTTTATATTTTTTGTATTTTCATTTCTCATATATTATAGATTAAAATTAATAAAACAACATTTTAGAAAAAAATAGCATTATATATATATATATGCATTCATCTTTTATGACAGGCCTCCCAAATTATACAGTTGGTAATCAGGCTCCTACAATTACCTCCTCAGTCACAAATGGTGAGAAAAAAATGGAACAGAAACCATCTCCAGTGTCATCCACACCTACTACAAAAAAGGTAAAAGCAGTTTCTAATTTTAAAAATAATAATTGTTATTTTGAAAAAAAAAAAGTTGCATTTAAAATAGTGCTTTATATTAAATTTATTCTCAGTGTTTTTGAATAAATTCTAAAAGTATTAAATGTATATGTTGAACAAGTAACTATTAAAAAATACACAGAGAACTAACATCAGATGTTCCTTTTTATAGTTCATTTCGTATGTGATATTCAAACTCGGAATTTTTAATTGTGACCATCATGTCATTATAACATAATCTTTTATCTTTATATTATATCACATATAATGAGAGTACTGATTGTGTCATTTTGATACATAGGTTTCAGTATCAAATATTATATTAATTATTCAAGCAATAATTGTAACATAAATAATAATATACTATGTTTTATCTAGATTTAGGTATATTTTTTTACCATTACCAATAATTTAATGCCAAACTTAGCAAACTTTTTGTTTTACATGTCAGCATGTACTTTTTACTTAAGTTAGTTACTTAGACAAATTCTTAACAACATTACTTTTAATATCCTATTTTAACTTTAATAATTTTTAAATTGTTTATTATATTTTTAATTTTTGCTGTAATATAAATATTCTTTAAACATAACACTTTTTTTTAAGTTTTAGTTTCAAATTTAGTGCTTTTTTATATTTATCCTTTTAAAAAGTTTTTTTTCTTACCAGCATTGCTTTTACATCAAACTTTCATTGAATGTTGAAAAAGAAGTATTGCTAAATTTTTAATTTGCTTTAGAAAATTTATATTTCTATTTAAATTTTGATGTGTGCTTATAAAAAAAAAATATGTGATAAGAAGACCATTTCTTAATGAGAGAAAAAAAAATGTATTCTACTCAAGCAACATTTTCAAATCTTTCTTTAAACTTCTAACATATCTGGAGGCATGGCAGTGTCTCTGCCAAATCGAGAAAGCACAGCCATAAGCATACTTTTCTGGAAGCAACTCAGGGCACTTTTAACACACCCCGCCCCATATCTTTGAGCTGGGGTTTTCCAAAAACCTGAAACTGTTTATCTAGAGTATGTTGCAAATGGGACCAAATTTTCAAATTTCACATTTCTATCTTTTCTAGTTCAGAAGATATATGAACTCAAAGTTTACATTTTTTCTCTCACTCACTCACCGATCATCGAAAAGATAACATACATCCCATAGCCCTAGAAACTTGAAATTTGGAATAAAGTTAATTTTTACGATATAAAATAAGGAAAAATTAAAAAATCTGGAAATTTTGAATAAAATTGAAAAATTGAAAATAATTTGATTTCATAGTCTTAGAAACTTAAAATTTAGTGTATAGGTATCGTTTAAGATTCAATAAATGAAAAAATTCGAAAATGAAATCGAAGGTTTGAAAATAATTTGATTTTGTAGTCCTGGAAACTTGGAATTTGACATAAATGTAGGATTTAGGATACAATGAAAGAAAAAATTTAAAAATCTGTAAATAAATAATAAAAAAAATCTTTCTTTTTATCCTAAACAGCACTTTTATGCCAAATATCAAGTATCTAGGACTGCGAGTAATACCTCAGATCGATAGCACCTTTCCTGGAAGCAATTGAAAGTACTTTTGACTCCCTTCCCCCCCATAACATAGTGCTTTCCTAGGGACCTGAAACTTCTTTTTATCTAGAGAACTTTGCAAATGGAACTAAAGCTCCAAATTTTTGGTACCTTCGAATAATAGGGACAGAGTGTGGGCTTGGTGAAAACCTGTGGATGATGTCCAAAAAGAGCCCAAAGTCAAGAAAAGGAAGATTACTTACAAAAAGAAGTGAAATCCCATCAAAAACATCACATATAAAATATGTAGCCAAGTCTCATGAAAAAAGTTCTAATATTGTGTAAAGCCAAGTTTAGCTATCTTATTAACTCTGAAATTTTCATTCACAAATCACTCCTAGTCTCGACATCTTTTGTTAATGATTATTTTGTTTTGCCAATTATGCAGTTGTCCAGTATGCAGGAACTTATTACACCTTACTATGTTATGGAATGGGATGGGATTATTTGATTAAGACTAATTATATATGTCACATTCCCGTTCTGCGTAATTGCCAAGTCACAAAATAATCATTAACTAAAGATGTACAGACTAGGAGTGATTTGTGAATGAAAATTTCACAAGTTAAGTTAATAAGATAGTTAAACTTGGCTTTACATGATAAATTGTGAAAATTAACTCATATTGTGCTGTCTTCTTAAAAGAACCCATTTTTTGGAATTTTCTCCATATAAAGTCTAATGAAAAATGCAAAAAAAATTAAACATTGTTAAATTTTTACAGCTTGTTCTGACTAAGATTTTAATGTTGAACATTTTTCATTTTATCACTTTATTACAAAATAGTAGCCAATTAAGCGAGAATTTGGGGAAAAAAAAAAAAAAAACACTTTTCCAAAAAAAATAACCCATTTTACTTGAAAAAATCCCACACCTAACATAATCAGCTAAAAATGAAGCATTTCATCACCTTATTAATGGTTTAACATATAAAACAATTAAAAATTTCTGTAAATCATTCTAAAATGCTGTTATAACAAGAAAATCTGTAAAAATGAAACTCAAGTTTTGCCAGAATTCTGCAATTGTTAGTTTAAATTATTTTAAAACTAAATAAGCACTCTTTTTAGGTATTTTTAACTATTTTTATTATTCTAAATGGTACATAAAAACAGAACAAAACAAAAAAATTGACTTTAGTAAAATATTTGATGAAGTACTAGTGTGGGTTTTTTTAGGAAACATTTCACTTTGGGTTTTTTTTTTTTTTTTTTTAGAGGACAGTGCAATATATTTCCAGAAATAGTCTAATGATTTTAAGTAAAAGCCATTGCTGGATAATATCTTGGTTTTACTTTACTTATATTTTATTACTTGTCAAAATTAAAATTTTTAATGAAATGATCTGGAAATTTATGTATCTTGTTTTTCCAGCAGGCAGAATCTAAATTAAAAAATTACGGATCATGGTCAAGTCTTGCTCAATCTGCTGCAAACAGTCCAAGCACAAGTAACACATCTACACATCTCAAATCTACTGCAATGGACAGTTTTCAGCAGTTTAAAAAACAAGCTAAAGAAAAAATGGATAAGGTATGTAATTTTTAATGATAATATTTCTCAACAGTAAAATTTTATTTATTTATTTTGTAAGATCTCTGTATATTGGTTTTCAAAATAATAATTTGTAAGATGTAAAAGTAAACTGGAATATTGGGGAAAAATGAGTCTCATCATTGTTCTAATTTGATACCAGAGCAATGGGGGTTCCCCAACCCCTTGCCATTATAGTAATATGGCTAGCAAAATAAGTTTCTGTTCTTTATCATTATTCTTCTGTTGTGAATTATACTTTTATTAATTGTAGATTTAACTGTTTTGGAATTTAAAAAAATAATAATAAGCTTTTTAATTTTGTAACACTTTGATTTTAAGATAATGATTACAAAAACACATTAAATTCAAATTTATTTGCAGAATAAATTCTTCAATATTAAACTACTAGTAGAATCACCTGGGTCTGCCAGTGCTAACCACTGGTGCAAAATATGGTGGTCAAAATAACGGAGATCTGTGAATTTGTGGCCATAAATCGTTACATAGATTTTTAAAAAAAATAACACCACTTTGACTCAATCGTTGTAAAATCCTTAGCTTTATAAATGAGAATGCAGGTTTGATTTTGCGTGTATAACAGAAATGTACATCTTCTCTGACAACATGGGGAAAAATACAAAAAATTCAACCAGACATAGTATTTAGTGAAGTTTTTTATCATATGGCACTATTTTTAACTAGAAACTTACATTTTCATTCATAAAAATTAAATTTACAATGATTACATAACATAGAAATAATCTAATTTTCTACCCTCCTTCAGTCGTGACGTCAGTCATGAACTTTTGTTTGAAAAGAAAAGAAACTGACTCTTAAAAAAAAACAGTTGCTGTGTTTCATTTCCTGTTTAATATAAGTCATAGAAAATGTCATCATTGCATCTAAAGTATTAAAATACTTAGCTATAAAAGTATAGATATTGTATACAAGCAAAATAGAAAATAAAGCATAGCAACCTATAATATAGTTTAGAGTCAGTTTGATGTCACATTGAAAGAGTCGATCATAGAAAATGATGTCATATTTACAAGGTTATTTTTTATCTTTTACCCTCAATATTTTTCTAGGAATTGAAATGTCTGTATTATAGTATATGTTTTAACTCCAAATACATATAAATAAATGTACTATGTCATTTTAACCCACTTATAGTAAAGTTTTTAATTTTATATGAAAAATGTGCATTATCTGCTCAGAATGACATCAGTTTCAGAAGAGAAAATATAGCAAGTGGGTTTAAATTTTTATTAGCTTACAGAGTAATAAAGTTCACATATTCTTTTAGTTTTTAGGTTGTGCCAACAAGAAAGAAAAAATTGCTTTCAACAAATCTATTTCGTTTTAATGCAATTTTTTCTTTCCTGTTGACATATCCTTAAAATAAAAAAATGAATATGTGTACTTTGTTTTTGTAAGCTATTAAAAATTTAGATTTTATTGGGGAAATTTATTGAAAATAGCCAATAAATCAACACAAGGACATTTACTATATTGTGTTAAAAGAATGAAATCACATTCCTTTTACTAATGTGGAAAAATCGCTGCAAAATGTGAAAAAAAAAATGCTAGCAATCACATAAAAAAATTAAATTTACAAAAAATATATAATCAAAAAATCCAAAATCAGACTTTGAGGTGCATAACTACATACTAGGCCTGGGCGATATCTCAATTTCAATATTGTGATATATCGTCAGCTAAATATTGCGATATGATGATATACCATGATATTAAAAGTAAAACTTAATATGCAGAATAAATAAAAGAATATTTTGAAGAAAGAAAGAATAAAAAATCAGTTTTACTCGTATTTCCACAATATGGCTGGCTTTAGACGAAAGCGAATTAGGGCGACCGCTTGAGTTGCTAAAATTAAATTGGCTTGAAATAGACAAGATATTTGATTAAAACTTAGATATATTTAAAGGATATCATTCGTGGCAATGAATAAAAATTTCGCCTTCAAGGGACCAGGGCTAGTAAAACCGCATCTGGCACCAAAAATGGAAATTTTAAGCACCACCATATTCCATTATGAGAACAATTACTATATATAACATCTTTTAGAGAGTATTACTTGCATGCAAAAATTCTATAAATAATATAAAATAAGTTTTACTAGATTATTTGCCAATTTGCACTTTATGAAATTTTAGCTTCTTGCGAAATCTCTAACAAAGTAATGAGACTGATTATTACAACAATTCAAACAAATATTTTCGGTTTGCTCGTTGTAATTATTGATTCACTTCACACCTTCCTCCGCTCAATTTATAATATAATAAATTTAACAGTATTTATATATACTTACTTATATATTCAAAATCCCAAATAACTGAAATAAACACTTCAGAGAAACATTATCTATCACGTAAAATGTTTAAACAGAATTTGTTTTACTTTAGCATTACAATCAGTGATGAATTCAGGGGTGACACTGAGCCCCTAGAGTTTCCACATTTTCAGTTATTTAATGTCCCGAAAGTGCACCCCCCCCCCTACACACTCTGAATACCATAATGCCATGGACGCCGATGAAACACAGGAAGGTATAAGATATTAAAGCAGTTCTGCCAGCCCCCAACATGCAATACAGAAATTTAACACATATATATATATAACCAAAAATGAAACATTACCATAACACCAACTTAAACTATGAAATAATGATTAAGTATGTAATAATTAGTTGACAATGAAAGTATTCCCCAATATAGAGACCAAAAACTTATTTAAAAGAAGAAATTAAATTAAAAATTGAATAAATGAAATTGAATGAATGAAATGAAATTCGTGGAATTTAGACAGAATTATCAAGTCCCAAATGCCTAAATACCACAAATAAAATGAGTGGTTTCATCATCATATTAGCCATAACATTGCTAAAGAATATGATTTTGGGACTACCACTCATAAACAATGAATCAAACCTGTGAAAAAATAAAAAATAAATACAATATTAAAAAGGAAAGAAACCATACCTATAATATACAGATAAAACTTGAAATAGAGTCAGAAAGTCTTTCTGAAATATTAATTAAAATGCACAAAAACTCTCATTAAAAATATGCTTTTTTTCTTCGGTTGATTGGTTGTTAGAATATCTTCTCAGAACACATTAAATAAATCAGAGTAATGATGCATAGATAAGGACTTATAACGAAATAGTACCAACATGGATTGCAGTTACTTGCATACAGCCAAGCTAATGTAGCGCCATCTACTCACGGCAAATTACACAAACGCCACCTGTTTAAGACATTTCCAGGCACGTTTTTCTTCATTATAATTATCTGGGTTTAAGGTTTTTTTTAAAACAGGATATATATTATTATGATAGAGACTATTAATACAGAAAACTTTATTTAACAGAGTATTTGTTATATATTTGCGGGAATGGTGAGGGGTAGGGGTCTAATTATATTTAACAATTTTAACATTTTAGCTTCACCTGTAGCATTTAATTGTTGTTTTATATACAGAATACCGCTATTTTAAATCTCAGTTTCTCAGTAATATCTCAGTAATAATGTTCCAAACTTCTCCATTTAGTTCCATTTTTACTAAATTATCATAAAAATCAGCATTCATTGCTTCAAGGTGTATTTTTAAAAAGCAATTACCAGTATTTCCGAATAATAGCCTAAGCCAAATTTCAAATTAAGTTCCTAGCTTAACCAAATGAATCAATCTTTAAAGATGTATACTGATCCTCCTAATTTGTTATTTAGAATTTTCCGGATATTGGTTCTGGAAATAAAAGATTTTCCGGAGCGTACCCGGTATACGGTGTCGAAGCCATCAAAGACCTTGACCAGAGTTTCTTTTCTTTTCTTTTTTTTTTTTTTTTTTTTTTTAAGATTTGGGTTTATTACACGGGCTTGGTATAGGTGCAGATTCACGGTTGCCAGTCGCCATGTGGCGACTAAATTTTTTGCTGTGGCCACTAACTTTAGGTGTTTAAGTCGCCATGTGATTTAAAAGTAATCAATTTCTGGTGTTCCCAGTCCCCATCATGAAATGTTGATATATTTTTTAAAGATTAAGACCAAAACACATAACAAACATTATTATTATCTTTTAATAACATTTCAGAATGATCTGACAACACAGCACACTATTAAATATATTCAAATAGCAATGTTATTCGTAACAGTTTGAATGATAATTTTACATAGACTGTGATTAAAATATATATATATGTAAGGAATTATCCGGGGACGACTTGGGAGACTAATAATCGACAGAAACATACAAATAAGTTGGACTCGGGACCTCTAGACAGATTGAACTCGTTTATTGAAGCATTTCTTCGTACAGACATCTTCGCGCGTTCAGTCGGAGGTCCCGCGAGCCATTTACATTAAATTTTGAGAACTACATGGCCGAGGGTTTGGCTGACCGCTCAAATGTGCCAAATATCCGTCTTCTTCCTTCTTACATGTGGTTTTAATCAGAATTTAGGATATTTTCCAGCAGAGGGAGAAAGAGTCAAATTGGGAGGATCATTTATTTTAATTGGTCAATTAGCTTTTGATTGATGTCTGGGGTCTTATGCCGACACCAAGGCTTGGCCGTGCCTGGGAGCCGCACCCCACAGATTGCTGCAAGAAATGCAAACTCATCACTTTTAAAACTTAAAGAGATGTCGAAATTGATAGATGAAAGTAATATTTGTGAGGCTGAGAAACAAAGATCACAGGGGCAGATTAGATTTAAGCATTAGATTTATAAGTTAGAAAAGAATGTTTTAGGATTTAAATTTTTTATTTTGCATTTTAAAAAGGGTTTATTTTTATCCTTTCATATATATATTTATTTATTTATAAACAAATGTTTGAAGTGTGTTTTGATTTTTATAGTGCAAAATAATCTCACAAATTCAGATTTTCTTTCATATGTACTTTTATCTGGCAAAATCAAAATAAGAAATATTGTTTTTCTGATATTCCCCACTATCATGATTGCTTAGCTTATACATATTTTTCTTAAACCGTATCTTGCCCAACTTTATCTTCTGACTGTACATGATTTAAGATTTAATTAATTTTCAAATTTTGTTATACATGTGTTTATATTAAATAAATTACTTTACACTTTGAATTCCTGAGGTTTTAGTTTTTTACCCTATATAAACACTATTGGTTTTATGCGTTTGTTTTACAATTGTGGCCACTGGATTTTTTGGGTTTAGGAGCCAGTGACTCCTTCCAAATTTTGGGAATATGCACCTATAGGGCTCAGGCAACGCTGGGCTGGTTAGTTAGTAATCAGCCTTATAATGTCTTATAAAAATATATTTTAAAAAGTTTTTTTTCTACTAAGCAATTACATAACTCATTCCAGATACGTGCATATGATGAGATTAAATTATAGAATGATCAAAGCTGAAAGAGGAATGAGGAATAATATGTAATGTTTGAGGAGATTTTAGTAGATATAAGTGTATAAAAAATAGAGAACAATTTTTAAAAAATCTCAAAATAAAACTTGTTGAAATAAAAGTTTGAAAAGCATATGTTAAGTTATTCATATTACTGTTTTTAACAGTGAAGAATTGTGTGTGTGTGTGTCAATTTACAACAAAATTTATCTATGACACAACAATGTCTACTACCACAAGAATTTATAGTAGTAACCCATTAAATGAGCAAAATTTTCAATTACAAAGAAAATACAGTAAGAAGATTACAGTAATTCAGAGGCAAAGTAAAATTTAGCTTTTTTTTTTTTAAATACAACGTTTTTTAAGCTATTAGATTAATCTTCTAAAATCTGCAATGCCCACTGACATGTTGCATAATTTCTACTAGTGGGTCAAGAGCCCTTAAAATTAGTTGATTAATAAAACATGTAATTAAACAACTATTGTCCTATTTAATTATTTAAAGCATTAAAACTAAAAAAAAGAAGTGTAAATTATATAAAAAAAAAAAAGCTTTTATTTAAAATATATAGCAATAGTTAAGCAATCAGTATGCCTTTTTAAAATTTAGCTAACATATTTACAATTCTGACTCAAATCACCAGTCAGCTATCTGTTATTCCAACATTAATCTCTTCATTATTGAGAAATTGGGTTTTTTATTGAATTCTAATTAAATAAAATGTCTTTCAAATTAGTTAAAAAATACTTTAAAATCTAGTTTACAAATAAAATGCTTCACTGTATAAAAGCCAATTTTGGCAAAAAAAAAAAAAAAAAAAAAAAAAAAAAAAAAAGCCAGTTGAAACCAATAAAAGCCGCTGGCGTGGCTTTTATTAATTTTAACCGGCTTTTTTTACAACCCTGACTATAGAGCAACATTTGAAAACTCATAACTAAAATTTGAAATAGATTTAATTAATAGAAATGAAATAGAAAACTAGATTTTGAAATATTGTATTACTGTTGTATTTTTAACTAATTTGCTATGCTGCAAAGCTTAAATGTTATGAAAAATTGCTGAATGCATTTCATTAATAATAGAATAAATACTGCATCACTGTGTTCAACATTCCACAGTCTGTCCATTGTTATATTCATTATGAAATCTCTTTAGCCCTCGGAGCATCTGATGGCTTTCCAGTATTTTTATATAAATGTTTATAAAATTCAGGTTTATTTAAATATTTTTTCCAGGAATTGTTACAAATGTACCTTTAACATATTGTGAGGCAAAAAATAAATCTTAATTATATCTAAATAATAATTAAAAAAATCTGTTTTCTTTCTAATTATACCTAAATAATATCCAAAATATAATATTCTATCCTGTCTTTTTGTAAAAGGATTAAAATAGTGTGGTGTGAAATCCATGTTGTCAATCCTATTCAAGTTCTAGGTGTTTCAATCATAGAGGAGAGATTTATAAGTAGAGTATGGATTTCATAGTTCCTCCAGCAGAAAGTTGAAGCATACCCACTTTCATCACCAAAAGGGTGTCATTTTTTTAGTGTTAATCCCTTTCTTGTCAACTTCTTTCATGATCATGATCAATGCAGTTGAAATGAATACAGGTCTGGGTGGAAGCAGGAATTCCAATGCCTGAAAAAAACCAGTTTGGTGCACTATCTCTGGGGAGATGTTTCATTCAAGAAAAGGTTACTTATCTGTGGTCTTTTGTATTAGATGTTTATGGTTTCAACTTGATGGTAATCCCCTGCCCCCCCCCCCCCCACCTTACCTGAGATATGGGGATTGTTAAGACTTGGGGCAAGAGTTGAAATCTCCTGTTTTCTAGAACATTTTAACAGAATACATGAGTCACAGAGAACCAATGAAGATCCAGTTTTCTCTTGTGACTTCCAGGAGTAGAAGAGGCTTGCAAGATAAGACAGGGAGATAGTGAAGGATCTTGATGCAGTGTGGACATGGGATAGAGACTGTCTGTTTGAACTTGGAGTAACAGCTGATGAGATCTGTGCAGTATCAGCACAAATATTGTTTGAACGTGTGAGATGGTCTTAAACATTTTTGTAACTGTATTATATTAAATTAAATTAAATATTGTTGTTCTAATAAAGAACTTTTGTATTCATAAGATGTATGGTCAGGTATTTCAGTATATACAGGGTGCGTCAGAAAAATTTATACATACACTGTTTAATAGGTCATAACTTTAACTAATTTTTCTTCCTTTTCAAGTCGTTATTAATTGGAGATAATGTGTGGACCAAGATTAACTTCTGAAAAAAGAAAATTTATTTTAAAATACTACTGTAAGTATGAAAATGTTGCAGAAGTACAAAAACAATATCGCAGTGAGTTTCAGGCAGATCCATCTATGCAATTTATAATTCATCGGATAAAATATAAGTTTGAAACAAATGGATGGGTACTTTTCGGTTAGCCGGGCACCAGTGATATATCTACATATATAAATACATATGTATATACCTATATATGTACATACATACATATATGTACATAAATATATGTATGTATATATATGTATATGCAGACATATGTGTATATACATAGATATGTGTATATATACATGTATATATATCACTGGCGCCTGGCTAACCGAAAAGTACCAATGGATGTTTATAGACAACATTCCGGAACTACAATTGAGCAAGAATGCACCACAACACAAAATGAAATGTTTATTGAAGTTTGTGAATCAATAGCTCACTGTTATAATCCGTGTATTGACCAGAACAGTAATAATTTTAAACATCTGCAGTAGGAGGAAAAGTTATACATTTTATGTAGGTACTTTTACAATTTAAATAATTATATATGAATAAAACCTGGAGTTATAATCATTCAAAGTGTATATAGAATTTTTTGATGCACCCTGTATGTATGAGAGTTTTTATAGAACTGTGGCCGCTTCACCACAATATTTTTATCTTGATTAGTTCTTAAAACATAATTCTGATTAAAATATTTGAATAGAACAAACTTGTTTACTGCAAACAGAATTTTACGTCTCTGCTGCTTAAAGGGGTTAATGAATAATTGTATAGATTTTCTTTAATCTCATGTAATTTAGTTTATTAAATACAAAGAAAATGACCTGCTTTATTTATAAAATGTTTTTTAATTTTTCAGCAAAGACAATTATATGAGCAGCAAGAATTAAGGCGACATCAAAAAGAACAAGCTGAAAAAGAAAGATTAAGAATGGAGAGAGAAAAACAAAGGTATTGTTTCAATGCAATTGAAAGTAATTTTTTAATATTATTGTATTGAAATAAAACTGTAATTGTACTCTAACATCTGTTAATTGAGTTTCAGTTGCCAGGTTTTTTTAGAAAATTAGCTAAAAATTAGTTTGAAAGGTTCATATAGTCATGAAAAATTCTTAAAATCCTTAATTTTCCCAAAGTTATTTTTGTCCTTAAAATCCCTATTTTTATGCAATATCTGCAAAAAAGTCTTTAATTTTACTCTCCTATTATTTCTTAACCATAGTTGAAAAATCTTATGCTTTTTGGCAGATTTTTAGTTGTTAAAAAGTTTAATCTAAATTCTGCAAACCCCCACCCCTCCCACCACCACCACACACACACATACACAAAATTTTGTTTCGTTCTCACCCCCCTAACAGTACACAAAATTTAAAAACTTTTACTTTTTAGCTCTATTTGTCACTTTATTGTAACAAAAACAATAAATAATCAGTCATCTAAATTTCCCCACCCAACCCAAAATTTCCACAACCTCCCCTTTAAATGAGGCACCACACGGAAGGTTTTAGAAATGCTTGTGACATCATTGTATGCTCACATATTGTTAAAACATGTTGTTTGATTTTTAAAAAAATCTCAGTTATGTAAAAATTAAAGAGGAAATGTAACAGCAAATAATCTCAAGGATTGCAATCGAAATTCTCATACAGATCAACTGGTAAATAAGTAATCCTCTAAATCCCCCCCCCCCCCCCCCTCTTAAGCACATATTTCTAAAAACATTTTTTGCTCTATTTGTTACTTTGTAGCAACAATAAATAAATAATAAATTACCAATTCGTTCTTTATGTTCTCAATTTTTGTGATTTGTATTATTTATTTAGCATTTATAGATACGAAATCATGATTTAAAAAAAAAAAAACTGTTATTTAATATTCCTAATTTACAACAGATGGCGACACCACATAAAATGTTACTAGTTCTTGAAAGTATTTCAGAACATTTTCAACTGCAATTTCTTAGTGTTTTTTAATTATTTTAAATTATTAAGTTCCTTTTATTTTTCTTTTACCATATTAATGACAGATATTAGTGTTATTATTTATCTAAATGCATTCCACTTTTAAAGCTTCTGAAATCCAGAATTTTCTATAATCTGAAATCGCCATTAATCGTGAAGTTATATACTGTTTTTCTATTTTGTATATCATTTTTTTTGTTCATTTTTTTTTCTTTTTCACTTTATTAAAATAATGCATACTTTGCGACGATCGGCCATTAGCATATCACCCCCCATACCACCACCCATAAATATCATATACTACAATTTTAATACCATCTAAGCGCACCTCCCCCCTGATTATTTTACGATTTTCCGTCGCATTTAGCGAGGCGGATTAAAAATAGTACCCATACATATAAAAATTAATTTTTCATTAAAAGAATGCATAAAAATATAAATTGAAATTTGATGAATTTGGATTTTAAATATAAAACTATATTTTTTTCAACCATAACCATAAGTACTGAAAGAATTTCAGGAAAATATTCGCAATTGAAAAAAAGGTAAATGATAATAAAATACTTACCTGTACTTAAATCAGCTTTTTCGTAAATCGTCTTTTTCTTAAATTGCCTTTTTCTTAAATTGCCTTTTTCTTAAATCAGATAGTGTTAAATCGATATAATCTCGGATTGCACCGCATGCAGGTAGATACATCAATGTAGATAAATCGTTTTTCTGATGTTAGTTCTTTCCAATGTAAGCTTTAAATCTTTTTTTTTTTTTTGGGGGGGGGGGGGGGGATTTAGTTAAATTGGATTTCTTATATTAGCTTTAAACCGATTTAGTTAAATCGGATTTTCGATGTTAGCTTTAAATCGATTTAAGACCCAGGCCGAATTGTTATTTTAATTCCACCTAAAATACCCACCCCCTTTTCGAAATTTCTGTTTTCTTGCTTTTGGCTTCCTCCCATCACAAATAATTTTAAATTTTGAATTTTTTCAGCCCTAATTGTTATTTTGCAGTAACAATAGTTAAATAATCATCTTATTTCTTTCTTTCAAATTTTATTTTATCCTCTCCACCTTGCTTTTCCTTTAGCCCATTAAGTTTAGAATAGAATCTTTAAAATTCCTTTTTAACTTTTCTGTTGTACTTGTTATTTTGAAGTAACCAGGGGTGTTATGTACCCGAATTCAGGTAATTTTTTCATAGTACCAAAATTCCGTTTTTTCTGATAGTTAAATTCATAAAATAAGATTAAAATATCAATTTCATATGATTGTTAAACATAATTAAAATTCATAATTTGACCTAACTGCAATAAATTAGATAGTCCATCCCTCCCGTCCCCCCTCCGCTCAATCCAAAAAACGTTTTCTTGCTAAAATTTCGGGTATTTTTTTCATGAATTCACAATCACCCCTGAGTAACTATATATAAATAGTCAGTTTTCTAAATTTTTATTGCCACACACCAAAATTTACACTTTCCCCTCCATTTGAATGTTTAAAAGTTGTATTTACAAAAATTGAACCCTATATTGAAAAAATGCATTTATTAATGTAGTATTCATTAATTTATTTAATTTATAGGTTCTTAAAAGTCCTTGATTTTTTTCTAAAGAAATATGGACAAACCCTGGTTTTGGGTCTCAGGGTGGAGAAATGAAAAAGACAACTGACTGTCATTAAAAAAAAAAAAAAAAAAAAAAAAAAATTGAAAATAGTGATTTGAGTGCTTGAAATAGATTTAATATTAAATATATAATTGTTTTTAGGAATTTCTTATTGTAGGAAATTGTATTTTGCTTAATTTTTTCTCTGCACTTTGTACAGCTGTTTGATAAAAAGATGTGGGTGGGAGAGCAGGTCATATAAGATAAATTTTCCTTTTAAACTTAAAGTAGGATTAAACCCATTCATTGCTTTGGGAAAAGCAAGTAAATATTAAAAACACAAGCTAATTAAATGTCTAATAGTAAACAAAATTACATAAAAAAAGGAAAGAAAAATTAAAAAAACAAAACATAAAATGTAGGCATAAAAGCTTTAATACTTGCTGAAATTATCATAAATCGAGGAGAAATTCCTTAATAAAAAATTCCTTGCATGATCTGTGCACATAAAGAGAAAGTGGTATTTTATTAAAAGATATGTATGTATGGCATACTATAATAATTTGCATGTATTATGTTTGTTATAACACACACACACACACACACACATATATATATATATATATATATATATATATATATATATATATATTTATGTATATTACTTTCCTTCTATTTTTAGGGAAAGAGAAGAAGAAGAAGCCCTTGAACGAGCCAGAAAAACACAGCAGCAGCAGCAACAGCAGAAAGATTCAATTGCTGCTCGACGCGAAGAAACTCCACTAACTCCTGTGGCTGCAGCTAAAGCTGACTCCCCAGCCCCTGTGCCATCTCCTGCTTTAAGCGAAAGGGAAGAACTAAGGCGAAGGGAGCAAGAAAAAAGGAGACGAGAAGCGGTAAGTTTATTAACCTTGATAATTCTTCAGCTGCATAATTTCTTTGAGCCATTTATGTTACACAAAATCTGTTGCCAAAACATTATGAATTAATACATAATCTCGACATCATGTTCGTTACAATGAATTATGGCACTGCATATCGCACACAATGTACATATTCCCTTTTTATTTATTTTAGGGGATAAGCCAATTCAATTTTTGTAATGAACAGTCATGGGGAATTTTCAGAAAATCTTACCAGCCAGGAATATATTTTACCAGCCAGCTAGATACAACATACAGTTAAAAGTTATGAAAAAATTTAAGTAACTGCAAAAATAATTCATTATTACAATGCATTTTTATACTAAAATTTTCTCAACTTCTTCAATGTTTATTATATAAATTTAAGAAATATATACAACAAGGGAAAGTTTAGTGTAGAATAGAACATTGTGCATGCTTACATTTTGACAGTTGGAAGAGTTGCACATATGACTAACAAATAAAAATATAAAGCTTTTGGTACATTTGCTACCCTGTAGTTTTAAGAGTGTCTAAAATTTCACTCACCCAGCCAGAAAAAACACTCACCAGTGATGAGTAGAGTGATGTAATTCCCTACCCTTAGTAATGAATGATATAAATCAAGTGCTATTACTCTGTTTTTATCATGTTTTGAAAAGATAATGATAAAGATTTCGAACATTCGTCTGCAAAACAGGATGCTGTGAAGATTTGAGGATTCTATTATCAAAATAACTCTGCATTAATGGCTCAATATGAGACTTCGTCTAAAAACAGATGAACAATACCATTGCAATGTGACTTGGCTTATCTATCACAAAAGGAACATAGTTCAACAGCTCCGAAACTATATTTGTAAATGCATTAAGGCATACTTACAGAACATATTATATCTGTTACTTGCTCATTTCTAAGTAAATAGGAAAAGCTCTTTCATTATTTGTTTTTAAATCAAATTGTTTGGTGATATAGATTTTGTTTAATATTTGCAAATCTATCTGAAACCTTTAAAAATTGGTTTGTCAATAATTAATCTGGATTATTAAAACCTGGTTAATCCAAGGAAACATCTTATAATGTTTTGCCTTTGCGCTTATTCATTATTGGCAATTATTCATATAGTGTTCTCATACACTGCATTTATTATAGCTAAAAAATAGTAATCCAGTTTAAAACTCATTATTGTAAAACTCAAGGGATCATTGAAAAAATGTTAATAGGAAAAAAAAATTATTTAAAAAGAAAATAAACAATTAGCCTGATTCAAATGATTAAATGTTATTATAGTATATAAAAACATTTAAAAAAAGAAATTAAGCTCAGAAATTTAGGAATCGTCAAATAATATATGCATTAAACAAAAAATGTGTATATTTTTTTAATGTGAATGTATGTTTATTAAATTCACAAAATTCATATAAAAAATTGACATAGCCAGGGTTTCCTAAAGTCCTTTTTAGAAAAAGGTCCATTTTGGTCTGCTTCTTCCACTTTAAGTGACTGGAAGAAAAAAAATATAAAAAAATCTTTTTTATAATCAATTTGAAAATGGCAAAATTGTGATGCATGCTAATATTGTGTGCTTCCTTAATGTCTAAATCTACGCTTTTTTTAAGCAATGTGGAAAAAAACAAAAGAATCTCTCCTTCCTGAATGTGCAGTCTGCTGAAAAATAGAACTGCACACTCATTCATCATATTATAGTTTCGTTTTTCCTCACATTTTTGCTAGTGGAACTGGTCTTGCAAACAAACCTGGAATGTATATGATTTATTTTGTTTTTTAAACCAAAATCTATCCAAATGAACCTGAAGTTGGGGCTAAAAGAATGAAATTGAAGCATTCCTTTTACAAATGTCAAAAAATCACACAAAATGCAAAAAAAAACTCAGGAAATCAAATTTAAAAAAAAAATTGCTGTACAAATTCCGAATGTACTTTGTTGAAAAGAGGTCAAACCTTACTATATTGGGCTAAAAAAATTAAAAATTTACTATAATGGTCTTCAAAATTAAAACCGGATTTCTTTTATTTATGAATGTCAAAAAAATACTGTGAAACGCAAAATATATGAATGTATGAATTCCGAATAAATTTTATTGAAAAGAAGAAAAAATTTACTACCTTGAGCTAAAAGATTGAAATTGGTTTCCTTTCTCTAAGGTGGAAAAATTGCAGCAAAACACTAAAAACACATAAAATAAATGCTAAAATTTTAAAAAATCGCAGAGGACAAAATTAACTATATTGGGATATAAAAGAGTAAAAACGGATTCCTTTTACAAATGTAAAAAAAAAAAACTCTAAAAATCACTGTGCAAATTTTCCGTATAAACTTTATTGAAAAGAACACAAAATTTATTATGCTGGGATAAAAGATTAAAACCGGATTTCTTTTATGAATGTTAAAAAAATAATAATAATGCTGTTATGGACTAGCTAAAAGATTGAAACCTGATCTCTGTTACTAATGTGGAGAATTCTCCACAAAAGGTGAAAAAAAGTTAAAAATTAGGGGGGGGGGGGGTGTCCTTCAGCAAATGACTAATTAGGAGGATCACTATGCATCTTTAAAAAGCTAGGAGCTTAATTACAAATTTGGCTTAAACTATTATTCGGAAATAGTGTCAACCGCTACTCATAAATTTACTTTAATGTTATAGAGGCGTACTGTTAAGTTAAATATGATGTTTGGAATCAGTTGCGTTGAAATCGTACAGATAGTTGCTGAGTAATGGAAACGAGGCATAGTTAAAGAAAAAACCTTGAAGGAGGGGCCGGGTTGAAGGGATGTTAAGTTTTCTTCAGCAAATGACAAGTTAGAGAATCACCACTATGCATCTTTCTTTAAAGATTGATTCATTTGGTTAAGCTAGGAACATGATTTGAAATTTGGCTTAAACTATTATTAAAAAATACTGGTAACTGCTATCTAGAAATACACTCTGAAGCTACGAATGCTGATTTTTTATGATAATTTAGCAAAATGGTATTGGTTTGCAGAAGTTAAGAACATTATTAGCTGAATTATGGAAATAAAGCAAAGTTAGAGAAAAACCTTGAGGAAGGGGCCGCTGGGAGGATCAACTGAATACGGGCTGTGTACTTTTATTAGAAACATAAATTTAATTTTTACAAAAACTGTTATTCTAAAATAGCAGTATTCTCTATATAAAACAGCAATTAAACGCTACGGGTGTAGTTAAACTTGTTAAATGTTCATTAGTTCTGTTGAAATCAGAGCGGTAAATTTGGATTTATTAATAAGGAAAGGATGGTCAATTAATGAAAAAGCTGTCGCCAGGTAACACACAGTCAAGTAAAATAAATGTGATATTTAATAAAAAGTCATTTACTCCCACCCCTCACCCTCCCCGCAAATATAACAAATAATCTGTTAAATAAAGTTTTCTGTATTTAATTAAGTTGATTGTCTACATGTCATATAATCTCTGATCCATCGATTTTAAACACTCAACTCGCAAATGATTTATTTAATGACTTCTGCAGAGACTTTTTCAACCATCCGAAAGTAAAAAAGCGTACTTTTGATGAGATCTTTTTGTGGATTTAAATTAATATTTCGGTAAATAATTAAAATTCTGAGTCAGGTGCGTTAGGAGAGGCCTTGGACTATCCACACCTAAATTTTCAGACTTCTAGGTGCGTTGGATTTTCCTAGCCATCGCAGACAGACACACAGAGCAAAACTTCCTTTTATTAGTATAAATATTTTTTATTTTTTTTTCTAATTTTTGTTTCCAAGCAACATATATGTTTGAAAGCTTATTAAATATTTGTTTAAATTTAATTTTTAATTTCTAGAACATAACAAAAGTTACTTTTATGAAGAATTTACTTTTTTTTTCTTGTTTACTTTTATCAATATACATGGTGTCCACTCTCAACAGTGTCCAATGGCTAATTCTTAAACTGTTAGTCATAGACATATAATTCATATTTCAAAAATGTTTTAAATGAGGGGGTGAACAATTATTTTAAAAGTTGTTTGGATCAATAAAAACATTTCTTAAAAAATTACAAAAGCTAATTTTTTTTTAATATATACGGTTCCTCAGTCCGATCAGTGATATTTAGTAAAAATTTCCTATTACACTAACAAGTAAGACAAAAAAAAAAATGATCATTCATCTAACACAAGTTGTGAAATTTTAAATTGCATGACTTATACCAATTTTCTGCATCTGAACAGAGATGAGTTCGGCCATATTTCGAGGGATCGTACACAAAGTGCTTAAAACATTGGAAGAATTTGTTTAGTGTGTATCTGCAGCTTAACTGAAAATAGTCGTATCATACAAGTATTACAAAAGTGTTCATTTTTATTAATAAAGTTTCAGATTAGTTAAAATAATTGTATTTTAACATATCTTTTATTTTGTAAGGAAACAAGGATGTTTCTTTTCATGATTTCTTTTAACAAAAATTGTTATTTTTATAAGCTTTTATTTAACTTGCAAGGTTCGTATGTATGTCTTTCCAGTTTCTAATTTTAACTCACTTCCACATATCCGATCGAGGTTAAATTTTGCGTACTTATGTATATCCAATGACAATATAATATTATTCTGATTTTACAGTGGTGGACATAATTATAAGACACCTACCTAATTTGACATACAGTGAACAAAAAGATTCAGAGCTTAAAAATGCTTCATCAAATGCAACAAAAACATAAATTTATTCTGTTATCACACATAATTGTTTTACAGAAATGATATTTTTATAGAGTTTAATAAAAAAAATTAAAAATACCATGGACAAAATTATAAGACACCCTAACATTTTAATGCAAACACCTGCTTTTTTTTTTCCAAAAAAAATGTACAATATGCAAATTTTCTGCATGCTGTTATGACGTCAGCAGTTGACTAAAGCAGACGATAACCAACTTCACGCATTTGCAAACATGCCACGAGGTACAGAATTAAAAGAAAATGAAATTCGAGAAATTTGGAGATTAAATGGAACTGGTGCTTCAGTTAATAATATTTCAAAAGTTATTAAACGCTGTAGATGTGCAATTTCAAATGTTTTTGTTATGTCATGTATTAAAATTTAAGAGTAAAATATATTCATTTAAATATTTCCTTTTCACATGACATGAATTAGTTTTTACCATCCCCAAGCCTGCGTTAAAGTACAAACGAACTCCATTACTTCACGAGGTTTTCGGATAAACACTCGATTCATCCACGATCTATCGCTGTGCTTTTGGATTGCTGTTAATCACTGTTACTCTCGACCCAGAGCTCTCGTTTGACGATCGCCGTTCTGATTGGTCGTCGTTTGACGATCGCCGTTCTGATTGGTCGTCGTTTGACGTCATAGTCCGCGAAGCCAATGGAGTTTCGTGTACGTTTTTTCTCTTTACAGAATGGCAGCAACTATATGCAAATTTTTCCAAAACAGACTGGTATATGTAGCAGGACAAAATGTGTGTATTCGCCTTCCTTTGCCTTGCCCTGCATTTTTCTACGTAGCTTGCTTGGAAGCAGCATTTGTTCTGACATGTAACTAATTACTTAGCTACGTTTTTGAAGACTGCTGGCAGTTATTTAGTTTATTGATGAAAGTTTTTTTTTTTTTTGCTTTTATTCTTATTTTGTTCAGCGAAGCAATGCTGACGTTGGATTGTCATTTGTATATTAGTCATCAATAAAATCATCTTGTTGATACTTCTGCTGTACTTCTTAAAGCCTTCCACATTCATGCATTTCCAAAACTAAAGATCCCACTGCGTACTCTAGCTGAAAATATAGTTAATTTATTGTGAAAAGAGAACAGTTTTGAAAAGAGGATGTAATGGATCGGTGATTAAAAGAACTGGACGTACTCCTTGCTTGTCCTCGAGAGACAGGCGCCGTGTGCTTTCGCTCGCTACACAGAATAAGATGACCTCTACAGGCATTAAAAATACTTTGAAACTGAATTGTTTAAGGAGAACCATTCGCAGGGTGTTGCATAATGCTTCCTATGTGAGATTTAAAAAATTGAAGAAAAAACCATCGCTTCTAAGGCGGTACAAAATGGACCATATAAACTTCGCTAAACAAACTATGGCCTGGATTTCCAAATGGTACTCTGTGTTATTTTCTGATGAAAAAAAGTTTAGCCTGAATAGTCCTGACGGGTTTCACTATTATTGGCATGATTTACGAAAGTCTTCTGGTGTACAAATGAGCTGCCAAATGGGTGGAGGCTCAGTAATGGTTTGGGCTGGTTTTTCGGCTCAAGGGAAAACCGATATCGTTTTTGTGCATTCAAGAATGAATTCAGAAAAGTATAAGAGCCTTCTTAAAGATCAACTAACCATATACAGCGAACTTCTTTGTGGCGAAAACTACACTTTCCAGCATGATAACGCGGCGATTCATACACAGAGTCAGATAATATAGACGAACAGCATTCGCAGAAAATTTTCAAAGTTTGCAGACAGTTTTGATGGGGGTTTTTTTTAATTTCTTTATTTAAAAAAAAAAATTATCAAGACCCTGGGCAGAGAATTGGTGCGACGCACGTCGCAGACTCTTGAAGGTCTGCAGACTATTTCTCTACTGGAGAAAAAAAAAAAAACTTTACTTGAAATTATTTTCCATGTACCATGGTACAGTATTTTTTGCAAGAAGTGCCACGGCGCATACGAGTTTAAAACTTAAAAATATTGTATGTGCTTATATTAAACGCTTATGCTGGAACGGCGGGTACCGTGCTTTTTTTTCCTCCTGCCAGGGTCGGTAGCAGAAACAGTGCAGCACAGAAGCGGGTGCTGCAGATTAATTTAACAGATAAAAAATAAATTTTGTGTTAAAACATAAATGTTAAATGTTAATCTCTTTTAAATAAAGTTTATTTGGTTGGAAATTTTAGCGAATGTTTATGCGCTTGTTTAGCATTTTTCAGCGATTTTTTTTACATTTGAAAAGGGATTTTAGTTATTTTTTAATAGTTTAATTTAGTTATTTTATAGATTAATAAAATAACAGTTTTGTTGAGCAATCATAAATTGATATCTTTATATAAGTTAATGATTAAAATATTTCCCACTTTAATAAATATATATATTTTTTAATTTTCATTAGTTTTTCTTTCATTTATTAGTTGTCTGTATTAAGCATACCATTCAATACTCCTTTTCTTGACTGAGTTTTAATAATGCTTGTAAATTAATATTTTTCTTTTAGTGGTGTTGCTTAGTGGCACTCCACTCGCATATAACTTTTCATTTTTGCTGTTAGCGGCGATATAGGACTCGGGAGGGGCGCAATTAAGAAATTATTTGAGTTTGCAGACAGTTTTACATTTTATCTAAGTCTGTTCATACATCACACGTAACAAAAAAGTGTCTTTCAGAGCGAAGTATCAATGTTCTTCCGTGGCCTTCTCGCTCCCCAGATTTAAATCCCTTCGAAAACTTGTTCGGGATCTTAGCTCGTGAGATTTACCGAAATGGGAGGCAGTTTACATGTGTCGAAGACCTAAAGAATGCTATAAAATGTGCTTGGGAAGATTTGTCTTGCGATATTTTGTTAGAATTGATAGATTTGATGCCGAATCGCATCTTTCATGTTATTAAAAACAATGGTGGCTCCACCAAATATTAAATAACCATGTTAGAGGATTTTCTTTTAAACCATTAGTGTCTGCTAATTATGTTGACCACTGTATTTGGAAAAAAAGATTGGTGTCTTATAATTTTGTCCATTATGTTTTTAAGTTTTTTCATTAAATTGTATGAAAATATCATTATTATAAAATAATTATATATGATAACAGAGAAATTTATGTTTTTGTCATATTTGATGTAATGCATTTTTAAGCTTTATATCGTTTCTTTAATTCTATGTGAAATTCGGTACATGTCTTATAATTATGTCCACCACTGTAAGTTTGTATGATTATACTTACAGGACCACACAAAAAAAATTCAGTTACATTACTGTATACAAGCAGAAATTTTAAATCAAAATCAGTAAAATATATCTTTATGTAAGGTATTGAGATACACAATAACATTTATCCAAAGGAAAGTGCATTGCATTTATATTTCTTTTACAGAGCCACATAAAAGAAGTCAGATGTATTATTATGTATGAGCAGAGATTGTTTAAAATACATTTCAATGGTATTATGCTTTTTTCAAATTTAACTTTTTAGTTCTTCAAAACAAATATAAAAACTTGTTTTTAAAAAATATTTTAGATATCAAAATCAAAATGCAATTTCTACCTGCTAAACAATAAATATTAAATGGAGTGAACAATTTTGCCATTAGACAAGGAAAATGACATAAACAACTTTATTTGCATCAAAACATTTGCGCATTCAAATCATGCACATACAAATAATTTCTCCTACAATATGTTAATAATATTTTGACTGATTTTGCTTAAAAGATATAATCCAAATAATATGCAAAATTTTCATTCAACTGCAAATATTTTGTACTCTCAATTTATGCAAAACAGTTTGAACTGTGGCTGTGTGCGAACACATACATTCACTAATGAAGTCTGCGCTTTAACTAATTTGCAAGCACTTGTTAAATTTTGACGTTAGAAAAGAATATGTTTACCAACAATCAGTAATGTGAAATGGTATTTCTTTACAAACAGCGCAATTGGAATAAGTGAGAGGCTGCAAGGCTGTGAAATCTGCTATGAAATTTGTGGATCAAAACCTACCAGATCTAAACACTATAGCTAAAATTGTTAAGCGTTTGCGAGAAACAGATAGCTTTAAGAAGCATCCTTGATGTCAATTTACAAGAATGGAGATTGTAAATACTCAAAGCATTCACTATTGGTTCCTGGAAAATCCACACATTCGTTCAAACAAACATGAAGTTCATTGGTCCGTAAATGATTGGTGTTGCAGACATCCTTAATTGGGCCATTCATCTTTGATCACACTTTAATATCAGAAAATATGCAGATATTTTATGTGGACCAGTATCTGATTTTTTTAGAAGAGTATGTTTTGTCACATATGTTTTTTCAGAATGATGGCGCTACAAGCATATAGATGAGTTATGCTATGCAATGTCTTAACCAGTGCTTTTGGAAATAATATGATGTGGAGGTCCTATTGAGTGCCCCTCCCCCCAAATTGTCAGATTTGAATCCTTTAAATTTCATTCTTTGAGGTTTTCTAAAAAATAACGAAATATAATAAAAAATATTCCACTACTCGAGTAGATTTGTGGAATCGTATTTCTATGGCCATGCTATGGAAGATCTGTAACACTTACAATGATGCTTTAAAAAAAAAAAAAAAAAAAGAAGAAGGATTTATTTCATGTGTTGTACATATCTGCATTGCAGCCAAAGGCAGTTAGTTATCTGATGATTATTTATATCTCTAGTAAATTTGTGAATGATGCCTATTTCATAGAAAAAATTATGTTTCAACTTTAAACAGCTATTACTTGGCCAGTTTTAATCGTAGAAGAATGGGATTTTTTTTTTGTCTTAGTGTAATAGGATATTTTTGCTAAATATAACTTATAGAACTGGGCGACTGTATAAAAAATTAAATTTCGTCATTTTTTAAGAAATGTTTTTTTTTTTAACCCAAATCTCTTTTAAAATACTTCTTTACCTCATTTAAAACATTTTTGTAATTTGAATTATATGTCTATGACTAACGGATTAGGAATTAGCCATTGGACACTGTTGAGAGTGGACACCCTAATTATTTATCAGAAGAAAGTATTAAGATCACGAAAATGATTTACATTTTTTGGTGGATTTACCGTAAAATCCTCCCTAAACACGTCGGAAAATCATAAAATAATCAGGGGGGTCTTTACACAGTATTAAAATTGTAGTATATAATATTTATGGGTGGTGGTGGGGGATGGAGATGAGATGCTAATGGCCGATCGTCACAAAGTATGCATTATTTTAATAAAGTGACAAAAGAAAAACATTTTGAAAAAAAAAATGATGTACAAAATAGAAAACAGTATAATTTCATGATTAATGACGATTTCAGATTATAGAAAATTCTGGATTTCAGAAGCTTTGAAACTGGAATGCATTTAGATAAATAATAACACTAATATATGTCATTAATATGGTAACAGAAAAATAAAAGGAACTTAATAATTTAAAATAATTAAAAAACACTGAGAAATTGCTGTTGAAAATATCCTGAAATACTTTCTAGAACTAGTAACATTTTATGTGGTGTCGCCATCTGTTGTAAATTAGGGAGATTAAATAACTATTTTTTTTTTTTCAAATCATGATTTCATATCTATAAATACTAAATAAATCACAAATACTGAGAACATACAGAACGAATTGGTAGTGTTGCCAGATTTTTAAAATGAAAAACATTGCTACCACAAAGATAGCACAAAATACGCTACAAATTCGATTGTGGCGTGAATGAAATCGATAATTTTTTTGTGATTGGTTTTCATAATAACGTTAAATATGACCATAAATTCTTTGATAAAATAAATATTCTTTTTCAATCAAAATATTTCACACACAGCATCAAATACACATTTTTTAACTTATTTCATGAGAAACTTTCACTATCGATAATTTTATTACCTTCATATTGCCATGGAGATAAATTTACAGCAAAACTAATGTTTGGTTATATTGCTTTTTCAGGTTGACAATAGTTGAAGTTGTATATGTTACTTTTGTGTTCTGTTTGTACACGTTTGCAATATATCAAAAAATCGTCACACCTTTCTGATTCGTCGGGGGGAAAAAAAAAAAACACTCGTGAGATAAAATTTTTTGTGTTGATTTTGACGTGCGCTGTGAAATTTTTTTTGGGGGGAGGGCGCTTTCTCGGGATTTTTTGAATTTTCCAATTTGTTTACAAAGTGGGAGGGGGGGCGCTTAATCGGGAAGGACGGAGAAACGATATTTTACGGTACACATTTTAGGTTGATCTGAATATGATTTGACAATTTTTTGAAAATGTTTGTCTAATGTGATAAAAATTTTGTAACCGCCCTGCCCTATCTCAAGCACTAATGCACATGAAATTTCAACAAACTTCATATTTCTTTAGACTTTAGCACATACAGGTGCTGATAGGTTTTTGGCGTATATGACCCAACAGGTGACGCTGCTGTGCTGTATTTTTCATAATTTTCATGATAACTATATTTATATTGAAATCACAAAAATGATTTCCAAGTTTTGATGGATGTACATGATTTAGGTTGACCTAAATATGATTTGACATTTAAAAATAATAATAATAATAATAATATTGTCTAATGTGATACAACTTTTGTAGCTACCCTATCTCAAGAACTAATGCATGGAATTTCATCAAATGTCATAATTCTTTAGACCTTATCACATACAGATGCTGATTAGGTTTTGGCGTATATGGCCCAACAGGTGATGCTGCTATTTTTCACAATTTTCGGGACAACTATATCTCTTCATCTGTAGGATAAAATTTCATCAAACTTCGCATTCAGTTAACCCTTGACATAAATTGATGCTGATATATGTGTTCCCAAATTCACTTTTTAAATAAAAATGGCCCCCCTGCCCAAGTCCTCTTTTTTAACAAAAATGGTTCCCTTTCCCCCTTTGGGGGTGGGGGGCTAAATTGGGAGCCCTGCTATTTCAGTTTTTATTTTATCAGTTATTCTATATTTTCCAAACTATTAATTGTCAATGAGATGTTTGATGTTTCCTAATACTATGATAAAGTCTTTTAATGTTTTCAAACCTTCTGAATCTTTATTCAACAAAACATTCAGTTAAAAATACATATATATAAGTTTTGGGGATTCACTACAGCATTTACCCCTATTGAAAGTGGTGTGCATAGCATTGATCTTTCGTTTAAAGGAGCACACAAAAGGATTCATATATGTCAGCTCTGAAAATCATTGTTTTTTAATCTCACTTTTCATATATTTAGATCTTACAATCCACAATTTAATTTTTTTTATATTACATATATATTTACAGGCATATAAAACAATTTGAAAGTTTTCAGAAGTTAGAAACGTTAAATTAAATACGTTTATGCAATGATATTCTGAAATTCTTATGAACTTCTTATTCATGTAATTTTTTAGATAAAAAAGTACATTTGATCAGGTGGGCTCTGCCCCCCTGAACCCCCTGTAATCTTATTAAATTTATATTCATGATTTCCTATTGATTGTGTGGATGATTATTATAGTATATCTTGGATTTTGCTCTACACAGTGGTTTTATTAGGATAAGCAACAATTTTGAAAATATCATGTTAACTTAATATCCAAATAGCAATATTTACTTCCCTACCAACCACGAAACACCTGCATCTGATGGATAAGTTGAATATCTTATATACAAAAGCAACTTATGGAAATGTAAACTGAATCTACTATATTTCACTTATTTCTATTTTAGAAATCTAGTATTATTACAATTTTTGTTTCAGAAAAACATTTTTGATGGTCATTCTATAATATTTATTTTATCTAAGGACATTCTGATCTAACTCGATGGCAATAGCATACTAAAATCTTCCCAAAATAGGCATATTTGGAAACTTTTAAACCTATTGGGTATTCATTCATAATCGCACCCACTGCCAATTCACTAAATAGCAAACATGATTTAGTGCTATAAAGTATTTTTTGTGATAAATTTTATGTTCTCAATTTCCAGTCAATACTATTAATGTCGGTAAACGTCTGTGTGTGTTTCTTTCTGTCTGTCTGTGCATTCCCCGCTGTACACGCAAAGGCTCCGGGACTAATCGACGCACCGGCGGCGGACGCGGACCGAAAAATTCGCAAAAAAGGCGCAACGCTCAAGTTTCGATCGGGTCGGGATTCCGACCCGGACCCGGGGAGTTATTAATGAACGAAAGTGTTTTAATTACCGACCGAAACCGAACTGGAAAAAGAATCGAAAAAAATTTCCGTTTTGATAATCGCAGACATCCAAATCGTCGCTTTTTAACGCATCATCGAATTTAAAAAAATGTACCGGAGGTATCGATCCGAAAATCGGGGTACACACGCGGCCGATTTTTGTCGTTCCAAAATGTCAAATTTTTTGAAATTCGGACTGTAACTTTTCTTTATTTCGGCCAAAAACTGACCAGACATCCAACATCGACCCCAGACGTAAAAAAAGGTTGCCGTAAAGAATGCAGGGTCGACAGATCCGAGATCAAATCGCCCCATTCCTTTTTGAAACAAGTGGAAATAATGACTCTACATTCGCGAAAATTTGCTAACACGTGTGTAAAAAAATCGCGAATTCAACAAAAAAAAATTCGTAAAAATCGACCAGTAATTTTTAAAGATATCAATTAAAACTCATTAATGACACGGCAAATGAATTTATTTCTATTCCGAAGAGACAGCTTCTTTTTTATTTCAACATTCAACGCAGACAAATCGTCTGTGGATAAGTCATTTCTGAAAGAGATAAAATAGTCACGTGACTTTCCACTGCGTTTTTTCAGAGGGGGGGCCCCATTTCCGAATCTAAGGGGCGCATTACTTCCAAACTTTGACAGGGCGACTCAAAATGGATTCTTCTTTCAGAATATCTAAAAATTATTCTCATATCTTCATTAGGAGCCGATATATTATTTAATTGTATAATTAATCATCATTATTTGTATAATTCAAGCAAAAGAAAGATTTCTATTACAGTGCCGGCTAGATATTACGATTTTAAGAAGTAGTCCGCGTCTAAAAACTGCCATAACGAGTATCTTAAGTTTTTGTTTTAGAGTGGCAACCAGATATTATGATAAGGAAAAGCGGGCTTCGCCCGTTATCAATTTTTTTTTTTTTTTTTTTTTTTTTTTTTTTTTCTCTTTCAGTTTTAAGTTTTCCTACAGGTCCCTGTCTTTGAACAAGAAGTCCGGTAGTCTAAATAAGTTGTTTGACATCAGATTTTTTTTTTTTTTCCCGGCAGTCTAATTCAGTTGTTTAAGGAAAAGCAGTGTCTTCCCCCCCCCCCCCCCTTCAAGTTTTTTTATCTTAACTGTGGGGTTCTAGAGGTTCGTTCAGTTCGAGGTTTATTTTTTCTATTTGCGCCACCTGGTGGCGGAAGGTGGAATTAACGTATACTGCAGCGCGTGCGCCGCACGACTGCTATATGGTGCCGCAGGAAGCGGGGACCCGAGCCGGAGGTTCGTTCAGTTAGAGGTTTATACTATTCTATGTGCAATTTAAGGGATTATCCGGTGCGTGCGTAGCACGGCCGGTATACGGTGCCGAAGGCAGCGGCGACCAGGGTCGGAACAACTGCTATACGGTGCCGCAGGCAGCGGGGACCCGAGCCGGAGGTTCGTTCAGTGACAGGTTTATACTATTCTATGTGCAATTTAAGGGATTATCCGGTGCGTGCATAGCACGAACGGTATACGGTGCCGAAGGCAGCAGGGACCAGGGTCGGAACGACTGCTATACGGTGCCGCAGGCAACGGGGACCGAAATCACCCACTCGTGGACAGCCACCCGTGAGGTATAGGAACAATAAGTCCATGAGGGGAAAAATAAACGCTGCCCGACACCGATAGCACCCATCCGTTCCAACCCCCACCGCAGGAGGCGCCTGTTTATTAGATTTGAAACAATGAATATAATTACATAACAATGATAAAATATAAAAGGTAAAAAATAACAATTTTTTGCAAATTGAAAGTTAATATAAAATATTTTCGAAGTACTATAAGTTCATGATGTCCTAAATTTATGGTATTTTAGTTCAGAAAGTCAATGGTCAGTTCAGTCAATTTTTTTAAAATTCTTTCGTAATGAAAGAGAAATTTTTATTGAGAATATTATAATTCTCTTTTAACTTTTGAGAGTTTGAAGGATTGAAAATGATCCGAGCCGGAGGTTCGTTCAGTGACAGGTTTATACTATTCTATGTGCAATTTAAGGGATTATCCGGTGCGTGCGTAGCACGACCGGTATACGGTGCCGAAGGCAGCGGGGACCAGTGTCGGAGATTAGTTCAGTTAGAGGTTTATACTATTCGATGTGCAAATTAAGGGATTATGCAAATTATGGGATTATTCGGTGCGTGCGTGGTACGACCGGTGTACGGTGCCAAAGGCAGCAGGGACCCGGGTCGGAGGTTCGTTCGGTTCGAGGGGGATGCGAGCCGGAGAATACAAAAGTTTCGAGGCACCAATGTAAATTAGGGGCCCGCTGGCGGGCGAAGCCAGCTAGTAATGGTAATATTTCAGGATCGTTTTACTACTCAAATTTCTTTAAATTAACCACCTCATACTACGAGTGATTTTATCCTATTTTTAAAATTACATAAACTTCGACGAAACATCCACATCTGTTCCAGAAAATGAATAATATCTCATCTAACAATTATAAACACATACTACTAGACTTGAATCCATATTACACGTTCAATGTTTTTGTAATTTTCGTTTGGAAAGAAATATTTTGTAATAATTCTATATTAGTTAAATGTCAACTTGTATCAAAATAAATTCTCTTATATGTCAATTGAATATGAAAATCACCTGAAAATAATGTATTTTGCTAATAAAGCAAAATAGTGCGAGTTATTTTAATTTTATTTTTTTGATATTCTTTGAAATATGGTTGCTAAGCAACGAATAAATTAAAGAGCAAAGTAAAAAGAAATGCATTTTAAAATTTGTAACGAATATGAAAATAAAAGTTTTATATTTACCGAACAAATGCAAAACATTTTCCAATAATTTAAACAATTAATTTCTAAATTCTAATAAATGTATTGGCAAATTTTCAAAGCTATTGGATATATTTAAAATCTCCATATCAAAAATTTAGCATCCATAATTTTACGTTGAAATCCATTATCAGGGGTGATTGTGCTCCGGGGGTACCCCGGATTTCCGGGGTTTTCTTTCAGCTCTTCCGGGTTCATAAAATCATCCTGTTTAGGGAAAAAAACGAATCAAAACTGAAAATATGTTGCAGAAAGTGCAAAACATTCGCCAAATTAGCGACAAACGTTTCAGTTACGGCAACCCTTACCCAGAGCCTGATCGGAGTGAAACTAGCAAACCCTCTGCCCTACATTTTCCTAAACCCCTTGTCTTGTTTTAACCAAAGAATATAAACGAGAATACCGATACTGAAAGATATTCTTTGTCCTACCCCTAACCAGGAGACAAAAACCAGTCTTTTAAAAGATACCTGAGTATGAATCTTCATCTCCTCCCCCCCCCCCCCCTTCCCTTTCGTTTAACAATGCTGATCCTCCCCCAAATTCTGTTATGGGCTGCACCAGATGTCAATGAGTGCATATTTTTCGTAAGCCTTCATTCAATACCCTTCCCCTCGAAATTTGCGCTTTTCTATGGCGAAATGGCTCTCGGTAGAGCATAATTTGAAAAGAAGAAAAAAATAAGTAGACTGTAGATTAGGGTCTGCACAGGCCGGAATTTCCGGGGCCGAGCCGAACGAAAGCTACCTTTTCCCAGCCCGTACAAAATTCAGTGAAAACAGGCCCGGCCCGTGGAAAATCCGTTAAACCACACCTTACTCAATATCTACAAAAAAAATCAGATTTTTCTTAACATACAATTCTATATTTATGATTCTATATATACGATTCTATATTTATGGTATAATTTTACAGTCCCTGTCGCAGAATGTATGCGACGGGCGTTGCAGACTTTTTAGGGCACCCGCAGACTAAAAACATACAGCGATGCCGCGGATGCGCTATAGCACGTAAATTACGCGAAAAAACGGCAAACTTCGTCGAAGGATCGTTAAAAAACGGCGAATTTCGTCGAAAAACCGTGAAATTCATTTAAAGATCGCGAAAAATGACTAATTTGGTTGACAGATCGCGAAAAAAACGCAAATTTAGTCAAAAGGCCGTGGAAAAACGTGAATTTCGTCAAAAGGTCGTCAAAAAAACATGAGTTTTGTTGAAGGATCGCGGAAAAATGCGAATTTTGCCGAAGGGTTACGGTGAAAACGCCAACTTCGTTAAAGAATCGTGGGAAAAATGGTCAATTTTGTCGTCGGATTGCGAAAAATGTAATAATGGATATCAGTATTTTGCATCGGTAATTTTCAGGATTTTTCACCTGTGTGTCAATAATTTTCAGGGTTTCTTACCTTGTGTCACAATCACACCTGCATTATTCAAATATGCGATTTTCATTTCAGTTAAAAATTAAATTTGAAAATCGTCTGCATTCCCATAGAAAAGCACCATGACCTAAAAAGAAATGTTCTATATTTTTCGAACGAATGAACCAAATGTAACTAAGAACTATACAGCTAATTCCGGGTACTTCACCAACATACCTATTAAAAATCAACCTAAACAGATCTTTTTGCGGCAGTTATTGCAGAACAGATGGACAGAAACCCAAAAACTTTTCACGTCTCCACAGTGAGCCTTCACTGATGTTTCGGCAGCTATATATGGATGGAAAGTGTTAAATATATCTTTGACAGAAAAATATATGTAAATTTTTAGTTTTTCATTTGTTTCAAAATTATTTTTATCTTCTCTAAGAAGAGAAAATCTACTTGTTTAATTGCATTATTTTTTAGAGAAACAATTAATTATCAGAATTTTTTGTAAAAAGAAAATATGCACGATTTATTTATATCCGAACTCCATTTTTTTTCTTTTCTTAGTTTTGGAATGTATCTTATGTACATTATATTTTTTAAAATAAAAATAAAATGTGAATAGTCAAATAAGAATTTGTAGTAATAATAATCAATGGTATATAGTCTTGTTCATTGTTACTGACTTAGTTTTGTTGCAAGATTAATTAAAGCACATCAAATTTAGTTCTGCCATAATGGCAACCAAGTAGTTTTAAAAGTTGAGATAAGCATTTTGTAATTTTTACAAAAATTAATTTGATTGTATTGGATTGAGGACATAAATGTCAAGTACTGACTTCAAATTCTAATAAGAAAAAATATTTTAATGTTTTAGTACTTATTTATAGAGGGTTGAAAAATTGGCTCTTGCATATGCTGATCCAACTCTTTTGAAGAAAATTGTTTTTAGAATCAAAAAGCTTGTTGTAATGTTTTCTTTTTCTTTTTTTCCTTGTAGAGAGCAAGTCATATTGACATGAACAGACAAAGTGATATTATGGCTACATTTGAAGAAAACTTGTGATGTTGTGATTGCAACCATGTGATAGATGAACTGTCAAGTTGCTATTTAAGTCAAACTCTTGTAAATATATTTCCAATGAAATTTCTCTTATCTGTGGTATTTGCTACCACATTCAAGATGTGCTTTTGCATTACTATGTAAATTTTCATGAGAGCACATATGAATCAAGTGAAAGCATATTTCATATGCCTTTGTATGCAATACTTCATTCCTCTTCATCAGGGTTCTCATGCTCGTCAGACTTGGATGCAAAGACTTAATTTTTCATCTGTTTGTATAATAAATGGACATTTTTTCATTGATACTGCATCTTGCAAGAGGTAGTAAGGTTCAAAAACTTATCTCATTCTGTGATGAGCCCATTGCTCATCCCATGTTTTAGCAATAGTGCATATAATATAAAATATAAAGAGATGAAAAAAAAATTTGAAATTATCAACTTTTGTATTCATATTTCACAACCATAGGAATGATTTTTAGATTTAAGATTTACAGAGTTATATAAGCAAAAATAGAAACAATCTCTCACTCTTACTGAGCTCAAAGAGTGCTATCTATACCTGAGAAAACTAAATACTATGTTGGAAAATAATCAGTGACATGGAACAGTATGTTTTTAAAGGATTTATAATGGTAAGGGGCCAGTAATTCAAAATCTTCTGAACTTTGTGCTAGTCTATATGCTGAAAAGGAGCACAGTCTTTCCACTGTGATAATCCTGCAGCATGATTGACTTTGTAATGAATCAGCAAGCATGAAAAATTAATTTATTTGAAGAAGATGGAATGTTCATCAGCCTGTGTATATATTTTGATGTTAGTGCAAGGTATTGTCATTTGAGTAGAGTGTGTCCAAAACATTTCTTTTGTATCTATATGCATTACCTTGCATGTCCTAAATTTTAAAATATAATTTAACGTCACACTACCTCTTGTCTTATTTATTTGTCATGAAATCATTAAGAAAAATGCATTTATTTTATTTTGAGCAAAGAATCATGGTTGTTTTCATTTGTGATATTCACAAGATTATTGTTTTTATCTCTTTGTTAATAAAACTCTGTTCTCTTACGTGATATTAACACAGGAGACTTAAGATTCTATTTCACAACTGAAAGGAATTTTTATGTGTAAAATTTGTAATATTGTTTTTGTTTTCTTGTAAAATATGAACTTCTTTAGAGTTTTTATATTATTATTATTAATATTATATTATTAACAATAACAAAAAAGCTTTAAATTGTAGAATTATTTAAAAATCAAAGTTTGTGTGTTGTTGTCTTTTGTCTTTTCTTTCTACCTTTTATATACAGTTTCCCCTTAATTGTTTCCTATCATCACATTTTTTTTTAAACATACCATTCAAGACAGTCTTTGGGGGAAAAATCATTGTGAAATAGTCTTTGTTTAAATTTGATGGCATACTCACAGTTAGTGACTGTACATCATATAACACAATCATGAACTTTGCAAGCAACATCCAATGTGCATTAGAAATTTTCATAAAATAAATAAAAATATTATGCAGTGTTTTCTGTAATACCTTAAGGTGTTTTAATTTCATTTTACACATTTCTAAATATTTTTTTCATCTTTCACACTATAGCAATAATAATTACTTTATATTGACATTTACATATGTATTTCTAATTTATTTTGATCTTTTATTTGCTGCCTCTTTATGCTCACTCTGTTGATAGGTTTATAAAAACCATCTTTGTGAGCTAAAATTTAAGACTAATTTCGATAATAGCTTTCTTCAGATATCTTTTTGAAAATCACCTTATTTTAGCTTACATTTCTGGTGACATTATGATTGAAAGTTAATGTTTATAAAAACTTTTAGCTGGGAAATATTAAAAAATACTTTTAATGTTTAAATTAAAGTGTTATTATTTTTATTGCACACATACACATGCATATATATGTAAATGCATAGCTCAACTATGAGACTTTAGATTAATTACTAGTAAGGGTTTACTATTAATTAAAAAATATTACTTTTTGAACTTGATAGAAATAAATTTATATATTTCTGGAAAGTTTGAGAAAAACTCTTTTTGAAAAAGATTTAAAAGAAGCATACTATTTTTTAATTTCTCATGTGGTAATTAAAAATAAAACTATATACATAAGTAAGAGAAATATTATTTTTAAAAAGAGGAAAGAATCTTTTTTTATTATTTATATTAAGTGACTTCATTTGAAAAAAAAACTGTATTTGGTTGTTATGTGTGTACATATGCAAGTATGTATATCTTCAATTTTCTCAACATCCACTGAAAAGATTTAAACACCAATTTTATACACCAGGAAACATTCTAAGCTAGAATAGGATTCAGCGTATTGTGTGGAATTATTGGTAATTAATAATTAGTGGTAATATTAGACACATGTCAAATATAATTGTCTGCTGCTTTTCAAACATGAGTGATGAACAATAGATTGCCTTTATAAATGTGAGAGGAGTTGCATATGAGAAATAAAATTTGATTGGTTGAAAGGATTTTGGATGAAATCATGACCAATGAGCATCTAGAGTTCCTTTATATATAAGATAGTGGCAACATACGAGCGATAAAATTTCATTGGTTGAGATGATTTTGGACAAAAACTTGTCATGCCTGCCATTATTTATATTTAAATGCCCAAGTGCCAAGCTAATGCTTGTTGACTTGTTTCACTTGTTTAATAGAACTTGGTATATAAGGTGAGGATTGCCAAGTTCGGGAATGTAGATTGCAACAGTTTGGACAAAATTTCTAATCTTAACATGCATCTTGTGTGTATGCCACCACTCTTTTATTTATAAAGACACTCTAGTGGCAACAATGTAGATTAAATGTGGCTGTCAAAACAAATACACTATTGTGTTGAATTAATATCTGTGATATTTAATAATGCTACAGCATCTTATAAAAAATCAAGTTAATCAATTTTACTCTGTGAGACCAGACCCCATTGTCTCATATCTCATCAAAAATAACTGCGAAAGGAATTATTTAGCATCTGAATGAAAACAATGATGCAAACAAAGAAGCTTTGAATATTTAACTTCATAGATATATTATTTTACGAAATAGAAACAATTTTATAAGAGTGAAGTCTGTGAGACCAAGCATTATTACTGCTGCATTAATTGAAATTTTACTGATAAAAATATTGTTATTATACAACATTCCCAATTTAACACATTTATCTTGCATAGATTCTCAAACAGATATAGTGGAAACATGAGTTTACATGTTTTATCAGAAACATGTTATGCAGTAAACTAGTTTGGGCTACTGTACAATTTCACAAAAAAATACAGTTGTGTTATCTGTGGCCAAACTTTGGGAAGCATCTTCACATTTTGACAATCAATTTTAACATAGATGATTTTGCTATGTAGTATATATGCATGAACATAGAAATAGATAAGGACTTCTAACAAAATAGTGTTAATATCGAGTCATGACTTTGGAACTAAATAGCAGCCAGCGTACAACTGTTCTAAGGTAGCACCACCTACAAACAAACCAAAACTGTCACTAACAACGTTTCGTATTGCAATATAAATATACACTGAAGAGATATATAATGCTATCGCTGCAATGTGTATGTTAATTGAATTTAGTTTTTATTAATTTCCTTTTAGTAGTATTTCAGAAACTTCCTATTGCTCCAGCATCCACAAATGCAACAATACTTTCTACCCATTGCTAGTCAATATATGTGAAATGATAAAAATAAACCCTTTTTTAAAATGCAAAATTAAAATTAAGTCCAAAATTTAAAATCCCCAAAACATTTTTTCTAACTTTATAAATCTGTACTTAAATCTAATTTACCCATGTTATCTTGGTTTCCTAGCCTCACAATTATTACTTTCATCCATCAATTTTAATCTCTCTTTAAGAATAAAAAGTGCTGAGTATTATGATTTTTGCAGTTGTTTGCGGTTTTTGATGCGACCATGTTCTGCAGGATTTGGTGTCGTCAGAATCCCAGGCATCATGCGATAGCTAATTGACAAATTAAATTAACGGTTTTTCTCCTCCCATTCTCAGTGCTGCATTCTATCTGAAAATGTTTCAATTAAGCTTTAACAAAAAGCTGGAGCAAACATTTTTGCGTGGCCTTTTTCCGTATTCCACCTGCCAAAAACACTTACGGCCAGCCCCACTCGGCCCGTCTTGAAAATGCTGTTCTCAACGGGCTAGGCTCAATACTCTAAAATATGAGTCTTTAACATTCAGTTGCTCTCAAATCATCCCATGTCTGACTTGCTAAAAGATTATGTAATTAATAAGGAATAAAGTCAGATCCCCGGGAAAAAAACTGTCTTTATTTATCTGCCATGACTACACCTCCAAAGGAAATTCAAAGAACAACCGTGTTATCAGAAACCTAAAAGCACTGGTATGACGAAAAAAGAATGTGTGAATCTACGTTTTCTTTACAATCCATCTATTTAAAGCTAACCTGCTATTTCGTTTTTCGTGCAAAAATCGCTTTTATACGCATGCGCGAGCATTCAGCCAATCAGCTAAAGGCATTTTTTGTAAACTCCTGTCGAATTGGGCTCTATACGCATGCGTCAGCATTCAGCCAATCAAGTGAGAGGTTGTTACTGTCCCGAGGTCCTGAGACAGATTTGGAGCCAATGAGGTGAAAGGCTATTTCCTGTCTAGAGATCTTTAGGAAAGATGATTATGGCGTTAGCAATTTTCAAAGTTTCGAAGTTTGGATTACTATAAATATTAGGTATTTATTCATTTTATCTTTATTTATTTTGTTATATTGAGTACGAACATAGAAACACATATTTATCTCTGTGTTCATGATTGAATTCTTTGGATATGTTTTGGTTTCGTGTATTTTTTTTTTTTTTTAATGTCGTATCTTTATTTTGCTACTTCAAATTTCTTAAACCAAAAAGTAATGGTCGAGTTTTTATTAGGATTTATAAAGCTGAAATTTACCTTTTTGAATATAATATTACAGATGTTTTAATAGTTGCATTCGGCTGTAAAAATTGACAAAAAATTGATTAAAAATTCGACCAGCAGTTGCATGAAAAAAAAAAAAAAGAACTTTCACTAGCATGGACAAATCCAGAAAATTGCTGCGTCGGCAGTTGTGTTTATATGTAAAAAAATAACAAAATTCATAGTTTAATCACAATAAAACATCGTGAAATTTATTGAATGGTTGCAGGGAAAAAAATCACAAAATTCAACAACCATTCGGGAAAATATAACAAAATTCTACTAATAACAGGAGCTTCTAAATAGCTGTGCATTTTGATGATTTTGTTATGATAGTGTGTATGAATGTGTTTTGCATGAAATTTTTTGTTTTGTTGACAATTTTTTTAAAGGTTTTGGAACTTTAGTATGACAATTTATTGGTATTAATACTATTATGTCGGTTAATAGAAAAGCTTTCTAAAGATTGAAATACGATCAAATCTTAACAATACATTTTATTCTGCAATTTTTAGTTGAAATTTGGTAATAGAGAGTGATCTTTTGGTGAATTTTTTTTTTTTTTTTTTTGCTTATCTTTCATGATCCTTTCGCATAATTCATGTTTTTCCCTGTGGCCTTTTAACGAAATTCATGTTTTTCCATAATCCTTTGATGAAATTTGTGTTTTTCCCACGATCATTTCATGAAATCGGCAATTTTTTTTTGCGAAGATTGATATGTGTAGGCACTGAGTTCTACGGTGTATTGTGCATTCTTTTAAACATGTAACTTATCGGTTCAAAACAATTGATGTAATTCAGAAACAGTTGTAATACTTTTGTGGGAGGGAAGGGGCGCGAATAAAATTTAAAAATGCAGCCATGTCAAAAATTATGGGGGGGGGGGGGGGGAAGTGCATTTTGCCCACACTGCGCTGAAACTTTTCTAAATTTTGCTGACACCACGCATGTGACCGCTTTTTCATTTTATGCATCTCCCGTGTCCATCCCACTTTGCCCCTCCAAGGGTGTACTTTTTAAAATTTTGCACACACCCTTCATGTATATCGTTGGAAGGGTCTTTGACTGCTTATTCATGTTATGCATCTTCGGTGTCCATCCGGCCACTCCCCCCCCCACCCCCCAAGGGTTGAACTTTTCTAGATTTTGTTGACAACCCTCATGTCATATATCATTGGAAAGGTCTGTGACCGCTTATTCATATTATGTATCTCCGATGTCCCCCCCCCCCCCCCCTATGCCTCCAAGGGGGTATTTTTCTAAATATTGCACACACCCCTCATGTGATACGTCGTTGGAAAGGTCTGTGACTGCTTAATCATATTATGCATCACCAATGTCCTTCCACCACCTTTGCACCCCAAAGGGGGCCCATTTCTAAATTTTGTTGACAACCCTCATGTCGTATATCGTTGGAAAGGTCTGTGACTGCTTAATCATATTATGCATCTCCGGTGTCCTTACCCCCACTTTGCCACCCCAATTGGGGTACTTTTCTAAATTTTGCCAATATCACTTATATGATATATCGTTGGAAAGGTCTGTGACCGCTGAATCACAATATGTATCTCCCGTGTCCATCCCCCCACTTTGCCCCCCCCCAAGGGGGTACTTTTCTAATTTTTGCACACACCCATCATGTTACATATCGTTGGAATGGTCTTTGACTTCTTATTCATGTTATGCATCTTCAGTGTCCATCCCGCCACTTCCCTCCCCCTAAGGGGTGCACTTTTTAAAATTTTGTTGACACCCCTCATGTTATATATCGTTGGAAAGGTCTGTGACTGCTTAGTCATATTATGCATCTCTGGTGTCTTTGCCACCCCAATTGGGGTACTTTTCTAAATTTTGCCAATATCACTCATGATATATTGTTGGAAAGGCCTGTGACTGCTGAATCATAATATGTATCTCCCGTGTCCATCTCCCCCACTTTGCCCCCCCAAGGGGGTACTTTTCTAATTTTTGCACACACCCATCATGTTACATATCGTTGGAATGGTCTTTGACTTCTTATTCATGTTATGCATCTTCAGTGTCCATCCCGCCACTTCCCTCCCCCCAAGGTATGCACTTTTTAAAATTTTGTTGACACCTTTCATGTTATATATCGTTGGAAAGGTCTGTGACTGCTTAGTCATATTATGCATCTCTGGTGTCCTTACCCCACTTTGCCACCGAAATTGGGGTACTTTTCTAAATTTTGCCAATATCACTCATATGATATATCATTGGAAAGGTCTGTGACCGCTGAATCATAATATGTATCTCCCGTGTCCATCCCCCCCCCCAAGGGGGTGCTTTTCTAAATTTTGCACACACCCATCATGTTACATATCGTTGGAATGGTCGTTGACTTCTTATTCATGTTATGCATCTTCAGTGTCCATCCCGCCACTTCCCTCCCCCCCAAGGGGTGCACTTTTTAAAATTTTGTTGACACCCCTCATGTTATATATCGTTGGAAAGGTCTGTGACTGCTTAGTCATATTATGCATCTCCGGTGTCCTTACCCCCACTTTGCCACCCCAATTGGGGTACTTTTCTAAATTTTGCCAATATCACTCATATGATATATCGTTGGAAAGGTCTGTGACCGCTGAATCATAATATGTATCCCCCGTGTCCATGCCCCCCACAAGAGGGTACTTTTCTAAATTTTGCACACACCCATCATGTTACGTATCGTTGGAAGGGTCTTTGACTGCTTATTCATGTTATGCATGAGTGGTCCATCCCACCACTCCCCCCTCCCCCAAGGGGTGCACTTTTCTAAATTTTGTTGACACCACTCATGACATATATCGTTGGAAAGGTCTGTGACCGCTTAATCATATTATGTATCTCCTATGTCCCCCCCTTTGCCTCCAAGGGGGGTACTTTTCTAAATTTTGAACACACCCTTCATGTGATATATCGATGGAAAGGTCTGTGACCGCTTAATCATATTATGCATCTCCCGTGTCCATCCCTCCTCTATAAAGTTCATCAAGAGACAGCAAAAAAAAAAATCTCATTTTCCATTCAATCGTTGCAATTGGCGAGTGTGACTATTAAGTTTGGCAATAAAGTCAATCGCCAAATTTCAGTATTACTCGCTGAGTGGTGAATGCTAATTTTTTGCTATATCACAAACTGTATTTAGATGCACTATAATGACAAAATCGTTATTGGATCAGTAGATGGAAAAGTGTGTAGTGTATATAAATGCCTTTTGCATTAACTGACATCTTATAATGACAATTGTGTATGATTTATCACTGTTGTGCCATGGTTTTCTATGTACTGGCACAACAGCGCTAAATGTGTCAGATTTATTTATTTAAATTATTCGGCAAAAGTTTCAAACATTTTAAAGCAGCTATGATATTTATTTTTATGGTACTGTCAAGTTGTTTGCCGTCAAATTTTGACGGGTTCCATCTAGTACATATAATAATATCTAATTAAAGTAAATAGAAATATGACAATAAATTCGTATATCAGATACCTACGAGACGATGGCTGTCAAGCAAACAAACTCATACAACTGTCCTACACAGGTGCCATCTATTTGAAAGATTTTCTCCTTCAAAAGGCTAGTTCATTAGAAGTCCTTATCTTTCTATGTTCATGTATGTATGATAGATTAGATGATACAGATGGCAAAATTGCCTGTCAGCTGACGCATCAGTGGGAGTTATTTTCATAACAACATTACACAGCTTGTTATAATGTGAAATAAATGGCAACACGATTACTGGTGTTATTGTAACTTATTACCAGTGCCTGGAAAGGGTAATTTTTTTAAATTGTTATATAAATTTAAAGTTTTAAGCAATTTTTTGCTTTTTCTGTTTTTTTTTTTTTTTTTAATGAAATATTAAAGCTTAATAAAGATTCTATTTTCAAATTATGAATATATGAATTAGATTTTTAGCAAACAATGTTTCCCCATTTCACAATTTTATTGAAAACATTTTGTTAGCTGGTTTATTAAAGCCCACAACTAATCTTATATCTAGCAAGTACAGTGTGTTCCAAAAAATGACTGATGGATTTTGAAAGTCAATTTTTTAAAAAACTGAATGCGATAGAAATGTATCGTTTGGGAAACCAGGGAATTTTTTCCCACCAATTTGCAAATTTAGTTAACATTTTTGCCAAAAGATGGTGCTGCAGGTATGGAGAAATAGAAAACCTGAAAGAGAGAAACGTCAAATGTGCATGCTCTAAGGATGGAAAATGGTGGCTGGACGAAAATATCATCCAAACAGTAGCAAACATTATTTTCCATGCTTGGCGTGTACTCGTGCTTTGGCTATTTTTTAATTATTATTTTAATGTGCATTCTTTAGAAATGAAACAAGGTAAACAAAACAAATTTTCTTCTTTTTTATGAGGAATCTGTTATAAACAGTGGATATTTTTCTGTTTTTGTCACTATTATGTCAAAAGTTTCACTAAGTGAAATTTACCTATTTATAACACATTTAATATTTAAATTAAATTGGTTATTTAGAATATAACAATAAATATTTATTTATTGGTTTTCTAATTAAACTTTTTGTAAAAGAATAACAAATGAAATGAAATTGCTTATCTCATTGCATTGCACCTCTGAAATTACTGTACATTTGCGGATTTAACTTTGAGAATATGTTAGAAAGTAATCCGTTTTAATTTGAGAGCAACCTTCAAACTTCCTTTAGAAAATTGGGGGAAAAAAATCAGTTGTATTTTATTTATATTGATTGTCTCCACCATTAATTTACTTTTTCAGCTCTCAAAAAAATATTCCTCCTGTCTGAACAATGCAAAAACTTCCTGTCATATTTTTGACTCATTTTTAAACATAAAAACATTATACTTGGAGGCATGATTATTGAAATGATTTGTAATCGAACAGTTTTTATTTACCAATACATGAATTACATCTGGAGTTATAAATGATAGGTTTTTTTTTTCTTTTCTGCAGTATCGCATCAGGAAATTCAGTTCAATGCACCAACTTTGACAGCATTTTCTAAAAATCTTCTGCTTTTACCGAAAAATGAAAAAAACAGTTCGATTACATAGTTTCTGAATAAGACAACCTGTCAATTTGATACGTTTGCAAACAAAAATGAATTTAAAAATGTGTCAGAATGTAGCCAGTTTGAATTTGAGAAAAACGAAAGCCTTAAACATACCAAAGTGAGAGGCAAATAATTCACTGAAAATAAAATACTTAAAAATACATAATAGATATTACACCAATTTTGACAACTATTTTCATTTTCACCATTTTTGAAAAATCTACTATTAAATTAATTTTTAATAAATTTTGCAATAGCCGAATATAACTTTGCTCATGCTAACAATTTTCTAATATTCCTTGCGTTTATGGAGCAGTAGAAATATGCATTTTTATTCAGGAAATGTTTAACCTTTATTGTAAATACAATTGCTTACTTTGAATTTAGCATTTGATAAAAATAATGCTATAAATATCATCTAAATATATAATAAAATTGAATTTCTTTTTTCCCAAACAATTGAAAATTTTTTTTTATTTCTTGCACTTCTGAAATGCATAGAAAAAAAATGTATATGTATGTACATTGCTCATCTCTATGATCTAATAAATAAATTAAAAAATATATAAATAAATATATTTCACAATGTCATTTTTATACATAACTGCATGATATTTGCAAATAAGCAGGCCTGAAATTTTATTTTCCAGCTCTTTAGAATCGAATTTCGTTTTTCTATAAATATATTACATTTTAAATTATAATGATGACTGATGCAGATATTTATTTGTTGAATGGGAAGGACGAATTCAGTTCTTTTTTATTTTTAGCTATAACTTTTTTTTTGAATTGCTCTATTAGGAATTGTGCAGTAACAATTATATATGTATATATATTCTTCGAAGTTAGCACTCCCCAAAATTTCCACCTTTAATCCTCTTAGACACCCCCCCCTCCCCCTCCCCTGCATCTCTTAAAATTAAATATATATATATACCCATCTTCCCCATATTCTTTTAAATTTGTATGCGTATTTTGTGTATGAAGTATCATACTTAATTTTATAAAAATGAATACTTTAATAAGTTATTCCTGGTAATTAGATAATTTTATGCCATTAAAGTTACAACATAAAACTATTTTTAATGTAAATTTATCTGATGTTATAATTGCATTAAACTATATGTTTCATTTTAATTATTAAAATATTGCGCTTAGATATTAAATATTAAAACTTAGTTTCATTAACAAGAATCTATTTAAAAAATTCAAAGTAACTTATAATAAATTAATAAATAATAATTGATAATAAATTAAAAAAAAAAATAAAATAAAATTTTATAATTTAGTTTCATTAGCGAGAGTCTATTTTAAAAATTCAGAGTAACTTATAAGAAATTAATAAAAATCGAAAAAAAAATTTCTAAAATGTAAAAAAAAAAAAAAAAAAAAAAAAAAAACGAGCATTGAATCTGCAATCTTTTCCGTGACAGATGCATGCTTCTGACCATTACACCATATCATCTTACCCATAAACACCAAGACTGTATTACATACAAAGCAAGTCATACAAGGATTTGGCACGATTTCAATCCTCGCCAACACCAATTTTGAACACTGACAACGAAAAAATATTAATCAAAAATAAAGCAGAATATATATACACTATACTTATAGAAATAAAACTGATCCACGTTTTTCTTATGTATATTAAAATATAATGCGAAAAAGAAATAATAATGCTTGCGCTGACTGGATGAAAACAAAACTTCAGGAAAAAAAAAAAAAATTTCTACAGAAAATTGCGAAATTCCTTGAAAAAATTTTGTTTATATCCATAATATAAACATCTCTGAACCTGAAAATCAGCGTTAAAAACCTAAACAAACATGAAAATATTATGAATGATATGGATTTAAAAACTCTGTATAAAGCCTATGGTAGCACTGCAGTCGATAGCTCATGACGGTTGAAAAGAGCTTTGGACGAATCAGAATTTCTTGTCATTCATGACGCTTCTCTTACTTGATCCAGGTTCTCTAGTGAGAGCTGGAAAACCTGCAACTTAGTAAGAGAAGTGTCATGACTGGCATTAGATTCCAATTCACAAGACAAAAATAGATAGTTTTTACATCCACATTTTTCATAATATTTTCATGTTTATTTAGATTTTTAGCGCCAATTTTCAGGTTAAAAAATTTTATATTATGGATATATAAAAAAAGAATCCCTGCGGCTTGGCCTACAGGCACAGGTAGATTTCGAAGACGCAGACCGTGGGGCACCTGTTTGTCGGGAATTGCGGAAGAAATGACCTTTTTGCGATGATGCTGCAGTTGGAACCGCATACTTCGAAACACCAAACTTGTTTGCAGGCGGAGCCAGCAAGGTTTTTTTTTTTTTTTTTTTTTTTTTGCTGTAAGAGTTGGTCCTATAAAAAACATGTCAATATAAAAGTTTTAGATAATATTAAGAGGATTTATAATAAATCTAAGCAGATTTGAAATTTTGGGAATTGATGAAGTTATGAATTTTTTTCTTCTAACCCCCCCCCCCCTTAAGACAATTTTTAATTATATCAAAATCTGTCATAAATTTTCGGCCCTTCTCCTAGAAGTAATAATAACTTCAAACGGATTCGATATGTATCATAATTAAGAAATTATGGGTTTTTTCCTGTTTTCACAAAAAGTCCCCCTCATTCCCCCACCCCTTGGTTCGATTTTGCCCATTAACGAACTTGACCGAGATTTTATGCCCCTTGATTTTATGTATCAGTTTCGAAAAGATGCGGGAGTTGGAACCGCCTACTTCGAAAAATAATTTGCAGGCGGAGCCGGCAGGGATTTTTTTTATTTTAATTTTTTTTTTTTTTGCTATAATGGTTGGTCCTATAAAAAACTTGTCAATATAAAAGTTTTAGATAATATTAAGAGGATTTATAATAAATTTAAGCGGATTTGAAATCTTGGGAATTGACGAAATTATGAATTTTTTTCTTCTAAAATCCCCCTTCCCTCCCCCCCCCCCTTAAGGCATTTTTTAATTATATCAAAAATCTGTCATACATAAGTTTTTGGCCCTGTTCCTAGAAGTAATAATAACTTTAAACGGATTCAATACGTATCATAATTAATAAATTATGTTTTTTTTTGTGTTTTCACAAAAAGCCCCCCCATTTCCCCCTCCTTGGTTCGATTTTGCCCATTAACGAACTTGACCGAGATTTTATGTATCAGTTTCGAAAAGATGCGGGAGTTGGAACCACCTACTTCGAAAAATAACTTGTTTGCAGGCGGAGCCGGCAGGGATTTTTTTTTGTTTTTAATTTTTTTTTTTGCTATAACGGTTGGTCCTATAAAAAACTTGTCAATATAAAAGTTTTAGATAATACTAAAAGGATTAATAATAAATTTACGCGGATTTGATATCTTGTGAATTGACGAAGCTATGATTGTTTTTCTTCTAAAACCCCCCTTTTTCCCCCGCTTGGGGCCATTTTTAATTATATCAAAAATCTGTCACACATAAATTTTCGGCCCTTTTCCTAGAAGTAATAATAACTTTAAACGGATTCGATACGTATAATAATACAGAAATTATGAGAGTTTTTCTGTTTTCACAACCCCCCCCCCCCCCCCATTTCCCCAACTTTGGTTCGATTTTGCCCATTAACGAACTTGACCGAGATTTTATGACCCTTGATTTTATGTATCAGTTTGGAAGAGATTTATGCAGAATTTTTTCAGTTATCGTGGTCAGAAAAAAGTGACATAGATATATAAAGTTTTGAACTGGGGGTGGTTTTGGGTTCTGGGAGTCATGATCGGCGTAGATCTGCAAAAAATTTTCAAATTTTCCAGCTTAGGTGAGAATGTAATAGGTAGTATTTCTTACGAAATCTACCTAAAACGTCTAGAAATTTCACAATTTTCTGTTGAAAATATTTTTTTCCTCCTGAAGTTTTATTTTCATTCTGTCAGCTCAGCATTATTATTTATTTTTCTCGTTATATTTTAATATACGTGAGAAAAACTTGGCTTAATTTTATTTCTATAAGTAAAGTGTATATATATCCTGCTTTATTTTAGCAAAATTGCATCACAAGTATTTTTTATTAATATTTTTTCGTTGTCAGAGTTCAAAATTGGTGTTGGCGAGGATTGAAAAAGCGTCAAATCTTCACATGACTTGAGTTGTATATGATAAAGTTGTTCTGTTGCTTATGGGTAAACTGGAATGGTTAGAGTGTCCGTTCGTTTAACCCAAGATTGCGGGTTCAATGCCTGTTGTTTTTTTTTTTCACATTTTAGAAAAAAAAAAAATTATTATAAGTTACTCTGAATTTTTTAAATAGATTCTTGTTAATGAAACTAAGTTATAACATTCAATTTTATGTATTTATTTTTTAATTTATTATTAGTTATTCTGATTTTTTTTTTTTTTTATCGAGTCATTTAATATTACCTAAGGGCTATATTTTAATAATTAAAATGGAACATATTTTAATGCAATAATAACATTGAATAAAATTACATTAAAAATATTTTTATGTTGAAACCTTAACAGTATAAAATTATTTAATTTCCTGAAATAACTTGTTAAAGTATTCATTTTTATAAAATGAAGTATGATACGTCTTACAAAAAATACACATAAATTCAAAAGAATATGGGGAGGATGGGTATATATATATTAAGTTAGGATTTTATAATTTTTAAGTGCTGTGAGCAGGGGGGAGGTCTAAGAGGATTAAAGGTGGAAATTTTAGAAGAATATATATATATATATATATTGTTTCTGCAGAATTCCAAATAAAGCAATTTAAAAAACAGTTAAAGCTAAAAAAAAAATAATTTGATTCGCCCTCGCCCTCACCATTCGACAAATAAATCTGTGCATCGATCGTCATTGTGGAACAATCGATTATTAACTAAAATGCAATATATTTATAGGAAAATGAAAAACACTATTTGATTCTAAAGAACTAGAAAATGAAATTTCATGCATGCCTATTTGCAAATTTCATGCATTTATGTATAAAAATGACATCGTGAATGTGTTATGAAATATGTTTATTGTTTTACATTTTTTTAATTTATTTCTTAGATCCTTAGCATAAATTATGCATGGAGATGAGCAATATACATACCTTTTTTTTTTTTCTATAAATTTCAGGAGTGTAGGAAATAAAACAAGTTTTTTATGTAATGGTTAATGAAGTAAATGTTTATATTTTGCCCCAAATATTTATATTATCAAATATTATGATCAGTTGTAAACCTTAACGTCAAAATTACCACTACCCCCCTAAAAAAAAAAAAAAAAAACTTTAATGTATATGAACACTTTTTGTCTTAGCGCAGAGCGTATTAAATAAATAAAAATTTACATAAACGGATGATTAATTTTTTATTCCACTTCTTTCAAAATGTATTGTAAAACTAACTGTGCGGCAACCCGATATGTTACATTTAAATTGCATGGGATTTTTCAATTGTTTAGGAAAAAATAAATTCAATTTATTGTATGTTTATATAATATTTATAGTATTATTTTTATTAAATGCTAATTTCCAAGTAAGCAATCGTATTTACAATAAAGGTTATCCGTTTTCTCAATAAAACTGCGTGTTTCTACACCTACATAAACGCAAGAAATATTAGAAATATGTTTGCATTAAGACTCCTATAATAGGGGTTCTAGTTTGCATAAGCAAAGTTATATTCGGTTTTCTCAAATCCAAACTGGCTACTTCTGATACATTTTTAGGTGCGTTCGTAATTATATAAATACGTAGCACTTATTGTCGTCGTCTGGTCCGTCCGTCTGTCCGCATATAACAACGCAAAAACTACCCAACCGGATGGTTTGAAATTTAAGATATATTTATATTATCTTTATACTTACATTTAAGATATGTATTATATTACCTTTGCAAAATTTTGTCGAGACATTTCAAATTTTATGAAAATCTAATCAAAACTTTAGAGTACATTAATAAAAACATGTATTAAGAAATTTGATTTTTTTAAAAATAAAAATCGATGCTTTCTTGTTATAGGAGCTTCCAAGGTTTAATCGTCAAGCGACCAAGATACTTATTTTATTACAGAAATTAATCTGCAGACGATATAATTCGTTTCACAGAATTAAAAATCATCAAGATCTGAATATTTATATAACTAGCTATAGTATGAACGCACCTCATTTGTCACGTTTGACATACAATTTCCAACTTCTTAAATTTATTTTTGTTCGCAAACGTATCAAATTGGCAGGTTTTCTTATTCAGAAGCTATGTAATCAAATTGTTTTTTCTGTAAAGGCAGAAGATTTTCAAAAAATGCTGTCAAAGTTTACACATTGAATTGAATTTCCTGAGACGGCAATCGTTTATACCTCAATATATAATTCAGTGGCGCAGCCAACGGGGTAGGGGGTTCGGGGTTAAAACCTCTCCCAGAGCTAAAAGATACAGTTATTGCCGCTTATGTGAATCATTGGTTTATCAAATAAGCCGCTTTTAGAAATCAAGTAAACCAAAAATCAGTATTTGTATTTTTACCTTAGTCGGAATCCACCGCTTTATAGAATCAAATTATATTCAACAAAGATGATTCATTAAAACGGCGGTTACTGTACTTAAAAATGGAGAAAACGCATAATAGCTAGTTAAGCTACCTGTTAAAACTGATCACTTATTTCGTAAAATAGCAGTGTACGCATCCTGTCTCACGGCTGTATGGTGGTGAGTCTTTTAACCTATTTTTTTTTCTTTGCTTCTTTTTCCGAAATGACACTAAACCTTAAACCTTCAAATTCCATGGGGAAAATATAATAAACAAGTTGGAAATTGTACGTCAAATGTGACAAATGAGGTGCGTTCGTAGTATAGATAATTATATAAATATTCAGATCTTGATGATTTTTAATTCTGTGAAATGAATTATACCGTCTGCAGATTAATTTCTGTAATAAAATAAGTATCTCGATCGCTTGACGATTAACTTTCGAATATATTAATAAAAACATGTATTAAAAAATTTGAATTTTTTTTTTATATATAAATCGGTGCTTTCTTGTTATAGGAGCTTCCGAGGTTTAATCGTCAAGCGACCGAGATACTTATTTTATGACAGAAATTAACTTGCAGACGATATAATTCATTTCACAGAATTAAAAATCATCAAGATCGGAATATTTATATAACTAGCTATAGTATTTGTCACGTTTGACATACAATTTCCAACTTGTTAAATTTATTTTTGTTCGCAAACGTATCAAATTGGCAGGTTTTCTTATTCAGAAGCTATGTAATCGAATTGTTTTTTCGGTAAAGGCAGAAGATTTTCAAAAAATGCTGTCAAAGTTTACACATTGAACTGAATTTCCTGAGATATGGCAATCGTTTATACCTCAACATATAATTCAGTGGCGCAGCCAACGGGGTAGGGGGTTCGGGGTTAAAACCTCTCCCAGAGCTAAAAGATACAGTTATTGCCGCTTATATGAATCATTGGTTTATCAAATAAGCCGCTTTTAGAAATCAAGCAAACAAATAATCAGTATTTGTATTTTTACCTTAGTCGGAATCCACCGCTTTATAGAATCAAATTATATTCAACAAAGATGATTCATTAAAACGGCGGTTACTGTACTTAAAAATGAAGAAAACGCATAATAGCTAGTTAAGCTACCTGTTAAAACTGATCACTTATTTCGTAAAATAGCAGTGTACGCATCCTGTCTCACGGCTGTATGGTGGTGAGTCTTTTAACCGATTTTTTTTCTTTGCTTCTTTTTCCGAAATGACACTAAACCTTAAACCTTCAAATTCCATAGGGAAAATATAATAAACAAGTTGGAAATTGTACGACAAATGAGGTGCGTTCGTAGTATAGATAGTTATATAAATATTCAGATCTTGATGATTTTTAATTCTGTGAAATGAATTATACCGTCTGCGGATTAATTTCTGTAATAAAATAAGTATCTCGATCGCTTGACGATTAAACCTCGGAAGCTCTTATAACAAGAAATCACCGATTTAAAAAAAAAATCAAATTTCTTAATAAATATTTTTATTAATATCGTCTAAAGGTTTGATTCGATTTTCATAAAATTTAAAATGTCTCGACAAAATTCTTCAAAGATAATACATCTTAAATTTCAAACCATTCGTTTGGGTAGTTTTTGCATTGTTATATGGCGACAGACGACGACAATAGGTGCTACGTATTTATATAATTACGAACGCACCTAAAAACTCATGATAAATTTTGAACTGTTTACTTGTTAAAGCTGGGAGAAATTTGATCTAAATACAATAAACCCTGTCAAAACAGAACCTGTCTGTAACGGAATCCTGTCTTAACTCGAAATAATTTTTGGTTCCGACGAAAAGAAAACATACAATTAAATGTGCAAAGACGGAAACTTTTTAAAAACACACTTTCTTCCCGGTCCTTATCGAATCCGTTTCCACAAGCTTAAATAAATTATAAACCGGTGTTATAGTTCAGTATGGTTCAAACTTTCTTTCATTAGACTACTCGGACCAGTGGGGTCCCGACTTACTTTTTTTTCTATAAATTTTTGGCTGGAACTGGTTCTTACTTTTTTTCTGCAGTCTCGGGCCTGTCCCTGTCCGAAATTGGACGTCATTCTTTTCAGGCCCAAACCGAGTCAAAGAAAATTTCCGTGATCTTGCGTCATGGTGGCAGTTTTCCTGTAAAACTAAAGTGATATTGCATATTTGTTTAAAAAATTCATTAGAAATGGAATTTGGTTTAATAAATAACAGAAAAATATTTAAATCGCAGGTGTCAAGTGTCCTTTTTTTTTTTTACATAGAGCTTTAAAATTGTGATTTAAATTTATGAACCAACTTTTTCTTTTATTCCAAACTACATCCATTTTTCAGTGCGTGTTCATGTATGTCAAACTACAACAAACAATTTTTGGCCCGGAAACCAGGGTAGCAATTAATTTAATCAAACTAAAATATAAGGTATCTACTTCAAGTCGCACCTTAAAATTTAGGGAAACAATTAACCGTAATAAAGATGGTTAACGAAATTTTCAACAGACTTACCTTGCTCGCACGATATCACGAAAACTGCTAGAAATGCACAGTAATTCGATCAGTGACATCGTAGAAAATTTCAACTTCATTTCAAAATGTAAAGAGTCTGTGCTGTTTGGACGCGGATAATGATAACTTCCACCAGTTTTTGTGATATTTCATTTTACATAAAGGTTATTGACAATTTTGTTGAAATAGCTTCATTATTGTTAACTGGCTACTTTATGATATTTTTAAATTAATTTTTGTTCAGAAACGCATGAAATTGGCAGGTGTTCTTATTCAGTAACTTTATAATCGAAAGACGTTTTCATTTTTTGGTAAAGGCAGGAGATCTTTCAGAAAATACTTTTCAAAGTGGACGTTTTAAATTGGATTTCTAAAGCAATACACTGCAAAAAATAATTGTTGATTTTGCAGTATAAAACTGGCAGCTGGGATGCCAGTTTTATACTGTAAAATCAACAATTATTTTTTGCAGTGTAACGTGAAAAGGGAGAAAAACGTGTTGCCATGTGACACGAATCTCTTATAACTCGATAAGTAGTTTGTTTATCAAAAAGTGGAAAACTCCAATCGATTCCAAATCGCTTCAATAGTCAGGCCTATCAATTGTATGCCTTTGCGTTTAAAAATGAGTCAGAAAATGTTTCGCGTTGTTGAGTAGATCAGTTCAGAACCACCTTAAATTTATGAACAAAAATTCGTGTTTGGCTTGGAGTGAAACACATCGTATTTTTGATTGAACAAATAAGTTGCAATCCCGGTTTCCTACACAAAAATTATTTCCTGTAGTGTATTCTTTCACCTCCCCACCTTAGTGAAAAATATGCCTAATTTTTCTCAAACACTTGATGACTTTTGAAAGAGTATGCGATTCTATTGAGTCCAATCAGTTCATAAAACAGTTTTGTTTGATTGAACATCTCTTGTTATTGCATACTCATTTCCTGGTGTCTAAACATCTCTACTGACGTTTCCATTGAACCGTATGAATATATATCATTACTAAAAAAAATTACACACTTGCTAATACAGTTACACAATACACACAAATATATATATATACATATAAAAAAAAGAAGTTAAACTAGGATTATGCTATTTCAATGGCAGTCATTAAACTGATATTGCTGGAAATTATTTTCTACTCCCAGCCCTTCCTAGTTAACCTAGAAATTGCGTCGGCATTCACATGTTGCATCCATGGCCGATGAGAAATGTTTAGATTCCAGCGTTGCAAGGCGAGAGCCCCTCTAGTGTGTTTGGGTGATGTCGGGATTGTTTCAGTGAGATATTTCAATGGATTGTGGTCGGTAATGACCTCGATTTTAGATCCATAGGTCCATTTTTCGAACTTACGCAATCCGAAGAGAACACTCCAAGCCTCTTTCTCAATACTGGACCAAGCCTGCTGAGCCCCTGACAATTTTTGGCTAGCAAATGCTATAGGTTTAAATTGACCCAGTTTGTGTTCATCCTTTTGAGTGAGACAGCAGCAAACAGCTAAATCTAAGGCATCAGCATGTAGCTGGTATTCTAATCCTACTGTAGGGGTGGCCAACCTTGTCATTTTGCATAACTCATTTTTAAGCGTATTAAATGCTAGTTCCGCCCTCTCATCCCATGGGACGGTATTTTTAATTTTCCCTTTTGTTAGTTCTGTTAATGGTATGGAAATTTCGGCATAATTTGGGATATATGACTGATAAAATCCCATCAGCCTCAACACAGATCTAACATCTTTTTTAGTTTTGGGTCTTTGGAGGTTTCTTATCGCTTCGATCTTCTCCTTATCATGAGCATGCGTTCCACCCAGTGACGGATCTAAGGGGGGGTTAGCCGGGGCAGCTGCTCCGGGTGCAAGACTTGGATGGGCGCAAAAATGAGGAATAATAAAAGATTAAGGAGAAAGGAAAATTAAAAATTCACGTGAAAAGATATTCAATTTTATTTTGTTCAATGACGGTTTACTTTCGTTGCATAAAGATCAGAAATAAAAAATAAATTAATTTGTATTAAATTATATAAAATATCACATTGCCACCAGTATTTTTAAGAAATTTTTATTTATTTAAAATTCAAAGATTTTGAGTTATTTCCTTTCCGACATCGTTGTATGTTGTTTTACCAGCGTGTGCAGTATTTTATTTCGGTTATGTCTAAAAGACAGTAGGGTGATTATTACAGAAAGAATGCTAAAAAAGAGAAGAGGAGACTTCACAGCTCTCATCTAGTTACAACGGTTCCCAACCTTTTTTCTCTCACGTACCCCTTGCTTATACTTCTCATTTATGCGTACCCCTTCTCACATAAACCCATTCCAAATATTTTTGCGTTCGTTTATTAGTAATATTATTATGCTATTTACCAATGTTAGATCCAATTCTCTTCAGAATTCGAATTTTCAACCACTTATCTATTTTGAACCACAACAAAATATCAACATAAAGTCACTCATAACACCAAACATTAGCTAAAGATTTCAAATTAAGCACTCATAAAGAAGGTATGAAGCTTTACATCCGTTAATACAAGTTAATGAGTTTATGGTAATGCTGACCAGTCTTATACTAAAATGATGGCCTGCTTTCAAATGGGTTTTACATGAAATCGCAAGAAACCAAAAGCCTTGATACGATTTATATTTTTTCTGGGTATTTCTAGAATTACTAGAAAGAAAACAACAAAAGAAAAAGAGGGACACATGCGAAATCTCAAGATATTATTATGGGTGGGTGGAGATAATGGCGACATATGATCGACTAATTACTATGTTTAGGCATTTTCCTTTATTTTATATGAATAGCCTATTTTAATTGTACACAAGTCTCTCTTTGTAAACGAGTGCTACACCATATAATAATTTATATGTATTATTTCTGTTCTAAAAATCTCCTTTTCTATGCAATAATTGATTTGATATGTAAGAAAAGAATTATAAATCGATATTTTATTAATTCCTTCTAAATTTAGATATTCTTGTAATTAACAGACATTTTTTCTAAAAAATGAAAACGGAACTTATACTCTGTTGAGAATTCAACGCGTTCCAGGGGCGTAGTTACCGTGGAGCAGTTGGAGCACATTGCTCCAGGCGCGAGAATAATAAGGGCGCAAACGTAAGAAACGAAATATATATTTGTAAACATATTTAGTGAAACCTGTGAAAACGAAATCTGTCTTTAAAAGAATTTTTTCCTGGTCTCCATTTGGTTATACATACTAATACAAAAACCTGTCTAAAACGAACTTTTTCTTTAATGTTTTGCAATGTTTTAGTAAATATTTTTGTATTAAAAAAGTTAGATAAATGAAACTCCAGTAGTCCTTGAACTTGACTTTTCAAAATTTTTAGTTCAGGTAATATACATTATAAATTTAATATTTTATGCCTCTGAATTTATAAAAATTGTAAAGAATGTTTAAAATCGCAACTAAGGGCACTCACTGAGAGAAATTCCGTTTTAGACAGGTGTTGGCCTTAACAGATATACTTGTGTGGCATTCCTTCTATTTGCATCACAAAACTTTTCCGTTTATGTCAGGATGCCTTTATAGGCCGATTCCGTTTTTACAGTTTTACTGTATTATATATGTATGTGTTTAAACCTAAAAATAAATTTAGGGAAACCTTTGAAGAGGCGGCGCACAAATTGTACTTACTTGCTCCAGGGAGCTGAATCTGTTGCTACGCCACTGACACGTTCTGGCCCTTTAAAGCCATTTTATTTATGTAGTTAAAAAGGTTTTCTATCCATGGGAATCAGTTTTATGTTTTTATTTATGAATATCAGTTGTTAATAAGCCTTTTTATGATATGAGAATCAGATATTAAGTTTTAACCTTCCCTATCCTTCATTTAAATTATATTTTTCCCTTTCCTTTTTCAAAATTTAATTGAGTTATCTTTAACTACAAACAATAATCCCGCTGTAATTTATACCCTTTCCCTTTTTCATTTTCACTTGTGCTTGATCACTAATATCTCACGGCTTTTCGATTAAAAAAAAAAAATTAAATCAGCACAGATGCCTTTTCGTAATTTTACTTTCCGCAACCAAGCTTATAACACCATATGTGCATAACGCATTTTTGTGGCCACAATGTCAGTTAAAAGTTATGCGAATCTTCCATTTGGCCCAAATGCATGCCCTTATATGGTAGTGGTAATAACTCAATCACTCACACCCATGTCTAAAAATATATTCTGATTGTTATAAGCACATACTGTTTTGTCTGTCGAAATCAGTTCACATGAGAAAGATATTTGTCGGTTATAATCGCCATGGTGATATTAATTTTTGAAACAAAATTCGTCCTGTCGCCAATAATCTGGTAACCTCGCCCGGCAAATACCATTTGTTATGCCTATCTCTGTCTGAAAGTATTTACGCCTAGACACTCTGTAACAACCCTATTTTGGCGAGATTCTTGTCAGTGCAATTCCAACTTGTATCGTGGAAACAATTCACTTCGCTTGCTGTCTTCGCATAATAATGACCGTTTAAACAACGGTTGTCTTGTTTTCCCCTCTTCTGTCCGCGACCATCTTGGCATCCTCATGGTGATCTTACAATAAAATGTCTTGACGACCATTCTGGAGTTTTTTTATTATACACGAACCTGGCTCACGTGGATTGTTTTATTTGATCACGAACAACAACTACAAAATATGATCTGATCAGCCAACACCTTTACAAAATTATGGTTTCCGTGACCACATTTTTTTCTCCAGGCTAAATTTAAAAAAAAAATTATAATTCGCTGAAGAGGGGACGCTTTTTCTTCACCTGCACCCGCCTGTCTCTTTGGATTATCAGCATGCATCAAAGAAAATTCCCGCCTGCATTTCACCATCTTCCCGGACCCAATGGACTGATTGAAATTTAGCCTGCACCTTCCTGTTTCTATAGACTATCCTGTGCTGTGGATTATCATGTGAAATTTTTTGCTACGGCAACTGTATGCTGAAGAACTTCCTGCTTCATCTTGATCCTGAATAACAAAATCTTAAGCTTCTACTGCATTCCTTTAGCAATTTATTATGGATAATTTTAAATCTATGCACGACTCCTGTGTGACTGTGCTCCATGCCCAATGAGCCCCCGTTGTTTCTGCCCAGTGTATTCTGCAACGCGCCGTTCCATATGCTACAATTCCGCAGAAATTTACTTCAAATCGTCCTTTTTTTTCATCTATTATATGTTCGTCTATTATCGTGTGTTCTTTTTCAAAATGTTGTGCATCTCTACAGATGTGATCTGCGCCCAAACTTCCGTATAACCGTTGGAAAGAGAAATTTAAATGAATAGATCATAAACTACGATTCAAAACTTTCGAACTAAGCGTTCGTAATTCTGAATATTTTTCTCGCTTTGGTGGTTGTACAAAGAATAATAATAACACTTTCCAGTTTCGATATTCACTAGCCAGTGGACTTCGATCTACATTCAGATCAGTGATAGTTCTGTGGGTTTTTTTCTTTCTCTGCAACTGAGACTCATCTAAAGTGAATAATGTCAGCTGTTTAAGTTTCCAGCTGATAAGGAGAACAAATTAACATAGAATGAACTGTTTGCATGCATACAGAAAGAAACCAGGATAAAACTTAATTATATTAAATTTTTCTTTTACAGCTGATTAGCTCATCTTGAATCAATGACTAATACGATTGCACTTTTAACTTTTTCCCCGCTTTCAAGCAAATAAAATAAAAGTAAATTTTTCTTGTTTCAGATAGTGTAGGTAAATAAAAAGGTACAAAATTCTATTTGGATTATATTTTTCTCATTAAGGTAAGTTGTTCGTTTATTTCTTTAATAGTGAGAAAAAGGTTTCAATTTGAACCATGCTAAATAATTGTTTATAAAGTATACAAATAATAATAATATTCTCAAATATTGATTTAAACTGATATATCATAGTAAATTGAAATGGCACTTGTTGCTTTTTGTTTTTGTTTGTGTAATTTAGATTATAATATAAAGAATTCACGGTAAATATTTATATGGATATGATTTTATTATTAATGCAATTACAACCAGAAACCTTTTCCGTTTTATTACATGGTCATATGTTTTGATAATGATTTATTAGATTAATATTAAACAACTTCTGATTATTTTCTGTTTTAATGTTAATGGTTCTTGCCAGTTATAGGTAAGTTGGTAAATTATATTCTGTATGTAAAAAAAAAAAAATTTAATATTCACAGGATAAATCTTAAATAAAGAAAATAAGTGAAGAAGAGAATTTTTGCATATTATTGATTAATTCTAAATTTTTTTTTTCCTTTTTCCTATTATGCAATGACACTTTTTTCAAATATTGAACGTATTATTATTTTGAAAGGAGAAATGGTAAGCCTATATGCATTTCTTTTAATATTTTTATAAAGGCTTATATATTTAGAAGAAACAATATTTATAATGAAAGGTATAATATAATTGTTATTATCTCTCGAAGGTTTGCCTAGATAACACATTTTTTTTTATGACTGAAATTTTATTTAATATATTGCATAAAAATTTTGATTTTATAATAAGGCAGACATACTTTTTCTATAAACAGTTCATGGTGTTCTTTTTATCTGCCACAAAGAATATTGCAGTCTGCAGAATGAGCGATTAATTTATTTATGTATTTACAGATATTTTTCCAAATTGTCCTTCTTTTGAAAATTAAGATATCTCTTGGTTAAGAATTTAAAAAAAATATATATATAGATGGATAATAATAAAAGAAAGAAGATAATATATTTGTGGTGTGAATAATTGTTCATTCTGGAGATATAGGTATTTTGTTCTTGTGTTTTTTTTTCTTTTTCATAAAAAAAAGAGAGATTGCATTCATTTATTTATTCATTTATTATATATATTTTTGCTTATAAGTAATTTTTGCAGTAAATATTTTCTGGTAAGTTACTGTGAATATTTTAGGTAAACAAAATTTTCCCCACCTGAATTTTTAATTTTTTAAGGTAAAGATTTATTTATCTGATAAATTATTGCAAATATATCTGTATTTGCTCACTCGTTAGCCAAACATGGCCAGTAAGCTAACATTTAAAGTGACCAATTTTGATGGTGAACCCACCTTGTTAGATTTTTTTTCAATCAATTAAGAACATTGGCCCGTATACAAAAATGGAAACAAGAGGAAATAATTCAGTTTTTGGGGGGAAAGTTAACAGGCCCAGCGTTAACCTTTTTCACGCAAAACCCTGAGATCTATAAATCTAATGATTTGGATTTCGTCGAGAAAGAATTCAGAGCATTTTTCGCTCCCCCGAGTAAAACTGCAGCACTGGTTGAATTTAATAATCTATTATTACTTCCAGAGGAATCGATTAGAAACTTAGCGTATCGTATAAACACACTCACTGCTCGTGTACATGACACTATAACAGATAGAACAGCCCTTGATAATATAAAATTTACTAAGTTTATTTCAGCAATTCCTTCAAATTTAAGGGTTAAAATACAAGAGGAGGGAATATCAAGTTATAAACAAGCGGTAGATAGAGAACAAGCTCTCCAGGAGATCATGCAAAATGAGAAAATATTGCAGCCCTGCGCATCATCTAGCTCCGCAGACTCGATCGCCCTGCAGTTGAAATCACTAAATGAAAAAATTAACGCTTTGTCGTTAACAGGTAGCGAGGACAAAAATAACTCTCATAATCAACCCTCTCGCCCACAAAACTCGCATGATCAGTATAAAAAAAACTTCAAAAAAAGACACACTGGTCATAGCTATGTCCGCACAAATAAACATAACAAATCGAATTCTCCACCCACTTGTCAGTTGTGTTTAAAACGTGGCCACACTGCAAAATTTTGTTTTAAATGGAGAAGATCTCATGCGAATAGAGGTGGATACCAAAATTACAAATTCAATCCAAATTTTCGTAAAAAAAGTAATCAGAAAGGGGAATCTTTAAACTATTAAGGAGATGTAATTTAGCTGATGGCTTTGCATCTCAGGAAAACATTTTAACATCAGCAACTTGCCCTACATTCCCATGGTCGTTTGATGAAACTCTTCCAAAAATTTCTAAGGAAAGGCTAGTCAATTCGGTCGCTTCACAGACCACAACAAACATAAAAATGACCAGGAATGGGTCGTCACAAACAGTGCACAGATCAACTGAAAGTTCATCGCAAACTGTATCGCCAAGTGACGAAAAGAAAGTTGAGGTTATTTCAAATGTGAATAATAGTTCCCCAACACTCCCCCTTATAAAGGCCTCTATAGCAAGAACAGACACAATTTTACTTCTGGATACAGGGTCGACAATTTCTCTTTTATCACAGTCCCTTTTCGATTCTATTAAGCACAATCTTAAATATAAAAGGTTAGGCACAACAGTTACCCTTAAAACAGTAAATTCCGATGTTCACTTCACCGCATGTATAAAAGCATCAATCAGAATTCACCACAAATCTTTTAGCCACAACTTTTATATTGTTGACATTCCCGATACGTCTAGTTTTCAAGGAATATTAGGATTTTATTTTATTCATAAACACAGGATCATAATTGATGTTCACAAAAATAGAATGTCAACAAATGAATTTCATGTGCCATTACTTAGTGCGTCAGCGGATGGCAAAGACATAAATCTGCTAAGTGAACATGTAAACTCTCCGTCAAATTCATTCAAAGCGATTCGCCTTGCACATAAATTAAAACTAGAACCACATGAGAAAACATGGATTTCCATCGACACTGATTCTTTAAACCCTTCAATGCAGTACTGTTTTGAAAGTACTATTTCTAATAAACAAATTATTTGTTATGACAGTCTGCTAGGTAACAATAATGATGTTGAATCGGTCGATCAGGAAAATCATAACAAACACCTACAAAAATCACATGTATACATATTCTTACAAAATTCTTCTAACAAACCTGTACACATAAACAAAAATGCACGAATAGGAATTTTATATGAAGTTTCGGAAATTGTGGAACCATCTAAAAACGACAATTTTTCACAGATCATGAAGTCATGCGACAACATCAACAGCTTCAATATCCAACCTCATGATAATTTACAACAGTTTATTTGCAATTACATTCAAGCTTCAGATGAGGTCTTAAAAAAAAGAAAGGAAGATTTAACAATACAAGACTTCAAATTGGAACATCTAGACACTCAACAAGCAAAAACCTTAGGCTCATTATTGTTAAAATACTATAGTTCTTTTTCGAAGTCAATGAAAACATTAGGTCACACAGACAAGGTTGTTCCAAATCTCAAATTCATTAATGACTACCCAATCAAAACATTACCTTTTCCGGTACCACAATCATTACACCAAGAAATGAAAGAGCAAATAAATCAACTTCTTGAAGCAAATATTATTGAACGTAACTGTTCAGAATGGGCATGTCCTATTTTGCTGGTTAGAAAGAAGTCTGATGGGTCTGCAAAACAAAAATTCAGACTAGCTCTTGATTTAAGAATGCTAAATTCCGTCTTACAAGGATCTTCATATCCACTTCCCAAAATACAGACCATTATTTCAAATTTATCTGCATATAAATATTTCACTTCGTTAGATTTTCAACAGGCTTATCATCAGATTAATTTGCCTGAAAAATATCAAGATCCACTTACATTCACATGCATATACGATACTTTTCGTTTTAAAAGGTTGATTTTCGGTTTAAAGAATAGCAGTAGTTTCTTTCAAAATTTAATGGACACTATTATTGATGAATTAGAAATGGAAGGTATTTTTGCATATCAAGACGATTTGATCTTTGGTTCTAATTCTTTTGAGGAAACATGTGCAAAATTACAGAAAGTACTTGAAATTTTATCGAAATATAATTTAACGCTCTCGCCCAATAAATGTTCATTTCACAAAACCGCTGTTGACTACTTAGGTTTTCACATTGAAAATCATTCCATTTCTCCAGTCCAATCAAATATTGTCAAAATAAATTCTTTTCCTACACCGACAACAAAAAGACAATTAAAAAGGTTTATTGGTCTGGTCACATTTTACAAATCTCTAGTGCCTTCTTTTTCAAAAATTATGCAACCACTTATAGATCTCACTACACCAAAAACAACATTTAAATGGACTCAAAAACATCAAAAATTATTTGATCAAATGCAACAGGTGTTCTTTAAGTCTCCCACGGTTCGTTTACCCGATTGGTCTAAAACTTTTTATGTAAACACAGATGCGTCAATTATAGCCATAGGAGGTGCTCTGTTACAGGAACATGAAGGACAATTACTTCCCATTGCATTTTTTTCTAAATCTCTTAAACAGTCTGAAAAACGTTATCCAGCACTAAAACTTGAATTAATGGCCATCTACAAATCAGTAATCGCTTTTAAATACTATCTATATAACCGAAAGTTTGTAATTTTATCCGATAGTGCTCCTTTAAAAAAAATACAAGAAAACAACTAATCCCGCTGATATAACAACTAGATGGTTAACAGAATTATCAGAATATACATACACTTTTGATCACATTCCCGGTTCTTCAAATGTACTTGCAGATTATTTGTCCAGATGTTCTTTTGAGAAAAACACAATTGATCTAAACTCCAACCCAGAGCTTATCAATGAACCATATGCATTGCCAATTGTCGATAATGATCTACCAGACACTAATAATAATCATTTCTCACACAGTACACATTCTCTAAATTACTTGGTTATTGGTAACAAGGATCAAAAAGACCCTTTATTGGAAATTTCAAATGAAACATTTGTAAACGAACAAAAGAAAGATACAAAATTATCCGAAATTTACAACGAAATTATGCAAAACGGCTCATCGAAACAATTCCCTATGTACTTGCAGATTATTTGTCCAGATGTTCTTTTGAGAAAAACACAATTGATCTAAACTCCAACCCAGAGCTTATCAATGAACCATATGCATTGCCAATTGTCGATAATGATCTACCAGACACTAATAATAATCATTTCTCACACAGTACACATTCTCTAAATTACTTGGTTATTGGTAACAAGGATCAAAAAGACCCTTTATTGGAAATTTCAAATGAAACATTTGTAAACGAACAAAAGAAAGATACAAAATTATCCGAAATTTACAACGAAATTATGCAAAATGGCTCATCGAAACAATTCCCTATGTACTTCATTCATCCCGATTCAAAGGTTTTAATGTTAAAAAAAAGAAAATATTTGTAATGACACCTTTTCGTACCACATTATTGTCCCAAATTCATTAAAAGCCAAAGTTCTAACAATATGTCATTTTTCACATTTTGGATTAACAAAAACTTATGCATTTGTCACAAAAAATATTTTTGGAAAGGAATGTATGCTGACACTTTAAATTTTGTAGCGTCTTGCACAAAATGTTTACAGGTAAAACATCACAAAACTCCACTTGCTCCACTACAACCTACATACACACCTACGCATCCAGGAGATACAGTCAGTGTTGATTTGGTCGGTCTCTTTACTAATGGATAGTCGGTATTGACAGTAATTGACCATTTTTCTCGACACCTAGAACTCTTCCCTTTGCGTACCATCACTTCTGAAAAGATAATTAAATGTTTATTCAGTTACATAACTATCTTTGGAAGACCTTCCGTAATTTTGTCAGATTTGGGAAAACAATTCACTTCACACATATACGACAAATTTAACGACACATTAGGCATAAAGGTGCGTCATTCCAGTGTAGCGAGGCCACAAAGCAATGCCGTGTCAGAGCGAGTTAATAAATCAATTAAGTACTCAGTTTCTACTTTACTTCAAGAAGGTCACACTTTTGAAAATGCTTTATCAATTCATAAATCTCTTTATAATGGATCTCTACATTCCTCCACAAAATATTCTCCCAACTTGCTTCACTTTGGAAGAGAACTATCCTTAATATTTGATACTTATGACCATAATGTCAATCAGGTTCTAGACAAAGATTTTGAAGCTTACAAATTGTTACAAGATTTAAATTCTATTTACAGGAAAGCATATAATAACATCAAAGACTCTCAAAACAAAAGAAATGATCATTTTCAAAAACGTGCTAAACTAAGAAAAATTATGAACAAAGATATTGTGTATTTAAAATCAGTAGATAAGTTCAAACCAAAATACTCTGGACCTTACATTGTTATACACAAATATTCACCTGTCTCTGTTTCAATCAAACGCTTACATGCACCTGATGACTCTGCTTTTAGAGTACACATTGATAGGTTAATCATCGCTCCACCAAGAAGCGATCACTTACTTACAAGTCATGATGGTTACAATAATATTAACTCTCCAACTTATTCAACACGTTATAATTTAAGACCTAGAAAATAGCGTATAATTTTATAATTGTTGTATTTTGTGCGAATTTTTGGTTTTGTTCACACTTGTGTATATTGATGTACACAATATACTGATGTTATATTTGATGTTTCCTTGTGAAAGTTCTCGGCTGGTCCAAGTGTGTTTCATCAAGGGAATGGCAGATATGGCAATCTTGTTGTGAACATTATCTTTTATGTTTATGGGGTGTTTGCACATATACACATTAAAAAAAAAAATCTTAACTTTTGTCGTCATATTTTTTTTTAATCTCATAAATAGTTATAAACATAATTATAGTAACATTAATTGCACTAAATTTTTTTCTCTTAAGGTCAGTTTTTTTTAAATTTTAATAATGCTAATTAAGTAAATATGTACCTCATGACTTAACATTTTTACCGAACTTGACAAAACTCTCTCTCTCATTACTCTAGGATTGACTTTATTCGACATACACTAGGTGTATATATATTTTTTTATTTTTCTAATTATTCCCTTTCGGAGTGGTGATCTGTTCAAAATTATTGCCCTTAGGATCTTCCACCCCATTGTAATGAGAGACACATTCGAATTGGTATTCCAATTCACCTTAAATCCCCTGTCAAAATGAGTATACGAGACTGCTCCTCAGTTTGTTGCATTACTGCTGCGGGAGCAACGGGGTCTATGTTGTGACAACAATGTGGACCTCGCCCTAAATATTCCCTCCACAAATAAGGCAATAGTCCTAAACTTGCGCCATTACACTTGTCCTTAGACAAGATTTAGGGCAGGAATTTTTTTTTGGATCGTGCGTCAATTTCCCTATCCTGTCCTGTGCGAATGCACAATTTTTACTATTTTTAAACCCAAATTTTATTCATTTTTTTTATCTTCATCATTTTTATATTTCATTTTTACACATGTGTAACTATTAATGTAACTGTAACGGTATCTTATTTTTATATTTTGTATTTGCATTTATATATTTCATGTTTATTTTATGCAAGATTACATATATCAGTATTTTGCATTATGTTCGAACAAAGAAAATTTTATTGTATTGTAGTTGCAACTTAACATAAGCTTATATGTTCAGAGTTATGAACATTTTTTTAAATTCATTTTGCATGCTTATGACCAGCTGTCAGTAAAATAAATATTAGTTGATGATAATGCAACTTATCTGGTCATATTTTGGTCATCAATATATATGTAGAGTAATTAAACTGCCATATGTTCCGGAACAGCAAAAATAACATCTACATCTACAAAAAAAAAACTCTTATGAAGCCATATGAACTCAAGGAATAAACTAGTGTGCACACTATGATGACCAGTAGCAAAAATTTTGGTATACCATTTTCATTTCCATTTTCATTTTTGATATTTGTATGTGTTTATATTTTTTTCTTATATTGTGCATTGATTATATGTAAACTTTCAGACGGAGCATGCCTGCAATTTAAACCCTAACAAATTATTCTTTTATCTGAGCAAACGGGGAAAATATATGATATGAGAATCATATATTAAGTTTTAACCTTCCCTATCCTTCATTTAAATTATATTTTTCCCTTTCCTTTTTCAAAATTTAATTGAGTTATCTTTAACTACAAACAATAATCCCGCTGTAATTTATACCCTTTCCCTTTTTCATTTTCACTTGTGCTTGATCACTAATATCTCACGGCTTTTCGATTAAAAAAAAAAAAAAAAGAAAAGAAAAGAATTAAATCAGCACAGATGCCTTTTCGTAATTTTACTTTCCGTAACCAAGCTTATAACACAATATGTGCATAACGCATTTTTGTGGCCACAATGTCAGTTAAAAGTTATGCGAATCTTCCATTTGGCCCAAATGCATGCCCTTATATGGTAGTGGTAATAACTCAATCACTCACACCCATGTCTAAAAATATATTCTGATTGTTATAAGCACATACTGTTTTGTCTGTCGAAATCAGTTCACATGAGAAAGATATTTGTCGGTTATAATCGCCATGGTGATATTAATTTTTGAAACAAAATTCGTCCTGTCGTCAATAATCTGGTAACCTCGCCCGGCAAATACCATTTGTTATGCCTATCTCTGTCTGAAAGTATTTACGCCTAGACACTCTGTAACAACCCTATTTTGGCGAGATTCTTGTCAGTGCAATTCCAACTTGTATCGTGGAAACAACTCACTTCGCTTGCTGTCTTCGCATAATAATGACCGTTTAAACAACGGTTGTCTTGTTTTCCCCTCTTCTGTCCGCGACCATCTTGGCATCCTCATGGTGATCTTACAATAAAATGTCTTGACGACCATTCTGGAGTTTTTTTATTATACACGAACATGGCTCACGTGGATTGTTTTATTTGATCACGAACAACAACTACAAAATATGATCTGATCAGCCAACACCTTTACACTTTTAAATTTTGATTTCCAAAATATCGCACCTATACTTTTTTAAAATTAATTAAATCTTTCATTATAAATGTTTATCTAATAAAATATGTTAATTTTAGTTGTGCTTCACAGTCACATCACTTGTACTAATTTTGAAGCAAAAAAGTGCATTAATTAAATTTAAACGGCGTAGGTTAACATAGCAATAAATTAAAAAATTTAAATGTTAAAACAGGTATTTTTCTGTAATTTCTGTATTGTGTAATATTGTACTTTTCATATAGAAAAAATGCATAGTAAAAATACAGATTTTGAGTATTGAGTATTAACCCTTTCAGGGGCAAGCAATTTTGTTCCTGTAACCTCGAACTCACACCGGTATTTACGAAAGAATTTAGTTCAAAATAAGGAAAAGCAATTTTTCAACATCTACCCGTCCAACTTAAAAAGTAAAATTTAATTAAATGTTTCTGGATCAGATTAAAATTAGGTGGTATATAATATATACCACCGCCCCTCAAAGGGTTAATATTACTTCCTTAAGCAATTGTTTACGCAGATTTTCTTCTGATATTTTTCGTAGCATGGGGAGGGGAGGGGGGCGCAAATCTACGAGCTTGCCCCGGCTAAAATTTAGCCTAGATCCGTCTCTGGCAAGGCAAACACTTGTTCTCATCAATAAGAAAAATCCATCTTCCGCAACAACAACAACCAGCACAAAAACACTCACAGCATCAGAGCTCAGCGGTCCTAGTGAAGAAAAAACTAACAACACATCTGTCACTACAAGCAATTCGCGACTTTCTCTACCGCCACACAAAAGACAAAATATCAATATCAAAGATCTCCTGCACACAGAGCAGAAATAAAAGGATGCTAATCTTACAAACGGAAGATGACAAAGGTACAGGGAAATTAGCGGATCATTTCCGAACATAGATGATATAGCAGAAATAGATCTTCGAGGCGAAAAGAGGAAGAAGATAATAATTCTGGGCATTCCGGGAGGACTAGAAGAAGAGATAAAATCAAAAATCCAAGAAATTGCAAACGATATCTCAGAAATTGAAATTCTAAAAATTATCAAAAGCCCGAAATCTCAAATTCAACATAGTGCTAGATATGACATCCAATCAAGCACTAATACTACTAGAGAAGAGGAAAATACTTATTGACTTCAACATCTGCAGAATTGACTCATATAACCCAATAATCAGGTGTGACAAATGCCAAGTTTATGGTCACAAGGATATAGACTGTCGACGAAAACAAATATGCGCGTATTGCACAGACAATCACTCTTCACCGTCATGTCCTATTAAAAATAGAAAAGATAAACACAGATGCATAAACTGTGAAAAAGAGTATGATGAATCAAAAAGGAAAATGCACCGCCATAGTGCAAACTCGAACACATGTGAAATCTTTCAACGTCCCCTACAAAGACGACGAAACTCTAAAACTACATTAACTTCATTATTTTCAAATAGAAACATTCAATGACCAGGCAAACATACAAACCTCACATGCTAATTCTTCAACAGAAGTATTAAATTCCGTCTCCAGCAGCAAGCGAGAAGACCTCAAAATCGCACAAATAAATCTTCAAAAAATCCGCTCAGCCACTTCCTCTCTCTTTCAAAAACTGCTAAAAGAAAAATACAAAATATGGCCTAATTATATATTATGGCCTAATTATAATAATGGCAGAGAGCGGACAGTCTGCAAGACTGTCCACTGTCCTTGAATCGAGAATGTTACTGTCCTCCGCGAAATTCAATTTAAGGGGATGGCTGTCGAATAATCCAATTCAAATTATGTCTGGAACTTCAACAGTTAACATAACACCAGTACTAGGCTTAAACTGGGATCTGGAAAACGATGCCCTATCTTGCAAAATCGGCCCTATTGAGGAAGAGCAAATAATTCCTACAAAACGAGCTCTACTTTCATTGGCTCAGAAGGTTTTTGATCTTTTGGGATTTGCCTCACCCGTGACTTTGCTCCCTAAACTTATCCTACAAGAGTGCTGGAAGTTGAAATTAACAACACACACGGTCAGACCACACGACAGACCACACGGTCTTCCAGGGTCCCTACCATGCTATTCCTCAACGGCAAAAAACTGTTTCATAGTTATTCTGGATACGGAAATTCAACATATAAGAATTAAAACCTCTTTACATTCAGTGTTTGTAAATATCCTAACACAAAAAGGTGACATTACCATAGGCTGTCAATATTCACCACCATCACAAGATATTTATGAAGATCTTCAAGATTGGCAGCAAATCAAAGGAATGTCACCAAAATTTCTAATGTTGGGAGACTTCAATGCACATAGCCCATTATGGGGCTATTCTTCAGAAGATAATAGAGGTCACCACCTAATACAACAAATAGGTTTACATCGTCTGATTGTAATCAACAATCCTTACTGCAGTCCAACCTATGAAAATAAGAATAATAAAGGATGGCCTGATGTATCAATGGCATCAATCTCGCTTTTCCCACTGGTAGCCGAATGGACAGTCATGGAAGACATGGATTTTGGAGACCATCGGCTCATAACAATAACATTAAGTACACAAATTCCACTTCTCCTCAGAAGGAGATATAGGACAAAGAACGTCTCTTTTAAAAAATTCAATATAGAACTAAATCAAAAAATCTCAGAAGATAGAATTGACTTTGAAAGAATAAATGATAGCAAACAATTTGACGAAGTATATAAGAAGTTCCCATCAACATTAACAAATATCTCCAACAAAAACTTCAAGAAAAGAAAATCAAGCTTCTGCCCCTCTCTCAACTGGTGGAATGAAGAACTGCGCAAACAACGCAACTTAACAAAGGCACTAAGAAGGAAGTCAAAGCTAGAACCCTTTTCACAAGCCACTTATGAAAAATTTAAACAAGAACGTGCAAAATACAGAAAACAAATACAAAAGGCGAAAAATGATACTTGGAATCGTTTCTGCAAAAACATGACCAATCCTTTCGGTAAATTACAGAAAGCGGCATTTCAGAAACACTACAGCCAAGAGTCTTACTCGCTCACCTCATCAGAAGCAATCACACATACGAAAAAGCAATTATTTGAAGATCTTACAACAAACATTTTTGGAATTTCTCAATCATCAGCAACAGAAATAACACATCCAGTTAAAACAGCACCCACATTTACGCAATCAGAACTGAGAGATGCAATATACTCATTTAACGTTAACAAAGCTCCGGGAAAAGATGACATAGATCACAACATAATAAGAAACATCTACAAATCTCAAGGCAAATTTTTACTTACAATATATAATAAGCTGTTAAGCCTAAATTATTTCCCCGATGCCTCGAAAATAGGAGAATTAGTTTACTTCCTAAAATCTGGTAAACCTCCAACGGAAACTGAATCCTACTGACCAATAACATTACTTCCGATCTTTGGAAAAATCTACGAAAAATTACTTCTACGTCGCATATACCACAATCTCAACAAGAATGGAAAAAACTTTACTGGTCAGCATGGCTTCACTGAGGGCAGATCTACAGAAACCGCAATACAGGACTTATTCTCGCAACTTGAAATAATAAAACAAAAAGAGTCTTACATATCTCCCTACTCTCCTTAGATTTTAAGAACGCCTTTGACAGTCTGCCATGGCGGGAAAGTATAGAAGCAATGGAAAATCTAAGCGTCGATCTACCATATGTCAACACAGCAGGTTCATTCCTATCAAGAAGAGGTGCATACTCAAACTGGCTAGTTCAAGAAATCCACTGGTTTAACAGAGGCTGTTCACAGGGATCTTGTCTGGGCCCCTTCTTATGGAAGGTCTTCATGCAGAATTTGCTAGACATTCTTAGGGAAAAGGGAATTAGGGCTATTGCATATGCTGACGATTTGCTCTTAATCACAGAAGCAGGAACGAGAGCAAAACTAGAAGATCAAGGAAAAACAGCACTTCAGCTACTCAGCGAATGGGCAGAAAAATATAAGCTAAAAATCCCATACAATAAATGCAAATATCTTAATCTTAGAAGACCAAAATACCTAAAGCGCCCACCAATATTTAAAATAGATAATTATTCACTAAAAGCAGAAAACTCAATTCCATACTTAGGCATACTATTGGATAGCACACTCTCTTTCTTACCACATCTTAGATCGAAAAGAGAAGAAATTCAACGAATAATTCAAAATCTACTTAAATTTGCGTCAACATCAAGTGGAATTTCAAAGAGTATTTTAAAAATATGGTACAGTGCGATCTTGGAAAAGAAGGTAACATATGCTGCAGCAACCTGGTTTACCAGGCTAGCCAAGTCGCATGGTTATCGTTTAATTTCAGCTATTCAAGCACAATGTCTGTTAATGATCTCAGGAGCATATCGCAAAACATCAACGGCAGCCCTCAACGTACTTACGGGAATCCCACCCCTTCGTTTGCGACTGGAACAGGTATCAGAATTCGGAAGAATTATACGCCTTGGAATCTCATCTCCCCCATATTTTGCAGACATGTTCCAGTCAAAATCGCAGAAAAATCATATAGATACCTCAAGTGATCACCTAAAAATACTGGAAACCAATTCCGATTCAGAAATTGAAGTCTATATGGACGGTTCAAAAACGGAAACAGGGACAGGCTATGCCTTTTGTGCATATAGAGAAACCATAGAAATATACAAACATCAACAACGAATACAAGAAGAAAATTCTGTATATCAAGCAGAACTTCTAGCCATCCTTGACTCCATAATCTGGTCATCCCACTCATCTTATAACTCCTTTACAATCTTCTCTGACAGTCGATCTAGCATTCAAGCACTGGAAGATATTTCAACCAAAAATGCAATAGTAAAACAAATAATACAATATCTTCAACAAACAACCAAACAAATTAACATCAAATGGGTAAAAGCACACGCAGGTCTCTTAGGTAATGAGAGGGCGGATCAATTGGCCAAGGAAGCAACATTCCCATCATCAGAAATTCCACAAAAATTTATCCCATTTCCACCTTCGTATCTTAAGAGGAAACTGAAACAGCATCTTCTAAACTCATGGCAACAGGAATGGAACTTATCGCTAACTGGCCGTTACACCTTCGCATTAAAACCGTCAGTATCAGAGGACTTTCTTCTGAATCACAGATATCTGTATATATTTGCAACGAATCATGGTCCATTTCCAACATAATTAGTAAAATTCAACAAAACATCATCCTCACGATGCACCTGTGGAGAAAGAGGAGATTCTCTCCACTACATGCTTAATTACATGCTGACAGCAAATCTACATCTAAGAAAAGCGAACTCAGTGCCACTCCACTACTGGTTCACTCTGATAATTAAAAATCCTGTATTACAACAAAGAATAATAAACTGCATGTCTTTGATAGAAAATAATCAGACATTGTTCCAACTACCACCTCTGAACGCTACGTCAGATGATGATGATGACAATTATACTGATGAGGACTAATCGTGTAAAAACAAAATAAAATGACCGTCTATTTGAAAAACTTAAAAGCTTTGGACTTAAAACAATTTAAAATTACAGAACATTGAAGTAGTTCTACCCAACGTAAAACTTTTTAATTCAGGTCTAAAGAACTAGAATTGATTTGTAAATATTAGCCACCCACAGGGAGGCTTATTCTTTCAATCTCTATCATTTTTCATGTTTATGAAAAGTCACAGCAATCCATCGTTGCCACAGGTTAATCTCGGAAAATGAAACATTTGAAGTTACTGAAAAAATTAATAGCTCAAAAAGTATTTGTCACAAAATTGTTAGACAAACTACGTTAGAAAGGAAAAAAATTGTTTTTTTTTCTTGATATAAATTTCAAACCGAATGATTATACCGTTTTTCAAATAATGAATTTCAAAAATTACCAAACTTCACAATGAAGTACCATAACGAAACCTTCACGCGTAAAAAAGATAATGATAACGGTAGTTGCTTTCGGTCGAGAATGGACCAAACGATGTTCGCATTTTACTATTTTAACCGTTTTTAACGAAATTCTGTAACTTTAGAAGACTTTTGAATAAGCAATAGAAATGCATAAAATCGTTACAAAAATGTTAAAATTACAAAAAAAGGATAGATGCAAATTATCAGATATGAAAAATAAAAAAGAAATTTGGTACTTTCGTGTTATAGCAGCCACCAAGCATGAAATAATTTTGTTTCTGTTTTCATTAATCTATTGTAAATGTGGTACTTTCGTGTTATAGCGGCTTCCAAGGATGAACTGCCAAGCGGCCAAGATTTATCGCCAAATTATAAAGCATGTATGTCATTATAATAATATATGATATATATGTATATATAACTTTTCTGTACGTATGTGGCCAAGTTATAGCCATATATGATGCCTATGCCTATATTATGTATATATATGACATGTGTATATGATGTATATACAACATATAAAACATAAATATTATGTGTATAATGACGTATATGGCACATATAGGAGTGTTTGGAATATATATATGCGTATATAGGATGCCAATATAAGCTTTGCGATGATCTTGACGAAATCATAACTCCAACCTTGGCATAATCATGGGAAAGGTTCAGTAAGACCTTTTTGGTGCTCCCCCCCAAATGTAAACCCCATGTAAACCCCTTCATGTAACGTATCAATCGATAGGTCTCGTCAAGCACTATGGTCTGGTGCTACTCTCCGCCTCTCACTCCCCCCTCCCTTAAGAAACATAGTTCTCTGTTTCAACTCTTTTTAAATTTTAGTTTTTCCCATCTTGCTCAGCCCCTTTAAGCCCCACAGAGGCCGTAGGCCTCTTCTAAAGGATCCAACGTAGTTAAAATCTTCGAGGCCGACATTTCTAAGATGGTCCCGAGGCCCTATCTCCCATAGGACCGGAGTTACCCCCCCACGGGGGAGACATTCAATGTGTTCAAACCCCGTCATGTACCATATCAAAAGTTTGATCTCATCAAGCACTTTTGTCTGGTTCTACTCTCCCCCTCCTTCTCTCTCGTCTCCTGTCAGGAGCACTTTTCTTATTTATTTTTTTCAATTTCTCATATTTATTTTAGTTTTTTTCATTTTTCTCTGTTCCTATGGGCCGGACAGCTCCAAATTTCACCAAAATTAGCTGTAAACCGCCTAAAGGTTATCCCCCCCCGTTTCTTTTGGCGCCCTCAGTTTTTATGTATCTCTCTTGGGGGGCCCGTCAGAGGGGCGAAAAGGGGGATCCCTTTTAAAGTCCCATCTCTCAATTGCAAGTGAGGATTCATTTTAAATCGGGTCTCGTAGAGCACGTGTTTTGTATAGCTCCCCCCTCCCCCCACCGCTTTCCAAGATCCCGTCAATTAATGCTAACTCATCATTTGTTAAACAACTTCTGTTAGCTGTATCCATCATAAAAGCTGCTATCATAGAACTTTTCATTACCTTTTTTAGGTTATCTATTAAGTTCTAAAATGCCTTGAACCATTAAAAACAGTTTAAAGGGTGTCATTAAGCCAGCACATTTGTAAACAACAACTACCTCGCCACGTCTCAGCCCATTGGAGCCACATCTTTTTACTATTATATTTATTAAAAATACTTCTAGTAACCGAATCTTTTTAAAACTTGGTGTGTTCGTGCCTAATATCTTCCACCAGCTCACAAAAAATCTTAGAGCGCTAACTAAATTCTAAAGTAAAAAAGCTGGCTTATGCTAACATTTTTTTTTTTTTTTTTTTTTTTTTGACGAGTTAGACTTGACTGAAAAAATCTCAATGATAAAAGCCGTGGGTGGCCAATCTATATTCTGTCGTAAGGTAGAATTTTTCCCGCTTGTTTTTATTATTATTTTTATTTTCCTTATTTACTCAAGTAATTATAGACATGTACATAATTGTTCTATTACTCAAGTCCACAAATCTAAAAATTTAAACTCTTGGAGTTATTGTAAAAATACCTTACTCAAATGAGAGTAAATATGTCAAATTGTATCTCTCTATATTAAAAAAAAGTAACCACCGCTGCCGCCGCTGTCAATTAAGATTTTGTGCCTTGAAGTCTTTCTGGACTAATATCTAGAAAACTATTGCATGTAAAATTTTAAAAATTGGTAGTTTTATAAAGAAATGTTCGATAAACACGCTGAAGCAAACAGTTTTTAAATCGAAGAATTATTTTAAGAGATATTTAAAATCAAAGTTCGTCAAAACAGTTTTTTGAAAAAAGTTTTATAGGAACGAAAACTATCCGCAGGAATTTAACCATAATTTGTAAGGATATAGTTGACAAGTTTGCGGAGTGCAGACTGCAATCACTTTTTTAATTTGAGTAATTTTTTCAGGTTATATTTCAATTTTTTATTCAAAATTTTCATTATTTTAACGAAGATTTATTTCATATTTCATAAATTCCATTATTTGAACCGTTGCCAATTTTTTATTCAAAATTTTCATTATTTTGACAGAGATTTATTTCATATTTCATAAATTCCATTATTTGAACCGTTGCCAATTTGTAAAATAGCGCACGTAATAAGATTCCCTTTCAATTAAGAAATGTATTTACACGAGACTATTAAAAACAGAAATAAAACTTTAAAATAATATTTAAATGATCACGTGTTAAAAGCAATAAATGTAGAAAATGACGTAATAAAAATATACTTGCGCGTGAATATTACAAAGAGAAATACGAGTAACTAGGGAAATTCACGTCACATTTAAAATGATAAAAAAAACAATATTTCCAAACAATTTCAATTAATTATTATATTTTCATGAGAGATCAATTTATTTCGGCATATCTTTTACCCATTATTGCAAATTTTAAAACAGCGTAAATAATAATATTTCCTTTCCAATGTCAAAATTCTTCTATTTGTTTATTTGGTGTTACAGTTTAACGATAGTTTTTTTTTTTTTTTTTTTTTTTTTTTTTTTTTTTTTTTTTTAATGAAAATTGATTGACGGGGTAATGGAGAAGTATCAAAAGACAAATAAGCGTTGAATTAAAAATTCCCCGATGAAAAAACTAACTCGTGTAACGCATCTGATGTCAACTGAAAGTGACGCGACGCCACGATTATGCACGTTTGGCGCTAAATCATATATTTTGGTGACAGTTACAGTTGTAATCTGTTTCAACAGCAGTTGATTCGACCTTAAAATCCCTCAGTCAAAGGAAAATGAATGGAAACCCTGTTACAGCAGATCGCCACTGGTTGTTTAATTATAATACAATCTTCCGTAATCGTTTTAGAGATGATCAAATCAGAGTGTTTTTAAATCATGCGGTGTCAGAACGGGGGTTGGCGAGCGCAGCTCGTAGGGGGCAGAGCCCCCTAGTTGTATATATAATTCTTATTCATTGTTCAATTTAGTACTATGTAAAAGCCTAATGTCCTCATTTGTAAAAAAAAATTTTTTTTCTTTTTTTTTAATAAACTTGCCAAGCAGGGCTTGTAGAGCTTAAGCCGTATGGTAGGCCCCCTGCTTGGTTGAATCTGAATCTGTGATTCGTTCAATGGTTTTCGGAGACATGAATCCTCGTTCCGTCCCATCCACTATCATTCGGATGCATTATTCATACCTCCGTTCTGTCGTCTGTCATTTGGTCAATGGCGTTCGGAGTTATGACTTATACCTCCGTCCCGTCCACTGTCAGTGATATAATGGATCTTTTTAGGATTCATTCCATCAATGGCAATCGGAGACATGACTCATCCGTCCGTTCCGTGCACTGTCATTCGGAAGCATGACTCATACCTTCGTCCTGACTTATGTCTTTCGTTCAGTGGAAATCGGAGGCATGGCTCATCTCTCCTCCCCTTCCAGTGCCATTCGCATACATAACTCTTCTGTCCTGCTCTCCTCTGTCAGTGATGCAACGGATCTTTTTATGGATTTTTCATTCCATCAATGGCATTCGGAATCAAGCCTCATCCGTCCGTTCCGTCCACTGTCATTCGGATATATGACTCATACCTCCATCACCTCATGTGTGCGTGATTTATCAGAATCTTTTAGATATCTTTCCTTTAATGGCATTCGGAGGTATGACTAATCCTTCCATTTTGTCCACTGTCATACGGATACATAAGTTATAAATCGTGCTGTCCTTCATAACTTTGCCCTGTCCTATGACTTTCGTTTATCAATCCGTCCCCACACTTCTGTCACATCATCTGTCACTGATTGAAATAAATCATTTAGAATCCTGCAGTTAACGATATTCGGAGTCAAGACTCATCCATTCGTTCCATTAAGGGTTATTCGGAGGCATGACTCATACATCCGCCCCCTTCTCTGTGAAAGATAGAAAGGATCATTTTAGGATTCGTTCCGTGAAAGGCATACAGAGCTATGACTGATCCGTCCGTTTCCATCACTATCGGATGCTTGACTCATACCTCCGTCGTGTTGTCTGCCATTTGGTCAATTGCGTTTGGAGGTATGATTTATCCTTCCCTCACGTCCACTGTCATTCGGGTGCATGACTCAAGCTCCGTCCCGCAATTGTCAATGGTGGAACGGATCCTTCTCCGATTCGTTCCGTGATTGGTATTTGGAGGTATGACACTTCCATTCACTATTAATTGGATGCAGGACTCACACATTTATCCTGTAATATGACTTACGTTCAATCTCATACAGAGGTATTACTCACCTGATCGTCACCTCTATCAGTGATGGACCTGATTCATACCTCCTTTCCTTCTCTGTCAGTAATGCAACGGACACATTTTGGATTCTCTGAATCAATGACATTCGGGGAATGACTCGTTAATCTCTTCCGCCCAAGGTCATTTGGATGCATGACGCAAACATCTGTCCCATCATTTCACCATGATTAAACGGAATCTTTTAGAAATTGTTCCGTAAATGATATTCCGAGGTATGACTCACTGTCCGTTTTCACCACTTTCATTCGGATGCATGACTTCGTCGTGTTCTTTGTCGGATGCATTACTCATACCTCCATCTTTCCTGTCAGTGATGCACTGATGCATGACTCTATCTGTTACTTGTATGTAGGACAAATAAATCTGTCCCGTCCCATGTATTACGTTCAATGTCCCCTCCCCTTTATTAGTGGTGCAACGATACCTTTTATGATTCGTTCCATAAGTGGCATTCTGAGGCATGACTCGTCCTTACGCTCCGTCCACTGTCATTTGGATGCTTGACTCCTACCTCCTTCCCTCCTCTGTCAATGATTCAACTGATCTTTTATGATTCGTTCCATCAATGGCATTCGAAGATATGACTCATCCGACCGTCCTGTCCAATGTCATTCGGATACCTGGTTCATACTTCCGTTCTATTCTCTGTCATTCGGTCAATGGCGCTAGGCGGTATGACTCCATTCCGTCGTCTGTCATTCGTATTTCACACTCATTCCTCTGTTCCGTCATCTGTCCTTGATTGAACTGAAACTTTTAGAATTCTTCCGTTAATTACATTCGGAGACATGACTCAGCCGTCCGTACCGGTTACTGTCATTGGAAGCATGACTCAAACCTCAGTCATCTTCTCTGTTATTCCTTCAATTTAATTCGGAGGCATCACATATCCGTCCGTTTCGTCCAATGTCTTCGGATGCATGGCTCATACCTCCTTTCTATTCTCTGTCATTCGATCAATAGCGTTTGGCGGTATGACTCCGTTCCGTCAATTGTCATTCGTATTTATGAATCATACCTCTGTCCCATCATCTGTTATTGATTGAATTTAATCTTTTAGAATTCGTCCATTAATTACAGTCGGAGGCATGACTCATCCGTCTGTACCGTTTACTGTCCTGCTGCATAACTTCTCCGTTCTTTCCCCTGTCATAATGTCAATCGCTTTCGCAGACATTACTCATTCCTCCTCCTCGTCCAATGTAATTGTGATGCATGACTCATACCTCCTTCCCTCGTCGGTCAGTGCTGCAACGGATCCTTTTATGATTCGTTCTATGGAAGGTATTTTGAGGCATGACTCTTCCGTCCCCTCCCTCCACTGTCGTTCGGATGCAGGACTCATGCCTCCTTCCCTCTTCTGTCAATGATGCAACTGATCTTTAATGATTCGATCCATGAATGGCATTAGGACATTTGACTCTTCAGACCGTTCCGTCCACTGTCAGTCGGATGCATGACTCATACCTCCGTCTCCTTATCTTTGCGTGATTGTACGGAATCTTTTAGAATTGTTTCATTCAGTTGTACTCGAAGGATTGACTCATCCGTCCTCTCCTTCCACTTTCATTGGGATGCATGACTCATACCTCCTTCCCTCTCTTTTGTTAGTGATGCAACGGATAGTTTTATGATTCGTTCCATCAGTGGTATTATCTTAGGACTCATCCGTCCGTTCCGTTCACTGTCATTCGGATGCATGACTCATACCTCCTTCTCCTCATCTGTGCGTGATTGAACGAAATCTTTTAGAATTGTTTCCTTTAGTTGTACTCGGAGGCATGACTCATCCATTCGTTTCCTTCACTATCATTCAGATGCATGACTCATACCTTCTTCACTCCTCTATCCGTGATGCAACGGATCCTTTTATGATTCGTTCCATTAATGGCATTCTAAAGCATGACTTATTCGTCCGTTCTGTACACTGTCATTCGGTTGCATGACTCATACCTCTTTCCCTCCTCTATCAGTGATGAAACGAATATTTTTACCATTCGTTCCATCAATGGCATTCGGAAATTGACTCATCCGACCGTTCCGTCCAGTGTTCTTCACGCCTCTGTAATGTAACTGATCTTTTATGATTCGATCCAGCAATGGCATTCCGAGATTTAACCCTTCAGACTGTTCCGTCCACTGTCAGTCGGATGCATGACTCATACCTCCGTCTCCTCATCTGTGCGTGATTGAACGAAATCTTTTAGAATTGTTTCCTTTAGTTGTACTCGGAGGCATGACTCATCCATTCGTTTCGTTCACTGTCATTCGGATGCATGACTCATACTTTCTTCACTCCTCTACTCGTGATGCAACGGATCCTTTTATGATTCGTTCCATTAACGGCATTCTAAAGCATGAATCATTCGTCCGTTCTGTACACTGTCATTCGGTTGCATGACTCATACCTCCTTCCCTCCTCTATCAGTGATGAAACGAATATTCTTACCATTCGTTCCATCAATGGCATTCGGAGATTGACTCATCCGACCTTTCCGTCCAGTGTCATTAGGAAGCATGACTAATACCGCCGTTCTATTCTTCGTCATTCGGTCAATGGTGTTCGGCGGTATGACTCCGTTCTGGCGACTGTCATTCGTATTTATGACTCATATCTGTGTACTGTCATCTGTCACTGATTCAACTGAACATTTTAGAATTCGTCCATCAATCACATTCGGAGGCATGACTCATCCATAAGTACTGTTTACTGTCATTTGGATGCATGACTCATACCTCAGTCATCTTCTCTATCATTCGATGAATTTCATTCGGTGGCATCCCTGAACCGTCCTTTCCGTCCAATATCATTCGGATGCATAGCTCATACCTCCGTTCTATTCTCTGTCATTCAGTCAATGGCGTTCGGAGGTATGACTCCGTTCCGTCGTCTGTCATTCGTATTTACGACACATTCCTCTGTCTCGTCATCTGTCATTGATTGAACTGAGTATTTTAGAATTCGTACATTAATTACATTCGGAGGCATGTCTCAACAGTCCGTACCGTTTACTGTCATTTGCATGCATGACTCATACCTTCGTCATTTCAGAATAATGACTCATACGTCCGTTCCGTCCACTGTCATTCAGATGCATGACGCATACATTCCTTCCTTCTCTATCCGTGATGCAACGAATCCTTTTATGATTCATTCTATCAATGGCATTCTAAAGAATGACTCATCCGTCTGTTCTTGTCATTCGGATGCAGGACTCATACCAGCTTCTCTCTTTTTTATTAGTGATTCAATGGATCTTTTCATGATTCGATCCATCAATGGCATTCGAAGATATAACTCATCCGACCGTTCCGTCCAATGTCATACGGATGCATGTGTCATACCTCCGTTCTTTTCTCTATCATTCGGTCACTGGCGTTTGACGGCATGACTACGTTCCGACGACTGTCTTCTTATTTATATTCCATACCTTTGTCCAGACATCTATCATTGATTGTACTGAATATTTTAGAATTCGTCCATTAATTTACATTCAGAGGCATGACTCATACTTCCGTTCCGTCCACTGTCCCCCTCCGTTTTTTCCTCTGTAAGAGGGTCAATGGCTTTCGTAGGCATTCCTCTTCCTCGTCCAATATAATTCGGATGCATGACACATAGCTCCTTCCCGCCTCTGTCACTGATGCAACGGATCCGTTTAGGATTAGTTCCCTCAATAGCAATCTGAGGCATGATTCATCCGTCGCTCCGTCCACTGTCATTCGGATACATGACTCGAACCTCCTTCCCTCCTCTGTCAGTGATGCAACTGATCTTTTATGATTCGATCCAGCAATGGCATGCGGAGATTTGACTCTTCAGAACGTTCCATCTACTGTCAGTCAAAAGGGAGACTTGCTTGCTCTGTGGTAAGGGCAAGCTTACGGGTTCATACAAAACACGGGGCATGAACTGTGTAAATCAAAACAAATACTATCCACCTGAGTCAAGATGTTCTGTGGATCAATCGTCTCTCAACCCCCAGTGTCCCATGAAATTCTTGGAACTGTTAGAACTATGTAAAAAGGTAGCCTATTAGTCTAAGAGCTAGCAACGTTTTCGTCACCTGATTTGAGCAAGGCTCATTTTTCTATATAATATCCGTCTTTATTGTGTAGTACGAATGCGGCCGGTCTGGCTGGTGGAAGTGGTTGCGTTTACCTGTGAGGAGAGGGGCAATGCAGCTAAAAAAGTGACAAAATTACGTCATTTTAGCATGAATTTTGATTATAAAACTTGTTTCTTCTCACTATTTGCGATATTAAGTCATTAGTGCCAGACCGTTTTAACGTTGCTAACACCGTGCCAGACCCTAATTTATAGGCAAAATAAGGTGTCAAATTCCGTCATTTTAGCAAAGCTGTAATTTTAGTATGTTATACTTTGGCTATCAGGTAAGCTATAATTAATTTGCCAGACCGAAATTCCGTTGCTAAGTTACTGCCAGACCCCGATTTATATCTGGCAGAAAAAGCACCTATTGGAAAAGTTGACAGCTTTTGTAGTGCTTTGGCTATTGTCAGTACACTGCCAAGCCGTGATTGTTGCCAAAGCAATGATTGTTACTTTCTATAGAAGTATATATATATGATTTGTCAAAATAAAGGCTTAATTTATGTAGTTAATGTATCAATTAATTGTAATTGTTATTTGGCAATGCAGGTATGGCGGCTTGGTTTGCTAGCCACTCATATTTGCAGAGTCATCATGTCATCATGTGAAAAGGCACAGACGATGTGTGTGAAGGGCGAAGAATCAATTAGAAACACACGAGTTTAACTTTAAACAAAAACATATTATTATTCAAGAAAAACAAGTAAGAGATGAGATTGAACTGACGCGACAAGATAGTCAACAACACTCAGCTAGCGGCAATAACAGAATGCCTGTTCCGTTGCGGTTACAGCTAAAAGATAACTCATTACATATTGAGTTGAGTTGTATGAAAAATGTAATACAATAAAATAAAAGTTAAAATTGCAGTTAACATAGATCATGTTTACATGGAGTTAAAGTTTATGGCTAAACAGTTCAGGGTTACAGTTAACCCGCTACAGTATTCCCCCCCAAGTACTGACAACTTCACAAGTAGCGAGGGTTAAATCGCACAGTTCTACCAGAACGGGTAGTTGTTTTTGGGAGGCAGAGATGGTGCCACCGTCACAGGTTCATCTTGACTGACAGTCTGAGCTGGCGGGTTGTTATGACTAGATACTACTGGAGATGCAGGAGTTAAATCCTCTTGAATAAGGAATGCAGGTTTGAGACGGTCGATACCAATCACTGCGTCTTTTCCCATTATGAGAACAGTAAAATGTTTAGCTGTGCGTTTTGTCACTCGAAAGGGTCCATTGTATGATTGTGTTAGTGGTGCTTTGACAGTGTTATTGCACACCAAAACATGGGTGCATGTATTCAGTGAAGGGTGCACAAAAGGAGTTATCTTGGCATGTGCTGATGTTGGCACTGGAGTTAACTGATGCATGGTGTCACAAAAATGCTGGAGGAAAGTTGCAGGATCAACACGAAACAGTTCTGAGGGGTTGGAAGGCTGCAAAAAGTCAGCAGGTAAGGACAGTGTTGTGCCATACAGCATCTCAGCACAAGTACCCTTAAGGTCTTCTTTGTAAGAGGTGCGAATGCCTAGAAGAACAATGGGTAAGGACTCTGTCCATCTTGCATGGTTGTGGCACTTCAGGGCTTGCTTCAGTGTACGGTGAAACCGTTCTACAAGGCCGTTACTGGCTGGGTGGTACGGAGAGGTCCTGATGCGGTGGATGCGTAAATTTTTCCTTAAAGAAGAAAACAGAAGGGACTCGAATTGTCACCCTTGGTCTGTAGTCACAAATTTGGGGACACCAAACCTTGCAATCCAATGGTTTACAAAAGTTCTGGCAATGGTGTCGGCGGTAATGTCCTGCACTGGAATCGCCTCTGGCCAACGAGAAAAACGGTCTACAAATGTGACCAGATAAGTATATCCTTCTGAAGGAGGTAACTGTCCCACGATGTCAACATGGACATGCTCGAATCTGTCTGATGAGACAGGAAATTTTTGTAGAGGGCTATGAGTATGCCGTTGGATTTTGGATTTCTGGCAACTCATGCATGATCGTGCCCAACTGGAAATGTCTTTTGCCATCCCATGCCACACAAATTTCTGCCGGATCAGTCTCTGAGGAGCTCGGATGCCAGGATGGGATAAATTGTGCAAGCTTTTAAAGACAATGCGGCGGTACTTTTCTGGTACGTATGGTCGTATCTTGCCAGTACTAACATCACAATAGAGCAGTGTTTCTGGGGAAATATGCAGTTTTTGGAAACGGAGAGATGTGTCAGGATTTGACAATAAGTCAGTCAATTCCTTGTCATTTGCCTGTTCTTCAGCCCTGGCCCCTGGATGACAAATCAACATTGGACAAAACTATCTCATTTATGCGAGATAAGGTGTCAGCCACAATGTTTTCAGAACCAGGAACATGCCGAATGTCTGTGCTGAACTGCGAAATAAAATCTAGGTGTCTGAGCTGACGCGGGGAACTGGAATCTGACAGTTTTGAAAAAGCATAAGTTAACGGACGATGGTCGGTATATATTATAAAATCCCTTCCTTGCAATGTATGTCTAAAATGTTTAACAGCCGAATAAATTGCAAGGAGCTCTCTGTCATAGGTGCTGTAATTTTGCTCGGTTGGGCTTAGTTTAAGTGAAAAAAAGACAAGAGGTTGTAACTTGTTGTCATTTACAACATTTAATACAGCTCCGATAGCAGTATCCGAAGCATCAGCACTTAAGGTTAGCTGTTGGAGCGGAGCATGATACGCGAGAGTTGCACAATTTATAAGGTCTTGTTTACAGGCCTCGAAAGCCTGTGTCAAAACAGTGTCCCACGGTACCGGACGTTTGTCATTCTTTTTTTAATCTTTGAGTAGCTCATGTAAAGGGGCTTGAGTGTGAGCAGCATGAGGAATGAAACGACGGTAAACATTTACCATTGCTAAAAATCGTCTCAAGTCAACAATTGTTTGGGGTTTTGGGAAATCGGCGATAGCTTGAGTTTTCTGGGGGAGCGGTTGTACACCAGAAGGTGTTATAAGACAACCTAGAAAAGAGACAGAAGTTTTTCCCAAAATGCATTTTGCGGGATTTAATTTTAACCCATGCTGCTGCAGGCGATCAAGGACTTGCCGAAGATGGCATTCATGTTCTTCTTCATTTTCTGATGCAATGAGCATATCATCCGAATATGGGATGCAAAAATCTAATCCTTTTAAGACTTCATGAATATAACGTTGGAAAGTCTGTCCTGCATTTCTTAAGCCGAAAGGAGTAAATGCAAATTCGAAAAAGCCAAAAGGGGTAGTTACTGCGGTTTTTGGGATATCCCCGGGATTTACTGGAATTTGGTGGTAGGCGCGAGCCAAATCTAGGGTAGTAAAGAATTGTTTCCCATGAAACAGCTGCGTACAATCGTGGATGTGGGGCAATGGGCATCTATCAGGAATAGTGGAAGCGTTTAAACGACGGTAATCTCCACATGGCCACCAGCTGCCATTGGCCTTGCGAACCATATGGAGAGGACTCGCCCATGGGCTTTTTGAAGGCCTACAATGCCCTGTGCCATGAGGAATTCAAATTCTTGACGGGCTGCTTTTAAGAGCTCTGGCGATAGACGACGCGGTGTAGAAAAAACAGGAGGGCCTTTGGTTTCTATATAGTGATAGATGGGTTGAGTTTTACTCTCCTTGCTTACGCATGAAAGGTTAGTTAATTCGGGATATTCCGTTAAAAATTTGTAAAATTTGGTAGGACCGACAAGTATATTTAGGATACTGCTTCCAGGTAGAACTCGAGCAACTTTTCCCTGAGACGACAATAAGGTTTCTGCGTCGATTATGCAGTTGTTTTTCGCGTCAACAAGTAAGTTGAATTTTTTTAGAAAATCAACGCCAATAGTAGGTTGGTTCACTTTCGCAATAACAAAAGACCAGGTGAAATTTCTTCGTAAATTTAAATTGAGGGTCAAACGTTTTGTGCCAAATGTTTGTATTTTTGTGCCATTTGCTGCATAAAGGACTAAACCCTCATCTACAGTGCTTTTTTTAAAGCAACTTGCTGGCAAAACAGAAATATCGGCCCCGGTATCGATTAAAAAATTGAATTTTGATGTAGGGTCGGCCAAAAGAATGCGATTAACCTGGCGGTCGCGATTATGGCCATGGTGCAATCGCCGGTCTAGTTTTCCGTGCGAAAAGAACAAGGAGATGTGCATTTTCTAGCCTTGGAGCCAAAATTTGTATGGTAGAAGCAAATATTATTTGCAGGCTCTTTATAGCGCCCCCTAGAACGACTGCGCCGGAAATTACCTTCGCGGGGACGATGCTCTCTTGAGCGACTCCGTATATTAATTTTCGTGGTTAAGTCACTAACTTGTTGAGTTAACTGTGCAATTTGCAATTCGAGTGACGATGCATGGGTGGTTGGAGTGGGTGGAACATTAGCTGTAGCATTTATTTGAGGAAATACTCCCAAGACGTGGATTTTATCGGCAAAAGAAGCAAGTTTCGGCAATTCGTCGCTCAATGCGCCAACAATGCTGCGCGTAGTTGTGGGCAGACGTGAAAGCCAAAGATATTTCAACAACGCCTCTCCCACCGTATTACCAGCCAGGGTTCTCATTTGAGCAAGTAACTGAGATGGGCGTAAGTCACCGATCTCCACACCCTGCAATAACGTGCGAATTCGCGATTCTTCACTTTCAGAATGTGAATCAATTAGTCGTTTCTTCAAAGCCTCATATGGTTCATCGCCCGGAGGATTCGTAATAATGTCGCTGACCGAGATGAGAATATCGGCGTCAACTGCCGCAACCACGTGATTAAATTTGGTCATCTCGCATTTTATTTGGGCCAAAGCAAATTGGGCTTCCAGGCGAAAAAACCATAATGACGGATTTGTCTTCTAAAACGGTGGGTGTTTCACGCCTACATGAGAAACCAGACTAGCGCCAGCACTTTCGTTTCGGGTATCGTCCAGCATGATTAGGAAATTATATGCATAAATACAATTAATCTCTATAATAAAAGCCTAAGTCATGTGACTGTCATCAACAGTTCCGGGATGCCCGCTTCAAAATGAATTCAATTGATTGTCATTTTTACCGTTTTCGAACCACGCAGAAAACGTAGACTTTAATCGCGTGCAGAGAATAAAATCAGAAAACATCTTTGACATCATTCATTATGAACCTATGAAATTAGTTTTAGAAGTGTGACAAATATTGTGAGCTCGCTATTTATTGAACGTGAATCATTTTATTATTATTATTTAATGGTATCCACGCAAAAGATCTTAATTTGCTATTTTTCGAATTGCAATATTTTTTAAGTTATAAATTACATTTCTCATTCACGCCGAGATGAATTTAGCCATTTGGCAGTTACCTGATGACGATGAAGCTGCAATAAAATTGTTTCAGGACTATGGAATTGTACATAAAGTTCTTTTTGTTGTTGTTGTTTGCGAGATGCCGGCTACGACATTAACAATTTCATGCCTGCAATTTAAATTGAGTTTCATTTTATTATTTTATTGCATAATATTTATTTCTTTTTTCATTTTAAGTATATATTTTAATTGGTTTAATAAGATAGTTTGGGAAAGTTTGTAGTTTTCAAATGATCTTTTTTTTATGATCACTATTACATCAACAATTTCATTTTTAATTTCAAATGTTTCATTTGGTGCCAACAATTGTGCTTGGCGAGAATGATGTCAGTGTAACAAATGTGCCGAATTGTTTTTATTAGTGTAAGAGAAAAATGTAGAGAATATTTGCATTCACTGTTGTCTGGAATTAACCGAAATAACTTTTCTGTGGAAATGAAGAAAAACCCTTTGCCAACTTGTGTGTGTTAGCGTGCGTGGTTTGGCGCAAAACTGATGTTATTGTTGTAACTATTATCACTCTCATAATATTGAAGCTACATTGTTGCCAGCATCGATCATTTTTGTCGCCAACCTTGGATATGAACCCGATTATGAAAGATTAACGAAAAAGAAACGTATTGCTGATTTTGGATTAAATATTATGCGCGCAACATTTTTTTTGGAAAATTTTTATTTGTCTATTTTTTTTTCATATTTTATAAATTGTTTTTACGTTTTTCGTCTTTTAGCAATCGGATTTCAATCTCTATAGAAAATATAGTACATTTCCTCCTGTTCTTAAAAAATTTTTTTGGGAGTATAGGTTTACAGTTTACATACTGGTCGCCATATTTATGGGTTTGAGTATGCACGAGGCTCCGTTATAATTATTGCTGTATAATTAGTTTATAGGTGAGAAATCTACAAAGCTCTGTTAAAATAACTGTCGTTATAAGCGTTCATGTACGCTAAATTCCCAGAGTCCCGTTATAGGATTGGTGTTTTAATGATTTATGAGGCGCGAAATACACGGAGTTACGTTATAGTTATCGCTGCATTGACCATAATATGGTTGCGAAGCACACAGGGTCCATTATTTTGATCACCCAATTAACAATTTATGGGTGCGAAACCGCCATTTACAAAACTCACCATACATCTTAAGCTATCTAATTTTTGTTTATTTCAACCGGAAGCTCTCTCTTTTCCCAAGATTAAGACTGGTAGGGTTAAGCAGGTTTCTGTCAACGGGCTTATGAATACAATTTATTTTTATGCCGTGAAATCTTTATTTGTATGCTTTTTTGATATTTTTATGAGATATTTTCGTAATACTTAAAATAAAGTATTTTACTTATTTATTTATTATCTGTTTGCATGTAAAATGCACTTTGTGAGCCCTGGCCAATGCCCGGGCAATACGCAGCAAAAGTCATCTGGGCCCATCAAGCGACCGTCTAGACGGGCGAAGATCGGCTAGTAGTACAAAATAAATACTCAAAATTATATGCAATATATTATAACAAAAAACATACTCTTGCATTACTCTAGGATTGGTATTATAGCACCCGTGACAGAGCGAGAAAATTTAACATATCAAGAAACGTGATTGGCGTAAAAAATTTACCGATATAACATATGGGGACAAAATATTAGGAAAAAATGGATTTACCGACCACAAGGAAGCTCAAACACATTTAATCGCGCGCACGTCCTCGCACACCACGTGTTTTTTTATTTTTAAGAAATATTGCTGCAAATGGATATAAAAGCATCTTTCAAAATGATTGAAGCAACAATCCTGAATAATCAAAACCTCCTCGTCCCTATGGCATCGGATCTTGTTTTTGCCGTGCTCAACTGCTAATAAGGGTCACCACTATGGAGGCTTGGTTTGATAGCCACTCATATTTGCAAAGTCAACATGTCATCATGTGAAAAGGCACAGACGATGTGTGTGAAGGGCGAAGAATCAATTAGAAACACACGAGTTTAACTTTGAACAAAAACATATTATTATTCAAGAAAAATAAGTAAGAGATGAGATTGAACTGACGCGACAAGATAGTCAACAACACTCAGCTAGCGGCAATAACAGAATGCCTGTTCCGTTGCGGTTACAGCTAAAAGATAACTCATTACATATTGAGTTGAGTTGTATGAAAAATGTAATACAATAAAATAAAAGTTAAAATTGCAGTTACCATAGATCATGTTTACATAGAGTTAAAGTTTATGGCTAAACAGTTCAGTGTTACAGTTAACCCGCTACACCGGTAAAAAAGTGACAAAATTACGTCATTTTAGCATGGATTTTGTTTATAACACTAGTTTCTGCTAACTATTCGTGATATTAAACCATTATTGCCAGATCGTTTCAACGTTGCTAAGACCGTGCCAGACCCTGATTTAGAGGTAAAATAAGGTGTCAAATTCACGTCATTTTAGCAAAGCTGTAATTTTAGTATGTTATACTTTGGCTATCAGATAAGCTATAATTAATTTGCCAGACCGAAATTCCATTGCTAAATTACTGCCAGACGCCGATTTAAATCTGGCAGAGAAAGCCCCAATTAGAGTTGGCAGCTTTTGTTGTGCTTTGGCTATTGTCAGTACACAGCCAAGCCGTGATTGTTGCCAAAGCAATGATTGTTACTTTCTATAGAAGTATATACATATATATATAAGCAGTAACCATCACATCACAAACAAAACAGCTATATATTCGTGTGAACAGCGCCAGAAACTGCATATTAGAACACACAAATTCAATATAATCCAGCAAAAACATGATTTTGGCCTGAACTAGCACCACCCCCCTCACCAGAAACAAGAAAACACAAGAAAACACTGTAGAAAATATATGTAAAAATAAACAGAAACAAGCTGCGGCCTCATCAGCTGTGGGTAAATTCAAAGGCAGCCAAGCATCCGAATAAAAATATTAACAATTAGTGGCAGTGGGTTTCGGCCAGAGCGCTGCGTAGCAAAAAATTCAAAATGTACAGAAACATATTTGAATACTACTTAACAGACGCTCCCCCCACCGTACCCTACGCCACAATATAAGCGAATGCTGTACCAATATCACAATACTGAATCACCATAGTTGAAACAAATGTCTCTTTGAAAATACACACAACCAATTCAGCCACGTTGCCACAACTAAAAAAGTAAAACACGATAAACAAACCAAATCCGTTATTCAGTACACAATCCAGATTCGTTCCACGTCGGATGCCAACAAACACAGCCATCATCATAAAACCGTCCTTTTCAGGCTTTAGGAATTACGAGTCATTTACTGTTGAAGGTAAGCAATCTGTCAATAATGGAGGCAGTCTGCAAAATCTGAATATTTTTTGATAAATTTTAGAGGGATATTGTTTTTATAATATAAATGACTGATAAAATAAAATAGTTCCTTATTAAACAGGTTTTTATTTGAACAAATTCTGTAAAAACGGTAAATTTGACCAATTATAATATTTATATATATACGTTTGTGAATATTTGAAGACCAATGAATTAATTGATTCACAGTAAACGGAAAACTGGTACGTTTATCAAAAACTGACATTTGTAAACCATTTTTAATCAAAATTTTTAGATCAAGATAATTAGCGAGCTTGTTATCATCATTAGTTTTCTTTAATATTAAAGAGTCAGGGTAAATTTCCTGAGAAATCACCCCAAAATCCCCATCGAAATTTAAAACAATTAAATCATCTATGTATCTGTATGCAAGAAATCGATCATCAGCTGTATTGAAACTCATAATAAAATAAAAATAAATTAGCGGCCGTAGATGAATAACTCGTACCCATCCCGATACCTTTGATTTGAGAGTATATTTTGGAACCTGTATAAACATAATTGTTATACAGACAGAAATGACATAATTTGAAAAATAAAGTAGAGTTAAAATCCATGACATCTAAAACCAACTCAACTGTCTTTAAAAGTGCTTCCTTTAAGCTATTAATAGGGATATTTGTAAATAAATTTTCGAAATCATAAGTTTGGATGGAATGTATATTATCACTTTTTATTTTCCTTGCTATTTCATAACTATTCGAAATTATCCAAAAGCAGTTAGTATCTTTGTATTTGTATTTTAACATGTTTAAAACTTTTTTAAGCAGCTCTTCGAATTTCTTATTGAAGTTATTACTAATACTATTGACACTACTGCATATAAACCTGTATTTAACCGGTATTTTATGAAATTTGGGGGAAATAAATAAAAATGGAAATGATAAGTTTTTATTGCAAGGAAAAAGAATTTTAGTTTGTTTAGAAAATGCCAGATGCTTTTTAATAAGTGTTTGTACTGAAGAGTTATACATTTTGTAGGTTAAACTATTATTCAGCTCTGCATTGAGCATTTCAGCATAATATTTTTTACAAATAATTGCAAAATTGCCAGCAGCCTTATCGACTGGACAAAAAACAAAAATTTCTTTCAACTTTGTTATTTCATTTCTAATTTCCGCATTGAGATTATGATATGTATAAGCAGAATTATTAATAAAACTATTTTGAAAAGATTTAAAATCATTTAAAATATGAAGTTTCCAATCAGTAAAAAGGGGGATTGGTTTATTATATTTGTAACTTAAATTTAAAATAAAAGTGTTCAATTCAGCTTTAAATATTTCCAATGATCTCTTTTGATTTAATATTTTATTAATACGATACTTAGTACCAAAATTCATTAAATTACGGAGGTATACGTTAGCAATAATGTTTAGATTTCCAGTTACAATGTGCTGACTATTGTTATCCAAGAAAGTTAAATTTTCATAATCTTTACAATGGCAATCTAAATTAAGGTAAGAGTCAAGATTTTGAGAGACATTTCTGTAATTAAAAAGCGTACTGCCTAACGTTTTAGTATATTTATAGGTTGAAATAATTGTAATATTTCTAAGTGGAAATATGCTATTATAATGAGAAATAATTTTACTCAACTGTAAATGCTGGTAACCCTGCTGGTAATTTTGCAATTATTTGTAAAAAATATTATGCTGAAATGCTCAATGCAGAGCTGAATAATAGTTTAACCTACAAAATGTATAACTCTTCAGTACAAACACTTATTAAAAAGCATCTGGCATTTTCTAAACAAACTAAAATTCTTTTTCCTTGCAATAAAAACTTATCATTTCCATTTTTATTTATTTCCCCCAAATTTCATAAAATACCGGTTAAATACAGGTTTATATGCAGTAGTGTCAATAGTATTAGTAATAACTTCAATAAGAAATTCGAAGAGCTGCTTAAAAAAGTTTTAAACATGTTAAAATACAAATACAAAGATACTAACTGCTTTTGGATAATTTCGAATAGTTATGAAATAGCAAGGAAAATAAAAAGTGATAATATACATTCCATCCAAACTTATGATTTCGAAAATTTATTTACAAATATCCCTATTAATAGCTTAAAGGAAGCACTTTTAAAGACAGCTGAGTTGGTTTTAGATGTCATGGATTTTAACTCTACTTTATTTTTCAAATTATGTCATTTCTGTCTGTATAACAATTATGTTTATACAGGTTCCAAAATATACTCTCAAATCAAAGGTATCGGGATGGGTACGAGTTATTCATCTACGGCCGCTAATTTATTTTTATTTTATTATGAGTTTCAATACAGCTGATGATCGATTTCTTGCATACAGATACATAGATGATTTAATTGTTTTAAATTTCGATGGGGATTTTGGGGTGATTTCTCAGGAAATTTACCCTGACTCTTTAATATTAAAGAAAACTAATGATGATAACAAGCTCGCTAATTATCTTGATCTAAAAATTTTGATTAAAAATGGTTTACAAATGTCAGTTTTTGATAAACGTACCAGTTTTCCGTTTACTGTGAATCAATTAATTCATTGGTCTTCAAATATTCACAAACGTATATATATAAATATTATAATTGGTCAAATTTACCGTTTTTACAGAATTTGTTCAAATAAAAACCTGTTTAATAAGGAACTATTTTATTTTATCAGTCATTTATATTATAAAAACAATATCCCTCTAAAATTTATCAAAAAATATTCAGATTTTGCAGACTGCCTCCATTATTGACAGATTGCTTACCTTCAACAGTAAATGACTCGTAATTCCTAAAGCCTGAAAAGGACGGTTTTATGATGATGGCTGTGTTTGTTGGCATCCGACGTGGAACGAATCTGGATTGTGTACTGAATAACGGATTTGGTTTGTTTATCGTGTTTTACTTTTTTAGTTGTGGCAACATGGCTGAATTGGTTGTGTATAATTTCAAAGAGACATTTGTTTCAACTATGGTGATTCAGTATTGTGATATTGGTGCAGCATTCGCTTATATTGTGGCGTAGGGTACGGTGGGGGGAGCGTCTGTTAAGTAGTATTCAAATATGTTTCTGTACATTTTGAATTTTTTGCTACGCAGCGCTCTGGCCGAAACCCACTGCCACTAATTGTTAATATTTTTATTCGGATGCTTGGCTGCCTTTGAATTTACCCACAGCTGATGAGGCCGCAGCTTGTTTCTGTTTATTTTTACATATATTTTCTACAGTGTTTTCTTGTGTTTTCTTGTTTCTGGTGAGGGGGGTGGTGCTAGTTCAGGCCAAAATCATGTTTTTGCTGGATTATATTGAATTTGTGTGTTCTAATATGCAGCTTCTGGCGCTGTTCACACGAATATATAGCTGTTTTGTTTGTGATGTGATGGTTACTGCTTATATATATATGTATATACTTCTATAGAAAGTAACAATCATTGCTTTGGCAACAATCACGGCTTGGCTGTGTACTGACAATAGCCAAAGCACAACAAAAGCTGCCAACTCTTCTAATTGGGGCTTTCTCTGCCAGATTTAAATCGGCGTCTGGCAGTAGTTTAACAATGGAATTTCGGTCTGGCAAATTAATTATAGCTTATCTGATAGCCAAAGTATAACATACTAAAATTACAGCTTTGCTAAAATGACGTGAATTTGACACCTTATTTTACCTCTAAATCAGGGTCTGGCACGGTCTTAGCAACGTTGAAACGGTCTGGCAATAATGGTTTAATATCACGAATAGTTAGCAGAAACTAGTGTTATAAACAAAATCCATGCTAAAATGACGTAATTTTGTCACTTTTTTACCTGTGTAGCGGGTTAACTGTAACACTGAACTGTTTAGCCATAAACTTTAACTCCATGTAAACATGATCTATGGTAACTGCAATTTTAACTTTTATTTTATTGTATTACATTTTTCATACAACTCAACTCAATATGTAATGAGTTATCTTTTAGCTGTAACCGCAACGGAACAGGCATTCCATGGAGATAGAAATAAGAAGGAGAACAGTGAAGATAGGCATTCAAGATCACAACATGGACCGGGAATTAGTACCCAGTTCGTGGCGCTGGTGCTCCCAAAGGCCGGTCATGTGACTTGTCAAACATGACAAATTGTCGTCTGCTCTTCCTGCATTTTGGTTCCGAGCATGGTAAAGAGATAGAGGGCGCTACACTTCCTAAAGGCCCAAAAGACCAGAAACGCCGCCATACTAGGTACCGCTTTTAGTTCCATAAGTAGAAACATTATCTTTGTTCTCCTTCTCTCTATCTCCCTGAGGCATTCTGTTATTGCCGCTAGCTGAGTGTTGTTGACTATCTTGTCGCGTCAGTTCAATCTCATCTCTTACTTATTTTTCTTGAATAATAATATGTTTTTGTTCAAAGTTAAACTCGTGTGTTTCTAATTGATTCTTCGCCCTTCACACACATCGTCTGTGCCTTTTCACATGATGACATGTTGACTTTGCAAATATGAGTGGCTATCAAACCAAGCCTCCATAGTGGTGACCCTTATTAGCAGTTGAGCACGCCAAAAACAAGATCCGATGCCATAGGGACGAGGAGGTTTTGATTATTCAGGATTGTTGCTTCAATCATTTTGAAAGATGCTTTTATATCCATTTGCAGCAATATTTCTTAAAAACAAAAAAACACGTGGTGTGCGGGGCCGTGCGCGCGATTAAATGTGTTTGAGCTTCCTTGTGGTCGGTAAATCCATTTTTTCCTAATATTTTGTCCCCATATGTTATATCGGTAAATTTTTTACGCCAATCCCGTTTCTTGATATGTTAAATTTTCTCGCTCTGTCACGGGTGCTATAATACCAATCCTAGAGTAATGCAAGAGTATTTTTTTTTTGTTATAATATATTGCATATAATTTTGAGTATTTATTTTGTACTATTAATTGTATTTATGCATATAGTTTCCTAATCATGCTGGACGATACCCGAAACGAAAGTGCTGGCGCTAGTCTGGTTTCTCATGTAGGCGTGAAAAATTGTAATTGTTATTTGGCTTAGTTAAATCTTGGAAATAAAATATTTATCAAAAAAATTTTCTAATTTTTTTAAAAGAAACATTTATTAACAAGCCGGTCACTTCCGTGTGGGGCCAAGTTTCTTTCTGCAGCGTTTAGCCCGGACTTCGCTTAGGAACCAGAAAGCCCATTTTACATGCAAACAGAAAAATCTATATATTTAAAACGCTAAGCGATTTCTTTCGACAATCCGTTAGAACAAACTACTGCATCAAATTACACCATTCTTTTTTTAAATAAAAGATATTAGGACACAGATTTGTTATCGTGAATTCGTTTGTTCGAAAATTTAATTAACTGTAATTTTCTAATAATAATGAATAACTGTAATTTTCAATTAAACATTTACTTCTGCTTATGACGTCATAAAGTTGACAACTCCCACTTTTGAGGGCATAGAGTTTTTTCCCTGAACTCTGTGGTTCGCCAATCTTTTGACATTAACTAATATCAACTAGGTAAAATTTTAACATTGTAGTATAAAATCTTTAAAAAAAAAAAAACTTAATTAGCTAGAATATAATCATAATAAAATATCTAAACGTAAACATATCAATATGAATAACAAATCTCACGTAAAATGTTGCAATTTAAATGATTCCAATTGAAACAAGATTTGGAGAGTTATCCTTGACGCCCAGCTAACATAAAAGTACCTATTTTATTTTATTTATTTATACACATATTCAAATTTATTATAAAAGACCAGGTTGCCATACAAAGCAAAAATCGTCATTCAAGTGCCAAAAAATAACCCAGGTGCGTCTGCGATATCTGTACTGATTTAATCAAAATTATTTTGGTTGCACCGCATATTGCAAAATTAATTAAATCCATGATTATTGTTTCTTTCTCAGATTAAAAATAAGAAAATTGGTACTTCTCTATTGTCCCATCGACCACTTTTCATAACAAAAAACTATCGCTAAACTGTAACGCCAAATAAACGGGAGAACGTTGCCATTGGAATATCAAAATAAATAAATAAATAAAATACATGAATTTAAGGACACAATTGTTATTTTAATTAATGAAATAACTAATAAATCAGCAAAACATAATGAAAAATAGACGCAAATCTCGAATTAAAAACCACTTGATGACGTAACAAACACGTATAATGCTTCTGACATCAAGTAAATCGGACTGTATTTTTGGCGTTTAATTTTACAGTTTGGCGATATTTTTTTGTTATGAAAAGTGGTCGACCGGATAATAGAAAAGTACCAGAAAATTTAATGTTTAACGAAATTCAATTATTTGATTGATCGCAAATTTTGGTTCTTTTCCGTTATACCGACACCATGCCATACATGTAAATATATGCTTGGCGACAATGGTGTCCGTATAATGGAAAAGTACTCAATATTTTCTTAGTTTGGGCTATACCAAAAACAAAAATTTTACAGGTAACAAAAAAATCGCCGAAAATGGCTGCTTCATCAGCTGTTATGACAGCAAAGTTGGATAAAATCTAATAACCTGAATTTTAAAACGTTTATGCGAAACACCACAGAGAACACACGCTATTTTTATATAAGTAGGGTATATTTAAACGAATAAGAGAACTAACAACCTTCAATAATATAATGCATGAAAAAGTAAACAACTAAGTGATTCAGCAAATCATAAAAATATGTATTTCTTAATATAACTATAAAATACAGAAAAATATTCTGGTACCATAAAAAATATTCATTATCCCGTCGAAATTCCGTGCATTATGCCGTCGTCCGATTAAGAAAAAAAAACTATATGCAAATTAGGTACTTTTCGGTTAGCCGGCGCCAATAAAGTATATATATATATATATATATATATATATATATATATACACATAATAACAAACTCCAATGGAAAATTACTTGCAGAATCATTATCACAAAAGCCAACCAAAATCTATAAACCACATAAATTCAATACTAGAAAAACAAAACTATATACATTATATATATTTGTATATATGTATCTGTATATATATATATATATATATATATATATATACACTTCATTGGCGCCCTGCTAACCGAAAAGTACCTCAAATAATTCGCCAAACTGTAGCGCCCAATAAACAAACGGAAGAATGTTGCCATTAAATCTCAAAATAATAATAATAATAATAATTAAGAAAAGCCCCATTTACTAAAGTATCATTTATCAGTAACTTTTAACAGTAAAATTTACAATATATTAATGAAAATAGAATCAAAAATAATCTTGGATATTGATTTATTTACATTATTTCTCTTAATTATGGAAAAGGAATAATCATCCTGATTATGTAAAGGAATGAAGAAACCATACAAATAAATTACACTTGAAAACATTAAAAATCTCCTTTATCTGCAGATTAATTTATTATTGTAAAAAAAATTCTTCATCTTTACATAAAAATTGATTAGCTTAAAACAATAGATGCGTTTCAGAAGATATGGATTTAAAACGAACAATGATTAAAGAAGACATTTTAAAAATTTTGATCAAAACATTTTAAAACTTTTTTTAACTTCGAATTTCGACGGTGCGTTTGGGGAGAAGCAATGCACATGCGCATAGGAGCTCATTCGGTTGCATTATCCCAGGGGGAGGAGGGAATGTGTGCCTTATTTAATATGTTCTTTTATTGACTGAATATGAGATGAATGTAGGGATATGCTATTTGTATGATACTTCATAGGTTCAGGAAATTTTCTTTCTTGCCGTGGGGAATAGGGCAGTAATGTCAAACTCATTTCCATTTTGTTTACGGATTGTTTGTTTGGAGTTTGCATCGGAAATAATAACGTAATTCACTGGGGAAATTTTTTTTTTAAATAAAATATTTGAAAGATTGTTTCATACTTATGTAATAAAGAAGCTTATTTTACTAATATTGCTATTGTAATTTTTTTCCGTCAAGTTTTGACGGGTACCATCTCTATAACTAGCCGATCTTCGCCCGTCTAGACGGTTGCTTGATGGGCCCAGATGACTTTTGCTGCGTATTGCCCGGGCATTGGCCAGGGCTCACAAAGTGCATTTTACATGCAAACAGATAATAAATAAATAAGTAAAATACTTTATTTTAAGTATTACGAAAATATCTCATAAAAGTATCAAAAAAGCATACAAATAAAGATTTCACGGCATAAAAATAAATTGTATTCATAAGCCAGTTGACAGAAACCTGCTTAACCCTACCAGTCTTAATCTTGGGAAAAGAGAGAGCTTCCGGTTGAAATAAACAAAAATTAGATAGCTTAAGATGTATGGTGAGTTTTGTAAATGGCGGTTTCGCACCCATAAATTGTTAATTGGGTGATCAAAATAATGGACCCTGTGTGCTTCGCAACCATATTATGGTCAATGCAGCGATAACTATAACGTAACTACGTGTATTTCGCGCCTCATAAATCATTAAAACACCAATCCTATAACGGGACTCTGGGAATTTAGCGTACATGAACGCTTATAACGACAGTTATTTTAACAGAGCTTTGTGGATTTCTCACCTATAAACTAATTATACAGCAATAATTATAACGGAGCCTCGTGCATACTCAAACCCATAAATATGGCGACCAGTATGTAAACTGTAAACCTATACTCCCAAAAAAAATTTTTAAGAACAGGAGGAAATGTACTATATTTTCTATAGAGATTGAAATCCGATTGCTAAAAGACGAAAAACGTAAAAACAATTTATAAAATATGAAAAAAAAATAGACAAATAAAAATTTTCCAAAAAAAATGTTGCGCGCATAATATTTAATCCAAAATCAGCAATACGTTTCTTTTTCGTTAATCTTTCATAATCGGGTTCATATCCAAGGTTGGCGACAAAAATGATCGATGCTGGCAACAATGTAGCTTCAATATTATGAGAGTGATAATAGTTACAACAATAACATCAGTTTTGCGCCAAACCACGCACGCTAACACACACAAGTTGGCAAAGGGTTTTTCTTCATTTCCACAGAAAAGTTATTTCGGTTAATTCCAGACAACAGTGAATGCAAATATTCTCTACATTTTTCTCTTACACTAATAAAAACAATTCGGCACATTTGTTACGCTGACATCATTCTCGCCAAGCACAATTGTTGGCACCAAATGAAACATTTGAAATTAAAAATGAAATTGTTGATGTAATAGTGATCATAAAAAAAAGATCATTTGAAAACTACAAACTTTCCCAAACTATCTTATTAAACCAATTAAAATATATACTTAAAATGAAAAAAGAAATAAATATTATGCAATAAAATAATAAAATGAAACTCAATTTAAATTGCAGGCATGAAATTGTTAATGTCGTAGCCGGCATCTCGCAAACAACAACAACAAAAAGAACTTTATGTACAATTCCATAGTCCTGAAACAATTTTATTGCAGCTTCATCGTCATCAGGTAACTGCCAAATGGCTAAATTCATCTCGGCGTGAATGAGAAATGTAATTTATAACTTAAAAAATATTGCAATTCGAAAAATAGCAAATTAAGATCTTTTGCGTGGATACCATTAAATAATAATAATAAAATGATTCACGTTCAATAAATAGCGAGCTCACAATATTTGTCACACTTCTAAAACTAATTTCATAGGTTCATAATGAATGATGTCAAAGATGTTTTCTGATTTTATTCTCTGCACGCGATTAAAGTCTACGTTTTCTCCGTGGTTCGAAAACGGTAAAAATGACAATCAATTGAATTCATTTTGAAGCGGGCGTCCCGGAACTGTTGATGACAGTCACATGACTTAGGCTTTTATTATAGAGATAAAACCGTAAGTCATGTGACTGTCATCAACAGTTCCGGAATGTCCGTTTCACTTTTTCATATGCCAGGCGACCATTTTTATTAAAAATTATTTTTTCGAATAAAACTTCATAAATGTGACATTTTTAGAAAGATCGTTCAAAATAAATTAATATTTGAGAGATGACTTACGATCAATTATGTATATATTCTCCAATAACATTTGACGAAGAAAAAAGTGATCATTTTAAGTAACTCGACGTTTTTTTTAAAAATCTATATCTCTGTTTATAAATCACTTATGAAGATGAGTTTGATCTTAAATTGAAGAAATTCTTCTTTAGATTCTTCTAGTCTAGTCTATATATTTAAAACGCTAAGCGATTTCTTTCGACAATCCGTAAGAAAAAACTACTGCATCAAATTACATATTTTTTCTTTTAAATGAAAGATATTTGGACACAGATTTGTTATCGTGCATGCGTTTGTTCGAAAATTTAATTAATTAACCGTAATTTTCAATTAAACTTTTACGTCTGCTAATGACGTCATAATCGGATAACGCCTACTGTTCCGAAGCACAGAGTTTATTTTCTAAACTCTGTGGTTGAATAAAAGAGAAATAATAAATATTAAAAGCACGCGGTTTTAAGGCCGAATTTGTTAATTTGCAAGTTAAATTTCGGAAAAATACTTATCCGCGTGTTTTATAAGCGAATAAAAATTCATATTTATTGTGACGTCACGGGAATATTGTCCATTGGGTTTATTTTATCATTATGCATTATAACTTTGTTGATGCCATTTTTCATTACAATTAAATACAAAATATATTTATATTTGTGTGCATGGTGTTTAAGCATTAATGTAAGTTATATGAAGTACGTATGAAAAGTTTGCGCCGGTGAAAATGACGTTATGCTTAGCTTGAAGTGCATTTTAACATTGATAAAACTAAAGAGTATAATGTATATGATTGTGTTAACATGACATAATTTTACTGATTTTTGCATTCATAATTATAAAGATTAGAATTGGAGCCGTCATTGATTTCTTCATCTTGATTGCATACCTTGATTACATGTTACCAATTGCTTTTTTTTTAAATTATAGGATAGAAGATTTCCTTTTTTAATAAAAATATCACAAAAGTAAAGGATTTCAGGAAATTTAAAGTTATTAAAAATAGTGTTATGGTAGAAAAAAATCTTGAAATAATTATTGTGTTTTTAGCTAGAATAAACAATGTAAGACTAATATTTCATAGGAATTATTTTGGTAGATTTTTTGGACGCCAGCCAAAATACAGTGGCAATTTTTAGAAATGTACAACAGTTGTGACAACAAAGGCGCTATAGCTTTAGCTTTCATCGCGCTTACATCACTTCGAAATACTACAAATTTCTATTTTTTACTACATTTTACAATTTCAATTCTTACATCATCAATTAGAAAAAAAAATTAGCTTTCGATTGAAATTTATTTGAAAACTGTCGATTAATTTAACGACTTTTTAAATAATTTTCAAGCATGTAAAGTTTTTCAATTCTATCTTATCAATGACCACCAGTTTACTTCAATAATGTAAAATAGCCCCTGGGAAAGTTGCCACAATTGAAAATAGATTTCCCTAACCATCATAAAAAGTGAATAATAATTTTTTAAAAAAAAGTGATAAATCATAAGATCAGATTATCCATAAGATAGAACATTTTGGCGCTAAACAAAAATCTGTCAGGGAAAAAAAAAAAAGACTATTTTTAGTTTATGTTGAATATAAAATTGATATGTTGAATTCGTTGATGAACATGTTCCATCAGATATCAGAATATGCTAGGAATTGCATTTTTTTATTTTTTTACATTTGTCAACTGTATATGAAGAAAAATATCCCCGACTGTGGTGGAAAAGGGATAATCATCCTGTCCTGATTATGTCAAGGAACCGAAGAAACCATACAAATAAATTACACTTGAAAACATTAAAAATCTCCCTCATCTGCAGATAGATTTATTACTGTAAAAAACTTCTTAATCTTTGCATAAAAATTGATTAGCTTAAAACAATGGATGCGTTTTAGAAGATATGGATTTGAAACGAACAATGATTAAAGAGGACATTTTAAAACTTTTAATTGAATCATTTTAAAACTTTTTTAACGTCGAATTTCGACGGTGCTTTTGGGCAGATGCAATGCACATGTGCATAGGAGCTCATTCGGTTGCATTATCACAGGGGGGGGGGCGGAGATGTGTGCTTTATTTACTATGTTCTGTTATTTACTGAATATGATATGAACGTAGGAATATACTATTTGTATATACTTCATAGGTCCATGAATTTTTTTTCTTGTCGTGGGGAATATGGTGGTAATGTCAAACTGATTTGCATTACACAGTTATTTACGGATTGTTTGTTTGGAGTTTGCATCGGAAATAGTACTGTATATGACTGGGGAAAAAATTTAAATAAAATATTTGAAAGACTGTTTTATACGCGTCCCTTCATAAATAATAAAGAAGCTTATTTCACTGATATTGTTATAGTATTTTTTTGCGTCAAGTTTTGACGGGTTCCATCTAGTATAAATAAATACTTTATTTTAAACTATACGAAAATAATTAATAAGTATATCAATAAAGCACATAAATAAAGATTTCGCGACATAAATAATACGTTCTTCTCCATTAGCTCCCTGACAAAGACACGCTCGGCACTGCCCATGGGAAAATCAGATCAGATAAAATATACAACAATGAGATAGCATAAGATACATGGCGATCGTTGTAAATGGGCATTGTGATATTACTCCCATAAATTGTTAATACAGTGGTACTCAGCCATATATCGTTAGCTAGCCGGTCGCTTCCGAGTGGGGCCCCGATACCTTTTGCAGCGTATTTGGGGCCCAGAAGGTGCATTTTACATGCAAAAAGAAAAATGTAAATAAAATACTTTATTTTAAACTATATGAAAATAACTAATAAGAATATAAAAAAAACACGTAAGTAAAAATTTCGTGACAAAAATAATAATTTTTTTCATGAGCCCCCTAACAAAGTACTGCTCGGCCCTGCGTGTGATTATCTAAGGGGAAGGGAGAGCTTTTAGATAAAATAAAGAAAAATGATATACATGCAGTGTGGTTTCATGCCCATAAATTGTTAATGTCGTGGTCAAAATTACAATGACCTGTGTTTTTCTCATCCATATATCGTTAATACAGCGATCATTATAAAGAGGTTCAGTCATTATGCGTGCATAAATCGTTAAAATGAAATTATTTTAACAGAGCCCTTTGGGTTGCACGCCTGTCAACCGATCATACGACAATCATTGTAGCGCAGCCTTGTGCATACCCGAGCACATAAATATAGCGATTAGTATTTAAATCGCAAGTCTTTAAATCCAAAAAATATATTTTGAACAAAGGAGGAAATGTATTCTATTTTGTATAAAAATTTTAATCTTATTTTTAATTTAATTTTAATTAATTTTTAATTTTAAGACAAAAAGCGCAAAAATAATTTATAAAATATGAAAATTAAAAAAAACTTTTCCTGGGAAAAATATCACGCAAAATATCTAATAAAAAAATCTGCTATAGTTGTCTTATTCGTCTAATCTTCCATGATCGGGTTCATAGTCGATGTTGGCGACAAACTCGCTTCAGCTTAAATAGCTGAATTACGTGTTTAACTATTTTTTAGTAGATTTGTAAAGCTGGAATTTCACGCTCGTACTTAAAATTGCAACTGAGAAATGGCGAAATGATCTAAAACGTTCGACCCCCGTTTAACCCCCTTGGTGGATGAATATTTAAAATCGCTGAAATATCTATTTAAATAATTTTTAGTACAATTGTTATCCTTAATTTCACGCTCCTACCTATAACTTCTTTTGAGTTATGGAAAAATGACTTAAAACATTCGGCTCCCGTTTAACCCCCCTCCCCCTCCCTCTTAGTGGCTGAATTTCTAAAATCGCTGAAATACGTGTTTAACTATTTTTTTAGTAATTTTTTTATCCTAAATTTCACGCTCCTACCTAAAACTGCTGCTGAGATATGGTGAAAAGACCAAAGGACCTGATCGACCCCCGTTCAAACGAAAAAACGTTCGACCCCCCATTTAACCCCCTTAGTGGTTGAACTTCTAAAATCGCTGAAATACGAGTTTAACTATTTTTTTAATAGATTGGGTAACCTGAATTTCACGCCTCTACCTAAAACTGCTGCTGAGATATGGCGAAAAGGCATAATCACCGAAAACATTCGACCACCCATTTAACCTCCTTAGTGATTGAATTATTAAAATTGCTGAAATACATGTTTAACTATTTTTTTTTAGTAGATTTGTTATCCTGAATTTCTTTCTTCTACCTAAAACTTCTGCTGAGATATGGCGAAAGGACGAAATGACCTAAAAATTTCGACCCCCTATTTAACTTTCTTAGGGGTGAATTTTCAAAAATCCTTTCTTAGTGGGTGCCTACATTGTGTAAGGAACATGTCTTCCAAATTTCATAGTCCTAGGAACAGCGCACAGTGTAAGATTTTGCGAATCTAGCGGGTCAAAATTCAATTTATGAAAATTACTGATATTAATTAAATAAAATTGCACTTACTATAGATAAAATGGTTCTATATTATGGAAAAATATATATTTACTCGTTACATTGTACATTTTACGTCATCATTATTACATTATCATAAATATAGTTCATAATAAAAACAGTTTTCGTCATTTTCATTTATTGACTTTTACGCAGTGTTATTTCATTCAGTGCAGATTTTAAAAATATACAATACCTAACTTTTACAACAAGAAAAGTTTTTTTTAGTAAATAGTAATTAAGTTATTAGGTACTGACATCGCTTTCGGTGTCATCATTAATGTTTTCGGCACTGATTTTTTTTTTTTTTTTACACCCAATCTATAACCAATATGTCAAAGGCATTCCATAAATCTTATCTGTGCATGTAGTGTCGATAAGCCCCAAGAAAATGTGTGAGCATTACTCTTATATGTTCAAATACATTTCAAGTTATTCATAACCTTGGATTGCGTTAAAGATATAGCATTTTTGGGTTGTTTTATTTAAAGATAGAATATTGCACACTTTGCCATCTAAAATTGTTTCTTCAGATCTGTGCTCTATTTCATTATGTTTGATCATCTAATTCTACTATTGTTTGCACAAGAGCAGTAATTTGATTTCTGACATTTTCAAATTCTTCCGTTATTGACTGATCAGTTTCCTTGGTGAACTTAAATTTTATGGGTCTACAGTAAGAAAATAGATGACGGGTGTGCATTTTGCCATAATATAAAGTTTTGATTTCTTCATTACAACCATATAGTTTTAAAGGAACCACAGATGGGATTAGAATATTTGCATCTTCAAAGTTGTTTTCATTTGATTTTTGCTTGTATCTACTTTGTCCACCGCTTCCATCGACCCCCCCCCCACCCCCATTTAAAAATCATTGTTATACTTTGTAACACAGACCCTTTTTCTTTAGTAAGAATATTTAATATCTGTTTTTGTATAATACAAAGTCTTTTTATCGTTAAATCTACAATACAGTGGTGGAAAAAATTATAAAGCCGCTTGAAAATATGATATAACTAAAAAACAAAATATAGAACATTTATAAAATTTCATACATATATATTATATGCTACAAGGAAGTAAAGAAAAAAATAAATTCATTGATAGCTACATTAATAAAATATTAATAGACTTAAGAAAATTTTCTGTACAAAGAAAGTTGGAAATAATTATAAAGTCGATACATGTATTTCATCAATAATCGATGTGAGACCCATTTTTTCGATGACTTTGACTAGTCTTTTGTTCATTCAATCTATCAGACCACACAAAGTACTTGCATCAGTATTATTCCAGCAATTTTTAAAAGCATTCATCAAATCTAACTTTAAATTGAATTTTCGTCCATTTTTGTAAACATTTCGAGCTAAAATTCCCCAATGATTTTCTATTACATTCAGATCGGGTCTATGAGCTGGCCATTGAAGGCATTTCATCTGATTAGCTTCCAGCTAAGATTTAGTTGACTTCGAAACATGAACGGAAGCGTTGTCCTGCTGAAATGTCCAGTCTTCTGAAGTTATAAGAGGAGCAAATGGGTAATAAATTATCTCCTAACATTTCTTGATACATAACCCAATTCTTTTTGTTATGCATGAAAACAATTGGAGTGGTTCCACAGGCAACTAATGCAGCCCAAACCATTACCGAGCCATCTCCAAATTGACGCTTTGAAAAAATATCAGGCTCCTGTCGTAAATCATGCCAAAAATATTTATAGCCGTCGGGTCCATCGAAATTAAATTTCTTTTCATCGGAAAAGACAACATCTCTCCAATTTGTGCCTTCGGTTACATGTTTTCGTGCAAAGTCTAAGCGAGCATTTTTGTGGTACTTAGAAAGAGGTGGTTTTCCTTTAATTTTTTTAAATTGAACAATGGGATTGTTACTTAAAACATTTCTTACCGTTCGGCTTGTATATGGTAATTGTAACTGTTCTTGAATTTGGGCATACGACATTATTTGTCCGCAAACTAGCTTCCGGATTTGTCTTGATTGCCTTACAGTTAAGGATTTCGGCCTTCCTGTATGCTTTCTTACTGACGTAATCTTCGGGATTTCTGAGAAAACTGCTTACTGCAGCCTTGGACCTTCCTATTTTTCTTGCAATATTAGAACCAGACATTCCAACTTCATTTCAAGTTAATATTTTAATTTGTTGACCATCGGATAACTTTTTTTCCTCTTGGCATTGTATTAAACAAACCAAATACAAAATGAATGCACGTAACGCGTTTACATTTACCTAAACTTTCATGGCGACCTATTTTCTTAAGTCTGGCATTATGCCAAATGAGGCTAGAACCATCGGCTTTATACTTTTTTCCAAGTTGTTTTTCATTGGTTGTAAGAAATTAGCATAATTTATGTTCCCCCTTCCGTTTTACCAAATAAAGTTTATGTGTATTATTGCAATGTTGATCATGCAAATGAAAATAGAATTTGCGTTATCAACAATTCCATTACTTTTTGAATTTTGTAAATTTTTCTATCGGCTTTATAATTTTTTCCAGCACTGTAGATTGTAATTTAACTTCTGCAATTGAGTAAGAAAATATGCAGTTTTCTTGGGATGGATAGCACATTTTTTTTGCATCTTTTACCTGCTCATAGGATGGATAAATGTTCAAAACTTTTTGTAACGCAGAGTTTCTCATAATCCTGTATTTTCGGCAGCTTAATTTCATAGTGGTTATTAAAACCAACGTTTCTTCAAGATAATATTTAAATATCGGGTATCCGGCTTTTTGAACGACTTTTTAAAATTTAGTTGCTTTTTTAGGGCTTACAGATATTTGCTTTAACATACCCGCGGCATCCTTTCGTCCAAATTGTCTTAATTTTAAACACGTGGCATGTGCGAGTTCATTTAATGCGTGTTCTTAGAAGAATGGATAAACCTTTTTTTCCGATTTCGGTCCACTTGAACAAAATTTTCTTTGGACGTCCAACTTTTTTCGCGTAGTCATTATTACTTCTGTCTGGTATATAGAGATTACTTATTGTTATATTCGAATCTAGCCATCTCTTATTTTTCTTTAAAAAACGTTCTTTATGTGATTGGCAATTTCTCCATCTTCGATTAATGCCAATCATGAACAAATGGATCAGCCGCTTAATCTGGTCTAACATAACATATGAGCAGTGTTGAAGTTTATATTTGTTTTAATACATTGTCTATCAAGATATTTTTAGAATTCACTGGCCAAAATGACCTCTCTGTCATCAACGACTCAGCCAGCGACGCCACGTTCCAATCAGCTAGGGGCAACAGCTGGATTGATCTCACCCTGGGAAAGCTTTCGAGGCCGACAGTACTGTCGGGTGGGAAGTACAGTCAAGAGACATGGCCACGGAGCACATGCATATTGCCACGGTGATTTCCTCAGATATCTCGACCCCACGGCTCAAGTACAGGGTTCGGTACAAAGATTTGGACGTGCCAAAACTTCCAGAGGCCCTGTCTGTTCATATAGATAGCATGTCTTCGGAATGACTGGCTTGAAGGGAAATCGTTTGACGAGTGTGTTTTGAATCTTACAGAGACCGTTCAAGATCTTTGTGAGAAGTACAAGCGTAAACGGAAGGTGCGTAAAAAGGCTGAGCCGTGGTGGATTCCAAGTCTCCTCATTGAAAGGAAAAGGGTAAGTGCAGCACGTCGGCGCTACTGAAAATGTGAAGACCCCGACCAAAGGAAGGAGTATGTGGGACTCTTCCAGAAAGCGAGGGCGCAGTTCAGGAGATCGGTCCGAAGGGGCAAATGGGCATATTACCGGGAAATTCTCGAAGAGATTGAGCCGGAAAAACCCTTTGGCCCACACGCTGACTGGTTACGAGGTAAATCCTTTGAAAGCCTGAAACTGAAAATGGTCGGAAGAGGGGATGAGAAGAAAACCACGAGCTTCGAAGCTACCATCGGGAAACTGATGGAATACCACTTTCCGACAGACGGCGAAGACCAGCCGTCTCAAGAAAAAATTCGTGCCGAGACACATCCATTAGCTGTCAATGATCCGGAATTCTCTTAAAAGGAGATTGAGGCGGTTTTCAGACCTGTGAACCGAGTGAAGGTGCCAGAACATGACGGAGTGCCGATGGCAGTCATCGAACTAGTCTATAGGCCAAACAAACCGCAGTTCATTGGTTTGATGAACAAGTGCTTGAAGGAAGGTGTATTTCCTTCAAGCTGGAAAATAGCAGACTTGGTGCTGTTTAATAAAGTTGATATGGAACGCTCGGACCCCAGCTCCTACCATCCTATCTGTTTTTTGACAGCCTGGAGTAAAGTGCTGGATAAATTCGTGACTAACAGGCTGGTTTTCCCTGCCCAGTCGTGGGTGTTCCTTCACCCAAGCCAGTTAGGGTTTACCCCAGGTAAGGGCATAAGATAATTGAAGACTGTTATGCGCGAGACAAAGACATTTGTCTCATCATGCTTGACGTAAAAGGAGCATTTAACAACTTATGGTGGCCGGCGATCTATGCTCAATTACAAAGGATGTCATCCTAAGAACATCTATAGGTTGGTTCGTGTTAACATTTAACATTAATCATATTAATTAAATCTTACTAAATAATTGAAGTAATTCAGACTTTAATTATAATACAAAACATGGTGAGAGAGATGTAAACAAGACTGTTCTACTGCGCTACTAGCAGTAGAAGTTGAAGTGCTTAACAAGTTGTTGCCAATTACAAAAAATATAAAAGTAACAGTACAGTACCTGTTTTTCTGTTTAACATACTACAACACTTTCCCTTGTTAAGAGAAAAATAACATCTCATCAAAAAGTCACCTGTAAAAAATGCAGCCAAGTCTCGTAACTCATTTACCGTAAAAAGTACTGAGATCGTATAAAGCCAAGTTTAACTATCTTATTAACTCTGAAATTTTCATTCACAAATCACTCCTAGTCTCTACATCTTTAGTTAATTATTATTTTGTGACTTGGCAATTACGTAGCACGAGAATGTGATGTATGTAGTTAGTCTTAATCAAATAATACTATAACATATTAAGGTGTAATAACTTCCCTGTGCGTATATAATTTGCCTTAATTAAATTATCCCATCCCATTCCATGACATAGTAAGGTGTAATAACTTCCCTGTGCTGCGTAATTGCCAAGTCACAAAATAATAATCAACTACAGATGTCGAGAATAGGAGTGATTTGTGAATGAAAATTTCAGAGTTAATAAGATAGTTAAACTTGGCTTTATACGATCTCAGTACTTTTTACGGTAAATGAGTTTTGAGACTTGGCTGCATTTTTTACAGGTGACTTTTTGATGAGATTTCACTTCTTTTTGTAAGTGATCCTCCTTTTCTTGATTTTGGGTTCTTTTTGGAGATCATCCACTGATTTTCGCTAAGCCCACACTCTGTCCTTATTATTTACAGGTATCAAAAATTTGAAGATTTAGTTTCGTTTGCAAAGTACTGTAGATAAAAAGATATTTCAGGTTCCTAGGCACGCACTAAGTTATGGGAGGGAGAGTGTCAAAAGTACTCTCAATTGCTTCCAGGATAGGTGCTATCTATCTGAGATATTACTCGCAGTCCTAGATACTTGATATTTACCATAAAATAACTTTTTCGTATAAAAAGAAAGCCAAAATTGAAATTTCCTAAAATTTTCAATAAATCAAAATATATTCCTTTTTTCGATGTTTTTTTTTTTATTATTATTTACGGATTTTTTTATTTTTCTTTACTTTGTGTACTAAACCCTGCCTTTCTGCCAAATGTCAAGCTTCTAGGATTATAAAATCGAATTATTTTCAAATTTTCGACTGTTTATAAATTTATTGATTTTTCGATTTTAATTCTAAGTTACCTGATTGTCATGCCAATATAGTAATTATTTGATCTGTCTTCTTAGGATCATTTAGGTTCAATTTAGAGGTAAATCAAGTGAATCTTAGAGTCACCATGATTTTATTTAGAAAGGACTATCAAGCCATAACCAGCCAGTAATGTCAGGAGGGTAGGGGGAGCTGTGAAAATTTTTGTGGGGCTAACATCATTTAACAATCCATATTTCATATGTGAAGTAAATAGAGTACAACCTGTCAAAGAAAACAAACCTGTCTATAAGGAAATCGCCTATATCGTAGCCAGTCTATAGCGGAACTTTTCTATAACGAAATTCGTAAACGAAAGAAAAGAAAACCATAATCCGGGGGAAATAACATAAAACAATTAGAGGCGTTGTACTAGCTAATAGGACAATTATCTTAAAACTAATGTTTCTAGCAGTACAAAATCAAATTGTTTTCGAATTTTCGATTTCTTAAAGATATTTCGATTTTTCGATTTTATTTTCGAATTTAACGAATATTTTAATTGTTCCTATTATTGAATAGTAAATACTACATTTACACCAAGTTTTAAGTTTCTAAGACTACAAGATAAAATTATTTTCAATTTTTTATTTTTTGAATTTTTTTTATAATTTTCTGGATTTTTTAATTTTTTCTTATTTTGTATCCTTTATTACAAATTTCAAGTTTCTAGCGCTACAAAATCGAATTATTTTGAAATTTCCGATCTTTTTCGTGTTTTTTATTCCATTTTCGAATTTATTGTGTTTTAATTTTTCCTTTTTCTGTATCCTAAACAATAAGTTTACGCCGAATTTTAAGTTCTAAAGCTACAAAATCAAATTTTTTTCAATTTTTCGAATTTTCAAAATTTTTTTTCGAATTTTACAGATTTCTTTTATTATTTCTTTTTTTTGTATCCTAAATACTACCTTTATTCCAAATTTTAAGTTTCTATCTTTACAAAATCGAATTATTTTCAAATTTTCGTTTTTTTTTTTCGATTTTTTGATTATTTTCAATTTTTGTTGTGTTTTTAATTTTTTCTTTTTCTGAATCCTAAACACTACCTTTACACCAAATTTTCAGTTTCTAAGACTACGAGATCATATTACTTTCCATTTCTCTCTTTTTCTTTCTTTCTTTCTATTTTTCTTTTTCTTTTTCTTTTTTTTTTTTTTTTTTTTTTTTTTTTTGAAATTTTCGATTTTTTTTTATTATTATCTATATTTTTTAATGTTTCCTTATTTAGTATCTTAAATATTACTTTTATTCCAAATTTTAAGTTTCTAGCGCTATAAAATCGAATTATTTTCAAAATTTCCTTATTTTTCGATTTCTTTCGATTTTTTTATTTTATTTTCGAATTTTATTGCGTTTTTATTATAACTTATTCTGAATCCTAAACACTATCTTTACCGCGAATTTTAAGTTTCTAAGGCCAAAAGATCAAATTATTTTCATTTTTTTTCATTTTTTTCGAATTTTTGGAATTTGATTTTTTTTTTTCGAATTTTCTGGATTTTTTAATTTTTCTTTATTTTGCATCCTAAATACTACCTTTATTCCGAATTCCAAGTTTCTAGCGCAACAAAATTGGATTATTTGAAATTTTTCGATTTTTTTCGATTTTTCGTTTTTATGTTCAATTTTTTTTTGTGTGTGTGTGTTTTTGATGTTTTCTTTTTCTGAATTCTAAACACTACCTTCACACAAAATTTTAAGTTTTTAAGACTACAAGATCGTGTTATTTTCAATTTTCAATTTTGTTCGGTTTTTTTGAATTTCCGAATGTTTTTTTTTTTTTTTTTTTTTTTAATTTCCGGATTTTATAATTTTTCTTTTCTTTGTATCCGAAACACTAGCTTTATTCCAAATTTTAAGTTTCTGTGGCTCCGGGATCTACCCAATCTTTTTGATGACGCGAGAGTGAGTGCGTGTGTGAGTGACAAAAAATCGAAACTTTGAGTTCATATATCCTCTGCACTAATTTAGGGGTATTTTTGGAATTATCCATATCCTTCTATATATATAAAAAAGTTTTGGCCTAAAAATGGACCAATGAAAATCTGCGTAGATATTCCGGGTTAGTCTCATCGCTTTTTTATTAGGGACTTTTTTGAGGAGCGATTACTTTTTTTCTAGCCATCCTACGGATTCGAAAATCATACCACCAGACGCGAAATATAACAAGCTTTCAGAAATTCAAAAAATTATCACGGTCGGACAATAAAAACTCAAAAAATCCTTAAAAATCGAGTAAAAAATCTTTTATTGAAAAAGTCATTTTTTATATTGTTGCCAAAAAAGCGCAAATGATTATATTTTATCTCAAATAAAAGTCCTTCCGGCCTGTACCGGGAGGAAAAGGTAGCTTTCCTATCTTCGTTTTAAAATTTTAGCTAATGTTACACGAAAACAGCAAGTTAAAATGCAAAGAAACGTTTACAAAAGATACGTTAATACTGAATTTGAATAAGAATTTCGCCAAATTATTGAGCAATAGCCAAATTGGCTTCATTTATAAAGACTTATTTTGGTCGCCAAATTTGGCGATATTTCGCCAAATGTCACAAACTTTGGCAGTTTTGGCTCCAATTTTGCCAATTTTGTCTCCAATGTCGCTAACGGATATGAATACATAGTTTTATGCGTATGATTGGGAAAATTATTACAACAATGAAAGAAAATAATTTGCGAGTAATCACGTTAATGTGCTGTTTTGTTTCAAAATGTCAGCCACCCTAGAATTTCAAACTGCTCTATCTCAGCCATTTTTTAAGATAGAGGTAAACCAAAAAATGCTCTGGAATTCTTGTACCAAGGCCTAACACGTAATTAAAAAATAAATTTGAATTTTTAAATTTTTTGTATATTTATTTTAGATTTTAAGTTAATTTAAATCTTTAAATGGCCGCCATCTTGAAACAAGATGGCGGACCAAGCTGGCCAACGAACTCGGTCGAGACATTAGTGACCTTAATACACACAATTAGTTTCATCAAAATCGATTCATAAATACGGGCGTTATCGTATGACATAGGTCAGATATATATATATATATATATATATATATATATATATATATATATATATATATATATATGGATATATCTATATATATAAATCAACATTTGAACGGAGGGTGGTTTTGGGGTCTGGGGGTCATGATCGGTGAAAATATATCGAAATTTTCCGGAACTGCTTTCCTCCGAACGGCTGCAAAAGTATACTTTTTTGCTTTATACTTTTTTGTATTGAAAGCTACCTAAAAAAAATGTATTTGCGCGAGACTATTAAAAACAATAATGAAAGTTTAAAATAATAATTAAATGATCACGTGTTGAAAGCAGGAAATAAAGAAAATTACGTCATAAAAATTGTGTTTACACATGAATCCTTCTAATACCTCGAAACGTATCTGATTGATTGGTCAGAGCTTTCTGACTTTTCTTAGGGGGAATTAACATGAAAGTAGAGAATTTAGATAGGATGGACGCTATTAGAGGGGTTACCAAGAGGAAGAGACCCGAGTCTGTCGCCAATTTTAGCGCCAACTTGGCGATATATCGCCAAATTTGGCGGCCAAAATTAGCTGCCAAAAGTGGCGCCAACTTGACGCTATTTCCAATATTTCGCCAAATTTCCATAGACTCCTATTGAAATCCAATAGCGTTTACTCGCTTACAAAAAATCACCAAATTAAGATATTGCAATGCAACAAAAATTAATATTAGCTTATGAATAGAGCTTAATTGAACTATTTACATTATTTTTAAGCACAAACACTAGCTATTTACAATATTCGTAACACTATATATACAATTGGTTCTTGTTAGTTATCCTGTCAACCAAATTACTGTCGCCAAATTCATATATATTAAACGAGCAAGAGATTTTCCCGATTATTCATTCATCTTCTAAAATAAAAGCGTAAGTCATGTGACTGTCATCAACAGTTCCGGGATGGCCGTTTCATTTTTTCATATGCCAGGCGGCCATTTTTATTCAAAATTATTTTTTCGAATAAAACTGCATAAAATTTACATTTTAAGAAAGATCGTTCAAAATAAATTAATATTTGAGAGATGACTTACGTTCAATTATGTATATGTTCTGCAATAACTTCAGTCGAAATTAGGTTCACAGTTCAAATTCTCTATTCATGAAAGTAAACAAAAAAAGATTGATTTGTCGTGAACATTTAAAATATTAAATCATGGAGGTAATCATTCGCAAAGCAAGTTCTCCGCGAATGAATTTTTGGACCGCTGCCTCGCGTCAAAAAAATAATTCGCATCAGTGAGACAATCAAAGTTTACCATAATTATGTGTACAACTCAACTTCCTTCCGGACCTTTTCTTGACGTAAATTGAACTCATGTAATGATATTTAATGAATCAAATATTTAGCATTTTTAAAATCGCTAATCCAGCTTTTATTTATCGCGTGTACAAATTAGAAACGATACTTTGATTTTGAAATCAAATGTTTTGATTTATGATATTATTTCTTATTTATTTATTTATTTTCTATTTAAATGTAAAGTGTGAAGTATTTTAAATTTATTTAATATAAGCATTTTAGATTAAAGTTAAGTATTTTAAATGAAATGAGTGACAGGTTTATAATTTAAAATTAAATTAATGTAGTATGAATGATGGTGATGGGAACAATATTTGGCGATTTATCATCTGCTCCCGGCTAACAAAAATACTCATAATTAAAAAAGGAAATAAAAATAAACAAGAGGGGAAAATTCTGCTATAAGGCCGAATATAGATTGCCACACACGGCTTTTATTTAAAAAATAAATAAACTAGCTGTAACTCAGAATAAAAACGCAATGACAACAAACAATTTTAAAATATCTAAATAACAAATAAAAATTCCCCTATTAAAGTGTTGAGTTGTTCAATAACCGTTCGATTTAGAAAAATATTTTTCTACCACTGAGCAATTTTTTTAATGAAATTTAATTCATGTTGCTATGGCAGCAGACGATAAAACGATATCTTTGAAATAAGGGAATAAATAGAAGAAAAAAATTTGTTGATGTTTGTGATAAAATGTTTTTCTTTATTTTTAGAAAATGTATATACATAATTCACTTTTATATTTTAACAGAATAATAAGTTTACTATAATTCGTTACTCATGCTATGGCCAGTATACACGATACACGTCGAGCTACAATGCCTTTATCATTATCTTTTTACGCGTAAAAGTTTCGCTACGGTACTCCATTGTGAAGTTTTGTAATTTTTGAAATCTAATATTTGAAAACGACATAATCATTAGATTTGAAATTTATATCAAGAAAAATACAATTTTTTACCATTCTAACGCAGTTTGTAAAACATTTTTGTGACAAATACTTTTCGAGTTATTAATTTTTTAAGTAACTTCAAATGTTTCATTTTCCGAGATTAATCTGTGGCAACGATGGATTGCTGTGACTTTTCATAAACATGAAAAATGATAGAGATTGAAAGAATAAGCCACCCTGTGTGTGGCTAATAAATGATAGTTTGATGTAAATAAATATTGATATACATATCAAAAATAATTTATAGAACTAAAAAAATAAAAATAAAAGTAAATAAACAACAATTTGCATAAAAAAAATTTCGCCAAATTGGCTGGGGGGGGGGGGGGTAATCGCGCCAACGTGCGTATGTGACACCTGTGCCCAAAAAATATGCGAAATGCTACCATGATCGCAAAAGTTCATGAATTGTCTATTAGAATCTTCCGATTTGGCAAAAAATTAAGGGAAAATTAAATTATGAATAAATGTAACGTGTTGCAATGTTTAAGATACATTTAATGGAGACCAAACTGGTCGCCAGTGGCGGCTAGTATATATTAAACGAGCAAGAGATTTTCCTGATTATGAATAATATCGTAAACGACGTGGAAGATTTTCACGAAAATTGTCCCCTGTACTAAATCGAGCACGAAAAAAAGATCTAGCTAGGTTCCGAATACAAGAAAATTCATTTTTACAGGGTAAAACAAACTCAGCCCTGAAAATGTTTTTTGTTATAAATGGAAAAATACTCAAACGATTTACACGAAACGTGTTGCCTATACTAATTCGAGCACGAGAAATCAATCTAGCTAGGTTTCGAATTCGGGAAAGGTCATTTTGATCTATTAAAAGGAACTCAGCACTAAGAATGCTGCTATATATCGAAAACGGCACTAACGATTTTCACAAAAATTAATGACTACACTAATTCGAGCACAAGAAATCGATCTAGCTAGGTCACTAATTCGAGAAAACTCGTTTTCTGTATTTAAAACTCGACGTGGTATAAAAAACAAGTCTTGAAACAAAATCGAAAAAGTACAGAAAGTTCTTTGTCCAGATCCGACTTTAGCTATACAGTGCCAAAAAAAGTGGGTGCTTTTCGAATTAAAATGTACCAAAAAAAGAAATAAAGGAAAAAAACATTCATAAATATTGAAATGCAAACGAGATATTAAAACAAATATATCCCACAGGACTAAAGTAAGCCAGCGAGTATTTTTATGTGTGTGTAGTATCCTCTTTAACTAACAATTGTGTTTTTAAACGGCCTCGACAAAATTTTAAAAGCGGTAAGAGAATTGAAAAAATTTAGTGATGCATAGTTACATAGATTAGATCAGTTTCTACTGACGTCACAAACATTCACCTGTCGAGAGGGATAATTATGAAAAATATTGTAAATAAATAAATATCCAATATTATTTGTTTTCTGTTTTCCTTAATACATTTTAAAATTTATTTTAATAAATTATTGATAGTTGACACTTGAGTGAATGCAGCTTTTCCGATTTTTTTTTTTTTTTTTTTTTTTTTTAATTCCAATGCCAACATTCACCCATTTGTTTATTTAGCGTTAAAATCTGGGTCTGGCGATTACTTTGGCGATAGTTTATTTTATGGAAAATGGTTGACGGGATACTGCGGAAATACCAAAAATAGTTTTTTAAAAACACTCTTTTATAAGCAACCAATGGTCATCTTGAAAATACCGCGGAATTTTTTTAACCGCAATTCATATTTTTTACGTAAAATATCTATTACAATGCATTAATTTGGCCTGGGCAAAGACCTCTATTATGAAAAATTCACTTCTTTTTTGTACGTTTGCCAGGAAGCTCAACATAATGAATTTATTTGAAATATATACTTTTTGCTCTGTTTATTTATCAACAAAACAGAATCAGAAAGAAAATTGAAACATTATTTAAATTATCTTTTTACTCTTTTAAATTTATTTGTCATCGTGTAATCGTAAATTTATTGATATTTAATTATTAATTGATGAAAGCGTATTCTGTATGTTACATTTTTTTTAACAATTTATTTTTTACTTTTAACTCTTTAAAATATTGACTTTTGCCATTTCACAGCGCTTTGGCCTATTTTGGCGAGCATTTTACTGTCACATAATTAAATCCGTTGTTTTTCAACTCCCATACAATTGCACGAGTTACAGAGATATTTGGCGATTTATCACATGAGACCGCCTAATTGAAAAAGAACAATCAATTTCAAGTGAATGTATCATATATATTACTAGCAAGCTATGCCCGCTGCGCTGGTCGGTTTCTACAAATGAACCTTGAATCAAACGAAATATTGTTTTATTTGACCTTGTATTTGAAAGCAATCTGTATATTTACCTGGAATATGCTTCCACATTACTGAAAAATTACGTCATTGCGCTATTATATTTTTTAATGTGCAGTCAAAATTTTAGCTGTTAAGGACCAACTCTTTTATTTGGTCATTTACAGTTAGGGTTTGCTAAAGAATGATAAAACCAGTGGTGTAGTCCTGGGGAAAAAAGTGGGGGGACGCTCATAGTCTCGATCATTAGGGTCTGTATCTGTATCACCCATAGGACAAACTTGATTATGAATCTTGCTTTTCATTTTGAATTGCAGAGAAAAGTAATTGAAAAATTAAATTTTAAATTTTAAATTAAAATTTGTTTAAATTAAATTAATTAAAGTTTTTTATCTGTTGGTCGTTCATAGCTTCCCATAAATTAAAATATTGTTAACCTTATTTCATTTGTGAAAATACGTATTTGAAATAGAATTCGTAATTTAATAACACTAATCCACGCAAAGAGACTTTTGTTAGACATTGTTTATTTTTGAGATAGTCATAGAATAGCTATCGTATACTACGAGCATTGAAAATTATTGCATTTTTACATTACGGACACGTATAATGTAAGGAAAATATTGTAATCATGACAAGAAAAAAGACTATGAAATTTATATCTTTACTTTTATAGGTTCCCTGAGTCCGCTTTTCCTATTTCTGTAACAATTCTCTATGTATGTGCGTATGCATGTGTGCGAGTTGGTATTTTCTTTAAGATTCCCAAAGTCTGTGTTTGGTGATTTTGCAATGAGTCAATATGTGTATGTGTCTGAGCAGGGTAGCATTTAAACGGTGTTTTCGGCTGAGATTAAATTTCGCAGGTATGTTATATATGATGAAAAGATTACTTAACATTCTGGATTATATATGCCACTGCCCAAACTCTATACAAAAGTTTGAACAACGTGTAAAAATATTGGGTTGTTCGAAAAGTTTCTTCCGTTTGGGAAAACCAATTCGTACCGGAAAATTCTATCTTTAATTATTAGACATTAATTTCAATACCTAATGTCAATTGACGGGCAGAATTTTTCGGTACGAATTAGTTTTCCCAAATGAAAGAAATTTTCCGAACATCCCAATACGAATTTGAAAGGGGTGAAATAGACCAGTATCCTTATAAAGAAAATTTCTGAAAATCGCGTTTTATCAAAATTTTTGTAGAATTAGTAACTCTTTAAATCAGTGACTAGGTTACTTCTAATCTGTAAAGTATTGAATTTGTACGGGATGAAATGGAGAAAGACGTTCAAAAATATTGGTTTCATCATGATTTGTGTGGAAATATTTGAGCAAGAGTAACTGACTTAAAACTTGGCACACATATACTTTCAGGACTTACATGCTCGTAAAATCTTATTTATTATTATTTTTTAAATTTACATTTTAAAAGGATGAATTGTCCAGGGCTCTCAAATGGTTCACAAACTGAATACCAATATTTTTTAACAGAAAATTTCTTAGTATAGGTTTCTAAAACTTTTCTGCCAAAATTTACTTCCGAAGGTTGTTTCTGCAAAATTTACAAGAAAAATCTAAAAATAAAATTTTTCTAAGAAAATACTGGTATTCAAAAAGTGGACCATTTGGGAGCCCTGATTGTTAAGTAAATCTTCTAAACTCGTTTCATCACGATTTATCTGGTAGCTATTAACATGCAGATGCTCACGAAGAATGGCTTTTAAAATATTCGAAATTTTAAGTGCTGAAATAAGCCGAAAAGTTTTTTAAGTTGTTATTCTTCTGAAACTATCAGTACTAGAAACTTCAAATTTGACATAGAAGTTATTTAACTCGTAAATATTCTCTACGATGAATTGAAATTTTAATGTGGGAATCGTCTCAGTGAATGTTACCACACTATTAATAGCCATATAAAAGTCTACTCTAGTTGTAAATAGATTTGAATCCATGCCATTCTATAAGTGTTTAATAGTCCAGTAGAAATAGCGCAAAAAAGGGCCTTGCCTTACAAAATTTCGGGTAGTTCCGATTTTTGAGTATGCTGTAAAGGTTGACCCTCTAATAAAAAAACCCAAGTTTTCGACCTTCTAGACCTTGTGCGTTTTTCACAATATTGAAAAAACCAATATTTTTCGGCACTTTTTTCGATTTTTCTTAAATAACTCAATTTTAGTGCATTTTACAGAAAAAAAGCACCGTTACCATTTTGTAGAGTATAAAATTCTCTACAACATGCAGTATTCAGGTTTGTAAATTGTCCAAATAGGGGGTAAGATACGGAGCCGGGAAAATAGGGTAAAATTTGCAAAAAATGCAAAAATCCACTAAAGACGTTAGTTTTTGCTTAATAACCTACTTTTAGTGCATTTTAGAGACAAAAGCACTTTCACCATTTTTTAGAGCATAAAATTTTCTACAACATGCAGTATTCATGTTTGTAAATTGTCCAAATAGGGGATAAGATACGGAGCCGGGAAAAGGGTTAAATTTGGAAAAAATATAAAAATCCACAAATGACGTTAGTTTTTGCTTAATAGCCCACTTTTAGTGCATTTTAGAAACAAAATTGTCATAATCAACTTTTTAGAGCATGAGATAGTCGATAGTTTCATTTATTATAGGTTGACACTCTAATAAAAAAACAAAGTTTTCGATCTTCTCGATCTTGTGCGTTTTTCACAATATTAAAAAAACCAATATTTTTCGGCACTTTTTTCGATTTTTCTTAAATAATTCAATTTTAGTGCATTTATTAAGCAAAAACTAACGTCATTTGTGGATTTTTACATTTTTTCCAAATTTAAGCCTATTTTCCCGGCTCCGTATCTTACCCCCTATTTGGACAATTTACAAACATGAATACTGCATGTTGTAGATAATTTTATGCTCTACAAAATGGGGAAAGTGCTTTTGTCTCTGAAACGCACTAAAAGTAGGTTATTAAGCAAAATCTAACGTCTTTAGTGGATTTTTGCAAATTTTACCCTATTTTTCCGGCTTCGTATCTTACTCCCTATTTGGACAATTTACAAATCTGAATGCTGCATGTTGTAGATAATTTTATGCTCTACAAAATGGTGAAAGTGCTTTTACTGTAAAAGGCACTAAAATTGAGTTATTTAAGAAAAATTAAAAAAAAAGTGCCGAAAAATATTGGTTTTTTCAATATTGTGAAAAACGCACAAGGTCTAGAAGATTGAAAACTTGGTTTTTTTATTAGAGGGTCAACCTATAATAAATGAAACTATCGACTATCTCATGCTCTAAAAAGTTGATTATGACAATTTTGTTTCTAAAATGCACTAAAAGTGGGTTATTAAACAAAAATTAACGTCATGTGTGGATTTTTACATTTTTTCCAAATTTAACCCTTTTCCCGGCTCCGTATCTTACCCCCTATTTGGAAAATTTACAAACATGAATACTGCATGTTGTAGAGAATTTTATGCTCTACAAAATGGTAACAGTGCTTTTTCTTGTAAAATGCATTAAATTTGAGTTATTTAAGAAAAATCGAAAAAAGTGCCGAAAAATATTGGTTTTTTCAATATTGTGAAAAACGCACGAGGTCTAGAATGTCGAAAACTTGTTTTTTTTATTAGAGGGTCAACCTTTACAACATACCCAAAAATCAGAACGACCCGAATTTTTGTAAGGTAAAATGCTATTTCTACTGGACTATAAAGAATTGAGCGGAAATTTTTTAAAGATATAATTTTGAAGTAGAGTTTCTATGGCAAATAATACTTATGCTTGTGCCAGATGAATTATTTAAGAAACACTTTCCTAATAAAATTACTTTTAACGTTAATAAAAATAAATTAAATATATAAGAAAAAAAAACATACTTTCATTAAAATTCACAAAAAGTCAACTTATATTACAAAGCACAAATGTGTGCGTCGCTCAATGATGTCATACTGATGCGGGCAGCAATGTGGTGAAAATGGATGAATTTTGAAACAACGGAGCTATTTTTTTCAATTAAACAATCATAATGTTATTTCTATGGGAGTAAATGCCATTTTTGTGCCGACGTTGACCGACCCCCCCCCCCCCCCCCCTCCTTACTGATCTAATTTTTTAAAAAAAATTAATGTCCAATTCATGTATTTTCCTCAGGTATACATATATATATATTCCAAATTTCAAAGATCTACGTCAACAGGAAGTGGGTGAAAAATGAATCACAAGATTTGACTGTCGCATAGATACAGAAATGTAAGATAAAAGAAAGCTGGTAAAAAAGTGAACTTCTTTTAAAACTACACTGTCTCTTTACATGATTTCTGCCCGTGCAGCTTTTTATGTAGACACACTTGCGATGCATTTTTTTTTCTTTTTCTTTAATATTAAATTTTGTTCTAAAAATGCTATCGCCAATTTGTGCACAGAACCATTTTCACTGATAAAGTAATATTTAAATGGTTCGAAAAGGTTTTATAAGTCAGCTTTCTTCCTTCATTTTTTAAATTTAATTTTAAATATATGCAGATTTTTAATGATTTTATTGCAGCAAAAAGGAAAATTTTTCTGACTGACAAATTTTGAATAGAAGAGTCGCATAAAGAGTTATTGTATAAATGTTTGAAAATTAACAAGATAATTATTTCATTGACAATATTATTTCAATATTATTTTTTGTTTACTTTATTTTAAACTTTTTTTATAATTTACGTTATCTACTTATCTCCAGCAGGTAACAAATTAAAGTGCGTGTCAACTTTTATAATACACAGACACACTGTATACCGGCCAATATATATTATATTCATTACACACAAATGTTTGTAAAATTAATTTGGTGCAACAATGTGTGAAGGAAAAGCATGTCTAGCGTTTTTTTTTTTTATCGAAAATATAATTTCGTTCAGTTTAAACACATACCAAGCAATAATTATCTATAAATGGTAACGTATTCATTCGAATTATTTTGAGTGGTCATGTATAGAAATTAATGATCATATGCTCATCACATAGCACACTAAAATTTAAACCAGCTGCAAAACGCATTTCAAGAAATATCCGGCCATGACGGTAGTGTATTTGGATTATTTTTATGTGGCCCTGTATACGAATATCATTTACGTATCACTTAGCAAATAAATATTTTCTTCAGCTGAAAAATACAAAATATAATCGAAAACACGTTTCGAGCAACTGAACCCACGTCTGACAATGTGTCCGGATTCTTTGGCCTTGTAAAATAAATATAAATGTTTTGTGCACCGTTTTCCATGCATTGCAAACAATTACTGTTAATAGCTCATGGTGTTTCGAAATACTTTTTAACGTCCCTGTAAACGAACGATAAATGCTATTTTTGATTGGGAATATGTTGTAACGAATTTCAATACCATATGGCATTACTTCATTTATGTGTATTTCAAACAATCTCCGCCCAGTAAACAGTAATATGAAAGAACTCTTTTTTGATCACTCGTAAACGAAATATTGATGCTTATACACATAATTCACAATAGTGATAAGTCTACATTGAAAAAATATACATAAAATTTTGTCGAAATTCAAGCAAACTTTTGGAAGTTAGAAGTAGAATGCGAACAGATGGAGACAGACAAGCGATCTGACACCGTAAACACTTTCCATGTTATTGAAAAGTATTAAAAATCAATGCCTTATTTCTTAAAATTGTTGATTTATTGATGTACTCATAATTAAAAAAAAAATAGTAAGTTTGAAAAGATGGCGTCCTCTCGCGTCTCTAGCGTCCCCCTTGAAAATAAAAAAGTAAGGGGACGCTCGACATAAAATAAAAAAGTGAGGGGACGCCGTCCCCCCGCGTCCCCCCTCGACTACACCACTGGATAAAACTATATGCAATATACTAAAACCATCACTAAAAATTATCGAACTAACAATGCAAACAAATTAACTAACAAAGTCCATTCAGTAGAAGTTTTTATAAACGCTAATCCTTGATAATCGTGTTCATCTGATTATAGAACTTTTCCACATAATTCTAAAACTAACAGAACGATATGAAAATACTAAAACCATCCTTAAAAATTATCTACTTAACAATGCAAGTCGCAAAAAATACGCCCAGTAAAAACTTTCAAAAAGGCTAATCTTTCGGAATCGGGTTCGCCTGACTATATAACCTTCACACATAACTGTTTGACTAAGCAACGTAGAACAATATGTACTACACTCCATTCCTGAAATAGCATCTAACTAACTAACAATACAATTCTCATCAAAATCCGTCCAGTAGAACTTTTTCAGAAGGTTAATCTCATAATCGGAATCAAATATTGAAAAGGCTAATATTTGGTTAAAAAAATGGTCACCCGATTTTTGAATTTCCCCCTGTAATTTTAGAACGAAGCAACGTAGAATGATATGTTATATAATAAAACTTTCCCTAGAAAATTATCTAACAGTGTAGGTTCCATCGAAATCCATTCGGCAAAATCGGATTAATCTGATTATAGAAAATCTCATAATAATTATATAACTAAAAGCTACGTAAAAAGATATCCTTCTATCCTTCTATATATAAAAAAAAGTTTTGGCTTAAAATGGACCAGTGAAAATCTGCGTAGATATTCCGGGTTAGTCTCATCGCTTTTTTATTAGGGACTTTTTTGAGGAGCGATTACTTTTTTTCTAGCCATCCTACGAATTCGAAAATCACACCACCAGACGCGAAATATAACAAGCTTTCAGAAATTCAAAAAATTATCACGGTCGAACAATAAAAACTCAAAAAATCCTTAAAAATCGAGTAAAAAATCTTTTATTGAAAAAGTCATTTTTTATATTGTTGCCAAAAAAGCGCAAATGATTATATTTTATCTCAAATAAAAAATGTATTTGCGCGAGACTATTAAAAACAATAATGAAAGTTTAAAATAACAATTAAATGATCACGTGTTGAAAGCAGGAAATAAAGAAAATTACGTCATAAAAATTGTGTTTACACATGAATCCTTCTAATACCTCGAAACGTATCTGATTGATTGGTCAGAGCTTTCTGACTTTCCTTAGGGGGAAATAGGATGGACGCTATTAGAGGGGTTACCAAGAGGAAGAGACCCGAGTCTGTCGCCAATTTTAGCGCCAACTTGGCGATATATCGCCAAACTTGGCGGCCAAAATTAGCTGCCAAAAGTGGCGCCAACTTGACGCTATTTCCAATATTTCGCCAAATTTCCATAGACTCCTATTGAAATCCAATAGCGTTTACTCGCTTACAAAAAATCACCAAATTAAGATATTGCAATGCAACAAAAATTAATATTAGCTTATGAATAGAGCTTAATTGAACTATTTACATTATTTTTAAGCACAAACACTAGCTATTTACAATATTTGTAACACTATATATACAATTGGTTCTTGTTAGTTATCCTGTCGACCAAATTACTGTCGCCAAATTCATATATATTAAACGAGCAAGAGATTTTCACGATTATTCATATATATTAAACGAGCAAGAGATTTTCCTGATTATGAATAATATCGTAAACGACGTGGAAGATTTTCACGAAAATTGTCCCCTGTACTAAATCGAGCACGAAAAAAGATCTAGCTTCCGAATACAAGAAAATTCGTTTTTACAGGGTAAAACAAACTCAGCCCTGAAAATGTTTTTTGTTATAAATGGAAAAATACTCAAACGATTTACACGAAACGTGTTGCCTATACTAATTCGAGCACGAGAAATCAATCTAGCTAGGTTTCGAATTCGGGAAAGGTCATTTTGATCTATTAAAAGGAACTCAGCACTAAGAATGCTGCTATATATCGAAAACGGCACGAACGATTTTCACAAAAATTAATGACTACTCTAATTCGAGCACAAGAAATCGATCTAGCTAGGTCACTAATTCGAGAAAACTCGTTTTCTTTGTTTAAAACTCGACGTGGTATAAAAAATAAGTCTTGAAACAAAATCCAAAAAGTACAGAAAGTTCTTTGTCCAGATCGACTTTAGCTATCCAGTGCCAAAAAAAGTGGTTGCTTTTCGAACCAAAATGTACCACAAAAAGAAATAAAGGAAAAAAAACATTCATAAATATTGAAATGCAAACGAGATATTAAAACAAATATATCCCACAGGACTAAAGTACGCCAGCGAGTATTTTTGAGTGAGTGTAGTATCCTCTTTAACTAACAATTGTGTTTTTAAACGGCCTCGACAAAGTTTTAAAAGCGGTAAAAGCATTGAAAAAATTTAGTGATGCATAGTTACATAGATTAGATCAGTTTCTACTGACGTCACAAACATTCACCTGTCGAGAGGGATAATTATGAAAAATATTGTAAATAAATAAATATCCAATATTATTTTTTTCTGTTTTCCTTAATACATTTTAAAATTTATTTTAATAAAATATTGATAGTTGACACTTGAGTGAATGCAGCTTTTCCGATTTTTTTTTCCAATGCCAACATTCACCCATTTGTTTATTTGGCGTTAGAGTCTGGCGATTACTTTGGCGATAGTTTATTTTATGGAAAATGGTTGACGGGATAATGCGGAAATACCAAAAATAGTTTTTTAAAACACTCCTTTATAAGCAACCAATGATCATCTTGAAAATACCGCGGAATTTTTTTAACCGCAATTCATATTTTTTACGTAAAATATCTATTACAATGCATTAATTTGGCCTGGGCAAAGACCTCTATTATGAAAAATTCACTTTTTTTTATACGCTTGCCAGGAAGCTCAAAATAATGAATTTATTTGAAATATATACTTTTTGATGTGTTTATTTATCAACAAAAGAGAATCAGAAAGAAAAATGAAACATTATTTAAATTATCTTTTTACTCTTTTAAATTTATTTGTCATCGTGTAATCGTAAATTTATTGATATTTAATTATTAATTGATGAAAGCGTATTCTGTATGTTACATTTTTTTTAACAATTTATTTTTTACTTTTAACTCTTTAAAATATTGACTTTTGCCATTTCACAGCGCTTTGGCCTATTTTGGCGAGCATTTTACTGTCACATAATTAAATCCGTTGTTTTTCAACTCCCATACAATTGCACGAGTTACAAAGATATTTGGCGATTTATCACCTGTGACCGCCTAATTGAAAAAAAAAAAAAAAACAATCAATTTCAAGTGAATGTATCATCATCATATATATTATTTTTCCTGTCAACATCCCTTTTTTTCTGAAAATACGAAACGCAGAACGACGAATGAGATAGCATATGAAAGGATTTTGAAAACGCTTCTGACATAGCACACTTAACATTTCGTTAAAACATGTTTTCGATTAAAAATTGCTGATAATTAAAAATTAAATCGGCATTGTTTTCCTAAATGAAATGAAAGGTTTTTCTCAAAACATTGTTGCCAAAAAAAAAAAATAAAATATCACATTATATGAAGCTCAGCAATTATTATAAAACACACCGCACGGGTTTATTTTATATTTATGATTAAAAAGCGAAATTTAAATTGAAATGTTTAGATTTATATTTCTATGTCCCATGTTTTTCCCGAAGCGCATGACGTCATCCTCTAATGCAGTTAAAATACGATTGTTATTTTTTTTTTTTTTCTCGCGCGTGCCTTTAGCAATCTTGGATTAGTTTTTACTCTAACTTTGATGGAATAAATTAGATGATATTCTGGATTGACTAACAACTAAATGTTGTTTACAGATATTTTTATCCTTGCTTTTTCTTTAGAAGTTTAAACCTGCATCTAATAACTATTACATATTGATAAAAAATAGTACTTCTCTTTTATCCCGTCGACCACTTTTCATAACAAAAAACTATCGCCAAATAAACGGGAGAACGTTGCCATTGGAATATCAAAATAAATAAATAAAATATAAGAATTTAAGGACACAATTGTTATTTTAATTAATGAAATAACTAATAAACCAGTAAAACATAATGAAAAATACACGCAAATGTCGAATTAAAAACCACTTGATGATTTAACAAACACGTATAATGCTTCTGACATCAAGTAAATGGGACTGCATTTTTGGCGTTTAATCTTACAATTTGGCGATAGTTTTTTGTTATGAAAAGTGGTCGACAGCATAATAGAGAAGTATCTAAAAAATATTAGATTTCAGTGCGAAATCCTCGCACGGGCCCTCTGGTTAATTTATAATTAAGTTGTAAAAATACTAGGAAATCGAACCCGGGCTTCCCGGGTTACAGAACGCAGGCGAAAACTATTTTTTCCCCTAAATCTAATAGATTTTTCATATTTTTATTTGTCAAAGTTGCTGCATTTAGTGATTTTTTTTACTGGTTTCTTTGCTTTTCTTGTACGTGAAGCGCTCATACATGCGGTATCCATCCAATTTCTTTTAAAAAATTTTTTTTGTACTAAGCGTTTATACATGCGATATAGTGATCGCGACATTAACGAATTTCAAGGGTTTTGTTTATTTTTTATTTTTTTGATATTATTAATACAGGGAGTTCGCTGCATCCAGTGATGCTTCTTTGTTAATTTATTATTCATCATCTTATGCATGCGATATAGTGATCGCGATATTAACGAATTTCATGTATATTCGTTTTTTCTAACTTCGCAATGACCGTTAACATTATTTGCAATACTGATGAAATATGAATTAAAACGTTGTTTCTTACTGCTCATATTAACTTTTTATATGCATTTTTATTAAATTTGTGAAATAATTTTTTTTTATATTTTATTCATAAAAATGCAATATCTAAAAAATATCTTCTGTTTATATTATCTGTTAAAATATCCGATGTTTGTTTAATGTGTAAACAAATAATTTTCTTTTAAATTTTTAAATTACTATTAGACCGGGAGGCGGCAGCACATACAATCATCTCATCGAGTTCACGGCTGAAATTCCAGAATTAGTTAAAACTCGATTCACATATTAAAACGCAATCGGTCTGCCAAGTCATATCTTGGTGGAAAACACGTGAAAACTCGATTTTAGCGCTTGACCCGTAGGTTTACCATTGTGTTTTCCTGCAGCTAGTTCTCCATGTTTTCATACTTTTGGGTGAAGGAAAACACAATGGTAAACCTACGAGTCAACCGTTAAAATCGAGTTTTCACGTGTTTTCCACCAAGATATGACTTGGCAGACCGATTGCGTTTTAATATGCGAATCGAGTTTTAACTAATTCTGGAATTTCAGCCGTGAACTCGATGAGGTAGGTGATTGTATGTGCTGCCGCCTCCCGGTCTATATTACAAAACTTCCTTTTCTCTAAAATCGTCTGAACTAATCAAATTTTGTATCCGGTATAACGCTACTCTCATATAAAGACACTCTATTCTTGTGACGTTTTTATTTCAAAATTCATTAATTTTACTACCTGTAACTATTTAAAAATTTATAATGGCAGCTTTCTTCCATTTGTTTATTGGGCGTTTCAAAATTCATGCTTAAAAATTATTTTATAAGCCATAATGGCCGGGATCCAGATAGATTTTGCGCTGTTTGCGATACGAGATTGACCAATCAGAAGCCTGCATTTTTGCGAAACATTCGCTGTTTATTAGTAAACAAATTTTGACAGGTGTCAAGGCGGGGCTTATTTCCGTAACTGCGAAAATTTCGCAAAAATGCTATCCAGGTGAAGTTATAAACTCCGCCTTTCGCACTAAGCTAAAAAATAGACATGGAGTGTACGTCAAACTGCCGTATTCAGTTTTTCTGATTCAATTTTCAAGTAATATTTGATTTTTAATAATTTATTTTAATTATTACGGATAGGTCAGTGCGCTGATAACTGTTTCACATTGAAGCAGTTACAATTTTTTGATTAAATACTGAAATATACAGTTTAATGCATAAAACGGTCATTTTTGTAATCGTTTAGCATGTTTTCTCTATAAATGTACTCTCTTTTTACAAGTCTGTGTAATTGTTGTCAGAAGCAAACTAGTAAAAAGCAGATAAAAATAAAAATATTTACTATCCAAAACTGATGATTTCTCAAAAATGATGACCTTTCTTAGTAGAAATATTTCCCAGACGTAACGCGCCACCAACCTAAAGCAACTGAAAATTGTATCATCTCTCCAGGCTTATTTGAGCTCAGCAGTTTTCTTTTGAGTGACAGTTGAAGGAGGAGTTTAAAGTTAATTTTCGCAATTAACTTTTCTCGATCAGTAAAATAGAGAAAACTTCGCAGCTAGTTTTTCGCTATCTCGCATGAAAATCTGCGAGTACTCAGAGGTGCCGCAAAGAGCGTAAGCGCAAAGTTCGGCGTAAGCGCAAAGTTCGCAGCGATATTTTCGCAATCTCGAATGAAACTGTGAAAGAGTTTGTATTTGATCGATGTTGCATTTGTGCGTTTCAGTGTAACAACTATAGCAGAATATTTTATTATTCGTCGATTACAACGATGCCCGCATTTTATGGCATTTAAGAGATCGGGCTAATCCTTTTTAGCCCTCACTTTTTAATCTCAGTGTAGCAGAGTTTAAAAACCGTTTCAGACTATCTAGAGGACACCAGATTGTTAATACGAGCAAATCTTGCGTGTATATGTGTGTGGTTATATATATATATATATATATACAAATTTTATCTTAAAAACGGCTCTAACGATTTTGACGAAATTTTGTATCCTACCGTTTTGGGGCACCAGAAAACCACTGGGCTAGGTCACATGTTCCAGAAAATTCGATTAGTGGGTCACCATGGGTCATGGTCAAGCTATTTCTATCTAAAAAACGGTTCAAACGAATTTGACTAATTTTCGGGCACGAGAAGACTATTGAGCTGGGTCACATGTTCGAGAACTTTAGATTAGTGGATCATTTTTGGGTCATCGCGGATCAAGTAAAATTTATCTAAAAAACGGCTCTAACGATTTTGATTAAATTTTGTATCCTACGAGTTTCGGGCACGAGAAAATCATTGGGCTAGGTCACATGTCCGAGAAAATTCGATTAGTGGGTCATTTTGGGGTCACTGTGGGTTAAGCTAATTTTATCTAAAAAACAGCTCAGACTATTTAAGAGCCTACACTAGTCACGCGAAAAAACGCTCACGCTAATGTTAAGTCTATGGGAAGGTTATCCCGCGATTTCTCGCTCGCATTTTAATATTTTTAAAGAATTTTTTTTGCTTAGGATAGCTGAGGTCGATCTGCAACGTTGTTATTTTTTATTTTTTTTATTTTGGTTAAAGTTTTTTTATAAGCGGACATTTTAAATTTTGGAACCGGTTGGAACCGGTTCTGAAAATGAAAGTACCCTTATATATAAAAAAAAAAAACTGGAGCCAAAATCGAAAAAGTAAAAACTAACAACGATAGAGATCGACGTCAGCTATCCTACGCAAAAAAAAATCATTTAAAAACATTAAAATGCGAGCGAGAAATCGCGCAATAACATTCACATAGACTTAACATTAGCGTGAGCGTTTCTTCGCGTGACTAGTGTAGGCTCTTAAACAAAATTTTGCATCCTATGATGGTTTTCGGGCAGGTGAAGGCTGTTGGGCTAAGTCACATGTTCGAGAAAATTCGGTTAGTGGGTCATTTTGGTCATGGGTCAAGCTATTTTTATCTTAAAAACGGCTCAGAGGATTTGAACTAAATTTAGTATCCTACAGTTTTAGGGAACGAGAAGACTATTGGGCTAGGTTACATATTCGAAAAATTTCGATTAGTGGGTCATTTTGGGTCAAGCTATTTTTATCTTAAAAATGGCACAGACTTTTAAAACTAATTTTTGTATCCTACGGTTTTGGGGCGCGCGAAAACCATTGGGCTAGGTCACATGCTCGAGAAAATCCGATTAATGGGTCATTTTTTGGTGACTGTGGTCAGGCTAATTTTATCTTAAAAACGGCTCAGAGGATTTGAACTAAATTTAGTATCCTGCAGTTTTAGGGAACGAGAAGACCATTGGACTAGGTCACATGTTCGAGATATTTCGATTAGTGGGTCACTATGGGTTAAGCTAATTTTAACTTTAAAACAGCTCAGACTATTTAGACGAAAGTTTGAATCCTATGGTTTTCGGGAACGAGAAGACTGTTGGGGTAGGTTCCGTGTTCGAGAACTTTAGATTAGTGGGTCATTTTTGGGTCAACGCGGGTCAAGTTAATTTTATCTAAAGTACGGCTCTAACAATTTGATTAAATTTTGTATCTGACGAGTTTTGGACACGAGAAAACTATTGGGCTGGGTCACATGTTCGAGAATTTTCGATTAGTGGGTCATTTTTTGGTCAACGCGGGTCAAGTTAATTTTATCTAAAAAACGGCTCTAATGATTTTGATTAAATTTTGTATCCTACGAGTTTCGGGCATGAGAAAATCATTGGGCTAGGTCACATGTCCGAGAAAATTCAATTAGTGGGTCTAGCTAATTTTATCTAAAGAACGGCTCAGACTATTTAGACTGAATTTTGTGTCCTATGGATTTCGGGCACGAGAAGACTGTTGGGCTAGGTCAAGTGTTCGAGAACTTTCGATTAGTGGGTCAACGCGGGTCAAATTAATTTTATCTAAAGAGCGGCTCTGGCGATTTTGATTAAATTTTGCACCTGACACCTGACGAGTTGCGGGCACGAGAAAATCATTGGGCTATATCATACGTCCGAGAAAATTCGATTTGTGGGTCATTTTTGGGTCACTGTGGGCCAATTTTATCTAAAATACGACTCAGACTATTTTGACTAAATTTTACATCCTACGGGTTTCGGGTACGAGAAGACAATTGGCCTTGGTCACATGTTCAAGAAAATTTGATTAGTGAGTCATTTTGGTCATGATATTTGAACTCAAAGCTAATTTTGATCGAGCATAGCTCGTTCGATATTTATTCTAGAAAATAATAACATTTTTTGCATGATTTTTTAATTTTTAAATAAGAAAAGAATAAACGTGAATGTGTCTTAGAGATTTACATAAGTATTTATTATTAAAAAAAATAAACAATCAATATTTAGATGAAAATAGTTATTAGGGTTTCTTAAGAAGAGTCTTAGGGTCAATTAAAAACGGAACCATTATAAGATCACTCGTGTGTCTGTTTGTTACAGTAGTTTTTCTGGTAAACTGGGGAATGTGGAAAGTTCAAACTTGAAAAAGTCATAAAGCCTATTGATCAGTGTTGAATTCAGAGGGTGGCCCGGGGGGAATACCCCCCTTCCGGAAGATTTCAGATCTTATGCTTTTAATGGTTAAAAAAGTACAATCCCTCCCGCAGAAAAGTGTCTGAATTCAACACTGCTTATTAGCCTTAGCCATTCACAAATATATTTAGGAAAATTTTAGGGAAGGTAATTAAATTACTTTTTTTTTTTTTTAATATTGTGTGAAAGACTTCGTAACTCCGAACTCAAAAATACATTTGTTTTAATTTTAGGTATTATATTTTCAGAGATATCGTCGAAAATGTACTGCAAAAATATGTCCCCCACACCCCTATTTCCGAATCTAGTGAAAATAAAATTTTGAAAAAAATAGGGGTAGTAGGAATTTATTCAAATCTTTAAGGAAAACTATAGCGATTTTCCTAGGTCAGATAGTTTTTGAGAAAAACGCATTTTTCCGTTACACACAAACTTTACTTTTTGGGCGGCCGGCAAGGGAGTTGCGCTTAAGGTACTTATCGATGCAGAATCATCCAAGGATAGTTAATAATGATTTTCAAAAAATAAATAAATTTGGTAATTAGCCGAGATATTAATTAAATTACTTGTCTTTAAAAAAATTGGGGTTGTAAGAGTGTAATTAATAAATTCAATGTATGGAACACTTTGAGCGCGAGTTATACTCGCACTTGATCGATTTATTTTTATGTATACTGTCTGTCACTACGATGAGAATCATATTTTCAAAAGTTTCTCTTAAAATCTCAAAAACAGTTTAAAGAGTATATAATTGAAAATATTATGCAGTTTCATAACTTTATACTTCATGAAAATATAGAAATATCAATTAAAAAAATATGATAGATTTTTATAAATTAATTTTTAGATAAATGCATTTAAATTGTGAAAGAAGATGTGGCAACTATAGACAGTGCAACATAAAGACCGTTATATCTTTTGACCTAATTAACGTATTTAAATGTGATTTGTGTCATTTTACTCTAATGGCGTGTACAGCAGTACTATCAACGCAGGGTCCGAAGGTGGAGTCCTGCACGACTCGAACCCGGAAATTCTGCTTAAAGTCAACCCCAAACCTAAAGTGAAAAAAATGAATCTATATTTTAATACAATTATGAAAATGTAGTTTATAATTATATCTCTAATATCAATTTTATTTATTTTTTAATAAAAATGAACACATACACACTCATTAATATCCATCTTATTAAAAAAAGTCCTTCCGGCCTGTACCGAGAGGAAAAGGTAGCTTTCCTATATCTTCGTTTTAAAATTTTAGCTAATGTTACACGAAAACAGCAAGCTAAAATGCAAAGAAACGTTTACAAAAGATTCGTTAATACTGAATTTGAATAAGAAATTCGCCAAATTATTGAGCAATAGCCAAATTGCCTTCATTTATGAAGATTTATTTTGGTCGCCAAATTTGGCAATATTTCGCCAAATGTCGCCAATTTTGGCGAGAATTTGGCGCTAACGGATATGAATATATAGTTTTATGCGTATGATTGGGAAAATTATTACAACAATGAAAGAAAACAATTTGCGAGTAATCGCGTTAATATGCTGTTTTGTTTCAGAATGTCAGCCACCCTAGAATTTCAAACTGCTCTATCTCAACCATTTTTTAAGATAGAGGTAAACCAAAAAATGCTCTGGAATCCTTGTATTAAGGCCTAACACGTAATTAAAAAATAAATTTGAATTTTTATTTTTTTTGTATATTTATTTTAGTTTTAAATGGCCGCCATCTTGAAACAAAATGGCGGACCAAGCTGGCCAACGAACTCGGTCGAGACATTAGTGACCTCAATACACACAGTTAGTTTCATCAAAATCGATTCATAAATACGGGCGTTATCGTATGACATAGGTCAGATATATATATATATATATATATATATAATATATAAATCAACATTTGAGTGGAGGGTGGTTTTGGGGTCTGGGGATCATGATCGGTGAAAATATATCGAAATTTTCCGGAACTGCTTTCCTCCGAACGGCTGCAATAGGTAGCTTTATACTTTTTTGTATTGAAAGCTACCTGATATTCAGGACTTTCTTTTGAAATACATCCATTGTTTAAAACTTTCACCTGAATCAGACCCGAAAATATCTAAACTAAATTTGAAAAAGACCCATACAAGGAACTTTTTAAGTGAACCCGAACCCCGGGTCGAGTTCAGGGAAAATTGAGTAACTCGAGCCATGCAGTACTCTACCCAAATGACGGCCTTTGAAGGCTTTTTTAGTACTTCTCAGAATATTTTCAAATACTAGCTTTAAAAAAATGTATATTTTTCAAAGTTATTTTGTTTTAAAATAATTAATATTTGTATATCTTTTTAAGACTTTCTAACATCAATAATAGTCAACATAATATAGCTGAAAAATGTTTACAACTTTGGTTTCCTGTCCACACTTTAATTCCCATAAACACAGTCCAGTTGCCATGTAATTTAAATATGTTATTGAGCTTTGCTGTAGCATTATCTCTCTTGAAAATGAAGTGTGCCGTATTTAAAGTCCGTTTATAGGGATTAGAGTCCTGCATCAAATCGGGTAACCTGATTTTATTCGACCCAATCCGTAGGTCGGGTTGATGCTAATTTTTACTGTAATTGTTTCGGTTTCGGCTTAGGAATTGATTCTTGTGGTCGGGTTTAAGTTTACTCAATTTTTCAAAAAAATCTAGAATATTTTTTCCAATGAAAAATACTATATATTTTGAACATTAATGAGTACATATATATATATATATATATATATATATACATGTTCATTTTTCCACATAAAAGATAAAATTGACATTAGTTATAACTGTATTTTCCTTAATTATTTTAAAATATGGATTTATTATCTTTTATTTCAGGTTTTGGGTTAACTTGAAATAGAATTTTTGGGTTCGGTCTGGATATAACCCGACCCAAGCAAGACTCTAAAAATAGACACAAAATAATTCCATTATATTATAGTCTATTGGGAAAAATAGCTTGCAGCGTATTTTAATGATGCTACACCATTTCAAACAACACGAAATTGATATGTATTTCTGAGGTGCACCGAAACATGCTTTCTACAGAATATATAGTGTGGAAAGCATTTATCACGCTTTTACAGGATCATACTAAAGAATCCTGTTACATAATAGTCCATGGACAAAAAACATTTGTACTGTATTTTAATGATGTTACACAATTAAAAACATAATAAAAACACAGTTCATTCTTTTTGTGTCCCTGTAAATCTATATTAATAAAAGAAAGTTTTGCTTTGTATGTGTGTGTCCGATGGCAAGGAAAATCTAGCACAGCTAGAAGTAAAAAAAATTAGGTGAGGATAGTACAAAACCTGTCCTGGTGCACCTGAGAATCATAATTGTAATATTTTGAAAATTAGCATAGATATTAATTAAAAACTCATCAAAATCGCAAAAATGAGACCAGGATTTAGAGAAATAGGATCGTTACAGTACTGTAAAAAACATTTATTGTATAGGAAACCAGGGTCAAATATTCATTTATTTAGTCAAAATTACAGGGCATCTCACGCCAATCCGAAATTGCATTTTCATTCATACCTTTCACAGTTGTGAAGATATTTTAACAAAATTCGCAAAAGACTCATCTTTGTATGAATCGTAAAGATTTCGTTAAAATATCTTCACTACTGTTAAAGTTATGAACGAAAACGCAACTTCGGATTGGATCAAAATTAGGGATTTGTGGTTGAGTACTTCGCCATAACGTTTTTTCTCTAACTGTGGCTTATATCCATAACTTATTTTATAATGTTCCAAACTTCTCCAAACTAGTTTCATTTTGCCAAATTAGCATAATAATCAACACTTACAGCTTCAGGGTATATTTCTATAAAAGAGCTACCAGAATTTTCTAATAATAATCTAACCGAAATTGGAAATTAAGTTCCTAGCTTAACGAAATGAATCAATCTTTAAAGGTGTATAGTGGTCCTCCTAATTAGTCATTTAACGAAGGGTACTGAAAAATCTGCTCCCCCTTCATGTTTTTTCCTCTAACTGTGTCCAGTTTCCGTATCTCAGCAACTAATTTTCTAATTTGAACGCAACTGATTCCAAACATTATAATTAACTTAAAAATCACCCTTTTTAACATTACAATAAACTTATGATAATCACCCTCTATAGCATTAAAGTAAACTTATCAGATGTACATACTACTCTTTCCAAATAATAATTTCAGATTTTTTTTTAATTTCATTTCAAAGTATCTCGAGTTCTATGGGCCCAATTACGAGTGGGTTTGGCTCATTCAACTTGATGTTGATTTGATAGCCTTGCATATTTTAGCTCCAGCTTCCACCGCCACGGGGCACATTCTTATCTCGCATTCTATGCGCCCGATTACAATGGGATTTGACTCATTCGACTTGATTTCGATCGCCTAAGAGATTTTAGTTCCACTTTCCTCTGCCAGTAGACGCATGAAAAATGTAAAAAAATTTGTTAAGTGATATTTTAATGGAATATAAATTATTAAAAAATAAATATGAATTTTTTAATTTTATCAATGAGTAATAATATGGATCATAATTACACTACTTTGTTGATGAATAAATGAGCCTTATTGTTTTAAAAATCATTAAAAAAATTATTTCATACAAAATAAGGTTAAAGATATAAAATCATATAAATTTGAGGTTTGTTTTAATTTATTATCCCGGGCCCAGGTAACGCCAGGTGGGTCAGCTAGTGAAAAATAAATGCTAATAGTTGTGGTATGCATTTTTAAGTTCAACTAACTATCTGCATATTACATGGTAGGTGTATAACACAGGTAACGTGATGTGTATAAATTTTATGTACCCTATACACGGCTTCAAAAAAGAACTTGTAAATATTACTGTTTATTAGTGTGGAATTGCTTAAGTGTGTATTCAAATAGAAAATGCTTATTTTGAGACACATTCTTAAATTCATTTTTGCTCTAAAATGCATCCAATTGCAGGTTCTCTTATTCAGAAACTTTATAATGTCCGTATTGTCTCGATTTTTTGATAAAGGTAGAATATATTTCAAAAAATGCTGTCAAAGTGGACATTTTGAACCGAATTTCCGGAAGCGATAGTGCTGGAAACAAAAAAAAAATTATCGTACTGTGAAAATAATTGTTTGCAAATCAATTTCTAATTAACTGAACGAAAAATAAAAACATGGGGCCTTTATAAATCTCTTCATAAATCACGTCGCCAAGTTTGATGTTTTTATTTTAAAAAATGAGTCTGTAAATGTGTCTCAAAATTTTGAGTTGTTGAGCGTGGAAAAATATTTTTTTTGAATACCGCTTTAAGGATGTTTTTCACTTGTGTTATGCATTTTCCTGTTGAATCATTTTTGAATACTAAGAGATGTTTGTACAATGTAAATAAATTCATATATAGGACACGCAAAGAACTATATACATTGTCATCTATGGATAGTAATTGCTAGAATTGCATTTTTAGTTGTATTATGAATTTTTTACCCGAATTAAATTTTAGCTTAATGTGTGATGTATATAAAAATCTGTAAATAATATACAGGGCTGTACGAAAGAATTCAAGTGCATTTCTGCTTATTACTGGAGATTGCTTAAGGTGAATTTTTAACTGTGTAATGAATTTTCTAACTGAAATCCCCCCCCCCATAAAATATAGTATATGTACAAATCTACATATCATATACAGAGCTGCAGAAAAGAATTTGACTATTTTTTGCCATTATGGACAGAAAATTCTGAAATCAGGTTTTTAAATTTATTTTACATTTTCTGAAATATCTACTTACATATTTTCTTTGACTTTATTAGACGAGTTTTTTTTGTAATGATATTCTGGATATAGATATGCACAGGCTCGGATGGAGAACCTTACTTTTTTTCTGCAGACTTGGTCCGGGCTAGATGTTTTTTCCAGCCTTGACCCGTGCAGACTTCTACATACTCTCCTCCGAGTCCATGTTGGATTGCCATTTTATTGATTTATTTTTGTAAAAGTTAATGTGATGTTCTATATTTGTTTATCGAAATCATTATACATTTAATTTGGTTTAATAAATTAGAGATATTTTTAAACATCTATTATTGTCTCTCTAGAGCTTTACATTTATGATTTTCTTACTGAATCTTCATTTGAATGTAATTGTCTAAATCATTTTTTTTTTTAATCAGTGTTTCTTTAATCATATTGTTGTTATTCAGTATTCCATGAATTTCGAACGTCATCTGAAAATAAAATCTATGCATAAGTAAGTGTGCTTTTTGAATAATTGTAATAGTAGGATAAAATTGATTCAAAAATATCAGCACATTTTCTAGAAATTCGGTCGACCCGGACCGAACATTTTACTTTTATATCACCGAGCCGGACCAATAATTTTTATTCTACAAATCAGACCTATAAACTTTGGCCCATCCTATAATTCTGGATGTGCTGGAAAGTGTTTCATAATCTATAAAACTTAAAATAAATGCCTAATGCAGGGTTTTTATTTTAATAGCAGGTGACATTAACACTTTTGACTTCTTCCCCTACAAACATTTTTGAGTTAAAAGGTAAAACTTGATGCTAAATTTACCATAATTTATGTTCTTCTGCAATTTATTTTTACATGAGAGAAGGCTAATTGGAAATGCTGATATAGCCTTAAAAAAAAGATATGATCTTTCTCCCCTCAGGAATAAAGGTGTTTATTGTAAATTCATACACACATTGTTGACTTGCTAATATGTAGCACAACTGGAATGATCGGAAATAATTTTCCACTTTGTAATAACTTTCACAAACATGTCACAAACTATTTACATGGACATATGCAAGAAAAGGCTGCAGACTCACCTCCTCCGCTGTATCCTTGAAAAAAGTATTGAGAGAAAATAAATATAAAAGCTGTTTGCGACTGAATTAATTACTGCATGATTGCAATTTGATTGTTTTAGTATTTTAAAGGTTTCTATTTTATATCATTACAAGTTTAAGCCCTTATTAAAATAATTGCTAATATGTAGCATTTTATTTCAACTTTAAATTTTTCATTCACTATTCAATCACTCATTCACTAATGCTACTTAGCATAACTACTGTGTATCCAATTTTCTACTGTCTTTGAGTTTTCTCAGCTACATTCCCTTTCTTTTAAGAGGGCTTAATTTCTAACAAAAAGAAATACTGGAGTTTTAATATTCTCTGATATCAACAACTGTAGTGTACCCCTCCCTTCCTGCCCCTTCTTCTGCATATTTGTATGTCATAATTCATTTGCAAATTTAAAGCATTTTTTTCTTCAGCAAAAGAAAAGTCTTAATATTTATTTGAATATATTCTCTATGCTTACGAGCATAGTTGTAACTATTATGTTTTTTTTTTGTTATAATTTTTTTTTCTGAATAGTAATCTTTGCCTTATTTAACCTTAGAAATCTGCTATTAAATAAGATGAAGATTACCATTTGGAAATAGTTTGGTAGCTATGCATTTTATATATATATATATATATATATATATATATATATATATATATATATATATAATAAAATCTAATAAATGAACCGATAGCAAAAACATTTATAAGGGCAATTTTTAGAAAATCATTCTTGTGAAAGATTTTTTTTAATATCAAACCAGTAAAACATAACATATAATTATATGTTTCTGCGGCCTTTGGTGCACAATATTTATAAGCTCTCATGAATTCTGGCTAGTATTTAAATATTCACTAAAAATAAAGAAGTACTGGAGCTGTACTCTGGTGCAAATTAAGCACTGCTTTTAAGAATATGAATTTGGGAGAACAGGAACCCTAGCAGAACATAGAGCCCATTCTATCCTTCTAGATATTTTCCCACTTGTTTTGGAGGGAAATAAAGCTCCTTGTGCAAATGGACTTGACAAAATAAGGTAATACAGTAAAGTCAATGAAAATGGAATTTGTCTAGAGTGAAATCTCGTCCTAAGTGGAAAAATTGCTTGGTCCCAGTAAAAAGGAATATTATTATTTATAAATGGTGGGGCACTTGGAAAGACGTAATCCTGTCTGAAATGCAATTTTCTTTCGGCCTCTTGCGATTCCATGTCAGCATGTTTCAATGTTCTTTTGAAAATATAATTAAATACTTTTTCCTCTGGGCCAGAACTAACTTCTTTTTGGGGTCTGAAGATAAGTACTTTCCATTTCTGCAGGTTTGTGAAGAGGAGGGGTATTAGCGCAGGGAGTATGGGTTTAAAAAAAGGTCTTAGGAAGTTTAGAAAATGCTCTTCAGTGCTCTTCAAATATTTCAAAAGACAAAATTATTCTTCCAGCTTCATGGTTTTCATACAATCCATATTTCATGCACTGAAATTTAAACATTATATTTCTCCTCTAGAGATGTAACCTATATGTTATATAAGGAATTTCAGTATAATTATAATGATTATAAACTTTAAGAGGTGGTAAAGCACACTACAACAGATAATTTTTTTACAGGAAATCAAAGATCGCAATCGATTCATTCAGTCAAAACTACAGGGTGTTTCACATCAATCTAAGTTGGGATTTTTGGTAATAACTTTAACAATAATAAAAATATTGTAATGTTATTTCGAACAAAATTAACCTGTTGTGTACAAAATGCTATAATAATTAAAAGTGCTAGAAGTGCACAATATATCAGTTCCGTCATTGTAATGTCAACTTCACTCCTAAAAGTGGATTGTCTAATATAATGCTGATTGGATGCAGATGGTGGCTGTTCCATACCAAGACGCAACCGCTGTTGTAGCAGCGCCACCTATAAAAAAAAGAGTTAATGAGTGGGCAGTGTTGCTCCAAAATTTGTGTAGAAAGGAGCCGTGGTGATCATGCTCTTAATGTTGATTGCATTTTTGAGTTTAATGAGAAGTAAATAATAATAAAAAGTGTTTCGTACAGTCCACCATGCGTCGAGCTATTTCTTGTGTTTGAAGAGTGGCCACTTTCAGCTCATCTTGTGATATTGTCTCATTTCATGTGGTGGAAGTGGCAACCTTTTGCATCCAATGAGAGTTAAATTAGATGATCACTTTTCAGAAAACAATTGAAATTACATGTGCACTGAACGAATTACTGTGTATGTATACCATTCTTCCTGATTTTGTCATATTTTGCACACAACAAATTAATTCGGTTGTAAATAGAGTTAAAATATTTTCATTATTGTTACAGTTATGAGCAAAAATTCTGAACTTAGATTGAAGTAAAGCACTATGTAATTTTGACTGAATGAGTGGATTGTGATGCTGGTTTCCTATAAATAAAATTATTTGGTTCATTGTACTCTACCATCTCTTAAAGATTATACAGTGTTTCAGTATAAAACTTACAAAATGTTTTGTCAAGAAGTTGCTAAATTTTTAAATCAGAGATTTCTTCTTTACCAAATTAAAGAATGATTGGTACTTCTCTATTATCCCACTGACCACTTTTCATAACAAAAAACTATCCAAACTGTAATGCCAAATAAACGGGAGAACGTTGCCACTGGAATATCAAAATAAATAAAATATAAAAATTTAAGGACACAATTGTTATTTTAATTAATGAAATAACTAATAAATCAGTAAAACATAATGAAAAATACACGTAAATGTCGAATTAGAAACCACTTGATGACATAACAAACACGTATAATGCTTCTGACATCAAGTAAATGGGATTGCATTTTTGGCGTTTAATCTTGCAATTTGGCGATAGTTTTTTGTTATGAAAAGTGGTTGACGGGATAATAGAGAAGTACCGAATTATTGCTAAACTTTTTCTTTTGGAAGGGAAGGGGGGATTCTTTTCTATGGTAGATGAAAAGGGCAAAACATACAAAATGCACAAGTAAAATAAAACAAAAACATCAGTAAATAAAATTTAAATATATTGTATTAAATTTATAAATAAATTTTGTCGACAACACACATAAAAAGGCAGGCACAATGAAATAATTCTCCTCCAATAAAGATTAAGAAATGAAGAAATAATAGATAGAAAATTATCATAGAGAACTTTGCACTTAGGTCAAAATTCTAATACTACCACACACACACAGACCATATTTTACATTAAATATACTCAAGATGCATTTTACGTTAAAATCATAACACGTCAGGGTTAGAAATTAGTGGTCGTTAGTCGCCAAATGCAACTAAATTATTGCATTTGATGACCACAAAATTATACCTGGTCGTCAAATTCGACTCCTAGCCTTTTTTTTTTTTTTTTTTTTTTTAACAGATGCTTTTATTCCTACTTTAGCAAATTCTATTTTCGTGTTATTTAATATATGATTTTTTTTATTATTTAATATTTCTCCTTCCTTATTTTCTCCTAAAATAAGATACTGTATAAAGAATGTTTTAAAATTTCAGTGTTTTCCCTTAAAAAAAAAAATATTTATATAGAAATCAATATCTTTAAATGCCATACAAATATACATTAATTGGTATCCAATAGTTCATTTATTTGCTTTTTTTTTTTCATTTTCTGATGTACTTTCAGTCATAGGATACATATATATATATTAATTAAGCTTATACCTGGTTGTATCTAAAAGTTCAAATTTTCTTTCTATGGATATAATTGCTTGATAATCTATTTTGTATGCATATTAGCTTTATAAAAAGAATTATTTAAACATTTTTCTAGAATCCAAATATTGTAGTTTAATGCTGTTTTACAATTTTATAGAAAGCCAGATTTTATTTTGTTTTAGTGATTAACACAGAGATAAAATGTTTAATATGTAGAGCTCCCTCGCCCTTAACACATAAAGATAATTACAATATTATTGTTAACATGGGTTCGAAAAGAAATGAGAAAATATGATATAACATAAAATTGCAACCATGATATGCAACTTGACACCTACGAAAAAAATTGCAGGTGTCATTTGACACCTTACTTAGAATTCTCAATTTCTAATCCTGTAACACGTTGAAATATTTTTCTAATTTAGCCACTTTTTAACATAAGTGAATAGAATCAATCGATCAGGTTTCAGTATGAGAAATTTTGAAAATATAGGGGTCAAATCAACCAAAAATTTTCAATATTCAACCTGACCATTTCAGATTTTAATGAAACCTTCAGGAATCATTCTCCCTGATGATAGAAATGAGAATATACTTTTATAATTTTTTTATCTCAGTAAATTTTCATACAATTAATTTTTTAAATTTAAAAAAAATCATGATTTTTTGGCTTGTATAAACATTACCAATTTTAAATTTCTCAAGTTCTATCAGGCGTAGAGAGTTGTTTGACACCTCATTTTAAAGAGAATTTCATAAGGTTTAATTTGATATGCAAGTTGACTGTGCGTGATTTTTAAAAAGTTAATTTTATTTAATTAAAAAAATTTTAAGTGTTTTTTTTTTTGAAAAAATATGTTTTTTGTAATATTATAATCTTTAAATTCTGAAAGTTTTAGAGTGGGATCTCAATGGGATCAGCAGTTATATAAAAATATAATGTTTAAAATGAATAAAACAATGATCTCTTTAGCACAATCATAAAGTTGGCGAGGTGCCAACTATAAATATCAGCCCCAATTGGTGTTTAGTTTTTTTTAACATAACTGCTGATCCCATTGAGATCCCATTCTAAAACTTTCAGAATTTAAAGATTATAATATTACAAAAAACATAATTTTTCAAATAAAAAAAAACACTATTTTAATTTTTTTTTAATTTAATTAAATTAACTTATTTAAAACCAAGCACAGTCAACTTGCATATCAAATTAAACCTTATGAAATTCTCTTTAAAATGAGGGGTCAAACAACTCTATACGCCTGATAGAACTTGAGAAATTCAAAATTGAAAACATTTATACAAGCTAAAAAATGATGACTTTTCGAAATAAAAAAATTAATTGTATGAAAATTTACTGAGATAAAAAGTTATAAAAGTATATTCTCATTTGTATCATCAGGGAGAACGATTCCTGTAAGTTTCATCAAAATCTAAAATGGTCAAGTTAAGTCACTGGTTGATTTGACATGGAATGACTCTAGATAAAAAACAGTTGTAAACAGCAATAAAAATGATATAGGAAAATATTAGGTGAAACAAAAACATTAAAACTGATGGTTATTTTGAAGGCAAAAAATAAATAAAAGTTTTAAAAAGTTTGATAGGCTATATTGTGCTGTCCTCTAAAAAAACCTTTTCTGGAATTTTCTCTATATCAATCTAAAAAAAAATGCAAAAAAATTAAACATTGCTAAATTTTTACAGCTTGTTCTAAGATTTTAAAGTTGAGCATTTTTCATTGTATCACTTTATTATAAAGTGGCAGCCAGCTAAGCAAGGAAAAAAAAAATATATATATATATATATATATATATATATATATATATCCAAAGAAATATCCTATGTTACCTGAAAAAAAAAAAAAAAAAAAAAAAAACAAGTCTCCAATCTTACAAAATATACAAAACACAATATATCTTGATAAATATTTATTTATATTATTAGAACATGCATATATATAAAAACAGTGGATAGTACTTTTCTATTCCAAATGTATAGCAAGAAAACACAAATAGAAGAAAGTAGAATTAATATGTGTACTATCCATAAATGAGAGGGTGAAAAAGTTGAAAATAAGAAAATAAATAAAACATAGTATGCAGTCTATTGTAAACAGCCATAACTTGCATCAAAAAAGCAATTTCATGAAAGAAGTCATCTATAGTACAAGCAATGTCTCCACAAAACCTACTCGACATGTGCTTTCTCTTCTGCATCAAAATATGCGACCTAGAAAAAAAATTAAAAGAAAAACTGATTTTTTTTAAATGAAAAAATAAACTGAAAAACAGAATTCCCTATATTATAACTTATGAGCATGAACACATATACCAAATTATAATAATAATAAAAATGTAACTATAATAAGAAAATTTATGTGCATTATTACACAGTGACACTAATATTAGTTTAAAATGAAGATTTCTTTTAACTAAAATTAATTGCCATCAGACCCTCTTTTGGATATTATTGATATTTCAGATTATCTTAAATCAGGGTTTAAAAAAAAAGAAATAAAACCCAAAGAAACCAATGTTTTAAAAAACGATTTTGTTCTTAGTTCTTAAAAATTTTTGGGAGTTCCTCAATATAAACTAACATGTGCTGCATTTTTTTTAAAAAGCCTGTCTGAATTTCTAGCTTGAATGTAATAAGCATAAAAGTAGAAATAGTTTGTTTAAAAACACTCTTTAATAAGCATCCAATGTTTGTCTTAATAATTATGCCTAATTTCGTGGTTGCAATATAGGTTTGTCCTCCAAAAAATCTATTAATATGTTAATTTGGCACTTTTTAAGATTTAATACTTATTAAGGGTTTAGAGTTGAAATCCCCATTCCTCAGAACTGACAAATGATAAATGAGATAGGCTGCACCGCCTGGTGCACCTAGCACGCCGAGCCCTCAGGGACCTATAATGCGCATGACCGGATTTGGCTCTCCATTGAAAAGTGTCCTTTCACTCAACAGAATATGCCCATTTGTCATTCATAATTTTTATTGAATTTTAATTGCTAGACAATGCAATCATTATATAATTATAACTATGCACTTATACAATAATTATAAATATGCACTTGTAATGGATATAAATTTTTAATCACAGAAAAAAAAAAATGTAAGAACAACATTCTAAAGAAAAAGAGAATCAGCTTAATAAAGTACCGTATTTTCGGGAATATGCGCCGTATCATTGAAAAATCGGTAAAAAAAAAACAAACACGTAAGCGCCACATCATTGAAAAATCGGTCAAAATGAAATAGTCACAACAAAAAACGATCGGCAAAATTGGATTAAAAGTAACAAGAATAGCGATAAAATCTTACAAGATATATGAATTAACAATAAAACACAGGTTATCTTAAAATACAATAGGAAAAAAAATACGTACTACGCCAATCGATTATCATTTTAATCGAATATCGCCGTATGCGGTGTGCTTATGAAATAAAAATAATTTATCAACTATTGTAAAGTATACAAGAAATACTTTTAAAGAGTGAGCTATTAATATTTAAACACAGGTTATCTTAAAATACAATAGGAAAAAAAATACGTACTACGCCAATCGATTATTCGATTATCGTTTTAATTGAATATCGCCGTACGCGGTGTGCTTATGAAATAAATATAATTTATCAACTATTGTAAAGTATACAATAAATACTTTTAAAGAGTAAGCTATTAATATTGAACAGAAAATAGAGAAGTATGGGTGAGTTAAATATATTTTGACTATAGTAATTATGTTTTTATAATAAAGATATATTGTGATACTATGTACTGTTTATGAACTTTATACTGAGATTAAATGAATGTAAATAAAGGTGAAATAGGAATGAATGTTAATGAATCTATGTGTTTACAAGTGTATTTGAGGCAGTAAGACTAAAAAAAAAAACCTGAAATGAAGGCTTGTTTTTCACAATATCCAGTTTTTGCTATGTTGAGGAAAAAAATCATTGTACCCGCCGCCCTTGCGTATGCGCCGCATCGCCGATATTTTGAACTTTCAAACACGTATGCGCCGCGGCGCTTACTCCCGAAATTACGGTACTCAAAAATAATGTAAATGTATAACAAAGAGCTTCATTAATGAAAAATATTTTATATAGCACACAAATATGCATTTTTCATTGTGTTCCAACATTCAAAAGCACAATTGATGCAAAAATCTTTATATCTCTCGTTCACTATTATAGGAATTTATTTAGATTTTTTCCCTTTTAAATGACTCATTAGTCTTAGTGATAATTTACTAGCAAAATCACTTTTCAATATATGCTAATGTCATAGGACACATTAAACCCATGTTTACTAATTTTAAATGATGGTTAAGTAATTTTAAGTTTTAATTCTATGGGTAACATTTGCTCTTACTTCTAAAATGATTATTTACCCCCCCCCCCCCCACAGAAAAAACATTTGGCACATATTCTGACAAAATTGAAATCTTTATTGTCACTCTTCAGATATTTGGAAGGGTGGAGAATGCATTATGCGGTCCTGTTTTTTTATTTAAAAATATTACACAATTCCTTCCCTTACTTCTAGTAATGAGTTGAAGTAAGTTTAATAATTCAAATTTGTGACATAAAAATTATATAACTGTTCAGCATTTTGTAGGCAATAGTCAAATTTTCTAATAAATATTTCCTCTAAATGTAAACATACCTTGTGTTTCTTTCCCAATTTGTTTAAGAATTTCATATAAACAGAGAATAAATCTAAATAAACAAAGTATTTTAAAAGCTTACATACAATATAATATTTTGATTTATTAGAAATCTGAGCTCCTTTTTGACCATAAATAGCTGACAATTTACTCAGTGTAAATGACACTAAAAAAAAATAAAATTTGTTCAAAAATGATTCATTTTAAGAATTTCAAAATAAACTTTGTATAAGAGAGAGAAATTTAGATTTTTTTTTTAATCTTGTAACATTACTAACTTACAATCAATACTTTACATTGATAGACTAGATTTTTTATGGAACAGAAGTGTTACACTCACACACAGATGTTTGGCGACTTTTTGATTGGCGTGATTTCCAAACCCGCACCAAACAAATAACTTAATACAATAGCCAGGTTACCATTAAAGGAAAAAATCCTCGAAATTTGGCGATATTTTTCCTTTTTTATAAAGGATTAAAAAAAAAAGAAAAAATTGGTGCATGAATGTAAGACATCATAGCCTTTTTTATAAATATAATTAATTAGAGCACTTGAAAAGTAAGTATATTAACATTTTTGTAAAATTTGCCAAATGAATATAAAGATAAAACTACAAAAATAGAACAGTATTACTTAAATTCTATAGTGCTGATCAAGAATCTGTGTTTTAAAGGAAAATATTTGCAAGAGGCAAATACTTTTGCCTCTCCCCCCTCTCTTGCAATGACTTTTTAATTCTGCCTCCCCCCTCCTCTTCTCTTAAAAAACTTTTCCAGGCTTTATGTTTGAACCTAGATTTTTAAATGCCAAAGCAATAATCATATGTGACAATATTAACTTAGAACAATTGTTGAAAGATATAAACTATCTAATTCATTAGAAAAAATATTTTCTGATTTGTTTATTGTTCAGTTTAAACTATGAAAAATTGGTACTTCTTTATTATCCCGTCGACCACTTTTCATAACAAAAAACTATCGCCAAACTGTAACGCCAAATAAATGGGAGAACGTTGCCATTGGAATATCGAAATAAATAAATAAATAAAAGAATTTAAGGACAATCGTTATTTTAATTAATGAAATAACTAATAAATCAGTAAAACATAATGAAAAATACATGTAAATGTCCAATTAAAAATCACTGGATGACATAAAAACATATAATGCTTCTGACATCAATAAAATGAGGGTGCATTTTTGGCGTTTAATCTTACAGTTTGGCGATAGTTTTTTGTTACGAAAAGTGGTCGACGGGATAATAGACAGGTGCCGAAAAATTTTAGTGAATGAAAAATCAGATAAGCTTACATTTATATTAAATTTTTTCAATTAAAAAAAAAAGTATTTTGCATTTAAAATTTTGTTGCTATAAAAAACAAAAATTTTCTTAATATTTGATACTGAATCACTTGTGTTTTGATGAATATATTGAAGCAAATTGTTTCAATTTTTGTTATGTAGGTTTAAAAAAAAAAAAAAAAAAAAAAAATAGAATAATGTTTTATTAAGTTTTCATGTCATGTACTAAAACTATGTATGTTTTAGTTTCTAATTTATGCTAAACTAAAAATATTTATAATTAGCAGTAATTGGACTATTTTTAAAATATCAGATACATAAAAATTACAAGATATTTTTTAAAAAAATCATGATATCTACGAACCCTGGCACTGACACATAGCTATGCAAGTAAGAGGAAAAAATCTATCACTTTATCATTGGTGTAAAATATTTTAATTATGGGCGAGAGCAAAACGTTTTAAAACAGAACATTAACATTAGCTTCATTCTTTACCATTATAAATAGCTGCCATTAAATAGGAGAGGTATCCTCTTCCTTCCTCCATGGCCAAACGACAACCCAATCCAAACAAGCAAAGCATTAATTTTAAAAGTAAATTCTCATGAATATCTTTGACATTATATGAAGATCAAAATTATGTTTTTCTCGATATCTATATTAAAGATGAAATGAGTACGGGATCACGTGCATTTAACACCCTCTCCCTCGATATGTTGTTGAATTAACTACATAACTGGACAAATCCTTTTAGTAATTCACATTTAACAAAGCCATTCAGAAATATTAATACCTTTATAAGAACCACATTCTTGATGATTTAACTTTTTAACTAACATATATGAATTGCACAGTCAGATTTATGCAATATAGGGTAGATGTGCCAGTAATGGACACCCTTAAGGAATTTCTATAAAACTTGTTTTTTAATTAATAGTTTTATTTATTATATTCCAGTTTTTTCAATATTATATTAATCTATCAACAATATTTAACCATTCTCATAGTCTCATTTCCTAATATGAATCAAAATTTAATTGTAAATAACAGAAATATATCAAAATATACCTAAAATGTCAGTAATGGACACCACATAAAAAGTAATAAATATAATTATTTTTATGAACCAGAATTTAATGAAAGCATACTAATGAAACAAAATAGTTATTTTCAAATAAATTTGATACCAGTAATTAATAAAATATTTGTGATAATCATTCACTGTTTGCATCAATTATTGTAATTATCAGAAGATCAATATTTTAATTATTATAGATGGATAGTTTAAAATACGAAATATCAGACAGCTATCAAATTATTGAGACAGTGGGGGATTTAAAAGGTAATAATTAGAAGAAAAAAAGTTTTGGAGTATTTGTATATAGTTTCGTCTCACTATTTTTAACAATTAAACTTCCAGAGACTACTTCATATATTACTTGAAATAATTAATATTACAAATATGAAAAAAAATTATACTGTGAGTAGGATATTTTAAATACTAAATAAAATTATTTCAAAATAAAACTGTAGAACTGATTCGTTAGGCATCTGCAGATTTACTTGTTTCATGATTACTATAACTTTCATTAATATTACAATTTTTTTTCTGTAAGAGATGAATAAGCAAACATTTAAGACAGAAAATAGATTTTTAACAACTCCTGTAACTTAAATGTTTTTATTTAAATGGGGAGGGATTAAGCCCTATGAGCCCTTCTTTGACTGTGCCCTTAAACAATATTTTCTGCTTCCTGACTGGTTTGATTGCCAGATTATAAAATGTGCAAAGCAGAGTTACATACATTAAAAAAAAAAGAATCAAATATTGAAATTTTATTAACCACATAAAATAACTTAAAAGAAGTTATTTATAAAAGTTTTGGTGTTATTACATTTTGGTAAGTGTAATTTAAAAATTAAATTTGATTATTTAGGTTTTCAAATAAGTAAAAATATTGTATCCACTATAAACTATAAACATTACGGAAATTGCATTTTTAGCAATGTCTACGTGGGGTGTCCATTGCTGGAAAATGACTAAGCATCCCAGTAATGGTCACCCCTCTTAAAACCTTAAAAATAAATTAAATCTAATAAATTGGTATTAGTATATAAAATTCAAAGTTTTCTATTACTACCAAAACAAAAAGCTTCAAATTTTGCATGAAAATAAAGAATATATAAATTTAGCATGTTCATTAAGATTTTCACTGAAAAACAATGGAACTTCGAAACATTATTTTCTGCTTCCCGATTGGTTTGATTAAAAATGTCAACAATAACGCAGATCATAAAACATGCAAGAGGGAGCTATGAAAGAAATAATAAAAGATAAATTTTTTTATAAACCAAAAACATTGAAGGGTGTCCATTACTGGCACATCTACCCTATATAAGAATATAAGGAATTATTGATTTATTACCTTTTAATGTATCCATATTTATAAATTAAAAAAACTATAAAACAAATATTTACTGTTTTTATAATTTAAACCCCTGTCATTGGGACTCCTTTGTTTGTAATTTATAAGTGACAAAAACTTCAGGATGAGAGTTATAGATTAAATTAACTACTTACCAATAAGGCTTAAAAGCAACTACATTTTAAAAAATTGCAAAATAGACTTTGCAATTTATCAACATCTCTAGTCAATTCATGATTTCAGATCAATATATGAAGTTAATTAAAGGAATAGTTAAAGTGTACAATTATAAGCACATTTAAATTATGCTTATTTTTCTAACACTATATTTAGACGACAGCTTTTTAGTAAACAAATAATAACAATAATGGCAAGCAGTATTTTCATACTCCAGAGTAAAAAAACCTCAAAAAGCTCCCTCGCACCGCCAAAAAAAAAAAAAAAGAAAGAAAACGAAGAAGCTGCTAAATATATTTTGACTGTATATAATCGAAAAATGAATAATACAGGGGGATATTTATACAAAAAAAATATCTATGCTGACTTATTTCATAAAATACAACAAACAGCGAAATCAAGCTCCAGATCGATTACTACAACATTTAAGTTTTATTATACAAATTAAAACATGTGTAAACATCAGTGTATTAATATTTTTAAATGTAGAAGCAATACTTACTACTTTAGCATTCCAGACTTTGAAGCTTTCGACGTGCTGATAAAAACATACAATCAATTAGCTAAAGTAAAAGGTATTCATTAATTAAGTCTGTTATTTTTTTTAACAGTCGATTACGTACAGGGATGATTTACTTATATTTAAAAAGCATTTATGCTTGTTTAATATCACTTCTAGCATGAGTACTGAGATGTTTTGTTTTCGTCGCCATCTTTAGTGTCTATTGCTTGTATCAAATCCCCTTTCTTGGCACATGATTGGTTCAAGCTGCAAATCACGTGATTTCGCAAGTTATTTTCGCTATTTTGGGATGGGTTGGACTTCAACTTTGATTTAACTTGGCGAAACTCCGCCCACTGCGAACTGTTCGCAGTTTCGCAAACAGCGCAAAATCTATCTGGATCCCGGCCAATATATCAGGCAATTAAGATATAGGCCGGGATCCAGATAGATTTTGCGCTGTTTGCGATACGAGATTGACCAATCAGAAGCCTGCATTTTTGCGAAACATTCGCTGTTTATTAGTAAACAAATTTTGACAGGTGTCAAGGCGGGGCTTATTTCCGTAACTGCGAAAATTTCGCAAAAATGCTATCCAGGTGAAGTTATAAACTCCGCCTTTCGCACTAAGCTAAAAAATAGACATGGAGTGTACGTCAAACTGCCGTATTCAGTTTTTCTGATTCAATTTTCAAGTAATATTTGATTTTTAATAATTTATTTTAATTATTACGGATAGGTCAGTGCGCTGATAACTGTTTCACATTGAAGCAGTTACAATTTTTTGATTAAATACTGAAATATACAGTTTAATGCATAAAACGGTCATTTTTGTAATCGTTTAGCATGTTTTCTCTATAAATGTACTCTCTTTTTACAAGTCTGTGTAATTGTTGTCAGAAGCAAACTAGTAAAAAGCAGATAAAAATAAAAATATTTACTATCCAAAACTGATGATTTCTCAAAAATGATGACCTTTCTTAGTAGAAATATTTCCCAGACGTAACGCGCCACCAACCTAAAGCAACTGAAAATTGTATCATCTCTCCAGGCTTATTTGAGCTCAGCAGTTTTCTTTTGAGTGACAGTTGAAGGAGGAGTTTAAAGTTAATTTTCGCAATTAACTTTTCTCGATCAGTAAAATAGAGAAAACTTCGCAGCTAGTTTTTCGCTATCTCGCATGAAAATCTGCGAGTACTCAGAGGTGCCGCAAAGAGCGTAAGCGCAAAGTTCGGCGTAAGCGCAAAGTTCGCAGCGATATTTTCGCAATCTCGAATGAAACTGTGAAAGAGTTTGTATTTGATCGATGTTGCATTTGTGCGTTTCAGTGTAACAACTATAGCAGAATATTTTATTATTCGTCGATTACAACGATGCCCGCATTTTATGGCATTTAAGAGATCGGGCTAATCCTTTTTAGCCCTCACTTTTTAATCTCAGTGTAGCAGAGTTTAAAAACCGTTTCAGACTATCTAGAGGACACCAGATTGTTAATACGAGCAAATCTTGCGTGTATATGTGTGTGGTTATATATATATATATATATATACAAATTTTATCTTAAAAACGGCTCTAACGATTTTGACGAAATTTTGTATCCTACCGTTTTGGGGCACCAGAAAACCACTGGGCTAGGTCACATGTTCCAGAAAATTCGATTAGTGGGTCACCATGGGTCATGGTCAAGCTATTTCTATCTAAAAAACGGTTCAAACGAATTTGACTAATTTTCGGGCACGAGAAGACTATTGAGCTGGGTCACATGTTCGAGAACTTTAGATTAGTGGATCATTTTTGGGTCATCGCGGATCAAGTAAAATTTATCTAAAAAACGGCTCTAACGATTTTGATTAAATTTTGTATCCTACGAGTTTCGGGCACGAGAAAATCATTGGGCTAGGTCACATGTCCGAGAAAATTCGATTAGTGGGTCATTTTGGGGTCACTGTGGGTTAAGCTAATTTTATCTAAAAAACAGCTCAGACTATTTAAGAGCCTACACTAGTCACGCGAAAAAACGCTCACGCTAATGTTAAGTCTATGGGAAGGTTATCCCGCGATTTCTCGCTCGCATTTTAATATTTTTAAAGAATTTTTTTTGCTTAGGATAGCTGAGGTCGATCTGCAACGTTGTTATTTTTTATTTTTTTTATTTTGGTTAAAGTTTTTTTATAAGCGGACATTTTAAATTTTGGAACCGGTTGGAACCGGTTCTGAAAATGAAAGTACCCTTATATATAAAAAAAAAAAACTGGAGCCAAAATCGAAAAAGTAAAAACTAACAACGATAGAGATCGACGTCAGCTATCCTACGCAAAAAAAAATCATTTAAAAACATTAAAATGCGAGCGAGAAATCGCGCAATAACATTCACATAGACTTAACATTAGCGTGAGCGTTTCTTCGCGTGACTAGTGTAGGCTCTTAAACAAAATTTTGCATCCTATGATGGTTTTCGGGCAGGTGAAGGCTGTTGGGCTAAGTCACATGTTCGAGAAAATTCGGTTAGTGGGTCATTTTGGTCATGGGTCAAGCTATTTTTATCTTAAAAACGGCTCAGAGGATTTGAACTAAATTTAGTATCCTACAGTTTTAGGGAACGAGAAGACTATTGGGCTAGGTTACATATTCGAAAAATTTCGATTAGTGGGTCATTTTGGGTCAAGCTATTTTTATCTTAAAAATGGCACAGACTTTTAAAACTAATTTTTGTATCCTACGGTTTTGGGGCGCGCGAAAACCATTGGGCTAGGTCACATGCTCGAGAAAATCCGATTAATGGGTCATTTTTTGGTGACTGTGGTCAGGCTAATTTTATCTTAAAAACGGCTCAGAGGATTTGAACTAAATTTAGTATCCTGCAGTTTTAGGGAACGAGAAGACCATTGGACTAGGTCACATGTTCGAGATATTTCGATTAGTGGGTCACTATGGGTTAAGCTAATTTTAACTTTAAAACAGCTCAGACTATTTAGACGAAAGTTTGAATCCTATGGTTTTCGGGAACGAGAAGACTGTTGGGGTAGGTTCCGTGTTCGAGAACTTTAGATTAGTGGGTCATTTTTGGGTCAACGCGGGTCAAGTTAATTTTATCTAAAGTACGGCTCTAACAATTTGATTAAATTTTGTATCTGACGAGTTTTGGACACGAGAAAACTATTGGGCTGGGTCACATGTTCGAGAATTTTCGATTAGTGGGTCATTTTTTGGTCAACGCGGGTCAAGTTAATTTTATCTAAAAAACGGCTCTAATGATTTTGATTAAATTTTGTATCCTACGAGTTTCGGGCATGAGAAAATCATTGGGCTAGGTCACATGTCCGAGAAAATTCAATTAGTGGGTCTAGCTAATTTTATCTAAAGAACGGCTCAGACTATTTAGACTGAATTTTGTGTCCTATGGATTTCGGGCACGAGAAGACTGTTGGGCTAGGTCAAGTGTTCGAGAACTTTCGATTAGTGGGTCAACGCGGGTCAAATTAATTTTATCTAAAGAGCGGCTCTGGCGATTTTGATTAAATTTTGCACCTGACACCTGACGAGTTGCGGGCACGAGAAAATCATTGGGCTATATCATACGTCCGAGAAAATTCGATTTGTGGGTCATTTTTGGGTCACTGTGGGCCAATTTTATCTAAAATACGACTCAGACTATTTTGACTAAATTTTACATCCTACGGGTTTCGGGTACGAGAAGACAATTGGCCTTGGTCACATGTTCAAGAAAATTTGATTAGTGAGTCATTTTGGTCATGATATTTGAACTCAAAGCTAATTTTGATCGAGCATAGCTCGTTCGATATTTATTCTAGAAAATAATAACATTTTTTGCATGATTTTTTAATTTTTAAATAAGAAAAGAATAAACGTGAATGTGTCTTAGAGATTTACATAAGTATTTATTATTAAAAAAAATAAACAATCAATATTTAGATGAAAATAGTTATTAGGGTTTCTTAAGAAGAGTCTTAGGGTCAATTAAAAACGGAACCATTATAAGATCACTCGTGTGTCTGTTTGTTACAGTAGTTTTTCTGGTAAACTGGGGAATGTGGAAAGTTCAAACTTGAAAAAGTCATAAAGCCTATTGATCAGTGTTGAATTCAGAGGGTGGCCCGGGGGGAATACCCCCCTTCCGGAAGATTTCAGATCTTATGCTTTTAATGGTTAAAAAAGTACAATCCCTCCCGCAGAAAAGTGTCTGAATTCAACACTGCTTATTAGCCTTAGCCATTCACAAATATATTTAGGAAAATTTTAGGGAAGGTAATTAAATTACTTTTTTTTTTTTTTAATATTGTGTGAAAGACTTCGTAACTCCGAACTCAAAAATACATTTGTTTTAATTTTAGGTATTATATTTTCAGAGATATCGTCGAAAATGTACTGCAAAAATATGTCCCCCACACCCCTATTTCCGAATCTAGTGAAAATAAAATTTTGAAAAAAATAGGGGTAGTAGGAATTTATTCAAATCTTTAAGGAAAACTATAGCGATTTTCCTAGGTCAGATAGTTTTTGAGAAAAACGCATTTTTCCGTTACACACAAACTTTACTTTTTGGGCGGCCGGCAAGGGAGTTGCGCTTAAGGTACTTATCGATGCAGAATCATCCAAGGATAGTTAATAATGATTTTCAAAAAATAAATAAATTTGGTAATTAGCCGAGATATTAATTAAATTACTTGTCTTTAAAAAAATTGGGGTTGTAAGAGTGTAATTAATAAATTCAATGTATGGAACACTTTGAGCGCGAGTTATACTCGCACTTGATCGATTTATTTTTATGTATACTGTCTGTCACTACGATGAGAATCATATTTTCAAAAGTTTCTCTTAAAATCTCAAAAACAGTTTAAAGAGTATATAATTGAAAATATTATGCAGTTTCATAACTTTATACTTCATGAAAATATAGAAATATCAATTAAAAAAATATGATAGATTTTTATAAATTAATTTTTAGATAAATGCATTTAAATTGTGAAAGAAGATGTGGCAACTATAGACAGTGCAACATAAAGACCGTTATATCTTTTGACCTAATTAACGTATTTAAATGTGATTTGTGTCATTTTACTCTAATGGCGTGTACAGCAGTACTATCAACGCAGGGTCCGAAGGTGGAGTCCTGCACGACTCGAACCCGGAAATTCTGCTTAAAGTCAACCCCAAACCTAAAGTGAAAAAAATGAATCTATATTTTAATACAATTATGAAAATGTAGTTTATAATTATATCTCTAATATCAATTTTATTTATTTTTTAATAAAAATGAACACATACACACTCATTAATATCCATCTTATTAAAAAAAGTCCTTCCGGCCTGTACCGAGAGGAAAAGGTAGCTTTCCTATATCTTCGTTTTAAAATTTTAGCTAATGTTACACGAAAACAGCAAGCTAAAATGCAAAGAAACGTTTACAAAAGATTCGTTAATACTGAATTTGAATAAGAAATTCGCCAAATTATTGAGCAATAGCCAAATTGCCTTCATTTATGAAGATTTATTTTGGTCGCCAAATTTGGCAATATTTCGCCAAATGTCGCCAATTTTGGCGAGAATTTGGCGCTAACGGATATGAATATATAGTTTTATGCGTATGATTGGGAAAATTATTACAACAATGAAAGAAAACAATTTGCGAGTAATCGCGTTAATATGCTGTTTTGTTTCAGAATGTCAGCCACCCTAGAATTTCAAACTGCTCTATCTCAACCATTTTTTAAGATAGAGGTAAACCAAAAAATGCTCTGGAATCCTTGTATTAAGGCCTAACACGTAATTAAAAAATAAATTTGAATTTTTATTTTTTTTGTATATTTATTTTAGTTTTAAATGGCCGCCATCTTGAAACAAAATGGCGGACCAAGCTGGCCAACGAACTCGGTCGAGACATTAGTGACCTCAATACACACAGTTAGTTTCATCAAAATCGATTCATAAATACGGGCGTTATCGTATGACATAGGTCAGATATATATATATATATATATATATATAATATATAAATCAACATTTGAGTGGAGGGTGGTTTTGGGGTCTGGGGATCATGATCGGTGAAAATATATCGAAATTTTCCGGAACTGCTTTCCTCCGAACGGCTGCAATAGGTAGCTTTATACTTTTTTGTATTGAAAGCTACCTGATATTCAGGACTTTCTTTTGAAATACATCCATTGTTTAAAACTTTCACCTGAATCAGACCCGAAAATATCTAAACTAAATTTGAAAAAGACCCATACAAGGAACTTTTTAAGTGAACCCGAACCCCGGGTCGAGTTCAGGGAAAATTGAGTAACTCGAGCCATGCAGTACTCTACCCAAATGACGGCCTTTGAAGGCTTTTTTAGTACTTCTCAGAATATTTTCAAATACTAGCTTTAAAAAAATGTATATTTTTCAAAGTTATTTTGTTTTAAAATAATTAATATTTGTATATCTTTTTAAGACTTTCTAACATCAATAATAGTCAACATAATATAGCTGAAAAATGTTTACAACTTTGGTTTCCTGTCCACACTTTAATTCCCATAAACACAGTCCAGTTGCCATGTAATTTAAATATGTTATTGAGCTTTGCTGTAGCATTATCTCTCTTGAAAATGAAGTGTGCCGTATTTAAAGTCCGTTTATAGGGATTAGAGTCCTGCATCAAATCGGGTAACCTGATTTTATTCGACCCAATCCGTAGGTCGGGTTGATGCTAATTTTTACTGTAATTGTTTCGGTTTCGGCTTAGGAATTGATTCTTGTGGTCGGGTTTAAGTTTACTCAATTTTTCAAAAAAATCTAGAATATTTTTTCCAATGAAAAATACTATATATTTTGAACATTAATGAGTACATATATATATATATATATATATATATATACATGTTCATTTTTCCACATAAAAGATAAAATTGACATTAGTTATAACTGTATTTTCCTTAATTATTTTAAAATATGGATTTATTATCTTTTATTTCAGGTTTTGGGTTAACTTGAAATAGAATTTTTGGGTTCGGTCTGGATATAACCCGACCCAAGCAAGACTCTAAAAATAGACACAAAATAATTCCATTATATTATAGTCTATTGGGAAAAATAGCTTGCAGCGTATTTTAATGATGCTACACCATTTCAAACAACACGAAATTGATATGTATTTCTGAGGTGCACCGAAACATGCTTTCTACAGAATATATAGTGTGGAAAGCATTTATCACGCTTTTACAGGATCATACTAAAGAATCCTGTTACATAATAGTCCATGGACAAAAAACATTTGTACTGTATTTTAATGATGTTACACAATTAAAAACATAATAAAAACACAGTTCATTCTTTTTGTGTCCCTGTAAATCTATATTAATAAAAGAAAGTTTTGCTTTGTATGTGTGTGTCCGATGGCAAGGAAAATCTAGCACAGCTAGAAGTAAAAAAAATTAGGTGAGGATAGTACAAAACCTGTCCTGGTGCACCTGAGAATCATAATTGTAATATTTTGAAAATTAGCATAGATATTAATTAAAAACTCATCAAAATCGCAAAAATGAGACCAGGATTTAGAGAAATAGGATCGTTACAGTACTGTAAAAAACATTTATTGTATAGGAAACCAGGGTCAAATATTCATTTATTTAGTCAAAATTACAGGGCATCTCACGCCAATCCGAAATTGCATTTTCATTCATACCTTTCACAGTTGTGAAGATATTTTAACAAAATTCGCAAAAGACTCATCTTTGTATGAATCGTAAAGATTTCGTTAAAATATCTTCACTACTGTTAAAGTTATGAACGAAAACGCAACTTCGGATTGGATCAAAATTAGGGATTTGTGGTTGAGTACTTCGCCATAACGTTTTTTCTCTAACTGTGGCTTATATCCATAACTTATTTTATAATGTTCCAAACTTCTCCAAACTAGTTTCATTTTGCCAAATTAGCATAATAATCAACACTTACAGCTTCAGGGTATATTTCTATAAAAGAGCTACCAGAATTTTCTAATAATAATCTAACCGAAATTGGAAATTAAGTTCCTAGCTTAACGAAATGAATCAATCTTTAAAGGTGTATAGTGGTCCTCCTAATTAGTCATTTAACGAAGGGTACTGAAAAATCTGCTCCCCCTTCATGTTTTTTCCTCTAACTGTGTCCAGTTTCCGTATCTCAGCAACTAATTTTCTAATTTGAACGCAACTGATTCCAAACATTATAATTAACTTAAAAATCACCCTTTTTAACATTACAATAAACTTATGATAATCACCCTCTATAGCATTAAAGTAAACTTATCAGATGTACATACTACTCTTTCCAAATAATAATTTCAGATTTTTTTTTAATTTCATTTCAAAGTATCTCGAGTTCTATGGGCCCAATTACGAGTGGGTTTGGCTCATTCAACTTGATGTTGATTTGATAGCCTTGCATATTTTAGCTCCAGCTTCCACCGCCACGGGGCACATTCTTATCTCGCATTCTATGCGCCCGATTACAATGGGATTTGACTCATTCGACTTGATTTCGATCGCCTAAGAGATTTTAGTTCCACTTTCCTCTGCCAGTAGACGCATGAAAAATGTAAAAAAATTTGTTAAGTGATATTTTAATGGAATATAAATTATTAAAAAATAAATATGAATTTTTTAATTTTATCAATGAGTAATAATATGGATCATAATTACACTACTTTGTTGATGAATAAATGAGCCTTATTGTTTTAAAAATCATTAAAAAAATTATTTCATACAAAATAAGGTTAAAGATATAAAATCATATAAATTTGAGGTTTGTTTTAATTTATTATCCCGGGCCCAGGTAACGCCAGGTGGGTCAGCTAGTGAAAAATAAATGCTAATAGTTGTGGTATGCATTTTTAAGTTCAACTAACTATCTGCATATTACATGGTAGGTGTATAACACAGGTAACGTGATGTGTATAAATTTTATGTACCCTATACACGGCTTCAAAAAAGAACTTGTAAATATTACTGTTTATTAGTGTGGAATTGCTTAAGTGTGTATTCAAATAGAAAATGCTTATTTTGAGACACATTCTTAAATTCATTTTTGCTCTAAAATGCATCCAATTGCAGGTTCTCTTATTCAGAAACTTTATAATGTCCGTATTGTCTCGATTTTTTGATAAAGGTAGAATATATTTCAAAAAATGCTGTCAAAGTGGACATTTTGAACCGAATTTCCGGAAGCGATAGTGCTGGAAACAAAAAAAAAATTATCGTACTGTGAAAATAATTGTTTGCAAATCAATTTCTAATTAACTGAACGAAAAATAAAAACATGGGGCCTTTATAAATCTCTTCATAAATCACGTCGCCAAGTTTGATGTTTTTATTTTAAAAAATGAGTCTGTAAATGTGTCTCAAAATTTTGAGTTGTTGAGCGTGGAAAAATATTTTTTTTGAATACCGCTTTAAGGATGTTTTTCACTTGTGTTATGCATTTTCCTGTTGAATCATTTTTGAATACTAAGAGATGTTTGTACAATGTAAATAAATTCATATATAGGACACGCAAAGAACTATATACATTGTCATCTATGGATAGTAATTGCTAGAATTGCATTTTTAGTTGTATTATGAATTTTTTACCCGAATTAAATTTTAGCTTAATGTGTGATGTATATAAAAATCTGTAAATAATATACAGGGCTGTACGAAAGAATTCAAGTGCATTTCTGCTTATTACTGGAGATTGCTTAAGGTGAATTTTTAACTGTGTAATGAATTTTCTAACTGAAATCCCCCCCCCCATAAAATATAGTATATGTACAAATCTACATATCATATACAGAGCTGCAGAAAAGAATTTGACTATTTTTTGCCATTATGGACAGAAAATTCTGAAATCAGGTTTTTAAATTTATTTTACATTTTCTGAAATATCTACTTACATATTTTCTTTGACTTTATTAGACGAGTTTTTTTTGTAATGATATTCTGGATATAGATATGCACAGGCTCGGATGGAGAACCTTACTTTTTTTCTGCAGACTTGGTCCGGGCTAGATGTTTTTTCCAGCCTTGACCCGTGCAGACTTCTACATACTCTCCTCCGAGTCCATGTTGGATTGCCATTTTATTGATTTATTTTTGTAAAAGTTAATGTGATGTTCTATATTTGTTTATCGAAATCATTATACATTTAATTTGGTTTAATAAATTAGAGATATTTTTAAACATCTATTATTGTCTCTCTAGAGCTTTACATTTATGATTTTCTTACTGAATCTTCATTTGAATGTAATTGTCTAAATCATTTTTTTTTTTAATCAGTGTTTCTTTAATCATATTGTTGTTATTCAGTATTCCATGAATTTCGAACGTCATCTGAAAATAAAATCTATGCATAAGTAAGTGTGCTTTTTGAATAATTGTAATAGTAGGATAAAATTGATTCAAAAATATCAGCACATTTTCTAGAAATTCGGTCGACCCGGACCGAACATTTTACTTTTATATCACCGAGCCGGACCAATAATTTTTATTCTACAAATCAGACCTATAAACTTTGGCCCATCCTATAATTCTGGATGTGCTGGAAAGTGTTTCATAATCTATAAAACTTAAAATAAATGCCTAATGCAGGGTTTTTATTTTAATAGCAGGTGACATTAACACTTTTGACTTCTTCCCCTACAAACATTTTTGAGTTAAAAGGTAAAACTTGATGCTAAATTTACCATAATTTATGTTCTTCTGCAATTTATTTTTACATGAGAGAAGGCTAATTGGAAATGCTGATATAGCCTTAAAAAAAAGATATGATCTTTCTCCCCTCAGGAATAAAGGTGTTTATTGTAAATTCATACACACATTGTTGACTTGCTAATATGTAGCACAACTGGAATGATCGGAAATAATTTTCCACTTTGTAATAACTTTCACAAACATGTCACAAACTATTTACATGGACATATGCAAGAAAAGGCTGCAGACTCACCTCCTCCGCTGTATCCTTGAAAAAAGTATTGAGAGAAAATAAATATAAAAGCTGTTTGCGACTGAATTAATTACTGCATGATTGCAATTTGATTGTTTTAGTATTTTAAAGGTTTCTATTTTATATCATTACAAGTTTAAGCCCTTATTAAAATAATTGCTAATATGTAGCATTTTATTTCAACTTTAAATTTTTCATTCACTATTCAATCACTCATTCACTAATGCTACTTAGCATAACTACTGTGTATCCAATTTTCTACTGTCTTTGAGTTTTCTCAGCTACATTCCCTTTCTTTTAAGAGGGCTTAATTTCTAACAAAAAGAAATACTGGAGTTTTAATATTCTCTGATATCAACAACTGTAGTGTACCCCTCCCTTCCTGCCCCTTCTTCTGCATATTTGTATGTCATAATTCATTTGCAAATTTAAAGCATTTTTTTCTTCAGCAAAAGAAAAGTCTTAATATTTATTTGAATATATTCTCTATGCTTACGAGCATAGTTGTAACTATTATGTTTTTTTTTTGTTATAATTTTTTTTTCTGAATAGTAATCTTTGCCTTATTTAACCTTAGAAATCTGCTATTAAATAAGATGAAGATTACCATTTGGAAATAGTTTGGTAGCTATGCATTTTATATATATATATATATATATATATATATATATATATATATATATATATATAATAAAATCTAATAAATGAACCGATAGCAAAAACATTTATAAGGGCAATTTTTAGAAAATCATTCTTGTGAAAGATTTTTTTTAATATCAAACCAGTAAAACATAACATATAATTATATGTTTCTGCGGCCTTTGGTGCACAATATTTATAAGCTCTCATGAATTCTGGCTAGTATTTAAATATTCACTAAAAATAAAGAAGTACTGGAGCTGTACTCTGGTGCAAATTAAGCACTGCTTTTAAGAATATGAATTTGGGAGAACAGGAACCCTAGCAGAACATAGAGCCCATTCTATCCTTCTAGATATTTTCCCACTTGTTTTGGAGGGAAATAAAGCTCCTTGTGCAAATGGACTTGACAAAATAAGGTAATACAGTAAAGTCAATGAAAATGGAATTTGTCTAGAGTGAAATCTCGTCCTAAGTGGAAAAATTGCTTGGTCCCAGTAAAAAGGAATATTATTATTTATAAATGGTGGGGCACTTGGAAAGACGTAATCCTGTCTGAAATGCAATTTTCTTTCGGCCTCTTGCGATTCCATGTCAGCATGTTTCAATGTTCTTTTGAAAATATAATTAAATACTTTTTCCTCTGGGCCAGAACTAACTTCTTTTTGGGGTCTGAAGATAAGTACTTTCCATTTCTGCAGGTTTGTGAAGAGGAGGGGTATTAGCGCAGGGAGTATGGGTTTAAAAAAAGGTCTTAGGAAGTTTAGAAAATGCTCTTCAGTGCTCTTCAAATATTTCAAAAGACAAAATTATTCTTCCAGCTTCATGGTTTTCATACAATCCATATTTCATGCACTGAAATTTAAACATTATATTTCTCCTCTAGAGATGTAACCTATATGTTATATAAGGAATTTCAGTATAATTATAATGATTATAAACTTTAAGAGGTGGTAAAGCACACTACAACAGATAATTTTTTTACAGGAAATCAAAGATCGCAATCGATTCATTCAGTCAAAACTACAGGGTGTTTCACATCAATCTAAGTTGGGATTTTTGGTAATAACTTTAACAATAATAAAAATATTGTAATGTTATTTCGAACAAAATTAACCTGTTGTGTACAAAATGCTATAATAATTAAAAGTGCTAGAAGTGCACAATATATCAGTTCCGTCATTGTAATGTCAACTTCACTCCTAAAAGTGGATTGTCTAATATAATGCTGATTGGATGCAGATGGTGGCTGTTCCATACCAAGACGCAACCGCTGTTGTAGCAGCGCCACCTATAAAAAAAAGAGTTAATGAGTGGGCAGTGTTGCTCCAAAATTTGTGTAGAAAGGAGCCGTGGTGATCATGCTCTTAATGTTGATTGCATTTTTGAGTTTAATGAGAAGTAAATAATAATAAAAAGTGTTTCGTACAGTCCACCATGCGTCGAGCTATTTCTTGTGTTTGAAGAGTGGCCACTTTCAGCTCATCTTGTGATATTGTCTCATTTCATGTGGTGGAAGTGGCAACCTTTTGCATCCAATGAGAGTTAAATTAGATGATCACTTTTCAGAAAACAATTGAAATTACATGTGCACTGAACGAATTACTGTGTATGTATACCATTCTTCCTGATTTTGTCATATTTTGCACACAACAAATTAATTCGGTTGTAAATAGAGTTAAAATATTTTCATTATTGTTACAGTTATGAGCAAAAATTCTGAACTTAGATTGAAGTAAAGCACTATGTAATTTTGACTGAATGAGTGGATTGTGATGCTGGTTTCCTATAAATAAAATTATTTGGTTCATTGTACTCTACCATCTCTTAAAGATTATACAGTGTTTCAGTATAAAACTTACAAAATGTTTTGTCAAGAAGTTGCTAAATTTTTAAATCAGAGATTTCTTCTTTACCAAATTAAAGAATGATTGGTACTTCTCTATTATCCCACTGACCACTTTTCATAACAAAAAACTATCCAAACTGTAATGCCAAATAAACGGGAGAACGTTGCCACTGGAATATCAAAATAAATAAAATATAAAAATTTAAGGACACAATTGTTATTTTAATTAATGAAATAACTAATAAATCAGTAAAACATAATGAAAAATACACGTAAATGTCGAATTAGAAACCACTTGATGACATAACAAACACGTATAATGCTTCTGACATCAAGTAAATGGGATTGCATTTTTGGCGTTTAATCTTGCAATTTGGCGATAGTTTTTTGTTATGAAAAGTGGTTGACGGGATAATAGAGAAGTACCGAATTATTGCTAAACTTTTTCTTTTGGAAGGGAAGGGGGGATTCTTTTCTATGGTAGATGAAAAGGGCAAAACATACAAAATGCACAAGTAAAATAAAACAAAAACATCAGTAAATAAAATTTAAATATATTGTATTAAATTTATAAATAAATTTTGTCGACAACACACATAAAAAGGCAGGCACAATGAAATAATTCTCCTCCAATAAAGATTAAGAAATGAAGAAATAATAGATAGAAAATTATCATAGAGAACTTTGCACTTAGGTCAAAATTCTAATACTACCACACACACACAGACCATATTTTACATTAAATATACTCAAGATGCATTTTACGTTAAAATCATAACACGTCAGGGTTAGAAATTAGTGGTCGTTAGTCGCCAAATGCAACTAAATTATTGCATTTGATGACCACAAAATTATACCTGGTCGTCAAATTCGACTCCTAGCCTTTTTTTTTTTTTTTTTTTTTTTAACAGATGCTTTTATTCCTACTTTAGCAAATTCTATTTTCGTGTTATTTAATATATGATTTTTTTTATTATTTAATATTTCTCCTTCCTTATTTTCTCCTAAAATAAGATACTGTATAAAGAATGTTTTAAAATTTCAGTGTTTTCCCTTAAAAAAAAAAATATTTATATAGAAATCAATATCTTTAAATGCCATACAAATATACATTAATTGGTATCCAATAGTTCATTTATTTGCTTTTTTTTTTTCATTTTCTGATGTACTTTCAGTCATAGGATACATATATATATATTAATTAAGCTTATACCTGGTTGTATCTAAAAGTTCAAATTTTCTTTCTATGGATATAATTGCTTGATAATCTATTTTGTATGCATATTAGCTTTATAAAAAGAATTATTTAAACATTTTTCTAGAATCCAAATATTGTAGTTTAATGCTGTTTTACAATTTTATAGAAAGCCAGATTTTATTTTGTTTTAGTGATTAACACAGAGATAAAATGTTTAATATGTAGAGCTCCCTCGCCCTTAACACATAAAGATAATTACAATATTATTGTTAACATGGGTTCGAAAAGAAATGAGAAAATATGATATAACATAAAATTGCAACCATGATATGCAACTTGACACCTACGAAAAAAATTGCAGGTGTCATTTGACACCTTACTTAGAATTCTCAATTTCTAATCCTGTAACACGTTGAAATATTTTTCTAATTTAGCCACTTTTTAACATAAGTGAATAGAATCAATCGATCAGGTTTCAGTATGAGAAATTTTGAAAATATAGGGGTCAAATCAACCAAAAATTTTCAATATTCAACCTGACCATTTCAGATTTTAATGAAACCTTCAGGAATCATTCTCCCTGATGATAGAAATGAGAATATACTTTTATAATTTTTTTATCTCAGTAAATTTTCATACAATTAATTTTTTAAATTTAAAAAAAATCATGATTTTTTGGCTTGTATAAACATTACCAATTTTAAATTTCTCAAGTTCTATCAGGCGTAGAGAGTTGTTTGACACCTCATTTTAAAGAGAATTTCATAAGGTTTAATTTGATATGCAAGTTGACTGTGCGTGATTTTTAAAAAGTTAATTTTATTTAATTAAAAAAATTTTAAGTGTTTTTTTTTTTGAAAAAATATGTTTTTTGTAATATTATAATCTTTAAATTCTGAAAGTTTTAGAGTGGGATCTCAATGGGATCAGCAGTTATATAAAAATATAATGTTTAAAATGAATAAAACAATGATCTCTTTAGCACAATCATAAAGTTGGCGAGGTGCCAACTATAAATATCAGCCCCAATTGGTGTTTAGTTTTTTTTAACATAACTGCTGATCCCATTGAGATCCCATTCTAAAACTTTCAGAATTTAAAGATTATAATATTACAAAAAACATAATTTTTCAAATAAAAAAAAACACTATTTTAATTTTTTTTTAATTTAATTAAATTAACTTATTTAAAACCAAGCACAGTCAACTTGCATATCAAATTAAACCTTATGAAATTCTCTTTAAAATGAGGGGTCAAACAACTCTATACGCCTGATAGAACTTGAGAAATTCAAAATTGAAAACATTTATACAAGCTAAAAAATGATGACTTTTCGAAATAAAAAAATTAATTGTATGAAAATTTACTGAGATAAAAAGTTATAAAAGTATATTCTCATTTGTATCATCAGGGAGAACGATTCCTGTAAGTTTCATCAAAATCTAAAATGGTCAAGTTAAGTCACTGGTTGATTTGACATGGAATGACTCTAGATAAAAAACAGTTGTAAACAGCAATAAAAATGATATAGGAAAATATTAGGTGAAACAAAAACATTAAAACTGATGGTTATTTTGAAGGCAAAAAATAAATAAAAGTTTTAAAAAGTTTGATAGGCTATATTGTGCTGTCCTCTAAAAAAACCTTTTCTGGAATTTTCTCTATATCAATCTAAAAAAAAATGCAAAAAAATTAAACATTGCTAAATTTTTACAGCTTGTTCTAAGATTTTAAAGTTGAGCATTTTTCATTGTATCACTTTATTATAAAGTGGCAGCCAGCTAAGCAAGGAAAAAAAAAATATATATATATATATATATATATATATATATATATATCCAAAGAAATATCCTATGTTACCTGAAAAAAAAAAAAAAAAAAAAAAAAACAAGTCTCCAATCTTACAAAATATACAAAACACAATATATCTTGATAAATATTTATTTATATTATTAGAACATGCATATATATAAAAACAGTGGATAGTACTTTTCTATTCCAAATGTATAGCAAGAAAACACAAATAGAAGAAAGTAGAATTAATATGTGTACTATCCATAAATGAGAGGGTGAAAAAGTTGAAAATAAGAAAATAAATAAAACATAGTATGCAGTCTATTGTAAACAGCCATAACTTGCATCAAAAAAGCAATTTCATGAAAGAAGTCATCTATAGTACAAGCAATGTCTCCACAAAACCTACTCGACATGTGCTTTCTCTTCTGCATCAAAATATGCGACCTAGAAAAAAAATTAAAAGAAAAACTGATTTTTTTTAAATGAAAAAATAAACTGAAAAACAGAATTCCCTATATTATAACTTATGAGCATGAACACATATACCAAATTATAATAATAATAAAAATGTAACTATAATAAGAAAATTTATGTGCATTATTACACAGTGACACTAATATTAGTTTAAAATGAAGATTTCTTTTAACTAAAATTAATTGCCATCAGACCCTCTTTTGGATATTATTGATATTTCAGATTATCTTAAATCAGGGTTTAAAAAAAAAGAAATAAAACCCAAAGAAACCAATGTTTTAAAAAACGATTTTGTTCTTAGTTCTTAAAAATTTTTGGGAGTTCCTCAATATAAACTAACATGTGCTGCATTTTTTTTAAAAAGCCTGTCTGAATTTCTAGCTTGAATGTAATAAGCATAAAAGTAGAAATAGTTTGTTTAAAAACACTCTTTAATAAGCATCCAATGTTTGTCTTAATAATTATGCCTAATTTCGTGGTTGCAATATAGGTTTGTCCTCCAAAAAATCTATTAATATGTTAATTTGGCACTTTTTAAGATTTAATACTTATTAAGGGTTTAGAGTTGAAATCCCCATTCCTCAGAACTGACAAATGATAAATGAGATAGGCTGCACCGCCTGGTGCACCTAGCACGCCGAGCCCTCAGGGACCTATAATGCGCATGACCGGATTTGGCTCTCCATTGAAAAGTGTCCTTTCACTCAACAGAATATGCCCATTTGTCATTCATAATTTTTATTGAATTTTAATTGCTAGACAATGCAATCATTATATAATTATAACTATGCACTTATACAATAATTATAAATATGCACTTGTAATGGATATAAATTTTTAATCACAGAAAAAAAAAAATGTAAGAACAACATTCTAAAGAAAAAGAGAATCAGCTTAATAAAGTACCGTATTTTCGGGAATATGCGCCGTATCATTGAAAAATCGGTAAAAAAAAAACAAACACGTAAGCGCCACATCATTGAAAAATCGGTCAAAATGAAATAGTCACAACAAAAAACGATCGGCAAAATTGGATTAAAAGTAACAAGAATAGCGATAAAATCTTACAAGATATATGAATTAACAATAAAACACAGGTTATCTTAAAATACAATAGGAAAAAAAATACGTACTACGCCAATCGATTATCATTTTAATCGAATATCGCCGTATGCGGTGTGCTTATGAAATAAAAATAATTTATCAACTATTGTAAAGTATACAAGAAATACTTTTAAAGAGTGAGCTATTAATATTTAAACACAGGTTATCTTAAAATACAATAGGAAAAAAAATACGTACTACGCCAATCGATTATTCGATTATCGTTTTAATTGAATATCGCCGTACGCGGTGTGCTTATGAAATAAATATAATTTATCAACTATTGTAAAGTATACAATAAATACTTTTAAAGAGTAAGCTATTAATATTGAACAGAAAATAGAGAAGTATGGGTGAGTTAAATATATTTTGACTATAGTAATTATGTTTTTATAATAAAGATATATTGTGATACTATGTACTGTTTATGAACTTTATACTGAGATTAAATGAATGTAAATAAAGGTGAAATAGGAATGAATGTTAATGAATCTATGTGTTTACAAGTGTATTTGAGGCAGTAAGACTAAAAAAAAAAACCTGAAATGAAGGCTTGTTTTTCACAATATCCAGTTTTTGCTATGTTGAGGAAAAAAATCATTGTACCCGCCGCCCTTGCGTATGCGCCGCATCGCCGATATTTTGAACTTTCAAACACGTATGCGCCGCGGCGCTTACTCCCGAAATTACGGTACTCAAAAATAATGTAAATGTATAACAAAGAGCTTCATTAATGAAAAATATTTTATATAGCACACAAATATGCATTTTTCATTGTGTTCCAACATTCAAAAGCACAATTGATGCAAAAATCTTTATATCTCTCGTTCACTATTATAGGAATTTATTTAGATTTTTTCCCTTTTAAATGACTCATTAGTCTTAGTGATAATTTACTAGCAAAATCACTTTTCAATATATGCTAATGTCATAGGACACATTAAACCCATGTTTACTAATTTTAAATGATGGTTAAGTAATTTTAAGTTTTAATTCTATGGGTAACATTTGCTCTTACTTCTAAAATGATTATTTACCCCCCCCCCCCCCACAGAAAAAACATTTGGCACATATTCTGACAAAATTGAAATCTTTATTGTCACTCTTCAGATATTTGGAAGGGTGGAGAATGCATTATGCGGTCCTGTTTTTTTATTTAAAAATATTACACAATTCCTTCCCTTACTTCTAGTAATGAGTTGAAGTAAGTTTAATAATTCAAATTTGTGACATAAAAATTATATAACTGTTCAGCATTTTGTAGGCAATAGTCAAATTTTCTAATAAATATTTCCTCTAAATGTAAACATACCTTGTGTTTCTTTCCCAATTTGTTTAAGAATTTCATATAAACAGAGAATAAATCTAAATAAACAAAGTATTTTAAAAGCTTACATACAATATAATATTTTGATTTATTAGAAATCTGAGCTCCTTTTTGACCATAAATAGCTGACAATTTACTCAGTGTAAATGACACTAAAAAAAAATAAAATTTGTTCAAAAATGATTCATTTTAAGAATTTCAAAATAAACTTTGTATAAGAGAGAGAAATTTAGATTTTTTTTTTAATCTTGTAACATTACTAACTTACAATCAATACTTTACATTGATAGACTAGATTTTTTATGGAACAGAAGTGTTACACTCACACACAGATGTTTGGCGACTTTTTGATTGGCGTGATTTCCAAACCCGCACCAAACAAATAACTTAATACAATAGCCAGGTTACCATTAAAGGAAAAAATCCTCGAAATTTGGCGATATTTTTCCTTTTTTATAAAGGATTAAAAAAAAAAGAAAAAATTGGTGCATGAATGTAAGACATCATAGCCTTTTTTATAAATATAATTAATTAGAGCACTTGAAAAGTAAGTATATTAACATTTTTGTAAAATTTGCCAAATGAATATAAAGATAAAACTACAAAAATAGAACAGTATTACTTAAATTCTATAGTGCTGATCAAGAATCTGTGTTTTAAAGGAAAATATTTGCAAGAGGCAAATACTTTTGCCTCTCCCCCCTCTCTTGCAATGACTTTTTAATTCTGCCTCCCCCCTCCTCTTCTCTTAAAAAACTTTTCCAGGCTTTATGTTTGAACCTAGATTTTTAAATGCCAAAGCAATAATCATATGTGACAATATTAACTTAGAACAATTGTTGAAAGATATAAACTATCTAATTCATTAGAAAAAATATTTTCTGATTTGTTTATTGTTCAGTTTAAACTATGAAAAATTGGTACTTCTTTATTATCCCGTCGACCACTTTTCATAACAAAAAACTATCGCCAAACTGTAACGCCAAATAAATGGGAGAACGTTGCCATTGGAATATCGAAATAAATAAATAAATAAAAGAATTTAAGGACAATCGTTATTTTAATTAATGAAATAACTAATAAATCAGTAAAACATAATGAAAAATACATGTAAATGTCCAATTAAAAATCACTGGATGACATAAAAACATATAATGCTTCTGACATCAATAAAATGAGGGTGCATTTTTGGCGTTTAATCTTACAGTTTGGCGATAGTTTTTTGTTACGAAAAGTGGTCGACGGGATAATAGACAGGTGCCGAAAAATTTTAGTGAATGAAAAATCAGATAAGCTTACATTTATATTAAATTTTTTCAATTAAAAAAAAAAGTATTTTGCATTTAAAATTTTGTTGCTATAAAAAACAAAAATTTTCTTAATATTTGATACTGAATCACTTGTGTTTTGATGAATATATTGAAGCAAATTGTTTCAATTTTTGTTATGTAGGTTTAAAAAAAAAAAAAAAAAAAAAAAATAGAATAATGTTTTATTAAGTTTTCATGTCATGTACTAAAACTATGTATGTTTTAGTTTCTAATTTATGCTAAACTAAAAATATTTATAATTAGCAGTAATTGGACTATTTTTAAAATATCAGATACATAAAAATTACAAGATATTTTTTAAAAAAATCATGATATCTACGAACCCTGGCACTGACACATAGCTATGCAAGTAAGAGGAAAAAATCTATCACTTTATCATTGGTGTAAAATATTTTAATTATGGGCGAGAGCAAAACGTTTTAAAACAGAACATTAACATTAGCTTCATTCTTTACCATTATAAATAGCTGCCATTAAATAGGAGAGGTATCCTCTTCCTTCCTCCATGGCCAAACGACAACCCAATCCAAACAAGCAAAGCATTAATTTTAAAAGTAAATTCTCATGAATATCTTTGACATTATATGAAGATCAAAATTATGTTTTTCTCGATATCTATATTAAAGATGAAATGAGTACGGGATCACGTGCATTTAACACCCTCTCCCTCGATATGTTGTTGAATTAACTACATAACTGGACAAATCCTTTTAGTAATTCACATTTAACAAAGCCATTCAGAAATATTAATACCTTTATAAGAACCACATTCTTGATGATTTAACTTTTTAACTAACATATATGAATTGCACAGTCAGATTTATGCAATATAGGGTAGATGTGCCAGTAATGGACACCCTTAAGGAATTTCTATAAAACTTGTTTTTTAATTAATAGTTTTATTTATTATATTCCAGTTTTTTCAATATTATATTAATCTATCAACAATATTTAACCATTCTCATAGTCTCATTTCCTAATATGAATCAAAATTTAATTGTAAATAACAGAAATATATCAAAATATACCTAAAATGTCAGTAATGGACACCACATAAAAAGTAATAAATATAATTATTTTTATGAACCAGAATTTAATGAAAGCATACTAATGAAACAAAATAGTTATTTTCAAATAAATTTGATACCAGTAATTAATAAAATATTTGTGATAATCATTCACTGTTTGCATCAATTATTGTAATTATCAGAAGATCAATATTTTAATTATTATAGATGGATAGTTTAAAATACGAAATATCAGACAGCTATCAAATTATTGAGACAGTGGGGGATTTAAAAGGTAATAATTAGAAGAAAAAAAGTTTTGGAGTATTTGTATATAGTTTCGTCTCACTATTTTTAACAATTAAACTTCCAGAGACTACTTCATATATTACTTGAAATAATTAATATTACAAATATGAAAAAAAATTATACTGTGAGTAGGATATTTTAAATACTAAATAAAATTATTTCAAAATAAAACTGTAGAACTGATTCGTTAGGCATCTGCAGATTTACTTGTTTCATGATTACTATAACTTTCATTAATATTACAATTTTTTTTCTGTAAGAGATGAATAAGCAAACATTTAAGACAGAAAATAGATTTTTAACAACTCCTGTAACTTAAATGTTTTTATTTAAATGGGGAGGGATTAAGCCCTATGAGCCCTTCTTTGACTGTGCCCTTAAACAATATTTTCTGCTTCCTGACTGGTTTGATTGCCAGATTATAAAATGTGCAAAGCAGAGTTACATACATTAAAAAAAAAAGAATCAAATATTGAAATTTTATTAACCACATAAAATAACTTAAAAGAAGTTATTTATAAAAGTTTTGGTGTTATTACATTTTGGTAAGTGTAATTTAAAAATTAAATTTGATTATTTAGGTTTTCAAATAAGTAAAAATATTGTATCCACTATAAACTATAAACATTACGGAAATTGCATTTTTAGCAATGTCTACGTGGGGTGTCCATTGCTGGAAAATGACTAAGCATCCCAGTAATGGTCACCCCTCTTAAAACCTTAAAAATAAATTAAATCTAATAAATTGGTATTAGTATATAAAATTCAAAGTTTTCTATTACTACCAAAACAAAAAGCTTCAAATTTTGCATGAAAATAAAGAATATATAAATTTAGCATGTTCATTAAGATTTTCACTGAAAAACAATGGAACTTCGAAACATTATTTTCTGCTTCCCGATTGGTTTGATTAAAAATGTCAACAATAACGCAGATCATAAAACATGCAAGAGGGAGCTATGAAAGAAATAATAAAAGATAAATTTTTTTATAAACCAAAAACATTGAAGGGTGTCCATTACTGGCACATCTACCCTATATAAGAATATAAGGAATTATTGATTTATTACCTTTTAATGTATCCATATTTATAAATTAAAAAAACTATAAAACAAATATTTACTGTTTTTATAATTTAAACCCCTGTCATTGGGACTCCTTTGTTTGTAATTTATAAGTGACAAAAACTTCAGGATGAGAGTTATAGATTAAATTAACTACTTACCAATAAGGCTTAAAAGCAACTACATTTTAAAAAATTGCAAAATAGACTTTGCAATTTATCAACATCTCTAGTCAATTCATGATTTCAGATCAATATATGAAGTTAATTAAAGGAATAGTTAAAGTGTACAATTATAAGCACATTTAAATTATGCTTATTTTTCTAACACTATATTTAGACGACAGCTTTTTAGTAAACAAATAATAACAATAATGGCAAGCAGTATTTTCATACTCCAGAGTAAAAAAACCTCAAAAAGCTCCCTCGCACCGCCAAAAAAAAAAAAAAAGAAAGAAAACGAAGAAGCTGCTAAATATATTTTGACTGTATATAATCGAAAAATGAATAATACAGGGGGATATTTATACAAAAAAAATATCTATGCTGACTTATTTCATAAAATACAACAAACAGCGAAATCAAGCTCCAGATCGATTACTACAACATTTAAGTTTTATTATACAAATTAAAACATGTGTAAACATCAGTGTATTAATATTTTTAAATGTAGAAGCAATACTTACTACTTTAGCATTCCAGACTTTGAAGCTTTCGACGTGCTGATAAAAACATACAATCAATTAGCTAAAGTAAAAGGTATTCATTAATTAAGTCTGTTATTTTTTTTAACAGTCGATTACGTACAGGGATGATTTACTTATATTTAAAAAGCATTTATGCTTGTTTAATATCACTTCTAGCATGAGTACTGAGATGTTTTGTTTTCGTCGCCATCTTTAGTGTCTATTGCTTGTATCAAATCCCCTTTCTTGGCACATGATTGGTTCAAGCTGCAAATCACGTGATTTCGCAAGTTATTTTCGCTATTTTGGGATGGGTTGGACTTCAACTTTGATTTAACTTGGCGAAACTCCGCCCACTGCGAACTGTTCGCAGTTTCGCAAACAGCGCAAAATCTATCTGGATCCCGGCCATAGTTTTCAAACAAATTGCATTTGAAAGTAATTTTTTTCCTCTGTAACGGTGTAAAAATTTAAAATGTGCTATGTTTAGAAATTAAAAAAATTGCAATAGCAAAAATCACAAAACCGAAATTTCATCGTCAGCTGTTGCCATTCGCTAAATGACGTATGCGTTACGCACGGACACGTTTGGCCTTTATAATATATAGATGAATAATCGGGAAAATCTCTTGCTCGTTTAATATATATGAATTTGGCGACAGTAATTTGGTCGACAGGCTAACTAACAAGAACCAATTGTATATATAGTGTTACGAATATTGTAAATAGCTAGTGTTTGTGCTTAAAAATAATGTAAATAGTTCAATTAAGCTCTATTCATAAGCTAATATTAATTTTTGTTGCATTGCAATATCTTAATTTGGTGATTTTTTGTAAGCGAATAAACGCTATTGGATTTCAATAGAAGTCTATGGAAATTTGGCGAAATATTGGAAATAGCGTCAAGTTGACTCCACTTTTGACCGCCAAATTTGGCGATATATCGCCAAGTTGGCGCTAAAATTGGCGACAGACTCGGGTCTCTTCCTCTTGGTAACCCCTCTAATAGCGTCCATCCTATCTAAATTCTCTACTTTCATGTTAATTCCCCCTAAGAAAAGTCAGAAAGCTCTGACCAATCAATCAGATACGTTTCGAGGTATTAGAAGGATTCATGTGTAAACACAATTTTTATGACGCAATTTTCTTTATTTCCTGCTTTCAACACGTGATCATTTAATTATTATTTTAAACTTTCATTATTGTTTTTAATAGTCTCGCGCAAATACATTTTTTATTTGAGATAAAATATAATCATTTGCGCTTTTTTGGCAACAATATAAAAAATGACTTTTTCAATAAAAGATTTTTTACTCGATTTTTAAGGATTTTTTGAGTTTTTATTGTCCGATCGTGATAATTTTTTGAATTTCTGAAAGCTTGTTATATTTCGCGTCTGGTGGTATGATTTTCGAATCCGTAGGATGGCTAGAAAAAAAGTAATCGCTCCTCAAAATAGTCCCTAATAAAAAAGCGATGAGACTAACCCGGAATATCTACGCAGATTTTCATTGGTCCATTTTTAAGCCAAAACTTTTTTTTATATATAGAAGGATTAAAATGTTGTATTGTCATCGGCAAAACACTTTTCAACATAATTTATATAATTCTTGCCTATCAGGAATTGTGTTAAAAATCGATTGGAAAATTCCATGAATAAAAAAAAAAGTAATTAAAATAAGCTAGAAAAAAAAAATAAATAAATAAAAAAATACCTGTTGAAAAAAATTACCGAGCGAGGATTGGTCTAGGTACTTGTAAGATTAAATTCCAATAATGGTTGATCGAAAATGTCACATTCACTTGACAACACGTGTTTACGTCATCAAGTTATTTTTATTTCGACGTTTTATTTATATTTTTATTAATGTTATACTAATTTATTTGTTTTTTCGTTATTTAAAATAAAAATGATGTCAATTTGTATAATTTGGTGAGTGAGCAGGAAAAAAAGAAAATTACGTCATAAAAATCGGGTTTACACATGAATATTAAAAATAAAAAAGATGAATTAAATGAAAAAGCATTATAACTAGTTAAATGAAAAATCATTATAACCTGATTACAGAAGAAAGTCGCCGTTCGTGATATCACAATCATCTTTTTAAAACAGGATACATTACCAGGTTTTAATAGGCTGTAAAATCAGAACGGGTGTTGGTGAGCGTAGCGAGCAGGGGCAGAACCCCCTAGTACATAAAAAAAAAGTTTTGGCTTAAAAATGGACCAATGAAAATCTGCGTAGCTATTCCGGGTTAGTCTCATCGCTTTTTTATTAGGGACTTTTTTGAGGAGCGATTACTTTTTTCTCTAGCCATCCTACGGATTCGAAAATCATAACACCAGACTCGAAATATAACAAGCTTTCAGAAATTCAAAAAATTATCACGGTCGGACAATAAAAACTCAAAAAATCCTTAAAAATCGAGTAAAAAATCTTTTATTGAAAAAGTCATTTTTTATATTGTTGCCAAAAAAGCGCAAATGATTATATTTTATCTCAAATAAAAAATGTATTTGCGCGAGACTATTAAAAACAATAATGAAAGTTTAAAATAATAATTAAATGATCACGTGTTGAAAGCAGGAAATAAAGAAAATTACGTCATAAAAATTGTGTTTACGCATGAATCCTTCAAATACCTCGAAACGTATCTGATTGATTGGTCAGAGCTTTCTGGCTTTTCTTAGGGGGAATTAACATGAAAGTAGAGAATTTAGATAGGATGGACGCTATTAGAGGGGTTACCAAGAGGAAGAGACCCGAGTCTGTCGCCAATTTTAGCGCCAACTTGGCGATATATCGCCAAACTTAGCTGCCAAAAGTGGCGCCAACTTGACGCTATTTCCAATATTTCGCCAAATTTCCATAGACTCCTATTGAAATCCAATAGCGTTTACTCGCTTACAAAAAATCACCAAATTAAGATATTGCAATGCAACAAAAATTAATATTAGCTTATGAATAGAGCTTAATTGAACTATTTACATTATTTTTAAGCACAAACACTAGTTATTTAGAATATTCGTAACACTATATATACAATTGGTTCTTGTTAGTTATCCTGTCAACCAAATTACTGTCGCCAAATTCATATATATTAAACGAGCAAGAGATTTTCCCGATTATTCATATATATTAAACGAGCAAGAGATTTTCCTGATTATCAACAGAAGAGAATCAGAAAGAAAAATGAAACATTATTTAAATTATCTTTTTACTCTTTTAAATTTATTTGTCATCGTGTAATCGTAAATTTATTGATATTTAATTATTAATTGATGAAAGCGTATTCTGTATGTTACATTTTTTTTAACAATTTATTTTTTACTTTTAACTCTTTAAAATATTGACTTTTGCCATTTCAAAGCGCTTTGGCCTATTTTGGCGAGCATTTTACTGTCACGTAATTAAATCCGTTGTTTTTCAACTCCCATACAATTGCACGAGTGACAGAGATATTTGGCGATTTATCACCTGTGACCGCCTAATTGAAAAAGAACAATCAATTTCAAGTGAATGTATCATATATATTATTTCTCCTGTCAACATCCCTTTTTTTCTGAAAATACGAAACGCAGAACGACGAATGAGATAGCATATGAAAGGATTTTTAAAACGCTTCTGACATAGCACACTTAACATTTCGTTAGAGCATGTTTTCGATTAAAAATTGCTGATAATTAAAAATTAAATCGGCATTGTTTTCCTCAAAACATTGTTGCCAAAAAAAAAAAAAAAATACCACATTATATGATGCTCAGCAATTATTATAAAAAACACCGCACGGGTTTATTTTATATTTATGATTAAAAAGCGAAATTTAAATTGAAATGTTTAGATTTATATTGCTATGTCCCATGTTTTTCCCGAAGGGGATGACGTCATCCTCTAATGCAGTTAAAGTACAGCGCCTAGAATACATAGTGTGGAAACCGGCTACAAAATAGTACTAAAAAATTGTATCCAATAAATGTACAACGTTGCTGAAAATATTAGGATGGGTTCGCAGCGCCATCTGCTAGCTCTTGACATTGTATTAGAATGTTTCGGCTGGTGGTAAGTATTTTAAATACTTAAATTATATCCTTTTCTCCTCTGACTTAGTGATTTTTATAAGTTTTTTTTTTAATTATGAAAGCATGGCTAAACAACGTGATACGTATTTTTTTTGTCTCTGGTTGCAACATTATCGTAGGCTTCGTAGGAGCACCGTTGCACATTTATAGGCTACAACTTTTTAGCACTTTTTAAAGCATTACACCATTTGCCGGTTTCCACACTATGTATTCTAGGCGCTGTAGTTAAAGTACGATTGTTAATTTTTTTTTCTCGCGCGTGCCTTTAGCAATCTTGGATCAGTTTTTACTCTAACTTTGATGGAATAAATTAGATGATATTCTGGATTGACTAACAACTAAATGTTGTTTACAGATATTTTTATCCTTGCTTTTTCTTTAGAAGTTTAAACCTGCATCTAATAACTATTACATATTGATAAAAAAATGGTACTTCTCTTTTATCCCGTCGACCACTTTTCATAACAAAAAACTATCGCCAAATAAACGGGAGAACGTTGCCATTGGAATATCAAAATAAATAAATAAAATATAAGAATTTAAGGACACAATTGTTATTTTAATTAATGAAATAACTAATAAACCAGTAAAACATAATGAAAAATACACGCAAATGTCGAATTAAAAACCACTTGATGATTTAACAAACACGTATAATGCTTCTGACATCAAGTAAATGGGACTGCATTTTTAGCGTTTAATCTTACAATTTGGCGATAGTTTTTTGTTATGAAAAGTGGTCGACAGCATAATAGAGAAGTACCTAAAAAATATTAGATTTCAGTACGAAATCCTCGCACGGGCCCTCTGGTTAATTTATAATTAAGTTGTAAAAATATTAAAATGTTGTATTGTCATCGGCAAAACACTTTTCAACATAATTTATATAATTCTTGCCTATCAGGAATTGTGTTAAAAATCGATTGGAAAATTCCATGAATAAAAAAAAAGTAATTAAAATAATCTAGCAAAAAAATAAAATAAAAAAATACCTGTTAAAAAAAATTACCGAGCGAGGATTGGTCTACTAGGTACTTGTAAGATTAAATGCCAATAATGGTTGATCGAAAATGTCACATTCACTTGACAACACGTGTTTACGTCATCAAGTTATTTTTATTTCGACGTTTTATTTATATTTTTATTAATGTTATACTAATTTATTTGTTTTTTCGTTATTTAAAATAAAAATTATGTCAATTTGTATAATTTGGTGAGTGAGCAGGAAAAAAAGAAAATTACGTCATAAAAATCGGGTTTACACATGAATATTAAAAATAAAAAAGATGAATTAAATGAAAAAGCATTCTAACCAGTTAAATGAAAAAGCATTATAACCTGATTACAGAAGAAAGTCGCCGTTCGTGATATCACCATCATCTTTTTAAAACAGGATACATTACCAGGTTTTAAGAGGCTGTGAAATCAGAACGAGGGTTGGTGAGCGTAGCGAGCAGGGGGTAGAGCCCCCTAGTTTTTTAATTTTTTTTTTATTTAGTATATTAAATATTACCTTTATTCCAAATTTCAAGTTTCTAGCGCTATAAAATTGAATTATTTTCAAATTTTCCTTATTTTTCGATTTTTTCGATTTTTTGATTTTATTTTCGAATTTTATTGCGTTTTTTATTTTAATTTATTCTGAATCCTAAACACTATCTTTACTGCGAATTTTAAGTTTCTAAGGCTAAAAAATCAAATTATTTTAATTATTTCTATTTTTTTTCGAATTTTCCGGAATTTTTAATTTTTCCTTATTTTGCATCCTAAATACTACCTTTATTCCGAATTCCAAGTTTCTAGCGCAACAAAATCGGATTATTTGAAATTTTTCGATTTTTTTCGATTTTTCGATTTTTTCAATTTTGATTTCGATTTTTTTGGTGTTTTTGATGTTTTCTTTTTCTGGATACTAAACACTACCTTCACACCGAATCTTAAGTTTCTAAGACTACAATATCGTATTATTTTCAATTTTCAATTTTGATGGAATTTGTTGAATTTTCGAATGTTTTTTTTCGAATTTTTCGGATTTTATAATTTTTCCTTTCTTTGTATCCTAAACACTACCTTTTTTCCAAATGTCAAGTTTCTAGGGCTACGGGATCTACCTAATCTTTTTGATGACGCGTGAACGAGTGAGTGAGTGAGTGACAAAAAATCGAATGTTTGAGTTCATATATCGTCTGAACTAGAAAAGACAGAAAGTTGTAATTTTAAATTTTGGTCCTGTGTGCCAAATACTCTAGAAAAACGAAGTTTCAAATTTTTGGGATACTCCAGCGCGGAGATATGGGGGGGGGGGGGGTCAAAAGTGCTCTGAGTTGCTTCCAGAAAAGTATGCTTACGGCTGTCCTCTCTCGACTTGGCGGAGGTACTGCCGTGCCTCCAGATACACTTATAAAACTAGAGTTCTAAACTAGCAGTTTGAGTTCAGAGTTTATAAGAGTCCCATATTTTCACATAACATTAACAGTCTTGGTTTGTGCAAAGGTTTTGTCATCATATCCGTAACTTGCATTTCTGTTGAAAGTTGCTGCACTCTGATTTCTTCTTCTAACACTTTTTCACGAATGAAGAAATGTTTCAAACTAATGTGTTTGGTTCTGTGATGAAACTCAGGGTTCTGAGCTAGTCTTACTGCTGCGCTGTTATCAACATAAATTGTTGGTACTTCTTTTAGAAAGGAAATTTCACTGATAAGTCTCTTTGACCAAATCAATTCTTTCGCAGCTTAATTTGCTGCAACTATTTCAGCTTCTGTTGTTGAAGTTGCTACCATAGCTTGACGTTGACTTAGCCAGGATATTGCTCCACCAGCATACAGCACTACAATTCCACTTGTGGATCTGCCTGTCTGCATGCATCCTCCAAAGTCAGCATCACTGAAGCACTCTAGAACACCAGGTTTATAACCAGATTTATAAACAATACATTTCTGCTTGGTGCTTGAAACATATCTAAAAACGCGTTTTACCTTTACCCAATCTTCTTTTGATGGATTTTCTAATTTACGTCATAAAACACTAACAGGGTATGCCAGGTCAGGTCTTGTCCCCCATCATTAGATACGTTATTGCTCCAATAGCTTCACGAAAAGGGAACTCTGCTTCATTAACTTCTGTACTTACATCTTTTTCTTTCAGAATGGGTGTATGGACTGGCTTACAGTCACTCATATCAAATCTCTGAAGTATCCTTGTTGCATATGCTTCTTGTCCAATTTTAATGCTTCCATCATCTAGACGTTGTATTTCTATTCCTAAGAAATAAGATGCTGGCTTACTGGTGATTTTAAACTTTGTTTTCAGTTGATCTGTGAAGTTTCTCGAGTCTTCTTAATGAGTAGCGGCAATAAGACCATCATCCACATAAAGAGCTACAAGTAGCTTTTTACCTTCTTCTTCTCGAATGAATTTATCGGTTCATCCCAAATTTCTGTTGTGGACAATGTTCGTTATCTTGGCCTGCATTTTGACAGTAAACATACTTTTTTACCACATGTTTTACAATTAAGGACAAAATGCGAAAAATCCCTTAACCTACTTAAATTGAATTATTTTCAAATTTTCCTTATTTTTCGATTTTTTCGATTTTTTGATTTTATTTTCGAATTTTATTGCGTTTTTTATTTTAATTTATTCTGAATCCTAAACACTATCTTTACTTTCAAATACTTCTTGGGGAGCTGACCGCACTTCTCTGCTTAAAATCTATCGAGCTGTGATCCGTGCAAAAATGGACTATGCCTGCCAGGTCTATGGTTCTGCCAGTAAATCTGTTCTTAAAAAACTTGACACTGTGCACCACAGCGCACTCCGTGTCTGCTCTGGTGCATTTCGTACATCTCCAATTTTAAGTCTTTATGTTGACTGTAATGAACCATCATTACACCATACTCGTGAAAAACTTTCATTAGAATTATATTACCGTGCCCTTTTTCATCCTGGTCATCCTCTTCACACCTATCTTTTAAATACTGACAATGACATTCTTTATCAGCTTCGACGATCATGCATCCCATCTTTTGGAATCAGAATGAGAAATATTATCAATAATGGCCCATTGAATAGTATCCAGGTGAGTCCATGTCCTTTGTATGTGCTCCCTCCTTGGAATCCCCCAAAAATTATCTCTCTCCATCCTTTTAAAGATTATGACAAGAACAACCTAGCTTCTAGTGTTTTTCAACAATTATTTGCTGCACATCGTGCAAAATACATTGCTCAAAACAATTAAAGGATATTGAGGTTGTTGATGAATTTTGCGGCTTAGGAATTGTTTAGATGATTGGTAGATGATCCATAGACGCGGTAGACTATATGAGGAAAAAATTACATATGTTTGGAAGAAAACAATGCATTGTATCGAGCATTTAGATACAAAAGGAAACAAAACACAATTTCTGCATATGCGAAAAAACGTATAAAGATTTTTCCTTCAAAGAAAATCGTTTATAGTAGGGTGCATCGTTTCTCCAGAAGGGCAGCAACGTTGAACACCTTTGAGGCATGGAGTCAATGAGGCAATTAATGAGGAGCTGAGTTATTCTGTTCCACTCCTCTAGAAGATAACTTTCCAGTTCTTGGAGAGTTTGTGAAGGTGGTAGGCGGCCAGGAAATTCGTCTGCCTAGAATGTCTCAAACATGCTCGATTGGGTTCATGTCCACTGAATACGCTGATCATTCCATTCGTAAGATTCCATCCTCGAAAAAAAAGCATCCACCAAGTGATCACGATGTGGCCTACAATTGTTGTCCATTAACATGAAGTCATCTCCAATTGCTGCAGCGTAGGGGACTACAATAGGTCTGATGATCTCATCATAATATCGTAGACCGGTCAGAGCTCCATTTCGAATGATGTGGAGGTCGGTGCACCCATTAGTGGAGATACCAGGTTGACCATCACTCCCCCACCGTCAAATCTAACACTTCCTGGCAAGAACTCTGGATTGTTTCTAGTGCCACGTTCCCCTCCAAATGAAAATATGCATGTTATCAGGATGAACAGAAAAACGGGACTTTTCAGAGAAAAGAATATAGTACCATTCATTTCTCCTCCAGTTCACATGCTCTGTTGCCCTATCCCTGCGGGCGCCACGGTGCCTTGCTGTTAACGTAACACATACCATTGTTCTGGGAGCATACGGACGGACAGTTTGAGTCGAAACTCTGGTGCCAGTAGCCGAGTTAAGATGTTGTTAAAGAAGTGTGGTATTCATATTTCGGTGTCTCAAGTCGTTAGAGTTAAATATCGATCTTTGCTGCACGTCTATCACATTGCCCTGGTCTTAGGCCTGCATTTTCAGTCTCCAAAAACGGTTCCAGATCCTGTAAATCACCCTTTGTGTAACTCCCAGCGGTTTCTATCACTTCGACCTGTGTTTGGGCCCCTCTAACTGACCAAGAACTCAAACAAGCTTCTGATTTAGTTAAATGACTTCGTTGAGACATCGTACTAATCGAAAAAAAAAAGAACGTACTGTATGCCGATCATTGTTTTTCACTTTGTCTTTCAGTAAATCGAAACCCAAGTTTCATTCGCAGCCGCTATAGCGTTGTTTTTGACGTCAAGCTCAAAAATTCCATACTCCAAAGTTTGAAAATGAGAAAAATTTGCATTTGTAACTCTCATATTCCATTTTCTGCAAAAAAATCGCTTATACCGTTATTTTATATAAGAGTTACAATATCCTTTAATTGTTTTGAGCAGTGTATAATAGCTATACTGATATTTATACAGATGGTTCCAAGAGTGGGGATATTGTTGGTTGCGGGGTTTTTGTTGATAACACTAGCTTCAGTTATCGGCTTCACATTCAATTTCTGTCTTTACGGCAGAGTTGATTGCGATAGAGAGAGCCATGTTGCACATATCTCATCATCATAAAACATCCTTCATCATATATACTGACTCAAATAGTTCTATTGACGCAATGAAATCTTTTAAAAAGCATCCTTATGTCTCAGCCATCCTGGATTTTTATAATAATTTGACTAGATGTGGTTATAATATTTTATTTTACTGGGTACCTGGACACATGGGTATTCCTGGAAATGAAAAAGCAGGTGAGGCGGCAAGACTTGCTCTTAATCCATTACACCATAAAATTCCATTCTCAGATGTTAAACTATTTATAAAACACTTTATTCTAATAAATGGCAAGAAAGTTGGGATTTAGAATACAATAATAAACTGCATCATATCAAACCCACAATCATGACCTGGCCTCCGAGTTATCCTAGAAAAACAGATGTTCTTTTGACTCGTCTGAGACTTGGACATTCAAGGATCACTCATAAACATCTTTTACTTCGGGAAGACACACCCATGTGTCCACACTGTTACTTTGATTGCTTGACCATTTATCATGTTTTAACTGACTGTCCGGACCTCCGGCACTTGTACAGAATTTATTTTAATTCATCATCACCAATCTTGACAAACCTCATTGGGGAAACACCTTATGGGGAACTCTTTCATTTTTTAAAGCATTCTGGATTTTATTTTGAGATATAGTTTTTATATACTCTTCATGTTTTATCTATAACAATGTTAGTTTATTCTTGCTTAACTTGACATCTGGATGGGGTAACCCCATCCAGATAATATTTCTTAATGTAGTATTTTAAACCTCACTTTTTTAAGATTCCTTTACATTTGTTTTATATACTGTATGACTATATCTGGATGGGTAACCCCATCCAGATAATTTTCTCATTAAACTTTGTGGATTTTTTAATACATTTTTTCTTTGGCGCAGCTTGTCCCCATTGGGACCTTGTGCCATAAAACCCTATACAACCAACCAACCTTCTCGAATGAATAAACATTGATCTGCTTCACTATCTTTAAAGCCAAGGTCTACCATAAATTTTCCAAATCATTTATGCTAACATCGAGGGGCTTGTTTTAGTCCATACAAACTTCTCTGGAGTTTGCATGCTCTATTGGTACAATCATTATATAGCCTTCAGGTTGAAGCATATAAATAGTTTCGTCTAAGTCACCGTATAAAAATGCAGCAGAGACATCAAATTGCATAAGATGCATCTTCTCACTGGCTGCAATACTTATTAATGAACGCACAGTTCCTAGTTTTGTGACTGGACTGAAGGTCTCATTATAATCAATACCTTGTCTCTGTTTGAAGCCTTTAATCACAAGTCTTGCCTTCAGAGGCGGATTACCAAATAGGCTGAGTAGGCTGAAGCCTAGGGGCCCGACAAACTAAGGGCCCGGCGCTAAGTTTGTGACCTTTTTTAATTTTTTGAAAAAAAAAAAGGTCACAAACTTTTTTTACCAAATATAGAATTGATGCGACCAATAATATTTTGTCATTTTAAGAAGTATTCTATGCTGTGGGACCCTTCTTAGAGATTGGGCCCGCACTTTAGCTTCCGCTAGAGCTCAAATAAGCTTACACGGGACCATGGGCAAAGATCGAATTGGGGGGAGGGAGCGGACATAACATTTCATAGACGCAATTTGTACTCATTTATATATAAATATATATATTTATGCTTTGAGGGCCTTTTATGTAAGTTGGTCTTGCACATCGCACCCGCCAGGTCCCGACAAACCTTAAATGGAAACAAGGGCAAAAATTAAATTGGTGACTGCCATATCATGTTTCGTAGCCGAAATTCATGCTAATTTTAATAAAAAGTACCTGATTTTATGGTTTAGAGCCACTTTTAGAGGTTTAGACGGTGGCTTCCTTCTGTTACGGCCAGACTAACACTGCATGGAACTCTTGGAGAAATATCGAGTAGGGCGAGGGGGGGGGGGACTGGAGGTGTCCTATAACATTTTGTATCTACAATTGTGCCCTTTTTTGGAGAAAAAAATAATTTTGCAGTTTGGGGGCCACTTTTAGAAGTTGTCCCGTAGCTGTCCATGAACCTACTGGTCTTACATGGGACCTTTATGGAAATATTGAATGTTTGTATATATATATATATATATATATGTTGTATATCAATGTATATACATATAGTGCGGGAGGGGGGCTTCCAATGTGTTAAGCCTAGGGCCCCCGGTAGGTGGTTAATCCGCCTGTGCTTATCATAAGTATCATCTGGATTTTTCTTGATCCGAAAGACCCATTTACAAGGAAGAGCTTTAGCTTTATCTGGAAGTGGTGCTAGTGCCCAGGTATTGTTTTCATTTAAAGAACTTATTTCAGAGTTCATAGCCTTTTTCCAAAAAATATGTTCTTTACAATCAATAGCTTCTTCATATGACTCTGGTTCATCATCTGGTTTTCTATGCTTCTGTTTTGGAATGTGGGCATAACAGGTTGATCCAACAATATGCATGTGTCTCACTCGAGGTTTCTGTCCTATCCACAATTCATAAGGACTTACATTTGGTATGGAACTTTTCCCTGTTTTCTTCAATATGTATACAGATGTGCTAATCAGTTCTGCCCATAATAATGAAGGAAAACTTATTTCTGAATTAGAATTCTCCAATGTTCTGGCCATTTCCACCTATATTCCCACGCTCACTTCCACCATTCTGCTGCGGAGTATAAGGAGCAGTTAATCTGGGAACAATTTCATTTTTCTTCAGGATTCTTCTAACTTCTTCATTATCAAATTCCCCACCATTGTCACTTAAAAACTCCTTAATGTTGTGTCCTAAATTTTTAGCGTGTGCTACCATATTTTCACAAACTTGTGCAACTTCTGATTTTTGGCGAAGAAAAAACACATACCTAAATTTAGTAAAATGATCTTTAAAGACTGCAAAATAACGGTATTTTCTAAAAGACTGATCAAATGGTCCACATAGATCTGCTGAGATAAGCTCTCCTTGATTTGTGGTCTTCTTTCTGCTGCCAAACTTCCAGCGATGTGCTTTACCATATATACATGCTTCGCAGAGTTGATTGTCTAATCCGACTTTGATATCCATTTGTTTTTCTAGAACACTCTTTACATGACGTTTGTTCTGATGTCCCCAGCGCTCATGATATAACTGCAAAATAGAATCACTTGTAGTAGCTATGTTCACTTCTATTGGATTATTCGGAATAAGTACTTCCATATGAACTTTATATAGACCACCATTTATATTCCTTGTTCCGTATAGTACAGCCTTGTTGTTGATTTTTAACCAACATTCTTTTGCAGTTGCTACAAACATATTCTTGGGGTTTCTGTCTTGTGCTGCTAGAACAGAAAATAAATTTTTACTTATACCTGGGACAAACCAGACATCCTTAAGTTCCTTAAATTGTATCTCTCCTTTTATTTTTGTCACAATTTTTAAGGTTCCCTTATTTAGCTGGTAAAGTTTTTTCACTTGCAGTGGTAATTCCATGAGGAGTTTGAAATTCTTCAAAATCTGTGAAGTAATTACTATTGTTGGTAATATGATTTAATGCTGTGATATTTTCCCATATCCCAGCTGAGTTACGTTACTATTGACCTCAGGAGTTGTCGGGTCAGATCAAACGAAACGATCGATTCCCGATGCTGAATGGCGTGGACATTTTAAGAACAATAACCGAGACTGCCTGGCACCTAGTCCGACACTAACGGATTGATTACTCTCCTTGTGAAGTCGCAGATGGAGAGATTCCCAGAGACTATCGGACGCCAAGGGAAGTCCTTTAAAATCTGGGAATGAGAACCAGAGATCCACTACGATAGGCTGCCGTAAGTTTAAGAGGCCGGGATGAACCTCCCCCCGCCCCCCTTTTTTCGGAGGCGAGAGGAAGAAGAGAAGACGAGAGGGAGAGGGGTTTTTCGGAGGCAAAAGGGTAGGACGTGACCCTGAAAAGCGGAGTCTTGCAGTGAAGCGAGAGCGAAATGAAACGGAGGGAGACAGACGGCCAGGTCTGTGAGAGGAAAACTCGAAGGAGCTATCCGTCTCGATTACCCAAGGACACCCTGTCCTCTTTAAATAGTATCACCGAATACAGAGAACGGAAATTAAGTTTAGAACGAGACTGTCTGGTGTAGAGACCTAAGGAGAAATTAGAGGACTTTATGGAACTTGTTTATAATCACCTGCACCTACGCATTTCATCTTATTTTATTTTGTTCTATTTTATTTAAATAATGAAACCTGTAGAAGGAATGCTCTGTACTTCGAGCTTCGAATAAAGGAACTTTTCTTTCTACAAATCAACTTGAGTAATTACTCCGGTTAGCCACAGCTACCAGTTCGAATTTTATAAATCCCGCCGGAGTTTTTACAGATGCACCATTCATTATCAACAAACCAATCAACAATTTTCTTCTGATGAAAATACTTTTGCATCTATAGCTAATAAGGTCATATTTGCTGCAATGCTCTCTTTTCCTGGGATCTTATCATTCTGACTAGGCTTTGGCTTTCCATCAGCTATCCACTTTCGACAGTTTCTCACCCACTTTGGTGACAATAATTGCATTTTACATATTGCTGTTTACTTTTAAAAGCTGCTTTTGTTTTACTAGCTTCTGATTTTAATGCTTCTTGATTCTGAACTTCACCTTTTGATTTTTCTTCTTTATTTTCTCTTTCTTGAGAACATAATTGAGGGGTTAACTCATCAATTGTTCTTTTATCTTCATTTAGAAGTAGCCAACTTAGTTTGAAAGAACGGTATTCTTGAGGTAAGGTGTCTAGAATCTTGCAAATCAGCAACATTTCAGGGAGTTGAACTTCAAGTTTTCTTTGTAAACCCAGATTTAATTTACTCCAAAGGTTCTTTAGTTTTGATAGATGAACTGCCATTCGTCCACTTAAATTGAAAAAATTGCAGACAAATATTATAGAGTTGGTTGTCTGAAGTAGCTTCATAAAGTTTATGAAGTTCTAGCCACACTTCTCTTGCTGTTTCAAATCTCATGATTTTCTGCATGTTTTCTTCTGTCATGGAATTAGTCAAAACAATCATGGCACATGTGTTACCTTTTTCATAACTTGCTAGGCCTTCTTGGTACTTTTTCAAGGTTGCTGCATCAGATCCATCAGGTGGCTGATCTGGTTTTGTAATATTTCCTTCGACAACTTCTAAGGCATCGGCATAATAATATAAGGCAAATTAGATCCTATACTTCCACATTGGCCAATCAGCTTCACCACTCAATGGTTTCATCTGCAACTTTCCTATCTCCATAATTAGTGTTCTAAACGAAATATTTTCTCTGCTTTCAAATATACGTTAAACACTAAAAAGTTATTCAATCCACTTCAATCATAAAATTCCTTAGGATTTTCTTAAAAATGATTTCAGGACTTGAATTGAGACTTTGAAAACAAACTATTCTCGCTGATCACATGTTAGGCTTAACACTACGATACTGCCATACTAACTTTTAGAATTAACTTCAACTATTAACGCATATAGCGTGCGTAACACCCATAACCTGTTAACATTTAAGATTAATCATATTAATTAAATCTTACTAAATAATTGAAGTAACTCAGACTTTAATTATAATTAGAGTTGCAAAAAGCCCGAAGTTTTTGAAGAACGGGAATAAACCCGGGAGTATTGGGGAATAAACCCGGAATTTTGGGGAATATTGGAAATTTTGAAGAAGTTTTGAAAGTAAACAAAACTAGTCATTTTTCAATTTAAATTTCTTATTTTTAAGAAATTTCAGACACTATTCTGAAAATTTTAAAATAGGCTTTTCATTATGAATTCACAAAACATAGGATTTTGCGCTCTAAGTTTTTATACATATCATTTGCTTTACAATAATGGCGGCTATGAATTGGTAAGAAATTTGAATGTTTCTTTAATATCCGTGCCATAGCTTCTGAGAGTATTTAGTTCCCGGTAGAGTAAGTCATTCGAAAGCATTTCCGTATTATCCTGGTATTTCACTTCCGAGATAGACCTTTTGGTAGCAAGATACTCAATCCTCTGTCCACACCTCCACACCCCACTTTCCTGTAATAAAACCGGGATTGGGCACCACTGAGGCAAGCCGCTAGCCCACCGTAAAGCCATATTGGGGATAATCTGGAGTTGCCGACCTTCCGTTTTGTTACATGCGTTAGAATCCGAGGATTTCCATCTAACAGAGCTCCCATCATACTCCTTGTTATACGCAGTAAATGTTTGGTATCTGTACCCCAACTCATCCATGCAATTACTTTTATCAAATTCAGTCGTTTGCAAGATTTTTCCCTTAACATGGCAATATGATCCTTTAAGTTCCCCTGGCGATTGAAATAAACCCCTAAAACTCTAAGGGAATCCGAAAAACCCACCTCCTGACCTCTCACCTGTAAATAATCTTCCACCACCTCCCTCCACCTACCAATCTTAATGATTTGACATTTGTTGGGATTCACCTCCAAATTCCAAGCCTGTAGCCATTGAATAACCCTGGCAATATTCTCCTGTAAGACCCCCTTTAACCAAACCACGTCATCATGAAAACCATAAAGAAAAATGTCATCAGCATATACTACACAATGTATACACGAAACGAAAATTTCGAAAATATCCGCTAAATAAATTGTAAACAGAAAAGATGAGAGAGGACTTCCCTGTAAAAGACCCCTGTGATACTGGAAGGGAGCAGACAGCGAACCCCTCCATTTCACCCGAATCCTTAACTCTTGAACCAGATTCCGAATTAAAACATAAAGATCAGCTACAAGTCCCAGCTTTTTTAATTTTAATAGCAACCCATTCAACCAGACATTGTCGTAGGCCCCTTTGATGTCTAATGCCACCAAATAACCTTTCCGCTTTGAATGCCTTGCCTTACTGATATCCCTATAAATTTTGTATGCCGCAGCCTCACAGTCCCTAAATGGGATAAACCCGTAATGATTCCTGTGGAAAATCTTTTCCATGCACCAATTAAGTAAAATATCCAGGATCATTTTTCGAAAATCTTTTTGCTAGTGACCGTTAGCGCTATAGGTCTATACCCCCGTACATCATTCCTACTTTTGCCAGGTTTCTTGATAGGGAGCATAGTCACCGCTTTCCAAACCTCTGGGATATTCTTTTTTTCCAAAATTGCATTATACATCTCCAGGAGTTTTGTCAGCGTCCTAATGCTGTTTTTTAAAAAAGCTCATCTTTATGCCATCAATACCAGGGGTCATTGATTTGCCCTTACTGATTGTATTTTGTAACTGCTCCATTGTGAATTTAAGTCCTATTCCATCATTCCCCGAAAAGTCGATTGGAATACCCTGTACCACCGGACTGTTTTGAAAAAGTATTGACAGTGCATTCGCTTGGAAAGTTGCGTCAGGCGGACAATTCGGGAAGCAGAAATCCGTGTTCACCTCCCCTTCATTTTTTTATTGATGCCACGAATGATTTTGTAAATTTTGGCCCCCTTCCAGCCTCTCTGGCCACTGTATCCCAAAATTTTTATTGTCCTTTCTAAGTTTCGCATTGTACAGATTGTATTTACACCATAAGTCTAGCTGGCATTCCGGAACAGCTTTCCGATAATAGTACCGTTTTAACGCCAACAGCCGACGAGTCACCACTCCCCACCACGGCGGAAGATTCGCACTATTAATTGGAAACCGCTCCTTACAATTTTCTATAGTCTGGGTAATAGTCTTTGTCTACTTATCCAAATCGTCTTCATATTGACGATTAACAAAAGCCGCCACCGCCGAACCAACACTATCCCAATTAACCAGTGTCAAAATTTCTCTCCTGACCTTGTAGTCACTACTCGATACCTGAATCTCAATGGGATAGTGATCAGAGCCCATCGGATCCGAATGAACTACCACATCGAACTCACCAGCTAACTTACTCGACACCATACTCAAATCTATGAGAGCCACTACCTCCCCCATTACATCTCGTTACCTGGTCCGTATTCATAAGCACTACATCAATCCGATTTATCCAGTTCACTAGATTAACCATTTTATGACCTTTCGGATTAGTCTGCCAGTTGAGAAAATTAATATTGAAATCACCAACAATTAAGTAATTATCACCTATCATATGTTTGATGTTATCCAACCAATTAATAGCCCCAAATCCTTTAGGTGCGTAAATATTTATAATGGCAATCCAGCGCTTTTTAAACCAAAATTTTATCCCTTGAGCCTCATGATCCCGGTCAATAGTAGGCAGGTTAATGATTGTATCTGGAATACTCTTGTGAACTGCTAAAAACAAACCTCCACCCCCTCTCCCTAAAATTCCTGTCCTATCAGCACGAAAAATGTTCCTATCACTAAGAAATAATTTATGCTTATCCTTGAGCAGAGACTCTTTGAAACACCCAGACCACACTCTTGCGAAACATCCTAGTATGAAGCCAGGGTAAGTTGGCCCTAATGCGTCTAATATTCCATTGTAATAAAAAATTCTCCATAAAACACAACCCGACAAAACAATTATAACACCAACCACAAAATATAAAAGAAATATAACAACAAACAACTTACCCCAAAAATGTCTTTACAAAACAATCACCAGAAAAACAAACAGTCCATAAACACTTAATTACCATACAACAAAAACCAGCGTCACCACTGTTCCAACATTGTTATACATCTACCAAGTCCGTTATCATGTCTTCACTATCCAAATTTATATGAATCTGAAACTGTCCTTTTTGCTGACTTTGCTCACCCATTTTTAATTTTTAATTTCTCAAGCAGTTATATAGTTCAGTCATAACATCTCTGTTAGCGACTTTATTTTTTCCAGTTGCTTCTTTAGTATTTTCCTCCGGTACGTTTTCTTTTTTAGCTTCAGATTTCTGCTGCAGATTATTTTTTCTTCTTTCTTCCAATACTTCCTAAAAATGCATTATAAAATCCATAATCTGTTGAAACTTATCTTCTATAACAAGAGCCAATTTATGGAGATTACCTACCATATTTTCTTTTTCCACATGCTGTTTCGTCTTTGCCGCGTAGCTGTTTGCTTGCCTTGAGTTGGATTGTCTACTTGCTTCTGCTAGCGTTATGTGATTTTCGCATTTAATTTTTTAAATTTCTGCTTCTTTTTTTCTGACTTCACATTCGATATTGTCTGCCTCGTGTTATTTTCCGCAATTTGCACATCTTATTTCTATTTCATTACATTTTATTTCTGGGTGAGATTTTCCGCAGCGTTTACATTTTTTCTCATTTGGACATTTGTTCGTACCGTGCGTATAACTTTGGCAAACATTACAGCGCCTCGGACGATCGATAAACAATCTAATTTTCTGCCTGACATAAAACATTTTTACATATTCCGGTAGTTTATGGCCGTAAATAGTAATAAGCACCGTTCCCGTGAGAACCATTCATCCCTCTTGTCTTGTCAAAAATCTCTTGGCATTTTGAATAACAATTTCATTCTCTTCTTCTAGTTCCACCTGGATTTCTTTAAGCGTTATATCTACATCCATTCGGAAGATTAAAAATCTTGTGGTGATGTTTTCGTTCATTAGGCTATGTTTGATCTGTCTGTCAAATATTTTTTTTTTCTTATTATTTCCCGTGCACATTCATAACTTTTCGTCATTATAAGGATTTTGTTATTTCGAGTGGATCGAAAAGTGTCTATCTCGCTGTGTCTTTCAAAGGTCTTCTTAATTTCATGTTTCACTTGAATAGGTTTTAATTTTTGAAAACTTCCTTGTTGGCATTCATTCTCTAATGATTACATACTCTTGGAGTTCAGGAATGATATCAATTTGTTCGTCTGCTTCTCTACCGTCATTCCAATTGTAAATTATGCTACAGACCCACTGAGTTATATAAAATTATATTAGAGCTCAGTGGTTAGGCCAAAGCTGACACAAATCGGTGATCGAACATCTGGCCTGTCATCAACTTATATGTCACTTAAAACTAATATATTAATCGTACACCGGTATTGTTATATTTTTTATACTGTTTCGTTAAGAAATATGAAGGTTTAAAAAATCAGTTTAGAAAGTTGAAAATTGTTAGATTTCCGATCGAACTGTTAAAGGTGTTCAATCAACCTTCCAAACGAAAAGTCCAATCACGTGATAAATTCACCCACAAAATTTTTTGGGTCAAGAGAGCGAAAGTCTGCGCAGGCTCATCGGGCTAAATCAGATCACGTGATGCTTTGTTGTGTCACGTGATGTGTTGTGTTCATTTGTGTTATTTTGATATTCCTATTACAAAAGCCACTTTTTTGGAAGGATAAGGACGTATAGTCACTGGCTTCACCTATTATAAGGCACAGAAACAGAATATAATTCAATTATGGCTTATTTCCATGCTTCATAATACAAAACATTGTGAGAGAGATGTAAACAAGACTGTTCTACCGCGCAACGGCGCAACTAGCAGTAGAAGTTGAAGTGCGTAACAAGTTGTTGCTAATTACAAAAATATAAAAGTAACAGTACAGTACCTGTTTTTCTGTTTAACATACTACAATAGTTCGAAGTTTTCCGTCAAATCGGAATGTACTCTATCGAACACCTTACGTGTCTCTGGAACGCATGTACGACAAAAGTTGTCCTCAAGGCTCGAAATCAGGTCCTTTCTTCTGGAATCTGGTTGCAAACTCTTTACTAGAGTTGGATCTGAGAGAATGTGAAAATAGCTTATGCCGATGACTTCGCGTTGCTAGTTGAAGCGCCAAACGCGTATGTTTGCGCCCAGCAGGCGAACCCCGCTTAGAAAAGATAGCTCGTTGGGAGAATTGCACAAACTCGAGTTTGGAGAAAACTGTCCTGGTCTATTTCCTCAAAGTGCATAGATTGGGAAGCTACAGGAGGAACCCTAAAACGGCTTCTCGGCTTCGCTTTCTTGGAAGACCCATTAAAGTCGCACAAAACGCCCGATATCTAGGCGTGATGGTGGATGAGAAGTTAAACGGAATGACGCACTGTGCGTACGTCAAACAATATCTGGCTAATCATGTCAGAGCGACCCACTCTCTAAGTCGAAAGAGCTGGGATCTGAGCGGAAATGTGCTGAAAAGACTTTATGAAAATGGCATAGAGAGACTAGCTAGCGACCAATGGTAGCAGTTTCTGGTGGACAGGATCGGTCGCATGCGAGACAAACTGGTTTCCGCACAGAGACTGGCGCTCCTTGCGATAACCAGGTGCTTCCGCACTACTAGTACGGCAGTGCTTCAGGTTCTTGTCGGGACCTTGCCACTGGATCTGCAGGTAGAAAGGGAGTATTACCTGGGTTGCGTCCTCAGGCTAGGACAAGACGTGAACTTTGGTGGAGTTCACATCAGAGAAGAAGAAATTCCAAAGAAAGTAAACAAATGGGCAGTACATCCCGCAAAGGCTCGTTCATCGTCTGAGAAGAAGCACCCCAGAACACCGGGAAATCACCAAAACATCGGGGAATATCTGTATTTACCGACGGCTCGAAAATAGGGGGAGGTGAAGGATCAGGTTTGGCAATATTTGACGAAGGAGAATTGATTGATGAAAAAGCCTACCACCTCCCGCCCCACGCAATAGTGTTCCAGGCAGAGCTTGTCGCCATTATCAAATCGCCTGAGTTGTGCAACTCACGAAACGTGATATCATTATACAGCGACTCGAGGTCATCACTCACGGCTTTAGCTAATCCATATTCGCAAGACCCGTTCTATTCACGTATCCATGCAGAGAGAGAAGAAATTGAAGTGAAATGGTACTGGGTCAGAGCTCATGTAGGAATACACGGCAATGAAACGGCAGATTGCTTTGCGAAAGAAGGTGCAGATTTAGACGTCATTGACATTTCTCTAAGTCTGTCGCCCCGATCCGCAAGAACTAGGATCCGCCAGGAGGACGTATATTTCTGGCAAAGTCGATGGGAAGGGGGAGGAAACAGGGAGAAACGTGTTCAATGTAATTCTGAAAGTGTCGGAAGATTGCGCCTGAACTTCCCCAATAATCAACTGGGCGATTACAGGGCGATTATATGCTATTCCCAGACTATTACCACCGCTTCAGAGTCCGACCTCTCAGGCGAGGATGCCCATTTTGCACAGACCCAGATCCCGCCACGAGCGAACATCTGCTTGTGGCGTGCATTGGAACACAACCTCTTAGGGAGATGTTCTGCCCAAAACTCTCACCATCTACCATTCGGAACTATTTTCTGGCTCCGGAAGGGAGAAAAGTCCTCACAGTTTTTCTCAAAGAAATGGAGCCGCACCTCTGGAAGGCGCCATGAATGGGCAATCCCCCTCCAAGTGAATCTGCTACGATGGGTTCCAGGTAAGTGAGTGAGGAGGAAGAAGGAAGAGTGAAGAAAGAAGTTGGGAAAAGTTTAGAAGAGACGTACAAGTGAAAAGTGAAGAACCAAGGCAATGGCGAAGAGAGTTTGTAAATATTGTGATCTTGTAAATAAATGTATATTGTGTTTCCTATCATGTTATATATCCTATCATTACTATTATAACCAAGATTTCTGTCATATTATATTATCGGCATTTTACAGTCTAACATGTGTAATAAACATCGCTCTCGTGTGGCGACCACTTCAATGGATGTACATAGAAGCGTTCTTCTTGATGTAGCTCCTATATTAGCAGAACAAATTATGTAATAGGTAGTGCAAATAAAGTGCAGAGGCACAACTCCAGGGTGGGGCGATAGAAGGCAGGCCTTACTATGAGAGCTTGTAGTTCTCACATAACATGTAATAGTAGCAGAACTGGCATGTTAGGCGGTTCGATATTCAGCGGCAAGACGCACGAGCCAAGTGTTTGCACCAAACTAACGACAACGACCCGTTTCGGCAGGAAAAACCCCTTGTGATAGCCAGCATAGGCTGAAAGCATTACTTAAGAGTTTTCCTGCCAGTCGGATGCATCACTTATACTTCCGTTCAATTCTATGTCATTCGATCAACGGCGTTATGACTTCGTTCCCGTTGACTGCCATTCTTATTTATGACTCCATACCACTGTCCCGTCATTTGTCATTGATTGAACTGAATCTTTTAGAATTCGTCCATTAATCAGATTCGGAGGAATGACTCATCCGTCCGTACCGTTTACTGTCATTTATATGCATGACTCATATCTCCGTCGTCTTCCCTGTCATTCGTTCAATTGAATTTGACGCATCACTCATCTGTACGTTCTGTCCACTGTCATTCGTATGCAGGACTCCTCCGTTCTTTCCCCTGTCATTCGGTCAATGGCTTTCGCAGGCATTACTCATTCATCCTTCTCATGCCTCGTCTAACGTAAATCAGATGCATGACTCATACCTCCTTCCATCCTCTGTCAGTGACGGAACGGATTATTTTAGAATTAGTTCCATCAATGGCATTCTGAGGCAAGACTCATCCGTACGCTCTGTCCACTGTCATTAGGATGCATGACTCATACCTCCTTCCCTCCTCTGTCAGTGATGCAACTGATCTTTTATGATTCATTCCATCAATGGCATTCGGAGGTATGACCGTTCCGTCCACTGTCAGACAGATGCATGAATGACTCATAACTTCGTCTCCTCATATGTGCGTGATTGAATGAAATCTTTAACAATTCTGTCATTTAGTTGTATTCAGAGGAATGACTCATCCGTCCTCTGTCATTCGGATGTATGGCTCATACCTCTTTCTCTCTCTGTCAGTTATAAAACTGATCCTTTTCTGATTCGTTCCATCAGTGGTATTCTGAGTCATGACTCATCCGTTCGCTACGTCTGCTGTCATTTGGATGCATGACTCATTCCTCCGTTCCGTTGTCTGTTATTCGGTCAATAGCAGTAGGAGCTATGACTCATCCATCCATTCAGTCCATTGTCATTCGGATGCATGAGTCATACCTCCTTCCTTCTGTCAGTGATGCAACGGATTCTTTTATGATTCATTAAATTAGTGGCATTCTGAGGCATAACTCATCAGTCCGCTCCTTCCACTGTCATACGGATGCATGATTCACACTTTTTTCCCTCCTCTGACCATGATGCAACATATCCTATAATGATTCGTTCCATCAATGGCATTCTGAAGCAAGATTCATCCGTCCGGTCGTACACTGTCATTCGGATGAACAACTCATACCTCCTACACTCTCTTTTATTGTTGATGCAACGAATCCTTTTACGATTCGTTCCACCAGTGACATTCTGAGGCATGACTCATCCGTCCACTGTCATTCGGATGCATGACTCCTACTTTCTTCCCGCCTCTGTCAGTGATGCAACGGATCCATTTATGATTCGTTCCGTCAATAGAATTCTAAAGCAAGACTCATACGTCCGGTCGTAGACTGTCATTCGGATGCATAACTCTTAACTCCTTCCCTCCTCTGCCAGTGATGCATCGCATCTTTTTATGATTCGTTCTATCAATGGCATTCGGAGATATGACTCATCCGACCGCTTCGTTCAATGTCATTCGGGTGCATGGCTCTTACCTCCGTTCTATTCTCTGTCATTCGGTCAATGTTATTCGGCAGTATGGCTCCGTCCCGTCGACTGTCATTCGTATTTATGACTCATACCTCTGTCCCGTCATCTGTCATCTATTGAACTGAATCTTGTAGAAGTCGTCCATTAATTACCTTCAGAGGCATGACTCATCCGTCCGTACCGTTTACTGTCATCTGGATGCATGACTATATGAACTCAAAGTTTCGATTTTTTGTCACTCACACACTCACTCGCTCTCGCGTCATCAAAAAGATTGGGTAGATCCCGCAGCCATAGAAACTTAAAATTTGGAATAAAGCTAGTGTTTCGGATACAAAGAAAAAAAATTATAAAATCCGGAAAAAAAAAAAAAAAAACATTCGAAAATTCAACAAATTTGAACAAAATTGAAAATAATACGATCTTATAGTCTCAAAAACTTAAAATTTGGTGTGAAGGTAGTGTTTAGAATTCAGAAAAAGAAAACAAAAAAAATCGAAAATAAAATCGAAAAAATCGAAAATTTTCAAATAATCCAATTTTGTTGAGCTAGAAACTTGGAATTCAGAATAAAGGTTGTATTTAGGATGCAAAATAAGGAAAAATTCAAAAATCCAAAAAATTCAAAAATTCGAAAAAAAAATGAAAAAATTAAAATAATTTGATCTTTTAGTCTTAGAAACTTAAAATTAGTGGTAAAGATAGTGTTTAGGATTCAGAATAAGTTAAAATAAAAACGCAATAAAATTCGAAAATAAAATAAAAAAATTGAAAAAAATTAGAAAAATCGAAAAATAAGGAAAATTTGAAAATAATTCGATTTCATAGCGCTAGAAACTTGAAATTTGGAATAAAGGTTATATTTAAGATACTAAATAAGGAAACATTAAAAAATGTGGATAATTCGAAAAAAAAATCAAAAATTTAAAAAATTTAAAAAAAAAGAAAGAAAGAAAAATAAAAATAAAAAGTGAGAAATTGAAAATAATATGATCTCGTAGTCTTAGAAACTGAAAATTTGGTGTAAAGGTAGTGTTTAGGATTCAGAAAAAGAAACAATTAAAAACACAACAAAAATCGAAAATAAAATCGAAAAAATCGAAGAAAAACGAAAATTTGAAAATAATTCGATTTTGTAGAGCTAGAAACTCAAAATTTGGAATAAAGGTAGTATTTAGGATACAAAAAAAAAAGGAAAAAACTGTAAAATTTAAAAAAAAACAAAATTTGAAAAATTGAAAAAAATGCGATTTTGTAGCTTTAGAACTTAAAATTCGGCATAAACTTATTGTTTAGGTTACAGAAAAAGGAAAAATTAAAACACAAAAAATTCAAAAATAGAATAAAAAAACTCGAAAAAGATCGGAAATTTCAAAATAATTCGATTTTGTAACGCTAGAAACTTGAAATTTGTAATAAAGGATACAAAATAAGAAAAAATTAAAAAATCCAGAAAATTATAAAAAAAAAAACCGAAAAAATCAAAAATAATTTTACCTTGTAGTCTTAGAAACTTAAAACTTGGTGTAAAGGTAGTATTTACTATTCAATAAAAGGAACAATTAAAAAAATCGTTAAATTCGAAAATAAAATCGAAAAATCTTTAAACAATCGAAAATTCGAAAACAATTTGATTTTGTACTGCTAGAAACATTAGTTTTAAGATAATTGTCCTATTAGCTAGTACAACGCCCCTAATTGTTTTATGTTATTTCCCCCGGATTATGATTTTTTTCTTTCGTTTACTAATTTCGTTATAGAAAAGTTCCGTTATAAACTGGCTACGTTATAAGGCGATTTCTTTATAGACAGGTTTGTTTTCTTTCACAGGTTATACTCTATTTACTTCGCATATGAAATATGGATTGTTAAATGATGTTAGCCCCACAAAAATTTTCACGGCTCCCCCTACCCTCCCGACATTACTGGCTGGTTATGACTTGATAGTCCTTTCTAAATAAAATCATGGTGACTCTAAGATTCACTTGATTTATCTCTAAATTCAACCTAAATGATCCTAAGAAGACGGATCAAAGAATTACTATATTGGCATGACAATCAGGTAACTTAGAATTAAAATCGAAAAATCAATAAATTTATAACAAGTCGAAAGTTTGAAAATAATTCGATTTTGTAGTCCTAGAAGCTTGACATTTGGCAAAAAGGTAGGGTTCAGTATACAAAGTAAGGAAAAATTAAAAAATCCGTAAATGATAAAAAAGACTAAAAAAAAAAAAAAAAAACAGAAAAAACATCGAAAAAATGAATATAGTTAGATTTATTGGAAATTTTAATTTTGGCTTTCTTTTTATACTAAAAAGTACTTTTATGCTAAATATCAAGTATCTAGGGCCGCGAGTAATATCTCAGATGGATAGCACCTATCCTAGAAGCAATTGAGAGTACTTTTGACACTCCCCCTCCCATAACTTGGTGCTTGCCTAAGAACCTGAAATCTCTTTTTATCTACAGTACTTTGCAAACGAAACTAAAGCTTCAAATTTTTTATGTCTGTAAATAATAGGGACAGAGTGTGGGCTTAGCGAAAATCAGTAGATGATCTCCAAAAAGAACCCAAAATCAAGAAAAGGAGGATTACTTACAAAAAGAAGTGAAACCTCATCAAAAACGTCACCTGTAAAAAATGCAGCCAAGTCTCGTGACTCTTTTTCCGTAAAAAGTTCTGAGATCGTGTAAAGCCAAGTTTAGCTATCTTATTAAATCTGAAAGTTTCATTCACAAATCACTCCTAGTCTCTACATCTTTAGTTAAATATTATTTTGTGACTTGGCAATTACGTAGCACGAGAATGTGATGTATATAATTAGTCTTAATCAAATAATACCATGCCATCCCGTAACATATTAAGGTGTAATAACTTCCCTGTGCATATATAATTAGCCTTAATCATATTATCTCATCCCATCCCATAACATAGTAAGGTGTAACACACACACTCAGTCTGCGGGCGAACGGTAGATCAGAGATATGTACAAAGTTTTTTTCTGTGTGGCACGATAAGAAAAGAAATCTCTGTGTGATTATGAAGTATTTTATTTTTAAATTAATTGTTTTGTGTTGCAGTGTGTTCGTCCAATAAACTGTTTGTTCTGTAAACATCCACAGTTTACTTCTTGATAATTAAATTAATAACAGAACAACAAAATAGCAGCAGAAATCGTGGTTATTAAATTTTGAAATCGAATGCTATTGTGTTCAAAGGAACGTGGATAAATTAAACGTCCCTGAATTAAATGGAACTAATTATTTCATATGGAGTCTAAAAATTAAAGCAGCTTTAAGCCTAAAAAGATTGGATAATGTCCTATCCAAAGATCTAAGTGAAAAAGATTCCACCGAATGGGACCAGAAAAATAATGACGCTGTGGCGTACATTAAATTATCGTTGTCGGATGAACAGGCGTTACAGTTTGCAGCCGAAGAAAATGCAAAAATTTTATGGGAAAAAATAAAATAGACTTTCACCAGTCAAGCAAAAGACAGAAGAATAAACGTGGGTATTGAGTTAAAGAACTTTGAAATCAAATGAATATGTCGCTAAAGCCCGGGGAATTGCCACTAAATGTCAAACTCTAGGATTGACTGTAACAGATCAAGAACTAGTATTCTACACGGTACGAGGGCTGAAAAGGAAAGTTTTCAAAAGTACGAGACATATTAAAACACAGCGTGAAAAATCTATGGATGAAGTGTTGGTCATTCTATGGGAAGAAGAACAAATGAATACTGTGCATTCTGAAGGGACCACCGCTGAAGTATTTTACTCCAAGAAAAACAAAAGTCCAAGACTTTGTTATACATTTGTAGATATCTGAATCAAGTAGCAAAGGATTGTTTTTACAGGTAAAATATTTCTAGAAATGACAGTCCAGTGGAAATCGACAAAGAAGGAAAACGCACCATGATGTTAATTATTCAGTTAAGGACAGAAAAAATTCGGTACTTACTATTTCACCTGAAAACTATGAACTGTGAGACAATATATGGTTACTGGACAGCAGAGCCAGTTCGCATATGTGTAATAATAAATTGGGGTTTAAGAATTTAATTCCTGAAGAAAAGAATATATATCAAGCAGGTAAAAATTCGAAAATAATTTCAAAGGGTATAGATACAGTATCATATAACACAGTAAGTAAAAATAATTCCATCCATTTAACTATAAAAGATGTTAGTTTTGTACGATTGATATATAATTTATTATCTGTCACTGCTTTAATGGATAAGGGTTGTAGAATTATTTCTAAAAATAACTGTGTGCTAATTTTTGATAAATATAATACTTTTATATTTAAAGCATCAGATTGTGTCATTTAAATTCAAAATATATGTTACAAATGAAAGAGTATATTGATCTTAAAGATGTAAATGTGTCTGATTTTAAATGTGATACATGTGACATAAGTAAAATAACCAGGAAAAGTCATCCGAATATTGATATTGACCAAAGTTCTGAAATTATGGAGTTGTTTCATGTAGATTTGTGTGACCCGATGAAGCCTGAATCACTTGATGGGGCGAAATATTTTATGATACTAGTGGATGATTTTTCTGGAATGCATTTTACTTATTTCCTCAAAAGTAAAGATGAAGTATTTGATGTATTTTAAAAATTTAAAGCTAAATATGAAAATCTTATGGGTAAAAGAATTAAAAAAGTGAGAAGTGACAATGGGCTCGAATTTGTAAACACAGATTTAGACAATTATCTTGCTAATTCAGGTATATTTCATGAAAAAACAATTCCATATAACAGCAAAAGTAATGGAAAAGCTGAGAGAGCGAATAGAGTTCTATTAGAAAGGGCTAGATCTTTATCATATGAAAGTGAACTTCCTATCAAATTCCGGGCAGAAGCTATTAATTGTAGTACACAAATATCTAACATAACACTGCGTAAAGGAAAAGAAAAATCCCCTTAGAAATGAGGACAGGTAAAAAGCCCAATTTAAACTATGTAAGACAATTTGGCTGTTTAGTTTACTTTCATATTCCTAAAACAATGAGAAATAAATTCGATGTACCCGGAAGAAAAAGAATTATGTTAGGTTATGCCAGAGATAGAATAGGGTATCGTATTTATGATGTGAAAAATAAGAAAATAATTGAAGAGCATTCTGTTAAATTCAATGAAATGATAAAAGGGAGTAAATATTTTTGATTAAGTAAATTTTCCGAGTGTTGGGATATTGAACCGCTAATAAATAAAAAATTTCTGGATGAAAATGAAATTAATCAAAGTGAAAGGAATAAAACTATCAATTTAGAGATTTCTGACGCAACAGAAATAAATAACAGTTGCGCAATCCCATCAACAGAGCTTAATTTATCTCCAGGTAGACATGATGACAATTCGAGCGGAGCGGGGAAAGGAAATAAAAACAAAATTTAAAAAAAAACGAAATGAAAATATTGAAGTTTGGAGGCAGAAAGATTGAAAACTAAATATTCGTCAGCTAATTTAACTGATAATGTCCCAAGTAATTATTTAGAAACTTTACCAATTATTATACCAATGAAGGCCAGACAGCACAAACTTAACAGTTGATCAATGAAGCTAGAAACAGTAGGCCAATCATATCCAACAATTCTGAGCAGGCTTGAAATAAAGCTGTGTGTTTCATAAGTGCATAGAAAAATGGATATTGATAAAAGAAATAATATACATGATTATTAATTTTAAGATTACACAGTTACATTTTCAGAGTTCATACAAGTAAATGAAGAAAAAATGAGTTATTTTTATTTAGTTTTCTAAAATTTGTTGCAGCTTTAAAACATTTTTTATGAATGTCATTTGTCTGTATTCTCTTGTTTTGAATAGCTAGCTGTAGGTTGATAGCATTTAAATTCTGAAATTTTGCTGTGATGCTTTTAGGGTAGGTATACCACAAACTATTTTAACATGAAAATTTCCAAAATCAATATTTGTAAAGAATTTCAAATTTTTCCAGGTACAGAATGCACTTAAAATGACATTTCTCATGTATTAGTAAATTATTTCTTATATTGGAGTAGTTGTAAAGCATAAGGTTAATTTTGGATTGTTACTTAAATAAAACCAAATATACATAAAATAAATAATAAACTAAAAAATTTACAAGCTTTAATAGTAATTTATTAGTTTATTTACTTACACATATCAAACAAAAATTCAATTAAGGAAATCATATTTAAAGAATGTTCAGTTAAAAGCACTGTAATTACATTTAGTTTCTATGAAGAATAAAATCTTGGCTAAGCTACTTTTGTACAGTTTCTGAAATGACTGATTTTTCTAAGCTAAAATCATAATCTTCTTTGTAGGGTTTATACTGATTTATACTACTGATGATTGGAGCCATTCCAGCCCATATCTGGTCAAGTTTGGCAGAAGCCAAGAGAGCTGAGTTAAGAGTAAATGGCACATCCTGAAGAGGCATGATTGGAATGCTAGGTTCCTCTGTTTTGGGAACAGCAGGCAGTGGTGTGTCAGTCAAGAATGAATATGGATTCCTCTGCAAAATAAAATTTTTTATATAAAATAAATAATCAACAACTAATTTCTCTTTATTAAAAACAAAATTATTTTACATAAATTAAATTCAAAGACAAAAAATATCAAACAGAAACAAACAATTCATTTGGACATTTAATATACTTCCTAACTTGACTAAAACAATATAACTGATTAACAATCTTATAATTCTGGTAAATCGAACTGAACTTTGAATGATTATTAGTAAAACGTAGTAAATCCTTAGTCTCCAGAAATGAAAATATCATTTTTAGGTTTCAAACAAAACAAAGAAAGAATAGTTTGTTATTCCCAGGGCTTCGAATGTTAATATTTTATTTTTGTTCCAGTTCAATTAAAATAAAATATTTTGTTTCTCTTCTTTTGTACTTTCTGAATATTTTGTTTTTCTTCTTTCGTCTTCTTAACCCTTTTGGTACGGGTGATGCATATATGCATCATCAAAAGTTGAATGTGGAATATGTTCTTGGCACCACACCACTAATAAATAATTGTAATATTTGTCTTTTTTAATTAGAGTATTTGTTGGTATTTTACAAGTACAGGGAACTGTTGAAAAAAAGTGGTACCAACCAAATAAAATTTCTGTAAGGGATGCCGTCGCGAAAGGGTTAAAAATAACTGTTTTCAAGTTCGGTCCTGGTATTCATTCAATCAGAAATTAGTTTTTTTTATGATTTTTGGTTCAACTCCTGCTCAAAGCCCCGATTTCAATAACTTGGTCAAAAAATGTACACTTAAGTTACTATAAAATATCATCATACCACATCATAAAATTCTTATTTTATTTTCATCTTTTCTATACTTTTACAAAAGACTTGTTTTAATATAGAAATTTAACCATTCATTTTCAATTAAATTAGGGCGGAGTGGGGGTGATTATTGGTCACTTTTCATAAAGATCCATATAACTCAGTAACTAAATTGAATTGAAACAAAAATGTTACACTTGCAGAAAGAGAATCTAATATCTAACAATCTTAATTAGTTTTATTTTTTAAATTATATATAATATTAATAAAATTAAAAAATGTCTGACCAATAATCACCCCGGCAATGGGGTGATTATTGGTCATTGTTTTATGATCAAAAACCAACATTTTAAACACTCAAAAATTTAATAAATGATTGAATGAAACATTCTCAGAATAAATTTAATACTTTATATTGTTTGTAAATATAAACAGAGTTCTGAAAAATGTTATAAAATAAAGAACGTTACTAAAATGGTTGGAACTTCAAATATACTTCACAAAATAATACATTTATTTACAAAAGACTTTTTTGTATTTAAGGTACGCAGCTTGCATTTCATCTTCCTCAATCTGAAATGGCCCTGTACCATAAAGTCTAACTGGTCCATAAAACACAAAGGAGAGCTTCACTGGCACAAGATCTGTTTTCTTTGACCAGCGATAATTTCCTGCAGACTTTTCCAAAACAAGACAAAATATCATCCATTTTTCTCCTATTACTGGATTTACATGTGCGTGGTACAATTTGCAGACGTTGACTGAGAAGTGAATGAAATGATTTTTCAGTTGATGGTGTACTATCAGAGGAAGTAGACGGAGTTGACATTGCAAAAACTTGAAAATCTTTTGAATGCAGACGCTGCCATCTAAAGCTGACAAATATTAAACATTTCTGCACTATTTGTCAGTTTATAAGTAATTTTTAAGCTAAAATTACATGAACAAGAATCACCCCATGCTGACCAATATTCACCCCATGTTGACCAAGAATCACCCCATGTATATAGGGTGATGTTTAGCCCTCTATTTCCCTAATGTATATACTCATACAGTGTTCATATGCATACATACATATTCTATGCATATTTCTCTTTCTATATAACCCTTCTAGATCATGTAGCTAAATTTGATATTACAGCCACCTTATGAAAAAAGAGCATAATTTTGTAATCCCTTATTTTTTGCTCAAGTTTTATATATATATCTAGTTAAAATATTTTTTCTCATCAAATTATGTTTCGAACCAAAAAATCCTTTGTGTTACTGAATAACAATGAAATTGTCTAACATCCAGTATTTTTTTTATTTTGATTCTATCATTAGTATTAATGAAAATTTAATTGACCCTTAATCACCCCGGTCTGCCCTACATCTTACAGATAGAGTGTAGAGTCCTGTATGGGGTTGGGCTATCCACTTTTATCCTACCCGACCCACGGTTCGGGTCAGGGCTATATTTTTTCATTGCAGTTCGAGTTGACCCACAATATGTCCACAATATTTTTTTAGGTTAAGAAAATATATACATTAAGACCTACATAATGGACACTCCTGAAAAGCAGACATCTCTATATAGAGAACACTTTTTCAATTCCTGACACTTTATGCTTATAGCTTGGAATAGTGGGCACCTCCAAATCTATACATGTATGTAGCATGCGTATGTGTGCATAAACTATCACAAATATGACACATGTATTTTTGTGTGCATCATAAATGAAATATTGCTAATGTTTTAAGAAGGAATAATCTATGATTACATTTCTTATAAACATTTTATTTTTTCTCATGCAGTAAATTGAATATATACTCATTCCTATTCAAATATGTATTTATTTTCATCTAAAACCTAGTTCTGTTCAAACTATTTGTGAAAATCTCAACAACGTCGACTTGAAAAAAACCTTATAGCCCGGAAGAATTATTCTTGGGTGAACCAGACATGTAGAAAGAAAATTAGAGTCATCCGACCCGAAAAAAAAGAAACAAGCCGACCAAATGTAGGACTCTATTAACGATCTTGAGGTGCCCGCTATTTAGAGGTTTCAGTATATTTGAATATTAAAGAATATAGATTTGCTCATTTTCTATATAAAATATAAAATTGGTATTAGAGATATGATTGTACATTATTTTTCATTATAGTATTAAAACATGATTTACTGTGGGTTATGGATTGAAATATGTTGGGTTTGGGTCGGGAAATTATTATTATTATTTTTTTTTTGGTTGGGTTTAGGTTGGTTGCGGGTTGACCAGGGGTGATTGTGTTCCGGTATTTTGGACACCACTGAATTTATATAGCAATATTCTTAGTATGTCATTGCAGAATTCATCGATTAAAGAAGAAAAAGATTCCTATATAAATTTAGTGGTGTACAAAATACCGGAACACAATCACCCCTGGTTGACTTCAAATGGAATTTGGGGTTAGATAAATTTCAACACAATTATTCAAATTGGTAAAGAATTCAAATGAGTTGTAATTTTCCAACTGGATGAAAATATGTCCGGGCCAGGATTCGAACCTGGGATCTCTTGGCTGAAGCCGCCACGCTCTACCACCTGAGCTACCCCGGTCGAATCTGGAGGGCATAATTCATCCAGTTAACCTTATTGATCTTAGTATCTGGTCTGATATTTTAATCAGCTCAACAGCTTCTGTTGAGATTCGACCGGGATAGCTCAGGTGGTAGAGTGTGGCGGCTTCAGCCAAGAGATCCCAGGTTCGAATCCTGGCCCGGACATATTTTCGTCCAGTTGGAAAATTACAACTCATTTGGAATTTGGGGGTTTGAGTCAGGTACAACCTGATCCATGCAGGCATCTAACCGAGAGTTAGTGAAAAATTTTACTTGAGTATTTGATGCAGGTTGAATCATTTAAAAAATGATTTTTCTTGTTTACCTGAAATAGGTATGGATGACCTTGAAGGTTGCCAATGATTAAATTAAATGTTACACTTCAACATTGCATGGGCTGCTGCAAAGGAAAATGAGTGGTATGCTGATTATGTATGACTGCATGTAGTGTCTGGCGTCCTCCCACACTAAATACGATAAACTTACAAGAGGATTGTAACTCAAGATGGAGAAAAGAGAAATTAGAAAGATGCTGGGAGAATGAGAGGAAGCACAATGTTGTTTTGCTCTTCTCACAGCATTTAGATTTCTTTGTTTAATAACAGTGTTAATTGTACATAGGTTCGTATATACAGGAATATATGATTTATGTTAGCATATAACAAAAGCATATGTTCGTTTTGACAACTTCAGAATATTTCTCCTGTGTAAAAAAACACCCCAATCAGTCCCTGGACTCTATAACTGGTGCAGGTGCCAGGATAACGTCAAATTTTGAATGATGGTTAAGATCTTTCCTTACCTTCTCATTCATTTTGGAGGATAGCTGAGTTATGATAAAATGATACAAAGTTCAATAACGTACTTAACATCAAATATTTGAGAAAATATGATTTTCAAATTGTCACTAAAGAGATAGGTAGGGTTTAATCTAGAGCTAGCCAAATAGCCAAAAAGCTAACTGAAAACACCTTTTGTCCCCAAAGCATTTAGTGGATTAGCCAAATAGCAACAGCCAAAACATATATCATTTCCATTTTGTTGTTCCTGCATACTTCCTGCATACTCCCTTTGTTGTTCCTGCATTCCTTTCGTAAACCTGCTGCTGCTGCGTGAAAAAAATCTCAAACTGCCTCTGTCCCGGCAACTCACTTCAAAATTTGTCTCGTCTTCTCTGTGCAAAGCATCTTACAAAGAGTGGGACGTCATTTGCTTTAAACAAGCATTGAGGAAATTAAAAGTTTGTTTATATTTTGTTGATGATCCCAACTTAGGAAATGAAACCAAAACGGTTCATGAATGGAAGTTGTTCAGGCAGATTCTGGCTACAAGGAGTAAAGAAATTAAACCAGCTGATTATATTCTTTTTCCCATAAAAATGGCATTACTGACATGTTTCCCAATGTGACTTCTTTGTATGAATTTGTAGCAACAATTCTGTTGTCTACAGCAGATTGTGAAAGGGGATTGAGTCTCGTGAATATAACAAAAACTGACTTGAGAAATAGAATGACAATCAAAAATTTAAGTAACTTAATGGTGATTAATTTGGAAAGGGAAGTTTAAAAAGAATTTCTATTTAAAAAAGCATTTGATTTGTGATGTGTGGCCAAATCTCAAAGGGTCAATGTTACAGAGTGATGTACTATTTGTATATTGCATAATTAACAATGCAGTGCCTTTACCAACACTGCTAACTCCATGGTGCAGCTAAAGAAAGATTAACTGTTATTAACTTTAACGGCAACCGTAACTATGTTGCTTGCACTGATGTGAACTGGCCTTTACCAACACTGCTAACTCCATGGTGCAGCTAAAGAAAGATTAACTGTTATTAACTTTAACGGCAACCGCAACTATGTTGCTTACACTAATGTGAACAGATTTGGTAATCATTCGTTCTACAAACTCGTACGATGTAGTACGCACTTGTTTCATCTCATTTTTTCTATGTGTTTGTGATGTTAATTTAATTTAGTTATTAAATTATGGAATTGAATTACTGACCATTGCTTTCTCCTATTACACATGGCTACTGAATACAAATTAAAGTTAGCAGCTATTGAATGGATTTGCAACCTCCATGTGGTCCGACATCAATAGCTGTAGTGGTGACCTGAACTCTAGTGAACACGAGGATGTTATAGTGCTATATTGGCAAACCATAATATGGGATGTTTGTCCCAAAAAGGAGGCAGTTTTAGGCCTACTTTACTAATGTTAAGATCAGTTGTAGTAGTCATGGCAAATTTAAATTTATAAGGATTTTAAAATTACAAGCTGATGATCCCAATGTTTGATCCCAATGATGATCCCCAAACTGTTCTCATCTTTGCCAAACATAAGGAATAACATAAATGCTCCATCCGATGTTGTTAACGTCGCCGTGTGTAAGAAGTTCCCGAATATATTTCTGTATGAAAGTTGCGACATGTGACTAATTTCACCCACCTGAGATTTCAAATGATGAGCGCAGCAATCGACGAGGGATCGCCGCTGTTAAATCCAGGTAAGACCTCATATTACTCCATATTTTGGTTAGTTATTTGAGCTTTTTCATTTACATTTTATTCCTTGTAAATTTGCAATAGAGCTTAATTTTAAAATCCTTATAAATTTAAATTTGCCATGACTACTACAACTGATCTTAACATTAGTAAAGTAGGCCTAAAACTGCCTCCTTTTTGGGACAAACATCCCATATTATGGTTTGCCAATATAGAAGCACAATTCGCTGTTTCTGGAATCACTCAGGACACGACAAAATATTATTGTGTTGTTTCGGCTCTTACTTCGGATATTTTAAGTTACGTTAGCGATATAGTCTTAACACTGCCTGTAGACGATAAATATGAAAAGCTTAAATTACGGCTTGTTTCTGATTTTTCCCGATTCGGAACAGAGACGAATCAAAGCTGTTCTTTCAGAATTAGTCTTAGGTGACGACAAACCTTCCCATTTATTATGCAAGATGAAGCAACAAGCTGGGACAACACTGGGCGAAGATTTTCTCAAAACGCTCTGGTTACAACATTTACCAGCTCATGCTCAAGCTATTCTTTCGGTCTCGGAAGACAGTCTGGATAAACTGGCCTTAATGGCAGATAAAATTCATGAAACTGCCGGCGCGGGGTTTGAGGAAGTACAATGCACAAAAAATTCACTTTCGGAATTCAGTGAGTTACGGGCGCAAATAGCGGAGCTTAGTAAACAGGTTGAGCACTTTTCTAGAAGTTGTGAGCGTCAAAACAGAGATTTTAATAATAGATCTTTTTCCGGGCGACGACGTTCTCAAACACCCAAAAACAAAGAATCGCGTAATCAGTGTTGGTATCATTGGAAATTCGGTGAATCTGCAAAGCGATGCAAACCTCAGTGTTCCTTCAATTAAAAAAAAAAAAGATGGGAAATCACATAATCTGGCGCAATGTGATTTCAAACCAAACAATAAAAGCCGCCTTTTTGTATATGACCCTGTTTCTAAATTGACATATTTAGTTGATAGTGGTAGTGATGTTTGCGTATTACCGTATCATAAAAATATTTCAAAATCAAATAGTGATGTTCTTAACTTATACTCGGCAAATGGTTCTGCGATTAAAACATATGGTGTTAAAGTCGTAACTGTAAGCTTAAATTTACGCCGTAAATTTCAGTGGCCGTTTGTTCTTGCTAACATCAGTAAACCGATTATTGGTGCCGATTTTTTACGCCACTATGGTTTGTTAATCGATCTCAAACAGGGATGTCTTCGGGATCCCCTTACTAAGCTAACAAGCAGGGGCACAAAATCGGCGGATAATACGCCACAGGTTACATTAATTGCAAACAATTTGGCCTATCGGAATATTTTAGAAAAATATTATGATGTGGTACGCCCCTATCCTAAATTGCAAGAAGTTAAGCATAATACCGTACACAGAATTTTGATGAAAGGGCAACCAGTTTTCGCACGCCCACGTAGGCTTCATCCAGCAAAATTAGCTGCAGCTAAACGTGAATTCGAGTACATGCTGGAGCAAGGCATTTGCAGACCTAGCACATCTAATTGGTCTAGTCCTTTACACCTTGTCCCTAAGGATTCTGGGAAAGATTTTCGTCCTACTGGCGATTATAGATCCCTGAATCGGATTACCATACCAGACAGGTACCCGATACCTCATCTGCAAGACTTTTCGAGCCAATTGCATGCAAAGGTTATTTTTTCAAAAGTAGATTTAGTTAGAGCATATCATCAAATTCCTATCCATCCAGATGACATCCCAAAGACTGCAATTACTACCCCATTTGGTTTATTCGAATTTTTATATATGCCTTTCGGTTTATCTAATGCCGCCCAAACATTTCAAAGGTTCATAAATGAGGTATTGCAGGGGTTGGATTTTGTTTTTATATATTTAGACGACATCCTTATTGCGAGCCGTTCGGATGAGGAACATCAAATGCACCTCGAATGTGTTTTTAAACGACTTTCTGCATATGGCATTCGTATTAATTTGAAAAAATGTGTTTTCGGAGTCCTTGAATTATCTTTTTTAGGTTATTTGGTAAATCAAAATGGAATTAGGCCGCAAACTGAACGCGTAGAGCCAATTGTAAAATATGAGCTACCCAAAACCATAAAAGAACTCCAGCATTTTCTCGGTTTATTAAATTATTATCGTAGGAATGTAAAGCACGCTGCTCATATTCAAGCCCCACTCAATGAGATGCTGAAAGGTACTAAGAAGGGGAAGAAAAATTTTGCTATTGACTGGACTGAAGCACAAACAGCAGCATTCGAAGCTTGCAAGAAACAGCTTGTCGACGCTGCACTCTTGGCTCACCCACATCTGGAAGCACATTTAACGCTTTTCACCGATGCTAGCGATACAGCGGTGGGTGCTTCACTAAATCAGTATAAAAAACTTAACAATGAGACCAGTGTTGAACCTTTAGCATTTTTCTTAGCGAAGTTGTCTCCGTCTCAGCGGAAGTGGGATACATATGATCGCGAATTGTATGCGATTTATGCCGCCATTGGACATTTTAAGCACATGCTTGAAGGCCGACAATTTACAATTTTCACTGATCATCAACCCCTCCAGTACGCTTCCTACAGAAAGCAGATAAGTGTTCTCCGAGACGATTGCGTCATTTGGACTTTATTGGTCAATTTAGTACCGATATTCAATTTGTAAAAGGCTCTGATAACATACCAGCAGATATGCTATCGAGAATTGAGGCCTTAGAACTCCCAAATGCCTTGGATTATTCCGAAATTGTGCAAGCCCAAAGTTCAGATACTGAGCTGCAGGATCTAATCAAATCAAAGACAGGTTTAAAATTCCAGCATATGATTTTACCAGAAACTGAAATTCGACTTTGGTGTGATACTTCCACAGAAAACGTTCGCCCTTATCTTCCTCTGGCTTTTCGGAAAACCGCATTTAATATCCTTCATAACTTAGCTCATCCAGGTGTCAAAGCTACCGTGAAACTCCTAACATCTCGTTTCGTGTGGCCGAATATAAAGAAAGATGTTGCTATTTGGACGCAGACATGTATTCCATGTCAGAGATCAAAAATATATCGCCATACCAACAGTCCGGCTCAAAATATTAAAAGTCCGGATAAGATATTTGAGCACGTTCACATAGATATCGTAGGCCCTCTTCCCCCTTCTCAGGTATATACATATTGCTTAACAATGATCGACCGTTTCACGCGTTGGGTCGAAGCTTGCCCAATTCCCGACATATACGCTGATACTGTAGCTAGAGCGTTTTATGAAAATTGGATAGTTCGTTTCGGTGTTCCCAGACTAGTTACATCTGACCAGAGTAGGCAGTTCGAATCGCTTTTAATGGAAAGTTTAATGAAACTATTAGGAATTAAACGTATACATACCACATCACACCACCCATTGTCTAATGGTTTAATTGAAAATTGGCATCGAACAATGAAATCTGCCTTAAAAGCTCATTTAACTGACCGTTGGACAGAGGTCTTACCCACAGTGTTGCTCGGGATGCGAACTGCATTCAGAGATACCATCAAAGCAACCACAGCTGAACTAGTGTACAGTACTGCCTTAAGATTGCCCGGAGAATTTTTTGCACCAACTCCTACTGACTTTAACGCAGCCCAGTTTGTGACACGCCTAAAAGAGGTCACGCAGTAAGTGTCTCCATCTCCAACCAGCAACCACAACACTAAGAGTCGGACATTCGTCTCAAAAGACCTTAAAAGTTGCAGCCAAGTTTTTGTGCGACATGATGCTGTCCAGCCACCTCTAAAACCTCCGTACGATGGACCGTTTATTGTTCTGCAACGATCGGACAAAGTCTACAAACTACAGGTTGGTGATAAAACCAAAATTGTATCTATCGATCGTCTAAAACCTACATTTATTCTAAACTGTCCAGAATCAACGACTGTGCCTTCCAAAGGACTAGTGCCAACATCTGCATCTTCGACCAAAGTACCAGAGCCAACTCCTGAAGTCCACAAGCCAGATTTGGAGAAAACACCAGAGGTTAAACGTACCCGTTCGTGACGGCAAGTCCATTTTCCTGCACGCTTCAGGTAAGGTAACGTTTCACTAGGAAGGGGGTACTGCAGTGCCTTTACCAACAATGCTAACTCCATGGTGCAGCTAAAGAAAGATTAACTGTTATTAACTGTAACGGCAACCGTAACTATGTTGCTTTCACTGATATGAACCGGCCTTTACCAACACTGCTAACTCCATGGTGCAGCTAAAGAAAGATTAACTGTTATTAACTTTAACGGCAACCGCAACTATGTTGCTTACACTAATGTGAACAGATTTGGTAATCATTCGTTCTACAAACTCGTACGATGTAGTACGCACTTGTTTCATCTCAATTTTTCTATGTGTTTGTGATGTTAATTTAATTTAGTTATTAAATTATGGAATTGAATTACTGACCATTGCTTTCTCCTATTACACATGGCTACTGAATACAAATTAAAGTTAGCAGCTATTGAATGGATTTGCAACCGCCACGTGGTCCGACATCAATAGCTGTAACAATAATACTCACTCATTTATATAGAAATTTTGTATAAATAAAAGTTTTGTCTTGGCTAAACCTATTTTTATTTGGCTAACAGTTATCGGCTGAAATTAGCCAAAAAGCTACAAATCCCCTTTTCCTAGATTAAACTCTACATAGGCATAATAATTATGCAAGATTTGAAAATAAAAGACTTGAAGGAAAAAATAACAGAATCTGAAGAATGTGAAAACAACCAGAAATTCCTCGTCAATTTTATAATCATAATGGCTGAGAAAGGAAATCCAAAGAGGAGCATGTCAGGCAGCTCCAATCTCATGCTAGAGCTCAAAATTAGCCAGATGATTAAGTTTACTAATAATAAGATAATAATACTAATAAGACCAATACTAAAATCCCTAACAATTCCAAGCCCTTCAAAGCCTGAAATGGGATATTTATTCTTTACCAGAAAAAAAGTAAGCAAAGAACTAATAACGGAAGTATTATTAAAGTTATTAGTTGAGAAAGCCACTAACATATTAATTTATATCAAGGATGGGGTGGGGTGGGGGGTATGAAGAACTGCAAAAAAATTGCCTAACATTTTAATCAGGTGAAGAGACAATCCAAAAAGACCCATTGCTTTTTACCTGAAAACGACATTCGATTACTACCTGAGATTGCGAAAATGTGAAGATTTCAAATCTCTTTGCATTTTATGGTATTTGATAAATTATTTTCAACCTTAGACCTTGAAACCATGCTCATATTGGCATACACCAACTTAATAAACTGTTTAGACCAGTCGAGATGGTCAGTTAGATGAATAGCTTTTATGTTTTATATATCAAAGGAGAAGTCAGTAACTAAAGAAAACTTCTCAGAAACGAGTAAAGAATAATCCTAGTGTGCTGAAAGAGGAAAAATACAGGGTGTCCTAAAAATGATGAGTGCATTTGAAAAATTAAATAAAGAAAAGCAGAAAGTAATAGAAATGCACAGTTTGCTACATTCTACTTGGGAAACCAGCAAATTTCATTCACACAGAATTTCAAATTTAGTTATGATATCTCCAACAGATGGCAATGCAAGGAGATTTGCTAGAGCTGTTTTTACTTTGTATTGTAAATTGTAAGAAAAAAAAATTTACTGAATAAAAACATACAGAAATTTGTGTCTTAATATTGTTGAGGAGGAAAGAAAAGAATATCTACATTTTAAAAAATCAAACGAAATACTTTTGAAAATTATGCTAAAATATACTAAAATGGTCTCTTTTTGGTGAAAAAAAGGGGTTATAATTTTCATACACTTGAAACTAATTGTTGCCACAATTGCTCATGTTTGATGGAAACTTTGTCTTTGAATCTGATTATGGAAGATTAGCTATCTTACTTGAAGTATTTTAGTAGAATACTAAATTGTATACATTGAGTTACGTGTTTTTTCAGTTAGTTTTGAATTACCTGGAATCTAAAGCAAAATATTCAATAAAGTGTTTGGAAAGTCAAGTGGAGTCACTTTAGATTTCTTTTCTTACTGTGAACTCTGCAATACAGAAAGAATGTAAAAGTTTGGAGCTAAGGCTTAATGATATGCAAGTGCTACTCAAATGACCAAAAGACTCATTTTTCTTCTCATATCTGAAAAAAGATATGCTGTGGCTGACTGACATTTCTTTCAAGTACTGTTAATAATCTAATAATTAGAAACTTTTTGACACAGTCATTTTTGTCAACTTCTTGACACAGCTATTTCCAATGTTTATAGAAATGGGCATTGAATATCATAATGTGTCTAGTAGAAGCCAGGATATCCACCAAATAATGGAGAAATACAAAACAAGATATGTACTGTATCTATAAAAACATACAAAGCGTATGATAGGTACATTTAAAGACTGGGCTATTTTTAACAAACATCACTATAACACATAGAATTGTTGCTTGAGTTTATGTGCACATACATTTTAAAAGAAATCTGATTAAAGCCAAATGCTCTAGTCTATCAATCAATAAATAAGTAAATAATATTTAATAAGAATGATAATGAAGGAGAAAACAAGAAGAAACGAAACTTACAGGAAATGGAAAATCTGTAAGATTGTTATCAACTTCTTTTACAGCTTGCTCGTTCGAAGTTTGCCCTAAAACAACAAAATCATCAGCATCAGACTTTTCCTTCTCAGAATCTGCATTAGACTTCTTTTTTCCAAAAAGAACATTTTGAAAAACATCAAACATCTTTTAAGAGTCTGTAACAGAGATTTTTCATCATTCAATACAACACACACACATATATATATATATATGATGGAAGAAAAAGAAATATATGACACACAAGTTAAGAAGAATTTAGGACTTATTAGGACTCTTGTACCATAATGAAATTTGGCAAATTGATTATAGCATTTCCAGTTACAATTAAAAATAGAAACTAATACAGTCAAACTCTGTTATAATGAGGACAAAAGGAACGGATGCTTTTGCTAATTATAACAAAATTTAAGCTCTGTTTTTTTATTCTTTGAGGAATTAAAGATTGCCTCTCATCAAAAAAGCACCCTTGTTGGCCAGGATTGTAATGGGTAGCTACCCGGTACCCACCCAGATACCCGTCCAGGCTGTTTTTTTTAAACCCAGGTTTTTTACAACCCTGAATGTTGCACCCAGTCAAAAAAAAAAAAAAAAGTGCCATAACTCTTTTTTTGTATTAATAAATTAGGCATAGTAAAAACTGACTATTGTTGTCTTGAAAAAAGTGACCTGACTTAAATATTAAAAGTAATTAAAAATTTAAAGAATGCTTTTTAAAAAAATGCCCCTAAGAATCTAAAATGTGTCTAAGAATCCAAAAAGTGCTCTGAAGAAGTGTTCTTTTCTCACCAGTAGCACCCTGATTTTTTTTAAACCTTGGAAAAACCCTGTGATACTTGTAAAAGTAAATGTCTGTCTTCTAATTAAGGGGTCATGGATTAATTAGGTCACATTCCAGAGAGGGAGGTGAGTTAAAAAAAGTGGGACACAGTCTGACAAGGGAAGGGAGGGATGTGAGTTAACACACTGTTGATGTCACATCACATGTGGTATCTAAAAAATGAAATTAATTAGGTATGCATTATTTATAAGCAGCATAAATAAATCTCCATAAATAATCCAGGTAAAAATAGGCAGATTTTGTTTTCTTTTTCTTTGAATTGAAACAGCTTGAAGTAAAAGCATGCAAGACCTTAATTGTTTTATAGAATTTATATCAGTAGGTAATAAATACATAACTTTTTTTGAATAAAATTATCTCTAAATTAATAGTTGCTAAAAATGTGACATCACAACAGGAGGTAGGATAACACTCGACGAGTGTGACAACCTGTGACATAAGGAGAGGGAAAGAATAAGAAAACATGAAATTTGCATGACATAATTGAAACATGACTCCTAAAAGTATGAAATTAAATTTTAATTTTAAAACATTAACACACTGAGCAGCGGTGGAATTCATAAAAAAAAGTCACTGGTTCCAAGGACTAGTAAGCATGAGAATTTACTGGTCTGCAGTCATCATCACTGGTCCGCTACATAAAATTCTATTAAGTTGATTAAGGCTGCTCTTCAGTAAACTTCCCGATTCCCCTTGCTAATGTTATTCCTATGGGCGTAGGATGCATTCGTATTTTTAAAATATCTCCTCAGAAAATTAATATTTTAAACTTCTGTTTTCTTTGTACTGTTCTTAAAGAATGTCTCTGTTTTTCTTAGTTATCAAAACATTTCTAAATTATGTGCTTAATTTATATTTTTATGTTTTAAAATCTTAGCGAAACTGAATAAGATTTTAACGTTTCATATAAAATTAAGTATATATTTTAGAAAAAAATTGACAACTAAGAAAAAACGAGACATTCTTCAAGAACAATACAAAGAAAACAGAAGTTAAAAATATTAATTTCCTGAGGAGATATTTTAAAAATACGAATGCATCTTCTGCCCATAGGAATAACATTAGCGAGGGGAATCAGGAAGTTTACTGAAGAGCAGCCTTAAGTCCCTTTAAACCTTTGTGGACACCCCCCCCCCCCCCCCCCCCCCGCCCTCTTCCTCTCTCCTAGAACATAAACCGAACTTCCTTTGCAGTTATCCAAAATTTGCAGCATAATAAAATGTAAAATTATAATTCACTAAAATTTAAATAAACAGTGCATAAAGAAAAACTATAAAATTATTAATTAGATATTTTATTTCCTATTATTTATTTCAACGAAGGTTTAATGCAATTTTTTTTTATATAAAATAAAATTGTGTAATGTGTTTGGTATTTGGTTGCAGTTTTCTCAGGGACGGGAAAGTTTTAAGTTTACGTGTCAGAGATGAAAAAAAAATTACTGGTCCTGCAGACCACTAAATTTTTCAAAGTAGTGTATTTTTGGTGGTCTCGGACCAACGGACCACCAAGGATTTCGAACGCTGCACTGGTTAATTTTAAAACATTTAGGCTAATTTTCATACATATTTCTAGACTTATTTTCTGCATAGTTATGAAAGATGTTTTAATAAATTTACAATCAATATACAGTCGTGTCTCTCCATAACAAACTTCCGTATAACGAATTTCTCTAAATAATGAATTTTTAGTAAGAACGGTCACCTTTTCCCATGATTATTGTAAAAATAATCTCCATATAGCAAAATATCTAACTCTATATAAAAAAAAAAATTTCAGAAATTTTTCTCCACTTCTTCAGAAAAAGTTCCCAAAACCACACGTGGAATCAATTTTCCTTCACCGATTCCTGGTTCTTTTTCAAAGCTGAGTACCTCTACCTCATTCTTTAAATCCAACAAAGGCATTCACCCCCCCCCCTCCCCCTACCACTGTACCAACTTTCCTTGACACAGTGGTTATTGGATTTTGCACGATCACACCTGCCTTTATCTGTTTCAACAAATATGAACATGCGTTTTTGGAAAAGTTTGAAACATTTCCTTTTATTTGTTTGGTTTGGTCAGTGGGACAGTGATAAGGGGAGGATCAGGGAGGAAATTGAAGAAAAGGTAAATTTTTTTAAACACGTTTTCATCTGTCCAAATTTAAATTCGCCACCCTTACAGTTTAGAGTGGATGTTTGTTGTTTGTGGTAATTTGGAGAATTCTTCAGTGTGAGAGTTCATTTGAGAGACGAATTTTTACTAAACTTTATTTGTGCGAGTGCCATCTTTCACTGCATCTAGAAAACAACTAAAACTTACTGATCTCTTCACCTAAAACAAATATAAGTTTTCCTTATGGGTTTTTTTTGTTACTATGCATTCAAATACTTGTTTATTTTATATTTTGAAACTGTTTAAATAATTAAAAAGTACAATATATCAAGTTAATATTTAAAGTTAATCATTTCAAAATCTTAGTTTAATGCCTCAAAACAATTTTTTTTTTCAAAATTTAAACATTAAATAGGAATTATCTATATAATAAAAGTGTAAGTCATGTGACTGTCATCAACAGTTCCAGAATGGCTGTTTCGCTTTTTCATATGACAGGCAGCCATTTTTATTCAAAATTATTTTTTCGAATAAAACTGCATAAAAGATACATTTTTAGAAAGATCATTCAAAATAAATTAATATTTGAGAGATAGATAGATGACTTACGTTCAATTATGTATATATTCTGCAATAACTTCACTTGAAATTAGGTTCGCAGTTCAAATTCTCTATCCATGAAAGTAAAAAAAAAAAAAAAAGATTCATTTGTTGTGAACGTTTAAAATATTAAACCATGGAGGTAATCGTTCGCAAAGCAAGTTCTCCATGAATGAATTTTTGGACCGCTGCCTGGTGTAAAAAAAATAATTTGCACCAGTGAGACAATCAAAGTTTTCTATAATTCTATACTATACAACTCAATTTCCTTCCGGACCTTTTCTTGATGTAAGTTGAACTCATGTAATAATATTTAATGAATCAAGTTTCGAAACGAATTGTCAGTCAATTTGGTATTTATGCATTATATGTGCCAGGAAGAGAGATCACGGAAAACTATTGTGAATCGCCAATCAAATTTACCATTGTTATGACCAATCACATTCAAAATAGTAATTTAATATACATTTATAAAATACATAACATAATTAAGTACTTTTATGTGAGTTGGTGCATATTTCGCCAATAGCATTTTTTAAATCGTCAATAACCAGCTTTTATTTTTCGTGTGTACAAATTAGAAACAATACTTTGATTTTTAAATCAATGTTTCAATTTATGATATCATTTCTTATTTATTTATTTTAAATTTATCTAATATAAATACTTTAAATTACAGTTAAGTACAGTCAAAGAACCTTATAACAAAATCGTAAGTGCTCCAAAGATTTGCTCGTTATAACGAATTATTTCGTTAAAACGTTATGACGAATTATTTTGTTATACAGTAAGAACCTTAATTATCCAGACTAATCTGGTCTGAACGTAATCTGAGTATGCAGCAGTGGTGTTGAATTCAGGGGGTGGCATGGGGCGACATACCCCCCGGAGCATTGAAATGTCCCCCCCCACCCCCGGAAGATTTGAGATTGTATGCTTTTAATGGTAAAAAAGTGCACTTTCCCTTCAAGAACTCTACAATGTCTCCCCCGGAGTCACAGAAATCCCTCCCGAAGAAAAGTGTCTGAATTCAACACTGATGCAGCAGTCCGAATAATGAAGACAATTATTAAAAAGGGTGATTTATTACATAAAGATATCTCATAAAATTGCTTTTGTTTAATAAAAAGAAGCTAGGTCTTATGTATTCATATTAAATTAAAGCCTTCGTAGGAAGGATCACATTTACTAAAAAAAGTGAAAAGAAGAAAAGCGTTGAATTAAAAAGTAATTTCAAGATAATCATATTTTTACAAATATATATGTACAAATCATATAAAATTAAAATTTTGTGATTATAGATCTGGATGACTGGATTTCAGATAGAGATTTCTTGTATTATTTTAATGGTATATATATATATATATATACATATATATACATACACACACATACAATATCTATGCTACACATGAAAAAACCGGGCAAATTTAAATCTAAAAAAATATTATTGATTTAATTCTCTTAAATTGTAGTTTTACATACCTATATAGGTTTGCAGAATGAAGTTATCAAGCTCTGCTTTCTTTTCTAAACAGCATTATCTAATATTGTATGCCCTATTTTGTCAACATACATGGTAATTTTGTTCGTTAACAAGTTTTCATTATGCATATAACACACAATTTTCTGTAAATACTCGAGTGCATCAGATGGTAAAAGTTTCTCGCCAGCTTCTATAAATTCTTCTTCCTCACTGACACTGCCATCAGACGACTCATTTTTCTGCATTTTTTTTAACGACATTCTCTTCATTTGCTATTATGTGTTCATCAACGTTAACGTATTCAGGCCCTGACTATCGCACGGGCACCTGGGGCCCATGCCCTGGGCACGAAATTAGAATTTAAAATAGAAGTTGTTTTAATACTTTTAGGACTTTTGTTTGCACTCAGTTTGGTTTTATCATTTAATATCAATAACATCATTAATACCGGGTGTCCCAAGAATGACCGACGATTTGAAAAATCAATTAAAGAAAAACTGAAGGTGATAAAATAGTACGGTTTGCTGTATTCTGCTTAGGTAACCAGGGAATTTATTCTTACCATTTTTCAAAATTAGTTACAAAGTTCGTCAACAGATGGCGCTGCTGACTAGGAAAAACTATAAAACAATGTTTTCAAAATAACCACCGTTTGCAGTAACAACGTGGAGCAGTCTGAGGACAAAATTTACAGATTTGACGCCATGCGATCTTTTTCTTTGGGGGTACTTGAAAGATCAGGTGTATCGTCACAATCCACGAGCTGTAAATGAACTGGAGCAATACATCTCTGCTACTTGTCAAAACATTCCAACCGAAATGTTTTCACGGGTGTCTGCGAATTTTGTCCTCAGACTGTGCCACGTTGTTGCTGCAAATGGTGGTTATTTTGAAAACATTGTTTTATAGTTTTCCTAGTCAGCAGCGCCATCTGTTGACCGAAATTTTAACTAATTTTGAAAATTGGTAAGAATAAATTCCCTGGTTACCTATGCATAATGCAGCAAACCATACATTTCTATTGCCATGCATTTTTCTTTAATTGATTTTTCAAATCATCGGTCATTTTTGGGACACCGGTAAGTAGACTTCCTATCATTATTTTCTAGTAAATGATGTACTGTATTTATCAAGTCATTTAATTGTATCATATTCCACATTTATTCGAAAAGTGACACAACTGAAAATATGTGATGTTTGAGATATTAATACGATGAAATGACAAAAATATATCTCAATCTATGGTTAAAAGCACATTTCAATTAATAATAGAAAAATATTTTATTTTTATTACTGAAACTGTTTTTCTATTTTTCGAAAAACTTAATTTTTTCAGTTGACACATTTCGAATAAGTAGATTAAAAAAACGAGTATCAGTAAACCAACCAATCTATGGGGGCACGAAAAATTGAAAGTGCCCTGGGCACAGAAACTTGGTAGTCGGGCCCTGAATGTATTGATCAAAGTTAAAGTCGGAAGTCGGGTTGAAGGATGATATCAGTTCATCTGCATCTTCCAATTCAGGTAAAGAAACAGTTTCACTACTATTTGAAGGTGATGGGAATATTCCCGAAACTGAAAAAGCGTTAAGAATAGTTTCTTTTGAAACATCGCACCAAGCGTTATTTATCATATAAACTGCTTTCAGCACGTCTATTTTTATTTCTTTCTTGTCATCTGAATTCACGATTATTTTTTTCACAAGCACCTTCCAGTATTTAGTTTTAAACGAATGAATAATTCCTTGGTCTAGTGGTTGTATTTTGGATGTAGTATTAGGTGGCAAAAAAAAGTAATTTTATACATTTAAGACGAACAGAACTCACATGCGAGAATACATTGTCTAAAATAAGCAGAACTTTTCTTTTGGCTTTTTGCATCTCTTTGTCAAAATCTAAAATCCATTCTTCAAAAAGACATTTTGTCATCCTAGCTTTGCAGTTATGCCTGTACATTACAGGCAAAGCTTTCATTACATCTTTTGGGATACACCGTGATTCTTTGCTTTTCCAATTACAAGAAGTTTTCGCTTTTCAGAGCCGTCGGCATTGCAGCATAATGCTAATGAAAGTCGATCATTGCTCCTTTTCCCACCGTGGCAAGTCTTTTTTTTTTTAAAGTTAGTTTTATCAGGCACCAAACGAAAAAATAATACAGTTTCATCCATGTTAAATATATCTTTTCGATCGTATCTTCAAATATTTTAGATTTTAGACAGGAAAAGCAAATGTCAATGAAATCAGTCGTCGAATAAAAAAGAACAATGGAGTTCAGATAAACTGTCGCCTCTCTGTCTGTCTTAAAACACTGCCCCTCCCTCAAACCTCTATTGGAAGAATTAAAAATTTGTGATTGGCCGTAGAGAAAAATGTTGAATGTTATGTCAAGGAAAGAAAGGTGGTATTTATGAAATGATGTTTTTGGATCCTATTTCTCGCGTTAAGTAAAAAAAAAAAAAAAAAATCGCTATATTGTTATTATTTCACTTTTCATGCTCGAATTGCTTTCGTTATATCGTGCTTTTTGTTATAAATATTTCGTAATATCGTTTCGTATTCAGTATTCTTTAACACATAGACCAACTAAATGGTTATGAGCATTTTGTTATATCGTGCTTTTCGTTATATATCGTATTTCGTTATAAAGTGCTTCAACTGTATTTTAAATTAAAGTTAAGTATTTTAAATGAAATGGGTGACGGGTTTATAATTTAAAATTAAATTAATGCAGTATGAATGATGGTGATGGAAACAATATTTGGCGATTTATCATTTGCTGCCGGCTAACAAAAATACCCATCATTAAAAATGGTAAATAATATAGAATCAAACTAAAATAATACAAAAAATAATTTAGTATACATTTATTAAATACATAAAATCATATTGATGGTTTTTAGCTTAGATATTTACGATGATGGTTTTATTGGCGGTATGTTATATCTGCCAGAATGAATATGAGATACATATTTTAATCACATACTATATACCTATGAAATTAATATACATATCTTTTTCTAAATCAATAAAAGCTTATTCAATTCTCTTTAATATTTCTACTACATAATATTAAATATAGAGTTACACTATAGAGAGAAAAAATGGGTTTGCTCGTTTGCTGTAATTAGAATTATATGCACCAATGTTGGCACGGCGTATTTACCTGTCACGAATCTTAAAAGACAGTAGACATTAAGCAGAAATGCGGAAGTAAGGGAATTATGCAATTATGAAAACTTCTGAACTATATCAAGAAAGGGGAGCAGTGAAAAACAAAGTCTGACAGAAATCGACATCTAGAAGGAAGTTCGTGAATTTTAATCAGGTTGCATGCCACGGATCAAAAGTGCTGACAGCAAATATGGTTTAAAGGGAATGTGATTATCAAAACTGGCTTACAAAAGTTCAATGTTTCAACAAACCAAACTCGAAAATTACATGTAATATGCAGCCTGATTATGGCACATTATTCAAGACGTTTTAGATGAGAATAATAACAGATTTTCTAATTTTCCGTAATCAAGTCTACAGCCAAAGTTAGTGAGAAACAAAAAATATTAGCAACAATATGATTCAGTGTAAATGTGGATATCATTAAAGACTTTTCACAAAATACACTAAAATATGCCAATTGTCAAAGGACCCAATTACGGAAAGTTATTTAATATGTTCAAAAATCTCTGCATTAGCAAACGTATTGCATACATAACAACAAAATATGAAATAATGTGAAATAATTTCACAAATATATGAAATAATGAAGTACATAACAACAAAAAATATGCGAAATGTTACCATGATCGCAAAAGTTCTTGATTTGTCTATTAGAATCTTCCGATTTGGCGAAGGATTACGGAAAAAGAATTAAATTATGAACAAAAGTAACGTGTTGCAATGAATGCTTAACATAAATTTAAGGGAGACCAAACTGGTCGCCAGTTGCGGTTAGTATAATTTAATAATGAATTTTTCTATATTGTGAATATGCAAAAAAATTAATTACATGGAGGAAAATATCTAGATTTGTTACCAAAAGAATTAACAAGTTTTTGTTCAAGAGAAAAACATTTAAAATCTTTCAAAAATTGATCAGCTATAAAATTTATAAATTTGTAGCCTTTATTACCATGTAATAAAGGCATACCACTTTTGTTCTCTGAAAATATTATCAGGTATGCTCTCTTCATTCTGTGTTCTTATAGCCTATGACACAACTATGAATAAAACAGTTGCAATAAAATAAATTAAAATAAATTTAAAATAAATAAAAATAATTTATCAAGCAAATTATAACAATGTCATAAATAGCATTTAAAATAATACATATAATGATAATACCTAATGACTGAATTAAAAAAGCAGCAATTTTAACTCAGCGATTTTAAGGTATATATATACATTTTTTAAAGTATATAACATACGGATTTGAAAATTTGTATTTAGTACTTATAGGTGCAGATTCCCAAAATCTGGAAGGAGCCAGTGGCTCCTAAATCCAGAAAATCCAGTGGCCACATTGTGAAATAAACACATAAAAACAATATTTTTTTCTGAATTAAATTTGGACAATGGAATATTGAATCTTCCCACCATAATTGCATACAGTTTGTAGGAATAAATTTTGTAATGTAAGGTCTGAATATTTTGTGAATAAACAAACGATTCTCTAAAATTTTTTTATCTATAGATAAACTTCCCACTCTCCCCCAAAAAAGGGATTTTTTATAGCTGAAAATAAATGCTCAACGTAGGAAACTTGCATAAGAAAATATGTCTATAAAAATCAAAATTTTAAAAAAAATTATATGAACAAAAATATGGAGAAGATTTATTTTCTTTTAGGTTTTAGATTTTAATAAAATAAATTTAACAATTTCTGACATTTTCAAGGATGATGGAGAAAGATTGCATACTAGAAGCCTCATTGCAACTTTTGTTGAAAGGGGATTTTTATAAGGATTTATTAAAGAATTTTTTTAATCCCTATGAAGACAAAAAAATTACAATTTTTGTGACCGATCGCCGATTTTCATGTTTTATTATCACAACTCTTCACAATTTTTGTTCTGCAATCGTTTCATGAACTTCATGGTTTTTTTGCAACCAATTGATAAAATTTGCATTTTTTTTTCTTCTCGAAATTTTCAGTCCCCCCCCTCCCCCCTTCCCGAGACCAATTGGAGAAATTCACAGTTTTATTTTGCGACCGATTGGCGAAATTCGAGGTTATTTCATCAGCAATTGACGAAATTCGTGGTTTTATTTGGCGAACAATTGACGAAATTTGCAAAATTTTTCAGTAACCGATTTCACGAAAATCGCGACCTACTGACAAAATTTTAGATTTCTTTTCATTACTGATTGGCGAATTGATTTGCAGAAATTTAAAAATAAATAAATAATGATAATTCGAGGAGTTTTGCTAATTCGTGGAAGAATCGCATGCCAATATCTATGTGCAACCTGTAAGAACACATCTGAAAAATCCTAGAGCTACAAATTTATTCTCTTCTCGGCACAAATTTTACTGTGTCGCGGGCTTATTGTGGCATGCCATCGGCACAGAGTTCATTCGCGATGCATATCAACAGGATTTATTTTTTCTGATTCTGCAGACATTACAGATTTTTTTTTTTTTTTTTAAACAGGAAATTTGCGAATTAGTGGAAATGTGGCATTTATGTTCAATCATATTTTTTAATTATGGACAATAGAAAAAAGAAAAAAAAGAGCTAAATATTGCTGAATTATGGAGAGAATGCCTGGATTTCATATTAAAAAAAAAAGCGGAAATCTGCAAAAAAGGGACATCCATGTAAAACACATGGCAACTTAGACATAGAAAGTTAGTCGCCAAACTAAAAACTTTAGTCGCCACGTGGCGACCATGAATCTGCACCTATAGTATTTAGACGCAAAATGATACAAGGATTAAGAATTTTTTTTTTATTATTGATAAAATAGGACGATAAGTTTTTATTTTATAAAAATCCCGATTTTTTATGGTCAAAAGAAATAAATAGCAAATTGGCAATGGATAATAGAGATTATTTATACAGAAAACTTTTAATATACATATAGGGGAGACCGGTACACAGTGGACCACTTTTTCAGTTAAAATTTTTTTTCTCTTTAACAGACTGACCGATCTGTATGAAAATATTTTTGAATATTCCTTAGACCTTCTTACATCCATCATAATTTTCTCACAACATAGTTTTCAATACATTTTTCAAGAAAAAAAAATTTTATACACTTGTAAAGTGAACCAATGTACCCCGGAAGCGGGGTAGTAGGGATGAACAACCTGTGGCCCGCGGATGAATTTCGCCGATCGGACGTGTAAAAATCGCGAATTTTGTCGATCAGGAGCATAAAAATCACATATTTTGGCGATCATTTGTGAAAAAAGCACGTATTTCGCGATTGGGCATGTAAAAATCACGTATTCTGCTGATCGGGCACGTAAAAATCACGCATTTCATTGAACGGGTGCAGAAAAATCGTTAATTTTGCCAACCAGGCATGCAACAATAGCGAATTTCGCAGATCGGAAGCATAAAAATTGCGAATTTTGGCGGTCAGGCCCATAATATTTTATTTATTTAAATTTTTCTAAAGCTTCTCTTCTATCCTAATAGACAACAACACTGCAATGATTATTTATAGCCTTCAGAAAATATGTTTAGCTCAGATTGAACTATTTTATCCTGATTGGTTGTTTTGAGCTTCTAAAAGTAAAATTTTTCATCATCATATTTTTATTTTTTTAGTAATTTTGTAGATAAAATAAGATAAAACATCCTTTTTGCAAAGCTAAGATACTTGTTTTTATTTAACTTTAAAGTTAATATGTTTAAATGAAAGCTATAAACAATATTAATATGATTATTTATTGAACAGACATGCTACAAAAGCGGAATTCTGCGGTATTCCGCTTTTTCGTTCAGCGGCGAAAATGCGGAATTCCGCGGAAAAGTAGAATGCCTGAGACATACTACAAAAGCGGAAATACGCGAAAACACGGAAAAGTAGCATGTCTGATTGAAGTTCAACATGGGGTGCAGTGGACTACCCACTCCTGGGGCATAGTGGTCCACAATCCATTCTGCTCCTGTAATGCAGAATGTTCAAAATATTTAATAATTGCTTATTTACTATAAAGAAATATTGTTTAAAAGTAGTTATTTAAATGTAAAATAAAGTAAAAAATGAAAAATAACAATTTATTTAACATAGTAAGAAATATTTTGTTTTGTATTTGCCTTTGATAAATATAACTGTAGTCTAATTGGTGATGATTCTATTTAAGTAAGATTCATGAGACGTAAATTGAATGGAAATCAGTTTATTTTTCCTGAAACTGTAGCTGAATCTATAGTTGATGTCAATTTCTCCCAGACCCAAAATTATTTCTTGAAAATTCCAGGCTCAATCTTACTCATAAGTATTTTGGAATTTCATTTACAATTTTTAATGTGCGCTGATTTTTTTGTACTTAAGTAATAACTTCAACTAAATTGCAATTGTTCCTGTATTAATCTGTTATTTTCAAAATATAATTAGTTTTTGTTTCAAAATGTTACTTGTAAATTTATATTACTATGTTATTTTGCGGGTAAAGGGAAAATGAAAAAGAATTCGATTAATGAAAAATAGATTTATATTGTATTTCAAATAATACCTAATAGCAGTTGACTGTGCCCCGGTGGGTGGACCAGTGTGCCTCAGAAGTGGGGCACACTGGTCCACTTTACAGGTGCAACTTTTTTTTTTTTTTTTTTTTTTTTTTTTTTAATGTATTGAAAACTATGTTATGAGAAAATTATGATGAATGTATAAAAGTTTAAGAAATATTCAAAAATATTTTCATGCAGATCGGTTTGCCCATTAAAGAGAAAAGTTAACTGAAAAAGTGGTCCACTGTGTACTAGTCTCCCCTATTTCGTTGAACGAGTGCGTGAAAATCGCAAATCATTGCCATCAGCCACGTAAAAATCACAAATATCGTCGACCTGGCGCTTAAAAAACGCTTTTTTCGCTGTTTTCTCCCACCCTCCCTTCTCTTAATTCCTTTGAATATAATCAGCTCAGTTGCATTAGAGCATTTTCAAAGCAGTTTTCACTTCTACGAATGAGCTGGAAACCTCATTTTCAACGGTGAGAGATATCTTTTTGAGTTTTAAAAGAAATGGGGGGGGGGGGGGGATATTATTTAGGATTTCTCAGGAATTTTTGTCAGAATTGAAAGTTTAACATATCTAAACATCAGAAATTAAATTGACAAACACTGTAAGGAGGGACCCCTTAGTTCGTTGGGATAGATTTTCATTTAAAAATATAAAATCATACAAATTCTAGAGTGTATGCTGCCGATTGCAGTGGGGCCCCAACATTAGGTTCATTTGGAAAGATTTGCGTTTAAAAATATAAAATCATTCAACACTGATTTTAGATATATATTTAAGGTTATCACGGATCCAGGCAATGCTGTGCAGGTCAGCTAGTAATACATAACTAAGAAAATTTCTATAGACGAATTCTTTTAGTTAATGGATAAATACTTTACAAACTTTTATTATAAAAGAAAGATTCTTATGAAAAAATAGTTACTAAATCACAAAATAAGTTTAACAGCAAAAAGATGGCTTTTTAACTGCCCTGCAAGTATTTACTTTTACTTACTCTCTTTCTAGTACGCTATTGCTAGAATCTATTGGAATATCAATTAACTTACTCTTACAAATAAAAATAATTTCATGTCAACATCAAATATATTCAATATTTTATTTTAATGATTACACATTTAAAATCTAGCAAAAACATCTTAAGTACAGCACAAAAAATTATGCGATGTGTTATTTTGTAAGAAAGTTTTTATATTTACAAGATTTAGAAATTCGCAAATAACATAGTTTTAAACTGAAATAGATCTCTTGTACATAAACTAGTCCAAATCACAACTTCAAGCATGAATTTAAAAACCTATTTAAGACTGATATTGCCAGAAAAAATATCCAGTAATGTAGGGGTTCGCATAATATGAATAATGAAAATAAAAGTGACAATGCCTAATGCTTAAACGAAACATAATAAACAGGATCATATTGCCTTTCTGTTACTTACGAAAAATAATAATTAAAAATGTGCATACCCGAAAATTCAAAACATAGTCGATGACAATATCAACAACATCCAAAAATATAACCTATTTTAAGTATAATAAATATAAATAGTAATTCGTAATGCTTGCTTGCTGAGCTGTTTTGGATTTAAAAGCGATAAAGATTATTATTATCCGATTGAGGCATCTGTTTAAAAACAGCTGACGCAGATGCAGGTATCGAAAGGAAACTTCGTACAAGCTGTGAGCGTGTTCAGCTTTAACGACCACTTCGACCATGATCGAAGGAGACTGGAAAATGGAGTAGGTCTTTAAACATACAGTTACAGTGAACTTGAGAAACAGTGTGCTTGGTGCTAATTTGGAAAGTTCCCTCGATTCACGCATTTGGCGAAAAAGTCTTGGCGCGAGTAACCGGTAATGGGGTTGCACTCATGCAGGATGCGTGAAACGGGGGAATTTTTTATTTCTCCGCTAGCGTATAGCGTTACTGCATTGTAAACGCGTAAACAAACATTCTTTTTTCGATAATTTATAAGTAATTCACGTTCAAATATTTTATGAATTAATAGTTTAAATAAAATGGCTTCGCTTCTTAAATGTTTGCGAGCGTAAAATGATGCTAAAAAATATATAATCTAACAAAAAGGGCCGACTTTTACTTGGGATGAGCTTTGAATGAACTAAGTCTTACAGATGGTTTTTATTTTGAAGCTATTGTGATTTGTAATTATTGCAAGGGAGTTTTAGGACAGTGATTTGAATAATTTAACCCTCCAATGCATGGTATAGTTGATCAGCTACATCTAAGATTTTAGCTCATATATCACGTGGAGCATTTTTGTTTTTAAAATTTTTGTAAATGACCTTTTGCATTTATTTTGATGCATTCTTATTTCACCCCCCCCCCTTCCTAGCAGGGCTTAATTTCTAAGAAAAAAGACCTAATATTTTGCAGGTCTAACACCCGTAGCGTCCACCCCCACTCCCCCCTCCCATCACTCTAATTTTCATATTTATATTTTATACATTATTTTCAAAATTTAAAGCATTGTTTTTTGTTTAGAAAAACCAAAATTTTAAGTGCTTAAGCTATCAACTATTCCACTTTTTAGTTTTTACAACTTCCAAATAGAAACCTTTGCCTAATCTTAATGTTAATTAATCACAGAATTCTGCGATTAAATAAGCTCAGGATCACGATTCTGAAATAGTGTTAACACAAAAATGAATAGTTTGCAGCTATACAGAGTAGCCCAGTGACAGAACTATCTTCAAGTGCCTGCAACACTAGTAATGTCTTCGAAAATAGTCTGCAATATGCAATATATCATATAAATATATTCTTGCTGCTGTTGTAGTGCTAATTAATTATGGCATCATAGATAGATAGATATATATACAAACTGTTTGCATCATTTACATAAATAAATTTTTAAAAAAAAAGTGAGACACACAAAGAGGTTTTTTATTAGGCATTAGGCAGAAAATTAGATAAAAAATGGAACTTTGGAAAATGCTTTATTTAAAAAAAGGCAATATTGTTTTATCATTTTCCAAAATTCTTGACACAACTGTAGATTTAATGCATGATACAAATGAAGTTGATGTTGATAATATTTTTTGAAGTGGTTGTAAAAACTTGTGCCATATCTATTAATGTGCTTTTTAAAAATTTTCTAACAGATTTATATCCTGCAGAAGGATTATTGAGTTCAATAAAAGCTTGCATATCTGCTATGCCTATTTCTTGTGCATTTCCATCATCTGCTCTGGTTCTTTTCTGCATTATATTGCTTATCACAGAACCCCAGCCTTCGCATGTTGCTTCAGATACTGGAATTGATAAGCAGAAACTGAAAAACTTTATAATATGAGGAACTTTTGGTTCTTTTCAGAAAAACATCGCTTTCACCTCATTTTTTTCTTTAAGTATTATATCAGGGATGATTTTGAGAAAAAAAAAAAAAAAAACTGGAATTCACAGCAAAATTTCTGAAAGGCTACAGCACAGGGTGAGGGAATAAATCCCTTCGGCAATAATTATTTTTCAGGGATCATTCTAGAGAGTTTCAGAGGGGCGGCCTACCCTCATGCCCTTTTTAGATAAAATCCCCCCCTCCTTGCCCTTTTTCCAAGTAGAATTCTACCCTCCTTGCCCTTTTTCCTGAACTTTCCAACCCTCCTTTAATTCCTAGGTAGAATCCTGCCTTATTTGCATTGTACTTTCAAAAATTCTTGACCTATCTTTTATTTTTAGAATGCTAGTATGGTACATTAGGAAAAACTCCTCTTTCCCTCTTTATTTCTCTGTGAAATGCCCTCCTGGTATGTCTAATCTTTGACTTTGAGTGATTCATCTTTTTATTTATCATTTTTTCCATTGAACAAGACATAAAGGGTAACTAAGTGTCATTGATTAATTTCATCTTCTCTAATGAAATGTAGTATTAGAACAGGCATTCTGGCCTTTGACCACATGATAACTTGCATAAGTTCTATAAAAAAAATTGCGAAGTAGCTTTAGAACTTTTATTTTGTAGCTGTTTCAAAACCAGTTTTGCTAAAACAAGGAAAAAATCTGGTGAATAAAAGTTTTAGAGAGAAGTTTTTGAATATCGTGGGAAAAGGGGGGAAATGACTGAATATAGTAAGCAATTTTACAATAAAAATCGAGAACATAAGTTTCATTTTGCTATTTTTAATACTTTTCAAACGGTGAAGTTATGGAAATTAGAAATGTTATTGGATATTTTTTAAATTAAAGAGTACTTTAAGCTGTTGCCAGACTTTCCACTCCACCAGTATATGGGTATATGCACTTATTACAAAAATGCCCTTTTTAGGAAATAATGTGCCCTTTTCAACAAAATTGCCCTTATTATGTAATGTACGCCCTGCCCTTTTTTATGTTCTAGAATGATACCTGTATTTTTGTTGCAAGTTGGGTTAACTGTGTTTCAGGTCGATTTCAGACTGAGTGTAGATTTCTGCAATTTGGATTCGGGTTAACCCGTTTTTGCAAAAGTTAGTTCAGTATATCATTTCAGATTAAAACTATACCTATTATAATATGTTTGTGTGTACTGAGGTTTGTATAGATGTTTGTGTGTGTGCTGTTTATAATAAAGACAGTTGCATTTTTTCCACGACCCTTTCACAAAATTCGCATTTTTTCCACGATCCTTTGACGAAATTTGCATTTTTTTCTGCAATTCTTTGACAAAATTAAAGTTTTTCTTGCAATCATTTGACGAAATTTGCTTTTTCTGTGATCCCTTAATGAAATTCAAGTTTTTTCAGCGATCTTCCGATGAAATTCATGTTTTTCGTGCGGTCCTTTGACAAAATTCACGTTCCTGTGATCCTTTGATAAAATTCGCGTTTTTCCTGCGATCCTTTGATGATATTCGCGTTTTGTCTGCTGCCTTTTGACGAGATTCATGTTTTTTCAACAATTCTTCAACAAAATTCGTGTTTTATCAGCAATCCTTTGACGAAATTTGCTTTTTCTGTGATCCTTTGACTGTATTTATGTTTTCTCTGCTGCCTTTTAACGAGATTCATGTTTTTTCAACGATCCTTTGACAAAATTCATGTTTTTTTCAGCGATTCTATGATAAAATATGCTTTTTTCCGCGATTTATTGACAAAACACAGTCTTTCCCATTCAGTTCTACAATTTATCATATGTTATCAGTTCACCATTCTTGGGAACTAAAAATGTAGTCGAAAATAACAGGAAGAAAGATAGTAAATGACAATAAATACTCAAAATTTTCGCTTCATTGAATTAGCTTTGAACTGATATCACTATCAAAACATTCAGTATAGTGCAATATATACGTTTTAATTAAGATTTCTTATTAAATTCATAATATATGGGAAAGTGGAGAGAAAAGATTAGTAAAAGAAAAAGAATTGAATGGAAAATCACAAAATTTTTAATTAATCCCATCGTTTTCGTACAGTCTTTTAAACATGTAATTTCAATGTCAGACATAAAGGCGACTCTATCCCCAGATTAAAATAATAAATAAATTAAAAGCCTAATGATAATCGAAGAACCTGAGCTAAGATGTTTAAACTGCATTATAGGTAATTAAAGTTTTTCTATTAGAGTGCCAGCCAGGTATTATGATAGGGAAAAGCGAGCTTCGCCCGCTATCAGATTGGGACATTAGATGTAATTAAGAAACATCTGTATATTTGTAATACTTTTGCGAGAATGTCGAGATGAGGGGGGATGTGGAATGACTTTTTATTAAATATCGTATTTATTCTACACAAAATTGCACTCACCACAAGGGGGCGCTTTGCTATCTCTGTTTCTAAGGGCTGAATCATGACAGGATATGACTCTTTCCACTCGACATCGATAGAGCTTACTGATTTTAGTTTGGATTTTGACCACCAGGGGGTGCTTTTCTATCTCTTGTTCTATGGGCTGGATCATGGCGGGGTATAGCTTTTTCGACTCGACTTACAGTAACATATGTGAGTGTGCATGGCATGCCCAGTGTATGCTAGCTAAGGTAGTGGGGCCCCCAACATTAGATTTGTTTAAAAGTAAAAAATTATTCAACACTGATTTCAGATACAATTAAGGTTGTTGACATGGGCAACGCCGGCCGGTTAAGCTAGTTATAGACCGGGAGGCGACAGCGCAGACAACCACCTCATCGAGTTCACGGCTGAAATTCCAGAATTAGTTAAAACTTGATTCGCATATTAAAACGCAATCGGTCTGCCAAGTCCTATCTTGGTGGAAAACACGTGAAAACCCGATTATAGTGGTTGACTCGTAGGTTTACCATTGTGTTTTCCTGAACACAAAAGTATGAAAACATGGAGAACTGGGTGCAGGAAAACACAATGGTAAACCTACGAGTCAGCCGCTAAATTTGGATTTTAAGGTGTTTTCCACCAAGGTATGACTTGGCAGACCGATTGCGTTTTAATATGCGAATCAAGTTTTAACTAATTCTGGAATTTCAGCCGTGAACTCGATGAGGTGGTTGTCTGTGCTGCCGCCTCCCGGTCTATTACAATATAAAGGCTCAATACATTAAAACAGCTTAACCTGAGCTCTAATTAATGGAACCTACACAAATTTTACACGTGTATACATTGTCAGGTTCTTCTCTTACAGTTGCAAGAGTTGAAAGCTATTCTTAAGGGATTAGCATATTGTATCTATTGTGTACCATTAAAGGCATCCTTTAGAAAATCTTAATCCGAAGGGGAGCTACTCAGAATACAAGAGGAAGGAAGGTGGAACAGAATGAAAGCAGTAATTCCATGGCAAGGTGGTCTTGGATAGATAACAAAGATATTGCACCCTTGGATTCTAGGAGGACCGATCCATCAAGAGGGGAGGAAGTGTTGTCAAGATACCCTTGGGAACAAAGCGACGAACCCCGTAGAGAGGGGGGTGCTCTGGATAATGACCAGAAAGTAAGTTAGTTCTAGCGTGGTGGCGAAGGGTGAAGGTTGCTCGAAAAATGAGCGCTCAGACCTGAGGGAGTTCGAACGCAGGATTGGAGTGTGTGAGATTAATAGAAATCTCGGTTCTGAATAAGTGAACCTAGTCTAGCGGTACACGTAGAGCGTTTTCTGTAATTGTTTTGATTTAGTGTTAAACCGGATCATTTACATCCGAGTTTAAGTGTAAATATTGTTAATAAATTATTATTTTAACTTTAATTGAAAGAGTTAGGTTGTTCTTGAAAATACATCACGGATCGTGCCCGATATCACGTATTAATATCGGTGGTGGCAGCATATCGATAGACCGGATTTATTTCGAAGTTGTGTGGACTGAGAAGTGGAATCCGACATACATATTCATTATAAAAAGGGACTGGTAGTTTTTTATCGATGTCCTCTAAATTTAACTATAAAGTAAGTATAAAAGCAAATACAATCAACCGACTATAAACTGGGCCCTAAATTATGTATCTCACCATTTTTTTAAGTTACACATAACACAAATTCCAATTAATGCTTCCTGCACAATAATCATTTTTTAAAAAAGAGAATTTTTTGGCAATATGTGTAAAGTGTAATTAAAATATAAGGGGATAACCAGAGCCATCCTTAGCAAAAGTGAGGCCACGTGCAAGAAGTTTTGCGAGATTTTTCTCTTCCAAACTAGTTAATCCATCTCTCCCATTCCCACCAATGTTGTCAATTTAGCTGATTTTTTTTTCATGTACCAGAAATTTCGAATAGTAATTTTTGCTTTATTTAATGACAAACATTCTGTGAATAAATAAAGTGAAGAAATTCTGGTAGATATTTTAAATTAAAAAAATTCTGCTAAATTGACAACACTACTTTTTTTTAATTTTACAGATTTTAAATTTTACGCGATGCATTTGGAGGGGGGGGATCTTCATGAGATAAGTTTGGGGGGGCAGGGGGGGAGAAGCAGGGATTTTAGGAGGATGGGTTAATTTAGGTGGTAGGTTGGAGTTATTTATTTTTAATATAGAGTATTTAATAAGTCTGAAAAGAAGTTTAAAATTAAAAAGTATAAAGGTTAAAACTATACATTTTTGGTACCAGAGGGGAGGGGGGAAACAGTAATTTTGAGAGCAGATTTAGATTGATTTTAGATAGATAGCATTTATTGTTACAATAAAATAAGAAATAAAGAAAAATATTTAAAAAATGATTTTTAATTTTTCTTTTATTTTATTTTATTATTATTATTTTTTTAATTTGCCAAAATACGGAAGATTCTCGCCCCTTTTTTACTTCTAAATTGATGATAAAAACAGGTTTTTAAATAATTTTTAGAAAAAATCCTGATTATAAGCCCCCCTCCCAAATTTAACCTTTTTTGATTTCGAAAAAAAGGGGGGGGGGTCTTACAATCGGGATTTTACGGTATTTATTGAATTTATAAATTAATGAATGAAGGCAATATCATTTTGTTATTTTTTATTTTACTGACACTTTAAATTTTACGTTTTTTAAATTTTTTTTTTTTCGTTTAGTGTAGGGGTGCACAACCTGTGGCCCGCGGGCCAAAAGTGGCCCGCGATCGGATTACTGGTGGCCCGCGGATCAATTTCGCCGATCGGACGCGAAAAAATCACGACTTTCGCTGCCAAATTTCACCCATCGGGTGCGTAAAAATCGCAATTTTTGCCGATCGAGTGCATATAAATCGCGAATTTTGCGGATCGGGTGCGTATAAATCGTAAATCTCCGATCGCCTGCGTAAAAATCGTGAATTTTGCCGATCGGGCCCGTAAAATTCGCGAATTTTGCCGATCAGGAGCGTATAAATCGTAAATTTCGTCGATCGTATGCGTAAAAATCGCGAATTTTGCCGATCGGGCCCGTAAAAATCGCGAATTCTGCCGATAGGGTGCGTATAAATCGCGAATTTTGCCGATCAGGTGCGTATACATCGTAAATTTCGTTGATCGTATGCGTAAAAATCGCGAATTTTGCCGATCGGGCCCGTAAAAATCGCGAATTCTGACGATAGGGTGCGTATAAATCGCGAATTTTGCCGATCAGGTGCGTATCAATCGTAAATTTCGTCGATTGTATGCGTAAAAATCGCGAATTTTGCCGATCAGGTGCGTATACATCGTAAATTTCGTTGATCGTATGCGTAATAATCGCGAATTTTGCCGATCGGGCCCGTAAAAATCGCGAATTCTGACGATAGGGTGCGTATAAATCGCGAATTTTGCCGATCAGGTGCGTATCAATCGTAAATTTCGTCGATTGTATGCGTAAAAATCGCGAATTTTGCCGATCAGGTGCGTATACATCGTAAATTTCGTTGATCGTATGCGTAATAATCGCGAATTTTGCCGATCGGGCCCGTAAAAATCGCGAATTCTGACGATAGGGTGCGTATAAATCGCGAATTTTGCCGATCAGGTGCGTATAAATCGTAAATTTCGTCGATTGTATGCGTAAAAATCGCGAATTTTGCCGATCGGGTGCATATAAATCGCGAATTTCGCTGATCGGGTGCGTGTAAATTGTAAATTTCGTCGATCGTCTGCGTAAAAATAGCAAATTTTGCCGATCGGACGCATAAAAATCGCAAATTTTGCCGATTAGGCGCATAAAAATCGCGAATTCCGTCGATCGGGTGAGTAAAAATCATGAATTTCACCGATAGGGTGCGTATAAATCGCGAATTTTGCCGATTAGGTGCGTATAAATCGTAAATTTCGACCATCATATGCGTAAAAATCGCAAATTTTGCCGATCGGGTGAATATAAATCGCGAATTTTGCCGATCGGATGCGTAAAAATCGCAAATTTTGCCAATCAGGTGCGTAAAAATCGCGTATTTTGGCGATCGTGCGCGTAAAAATCGTGAATTCCGCCGATCGGGTGCGTAAAAATCGTGAATTTCGCCAATCGGCACGTAAAAATCGCAAATTTTATCAATCGGGCGCCTAAAAAGCGCAAAATTTCGCCGATCGGATACGGAAAAAATCACAAATTTTCCCAATTGGGCGCGTAAAAATCACAAATTTTGCTGATCGGGTGCGTATAAATCGAAAATTTCGCCGAACCGTGTGCGTAATAATCGTGAATTTCGTCAACCACTAGGAAAAAACTATGAATATTGTCAATCGCGCAAGGAATAAAAAAGCAAGTTTTTTCCATCCTTTCCAACTGAATTGGGTTATGCTGACGAAGGAGGTGGTTGAGTATAGGGAGCTAACCTTCCTTTTACAATTAGCATTTTTATGAACTTTTAGGCCGCCCCCCCCCTCCTTACCCGAAACAAAATTTTGTCCACCCTATGGATGTTGTCTCTCGACAATCCAGTCATTTTTGTGACTGCCCCTCCTCTTATAAAGGTTGTGCACCCCTTTGATATCCAAATTTTATGACTGAATATGTTAAGAAGTACAATTTAGAATAATATATGTTTCTCCTCCTCTCCACCTTCAGCAGGATTTTTTTTCGGCACTGGCAATCTTTAAAGCTAAATTTATTCCTTCAAATAAAGTCAAGGAGTATTTTCACTCTGAAAATAATCTTAGCTCTATCTCTTGTATAAATACAAACGTAAACTGTTGATATATCATTGCCAAAAGAACTGAATACATTGACTGGAAGGAAGGAACTTAGGGGGCTAAATCTACCCTTTCGAATTTTGTTTTTTTTAATCTGATCCCCCCCCTCCCCCTGGTCACACCTCCTCAAAACAAAAATTTTCTGATTTTGGCCCTCGACAACCCAGTCATTTTTGTAAGTGGCCCTTCGCTTAAAAAGGTTGTGCACCCCTAGTTTAGTGTTTTGCATTCCGGATAACGGATCCTATACTGTGTAAGGAGGCTTTGTCAAATTTTAGTACGGAATAAATATAAGGCGTAACAAATTAAAAGTAATACAAGTTACATGAAAAAAAGGACTGGGTTTAAACGAAAATGTCTAATTAAACATAATAAGTTTTAAAAAAATGTGACTTGAAGAGCTGACATTTAAGGAATCTGATCTACAGATTTACACATTAGAAATTTAATTCAATATTTATACTGCTTCTTTATGTACATAATTTTTTTTTTTTTTTTTTGACTAAGCTTTGGGATTTGCCCGCAGTCAGCCATCGTGTTTTTTAAATCAAAACATTTTAACTTTTATTATTAAATATAAATAAAATTAGTCAATAAAATTAAAAACATGTTTATAATAATACAAAAAACTTGTATGTATTTATAATAAAAATTACATATGTTTTATAAAAAAAATAAATGTGTGTGTAAAATTAAAACATTTTTTAACTTTTATTATTAAATATAAATAAATTAGTCAATAAAATTTAATAACGTGTTTATAATAAGTAAATATGAATGAAAATTATTTTGGAAATGAGAAGCAAAACAAATATGTTTTGATTTAAAATACAAGATGGCAAACTTTGGGTGAATTCCAAAGCTGTTCCTTTTTTTTTTTTTTCACAAATGTATTATCAAATACTGATGATGGAAAATAATATTTTTGCAAAAACTGTTGCAACTTTAATTTTTTTTTAAATTATTATTTGAACACCGCGTGAGCTTCTCTTTTTTTACTTTTGAATAAAATGTTAATGTTAGACAGAATGTAGATAGATGTAAACATTGATTATTATATTTAGTTCTAGTTTATTATTATTTTTCATCAGGATGGCTCTGCCCCCCCCCCCCCCCCCCCCCCCCCCCCCACCAAACAGAGCTGTATTAGCTTTAGTTTTAAGCATGGTTTTAACAATCTGGATGAAAATATGTTTTGATCAATGGTCAAAAGCATTTGTTAAATGGTAAAATTAGTGCAACATTCTGAAGGGTTTGTCAAAATAACAATTAACAATATTTAATAAAACACTTGGAAGTTTTTGCTAGTACTTTAGAGTTACACTTTAATCTTCATTACTTTTTAATTCAGCACTTTTTTTTTAAATTAAGCAATTATGTTTTAAAAATATCTTTTCAATTATAAGAAAAGAGAAAACTAAAATTATTCTGTAAAAAATAAATATTGCAATTTCTTATAATGATCATATTAATATTTTTATGGAACAGTTTTATAAATCATTGACATAAGACATTTACTCTTTAAATATGAATATTTGTCCTCCCTGTATACAATCCTATTTAGAAGCATACTAAAAGTCCTCAATGAAAAAAAATAAAATAATAACACCAGAAATCTAAATGCAATGTTTGTAATTTTTTTTTTTTTTTTTTTTTTTTTTTTTTTGTAAAAGATAGGCAAAAGATTTCATCAAAATTTAACTGTTTAAAAATATCTTAGTATGCAATTCACAGTAAACAGCTATTCCTATTTATAAATAAAGCAACAATAAACACAGTTATTGTTTATTTAAACCAAATTCTATAACAGTAATGCTGAAAACAGGTATTTTTTCTTAATTATTGGTCGCCTAAATTGATTTTTTAAGTATTATTCAATGGCTGTTTAATATTTTTAAACAATTTATAATACACAATCACTAATAATTTAATTTCATGAAATATTATTATATATATATATATATATATATATATATATATATATATATATTCAGTCTAATTTTAATTCGTATTTCTAAATATTAATAATTGTGTATTATTCTGTAATAAAAAATTATAAATAATTATATACAAAATTTGTAGGAATTTTGATTAAGATATATAAGTAAATAAAATAATAAAATCAACCAAATATACATTAAAAAGTAATCTGCGCAAGTATTTAGGGCTAACTCATGGTTAGCCCTAAATAGAAAGGATGTTAATTTATTCTTTTATAAATTGAAAGCTTATAAAGAGATAGAATTTTATTGAAAAATGAAGTACTCTAAAAAAAAAATAACTGCAGGGATATTTAGAAAGCTGGACAAAAACTGGTATTACTTAATCAATAATGTCATGAAACAAAAATTATACCTTGAATTAACGCTGAAGTAGAATGTTGATTCAATAACTCCCATTCCAAGCTTTGCAGAAAATTCCAACTGTTACATTTTCACAACCATATCCATACAGAATTAAGTGTAATTGAGCAAGTATTGTCAATGATATGATGAGCATAACAAATCATACAGCACAGACAATACCCATTCAATTAATGTGCTGGTATTAATAGTAGTGAGCAGGAGCTGTCACTGAAAAAAATAATCCATATTTTAAAAGAATGCAGAAAAATATATGAAATACAGAGTTTATTAAAAATATAACCCAAGCTTATTTATTTTAAGAGTGACACAGGAATACTATAAAATTAATCATGCAAATTATTTTCTAGATAAATCACTTAAAAAAAGATTTACATTTACACAGTTCATGGTAGTATAATTATTATTATTATTTTGTGTGTGTGAAAGAAAATGCAGCCTTTGAACTTTTTAAAAGTTATACATGAATTTATACAGAGAAAAATATTTTTGTTAAAATTGCAATCTTGGTAATAAGTAGAATAAAAGAAAGAAACTCTCTGAAAGTATAAATTCTAGTATAAACAAACGCGATTAGCAATTTTATTTATATATTTGGTACGACTATTTTGATCGATGTTAAAGTTCGGTAACAATATTAATTATAATAAGCCAAATATATATACTACAGTGATAAATAATAAATATCTTAAAACTTACTTTTATCAAATTGTTACATTTTATTTCCTAAATATAAACAGAAACAGAGCAGCCAGATAAATAATACAAGCAACTAGTTTTGCAAACACCGCTAAGCTTGTTGAAGCCACATTTGAGAGATCAGTACCATATTTTGTATTTTATCTCAAAATGCGTTTCTCGCCAAAAGTGCACCAATCGAGGGAACTTTCCAAATTCGCGTGCTTGGTGGGTGAATGGTTAGAGCGTCAACCTTTTTTCCTCGCGGGCCGCAAACATATTTTTATGACATTAGGCGGGCCACGACACACTTAAAAACGGTAAAAAAGGGGATAATGGGGAAATTTCACGTTTTTCAATTTACCTTGCATCTGATAGAGTATAAAAATACAAACATTTTGATACCGTTTTTACGTATATTTGAAACTTGTATAATTCATTAAATTAACTTTTAAAACGCAGTTTTCGTCGTCGCGGAAAAAAGCCGCGTCACGTGATAAAAGCCGTTCTGACGTCACTAGCCATGAAACAAACCCTTGCTGTATTTCTCCCTTTTATTTTCTATGGGAGATGGCTTGCTTTACGCTTTTTTCTTTTCTTAAAAATGATTAGTATAACAAATTAAAAGTATTGTAAATTGCTGTAATGAATAAATAATACTGTGAATTCCATGTGAGATTTTTATTGCATCGTGTTTCTAAGAATTTTCATTTCCAGATCTCGATATAGAAATAAAGTATCGGTACAAGTTAATACTCGTACTACAATATTGTATTTTATAGAATAAAGTATACTTTTTTTTTTTTTTTTTTTTTTTTTTTTTTTTTTTTTTTTTCACAATATTTCCATGCAAAGGTGCTACGTATTTATCAGATCTTAAAAAATTGGATTTGTCTTTTTTTAAGTTCATTGTAATCTGAAAGCTTACATGTATTTTTTTATTTGTTTTGTACTGTTTTCTTGAATAATAAATTGTTGCATTCATTGTTTTCGGAAAAAAAGTAACTGTTAATTGAAATCATAACTGAAATCATAAATTTAACTGAAATCATAAATTTTGAGCGAAGCATGTTCAGAATTTTTAATAAGTATTTTTACAATAGTAGCAAAGCCAGAAACAAAAAAAAAAAAAAAAAAAAAAAAAAGGAGGGGTGGGTAGGAAAATGTTTGCTCTATATTAATATACAGAAATTTAAATATATTGGAGAATTCATAGTTTAGGGGGTTAGAACCTCCCTTAAAATTCTCCTAAACACCCTTGGCTATAGAACTGTTTTGAAAAAGAATATTGTTCAATGTTATGTTTATGTTGTGTGATATTATTAAATATTAAGAAATAATATAGTGAAGGTTTGATAATCTTTAAATAACTAATAAATTTCTAAAATTTGCAGGACTTAATAAATATAAATTGTTAAACAAACAGGCAAACAAATTCTTAAGCAAAGAATGAATCTTCAAAATATGTACCAATAAAAAATATATGTAATTAAAAATGTGGACCTTTCTAATAACTTGCCTCTGTTACATCAAACAGCACAAGAAATTTAAGCGGAGTATGCCAAAAATGGCAAGAATAAAGTCTCAGAACCTTTAACAGAAGATTTTGTAAGGAATTTGCTGACCATAAATGATAAAGCACTAACTATTGCACATATAACAGATGCTGAAATATTCCCTAGTGTTTCAGCTACTGACTATAAAACAAAACTAGTCGGATGTGCCAATCCCAAAACTTTCTTCTATCTCACACTGTTTTGCATGCACTAAAAATAATCAGCACCAATTTATATCAAGGTTTAACTGAATCTAAAGTTTTATTAAGTTCCATGCATTAGTTCTTGAGATATGACTTCCTAAAATCATGTAAATCCGGGAAAATGCAGAATAGCAGCGCCACCTGTTGGGAGATTTACACCAAAACCTAATAAACAACAACTTATGTTATCAACGTCTAACTGAATCTGAAGTTTGATGAAAATCCATGCATTAGTTATTGAGATATAGTTATCGTAATAATAATTAAACAAGTACCATAGCAGCGCCACCTGTTGGGCTATTTACACAAAAACGTAAGCAGCATCTATTTATGTCAAGGTCTAACAGAATCTGAAGTTTGATAAAATTCCGTGCATTAGTTCTTGAGATATAGCTATCGTATAAGTAATGAAAAAAGTAGTATAGCAGCGCCGTAATCAGCGTCCATTTATGTCAAGGTCTAACTGAATGTGAAGTTTGATGAAAATAAGTGCATTAGTTCTTGAGATAGAGCTATTGCGGAAATCTCAACGAATGCAGCATAGCAGCGCCACCTGTTGGGCGATTTTCACCAAATACTAATCAGCACCAAATTATATATCAGGTACTAACTGAATATAAAGTTTTATTAAATTCCGTGCATTAGTTCTTGAGATAGAGCGCCCACAAAATTTTGTCACATACAGACAGAAAGAGTCGCAGACTCACAGACAGACAATTTTTAAAAACAGTCAAATCGTGTTCAGGACCTTCTAAAACGTATAAATCCGTCGAAAACCGGAAATTTTCATGAATCCAATACTTGTTTCTTGTTAGTTTCTTTTTTCTTTTTTTTTAAATATATATAGATATATATATATAATGTTCATAATTAATTTATTAATCCATTTGTGATTACATAATAGCAACTCCAATTTATAATTTTTTTCCCCTTTCTCTCTCTTTCTTTTAAAATGTTCTACAGGTATGAGTAAATTTGGCTAATTACCATTGAAGCACATGCTATGGTAATTTTATGATTGCACAAGTTAATTATTAACTATGTGGTATTCTGATTACACAATATCATTAATTATCTCTTAGTAGATTTTAGTAGAATGATATTAGAACTTGATATGTTTTTGAAATTCATAGATATTATAATTATATATATATATATATATATATATATATATATATATATATATATATATATATATATGAAATAAAAATTGGTAGCTTAAAAAAAAAAAAAAAAAAAAAAAAAAAAAAAAAAAAACCCTTGAACTTTTTTTTTTTTGGGGGGGGGGGGGGGTTGAAAAATAGGAATAAGTAAACATATAAATGCTTTATGATAAAAAAAAGGAAGGCCATGACAAAAAAAACTTTAATTTCATGGAAACTTTTGAAAGATAGAGCAAAAAAAAATGCCAAAGAATTAATTCAATATTTTAAAGTTTACAGAGAAAATTTTTACTCAGAAAATATATATTAAGTACTAACTAAATAAAAGGCCTATCTTATTTCTCACTACTTTATTTTATAACAAATATACTTTATCAGTATTGTGAAATAATTAAAATTTCATTTTAACTGAAATATGATGAAATAAGGAAATAATTCATTTCAAGAACAACAATCAAGAATCGCGTACTATTATTGTAGCTTTTAATCATTATTATTATTTAATAAATCAAAGTAAATGTAGAACAGAAATATGTATCTTTTAGATTTAACTCCTCGTATTTCTGCATCCATGAAATCAAAATTCTTTCCTAAAAAAGCAAACATGGAAAGAGCATCTATTTTTGGGAGATTGTCCGATTGCCCTTTCACATATCCGGCCGAAATCGACATTTTCTAATCAAAATTTTAATGAAAATAAAAAATAAACGATATATTTTACATTAAGATAAGTTAGATCTTACTTTTTCACAAATTTGAAGTTGATAACGTTAAATAAATTTTAAGAAATAGATGAAACAAGATTGCAATTAGGAAAAGCAATGGAAAAAGTATACGCGCAAAGCGTGAACATTTCAGTTTAGCGGCAAATGACGTCACAACCAATCACGTCGCGTTTTTGTATCACGTGGTGTTGTTTATGTTTTTGCATTATTAAAAACAGTAATTCAAAGTTATTTTCTATTATTTTAACGATTCTGAGTGAATTTTTGAGGATTTCAAGATAAACTTTATCAGTTACACACAAAAGAAAACGTATTCCTTCCGTGTGAAATTTCCCCATTAAAATGATAACAACAGTCATATAATACAGCAATATAACAAAGTAATTATTATTAGTACAGTTGAATGTTTGTCGCGGAAGCAATGTTATCCAAAAACATTAACACCACTATTTCCAAGCAATAAACTTCGTGCTAGATTTCTTTTGCAAATGTTGTAGAAATAGGCTGCAAAGTTTGTTGCTTGGAAATAGAAGGAAAAAATTTTTTTGGTTCCAATTTTTTGCGCGACAAATGTTTAACCTTAAAAAGCAGTATTATCTATATAAGTATAAAACGTAATAATATATGTAAAAAAGGCAGAATTTCCAAGTTCTTAAACTGAAGATTTTCTGTAATAAATCAGTCATTTGCTTAATACAAATACTTGTTACTGTTTTATTTTGTAGAAATATACAGTGCAAATTTTAATTCCTTTGGAATAATGATTGATTTGTGTTGAATATTAAGATATGTATAAAGCACTGTAGCAAAAGTAGAATTATATGTAAAAATAACTTTCGACTAAGAAAACCTCGTTTAACATGCTTTAACATAATTTTAATGAATAACAATACAAGTTTTGTCTTCCCATGAAAAAATACAATACTACAGTAAAAGGTTTTAAATACTTTTATGCATTCGCAGTTAGAGCAAGTTCAACAAGTGTCCTGTTTTCACGTTCTGAAGCTCCATTTTGTTCAGGTGTGTACGGTATCCCTGGAGTTAGAACTGCACCTCTTTCAGAAAGGATTTGTCGAACTTCACCACAGTCAAATTCACCTCCTCCATCACAACGCAATACTTTCACAACATGATCATGATTGGTAGCTTCATTGAGAAATATACGCAAGCAGGAACTCACTTCACGTTTCTTTTTTAGAAAGAAAATTCTACGATATTTACTATAGTCATCCTTAAAATTCAAAAAATATCGTGCACCACTGAAGGATTCCACAGACATGGGTCCATTTAAATCAGCATTAATGCTTTCACCAACTGACATGGCTCTGTAAGGGCGTGATTTGAAAGGTTTTCTATGTGCTTTGCCAAGAGCACACCCATCACAGAACTCATTTGTTACTGCATGTTTCACAGAAATGTTCATGTCATTTAATAATTTCCGAACATGACGTTTGTTTTGGTGACCAAGGCGTTCATGCCACAACTGCAGCGTTTCAGATTCTGTAGCAATACTTATTTCAGCTGGACATGCTGGAATAACGACTCTCATGGACATTACATATGTACCATCTGTCCATGATCCAACAGCAACAAGTTCGTTACTACGATAAAATTCAACATACTTGTCAGTCATTTTTACTTCAACACCATGCTTGGCGGCTTGTTGAACAGAAAATAGGTGCTTTCGCACATCAGGAACATACCATACATTTTCCATATGAGCATCATACCACTTACCATGGATACAAACTTCAATATTTATTTTACCAGATCCATATGCATAGATCTTATTCTTGTCAGCAAGTGAAATTTCAATGGGCACAGGAAAATGTTTATAAGTTACAAAATACTGTTTATTTGCAGTCATGTGGTGAGAAGCACCAGAGTCACAAATCCAAACATCTGGCTGGACAAAACTTTCACTAGCACTAAATGCACCTTTGTTATTCTTTGATGGCAGGTATTTATCGTTGAATTTTTTCTTTGGACAATCTTTACATAAATGTGCACTTGATCCACATTTAAAATAATTCTTTTGCCTACTAGGTCTAATATTACCTCTAGGAACAGTTTCAGAAATATTTTCCCTATTCCTCACAGCTTTTTGTCCAGAAACAGGAACACGAGCTGCAAATGCACCATAGTCCACAGCAGCAGTAGATTTGACACGCTGCTCAATCGTGCATAGTTTTTCAACTAAATTTTTTGTAGTACGTTTTTCTGAGTCTAATGACTCCCAAACATTGTTGAACTCTTCGTACTCTGGACCCACAGTCAGAAGAATTTTTCCATGTAGCAACTCTGGTGGAATGGAACTTGAGCCAATACGAGCAAGTCCATTGTTCATTTCTGTATAAATCCGTTCAACTTTGGCAGCATGAGTTGCAACATTGTCATTTACATCTTTACAAAATTGGAAAAATTGGGTCATAAGTAAATTAAGTCTTTGAATGCTACTTTGTTCAAAAACACTGACTAATTTATCCCAAATGTCTTTTGCATTAGTGTAAGTCATTACCAAATCAGCAACTGAGTGGCTCAACGTACTTGCAATAAGAGCAGCTGCTTTAGCGTTATCACGCCGCCATTCACTCACCTTTTTATTCGAATCGGCATCATCACTTACAACGACCGGATACACACGAGCAGGGTCGTACTGGCATGACAAAAAGGGCGGTGGCAACTTGGATAAAAAGGGCGCCAAATTCTTATCAAAGGGGCGCCAACTACTATTTAAAAGTATCTAAAACAAATTTTTTGAAAAGTTAACATACATAACGGCTACAGGATTATTTTATATATTTTGAATGAGATAATTCCTATTCTTCAATGGAGTGTCCTTTATTTGGAGATTAAATGCATTAGAAATCCAACTTAAATGGAGTAGGACTTATGGAATTGTCAGTTTCGCTGTGAAATACCTTTTAACCCCCCCCCCCCCTCCCCTCCTTTCATATGTAATTTAAGTCCCAAGAAGGCTGGCCATAAATTTTATTTTAAGGGGACTAAGTACCTTTTGAACATTTTTTTTATTTAAGTATTTTAAGGTACATTTTTGGCTTAATAATAAAGGACTCAATGAAGGAAAATGATTCTAATAAGAAATTATTCAATTTTCCAGGCAACATTCGATTTTTTTTTTTTTTTTTTTTTTTTTTTTTTTTTGACAATATTAAGTAAATTTTAAAATGTATCTTCTCTTACAATTTTGAACATTTTCAGCTAATTTTTTAAAAAGTATTCGTAGAAGTGTGCTCTACAATTTTAAGTATCGGATAAATTTGGATGAGAATAGTTCAAGACAGGTCTTAATACACCTGAGTTTCAATTTTGTTGTTTTTTTATATAATTGGCCGAGATATTAATTAAACTCCGCAATTTAACCCCTTGGAGACGAGCGACCGGCATACGTGCCACTTAAGGTGCTTAGAATCCTTCATTATTCTTCTCAGTTATTTTTTATTGTAAATTTTATCTTACTTAGTCAGAGCATTTTCGAGATTCAATTACAGAAAATTTTCTGTTGTGAAAAACCGGTGGTAAAAGGTTAAAAATTAAGGAAAGTGCTCTCGTCGCGAAGGGGTTAAAAGGTTGACCGAAAAATGTTGCACCGACGAGTGCCAGAAACCACGTTCCAAAGTGTGGAGGCAGATACTAGCTGAAAGCGGCTTTTTTTAGCCCGTCTTTCGAAACATGCATCGGCTGAACCGTTCGAGATACATAAAACGGAAAACACCAAATCCCATCTACATTCTTTACGCTTTCTAACTTATCAATCTGTTTCGAAAAGTACGAAAATTAACCCCATCTTTCAATTGTTGAATACGTCAGGACATTGTTTTCAAACTAGGAATTTTGTTTTTATAATAGAACTAGAATTCTTTAAAAATAACAAAAACGACAATAGGTTCATAAATTTGTTGAAAATGTGAGGTATAAAGACAGGATAAACAAAACAAACTTCTTAAGAAATTTTAGGTCTCTAGAGCTCATTCTTAGTGAAGAACTGGGTTTATCTCTAATCTTGATTTAAGTTGTTATTGGTGAAATTAGTAGCTAACTTCGAAATCTAACCCCGCCTGTAGGCCGAGCCGGCATGAATTTTTTTTTTTTCTCGCAACAGTTACAAAGAGAAAATAAAGAAATACATTAGGCAAATTTTGCAGATTTCGCAAAAATTCAAACTAATAAACATTCTTGTGAAAGAGATACAATCAAAAAAATTAATTTGTAGTCTTATACCTTATATTGTTTTTCCATGGACAAGTCACAGTTCTTGTTATGCAAAATGCAACATCAGCATATCTGAGCTGTGGTAATGATATTTTATAACACTGTACACTATTTTTTTTAAAAAGGTTGAAGTACAAGCTTATTATAAGAAAAAAATTTTAAGATTACACTAAAATAAGTAAATAACTCAGGTCACCGGCAAATAATATAAAGACGGAGTAGTTCTTTGACACTTAGATAGAACGAGACAAACGAAGCAGATTTCACATCAAGAGCACTTTACTTATACCGACAATCGGTTGAAAATTAGAAACACATGCATTTCCAGTTTCTGTGGGGTGGACAATAGATGGCTGATTTCGGTACTCTCTTTTCCCGGACATAATGTATTTCGGTCTCATTCGGACATAATGTATTTCGGTTTCTTTTCAAATGAGCAAACTTACATTTACAAAAGCTATTGGGCTACTGGGATTGTTTTTGTTTTTCAAAGATCTTGTTCTTTTGCACTGCAATTCATGTGTATACGCAGGGCAGGGGGGGGGAGGGGCAGAAAATCTTTGGAAAAGTAATAATTCCTTAAAAGCATTACTTTGAAAAGTATTACTTGAATTGTATTGCATGATAATTTTGTTTGAAAGGTTTTCATTAAATTTCATTACAACTGCTGATAGCTTTATAAGTGGCCGAAAATACCAGCTATTTTTTATAGCCCATCAGAAACTTTGTAATAGAACTGTCTTTTATATTTTTTTAGGAAAAGCAAAAGATCTTTCAGAAAATTCTCTCAAAGGTGCCGCTTTGAACCTAATTTCCGGACGCAACAGTGCGGGAAGAGGAAAAAAACTGCTGTCACAAGACAACAATCAATTTTAACTCAAGATGTGATTAATTTAAAGAAAAGAATCTGTTGTATTACAAATCATTTCAATAACCAAGCCTGCAATTCTCATTCATTTATGTAGAGTTTGGCCGAATATTCGGTTTCATTTTCGTTTTCAGCGCAAAATCTTAGTTTTGGCGAAAATACTGCCGAATAATCGGTATTACTATAACTGCCCCTCCCTATCCTCTCCCAAACGCCACTACCATCCAAAGAGCCGCACATACTATGTATTCACATAAAAGGGGATAAATCTAGAAGGTATTAATAATATTGATTAAATTCGTTATTTTTAAATTAAATTATTTTTGAATCATTTTTTATGTTTATAGCACCTTATATTTAATTCATTTTATTTCAATAAAATTAATTTTTAATTAATAATTATGTACTTCCGTTTCTACGCAAAACATTATTCAGATAACATGCATGTTTATGTTATTACTTTGAATTTATTTTTAAGATAATTTCGTTTTCGTTTTCTGTCGAAACTAGAAAGGTAACCGAAATTCGGTTCCTGTCGAACACTATTTTTATGTTTGTAAATGAGCAGAAACTTTTGCATTACTGAACGTTAAAAAATATTTTTTCGAAAATCGCTTTAAGGATTTGCACGTAATCATAACTTATAAATTTCGGAAAATCGAGTTTTTATTTTAGCGGCTTTATCAACGGAATCAAGAACCTGGAATAGACGATTCTATATAATATATATATATATACAATATATATAATTATAATATCTTTGAATTTCAAAAAACATATCAAGTTCTTGTAACATTCTAATTAAATCTCCAAAGAGATTATATAATAAGCATTCTACAATAAAATTGAAACTAGATTTTCTCAAAATTGCATTTTTAAATATATGACCATACACGATTACTTTAATAATACTGAATTGTTTTACTTCTAATTTTGTCAGCTTTTTTTTTCTTATATAATTATGCAGAGCATTAAGGATTTTTTTATCATCAAAAATCCTCATTTTTCTTCGATAAAAGTTGAATAATCTCTTCAAAACAGTCGGCATTTTGAAAAAAAAAAAAAAAAAAAAAAAAAGCTTTCCGTAATTTCCACCCTTTGTCTCGCCTAGTCACTAAAATAAATCATATTTAATTTTAAATTGCTGTTTATTTTAATTACAGAAGCCAAATTTAATTTTAATAGTCGCCGCAACTCACACACACAGACAAAAAATAAATAAATAAATGCACCAGAAGAGCAGCAATAGATTCAAATATATTTACATTTAAAAAATATATGTACTATCAAAATTATATTTAAGCATTGTATTACAAAACAAAAAACAAAGTCAAAGAAAATAGAAATACTTAATTGCGTAATGGGGGTAAAATATAGAAAAGAAGAAGAATAACACTTTTTTTCTACCGCAATAAGCTTATATGTGTTCATTATTTTGCAGCTATCTCTTACTCGATATCTTGAAAAAAAAGTATCTAAAAAATGATAAGGTTTATTGGCAAAGTTATTTTTCGTTTTCACCTTAATGGGAATGTCTAAAAATTTAAAGTATGTATCAATGAAAATTGTTTAATAATATCGTCAAAAAGTTTTGGACAGCTTATGTTATTGCTCAAAACATTATAAAACTCCTATAACAGCTACTGAATTCGATATTTTATTTTTTCGTTTTTAACGTTTCTTTCTTTGCTGATGTCTGTACGCCGAGCGTGTGTTAATTAGTATTTCATGGAAAAATACCTCCACATCCGGTTTCTATTTTCTTCAGAAAGTTACAGAGATCCAAAAATCCCACAATATGGTATAATCAATAAAAAGTGTCACATCTGGTATTACTTACAAATACCACTGGGTATCTAAGGTGAAACTCCACCGACATGTCTTCTTAGGGAATTTGTCTTCTTAGGAACTCCCACTAACAGCACTGAAAACAAAACAAAAACACATCTGCGCGCATCTGCGCTTCTCTTTCATCCATTCTTTTGTGAAACAACTTTTACAAGTTTCAGTAGTTTATATATTTATTTCGATTACATGTCACGTGTATTTTTCAATTTGTAAATCGGGGTGGTGTTTGAAGTTTAGAGTCGTTAAGCAGATACAGTTTGAAAAAAAAGGGTTTTAGATACTATTGGCATTTTTAAATGCTAAAAAATTGTAAAAATTTTTCAAATAGATATGAAAAATTAACCTTTTATTCTTTGAAAAGCAAAATTTACATAAGTTTCCATTGCCCAAAAACTTGTGAAAAATTTGTCTTTGGCCTATATTATCATTAAGAAATTATGAAATGTTCCAGTTTATTAGAACTAAGAGCATCGATTTATGTGTGCGCAGTGTTAAATTCAGGCGGTGACCCGGGGGGACATCCCCCCCCCCCTCTAAGCAATAAAATGTCCCCTGCGGAAAATGTGAGATTTTGTATTTTGGATGGTCAAAAAGTACAATATCCACCCCTGAACTCTACAATGCCCCCCCCCCCCCCCGGAGACACAGAAGTCCCTCCCGGAGAAAAGTGTTTGAATTCAACACTGTGTGTGTGCTTATGGGGAGTGTACGTGTGTGTAAGTGGGTGGGTATGTGGGGGAAGAGCTATTACAAAAACACGATATTAATCTTTTGAAAGTTATTTTTACACAGACGCTGAAAAATCTGACCAAGGGTGCCGTCATTACAAAAACACTATATTAATTTGTTGAAAGTTATTTTTACAGTGGCGCTGAAACAAACGTGACCAAGGGCGCTATGATTACAAATACACAATATTAGATTTTTTAGAGTTATTTTTAAACAGGCCCTGGAAAAATCTAATCAAGGGCACCAGGATTACAAAAACACGATATTAGTTTTTTGAAAGTTATTTTTACAGAGGCGCTGAAAAAAAATCTGACCAAGGGGGCCAGGATTACATAACACGGTGTTAGTTTTTTTAAAGTTATTTTTACAGAGGCGCTGAAAATAATCTGACCAAGGGCGCCATGATTTAAAAAAAATATATAAATTTTTTGAAAGTTATTTTTACAGAGGCGCTGAAAAAAATCTGACCAAGGGCGCCATAATTACAAAAACAAGAACACGATATTAGTTTTTTTAAACTTATTTTTACACAGACGCCGAAAAAAATCTGACCAAGGGCGCCATAATTACAGAAACACGATATTAATTTTTAAATAGCTATTTTTACAGAGGCGCTGAAAAATTCTGACCAAGGAAGCTAGGATTACAAAAACACGATATTAGTTTTTCTTTTTTTTTTAAGTTATTTTTACAGAGGCGCTGAAAAAATCAGACTATAGGGGCGACATGATTACCAAAGCCGCCTCTGAAAATGGGACCAATTAACCCTTCTTTGCATGAGATTTTCTTTTACAATTGTGTTTTTTTTATACATATATTAAATATTAGACACCAGAAATTTTAAGATAGATTTTTAATCTTGTTCAGCAACATAGTTCCCGGGAAATTTACTGGATTAATATTTCTATATAAATATAGTGGTGGCGAAGAAGTTGATTTATTTATTAAAAGTTAAATAAAAAGTGATGGAAATTTACATCACTATGCAATTAAGGGTTAAAATGAAAATCTCTTCTCTTAAATTGCATTCCATTTTTTTTTCTTTTTTCGTCGTTTGTACTTTCACAAAAAGCAGAAATATTTGATCACTCAGCGCACTAAATATTTGACAGAAAAGTTAATTTTTTTTTATTTATTTTTAGAAAGACGCTGAAAAAGACTGCCTAAGAGCGCCATAATAACAAAAACATAAATACGATATTAGTTTTTTTAAAGTTTTTTTTTTTTTTTACAGAGGCGCTGGAAAAAATCTGACCATGGACGCCATAATAACAAAACGAACACGATATTAGTTTTTTGAAAGCTATTTTTGCAGAGGCGTTGAAAAAAATCTGACCAAGGGCGCCAGGATTACAAAAACACGATGTTATTTTTTTTTTTTTAAGTTATTTTTACAAAGGCGCTGAAAAAGTCTGACCAAGGGCGTCATAATAACAAAAACACGAACACGATATTAATTTTTTTAAAGTTATTTTTACAGAGGCGCTGAAAAAATCAGACTAGGGGCGACATGATTACCAAAGCCGCCTCTGAAAGTGGGACCAATTAAAATGAAAATCTCTTCTCTTAAATTGCATTCCATTTTTTTTTTTTTTCGTCGTTTGTACTTTCACAAAAAGCAGAAATATTTTATCATCCAGGGCACTAAATATTTGACAGAAAAGTTAATTTTTTTTAAAGTTATTTTTAGAAAGACGCTGAAAAAGACTGACTAAGAACGCCATAATAACAAAAGCATAAATACGATTTTTTTTTTTTAAGTTTTTTTTTTTTTTTTTTTTTTTTTTACAGAGGCGCTGGAAAAAATCTGACCATGGGCGCCATAATAACAAAAACACGAACACGATATTAGTTTTTTGAAAGCTACTTTTGCAGAGGCGTTGAAAAAAATCTGACCAAGAGCGCCAGGATTACAAAAACACGATGTTAATTTTTTAAAGTTATTTTTACAAAGGCGCTGAAAAAGTCTGACCAAGGGAGCCATAATAACAAAAACATGAACATGATATTAGTTTTTTGAAAGTTATTTTTACAGAGGCGCTGAAAAAAAAATCTGTACCTTGGGCGCCATAGTAACAAAAACACAAACACGATATTAGTTTTTCGAAAGCTATTTTTGCAGAGGCGTTGAAAAAAATCTGACCAAGGGCGCCAGGATTACAAAAACACGATGTTCCAGGATACCATGTGTAACAATAGCACATCTGATTGTCGATAATTTATGTTATCTCGAAATTGGGTTATATAATTGTCTTTGATCCCACACAGTTTGCTTATGCTATACTTTTAAAAATAAAAAGTATTACTTTTTAATTTTCCATATGAAAATCTTTGAAATTTTATGCCTTTCAGTATGCACAACTTTAAACGTGCTTCCAAAAAAAAAAAAAAAAAAAAAAAAAAAAAGTGACGAGGGCGCACCGGGCATTTGCCTCGTTGCCCGGTGGGCCAGTACGACCCTGCACACGAGTTCCTTCAATAATCGAAGTCATATCGTACTGTTCAAAGTGCATTTTCATTTGCCACTTCCACTTGCTCCAATTTTCAGCACCTTCCAATTTATCAATTTGCACCTTAAGTTCAGCCATGCTTGCAACACGCGGTTAGGCCTAAGTTAGTTAGCTTTTCAAAATACAGTCAAACCCCGCTATAATGAACCCAACCCGGGATATAGTGAACACTCGGATATAGTGAACTTTTTTGCTGGTCCCATCCGAACTCCCATTTAACTAATGTTGTTTTATACGCTTATAGTGGACAGCTGATATTTTGGTAGTTCGTTTATAGTGGACTCAAATTTTATTTCCCCAGATTTCTTTTTTTAGTTCTACAACTTTAAACTTACACTAGTTGTGACTACAAATGATGACACAGCTTTATATTGTGTCAAATTTCATTCTTTCACTCTCATCGCCTAAGCAGCACGTGCTTCTTCTTCCCCTCCTCTCCCTATTACAGGAACAAACCTCTCTTCTTCGTTTCTCCCCAATTCTAGGAATAAGCTCTGGTGTCCACTTGCTAACTTCGTCCCTCGCCCCTCGGTATAATCGGAACAGTCCAAGAATGTCCCTCATTTTACAGTGTCTCTCTTCATTATTCTTTTGATTGATTTGAGATAAGAAGACGTTTTTTCAAGAGCAGCTAAAAATGGCGAATTTTTTGAAAAGAAAAGCCTTTTCGATTGATGATAAGGTTAAAATAATTAAACGTATTGAAAATGGAACAAATCAATCGGCATTGTGCAAGGAATTTTCCTTGTCAAAATCTACAGTTTCGAACATTTGGAAAAATCGCAGTGCGACTCTTGCTGCACACAATAAAAATTTGGATTCTTCGAAGAAACTACGTCGGGCTGAAAGAGAAAATGTGGAAGAAGCTCTATTAAAATGGTTCACCATTCAGCGGGATAGAAATCTTCCGGTGACCGGACCCATGCTTCAAATTAAAGCGAATCAGTTTGCCGAAAAATTTGGAGAAAACAGTTTTGTGTGCTCTAATAGATGGCGGGATAGATTCAAAAAACGGAAAAATATTTCTTGTGGAAAGATTGTTGGTGAAGCAGCAAGTGTTTGTGCATCGGATGTGGAAAAGTGCAAAGCTTAAGTGTGGCCGGATGCAAGCCAGGGTTATGAAGAGAAGGATATTTTTAATGCTGATGAAGCTGGATTATTTTACAAAATGACTCCCGATCAGACGTTAAAATTTAAAGGAGAAAAGTGCACTAACGGGAAGTTCTCGAAAGTGAGAATAACTGTTCTTGTGTGTACAAATATGAACGGATCAGAAAAGAGAAAATTAACTGTTGTGGATAAATCCCAAAAACCAAGGTGTTTTAAAAATGTTAAAAAACTGCCCGTCAATTACAAAGCTAATCAAAAATCCTGGATGACTTCCAGTTTTTTTTAAGAAGAACTTCGACAATGGGACAATGATTTGTTGAAGCAAAAACGTAAAATTGTTCTCCTTGTCGACAACTGCACAGCTCATCCCCACTTAGAAAATCTGAAATGCATTAAGCTCGTTTTTTTGCCTCCAAACACGACTTCTGTGTTACAGCCCATGTACCAGGGCGTTATTCGCAGCCTGAAGTCCCACTATAGGAAACAGTTAGTGATGCGTATTTTGGAGAACTATGAAGAGAACAATACGGAATATAACATCTCACTTTTGGAAGCAGTCGTTTTGTTGGAAAAGTCATGGAGACAGGTGACATCAGCAACAATCTGCAACTGTTTCCGACGCGCAGGTCTTTCGAAAGATGTGTTGTGGGAAGAAAAAGATGCCAACGTGGAGGACGAAGATGATGAAGAAAGCTTACCAATAGCTGTGTGGCTGGAAAAGCATAATGTGAACATTTTTCCAAGGAACGTTACTGAGCACTTCGAATCTTGCGATAATGAAGTGTATACTTCTGGTACCCCCACAGATGATGACATTGTATCTGAAGTTAAACAAAAGAACAATGTTGAAGAAGACTTAGAAGACGATATTGAAGAAGAATTTGAAATTTCGGCACCTTCTATATCGGAAGTGAAATCGGCAGCAAATATACTGAACTTTTTTTTTCTACAGAAAATGTGGACCAAAAGATATTAGATCCTTTACTAATTGTTGATAAGAAAATTGATGAACTCTACTTAAAATCGAACTGCATTCAATCAAAAACCACAAATTTCTTCCATAGAATGTAAAAATAAAATCAAGTTTTAGTAAGTAACTTTTTTCTTTTTATTATTTGATTTATTGTCAATTTAATTAGTTAATAATTTGTAAGTAAATAACGTATTATAGCAATCATTATTTTTAACAATACATCATATACTAAAAAATCAATAATAACAATCATGTGCAAAAAATATTTTCTTTTTAAAGAATTTGGATATAGTGAACCATCGGTTATAGTGGACATATTTCTGGGTCCGTAGACGGTTTACTATAGCGGGGTTCGACTGTAATTACTTCACACAGTTTTAAAACATGCTGAGCCCATAACCTGTTATTGTTACCAACAGATTAACAAAAAGCTAATTATGCAAATATAAATATAAATCCAAAAGGGCTGCAAGCAGTGTTAACTTTATACTTTAATCACGTTGCTTACGCGAGCTACATAACAGAACAGAATGACAACACAGTAAAAAAAAGAGTAGAGTTGAGTTGTTGTCGCTTGTCTACAAGGGTTGAGTTGTAAGTGTACTTGGTCATCTTGTGGGGTATGTCAACAGAGATGGCTATAAAATCTATTTACCTTCTCAAAATAAAATCATAAAATCGCGTGATGTATATTTTAAACCTGAACGCCTATGTACCACTCCAGTTACAGTGGAGGTGGAGGAAGACTCATCTGAGAACTGTGAAGAAATTCAGAATGAAGACAGCAATCAATCAGAAGAAAAACAAGAACTTAGAAAATCTGACAGACAGCGAAGCATGCCTACATGGATGAAGTCCGGAGAATTTCTTCTTGCAAACGTAGCTGCTGTAGGTGAATCTGAAAGTCCCTCTGTGGTGAAAATAAGATTATTTGATGCTGTTATTAATTTTATTTTTCGTATAGTGGAATAGTGGAAAAAGGATACATTGCTGTTGAAGGAAGCAATAACCCCAATCTTCAAGAGATAGTTCTTTTTGGTCAACGTTAAAGATTAATAATAAAATTTAATAAAATAATTCATCTTACTTTAAAAAGGAGACACACAGCCGTTGTAAAGAAAACGAAGTCATTCTTGCTTTTTTAAATCCAAATTTCTTTATTAAAGGTCTTTAGTAGCACAATAGAAGGAAGGCTTTATCCAAAACAAATCCAGTTGGCCACTGTACCATGAGAACTGAAAGTCTTTAACTTTAGAATGGCGAAATATTAATCTATTTGACGGCATTTAGCAAGATGTACCCCAAACTTCTTGAGAATACGAAGAAGATATTTTTATTGGCAAGCTCGTTTTAATAAATTATTAACAATTGAAATCATTTAATTTAAAAATCACCGCATCAATTTAAAAAGCTTAAAATTTAACTATTAAAAACTTTAATGAACTTAAAGAACAAACTCGGCATGAAAAATGCGAATCCCCGTACCGGAGATCGCGCCGATAAAAATAAAATTTCCGCGATCTTACATGATCGAATTTTCGAATACTTCTGATACAAAATGCCGTTGCACCGATATAAATATGACCACCACGGGGATCACACAGGTAAAATAAAGAAAGAATTAAATTGATTTGATAATTAATTATTGCCAAATAAAAATAAGAAAACTTTAAATTCCGTAGAAATGGCACTTGAACGCCGCGCCGTACATTGTATCGGCGGAAAACAGAACCAAAACATACGATGCAGTAGGCTGCGCGCATGCGCAAAAGAGATTGTCGGGCGCTCGGCAAGGCATGGGAGAGAGGGGGAAACGCTACCAAGAGAGACAGCGCTTGGCGCAATGCAAAAAGCGTGCCGGCGAGGAAGAAGAATGACAACAGCATACTTAGTAACATAAAAATTACAGAACGGCGAATAAAAATTATGAAATTGTGATATTTCATATCACACCCTCTACATATAATGAAGCTATTTCCTCAAGTGAAAGTGACTTGTGGCTTAATGCCATGAAAGAGGAAATGTCTGCCTTGCATGAAAACAAGACATGGGAATTAGTTGAAAGACCTAAAGGTTCCAAAGTCATCAACTGTCGATGGGTGCTGAAGAAGAAATTCAATCCTGATGGTACTGTTGAAAGATACCGAGCACGTCTTGTAGCAAAGGGGTATGCCCAAAAAGCTGGTATTGACTTTGATGAGACATTCAGCCCTGTCGCAAGATACGACACCGTAAGATCAATTTTGGCTGTAACTGCAAAAGAACAACTGCACTTAAAACAGTTTGATGTGAAGACTGCGTTTTTATATGGAATACTGCAGGAGGAAGTCTTCATGACACAGCCAGAAGGTTTTAATGATAATAGTGGGAGAGTCTGTCGACTACATAAAAGTTTATATGGACTTAAACAAGCCCCTCGGTGTTGGAACCAGTGTTTTGTAAACTTTATGAAGGAACATAAACTGGAGGTTAGTACTGCTGATCCTTGTTTGTTTGTCAGACATAGAGATAAAAAGAAACTTTTTGTTGTAATCTATGTAGATGATGGTCTTGTTGTTGGTTCTGATGAAGTTGAAGTGGAGGAATTTATTAGTCAACTTGCTCAATCCTTTAAGATTACAATAGGTTGTTTGAATCAATTTCTGGGTATGAGTATAACAAAATTTGATGATGGTTCAATTTTTGTAAACCAATGTGTCTATGCAAAGAAAATACTCGCAAGATTCAATATGGACTGTGCTAATCCGGTATCAACTCCAAGTGATAAAAACTATGTCTCTGATGACGAAGGTAATAAACTGATAGGAAAAGAAATTCCTTATCGGCAGGCTGTTGGCAGCCTCATGTACCTTGCCATTGCCACAAGACCTGATTTATCATATGCTATTAGTGCAGTCTCTGAAAATCTCGAAAATCCTAGATCATCAGATTGGTGTGCCGTTAAGCGAATTTTCAAATATCTGAAAGGAACTGTCTACTTTGGTTTGTCGTATAAAGCTAAGTGTCATGCCAATGAGCTTGAAGTATATAGTGATGCTGATTATGCAGGTGATATAAAAACCAGACGCTCAAGGACTGGAATGATTTCTAAATTTTCAGGAGGTGCCATTTCATGGATGAGCCAGAAGCAAAGGAGTGTGGTGTTATCTACAACAGAGGCAGAGTATGTTGCTGCAAGTGAGAGTGCCAAAGAGTTAATTTGGCTGAAGCGTTTGTTAAGTGACATAACAACTTTAGAAACTCCTTCCCTATTCGTGGATAATGCCAGTGCTGTTAAGCTCACCAAGAATCCAGAATTCCACAAAAGAACAAAACATGTTGATGTGCGGTACCATTTTGTACGTGAAAAATTCATTAACGGTGAACTGAATATTAAACATGTTCCTGGAAAGATGCAGCTAGCTGACATTATGACGAAACCTCTGACCTGTGTCAGGTTCAAAGAACTTTGTGTTTTGTTAGGACTAGTTCCATTTAATTCAGGTAATATTTAAGTTAATGATATGTAAGCTGTGGCTTGTGGCGGAAGTGTTGTGGTGAGTACAACTCAACCCTTGTATACAAGCGACAACAACTCAACTCTACTCTTTTTTTTACTGTGTTGTCATTCTGTTCTGTTATGTAGCTCGCGTAAGCAACGTGATTAAAGTATAAAGTTAACACTGCTTGCAGCCCTTTTGGATTTATATTTATATTTGCATAATTAGCTTTTTGTTAATCTGTTGGTAACAATAACAAATTTCATAAACATGGATTAATGATTATGTGTCTCGGGCCGCACATAAAACGCCGCCGGGCCATAGGTTGAGTATGGCTGGGTTAGAGCATTGACTTTCTATCTAGATAGTTTGAGTTCAAAACCCACGCTTTCTTCAAGTTTTTTTTCTGCTTTTTTATTTAAAAATGTCTGTCAGTTGCTATATATTTTTCATGCTAAATGGTAAATTTTGACATTAATAACAATTCCAGATTAAAATTTATTATTAAAATAAAATACTTATTTAAATATTATATTTCAGATTGTTTTTAAAGTGCTTATTGGTTGCTTTATATTTTTCATGATAAATGGAATATTTTTAATAAAAGTAAATTTTGATATTAATAACAATTACAGATTTATTTCTATTGTTATTATAAAATACTCATTTAAATACGATAAATGGGCAATCTTCCAATTAAATTTTCTTTTACTTTATAATATTTAAAATTTCATTCCAATTCGTTAATATTTTTTTTAGTTAATAAGAATTGTGCGAAAATATCTGTGCTCATACGATGGGTGTGTGTTTTTTATGGAGTACCTTATTAGTTTATTATTACTAAAACTAAAATGCAAAGCATATTTTACAATATAAAATTCAATGTGTAAAATACTATAAAAATAAAATTATACGTATAACGTTAAAATTTTTTTAAATCAAATTAAAAAATGAATTTTGATAATTGAATATTTAAGTTTCAAACAATTTGTTATCGAAATAAATCTATACTAATATTATAAAGGAGTAAAGATTGTTTGTTTGTTTGTAGGGGGGTAATCTCTGGAACTACCGAACCGATTTGAAAAGTGATGGTGGCAAATTGATGGCGACAACCCCTGCTCCAACATAGGCTATATTTTATGTCGGTGTCACTGACCCCAGGGGGGTGCAGGAGCGAAAAACGTTCTAAAATTGCAATTTTTTGTATACCGAAGGAGCCAGAAATTTGGCATTGTAGCTACTTATAAGATGTAAATGCTCTCTAGGAGCAAATTAAAAAAAATTCGAAATTTAAAAGGGTGAAATAAGCGAAAAGCGTTCTAAAAACATTCCAAAACACAATTTCTATGGAATCTCAGGAAATACAGAACCGATTTCAAAAGAAATTTTGGCAAATTGATGGTGACAATCCCTACTCCAATATAGGCTATATTTTATGTCTGTGCCACTAACCCCAATGGGGGTGCAGGAGCAAAAAATTTGCGAAAATTGCGTCTTTTTTATACTGAAGGAGCTAGAAATTTGAAATTTGGCATTGTAGTTACTTATGATATGTAAATGCTCTCTAAGAATAATAATTTTTAAAAAAATCGAAATTTAAAAGGGTGAAATGAGCGAAAAGCGTTCTAAAATAATTCTAAATTACAATTTTTATGGAATCTCTGGAACTACAGAACCGATTTCAAAAGTGATGGTGGCAAATTGATGGTGACAATCCCTGCTCCAACAGCCTCTTTAATAAAAAGCTATGCGATGCTGACGACTGGGTTTTTCGCTAATTGTTGCCACAGATTAATCTCAGAAAATGAAACCTTTGAAGTTGCTGAAAAAAATAATAGCTCGAAAAGTGTTTGTCAGAAAATTGTTAGACAAACTGCGTTTGAGAGGTAAAAAATTGTACTTTTCTTGATATAAATTTCAAATCTAATGATTATGCCGTTTTTCAAATATTGAATTTCAAAAATTATCAAATTTCACAATGGAGTACCATAGCGAAACTTCATGCGTAAAAAGATAATGATAAGGGTGACGTGTCCTGACAATAAAAGGAGAGGCTTATGATCCAGGTTAATTTGTTTAGTGCGACAAAACATCGTAATAAGTGTATGTAATATTTTTTATTTAATTTTTATTTTTGAGAGCTTGTGTCTAATTATTTTAAGGCTTTCTGTGTTAGACCTGGTGGGAGACGACTTTCATATATGATCCTTAATTATTTTAATATGTGTATTTCCAAATGAAAACGACTGACATCTCTAAATCAGTTTTAACTTTTCAAATAAATTATTTGCATAGAACAAACTTTTTAAAGTTGTTGTTGTTGTTGTTGGTTTGGCCCATGGGCCCGGTGAGCAGCTTTTTATTTCTATACCCCATATAGCACCAAAGCTCCTGAAAACCTCCCCAGGAGTTCCAATTCATCCCAAATTCCTCCTGAAACTGTAATGACCCTATCAGGCGTTCCTGTGGAAGATACTTTAATCACTTCCCCAGGACTGATCTCCCAGATCCCTCCCAGGGAGCAAGCTCCTCAGGACTGATCTCCCAGATCCCTCCCAGGGAGCAAGCTCCTCAGGACTGATCTCCCAGATCCCTCCCAGGGAGCAAGCTCCTCGGGATGATATTCCCAGGGAAGTACCTAGGAAGATACGGTGCTGGTGCCATCTCATGGGTGATTTTGACACTAAAATAACTTATTATAATTTTTTATTAAAAAAAAATATTTGATTTGATGTGGTTCGATTTTTTAATTAATAAAGTTTATATTATTATTTTATTTATTTTATTTCCTAAGCACATCTGATTATTGTTTAACTTTTAATTATTGTTATAATATTTAATTATCTTTATTTAGATATATTTTTAATTTATAAAATGCAATCAAAATGTAGTTATATAAATAATTAAAATAAATTAATCTTTAAATATAAATTGAAAATTTATTATTTATTTTATTTCTGATCTTTTAAAAATTAACTTTTATATTAATTCATTTTATCATTACATTCATTATTTTTTCTGAACTTTCAACAATTACTTATATATTTTTACTATTACTTTTTCATCTAACTAATAATTTTACATTGATTTCACTCATATACTTTATTAGTTTCTATAGAAAAAATTTAATTTTAAATATAAAATTGATTTACTTTCTCCTAATAAATTAGCCCCACCAGTGGCTGAGAGGTTGTGCTCTCGAAGCTGGTAGACGGGAGGTGCTGGGTTCGATCCCAATCGCGCCCGTCGGCCTAATCGTTCGGAGTTTTTGTGGTTTTCTTCGAGCCGTGGATTTATCCATGCGTAAATACGGATTAGGTTCCCTTAGAAAGACCCCCACGAAGGGCACTCCTCCCGGGCCTATATCCCTAGTGTAGATAATTGGCCGTCAATAATCAACCCAACTCAACCCAACTCCTAATAAATTATTTTTATTTTCAATTATAAGAAATCTGAGTTATTTTTTTCGAAACACGAAGTTTAATATATATTTATATATTTGTATTTAACCATATTTTATAAATTAAGGATTAGAGATACCTACTAAAAATTATTTCTTCTGATCCTTTAAATATAGTCTTATATATTGAATTATTATTATTTGTATTAAATAAATAATAATTTCATATTAATTTGAATTATATATATAAATAATTTTTGGATCAATATTTAATTTTAAAATATAAATTAGATTCATTATTTTTTTTTCGCTGATCATTTTAAATTATCATATATATATATATATATAATATATATTTCTTATTATTTCTAATAAATGAGGTTTTTTTTTCCGTAACTGTAAGAAATCAAAAGGAATCAAAATTTTGTTACAAATAAGGGTTTTATCAACAGTTTAATATATATTTACATATTTGTATCTATTCAGAATTTGATAGTTAATAGATTAGAGATAAGCATTTTTAAATTAAACAATCTATTTAAAAAATTTTTATTTCGATTGTAAAAGTTAATTTTCATGTAAGTTTCAAAATTGAATCATATTTAAGTCATATCGAGCATATTTACTTTTATTATTATTCTTCTATTAATTATTTTTTTTTCTGATCTTTTTAAAAATTACATATATATTTATGTATTTTATTATTACATTTTCAACTAATTAATAATTTTATATTTATCGTCATTATCAAATAAATAATTTACTTTTAAGTCTAAATTATAACACCAACTTAAAGAGATTACATGCTCTATTGAAATGGCACATTTGGTTTTAAAAAATACAAACATACACCCCCCCCCCCCTCCCCCTGAATAAGAGTTTTACTTGAAAGATTTTTATTTAAAAATATACATTCTTACAAAATCGGGTTAAAGATATAAATTCGTGCTGATTATTATCACGGACCTGGTCAATACCACTTGTCTCATTTAATATACTTTATATATGTGTTGGTAATGGGCATATGTTCGCTAAATGATGTCAATTTTTAATTATGTATGAATTTTTATGAAGCGTCTGTTCTGGAGGTTTATCATATTAATTTTATTTTATTTTTTAAATACAAATTAGTTATTTTCTATTACCTCTTTCAAATTACGATATATGGTATATATTTTTTAATTCTTAATAATGAAGGTGAAATCTCAATTTAGTGAACTTAAGAAATATTAACAAGATACAGATTCAGAAAATATAAATAAATATTTATCTTTCTAAATAACAAATATTTCTCCAGAATTTAAAACTGAGTTGTGTTTTGTTTTAGTTGTTAAAACTTTCATTTAAGAAACCTATTTTATATTTGGCAAACTTTTTAGTTTAGGATATTTATAAAAGATTATTTTTCGTGCAAATTCTTCACTCCTGTTTAAGCAAGGAAATACTTCTATCCAGATATCAAGAACGATTATATAATCAGCTGCAGAAGTCCCATAATGCAAATATGTTTAGTCAGGTAAGGGTGGAATTTTAACTACAATAAGAACATGAATAGTACTGAGCAACCTCCAATTCCTTTTGATGAATGAAGAATGGATATGTATGCTTACTGGACTGCATGCAATACTTGCAAAGAAAAGTAGTTGAAAGCATGGAACTTAGTTCCATGGTTGAAAGGAGAGAAACGTTCTTCTTCCCAGAATAAGGAGTAAGCTATTTCAAATTTAGCTTTGAGATAACTAAAATAAACAATTGTCGGTACAATAGAAAAAATAATCTTTAAAGCAGTCGACCAATGATTCTATAAAAGACAAAAGTATTGCTTTTAAAGGATTTCCTTGTTTAGAATTTTTACACAATACTTCGTTGACAATCATAACAAAGAACTCAAATTTTATGTCAAACTATCCGTACATTTAGGCATTTTAAATCTCCTGAAATATTAGTTTTGTTAGCTAAAATGAAATTATATTTCAATGAAAAATAGTGCATAATGAAATTTCTATGTATTGAATGTTTTCACAGGATTTCAAAAGATCGCTAAATGGAGATTTAATTGTAAATTAGTTTATTTATTACAACAAGAAAAAAAATATTTTTGTTACAGACACAAATTTTATTAACAGTACTTTTTTTCATATTTAACTAATTACAGATATAGAGTAGAAATGCCCATACTTTAAAAATTAAGAGCTAAAGAAATATTATTGTCATTTTAAACAGCAGTTTCATGTAGGTAATTGAAAATTAAACGATGTATTTATGTATCTTAGGGTGTTTCTCAAATGATCTGCTCAACAACGCGAAACTTTCTGACGCATCTTTTGACTTATTTTTAAACGCAAAGACATAAAATTGGCTGGCCTGACTATTGAATTGATTTGAGATCGAAATGAATTTTCCATTTTTTGATAAATAAATTACTTATCGGGTTATAAGTGATTCATGTTACATGACGACACGTTTTTCTCCTTTCTCATGCTACGGCGTCGGAAATTCAGCTCAAAACACCGACTTTGACGGTATTTTCTGAAAGATCTTCTCTCTTTACCAAAAAAATGAAAACATCTTTTGATTACAAAGCTTATAAATAAGAACACCTGCCAATTTCAAGCGTTTCCGAACAAAAATGAACTAAAAAATATGTCATAAAGTAGCCAATTTGAATTTGAGAACAGCCTAGCATGCATAAACTCAGAAAAGCTTTTATAGATATATCGTTTAACAACTTGTAATATGGTAATATCAATATTAGAAATCAAATTGAGTTTTGCTTATTCTAATTCTAATTTTAAAATTATAATATTTCTAATTTTAAAAAAAGTGCATTTTGAATTTGTCTTTCAATTTTTGGTTCATAAAAACGTCAATTTTTCTCTTACTTTGTTTAATTGTGATTATTTATAATTTAATTTATTTAATTTTAAATATTTTTATTTAATTGGCCCCTTTATCATAGACCCCTGACCCTGATATATGTGGCTCCTAACTAAAATGATAAAACGCATTGTTGTTGTAAATGATAAAACACCCCTTCCCTTTTCCCTTTTATTGTGATGCCGCGTGGGGAATTCGGTTCAAAACGACGACTTTCACAGTATTTTCTAAAAGATCTGCGTTTACAAAAAAATAAAAAATAAATAAATAAATGATAATTAAAAAAAAAAAAAAAAAAAAAAAAAAACATTTTTCTAGTATTACATAGTTTCTAAATAAGACCACCTGTCAATTTAATGCATTTCCAAACAAAAACGAGTTAAAAAATGTGTCAGAAAACAGCTCCTTTGGGTTTGAGAACAGCCTTAAATAATTGATACGCTTTTTTTCTAGTTATCAATTTAATATTGTATTGAATATATATCAAAGGGTATGCATCTTTAATTGCAATAAAAGTTACAGAATTCCTGCTATACGAAGCATAAAAATATGCATGTTTTCTATTTACTGACTTTCATAAGAAGAGAAAGATATACATGAATACCTTATAAACGATTCAAGTACAACGGCCGTGTAGCGTAATCACTAGAGCGTGTTTCTCGTATGCGTAAGTACCCAGGTTCAAATCCAGTGGGTGGTAAGAAAGTTTATACCGTAAAATCTGTATCATAACTGTCATGTGATTCTGTGTGCGTGATTAATAAAAGTAATGTGTATTATGTAAGTTTTTAAAAGATAATGTCCGTATTTATTAATTAAAAAAAAAAGAAAAGAAAAAAATTAAATACTTTTTACATTACGTCGAATAATAATAACTTCGGATGTTTTTTATGCACATTAAGTGACCCTGAAGTCTCCCAAATTCCTCCGGTATTACTTCCTGAAATCTTCCCTAGAACAACCTGAGGAGGAACCTGAAGGAGGTCCTGGGGATGCTATGAGGCGGACATTTTCGGTTCCTGAGGACCTCCTGATGACAAATTTTTGCATCCTCAGGGATGCCTAGAGGATGAATGCCAATCTTCCTGGGGACGTCCTAGGGAAGCACATGGGCTATATGGGACAGCTGTCTTACTCCGCAAGAACCCGACTCCTACCAGAGGTGAAACAATCCGAAATCACAAAAACCTGCAATCATCGGACGCCAAAACTCAAACCAAGGCCTGATACTCCCCTACCCAGCGCCGTCAATCCAACTCGGACAATGTATATAGATCTCATCCAACAACTGAGATAGCAAAACTATGTGTTCTCCGCATAATTTCCCTCTCCACCGCCGATCGACGATTGCGAGTATCATGCTTCCTGATTAGTTGTTAAACCGAACGCTTCTGAAGTCATTTCTGGTTGAACTTGGTTTCTTATATAATATCTATTAATTTCTATATAATCTAATTAATTTATAACTGTAATATAATAAATATTATAGTAATATAATCTAATTATATTTCTATATAATCTAATCTCTATATAATCTAATATTTCTATATAATCTAATAATATATATTAATTTCTTATATCATATCTTCTTAAATCTTCATAATCCTCCAAAATACAGGAAATGACTTAAAAAGCGTTTGATTTTACAAATAATCAGAAAGCGTTAAAGTCCCAATCGTCGATCGGCGGTGGAGACGGAAATTATGCGTGTTCTCCACCTTTACGCCCAGTCGCTCCAAAAATATCCTCGTACGAAGTATTCTTCGATACCTCCAACTTTCGAAACACTATGTCGCGCAATCCCGAAAACCTCTTGCATCTCAACACCAAATGCTCCTCGGTTTGGTCTTCCAATCCACATAGGTTACACGTCGATACCCCACTACCAAGAAACTTCTTACGCCGGGTCTGTGTTAGAATTGTCTTCGTTAAAAATCTAGCAAATATAACACCACTTTTTCTCTGTAATGACTGATGCGGATGCCCGATGCTACCATAATACCAACAACGACCAATACAGTTTTTTTGATATTGCTCCCACTCCCATTCAGATTCTTTCTGTTTATTATTCCTCACATTCGTCATCCAATCTTCAGCAGAAAACCACAGAATGCGTACGTTGCTGAAAGGTCCATTCCTAACCAAATTGTCCGCACACTCATTTATCTCAATCCCTTTATGCCCAGGTACCCAAATGAAAGTCATGTTATACTGTTCATTCCCTTTTCTATTAATCTCTTCTCTCAACTGTGTGATAATAGCAACTGATTTTCGGTTAACCTTTTGTAGGGCCAGTAGAACGCTTTTAGCATCCGTGAAAAACATATAATCCCCCCTGTCCACCGTATAAAATTTAATTGCAACCAATAAAGCCATAGCTTCAGCCGTGAAAATCGTATTGATATGCGGAATCTGAATGGCCAACTGACTACCTGTCTTCTGATTCATCATCCCAATTGTAGTCCTATGAGTATCTTTTGAAGCATCAGTTGGAATGAACGTGGCCATATTTTTGTACGTCTGAGCAAAGTTATGGAAGGAATTCTTGATCACCTCGTCCGGAAAGTCTTTATTTTGAAATGCCCATGTATTGACAATTATCCGACAATGATCACGGATTCTCGCCCCCCACTTATAATTCACCAACTCATTAATATCCGTGCCATAGCTTCTGAGAGTATTTAGTTCCCGGTAGAGTAAGTCATTCGAAAGCATTTCCGTATTATCCTGGTATTTCACTTCCGAGATAGACCTTTTGGTAGCAAGATACTCAATCCTCTGTCCACACCCCACTTTCCTGTAATAAAACCGGGATTGGGCACCACTTAGGCAAGCCGCTAGCCCAGCATAATTTCCCTGTCCACCGCCGATAGACGATTGCGATTATCATGCTTTCTGATTAGTTGTTAAACCGTACGCTTCTTAAGTCATTACTGGTTGAACTTGGTTTCTTATATAATATCTATTAATTTCTATATAATCTAATTAATTTATAACTGTAATATAATAAATATTATAGTAATATAATCTAATTAATTTCTATATAATCTAATCTCTATCTAATCTAATATTTCTATATAATCTAATAATATATATTAATTTCTTACATTATATCTTCATAATCCTCTAAAATACCGGAAATGACTTAAAAAGCGTTTGATTTTACAAATAATCAGAAAGCGTAAAAGTCCCAATCGTCGATCGGCGGTGGAGATGGAAATTATGCGCTAGCCCACCGTAAAGCCATATTTTGGATAATCTGGAGTTGCCGATCTTCCGTTTTGTTAGCATGTGTTAGAATCCGAGGATTTCCATCTAACAGAGCTCCCATCATACTCCTTGTTAAACGCAGTAAATGTTTGGTATCACTTGAATAATTCAGCAGATTATCGATAAACAAGATTAAATTAACTTAATTAAAAAATAAATATGAAATAAACATTACGAAGATTACTTTAATATGGAAAATACAGCTAACTGGCTTTCGCCATGCAACAACCTGCGATATCAACAAAACACGCTGTTGCCACACAAGTCAACAGAAAAAATTACATAAAAGAATAAACACATTAAATACATGGAGTATGAGTAAGAATGAAAAAGATAGGAAAACAGTCTAATATTGTCAATTGAAGTTCATAATATTAACACTTCCCCTTGAACTTGCAATTATGGCATTCTTACCATACCCAAGAGGGTCCTTAACATTTCAAAACGTCCTTTAGGTAAGGCTTTTGTGAAAATATCTGCAATTTGATATTCACCATCAATATGCTGAACACTGATTTCACCACTTAAACACTTTTCTCGAACAAAATGATATCTAATATCAATGTGTTTTGTTCGCTGATTTCAGGGTTTTTAGCCAAATGAACTGAACTCGCATTATCAACTTGCAGAATAGGAGTTGATGTTAATGGGGCAATGTCATCAAAGAGGCGTTTCAGCCAAACCATTTCTTTGGTTGCCTCACTTGCAGCTATATATTCTGCTTCTGTGGTACTTAATGACACACACTGCTGTCGACGACTTGCCCAGTCAATGGCTCCTCCACTGTATTTAAATGCAATCCCAGAAACTGACTTTCTGGTTTTTTTGTCACTGGCATAATCTGCGTCACTATATGCTTCTAAGACACCAGGATGAAAACCAGACTTGAACACTAATGCAAAATTAGGTGTTCCTTTGATGTACTTTAGAATTCGCTTTACCATTGACCAATGTTTTTGTTCAGCTTTATCCAAGAACTGAGAACAATATGACACAGCAAAGGCAATATCTGGACGGGTAGCAACTGCCATGTACATCAAGCTGCCTACAGCTTATCTGTAAGGGACTGTCAGAATCAATCTCTACATTATCTTCCCCTGAGAGATTACCCTTTTCCATGGGAGTAGAAACTGGGTTGGCATCTTTCATGTTGAACCTTTCCAAAACTTTAATAGCATAATTTTGCTGACTAACAGCAATATCCCCGCTTGTCTGCCTTTTTATTTCTACACCAAGATAATATTCAGCATATTTGTATGTTACCTTGAACTCACGCTGCAATTCTTCAAGGAAATGATTCTTGATCTGTTGAGTTGTGGCAACAAGTCCATCATCAACATGTAATGCTAATAACAACTTCTGCTGTTTCTCGTTACAGCAAAACAAACATGGATCAGCATTGCTTTCTGTTAGTACATACTTTTCTAGGAACTCTTTAAATCGCTTGTTTCAACACCTTGGTGACTGCTTCAATCCATAGAGGCTTTTAACTAGTCGACACACACGGCCTGAGTTGTCATCGTATCCTTCGGGCTGTTTCATATAGATTTCTTCTTCTAACGTCCCATACAAGAAGGCAGTTTTAACATCAAACTGTACCAGGTCTAAATTTTCATTTGCTGCAACACTTATCAAGGCTCGAATAGTTTCAAAACGTACAACTGGGCTGAAGGTCTCTGAATAATCTACACCTTTTCTTTGAGACAATCCTTTAACAACAAGCCTAGCTTTGAACCGATCAATGTCACCATTAGCATCCCAGACAGCACACTCTATCTATAAGATGTCGATTTATAGTCTAAATACATCTATAACGTCCATGACATCTTTTAGATATGCATAGCATTAAACAAATAGATGTCTATAAGCCATTTCTCATTTAGATTTCTATTAGACGTCTATGACCTGCAATAGACGTATTATATCTATCACTTTTTCGACGTCTAAAGGAAATGCTTTTTTCAACCTCCAATGGAAATACTTTTCGATTCATCCAATGGATTTGCGAATAACACGTATTATGCTCATCTTATGGAAAAAGTACTTCTACTTCAATGCAACTGCGCGCATGCGGGAACGGAAAGTCAAAGGTCGTTTGAAGACACTCTCGCCGCGGCTGGAGCTGTTGTTTATTTTGTATACAGCGGCAATCTTGGATGTAATTATACTGACAACTTTTGTAAAAGGTAAGTTATTCATTTCTTTATTTACTTTCCTGTGTAGTTTATATAACACTTAATTACTAAATTCTTGTATCTTACATACAGTGTCTCACATAAGTGATGGGACACTTGTGCTTTACAAAAGGAAACTAATCAAATAAATTAAAAAAACATGTACACATTTTTTTGTGGGTGTGTTTCATACTTAAATTTAGTAAAGATTATTACATAACATACATTTTGTCAAAATATTAAAATATTAATTTAATAAAAATACAAATGTTTAGAACGGAGAAAAAAATAGCTCACATAAGTGATGGGACACCATTATATATGCAACAAAAATCGTCTGAAATAAGCAATAAAAATATTTTTTGGGGTTTTATTTTTACTTAAAAGCAATTGGCAATAATTTATAAAATCGTCTGCAGTATTTCTCTCCAGTTTGTTTTGGAATTTTTGTGTTTTTTAGCTCTGTGTAGCCATGAATGCTAAACGAAAAGAAACTTCGTCTGAAATTCGAAAATTAGTTATTAATTTGCATATTGAACGTGGAAAATCTATTAGAAAAACTGCTGAAACAGTTAACTTGAGTCGTTCAACAGTTTTCAATATCATTAAACGATATAAAAAGAATCATATGATTCAGGATAAAAGAAGACCTGGCCGACCATCAAAGCTATCCAAAGGAATAAAGCGAATTATCGTTCGAAATATTAAAAAAAATCCAAGAATTAATGCTTCAAAAGTTGCTGCTGATTTACAAGCATTATATGGAATAATTGTTAATCCTGAGACTATTAGAAGGGTAATTCGATCTGCTGGATATCACGGTAGAGTAGCCAGGAAAAAATTCTTCGTAAGTGAAAAGAATAGAAAACTCAGACTAGCTTTCGCAAAATCCAACATAAATAAGAATTCTGATTACTGGAATAAAGTTATATTTGCTGATGAGAGTAAATTTAATATATTTGGTTCTGACGGTAGAATCTTGGTGTGGAGAAAACCCAGGGAAGAATTTCGCAAACAGAACTTGGTACCAACAGTAAAACATGGTGGAGGAGGAGTTATGGTATGGGGGTGTATGTCGTCCGCTGGAGTTGGTAATCTTGTTTTTATTGACAGTATAATGGATCAGTACAAGTATATTGATATTTTAAAGCAAAATTTGAAATCTTCAGCACGAAAATTGAACCTTCATAACGATTTTAAATTCTACCAGGACAATGACCCCAAGCACACTGCTCTGAACGTTAGACTCTGGCTGCTATATAACAGTCCTGAAATAATAAAAACACCACCACAATCTCCAGACTTAAATCCCATAGAGAATATTTGGCAAGAATTGGAATCAAAAATTCGCAAACACACCATTTCTTCAAAACAACAACTAAAATCGGTGCTTCAAGAAGAATGGGGTAAAATCACTCCAGAAATCACAAACAAATTAGTCGAATCCATCCCAAAAAGATTAAATCATGTTTTAAAAGTAAAAGGAAATCCAACAAAATATTAAAACCTTTTAAAAAGTAAAATTTTTGGATAAATATTTGATGGAAAAGTAAGTGTCCCATCACTTATGTGAGCCATTTTTTGCTCCGTTCCGAACAATTGTATTTTTACTAAATTAATATTTTAATATTTTGACAAAATGTATGTTATGTAATAATTGTTACTAACTTTAAATATGAAACACACCCAAAAAATTTTTTGCACATGTTTGTTTATTTATTTTATTGCAGTTTCTTTTTATAAAGCACAAGTGTCCCATCACTTTTGTGAGACACTGTATATACAAGATTTAGGCTTAATGTTACGATAAGTTTCATCAGTCATATATATATTGTGTTTAAAAGGAAAAATACATCCGAAATGTCGCTGTATAAATTGTATAAATGCAGAAATATAATCTCACAGGTACAATGAAAGTAATAATGTAATTGTTTTTAGTAGTAATTGAGTGTTAATGAACTACATATTGTTTTGTTTATCACCATTATGAATCCTGACCCCACTGAATCCTTTGAACGCCAGTGTTAGATTATTTATGCACTAAACCATAATATTTATCAGAACTTTCGAATAATATTTAGATTTTACGATGTACATGAACGGAAAAAATAGCTATTATTTATTTTTAAATGAATTTATTTGACAAATTCAGATTTCAAAGGGTAAAAAAAAAGTTTTGAACATGTTTGCAACTGAAATACTTTGCCCTTAAAGGGGTTAACAGTTTCGTGTATTATTTATCATACAATTTAGAATTACACTAAAATAACTATATATAAAATTTTGCTAAGACTAAAACTAATACTATAAATAATGTAATTCTTGTTTAAAAAGTTACTTTTTTTCCCCTGTATTTATTTATAATTTAGTGTCCCTTCTAGACCAATATTTAAGGGCGCAGCATCCTGCCTGCTCTAAAATTAGCAAAATGCACCGTACCCTTTTTAAAATATCGAAATGCATCCTTAATTATATCCAGAGGTCTCTTGTTAAAATCTTCCCCAATACCAGAGTATTTCTAAATTAATGTATCCAAAAGCTTGCAAAAAATCATAGACCTTCCTTCTTTCTTTAATAAAAACAGGAGATTATTAAATAAATGTTGTACTGTTTTTGGCTATGATGTCTTGCACTCACACAGTTTATTTCTTTAATCAGTTATAAAAAGGAAAATAGTTGCCAAACTTATCCCTAAGTTGCCTACTATGCTTGTATTTAAATTATTGGTTTGGCATGGGCTTGGAAAGCAGGCCAATCAAAAAGTCACCAAACTTCAGTGCGTGACAGTATCTCGTCTATTCCTTTTTTTTTTTTTTCGTTACTCAACACAATAATTTTTTTTTCTTGAAGTAATGCCCATTTTCACTGAACAATGACTGTTTTCTGCTTCATTTGTGCTGTTATTATTTTCTAACAACCTGCCCTTTTCTTTCTAGAGTGAACATTGTATAACAATTAAAATTCTGATCCTATATGTATTAAATTTTACATTTTTTTCTTCATTTGTTGTCATTGTTTAACTTGTGTTCCGACACATTTTTTTTTTTTACATACCCAGTAAAAGATATAATATATTTTAATTGTGTATTATATGATATTTATGCTTGAGTATATTTTTTCAAATCACTTTGATACTAATCTTTTGGTACTTGTGTATTAACCATTAGGGATGCACCGAATATTCAGTATGTAGTATTTAGTCATACTGCTCAATATCTAAAGAAAATGCTTTTTAAAATATTTTTAAAACCCTAGACAACTTTTATTTTTAACTGTCAATAAATAAAAATATTCAGAAAAATTAAGAAATAGAATCATATTTAAATAACTTTTACATTATTTATTTGCTTATTTTTTTAAAATAACAAGAAAATTAACTGTTATAGTGCAGGGGTCAATGCAGGTTTTTTTTTTTTTTTTTTTTTTTTGCGGGGCCCATTTTGTGAAAAGTAAAGGTTATTTTTGTAAAATTTTATTATATTTTTGTGAAAAATAACATTTTGTAATGAAAGTCGAAATCCAGCTACTCAAATTCGATCCAAGCGTTTATTAACAAACTTTTTTAAATACTTTTGCTGAAGTTTTCCTCTCTGGTGAACTTGTTTGTTTGCAAATTACACATTTTAAAAGTCAAAGAATAATAAATAATAGGGGAGACTGGTACACACTGGAACTATGAGCATAGTGGACCACCCCCCTAATATTTTGTTTATTTAAAAAATTTTTAAGCTTCTCTTCTATCCTAATAGACAACAGCACTGCACTGATTATTTATAGCGTTCAGAAAATATGTTTAGCTCAGATTGAACTATTTTATCCTAATTGGTTGTTTTGATCTTCTAAAAGTAAAATTTTTCAACATTATATTTTAATTTTTTTAGTAATTAAAGGTTGTAGATAAATCCTATAAAACAGCTTTTTTGCAAAGCTAAGATACTTGTTTTTATTTAACTTTAAAGTTAATATGTTTAAAAGAAAGCTATAAACAATATTAATATGATTATTTATTGAATTTCAACATGGGGCACAGTGGTCCACAATCCACTCTGCTCATGTAATGCAGAATGTTCAAAATATTTAATAATTGCTTATTTTCTATAAAGAAATATTGTTTAAAAGAAGTTATTTAACTGTAAAATAAAGTAAACAAAGAAAAATAACAATTTATTTAACATAGTAAGAAATATTTTGTTTTGTATTTACTGCCTGTGATAAATATAACTCTAGTCTAATTGGTGATGTTTCTATTCAAGTAAAATACATGAGATGCAAATTGAATGGAAATCAGTTTATTTTTCCCAAAACTGTAGATGAATCTATTGTTGATGTCAATGATTTCATAATATTGCTCCCAGACCCGAAAGTATTTCAGGAAAATTCCAGGCTCAATCTTACTCATAAGTATTTTGGAATTTCATTTGCAAATTTTAATGTGCGCTGATTTTTTTGTACTTAAGTAATAACTTCAACTAAATTGCAATTGTTCCTGTATTAATCTGTTGTTATTTTCAAAATATAATAATAATATATATATTTTTTTTTTCAAAATGTTACTTGTAAATTTATATTACTATGTTATTTTGCGGATAAAGGGGAAATAAAAAAGAATTAGATTAATGAAAAATAGATTTATATTGCATTTCAGATAATGCCTAACAGCGGTCCACTGTGCCCCGGTGGGTGGACCAGTGTGCCCCATTTCTGGGGCACACTGGTCCAATTTACGGGTGCATATAAAAATTTTTATTTTGAAAAATGTATTGAAAACTATGTTATGAGAAAATTATGATGAATGTATAAAGGTATAAGGAATATTCAAAAATATTTTCATGCAGGGATGCACCCGGTTTGTCCGTTAAAGAGAAAAAAAAAATTAACTGAAAAAGTAGTCCACTGTGTACCAGTCTCCCCTAAATAGTAAGTTTTTATGAAAGGGGGAAATTTTGTTAAAAGGAATTTTGTGAAGGGGCCCATTTTATCAAATTGAGTTTTGTGAAGGGTCCCATTTTATTAAATTGATTTTTGTGAAGGGGCCCTAAATAGGCTCCAAATTTTGTCTGGATCGACCCTTGTAGTGTTTTCCCAAGGCGTTTTCAAGAGGGTGCAGCGCCCTGCCTGTTTTTTTTTTATAGTTGTAAATGCGCTCTGCCCATTTTTATATAGCTGGAAAAGTGCCCTGATTATTTTGGGTTTGCAAAAATTTACTGACGCGAATTTCACCAAAAGGTTGCGGGAAAATATCGCACAAAAATTTCACAATATTTGTACTCGTTGGGGAAAAATTATAAATTTTGTTAAGCTATTGCAGGTAAATAGCAAAATTTGCCGATGAGTCGTGAAAACAATAATGAAATTTGACCACAATCGCATGTAAAAAAAAAGAAAAGAAACATGCAAAAAAAATTGGGAAATTCGCTTATCTGTCACCAAGAAAAGGCAAAATTTGTCAATTAGTAGCAGAAAAAGATCACAAATTTCTTCAATCGATTGCAGGAAAGCAATCATGAAATTCGTCAGTTGGTTACAGTAAATAAACGTGAAATTCGTCAATATGTCGCGTGTAAAAAAAAAAAAAAAAAGAAAAGAAAAAGAAACATGTGAGTTTCACCTGTAAAGTGCAGAAAAAAATGAGAAATTCGTTTATCGGTCGCCAAAAGAAAGCAAAATTTGTCAATTGGTAGCAGGAAAATATCACAAATTTCTTCAATGGATTGCAGGAAAACAATCGCGAAATTTGTCAGTTGGTTACAGTTACAGGAAATAAACGTGAAATTCGTCAATAGTCATGTGTAAAAAAAAAAAAAAAGAAAAAGAAACACGTAAGTTTCACTTGTAAGGTGTGGGAAAAAAATTGAGAAATTCGCTTATCGGTCGCCAAAAAAAAGCAAAATTTGTCAATTGGTAGCAGGAAAATATCACAAATTTCTTCAATCAATCGCAGGAAAACATTTTCGAAATTCATCAGTTGGTTACAAGAAATAAACGTGAAATTCTTCAATATGTCGCGTGTGAAAAAAAAAAAAAAGAAAAGAAACATGCCGGTTTCATTTGTAAGGTGCAGAAAAAATTTGAGAAATTCGTTTATCGGTCGCCAAAAAAAAAAAGCAAAATTTGTCAATTGGTAGGAGGAAAATAATCACGAAATTTGTCAGTTGGTTACAGGAAGTAAACGTGAAATTCGTCAATTTGTTGCCAGGAAAAAACTGCTCAATTCGTCAATAGGATGCTGGTAAATATCGCAAAATTAAGTTAAAATTTGCACGTATCAGTAATATTTTACTAAATATTAATTATTGATATACAGTAAAAGACTTTTTAAACATTGCATGTAATGTTGTACTGTTTCATGTAATATGTGTGATATTTAATGTAAAATTTTACATATCAATGTAGCATTTGAGGTTTTTGACTCAAAAATTTAAATAAAAGAATAAATTTGTAATTTCGGCATACTTCAGGTCTCACAAATCTGAAAAATCGGAGTGAAAGGAAGAGACAAAAAAATCAAAACAGTACTGAAGGGACTCAGAAGGTATAAAACTAAACTATTCAAGACAGCCATACTCAACAAGCGGGCATGTGGCCTGGCGACCTTTTATGCGCGATCCAAGACCTCAGAGAAAGAATCTACTAGAGAGTACATTCCTTTGTTATATTGTTGAAAAGCTAGTCCCAGGATCAGCTCGGATTTGGCGCTTTAGAAACTGTCTGTTTTGGCGGTGATCGCTTTCTTGGCAACTTCGATTTCATTCTCGCAATAAAAATAAACGTAAATAAACCAAACTTTTGCTCCTTCTAGGATTTAATCTCAGAGGAAGGATAGAAATAAGTTATGAGAGTCCCACCCCTGATGAAAAAAGGGTTGTTTAATCTTCTGGATGAATTTTCTTTTTCTGTTTTTACTGCTGTATTTTATTTTAATGTTATAAAATGGCTTTGTCCTTGTAATAAATGTTACTTAAATTATATTTTTGAAGTGAATACTTCTTTAGGCGTGTTGGGCATTTTTTGAGATGGGAAAAAACGGGGGGCATTTGCTATAGAAATCTATATATTTACATTACTATACAAGTATGTGTTGCGGCCCACCTAACGTCACAAATATACGTTTGCGGCCCGCGGTAATAAAAGGATGAGTATGGCTGATTCAAGATGTTTAGCGTGCATAATAATTTTTTTTAAAAAGAAATTTCTTATTGATTAAAATTTAATAACTCAAACTGATTTAAAATTTGAGATTTCTTGAGTTTGACATCCTTGGATCTTTGCGAATAATTGTTCCAAAAAAAAAAAAAAGAAAAGAAAAACCCATAATTAATCATTTTGAGAAAAGTTGGTGTGAAATATAAACACAGTCACATTTTAACTATAATAGATGTTGCTGAATACTAATGAAACTTTCTTTGAATCTTTTTAGACTCCCAGTTGAAACACACCATCACAAACATTTGAAGACAGGAAGACTTGCATGAATATTTGGTTAGTATATTTTTTATTAAAAAATGCCTTGTTTTTTAGAATAATTAGTTTGTTGTGAGATTGCAAAATTTACACTAGATTGCATTATGAAATTCTAGATTAATTTTAAATATCAGATCTTATGTTTTTACTCAAATTTTTTGGAGCAGAGTGGGAAGAGAGATATAAATGGCAATTTATTTACTTATGTATAATTTATAAATCTTAGAAGTTTATACTTTGGAAAATAACAGTACAAGACCTAATTTTTTTTAACATAATATTTAATGTATAATGTAACACATCAAAAATATTTTTTTTTCTCTTAAGGTCCAAATCCAAACGGCTCACTTTATGACTTATTTTTTTAATTCTTTTTTTGTTCAGAAATGCATGAAATTTACAGGTATTCTTATTCAGAAATTTTGTAATTGAAAAAAGTTTTCCATTTTTCAAATTTCCAATGCTGCAGCACAAAAAAGGTCAGAAACATGTCATCACATGACACAAATCACTTATAACTCGATAAGTGATTTATTGATAAAAAAAAAATGGAAAACTTATTTAGATTCCAAATCCCTTCCATGATCAGACCTGCCAATTTTATGCTTTTGTGTTTAAAAATGAGTCAGAAAGTTTCGTGTTGTTGAGCAGATCATTTGAAAACCAAGAGTAAAAAAAAAAACAGAAAAAAATAAGTTATATACATGAATTTCTGAGTTTTAAAAAATAAAGATAAAACTGACTTGTTTTTTTATGTATTTCTTAATCCGTAACTATGGTGTAGCAGAAGAAGCTGCTAAAGTTAAGATTATTAACTTTAAAGGATTTTGTAAGTTTTTAAACATAGAAAACAAACATTTAAAGTTCATCATGTCGTATCTTCAAAACATGTATAAGCATGAGATTTCTATATTTTGCATGTATTTTTGTTTTTGTACTTTCGTATTAACTGCATGCCAGCATTTTGCTAAGCGTTTCACTCATTTATTTGTGAAATCATGTATGTATTAATTATGTATCATCGATGTATTCATATGTATGTGTGATGTAGTGGAAAGTTCTGTAATTTGGTTTGCAACCAATTGATGTATTTTAATAAGTGCAACTTAGCACCATTAAGGCTGTTCTCAAATTCAAACAGGCTACTTTATGACACATTTTTTAATTCATTTTTGCTTACAAATGCATGAAATTGGTAGGTGTTTTTATTCAGAAACTATGTAATCTAAACATGATTTCAATTTTTTAGTAAAGGCAGATCTTTTACAAAAGATTGTCAAAGTCGGCATTTTCAACCAAATTACCAAGGTGGTTGGCAGTAAAGTGCGAAAAAGTGTCGCCACATGACCGGAAGCACTTATAACTTGATAAGCAGGGTTGCAAAAAAGCCGGCTAAAATTAATAAAAGCCAGGCCAGCGACTTTTATTGGTTTTAACCGGCTTTTTTTGGTCAAAATTGGCTTTTATACATTGAAGCAATTTATTTATAAACTGTAGATTTTTAAGTATTTTTTAACTAATTTAAAAGACATTTTATTGAGTTAGGATTTAATAAATAACTTAATTTCTCAATAATGAAGACATTAATATTGGAATAACACATAGCAGACTGGTGATTTGAGTCAGAATTGTAAATATGTTACCTAAATTTTAACAAGGCATACTTAGTGCTTAACTATTGCTATATTTTTTAAATAAAAGCTTTTTTTTTATTATGATTAATTTAATTTACACTTTTTTTTCAGTTTTACTTCTTTAAATAATTAAATAGGACAACAGTTGTTTAATTACATATTTTATTACTCAACTAATTTTAAAGGCTATTAACCCACTAGTAGAAATAATGCAACATGACAGTGGGCATTGCAGATTTTTGAAGATTAATCTAATAGCTTAAAAAATACTGTACTTAAAAAAAAAAAAAAAAAAAAAAAGCAAAATTTTACTTTGTCATTGGATTACTGTTATCTTCTTACTGTATTTTCTTTGTAATTGGAAATTTTGCTTATTTAATGGGTTACTATTATTTCTTGTGATAGTAGACATTGTTGCGTCATAGATATATTTTGTTTTGCTGTAGATTGATACACACACAAATTAGTTAATTGATACATTGATAGGCAAGTTTTAATATTTCTCATATCTTTAAAATCATACATACAACAATTTAATAAAATTACCATTTTCCACTGTTAAAAACAGTAATATGAATAACATTTGCTTTTCATTTCAACAAGTTTTATTTATTTATTTTTTTAACTGTTCTCTCTTTTTTTATACACTTACATCTACTACAATCTCCTCAAATATTATATATTCATCCTAATTCCTCTTTCAACGTTGATCATTCCATAATTTAATCTCATCATATGGACTTATCTGGCATGAGTTTTATAATTGTTTAGTAAAAAAAAAAAAACATATTGAAATATATTTTTATAAGACATTAGAATACTGATTACTAACTAAATATGGATGCTCTCAAGTATTATATACGCTAATTTCATTTATTAATAATATAAATTATTAAGTTTTAATCCACAACAATTTTAAAAGTAAAAAGCAGTATATGTAAGAATTTTTCATTTTTGATGGTGATGTTTTGTTATTGTTTAATTAAATATAATCTTTAAAATGAACTGATTTAGTAGTTATTTCGCTATTTAAAATAATAATTGTGTCCTTAAACTGCTGCACCATGATATTAAAAGAGAAAATGCATTGAAAAAATGTTATGTTGCATAGTTAAGTGCAATACATCAATTTCAACTGACGTTATATTCACCAGCCAAGAAGGATAATTAAGAAAAATAATGTAAATAAATGAATATCCAAGATTTTTTTTTTTCTATTTTCATTTATATTGTAATTTTTTTGTGTTTAAATTTACTGATAGTTGACACTTAAATGAGTGGGGCTTTTCCATATTTTTTTATTGTATTTATTTTGATATTCCAATGGCAACATTCTTCCATTTGTTTATTTGGCATTACTGTTTGGTGATAATTAATTTTTCTTGAAAAGTGGTCGACGGGATAATGGAAAAATCATTTGATTCCAAATCTTCCATAGTCAAGAGTCTGTGCTAGTCACATGGGCTAATGTTAATCCTATGGGAGTGTTAGTTTGAAATTTCTTGTTTGCATTTCAATATTTGTTTGTTATCTTGTTTGTATTTCAATATACAATGGTTCCGTTTTTATTTTTTAAGTACGTAACCCTAAAAATTAAGAATAACAATAGCGAAGGACATAATGAATGATTGTTATTCAAATGAATCATCCCGGCATACACAAAAGCATTGCTGTTTACTTTCTTGCTATTTTTGATCAATTAAAACCAGAACTTTTGTAAAACAAAAAGAATTTTAAGAGCCTTGACAACTATGCTTTTGTGCATGCCTGAATGATTCATTCAAATATCAAAATCATTCATTATGCCCATCACTAGAAATCACATGCAAAAAATTAAGGAGGAGGAGGGGGCTTACAATTGCTTCATTGAAGATTAATTCAGTTTTCATATAACAAAATGTCATTTTGTGCGATTCGTAAAATGTTATGTAGTAAAACAGTGTTATTATTTTATTATAGGTGCTGCTCGAAGAAATCAGCTCTTACTATTGCAGTGATAATGGAGTAGAATAATAACAATTTTGTCCTGTTCCAAAGATTTTTTTTTTTTTCAAATAAAATAAAGTCACTTCTTTTTTTTTTCCTTTTTCTGTTATAGTTATATTCTGTACCACCTAGTACTGTCACCTAGTTACTAATATTGCTGATAAGGAAAAAAAGACTTACATTTTTATTAAAACTTTTATTGAGTAGTAGAGCTGACATGTTTCAAAAATGATATAGCCTAATGAGAAAGCATGCAATAATTTTTAGCATTAATCTAAATCATGTTGTAATATTTAAAACTTAAAATTTTTCTTGTTTTTCTAAAAATGCAAAATTGAGGTAGCAGTAAATTTGTAAATTTCCCTTTGTATCTGAAGCTCACAGAATTGAAATAAGTTTTTGATGTAGGCAGACATTGACTAAAAAATAATTCTGAGTGGTTCTTTCATACAGTGAGTTAATTGGAGTAATATTTTTGTACTGATAAAAAAAATTTAAAATTAGTTCAATATGCAAAATAGATTTTAAAACATTTGTCGAATAATTTTATCAAAATAGAACAAAATAAACAGAATAAGAAATTTATTAATTTGTGTTAACAACTTTGCGACGAGCGTCCCACACATAATTTTGAATCTGATTACTAGTGTTTACAAATGGAATCCTTTGCCTAATTTAATTGAAGAAATTATATGATAAAATAAAGAAAAAAATATTCTAAAATATTGGTATGAAAAATTAAAGATTTTATGCATGATGTGTAATGTATGTGTGACATTTATCACAAAGGTTTCTTTTTTTCCCAAGAAAAATTTATCTACCAAAAGTCTTTATCCTCTGCAAGAAAGATTTGTTAAATTTAAATAATATGGGAGAAATAAAAATTTATTAGCCTCTTGTTGCAAAATACTGGAGGATTTAGAAATTTCTCACAAGATAAAATTATCAAACTGATTTTAAATACCATATTTACTTGTGTATAATGTGTACCATGTTATTTTAACTTTAAAAAAAAAAAAAAAAATCTGTAGAAATCATGATTTACAATCTTGTCTCAAATCTAAATTACTTTTGTATGTGCTCATATATATTTTGCTCTCTTATTAAAATATCATAAAATAAAGTTTCTGCAATATGTATATATACTTTGTGAAAATGTGTGTGGTTTGATGTATACAATTAGAAATATTCAGTGTATCATGTATGTGTATACTGGATTTTAGACCTGAAATTTTTGTAAAAATGTGTGCATTATGCATGAGTAAATATGGTAGATTTTTTAATTTAGCTATGAGATTTTAGTGAATTACAGCACATTTCATTCGAAATATTAAAAAAAATTAGTCAATGCTTTGATAAAAATATTCCAATATAAATATGGCAACAGTCCCTAAAGCAGAATATGCTTAAGAGTGTGACATACATCACAGAACAATGAATTTCTCTGCAGAACATTTCAAATTCTCATTTTCAACACAATTCACTATTCATTCATTTGAAAAAGCACTAAATTTGTCTGTCAATCACCAGAAAAACTTCATCAATCACTCGTTGAAAAAGATTGAAATTCATTAATTGGTCGCAGGAAAAGCTCACACAATTTGTCAGTCGATCATGGGGGAAAATCGTGAAGTTCTTCAGCTGCTGCAGTTTAAAAAAAAAACATGAATTTCGTCAGTGGATCATCGGAAAAAAATCTGAAATTCACCGGTCAGTCACATAAAAACCCGGCAACTTTTACCAATCGGTCGCAAAAAAGTGATAAAATTTGCCATCCTGTAGAAAGAAGATATTGCAAAATTCACCTATCAGTCGCGGGTCAAAAAATGGGAAATAGGTTTATCAAACGAATGATTTTTGATTGAAATTTCATGTTTTTTGCCAAGAAAAAGCACAAAAATTTCTCAATCTGTTGTGGGTAAAAACCATGAAATTTGTCAGTAAATCGTCGAGAAAAATGGGAAATTCGTCGATCAGTAGCGAAAAAAAAACACAATTTTCTCCAATTGGTCACAAGAAAAAACTGCAAAATTTTCCAATCGGCAGAAAGAAAATATCGCAAAATTTGGCTATCAGTTACAGCTGAAAAAAAACCCCACTAAATTAGTTGATCAGTTTTGGGAAATCCCTCGATTTTTTTCAATCAATTCCAATATAAAGCGACAAAATTTTCCAATTGATAAAAAGAAAATAATGCAAAATTCGCCTATCAGTCGCAGGTTAAAAAACTAAATTAATCAGTGGATTGTCAGAAAAAAAAAAATCATAAAATTCGTCAATCAGTCATGTAAAAACCCACAATTTTTTCCATTCTGTCACAAGAAAATCCGCAACATTTATCAATCAATAAGGAAAATATCGCAAAAGTTAACAATCAGTTGTGGATTTTTAAAAAAAATCGAGACATTCGGATATTAGTTGCTTGAATTAAAAAAAAATGCAATTTTTGCCCATTGGTCCTAAGAAAGAGCTGAACAAATTTGCCAGTCAGTGAAAAGAAAATATCAAAAATATTTAAAATTCGCCAATCAGTCGTGGATAAAAAAAATGCGAAATTCATCAGTGAAGTGTTGGAAAATATCTCGCAATTCTCGAATTAGTCGTGGGGGAAAAAATTGCGGAGTTCGATGATTGGTTCTGAGAAAAAAAAATGTTAAATTCGCCAGTTACCAGAGAGAAAAATCTCAAAAATATTGCAAAAATCGTCTATTACAAGGGGAAAAAAAGCGAAATTCGTCATTCGATCAGAGTAAAATTGTGAAATTCGTCATTTCTTTGGTTTTTGTGTGTGTTAGCGTTTTACGAAATGTCTTTAGCATTTCTATACAAGATGAAATCGCACTCCTACATATACAAGAAAATCTCTCTGTGTTTTATTTTTTTATTCCCACAGAACATTTGTGATCAGTTGAAGGTTCGTTGCAGAACATTGCAAAATATTTGTTTTGGGGGGGAATAATATACTGATATTATTGGAATGAAACATTTAGTATTTTTATCTACAGTTGTCTTTACTAAAATTATTAAGCACCCTCGTATTTTTATCATAACTTATTTCAAAGTGTTAGCAGGCCCATGCTGGATGTCTTGAAAGGGCGGTGGACAGAGGGTTATGTTGGCACTTTCATATTAAATCATGTGCCATCATTAAGGGTGGTTCAGGCAGAGGGTGCAAGGGCACGTATTCCTAAGTGCCAGCAGGGGCCTGAATATTAGTCGTAGTGTCTGATGTTTAGTAATAGTATTCAAGTAATAGATATCGCATTTATATAAAAAAAATGTTTAATTAAGAAAGAAAATATAATAGTTTATAAAAATTCAATGGCGGTGTATTTTGTACATCAGTGGAGACTTACTGATAAAAATAATGAAAAAGTAGAAAAAATTTTGAACTTCAACATTGAAGGATGTTTAGGAAGAGAGTAAATGAAGCACAAGTGTTCAACACACAATTATTTTAGAATTCACAACTGCTGTCTGTGTCTTTAATGGTTAAGTTATTACAATTAAAATGACAGCAAACTAACAACTCTACTTTTAATTAAACAATTTGCTTTAAAAAAATGAGTTTTTTAAAAAACTAAACTGCTTTGTTTTTCAGTAAGTTTCAGAAATGAAACTTTCATAGTATAGCAATTGTTATGCTATGCAAGTTAATAGGTAATCATGACAATTAGAATAACTCTTACCGGAAAAGCCAAAGTATATAAATCACTTATCTTCATCAATGAAAATATTTCCTAAAACTTGTATCATTTTTATTAACAGATATTAAAAGTTAAAATAATAAAAGTAACATATAAATTTAAAGTATATTTTAAAAATAAGATTTCTCTATTTTCATTGTTGAAGACAAATTCCTTTATATTTTAACATTTTCTGCAAGAATTATTCTAATTTTCATATAGATATACTTAAGACATGCAAGGAAACAATGTCATTTCATTGGAAATACAGTCTTGGCTGAAAGTATTCAGCACCCCCATATTTTTAATATATTTGTAAAAGTAATAGTTATATACAAATATTTAACTGCATATCATTTAGGAATTTTCTTTTTAAGTTTATGGTTTGTAAAAAAAAAAAAAAAAAAAAAAAAAAAGACAGTTAACAAGCAACTCGTCTTTTAATGAAGTCATTTTCTTTAAACACCTACTTTTAACCGATCATCGTGAAAATTAAAATATTTCTTGCCTGAAATGCCAAGATCTCTTCAGCAGCATAAATATTTCTTAAAATTTATTTTTGTTATTAACACATGTTAAAAAATAAAATAATAAAAATTGCATATAAATGTTTTTTTTTTTTTTTTTTAACATAAGCTTTCTTTATTTTCGTTTTTGAAGACTAAGTTCATTTTGTCTTTTCTTACAATAATTATTTTCTTGATTATTTATTAACTGGCTTAACAGAACAACAAAATTTAATTTAAAAAAAGTTTTTTAAAGAAAATAGCTTCATTAAAAGATGAGTTATGCGTTTGCTATCTTTGAAAAAAAATAAAAAACTTATTTTTTAAAGAAAATTCTTAATTGTATACAATTTAATATTTGTATCCATCTATTATTTTTTACCAAATATAAATATGGGGGTGCTCAATACTTTTGTGGCTGTATTTCTGATGAAATTTCTTGGATATCTTAAGTATATCTATAAGAAGTACTGAGTATCAATAAATAGACATGCATTAGACGTCTTATAAATGCATATCAGATGTCCCTGGATATCTACAATCCAAGTCTTAAGCACGGCTATAAGACATACTGCATGTCGAAAAGTGATCTATGCTTGGATGTCTTATAGACGTGGTCTCATAGACTACCTGGATATCTTGGACGTCTAATAGAACTCAGAGAGATCACACATAACATCTCCATAAGAGGTGAAAAGGGTGTATCATGGATATTTGTAGACTTCTTATAGATGTGTCGGTTTTCTTGGGTTTACAGCTTGTAGATGTCTTATAGATGGGTGTGTGCTGTTTGGGATGACACTTCAATTTATATACCCATCTATTTGTAATAGCTCGTCTTCCTTCTGGTAGGTCTGTCAAATACCAAGTATTGTTTTCTAATAACGATTTAATTTCTTCATCCATTGCAGTTTGCCATTCATTTGCCTTTGCTGACTTTACCGCTTGGTAGTAGTGTTCTGGTTCTATCTGTTCTGCAATACAGCATTCAATAAGACGTTCAGGTGCCTTTAACTGCGTCCTGTTCCTCAGATTTCGATCATGCTGCACATTTTCAGAAGTTTCTTCTGCATCAAACTCAGTTCCATTACAGTCAGGAGAAGGACTTTCATCTATGCTAAGCTGTTCCGGCTCAATTGCAACAATGGTTGATGTTGATATAGATTCAGGAGAAAACACTACTTCTCTTGTTCGTTCGATTTTTCTCGTACCTTTGAACCATACACGATAACCATCAACATCATCTAAGTAGCCAACTAAACTACCTTTTCGACCTTTCGGATCCCACTTCTTGCGCTTCTGCTTGGGGGTATGAACAAAACACTCTGTGCCAATAATTCGAAGATGATTGAGTCTTGGAGTTTTACCACAAAAAACTTCATAAGGGGACTTTTGTTCAACTGCTGATGTTCCAGCACGATTCAATATATGTACTACAGCATTGACTATTTCAGCCCACAGGGATTTTGGTAAATCTTTTGCGATCATGATTGATCTAGCTAACTCTACAAGAGTTCGATTATTTCGTTCAGCCGATCCATTTTGTTGAGGTTTATAGGGTGTGCTGTATCGAAATTCTGCTCCCATTTTCTGAAGCAAGCCTCTCAAAATTTTGTTGTCATATTCCAAACCACCATCACTAAGAACTGCCTTTATTGGTTTCTGTGTTTGATTTCTGAAGAAAACACAAAATTCTTCAAATTTGGACTCAACATCAGATTTATACTTGAGAAAATACACTTTTCTGAATTTAGAATAAACATCAGTAAAACATACATAGTAATTGGCACCACCTAAGGATTCTTCTTCCATAGGCCCACAGAGATCAGTATGGATAACCTCACCAACATCCTTAGCTCGTTGTTAACGATTTCGGAATGGTAATCTATGTTGTTTGCCTAGCACACATGCTTCACAAAACTCACCATCATTTTGCACTTCTATTCCTTGAGTGTGAAGAAACTTTTTCACATGTTGCTTATTCAAATGTCCAAGCCTCTCATGCCAGAGTTGAAGCGAATTTAATTCAGTAAGTTGAGCTTCAGTAGAGGGCACTGTAACAATGTTAGTTGCACTGTTTACCTCAGGTACTATTACTTTGCATAACAATCTGAATAGGTTTCCTTGGCGTATACCCACAGCAACCAGCCCTTTGGGTTTTACAAATTCACATTTATCATGAGACATGTTAAATTTTGACCCATGGTCTAGAGCTTGACTTACCGAAAATAAATTTCTCGAAGCATCTGGTGCATATGGAACATTTTCCATTACACTGTCTTTCCAGCTGCCATTAACTAACATTTTTACAGATATTTTACCATGACCATACGCTTTCATTGTGGAACTGTTACCAACCCTTACTTCAATTGGGCACTTATACTGTGTAAATCTTTGAAAGATGTCATGTCTGTTGGTTATATGTTGTGTGGCTCCTGTATCAATGACCCATGTGTCATCACTATTGGCTACATGGCATTCACTAATAAAAACTTCATCGTTTGGTTTTCTCTCATGCACATTATTAATTTTCTTAACCGTACAATCTTGTTTCATGTGGCCCTTTTTTCCACATCTAAAGCATTTATACTGCTTCCCCTGCTTGTTTGCATGCTTTTCATACTTTTCTGCAGCACTGTGAGCCTTTCCCAAACTAGCCTTGGCAAGTAAGGCACTTAGTTCAGTTTCTCTAGAAGATTCTGACATTCTTCTTTGCTCTTCTGCAATAAGTAATTTCTTCAGCTGCAGTAGTGTTTGTTGTTCTTCAGGTCTTGCACACCAAGCCATTTTCAGTGGCTCAAAGTCACTAGATAATGTTTCAAGAAGTTTACTCATTATCACAAAGTCATTTGGTTTGATATCCAAATCAGACATCCGTGACACTAGGCGATCTAATTTTGCTATGTGCATAGCCATTGAATTCGTTGGATCTCGCACAAAAGATGAGAACTGCATCTGGCAGTCATATTGAGCTTGGGTATTTTTCTGCTCAAACAGTTCCTGTAGTTTCACCCTTATTTCTCTTGCAGTTTTGCACATCCATACGAGGTCACATATTCTGCTATCTAGAGTTCTTGAAAAAATACCTCGAGCCGCTCTGTTGCCTTTATTGTAGCTGGCTTGCGGCCGTATTCTCCCCTCAGGCGGAATCGGAATATCGTACTGAATTCGATGATTCCAGGTGTTATTTCGAAGATCGCGATTCTCCCCTCAAAATCCGGAATTCAGGCATTTCGGAAATGTGGAATATCCTTTACTTTCTTTCGGCTGCTCAGAGGCAGCCGGAATATCGTTTTGGAAGGTGGAATCTCTGTTTGCTAATAATGGTGGACGTAAGCAGTTATTGTTGATGTTTTTTGTGTAACATTTGTAGAGTTCATTTCTTATTTTATATGTTTTTTTTTTATTAATTCCTGTTGGATAATTAAAATGTGAATATTTTTATTTTCCGTTCTTTTCAAATTGGTAAGTAATAAATATTATTATCTCCTGAAATGAAGTAAAATATTATTATATATTGTAATAAGTTCAAAATTTTTCTATGACAGATTCTGTCTCCTTTTCACTCCGTATATTTGTTTGTTTAGAGACATGTATTAAAAGTATCTCTATTTTTTATAATCTAAATATTGATATGCCCCCCGAATTGTTTAAAAGACTTGGTAATATTTGATTGGATCTGTTTAAAATATGCATCTTTAGATATTTTGAAGATTTTTTTTAAACTAAATTTCATATTTCTGAATAACCTTTGTACATAACTAAAAAACCTGTGCTGTACATATCTATACATATTTGTGTGATATTTTATATGCTTGTGTGTATTAGAACTTTTTAAAACCTATTATTGTAATGTAATCTAATAAAGTTAAATAATTGCCTTATGTTTTCACATTTCACTGCTTAATAAGTCTTGTATCCTACATTATCACATGCAAATTTTCGTGTGATATTTTAAAAATGAATTTAAATGCTACAGTAGCAGTAGCATTGCACCATTTAAAGTGTATTTGTTTAAAAAATATATGATCCAATCTCTGGAATTATTTATAAAATTAATAGCAAGTGTCAATTAAAGAGGGGTGAAAATTTGATTTTTTACATTGAATTAAAATATCCACATGATATGGCAGCTTTGTGAATTTTAATCTAAAAATATTATACAGCCTTGCAAAAAGAATTCTGCATTTATCAATATACTATCAAAATAACTTTTGGCTAGTATACATGTTGCTATGATTTAAAAAATATATATTTGGCTATTTTTTTTAAGTGATAACTAAAATTTGAAATTTTTTGTCAGTACTATTTTCATATTTTTAAGAACTATATTTCTCTTTCAAAGTAAAATGAGTTTAACTTCATGAATAGATGTCTTAATGTCAATGTTTATTGCAATTTTATTTTTCAAATATTTATTTGTTAAATACTAATTGCTAATAAATCAGAAATTGGTTCAAATTTGTCATAAAATATTTAATTGACCACTGGTGCCAATTTTATCACTCTCATAATTTTTTGAAGATTTGTTATTTTCTTGAGATGTAACCAGTACAGTTACCTGTTCAACATATATAATAACTAACCCTAATCAAATATGTTGCCCCCCCCTTTTTTGGGGGGGGCAAAATTACTTTTATATGCACTACATAATATAAAAATAATGCCATTTTATTGAAGGCTTTTAATTGCAGAAGGACATTCTACTATATTTTTTCAATTTAAATTAATCTTCATTGACTTACTCATACTGGCTAAACATACTTATTTTATTTTATATTTAACTTCGTCTTTATTTATTTCTTATATTATGCAAAAAAAAAAAAAAAAAAAAAAAAATCTTTAAATAAACAGTTGCAATGTTATACTAAATAATTAATGCTATTTTGATTCTAAATTCAAAATCTTGAGTTTCTTTATTTCTAACTATTTACTTGAAAACAGCCTATGTATGGGCTGAAAAATACTTGCTGCCTTTTCTGAAAACAACTTTCACAGTTCTCAACTTGCATCAATATAATATAATATCCAAGTGGAATAAGCTCAGTCGCTTATTTGTTTATATTTTCAAATTTTTATGTTCATGTTGCACGTTAACGAATACAGGTAGAAAATAACATAATTATTAAAAAATCACATGTTATTCTTGTATAATAATTTCTTCAAATAACTTTTTTTTTTTTTTTAAGCAAATCTTTGGTAGTGCAGTTAATCTTTTTATCATTTTACAATAGTAATTTAGCATTTATTGGAATCTTGTGTTTTTTAAAAAGCAGAAAAAGATGTTTTAGATGTTGAAACCCTAGTATAACAGTTGTGTGTAATATTTGTTAGCTCAAATATAATTTGTAAGTTACATTTTCAATTTTTTGTCCACTGTGAAGTATACGTGCATGAGTATCAGATCCAACAGCAAGGCTTACGAGTTAAATATCACACCCCCAAGCCCAAACTTTACCTAATGTGAATACTACACAAATATAAAATTTTTCTTTTGAATGATTTGTAAAAACTTATTGGAGTCAGCAGTCTTTGGTTTGGCAAAAACAAAGTTCATAATTATTAATAAAAACTTCCAGTTGGTGAATTTCACTTGTATAAAAAAAAATCATGCTGGCAAATGAGACCCAATGAAAATAAGGATAAGTTTAAAGTCCCTATAATAATAAATATTTTTTGAACATTGAAAGGAAACTTATTTATCTTAAAAGTTTATTTTCTTTTACTTCATTTTATCTATTCAATGTATTTCAGAGTTTAAAAAGTTTTATTTAAATTCTGATTTAGATGTGTTTATCTTCCAAGATATAGATTTATCTTACAGCATAAGTCATCTGTTTAAATGTATTTATCTAATAAAATAAAAATTTTGATTTTTTTTTTCAAAAGCATATATTTATTATTACTGTTTTTTTAAAACTTCCATTATCAAAAATTATAGAATGCTCTCTGTGGAAGATTCTTCGATTTAAGTGTATATTTATAAATTTTTAGGCAAATACTGATATATATTGATAAAGTGATCAAAAGTCTTATGATAGAAGTAGGGAAACTGCCGTAGACCCTAGTTTTCTCATAGTTTGTTGTGTAAAATGCTGTTTTGAGAGAATATTTAGCGAATAATGTTCTTTAAAAAAAAAAAACTAGTTTCTAGGATGCATCGATTTTATTTCTGATATTACTTCTAGAAACAAATACAATATCATTCCATAAAAAGTTCAGAAGGAGATTAGTAGATCTGGTGGATCCTGTGGTACCTGAATCCTGAATAGATGTTTGATTGCTCTCAGAAGATCACAAGTATGTAGTTTTATTGTATAATAAGTGACTATCATTAGTGATCTTTTGCAAGCAAGTAGAATTTGATGCCTTTGGACTAAATGCTACTTTTGGAAGGATTGTTGATACATCTTTGCCTCGAAGAAGTACAACTTTTAAATCTGCAATATGATACGAGTCCCACTGCTGTGCCAAAATTGAGGACAGTGAAATAAGTTTAATGAAGTAGCATCAAAAATAATATTGTTGCTCCCTACAAACTAGTTTTTTTTATTACATTATACTTGCTAAATTAGGTTTTCTAAAAAATAGCATGTTACACTACAAACTCTGAGAACACAACAAAAAAGTAATTACAAAAATTATTTAACATATTTTTAAATGACTATCATGCAATAATGGACAACATTCTTTCTTTTCGTTCGAGGCTATAAAAAGCTAACTGTTTGGGAAAACATTGAAAAATTGTTCCATTTGAAAACATGCTCTTGAATAATACTTATTTTTTATTCTGCTACTGAAATGATAGCAATGTATGCAATAGATCTGTATAATATAAGAAAAATAAATATTAATTTAATTTCTGATTAATTTACTGTTAATTATTGAATGTATTAGAAATATAACGTTAAAATAAATTATTGAATCCATTGGACACTACACTGTTAACTAGTTATTTAAAAAACACACAAATTGCACAAATTGTGCCTATTAGTTGCTAAAATCAGTGTAAAAATTGTTTTAAACTCATAAAAGAGCTAAAATCCTACATGTTTCGGCTTTAAACTTAAAGCCATCATCGTGGAAGAGGAACAACACAAACGACTACTGATCTTTAAATTTTCGACACGAGAAAATTGAAATCAACAGATTGGAATTGATTACGTGTATGGGCTTTGGGGAGAATCGCTCTTTCCCACCGAACCGGAATCCAGGCCTGATTTCGGATGAACTGAATTCCGGTTTCGTTCCACTTCGGTGGAATGGGAGAATCCGGCCGCTAGTCACTGTTATATTTATTCCGATTTGCAGCAGAAGCGTCTTCGGCAACCGGTTCTGGCTGTACGATCTCACCAGAGCACACCTCGAACGCATTTTCTTTTTCCATTAGCAAGCCTTCCACCATCCATTTCCATCTGATCCAATTCTCTGAGCCAAGAAGTTTATCACTCGTAAAAAGTTCCATATTTCTATCTTAATTAACTAACCAAACACAATTCAAATTTGAAACACGTTTTTACCGTTGGCTAGGCCTAATTCTTGTTACCGTAACTATCGCGCTGTGGAATGCAAGTCTGGGAAAATAACCACTTGAATAATTCAGCAGATTACTTATAAACGAGATTAAATTAACTTAATTAAGAAAATAAATATGAAATAAACATTACGAAGATTACTTTAATATGGAAAATATAGCTAACTTGCTTTCGCCATGCAACAACCTGCGATATCAACAAACCACACTGATGCCACACAAGTCAACAGAAAAAATTACATAAAAGAATAAACACATTAAATACATGGAGTATGAGTAAGAATGAAAGAGATAGGAAAACAGTCTAATATTGTCAATTGAAGTTCATAATATTAGCACTTATCAAGGCTCGAATAGTTTCAAAACGTGCAACTGGACTGAAGGTTTCTGAAGCGATTTTACAAAACATCACGCGTAGAGCGATTGGAGGCGGTGTCGAGTGGTGATTGGTTGAAAGATAGTTACGTTGATATTGAAGGGAGGAGTTAAAGCGTATTAAATGTACAAGTGTGTTAAAAGTTAAAAATTTCTGTGTCTTATCTAGTATAGTGGTTAAAGCATCAGGCTCGTAATTTTGATGCATCAAGTTGTGTCCTTGCCGATTTTTTTGCATTTTTAGAGTTTTGCTTTGATCTTTATTGAATTAGTTAATAAAGAATATTTATTAACAATGCTTCATAAGCATTGATATAAAGATCAGTTAATCTTTATCAATTGCTCTGCAATATTTTAATTCTCAATTAGATAATTAAATTTTAATTAGAATTAAGTTAAACAATATTAAATTATAATTAAGGTAAATAAAAATTAAATTTTTATCACATACAATAAAATTTAATATCTGATAAATTTCAAGAATTAAATTAAATTTTAATTCATATAAGCTATTTTTTAATAACTATACGAACATTTATTAAAATGCAAAAACTCCTAAACTTTCATTAAAAATATTTTTGTATTAGAACTTTAGTAACAGATAATTATCAAATTAGCAGAATTAATTAATTAAAGTTTTCATCTTTTAAAATTAAGCATTATTCTTAAAAATCTCTATTAATTTACTAAAATTCTTTTTACCAATTACTGGTTGATCTGCAGTGATAAAGTTGTGGAAGATTACCATATTTAATTTTTTTGTCTATTATTTTATTATTTAAATTTTTAATTATTATTTATATTTAAATAAATATAATTAATATTAATTAATATTTTTATTTAAATATATACAATTAATATTAATAAGTATTATTATTTAAACACATAATTAATATAAATAAATATTATTTAAATATATAATTAATATTATTATTAAAATATATAATTAATATTTTTGCATATCGGTTTGTTATACATTCTTTTGTGATTAATTAGCAAGATATAAACTATGAGAAAAATAAACCAATTTATGTTAAAGAGAAACTTGGGTTTTTTAGACATAGCTTGAAATATGGCCTTATGTTTTGGTTGATACACTTTGTACAAGCTCAAACATTACATGTATGTTAATGTTATTTGTTATTAATAATGTGTAACAGAAACAAAACTTTTTTGGTCGCTATTAAAATCCGGAAGCTAGGACTTTTTGTTTCTGTTTCTTCTTCTTTTTATTTATTTATTTTGTATATGTCGGTTACATCAGTAATATATATTTTAATGTCATCGTGATCTCAAGAATTTTATGAAAATTGGAATAGCAGAAAATCATATACAGTGATTGTGTTGAATTCCAGATTTTATATGTTAATTTTGGTACATTTAGACTAAAAACAATAACAACCAAACTAAATTATTATAAATAGATTAAATAAAGCATACAATGGCATCTTTTCACAACTGTATTTCAAATAATAATAGTGAAAATAAAGGAGATAAATCTATCTAACACTAGTAATAATAAATATAGTTATCATTATTTTAATTTTGCAAAAAAAAAATGTTGAATGATTAATTGCTTATTTTAAAATCACAGCATGTCCTTTTTTATGTTATAATTAATTCCTGATTAGTTCAATAACTGTGCTGGTCTAAAATTTCAAGATTATTATTCATTATGCATTAATTCAGTAATTTGGGTCTTCAGCAACCCCAGGGTTTAAAACTATTTTGACAATTTTGTCACTATCTGAAATTGTCATCCAGTTTACTTTGCCATTGAAGTATTTTTATGTAAACCTTTGTATTTTTTATGAGGGGAAGGTGAGAGAAATAACAACATTAATTGGGAAATGGGGGGAGGGAGGGGGGGTTAGGTTTTACTTGAACTTAATTGCATAAAATCTATCAAATTCATTATTATAGCTCTCATTTTTAATAAAAAGCATTTTAATGCAATTTAGATCTATCATATCTTAAAGGTTGTTATTTAAAAAAAGGGTTATGTATCATTAAATTAAGATGTTCAAATCGCTTTAAAAATTGGTTTTAACCAAATATTAATGATTTTAGGAGCTATGCTTAGAAAACCTTTACACCTTTACTTATCCTGGATTTTTAAAAAATCGCTCCGAAACTTAGATTTATTTCATATTTTGTTTTAATGCTTCATTTTACGAACAGATGGCGCCACTACACATTTTGTGATTATTATTATTACATATTGATACATATTTATGTTTCGTAATAAACCAGTTTAAATTATTTAAATAAAAAAATAAATATACATGTGTATGTGTATTTTAAGCGGCTTAGAAGTTGCATGGATTTTAGGCGTTTGGGTGTAATTTGTACAGCTTTTTAAATTATTTAATTACTGAATGAGATTTTTTTTTTCAGATAAATTTTGCCGTGGATACATGCAATGTTTGCAAATTTTTAATTGTAAAAAGAAAAAAATAATAAAGTATATTTCCAAAATTAAATGAATTTGTATGGCAAATTTTGTATTTTATGCTGTCTTGACTTAAAGATATGAAATAAATTGTTTAATAAACCTTTAAGTTCAGTAAAAATTTTAAAACTATATATATAAATTTGAAATCTGCATTTCTTAAGTTTAGATTGATTTTAAGAAATAACAAACTATATAAAAATCTGAAAAATGCATTGCTTAAGTATATGTTGATTTTATGAAATAACATAGTTTAAAAAGTTTTTAACGACCTAGTAATTTTATTTTCGTTTATTAATTCAATTATGATGATTAAAAAAATAATAATAAACATTCAGAAAAGCTAACATTTATTTCCCAGACAGCACACTCTATCTATAAGATGTCGATTTATAGTCTAAATACATCTATAACGTCCATGACATCTTTTAGATATGCATAGCATTAAACAAATAGATGTCTATAAGCCATTTCTCATTTAGATTTCTATTAGACGTCTATGACCTGCAATAGACGTATTATATCTATCACTTTTTCGACGTCTAAAGGAAATGCTTTTTTCAACCTCCAATGGAAATACTTTTCGATTCATCCAATGGATTTGCGAATAACACGTATTATGCTCATCTTATGGAAAAAGTACTTCTACTTCAATGCAACTGCGCGCATGCGGGAACGGAAAGTCAAAGGTCGTTTGAAGACACTCTCGCCGCGGCTGGAGCTGTTGTTTATTTTGTATACAGCGGCAATCTTGGATGTAATTATACTGACAACTTTTGTAAAAGGTAAGTTATTCATTTCTTTATTTACTTTCCTGTGTAGTTTATATAACACTTAATTACTAAATTCTTGTATCTTACATACAGTGTCTCACATAAGTGATGGGACACTTGTGCTTTACAAAAGGAAACTAATCAAATAAATTAAAAAAACATGTACACATTTTTTTGTGGGTGTGTTTCATACTTAAATTTAGTAAAGATTATTACATAACATACATTTTGTCAAAATATTAAAATATTAATTTAATAAAAATACAAATGTTTAGAACGGAGAAAAAAATAGCTCACATAAGTGATGGGACACCATTATATATGCAACAAAAATCGTCTGAAATAAGCAATAAAAATATTTTTTGGGGTTTTATTTTTACTTAAAAGCAATTGGCAATAATTTATAAAATCGTCTGCAGTATTTCTCTCCAGTTTGTTTTGGAATTTTTGTGTTTTTTAGCTCTGTGTAGCCATGAATGCTAAACGAAAAGAAACTTCGTCTGAAATTCGAAAATTAGTTATTAATTTGCATATTGAACGTGGAAAATCTATTAGAAAAACTGCTGAAACAGTTAACTTGAGTCGTTCAACAGTTTTCAATATCATTAAACGATATAAAAAGAATCATATGATTCAGGATAAAAGAAGACCTGGCCGACCATCAAAGCTATCCAAAGGAATAAAGCGAATTATCGTTCGAAATATTAAAAAAAATCCAAGAATTAATGCTTCAAAAGTTGCTGCTGATTTACAAGCATTATATGGAATAATTGTTAATCCTGAGACTATTAGAAGGGTAATTCGATCTGCTGGATATCACGGTAGAGTAGCCAGGAAAAAATTCTTCGTAAGTGAAAAGAATAGAAAACTCAGACTAGCTTTCGCAAAATCCAACATAAATAAGAATTCTGATTACTGGAATAAAGTTATATTTGCTGATGAGAGTAAATTTAATATATTTGGTTCTGACGGTAGAATCTTGGTGTGGAGAAAACCCAGGGAAGAATTTCGCAAACAGAACTTGGTACCAACAGTAAAACATGGTGGAGGAGGAGTTATGGTATGGGGGTGTATGTCGTCCGCTGGAGTTGGTAATCTTGTTTTTATTGACAGTATAATGGATCAGTACAAGTATATTGATATTTTAAAGCAAAATTTGAAATCTTCAGCACGAAAATTGAACCTTCATAACGATTTTAAATTCTACCAGGACAATGACCCCAAGCACACTGCTCTGAACGTTAGACTCTGGCTGCTATATAACAGTCCTGAAATAATAAAAACACCACCACAATCTCCAGACTTAAATCCCATAGAGAATATTTGGCAAGAATTGGAATCAAAAATTCGCAAACACACCATTTCTTCAAAACAACAACTAAAATCGGTGCTTCAAGAAGAATGGGGTAAAATCACTCCAGAAATCACAAACAAATTAGTCGAATCCATCCCAAAAAGATTAAATCATGTTTTAAAAGTAAAAGGAAATCCAACAAAATATTAAAACCTTTTAAAAAGTAAAATTTTTGGATAAATATTTGATGGAAAAGTAAGTGTCCCATCACTTATGTGAGCCATTTTTTGCTCCGTTCCGAACAATTGTATTTTTACTAAATTAATATTTTAATATTTTGACAAAATGTATGTTATGTAATAATTGTTACTAACTTTAAATATGAAACACACCCAAAAAATTTTTTGCACATGTTTGTTTATTTATTTTATTGCAGTTTCTTTTTATAAAGCACAAGTGTCCCATCACTTTTGTGAGACACTGTATATACAAGATTTAGGCTTAATGTTACGATAAGTTTCATCAGTCATATATATATTGTGTTTAAAAGGAAAAATACATCCGAAATGTCGCTGTATAAATTGTATAAATGCAGAAATATAATCTCACAGGTACAATGAAAGTAATAATGTAATTGTTTTTAGTAGTAATTGAGTGTTAATGAACTACATATTGTTTTGTTTATCACCATTATGAATCCTGACCCCACTGAATCCTTTGAACGCCAGTGTTAGATTATTTATGCACTAAACCATAATATTTATCAGAACTTTCGAATAATATTTAGATTTTACGATGTACATGAACGGAAAAAATAGCTATTATTTATTTTTAAATGAATTTATTTGACAAATTCAGATTTCAAAGGGTAAAAAAAAAGTTTTGAACATGTTTGCAACTGAAATACTTTGCCCTTAAAGGGGTTAACAGTTTCGTGTATTATTTATCATACAATTTAGAATTACACTAAAATAACTATATATAAAATTTTGCTAAGACTAAAACTAATACTATAAATAATGTAATTCTTGTTTAAAAAGTTACTTTTTTTCCCCTGTATTTATTTATAATTTAGTGTCCCTTCTAGACCAATATTTAAGGGCGCAGCATCCTGCCTGCTCTAAAATTAGCAAAATGCACCGTACCCTTTTTAAAATATCGAAATGCATCCTTAATTATATCCAGAGGTCTCTTGTTAAAATCTTCCCCAATACCAGAGTATTTCTAAATTAATGTATCCAAAAGCTTGCAAAAAATCATAGACCTTCCTTCTTTCTTTAATAAAAACAGGAGATTATTAAATAAATGTTGTACTGTTTTTGGCTATGATGTCTTGCACTCACACAGTTTATTTCTTTAATCAGTTATAAAAAGGAAAATAGTTGCCAAACTTATCCCTAAGTTGCCTACTATGCTTGTATTTAAATTATTGGTTTGGCATGGGCTTGGAAAGCAGGCCAATCAAAAAGTCACCAAACTTCAGTGCGTGACAGTATCTCGTCTATTCCTTTTTTTTTTTTTTTCGTTACTCAACACAATAATTTTTTTTTCTTGAAGTAATGCCCATTTTCACTGAACAATGACTGTTTTCTGCTTCATTTGTGCTGTTATTATTTTCTAACAACCTGCCCTTTTCTTTCTAGAGTGAACATTGTATAACAATTAAAATTCTGATCCTATATGTATTAAATTTTACATTTTTTTCTTCATTTGTTGTCATTGTTTAACTTGTGTTCCGACACATTTTTTTTTTTTACATACCCAGTAAAAGATATAATATATTTTAATTGTGTATTATATGATATTTATGCTTGAGTATATTTTTTCAAATCACTTTGATACTAATCTTTTGGTACTTGTGTATTAACCATTAGGGATGCACCGAATATTCAGTATGTAGTATTTAGTCATACTGCTCAATATCTAAAGAAAATGCTTTTTAAAATATTTTTAAAACCCTAGACAACTTTTATTTTTAACTGTCAATAAATAAAAATATTCAGAAAAATTAAGAAATAGAATCATATTTAAATAACTTTTACATTATTTATTTGCTTATTTTTTTAAAATAACAAGAAAATTAACTGTTATAGTGCAGGGGTCAATGCAGGTTTTTTTTTTTTTTTTTTTTTTTTGCGGGGCCCATTTTGTGAAAAGTAAAGGTTATTTTTGTAAAATTTTATTATATTTTTGTGAAAAATAACATTTTGTAATGAAAGTCGAAATCCAGCTACTCAAATTCGATCCAAGCGTTTATTAACAAACTTTTTTAAATACTTTTGCTGAAGTTTTCCTCTCTGGTGAACTTGTTTGTTTGCAAATTACACATTTTAAAAGTCAAAGAATAATAAATAATAGGGGAGACTGGTACACACTGGAACTATGAGCATAGTGGACCACCCCCCTAATATTTTGTTTATTTAAAAAATTTTTAAGCTTCTCTTCTATCCTAATAGACAACAGCACTGCACTGATTATTTATAGCGTTCAGAAAATATGTTTAGCTCAGATTGAACTATTTTATCCTAATTGGTTGTTTTGATCTTCTAAAAGTAAAATTTTTCAACATTATATTTTAATTTTTTTAGTAATTAAAGGTTGTAGATAAATCCTATAAAACAGCTTTTTTGCAAAGCTAAGATACTTGTTTTTATTTAACTTTAAAGTTAATATGTTTAAAAGAAAGCTATAAACAATATTAATATGATTATTTATTGAATTTCAACATGGGGCACAGTGGTCCACAATCCACTCTGCTCATGTAATGCAGAATGTTCAAAATATTTAATAATTGCTTATTTTCTATAAAGAAATATTGTTTAAAAGAAGTTATTTAACTGTAAAATAAAGTAAACAAAGAAAAATAACAATTTATTTAACATAGTAAGAAATATTTTGTTTTGTATTTACTGCCTGTGATAAATATAACTCTAGTCTAATTGGTGATGTTTCTATTCAAGTAAAATACATGAGATGCAAATTGAATGGAAATCAGTTTATTTTTCCCAAAACTGTAGATGAATCTATTGTTGATGTCAATGATTTCATAATATTGCTCCCAGACCCGAAAGTATTTCAGGAAAATTCCAGGCTCAATCTTACTCATAAGTATTTTGGAATTTCATTTGCAAATTTTAATGTGCGCTGATTTTTTTGTACTTAAGTAATAACTTCAACTAAATTGCAATTGTTCCTGTATTAATCTGTTGTTATTTTCAAAATATAATAATAATATATATATTTTTTTTTTCAAAATGTTACTTGTAAATTTATATTACTATGTTATTTTGCGGATAAAGGGGAAATAAAAAAGAATTAGATTAATGAAAAATAGATTTATATTGCATTTCAGATAATGCCTAACAGCGGTCCACTGTGCCCCGGTGGGTGGACCAGTGTGCCCCATTTCTGGGGCACACTGGTCCAATTTACGGGTGCATATAAAAATTTTTATTTTGAAAAATGTATTGAAAACTATGTTATGAGAAAATTATGATGAATGTATAAAGGTATAAGGAATATTCAAAAATATTTTCATGCAGGGATGCACCCGGTTTGTCCGTTAAAGAGAAAAAAAAAATTAACTGAAAAAGTAGTCCACTGTGTACCAGTCTCCCCTAAATAGTAAGTTTTTATGAAAGGGGGAAATTTTGTTAAAAGGAATTTTGTGAAGGGGCCCATTTTATCAAATTGAGTTTTGTGAAGGGTCCCATTTTATTAAATTGATTTTTGTGAAGGGGCCCTAAATAGGCTCCAAATTTTGTCTGGATCGACCCTTGTAGTGTTTTCCCAAGGCGTTTTCAAGAGGGTGCAGCGCCCTGCCTGTTTTTTTTTTATAGTTGTAAATGCGCTCTGCCCATTTTTATATAGCTGGAAAAGTGCCCTGATTATTTTGGGTTTGCAAAAATTTACTGACGCGAATTTCACCAAAAGGTTGCGGGAAAATATCGCACAAAAATTTCACAATATTTGTACTCGTTGGGGAAAAATTATAAATTTTGTTAAGCTATTGCAGGTAAATAGCAAAATTTGCCGATGAGTCGTGAAAACAATAATGAAATTTGACCACAATCGCATGTAAAAAAAAAGAAAAGAAACATGCAAAAAAAATTGGGAAATTCGCTTATCTGTCACCAAGAAAAGGCAAAATTTGTCAATTAGTAGCAGAAAAAGATCACAAATTTCTTCAATCGATTGCAGGAAAGCAATCATGAAATTCGTCAGTTGGTTACAGTAAATAAACGTGAAATTCGTCAATATGTCGCGTGTAAAAAAAAAAAAAAAAAGAAAAGAAAAAGAAACATGTGAGTTTCACCTGTAAAGTGCAGAAAAAAATGAGAAATTCGTTTATCGGTCGCCAAAAGAAAGCAAAATTTGTCAATTGGTAGCAGGAAAATATCACAAATTTCTTCAATGGATTGCAGGAAAACAATCGCGAAATTTGTCAGTTGGTTACAGTTACAGGAAATAAACGTGAAATTCGTCAATAGTCATGTGTAAAAAAAAAAAAAAAGAAAAAGAAACACGTAAGTTTCACTTGTAAGGTGTGGGAAAAAAATTGAGAAATTCGCTTATCGGTCGCCAAAAAAAAGCAAAATTTGTCAATTGGTAGCAGGAAAATATCACAAATTTCTTCAATCAATCGCAGGAAAACATTTTCGAAATTCATCAGTTGGTTACAAGAAATAAACGTGAAATTCTTCAATATGTCGCGTGTGAAAAAAAAAAAAAAGAAAAGAAACATGCCGGTTTCATTTGTAAGGTGCAGAAAAAATTTGAGAAATTCGTTTATCGGTCGCCAAAAAAAAAAAGCAAAATTTGTCAATTGGTAGGAGGAAAATAATCACGAAATTTGTCAGTTGGTTACAGGAAGTAAACGTGAAATTCGTCAATTTGTTGCCAGGAAAAAACTGCTCAATTCGTCAATAGGATGCTGGTAAATATCGCAAAATTAAGTTAAAATTTGCACGTATCAGTAATATTTTACTAAATATTAATTATTGATATACAGTAAAAGACTTTTTAAACATTGCATGTAATGTTGTACTGTTTCATGTAATATGTGTGATATTTAATGTAAAATTTTACATATCAATGTAGCATTTGAGGTTTTTGACTCAAAAATTTAAATAAAAGAATAAATTTGTAATTTCGGCATACTTCAGGTCTCACAAATCTGAAAAATCGGAGTGAAAGGAAGAGACAAAAAAATCAAAACAGTACTGAAGGGACTCAGAAGGTATAAAACTAAACTATTCAAGACAGCCATACTCAACAAGCGGGCATGTGGCCTGGCGACCTTTTATGCGCGATCCAAGACCTCAGAGAAAGAATCTACTAGAGAGTACATTCCTTTGTTATATTGTTGAAAAGCTAGTCCCAGGATCAGCTCGGATTTGGCGCTTTAGAAACTGTCTGTTTTGGCGGTGATCGCTTTCTTGGCAACTTCGATTTCATTCTCGCAATAAAAATAAACGTAAATAAACCAAACTTTTGCTCCTTCTAGGATTTAATCTCAGAGGAAGGATAGAAATAAGTTATGAGAGTCCCACCCCTGATGAAAAAAGGGTTGTTTAATCTTCTGGATGAATTTTCTTTTTCTGTTTTTACTGCTGTATTTTATTTTAATGTTATAAAATGGCTTTGTCCTTGTAATAAATGTTACTTAAATTATATTTTTGAAGTGAATACTTCTTTAGGCGTGTTGGGCATTTTTTGAGATGGGAAAAAACGGGGGGCATTTGCTATAGAAATCTATATATTTACATTACTATACAAGTATGTGTTGCGGCCCACCTAACGTCACAAATATACGTTTGCGGCCCGCGGTAATAAAAGGATGAGTATGGCTGATTCAAGATGTTTAGCGTGCATAATAATTTTTTTTAAAAAGAAATTTCTTATTGATTAAAATTTAATAACTCAAACTGATTTAAAATTTGAGATTTCTTGAGTTTGACATCCTTGGATCTTTGCGAATAATTGTTCCAAAAAAAAAAAAAAGAAAAGAAAAACCCATAATTAATCATTTTGAGAAAAGTTGGTGTGAAATATAAACACAGTCACATTTTAACTATAATAGATGTTGCTGAATACTAATGAAACTTTCTTTGAATCTTTTTAGACTCCCAGTTGAAACACACCATCACAAACATTTGAAGACAGGAAGACTTGCATGAATATTTGGTTAGTATATTTTTTATTAAAAAATGCCTTGTTTTTTAGAATAATTAGTTTGTTGTGAGATTGCAAAATTTACACTAGATTGCATTATGAAATTCTAGATTAATTTTAAATATCAGATCTTATGTTTTTACTCAAATTTTTTGGAGCAGAGTGGGAAGAGAGATATAAATGGCAATTTATTTACTTATGTATAATTTATAAATCTTAGAAGTTTATACTTTGGAAAATAACAGTACAAGACCTAATTTTTTTTAACATAATATTTAATGTATAATGTAACACATCAAAAATATTTTTTTTTCTCTTAAGGTCCAAATCCAAACGGCTCACTTTATGACTTATTTTTTTAATTCTTTTTTTGTTCAGAAATGCATGAAATTTACAGGTATTCTTATTCAGAAATTTTGTAATTGAAAAAAGTTTTCCATTTTTCAAATTTCCAATGCTGCAGCACAAAAAAGGTCAGAAACATGTCATCACATGACACAAATCACTTATAACTCGATAAGTGATTTATTGATAAAAAAAAAATGGAAAACTTATTTAGATTCCAAATCCCTTCCATGATCAGACCTGCCAATTTTATGCTTTTGTGTTTAAAAATGAGTCAGAAAGTTTCGTGTTGTTGAGCAGATCATTTGAAAACCAAGAGTAAAAAAAAAAACAGAAAAAAATAAGTTATATACATGAATTTCTGAGTTTTAAAAAATAAAGATAAAACTGACTTGTTTTTTTATGTATTTCTTAATCCGTAACTATGGTGTAGCAGAAGAAGCTGCTAAAGTTAAGATTATTAACTTTAAAGGATTTTGTAAGTTTTTAAACATAGAAAACAAACATTTAAAGTTCATCATGTCGTATCTTCAAAACATGTATAAGCATGAGATTTCTATATTTTGCATGTATTTTTGTTTTTGTACTTTCGTATTAACTGCATGCCAGCATTTTGCTAAGCGTTTCACTCATTTATTTGTGAAATCATGTATGTATTAATTATGTATCATCGATGTATTCATATGTATGTGTGATGTAGTGGAAAGTTCTGTAATTTGGTTTGCAACCAATTGATGTATTTTAATAAGTGCAACTTAGCACCATTAAGGCTGTTCTCAAATTCAAACAGGCTACTTTATGACACATTTTTTAATTCATTTTTGCTTACAAATGCATGAAATTGGTAGGTGTTTTTATTCAGAAACTATGTAATCTAAACATGATTTCAATTTTTTAGTAAAGGCAGATCTTTTACAAAAGATTGTCAAAGTCGGCATTTTCAACCAAATTACCAAGGTGGTTGGCAGTAAAGTGCGAAAAAGTGTCGCCACATGACCGGAAGCACTTATAACTTGATAAGCAGGGTTGCAAAAAAGCCGGCTAAAATTAATAAAAGCCAGGCCAGCGACTTTTATTGGTTTTAACCGGCTTTTTTTGGTCAAAATTGGCTTTTATACATTGAAGCAATTTATTTATAAACTGTAGATTTTTAAGTATTTTTTAACTAATTTAAAAGACATTTTATTGAGTTAGGATTTAATAAATAACTTAATTTCTCAATAATGAAGACATTAATATTGGAATAACACATAGCAGACTGGTGATTTGAGTCAGAATTGTAAATATGTTACCTAAATTTTAACAAGGCATACTTAGTGCTTAACTATTGCTATATTTTTTAAATAAAAGCTTTTTTTTTATTATGATTAATTTAATTTACACTTTTTTTTCAGTTTTACTTCTTTAAATAATTAAATAGGACAACAGTTGTTTAATTACATATTTTATTACTCAACTAATTTTAAAGGCTATTAACCCACTAGTAGAAATAATGCAACATGACAGTGGGCATTGCAGATTTTTGAAGATTAATCTAATAGCTTAAAAAATACTGTACTTAAAAAAAAAAAAAAAAAAAAAAAGCAAAATTTTACTTTGTCATTGGATTACTGTTATCTTCTTACTGTATTTTCTTTGTAATTGGAAATTTTGCTTATTTAATGGGTTACTATTATTTCTTGTGATAGTAGACATTGTTGCGTCATAGATATATTTTGTTTTGCTGTAGATTGATACACACACAAATTAGTTAATTGATACATTGATAGGCAAGTTTTAATATTTCTCATATCTTTAAAATCATACATACAACAATTTAATAAAATTACCATTTTCCACTGTTAAAAACAGTAATATGAATAACATTTGCTTTTCATTTCAACAAGTTTTATTTATTTATTTTTTTAACTGTTCTCTCTTTTTTTATACACTTACATCTACTACAATCTCCTCAAATATTATATATTCATCCTAATTCCTCTTTCAACGTTGATCATTCCATAATTTAATCTCATCATATGGACTTATCTGGCATGAGTTTTATAATTGTTTAGTAAAAAAAAAAAAACATATTGAAATATATTTTTATAAGACATTAGAATACTGATTACTAACTAAATATGGATGCTCTCAAGTATTATATACGCTAATTTCATTTATTAATAATATAAATTATTAAGTTTTAATCCACAACAATTTTAAAAGTAAAAAGCAGTATATGTAAGAATTTTTCATTTTTGATGGTGATGTTTTGTTATTGTTTAATTAAATATAATCTTTAAAATGAACTGATTTAGTAGTTATTTCGCTATTTAAAATAATAATTGTGTCCTTAAACTGCTGCACCATGATATTAAAAGAGAAAATGCATTGAAAAAATGTTATGTTGCATAGTTAAGTGCAATACATCAATTTCAACTGACGTTATATTCACCAGCCAAGAAGGATAATTAAGAAAAATAATGTAAATAAATGAATATCCAAGATTTTTTTTTTTCTATTTTCATTTATATTGTAATTTTTTTGTGTTTAAATTTACTGATAGTTGACACTTAAATGAGTGGGGCTTTTCCATATTTTTTTATTGTATTTATTTTGATATTCCAATGGCAACATTCTTCCATTTGTTTATTTGGCATTACTGTTTGGTGATAATTAATTTTTCTTGAAAAGTGGTCGACGGGATAATGGAAAAATCATTTGATTCCAAATCTTCCATAGTCAAGAGTCTGTGCTAGTCACATGGGCTAATGTTAATCCTATGGGAGTGTTAGTTTGAAATTTCTTGTTTGCATTTCAATATTTGTTTGTTATCTTGTTTGTATTTCAATATACAATGGTTCCGTTTTTATTTTTTAAGTACGTAACCCTAAAAATTAAGAATAACAATAGCGAAGGACATAATGAATGATTGTTATTCAAATGAATCATCCCGGCATACACAAAAGCATTGCTGTTTACTTTCTTGCTATTTTTGATCAATTAAAACCAGAACTTTTGTAAAACAAAAAGAATTTTAAGAGCCTTGACAACTATGCTTTTGTGCATGCCTGAATGATTCATTCAAATATCAAAATCATTCATTATGCCCATCACTAGAAATCACATGCAAAAAATTAAGGAGGAGGAGGGGGCTTACAATTGCTTCATTGAAGATTAATTCAGTTTTCATATAACAAAATGTCATTTTGTGCGATTCGTAAAATGTTATGTAGTAAAACAGTGTTATTATTTTATTATAGGTGCTGCTCGAAGAAATCAGCTCTTACTATTGCAGTGATAATGGAGTAGAATAATAACAATTTTGTCCTGTTCCAAAGATTTTTTTTTTTTTCAAATAAAATAAAGTCACTTCTTTTTTTTTTCCTTTTTCTGTTATAGTTATATTCTGTACCACCTAGTACTGTCACCTAGTTACTAATATTGCTGATAAGGAAAAAAAGACTTACATTTTTATTAAAACTTTTATTGAGTAGTAGAGCTGACATGTTTCAAAAATGATATAGCCTAATGAGAAAGCATGCAATAATTTTTAGCATTAATCTAAATCATGTTGTAATATTTAAAACTTAAAATTTTTCTTGTTTTTCTAAAAATGCAAAATTGAGGTAGCAGTAAATTTGTAAATTTCCCTTTGTATCTGAAGCTCACAGAATTGAAATAAGTTTTTGATGTAGGCAGACATTGACTAAAAAATAATTCTGAGTGGTTCTTTCATACAGTGAGTTAATTGGAGTAATATTTTTGTACTGATAAAAAAAATTTAAAATTAGTTCAATATGCAAAATAGATTTTAAAACATTTGTCGAATAATTTTATCAAAATAGAACAAAATAAACAGAATAAGAAATTTATTAATTTGTGTTAACAACTTTGCGACGAGCGTCCCACACATAATTTTGAATCTGATTACTAGTGTTTACAAATGGAATCCTTTGCCTAATTTAATTGAAGAAATTATATGATAAAATAAAGAAAAAAATATTCTAAAATATTGGTATGAAAAATTAAAGATTTTATGCATGATGTGTAATGTATGTGTGACATTTATCACAAAGGTTTCTTTTTTTCCCAAGAAAAATTTATCTACCAAAAGTCTTTATCCTCTGCAAGAAAGATTTGTTAAATTTAAATAATATGGGAGAAATAAAAATTTATTAGCCTCTTGTTGCAAAATACTGGAGGATTTAGAAATTTCTCACAAGATAAAATTATCAAACTGATTTTAAATACCATATTTACTTGTGTATAATGTGTACCATGTTATTTTAACTTTAAAAAAAAAAAAAAAAATCTGTAGAAATCATGATTTACAATCTTGTCTCAAATCTAAATTACTTTTGTATGTGCTCATATATATTTTGCTCTCTTATTAAAATATCATAAAATAAAGTTTCTGCAATATGTATATATACTTTGTGAAAATGTGTGTGGTTTGATGTATACAATTAGAAATATTCAGTGTATCATGTATGTGTATACTGGATTTTAGACCTGAAATTTTTGTAAAAATGTGTGCATTATGCATGAGTAAATATGGTAGATTTTTTAATTTAGCTATGAGATTTTAGTGAATTACAGCACATTTCATTCGAAATATTAAAAAAAATTAGTCAATGCTTTGATAAAAATATTCCAATATAAATATGGCAACAGTCCCTAAAGCAGAATATGCTTAAGAGTGTGACATACATCACAGAACAATGAATTTCTCTGCAGAACATTTCAAATTCTCATTTTCAACACAATTCACTATTCATTCATTTGAAAAAGCACTAAATTTGTCTGTCAATCACCAGAAAAACTTCATCAATCACTCGTTGAAAAAGATTGAAATTCATTAATTGGTCGCAGGAAAAGCTCACACAATTTGTCAGTCGATCATGGGGGAAAATCGTGAAGTTCTTCAGCTGCTGCAGTTTAAAAAAAAAACATGAATTTCGTCAGTGGATCATCGGAAAAAAATCTGAAATTCACCGGTCAGTCACATAAAAACCCGGCAACTTTTACCAATCGGTCGCAAAAAAGTGATAAAATTTGCCATCCTGTAGAAAGAAGATATTGCAAAATTCACCTATCAGTCGCGGGTCAAAAAATGGGAAATAGGTTTATCAAACGAATGATTTTTGATTGAAATTTCATGTTTTTTGCCAAGAAAAAGCACAAAAATTTCTCAATCTGTTGTGGGTAAAAACCATGAAATTTGTCAGTAAATCGTCGAGAAAAATGGGAAATTCGTCGATCAGTAGCGAAAAAAAAACACAATTTTCTCCAATTGGTCACAAGAAAAAACTGCAAAATTTTCCAATCGGCAGAAAGAAAATATCGCAAAATTTGGCTATCAGTTACAGCTGAAAAAAAACCCCACTAAATTAGTTGATCAGTTTTGGGAAATCCCTCGATTTTTTTCAATCAATTCCAATATAAAGCGACAAAATTTTCCAATTGATAAAAAGAAAATAATGCAAAATTCGCCTATCAGTCGCAGGTTAAAAAACTAAATTAATCAGTGGATTGTCAGAAAAAAAAAAATCATAAAATTCGTCAATCAGTCATGTAAAAACCCACAATTTTTTCCATTCTGTCACAAGAAAATCCGCAACATTTATCAATCAATAAGGAAAATATCGCAAAAGTTAACAATCAGTTGTGGATTTTTTAAAAAAATCGAGACATTCGGATATTAGTTGCTTGAATTAAAAAAAAATGCAATTTTTGCCCATTGGTCCTAAGAAAGAGCTGAACAAATTTGCCAGTCAGTGAAAAGAAAATATCAAAAATATTTAAAATTCGCCAATCAGTCGTGGATAAAAAAAATGCGAAATTCATCAGTGAAGTGTTGGAAAATATCTCGCAATTCTCGAATTAGTCGTGGGGGAAAAAATTGCGGAGTTCGATGATTGGTTCTGAGAAAAAAAAATGTTAAATTCGCCAGTTACCAGAGAGAAAAATCTCAAAAATATTGCAAAAATCGTCTATTACAAGGGGAAAAAAAGCGAAATTCGTCATTCGATCAGAGTAAAATTGTGAAATTCGTCATTTCTTTGGTTTTTGTGTGTGTTAGCGTTTTACGAAATGTCTTTAGCATTTCTATACAAGATGAAATCGCACTCCTACATATACAAGAAAATCTCTCTGTGTTTTATTTTTTTATTCCCACAGAACATTTGTGATCAGTTGAAGGTTCGTTGCAGAACATTGCAAAATATTTGTTTTGGGGGGGAATAATATACTGATATTATTGGAATGAAACATTTAGTATTTTTATCTACAGTTGTCTTTACTAAAATTATTAAGCACCCTCGTATTTTTATCATAACTTATTTCAAAGTGTTAGCAGGCCCATGCTGGATGTCTTGAAAGGGCGGTGGACAGAGGGTTATGTTGGCACTTTCATATTAAATCATGTGCCATCATTAAGGGTGGTTCAGGCAGAGGGTGCAAGGGCACGTATTCCTAAGTGCCAGCAGGGGCCTGAATATTAGTCGTAGTGTCTGATGTTTAGTAATAGTATTCAAGTAATAGATATCGCATTTATATAAAAAAAATGTTTAATTAAGAAAGAAAATATAATAGTTTATAAAAATTCAATGGCGGTGTATTTTGTACATCAGTGGAGACTTACTGATAAAAATAATGAAAAAGTAGAAAAAATTTTGAACTTCAACATTGAAGGATGTTTAGGAAGAGAGTAAATGAAGCACAAGTGTTCAACACACAATTATTTTAGAATTCACAACTGCTGTCTGTGTCTTTAATGGTTAAGTTATTACAATTAAAATGACAGCAAACTAACAACTCTACTTTTAATTAAACAATTTGCTTTAAAAAAATGAGTTTTTTAAAAAACTAAACTGCTTTGTTTTTCAGTAAGTTTCAGAAATGAAACTTTCATAGTATAGCAATTGTTATGCTATGCAAGTTAATAGGTAATCATGACAATTAGAATAACTCTTACCGGAAAAGCCAAAGTATATAAATCACTTATCTTCATCAATGAAAATATTTCCTAAAACTTGTATCATTTTTATTAACAGATATTAAAAGTTAAAATAATAAAAGTAACATATAAATTTAAAGTATATTTTAAAAATAAGATTTCTCTATTTTCATTGTTGAAGACAAATTCCTTTATATTTTAACATTTTCTGCAAGAATTATTCTAATTTTCATATAGATATACTTAAGACATGCAAGGAAACAATGTCATTTCATTGGAAATACAGTCTTGGCTGAAAGTATTCAGCACCCCCATATTTTTAATATATTTGTAAAAGTAATAGTTATATACAAATATTTAACTGCATATCATTTAGGAATTTTCTTTTTAAGTTTATGGTTTGTAAAAAAAAAAAAAAAAAAAAAAAAAAAGACAGTTAACAAGCAACTCGTCTTTTAATGAAGTCATTTTCTTTAAACACCTACTTTTAACCGATCATCGTGAAAATTAAAATATTTCTTGCCTGAAATGCCAAGATCTCTTCAGCAGCATAAATATTTCTTAAAATTTATTTTTGTTATTAACACATGTTAAAAAATAAAATAATAAAAATTGCATATAAATGTTTTTTTTTTTTTTTTTTTTTTTTTTTTAACATAAGCTTTCTTTATTTTCGTTTTTGAAGACTAAGTTCATTTTGTCTTTTCTTACAATAATTATTTTCTTGATTATTTATTAACTGGCTTAACAGAACAACAAAATTTAATTTAAAAAAAGTTTTTTAAAGAAAATAGCTTCATTAAAAGATGAGTTATGCGTTTGCTATCTTTGAAAAAAAATAAAAAACTTATTTTTTAAAGAAAATTCTTAATTGTATACAATTTAATATTTGTATCCATCTATTATTTTTTACCAAATATAAATATGGGGGTGCTCAATACTTTTGTGGCTGTATTTCTGATGAAATTTCTTGGATATCTTAAGTATATCTATAAGAAGTACTGAGTATCAATAAATAGACATGCATTAGACGTCTTATAAATGCATATCAGATGTCCCTGGATATCTACAATCCAAGTCTTAAGCACGGCTATAAGACATACTGCATGTCGAAAAGTGATCTATGCTTGGATGTCTTATAGACGTGGTCTCATAGACTACCTGGATATCTTGGACGTCTAATAGAACTCAGAGAGATCACACATAACATCTCCATAAGAGGTGAAAAGGGTGTATCATGGATATTTGTAGACTTCTTATAGATGTGTCGGTTTTCTTGGGTTTACAGCTTGTAGATGTCTTATAGATGGGTGTGTGCTGTTTGGGTTGCTATGCTTTCAGTTTATTCTTGTGAAATAAATCTCGGGAATAAATCTTGGGAAATATGTTGTTCTTTGTTTAATTCTAGCTAATTGTAGTGAGTATTTACTATAAATAAAATTTAAAATAAAAACTACAAAAAAATGTAAACATGTAATCTTTATTTGAAAATTGGAAGTTATGGATTATAGATATTAAAGAATATAATAATTTATAAATGAAATATGTTTAACTTTATGTAAGGTTTGTTATGTATCAATAAATTAAGCTGGACGTATAGTTTTTTCCCTTAAAAATGTACACAAGCTACTACAAATTTAAATTAGTTTTCATTAACCTTTACAATTAAAATATCAGTTATATTTTTCTTAAAAAAAAAAAAAACAGGAGTTGAATTAGATAATGAGCTCTGAAAATAGAAGAGCTAGAAGTATTTGATTTGCTGTTTCAAATTATACTTGTACATATGGATTGTTTTCTTTTAATTGGATTAAGTTAATAATATTTTGTTAGACACGTTTAATATGTCCTAAGCATCATTAAAAATAAAGCAAACATGAATATGTAAGCTCAGACGATCCTATGAATCTTCAACGAAATGAAAAATACCCTCTTCAAGCGCATTAAGCTCCTCCTACATCGTCTCGGGCAGTCGACCAATCACTATTCAACAGAGCCACCAATCGTTCTACGTATGATGGTTTGTAAAATCGCGTTTCTGAATAATCTATACCTTTTCTTTGAGAAAATCCTTTAACTACAAGCCTAGCTTTGAACCGATCAATGTCACCATTAGCATGACACTTCAATTTATATACCCATCTGTTTGTAATAGCTCGTCTTCCTTCTGGTAGGTCTGTCAAATACCAAGTATTGTTTTCTAATAACGATTTAATTTCCTCATCCATTGCAGCTTGCCATTCAGTTGCCTTTTCTGACTTTACCGCTTGGTAGTAGTGTTCTGGTTCAATCTGTTCTGCAACACAGCATTCAATAAGACGTTCAGGTGCCTTTAACTGCGTCCTGTTCCTCAAATTTTGATCATGCTGCACATTTTCAGAAGTTTCTTCTGCATCAAACTCAGTTCCATTACAGTCAAGAGTAGGACTTTCATCTATGCTAAGCTGTTCCGGCTCAATTGCAACAATGGTTGATGTTGATATAGATTCAGGAGAAAACACTACTTCTCTTGTTCGTTCGATTTTTCTCGTACCTTTGAACCATACACGATAACCATCAACATCATCTAAGTAGCCAACTAAACTACCTTTTCGACCTTTCGGATCCCACTTCTTGCGCTTCTGCTTGGGGGTATGAACAAAACACTCTGTGCCAATAATTCGAAGATGATTGAGTCTTGGAGTTTTACCACAAAAAACTTCATAAGGGGACTTTTGTTCAACTGCTGATGTTCCAGCACGATTCAATATATGTACTACAGCATTGACTATTTCAGCCCACAGGGATTTTGGTAAATCTTTTGCGATCATGATTGATCTAGCTAACTCTACAAGAGTTCGATTATTTCATTCAGCAGATCCATTTTGCTGAGGTGTATAGGGTGTGCTGTATCGAAATTCTGCTCCCATTTTCTGAAGCAAGCCTCTCAAAATTTTGTTGTCATATTCCAAACCACCATCACTAGGAACTGCCTTTATTGGTTTCTGTGTTTGATTTCTGAAGAAAACACAAAATTCTTCAAATTTGGACACAACCTCAGATTTATACTTGAGAAAATACACTTTTCTGAATTTAGAATAATCATCAGTAAAACATACATAGTAATTGGCACCACCTAAGGATTCTTCTTCCATAGGCCCACAGAGATCCGTATGGATAACCTCACCAACATCCTTAGCTCGTTGTTAACGATTTCGGAATGGTAATCTATGTTGCTTGCCTAGCACACATGCTTCACAAAACTCACCATCATTTTCACTTCTATACCTTAAGTGTGAAGAAACTTTTTCACATGTTGCTTATTCAAATGTCCAAGCCTCTCATGCCAGAGTTGAAGCGAATTTAATTCAGTAAACTGAGCTTCAGTAGAGGGCACTGAAACAATGTTGGTTGCACTGTTTACCTCAGGTACTATTACTTTGCATAGCAATCTGAATAGGTTTCCTCGGCGTATACCCACAGCAACAACCCTTTTGGGTTTTACAAATTCACATTTATCATGAGACATGTTAAATTTTGACCCATGGTGTGATAAAGATATATCACAGTTTTATCTTTTTTAATTATTTTATATTTCAGCTCATCGTATTTCTGTATTTTATAACCTTTCCAATTTATTTGCCGCTCATTTAAAGGCTATTTTATCGGCAGCCGTCGCCGCCGTGCATGTTGTTTCTATGGCAAAGCATCCCTCCTGCGTTCGCTTCAATCGGCGCTGATATTGAGCTGTGACGTCATCGCATTCCGCGGCTTTCCGCTCGTGTGTTGTGCGCATGCGTCACCGTCGCTCTTGTTCCCTGTGTTTTCGGGAGCTGTTTTGTATTGGCGCTGCATGCGAAAGGGGCGTGTCTTTCAAATACAAATTAGAATGGTTCTTTTAATTATTAAATGTTAATGAGTTTCTGATTTGTTATTTTAATTTTCACGTAATTCCTAATCAACAAATTAGTTTAAATTAATCTTGCTGTCACATTTGTGCACCCCTATTATGGGTATATATATTAATGTTGCGCATTTTTCAAACAGAATTTTAACAAAAATGATGCTGTAAAAATAAAGTGGAGCGCGTATCTTGAGCTGAGCTTCGGCTCGTTGTCCGAGATCGGCAAATGCCGATTCTTTTGGAGATCAATTTCGCGTTTTCAGTTTTTAATTATTCTATAAAAATGCTGTTGTAAATTTTAAGATTAATATTTTAAAAGTTTTAAATCAACTGGTAATTTAATTAATTCTGCATTAATTCTACATCCCTTAATGGATTCGGCCAGAAGGAATATTTTAGAGTTTCTTCGAATTTCATGATGATTGAGCCAGAACCTTTATAAAGCCAAGATGTGCAGCTATCATCCTCATCCTTCCTTTTCCATGAGAAGATAATAAAAAAATGTTGGATCCAATCCTATAGGAGCATTTTCTTTATGAGTATGAGTCTCTTATTTTTCAGCAAAGAACAAGTAAGAATGTTTTATTTATTTTATTGCTTTGATTCTCTCTTCAAAGAATATCGACCTAAAGAACGTCATGCACAAATCGTGCAGGGTTATTTGCTTCTTTAAATCACAACTGCAATAATATTTAAAAATTCTCTATATTCCTTAATTCTCCATCCCATCAAATCAATACTTCGTCACACATGGTCTAGAGCTTGGCTTACAGAAAATAAATTTCTCGAAGCATCTGGTGCATACAGAACATTTTCCATTACACTGTCTTTCCAGCTGCCATTAACTAACATTTTTACAGATATTTTTCCAAGACCATACGCTTTCATTGTGGAACTATTACCAACCCTTACTTCAATTGGGCACTTATACTGTGTAAAACTTTGAAAGACGTCATGTCTGTTGGTTATATGTTGTGTGGCTCCTGTATCAATGACCCATGTGTCATCACTGTTGGCTACATGGCATTCACTAATAAAAACTTCATCGTTTGGTTTTCTCTCATGCACATTATTAATTTTTTTAACAGTACAATCTCGTTTCATGTGGTCCTTTTTTCCACATCTAAAGCATTTATACTGCTTCCCGTGCTTGTTTGCATGCTTTTTATACTTTTCTGCAGCACTTGAGCCTTTCCCAAACTAGCCTTGGCAAGTAAGGCACTTAGTTCAGTTTCTCTAGAAGATTCTGACATTCTTCTTTGCTCTTCTGCAATAAGTAATTTCTTCAGCTGCACTAGTGTCTGTTGTTCTTCAAGTCTTGCACACCAAGCCATTTCCAGTGGCTCAAAGTCACTACATAATGTTTCAAGAAGCTTACTCATTAACACAAAGTCATTTGGTTTGATATCCAAATCAGACATCCGTGACACTAGGCGATCTAATTTTGCTATGTCCATAGCCATTGAGTTCGTTGGATCTCGCACAAAAGATGAGAACTGCATCTGGCAGGCATATTGAGCTTGGGTATTTTTCTGCTCAAACAGTTCCTCTAGTTTCACCCATATTTCTCTTGCTGTTTTGCACATCGATACGAGGTCACATATTCTACTATCTAGAGTTCTTGAAAAAATACCTCGAGCTGCTCTGTTGCCTTTATTGAAGCTGGCTAAGTCACTGTTATATTTATTCCGATCTGCAGCAGAAGCGTCTTCGGCAACCGGTTCTGGCTGTACGATCTCGCCAGAGCACACCTCGAACGCATTTTCTTTTTCCATTAGCAAGCCTTCCACCATCCATTTCCATCTGACCCAATTCTCTGAGCCAAGAAGTTTATCAGTCGTAAAAAGTTCCATATTTCTATCTTAATTAACTAACCAAACACAATTCAAATTTGAAACACGTTTTTACCGTTTGTTAGGCCTAATTCTCGTTACCGTAACTATCGCGCAGTAGAATGCAAATCTGGGCACATAACCACTTGAATAATTCAGCAGATTATCGATAAAAATATTAAATTAACTTAATTAAAAAAATAAATATGAAATAAACATTACGAAGATTACTTTATTATGGAAAATACAGCTAACTGGCTTTCGCCATGCAACAACCTGCGATATCAACAAAACACACTGTTGCCACACAAGTCAACAAAAAAAATTACATAAAAGAATAAACACATTAAATACATGGAGTATGAGTAAGAATGAAAAAGATAGGAAAACAGTCTAATATTGTCAATTGAAGTTCATAATATTAACAGTATCTGTACCCCAACTCATCCCTGCAATTACTTTTATCAAATTCAGTCGTTTGCAAGATTTTTCCCTTAACATGGCAATATGATCCCTTAAGTTCCCCTGGCGATTGAAATAAACCCCTAAAACTCTAAGGGAATCGGAAAAACCCACCTCCTGACCTCTCACCTGTAAATACTCTTCCACTACCTCCCTCCACCAACCAATCTTAATGATTTGACATTTGTTGGGATTCACCTCCAAATTCCAAGCCTGTAGCCATTGAATAACCCTGGGAATATTCTCCTGTAAGACCCCTTTAACCAAACCACGTCATCATGAAAACCATAAAGAAAAATGTCATCAGCATATACTACACAATGTATACACGAATCGAAGATTTCGAAAATATCCGCTAAATAAATTGCAAACAGAAAAGGTGAGAGAGGACTTCCCTGTAAAAGACCCCTGTGATACTGGAAGGGAGCAGACAGCGAACCCCTCCATTTCACCCGAATCCTTAACTCTTGAACCAGATTCCGAATTAAAACACAGAGATCAGCTCCAAGTCCCAGTTTTTTTAATTTGAATAGCAACCCATCCCACCAGACATTGTCGTAGGCCCCTTTGATGTCTAATGCCACCAAATAACCTTTTCGCTTTGAATGCCTTTCCCTACTGATATCCCTATAAATTTTGTATGCCGCAGCCTCACAGTCCCTAAATGGGATAAACCCGTAATGATTCCTGTGGAAAATCTTCTTTTCCATGCACCAATTAAGTAAAATATCCAGGATCATTTTTTCGAAAATCTTTTTGCTAGTGACCGTTAGCGCTATAGGTCTATACCCCCGTACATCATTCCTACTTTTGCCAGGTTTCTTGATAGGGAGCATAGTCACCTCTTTCCAAACCTCTGGGATATTCTTTTTCTCCAAAATTGCATTATACATCTCCAGGAGTTTTGTCAGCGTCCTAATGCTCAGTTTTTTAAAAAAAGCTCATCTTTATGCCATCAATACCAGGGGTCGTTGATTTGCCCTTACTGATTGTATTTTGCAACTGCTCCATTGTGAATTTAAGTTCTATTCCATCATTCCCCGAAAAGTCGATTGGAATACCCTGCACCACCGGACTGATTTGAAAAATTATTGACAGTGCATTCGCTTGGAAAGTTGCGTCAGGCGGACAATTCGGGAAGCAAAAATCCGTGTTCACCTCCCCTTCATTTTTTTATCGGTGCCATGAATGATTTTGTAAATTTTTGACCCTCTTCCAGCCTCTCTGGCCACTGTATCCCAAAATTTTTTATTGTCCTTTTTAATCTCCTTTCTAAGTTTCGCATTGTACAGCTTGTATTTACACCATAAGTCTAGCTGGCACTCACGAACAGCTTTCCGATAATAGTACCGTTTTAACGCCAACAGCCGACGAGTCACCACTCCCAACCACGGCGGAAGATTCCCACTATTAATTGGAAACCGCTCCTTACAATTTTCTATAATCTGGGTAATAGTCTTTGTCCACTTATCCAAATCGTCTTCATATTCATGTTCAACAAAAGCCGCCACCGCCGAACCAACACTGTCCCAATTAACCAGTGTCAAAATTTCTCTCCTGACCTCATAGTCACTACTCGATACCTGAATCTCAATGGAATAGTGATCAGAGCCCATCGGATCCGAATGAACTACCACATTGAACTCACCAGCTAACTTACTCGGCACCATACTCAAATCTATGAGAGAGCCACTACCTCCCCCATTACATCTCGTTACCTGGTCCGTATTCATAAGCACTACATCATTCGGATTTATCCAGTTCACTAGATTAACCATTTTATGACCTTTCGGATTAGTCTGCCAGTTGAGAAAATTAATATTGAAATCACCAACAATTAAGTAATTATCACCTATCATATCTTTTATGTTATCCAACCAAATTAATAGCCCCAAATCCTTTAGGTGCGTAAATATTTATAATGGCAATCCAGCGCTTTTTAAACCAAACTTTTATCCCTTGAGCCTCATGATCCCGGTCAATAGTAGGCAGGTTAATGATTGTAAGTGGAATACTCTTGTGAACTGCTAAAAACAAACCTCCACCCCCTCTTCCTAAAATTCCTGTCCTATCAGCACGAAAAATGTTCCTATCCCTAAAAAATAATTTATGCTTATCCTTGAGCAGAGACTCTTGAAACACCCAGACCATACTCTTGCGAAACATCCTAGTATGAAGCCAGGGTAAGTTGGCCCTAATGCCTATAATATTCCATTGTACTAAAAAATTCTCCATAAAACACAACCCGACAAAACAATTATAACACCAACCACAAAATATAAAAGAAATATAACAACAAACAACTTACCCCAAAAATGTCTTTACAAAACAACCACCAGAAAAACAAACAGTTCATAAACACTTAATTACCATACAACAAAAACCATCGTCACCACTGTTCCAACATCGTTATACATCTACCGAGTCCGTTATCATGTCTTCACTATCCAAATTTATATGAATCTGAGACTGTCCTTTTTGCTGACTTTGCTCACCCATTTTTAATTTCTCAATCAGTTATATAGTTCAGTCATGACATCTCTGTTAGCGACTTTATTTTTTCCAGTTGCTTCTTTAGTATTTTCCTCCGGTACGTTTTCTTTTTTAGCTTCAGATTTCTGCTGCAGTTTATTTTTTCTTCTTTCTTCCAATACTTCCTAAAAATGCATTATAAAATCCATAATCTGTTGAAACTTATCTTCTATAACAAGAGCCAATTTATGGAGATTACCTTCCATATTTTCTTTTTCCACATGTTGTTTCGTCTTTGCCGCGTAGCTGTTTGCTTGCCTTGAGTTGGATTGTCTACTTGCTTCTGCTAGCGTTATGTGATTTTCGCATTTAATTTTTTAAATTTCTGCTTCTTTTTTTCTGACTTCACATTCGATATTGTCTGCCTCGTGTTGTTTTCCGCAATTTGCCCATCTTATTTCTATTTCATTACATTTTATTTCTGGGTGAGATTTTCCGCATCGTTTACATTTTTTCTCATTTGGACATTTGTTCGTACCGTGCGTATAACTTTGGCAAACATTACAGCGCCTCGGACGATCGATAAACAATCTAATTTTCTGCCTGACATAAAACATTTTTACATATTCCGGTAGTTTATGGCCGTAAATAGTAATAAGCACCGTTCCCGTGAGAACCATTCGTCCCTCTTGTCTTGTCAAAAATCTCTTGGCATTTTGAATAACAATTTCATTCTCTTCTTCTAGTTCCACCTGGATTTCTTTAAGCGTTATATCTACATCAATTCGGAAGATTAAAAATCTTGTGGTGATGTTATCGTTCATTAGGCTATGTTTGATCTGTCTGTCAAATAATTTTTTTTTCTTATTATTTCCCGTGCACATTTTATAACTTTTCGTCGTTATAAGGGTTTTGTTATTTCGAGTGTATCGAAAAGTGTCTATCTCGCTGTGTCTTTCAAAGGTCTTCTTAATTTCATGTTTCACTTGAATAGGTTTTAATTTTTGAAAACTTCCTTGTTGACATTCTGTAATAATTACATACTCTTGGAGTTCAGGAAGGATATCAATTTGTTCGTCTGCTTCTCTACCGTCATTCCAATTGTACTTATTGTAGTCTTCTTTTTCCAAAACAGGACTAGCTTTAATTTTGATCTCGGACCCCGCCATAGCTGTCGAAGGTATCCTGAGACCTTCTCGCAATAGAGGACTCTATGTCAAAATTTTTTCTCCACCAAACTACTGATAAATAAGGCCTAATACTTGTTTGAATTACCACAAAAACCACACTTCAACGCACCACCACTAATAAACTTACACAACCCACGTTTGTTGAAAAACAGTCAGAGCTGGGAAAACCTACTCGCTCACCGAGCTCCAACCAAAAACAACTTTTTAAAGTTCCAAACAAAAACTAAAACTTTAGAGTGTTGCCAAATTTGAAAAGCAAAATTACATAAAATTGTGAATTAGATAAATATAATACAACGAGCTAAACATAATATGATGCCCGTATAAAGGCTATAAATTATGCTACAGACCCACTGAGTTATATAAAATTATATTAGAGCTCAGTGCTTAGGCCAAAGCTGACACAAATCGGTGATCGAACATCTGGCCTGTCATCAACTTATATGTCACTTAAAACTAATATAATGTTATGAATTTTGTATATATCTGTAAATATTCCATTTGTTTAAATTTATTTTATTTTATTATTGTGAAAATTGCAGTATTATTAATGTATTTCCTATTGAGCATCATGTAATTCAATGCTAAAAGCCTCAGATGGTTTGCAAGGAAAACAACCTTACACCCTCATCTTTATAATGGAAGTCTATGGAGAAATTGCCAAGGAATGGGTTTATCGCCAAGTTGGCGATGGTTTTGGCGACTTATTTTTGTCGCCAAATTTGGCGATATATCGCCAAATGTCGCCAAGTTGGCGACGGATTTGGCGACTTTTTGTGCAACCACCCCCCCTTATACCTATACATTGGGATCCTTTCTTGCTTGGGTTCTCTATCGAAAGTTAAAGCACTTTCTGGTAATTTCTAGCATCTGAAGGCTCTGGAATAATCTGGAAAGATCTCTGAAACCTATATAAGGACCTCCATCAGTTCAGTTGAGTGAGTTGTCTATCAACTGCGATTGAATTCATACGAGAGGCTTTGCATTGAGAACTGTGTTTCTCGGATTGATTTTGTCGTTGATACGTCGTATTGAACGCATTGTTTCTGTGTGAAATTTTGCTGTGCTTTTATTGGATTTGAAGATTACTGAATATCTTGTAATTTTCAGAAGATATTGGTGTTCGTATTGCACTGCTTTATAGTGAATAAAGCCTTTTTTATTGTTCTTATATATTGGCATCAGTCCTTTCGAACCCCGAGCTCACAACATTTGGTGTCAGAAGTGGGATTGAATGCCGATCACCAGAGCAATGGAGGCTGAACTGAAACAATTATTGGAGAAATTAGCTGCGAATCAGGCTGAGATGTCAACCAACCTTTGCGAGATGAAAGAAGAAATGAAGAAGTATATGTCAGCGATGGATGAGAAAATGACTGCCAACCTTGGCGAGTTGAAAGAAGAAATGAAGAAGGAAATGACTGAGAATCAGGCTGAAATGAAGGAAATGTCGGAAGAAATGAAGAAGGAAATGTCAGCGATAGACGAGAAAATGACTGCCAACCTAGGCGACTTAAAAAATGAAATGAAGAAGGATATGTCAACCAACCTTGGAGAGTTGAAAGACTTAATAGAGGATAAAATAACATCTTTAAATGACAGAATTGACGGCGTGGAAAACAAAGTTGAAGGAAGATTTCAACAAATAGAAGGAAAAGTAGAAGAAATTCAAAAGATCGCCGAGACCGTTGAAGAAAGAGTAGAAGAAAAAGTTCAAAAGATCGCCAAGACCGTCGAAGAAAGGATTGAGAGTGTAGAAAAGGAGTTGGAAAATGTGAAGAAACAAAAGATAACTGCCGAAAACTATCCCGAAGATGTCAAGTATCAAGCTATGCTTCCTCGGGCCTCTATTAAACTCTCGACCTATGACGGAAAATCCTCATGGCCAGTTTTTAAGACACAATTTGGGATCGTAGCGGACGCCAATGGATGGGATTCCCAGACAAAGGCTTGCCAGTTAGCTGCTTCTCTACGAGCTGATGCTGCCGACGTCCTACAGACTTTGCCTGCAAATGAACCGCTGGATTTTGAAACGCTCGTCAGTGCCTTAGAATTGCGCTTTGGCGAGAAATGCATGAAGGAATATAGCAGACTCTGAGATCAAACCAATCTTGGAGTTATTAGAATCTTCTAGCACGAAGCCCAGTTGGAAAGACATCTCGACTTATATTCCTACGACGAAGCAATATTGGGCTCTTTGGAACTCCCTCCACGTCAAGAATGGTGTCCTGTTCCGAAAATTCGAATCGGAAGATGGGAAGACATCTCGGTGGCAGTTGGTTCTTCCTCGATCCCGAATCCCCGAGGTCCTCAAGGAATTACATGACAGTTCCACCGGAGGCCATTTTGGAATCATGAAAACATTACACAGAGTCCGAGAGCGCTTCTTCTCGGGAAAAGCGAGAGCTGACGTCGAACAATGGTGCAAATCTTGCGATGCATGTGCAGCTCGGAAAGGACCCAAGAAACGTAGCCGAGGAAAACTACATCTCTACAATGTAGGAGCACCATTCGAACGCATCGCCCTTGACATCCTAGGTCCTCTGCCAAGAAGTGCTGATGGCAACAAATACCTTCTTGTTGTCATGGACTATTTCACGAAATGGCCTGAAGTTTATGCCATCCCTGATCAAGAAGCTTCTACGGTTGCGGATGCCTTGGTACACCAGTGGATATCAAGGTATGGAGTCCCCCTTCAAATGCATTCGGACCAGGGGAGAAATTTCATCTCTGCTGTGATTGAGGGTCTCTGTCAACTTCTCGGAATGGACAAAACTAGGACGACGCCTTTACATCCACAGTCGGATGGCATGGTTGAGAGGTTTAATCGTACCATCCTCAACAACCTCTCACTGCTAGTTTCAAGAAACCAACAAGACTGGGACCAAAAGCTTCCCTTGTTTCTTCTCGCCTATCGCAGCGCCGTCCATGAAACAACCGGCTATTCCCCGTCTCAGATGCTTTTCGGTCGTGATCTTCGCCTACCTTGTGATCTGCTTTTTGGTCGCCCTCCAGATGCGCCTTCATCGCCAGAGGGATACGTTCAGAATCTCCAGGCACGATTTGAAGACGTCCACAACTTGGCTCGAGAGCGGATCAATATACAGACGGAGAAGATTAAGACCAGGTACGACACGAAAGCCACGGGACATCAATTTAAAGAAGGTGACAAGGTTTGGTTTTATAATCCGACTCGACGCAAGGGACTTTCTCCCAAACTGCAATCGCACTGGGACGGTCCTTATACAGTCCTAAACAGACTGAACGATGTCGTAATTCGGATCCGAAAGTCACCAAGTTCGAAGCCTAGAGTCGTTCATTACGACAGGCTGACTCCATACTATGGCCATAGTACTTAGTTCATTGATTGTAAATAGTGTAATGTAAATAATGTAAATTAGTATGACCATGGTCTTGTATATAAGTTAATGTAATTATTTATTTTGCTTAGCATTATCATTATTAATGTTATTATTATTTAAATAAGTGTATAATTCAGCATTATGAATGTGTTTAATTGTTATTTTGCATGTTTGCTTTAAGTGTTTTGAATAGTATAGCATTTGTTGGCAACGTGTTTGCTTTCCGATCAAAGGTTGAACTGCCCGGGACGTGCAGTCCTTGAGAGGGGGGCAATGTTATGAATTTTGTATATATCTGTAAATATTCCATTTGTTTAAATTTATTTTATTTTATTATTGTGAAAGTTGCAGTATTATTAATGTATTTCCTATTGAGCATCATGTAATTCAATGCTAAAAGCCTCAGATGGTTTGCAAGGAAAACAACCTTACACCCTCATCTTTATAATGGAAGTCTATGGAGAAATTGCCAAGGAATGGGTTTATCGCCAAGTTGGCGATGGTTTTGGCGACTTATTTTTGTCGCCAAATTTGGCGATATATCGCCAAATGTCGCCAAGTTGGCGACGGATTTGGCGACTTTTTGTGCAACCACCCCCCCTTATACCTATACATTAGGATCCTTTCTTGCTTGGGTTCTCTATCGAAAGTTAAAGCACTTTCTGGTAATTTCTAGCATCTGAAGGCTCTGGAATAATCTGGAAAGATCTCTGAAACCTATATAAGGACCTCCATCAGTTCAGTTGAGTGAGTTGTCTATCAACTGCGATTGAATTCATACGAGAGGCTTTGCATTGAGAACTGTGTTTCTCGGATTGATTTTGTCGTTGATACGTCGTATTGAACGCATTGTTTCTGTGTGAAATTTTGCTGTGCTTTTATTGGATTTGAAGATTACTGAATATCTTGTAATTTTCAGAAGATATTGGTGTTCGTATTGCACTGCTTTATAGTGAATAAAGCCTTTTTATTGTTCTTATATATTGGCATCAGTCCTTTCGAACCCCGAGCTCACAACAATATTAATCGTACACCGGTATTGTTATATTTTTTATACTGTTTCGTTAAAAAATATGAAGGTTTAATAAATCAGTTTAGAAAGTTGAAAATTGTTAGATTTCCGATCGAACTGTTAAAGGTGTTCAATCAACCTTCCAAACGAAAAGTCCAATCACGTGATCAATTCACCCACAAAATTTTTTGGGTCAAGAGAGCGAAAGTCTGAGCAGGCTCATCGGGCTAAATCAGATCACGTGATGCTTTTTTGTGTCACGTGCTGTGTTGTGTTCATGACCCCTATTTTGATATTCCTATTACAAAAGCCACTTTTTTGGAAGGATAAGGACATATAGTCACTGGCTTCACTTATTATAAGGCACAGAAACAGAATATAATTCAATTATGGCTTATTTCCATGCTTCTAATTTGAAAACTCCATGTATACTTTCTCCTTCGACCATGGTCAATGTGGTCGTCTAAGCTGAACACGACCTGTGATTCATCAGATCGATTTTACACATCGTCGCTTTTTAAATAAATCACCAGTTTAAAATAAAAATTGAAACAAAAAATGAGCAGAAATTTATCGAAGAAAACAAAAACAAAACTGTCATTTTATAATTTTCATGAGCTAATTATCTAAGGTTGTGTTCACAATCACAGAATCGTGCCATCCAAGTCACTTAAGTCATGAATATAGATCTAAAGAACATAGGCCATAAACAAAGATCTTTTACTCGTCTTTACTTAAGCACTTAAGAAAACGTTCTCAAACAAAAACCCATAGATCAGTTTCTACCATGTGATCATCAGCCCACCAAAACTTATCAACCAATCATAATCTGGGATTTGTAGCCTGTATTACGAGCCAACCAATGACAATCCACCATCTTTGGTGGGCAAACAAAAAACAAATCTAGTTGCTAAGGTGGTTGCTAAGGTGTGACGTCAGTTGAAACTGATCCGAGGCTAATACCCTGTTCACATCGGACATTTAAGATAACTTAGACGGCCATTTTTGAGGTGGTACCTCCTCGGAATTGAATACCTGACCACACCACCAAACGCATTTAAGATAACTCACTCAACATCACCGTGTCCAGAGCGCATGCGCGTATGTTAAAAGCAAACTCAACAGCCAATCGGCCTCCAGAGCCAATCAGAGTGAGCGGTACTGACTGTATCTAGCAATGGAAAGTTTGCACTCACTAATACTACGTTCAGATCGGATAGTTAAGATATCTTAGACCGCCGAACTCACTGAGGGAGTTCCAGAAACTCACTTAGTGAGTTCGAATTTTCTATTGCTAGATACAGCCAGTACCACTCACTCTGATTGGCTCTGGAGGCTGATTGGTTGTTGAGGTTGGCTTTAACATATGCGCATTCGCACATTCTATATTTGTTCAGATCTCAGACACGGTGATGTTCAGTGAGTTATCTTAGATGAGTTTTGCAGTGTGGACAGGTATTCAATTCCGGGAGGGTACCACCTCAAAAATGGCCGTCTAAGATATCTTAAATGTCCGATGTGAACAGGGTATTAGTGAGTTTCTGGAACTCACTCAGTGAGTTCAGCGGTCTAGATATCTTAACTATCTGATCTGAATGTAGTATAACGAAAACGAAAGGCTACCGCGGTGCTTTATTGATATATTTTTTTACAGACCGCGGGAGTCACGTGATGCTCGAATGCATGGTGCACGAAAAGAGCAACACGTCACTCTAGCGGTCTGTAAAAAGAGATAAGTGGAATGTACCGCGGTAGCCTGGCTTTTTCGTTAGCCTCGAACTGATCTATATTCCAGTGAGTCTAATAGTCTAATTCCGGGTCGTCCGCTTTAAAATCGTAAGTTAAGTGACTTTACTATCTTAATGTGAATTTCTATCTTTCTCACTGTAAGGCTGGGATTGCGGTGCCTCGCTTAAGATCAATCTTGAGCGTAACTCTGACTTACGATATAAAGGCTGGGATTGCGGTGCCTCGCTTAAGATCAACTTAGAGACTTACGATATAAACAAAACGTAAACGGCATTACAGTGCCTCGCGATCTTACGACAGCTTCGAAGCAGCCGTAAGTTAAGACGCAAGTGGATGCGCGCGCAACCGAAACAAATGTAACTGCGGCCTCTGATTGGCTGACTGCAGGAGGACTTACACCGAAGCACGAGGACTTACGCTGAGGCACCGTAATACGAAGTTACGACTGATCGCAGGAACGCCTATCCTACGATCGAGCGTAAGATACGGTAGAGCGAGGCACCGTAATCCCAGCCAAACAAAGCGTAATCGGTATTGCAGTGCCTCGCAAACTTACGCTAACCGGAAAGCTATCTTACGACGAAGCACAAGTGTATGCGCGCGCAACCATAACAAATCGAACTATGGCCTCTGATTGGCTAACTGCAGGAGGACTTACGTTTAAGCAGGAGGACTTTTACGATGAGGCACCGCAATACGAAGTTAAGATAGATCGTAGGAACGCCCATTCTAAGATCGAACGTAAGATTTAAGAAAGCGAAGCACCGCAATCCCAGCCTGAGATTCCATATTTTGCAATCTCCTTTGTACGGAGGCGGACCGATCATCGTTCGTGATCAGAGCCTGTAACGTAACTGTAACTGGCTTAGTTTGCCGCTTTCTGAGGACATGAGGTTGGATTAATAAAATTATTGCGTTGCCGCCATTTTTGCCGATTTTTGAGCATCATGAGTGAGTTTAATTCTGTAAATTCTCAAAATTATGATACTAGCTCTGCCTTTGCGGATGCTGTACAAAGAGCAAGACAGGTAAGGCAATTTTTTTTGGTATAATTTTTGTTTTTATAATATTTTTATATCAACTTAGTTAACACTTAAGATGTCTTTGTTTTGGATTTTTGTAAATTGCTGACCTTTGTTGATAAACATTAAAATTTATGTATTGAACTTTTCATTAAAGTTACCTAGAATGATCCAATGACGTATTCATTACGACTATTTGTTATAAAACTTTTATTTGTTTATTTGATCGCTTCAATTTCTTTTTTCTTGGCGGCATTTAGTGAATAAGTTTTCCTAAAAATTTTTTGAGATTTATTGGTACCTTGAAATAGCAGCAACTTGCAGTGTAAATATTTAAATAAACATTTCTTCCATTTGTCATTTTTGCTGCGATTTTGCAAGTATACATATTTATTACCAGTGAAGTGACTGACATTTAGATTACACATTGCTTGTTTACTGTGAGTATTTTAATAAGATGTTTGATATTTATACATATGAATTTTGCTATAAAAGTTGATATTTATTCTTGTTGCTTTAAAAGTAAAACTAAGATCTCGGCAAAAAGAAATTTCAAACATTTGTTTCATTTGTTATTTTTGCTGTGAAGTTGAAACTGGGTTTGTGTGCATATTTCTCCAGTAATGTAAATAATATTTAGATTAAGAAATAATTTCGGATAAATATTATGAATATCTTGATGATCTTATATTTTTCCTTTTTTTCTTTTTCTTAATACTTGATGACATTTTTCTATGAGAATTTTATTTTATGATCTATATATTCTACCCATATTTTATGAGCATCTCTTATTATTAGAAATATTTTTTTTAAAGTTTTTTTTATAATCTTTCATTATCATATATTTAAAAGATGTGTAAAGTGTATGTATAACATACTTGCATAATATCTTAACAAATTTTTCATAAAATTAATTTTTGTCTCTACAGATAGCCGCAAAAATACAAGGTGTTGATACTACAGGAACCAAACGTCCATTAGAAGATGTGTCTGCAAGTACGCACTTCTCTAATATTTTGTATTTTGTGCATAACATGTTTTACATTTAAAAAAAAAAAAAAAAATAGGATCCTAAATTTTGGAAGCCAACCATTGGCCACTCCTATGTCCACAATAATAAATACATAAATTTGAATATTGTATTTACAAATAGGCGATTCCAAGCAGTAAGGACAAAAATTTTACATTATTTCTGCTTTTTAAACAATGTTAAATTGACAATTTTCTTTTAAAGACCTTAATTCATAAAATAATAAAAAAGTGTTATTCCAAAAATACACTATTTTTTATTTTACATTATTTTTGCAACAACTGTAATGGAAGGGCAATTTTATGATATATCTTAGGGTTTAATTTAGAGCTAGCCAAATAGCCAAAAAGCTAACTGATAGCACCTTTTGTCCCAAAAGCATTTAGTGGATTAGCCAAATAGCAACAGCCAAAAAATATAAATCATTTCCATTTTGTTGTTCCTGCCTTTCATAAACCTGCAGCTGCCGCGTGAAAAAAATAATCTCAAACCGCCTCTGTCTCGGCAACTCACTTCAAAATTTGTCTCGTCCTCTCTGTGCAAGCATCTTACAAATAGTATGACATCATTTGCATTAAACAAGTATTGAAAAATTAAAAAAGTTTATTTTTTATTGATAGTCCCAACTTAGGAAATGAAACCAAAACGGTTCATGAATGGAAGTTGTTCAGGCAGGTTCTGGCTACAAGGGGTAAAAAAATGAAACCAGCTGATTGTATTCTTTTTCCATAAAAATAGCATTACTGACATGTTTCCCAATGTGACTTCTTTGTATGAATTTGTAGCAACAATTCTGTTATCTACAGCAGATTGTGAAAGGGGTTTGAGTCTCGTGAATATAACAAATACTGACTTGAGAAATAGACTGACAATCAAAAATTTAAGTAACTTAATGGTGATTAATTTGGAAGGGGAAGTTTGAAAAGAATTTCCATTTAAAAAAGCATTTGATATGCGATGTATGGCCAAATCTCGATAGAGGCAATCTTACAGAGTGGTGTACTGTTTGTATATTGTATAATTACAAATAATACTCATTTATATAGAAATTTTGTATAAATAAAAGTTTTTTTTCTTGGCTAAAGCTATTGTTATTTGGCTAACAGTTATTGACTGTAATTAGCCAAAAAGCTACAAATCTTTTTTTCCTAGATTAAACTCTGTTTTGATAGTTATATTCCATTGAATAATTCAGTTAATTTATTCGGTGATAGGAACAGCTGTGGGATTAGCCTGCTGTCCGCCATCTTGTTTTTTAAATCAAAACATAATTGTTTTGTTTCTCATATCCAAAATAATTTTCATCCATATTTACTTATTATAAATATGTTATTTAATTTTATATACTAATTTAGTTATATTTTATAATAAATGTTAAATTTTTTTTAAAAAACTTTTTTTATGCCTGCAGTCAGCCCTCGCATTTTTTAAATCAAAACATTTAAACTTTTATTATTAAATATAAGTAAATTAGTCAATAAAATTAAATAACGTGTTTATAATAAGTAAATATGGATGAAAATTATTTTGGAAATGAGAAACAAAACAAATATGTTTTGATTTAAAAAACAAGATGGCAGACAGCAGGCTAATCCCAAAGCTTAGTCCGGTGAAATTTTACAAGCCCCCACTGGTTGGCGCATTAAAAAAAATCGGCAAATAGGTGTGTTTTTGCATCTTATCTCTTGGAGTTGTAATCCTCTAACAGACACTATGCAAAAGCGTGCGTTATTCAGAAGATGGCGACCAGATCATCGAAAAAATAATGTTCAAAACAGAACCTGCTATAAAAAAACACAGGAAAATGTGAAGTCATTTTTTATTAAATTAACATTGATACTTAAATAGCTTTTTGTAATAAAAATTCTGAAATTTAAACAAAAATATTTTTTAAAAATGTACAACTTTTAAATAAATTCAAAGATTAATTATTTGAATTATATGAGTATGATTCTTTGAACACTACAGCTGATTTATTATTTAAAACATGTAATTGTAAAATATATCAATTTACTGTCAAATATCAACCAGTCAGCTTTCATTAACTAAATTTGGTCATTCGTCAAAGAATCAACTTTAATTTAAAGTTAAATATAGCATTATGATTCAACAGTGTTGAATTCAGACACTTTTCTCCGGGAGGGACATAATAGTCCCGGGGGTGGGGGGAGGATTCCACTTTTTGACCATTGAAAGCATAAAATTTCAAATCTTCAGGGGGAGGGGGAATGTCCCCCCTGAATTCAACACTGATTCAAAACAACAATTTAAAACTCTAGTTATTTAGACTAATTTACATTAAAAAATGTTCATGCCAATGAAAGGTTTTATTAATGTGCTGTATCTTGGTAAAATAGACTTTTTATTAGAGTAAGTAAATAATTTGTCTAATTCTTGTTAATTTCTTTTTTATTTACTCAAAGCTAAATTGATGTAATATATATATATATTTATTATATGTAATACATATATATTAAAAAAAATATATGTATCAATAGCAATTATAATATTTGTTGTGCTTGTAATTCATAACTATTATTGCTCAAACGTCGTTCGTGCAGTTTTCAGCTTTTTTGTCAATCTCATCCCTGTTTAAAGAAAATAATGAATATTTGTGATACAAAGCACATGTGTATATTTCCTGAGTTGAACAATCCGCAAACTTACGAGATTGGAATACTTATCCCTAACATGGCCGCGATACGTTTGCCTTTTCTCTATGTGTAAAACCCGAAATCGTTACCTCACTTACGTATTATATAAATAGAGTAAAAATTTCATTGCTTAGCTTAGCTTTGTATGAACAGTGAAATTTCTCTAAGGAGACCACCCAATAGACATAAAAAAAATCGGTCTTTCAGAGAGGTGGTCTCTGAATAAAGGTGATAAGTAAAGCAAAGTTTCATGAAATACATACTGCAAAAAAAGTATTATTGAATTAGTTTATTATATTTCATGTCTGTACAGCTTTAACCCTTTAACAACTTCTCATTAACAATTTTTATTTATAAACATTCTTTGATCTCTTTAATCAAATTATTTATTTTAGTATCTCTAACAGGTATCAAACTTTCTATCAATCTATTGATTTTAACAGTACTTCTTGACATGAAATAGATAATTGAACTGTTTAAATTAAATTAAACAATTAAACTGTTCTGCCAATTTCCTCTCTGATGTTCCATAAATTTTTCACTTTGTCTTCTAAAGTTAACACAATTCTCTTAGACATCATCTAAATTGGCATACTAAGCACACAGCCAGAAAAACATGATATAACACAGTGCATATTCCCATCGAAGTGCATAACTTCGATGGGTTGATCAAAGCTGAGGTGATAACAATAAGTGGAAATCTTCCCAAGAAAAGCAACAGAATTGAGATAAACTAGATTCTGGACTGGACCACCCCCCTCTCCCTCTTGAAAAAGACTACTGCACTTTACAGGTGGTCAATAGCCCTTCTCTCACCAACTATCAACTATCCCTCCGTAAACGCAGTAATGCACGAGAACCAGCTTTTTCCACCTAAATGGGGGAGATGACCTTGATTTGCCAGATCTAATGAAGTAGACTTAGCTGAGCATGTTTTCCGGAGAGAAGTGTAATTTCGAGATTTCCCCATGCAAAGGAAAGTAATCCTATTCTTTGACTGAAGAGTTGAAAAGTGGTCTTTCAGGGAGGGAGACGGGATGGAGGAAAATTAACATTGAGCCTATAGCCAAAAGTTATAGAACATAAATAAATGGTCTTTATGAGAGGTTGTCTTTAAGGGAGGTTTCATTGTATATTATTTATTTATTTATTTATTTTTATAAAATGTGACTAATTTAAGAATCTTCAGAAACGTTAATATCTGAAATCTTTCTATTTTATCTCTAAAATCTATTTTATTTTCTTAATATATTTATTTTCTAGTAGGAATACCAGAAGCTAAGAAATTAGCTATATCGGATGATAAAGGTATGTAGTTTTATTTCAATAAATGTAATTTGTAATAAATTTATAATTTGTAAATGTAGTTTGTGTAAGAAGATTTGTGAATTATATTAGACCTCTAGTAGGATGTCTAAAAAAAATAAATTTTAAAATATTTGACTCTCACCCCTTAAAAATTTTCTTTTGCGGTACTTAAGATCTGTAAAATTTCAGCTGGAAAAAAATATTTAGACGGCCCTCAAGCTCAAGGTCGCCAAAATGTTTAAAAAAAGTTTTAATTCTATAATATTTTACAGTTACCAAACAATTATTTTTTAAATATATATATTTTTTTATTAAGTTACATGCATTTAATATGTTGTTTCTAAAAATACGGGCTCTATCGGTAATATTTAGTATAGAAAATATAAGAAAAAATACGAAGAAAATGACTAAAAATGAACTTTTCAAAAATACAATGTAAAAAGAGAGTTTTACAGCAAAATTCACCTGTCAAGTTTAACAAGATAATAAAGAGGAAAATATTGCGTAACGTTATATAAATAACATAATTAATCATTTTTACATATCTTGAAGATCTTACGGTTGCACTAATCAAAGTTATTTCTATGCATGTCAACTACCTGCAATAAATGCTGTTTTTGTTCATCTTTTGTTACATCATTAAAACTTTCGATTAATGCTATGCCATGCCTCGCTCAGCACAATCATTAACACACAGTAAATGTTTAACAATTTATTTAGCTTCTTTAAAAGATTGTTTCTGGCCATTTCTCAACAGGCAAGCTTAGGAAGCTGTTGTCTATTTGTGCGGTATGAAAGAACCTGTGAGAGATATTTAAGTCATCAAATTTTAAAGGAAGTCTCTTAATTAAGTGAAAATTCTTTTTATCACTGATTTTATTAACATATATTTCTTCTTGGCAATCCAAATTTTTGAAAACAAACAAAGAGTGGCAATTTCTTCTTCACTTAAATACTAGAAGTGACGTAGAATCATCTTTAGCTCTCTTTTTTTGTACTTGTATATCATCATATTAATGCAATCTTTGTATCTGTAAAATGTCGTTCACTGGTGCATCTACAATAGACTAACACCTGTACCATGATTTTATGTATATGCATACTACAAACTGATTGAACCTTTGAAGACCTTGAAATGTGACCTTGAGGTGTAAATTGCATTATAGATTCATTTCTATCCAACAGTAGTTCAATTTTTAATGAATAAATGTCTTTTGTCTTCCATCGAGCTCTGTGAAGAGCACCTGGTTTCCAAATAATATTGTTCATATCACAATCATAAGAACGGACAGATTTAATAGTTCTCTGTAATAATCTATAGGAGAGTGTTTAGCAACTGTCTGAAGTTGATTCATAATAAAAGTTTTCAAAGTGTCGGATGCTGCTATTAATCACGTTTTTTTTTACATTGTGATTGTGGTTACATTTAATCCATTTTTATTTAAACCTTTTAAACATAATTTCAGGTCCACTCAACGGTCCAACTCATACATAAAATATATCTAAAAGTAATACTTCAAATATGGTGTCTATAGGCTAACCGCAGAAGGTTTCTTCCAGTTTTATATTAAAAAAGAACACATGTTCCTTTGAACTTACCTGCATTTGAAGTTGTGTCGAAACGTGTACCAATAACCTGATAATCACATTTTCATGTCTGTAAAAGTTCAAAAAACACATTAGCTGCTGCTTCTCTTGTACCAGATAACAGCTTAGGAATTACAAAAAATTTTGTACTACTAACACTCATAAACAGTCTACCTTTCTTGTATCATTTAATAATAAATCAGGTTGTAACTTTCCATCCCAATGAACTACTGATTTTGAAGCATTAAACTCCATTTTTATCTGTTGTTCATTGCATAAGTGTTGACGTTCACGATGAACAGTCTGCTTCACTATCACCACCAGCAGCCATGTTCAAGTAACAATGTTGACTTTCTTGTATTTATATTATTTCTGTCAAAAGGAGAAGCAACTTTTGGTGTTATGACAGACCTTCATCCTCGTTCATCTTTACCTGTGTGCTTCTAATGTAATTCTTTTTCTGGTGTAGTTTCTGCAGCATATTTATCATCAAAGTCTTCTTTAGAGTTTTTACTTTCAGTCTTAGTCTCATCCATTGTTGAAGTAAAAGATGTAGTTGATAAAGCAAAGGAATTTTGAGATGAAGCAGCTTCTTTCAATCACTTTGCAAATTTTTTCTGTCGTTCACCTGATTTTTTTCTCACGTGTAGAAAGCTTGCTCACATGTCCAGAGATACAATACAACCTTTCCTAGTTTCTTTTTTGTAATCTGAGAAACGACAGATCCACTTCATTTTTAATAAGCTGTTCCGAATTAGCGTGTGACTTATCTATACTAATAAAAGAAAGTTTCGCTCTGTGTGTGTGTCTGTCTGTCGGCGATGGCTAGGAAAATTTAGCGCACCTGAAGTCTGTAAATTTAGATTTAAGTAGTCCAAACCCTCTCTTGATGCATCTGACCCTCAGAATTTTAATATTTTGATAATTAGCCTTGATATTAATTAGATTCTCATTAACCATCGCTTCTAAAATAACATATTTTAAATCAAAATGGCGAAAGAAATGAACCAGTGCATTGGATTTGGAAGCAGAAATGAAAGAATTCGAAATTATTTTACTAATTAGCGAATTTTAAGAAAACTAATTGAGATATCAATTTGAAAATTTCTGAGCATATGTAAAAAAATATTCTGTATCTGACTATATGATTTTTGAAAAATTCGGTTGGTAATTTTTTTTAAATTTACGCAAAAATCTGCAGGCGCCAGTGAAAACGATCCCAGAAAGTTTCAGACGGGGATTGGCTTTCATTAAAAACTGAACTACAAAGAGATCTGTTTCTTGGGAAAATCCCTCCATTTAGTTTGCGAAAATGAAAGAAATAATTGCCAATTTTTACTAATGAACAAAAATTTAGGTAACTAATTAAGATATAGATTTGAAATTGAGGTCGGGAAGGGGTGTCATCTGCCGGCTATTTTAGCGTAGCGTCTTCGTTATATTCTAATTATCAGAAAAATGTAATTCTTTTTTTAATGATCGCGTTAATGTAGGTGACGCTGGTTCTCTTGAACAAATTATTCATTATATTTGCGGGTATGGGGAGGGAGGGATTAATGCCTTTTTCTGAGATTGTAATTATCTCGGGCCCGCGCAACGTCGGGTGGGTTAGCTAGTGTCAAATAAGATATCCAGATTTACGCTCTGTGATTCTCTTGGTCTTTTGCATTATTCTTTCTTCGATTTTTCATTAAGTCTACTTTTTTGCCATATAAAACTAAACAATCTTTTATATGATATGTTGCTTTTGTCTTATTGGCAAACTTAATTTTTCCCAAGATGGTACAATGTTATTGTATACAAGTACAGCACCATCGCTGATCGAAAGCTTCTTAGTAGGTACGATGATAGTATACCCATCAAAAACATACATCATACATGTGAAAGAAGGCCAAGTTCGTTAATGGTTTCGCTAATAAAAGAAGTGAGATCTAACTGGAAACCAAGTTCTTTCGAAGCTCCTTAAATCATAGCTCCTGTCATGCATAACGTTCTTCAATTGCTTAAAATGATTTGTTATGTTATTTGTTACTCAATGGAGCGACTTGGCAAGTTTTCACCCATCAACTTTAATCTTTGAGTCTGAGTACAATTTAGTCTAGTATGTCATTGGCAAAGATGTAGTCAATCAAGTGTTCGAATAAGTATGTCGAAGTTAAGGTATTGATAAGTTAAGGAAGTGATTAACTTTAAGTTCAGATCAATCAAGTAAAGAAATTTGAATAAAAGAAAACTTGCCAAGTCGCTCTATTTAGTAGCAAATAACATAGCAAATCATTTTAAGCAATTGAAGAATGTTATGCATGACAGGAGCTTCAAAAGAACTTGGTTTCCAGTTAGATCTCGCATCTTTTATTAGCGAAACCGTTAACGAACTTGGCCTTCTTTCACATTTATGTTTTTGATGGGATTTCATTACTTTTTATACAGTTACAATATACTTAAACACTATCAGGGGTCTGTCCAGACTTTTTTCCCAGGGTCCTGTTTTTGTGAAATTGTGAACAGCTTTTCATATTTATGAAAAATCTAGTCGTAATTTTGTGAATTTGAAATGATTGTTATATTCAGGTTCTTGTTTATACATTTTAAAGAAAATATATGGATGTAAAATACACATATTTTCTTTATATATGTAAAAGTGACAGGTCAGATTTTACTTTTAAATGATTAAATTTCTAAAAAGTTCAGTTTAAAGATGGAAAATTTTGTAAAAAGCCTATTTTTAAGACAAAGAATTTTCTGAAAGGTCCTGTTTTAAGATGAAAAATTTTGTGAAGGGTCCTGTTTTGAAATGAAAAATTTTGTGAAGGGTCCTGTTTTGAAATGAAAAATTTTGTGAAGGGTCCTGTTTTGAAATGAAAAATTTTGTGAAGGATCCTGTTTTGAAATGAAAAATTTTGTGAAGGTCATGTTTTGAAATGAAAAATAACAGATCCCTGACTATACTTAATGGTTTTTAATGTGTTTACAAGTGACTATTTTATTTACCAGGCAACATTCAATTTAATTTAAATTTTCTACAACAAAATATTTGGCTGTCAATTTGCGGCAGAAATTTGTATTTTAATAGGCACAGATGTCATATATGCACCACATTGGCGCGATTTTTTTACCCAGCCAATTTGGCGAAAACTTTGTTTTTAATATTAGTTACAAATAGCATGCAATAAAAAATAAACAGTTATAAATAATAAACATAATAATACATATAAATATCACAATAAATCGTAAATATTAACACTTATTAACACATAAACAAAATAACCAGGTTACCATGTTTGGCATAAAATTGCCATTTTGTTGCAATTGCGCCAATGTGGTGCGTATATGACATCTGTATCCTATAATCATATTGACATAATTTTATGTTTTACCATTACAGACTCATTAACATATAAATCAACAGTCCGATTCATATTTACAAATAAAATGGCGAAACTATCGAAATAATATAAAAAAATAGTATAAAATTTACAGATAATTTAAAATTAAATTGGCATTGTCTCCATAAATGAAATGAAATTTCCCTCAAAGTAGTGTTGCCACAAAAGTAAAATTCTGGAGTACATCATGCTCAACAATGATTATAAAAAAATAAATAGCACAAAAAAGATAAAAGTGTGACATCTCCGCACGTGTTTATTTTATATTTTACGATTAAAAAGCGAAATTGAAATTGCCATGTTTAGGAAAGAAAGACACCATGGATTGTCCCATGTTTTTTTCGATGCAATTAAAATAAGATTGTTTTTTTTTTTTTTTTTTTCTCGTGCGTGCCTTTTTGTAAGCTTGATGGATGAAATGAGCTGATATTTTGCCACAGCTACACTGTCTAATCCATGATGAATATTTATTTGAATCATAGGAATGACTCTCTTTTGTTTACATTTTTAATTCTGGGATTAGACTAATTTCAACTGCGGATATCTTGAAATATATGCGTATTTTGATATATGTATTCTCTCAAGATGTTTTTGTTTTTTTACAATGTGTCTAAATTTTATGCACTGCTACTCAAAAAATTAATTCTCTGAAATTAGCCCAAAATGGCTGTTAATCAAATACTTTGCTGCAAGGTCAGCCCGCATCAGGGTTCCTACATGACTGGAAAATATGGAAAACAGTGAATTGTCAGGGAAAATGACAAGTGCTCAAAAAGTCAGGGAAAAGCTCATTTTTTTCCCTAAAACCTGAAAAAATCAGGGATTAAAAAAAAAAAAAAAAAAAAAAAGTGCTATCATGTGTCAAGATTCTTCAGAGTTCTGAATTCAGTCTGCAAAACATTCAAATTTTTTACTAGCAAGTAGTATTTTTGCTACATTCATATTTTTAACATAATGATATTTGAACCATACAAATTTTTTGCTAAATAAGTGATACTTCTGCGAAAGAAATATTGAGTCATGTTAAGGGGGCAAGGATGAGATATCATGAATATTTAAATAAGAAAAAGAAAGAAAATTATAAAGCAAGCAAAAAAAGAAAAGTTGTAGCTAAAATTAAATTGTTAAAAGACAAAAAATTGAAAGTTACATAACAAACTGTTTCTGAAACAACACAAACAAATGACATGGTAGTAGAAATGTAAAAAAATATTTGAATGGTTGATATGTGAAATCTAATTATCAATAAAATGTTACTTTGAATCCATCCAAATTGTATATTTTTAATTGTTTTTTATATTTTAAATATCAAAAAATAGATTTTTAGTTTCAATTTTATAGATTACAGTAGAACTCCAATTATCCGAACTCCGACTATCCGAATCGCTGATTATCCGAATCATTTTCAAAATTTCAATAAAAAAAATTAAGACGGAAACGTACTACGATTCGCAAAATAGAGATTTTGTCTACGCACATTACTGTCCTTCCCTCCGCGAATCTAGTGTAGGCGCAGCGCGAACATTATTGGGATGATGAGTCACCGTCTCATAGTGCAGTTCGATTATTGGCTGTCGTCCGTCGACAGGTGGCAGGCCCGGCCAACCTGGGTTTCAAATTCTAAATGATGATGAACTTATTGAAAGTGTGAGCGAAGAAAGTGTCGAGGAAGAAGATGACTTCAATGTCGAAGTTGAAGCAGACACAGGACCATCAGCTAGTGAAGCATTTGCCGGCCTTGAAACTGCGTTGAAGTGGATGGAGCGTCAGCCTGAGTGTGACCACATGCAACTTCTCACTGTCAAGCGGATGCGCGACTTAGCTGCCCGAAAACCAATGAAAACTGTCAAACAGCTTACTTTGACTGAGATGTACAGCAAGCAATGACTTTCATTTACAGTATGGTACGTACATACTGTACTAATGTACAGCACTTCTAAGTACGCTTAACATGTAAAAGTGTTGCCTTTTCATTTAATTAATTAAAAGATCTTTTTCTTTAAAAATATTTTTTTCTCCCATTTTCGACATACATACAGTAATTAATTAAAATAGACCCTTTTTTCGGAAAAAATCCAATTATCCGAATTTTTGATTATCCGAATGGGGTCCGGTCCCAATTGATTCGGATAATTGGAGTTCTACTGTACTTTTATTTTCAGAGGTATATTTAATCATTAAGATCTAGAATTGATAATCGTATTTCTAAAAATGTTGTGAATTGAGGGCATGGAATCGTAGGAAAAAACCTGGAAAAGTCAAGGAATTTTGTTATTCAAATAGTGTATGAACCCTGCGGATTCAACATTTTGGCGCTTTATTTGGCAAAATAAAATTTCGCCTAATAGACGTAACGTTAAAGTAAAAATGGACACCCCCAAGTGGGTAATTAATAGATTTTCAGAATTTTTTTATTTTTTTTTTTTCGATTTCTTACAGTGTAAACGAGCTTCTTACCAAATTTTAAGTCTGTAAGTGCAGTAGATATATGAAATCTTTTTGATGAGTGAGTGAGTCACTGATAAAATTATCAATTATCAGACATTTTCAAATATCATTATCTCGGAAACTAATTATGCGTTATTTATAAAATTTTAGATTCTGGGTAATTAAGGGAGCCTTACTACACATTTAAAATTGCAAGTACGTAGGTCAAATAGATTTTCAGTAGTAGAGTGTCGAAATTTGGCCAAAACAGCTCGAAATGGTTCATGTAAATATACCCACGGCCGGTGTATCAACTTTTTTGCTTTGGGAACTTGGCTGACACACTGCCGTGTGTCTAGATAATGTTAGCAGGTGCTTTTACTTTTAATATTTTAAAGTAGATTAATTCTTTAAAAAAAAAATCTGATTAAAATAATTTGCATGAATCAAAACTCAGTTCGAATCTGAAACAATTACTGACCCGAAAGGATTACAACTCGATCTGCAATAAAAAAAAAATCTTAAATTAAGGTGTAATTTTATGCAAATGTAGTGTTTGTAAAAAAATGTGTCCGTTTATAATAGTAAGTTAGTAGTAAATTTCAAATTTTGGGACTCTAGTTTTAATATGTGTAAAATAGCAAACAAAAAAGAATGAAAGTAAATATTGTATTTTCTTATGCATATGTGCATATGTATGTATTTATCAATATCTTGATCACTATAATTTTTTACAGGTATAGTGCAGCAATTAGCTACTATGCAGGCTCAAAGGTAAGCATTTATTTGCATTTTGAATGAAAGATATAAGGTGTAACCAGAGTTTGTGTTTAAAAAATATGTTCTTTTTAAAGGTCTGCTGGTGGAATAGCTAACGCAATAACAGTTGAAGAATGGAAAGTACCAGATAAAATGGTTGGATTAAGTATGTATTATGATATATACAAAGCTATTTGTTTCTTTGAAAAGTTTTCGGAATTTTATGTTACCTGATACTTTATTAAAAATATACAGTTCTATATTTGACATTAAGATTACTCTTGTACAATTAAACAAATTGTGGGAGAAATAGTAAAATTTGACAATTGGTCGCAGGAAAAAAAAAATAGTGAATTTTCGTTGGCAGGGAGAAAAAATTGTGAATTTAGTCAATCTGTAGCAATAAGAATCTGTAAAATTCATCAATCAGTCTCTGAAAATATTGCGGAATTTGTGAATAGATTGCAGGAACAAATCAACAATTTCATTGATCAGTCATGGAAAAGAATCTCAAAATTTGTTGATCGGTCGCAGGAAAATATCGTGAAATTTGTCAATCAGCGTTGGAAAATATGAAATTCGTCAATCACTTGCTGGAAAATATCAAGAAATTTGTCAATCACTTTCTGGAAAATATTGCAAAATTGGTCTGTCGCTAGAAAATATGAAATTCGTCAATTGCTTGCTGGAAAATATTATGAAATTTATCAATCGTTTGCTGGAAAATATCATGAAATTTGTCAATCATGTGCTGGAAAAGATTGCAAAATTTATCAATAGGTTACAGGGAAAAAAAATTGCAATTTTGCTAATCTGTTGTTGGAAAACCCCCCATAAAATTCATTGATCGGTCGCAAGAAAACTCTTAAATTTTGTGGATAGACATTTCATGTTTAAGAAGCTGTGAAATGTAAGAATGTTCTTCATTGATCTTTCTCATAGTATCATTGTTTTCTGGATTGATTCTCCCACATGATCGTTGTTTCAAAAAACAAAATTCCCTGGAAAATTGTGAAATTTTTTGGGCGTGAACCTCCTGCCCACAATATTCTTTAGGCTGCAAATCCCGCAATCCCACCCTAAAATTCAAGCCTTGACGATCTTTTCAATCAAGGCTATGTAAATTTAGGCTTAAAAGAATGTTTAGGTGGATGATGAATAATTTTTCATTATTACAAAAAAAAAAAAAATGGAATAAAAAATCTTTTATTTTTGTCTAAAAAAAAGTTTTCTAATAATATTACATAAACTATTTACTGAAGTTGGTTACTTTTTGTTTTTTGTATTTTATATGATTTTCCTTGTAACTGTTGCAAAATAGGCCCTATAACATATGAGTGCGAGACCTTTTGTTAGGGCTCATTTGAGTTTTGGAAAGATTTTTGACTGATAGTAAATTCTACTTTATATATTTAAATAATAGAAATTTTACTATCAAGAAATTTTAATTGCTACCTTTTACTGTAAGAAAGCCATTTTTTAGCAATAATGCAAGACAGAAATCTTCTAGCCAATTTTAATTTGGTTATTCCTAATACATTCAGAAGAGTTTTCAGTCTTGGTTTGAATAGACTTCTTGCATCCATGCTATAACACTACAGACATTGGTTTAGATATTTCAGAGTGTACTGGAATATAAATTGAAAAATGGTAGTATGAAGGAATTATATCTATTCCCATCTTATTTATTTCTGCTTGTTCATAAGTTATGAAAAATAGAAAAAAAAAGAAAGTTAAAAATATTAAATTGCCTTAACACATATTCTTATTGCATTAATAGGTGAAACTGGAAATGTCGGTATAAAGTAACTAGTAAAAAGTCTCAGTCCTTTTTCATTTTGGAAACTTGGCAAGTTTGGGTCATTAATATTGTTGATATTTTGTATTCCATACATTTCAAACATAATCTGAAAATAAAATCAATGCATAATAAGTATGCTTTTTGAATAATTGTAATTGTAGGATAATGTGGCTTCAGAAATATCGCTGTGTTTTGTAGAAATTCAGGCGGCCGGGGCAGGTTTAGGCTGAATTTTTAGCTTTTATACAGGGCCGGACTCAGACCGAGATTTTACCTTTTATGCCAGGCCAAAAAAAATTTTTGTAGTTCTTTCATGTGAGATTTGAAAAGATATCTTTATTAATGTTTTATCGTTTTATCTACTCTTCTTTATTATTTTCTTGAAGAAATTTTGAATGCTTTTAAATGTAGATTTACTGTTTTTTCAGTTATTGGCCGTGGTGGTGAACAAATTACTCGACTTCAGGCTGAATCAGGTTGTAAAGTACAGATGGCTGCTGACAGCGGAGGCCTTCCTGAAAGAATATGTACTCTTACAGGTACTCGGCAAGCTATTGAGTAAGTATAAATTAATTTCCTATTATATTTTACATATGTACATATTTTTTTTGCCCTTTAAATTAACCATATTTTTTCTTTGCTACCAAATTAACTTGTTGGTTGTAAAACAAAAATTTTAAGAACACATACTGTTTTTCAATCTATATTAATAAAAGTAAGATGTGTATGTGTGTCTGTTAACGATCTAGGAAAATTTTTCTTACATAGAGGTCTGAAAATTTAGATAAGGATAGACAAAGATAGGTCCAAATGCACCTAAAACTATGGCATACTCACCTGAGGCTCGACTTGCATTGCATCTCTCATAGAGAACAAATCTTTTGTAATCATGGTGCTGATCGATGACAAATAGTATTGGCGAGAACTTCAATTATCGAAAATTAACACAAAAGCACATTGTTTAAAACTATTAAATGTCATGTTTTTGAATTTGAGTGAGATTTTTTTTCTTTGCTCAAATTAGTATATAATGCTTTTATCATGAAGATCGTCCAAACAGTTTTTGATTTCTAGCAACAATTTCGGTTCTGAGTTTGTTTTAGGGTTTTAGCCTGTTAAAACTAATTTTTCCACTTTCGAAACCTAAACAGTTTTATTGTGTTCGATTTAGTATAGAAGGTCTTATCATTATCACGGTCTTAGAGATCATCCTTAATATAGTGTTGATGATCGATTACCAATAGTATTGTCCAGAATTCAGATTACAGAAAATTAATTATAAAAAATTGTGTAAACCTATCAAAACTAATCTTTCCAAAGTCAAGAACTAATTGGATGTTTTTCTCATATTCAAATAAGGCTTATTTCATGAAAATCATTGGAATAGTTTTCGATTTATAGCATCCTTTTCAGTACTATAATTTTTATCCTGCCAAAACGAATGTTCCTAAATTAAGGACCTAATTAGATCGTTTCCTTGTGCTTGAATTAGTGTAGAAGCCAAGTTTTGTGAAAATCATTTAAGACTTTTTTGATATATAGCAGCATTTTTATTGCTGAGTTTGTTTTAACCTATTAAAACCAACTTTCTCAAATTAAAGGCATAGCTATATAGTTTTCTTGTGCTCAAATTAGTATAGATGTGTCTTGAAAAATGTTTAAGCATTTTTCGATTTATGGCAAACATTTTCAGTGTTAAAAAAAACTCTTCTTTAATTTGGGGCTTATATAGATTGTTTCTTGTGTTTAATTTTGTATAAGAGCCAAGTTTTGTGAAAATTTTTCGAGATCATCCCTAATCACCGAAATTCCTTGCTTCTATAATATAATTTGTTAATTTTATGCTGGCACATTGATACAACTACAAGGTGCTTATATTTGAAAAATATTTGTAAGGTACTTAGAATGTGCCTATTTTCGGTGCCGGTTACAGGAAAAAGATCGTGAATTTTGTCAAAAGATGTGGAAAGATGGGACATTTTTGTCTGAAAAATAATCGCATATTTCGTCAATCACTTATGCAACATTGCGTAATTAGTCAAACGATTGAACAAAGTAAATCATGGATTTCGCCAAACGATCATGGAAAAAAAAAATGGCAAATTTCGTCAATTGGTTCCAGGAGAAAAAAAAAAGTGCATTTTGTCAAACGATCGCATGAAAAAAGTCATGATTACAGTTATTCAGATCGCAGAAATGGAGAATTTCGTCAATGAAATGCTAAAAGTATCACGAAATTTGTCAAAAGTAGAGCAAAATGTGAATTTCATCAAATGACCATGGCAAAAATATCACAAATACAGTCACTCAGTTGTGAGGTGAAAATTGCACATTTTGTTATAAGTTGCAGGGAGAAATTGGGATATTCGTTAATTGGTCACGCAAAAAAAAATTGCGATATTTGTCAATGGGCAAAATAAATTGTAAATCGGGAAACGATCAAATGCAATAAATCACTATTTTCGTTACCCATCCCGGAAGAAATTATGAATTTCATCAATCGGTAGTGGAAAAAATTACTAATTTTGCCTATCGGTCTCGGGGAAAAAATTGTGAATTTCGTCAAATCATCGCAGGAGAAAGATCATGAAAATATATTAAAGAATTTGGGTGATTAATCCACCAGGCTCAAAATGATAAAGAAAAATAAATTGACTCTTAATTATAGGTGCAGATTCACGGTCGCCAGTCGCCACGTGGCGACTAATTTTTTTGCTGTGGCCACTAACTTTCGGCGTTTAAGTCGCCATGTGATTTAAAAGTAATCAATTTCTGGTATTCCCAGTCCCCATCGTGAAATGTTGATATTTTTTTGAAAGATTAAGGCCAAAACACATAACAAACATTATTATTATCTTTTAATAACATTTCAGAATGATATGTTTAACACAGCAAACTATTAAATATATTCGAATAGCAATGTTATTCGTAACAGTTTGAATCTGATAACTTTACATAGACTATGATTTAAATATGTATATATATAAACAAATGTTTGAAATGTGTTTTGATTTTTATACTGCAAAATAATCTCACAAATTCGGATTTTCTTTCATATGTACTTTTGTCTGGCAAAATCCAAATAAGAAATATTATTTTTCTGATATTCCCCGCTATCATGATTGCTTAGCTTATACATATTTTTTTTAAACCGTATCTTTCTCAACTTTATCTTCTGAATGTACATGATTTAAGATTTAATTAATATTCAAATTTTGTTGTACATATGTTTATACAAATTACTTTACACTTTGAATTCTTGAGGGTTTTTTTAAGTTTTTTACCCCGTATAAACACTATTATTTTTATGCGTTTGTTTTACAATTGTGGCCACTGGATTTTTTGGGTTTAGGAGCCACTGGCTCCTTACAAATTTTGGGAATCTGCACCTATACTCTTAATAAGAGGATGGCTTAAGTGAATAAAAAACATTTATTAAATATGCTTCAACATCATAAAAGCAGAGCTAACAACTGCTACGAAAAAATTGTAGATGTTATGATTTGGCATTAAAAGCTATGTTGCTATGGGTGAAATGGAGAATTTCATCAAACTATCAGAGAAAAAAAAATCTCAATTTTTGACAAGAGGTCGCGAAATAAAATTGCAAATTTAGCAGGCATGAGATTCTTCTGCAGTTTTCAGCTTTTTCGGCATTTTCAGATTTTTCGAAATTTGCCTAAAGATCGCAAAAAAAAAAAAAAAAAAAACCCAAAAATTTCATCAATGGATCGCTGAAAACCACGAATTCTGTCAAAAAATAGTGTGAAAAACGGAAAAATTGCCAAAAGATCGCAAATTTCGTCAAAGGATTGTGTGAAAATCGCCAAAATATTGCTAAAGAAACATGAATTTAGCCAAACGTTCGCTGAAAAAACGTGAATTTAGCCGAAAGAACGTCATAAAAATGCGAATTTAATGAAAAGATCACCATAAAAACGCGAATTTAGCCGAAAGATCATCGTAAAAACGCGACTTTAATCAAAAGATCGTCGTAAAAATGCGAATTTAGCCAAAAGATTGCCGTAAAAGCACGAATTTAGCCAAAAACTCGCTGAAAAAACTAATTTAGCCAAAAGATCGATGTAAAAATGCTAATTTAGTCAAAAGATTGCCGTAAAAATGCTAATTTAGCCAAACGATTGCCGTAAAAACGCGAATTTCGTCAGAATTTACTGCATTGGGCTAAAAGATTGCAACCAAATTTCTTTTAGTAATGTAGAAAATTCGCTATGGAATGCAAAAACAAATTAAATTTTAAAAAATCTGTTCAAAAAATCCAAAAACTAGATTCCAGCTGACTGGTAAAAATGACCTGTATTCTGGAATAACCATGGCACTGACTAGTTGGTGCCACTGATAATGTCCTTAAAAAATCTCTTTAATTCCTTAAAAGCTTATTTTTATAAAGGGTGGGAACTCTGTTCTATCATTTATTTAAGGTGGTTGCAATTATTAGCATGTACTTGATTTGCTCTTTCAAGAAAAGTGTCTTACAATTTTTCAAAATTTCAATTAAAAAATTGTTCATGCTAGTGAAGGGTTTTATTAATGTGCTTATCTTGGTAAAATATTCTTTTTATTAGAGTAAGTAAATAATTTCTTTTTAATTTACTCAAAGCTAAATTGATGTAATATAAATATATATATTTTTAAATATATATTTTTTAATAGCAATCATAATATTTGTTGCACTTGAAATTCATAACTTATTGCTCAAACGTCATTCGCAGTTTTCAGCTTTTTTGTCAATCTCATCCCTGAAATTTAGTCAATCGGTCACAAAAAATAGATAATTTTGTCAAAGAATCGCTAAGTTCGCCAAACAACTGTAGAAAACAAAAAAAAAAATTTCACATGTTTGGAAAAAAATCAATTTTCGTCAATTGGTGCCTACAAAAAAAAATACCGAATTTTGTCAAACAATACAGAAAAAAATCGCAGATGAAATCGCAAAGTTGACAGGTAGTTATATTCTTTAACTCAACTATAGAAATTCAATATATTTTTACAGAAAATAAAACATTTTAATATAAGAACATTTCAAACGTATTTATTTTATATATGATACAATATATTTTACAAAATTCACACATAAATGTTATGAAAAATGTCGTACATTTTTCTTTCGTGTGTATTTTTCTCTTTTTTGTTATTTTCTGGGTGGCATCCCTGGAAATCAGGGTTGGCAAGTTTTTGACGCATGACGGTTTCTACTGGTTTTAAACATGGTTTTTACCGTCATGTCAAAAACCTCCTTGTCAAAACTGTCAAAAACCCATTTTTTAGTAGTTTTTTACATTTTTTTTAAAATTCTATCTTTAATATTAAGTTGTTTTACATGAAATATTCAGTATCAAAAAGACTCTAAAGTACATTTATCCATCCAAGAAAAACAAAAAAGAATTTCATTAGAATAACACGTGTACATCTCTGTTAGATGACCTCTACAATAATCTTAAGCTATTTGGCATAGTCTAAAAAAAATAGATTTTTTGAAGAAATCCTGTAACCTATAAGTATTTGATTAAACAATGTGTATAATTTCGGTACAATTTATTACATTGTTGAAAACAAAACTTTAAGATTCTACTTATTGAAGTGCAAATGAAAATCACCATAATTGCATTTATGAAATACATAAGATATGCATTTTAAAATATTATATCTAAGAATATTCAAATTTATTCACTGCCAGTCCATGCTTAACATCTATTGTCATACAATGTAACAGCATTTTTGCATCTCTAAAATAATTTTAATGTACTTTATTAAAAATCTATATTGAATGTTATTTAATAATTATAATAAACTTTTATTACATTTAATATTAATGTTCATTGCAGTTAGTAGAATCTATATTAGGGAAGATTATGACAAATATTGTTCTTTTCTTTTACTCTTGTATTTTTAAATCTTTCCCATATTTGGAAATGATCTTCTTTTAAATAAATTTAACAAATGTAATTGTAAATAATAACAACAAGATCAACAAGGTAAAATCAATCTAGAAATGTATTGTATGCTACACTTACACCATAAACTGGAGGACAATCGAAAATGATAGGTTTTTGGCGGAATAAACCGGTAAAAAAACTTTTTACCACTGTCATGTCAAAAACCCAACCCTGGTGGAAATAGATGTTTATATGTTCATATATGAAAACAAAACGAGTCTCCTACTTTGTGTGTTTATGCATAACACATATGTTCGATTATTTAGTATTTGTTCCCTTGAAATTTGCAGCGTAAAAACAGCAACCAACCAGTCAACTTCCTGATTAATTTGAATTTTGTGTGGTACTATTTCCAGGGTTTCCCCCAGGTTTAAAAAAGGGCAGGGTGCTGGTGGTGAGAAAAGGGAACTTTTTGGATTTTTGAGGGCACTTTTCAGATTCTTAAGGACACTTTTTTAATTGTTAAAGGTATTCTTTTGGTTTTTTAAGCCATTTTTGATATTTCAAAGTGAAAACACTCTTTTTAAGACAACATTGAATCAGTTTTTACTATGAAAGCAAATTTTTTAATGCAAAAAGGAGAAAGGGCACTTTTTTTACTGAGGGCAAGAAGGGTGCTAATTATTTTACTGGAGGGGGCAAGAAGGGTGCTAATTCTTTTTATGAAGGGCAAGAAGGGTGCTATTTTGTAAACCAAAGGGCAGGCAGGGTGCAGCACCCTTCTGAAACTGTCTGGGGGGAACTCTGCTATTTCTCATTTTCAAAGGTTGGCAGGTCTGTGAAACTATCTTTGGTACTTTTCAGTTAGGTGGGCAGCAGTGATATATGTTCATATATGTATATATATATGTATATACAGTATAGAACCATTTATCCAGAATGGTCGGGGCCAGATGTTTTCCGGATAACTGGTTTTTCTGGATAACTGGTTAGACATTAAAACAACATCCATTTGATCAGATTTGTAGCATATATGTGGCTGTGGCATTGTTTCTGATTTCAAATTCTTGAATTAGACAGATTAAGAATCACATTCAATCAAGTTCAAAAATTAATCAGAGTTTGAAAGAAGGCAATTTCCAGCAATACCTTGGAAACAATAATACTGCATAAAACTTAAAATGCTCAATATTTAACTAAATATGCTTTCATTTCAAATCCTAACTATGGATCAAGTTGTACAATGCATGTGGTAATCTATCAATCAATGCACATGTCAAACTGGCACTTTTTTCTGGAAATATTATGAAATCAATCAGTTGGAAATATCATTCCGGATAACTGGTTTTCCGGTTAACTGGATTCCGGATAAATGGTTCCATACTGTATATACAGTATAACCTCGATATCTCGAATCTCTGGGGAAGAGAAAAAAATTTGAGATATAGAGGTTTCGAGTTATCAAGGTTTTGACAAAATTAAAAAATCTAAATCTTAGAAATTGTGCTTTGCTGTAAAAAATAAGATTCATTAAAAACTATATGTACAATCTACTAATAATTAAAAAATTTACTATTTTCAATGTTTAATATAATTTCAAAATTGTGTTGTACACATACCTGTTTTGATTAAATACAATGTCCAATTCTTCATCAAGAAATACATTTAGTTTTTTCTGAAGAAAAAATCTTTAATTGAAGTCTGTCGTCTCACCGAATCTTTTTGCAATTGCACAGTTTTCTGTAACGTAGCAATGGCACCAAACGCTTCTGTTCGAATATTATCGTTTGTTTCGAGAAATCTCTGTAGTAGGTCAACTGCCTTCTCGGCTTCCTGCACGGTAATTTTTTCGTGCTCTTGTTGATCAAGTAATTCTTCGATTTCTTCATCTGAAACTTCTGCATTAATGCTTGAAAAAATCTCTTCATCTGTCATCGTGCCGCACACTTCAAGCTCATTGTCTACATTAAAAAATTCTTCGAATCAGTTTTAGTATGATATGCCTTTTGTATTGATTCCCAGTGTTCTAGATTCAGTTCTCCCTCTTCAGTTGCTTGCTTAATGGAATCAACTTCCTCTGTTTCACTGGAATTTACATTTTCTAAAAATCCTGCTTTGATGAAACAATTTCTTATCGTTGTTTCTGTAACATTTATCTATGGATAGTCAGCCATTCGCATTGACTGTAAGATGTTGATTTAGGTGTGTTAGAAGATTTACCTTCACCGATGTTAACCAGGAGTCTTCTCACAATTTGCGCTCGATAACCAACCTTGAAGCTATGGATTATCCCCTGGTCGAATGGTTGTAATTTTGAAGTCGTGTTTGGCAGCAAAAATTTAACAGTGATATTTTTGGCGGATGCAATGCAGCAAGCGACTGGTTGACTGGATTGCTATTGCTCCTTTGAGTTTACTTTCCAGTGTAGTTTTGTTAGTTGCGGTTTATAAAACCTTCCATTCTCATCCTTTAAGTCATTGTATCAACAAAGGGATAAAAGAATGTGAAACGGGCAGCTAGATCAAACTGTTTCTGCAGCAGATAATAGTCAAAGGTAAAAAATAAAATTAATTTCTGTGGAAAAAATTTCGATATATCAAGGGTTTTGAAAAATATATTTCGAGATAACTATGGAAAATACGTAAGAATATTGATAAAAATGCAGGGGAAATTTCTTTTTTCAAGATATCAAGGGTTTCGAGATAAGGAGGTTCGAGATATCGAGGTCCGGCTGTATATATATATATATGTAACGAATTATCCGGGGACGACTTGGGAGAAATAAGTTGGTGACACATAAATAAGTTTGACTTGGGACCTCTTGCAGATCTAACTCGTTTATTGAAGCCTTCCTTCTTACAATCATATTCGCGCGTTCAATCGGAGGTCCCGTGAGCCATTTACGTTGTTTTGAGATCTACATGGCCGAGGGTTTGGCTGGCCGCTCAAATGTGCCAAAAATCTGTCTTCTTCGTCCTTGCATGTGGTTTTAATCAGAATTTAGGATATTTTCCAACAGAGGGAGAAAGAGTCAAATTGGGAGGATCATTTATTTTAATTGGTCAATTAGCTTTTGACTGATGTCTGGGGTCTTATGCCGACACCAAGGCTTGGCCGAGCCTGGGAGCCGCACCCCACAGACTGCTGCAAGAAATGCAAACTCATCACTTTTAAAACTTAAAGAGATATCGAAATTGATAGATGAAAGTAATATTTGTGAGGCTGAGAAACAAAGATCACAGGGGCAGATTAGATTTAAGTATTAGATTTATACGTTAGAATAACTGTTTTGGGATTTTAAATTTTAATTTCTGAATTTTAAAAAGGGTTTATTTTTATCCTTTCACACCCCCCCCCCCTCCAAGATGAGATCCACCAGATTTGCCTGCAAAACTGGGGGAGCTCACCCGGAAGACCGAGAATGCCAAAGTGAGTTAAAAAGAAGTGTTTAATTGAGTGAGGCTTCAAAATAAGTTAATGTTAAAGTTAAATTTACAACTAAGATTGGTAAAAAGTGAGGGCTGAATTTTGCTGGAGGAAAAATATTAAAAGTTCATATTTTGACGCATAAAAATTAAGGAAAAATGAAAGATTTTATGTTTTTATGCTAAAAATTTCTAAGTTTGGTGTATGGCTCTCGGGACAATCTGACCGAACTTTACATTAAAAACTTGAAATATATAAGAATTATACCACAAAACATACGGAATCTATGAAAACAATAATACAGTAACATTACCACAAAACTATATGAAAAAAAAAATACTAATAAGATATAAAGATTAAAATAATGGCCATAATTGTATGGATTAAAAGTTTTTTGGCCATTTTTGTGCTATTTTTGTTCAAGTCCTTTCAGCACAAAATTTCAAAATATTTTATAAAAAATATATAGTACTGTGAAAATTATAACTTTATGGTAAAAAGTGCAAAAATTAAATATAAAAAATAGTTATGTAAAAATATATAAACCCATGGTATCATATAATAAAATAATAATAATAAACGTAAGAAATTGGTGTGAAAAATATATGTTCTTTATATGTAATATATTCACATTAGACAACTAGTTAGAAATGTAAAATTATGGAAAAACTTGAAATTATTTATTCACATTTTTTCAAAACGTGAAAATATTAAAATTGCAGTAATGTAAAATTGTTAAAATTAAAAAGATTTTGCAAATATTTAAAAATGGTGAAATATACTGTAAAATGGACAAAACAGGTGTGGACAAAACAAGTGTAAGATATAGAGTTTATTTACAGGGACTACTGGTTAGGTAAGTAGTTTTATTTGTATCCTAAACCTCGGGGAGGTTTTAGCAGATCCTAAACCTCGAGCAGGTTTTAGCAAAAATTAAAAAAAAAAAGAAAATTGAGCATGATATTTTTATTTTGGGTGAAGATGTAGATGCAATTTAATTGTAAGCAATGGAATTTACTGTTTTGCAAACTGAGGTGTATTTGTTTTCCCCAGTGGCATTAATAAATCTGAGCAGCAATATAATAAATTAGAACTACATCTCACTGTTAGCTCAAAGAAGAAGAAAAAATAATTCCTGCTCTAGACAAGTATAACTCACAGAACACTTTTCCTTTAAGATTAAGGCCAGAATGCTCAGAGTTTTCCTTGCTAGATTTTACGCAAATAGCAAAAACTATTACTTTTAAGGGTTTTACTACTGGCAAAGGAAAAATTAATAAAACAAAAAATAATAAACCTGGTATGAATAAAAAAGGACAGTGTTTCAGAAGTGCGTGGCAACCTGGTGACAATTCTTTTTACGAATGGATCTATTACTAAAATATCAGCAGTCGCCACATTTGCACATGTACATCACTGAATCCTCTTTGATTGCACAGGGGTGTTTTTGGTTGGAGTTTAACCAACTCAAAAACTTAAAAAAATTGTGGGCTTAAAGATTTAATGGAATGGAACCATGGTCATCTTTAAAAATTGAATGGGTGGATTCAGACACTATTGGACTTACCACAGTAAAAGTGGATTCACCAAGGTCATGCCTAAACCGATTGGTTAATGAATTGAATTTATTTTGAATATTTAAAATGGTAAGGTCGGGGCCTTCAAATTTTTCGTTAAAAACTGGTTGGGGTTTAACCAACACATGGGAGTCGTTCATAGAATGATGGGGTGTGACATTTTAATTAAAAAAGTGCTATAGATAATAAAATTGCACAAGAGGAAATGGCAAAACTAATAATATAACATCTACAAATACTGAATAAATGTACAGAAAAACACAACATTAATACTTACTTACATGATATATAAATTTGCAATGTGATTTGTATGGTTACCAGTTGTGTAAAAATATATTTTCATATAAAAAGGAGCAAACTATAATGATGACTAAGTAAAATAGCTACTACTTGCTAAACACACACAAATTCTAAAAATAATAAAAAATATATTTACAAATTAAAAAAAAAAAAAAAAATTCACCTGGAAAAATTGGGTAAAAACTTGATGAAAAATACTTGGTGAATAAAATGATAAAAACACTGAACAATCACTGTGTAAATGTATCATTTAATATCTTCATAGCTATTTTCTTTCCTGTTTCACTCTTATATGGAAAAAGTTATAAAAAGAAACAAAAATGTTGTCTGTTTAAATGTTTTTACTGGAAAGCATTTATAAAAGTAACTAGTTCAACCCCTTTATTTATAATACTATAAACATTAAATTCAACTGCATTTAGTTTTTGGTGATCGCACGTATGTTTCACCTGATCAAAAAGAAAAGAAAACTACTGTTATCAAAACTTATCACAATTTTAATGTGCATAGCTGGTCATTTCCAAATTTCCTATAACTTTAATAACTTGAACTTTACAAGAAAAAATAAAACTAATAACATTTTTAAATAATAAATTTAAACTTGCTTAAAAATTATAAAATCCCTTTAACACATTTTAGAAAAATCTACTTTTAAACTTTTAAAAGTTACACATTGATAACAGCAATTTTTTTTTTTCATTCTTGATATTCTCAGAAGTAACTTTTCAATATTAATTCATTAAGCAAATAAACAAATAAAATATTGTTTAATTTAACAAAATTGATTTTTAAAAACACCTTTTCATAAAAGAAATAACGTAAAAGAAATCTGTATTGTGGCTTAATTACTTTTAATACAGAACTTAATAAAATATTAAAAAATTTAAGCTTCAATTAAAAAATCAGTTACTTTCAAACACTTAAATGAAGAAATTAAAAAGAATGTAATTAAACTTTATACTTTTTTTCTACAAAACCATTAAGACGGAAATTTATATAGCAATAAAACTTACCTGTGGATTAAAATATCCAATTTGCTTTAACACACACACACACAAACAAAATAAAATAAAACAGGGCTTTTTCTGACCCAGATCATTATCGTTATTTGTTCACTAAAGGTAAATAACATTTTCCGGTGGTCATTTCAGTGCATCATGAATCACTTTAGTTTAACGTGCTCAACTGAAAGAAAAAAAAAAAAAGATTTAAAAAATAAATGAAAACTGAATGTTTTTTCCTTTTCTTACTCAGTTCTAACCACAAAAATTTAAAGTCGGGATCGCACAGATAGCGAAGGACACAGATAAATATTTCAGTTCTGTATCAGTTTGCGTGATCTTGAAAATCAGCTGTCTCTTTGACCTACATATGTTGAGGTTATAAAAGAGTTTTTCGAAAGATTCAGTTTGATTTTCAGTGAGTCTAAAGTTAATAAATTGATGTGGATTGCAAATAGATAAGTTTCTTTTTGACGATAACAGAGTGAGAGAAAAAAAAAAGTTTCTTGGTTGAGGACCGGAAATATAGCAACTAAGTTTCAGCATAAAGGATGTTTATTTTCGGTTTTTCTCAGAGGATTACGAAAATTATTTGAAAGTTATCTGGCGAGTAAGCGCACAAGTGAAATAATTTAATGTTGAAAAAAAAAGTTATTTTTTACCGGCCATGTTGTGACAAGTATTTTTCTTTTCTAGGTGAATATATTCAGTTTTTATTACACAATAAAAATTCATGAAGGTAAAATGCACTTTCTTGAAAGACTATAAAGACCCGGTACTCATTATTTTTCAGCAGTCTCATAATATTTCCGAGTGTAGCCAGGCGACGAAACACGAAAAGTAGTTTTTTATCCGTAAAGGTATGCGCAAAAACATATTTTCCTTTCTCCTCTGGTCAATCGAAGTCTCATTAATTACGGGCAATATCTTGAGATTGCCCGTGGGTCAATTGCACTGACACAACACAGATACTATTCGAAATTTTCATGGCACAGGTGGATCTTTTCATTTATCAAGTTCTTTTGTTGTAGAAAGGCTGGGATTTCCCGAAGTAGGCGACCGTCATGCCGACTTTATAAATTGTAACGAATTATCCGGGGACGACTTGGGAGAAATAAGTTTGACTCGGGACCTCTCTTGCGGATCTAACTCGTTTATTGAAGCCTTCCTTCTTACAGTCATATTCGTACGTTCAATCGGAGGTCCCACGAGCCATTTACGTTGTTTTGAGATCTACATGGCCGAGGGTTTGGCTGACCGCTCAAATGTGCCAAAAATCTGTCTTCTTCGTCCTTGCATGTGGTTTTAATCAGAATTTAGGATATTTTCCAGCAGAGGGAGAAAGAGTCAAATTGGGAGGATCATTTATTTTAATTGGTCAATTAGCTTTTGACTGATGTCTGGGGGTCTTATGCCGACACCAAGGCTTGGCCGAGCCTGGGAGCCGCACCCCACAGACTGCTGCAAGAAATGCAAACTCATCACTTTTAAAACTTAAAGAGATGTCGAAATTGATAGATGAAAGTAATATTTGTGAGGCTGAGAAACAAAGATCACAGGGGCAGATTAGATTTAAGTATTAGATTTATACGTTAGAATAAATGTTTTGGGATTTTAAATTTTAATTTCTGAATTTTAAAAAGGGTTTATTTTTATCCTTTCATATATATATATATATATATATATGCAGATATACATATGTGTGTGGTGTGTATATATATATATATATATATATATACATGGTGCCCCCAGCTAAAAGAAAAGTATCCTATCTACAAACTACAAAGACATAAAAACTAATAAGTTAAAAATATTGTATGACACATGAGTCACTGGAGCAAAAAGGGATATCAGATAAGTGTTGCAGTCTTAATTAAGCCAGTTCAAAACAGCACAGTCCCGACATCCAATTGGGAAAAGGCACGTGGCAATGCCGCAATACATACATACTCAGATACGTAGGAGCAAGGAATATGTGCTTTTGTTTACATTAAGAGATCGCGTATCAACGAATGTACAATTGCGATAGATGTACTTAAACTGGAAAGTAATGTTATATCTCAGTGGTGCGAGACCTAAGAGAAAAAGCAATTAATATGTGGAAGTTAAACTTCCGTATTTAAGTTTTTCACAATCACAACGAAATAAATAATTTTGTCAATCAGTCGGGGGGAAAAAAAAAAAAAAAAAAAAAATCTGTTGTGCAAAAAGAATCTCAAAATTTGTCAAACAATTGAGCAAAATAAATCTTTAATTTCGTGAAACGATCGTGGTAAAGCACAAATTTTGTCAATCGATTGCTCCTACCTGCTGGAAAAATCAAACGATCTCTGGAGGGGGGAAAAAATCAAGAGTTTTATTAAAAGCCCCCCTCCTTCCCCTAACACACACGCTAAAATTCAAACCCTGAATATTATAGATATAATTGTAAACTACCTTTCTATATTTGTATTAAAATATAGAATAATATTTTTTATTTTGGGCTCATGTTTAAATATTTTGGATCCAGGTTTCAGATTAAGAAAAATTTTGTCAATTTCAACCAAACTGACTCGGGATTCTAGTCCGCGAGACCGTAAATAAACACAATAAATGAGTCATGTTTCCAGACTTCTCTAACTGTGCAAAAAGTATAGAAGGTAAAAAAATTATTTGAAAATAAATTTTTATAGTTTTATAGAATTAACATTTTTATGTGTGATCCCGAGCTCGTTTAGTGCTGAGCATGGGTGCGAGTCTTCAGTCTCACGACTGATTTCAGTCCTGGAGATATTTTTTATTAATAGTAAATTCTACTTTTATATACTTAATAATAGCAATTTTACTAAGAACTTTCAATCGCTATCTTTTACTGCAAGATACAATACTGCCACAATACAAGACATAGATATATTCTAGTCCATTTCCATTTGGTTATTCCTAATACTGTTCAACCACACTTCTAAGAACTCCGGTTGGCAGAATGCCAAGCCGATTCCATTCATACTGTAGGAAGAATAGCCCCGGCAAAAGAAGCTGAAATCACCGCTCTTTATCTTAGGCAGCGTACTTACGGCTTACGGACTTCTCCATATTTGACATGGACTAGCCATTTTCGCCCATGCACAGTTCGCTCCGGGTTTCTATCAAGCGTGGTGCATCAGTACTAAGAAAAGTTTTCAGTCTTGGCTTGGATGGACTTCTTGCACCCATGGTGCCGAGCATGTCAGCTAGTGTTTAATAATCAAAACTGTTTGTCTTTCAAATTTGTTTATTTATGATCCAACTGGTTTAATCCTTACTGAAAGTTTTATAAAATTAAAAAAATCTTATTTCTTGTGATTTTTCACCAAAATCTTCTGATTTTTTGTCCAAAATCTTCTGATTTTCAACGAAATTTAGTTGGTAGATATGGCTTTACTGAAACTGCTTTACTGTAGGATTGATTAGGAAATTCAATCTATTTTATTAATTTTGTTTGGGAACTGAACATTTGTTAGCTTTATTTATTGTATATTTATAATCCTTAAATCAGATTAGTTATAAAGCAGATATATTGCTTCTAAGGAAAAAGTTTTTTTTATTTTTATGTATTAATATCTGTCAGAGCAAATCTGTATTTAATTGTAACTGATGTGATAAAAGAATTTCATCGTGATTGGACAAATTGGATGGAACCTGACATTAAAAGTGTTTCTGCAAAATGCTTAGAATGTAAAAAAAAAAAAAAAAAAAAAACATTAAGAAATTTAGAGGCGTTTAGCAATCATTAACGATAAAGTGAATATCCATTTGTAAATTTTGCAAAAAGAAAAAAAAAATTAAAAAATCAGTTGTGAAAATTCCATTTTTTGAATTCACAACTTAAAAAAATTTTTGTGTGTAACATCACAAAATCTCGATACCTGGAAATTTTTTGTTACTGGTATGGAAAACCTGGAAAGGGGTCAAGTAAATTTGTGGCTCGTATAGACACTCTGTTCCATCAAACCACACACACCTAAAAAATTGCCACGCAATCACCTTACAAAATCTTATCTTTGTCGATTGAACACCACAGCAGATTTTGGTGGTAAAAGGTTGCTGTTACAATCATGCATAGAAAAACTCCTTTGCTTTATTCCAGTTGTGAAAACTTTCCCATTTTCTTAATATCTTTAAAAAATCCTAAATATTCAAATTAATAATTTTAAATTATCCTCGTGGGTTTTGTAATGCAACTGAATTGTGACGGTATGAAACAGAAATCAGTTCATAAGAACTAAAGCCTCCTTTTCGGCTAAAAAGGCTCTTTTTAAAAAAGTTCCTGAACAATTCAAAATGAATAAACTATTGAAAGTGGATAAAATTTTACTATAATAGACTAAATATTGGATTTGGATTGCCTTTGTGCCTGGTTCAAAATCGCCGGTGAACTTGGAAAATCTGGGAAATATGTATGTGAAAAATGTAATATCCTTGCATATTTTTGTGCAGCTTTTTATGAAAATGTGTCGACACAGATTAATATTGTGATTTTACATGAAGTTAACCATGACATTTCTATGTTTTTAATTTCAGGAAAGCAAAAGAGCTTATCAGTACGATCATAAATAGAGGTGGGCCACCATTACCAGCAGTAGACACAAATCATGTACCAGATGGTCATACTATAGTTGAAATGATGATCCCTGGTCCAAAGGTTGGATTGGTTATTGGAAAAGGTGGAGAAACTATTAGGAATTTACAAGTAATTGTTTTTATTAATGTTTAAAAATAACTACATTTTTATTAACTCTTTAAAAATTTATTTTTATTTTTTTCTCGTGATAAATTTGTCAAGTTTAAAATAAGTCTTAGAATTAAGACTGAAATTAAAATTTCATTCTAAAGTTATCTGGAAAATTGACTTTTATTTTATAAAAATCACTTTTATTTTTTTGTAAATGAATAATTGAACTAATTCCAGTTATTCAGACTAATCTGTTCACGAGACAATCCAGGTAATTGAAACAATCATAAAAATTATGTTGTAAAATAAAAATTTTACTAAAATCACTTTTGTGTGTAAATATATTTAAACAATGTAATTACCATACATTAGGCATAGCTTTTAATGTGATTGATAATATTTACTTGAAACATTTATAAAGTTATACTTTTGCACATTTATATATGCTAGTTGATCATGTAAAAAAATTGCTTTGTTGAATTGCATAGAAATGGCAATGTGTGGCTCTAATGTCTTAGAATTACCCAAATATAGATTTAAAAATTCTAATTAAACAAGTTTTATGATGGTTTAAACAGGAATGTCCAGAATTTTTTTTTTCTTCCTTATTTTATTGATATTGTTATAGTAATTTTTTCTGTCAGTGTTTGACAGGTACCATCTAGTATTTTTAAAAACCTTACACAACTTCTTTTTTTAATTGTTAATTAATAAAGATATTCAGAGTAATTAGAAATATAATTATATTTAAATAACAGAGAATACTTTTACATTATTTGCTACTTAAAAAGTGTCACTTATGAAAATTAACTGTTAATGACGACCTTCATAGGACTAAGTGATGTACAAATGCAAGTTCCTGAATGTTTTCTATTAAATAATCTGATCCTTGCTTTTTCGCAGTGTTTCAAAACAAAATGGAAAAAACTTTCAGCAGTGGTTATAGGCATCAAGACAGACAATTTTTGTCCAGGAAACCATGATCACAATCCACTTATTCTGTCAAAAATACAATGTATCTCACGCCAGGTCAAACTTATATTTTCGTTTGTTACTTTAACAATAATGAAGATATTGTAACTATTTTTAACAGAGTTACTTTGATTTCTTTGAAATATGATAATATTATGGGAAGTGCTGGAAATTACTACCATTCATGTCTAGACAACACTGAGCTAGACATTCCTTTATTCAAAATGCAGCTGACAGTACTTATACTGTGTCACTGACCAAAATTCAGTCACTTCTAATGATATCATCACTCATTTTATACAAACATAATTGATGCAACTCTTGTTAAAGTAATTCCATTATTGTTAAAGTTGTGAATGAAAATTTAGTTTCGACTAGTAGTGACACACCCTGTATTTTTTGATTGAATGTATATCATTTTTTAATGAATAAGTGGATTGAGATGTTTCTTGTTCAAAAAATGTTTACCTTGACCACATTATCTTCCCTGTAAGTTTGTCCCCAGATTTTAAGAACAAATGTTTAGAAGCTCTCAAAATTATCACTCACTCCAGACACTGCTGTCTGGTGCATTTAAAAACTTACTTGCTAAATCAAAAGGAACAGGAATGTTATTCTTGCTGATTTGCCGCTATCAGAATAGGTTGTATTTATTTACTTTAGTCCCTTCCTGACAAATAAACACTATATCACTGTAAAATGTTTCTTCCAAATTCATTCAAAATTTTTCTTTGATTTTAAAATATTTGTTTTGAAATATAAGAATTTTATTTGTTATTTTTTAATTTACAAGAAGAAAAATAAAATTTAAAATTTTATTGAACAAGTGTTTAAACTATCCTCTTCTTAAATGATAACTCAAAGCAGATTTTTTTTTTGGTGTAAAGTTTACTTGTAAAAAATCTCTGATGGCTCGGCCTACAGGCACAGGTAGATTTCGAAGACGCAGACCATGAGGCGCCTGCTTATAGGGAATTTCAGAAGAAATACCTTTTTGCCATGATGCGGCAGTTTTGGACCACCCACTTCGAAATATGTGTGCCTGTAGACGGAGCCTGCAGGATTTTTTTTGTTTTTTAATGTTTTTTGCTGTAAGATTTAGTCCTATAAAAAACTTGTCAATATAAAAGTTGTAGATAATATTAAGGTGATCTGTAATAAATTTAATCGGATTTGATATCTTGTAAATTGACAAAGTTATTAATTTTTTTCTTCTGAAACCCCATTTTGTCCCCCCTCATTGGGGAATTTTTAATGAAATCAAAAATCTGTCATATATAAATTTTTGGCCCTTTTCCTAGAAGTAATAATAACTTTAAACGGATTTGATATGTATCATAATTAAGACGTTATGAGTTTTTTCTGTTTAAAAAAAAGCCCTCTCATTCCCCCCACTCCCTGGGTTGATTTTGCCCATTAACAAACTTGACCGAGATTTTATGCCGCTTGATTTTATGTATCAGTTTGGAAGGAATTTGTGCAGAATTATGGAAGTTATTGTATCGATAAAAAAGTGATATAGATAGATAAAGTTTTGAACTGGGGTGTGGTTTTGGGTTCTAGAAGTCATGATCGGTGTAGATCTGCAAAAAATTTTCAGAAATTCCAACTTAGGGGAGAATGTAATAGGTAGTATTTCTTACGAAACTACCTAAAAGTCTTTATCAAAATAAAAAAAGTATTGTGTTAAATATGATATAAAATTATTTTAACTTTTTAATACCTTTAAACTCAGAAATATAAAAGTATTTGACAAGCTGAATATTCGATATTTGGCCGAATAGGTACTATTCAGCTGGCCATATATTCGGTATTCGGCCTAACAATTAGTATTCAGGTTACTTTAATGCCAAATATTAGACCCAACAATTAGTATTCAATTAACCGAATATTCAGTATTCGGGTTCCCTTAATATTGAATGTTCAGTATTCAGGTTACCTTTATGCCAGATGTTTGGTATTCATTGCATCCCAGTCATATACAATAATTAGTGTTTTGTAAGTGTATATATATATTTTAATGGGGAATAAGTACCGTAAATAATTTGTATATAATTCGTTTGATAATAATTCGTAATAATTGCTCCTAAAATATTCTTAGAATTTTGTAAAGTTTCTAAAATTTTACAAAATCTTACTATTTTTCATAGGTCGGGAGAAATTTTTTACTAGAAATCTTTAGATACAACTAGTAGTGGTGAATTTTACTATTTTTAAAAAGGGCAGGGCGGTGTGCCCTTAAAAAATGACCTAAAGCAGTAATAGCAAACCTTTTTTTAGCCAAATTTTTCGAAAGACAATTTCGACCAATGACGTCACGAAAAGTGGGTCAAAATTACTTGAATTTTTCTTTATTAAGATTTTTAAAAAATGTGTGAAAAACATGCATATAAGTATTAAATTGTAATAAATATCAGATTCATACCAATTAGTTTTACGGAGTCACAAGTTGAATTTGATTACCGTACAAGTGGTTTCTATTTGAGTTTTTCATACCATTCATTTCAGAAAATAAAGTAAAGACTTGCAGGCATAGATACAGGAGAAATTTGGCAAATTTCATACCAAGTCTGTATAATTTCATTTTTCATCATTGGCATTTTTGCTTATACTGCAAAAGATCATCCATCTTCTGTATTCTCCCAATCTTTTAATTTGCATACCTGCCAAGCTTCAAAATTTTTTTTCCCCAAGTCTTAAAAATATAACTTCTATATAGATATTTAACGATGGCTTTTACTAAATATATTATCTGGGTCTATTTGATTTGAAAAATGTCGGAAGGTTGGCAAGTTATTAATTGGATAAATTATTCAGCCCATATTTAAATAGAATAGAACTCGATAAGTTATATTTCAATTTTAATTTCAGAAAATTAAACTCACAAAAAAGAAAAAAAAAAGCTTGTTTAAGTGTGTGTATTTTGATATATTCCATTCTGTTTTGTGGAACCTCAATCAGTACCTTGCTGAAAATGTTCTGTCATGTGCCGCAGGTTTGCCGTCCCTGGTCTAGGGTGACACTAATTTATCATGGATGTCGATGTGTTTACTTACTATATATGTTGGATTTATTTATTCATAAGTTTTATCCAGTATATTGTTTTTATTGTATCTATTGGATATCTCACCTGCTACATATGTACTTGTTTGCTACATCTATAATCCCCTTACATTTGTATGAATTTTTTAGGAAAGAGCAGCTGTAAAGATGGTACTTATCCAAGATGGACCACAACAGACTGCACAAGAAAAACCTCTTAGAATAACAGGAGAACCAGACAAGTGTGAAGTAAGCTAGTTTTTTTTTTTTTTTTTAAATAACTATTTAAGATGTTAACTGCCAGTATAAGTTTTTCCTACGGGGCCGTACAGAGATACCGCAGGCCTCGGTAATAATTCCAATGTGGGCCCCTCCCCACACCATAAGTATGATACAATAGCACTTGCTTAACGCAAAAAAAAAGTAAAAATTTCTGTTTTAGGTTATTTTCATTTTAAAAGGTTAAATTGCATGTTTTTTCCAGAACCATGATTTTTTTTTTTTCCGTTTATAGTAGGATTCCACTATAAACAGACTTTACTGTATCAGACAATAACTTTTCTGAATAGTACTCTTTTAGAAAATCTATACAGTATTTGCTTACAATTTTATTATTTTTTCTTTTGCAGTACATTTTATGATGCATTTGTTACACTTTATCTAAAGATTTTAAATAGAAATGTAAAATAGGCAAAGTATAATTAAATTTTAATTGAATTCATCAATTAATTTTGAATGAGAAAGTTAAAAGTATGAAAGAAATAAAATGCGAAACTTTAACATGTTAATTTACCCAGCTTTCAACCTAATTCCTGTTTGCGCATCTAAAATCATCCACTTCATTAAAACAAGGGTGCCATTTCAAAACGTTTTTGAGAGGGGGGGGGGGTGATTTTTTTGTTTTAAATTTGTTGCGCTTAGTTGAGAAGCAACTGATACAGCTTTATTCTCAAATTTGTTTATAAAATTAACCAAAGTACTCATTATTGATAAATGTGTTTCACTTTGAGAAAGTTGCAAAAGCAAACATTGTTAGTCTTGATTAATTTATTCGCTTAAAGTTTTTATTTAATGCTAATTTTAATCAAATATGACAAATTATTTTTGCTTTTGTGCAGTTTCAGGTTTAAAAAAAAAAATCTGATCTGTGACAACTGATATACTTCAATCAAATTCCCTGATGTAGATCAAAAGATTGACACCAGATTCTTTGCTAAAAATTAAAAAAAATCACAGAGGACAAAATTTTCTATAAGCTAACATTCTTGAATGGCAAAAAATCACTGTAGAACATAAAAAAACACTAAAAATTTCATTAAAAGTTCAAAAATCTTGGAAGACAAAATTTACCATGTTACACTAAAAGTTTGCAAACCGAATTCTTTTTAGGATTGTCAAGCAATCACAGCAAAACACAAAAACTGTAAAATCACAGGGAAATTCGAGAAAAATAAAGAAATCACTATGAATTCCGAATAAACTGTATTGAAAAGAGGTCAACATTTACTATATTGGGCTGAAATATTGAAACCTGATTCCTTTTACTAATTTGGAAAAATTGCAGCAAAATTTGGAAAAACATTAAAAATCACATAAAAAATTTTCTTTAATTGTGATACTTTTTTTTTTCTTTTTAAAAATCTGCTTTAAGAATTGATATGCAAGTGATACATAATGAGTGTTTGGGGTTTGACTGGTTTCTGCGTATATGACCATTGATCACGGCATAAAAAAGTTGATTGTCTATTTTGTATTTAAACTTATGAAATCAAAACAATATATTGTGAATACTATGCAATTTCAGCACTAACAACTAGATTCTAATAGAATAGAGTAAAATCTGTTTGAAACGTTTTTCTCTCCAAATGTAAAAATTGGGGTGTGCAAATGCTACATAACAATGTGACAAGTCCTTAAAAATTTTTGAATTCCTTGAACTTTTTCTATGCTCCTTGGATTTTTTCTTCCCAACTCTGTATGAACCCTGTAATACTTAAAAATGCTTTATATCTGTTGTAAAGTTACTTCAATTATTGTAATCTTGTAGATTAAGAACTTCAAAAATTTTAAATAAAAACAATATATTCGTGCTTTTCTAAAATGTAGCATACAATGTCAGTTATATTAAAAATTAATGTTAGAAATAGCAACTAAAAATTTTAATTTGATGCCTAACTTTTATTTTCCAATTTCTATCACTGTTGTGTTCTAAAATAAAAATTTTCGTATTTTGTTATAGTATGCTAAGCAGTTAGTCATGGATCTGATAACTGAAAAGGAATTAGAGGTAAGTTACATCAAAACTTTTATTAAATTTTAAGCTTGGTTTCAGTTCTATATTTTGATACAGAAAGCATGGTAAATATTCTAATAAAGTTATTCCTTTTTCCTTTTTAAGAGCATCACTAGAGGAAATTTTGATGGTACGAATGAATATGGCAGTGCTGCTGGTGGTGGTGGTGGTGGTGGCGGCGGCGGCGGTGGCCCAAGACCCGGTGGTGGAAATACACATGAGGTATGTTGATACTTTAAATTGTAGAACTAAAAATTTGTCTTTTATATGAGTCAGCCCAACTCTATTCATAAAACTGTAGGTCAGGCAATTAGGAAAATTAATGAATGTTTTCAAACTATTCCATAGATGTCAACATTCGAAAATTTAAGATTAAATATGGTAATGGTATAATAGTAGAAAATATGAAAATCTGCACCTACAAAAAATAAATAAATATTTCCCTATCGAATTTAGATTTGAGTTTCACCATGAGCTACGAAATTCCTCGCCCTGTAATGAGGTTAGCAAATAGAAAATGCAAATTTTGTTAGTCATGGAAAAAACTGTAAATTTCATCAATCAGTTGCAGAATGTAATAGTAAATTTTATGAATCATTCATGAGAAAAAATTGACAAAATTATTATTTTATTTATCTCATAAAACATTTCAAGATAATTTTTTTGATAAATAAATAAAAAAAAATCATTTATATTAAAGTAAATAATATAACCTTTTTTTCAATTATGTTTGTATGGATATGTGCAAGTGCTTTAAGGCAGGGCCGAAACTAAGGGGGGGGGCAGAGGGGGCACGTGCCCCGGGCGCCAGCAAAACAGAAGGTGAAGGGGCGCCAAATGCTGGTTTTATTGGTTGTTTGATATAGAAATGTATATATATATATATATATATATATATATGAAATTTGTATAAAAAGTCTCGCAGGCAGAAAATCCAACAGAAAAACTGAACCAAATGCATTAAAATAGGCAAATAGATAAAAATAGTTAAAAAAGATTCGTCTACAATACAAGATAGCAAATGAATAAAAAACAAACTATTCTCTTAGGCTATTTTCTTTCTCCCATTCCAAATGTATCATGTGTATGCCATCTATCATTTAAATCTCTTCCTGTGGTTTAGGAGAATCACTAACATTTTTCAAGGTCAGTCCCTACTCCTGTCTGTATATGACACTGTTCAACGTCATCTGGATACGGTACTGCACTGTCCAGCATGGATAATTGGCAAACAATTCCCTCACTTTGACTTTTCTATTAGATAAAAATATTCCATGAAGGCTGTTCTATTTTTTCCCTTTTCTCACAGCGTGGAGCTTTCTTCTTTTTCCATTTTGTCATGGGCGAGGGGTGACTGCCCTGGACAATAAACACAAATCGGGGGATGAATGCCCAAAGTAAAATTCTCAGTAAAATCTTTTTCTTTTAAGCCTAGCATTTGTAGAAGTACAGTAAAAAATTCCCTACAGGGCGCCATGGCTAGTAAAGCCGGAGCCGCCCCTGGCTTTATCTTCCAAAAAGTTTTTTACTCCTCTTTTTGCGAAAGTACTCTAAGTGTTTTGCCGCCCTTGGCGGCAACTGGAATATGCTGGCCTGTTACTTTTGCTGAAATTACTTTTATATCCAGATCCAATCTAGTATTATTTGAGGGGGCGAGGTTGGGCGACTTCCTGGGATACTAAAAACAAATAATATTTGAAAGAATAATTTGAAAAATACGCAAAATTACTTGTAAAAACACATGAAAAATACGCAAAATACTCTTTGTTAAAACTTTTTTTGAAAAAAAAAGTCATTTGTAGGGGTGCAGGGAGAAAAACATACCCAAGTTGCTATGACTAATAAAATCACAGCCGCCCCTGCCTTTATCCTCCCAAATTAGTCGTCCCAAAATCGTCTTTGTCTTTATCTTTGAAAAAAAAAAAAAAAATCGTCTTTTTCCCATTTTTACGTGTTTTGCCGCCCCATTCTTTTGCTGTAATTATTTTTTTAGATACAGATATAAATTTCTGGGGTGAATACATCGTGTGCGCCTGTAATAGTCAAGCTCAATTTCTTTTTGTTTTTAATCTTATCTTACTTTAAAAATGCAAAATATCGATTATAATCAGTAAGAAAGTCAAATGCATTCTAAATATCAGCTTTATGTAAACAGCATACCAAGTGTTGGGGACCCCTTAATCCGGGGCCCCATTGTCACGATCCAGATTTAGATTTATCAGATCTGATATCATTAGATTCTGAATCTGTGTAATTAAATCGTCATAAAAGTCTCTAACAGTAACATGGTTCCTTTCAGCTCAGATCAAAGTTTGAGTCTCACCCCAACCCTCCACAGTTCTGATAATTGCTAATAGAAAGGAAGACAAGGAAAAGTATTTAAACATAACTGAAACATTTCTGGGAATAGCAAATGGTATAAAAAATATTCTATTTAAATTACATGAAAATTATGTAGTAATAATAATTAAAAAAAAAGGTGCTAAGAAAATCCTTTAATCAAAAAATCTTTTTTCTCGTTGAACTCAAAAGAGGATTTTGGGGGCCCCTCGCGATTGAGACCATTGCGAACCCTTAAATCCGCCCCTGAAAATATCAATAATTATTATACTTCCTAAGATGAAAACCTGTATAAAGCGGAATATTTTTCGGTTCCTTTCAATTCCATTTTCAAGGTTTTAATGAATTTGCCAAAGCTGATTACTTAGTGCAGTATTACAGATTATCTGATTATATACTTTAAATTTTAGAAACATAGAAAAAATTCGCTTTGTAAATTTTCTTTTCGAAGGGGGGGGGGGGGGGGACGCGCCAAAATCCATGTTTGCCCCGGGCGCCAAAAAGGCTAGTTTCGGCACTGCTTTAAGGTATGAGGATTTAGAGAATATTTGTAAAATACATTGAAGATTATAGCTTGACCAAAAAATTTGATTCATAAAACTGCTAATATTTGACTCCTGAAGAGTGGCCAAAACTGCAATTTAACTAGTTTATTCTTGATATATTTTTACAATGTTGACATCTATGCTAATAAAGAAAATCGTTATATTTATTAGAACATTGATACATTGCACACATATTAATGGGTGCTGTAACTGCAGTTATCAATAAATAAATATTAATGCATCATGAAAAATAAGTTTTTCTTTAAAGCCCTTAAGGCTTTTAGATATATACAGCTGGTAACTGTTACTCATTCTTTAAAAGCATTGATACTGATTAGTCTGGGATCTAGTGGGGTGTATATGCCGTATACCTTCTGGATTTTTAAAAGAAACTCCCATGTACCCTCCATATAGTGTATACTCTCTGGTCCCTTTACGACTACACCACTGTGATGATTTTTCAAATAAGCCATGGATGATAGGGTTAGTTTTAGAAAATAAGAAAATTAAACAGGTTGCAATTACATTTTTAAGACTTTTTCTCTTCTAACTCAGCAACTAAAACAATCTACCATTTCTCAAATGTTTTTATTGCTGATGAAACAGTGATAACAGAAATGGGGCTTGGCAGAGACAATAACTGAGGTATTTGAAAAAGAATGTTTAAATTATTTTGTGTTCAGGGAGGAAAGAGTAGTGTGTCAATTTGAGATTCCAATTTTGACTCACTATTGCAGGGTGCATACAGACTTATACTCCTTAGAGATGAAAAAGTTACCAAGAAGTACTTAAAATGCCTTAAATTATCACAAAGCAAAATTTAGCAGCTTCAATGATTTAATTGAATTATACAAGAGTTTAAAATGGAGACTTATGTCACAAGATGAATAATAGTGCCTGTATAAAAATCTGTATGGTGGGTGGCTGTATAACCTCAAGTATGTATGACATAAAAGATATTCAGCTTTTAAGTGTAGGTGCAGATTCCCAAAATCTGTAAGGAGCCAGTGATGCTTAAACCCAAAAAATCCAGTCGCCACATTGTGAAACAAACGCATAAAAACAATAGCATTTACATGGCTATATGGGGTTTATTGTCTACTATTAAAGCTTAAAAGTAATAAACAGTATATTTTTAATTAAAATTTACCCAAAACTTAAATAAATGATTTGTTTTCTCTTTATTAAAATTGGGCAACAGGATTTTATAGAATCTTCCAACCATATAATTGTATACAGTTTGTAGAAATAAATATTTGCAATGTAAGGTCCCAAATAAACAATTCTCTAACTTTTTTGTCCTATAAATAAATCCCCCCCCCCCCCCCCAAAGTGTTTTTCATAGCTGAAAATAAATGCTCAACATGGGCATTTGCATCAAAAAGTACGTCTAAAAATCAAAAGAAAAAATATATATGAAAAAAATGTGGAGAAGATTTATTTTCTTTTAAGTTTTAGATTTTAATAAAATAAATTGAACAATTTTTGACATTCAAGAATTTTTTTTTTTTTTTAAGTAGAAAACGGGAAACTTGTAGATCTGCAGAAATGTGGTATCTATGCTTAATCATGCTTTTTAATTATGGACAACAGAAAAAAAAAAAAAAGCAGTAAATATCACAGAAAATGTGCGGAATTGACTTAAAAAATAACATTTTTTAAAAAGACTGAAATCTGACAGTCTGTGGAAAAGGGGCATCCCTGTAAGACAATTAGACTTAGACGACTTATACATGGAAAGTTAGTGACCAAAGAAAAAAAATCCAGTCGCCACGTGGCGACTGGCGACCGTGAATCTGCACCTATACTTTTAAGGAAACAAAATATTCTCATGTGTACAAAGATAATTGTCAAGTATTTACAGCCATTTAAATAAAAAAAACAAAACACAGATTTTGTCAATCGTGTGCGTAAAATAATCGCATATTTAACCAACTGCTCACAGAAAATATATCGTGAATTTCATCAATCACTAACAGGAAAATTTATCACGAATTTCGTCAAATTATCTCAGGAAAAAGAAAACCTCTAATTTTGTCAATCAATCCTTGAACACTATCGCATAATTCGTCAATTGATCCTTGAAAAATATTACAAAATTCGTTAATTGATCATTATCGTTAATAAAAATCGCGAATTTCATCAACCAGTTGCGGTAGAAAATTGCGTATTTTGTCAATCAGTCATTGAAAATTATCACGAGATTCGTCAATTGATTGTTTAAAAAAAACCCCTCTAATTTCATCAATCAGGCGCAGTAAAAAATGGCAAATTTCATCAATCATCAATATATATTTTTAATGATTATATTTCAATTGAATGAATTGTTAATATATTTTAATTTCTAAATGAAAGATAAAACAACTTTTTATTCTCATTTAAAATCTCCCTTTTTCTTTTAAACTATGAATAATCTCCTGTTTTACTTTTGTTAAGGTTTGACAGCTCTGAAATTGTCCTTGAACTTCGAGAATGTAAAGCACATGCTTGACTTCAAGAACAGTAGAAACAATATACTGCAATTAAAAGATTAATATATTGAATATTTGATGAGATATGGGCACTTGTACGAAATAATTTTTAACTGTGCATGCACAAACTATACAAAGGATTTGTATGATTTGGTAGTCAATTCCATAGAATAATTAATATAAAAAGACCAGTCAAATATCGTGAAAACTCAGAAAGATATCAGCAATGAAGTGAGTTAATTGACAAATTGGGAGAAAAATCCACTATCATCCTAGTGGATATTCCCTTCAATTTGTCAGTTAGCATTAACTATTATTAAATTTTAATTAATAGAATAAGATTGTTTTTTTTTCCTATTTTTCTCTCCAAATATGGTATTAACACTTTGTTGACCAGCAATTTAGTATGAAATTTTGATTTTAAGACTGTAGAAGCTCTCTGCCTTCTTCTGAAAGTCTTTCATTAAATGGTTTTCTAGATATGTTTTTCAAGTTCATGCATCATTCATAGTACAGATTCAATATAAAACGTCTTACAATCTAAAAATATATGGACAACATAATATAAATTCATTTTCTGTAGGGTTAAAACCACATTCTTAGTCAATGATGCTTGGTGAAACAAATAAGTTATCTCATGGCCGGTCAACAATGTGTTAAAAATTAGGGTGCTCATGACGGAGCATCATACATTAAAAAATAAAAATAAATATGGCAAGTCCTTAAAAATTGTTGCATTCCTTAGAAATAAGAGAAACCCAGTTAAATGTTCCAACATCATTTTGAATTCAGATTTTTAAATTCAAAATTAAATAATTGAATAAAATTGGTGCTGACTTTAGAAGCAGTTGTATTTGTGCAAATGCTGGTTGAATGAAACAAAATCAGGGTTCATACTCTTCAGGGAAAAAAAAATAATTGTACAGTATTTAATTGGGTGCTGCATCCTGCCAAATTGGGCTAGAGTCAGCACTGAATGTCTTTTTGTTGTTGATTGTTTTATTGTATATTTTTACACAGATAATGGTTCCTAAACAAGCTGTTGGTGTTGTTATTGGAAAAGGAGGTGATATGATTAAAAAGATTCAGCAGGATTCAGGAGCTCGTGTTCAGTTTTTAAATGTGAAAGATGAAAGTCCTGAAGATAAAGTTTGTGTTGTGACTGGATCACCTGAACAAATACAAGCAGCAAGCACATTTATTAATGATCTCATCCAAAGTGTACTGGTGAATATTTTGTTCAACTGATTGATTTTTTTTATATGTATAATGCATGCTGAGATTACTTTCATTATCTCGTCTTTGCTTATCTAGTAATCCACATGAATGTTTATGCACACACTGATTAATTTTATATGTACAGTAAAACCTCTGTAAAATGGACAGTGTCATGTGTCTGATTAACTTAGAGTATGTGTTTTAGTAAGGGGTCATACAATATTTTATTAGCAGTGTTTACGAATGCTGCCACATATGAGTAATTTACCTTTTTAAAATATTTTTCACTCATTATTAGAAAATGTCAAGGAGTGAAATTAATATTTTCAGAAAAATTCAAAATAGTTAACCACATTAAACCCGAATATTCCATAAAATACTTTCATGAATACAAAATGGTTTATTAAACATAAAGAATATTTTGTCAAATATAGCCTTTTTGCAAATTTGTATCTGAGAGTAAGTAAACAGTTTAAGGATAGTGCATAGAAATGTTTCATCAGACTGACAATTACTTCTTCTACTACATCATGCAAAAGAAACTTTTCAACTAAAATATGCTGAACAAAAAAAAAAAAAAAAAAAGTAGAGTATCAAATTTTGATATGGATTTATGAATTATTTGTATAGTTTGTTTGTAGTTTTAAAATGTGTAATTTGCGAACAAAACAAGTTCACCAGAAAGGAAACTTTAGCAGGAGGACTTAAAGTAGTTATTAAAATGCTTGGTTCGGATTTGAGATTTTTGGATTTAATCTTTAACTACAAAATGTTATTTTTCACAAAAGTAACTTTTATTTTCCACCAACTGGTTCCCAAGAGAAAAAACCATGCATGATATTATAAATAAAATTAACAGTTGCTGAAAAAGGGGTGATGGTAAATCTGATCCAGGGCCAAAATTTCAACTGTTCGATTTTTAGAAGAGTTTTATTTATTCCTAAAATTTTTGTATAATATTTTATAATTTTATCCAAAAGTACTGGGTCTAAACTTAATTTGATTTTTTTTTCATATTTAAAAAAAAACAGAATTTTACTAGATTTTTAAAGTGCAGGGTATCTCCAGAAAATTGTTTATATAACAAGGTTTTACTGTATAATGCATGCTGAGATTAATGATTTACTTGTATTATTTGCATTCTGCTTAATTAGTTACTAATCTACACGAATGTTTGCATAAATTCTCTTTCTCATATTCCTTCCAATTCTTTAAATGCAGTTGTATTGTTTTCCTTAAGCATGCTTTAACATAACCAATGTTTACCTGATAATTAAGTTTGTAGATTTAATTTTCTTGTTTATGTTTGAATACTAATAGTTATTTATTATTTTAATTCTTGCATTCAAAGTGCTTTGTAATGAATTTTTAAATACCTAAAATTTTAATGATTGTACTTACTTTTATTTGAAGATTTGTATTATTTTAGTATTTAATGCATTAAATTAAAATGGTGATGCTGGAATACTAAAAAGATACATTAGGAATCTAGCAGAAATTAGTATGTTACTTAGTTAATGTTTTGCCTAAATATATATGTACAGTGGCGGTCAAAAGTTTCCGGCCAGCATAAAATTTTTGGTTCATTTGTAAGTATACCCATATGAAGAGGAATCTCAAAGTGATACTTATACATTTTATTGACATAATAGTTAAATTTATGTAAGGAATAACAAATATCAATAACTTTAATTGATAGAATTAATTGCAAAAGAAAACACATGTTCTCTAAAGTTTCTGGCCATCTTGGCAAGTTTGGAAGAAAAATTGTATTATAATAGAAAATAACAGTGACCAACAACATTTACAATTAGTATTTTCTTGTCATACCTTTAGCAATAAGTACTACAGCACAGTGATGTGGCATCAATTCAATAAACGTTTGAAGATCGTCTATGGCAAGTTTTTTTCCACTCTTCTTGCAATTTTGGTGGAAATTTTGCTGAATTGGAAATTTTTTTATTTCGCACATGTTTTTCAAGTTCGTTCCAAAGATTTTCTATTGGATTCAGATCTGGTGATCAGACTGGCCATTTAAAAGCGGATTTTTTTTAGCCACTGCTTGTCAGGCTTGCATGTATGCTTTGGGTCGTTATCATGCTGAAACAAATAGTTGCAATCACAATTTTTCCTCCAATAAGGCAGCAAATGATCTTGCAAGATATCCTTATACATTCATGCCTGTTTGTGTTCTGGGGAATCCCCGGAATTCCGGGGATTTGACAAAAAGTGCCCCGGACAAAAAATTCCGGAGTTACAATGCAGCTGATCGACATCATTTTTTTTTTTTTTTTTTCACTTTTCTAAAATCTTTTATCCAGACGTTAATAGCTGAGAAGCGTGATTCAAAAACAACAAATCACAGCGAACAAGCGGATAAGCTACGTCAAAGTGACGAAAGGCATTTTCACCACTAATGGATTCTGATTGGTTACTCGGAAACCAAGTTTCCTAGCTGCTAATGTGTAGTAGCTTTTGTTCCGAAAGATCGCGTCAAAATCTCTCCTTGTGTTCTCCCACTGAAAGGGTGGGACTATCGCTCTCCGCATGTCAGCCAATAGCAGGCAGGAGAGGGTATGATCTTCCAGAGCACAGATGTAGAAGAGAACGGAAACGCCGGTCCACAGTCCAGTTTGATTTCTTACGCTGTGCAGGGGAGAACCATTTGTTCAATGCGCTAGTTGTGAGAAATTCTTGACTTCTTGCGCATTACGTCACCTGGCAGACAGATTCTCTTGTTTACGTAGTAATGTGCCGTTCTGCACGGAAACTTTCTTTCCGTGAAGGTCTTTAGTTATTCTGTTATTCTAACAGGCTTTAATGTAAAAATGCCTAGAAAATGATCCATATCAACGTGTTCCAATAACTAAGTGAAAACAGACAAGTCTGTATTTTATAATATAAATAAGAGAGCTGTGTATTATCCAATCCAATCGAGGGGATTCTCATTTTAATCCTGATACTTCTAGAGTGTGCTCAGTTTTATGCTTACTATTATGTAAGAAACTGCTGAATTGCTGGGTTTTGTTCCTGATAGAAAAAGGATAATTTAACCCTTTAAGAAAATTCCTTTCCAAAACTAACTTTGGTGACTTTCAATTTTTATGCATACTTTAAAATTCTGCATTCCGGTTTGATATCAAAATACGAAAACAAAAAAAATCACACTCGCTACGCTTACATTTAGTTTTAAAAGTACGTCTCCTGATCTGGTTAATGATGAAAACAAACCTTCCACATCTGGAAATCAAATGAAAAGAAAAATCAGTTCCATAAACTCTTCTTCTAAGAAACAAAAAAAAAAAAAAAAAAAAAAAAAAAAAAAAAAATCTTTTTTTTTTTTTTTACAAAAAAATAATTCCCCCCATTTTTTTAACTTGTATATTTTTCATTGTATTAACTGTATATTAATGTTATATTTTTTAGGACATCTTCCAATTGTTTTCTCTTGATATATTATCCATAAAGTAATTTATGTAATTTTTCATTTATTTCTTTTAATATTTACTTTCAAGTTGTACTTTTTATAAATGAAATTTGGATTTAAAATCTAGGCTTCAAGAAATCTTCTAAGCTATTTTGTTTGGATTGTATGTTAATCCTGAAATAAAATAGTTAATTTTACTTTTTTTTAAAAAAAATTGAAACCATAATTGAGATAAGATAATTTAAAACATGTCAAAATTTTAATTTATTACTTTTGCTGCAATGGAAATTTTATGGAAGTGACCACTTTAATGTATTTTTAAGGCAACTGTAAAATATTTTCTTAAGATTATTCATAAACTATAATTTAACATTTTTTAAAATTACCGATTACAAACTGTACACATTTCATTATTTACTTTTTGTGGCAAATTTTAATTAAATGCTGCATGTTTTGCATTTCATAAAAACACTATTGTGATAATTGTGCTTACATCCGACCAAAGTGATGACGGAATGATTGCATCAGATTTATGGAGCTTTTTCTTTTTTGGTGGATAAGAATAAATGTGCAAGGGTTGATAAAGGTAATTAAAGTTTTTTGATGTTTTTATAGTTCATAACTATTATGGGGGGGGAGGGGGTGAGGAATCCACAAAAGAATAAAATATTTGCATGTTAAGGACAATTCTATGTAGCAACTCATTGGATACTTATGAAGTTAATTGATTATTATATGAGTTATATACTTTCGTAAGTTGCATCTTTTTTCCAAAATGGGGATTTATTTTTTCAGGGGATTTCATCAAGTGTTACAAACAGGCATGTACATTGCACCATTTATCTTGCGTCGGATTTCAGCTGACAGACTGACACCTTTTCCAGAAGATGCTCCCCACAGCTTATCGTGTCCTCTGCCATGCTTCATTGTAGAAATATCTCGAATAATATCTTTTGTTTTTAGGTCGTCAGACGTAGTGTCTGCCATCACTCCAAAGAGGTTGAAGTAGTACTTTTATCCAGTTTTTACTCGACCTTGGCAAACGCTAGTTGGGCCCGCTGATTCTTTTTTGCTTATGAAAGGTTTAACACAGACTCAAGTCTTACATCTTGACACAGTGGACACTTATTTCAGCAATATTTTCACTTCGTAAATCACGGGATATTGCAGCGGCATTTTTATGTGGGTCATCAACTACTTTTCTTCTAATAATTCTATCCACAAGAATAGTCATTTTCCGGGGTCTCAGGACTAAAGCATCTTTATATATTTTTTAAAGATATCACAGTAGATTTTCCGATCTATAACTTTGTCACAATCTCACAACAGGATTGGCCCTTTAGCATTGAACAAATCACTCATTTACGAATAATAATTGTTGAACTCTTCATTTTTTAATTTCAACTATGTTATACACGTTGATTAATTACCAAACACAGCCAAAAAAAAAACACTTTACTGATAGCAAAAACTACAAATGATGAATGGCCGGAAACTTGCACACACGAATTTTGAATTCCTCCCCTTTGCATCAAGTTTCTTCAGTATCCAATCAAAGTGATCATGTGGTCAGAGGTCATCTGCATATTTCTAACTTTTGGAGCAATTGCGTTTCTTCGCTGAAAGGTTCTGGCAAACAGATCAAAGAAACTAACTGGCCAGAAACTTTTGACTGCCACTGTGTATACGTATATATATATATATATATTTATTTATTTTCTTTCTTTCTTAAAAGCATTGGTTTGTTTTCCCATTTTTAATTATGCAAGTGCTAAACTCCTGTAAAATTTCTCTATTTTCATTTAAATTATAACATGTTTCAGTCTTGATCTATAGTATATTTGTTAATTGATATTATAATAAATTTTATTTTTATTCTTAATCTAATTTGATAAAATATCAAGTAGGGTGGGTAAATGTACCAATAGTCGGCCACATTGAGATAAAATGCCTTACGCATAGCTTATTTTTGGTTCTAAATGAAATATTACAATTAGATTATATGCAGCCATCTTTCGTAAGTCATAAACCATCTCCAAAAAATTGCGGGTTTTTTTATTGAAATTTTAATTTATTTTATTAAAAATTTATAAATCATTACTAATTTCTGCAAAGTTTGTCAAAATGTGAAACCACGAAGAAAGTTTTTAGAAGAAATGCAAATAGCATCCAAGAGCTCTTGAAGGCCAGTTGGCAGGACTCAACCACCAAATCCGTACAAGGTACGTCCTTGACGTTTAAGAGCGTATACGACGTCCATAGCAGTGACAGTTTTACGTTTGGCGTGTTCCGTATAAGTTACGGCATCTCGGATAACGTTTAAAAAAAAAAAAACCTATCCTACCTAATCCTACTTAAAAAGTATATCAAGCCCGATATACGTTTAACACCGCCACGACGAGCAAGATGTCGAATAGCAGGTTTAGTAATACCTTGAACATTATCACGCAAAACTTTTCAATGTCGTTTAGCACCTCCTTTTCAGAGTCCTTTACCACCCCCTTTTCAGAGTCCTTTACCACCCTTGCCACGACCAGACATGATGACAATGATAAACAATAGATGAATGTTCGGACAAACTTCTCAATAAAGAACTACTACAGAATGATGCGAAAACAAGCGATCACAGGAAACAAAAACAAACTAATGTTCCTGTTAGAAAATACACGTTAAATACTCGTATAATCCAATGACAAAAGCAGAAAGGAATGACGTGAAGCGAACCTGAAAGAAAGCTATATATACAGGGGGTGGACAAAATAATACGAACACTCATGAAAAATGTTGAAAAGAGCAATATCTAGAAAAATACAAGAAGAATTAACCTGAAACTGCAGGAGTGTAAACAGTATAGTATAAGTTATATATTTCCGTGAAGATGTTTTCCCGAAAGCCCATAGGGGACTGTCAACAAATTGAAAAAGGACGAATATCTTTTGGATAACCCTGTAAAAACTAATGTAGCAAAAGCGTTCAAAGATTCTAGAAAAATTATAAGCAAAAAACTAATCGAAATTTGGGACTGTTTTTATAAAAACCTTAATTTCTCTACGAGTATACATGCTATCCTCATAAAAATGAACACAGTATATTAAAGTAAGCAACTTATTAATAATCTCGAGTTTGAACGCCTTTGCTACATTAGTTTTTACAGGGTTATCCAAAAGATATTAGTCTTTTTTCAATTTGTTGACAGTCCCCTATGGGCTTTCGGGAAAACTTCTTCACGGAAATATATAACTTATACTATGCTGTTTACACACCTTCAGTTTCAGGTTAATTCCTCATGTATTGTTCTAGATATTGCTTTTTTCATCATTTTTCATGAGTGTTCGTATCATTTTGTCCACCCCCCTGTATATATTCCAGACTGTTGCCAAATATTAAGCTTCTCATTAGACGTGTCCAGTCCAGTGGGGCTATCAAAAGTGACTGATCTTGCCTTTTAATTTCAGGTCCTATTTTGGGAAGGTACGAAACGAAAAGCCGGCGAATTGTGATGTCAGATAAACACCCTTTTCTAATCGTATCGTATTCTTGCACCTGGCGAAAAATGATGATTTCAGCGCGATCTACCACGACATACGTTATACTGTGACCTACGTTATACACTGCCAGTGCATGACGTTTAAAACGTCATACGGAGTGGATCATTTTTACACAGCGATTGGTGCAAAACGATGGGCGTGCTGCTTTACACCAATCACTGTGTAAAAATGATCTACTCCATGTGACGTTTTAAACGTCATGCACCGCAAAATTAATACCCAATGGTCGGCCACATTAAAATTAATTAAAAACCAACTAATTTATTTACTTTTTATACTCAAAAACATTAGTTTATTTACCCTGCTAATATTCAAGCCTTATAATTTTAGAAAAAAATAAAAAATTAATTAATACTCGTCTTTTAAAAAAATTGCCATCAGTTAACAAAAAAAAAAATAGGAAAAATGGCGATTTGACCTCTATTTTGAAAAAAATGGCTGATTACTAATTCAATAAAAATACCCACAATTCTTTGGTGATGGTTTATAACTTATGAAGGATGGCTGCATATAACCAAGTTGTAATATTTCATTTAGAACCAAAAATAAGCTGTTCGTAAGGCATTTTATCTCAATGTGGCCGACTATTGGTACATTTACCCTATGTGGTGTGTAAAAATTCTACAGATCATATACAAGGCTGCACAAAATAATTCGAGTTCCTTTCTGGATATAGGCGTTGGACGGTAATTAATATGCTAACATGAAATCGTTCTTATTGACATTGCGCATAACTGACACATTAACATTCTGTATGTACTGAGATTAAAGCTCTTTCCGTAACAACTTTTTTATTATAAATAAGAAGTATTTTTTTTTTTTTCTTCAGATCTTTCATGTATATTCAGAAACAAAATTCTTAAAACATTCAAATTTTTATTAAAATAAGCAAAATGGTAAGGGGGGAGTAGTGAATCGTTAGTATCAATGGGCACATCCAGTGGAGCTAACCAAAGTGGCCGATCTCACCAATTACTTGCAGCTCGATTCTGGGAAGGTACGAGACGAAATTCAAACCCCATATGAAACCGCGATTCTGTGCGATAAAGTTTCGCGAACTAAGTTATACACGGCCGGTGCATGACGTTTAAAACGTCACATGGAGTGGATCAAGTTTTACACGGCGATTGGTGCAAAATGGTGGGCGCGCTGCTGTGCACCAATCAACATGTAAAAATGATCCACTTTTAAAACGTCACATGAAGTGGATCATTTTTATACGACGTTTGGTGCAAATCGGCGCGCCCACCGTTTTGCACTAATCACTGTATAAAAATGATCTACTCCATGTGACGTTTTAAACGTCATGCACCGGCCGTGTATAACATAAGTCGCGGTTATACACGGCCGGGGCATGATGTTTAAAAGTCACATGGACTGGATTATTTTTATACAGTGATTAGTGCAAAACGGTGGGCGCGCCGATTTGCACCAAACGTCGTATAAAAATGATCCACTTCATGTGACGTTTTAAAAGTGGATCATTTTTACATGTTGATTGGTGCACAGCAGCGCGCCCACCATTTTGCACCAATCGCCGTGTAAAACTTGATCCACTCCATGTGACGTTTTAAACGTCATGCACCGGCCGTGTATAACTTAGTTCGCGAAACTTTGTCGCGAAACTTTATCGCACAGAATCGCGGTTTCATATGGGGTTTGAATTTCGTCTCGTACCTTCCCAGAATCGAGCTGCAAGTAATTGGTGAGATCGGCCACTTTGGTTAGCTCCACTGGATGTGCCCATTGATACTAACGATTCACTACTCCCCCCTTACCATTCTGCTTATTTTAATAAAAATTTGAATGTTTTAAGAATTTTGTTTCTGAATATACATGAAAGATCTGAAGAAAAAAAAAAAAATACTTCTTATTTATAATAAAAAAGTTGTTACGGAAAGAGCTTTAATCTCAGTACATACAGAATGTTAATGTGTCAGTTATGCGCAATGTCAATAAGAACGATTTCATGTTAGCATATTAATTACCGTCCAACGCCTATATCCAGAAAGGAACTCGAATTATTTTGTGCAGCCTTGTATATGATCTGTAGAATTTTTACACACCACATAGGGTAAATGTACCAATAGTCGGCCACATTGAGATAAAATGCCTTACGAACAGCTTATTTTTGGTTCTAAATGAAATATTACAACTTGGTTATATGCAGCCATCCTTCATAAGTTATAAACCATCACCAAAGAATTGTGGGTATTTTTATTGAATTAGTAATCAGCCATTTTTTTCAAAATAGAGGTCAAATCGCCATTTTTCCTATTTTTTTTTTTGTTAACTGATGGCAATTTTTTTAAAAGACGAGTATTAATTAATTTTTTATTTTTTTCTAAAATTATAAGGCTTGAATATTAGCAGGGTAAATAAACTAATGTTTTTGAGTATAAAAAGTAAATAAATTAGTTGGTTTTTAATTAATTTTAATGTGGCCGACCATTGGGTATTAATTTTGCTTACATGTTAAATAGTTGGCCACCAGGAGCTGAATACAGAATACATAAGTTATTGTACTTTTTTGAGTTTATTTTTCATTGTTTGGTAGATATAACTTTATCTCTACATCTATACTAATATTATAATAAAGAAACGTTTTTTTACGTGCTTGTTTGTTTGTTTGTAGGGGAAACTACTGGAATTAACGAACGAATTTCAAAAGTACAGGTGGCAGTCTGCTCCGACATAGACTATATTTTAAGTCAGAGCCACTTTCCCCAAGTAGATGGATGAGCAAAAAACATTCTAAACTTGCTCTTTTTGTGATATTAAAATTTGGCATGGTTGTTGTATTCTAAAAACTTCAAAATTTAAAAGTGTGAAATGAGTGGAAAAAGTTCTAAATTACAATTTGTGTAGAATTGTTAGGAATATAAACTTGAAATTTAACATGTCTGTTACTTTTAAGATGTAAATTCTGGTTCAAGACAATTAAAAAAGGGGGAATTTTAGAAAAGGGAAAACTGTGAACAGTCTAAAAACATTCTAAATTACAATTTATATGGAATTACTAGGGATAGAAATTAAAAATTTGCCAATTCTGTTATTTTTAATATGTAAACACTGGTACAAAATAGTTTCTTACGAGATTTCAAAGGGTACGGGACCAAACAAATGTTCTAAAGTTTTGAAATCTGTGATAGTTTTGGTGGTGGAAACTTAAAATTTGGCATTGTGGTTAATTTTAAGACATAAATTACCGGTTAAGAAATGTTTTTATGAATTATGGTTTTTTTTATAAATTTTAGAATCGAAACTTGAAATTAGACATGGATAACCCTTTAATACCGTAAGTGGTCTGATCGTACCCGAACAGTTTCTAAAAAATTCGAAATTTAAAAGGAACTAAAATTTTTTTTAAATTATAATTTCTGTGATACTGTTGGGTTTGAAACTACAAATTTTGCATGGTGGTTTCTTTTAAAATGGAAACTCTTGCAAAGAAGGGTTTCTATAAAATTCGAAATTAAAAAATAGTCACATTTATATAGCTTGAAGAACAGACTTGTAATCAAGTCTGCAGTGATTTCCAATCGGCATTTATTTTGGATAATCCCAGTGTCTAAATGAAACTGCTACTCCCCATCAGTCTCGTTCCCGAAAGCGTTGTTTATCTATTTCGAAGATAGGCAGAGTAAACGATCTTTTCCACCTGTCTCATTCGTGCATACGTTGTTTATCCACTTTGATAATCGGCGGAGTAAACGATCTTTGCCACCCGTCGCGTTCATGTATGCATTGTTTGTCCACATCAGAGATCATGGGAGAAAGCTGCGTTTGCCACCGTCTCGTTCGGTTCACCATCGTGTGGTGTGATGCATCGTAGGACCGCAACACATCGCTAAACTAAAGATAAAGAAGCCAGTTTGACAGTTTATGATTTAAATCAGTTTTCCGCCATATATCGAAGCATCGCCCAGTGCTAGTGTGCAACTTAAACTGCCATGCCAACAATCATGACAAGTGTTAGGTTGGTTGTTGTCATATATTGAATGTTGAATCATTTTATCTGTAATCATAACCTTTTATAATATGTAAACGTGATTTAATTAATTGATTGTAACTTATATTTTTCCAGCTTAAATGTGGGTGGAACAGCTGTAGTTGATGTGTAAGAATGCTTGGCCAGGCAGTTACTGCCATGTGTTTCCGTATGGAGTTTAGTTTGATACTGTCATGTTGACAGTAGGCAGTCAAGTTTGTTTAGATAATGTTGTGTTTATTACAGGGTGGTCACAGGCCTGGAAAATTTGGAACTATCACGGAATTTTGTTGGCAATGAAGTATCATCGACATATGGAAATTTATACTCAGTCTTAGAAATTTAGTTAAACAAATCTTAATTTCCATTGCGATTACACATTACAATAATCTGGAAGGGAGAAAACAATCTCAACTGTAGGACTCAACCTGGGTCCAAAACTGGCTTTTTGTACCATTCTTCAGGCTCTCAGTGAAATTTTATTTATTCACGGATTAGGAAAAGGAAAGAAAAAAAGCATGCTATTTTAGAAATAAGAATGTAATCTAAGTTTCTTAAAGTATTACCAGGGCTGCTACACCACCTTGGGGGGGGGGGGGGGTAAATGGATGTATAAATAGAAATTTCAATCAATGTTATCTGTAGTTGCAAAAATTTTAGTATTTTCGAGTTATGCAATATTTGTTAACGTGTCCAGCACATATTACACCGTTAAAATACACCTGAAAAAGTCAGGGAATTTCATTATTTTATATGAGTAGCAATCCTGGTTACAATCTTTTTGAATCTGATTTTTGAAGGCTTTGCTCAATGTTAATAACATAAAGAAACTGTTGGGCATCCTTTGTCTACCCTCTCTTTCTGTTTGAATTCCTTCTCCAGAATTATTCAAAAACAGAACTCATGTCTTCCTGCCATGGTTGTACAATGATATTTTAAAATAATAAGAATTCTGACTTTTGCAGATTTTTGCCAGTGGTTGGGTATAAAAAACAAGGTTTGAAAGGAAATATTTTGTACTGCAGTTTCATTTGTTGGTTGTGATTTCATCTATCTGGCTTGCCTTTATTTTCGATTTGACACTTTCATAAGCGTTTAAAATAGAACTTTTTTTTTAATACTTTGCAGATAACACATTCTAAATTTAGCAGGTACTTTCCGCACCCATCTTTGTGGGCGTAAAGTGGATTGCATTTTGACTTGATTACTTTGTTTGATTTATAAGTACTTTATTTGATTTATGTTTTTCTGAGATTAGATAGTTTATTTCCAATAAATTGTTGTGATGAGTTTTAGGATAGAAATTGAAGTATTATTTTCTATTAAATAATTCTACTTTCCAGGGTATGATGCAATCATGCTTAAGGCAGATCATTTGAGAATCAAAATAAAACCCCAAATCTCATCTATCAGTCACAAAAAAAAAAAAAAAAAAAAAGAATGCAGAAGAGAAAATTGGCGATCATCATGCAGGGTTCCCAGCGACCTGGAAAGTCAGGGAATTTCAAAGTAGTCAGGGAAAGTCATGGAAATTTTTAAATATATAGGTAAAGTCAGGGAATTTACAAATATTTGCTAAAAAGTCATGGAAAGGTATGGGGGGAAAAATTATTTGAAATAATTTCTTTTTCAGAAAAGTGTAACTATCTCTCGTTACATGGTGCCTCTGAAAAATCTCTAGAAAAATCTCTTGTCGGTTTTAATATCGAGAAATTCCTTCTAATGCAATGCAGAAAAACTATAATATGGACAAAAGTTTTCTACATTTTTGAGACATTTCACATTCTGGACTTTGTTGTATGGCATTCCTTTGAAAAGATGGAAGTTTTTTTTTTGCATTATAGTATAGGGTGTCCCAAAAGTCTCCGTACAACTTAAAAAATTTATTACAAAAAAAAAATAATAGGCCTACAGCAAAAATAATTACAACAGTACATAGAGTAACTTAAAAAGTTTTTTTCTTCTACCTTAGTATACTTGTACATGAAATCCTTTCGTTGCACGAAGAATATCAAGTCGATATTCCAATTCCATCCACGTGTGTTTCAGCATGGTAACATCAACAGTAGTTACAACTGTTTGACGAACAAAAGTGAATAGTCTCATGGAATTGAAACAAGAGATCCAAACAGCAGTAGCTACTGTTGATGTTAGCAGGAAAAATGTTCGTGGATTGAATTACTGCTGTTTGGATCTCTTGTTTCAATTCCATGAGACTATTCACTTTTGTTCGGATTTCATCAAACAGTTGTAACTACTGTTGATGTTAGCATGCTGAAAAGCACATGGATGGAATTGGAATACAGGGGTAGTACTTGTCCTGAAATTCCTGATATTCCTGAAAAAAATAAAAACGTCCTGAAATATGGTAGTCTGTCCTAATATTCCTGAAATTTTGCAAGTTTTGTGCTATATCAGCATTTGAAATCCTCAAATGGGGAGTAGGTGTCCTTTTTACTGATGCAAAACGATCACGAAAGTTGCAATTTTCTTCAGTCTATTGTTAAAAATAATGATTTTCGTCAATGTGCAAAAAAAAAAAAAAAAAAAAAAAAAAAAAAATGCAATTTTTGGTGATCAGTTACCAAAAATCCTATTTTTTATCGATTAGTCATTAAAAAAAGTTTGCTATTTTCGTCTGTCAGTCACAAAATATCACAATTTTTACACCAGTCAATTATTAAAAAAAAAAAAAAAAATCTTTTGCAATTTTCGTTGATCAGTAAAGGAGAAAAAAAAAATCGAGAGTTTTGTCTTTCAGTAATGCAAAAATTGCAGTTTTTTAGCAGCTTGGTCAAAGAGTTCTGGTAAAATTGTTCTTTTTTTTTTTTTTTAATGTATACTTTTACAACAAAAAAAATTTGTATATAGTGTACTATTTATGATAATAAAATGTATTGAACAGGGAGTTAAGGGTTTTTTTCGGTTCGATTTTCGATCAAATGTGTCCTGAAATTGTCCTGAAATATCATAAAAAGTATGTCCTGAAATATCTCCTGGGCTAGTACTACCCCTGGGAATATCGTCTTGATATTCTTCGTGCTACGAAAGGATCTCATTTTGAAGTTTACTAAGGTAGTAGAAAAAAAAACTTTTTAAGTTACTCTATGCACTGTTGTAATTATTTTTGCTGTAGGCCTTTTTTTTTTTTTTGTAATAAATTTTTGAATTTGTACGGAGATTTTTGAGTCACCCTGTATTTTATAGAATTTCATTTTGCACTTTTCTTGAAAAGTGCTTGAATTTTCTCCTGGGAAAAGAGTAACCCTGTTATTACGATAAAAATTTTTGATTTTTCGTTTTATGCTGCTTGTTATTTTGTGTTATTTAACCCTCTGAGCATTTTGAAAAAGGGTAAAATTGTAATGTTGTTTTCTCTGCATTTTGTTTTAAATGCTAAAAAAATGATTCTTTCAGCATTATAAATAAAACTTAATTACAAATATGAATGTAACCCTTGAGGGTATTAATCATTTTTCAATGTTTTGAAAATTCATTAAATCTATAGAATTATATTATCTTAAACATTGCATATATTGCAGTGAAACCTGGAGCTTAGTGAATGGAATATTACGTTCCACACGCTTAGAGGGTTAAAGCAGATTTTGTGTATGCTCGTTTGGTCATGGAATTTTTTTGCATTTGGTCAGGGAAAATCATGGAAAGTCAGGGAAATTGCAAGACATGTTTTGCTGGGAACCCTGTCATGAAATTTGCAGTTTTTTTTCTGATTAGGGATTTAAAAAAATCTTAATGATTTAATGTCATTACAAGTCCTAATGAGGCTTATAGTGTTCAATCTTTCTCCATCCACAATATCAAGGTCAGAATTCCTTAAATGTATTTTATTAAAATCTAAAACTTTCTTTTTTGTCATAATAATAAATAGTAAAATTCATCACTGAGCTGTTGCTAGATGCCTCAGTTGGTTTAAAATGCTGCAATATAAAATTCTTCACAGAGCTCATTGAATTGGTTGCTGGGTTACCTCAATTGATATAAAATACTATGAAATAAAGGAAAATTATCTCTATTTACTATATAGTACAAGTTTTCATGCATGGTGCATTAATAAGAGCATTAAAGTGCTGAGAGTAACAAGTTTGAGATGAATTGTTTAAGGTTTACAAAAGAAAAATAATCAATTTTGGTTTTCTTTTATTTTTTTAAGCTAGTTAAAAAATAGTTTTAGTTATAAATTTCATTGTTTATAATTTATTTAGTTAATTATAAACTATATAAGTTATCAAATTCATTCATAAATGTTGTAAAAAATGCCATAAATTTTACTTTGTATAATTTTGTTTTTGTTATTTTTCTGAGTGGCATCTGTGATAGAAGGCTTGGCCGCATGTTTTTTTCTAAATATTCACAATAATGTATGTATCTGAGAAATTCATGCATATCTAAGAGTTCAATATAACTAAGAGTATAGTCTAATGGTATTTTTAATGACTAATGTGCATAATGCTTTACTAATTTTTGTCTTATAATATGTGAAATCTAATTTTAAAATTTTCATTGAATATAAATGTTGTAATCTTGTTTTTTAAACTGTTTTAATTTTCAAAATTATCAATGAATAACTATTCTTATTCTAAAGTATTTGATTATATTAATAGGTTCGTGATCAACAAAATGTAGGTCGTGGTCGTGGAAGAGGGCGACCAAATGATAGTAATGGGTCGAATTTTGGTGGAAATCAGAGAGGCTCAAGGCCAGATGTACCAGAAATACAGTATGCAGTACCAGCAAACAAGTGTGGTCTAGTGATTGGAAAAGGTAATGTGTTGTTTATGGGATTTGTTTAATATATTTGTTATTAAATTTCCCTTTGGGGAAGTTTAAATAGATATGTATTCTTGTAAGGAGTTGCTTATTTTTTATGTATGTACAATTTCTTTTATTGCTAAATAAACATTTCTGCCTTGTACTTTTAGACTGAAAGGTGGTAAGGGTGGTGGTAAATCAGGGAGAAGTCAAGTAACTTTATAAATACTCAAAAATCACAAAAACTTACACGATATAAATTTTTTTTTTTCACCTTGACAATGAGACTTGTTGCTAAACCGGGAATACCTTAGCCAACATTAGTCACTGTTATGTGAACTAACAGCAGTTTTTCTACTTTAGTGATTTTAAACCAAACATACTTTCAGAAAACTAAGAAAGTTTTTCTTTTTGTGCAAAACTCATGCAAACATGCAAAAATAATTGGCTTGGTCTGGTCCTATTTCAGCTTGTAGAGCAGAAAAGCAATTTAACCTGTAATCACACGCACTGGGGTAGATTTCACCCCACTCAAACTCTTTCTTCAAATAAAAATTCATTACTTCTATGAATAAAATTCATATCTTGTTAGTAAATATAAAAAGCATGATTTTTTCCCTAAAAAAAAATAGAATGATCCATTTTACAATATGTGTCAATGATTAATAAATTTTTTTTTTTAAATAGGGTGAAATTTACCGCACACATGTGCTAAAGTTACAAAATTTGGCGCGTGTGCCTACTGATTAAGAAAGCATGATTTGATTTACATGATTTATCTTAGTTGCAATTGTATAAAAGAACAGAAAGAATTTTATAATTTTGATTTAGTATGTTATCATCTGAATCAAGAACTTCTAATAATACAGTACTTGTTATTAAGGGGGTAATGATATTATTCCATAGCAGTACTAATATTAAGAGAAATTTTCTATTAAGTATTTTTTATGAGATACATGAAAGAAGAAACTGTCATTCCAAGAATTTATGGTGCTGTGGAACCAGTGCCACAGCAACTTTATTTGCAGGCATGAGATTCTTCCGCGGTTTTCCGAAAAAACTCGAAATTTGCCTAAAGATCATGAAAAAAAACCACGAATTTCTTCAAAGGATCGCTGAAAAACACGAATTTCTTTAAATGATCGTGTGAAAATCGCCAAAAGATCGCAGAAGAAACGCAAATCTCGTCAAAGGATCGCTAAAAAAAAAAAAAAGAAGAGAATTTAGCCAAAGGATCGTTGAAAAAACGCTAATTTAGCCAAACGATCGCTGAAAAAAATACGATTTTCGTCAAAGGATTGCTGAAAAACGGGAATTTAGCCAAAAGATTGCCGTAAAAACGCGGATTTAGCCAAAAGAAATCCGTAAAAACGCGGATTTAGTCGAAAGATCGCCGTAAAAACATGAATTTAGCCGAAAGATTGCCGTAAAAATGCGAATTTAGCCGAAAGATCGCCGTAAAAAACGCGAATTTAGCCGAAAGATTGCTGTAAAAAAGGCGAATTTAGTCGAAAGACCGTCGTGAAAACGCGAATTTAGCCAAAAGATCGCTGTAAAAACGTAAATTTAGCCGAAAGATCGCCGTAAAAAAGGGGAATTTTGCCGAATGATCGCCGTAAAAAAGACTAATTTAGTCGAAAGACCGTCGTAAAAATGTGAATTTAGCCAAAAGTTTGCCGAAAATAAGCGAATTTCGTCAGAATTTACTTTATTGGGTTAAAAGATTTAAACCAAATTTCTTTTAGTAATGTAGAAAATGTGCTATGATCAGGGGTGGGGAATTTTCAGAAAAACTTACCAGCCAGGATTTTTTTTCACCAGCCAGCAATATATAGTAACAAATTATTAACAAAATTTACACGAAATGTAAAAATAACTTATATTACAATGCATTTTTAAAACCGCAATTTTTTTAGAAATGAAATTTAGTATAAAATTAAGAAATATAGGTCAGAGGAAAGTTTAGTTTTATATAATATACATAAATTTTAGATCTTTTTATAAAATTTGCGTTTTTTTCGCGATTTTTTGACGAAATTTGCCGCTTTCGCAATGTTTTTACGAAATTTTCCGTTTTCGCAATGTTTTTGACGAAATTTGCCGTTTTTTCGCAATCTTTTACCGTTTTTCGCAATGTTTCTGACAAAAATTGCCGTTTTCCCATTGTTTTTGACGAAATTTGGTGTTTTTCGCATTGTTTTAGACAAAATTTACCGTTTTTCGCAATGTTTTTAACAAAATTTGCCTTTTTTGCCATTTTTCGTAATGTTTTTGACAAAATTTGCCGTTTTTTGGCGATCTTTTGATGAAATTTGCCGTTTTTTCGCGATCTTCTGACAAAATTGGCGACTTTTCTTTGAACGAATCACGAGATTGATTTTTTTCGGCGATCATTTGCCGAAATACAGATACATTTTATGTCCGAATTTTCGTATTTATGATCGATATATATATTTTTAATTTTCGGAAATAATTTCCTTAATTTTTCGGAAAATTCAGACCAGAATCACCCCTGCTTTAGACTTGTTTGTTTATATTTCCTCATAATAAAACAAAAGAAAATAGCTATTAAAGTAATAACTACTGATTAACATTTTTTTTTCATTGCGCAACACTGCATTCGCTTTTGGGAGAAAATCTCTTCTGCAAGTAGTGTTGCAATTTGCAAACTCAACTCACAAAAATTGTCGACCAACATGGCAACCGGAAACAACGGGGCTGTTCAGAACAGAAGATCAGGCGGCGCGCGGGCGATGGAGATTAAAATATCGAGTGAGTCTATACTGTGAATGAAATTGAAAGGCCTGCGTTCGTTATCATTGATTTGGACATCCAAATCAATGATAATGAACACGATCCTTCATTTGACTAATAAGCGAACTAATTATTGAACTTGGTGGCCGAATGGTTCGAGCACTGCTCTTGATTCTGGAGGTTGCGGGTTCGATCCCTCAAAATTTCTGTTTGATTTTTCTGTTTTTTTCATTTAAAAATGTTTAATCGGTTGCTTTGTATTTTTCATGATTAGTGAAATGGTTTATAAAAGCAAAATTTGATATTATTAACAATTACTTATTTAATTAAATACGACAAATTCAGCTATTTTACGATTAAAATTTTACATTACAATGTCTTTTAATATTTAAACATTATTATTATTTTTTTTTCTTTTTAGCAAATGTAAAATAAGAAATGAAAATTTAGTCAATTTGCACGAATTTCTCCATGTTTTTATAATGAGGACTTCAACAGTGAATTTTTAGTACGAATAGAATACAAAGCATATTTTACAATGTAAAAAATATTATAAAAATAAAATGTAAAATATATACATTATTTAAACTAGAAATATCAGTACCTATTTTTGTAAAGAGGTAAAATACATGTGGTGTTTACCGTCTAGTTTCGTAATGAATATAAATAAAATGTTAGAATGTTTATAAATTTTCTACTGAATGTACAAGTATTTTAGCATTTGTTTCTCGTGTTTTATGATGTTTATTGCAATATAATAAATAATGCAATTTACATCGGAAAATGAATTTCAAGAAAAATAAATTTTTAGAAATTAATAATTATGTTTCAACAAGGTTGTTATCGAAAAATATATTTTAATAAAATGTTTAAAAGCTTTTTTATCAAATTTTAACAAAGATTTTATTTTACTATTACAAATAAAGAAATAAATCTTTTAACATATGTTAAAAGATTTATCGTAAATCAAGGTCGTGATACCAACATATGTTGGTATCACGACCTTGATTTATTAACATTCTATTTATCCCAAAAAATATAAAGCAACTGATAAATAATTTTTAAATTAATAAAAATAGGGGAAGAAAATCTGAAATAAACAGCGAGCATTCACTTTGTATCCATACTTTTCAGGTTCATCTGTGTAGGACAACCCAAACGTCAGTAAAGTACATAATTTTTTATACTTTTCGGTTAGCCGGGTGCCAGTGAAAAAAAAACATAAATATATATCTACATATATGTTTGTGTATATATGTATGTATATATATATATATATATATATATATATATATATATATATATATATATATGTGTGTCTGTGTATATATTTATATTTGTTTCACTGGTGCCCGGTTAACCAAAAAGTACCCAATTTTTTTTTTTAGAGTTTACATTAATTTTATTGAAACCACCAATACTGTGTTTCAGGAATTCGGTGATCCGAACGTCCTCTCCCTTGTTAGTTAAAGGTGCACTGGTTATAGAAAATTAAACTTTATAATATTATATGCATTGTTTTGTACAATATATATATTTATGTAACTGCTATCAACTAAACTAATATATCAGTTTTAGTAGGTGCTGTAGTTTTAGAGACATATAAGTTGACAGCAGTTATGTAACTATATGATGTATATAAGTATATATATATATATATATACACACACACATCATACTTTCGTATTCTATTATTTTTATGTTGGATCAAAGGCTTAAAAAATCATTTTAGAATGTTTAAAAATTTTAAATTTTTCAGATATCCGATCATGTTGCTACAGCTGTATCAATCAACCTACCAAACCAAGTAAGACACAAAAAAGCCCAATCACATGATCAAATCGGCCACAGAATTTTTGTGAGTCACCCGCGCGCAGCCCACGCTAAAAATTTGCAGGTTATGAACGCTGATCGGGCTATCTGATCACGTGATGCTTTTCATGAATGTTTCGGGGGTTTATTATGATGAAATAAAAATAGATATTCCTATTATAAGATCCATTTTTTTTGGAGGATAAAGATGTGTAGTCGCTAGTTTCACCTAATGCGAGTCACAGAAGCTTAAAATAATTGAAATAATTAAATTATTTCAATATATTAAATTATTTGAATTTCCGATAAGACCTACTCCATAACCCTTCTCTCCATCGCGCGCGCGCCGCACGATCTTCTTTCCTGAGCACACCCAACAAATATTCGTTGCCACATTGTACAGAGAAAATTTCTACTTCGTTCCGATAACCACGCCTACCCCTGGGTATGACACGGCTGGCAGGCCAATCAGCGGCAACTCCCGTGTCAGGATCGAAATAAAGAAGATTAGCCATGTGTTTACATTGTGGAATTTGCGTATGAGCCAGAAATGCAGCTGACAAACGTACGTAAAAGCCCCAATTGAGCTTTATCGCTGCAAACGATTAATCACAGAATATTATACCACCAAAAACAAATATATTTAGGCTTTTTTTTTTCTTTTAAATACATTTTTAAGATTGCCCCCCAAAAAAAATTCACTCGCCCAGTTAGAAAAAAATTACTCGCCCAGTCAGAAAATCCACTCGCCAGTGGCGAGTAAATTGAGCAATTCCCCACCCCTGGCTATGATACAAAAACAGATTAAATTAAAAAAAATCTATTAAAAGAATCCAAAAACTAGCTTCAAGCTGACTGGTAAAAATGACCTAGAATTTGGAGTAACCACAGCACTGACAAGTTGGTTTGACTGATAATGTCCTTAAAAAATCTGTAATTCCTTAAAAACTTATTTTTTATTTTAAAAAAGGGTGGGAACTCTGTTCTATCCTTTATTTAAGGTGGTTGCAATTAATAGCATATACTTGATTTGCTCTTTCAAGAAAAGTGTCTTACAATTTTTAAAAATTTCAATTAAAAAAAAAATGTTCATGCCATTAAAAGGTTTTATTAATGTGCTGTATCTTGGTAAAATAGACTTTTTATTAAAATAAATAATTTCTACCTAATTTTTGTTAATAAATCTACATTTCTTTTTAATGTACTCAAAGCTAAACTGATGTTATATATTTTATTTAAAAAAATATATATTTTAATAGCAATTATATTTGTTGCACTTGAAATTCATAACTTATTGCTCAAACGTCGTTCGCGCAGTTTTCAGCTTTTTTGCTTTTTTGTCAATCTCATCCCTGTATTTGGCATCTGGTGTGAATTTTTTTTTATTTTCTGACGATCGTATGGGCATCAGTAGTGATAACTGACAAAACCAATCATCAATGCATTACTGTATGTACATATTTACTTCTGTATGTTGATTTCCTTGCAGAAACATTAAAATTTTTAGCACCATAAATTTTCATGTAGATTAAAAATAATCCTTTTGAGATCTAATTTAAATTTGTAGAAACTTGTGCTGCAACAAATCTTCAACCCTAGTCATGAATAACGAAAATCAGGGATATTTGATTTAAAAAAAAGTCCAGAGAAAAAAGAAAGGCATTTTTTTTTCAGTTTCTGTATTCCACTACTTGATGTAGTATATCAAGTAACTATATTTTACATTTTCTTTTTCTCTTTTTCCCAGGAGGGGAAACAATCAAAAACATTAATCAAGTATCTGGGGCATACGTTACTCTATCTGCTCTTCCACCGCCCAATGCTCAGGAGAAAGTCTTTGTTATACGTGGACAACCTCAACAAATAGAACATGCGAAAGAACTCATTAATGAAAGGATTGGTGGTGTGGGTACTGTGGTAAGGAATTTGAGTCTTTTTATTTTTTTAGCAGTATCTAACATTTTTCTATTCTATTATGTTTTATTATTATAAGTAAATTGTTTTGAATTTATTGTAGATTCAGTCACAAAACCCCCAGAATCAACAAAATTTCTCGCCCCAGTTTCCTCAACAGCAACAATTGTAAGTATTTTTTATGATTTACCTTATTTCTTCTCTATTTAAGGCAGTTGTCAAATCCAAGCTGTCCACTTTCTGACACATTCTTGAATTCATTTATGTTTACAAAAGTATGATATTTGCAGATGTTCCTATGAAGAAACTATGAAATAGCGCAACCATTCCATAATTGAATAGTTTTTAAAATTTTTCCATGAAGGCGAAAGATTGAAGGCTCAGCAAATGCTGTCAAAATTGACGCTTTGAACTGAACTTCCATATACAAATGCCTGTTAAAGGTTATCATGAGACAATTGCTTATTATTCCAGAAGGTTAATAAATTGATTGAAAAAATAAAAAATCCTATTTCAAATTGCTACAATATTCATATCTGCAAGTGCTTCTATGTTTAAAATTGAGCCAAAAAATGTGTCTGAAAACTTACGAGGATTTTTTTTTTTTCTCTTTACCACATTAAATAAAGCAGATGTTAAAAAAAAAAAAAAAAAAAAAAAAAATCTGATTGAACCCTGCTATAGAAGCTGTGAGCTATATCCAGTTAGATATATAAGAAGGTGAAAGGGACAAACATTCTCTTCTATATGTATCTACGATTAATTGTAATCTTGCGTTGCTATAACATGATTTGATTGTATTAAATTTACTGATAATTTCTTTGATTGGCATTTGGGTTGGGTTGATTTCTATTATTTGGTGTGTTGGTCAGGTTGGATTTTGAATCCTGCAGGTCGGATTCAGGCTGACACAATTTTTCAAAAGAAAGTCCAGAATATATTTTCTGGTGAAAAACTGTGTAATTGAATATTAATGAGTACATATATATCATATATATTATTTCTCCTGTCAACATCCCTTTTTCTAAGAAAATATGAAACACAGAACAACGAATGAGATACCATATGAAAGGTTTTAGAACCGGCTTCTGACATAGCCCACTTAACAATTCGTTAAAACATGTTTTTGATTAAAATTTGCTGAAAATTAAAAATTAAATCTGCATTGATTTCATAAAAGAAATGAAAGGTTTTCCTGAAATTATTGTTGCCAAAAAAATAAAATACCACATTATATGATGATCAGCAATTATTATAAAAAACACTGCACAGGTTTATTTTATACTTATGATTAAAAAGCGAAATTGAAATGTTTAGATTTATATTTCTACATGTTTTTCCCGAAGCGGATGACGTCATCCTCTAATGCAGTCAAAATACGATAGTTAATTTTTTTTCTCGCGTGTGCCTTTAGCAATATTGGATCAGTTTTTAGTCTAACTTTGATGGAATAAATTAGATGATATTCTGGCTTGACTAACAACTAAATGTTGTTTGCAGATATTTTTATCCTTGCTTTTTCTTTAGAAGTTTAAACCTGCATCTAATAACTATTACATATTGATAAAAAATGGTACTTCTCTTTTATCCCGTCGACCACTTTTCATTACAAAAAGCTATCGCTAAATAAACGGGAGAACGTTGCCATTGGAATATCAATAAATAAATAAATAAATAAAATATAAGAATTTAAGGACACAATTGTTATTTTAATTAATAAAATAACTACTAAATCAGTAAAACATAATGAAAAATACACGCAAATGTCGAATGTAAAACCACTAGATGACGTAACAAACACGCATAATGATTCTGACATCAAGTAAATGGGACTGCATTTTTGGCATTTAATCTTACAGTTTGGCGGTAGTTTTTTGTTATGAAAAGTGGTCGACGGGATAATAGAGAAGTACCTAAAAAATATTAGATTTCAGTGCGAAATCTTCGCACAGGCCTTCTGGTAAATTTTCAAATCCTGGCACAGACTTTTTCACCCAGTTGGGAAGATTGCATCTTGTATATGATTTCTTTGCCAATTAGAATAATTGTTATAAAATTAATCTAGTGTAATTACGTTTCCAGAATTTACTGGATGTCCCATTACCTGTGATTTATTCTGTTGTGCTGATTCACATATCAGACCAGATGCTATGATCATTAAGGCTCCCGTTGAGCAAGCGCTCGGGAATACGGTGCTAATGTTAATCCAATGGGGCATTAATGTGCTAATATCTCGCTTGCATTTGAATATTTTTAAACAATTTTTTTTTGCACTGGATAGCAGAGATCAATCTCTATTTCTGCCGTTGATTACTTTTCGATTTTCTTTGCGTATTTTTTTTACGAAGATAGTTTCACTTTCGAAACCGGTTCTGAAAGTGAAACTATCTTCGTAAAAAAAAAATACGCAAAGAAAATCGAAAAAGTAATCAACGGCAGAAATAGAGATTGATCTCTGCTATCCAGTGCAAAAAAAATCGTTTAAAAATATTCAAATGCAAGCGAGATATTAGCACATTAATGCCCTATTGGATTATCATTAGCACCGTGTTCCCGAGCGATTGCTCAACAAGGTTTTCTGGGTGAATTAGTTTAGCCATATTCACCCGGGATTGCTCAGTTGGTAGAGCATTGGCTGTTTCAGTCAAGGGACTCCGGGTTTTAATCCTGGCCCGGACTTTTTTGCCCAATTGGTAAGATTACATCTATATATATATATATATGTGTGTGTGTGTTTCTTTCTTTTTTTTTTTTCCACAATTTGTCCTATACGAACATGTCCTGTACAACGCGATCAATAAAACTATTGAAAGCCAGTCGAATAAGCCAAACCCCATCGTAATTAGGCTTATAGAACCTGATTTAAGAAAGCGTCTCCTGGTGGGGAAACTTGGAGCTAAAATTTGTAAGTTATGTCGATTCGAATGAGCCAAACTGCGTTGTGATGGGACGATTTGTCTGTGTTGAACATCTGTTGGAGTATTGAAATTAAAAATGATCTTTCATTTGACTTAAAACAAAGTTTATTGATATCTTCTCTTCTAATTGGTCAAATTTTACCTTCTTGAAATTGCGATTTTTTTTTTTTTTAAATGTCCGTTTGCAGATTGCGTTATTATTGTGATTTAAAAAAGCAAAAGCCCCAGAAAACACCCAGACATCTTGGCGGCAGCCGAAATGGAAGTTATGGAGGTGCAGGTCGAAGGCGGATGCTTATTGGTCAGTTGCAAGCATCGTATCAGGGTCAGTTTGCAGTCAAAACTGAACTTCTTTGTTTCAGAAAAATTGTTCCTTTTTTGCCTAAATTTCAAGACTTTCTTAATTAAGGGCTGACTTCTTTGAAACTCCAGAAAACCCAGATTTCTCCGAATTTTTTGACACTGGAAGCACTTTGCTGCGCTTGCAGAGTTTATCCGTTCAGACACACACAGACAGATCTTTTCGAACATTAATAATAAGGACGAATTATTATTGTTCTTGTGCCGTATGCGTTGTGCAAAACTCCTCAGGATAGGTTGTTTAAAAAACATGTGTTATGTATTAAAGTCACACCCAATTTAATGGGGTCTCATAGCAAAGTTTGGGTAACTGATAAATATCCTAAAAATTGTTTAAATTTTCAGTCGTGCATTTGGTATATAAGTGTTCTTAAACTTAAAAATTTTTCTATGATCGTGTGTTACGTGTGCTTTTGGTGATATTTCGTATTTACCTTTTTCTTTACTTGAATGCATATTAACATGTTTTTTTTTTTTTTTTTCTTTTTCAGCCAACAACCACCTTCACAAACTCAGCCTTATGCTCCACAGGGTTGGGCTAATGCATATCAACCTTGGCAAGGACAAGCAGCTCCAGCTGCTGATCCAAGTAAGTGTTTATATCATATTTTATTTTTTAACTTGCAAAAATTTTATCTTGGGTTGAAAATCTTCTATGTGTCAGCACATTTTTTCTTTTTTAAATATCTCCCCTTCCTTTCCCTTTGACTCCTAGCATACAAAATTTAAAATGTTTAAAACTTAAAACTTTTTTTGCTTTATTTTATTGTAACAATAAATAGCCATCTAAATCAGGGCTATCCAACATGGCACCTCTTTGAATGTTCTATTGGCACTCCTTCAAATATATTGTATTATTATTTTTTTTAATTAAAATCCATTTTAAACGATGCTTTGTTTTAAAATCATTAAGGTTTTAATGGTTTTTTATTACTAGAAGCATTAAGGTTTTAACCTTTTCTTCAAAAATTTTTAGATTCTTCTGTCCTTAGGAAATATTGGTGCTAAAATTATTTACGTTTTCGAAATCCTTTTGCTCATAAAGTTATTATGTTTGGCTACAGTGCGATGTGCATATGTATTACATAATAATGTGCGGTTCCACAATGATTACTTTAGTGATACAATATTGTTGTATGTTTAATAATCTGAATAATTTTGTTTTTCGTTTGTTGTTCATCAAGTGGTAAGATGCTACACCCTACTTAATGAAATTTTTTTTGACGGACATGATCTAAATTGTGCACTGTGCACCCACCTAAATCTTTTGCCCTGCTTCAGAGCTCATGCATCACATTTTGTTCTTTCCATCCACAAGCACAAAAATTTTAAACTCTTTAAAATTGTATTGTTTTTTAAAAAATTCTGCCTTCTATTTTACATATTTTTTTTATATATAACAACAATAAGCAAATTATTTAAATCATGATCAGAAATAAAGGTATTTCTAGGCAATGGGGAGGGGGGGGGGGGGCAAAATTTCCTTTCTTTTACAGTTTGGCTGTTTTAATCCCGAAATTGTAACATAGTTCATAAGATTGTCTTTTGTTTGTAGTCCTTACTTTGATGTATAAAAATAAATTTAACATAGTTTCGTTTCTTCCATTTTAATTTCCTGCTACATTCTGTTACAAAAGGACAAAATCTACCTCAATATGTTAAAAAAAAACGAACATTTTGTACTCTAAAATGCTGCAAAGAGAAATAGAAAAGTATACAAAAAAAAATAACGTTTTCTTTATGACAGAAGCACGAATGTGCAAATTGTTCTCACTTTTTGGGTTACTGGTTAATTGGATCAGTAACGCATGTATTAGTCCTTGCATCAATATTACAAAACATCTGTGGAAAATAAAACACAAATTATAAGGTACAATAAAGAAAAAAAAATCACATTTATGTCTCTGGCATTAAGAAGACTGTGAATATGAACATTTCTAGGTTAGGAGGGATGTCCACACAAGTTATAAAGAATGCTGGCAATTGAACTACCTAACATTATATTTTAAACCATTGAAATTTCATTGTTTTGTTCACTGTTAATTGCTTGGTTTGATCCTGTATTGGATTTAGTGACCAAGTTTTTGCTATTGTAATGTTTGTAAATCAATACTTTTAAAATCAGTAAAAGATGTAGAAATTGGTTATGAACAATTACGGAAGCTTAAAAACATAATTAAACAAAAATATTGTATCATCACAAAAATATGTTAAATTGAACTGAAAATTATATCAGTGATGCTTTTGAAAATCTGGGTTCCAGACACTGGATCCTTGAGTTTTATTAGTTTTTTTTTAATGCAAAAAAAAAAAAGAAAAAGAAAAATCTTTAATCGAGAACGATTATCCAGATGGGATTGATTCCAATTGGATGCTTCTAAAGTTGCAGCTGGTCACCATTAATTGTTTAAAGAATGTTTCATTCCGTAGGCATTTTAGATAAAATGATTTTTTTCCATAGATAATAATGTAATGGAATGTTTCTGTGCATCCCTGTAAACAAACTATAAATGCTGCACACTTCAATTTCAATAGCGATCATGCTATAGTAAATATCAATAACATATATAAATTACATGTCAATCCGAGTATATTTATGAGAGCACAGTTAGACAAACCAAAATCATAAATATTTTCAACTATGTTGGAAAGTGTTAATAATAATAATGATTTTATGTAGTGTTTAAATTAAAATCCATTTTCATCAAGTTTTGGTTAAAAAAAAAAATCAAGTAGAGTTAAAGTGAAAGGTTCATTTTTAGGTAGAAAATAGGTGTATTTTCAGTTTCCACTAAAACCTACATAAGCTGTGTTAACTTATTTTTGCTAAATTAAAATAAAGATTAAAAATATTTTTTGTTTGAAATATAATTTCTATGTTGGTTTACAATTTTGGGTACTTTTTGATTAGCCGGGCACCAGTGAAATATATATATATCCACACACAGATATATGTATATATATTCATATTTTTCTGGTGCCCGGCTAACCGAAAAGTACCATACTTTGTAACGTCTATAATGAGACATCTTATGAGATTTTTAATCTTAACATTGTGACTAAGAAGAGTAACAGATACTGCTCTTGATTGAAATTGTAGGCTAGCATTCATTTGCCATAAACATATTGAGTATAAAAAATAAGATTATTTATAAAGCTGGTCATATAATAAAATCTTTACGTTATAAAATAAATCCCAATATGTACAATATCATACAATATGAAAGCTAATTATGTTTGGAAAATAAAAAACTTTTTTTTTTTTTTGGGGGGGGGGGGGGGGAAACTAAGTTTTTTTTACGAAAAACATTGGTAAACACCTAGTACCAGACATTTGTTTTCAATCCAGGTGCCATGATAATAAAGGTGCCAAGCATTTTATGCCAGGAAGAAATATTTAAGAAATACATGATATTCTTTAATTTTATTAGAATTAATTATTCATGAAATTTTATAGATTTATTTCAAATGAATTACTTATAATCACTTGCATATTACCTTTAAAATGTGTGGGGGTAACAAATATTCAGTTTATGTTCATTTCTCGGGTCAAATTTTTGTACCCCCAACTGCTGCTAACTTTGGCGTTTGTGGCAACCTCATTTGCCAAGACCTGGTCATTTAGATATGAGAGGAGAGAAGGAACATAGCAAAATTTATCTTTTTTTGCACTCTGACTCTTATTACTTTTGACTTCAGAGACGATTCCTGCAGAAAGGTTTTGGTGTTAATGAAGTTTATTGCAAAAAGCATAAACTTTATAAATAAGCTTCTGCCACAAGGGTATGGTCTTTTCTTACTGTGGCCTTCTGGGAGGAAAAAATGAGCACAGAGCATTTTTTAAGTTCCATGATGATTCTGCGTGTCATCAGACATTTTCTTTAAGAAAATTTGTGAAGACTTTTCGCAGTCTGAGAACTTATTCAGGGTTTGTAAAAATCATATTTTTTTTTTCTTTTTATCGGATTTATTTGATTTTAAATCTGATTTTAAAAAAAATTAATATTTGTGTACTGTGCATGTATTTATTTTCTCTTTATATATTTACACATTTCTATTAATTTGATACAGTTCCTAGATACAAATATCTTATTTTTGCCAAATTAAAATAAAAGTTAAAAAGATTTTTTATTTGAAATAAGTTTGTTTACTATTTTGGGTACTTTTTGATTAGCCAGGCACCAGTGAAATATATATATATATATATATGTCGTAGGCTAATTGGGAAATCCGGCTCTTTGCAAAGAGCCGGTCTAGTTGGAGAATCATTTCCCTTTCCCCAATCAGCCTGATGTTTTTCAGGCTTATTACAAAGAGCCTAGAAAGCGCCTAGAGAGCTAATTGAAATATTGTCATTTTATTTTTCAATCAGCCTGACATTTCTTAGACTTATTGCAAAGAGCCTAAATAGTGGTGTAAGGCTAATTGAAAAATGACCATGCCTATTTAGAAAATGACCAGTTCTTTGTCAAAAAATGTTGTTGTACCCAACTCGAACCTGAAAATTCAATTCGAAGTCGACCCGAACCCGACAGACAAATTCCATCGGACCATAACACGATCCTAAAAGGACAAAATAAATTCCTTCGAGTCTCAACCCGACCCGAACCAGAAAACTCTAGTTAACCGGAAATCCAACACGAATCCAACAAAAAAAAAAGTATTGAACCGTAAACCGATCTGAACCCGACAGCAAATTCATTCATGTCGCAACGCAACCCGAACCTAAAAATTCTATGTTAACCAGTAACCCAACCCGAACAAGACATAAAAATCGCAGCGAACCGTAACCAGATCCGAACATGAAAACAATAGTTACCCCCCAAAACCCAACCCGTAACTCAATCCGAACTCGACAAAATAAATTTCTTCGTAACAGAACTCGATCCAAACCAAAAAATTCAGGTTAACCTGACCCGAACCCGATAAAAAAATCTATCGAACCATAACCCGATCCGAACCCGACAAATAAAATTTCGTAGTCATGCAACATATAGGACAAAATTAGCACTCACCAATCGGCGAGTAATAATGAAAATTTGGCGATTGACTTTATTACCACCACTGGTCAAACTTAATAGTCACACTCGCCAATTGTGATGATTGAATAGAAAAAGATTTTCCCTGCTGTCGCTTGACAAATTTCGAAACCATTTAGCGAATTTCACGATTTTTTTCCCCGAAATTATTTGACAGATTGTGATTTTTTTTTCTCAAAGACATTCGAAATTTTTTTCCTCCGAAACTAGTTGATGAATTTTGAGATTTTTCCACTATCGATTAATGAATTTTGCGATTGTTTTCTGCAATTGATTGACGAATTTTGTGATTTATCGACTATCGAATTTCATGATTTTTTTCCATGAACGAACAAATTGCGCACTTTCTTTCCGCTGATGTTCGACAAATTTCGCATTTTATTTCCGCTGCCATTCGATGAATTTTGCAATTCAATTTCACTATTTTTCTCCTGAGATCATTTGACGAATTTTGCGATCCCCCCCAAACCTATTTGACGAATTTCTCAAATTATTTCACGACAGTTAGACAAAATTAATTTTTTTTCCAACTCCTGATTTCTTTCCTGAGACCATTTGACAAATTTCGCTGTTTATTCCACAATCGTTTGACAAATTTCGCAATTTTTTTTATCAAGTATTTGTTAATTTTTTATTGGCCAGTGCTGAAAAACACTGGCGAGTAAAAAAATCCATGTACTGGCCAGTGGCCAGTGAGTAAAAAAATTAATTTTTACCTATAATGCAACCCGATCTGAACACGACAAATTAAATTTCGTAGTCATACATTGCAACCTGATCCGAAACTGAAATTTTAAGTTAACCCAAAAACATATTTGAACCTGAAAATTTAATTTAACCTGAAACATAACCAAAACCTGAAAATTAAAGTTAACTGGAAACACAAAGTTGAAACGCAACCAGACCCGAAACTGAAAATTAAAGTTAACCCAAAACCCTAACCCGATCTGAACTTGACAAAATAAATTCCTTCGTGTCACAACCCGATCCAACCCAGAAAATTCAAGTTAACCCTAAACCCTACCTCAACCCAATAAAAAATACATCGAAACGTATCCCGATCCGAACCCGAGAAAATAAATTCCTTCATTTCTGGTATGGATCGGGTTGTGACACGAATAAATTTATTTTGTGAGGTTCAGATTGGGTTACTGTTCGATGGATTTTTCGATGGATTCGGGTTTCAGGTTAACTTCAATTTTCAGTTTGGGTTAGGTTTCGGGTTAAATTAAATTTTCGGTTTCGGTTTGGATTGCGTGACGACGAAATTTATTTTTAGGGTTTGGATCGGGTTGCGGTTCGATGGAATTTTATCAGTGTTCTGGTTGGGTTTTGGGTTAAATATTATTTTTGGGTTCAGGTCGGTTTGCGACACGAAGGAATTTATGTTATTGTGTTCGGATCGGGTTACGGTTCAATGAGTTTTTTTTATCGGGTTCGGGTCAACTTGAATTTTCTGGCGTGGATCGGGTTGTGACACGGAAAAATTTATTTTGCCGCGTTCGGATCTGGTTACAGTTCGATGAAATCTTTGATGGGTTCGGGTTTCAGGTTAACTTCAATTTTCAGTTTCGGGTCGGGTTACGTTTCGACTTTGTTTCGAGTTAACATTAATTTTCAGGTTTGGGTTAAGGTTAAATTAAACTTTCAGGTTCAAATAGGTTTTTGGGTTAACTTAAAATTTCAGTTTCGAATCGAGTTGCGTGACGACGTAATTTAATTTGTTGGGTTCAGATCGGGTTACGGTTCGATAGATTTTTTTATCAGGTTCGCGCCCAGTTTCGGGTTAGCTTGAATTTTCTGGTTTGGATTGGATTGTGACACGAAGGAATTTATTTTGTCGGGTTACAGTTCGATGGATTTTTTGACGGGTTTCGGGTTAAATTCAATTTTCAGTTTGGATTAAGTTTCGTGTTAAATTAAATTTTCATGTTCGGGTCAGTTTTGGGTTAACTTAAATTTTCCGCTTCGGTTCGGATTTCTTGACGACGAAATTTATTTTTCGGGTTACGGTTCGATGGAATTTTTTTCCTGGTTCGGGTTAACTATTTTCGGGTTCAGATCGGTTTGCGACATGAAGGAATTTATTTTATCGGGTTCGGATCTGGTTACTGTTTGATGGAATCTTTGTCTTGTTCTGGTAGGGTTACTGGTTAACATCGAACTTTTGTCGGGTTCGGATTGTGTTACGGTTCGATGTATTTTTTTTTCCTTTGTCGGGTTCGTGTCTGATTTCAGGTTAACTTTAGTTTTCTGGTTCGGGTCGGGTTGTGACTCGAAGGAATTTATTTTGTCCTTTTACGATCAGGTTACAGTCCGATGGAATTTTTCTGTCTGGTTCAGGTCGACTTTGAATGGAATTTTCAGATTCGAGGTACAACACCATATTTTGAGAAAGAACTGGTCATTTTTTAAATAGGCATGGTCATTTTTCAATTAGCCTAACACTATCTAGGCTCTTTGCAATTAGTCTAAAAAATGTCAGGCTGATTGAAAAATAAATGACCATATTCCATTCCAATTAGCCTAACGCTGTCTGGGCTCTTTGCAATAAGCCTGAAAAACATCAGGCTGATTGGGAAAAGGGAAATGATTCTCCAATTAGACCGGCTCTTTGCAAAGAGCCAGATTTCCCAATTAGCCTACGACATATATATATATATATATATGTGTGTATGTGTGTATACAGAGTTTCCCCCAGGTTTAAAAAAGGGCAGGGTGCTTTTGGTGAGAAAAGGGCACTTCTGGATTCTTGAAGGCACTTTTCAGATTCTTAATGGCACTTTTTTTAATTGTTAAAACGTTGAAAGATATTTTGTTTTTTAAAGCCACTTTTGATATTTAAAAGTCAGGACACTCTTTTCAGGACAACATTGAGTCAGTTTTTACTATGAAAGCAAATTTTGTAATGCTAAAAGGAGCAAGGGCACTTTTTTTACTGAGGGGCAAGAAGGGTGCTAATTATTTTACTGAGGGGGCATGAAGGGAGCTAATTCTTTATATGAGGGGCAAGAAGGGTACAATTTTGTAGACCAAAGGGCAGGCAGGGTGCAGCACCCTACTGAAACTGTCTGGGAGAAACTCTGGTGTATACATATTTATATTTTCCTGGCACCCGGCTAACCGAAAAGTACCATATTTTGTAACTTTGTAACATCTATAATATGATATCTTATGAGATTTTTAATCTAACATTGTGTCTAAGAAGAGTAACAGATGCTGCTCTTGATTGAAATTGTAGGCTAGCATTCATTTGCCGTAAACATATTGAGTATAAAAAATAATCTTATTTATAAGCTGAGTCATATAATAAAATCTTTACGTTATAAAATAAATCCCAATATGTACAATATCATACAATATGAAAGCTAATTATGTTTGGAAAGTAAATCAAACATTTTTTTTGGGGGGGAGGGGGAGGGGAAACAGTTTTTTTTAATGAAAAACATTGGTAAACACCTAGTATCAGACATTTGTTTCCAAACCAGGCACCATGATAATAAAGGTGCCAAGCATTTTATGCCAGGAAGAAATATTTAAGAAATACATGATATTCCTTAATTTTATTAGAATTAATTATTCTTTAAATTTTATAGATTTATTTCAAATGAAATTACTTATAATCACTTGCATGTTACCTTTAAAATGTGTGGGGGTACCAAAAATTCCGTTTGTTCATTTCTCGGGTCAAATTTTTGTACCCCCAACCGCTGCTAACTTTGGCGCTTGTGGCAACCTCATTTGCCAAGACCTGGTCATATAGATATGAGAGAAGAGAAGGAACATAGCAAAATTTATCTTTTTTTGCACTCTGGCTCTTATTACTTTTGACTTCAGAGACGATTCCTGCAGAAAGGTTTTGGTGTTAATGAAGTTTATTGCAAAAAGCATAAACTTTATAAATAAACTTCTGCCACAAGGGTCTGGTCTTTTCTTACTGTGGCCTTCTGTGGGAAAAAAAATGAGCACAGAGCATTTTTTAAGTTCCATGATGATTCTGCGTGTCATCAGACATTTTCTTTAAGAAAATTTGTGAAGAGTTTTCGCAGTCTGAGAACTTATTCAGGGTTGGTAAAATTGATTTTTTGTTTCTTTTAATCTGATTTATTTGATTTAAATCTGATTTTTTTTTAAAAATTAATACTTGTGTACTGTGCATGTATTTATTTTCTCTGTATAGATTTACACATTCCTAGATACAAATATAAAATAATTTAAATAAAAATAAAGTGTTACAAACAAATTTAGATTATTTACTGAAAACTTAAAATCATATTATTCTACTATTAAATTGTTATAGATATATACCTATGTGTGTTGTGTGTATAAATTTCTAGTTAATTTAAGTTATATTAAATTTTTCATTAATATATTATTCCAATAATTTATATAATATATAATCACATAATAAATGCAGCAAAGAATGCTAAATATATATGTGTATTTCAACTGATTCAGATTCACTAATGTCATCTTTATCGCATAGATTGCAAGTTTTTGTTGTGTTTTTATCTCAATCTCTACCATTTCTACACTACATGGTTTGCATATTGCTTTCACACCTTTTTTCAGAAATTTAGTATTTTTTTTTCCCCTTCTGTAAAGTAAAGCAACATTGAATCTTTTTTTCTGCCAGTCATTTTTCTTATGTATCAATGTCTTCAAAAGCTCTTATTGTACCTGGTATTAGTAAATGATATTCTTGTTCCAACTTTTGTTTCACACTATACTACAGTAATGATTACAAAACAATTACAAGATGCAAGGTAATCACATAACTAAAAGTATGCAGCTATCAATTGTCAGTGTTATCCAGCCCTCAGCTTCACAAGTTCAGCATTCAATCCTGCTTATTTGACAGTAGAAAAGACTGCTTAGCTTAGAAATAAGGTACAATAACATATTATGTATTACTTACCCATCATACGTTCTATAGGGTAAATTTTGCAATTGTTTTAAAAGTTGGAAAAAAATTTTTGACAGATTTACTCGTTTCAGACACTGAAGATTAAAAAAAAAAAATACTTTTAGAGACAAAAAAATTTGCTATCCGTCTGTCTGTGTGTTTGTAAATGCTCGATTTCCTGAACAAATTGAGATAGACTTGAAATGTGGTATGTACTTAGTGTGTAATAATGGGAAGAAGCTTGTTGAATTTCAGTAACCTCGTTATCCAGAACTATTTTTTTCGGACTCTCGAAATATTCGTTCTGATAAAAGGTATATAAAAATTTTTGAAATTGTTTATTTTAAGGAGTGAATATAAAAGACAATTAAAAAAACAAATTTTGCATAAAGAATGAAGTTGATCGGATAATTATTTGCCGAGATATTTGTAATCCTATTTCCCACACTCTTCGGTTTTTCATGACCCTGTATTTCATTCAAATTTCAATTCAAAGATATATTTTAATTGGAAATGAGACGTTTAATCAGACTCAGTAAACTTAGTTAATATGATTATCATTTTTGGAGTTATAAGGATGTTTCTTTTACGCAATTCAATAATAGAACATTTAAAGTTTGACGTCATCAAGCCACGATTTTATTTGAATTGCAATGCATTTTATAAATAGTTTACACATGTTTTATTTTCATATTTTATATTATGCATATCCATGATAGGTTAAGTATTACAGTGGCCCTCCAAAGACTAGTTTTCCTTTGCAGTAAGCAATGAATTCTATTAAAGGGGACAGTCACAGGGATTAAATTTATTTTCAGTTATAGAAGAAACATGAAACTGGAATTCTATGGTAGACAAACAGTCCAAATATTTATTATGTTACAATTAGTCCACGTATTTATCATATATGATCAATCATCAACTTATGGGATATTGTAATTTGCAGGTCTAAGCAACTGTACATAAAATAAACTTGTGAATCATATAATCTTCTCTAGAGAAAGTAACTCAATGAAAATACTTCTATATTGATTATATTTAACTTCAGCTTCAGTATCGAATTTGCAAAAATGAAATGATCATTTAGGAAAGAAAAAAGTTTAAAAACGAGAAATCATTTATCAGCTTTTATTTGTGGATGCACTATGGATAAATAATATTTTGAATGCAGTGTTGTATTTACTTTTATAAAATAATAGTATTTTCAATTTATAAATTTTTTTAATAATACTAGGGTGGCTTGCCGTTGCATTGTAGTATTTTTTATATATAGATTTAAACTTTTAAAGAAAAAGAATAAAAATACTCGTAAAGTACATTTGTACACCAAGGTTTCTTTAAAGCGCCAAAATGGCGATTTTTTGCGGGGTAACCTGGTGACATTTGCTTCATATGGCAACTTGGTATTTTATAATAAAATGAAATGTGTATGTAAATAAATTAAAAATAAAATAATATAAAAATAATTAATAAATAAAATTAAAAATATGTGTAATAAAAATAATGTGTGTTAAATAAAACTGCGTGTAATAATAAAATTAATGTGTGTGTGTTTTAAAATGTAATTATAATAAAATTTTATTATAAAATAACATTAACATGTCTTCTCAAGCTAGGCCTAACAGGTAATTCGAAAAATGGATTTTCTCGCCAAAATAGCACCACTAAAAAATTGCGCCAATCCCGGTGCGTCTGCAATATCTATTCCCTAACATTAGTCAAGCCAGTCTGTATCAGCTCATTTTTTTAATCAAACTTACAAAAAGGCACGCACGAGAAAAAAAAAAAATATATATATAACAATCGTATTTTAACTGCATTAGAAGACTATGTCATCCGCATCGAAAAAAACAAAACAAAACATGGGACAATCCATGGTGTCTTTGAGGAAAACCTTTCATTTTATTTATGAAAACAATGCAGATTTAATTTTTAATTATCAGCAAATTTTATCAAAAAATCATTTTTTATGAAAATGTATTTGTACTATGTCAGAAGCCTGTTTCAAATCCTTTCATATGGTATCTCATTCGTCGTTCTACATTTCGTATTTTCTTAGAAAAAAGGATGTTGACAGGAGAAATAATATATATTCGATATCTTGAATAGTACTGGATTTGTACAATACTTTGTTGTAAACAATGTTTCTCCAAGTTATGATCATTCTTAATGAAAATCTTCATATTTTTAGCTGATACACATCTTAAAAATGCATCATACAACTTATTGCATTCCTACAATACTTCCTTGTAAACAATGTTCTCCAACTTCTGACCATCCTTAATGAAAATCTTGATATTGTTAGCAGATACACATCTTGACAATGCAACATACAACTGGCCATGTGTAAAAATTAGGCGTTCAATGTAAACTCCAACTCTTTGAAATGTCTGTCCCTGGGATTTGTTAATTGTTAATGCGTAAGCAAGTCTAACAGGAAACTGTCTGCGGTATAACACAAATGGCAACTGGGCATGACCTCCTGTTGTATCTAGTTGAATTCTTGGAATATTGACTACAGTTTCACTTTGATCACCAGTAATAATTTTTGCTGTTAAAACCCTACAACGAATATGTAGAACAAACAAACGTGTTCCAATACATAATCCATCGGAACTGTACTGAACGGTACTGAATATGAAGCCTATATATAAAAAATCCGTTACATAACCCATCGGCTACTGATCGATTTCATTAATTATATCACATTATATTAAAATTAGTGACCTAGCTAGATCGATTTCTTGTGCTCGAATTAGTATAGTCATCAATTTTTGCGAAAATCGTTTCGATATATAGCAGCTTTCTTAGTGCAGAGTTTGTTTTAACAGATCAAAATGACCTTTCCCGAATTTGAAACCTAGCTAGATGGATTTGTCGTGCTCGAATTAGTATAGACAACGTGTTTCGTGTAAATCGCTTGAGTATTTTTCCATTCCGCTGAGTTTGTTTTACCCTGTAAAAATGAATTTTCTTGTATTCCGGACCTAGCTAGATCTTTTTCTCATGCTCGATTTAGTATAGGGTGCAAGTCTTGTGAAAATCTTCTCAGTCGTTTACGATATTATTCATAATCGGGAAAATCCCTTGCTTATTTAATATACATGAATAATCTGGAAAATTCCTTGCTCGTTTAATATATATGAATTTGGCAACAGTAATTTGGTTGACAGGATAACTAACAAGTACCAATTGTATATATAGTGTTACAAATATTGTAAATAGTTAGTGTTTGTGCTTAAAAATAATATAAATAGTTCAATTAAGCTCTATTCATAAGCTAATATTATTTTTTGTTGCATTGCAATATCTCAATTTGTTGATTTTTTGCAAGCGAGTAAACTCTATTGGATTTCAATGGGAGTCTATGGAAATTTGGCGAAATACTGGAAATAGCGCTGATTTTGACCGCCAAACTTGGCGACAGACCCAGGTCCCTTCCCCTTGGTAACCCCCCTAATAGCGCCCATCCTATCTAAATTCTCTACTTTCATGTTATTTCCCCCTAAGAAAAGTCAGAAAGCGCTGACCAATCAGACACGTTTCGCGGTATCTACGCAGATTTTCATTGGTCCATTTCCAAACCATTACTTTTTTATATATATAGAAGGATTAAAATATAATTTTTAATATGACATGAATGATGATGTTTATTTCAGCAGGAATGATTAATTTGATCCTTATTCAGCTTGAAAATATCAATGTTAAAAATACAGATTTAAATCAAAGATTTAAAAAAAAAATGTTTTTAAACATTTAAATCACAATTTAAATCAAACAACCCTGGTTTTATTACATTAAGTTGTTTATCTACCTGATGATTTTTAAAATTGTGTAGGCTATTTTTTGTAAAACAAAAAAATTAATATATTGAGTACACAGTACAATTGGGTTTTTTTTAAATGGTCTTCATATTGTGATTAGTTTTTAAGACATGTCGAAAAATATAATATAGATCATCAATTATGTATCAAAATGGCAACAGTGGTATATGAGTATAAATAACAGTAAAAAGTTACCACCAAAAACACTGATGTGCCAGAGCACTTTCGTCAAATGACACCAACTGGTGTATATTAAATTAAAATACTCATATTTCAGTATAATAAGATAAGATTAGAAACAATCACTTAAAGTTGGTTTTATTATTTTTTTTAATCCTTGAAAATTACTTGTGTTTTTTATGTGTACTCAATTTATTCACATCTAAACCATATATTTTTCCCTATTTAGATGCTGCTGCTTGGGCAGCATATTATAGTCAATATTATGGGCAACAGCAAGCACATCCAATGCAACCTTCTACAGGCCAGCCTGCTCTCCAGCCTGGTGTTGCACCCCAACCTGGTTTGCCATCACAGCCAGATGCAAACCAAGCTGCTAATCAGCAACCAACTGCAGGTAAGGCTGTACTTTATCTGAAATATAATTGTTTTGAATATAACAAAAAAAAAAGGGGGGGGGGATCTTTTGGTCTTTGGGGTTTAAAATATTTTCAGTGTTTTGAGCAGAGCCAATTAATTCTGGGACAAAGTTTCATCGATATATTATAAGCTTATTTTTGACCTATTTAAAACAAAAATTCTTCATTTAATGGAAACTGAAATTTTTTATACTAAAATACTGTTGGAAATTTGTCTCTGCAGTAACTGAGTGCTGGTCAAGACTACCTATCACAGCTTACACCCATATGATTCATGCAAAGAAATGAATGGCAAAAAAATATATTTGTCGATATGCACATCACATGCTTCAAGGTCAAACAGCAATGTCTCAGTAATTTGCAGTGTTGCCAGTAGGGTAATTTTTTTAAATTCAGATTACTTGACTGCTACCACTTATTTAAATAGTAATATTTTTTTAATTTAATGACAAATTTAATAAAGCGATTATTATTACTACAGTGAACTCTCGTTAAGACGGATAGTCAAGGGCAAGCATTTTTTGTCTATGTTAACGAGAGTCCATTATAACAGGAGTTCATAAATTTGACGTTTCACATTACAGAAAAAAATACTTACTTATTATGTACATATATATTGTAATATGACTAAAAATTTGATTTCTCAGACCATTTTATGCTACTTTACTAAAAATACTTACAAGAACAACTTAAAAAAAAAAAAAAAAAAATATATATATATATATATATATATATATATTTGAAATTAGAGTTTACATTGAAGCTTACTTACATTGTTACTTGAAGGTGCAAAATGTTAGTGCATGAAAGAAAATGGTCGAGAGTACTTTAATCCTTTCCGGCACGGAGTAAGTGATGAAATTATCGACTGACATTAGAATTTACAAAAGAATTTATTAGAAAATGAAAACTTGCCTATTTTCCTGTAGTTTATAAAAGAAAAAATTTAATTAAATATTGTTGGTGCCGTTTGTCAGTTTTAGAATTAAAATTAGGTGTCTTTTGGGGAAACCGCCCACTAAAGGGTTAAAAGGCTATCCAAAATAAGAAGTAATCTTCATTTGTTTTTTCTTGGTAAGTGACCTTCTTTCGATATCATTCTCAAGTTTAGCCAAATGTTCAAATCTGCTCTCAGAAACATTTTCAGTTGATTGATAAAATTTCCTAATTGTCACCAGCATATCCCGGACATCTTGCACCTTATATCTTACACTTTTGGAGGAGAGATTTCTTCTTCCTTTTCACTATCACTAGATGTTCCTGGATTTTCTTTTACAGCATCGATTATTTCCTGATCGGTCAATTTTTCAACAATTCTGACATCGTTATCAAAATTTGCAAAACTATCAGCTTCTATTTCTGTCTGAATATCACATCCCACAGATGCTGCATCATTAAGCAATGTCTGAAGTTCGTCGATATCATGAGTAATCTCATCTGCCGATTCTGAAGTTTCAGCACCGTTCACACAGCCTGCATGTCTGAAGCAATTTGAAATTGTAGTCGAGGTAGTAACAAGAGTCCAGGCTCGTTGAACCCACTGCATGCATTTTAGCATATTGGCATCAAAATTTGTCGATGTTTCAATAGAGCTCATCAAATGTGCCAGGAGCATTCAACGATAGTGTACTTTTAATGATTTTATGACGCCCTAGTCCATTGGTTGCAACACGCTGGTACAACTGGCAGGGAAAAAAAGAATTTTTATGGATTTCAGTTTGGGTATTTCTGTAGGATGAGCCGGGCAGTTATCTATAAATATCAGAACTTGTCTTTTTTCTTGTTTCTTACAAACTTAGATTCAGCAACAAGCGTTTCAAAACTGAACAAACGTTGTAGCGGAGCAGCGCCCGTACACAAACCATGTGCTCTTTGTGCAGTATCAGAGCACATGCATGCAGGTAAGAAGATATTTGCTCCTCTCTCCCACCGAGTGAGTGCATGGTAGAATCAGCTCCAAATGGGCCTGCCTATTATACACATAAGGAGAAGAACTCCATAGAGAATATTGAAAGCAATTAGCCAGAGGAAGTGGGTCAGATACTAAGCCTAACAACGGGCGGGAAGGTGCAAAGGGGAAGGAATACGGCCGTATATGAACTCTCAATGAAAACGGAAATTCATTTGCGTTTCAAAACATGATTACAGCAATGAAAGAGTCCTAAAAAATAATTCGCGAACCTTTTCACCATAATTGTTTGTTCGCTGATTTCATGATGTATTCGCATTTGATACAAAGGTGAATGATTAGCACTGGCCTTCATTCTCATTTGTATATCCTATAATGGTTGTATCGAGAGAACCAAATTTGCAGACCTGTGTGTAATAAATTTCCCGAACTATCTCCAACAGACAGATGCACACACAAACGTCGTTGTTTTTACCTGACTGCCAAGAAGGGTTATGTGTTTGATGTGTATCTGGGTAAGTGGATTTTTTTATATTCTTGAAACATCCCAACGGCTGGATGGATTTTAATGAACCATGTTCTATAAACGTTAAAACAGTTATAACTAATGGCGATGTTCTGTTACTAGCCGACATCATATAAAACGTGCAATCAAAAAATAAATTTATAAAAATACACTTACAAAAATATGTGTGTCCAAAAAAAAAAAAAAAAAAAAAATGTCAAATAAATTTTCTCAATGTTCAGTCCTTAAAAACATAAAATCCAAAAAATATAATAAAAACAAACACTTAAATTCCTTCACACACACAAAATCCAGCATGTGTGTCCCTAACCTCTTTCAAAGTCACATGTTCGTTACCATATCATATCAACTATTTTCTCCCATGGGGCTAAGTTTTCTTTCTTCATTTACAAAATGCAGCAAAAGCCTGTCGCAAATGGACTTCGATCATTAAAAGAAAAAAAAAATGGTGAGCAAAAATTTCACCTTTTTTAGTTTTTAAAATCATTTTCAAAGGTTTACTCTTTAAAATTCATCTGGATGACAAAGGTTAGATACTGATATCATTTGATAAGCAAAAAAGTGACTTTGAAAAAAAAGTTCTGTAAAATTCAAGAGCTTCTGTATGGACAATGAATAAAGTTTATTAAGTGGACAAAATTTACTGTACTGGCGATAAAGATTAAAACCAATATGTATGTAATGCATGCCGGAAAACAGGAAAATATGTTGACCGCTGTTGTATTCTGTATATTAACTTTATTGTAAATATATCCTCAAAATAATGCAAGAGTTTTCTAATTTATAGCTACTCCTGCAGCTGCCATTCCAGCTGCTGCTGCACCTGTTGGTTCTGCTGTTGCACCACAACCTGATTATAGTGCTGCTTGGGCAGAATACTACAGATCTTTAGGTATGTTTAGGGAAGCTGAAGTGATTGAAACACAAGCAAGAACAAATGCACAGCTGGCTGCTGCCACAGTCATGACACCACAGGTATTTACAATACTGTTGATAATTTCAGCAGATATAATTTACGTTGTGTATTTTTGATAATATTCTCAAAAATGGTTTCTTTATAAGCATAATATTGTTCTGAAGTACCAAATAAGTTTTTAGCATTTTCAATTTTTATTAGTTGTATCTTGTGTGAATGTGTCTAGTCTATGGCTCTTGTGTTTTTCTAATAACAAATCATAACTCATATTTTGTCTTCTAAAATGCTTTTGATGTATTATTAAAAATTATAATATCGAAATCTAAAATTTACAAATCTGTTCTGTTTTCTTCAATTTTTTTTTGCAGAATGTAATTTAAATGTATTTATTATGAAATTTCTCATGCTCATACAAATTTCCAAAATTCATTGCCTTTAACATTACAGTGTATTTTATAACTTAATTCTCTTTCAAACTTAAATTTTCAGTCCTGACACAAAGACCAGTGTACCTGATAGAAACCTATTTAATTTCTTTTTCGTTTATCTCTTTCTATTTTGTTTGAGCCAGATACATGATAAAATTAGGAAACATTTAAAAATATTTTAAAGTATATGTATAAAAAAATGTTTATTTTATCTTCTAATTTCTAAAAAGTTTAAACATTCGGTATTTGAAATTGTTATTATATAAAACTGTACATAAGAAAAAAAATCTGGTTACATATTTCAATTCAGCACACCATATTTCATCTAAAGGACAATTTATTTTATTTATTTATTGCACAGTCTAATTTAGGCCTAGGTAACTAGAATTAGAGAATTGAATGCTTACATAGGTGGTCTACAGAAGTTCATATAAAAATGCACAAATAAACATGTAGGGTATGTGGGAGCAAAGACATACCATAACAAGAACGAAAAATCATGCGTCAAGCATAGATTATGTAGCACTTTCCAACGCTTCCAAAATAATTTTACAAATCATACCGTTTAATAAGCTAAAAGATAACTTCTAAGTAAACAATTTGGAAAACACATAACATATTTAAAAACATAATTTCAGGAATTTCCAACATATACAATATTCGGAAAAATATCCGAATACTTTTATTCAGCCCTGTATAGGATATATAGAATTGTATATATACTACATAGGATGCTAAATTTTAGTTCAGTTAGGAAACGTGTAGCACATTTTAAAATTCTCCGTCTGGAGTTTGTCAATAAACAGAAATGTGTTCGCGAACTTTTGTGCTGCCCTGTATAGGATCTACAGAATTTATACACACCACGTAATAGACAAAAAGCAAGTTAACATTAAAATCGCGTTCAGTAACTTAAAACGCACTTCCAGGAATTATTGTTAACAGACAGTAGATAATTCTTTTGCGTGTCCCTGTAAATGAACGATGACTGCTATACACACAATATTCCGTAGTAAGTCTCTTGTAATGCACCTTAGTGATCTATATAAATTTCAATGCGTTTAAAATAGTGAAACATTATTTAAATAAACCGCAGACGATTTTTCTCCATAGACGTAATGTAACGGAATTATTTTTACTGTCCCTGTAAAGTAACTATAAGTGCTATGCACACCCTGTTCCATATTAAGCTTCTTCTAATGCACCTTAGTGATATATATAAATTTCAATGCGTTTAAAATAGTGAAACATTATTTAAATAAACAGCAAATGATTTTTCCCCATAGACCGCAATGTAACGGAATTCTTTTGAGTGTCCCTGTAAAAAAACTATAAGTGCTACACACTTCCGTTGAAATAGGGAACATGCTATAGATAACGATAATAACATATAAAAATTGCAGAGCAATCCGAGCATATTTACGGGAGTTAGAACACGGACAGACGGCAGACGGCCAGACGGCAGACGGCCAGACGGCCAGACAAACCGAAGTCATAAGCACTTTTCAACTAGGTTGGAAAGTGCTAAAAAGACATACCCTTTCCATAAATTTTGTTAGCGCAGCTTGTCCCGAATGGGACCTTGCGCCATAAAACCCTATACAACCAACCATAAATTTTGATTTTGAATGAACACAGTCTAAATTTGTTTGATGGCTTATTAAAATGTTATATTAGGACCGTCAATGCCACTATCAACCTAGATTATGTTAAATTATAATTTCGTGAGAAATTCAAATTTTTTATAAGCATTGCTCTGCGAGGGAGGGAGGGAGGGGGGGGGGGGGGGCTTCATTGGTTAGGTGTAAAAACCTGCAATGATGGGGCTAAGCCCCACACTGCATACTTTTGTCCCATCTCTACTAAAATGAATGAATTAAGTGAAAGTTTTTACTTTAAGAAACGAGAAATGTTTTATTATTTTATGCAGTAGATAATGTGATATGAATAATATATGTAGTTATGTGGTCATTCCATGTCAAATCAACCAAAAATTTTCAATATTGAACCTGATCGTTTCAGATTTTAATGAAACTTTCAGGAATCATTCTCCCTGATGATACAAATGAGAATATACTTTTATAATTTTTTTATCTCAATAAATTTTCATACAACTAATTTTTTTAATTTCGAAAAATCATTTTTTGGCTTGTATTAATGTTTTCAATTTTGAATTTCTCAAGTTCTTTCAGACGTAGAGAGTTGTTTGACCCGCGTTTTAAAGATAATTTCATAAGGTTTAATTTGATATGCAAATTGACTATGCTTGGTGGGGAAAAAAAATTACATATTTTTTAAAAATTTTGAAAAAGTTTTTTGTAATATTATAAACTTTAAATTCTGAAAGTTTTACAGTGGGATCTCAATGGGATCAGCAGTTATAAAAGAAAAAATAATGTTTAAAATAAATAAGACAATACTATCTTTAAGTTCATCTATCATAAAGTTGGTGAGGTGCCAACTTTAAATACCAGCCCCAACTGGTGTTTAACATTGTTTTTTTTTTTTTTTTTTTTTTTTTTTTTTTTTTTACATAACTGCTGATCCCATTGAGATCCCACTCTAAAACTTTCAGAATTTAAAGTTTATAATATTACAAAACACACATATTTAAAAAATTTTAAAGTACACCATTTAAAAATTTTTTTTTTAACCAAGCATAGTCATTTTGCATATCAAATTAAACCTTATGAAATTCTCTTTAAAACGAGGGATCAAACAACTCTCTACGTCTGACAGAACTTGAGAAATTCAAAATTGAAAACATTAATACAAACTAAAAAATGATTTTTCGAAATTAAAAAAAATTAATTGTATGAAAGTTTACTGAGATAAAAAAATAATAAAAGTATATTCTCATTTATATCATCAAGGAGAATGATTACTGTAAGTTTCATCAAAATCTGAAATGGTCAGGTTGAGTCACTGGTTGATTTGTCATGGAATGACCTTATGAATAATATAACTCAGGCTAAACCCCACACTGCATACTTTTGTTCCATTCCCACTAAAATGAATAAGTTAAGTGAAAGTTTTTGCATAAAAAAGAAATAAAAAAGTAAATGTTTTATTTTATGCACAAGATATATGAGGACCCCAGAAGCCAAGGGGTATAAGTGACAAAATGGAAAAATCTGAGCTAAGTGCACTGGCGATCTGGAAATAAGGAATGTTTGTGAAAAAAAAAGAAAAAAAATATATATATATATATATATATATATATATATGTATATTTTAATTAATGTGCTGCGTTTTGGAGGTCAACTACTTAAGCATTCGAAGCTCGTACCCCTTGTAAAAAAAAAAATGTACTCCAACTTCTTTATACAGTTATTGAAATAAGAGTTCAAAAACCACTATAAAGTAAGCAACAGATTCATAATTATTTCAGTCAATTACTATTGACTCAATGAAATCAATTTATTCCAAATCGAAATTTTGTCACTTGTATCCCTTGGCAGGGTCCTTATATATACTTGGTATTGTCAGAGTACTTTTCTCCTGATGATCCATCATAATTTGTAATATAACAAATTTAATTCTTAAAATATTTCTTCAGTTATTGTATTTTCTGTTTCTACAAACTGTTACTTTATCCAAAATCATAGTATTTCCTTAGTTTTACAGATGACTTATTTTTATTTCTATCAATGTACAACTAAATTTTGATCTGCATTAATTTTATATTCCCCCCTTAACTTTTCTATATTATTTAGACATTCATTTTTATATATTAAGTAAATAGTTTTTATGAATAATTACATATAATATAAATTTATATTCAAATAACTTTTCACAGATCAGTTATAAATTCCTTTGTCTTTAATAATGTTTAAAAAAGGAAATTCTTACAACTACTCGGTATTGGCAGAGTACCGAGTTTGAGTATAAACCTAGTACTCGGTACATCTCTATTTTCTTGTATAAAACTTAATATTTTACTATAAATGCATCTAAAAGACATAAATTTCTAGACTTTTTACTCGCCAGTATTACGATTAGAACCACAAGTCAAGAGTGTGAATATTCATACGTAAAGTTGTACTTGGCAAATGTGACGTCAAATTTTGAAATATATTTATTAACCTTCTGCACATTAAAGTATTTCTTAAATTATGAATATGAGAAAATGGCATTTAGATTTCCATTGAAAAAAAAATTGATTGTGACATGATTTCTGAAAAAATTTTACTGGTGTGGCCTTACATTTTTGCGATTAGAATTTTCGTTGAAATTTACTAGTTTCAAATATGATGTAAAATAAAAATTCATCTATAAGAATTTTTCAAAAACCTTTCTGTTTCAATTAAATTTGCAGCAACCAGGACAAACATTCCCTCAAGCCCAACCAACTTCTTCAGCACCTGTTCAAGCAGGTGCTCCTACTGCAACACCTCAAGCAACTCCAGCTGCACCTCCTGCTCAGCCCCCTCCAGCATCTGTACCTCCTGCTGCACCTCCTGTACAGCAACCACCTGCTGCTCAGGGAGCTCAGGCACCTCCTGCTCCAACTGGTGTTCCTGCACCAGCTCATCCTGGTCAGCCTTTCCCTCCTGGTGGTCCACAGGGCCAGTGGCCCGGACCGTTCCCTGGACAGCCTTTTGGTCAACAACAGCCTAATGCTTTTGTTGGATATAATTATCCAAATTATGGACAACAGTCTTTCACAGCTGCAGCGCCTCAATAATCAAATGTAAGTTAAAAAATTGCTTTCATTAAAAATAACTTTTTATATAAATATTGTTAAACATGTTTTTTATCTTTAAAGTAAAAGAATTTATAGGATTAAAAGTTTTGTTTTCTGATATTTTACTTTTCTTAAAAATCTGCATACAGGAATTTATGTACTTTTCTACTATAGGGGCCTATAGTTTTTTTACCTTAGTGCAATTCAGAAATTGTTTTTTATATGCAATTTATTTCTGTTTGTATATAAAATTTGATAAATGGCTTCTTTATGTTAAATTGTATAAATATTGAAAATAGATACTTGTGTATTTGAAACAGTGAATAGGTTGCCAGAAAATGTTGCCAAATTTCCTTCTCTAGCCAAGGCCATTTTATGTCTTCATGGCCCCTATACCAGGAAAGTACTGGAATTTAAATTCCTGTCTTATATTCTATGACTTGCTTCTTAGCAGAAGATTAATTTTGACTAGTTTGCATGCATAATTATAGTACTTTGGTAGTATAATTGCTATTATTCATTGATGTTTATTCATTGAAATAAAAAATTTTGGAATGCCACTTAATTTGTTTTTGTACACTTAATTTGTCATTGCATATTTAAATTTGATTTTTAGTTTTATGAAGTGTATAATAGTTCTAGTGGAAATTGTTAAAGTAAATTTTAAACCCAACTTCCATGTATAAGATTTGGAACTAAAAGGATTGTATAATGTAAAAATAAGTATACAGATAACTCATTATGGAAACTGTTCAGTAACCTTTCAGCAAGTATGATGTTTATTTTATCTCATAATTTTAATTCTAACTTTGTGCTTACAAATAGCGCTGAAATTCAAATATTTTCGTACTACTGATATGTATTATTATTACTGATATGTATTATTGCTTTTCAAACATGCCTCTTTATACTGTTATGGAATATTTTGCATGACTTCCGAAAAAAAAAAAAAAAATCAGGAAAAAATGTAATTATAAAACCAAGGATCTGAAACTACAGCACCAAAAAAAAATCTAACTTTGGTGTTCATAAGTACTGTACAGAATATTTCTACTCCTCATGCAATTCCTTTTGTCTTATCCCCTTTCAGTCCTTCCCTGTAAATCAGAGATTTTCATTACCAACTTCAATGAATCTTTGCAGTTTTATAGGATTGCTTAGATGATTGTCTGCTTATTTATCTTTGTTTGGGAATTGAACATTTGTTTTATTGAATATTTATTCTCTTTAAATTTGGTTAGTTACAGAACAGCTATATTACTTTATAAATAGTTTTTTTGTATAACTGTGTTAAAGAATTTCATCCTGATTGGACAAAATGGGTGGAACTTGGTGCTTAAAAGTGTGTATCTGCGAAATGTTTAGCATGTGATTAAAAAGAAAAACATTCTTATTTAAGAAATATAGGGGCATCAAGCAATCATTAACCATGAAAAAAAAAAAAAAAAATCTTTGTGTTCACCAATTTGTAAATTTTACAAAAAATTTGTTTAAAAAATCAGTAGTTTGTGCTTCAGAATCAGCTGTGAAAATTCCACTCTCAAATTTGCAAGATTTTTTGTGTGTAACATCCCAAAATCTCTAAACTGGGATTTTTTTCTATTATTATTAATTGTAAAACATAGAAAAGTCTGAAAATTGTAGCTGAACTGGACTAGGCATCCTGTGTAATAGCAAAACTACTGTGCATTAAAAAAAAAGAAAAAGAAAAAAAGAGACTTGTGATTATAGTGTAAAAAACTAAAGCATGCCTGCTGGAAGGCTAAGTGCTTAAGTAATTGTATTTGAGCTGGTGATATTATTTGTGTATATGGAAAATTTTAAAGTTCGCAATTCAGCATGTGGAAATTATGAAGGTTGCTATATGCATAGATGTCAACATCTCTGGAAATGCAGGATAAAACCAGATAGTACGGTAATGAAATAGAAAATATAAAATCAGCGCTTAAAAAAAAAAGTTTCTTCAATCAGTTGCGGAAAAAACCCCCACTGATTTTGTCAAAATATCGCTGATTTCGTCAATTGATCGTTGAATTATATTGCTCATTGATAAATTAGGAATTTCGGCAGTCACTCTCTGCAAAAAATCACGAATGTCAATTAAAAATTGCAAATTTCATCATTTTGTAATGGGGAAAAAAAAATTGGCAATCTGTCGCGAAAAAGAATCACGGAATTCGTTCATATGGTTCCAGAAGAAAATTTCAAATTTTGTCAATGTATCTCAGATGTAAAATTTAATTTCACCAATTAGTCGTTGAAAAAAAATAATAAATCAGGAATTTTGCCAATAGGTCATTGAATTTCGTCAATCACTTGATGCAAAAAATTGCGAATTTCGCCAATCATTTGTTGCAAAAAATAGGGAATTTTTCCTATCAGTCGCGGTAAGTTATCTTGAAATTCTTCAATCAGTCACAGAAAAATATTGTGAAATTTGACAATCGGTCTTTGACAAAATCATGGATTTCATTAGTCAGCCGTAGCACTTGCAGAAATATATTGCATAATTAGTCAATCTGTCACCTAATTTCACACAATTATATCAATCATGAATTTTTTAGTGTGTAGGGATAAAAAATATTTAATTCTATTTTTATAAGTTTACAAAAAATCATTTATACTTAAAAAGTAAAAGTAAATTAAGTAATCTTTATTTTAATTATGTTTGTATGGTTAAATTCAAAAGCTATAAGAGGTAATGTGCGGATTCAGAAAAGGTTTTAAAATATACCTTGTAAAAGAAATGTGTATGACTACTGAAACACTAATATTTTACTCCTGAAGAGTGTCCAAAACTCCTAAAATTTAACTAGTTTTACTGCTGATATAGTCTTTACAACATTAGCGTGTATGTATATGGAGGTCTCACTGTTTACATTATTAAATTGGTGAACAGAACTTTAAAACCCTTTTTTTTTTTGAGTTAACTATATTAAATTAACATGTGATGGTTTGAAAGTTATAAAAATAATCACTGAATTTGTTAATGAAACTGAGCACAAGACCTTCATGTATCTGTATGGTACTTCTTCTGGTTTCTTTACTTTGAAAAAGTAATAAGTGAGATTCTTTTCCATTCCTAAAGTTTGGGATGCTTGCTTTAAAATGAGAAACTTAGGCCATTGTTTGTGGGTTTGATCCCAACTGGGTGACTCTGCAGGATTTTTTAGGCTTTTCTTGTGTAAGAATTAAAATTAAAGTCACTTTCCTTTAAAACATAATAACAAAAAAAAACTACAGAATGAAAAAAAATCTTTGTCATCTTTTTCTTAGCAATGTAGTCAAAACTGGCCAATGCTTGAATGATTCCTACTCTTATCGCCTGAAAGTTTGGATGTAATTTTCAAATTTCAAAGATAAATACTTTCAAAATACAACAATAGAAAAATAACTTTTCCATCCAGTATAGAAATATCTGAAAAAAATGTCCCATATATCATTGCATGCTTGTGCTTTTTTCATTTTGTTTAACATGATTTAAGAATTTAAAAGGATGAATGTAGTGTTACTAAATTGCATATGGCTGTACAGCAAGGTGTCCAACTTTTTAATTTCCTTGGTTCCATGGATTGCGATGTGCTGGGGTTGCATGCTCATCTCATGAGTTCTCAAGCAAAAATGCTTTGTAATCTTTGACTTCCTTTTAAAATTGAACACATGATCCTGAAAGTTATAAGTAGTCTTGTAATATTTTGCAGTGTTGATTCAACTTAGGCTTGCAAAATATTTACCTTTTAAAAAAAAATGGAAACTAAAGGTCTTTAATAATTTTTTAAATGTTTGCTTTATCAAATATTGAAATTCAAGCATGAGTCAATTTCAGCACGTAATTAAAAGTAAATCTTTATATTTTAAGGTATTAATTAGAACTACTACAATTCTGCAGTTAGATATAGGATGTCTATTGAAGAGATTAATCTAGAATACTCTTAAATGTGAGGTTTTCTGAAATTTTGCAATGAAGATTTGATGCATATGGAATTAAACAAATGACTGCTGGAATCTGCTGCTGATACGGTCTTAAATGCAGTATTTATCCCCCCCCCCCTCCTTAGTTAAAAAAAAATACTGAATGTATTATATATATCCATTTTACAGTGTGCAAATGGAATTTAATTGTGTGGGTATTCACCTGTATGTGCATTTATTAATGCCCATCCCTTGTAAAAAGGTTTTATAAGTTCTGTTCATCAGCATTAAAATAACTTATATTACAGGCTTGATAACCCAAGAAAAAAGTTTCATTTGTTTTCAAGAAAGAGTATTAGTATAAACTAATACTACTTAGGGATTTGAAATTGATTTTCAATGTTAAATTTTTCATTTGCTTCCAAACTTCAAAATTGAAAATTTCTTGTTATCTATTTCATCTGGTTCTGGATATTGGATTTCATATTGTTTTCATTCTTCTTTTTTAATCTTTTCTTTGTTGAAGGGTATATCTGTCTATGTATGTGGTTAGTGACTTAGTCAAATTAAGCTTTTATCAGTTCTTTTATTGTTTTAAGTCTAGTTTGAAATGTTTCTTCAGGTTTGTTCCTGTTATTTTTGACCTATTTGTTCCCTATTTTTGCCCATAAAGATAATTTATCTTACTTAATTTCTCTTTTTTTTTGGGGGGAGGGGGCGGGGCAAATTATTGCAGTTCAAGGTATTTTTTTGCCCCTTTGGGCTTTAGAGAGTTTTGTATCATTTAACTAAGTGAATAATTATTCTTTATTAGAAAGAAATTTTATAGACACCGTTCAAAGATTTTCTTAATATTAGAATTTCTAAAATAAAAACTTTAAAAAAAAAGTCTTTAAAAAAATTTATATTTTTCTTGAAAAATAATTGTTTTATCCTCCATTGGTTAAATGAAACTAAATCCAATAACTGACCTGACGTTTAAAAATCATTTAAAGAGATTAAAGTCTTAGATTTGTCCCTCACTTCATAGTTCATTATAAACAAATGATACTGAATTTACTTATTTGTTTATTATATTTGTCTCGTATTTCATTTTAAAGAAAGGAAATTTGTGATAACTTTAAAAAATAACTTTGCCTTTTTTGTAGCCTTATGATTTATGGTTAGAATGATTAGTTATTAAACTTTATGAAAATCATTGCTGCTTTTTTATTGTATGTTTTTCGTAAATCAACTTATTCAGTAAAAGATTAAAATGTTGTATTCTGTCATATTGCAGCATATTAGAATTAAGATTTTTAAGTAATTTTCTATATTAATTAGTCCTAAATATTCATTTAAGAAGTTAATTGGAAAATTTTAATTATACTACAATAGAATACATATATCATATATATGATCAAATTCTTTGTTTTGTATTTAATAATTAAAAAATTTTCTGCGATTATTTAAAAATAATTTAAAATATGCCCAAATTTAATGAATTTGAATGCTATCAGTCTTTTATCCTTTATTGTAAAAGCATTTAAAAAATGGCTTAAAACTTTGTATTTCCTTTTAAAAAAGAAATTTATTGTTTTTTTAAACATTGAGTTATTTCAGATTCATGTGTTAAAATTTTGTGAGCTAAGTAGGTATGATTTTCAAAAGTTCTTTTTAAAAATTAGTCATGAGTATTTAAGTTACAGTTATGTTTGCTTTCTAATTTATCATGTGCTTATTTTGTAATTTCTATCTTCATAAAAATGACATAAATATTTAATATTAAAATGTTATTTTATTATTAATGCCTTCATTTAAATAATTTCAAATAATAAATTTAGATGTTTCTTTTGAGCTGTTTATGTTATCATATTTAAGTATTTAAAACAGTGCATTTTCCCATGTACATACTTAAAATATATGCAGTTTATTTCTTTGATAGCAATTTGGTGACCTAAATGGTTATGTTTTCTATATTGGATATTATTATGGATTATGTCTTTCATTTTAAAACATATGAATGTATTTATGCAATTTGGAGCTTTTCATTCATGTCTTGTTTGCATTTAATTGTCTTGACTTTCTTGTTTTTTGAAATGTTTCTGGTTTTTCTCTTGCCTTCAAGTTAAGTATTTAAAATATGGTTGTTCATTCTTATTGGTTCTTGCTAGTTCTGATTAGCATTCTGTTATATCACAGATGATCTAAATCCCATAATTTGTGGCATTCCGTAAAATAAAGCTCCCTGCTGTCTTTTGCTTGCGTTGGGAGCCTGTTCTCAGTAAGTATTGAGGTAAGCTGGGTAAGTAGCCTAGCACATATTGAGTGAATTTAACAAATATTAAGGTGCAGTTATATCAAGGCTTTTATTGTATTCAATAGTGCTTACAGCTAAAGTGGTTGAGTTAGTATAATAATAAAGAATAAGGCAGTTAATTTGATTTCTTTGTAAAGCTCCTCACATAATTTATTGTATTTCATACACTACTTTACTGACGCCTTGTGTCTAATGCTATGACTTATTAGCCTAATTGTTATAGTGAGGTTACATTATTCAGTTTGTAAGTATAATAATAATTGAGGCATTTATTGGCAGAGTGATGTTAGTCACTAATTTTGAAAAATTTAGTTCAGTGCATGGGAGGGTATATAGGTACTATATATAAAAATATCAAGATGAGTGATAGTTCCACAAAATTTGAACATCCAAAGATATTCTACCCTATAGGAAATCATTATAGCACATCCAGAAAATCCTTGTTTTTGAGCATTTAAGAAAATGATTTACACCACTCTGTCTATAAATGTCTCAATAGGCAGTAATGTGATATTTTTAAGAATGTTCAACTTCTCTATAATAATTAAGCTTTTAATTACCCAGATTTGTTTTCTTTAAAATAAACAATGATTACAATTAATTTAAAAGTGTCTTAAAGAGTTCTCTTTCTTAAAGATATCATGTTTTTTTTTATGAATTGTCTTGATCTAATAGCACCTTAATTCCTCTTTCCTTCCAGGTAATTAAATGAAAATATGTGAAATATGCAATATGTTTTGTTGTATTTTTTTGCAGACAACCTTGCTGATATTATTTCATTTTGTCGCCGGGTGCTGTGTCCTATGTGTGAAGTTTTATCCATTTGTCATGTGCTCTCAAAAAGTGAAAAAATAACTGGAATGTGCTAATTATAATCCAATCTGATGCTGCAGTGATAATAAATTGTATTTCCAGCATATTTTCTTTTATGTACCAGGATGTAGGCATTGCATTAATTGAACATTCCTTAGTATCATGAATTCTCTTTAATTTTTAGATAATAGCTACCCGTCTCGGGCTCTTAATGGCTTCTTCCAACACCTGGTTTAATTAATGGTATATCAATTATAATTTCTCATTAATCTCATTTAATTTTTTAGTCTAATTATTACTGTACATAATGATTTGTGTTCATTACATCCATTATTTTTTAACATACCATGATGTGTAGTTCATTTATGTAAAATAAAATTCATTTCATTATTCTGTGTTGTGTGTTCTGTTGCCTGTATTACATGTATTTAATGAAAATATTTTTAACATTGAATGATAATACATAAAATTATGTTTATTGCTTTTAAAATTTTATTTTATATCCTTTTTTAAAAATATTTTTATACTTTTGATAGGTTTGCGATTATTTTCTATTTGAAAGCATTACTATAATGTAAGAATTAAAATTCAAAGATTTAATTGCTTCTGCGTTCTGTTTATTGATTGCTGCGAGTCTTCTTAAGTTTTTTAATAATTATGTTATTTGAATATCTGTTATTGGCTTTATATTTAAATTCTTAATTAAAGTGAAGATTATCTGAGATTTTTATATAAGAAGAATTGGGATAAAGCACTCCACTATCTGTAAGTGTAGATTTAAATGGCACTAAAGAAGACAATATTTAAGAAAATGCATTTTTGCCAGCCAAAAATTAGCACAAATTGTTTAAGTTATTCTCTTATCTCTTTATATTTTTTAATGATCGAATGTAATGCTAAAAAATAATAATAATATAAAATGAATAAAAAAATCTATCTCCTTTTATGGAAAATATTTTGTGCTAATCTTAAATACTTCGAGTGGTTACATAATTCAAATATGAGAATTGAATTGTAAATAGATAAATTATTTATCAATTCAATGAATTCAGAAAATTTTTGTCTTTATATTTTTATTATGAATACTTTTTATTTGAAATACTTCAAATGTTTGTAAAGTTGAGATTTCCTCAATGTTTAAGATATTTTTAATTTTGAAAAAGACATGATTGAATCTGCGATATACTCGTATTTCTCCTACCTCAGTTTTCTCCAAAGTTATTAATTTTTCACAGTCAGAGTATTTAAATGGGTTTGGAAATTAATTTATCATGAGTAAAACTAACTTAACAAACTATGACAGTATTAAAATTTAGTTTGTGTCTGTTAAAAATTTATTATTTTTCTTAAAAAAATTTTCGGTGTCTTAACACTTTAAAAAAATATTTTGAATTAGATTGTTTTATCTAAAGATTGTGAATAAAATAATCTCAAATCATTTGTAATGCACTGAAGACTTATTTTTATACTTATTAGCTAGGACAAAGTAAAATTAACATAAATGAAAACTTTAGAAAGTGTCTTTTGACACTTAAAAATGTTAATTCTCTTACAATATTTAATTATCAATCCTTTATTTACATTTTCAGTTTGTCTAAATAAGGTAAAATACTTTGAGTTTTAGAAGTATTAAAATATACATATAAAATACTTTTTGTTATGAATATTCAGTTAAAAAATGAGAAAATTCACCTCTCTCTCTTTTAAATGTATCTTGCTCATTTTATAAAAATGCCCAGGCATTACATTTTTGTTTTGTAAAATTAAAAGCTTAATTTAGAAATATTGTTAAAGATATTGTATACAGCTTTTACATTTTTTGTTGCTTTAATGCCATAACATATTCACAGTAATTTGTACCGGTCTGTGGAAAAAGAAATCAAAATTTTAAAACTTGTTTATAATAATTTACTCATTTAAAAAAAAGGGGGGGGGTATACCATGTTTTTCAGAATTATAGGAAAATATGTTTAGTTATACTTCATATATTAGTCACTTTGATTAGATTGTCACCAGTATATAAACATAAATACCACTAAATAAATTTACAAATGTATGCTTTTAGAATTTTTTTTTTTTTCATAGAACTGCCTGAAATGTTCCTGAATATGAGTTTTTACCTCAGATATTAGATTCTTTAAGATCTTCCATTTTAATTGCTTTACTTTAAATAAATGTTAGATTTTTAATGTTCATAATATATATATATATATATATAATATTTACCATTGTGATTCAACTTGTGACATTGTAGTCTGTTTAGCAGTTCAAACTGAATGCATCATTTATTCTTTTATTTATTTTTTTCTGTTTATTCTGGATGCAATAAATATGAATTTTCATGGAGAGAATTTTAGGTAAAAATAATAAATTGATTGTACAATAAAATAGCAACTGCATTTATAATATGTATACTGATGTTTGTATGCTTATAAAAGAATCATTTGACTGATACATTCAGTTGTTACAACTTCAAGAAGTAATGTGTAAGTATATAGTTTAGAAGATACTAATTTAAAGCATAGTCAAAACAGGTTAGAGTCCTGCACATCTCTAGTTATATGTTACCTAAAAGCTCTGTTTGAAGACAAACCATCAAAATTGAACTACATCCAATCTGACACATCTTAAACTAAATCCTGAAGTGAAGGAAAATTAATCCATATTTTAATGCAATTATAGAAAAAAAATATCTGCATTCATGTCTATTCAAATATATTTTTTCATCTCAAATGACAAAATACGGGATTCTAAAAAGTGTTAGCTATTTTACATTCATTAACTTATGTTTTTTAGCTTTTAACATATTTTGATTGAAATTTAATGACATGCATATTAGCAAACTTAGTTTTTTATTTAGAGCAGCCTTTTGTTTTTAAACAGAAGGGATATGTGGGGAAAGTGTGAGAAAGCATAAATTAAATACATTTATTTCAATGAACATTTAGTATGTTATTTATTCTTCATAAATATTATAAGCTATATTTTACCAAAAATAAAATGCAATTTCCTTAAAATAGTTTATTAGCTACTAATTTCTGATATTTTCTGCTAGCGTTTAAAAGCCTTAAAGTTAAATTTGATAAGAAATTAAAATAAGGGAAGAAGAAAAAAATGACATATTATTTATTACTTTTTAACACTTTCCAACATAGTTGAAAAGTGTTTTTGTCTTTTGTTTGTCTGGCTGTTTGGCTGTGCTGTAATTTGTATAAATAAACCAGGGTGTCTAGCCACCTGAATAACCTGAAAAAGTCAGGGAAATTTACCATTTCTGAGGAAAATTTTGAACTTTCAAGAAAAAAAATATTAGATTTTTTCTTCTAAAACTAAGGATTTGAAATTGCTGTGCCATTAAAATCAAACTTTGCTCTTCATAAGTACTGTAAAGAGTATTTCAACCTCGTGCAAATCATTTTATCTATCCCCTTTCAGTTCTTTGTAACTCAAAGATATTCAGTTCCAGCTTCACTGAAACTTTCTACTGAATGTTGTAGGATTGATTAGGTGTTTAACTCTACGTATTTATCTTTGGGAACTGAACATTTGTTAGCTTAATTTATTGAATATTTATTATTTGTATAAAAATATGTCAAAGCAATCTGTATTTAACTGTGACTCATACGATGAAGAATTTCATCCTGATTTGACAAAATGGATAGAACCTGATGCTAAAAGTGTGTATCTGCCAAATGTTCCACAATTTGTAAATTTTGCAAAAAAATTGCATAACAAATCAGTAATTTGTGCCTCAGAATCAGTTGTGAAAGTTCAACTTTGAAATTCACAACTTTTAAGATAATTTGTGTGTAACATCCCAAAATCTCGATACCTGGATTTTTTTTTTTCTTTCTTATTAGTAGTAGTATTGAAAACCTGGAAATGTCAGGGAAATCCGTTGCTGATCTCGGATAGACACTCTACTTAGAAACCTATTTCAAAAACAATGAAATTGATATGCATTATTTGAGATGAAATGCAACATTTTTTCTGTTGAAAATGGAGTGCATGGCATTTATCATTCACAGTGGTGGGAAAATTTCAGAAAATCTTACCAGCCAAAGATTTATTTTACCAGCCAGTAAGAATAAAATTAAGCAGAATGTGTTTTAAAGTTTAACCAAATTTTAGTACATTATGTGGTGTGTATAAATTTGATAGCTCATATACAAAGATGGTCGAAAACATTTGTAAGCATTACTATCTATGTGTGTGAATTGCTTAGAGGTGTTTTATAGTTTTATTATGCATTTTCCAGCTTAACTGTATTTAGTTAGTATATACTAAGACATGTTTGTAATTCATATGCAGGATGGAATATATAGTTTGATTTTAGTTGTGTTATGCATTTCGTATTTGCATTGTGTTGTCTGAATTTTAGCTTAAAATGTGGTGTGTATAAAAATTTGTAGATATGCAGGGTTGTGCAAAATATAGTTACCATATATATAATATAAATATTCGAAATAAATTTTCAAATGTGTTTTATATTTGAATTAAATTTTAGTAAACCATGTGGAGTGTATACCAATCTATAGAAAATATGCAGGGCTGCTCAAAAAATTTAATCGACTGTGGGCACTAATTGCTGACATTGGATGTTCAACTTTATTCTGTGTTTTCTAAATTGTTTATTTAGATAAACTTCTTTTACGTTAAATAGGGAAATTCCAATGGAGTATTCTGGGAGTCATGGAAAGGTTTCATAATCGCTGCATTACACATTTTTGTTTCTTTTTTTAATATGAATTCTTTCTGGATATTTTTGTATTTAGATTGATTTTATTAAAATGTCTTTTAAAACATTTGTTACCGTTAAACTCATTATTATTTCCATTTTTGGTTGCTCACTTTCTAAATACAGTTTTGATTAATGTTTTTATTTTGCAGATACATAAAATATATAATTAAATTTTTATGTAGAATTTAAATCATTAAACCTGTCAAAATTTTATAGGCAATTTTTAGTTAATAAATATCTTTGTTAGATAGTGAATAAATTCAAATTTTCTTTCTTCATCGAAATTGATTGTTACAAAAATACAAAATGAAAGAATTAATAAATGCTCTTTATCATTTTAGCTTTACCTGTTTTTTAAACCATTTGAAAAGGGTTCTTCCAAGAATATCTGTTAAAATGCAACAGATGCTGTCCTAGTGTATAAAGGTTAAACATATAAGGGGTCTCTGTCTGAAATGCGAAACAAAAACTACTATTTGATATACAAAATACATATTGTGATTCAAGAAACTATTGCTGTAGCAGAAAACACATAAAATAGTTCCTGTATTTTTTTATTATTTTTTTAAGCATAATAAATGAAAATGAAAGCTAGGAGAGCAGGTGGAGTTTTATTACTCTCTTTCTTGTTTTCCCCACTGCAAATGTGTTAGTTTACAATCCATGAGTCATGACTATATTAATATCAAAAGTAATAATAATCAAATGTAAAATAAACAGACACAATTTGCTTTTCACACTGGACCTCTTATCCCGGCATTCCGTAAACTGGAATATTCCGAAAACCCCGAAAACCGGCATTTTTTATGATCTCATCATGAATAATAACAAAAACTACAATTAAAAAAAAAAAAAAAAAAAATCCATAAATACGGAAATGTAATCTGAAAAAAGTTATTTTTTCTTTTTCTTTTTCCTCCCTACTGCGAGTTTGAAAGAATGAACCAGATAAAAACTGCTTCAAGGTCCAAGGGCAGAATGTTTAATAGGTCATTCATTCGTTCCAGCAGGCTGAAAGAGAAATCTTTCCTTTAGAAAGTGCAACTTTTTCAGGGATCTTCTCTCTTAATTATCCGATTGTGTTCAAATTTTCAGCGAATTGAAATAATAATAAATAAGGCAACTTAACAAATTTCTATTAAAATATCTTAAATTTTCAGAGAATTAGAGACCTCCCAAAACAGTCCACTTCAATCATAAAAAAAAAAAGAGCTGACTGTTTGAATTTAATTTTCCAAGTGTCCACCTGCTTTTTCGGAAAAGGAAGTTGATGTTTTAGGAAAAGAGTCTTTGAAAAACATCTAACAAAAACACTTGTTTTTAGTTGACTTCATTAGTTTTGCCTGTTACTTTTTGCATGTTGAGGCTTAATTTATTATCACATGAAGTAAGAACAGCATTTGTTATTTATCTTAGTTCTAAATTAAAATCATTATGAGATGTTTAAATATAAATAATGTAACGTTATAAAAGATTAATAAATAAATTTAAAAATTACATTCTGACACAAAATATTGTTTACTTTTATTTATAATTCATCAAAATTAACTTTATAAAATGCAAATTTAAGAATAATAAAAGAATCATTTGATCAATTTCCCGATGAAAGGAAAATAGGTAAAAAAATCATTTTCCTGTTTCATTGTTACATGGATATACCCCCCCCCCCCCCCCCAACTTTCTTCTTTCATGACTGATGTAGTGCTCAACTATCCGGACTTTTCAAGTATCCGACAATCTGCGCTCAATGTTGAATTCAGACACTTTTCTTCAGGAGGGATTTCTGTGGCTCCGGGGTGGGGGGGGGGGGTGCATTTTTTAAGCATTAAAGGCATAAAATCTCAAATCTTCCGAGGGGGGACATTTCAATGCTCTGGGAGGGGTGAGTGTGTGCCTCCCCCCCGGTATTCACGATCACTTTCTCTTTTCGTACGATCTTTCGACAACATTTTTGAAACTTTTTCCAGATAACTTTCAGAACTTTTTCTCATTTCTTAATTTTTCAAAATGTGTTCACTTAACTACAAGATAAAAGTACAAATGCTGTTTTCGATTCTGTATAAACTTTGTGTAAGCATAAGCTGTCATCGCATGGTCAAAGAAAGGTGCGAGCAAAATGTCATATTACTATTTCACTGAAGATAAAGAAGGTGAAATGAATCAATGGGTGAAATGAACCCTTTATGTTTCATTTATCTGAAAGAGTGAATACTCATGTCAAGTTCAAGATTAGTGACATACCACGGAGAAGAGAGCTAAGTGAGTGGGGGCAGGGGGAAAAGGGAACAATTACTCCAGAAATATCCTACTAGCATTCTAAGGAAAGATGGCTAAGGAATTTTTGATAGTACAATGCAAACAAAGCAGGATTTTACTGCTTGAAAAAAAGAAAAAGAAGATTTTTATCTGGGAAAAAATAAGGGTTGGTTTATACCGGGAAAAGAGGCAATAAGGATGGGATTTTATCAGAAAAGGACATTAGGGCGGCCACCCCATCAATCCTCTCTAGAATGATCTTAAAGTGCAATCAAATAAAAACTTGTTTATCATTTTTCAGTCTAGTTGTCGAGTATTTAAGCAATTCTGCAGTTGTTTGCTCATTTTTGTGTCTGTGTTTTTGCGATTTTATTTTTCAATTTACGATGTCTAAGCGACTCAGTGAGAAAAGCAATTCATATGAGGGGAAAAAAAGGAAAAGAATAGCTCTAAGTATTTCTCAAAAAGTTGAGATCTTAAAAAAAATGGATGCAGGTTCTTCAGTACGATTACTTTATTAGAACAGCCAAACCATTTGAAACAAAAAAAGATTACTGATATGTTTGCTGTCATGAATAAAAAATAAGCTTTTGAAAATTTAAAGTTATTATTATATTATAGTTTTAGAAATTTCTTTCAAGAATGGTAAGTATTTTTAAACTTATTTTCTCTAATGTGCTTATCTAAAAAACTAGATCATGGGAGAAAAAAAAAAAAAAGAGAAAAGGAATGGGGGGGGGGGGGGTGTTGCTGATGCAATATTTATGTTTTTGGCATGGATCCGGAAAATTCCGAAAACCGGAATCGGATCGAACCCGATGGTGCCGGATAATAGGTCCTGTACTGTATAGGATTTAGTTTATCAAGAAAATTTTATATTTTATACAGCAGATTTTAAATGAAAAATTTGTTTTTATTGAGAAATTTGAACATAATTGTAAGCTTATTTGCTTTTTCATTACCAAACCTGTTGTGCAGTTTAAACTGAACTAAACCAGAAAAGGTTCTTTTATTGAAGTTGTAAATAACTTAACAAATTAGTCAGTTTATCTTTAAATGACTGTTCTAAGAAATATTGTTCTACATAATTATTGGTTCTACATTTAATAATCCAGCTTCAATTGTAAAACTGAATTTTTTTGAGGGGGGTGGGTAGGCAGCTATAATAGTCACTGCCAGAGCAAAAGTTCTTTATCTACAGAATGACAGTTTTAAAAAATCCTTTACTGGACTTGTTTTGACTGGATATCTTTAAAAAATGTCATGCACAATGATATTTAAAAAATAAATATTAAATACAGCACAAAACTAGTTATCAAGAATGATGTTTCGAATTGGCTGATTTTAGTATCTTTCAAGAAAAATATGCCATACAGTGCCAGTTTGACATGTTCATTGTTTGATACATTACAATATGCTTGGTATTACTTGATGTCAGCATCTAGGATTTGAAATGGAAGCATATATAGTTGGATATATTGCACATTTTGATTCTTATGCAAAATTGTTGTTTCTAAGGGATTCTCATAAATTAGCTTCTTTCAAACTCTAACTTTGATCTTGGCTGAATCTGATTCTTAATCTGACTAATTTAATAATTCATTTGAAATAAAAAACAATGCCACAGCCCCATATATTCTACAAACCTAATAAAATGGATGTTGCTTTAAGACACAACCAGTTATCCATAATACATTAACCCAGTAAGTCTCTGTCAACCTGAACTAGCGAGTTAGGTTTATATAAATTTTCGCTACTGCTTACTCGCTTATGAGTGCTCTACTTATATAGCTCCGAAATTGCCCTTTTACTTTCAATACCGATTTATAACTAATAAATTATTATTTTTGTGTACATTAACAGTACTTTAAGCAACATTTCCCCCTCTTAATTTTAAACCGGCTAATGCTCTTTTACCCTTTGTAATGTTTTGTAAGGCTAATGCTTTCTTATCCTTTACCCCTTAAATGGCGGTGGACTGAGTATAAGTCCACTGCCATGATCATGAAAAGTTAAAGCAATAATTGATAAATTGAGGAGGAAATCCCATAAGTTTATATGGGATTTTCTCGACAATTTATCAATTATCGCTGTAACTTTTTGAGTTTTCGCGTTATTTCACTGGTCCTTTTATATGAGTTGCCGTATAGTATTGACCAGGGCTGTTCAACGCGGCGCCCGCGGGTGCCATGACGCCCTTTGAAGATTTTCTTGGCGCCCCTTCAAAGGTTTAATTTTTCTAGATTTCTTTAAACAAAATTCCATCTCCAAAGTTAATTTGCCTTAAAATAATTAATATTTGCATACTTTTTTTATTACAGGTGTTATTAAGGTTTTTGCCTCCTTTACATTACATGCAAAAGTCCTTAAAATTTCTCGTCCCTTTTTCATCCCCAAACCTCAGAAAAATGTAACGTTAAATTTACTATATGTTTTTTGTTCAATTTTTTAGATGAGCCACCTCCAACTTAAAACGCCAATGATTAACCACTGTACATACCATTTTAATATCACATACCACATTGTCTGTGTATCCTGTAGACATGTGGGTATCGCTATCACTGTTAAAGGGAAATAATATTCTTGCATTTTTCGAATCATATGAATAATGGAGCCCTTGATTGTGTGCCACAAGCTAAGGCGCGCCCTGGCTTACTGAAAGGTTGGACAGGCCTGGTATTGACTATCAAGTCATGACAAAAAAATTTTGCTGTAGTTCGTGCATGCGCAGTTAAAATTTATATAAACCTAATTATTAAAATAAAGTTTCGCTCTGTGTGTGTGTCTGTGTCTGTTGGTGATGGCTAAAAAAATCTAGCGGTCTGAAAATTTAGGTGTGAATAGTCCAAGGTCTGACCATGTGCACCTGAGTCTCAGAATTTTAATATTTTGATAATTACTCAAGATATTAATTAGAATATCATTAAACATCTCATCGAAATTGCCACCTTTTAAATCAAAATGGCTAAAGAAAAGAACTGCTGTTATGGATTTGCAAGCAGAAATGAACGAATTCGAAATTATTTTACTAATTAGCGAATTTTAAGAAAACTAAGATATCAATTTGAAAATTTCTACGCATATGTACAAAAAAAAAAAAAAGCCTTAAAATAACCTTTAAATGTGTTGACTTCGCTATTCTTCAAAAAGTATTATTTTTTGACTCTGGATCTTTTAATTTAATAAATGTATCTGTTTTTCTGAAAAAAAAATTAAAACATTTTGTCTGTGATTTCTTTATTATTGCTTCACTATTAATGTCCGTTAAAAAAAAGTTTTTCCTCTATCATTTTATTTTTTCTAATGATTTTAAATAAATTTTTATGTACTCTTTGCTTTACTTTACTTCATTTACCCCTTTATATATATATTTTTTACATAAAATATGTATTAAGCTTATTTGTTGCTCTAATATATTTTTATTTAGGTCTTCCTTTAAAATTTTTATGTTCTGTTTATTGGTTAAAATTTTATCTTTGTGTAGTTAAAAAACGTTTCTTACATTATTTCTTTTTCATGCATATGAATTTCATTTGTCAGGTGAAGACACCTAGGACAAAGTATTGCGTTACGAATGTGTGGTATTGTAAAATACTTTCTTAAAATTTTATTGAAATTAGATTTTATTAAATGTCAAATGCTTTAAGATGATTATTATTTAAAGCTTATATTGTTTGTTGCATATCTTTTCTTATCTTTAGAGTTAAAAGCAGTCATTCAGATGGTCAAAAACCAGTGTAGTTTTTCTTATTGGTATTATTTTCTAAGTATCCTTACACTGTGCCAAATACATTTTTCAGTGAAACTGTGCTAAGATTTCAGATTTTGTTTTCCACCACTTTTTCTGTATTCATTTTTATTTTTGCATTAAAAAATGCAATCTTTTTTGTTTTAATGACCCATTTTAATTGAATAACTCAGTTTAAATAAATCTTTTGATTAGAATGAATTCTGTGTGTTCCTTTTTATCCTTTCTTTCTGTGGCAAATAGGTCATATAGATCAAGTACTAAGACAAGTCATAAATTATTTCTGTAAGCTTTTTTCCTAAAGACTTAGTTGTGACCTTTTCCTTTTTATTGATCTTCAAATGTTTCAAGGCAACATGAACAAAAAAAAAAAGGGGGGGGGAGAGGTGGTAAACATGTCAGAGACTCTAAACCATGATGGTCACATTCAGAGTTGGGCAGTATTGAAAAAACATGTATTTGAAATAAATTTCCAAAATACTTTTGTATTTTAAACCGATAAAGCTAAAGTATTTTGGTAATTAAAGGGTTTCTAGCCACCTGGAAAAGTCAGGAAAATTTATATGGACTGGAAAAGTCAGGAAAATTTACCATTTATGAGAAAAAGTCAAGAAAATTTGAAAATTCTGAGAAAAAGTTAGAAAATTTTGAACTTTCAAGAAAAAAAAATAGGAAAATGTTTCTTATAAAACTAAGGATCTGAAATTAAACCTGCTCTTCATAAGTACTGTAAAGAGTATTTCAACCTCTCGTACAAATCATTTTGTCTATCCCCTTTCAGTCCTTTGTAACTCAGAGATTTTCAGTATCAGCTTCACCGAAGCTTTCTACTGAATGTTGTACGATTGATTAGGTGTTTAACTCTGCTTACTTATCTTTTTTTGGGAACTGAACATTTGTTGTATTAATTTATTGAATATTTGTATTAAAATATGTCAAAGCAATCTGTATTTAACTGTGGGTAGTGTGATAAAGAGTTTCATCCTGATTAGACAAAATTGATAGAACCTGATACTAAAAATATGTATCTGCAAAATGTTTAGCATGTAAAATGTTCAACAATTTGTAAATTTCGCAAAAAATATGCAACAAATCAGTAATTTGTGGCTCAGAATCAGTTGTGAAAGTTGGACTCTCAAATTCACAACTTTTGAGATTTTTTCTGTGTCACAAAATCTCGATACCTGGAAATTTTTTTCTTTTTTTGGTATGAAAAACATACAAAAGTAAGTGAAATTCGTTGCTGATCTGGAATAGACACCCTGTAATATATTTTGAAATGATTTTTCCATGTATTTTGTATTTTCAAAATACTCAATAAGTTTCTCGATTTTTCAAACTGTGACAGACTTGAACCACAACTTCTGTTTAAACCTCAAATTACTGATTCAGAACAGGAAATTACATGGATGTCTGTTTTGTCTAGTCTTTAAATTCATTTCTAGAAGTTAATATAAACATATTTTTTTCAAATTTGGTACGATAAGGATTTTTATTTTAGACCGAAACATTTTTGCTGAATGGTTATAATAAATGCTTTTATAATTCTTAGTATTGCTATGTGAATTATAAAATTTTGTCATATGATCATCCAAAGTTTTCCTGAATTTTGCATTTTTAAGCTATGTTAGCAGTGTAATGCAGTTTGTTGTTGCATGGACTCGTGAAAAGATGGAAAATACATACTTGAGAACTAGAATTTACCAGTTAAGGTTGGAACTTGTCTCATTTTTTTTCGCACCTATGCGATTTCGTCTTAGATTTTTCTGTATAGTTATTTTTCAGATTTATAAGTCTCTAAGCCCTGGAATATGGATTAATGATATTAATGAAAACTCAAACATTTGCGTACAAATAGAAATTCATAAAAAAAATAAACAGTTTACATGGGCACAGGCCGAAATAAACCTAAGGAGGGCAGTATTTTGGAATGGGTGTGCCTCTACTTCGCAGCTCTCGGCACTTTTTAAAAAAAATGAAGCATATATAAAAATTAAAAATAGCTTAAATAAAAAATTTCGTCGGAATGCTTTGTACAAGAGAAATTTTAACAACTTCAGCGTAAAAACTTATCTTTTGTAAAAATTCACTCAGGCCGATTAAGTTTTTGTACGGGCTAGGCTCGGACCGAAATTTTAGCATTTAAACCAGGCCAGACTCAAATCGAACTTTTACTTTTTATACTAGGTCCGGCCAAAGGATTTTTTGTATGGTTGGTTGATTTATGACGGCCGATTATCTACTCAAGGGATATAGGTTCCATGGGGGGTCTCTCTAAGGGATCATAACCCATATTTACAGCAAGGTTTCGAAGAAAACCACGAAAAACTCCAAACTGTTAGGTCGACGAATGCGACAGGGGTTTGAACCCAGCACCTCCCGTCATATATGTCACTTTTTTATGGACACGATAACTCCCATAATTCTGCACAAATCTCTTCTAAACTGACACATAAAATCAAGGGGCATAAAATCTCGGTCAAGTTCGTTAATGGGCAAAATCGAACCAAGGGAGTGGAAATGAGGGGGCTTTTTGTGAAAACAGAAAAAAACCCATAATTTCTTAATTATGATACGTATCTAATCCATTTAAAGTTATTATTACTTTTAGGAAAAGGGCAAATTTATGTAGGACAGATTTTTGATATTAAAAATGGCCCAAAGGAGGGGTTTTAGAAGAAAAATTCATTTAATTCAGAAGATCAAATCTGCTTAAATTTATTATAAATCCTCTTAATATTATCTAAAATCTATATTGACAAGTTTTTTATAGGACCAACCCTTATAGCAAAAAAAAATTAAAAACCAAAAAAATCCCTGCCAGTTCTGCCTGCAAACAAGTTAGATTTCGAAGTGGGCGTTTTCAAATGCCGCATCATGGCAAAAAGGTAATTTCTTCCGCAATTCCAAACAAACAGGAAAACAGGCGCCCCACGGTCTGCGTCTTCGAAATCTACCTGTGCCTGTAATACGTTAGGGATTTTTTTTTGTTACGAACCTGTCCATAAAGTTGATAAAAATTTGTAACATGACATTGCAATTAAAACATTTTTGCATAGTACAAGATAGTGAACAATAATTAAAATTAATGTATTTTGTATTTTAAGCTTTAAAACTGATGTATCAAAAATGATATATTTTATATCAAAAATGGTTTTCTCTGTATTTTGCCCATCTCTGGTCACATTTTTTTGTTGTGCAACAATAGAATAATCATATCACATAAGCCGAAAAAGGTTCTGTATTCTGTCGCTTTGGTTTATTCCAACTTTAAATCTCAAAAGCTCTTTAATCTTTTTGCAATATAAAGGATTCCAAATTTCATCAATTAGTATAAAACTAATTAATCTAAAAATATTAAATTAAAATGTAGTATTTCTTTTGATTATTTTAGAAAGCTTTAATTTTTAATGGTGTATGTGCCAACTCGCTAGTTTTTCTTTTTAATATATTTGATTCAGCTTTAATAAGGTATTTTAGAAAGCTATGCAGTTTTTTGTTATTTCTACAATGGTTACATAAATATAATTTGAAAAAGTACTTCAACTTCATAATTTCTCCATATTTAAATTCATAGCTAGCCAAAATCATCCAGTATTTTGATGTTTTTGGATGCAATGCTACTTGTTGAGGTAAGTATTTTTCTACCAATGTAGTCACCGTAAGAAAAAAATTACCAGTAATATTTAATTTGTTGTAAGACCATGGGTTTATTTAATGTTTTGAAAAAGTAACATGCAAGTATTAATTTGATTTCCAGCAGCATTAAAAAATATATATACTATATCTTCTGGCATATAACGTGCACCTAAAATTTCAAGCTTCATTTGTATATTTAGGTATATTCGCTGTATATGTACACCTCTTTCTTTGCAAATATATCTCCATGAGAACAAAGCTTAAAATAAAATGAACGTTATTGTAAAGTATAATAACTAAACCAGGGCTTGAAATTTCTGCTCGCCATTGGTGAGCTAATATTTAAGGTTGGCAAGTAAGTTTAGTCTTTTGAAATGTTGTGCTTTAAATCAAACTGTATATGCTCCGAATATTGTGCCTCATTCTAGCGATACGTAGGAGTGTTTTAAAATCAAGCGACAGCATTTATCTTCCAAAAGAAGAAAAAATGCAGCGTCGTCCACTTCCATTTCTCTCCAACAGAGGAACAAACTTCCCCTGTATGCGTTCCTCCTCTTTCGCACAAATGCAAATGCTGCTTTTTTCGCTTCTGAGGCCGAATCTGATCGCTCTTCACTCCTGCGCGAAGTGAATCAGGTTTCGCCACCTAAGCTCAGCTGCTTGAAACATGGGAAAAATTACTCGCTTTCTCCCAAATTTTTAATATTTAAAATTTTTTTCATATTTTTCATGAATGTAAAATATTCTGGATTTAACAGACAGCTCTTTCTAACAATGGTCAATTTCAATTCAGTTTGTCATAAGTAGTTCATTTTCTGGGCAGGTGTGTTGGCCGATGTTACTGTCTGAATGAATGTAAAATAGTGGTGAGCAAAAATTTTAGTCTGGCTAGTACCTTTTCAACTGAAATTTCACGCCCTGAACTAAACAAACAGGAATGTTCATTAAATAAGAAATCTTAGTTCTTATGGTCATTTGTTTTATTATTACATAGCTGCCAACTTTTACGCTTTTTTCCTACCACTAATATTTTATAGTAAATTTTACCTTATTAAATCTCCGAAATTAAGTGATACAATAGGGCAAAAATTTCTATTAATTTTTAGTGGTAACAAAAAAGCGTAAAAGTTGGCAGCTATGTTATTAATTTTTATCAGTGTATAATGCACACTAATAAATATCGATAAATTTTCTTGTATCAAAAGTGCATGTTATACACCGAATATATGGTACATATTTTTCCATCTAAAATGCTTTGAAATATAATTTATGTTAAGTGTTTGCTTCAGTGAAATATGCAAAGTTTCCATTACGATAAAGCTTTATGATAGTATTTCATATGTCAGTATATTTATCTTAATGTAGTTGATTATAGGTTTCTATTGCATTTTTGTCATTTAAATGATTATATCTTTAAATGTTGCTTGCTAAACTCTGAGCCACATTATAAAATGACTTTATAAATGCTTTTCTCCCTATGCTTAATTTTCACATACAGGTAGTCTCTCTTTCAAGATTTCCTGTTTAGGAATGGCCTGGAAATTCAATTCAATATTATTCTTTGGTTGTACTGTATTAATTTTTTACCTAATATAAAAAATAAAATTTTAACTTATTAATTTTTTTTTATAGAATTTTTATTTCACACTGGCTTTCAAATTTATTTTTATTGCAGCCAACTTTACTAACTTCCGAGTTGAGCCCAGTAGCAGAATTTTCTGTGTCAATCCACAGCAAACATGCTGGAGCAAGCCTACTATCATAATAAATAATAACCCATAGAATAAGGAAAATACATTTTCAAAGAAAATATAATAAAATTATTCAATAAATCTAAAAGCAAAGTAAATTTTAGCCTTTTTAATTAAAGCCAAGTCTCTTTTTAAGGGTGATTTATTTTTAATTAAAAAATATTAAAATCTGTATAATAATTTTCCATTTTGGACGAATTATCTGTTTGGAAGCATATTTACCCATTCAAATAATTGTGATTTCATGTTAAAATTTTTTTAAATGCCCGGTAACAGACCTGATCTTTTTTAGGGTTTCGTTCATCTCGCGCAACCCTATTCGTCCGCTACATTGTCTGTCCGTCACAGAACCAGTTCTCGCAAACTATATAACTTACAGACTTGAAATTTTGTGTACTTACAGCTGAATGCCTACTATAAAGCTCAAAATCATAAAATTTGAAAAAATCGTATTATTTTAATATAGAGTGAAAAAAACAAAAATCTAACAGCCTTTTCCTATTTAAACATTTTTCGTTATAGCTGTTGCCAACTATTAAAAATCCACAATAAAATTCTTTCTTCAATAATTAATTTTCTATTGAAAGATTTCCACGTGAAAAATGAAAATAAAATAACAAGTTTCACCAATTGAAAAAAAAAAAAATATTAATATGACGTCATATTGGTAATAAAATGGAAATTTTCAAACATTTCTCAATAATACAAGGAGTATGAGTATGTGTAAATACAGAAAGAAGCTTAATATGACGTCTTTAGAGAATTAAAAAGACAATCTGACATCATATTGGAAGTTTAACGGACTTTTTCAAATGTTTGAGAATGATACAAAGAGAGTATCAATATGAGTAATAGAGAAAGCAAGTAGATATGACGTCAGCAAGTGATATAATGTCATATGAGTTTGAGGAACATCTTGAATCATGATAAAATCCTGATTATGGAAATATTGGCATATTTTAACATTTTAAAGGTCTCTATACAACATGTTTAATTTTGAAATTTATCTTTTTTTAATATTGCATTTAGTCCACATGACAGATATTATTATGACAGAGTATAATAGTGGGCTTTGCCTGCTATCAGGCCAGTTCAGATATTCGAAAAAATGAACAGTAGATTTTTACTTAATATATTTTTAAAAAAACGACTTTTTTGAAAATGAAATTTATTTGGATTTATTAGGATAAAGTGGTTTTAAAAGAATATTAAATGAAACCCTTTATGCGATCTTCAATCACACTTACCCGCTTGTTTTTTTTTCTTTTTCTTTCTTCATAGTTACATATAAGTGCCCTACAGTACAAACTTTTATAAAAAGTTGATGCTGACCATTTAAACATGTAAAAATATATATATGTAAAAACTAACGTTAATCACAAACAATGGTTATTTTATTTATTTTTTTTTCAAAAGACTCAAATTTGAAAATCATCCTTAAGCTATTACATTAATCTGCAGGTCATGCTCATGTCCTTTACTGTTATCTTTCTGCTACTGGGAGGAGAGGGGAGGGGGTTAAAACCTATACATTTATATTTGTAGCAATTTTTCTGATTTTAATTGACTTTTTTAAAAGAATAGCAAAAATGACTCAAGTATCATACTCTGTAGCTAGAGACTGACAGCAAGAGTTGAGGTTCCTGGCAATGGAAAATCATTGTGTTTAAGGGTCACAAAATCAAGACTTTGCTCTGGGTGACAGTGACCCTATCTATCATGCTGTTTAGATACATCAAAATATGTGCCATGGCGCACATTTTATCACTGTCATCCAGGGCAAAGTTTTGATTCAGTGCCTCTCAAATACCACATAATTTACTATACACACTAGCTAGCATTGCAACTCTATGTATTGCATGAGACCTTTCAATTTTTAAGGAGAAAAATAAATCTAATTTAATTTTACAGCAATGTACAGGCCATACAATTCCATTGGTCAATGAAGTTTTTTTAGTAGATAATAATTTTTGATAATTTGTGGAAGCAAGTTATATGAATATTCTTTACATTACACTTTAAGAGAATATAAACTAAAAATCATTACAGTACGAAGTTCATAAATCTAGACGTTTTGCTAACCATTTAAGAGACACTATAATCATATAAAAATCCCTAAAATTCCAAAAATAGCAAAGAACAAAATTTACTATATTAGGCAACAAATTTGAAACCAAATTCCTTTCATGAATATCAAAAACACTGCAGAATGGATAAAAACTCTGAAAATCGTTGTTGGCAAGTTGACTTAGCTCATTTTAAAAATGTGCTCATTAGGATATAATTTAATGGTTATTTGCAAACTGGGTAAATTTATAATTGATTAAATTTGTATAATGTCAGGAGATTGTGAATATTCAGCTTTAAATATATACAGTTCTATCCAACTGATCAGTAAATGAGAGTGGAGATAATGAACAAGACCTTTTCACAATTTCAACTAAAAAAAACCTATATATATTAATAGAATTGCTTCTGTCAATTAAAATAACTAAATAAAATTTTCTTATATTCTAAAATAAATATTTTTAAATCAAAGAGAAATTTTAAAGGAATTAGAAGGAAATTTTAGTCATGCAGTGTTTAATTTTCAGGACAAAAAAATTTCTGCTTTCTTAAATGGCAATGATGAAGGAATTTTTTAAAGCATATAGAGAAGAGAGAGATGGGTAAAGTCAATGACCCTGTGCGATGTTGTTATCGTGTGTAAAAAGCTTCCTTTTTTTTTTGGAGAAGAAAAGAAAAAATATTTGAATGGGCTAGCGCAGAGCTGCCAACTACCACGAAAAAATCGTAGTTGCTACGATTTTGAGCCACAAACTACGATGCTACGAAAATCTGTCTAAAACTACGATTTTCTGCAAAAAAACACTAATTTTGTCACAGGATCACTCAAAAAAGCACGAAATTAGTCACAGGATCACTCGAAAAAGCACGAAATTTGTCACAGGATCACTCGATAAAGGGCGATAAATTCGTCACAGGGTCACTCGAAAAAGGGCGAAATTCTTCACAGCATCTTGCGAAAAAGCAAGAATTTCGTCACAGGATCGCATGAAAAAATGCGAATTTCGTTACAGGATTGCATGAAAAAATGCGAATTTTGTTACAGAATCGCTGAAAAAATGCGAATTTCGTTACAGAATCGCTGAAAAAACGCAAATTTCTTCAAAAAATTGGCAGGAAAAAGCAAATTTCGCCAAAGGATTGCCAAAAAAAACGTGAATTTCGTCAACCGATTGCTGAAAAAATGAGAATTTCGTCAAAATATCGCCAAAAAAAAAAGCGCTAATTTCGTCGAAGGATCGCCGAAAAAAAGCAAATTTTGTCAAGGGATCGCTGAAAAACACTAATTTCTTCAGAGAATCATGTGAAAAACGCAAATTTCGTCAAAGGATCTTTAAAAAAATGCAAATTTCTTCAAAGGATCGCTGAAAAAACGCGAATTTTCAAAAAATTAGCGGGGAAAAAAGCAAATTTTGCCAAAGGATTGCCGAAAAAACGTGAATTTCGTCAACCGATTGCTGAAAAAACACGAATATTGTCAAAGGATCATTGAAAAAACGCAAATTTGTCAAAAAATCGTTGAAAAACGCAAATTTCGCCAAAAGATCGCCAAAAACAGCGAATTTCGTCAAGGGATCGCTGAAAAAACACTAATTTCTTCAGAGAATCATGTGAAAAACGCAAATTTCCCGAAAGGATCGCCGAAAAAACGTTAATTTCGTCAAAGGATCGTTGAAAAAATGCAAATTTGATCAAAAGATCGTTGAAAAACGCGAATTTTGTCAAAAGATCACAAAAAAAAAAAAAGCAAATTTCGTCGAAGGATTGCCAAAAACAAAAGCAAATTTCGTCAAGGGATCGCAGAAAAAACGCGAAATCCTTCAGAGAATCATGTGAATTTCATCAAAGAATCGTTGCATAAACCCAAATTTCGTCAAAGGATCGCTGAAAAAACACTAATTTTGTCAAAAAATCATTGAAAAAATGCGAATTTCGTCTAAGGATTATGTAAAAAACACAAAAATCGCCAAAGGATTACTGAAAAAACACGAAATTCTTCAAAGGATTGATGAAAAAACACAAATTTCTTCAAAATTTACTGCATTGGGTTAAAAGATTGAAACTGGATTCCTTTTACTAATGTAGAAAATTTGCCGCAAAACGTGAAAACAAATTAAGTTTTAAAACTGCTTTCAAAAGATCCAAAAACTGGCTTCAAGGCACGTAACTTCAGGCATAGATACTTTCCTGCCAAATCATGTAGCTCTGTTTGCATGGCAGCAGTTTCTTCGCAAAACAGCACACGCAGAAAGAAACATCAATGTTTATTATTATGATATAGTTTTTAATCTGAAACAATATACTAAACTAACTTTTCAAAAATTTGTTTAACCCGACCTGAAATAAAAAAAAAAATTAGCACATACCCGACATGCAGGGTTGTATCAGCTTACTCGACCTGATGAAGGACTCAACTCGGACATTTTTCTCTGGAAGATATACCGTACCTGTAGTTCCATCTTACCCTCCCCCCAACCGCCTTGGAATCTTTCAGAAAATTCATTGTGGAGTTCAGAAATTTGGCTTAGGAGTGGACAGAGCATTAATTGAATGGGAATAATTATGTATAATCAATCTCACCCGCAACAAAAAAATTTAGCAAAAACAAAAGAGTGTTCTACTTTGTGTGCTTATGGATATACACATGTGTTTAATTGATTAGTATTTGCTCGCTTAAAATTTGCAGCGTAAAAAACAGCCACCAACCAACCAACCAACCTTCAGATAAATTTGAATTTGATGTGCTACTATTTCTCATTTTCAAAAGTTGGCAGGTCTGGGCTAGCGTTAAATTTTAAAGCAATAAAAATGAGAGTTTGTAACTCAGAAGGGAGTGTGAAAATTAATATTTAGGATTTGAATAATATTTAAGAAAAGTAATTTTACATTGAGATGGGGAATTTGAATAATATTTAAGAAAAGTAATCTTACATTGAGATGGGGAATTTGAAAATTAATAATTAAGATTACAATAATATTTAAGAAAAAAAAATTTTTAATGAGAAAATTCTAATTTTACCCCCTTTTACAATATTTCTTAATAATTAAATTATTTTAAACCACATTTCCAATTTCTGTTTGTAACAATGTCAAATAAATAAAAATACAGATTTAATTAGTGAGACTGCACAACAATTATATAATGGGCTCCTTTAGCTTATGAACATATTTCAATTTCAGAAGAGTCCAGCGTTTATCAAAGTCTGTTTATAATACGAAACAGATGTAAAGTTCCTCTCCAAAGTGGGCACGGGAGCTGAAGATCAGATTGCTAGTCTGACCCTTCACTAAAAGAGTCTCCTGTCAATCTTCTCTTGAATATGGGACGGGGATCGGGGTTTTTGTTGCCCAAACAAAACTGGAATTGTCCGAACTCTGTTCACAAGGCTGTCACGTAACAACCTCAAAATTATAAGTTAGAGAAAGGTTTTCTCTACCCAGGAATTCTAGCACTCACCCGAAAATTTCACCCAGAGTTATGACTGTTTCCTTAGGTTCAGATGCCTGCAACCTAACTCGAGCACTCTTAACTGTTTCTCCTCATATCAATTCTTTTTTACGTCTAGAACAATAGGTGTTTCTCCAGCCACCAGAAGCTCTTCCAGATGAGGTCGCGTAGAAAGTCTGTGGGAAAAGATATCTTACCTACTCTCTCTACAGCTGATATCACCTTGGTTCCAACGGTACCTAAGCAGCCGTCAGTACAATGAAAGACATTCCGTTCATCCATCTATCTCGAAATCTTCAAGAAGGAAGATTGGTGATGATGGAATGAAAGTTTTGATATGCACTGGCTGATCTGTGGAGTTAGTTTTATTTTGGAGGAAAATCCAGAACACATGGAATTTCCCTATACCTGGATTTAGGCTTCAAAACAGGGGTTTGGGGTGAGATATAGTGAATTTCTCGCGTCAAAAGCCCCCGGAGTCCGAAGTTTGAGTGTGATCTTTCAAATCAGACTCATCCTACGCGTCGTCAGTGTTTTCGGTTACAAAACGTATGTGAGACAAATTTTCATCCAGGGATACAAAAACAATGTATAACTCAGCTAATTTTTAATGGCAAACGACCGGGACAGCTGAGTTGAAACATACAACTCGGGTAACGTATATCTGGAGTTCCACTGTATATATAAAAAAAATTTCTGCTCATAAATAATAGTAGGAATATAATGTGTAAAAATTGGCAGCTATATGTTGGTAGTGATTATTTTTATATCAAAAAAGTGGTAGCAATCAGAATTAAAATAAAGTAGCCCAACTGGCAACGTTGTTCAAGAACAATTTTGTAAGAGAAAAACAATCAAAATGTGTAAAAAAGAAAGCAATTATAATTTTTTTTTTTTTTTTTTTTTTTTTTTTTTTTAGCTTAGAATTTTTTTTTTTTTTTTTTGCAATGACAGATTTATTTTATTTTACTAAAATTATCGGCAAAATACCACAGTTTTCATCTCTTAAAACCGTGGCTAGCTGGAGCATTATGCTTATGGTTGATCAAAGCTGCTGCTTTCTCTATATGCAGTTGCATTAAAAATGTCAATGCTGTAGTTCTAGATAATCCACATAAGTTAGTATACAACTCCTATACAGTTGAACCTCGTTAAGTTTAAACAATTTAAAGTGAAAATATTAACAAAAACCCTTTAAAAGTCTATGGACAAAAAAAAAAAAAAAATGAAAGCTTAATTTGAACATTTCTCAGTTGCGATAGTGAGGATGGGTTTAAAAAGATACTTCATTTTAATGATCGAACATATAGTATAAGAGAAGGAAATAGAATGCATTGTGACACACACTGACCTGGTTACGAAGCCAAGAAAAAAAAAAGTTCTGAAACACAGCAGGCAGAACTAAAATTAATAAAAAAAATTTCTGTTATGTAGAAGACTCATGCTATCATCTTATACTCAGCTATAATAATTTTGGAGGTAGTAGCGATAGGCTGACCAAAATCCCTTTATTGAGGAGGTTATTAAGCTGTTAAATTAAAAACAAGAAAATGATAAATATCTTCATTTTTAACACATTCTATGCGAGAAACATAAGAGAGTAAGTAGTAGTGGAAATCAATGTCTGCACTGCAAATTTTTTACAGAAAAGAGCAAGTTTTATCCAAGTGTTACATTAGTTTTAAGTAGTTTTCAATTTATATTGAATTTTGTAACAAGAAAAACACACTTTCTGTAAAATCCCATGCTTGCAATGTATTGCTCTTTCAAATATTAAGCTCTGCGGAGCCTTAGTTGGGAACTGCTGATAAGATATTGGTGGCCATAAAATCAGATTCTATGTATACCAATCTTGCTATTTTATTTTACATACATTTCTTATGAAGAATAGATCATTTATAAAGTCAAAAGTTTGCAGATGTGAGGTGTCTGCTCTTTATTAAATGAATCTATCCTTTTGTCATAAAATTGTTTTTCTTGCTTTAGTTTTTTTTTTTCTTTTATAAAGCGAAATTAAAGTTGTTGCTAATAACATGCAATAAAAGTTTTCTTGTTTGCAATTAAGACCTCACAGTGATTCCCAAATGATGATTGGTATTCAGTTCCCTCCAACACAAAGTTTTTGTATTTCAATAAAGTAAAACTTTATTTTTCAAATAATAAAAAGAAAGGTCAAAAATAAGATTTTTTTTCTGCCTGTTACATATTGTAACAATAAAAAAGCATGGTTTACCCTGCAAATTTTCACATAATGGTTTGAAATCCATTTTATAAAAGAATCCTGCATGCATTGTTGTACAAAGTTAGATTTACATGTAGACTGTAAAGTATTATTGCTCTTACCTCTGAATACAACTTCTCTTATTTCAGCCAATGCAGGGCTGTCAGCTGGTCCTTATTTTCCTAGAAGGTTCCTATTTTTTCTCTATAATTCTGTAAAATATTTATTTTTTTTTAAAAATTTTCAAAATTTATCAGGAAAATTTAGATATTTAAAATTCAATGCCATAGATGGCAGTACATAACTAAACATAAGTAGAAAATTTACAAGAACTGGGAGTGACTAGAATAGGTTCATTTTGGGCAACTTGTATCAATACGAAACAGGTAAAGGTAAATGGAAAACTAAAATACCAAACCTCTCTGTTTTTGAAGGGTAAACTTAGTTTGTATCATAGCATTGCAGATATAAAGCGAGGATTTTTCATTTCAAATCAAATTCTTTCTAAAGAACAAATCTCTATGAAAGAATGGATGCTAAACATAGCAGATGTTTTAAAACATCATTATGAAAATTATGCTGCTCAATTGTAAAATATATTCTACTGATAATTTAATAATAGTATTCTTACATACTATCACACAAACATGAAATAAAAGTTTTAACAGCAAATAAATAATGAAGATATATATTTTATTATTAGCAATCTGAATGTTTCCACATTTATAAGTCCTGACCAACAAGCCGTGTTAATCCGTTCACTAAGCTCCAGTTTTCACTGCAATACAAGCATTATTTCAATTAATTTAACTCTAAAGATATAATGCAATATTAATGACAGAAGTAATGATTAATACTTTTAATGATTACATTCATATATGTAATCAATTTGTTTCAATGTTAGAAAAATCAATTCTTTTTAGCATTTAAGATAAAATTCGAAAAAATTCTAAATTAGATTTTCAAATTTTTTTCATTTGCTCGTTCGCCAGAGAATATGAAAAATTAAATTCGTCCCAACTTCAGTGCTTATTCCTTGATTTCTGCAGGACATAAGGCTCACTCTTGCAAAGCAGTATTTGTTTCTCAAGATCAGTATGATAGCTCTATGTATTACACTTAATGGTTCATTTTAAAATAATTTAATAACAAATACAATATAAACTTAAAGAAATTTTTTTTATCAAAAATTTTAATCTACACATATATAAAATATGTCCCTTTTAAGCATGAACTAATAAATGATTTCTGAACCGTTAATCTTTATAAACAGTTTCAATTTCAAAAATATTTTTAATTAGCTGAAGCATTATGTTATACGCCGTTTGAGTCAAAAAATGCATTTTTGAAGACGTTACAAAACTTAACTTTTTATACGTCCCTGGGTCCTATAAGTTATATTTAGTGAAACAATCCTCATGCTCTGACATGCGGGGGAAAAAATCATTTTAGTACGATTAAAAGTTACCAAGTTTCAAATTTGGAAAAATTTGGCACTTAACACAGTGCCTGGAATAATGTATGATTTTGATATAACCGCACATCACTTTGGGTACCCTGTTAAAAGCGAAAAAATTCCACATTTTAAATTTGCATAACAAGGTGAGCTTTGGTCGTACAAAAAAAAAAAAAATTTCATTTGATATATCGGAGCTTCAGGATTGTTTTACCAAATATAACTTATAGAACCCGTAGGCTGTATAAAAAGTTAATTTTTAAAACTTATTCATCAGAATTTCATTTTTTGATCCAAATTGTGTCCATTATAATTATTTAGCTAATTTTAAATACTTTTGCTATTGGAACTATATGCCTAAGACTAACGATTAAGAAATTATCAATTGGTCGACATTTGGAAAAAAACACGCTGTATGTTAACAAATATAGAAAACATATTCTGGAAAAAATGGAAAGGAGAACAATTCTATAAAACAAATTTGATAAACGTTTGAAAACACGTAGAAGTAAATTAAAATAATAATAAACTTAATTTATTTTTCTTTTTGCATACTATGTGGTTTAACATATGAAAACCATATTTTTTCATTATTTTGCGTAAAAGAATACACCAATATGAAATACATTATTATGTTGGAAAAAGTATTTTCAGAAATGCGGGCTACAAGTTTAAAAAATGCAATTTTTAAGCTACTGAAGTTGTCATATATTCAGAAAAATTATTAAACTTTTGATTAAACTTTCCCCCCCCCTTCTGTTTGAGAGAGAAGACTAGATGTCTTTAGAATTATCTGACAAAATTTATTGCTATTTTTTTCACGTATTTGGTTGCATAAATGCAAAACTAAGTTATATTTTGCCTAAACATGAATTATGCTTTATAAATTTTTAAATATGGAAAGAAATGTTTTAGCGATTCTAAGAAGACTTTTTTAAAGAAAAGACCTTGTCTCAACCATCGTCTGAAAAAAAAAAAAAAAAAAAAAAAAAAACCGAAAAATTGCATAAAACAGGAAATTTTTAAATGGAATAGTATGTGTGTGAGGGGGGAGGGGAATGATATATTCTGTAAGAAGCCATAGCAGTGATCGTAGTTATTAAAAAACGTGCTTATTTTACTCGTTATAAGTTGTAAGAGTAAGTAATTACAAGAAATTCTGCTTAAAAGCAGAACTTTTTTATTTGTTGCTACCCTGTAGTAAACAACAATAACTTTTATATAATTTAAGTTATCTACTAAAAGTCAAATATTTTAATAAATGAAGCTACATTTTTATGAAAATATATATTTACTTACAAGTATTTAAAAGAAAAATCTTTTAAATTATTACAAAATAAACCTTATATACAAAGATTGCATATCGTTTTAAGAAGACTAAAATATTAAAGACGAGTCTCGTTTATATCAAAGGTGTATAGGTATTTACATGTACATACGCCCTTGTTTAATATTAAATCTTAATACTTAAAATTTTCCAATCTTTTTTTTTATACTACTTAGTCATACAGTTTAATCTCCGCCTCCCCAACATTTTTTTTTTCTCTAAATCCCCTACCTAAAATAAACTGGATTGAAGGAACTGGATTATTTCTATCTCCATGCATATTATATTGTGATTGCTTTCGCGCATGCGCAGTGAAACATTTTTTAGTAAACCTGCTCATTTTTCATCCAATTTTTATTATTTTTGAATTCTGATTGCAGAGTATTATGTACAATGTTGTTTGTCATATTTTCTGAAAAGAACTTATTTTTATATTAAGAACTCTGCAAATTATAAGTAAAAAACTAGGCGAAATTCGGAACTGCTTTTATGAAAACCTTAATTTCTCTACGAGTATACATGCAATCCTCATAAAAATGAACACAGTATATTACAATAAGCCACTTATTAATAATCTCGAGTTTGAACGCCTTTGCTACATTAGTTTTTACAGGGTTATCCAAAAGATATTCGTTCTTTTTCAATTTGTTGACAGTCCCCTATAGGGTTTTGTGTAAAAATCTTCGCGGAAATATATAACCTATACTATACTGTTTACACACCTGCAGTTTTAGGTTAATTCCTCATGTATTTTTCTAGATAGTTAACAAAAAGTCTAAAATCGCAAGTGACCGGTCACCTTTGGCAATATAGTGTATACTGTACTTAAATTCTAGTTTTCTGAAAATGGTGAAGTAATTTATTTTAGCATTGTCTCTTCCTCTGAAATGCTTATTTTGTTGTTCTTTCTTATCCCACCCATCAAGAATGTATTTTTATACTCAGACCATATGATACGACACAGTCAAACAAGATAATAAATTACTGAAGACTCTTCTGGAAAGCTATTCCTTTTATCATATCTTGTGGTACTAATTGCCTTTCAGTATGTGTTGAACATTTTTTACCTGTATTCCAAGTATTTTTTTTATTACTGCACATTCAAAGATAGCAAGATGCAAAATGGATTCTTATTGCCCTTATCTAGAATTTAAAGAATGAAAAAAAACAGGAACATTTCTGGAAATTGAATGTCGAAAAAAAGTTAAAAGTGATATTAAAAAAAATCAAGAATTTTTTTAATAGGGAAAAAAGGAATTATTAAGAGTTTAAAAATCCTCCCCAAAATGTACCTTGTCTTTAAATCCCCCCCCCCCCCAAAAAAAAATAATTTGTATGACGCACTTTGCGTCACCAAACAGCATTTCGGCACCAATTGTGCTGTAGTTAAAAATTGATTGTGCTGTAGATAAAGTTGGGTGTCAGTAAATAATTTTATTTAAACTAAATGGAACCCGTCAAAACTTGACGGGAAAATAAACTATAACAATATCAGTAAAATAAGCTTCTTTGTTTCATACGCACCCCTTCTTAAATAACAGTCTTTCAAATATTTTATTTTTAAAGTTTTTTCCCCAGTGAAATACAGTACTATTTCTGATGCAAACTTTAAACAAACAATGCGTAAACAACTGTGTAATGCAAATCAGTTTGACATTACCGCCATATTCCCCACAGCAAGAAAGAAAATTTCATGGACCTATGAAGTATCATACAAATAGTATATTCCTACGTTCATCTCATATTCAGTAAATAAAAGAACATAGTAAATAAAGCACACATCCCTCCCCCACCTGTAATAATGCAACCGAATGAGCTCCTATGAGCGTGTGCATTGCATCTGCCCAAAAGCACCGTCGAAATTAGACATTAAAAAATGTTTAAATTGAAAATTTTAAAAGGTCCTCTTTAATCATTGTTCATTTCAAATCCATATCTTCTAAAACACACCCATTGTTTTAAGCTAATCAGTTTTTATGTAAAGATGAAGAAATTTTGTACAATAATAAATCAATCTTCAGATGAGGGAGATTTTTAATGTTTTCATCACAGTCGGGCAGTGCCGAAACTAGCCTTTTTGATGCCTGGGGCAAACATGGATTTTGGCGCCCCCCTCCTCCGAAAAGAAAATTTCCAAAGCTAATTTTTTCTAAGTTTCTAAAATTTAAATTATATAATCAGATAATCAGTAATACTGAACTAAATAATCAGCTTTGTCAAATACTGATTCATTAAAACCTTGAAAATGGAATCGAAAGGAACAGAAAAATATTCCGTTTTATACAGTTTTTCATCGTAGGAAGTATAATTATTGATATTCTCAGGGGCGGATTTAAGGGGTCGCGATGGTCTCAGTTGCGAGATATTCGTTCTTTTTCAATTTGTTGACAGTCCCCTATGGGGTTTCGGAAAAAAATCTTTGCGGAAATATATAACCTATACTATACTGTTTACACACCTGCAGTTTCAGGTTAATTCCTCATGTATTTTTCTAGATAGTTAACAAAACGTCTAAAATCGCAAGTGACCGGTCACCTTTGGCAATATAGTGTATTTGCCTTACATAGTTTATTCTAGCTAAAAATACAATCATTATTTCAAGGTTTTTTCTTCTACCATAACATTATTTTTAATAATTTTAATTTTCATGAAATCCTTTACTTTTGTGAATTTTTTTTATTGAAAAATGAAATCTTCTAACCTATAATTAAAAAAAAGTAATTGGTAACATGTAATCAAGGTATGCAATCAAGGAAGGCTCCAATTCTAATCTTTATAATTAAAAATGGAAAAATCAGTTAAAATTACATCATGTTGACACAGTCATATAAATTTTTCCCTTTTGTTTTATCAATGTTAAAATGCATTTCATTCTAAGCATAATGTCATTTACATCCGCACATACTTTTCACTCTTACTTTATATATGTTACTTTTATGTTTAAACACTATGTATGCAAATAAAAATATATTTTGTATTTAATTGTAATGAAAAAATGGCATCAACAAAGTTATAATGAATAATGATAAAATAAACCTAATGGAAAATATTCCCGTGACGTCACAATAAATATGAATTTTTATTCACTTATAAAACACGCAGATAAATATTTTTACCGAAATTTAACTCGCAAATTAAAAAATTCGGCCTAAAAGCCACGTGCCTTTAATATATATTATCTTTTATCCTCGCAACCACAGAGTTCCTCGTTACTCTGTGCCTCGCAACAGTGGGAGTTAACTGATTGCCGACTTTATGACATCATACGCAGAAGTAAAATTTTAAATTAAAATTACCACTAATTAATAATTTTTTTTAATAAAAGGATGTACGATAACAAATCTGTGTCCAAATACCTTTCATTTAAAAAAAGAATGATGTAATTTGATGCAGTAGTTTGTTCTCGGGGATTGTCGAAAGAAAACGCTTAGTGTTTTAAATATATAGATACCAATAAAGAGGAATTAATATTAAAAAATATTTTTTAGGTCGCTAGGTGTAAGACTATTATTAGTGGAATTAAGAACATTGCGTTTGTAGAGAACAACAACCCACATCTTGAAGAATTGGTTCTTTTGGTCTGTAAATTAAGTAAAGAAATATTGGAACAGATGTGGAATCCCTGGTCACAGAATTTTGGCGACATTTGTTTTGGCGTGCCTCTCAGAATCGCGCCAACGATCTACGAAAAATAACTAAATCCAGCAATTTAACTACTGCCGGGTTACCATAGCAGAAATCATAGTCCCCAAAATTTGGCGACTATTTTCCTTTTTTTAACAGATTAAAAAATAAAAAATCCATGACCAGGGATTCCACATCATAGCCGAAATATTATTAAAAGATCTTACTTTAGAAAGAAGACATAGTCGATCTTGCTTTTTAATCCAAATCTTTATTGTAAATCTTTTGCAGAGAAGGAAGGCTTCTTTTAAATAATTCAATTGGCCACTGTACAATAATTAGAATTAAAAATTCTTTGAAGATACTTTAGAACTATACAAAATACACTGGCGAGAAAAATTAAAGGAACAACCATAAAAGGGTGCTTTATGTTAATTCTATTACGGATACTACAATGAAAGGTGATTGGTTGATAACTCAATGTTAACGTTATCACGTAGTCCAGTAAGATTAACCTTTGCTACAGAAAAATATACAAATTTTTTAACCCGTTCTTTCGGCACATTTCAAAAGGAGTGCTTGTGGGCAATTTGAAGTACTAATTTTAAGGATTGTACATGTAGTTACATAAAAGTTTTGCTTGTAGTAGGTGGAATATGTCATTTGGAAAACATTTGACCGATGGTGAGAAATGGTGTGAGATTAGGGGAATGGAAGCAGGACAGGCACACACAGGGGTCTGTAAATACTTAAAAATAGCCAAAAGCGCTGTGTCAAGAATCACGAAACGGTTTAAAAACACTGGTAATGTGGTGAAACAACCAGGTCAAGGTCGAAAACATCCCAGAACAGACTCTCAGGACCATTATTTGGCAACGATTGCTAAAAGAAGCAGGCAACTGACCTCAGTTCAGATTGCAATGGAGTTTGTTGCAGCAACAGAAACTCTACTATCCAGATTTACTGTGAGTGACAGGCACGATAAAAGAGGACTGTATGTAGGGAAATCCATGATTTGCATTCCACTAACTCCGGCGGTGAAATGTGCCCTGTTAAAGTGGTGCAGAAATCATCGTCATTGGAGTACCATGGACTGGAGCCGAGTTCTCTTTACCGATGAATCCCGATATTGTTTGGAGAGTGATTCCAGATGTATTACCATACGGAGGGAGAAAAACACATGCATTAAGGCTGCAAACATCGGTGAAAGGCATCGATACAAAAGTCCTAGAATCATGATATGGGCGGCATCATTTTGAATCGACGCACTGACCTACACATGTTTACTAGTGCAACTGTGAATGCTGAAATATACAGAGATGAGGTTCTTGATCCTCATGTCAAGTTGTTCAGGGGTGCAGTTGGTAATAACTTCCTTTTAATAGATGATAATGCATCGTGCTGCCCTAGTGACTGATTATCTTGTGGGCGAAGGAAATACATCGAATGGAGTGGCCTGCATATTCTCTGGATTTAAATTCGATAGAACGTGTGAGGTGCACTAGGATGCCGACTTGAATCTCGGCAACCCCCAACTAGCACTCTCCAGAAGCTTCGAAGTGCTATTCATCTTGAAAACACTTTGCTATTACAAGCACTTCTGTTCTTCTGTATAATCGGTATGGAAAATCACTGTGAAACTTATATTTCGGTCAGGGGTGACCACATACCTTATTGATTTTTCCTGTGTGTCTCTAAAATGTTGTAATAGCACAATTTCGTTATCCCCTCTTACATCACACATTCCTATGTTTTTATGTAAATATATTTTTTGCAGAAGTAGGCTGTTCTGCATTTTGAATATATCCCAGGCATGACAAAATGAAGATCTTGTGCAAGTTTCATGTTCTTATCCGTAAAATTATTCAAATTCGATGAGTTTTTATAGTTGTTCCTTTAATTTTTTTTTGCCAGTGTATTAGCTGAAGGCATTTAAAAAAAAAGACAGTCCCAAAATTCTTGAGAATATAAAGAATAATTTTCTTGGCAAGCTCGTATCAATTAACTATTAAAATCATTTTAATTTAAAACTACTGCATTATTTTTAAAAGGCTTAAAATTTAAATATTAAAAACTTTAAAGAATTTAAAAGAACAATTTTGGCATTGAACAAACCGATGACCGCATCCATCGGTTTCGATAGCGGTTTTCGGTTCACACTAGCTTTCAATTAATATACATTAATGATACAACTTTTTTTAAATCTCATTATCACCAATATATCGAGAGTAATTACAAAAAAGTATTAAACAGATTCAGTGGATGTGTGTAAAATACGACTTGCAAAATATGAATAATAAAGAGAAATAATATAAAAAAAAATTGTAGTAAAAGCAGAAAATATAAATAAATTAAACAGTCTTACTAACATGACTTACTATTCGAAAACGAACATAAGAGCTTGCTTTTCAACACGTTTTAAAATAAAACATTAAAAACCAACTAATACACAGGTAAAATGAAGAAAGAATTAAATTGATTTGATAATTAATTATTGCCAAACAAAATAAGTAAACTTTAAATTCAATAGTAACAGTAATTGAATACCGCACATCCTAGCGACAAAACTAAAGCAGATGGTTACAAGAAACAGCCGGCGGCGTGCATACGCAAAAGAGAACGCTGGGTGCTTGCCAAAGAGTGGGAGAGAGGGAGAAAAGTGCTCCTCCAAGTGACTCAGTGCTAGGTGAAATGTAATTGCATGGCAAAAACAAAACGCCAGAGAGGGAGGAATGTAAACTGAATAATGCAGCTAAAATAAACAGGACAGAACAGCGAATAAAAATTATAAAAATGTGATAGTCATATCACAATTAACTCCATTCTTGTAGCTCTCATATATTTTTAACCCCATTGTTAGAATTGTTCATTTTTCATGCCAACTTTTGGCTGTTGACCTGATTACCGAATATTAGTTTTATGCAATGAACATTATAGCTACAGCATATGTTTTATTGTGTAGAAATGCACCAAACTTTACATATGTATATGTTGATCTAATTTTAAATGTTAATACCCAATAAGTAATACTGTTGTTCTGTTCTTCTTTTAATTCACTGAACAGTGTTAAATTCGAAGAAGTGCACTATGCTTTATATTCATAATTGTTGATGCTATAATAAATTAATATATTAGAATGGTATAGAACAGGGCTTCCCAACCTTTTTTGTTTCGTGTACCCCTTGCTTAGGCTTTTCATTTCGGAGTACCCCCTATTTATCTTTAACACCCACCCCTCTCTTCCCCCTCATATTAGTAAAATATTCAAATCCCGTGAATGAAAATCCATATTTCAAGAATTAATCATTATTATATTTTCTATTCATTAAGAGAGTATTGATATTTTAAGTTTTATTTAAAGTATTAGGTTTATCAGTTATCAGAACAGGCCTATTAACAGCTAAACTCAGGTTCTCTTGCAATTCTAAATAACCAGATTGTTTCGAAGAACTTTTAATTCCCAAATCATCAAGTTGAATTTCAATCGCAGTTGCAGTACTCTTAAAAATTCTGGATTTCAACAAGTTATTCATTTTAAAACGTGAAACCAAATCATTCAAATAATCAGTAAGCACTTCAAATTAAATACTCATTAAAGGGAAGGAAGCTTTCAATTAATATACATTAATGATACAACTCCGCCTATTCGAAAACGAACATAAGAGCTTGCTTTTCAACACGTTTTAAAATAAAACATTAAAAACCAACTGCTTTGGCGTAATTTAGGAGTTTTGCAATTATTATTAAAAATGAACAACAAGAAAGAAACAGGTGAGAAAAGAACATTGTATAATGATCAATGGAAGTTTTCGCGAAGATTGGGGTGGAGCTAATTACATTGGATTATCAATGAATTATTAGGTCTATTGGACCTTTACCCTCATTTTGAGTGTAACATACTGGAGTTACAAATGAGACTAACTTCGTAATCATACACTTCACATACAATCACAACTTTCTTTATGTGTTTTCAGTTAAACAATTTTTGTGATTTCCGCCATTACCAATATTATTTTTACGTACCTCCAGCAGGCCTGCCATGTACCCCAGGTTGGGAACCGCTGGTATAGAAGAAAGTTTCGTGAGGGCCACATCATACTAGTTTAATTATGACACTGCATATGAGCGATATCTGTTGGGAAATTGTGTTGTTTCTGTTATCTTTGTTTTTTTAAAAGAAGGAGACAAACAGCATTGTATATAACAATATCTCTATAATTTATACATACAACACAATGAGCCATTATACACAAAATATATACATTAATATAAAACAGTTTGATATATTTAAAATATTTGGCAATAAATTATAAGTCTCGTTCAGTAGAATACTCTACATCAGATAATGATCCAACATTATCATGTTGGGATGAAGTGTAATCTTCCTCTGCATCATCTTCCTGCAATAATAATAATACTTACAGTTAAAGGATGAAATTATATAACGCTTTAAGTTGTTAACTTTTTTTAAACATGAAAACAAAAGGGTTTTTTCGTCAATTTTTTTCATCATCATTATTTTTAAATCATTAACCCATAAATAACCCAATTCATTTTGGGAGCCTCTTACACATTTAATTTATTAAACTACCTTATTATGCAATAAAAAAATTGGATATTTAACATTATGCTAGGAAAATAGCATATAATTTTAAAAACATGGATATATGACAGAGGCACCAACATTTTGAAATTTCAGGTGGTTCATAGTCGATCATGGAGGTCGCAGAAGTTAATCAAAGAAATGAAGGGATGGATCTCCCATTACTTATTTTATATTTTCAGAGGGGCATATACTTGGGTTTTACCACAGTTAAAAAAAAAAAAAAAAAAAAAAAAAAAGTTAAGTGAGTGTGAAAGTCCTTTTAATTTTTTTTTTTTTTTTTTTTGCATATTCTGTTGGTTGACAAATTTTTTTTATTAAGATAAGTCATGGAATGCTTAAGAGGGATATATTATTTTCTAAATTTTGTTTACAATAAGGGTTTTCCCAGCTAAGCATTTCAAAAGGCATTTTATGTAATCCAAGTATTAATATTTTACTATTACTTGCAAAAATTATATTGTATGCAGAAGGTTAACTAATTTAATGTCTTCAAACAAGGTACAATATTGTGTTTCACTTTAAAAAGACATTACATTACCTTTCTTATTTCCATACTTGTTACAGACACTGTCTCATTGGTAAAAGCTTGTGCATCAAGTTAATTTATAAAATAACTTTAGCAAATAATCTTGTTCAATTATTTGCTAAAGTAGCCATGTATAACCATAATATAATTAGTCATTAAATATGCCAGGTGGCAATATCACAAACATCTTGTATAAGGTCATGATGATAAAATGTACAGTGTATATTTTTAAGTATCAAAAGTTTCTTTACTTCTCTAATACAAATTCAATTTGAATAAAATTGCTGGGGAGAGCTAGTTTTTATATAATACACTAGGGGGCTCTGTGCCCTTCATGTGTCAACTCCCACACTTTCAAGAAACTCATGCAAACTTGTTTTTAATTCCTCCATTGGTGGAAACACACTTTAATCTACCCAATAACAAATTTTAAATTCTTGGATTTAAGAGCATTTTTAAATATTTAAATTGTGCATGGACGGGCAGACTGACAGACAGGTTAATTACATTTGGCTGTTTTATGCAACAGCTTAGTTGATTTTTTTTAGTAAAAGTAATAAAATTGCTAATTTGTAGTTATTTCCATATTCATAATTTAAAATTTTGTTTGTATTATAAATGAATTTAAATTCAAAGTAATCACTGTCTTTTATCTGGAAAAAAATAGTCTTGGAACAATGCAGTCTCTGAAAGTAAGGACAAAGTATGAATTTTTTTTAAATAATCTATTTTTAATACTTCCCAACAAAGTTGAAAAGTTTTATGACTTCAGTTTGTGTCTGTCTAGCCGAGATCTAACACCAGGGGCAGATTTATAAAGTGAGGGGCCCCTCTAACTGGAACTTTTTTGAGAGCCCCCCCCCCGTGTTGAAAAATTCTGTAGATTTATAATTTTAAAATAATAAATAGCCAAAATTAATTACAATAATTACCTACAAATCAATTAAAATTTATTCAAATCATTAAGGATTAATTATACAAAATTAACTTCATATTAAAATTACATCAGATCTCAGTGCATATTTAGAAAGGTTATAAAATTTTTTGCCTAGCTTTAACTGCAGCAAAATTATCTATGATTTCATCATAATTTACACAATTGAGAACATTACACATTATGTACAATATTGAGAGGTTTATTAAGCACACTTTAAAAAGAATTGAAAGTAGGTAATCTTTCACTCTATTAAGGAGCACTAAACTATCCTTTTCCACTTGCATTTGATACTAGTAATATGAGAAAAATTTAGGGAATGGTTTCCACATTTAGATATGTTTCTTTTAACCTGTCACTATTCACAAGTAATTTATGGCATTTTTCTGGTTCTGCTGAGAACTGATCTTGTCTCACTACACTGAGAAAATGGTGGTAGTGCTGCAGTTCATCAGTGAATAGTTTTCCATATATCATTCAAATATACTTTGGAAATGTAACTGGTGTCAGTTTTTGAGGAATTAAATGTTCCATCAATGAAAACTCCGAATAAATTGGAAACATATTCTAATTTTTCTTTTATTTCTCTCAGTTCAACAACAGGGATGTCGCAAATGACAATCTCATTACAAATTATTTCAGCTCCTTCCAACTGTATTTTTCCTAATCAACATTTTCATCTGGAAGTCTTTCCCTTTTTATTTTCTTATTCTTGTCATCATCTGGTTGTCGTATAGATGCATACAATGTTAAAACTTCTGTTTCAATGGACGAATAGTCATCATATCATGCACTTCCTCAATGAATATTCTTAGTGAATGAATTTAGTCTATGGCCATCTTCAAGTTTATCTTCTCTTTCTGCAAATATTTGCTTACTTTATCCATTCTTCTTAATAATCTGTCCCACAAAATTGTCATAAAAGCAATTTCATATTTGTCAAACTTCTATCCTTAATGAGTTAGCCTCTAATTTGGTTGACAGCCTTTCAGTTTCAAACTCAAAAACTTTGATCAGTGCTTTTTTAATTTCACTATAACTTTCACGTAATGGGGATACAGCATCGACTCCTGATCATAGTATAAAAGTTAGTTGATCCACTTGACTTACATTGTGAGTTAAGAGTTCCAAATATTTTTCAACTTATTCACAAAAACTCTTCTCAAGTTTATCTGCTATCATGTTTAGTACCTTAACATGAATTTGATGAGACAAATAATTTGTATTTACTGAACCACAATGCTCATGGTTTTTTAGGAAATCATCAAACTTAGCAAAGTATCCCACACACGTTAAAAATTTACCCCTTCTTGTATTTTCTGGTAATTCTACATTTCTGTGACTTCTGAATGCTTAGCCAAGTCAGCAAACAATTTAACTGTGCACGTACTCGGCGAAGCACTCCAATAATCTCTCTCATTTTCGAGTAATTATTTGAAAATCAACTTTCTTAGATAATTGAAGCCTTGTCTGGAAGTTTATAATTGCTGACAAATGGGACTTCGCAATTTCATAGTTACTAAAACTTTTTTCAGTTTGAGACCAATCAGAAAACCCTTGTACAAGATTCTGCTGAAGTTGCTTATGATTGAAGAAAAAATTACATATATAAAAGTAAACTGATTTAGATGTTTCAGAGAAAACCATCCAGTTTCTCTTTTCTTTTGCTTTCATCCAATAAAAATGTCTTTCTTGTATATTTCTAAAGTACTTCTTTTTAGACTCTCAAAAGATTTTCTTTGGATTTTTGAGCTTTTCTGTATTTTGTGGCTTATTTCTAATAAAGAAGTCTATCATACCTGAAGTAGGATTTAAAGGTCACAGAATTATATTAGATGGAAAATCTTCGTATGAAGAACGTTTAGGGATCTGATTTATTGATTCAGAATTTTGGTTCAATGTTCCATTTTAGTCGCAGATTAAGACGTGAGGTTGAAATGTATTATCATCTGATTTTTCTTCTGACTGTGATTCACAGGTTGAAATGTTTCATCATCCAGTTTTTCTTCTGACAGCGATTCCCAGGATGAGATATATTATCATTCTGTTTTCTTCTGATAGTGATTCACAGGTAGGTTGAGATTTAAGGCTGAGATGTATTATAATCCAGTTTTTTTTCCCCTGACAGTGATTTACAAGTTGAGACAATAAGGTCGAGAGGTATTATCATCTGTTTTTTCTTTGAACTGCAATTAACAGGTTGAGGCGGCCTGGGGCTGAAAAAAATTGCAAGGCTGTTCTACAATACATACTTTTCTCTTTTTTTTTTTTTCCCTTTAGATGTATCACTGGGATCAGGATTCTCCAGAAAAGCCTTTTAAAAGTTTGCTTGATTTTTTGACATTTATTTATTATTTTTGTTGTTGTTGCTCCAGTCGCTTCTGATGTCCTGATTTATAAATTCTTTTCACAATCTTCATATTTTGAATAAAGCTACCAGAACCTATGTAATGAAAACAAGAGCCTAGAGAATTGAATAACAGCTAAAGACATTTTAAAATATACTTAAGGGTATTTCCAATGTTATATTACATTTATTGATACAAACAATGATTATACATTTCTGAATTATAGTAGTTGTTACTGCATATGAATACAAAAAGATCCACTGAAGAGGTACTAACTCTTTTAGAGTTCCTGAGACAAAACTTTTACTACTATTAAAACTCTACCGAGCATTTACGTTTATATATTTTCAGGCACTTCTTCAAATGCCTGAAAGTTACCTTACTGCCTTAAATGCCTTAGAATTACATCACTGGGTGCCTCTGTGTACACCTCTTCTTCAACTCTTTTCTATAATTTAAATTTGGGAATATCAGTTCAGCTGACTAACATAGGCCATTATAAACTTCTAACCATTATGACTTTTGTCATCTGTTGTGTAATTTATTTGCTATCAATCATTATGTAACTGTGACATTAAATGTATTTTATCTTTAACTGTGTTGTTGTATAACTGCAATTTCAATTTGGGTTCAGTGAAACACACGCTTGTTTGTACTTCGAAATGCTGCAGCTTAATAAATTATGTTTAAACTTAATAAAATGTCAAGTGTTACTTAAGAAATATTAGGAATAACTTAACATGGTGGCAGCGTACAGAGACAATTCATGCCATGAAATTTCGTTTAAGGTGCCGAATTAAGGAAATGAGAATATTCCGTTAGTGGCAACATACAATGATGGACATTGAGTAATTGGTTCATACGGAACTCTAGTGAGGTGATATGCATTTTTCTTCCCCTATAGGTGATAAGTAAGTTATACAAAATTTCTTACTTTTGGAAATAAAGTAAAAATAAATAAAAGAAAATGGAGTCTAATTTGAATAAAACTCCATGCCAAATGCAGCTCACCGAAAATGTGTCATCAAATTGGTTGTGTTTTAAGCAGGTGTTCAAAATCTATCTCACAGAGAAGGTGGACAAACCAGATAAAACTAAAATAGCCCTTCTATTAAATACGATGGGTGCACATTGCTTAGATATTTATAATAGCTTTGTTTTCGGTGCCAACGATGCAGATGAATATAGTAAAGTTATTGAAGCATTCAATAAACATTTTATCCCCCCCCCCCCCAAAAAAAAAAAAAAAAAAAAAAAAAAAAAACATTGTTTTTTCTAGATATGAATTCTTTAACTGTACACACAGGGATAATGAAAGCATAGATGATTTCGTGACAAATCTTAAAATGTTGGCTAAGGATTGTGATTTTGAGGATCAGGAGGATTCTTTAATCAGAGATTTGTTCATAATAGGTATTAAAAATGAAAATATTAAAGAAAAATTGTTGATCGAGAGTGAATTAAGCTTGGATAAAACTACTGACTATTGATTGTAAGGCAAAGGAATGCAGTGAAAAACATAAAAATCATGAATGAGGGATTGGCATCTGAGGTTGATCAGGTTCATATAAAACAGAAGTATCCTCCAAGGAAAAATACACAAAATGGTGATAAATTTAAAAAGTATAATAGTTTTTAAGGAGCTAAATAAAAACTTTTTTGAAATATAATATCTTGCATGCTTATGCAAAATGTCCAGCATTTGGAAAAAAGTGTAACAAATGTGATGTTTTAAATCATTTTGCGAGTGTGTGTAAAAGCAGAAAAGTTAACAATATTGAAAGTACTAGTGATGAGATTTTATCTGATGATATATTATTGGAATCTGTTGTTTGCAGTGTGAATTCTGTCTGGTCAGAAACTCTTGAAATAAATAACAACAAAGTCTCTTAAAATCTATACAGGTGCTAAAGCAAATATACTCCCTTTTGAGAAATTTAATGCTGTAAAAGGGAATGTTAAATTGCAGAAAACAAAGTATTGAAATCTTACACTAGTCATAACTTGAAAGTAATTGGCACTTGTATTTTACCATGTGTGTTTGGTAATATAAGAGAAAGGTTGAAATTTTTTGTGATAGATAATAACAACTTTCCACTACTGGGTTTAGAATCTTCGGAAAAGCTCAAACTTATATATAGAGAAATGAAACACTTGGTCAATGTTAAGGTGTTTAAGAATACAATACAGATGACATTGTTAAATAGTATAGTGATGTTTTTACCAGTAATTTGGGCAAACTATTTGGGCAAACTACCTACAACATATGACATAAAGTTAAGAGAAGGAGCAGTGCCAAGCATAGCAGCTCCCAGGATTATCCCTTGTGCTATTAGAGATAAAGTTAAATCTCAAATTGATAAAATGGTTCATCCTATCCCAAATCAAAATGTTTTACTTTCACAGATAGAACGTGCAAAGTATTTCACAGTTCTAGATGCTTCATCGGCTTTCCTCCAGATACCTCTGTCAGAAGAAAGTAAAAAACTTTGTATTATAGCAACACCTTTTGGAAGATACAAATTTTGTCATTTGCCGTACGGACTTGCAAGCTCCCCAGAGGTATACCAAAAGAGTATTGAAGACATCTTCATAAGAGTAAGTGACATTTTAATATACATTGATGATATTTTGATATTTTCAAAAACAGCTGAAGAACATGACAAAAAATTAGAAGAATTTTGGCAAGAGCTAGACAGGCAGGTCTTAAACTTTTAAAAGAGAAAAGCCAAATTAAAGCTTTATCAGTATATATTTGGGTTACAATATCTCTAGTAATGGCATTGAGGTATCAGAAAAGAAAGTTCAAACTATACTGGACCATAAACTACCCAATAATAACACTGAATTGCAAAGATTTATTGGTATGATTACATATTTAGGTAAATTTGTGCCCAATTTATCCAATAAAACTGAGAAACCAAGACAGCTGTTAAGCTCCACAAAAGAATTTGTTTGGACTGAAAATGAAACTAAAGTGTTTAGAAAGTTAAAAGATGCAATTATGAATGCTCCAGTGTTAGCCTTTTTTGATTCAGGCAAAAAGTCAGTAATTTCAGGTGACAGTAACCAATATGGGTTAGGTATGGTTATGTCGCAGGATGACTACCCTGCAGCATATGCATCAGCAGCTTTAAATGAAACTCAACAAAGATATAGTCAGATTGAAAACTCTTGGCTATTTTAAATGGTTGTAAAAAATTCCATTATTATGTATATGGGAAGAAATTTATTGTTGAGACTGATAACAAGCCTTTATTGGGTTTACTAAAAAAAACGATAGATAAGCTATCTCCGAGATCATAAAGAATGGCTTTAGAACTGTTCAGATATCAATTTGAACTCAAACATGTGCCTGGTAAGCAACTTTATGTTGCTGATGCTTTGTCCCGCAGTCTCTCCAACACTGAATTTAAAACAGATTTTTGAATGATGAAGCAGCAGTTGTTTATACAATATTAACAGCTACTGAAGGAAAAGCTAAGGAATTAAAAGAAGCTTCACTTAAAGATTCCGATATTAGCGTGTTAAAAAATATGTAAAAAACGGATTTCCTTCAAAATTTGATAAAATGCCTTTAAGTATAAAAAGGACAGAATTAAATGAACAGGATGACGTTTTGTTTCTAGGAAACAGATTGGTTGTGCCTATATCTATGAGGACTGAAATACTCAATAAATTGCATGTAGTGCATCAGGGAATTAATTCATGTCAGAGCAAAACAAAATCTGATTATTACTGGTGTAACATGTTGTCAGACATTAAAAGACTTGTTAGTTTGTGTGCAACTTGTCAATCAGCACAGAGAGCAAATGCTAAAGAGCCACTCTCACCCTACTCAATACCACAACTACCATGCAAGGAGTTGGGGACAGATCTATTTTATCTAAAAGGACAGCAGTATATAGTCATTGTAGATGTAGATTATTACTTAAATTTATAGAAGTGCAAAAAGTAAATAGCTCTAAAGTCATAGTCATACTTAAAAGAGTGTTTAGGACACATGGAATACCACATAAACTCCATTCAGACAATGGACCACATTATATCGGTAAGAACTTTATAAAATTTACAAAGAATTATGACATTGAACATGTCACATCTTTACCTCGATACCCAAAATCAAATGGAATGGCCAAAAGGGCAGTGGGTGTTGTAAAGAACATTCTTAGAAAAGTTAGTGAGACTGGTACTGATCCCAATATAGCCATCTTGGAGTACAACAACACTCCTAAGAGTAACCTTCCATCAACGGCAGAAATGCTTATGGGTAGAAAACTACGAACATTACTACCTATAAATAATAAAATTGTAATACCGAAATTTTCAACAAGAGAGACCCAACAGCAGCTGCGTAGGAAACAAAAACGACAGAAAGAATACTATGACTGAAGATCATCTGAGCTGACACCATTGAGAGGAGATCAGATATATGTCCAGGTTGATCAGTGTAAGTGGACTCCTGCAGTGATTGTGGGACGTCATGAAAGACCTCACTCTTACACTGTAAAGACCCCAGCTGGTGCAGTTCTCCATCGAAATCGGGTCCAGTTGAGACCAACACCTACACTACCAGCCACTGGTGATATGGAACTTGTGTTACCTCCATTTGACAGACGCCTCTGGGCACCAGTGAAAAACGAATCTTCATCACCACCTACTCTAAAAGCAATTGAACCTTCTGCAGCTACACCATGCTGCCCTAGGCGGGAAATTAAGAGACATTTAAAATCCTTCTCATATCTATATAACAATAATTTTAAGGTATTCAGGTGCCAAATAGTCAGACAGCTTTCTTTATTTCCTTATAAATGTGATGCTTCTTTAGTTAAAATCATGATGACCACCTTTTCATGATTTTCACACTCGGATTATTGGTTTAAACCATCAACTTTTATAGTATATTTTAACAGTTAAATTACTTTTATGGCAGTCCAAAAAACAGTTTTAGATTCTCCATAACCTGAATATCTAAACTTTTTATGCATTTAAAAGTGAAAATGATTTGCAATTTATTATAAAATAAATAATAAAAAATTCATAACATTTAAAATGGATTTTTAATACATTTTTTGAGTATGATATATAAATAAAGCTTAAATACACATGCATAGCGCTATTTTACGAAATTATGCAAGTAAAACAATGTTTCTGTAAAATGTTCAAAAACACACAAAAATTTTATACAATGATTTTTCTATAATAAAAATGATTTTCCTAATATTAACATCATTTTACGTCTACTTGAATTGGTGAAGTGTGTTGAAGTTGGTATAAAATCTTACGCAGTAACAAAGCAAACATCTTTCATTTTAACTTATGAATTTAGAATTATGTAATATATATATTGTAAGGTCTCCATTTAATTAACAGATTGATTATTAATTTTCTAATTGTGGATACCAGATGAGACTTTTCATTGTAGCTATTTTTTTTCTCACGCCTAGAGTATCTCTTCTCCCTTCAAAAACAATAAAGCAGACTTGGTGTCGCGTACAGTCAAAGATACGTGACAGGAAAATTCGTTATGGCGTGGGAGGTGATTAATTAGTTTCACCTTTCGAAATCCCTGAAATGGAGGATTTCTCAGGTCTGCTATAGTCGGGAATTGGCAACAATGGCGCCAGTTTAAAACTTAATTTTTCCAATCAAAACGGGCGAACAGGGTTCATACAGAGTTTGCTAAATGAAAAATAAGGACTCTGTAAGACTTCATTAAAAGAAAAATAAGGACTTTCTAAAGTTTATAAAAAACAGTATATATGCTTACTTACATTAAAATTTAATCAAAAGGTTAAAATTTTACATAAAACATAATTACACTTTCTAATTAATTTTTTAATGAGCAACAAAAGAAAATAAATACAAAAAATATATAAAACAAACATTTTATTAGATGGCTATCAGTTGTTTTTTAGCATCAATTTCTTTGGATTCCTCATTTTTTTCTTTAGCAGATTTTCTACAATTGTTTGATTTGATAAATAATTCAATGTCTTTAGTTGTTTCAGCTTTATCGGCTAATTCATCGGCCATACTTTCCAACTGCAATATCTCCTTTTCAAGACACCATATTTTTTGCTTTATAAAACTTATATCATCTTCGATTAACTTCCTTTTATTTTCTGCAGAGGAAGACTTTTGCTGTTGTTTCTGATCATGGACATATTGCTCATACTTCATCCTAGAAGATGCCCCAGACCTTCTCATTTCTTCAGTAATTGTCACATCATATACGTGCTCAAATTTTTTAAAATAATCGTGTACGAATCTCTGTGAGACGTATGATGTATCTTTTAAATTTTCTGTCTCAATTTGTTTGTTTATTGAGAATCCTCTCTCGATTGTAGCTTGACCATGCGACAGCACAAGCTCTAATTTTAACGCGAATTTTAACTAAGAAGGCATACATGAGCTTCATTACAAAGAAAAGGAAGTTATTTTAGATGGTGGATACTGATTGAGATTGGTATTTGCGGATACGAGGTTTCTACGCTTCAATGGGGAAACGAAACAGGCAGTTCCAATGTCCAATCAGAAATTAGAGAATTATAACAAAGAACCTGATTTTTTTTTTTTTTTTTTTTTTTTTGAGCTGCCATACTTGGCAGATTATGAATGTTTGGCGATTTTTTTTTAAATATTTTGCGGACTCGTGTTAAATATTCAGCGCTTTAAAAAATGAGGACTTTAAAGATCCTTTATTAAGGACTGTCAAAATGTAAGGAGTTTTTAAGGACTTTTAAGGTCTGTATGCACCCTGGCGAAGAACTGATTGGAACTCTTACCCAAACTAGCAAACACCCAATTCTCTCTCACTCCCTCTTCCTGAGAAGAGACAAAGAAGAGAGATTATTTGGACAGTCTGGATTTAACAGCGATGTTTGATTTGATTTGATAGCCTAAGAGGGACTGCTCAGACTAGTAGAAGTCTGTAGAGCATAGTGTCCCTCCCGGTCCCCTTTATTAAGGTCTTAAAAAAAAAAAAAAAAAAAAAAAAAATTACAAACTACAGCCGAAGCTGGACCCGCCGTTAAACGCGACAAGGAGCGGGATAGATGGAGAGGTTCGGAAAAACTTTGGACTGGGAACGAAAGGAGAGAGCACACCCTGTGTTTATAGTTTGCAGACCGCTATCATTGCGGGCAAAATCAAAAGAAACACTCTGTCTCTCTCTAATGCAATTTCTGACTCTTCAAAGGAAGGGAAGTCTTGATCTGAAATACGAACTGTACTTTATATTTATAGTTTGGACTTAAATTCTAAAGAACACTTACGGTCTGGATAATTATAAATGACAGAACTCATGCTATAAACAGTGTAACCCTTTTAAATTTTATGTGCTTTATACCCCAGAATGAATAAAAATTTATTCTATGGAAAAACAGTAACCTAGTCTGTTTTCACGCTACCCCTTGAAATCATCGCGAAGACAGGTCTTTACAATATATATTTATTTACTTTCTTTACTTTATTACCAATATCATTTTTATTTTATTTTTAGTTATAGAAATGCCAGATTTTATTCTTCCTTAAAAATATGATTCATTATCACTTTCTAATATTCTTAGTACGATGTTATATATATATTTAAAGAATGTAAATAAAAAACATTTTAAATATTTATTGAGTTATATGTGAAATTGCATACAACAATGATGTTAAAAACTGATCTGTTACAGCTGTAGATGTCCTACAATTATAATTTATTTCAAATAAGCTTAATTTTTATCATCAGAATGCTTTCAGCACTTCTATAAAGGCAAATTTATTTCAAATAAACTTAATTTTTATCATCAGAAGGCTTTCAGCACTTCTATAAAAGGCAAAGGCAATACTGAGAGAAATTCAAGTAAATCTAAGAAAAATTTAATATATTATAAGAAAGAAAAATCATATGTCATGCATACATTATGAAATACATTTACAGATTATCAAATACTATGAATTTCTACCAGAATATTTTTGCAAAATTACATGTTTTGATACTGTGAAAGGAAAAATATAAATACAAAATTTACAAAATGCGTAATACAGTTGAAAATTCACTTTCAGTAATTACCACCCATACTCAATAATGTATCTGAATTCTTTTGTCCAGCTTGTATATGTATAGATATATATTGTATATAATGTATAGATTTTTTTTACTCACAACATAGTATACAAAATTTTATTTCAGTTGGAAAACACATTTCAGGTAATTAATATCCATAGACGACAAGGTATACAATATTTTAATTTAACTTATTCATTGTCAACCTTAGATATAAATTTATTTATATTTTTCACACATCACATAATTTTTTTATTTAATTAAGCTTCTAAAGTCATCAAAATACAGCTGAATTTACAGCAATTATCGACAGGCCTGTTTTTTGGTTATGTAATGTGCAATCATTTATGTTACGTCCCACTCCTCTTTTCCTTAGATAAACTTCTATATTTTGTAGAATCATTTACTTCAATGTTAAACTCCATAAAACATTTAAAGGTTGAATACATAAAGACAAGATAACTTGTCATCCTTTTCTTTCTTCAAGGATAAGAAAGAGCCTTTAAAATAGATGCATTCTTCAGCAAACCTACATTCTATGTCAGAATCATAAGTGGCTCAAAGTTTCTCAGCAGCATTATAAATTTGAGTAGCTTCTAATTTGGTGATATTTGAAACAAACGAAAATCTTGTATATTTTATAGACATTAACTCTCTTCTTTAATTCATCCTGAAGAGTTTGTATTATCTTAGAATATGATACTTCCATTCTTCTCCAGATTTCGTCACTTTTAAAACAGTCTGATCCTGCTTCTTTTTGTGGCTTTTCTGATTCCGCATCTAATTTGGATGATTCAGCAAAGCACAATTTACATTTAATTTGATGATTTTGTCTTGAAATCTCATCAGTTGAAGCAATAAAACTGATTCTGGATTCCTTATCTTAGCAAGTTTCTTTACAGCTGAATCTTTGTGAATAGGGAAAGATATCTGTAGCTCTGTTAAAAATATAAGAGAGTCATATATTTTGACAGGAGTTGAAATGTCCAGCTTGTAGTTTTGTCATTACTTTGCCAAACTGTTTCAGAATACAACCCCACAATGATGTCATGAATGTTATCTCAATACTTTGTAACTTTTTACGAAAGCCCTTTAGCTGCATATCTAACTTTTCCATTTTCTGAAATTGCTCTTATTTCAAATAACACTGTTTTCCAATCTGCATTCAAGTTTTTACAAGCATTTTCACATGCATACCATTAAGTTTTTGATAGTTATTTCAATGTTATGCTTGCAGAATTGAAAAATGTTTCCAAGACATTTCGTGTCCCTGTAGAAGCGGCAGAATAGTTGTACAAACTGTATAAAATAAAAAAAAACAAATTGCAACTGTACAACATTGTGCTGCCCTTGAGCCAACTAGATTTGGTGAATAAGATGAACATGGAATGAAGAAAATAAGAGTATTTGTCCTTGAGTTTTGCCTGTAAGCCTGAATATTTCATATGATTGATTGCTACAATTATAAAGTTTCAGACCAAAGAATTCAAAACTGCTTCAGAAAGCTTTTCTTGAGTATGGCCAGCATTTTTTATAAAACAATGAAACCTTTCAACAAAGAACCTATCTTCAGTTACATATCTCACTTAATTGGTCCTTATGAGATATATCTGGCGTAGAATCTATTATGACTAAAAAATATTTAGAAGAAATGACTTCATTATCTATTTACTTGCTCTCCCACTTTCCCATAAGACTCATTATGTCTTCATAACTTGCTGATGATGAGTATGAAATTAACCCTTTTATAGTGTACCGTGCAACATGGTCAATCAAAAAAGATTCATATTCTGAAATTAATTCCAAACACATCATGAAATTTCCATTTTTCACAAAACCAAACTCCTCTTCATGAAATTCTAGGACCCTTGAAAATGTTTTTTTAATCACAAAAACAATTCTTTTTAGAATGTTTAATTCCAATATGTGACTTCATGTTCATGTTGTTTAAGGACTCTAGTGTCAATTCTGCTTATCTCATTCCCTCTGTTTTTTAATTTTATAAGAAAGTCTCAGTAAGAAGCAGAATTTTCATGTGACAGCATGGCTACAGTCATTGAAACCAGATGTTGCAAACTGAGATATGTCACTGAATAATTTTCAAGGGGTACAGATGCATTATAAAAATATATACTAAAACACAATTGATAAAAGACGTCAAAATATCAATAAAAATATTAAAATATTGACATGTTTCGATTGATTCACTCAATCATCAGAAAACACAAAACACAAATACAATGTATACAAAACGGGAATGAATGATCAGACCCTATAATAAAAAAGATAGGGACTAATCATGTATTTCAGTTTTGTGTACATTGTATTTGTGTTTTCTGATGATGATTGAGTGAATTAATTGAAACATGTCAATATTTTAATGTTTTTATTGATATTTTTATGTCTTTTAAGAAATTCTTTTTAGTATATACTTTGAAGTTTTTTTAGATATATTTTTATAGTGTTAATTTTAATAAATGTAGTTTAAGACTCTCCCCCGTTATATGTAATATAATTACATTAGATATTCATGGTTGATAATTTCACCTTTCAATAACACCTCCTTGAATAGTTTTTTGAGATTGTTTTGTTCCATCGGTATATTGCCACAAAGACAAAGAAAAGTTAGCATTCTTGTTTTAATTTTTTTTATAAATCCCGAGTGTACTCTGTGTTTTACCAATAAAATTGACCCTTATTAGGAACAGAAATCACCAAATACACTACTTCAGAGAAGGTAAATAATTTGGTAATGAAGGTAATGAATTTAAATGTAATTTCATCTGTATTTTTAGGCTGTTACATCATCCCCCCTCCCGGAAGATTTGAGATTTTATGCTTCTAATGGTTAAAAAATGCAATTTCCCCCTGGAACCCTACAATGTGCCCCTTCCCCCAGAGTAACAGAAATCCTTCCTGGAGAAAAGTTTCTGCATTCAACACTGTGGGGGACTTCTGGCAATTCGTAATCTTAGCCACTCGATAATTGCACCACTGCTGATAATTTATTAGCAAGTAAAAAGTTGAAAAAAAGAAAATGCCTTTTCTTAGTGCTGTACAAAATTTAATATACACAAATTATATGAGTCTGACTTTTTATTTCCCTTACTTATTACTTATTTTAACTTGAAGAATGTATATAAAAAGGGGATATTTGAGTCTACATTTTTTTTACTATTTTATCTAAAGACAGGACCCCTTATGGACTGTTTAAAAGGAGCCAAGCAAAACCCGATCAAGCCAAAGATAGACCAAGGACCCGATATTTGTTCAAGGCTCTATCACAAAAGAGGAAAAAAAAAATTCTGTGCCTTAGAATACAGATATGAATATATAAATATATATTTAGATAAACATCTTTTTTATTTTTAATCTTATTCTACTCTAGAAGCACAAAATATTGAATATAATCAGTAATAAAGTCAAAATACCTTTAAAATATTAGCTTTGTGAAAACTGCATACCTAGTTTGGGGCCACAGGGTCATGTCCCTGTCTGCCCATGATTTAACTGAGCCCTGAATCTGTATATTAAAATCTCTATAAAGGGTCAATTCCTTTCAGAGCCAAATATGTTTGCCACATTTGAACCTCACCCCATCCCTCCACAACCCTTATAATAGATTAAAAAAAGGGATCAGGGAAAACTAAAATATTTCTGGAAGCAACTGATAGTAGAAAAAATATATTTATAACATAAGTAATATTAATAGAAAAATTAAAACAAAATGCTAAGAAAATTCTTTGATGAAAACATCACCTTTTCTCTTTGAACTCAAAAGAAGATTTAGGGCTTCCTTGGGATGTGAGGCCCTTTGCAATTGCGACCCCTTAAATCCGCCCCTGTCTAACTCTTGTAAATATAATTGGATTGCCATGTAATTGATATATGTTATGGAGGTTTACTATAGTATGTTTGCTATTGAAAATGAATCGTACTTACAGTTTGTTTACAGGGACACTCAAACAAATTCTGTTATATTGTGGTCAATGGGGAAAAATCGTTTAGGGTATTTTAATGATGTTACACTATTCAAAATTTTTTTTGTAAACAGCAACATATTTTGTATAGATAATTGAATAAGTAGTAGTTGTACTAAAGAGGTAAATGTTAATATGTTATTAATGTTTGAATAGGACTTTTGCACAGTTTATTATTGCCAAATTGGCAATAAATTTAATGATGTACTTTCAGTGCTAAATTCAGCAACATTTTACCAAATGGTTCAAGATAGGCAATCATTTGGTGACTTTTGGCATTACTCGAGATTTTTTTCGAACACAATCTTGAATAGCAGACATACATTCAGTCAAATTGAAGTCCTCTGTACTTTTAAGAAAAGAGGTAAAACTTCAGTGTGTTTGAAAAAATGAACGCACTTCTAACAATAACAGTCTATAAATGATAATATTTTCTTCAGTTTTGTAAAAGAACTGTAAATGCCACAAACAACATATTCAGTAGGGAACATATTATGGTGTAGCTCACTACGATATATGAACTTTGCTCATTTTGGAATAATATAATGTGAATAAAATGCATTTCAAACAATTACCACTCAGGGATGCTAACGAGAAGGAATTCTATTATGCAACCCTGTAAAAAATCATACAAAAAACACTTGCATGATAAAAGGTGCCAAGTTCCAATTGGAATATTTTCTAAACCAAAAAATATTTGCAATTTAAAGTAATAGTAAGTTCCTTTTCTATATTGAACTCAGAATCTAGTATTTTATAAGCAGGGATAGTATGTGTTAAATGCAAATACTCTTATTCAAATTTGTTATTCTGCTTTTTTTCACTTTTAAACTTGGAATTTTATGGTTCCAAAAATATTATTCCACAATTAGGTCCATAGCCATTTGCTATATTATAATGAGTGTGATTTTGTGCAAAGAGTGATTTGATTAAACCTTTAATGGTATTAACGTTTATTTTAAATAATATTGTAGCCAATATCACTGATGTATGATGGCAACTCTTGGCAGTAGATCCAGAAGATTAATCATTCTTATTTTATACAAAAAAATGTCATAAGTTCAAACCTGAGTAGTTGCTTTCAAATGATTTTCCCCACTGCTTATTAAATGCTGGATTCTGTGTTAAAAAAGGAAAGAACTTGCCTTGATTTATACTTCAAATATGTTTTTTAAGAAATAATTCCGAAGAGAATAATTGAAATTTTTCAATTTGCCCAATGCAGACGTCATAGTTATTATATAACTTAATATTAATAGTATTAATAAGTGAATAAAAGGGGTATTCATATTCAAACAGTAGCAGAACCATTATATCCCAATGAAATAGTATTCATTTGTAACTAGAGATGGTGTCACTAAACAAAAACATTTGTAAGGCTCTTGCATCACAGTCCATCAATGTCAGTTCAGATAGTATTTTAGAGTTAAATGTATTCTAAAATGCATTAAATTTCATAGGAACGAATTCAATCTATTCTGCAAAAAGTTAATGCTACAATGAATGCTCCTTTTCTTACTAATGTGTCACAATTGCGTTCATTTGTGATTAATTTCTTATTATAGAAACTTCTTGCCTAATATTTCAGATGAATTAGAACCTTTGGACAGATTATTAGATAATGATGTAATGCAGTCATGGTAAAAAAAACATGAAAAAGCATTTCAGAAAATTAAACAAATTTTATGTACAACTCCTGTTTTAGAATTGTATGATGTTAACAGAGATGTTTTAAAGGGTGGTGCTTCTGAATATGGTATTGGTTATGTTTTAAGTCATATTGTTGAGGGTAAAGAAAAAACAATAGTTTATGCCTCTAGAACTATGAATAAAACTGAAAGAAATGAAGCAATGATAGATAAAGAAGCTTTATCTGTAATATTTGGAGTTACTAAATCTCACCAATATTTAGCCGGTAAATGGCTTAAAATTATAACAGATCGTAAACCTTTAAAATATGGATAAAATGCTTATGTGATACAAAGAGAAACACAAAAAGGCTTATAAAAACCTCTTAATATAAAGATCGACATATGTTTCGACGCTCCAATGGTACCATTATCAAAATATACAACAATAAACAAAATATTCTGATAAATTTTTTAAAATAAACTTGAAAACCATAAATCCCGAGATCATATATGTAAAAAAGCATTATAGAAAGATTTCATTTTCCCAGATTTTACTGTCATTGTAGTATTACAAATTATTATAATTTGTATGTTCTGGCATTTAAAGCCACAGTGATATAAGTTACATTGTCATAAGAACTCAAAAACCAGGATTTATTGTAAGCATAACAATGAATTCTAATACCGTAAAATATCTTCATGTACAGCAGTTTCGAGGAACTATCACTTATACTACTCTTGCTATTTACAGACTGATATGTCTATATACTCTCCAGAAGCTAATGCTAATTTTCAAAATTACGTGCGACTCACAACAAAAACAAAATTTACTTTTTACTTTGTGAATTTTCCACCATTTAGTTTTCCATGTCCCAGGCAGTCAACTGATCACATAGTTTCTATGGCCGAATCTGGATGTAAAAATGGGGTGGAATTTTTCAATTATTGCCTAGGACAGAAAAACATCTAGAAATGGCAAAAAGACGTTTTTTTTTTTTTTTTTGGGGGGGGGGGGGGAAATAAAGGCAGGGGCAGCTTAACTAGTCAGGACACCCTAAAAGAGAAATTTTTTTTGCACTTTTACAAATGATATACAGTCGAACCTCGTTAACATGAAATTGAAGGGACTGGGAATTTTTTTCGTGTTATCCGAAATTTTGTGTTAACCGTCATAATAGTGGCGCCATCTATGTTAGATATGAAAACTAAATATATTAACCTACAAATATATCCCTGCTCAAAGAAACATAAATTAATAAGAAATAGTAAATTTCATTAATAAATTAATTATAGTTTTTTAGGCAATAATAATTTTATAATCATATTTTTAAATAGTCCGTTATTGACTTTGGCTTCAATTTTTGTAGAGTACTTTTTTTAGGAGCGTATGGACCTAATGTAATTCGTCCAAAGCTCGGGAAGTATCCTCTTGATCCATAGGGAAACGTTGTACAGTTTTCAATGCTGCGGTAGATTCATTTATTGACACTAAACTTTTCCGTTCTGTATCAGTTTCTTCTTCCTCGTCTGACACTTCAATGTTGTCATCTTTATTTTTCAGCAATTATTTCTTCATCTGTCGTCACATCCGAAGTCATCACATCTTCATCTATGCAAATGTACTTGGGAAAAACAATGTCTAAGAAAGAATTTACCGATTTTGGCTACATATCTTTCTGCAGACAAGTCTATGACGCTATTTAAATCTTGTCAGTCATCCATTAGAAAATATGAAATCGCTCTCACCGAGAGACACAGCAAAAGCCTCTGCTTCATGTTGCAAAACTGCAAAAGTTAAAACAATGTTCTGGCTTATTGCCTCTTTTATCCACCGCAAGAGAGCAATTTCAATTTATTCATTCTTTCTTCTACACATTCATTTTCTTACTGGTTTGAATTAACTCACAGCATAAACCGCTTCAATCTTTTCGAGATTCTTTAAAATTGTAGAAGAATTGTAGGTATCCCATACTTCGCCGCATTTTGTGATTTTTTCAGCACTTTATCACTAACTTCGTTTAATTTTTTTTTCTTGGTTTCTTAAGATAGTGCTTGTTGTTTTCGACTCATCTTTCACAGAATTCTACAGAGCAACTGTGAACAGCGTTTCCATTATGTTAGTTAGGTAGTGAAGTAGAGATAGTCACTTCTTTTACTCACATATAGGAGAATTCAGACCCCCGGTTTATAGTTTATGTTACTGTCAATACAGTCAACCGAGTAATGGAACAATCACTTTAAAAAAAAAGAAATTCCTTCCCCAAACTTTCATTGTGACTAATCTATTGCTCATATGGTTAATGTGGGAACACTTGCGCATATCAGAGATCAAAGAAAAACAGGGATTATTCAGGAATTCAGTATTTCAGAATTTTCTGAAACCCTTTTTCACTTTAAATCGTTTTCAAACCATGAGAAAATTCCACTTTTAATAAGAGTATGTGACATTTAAGTTTGAAATATCGAAAACATTGCATAAGGAATCAGGTTTTGACTTTGAAGCGAAAAAAAAATTCGCCTTAAGCGGGATTTTCCGAAATTCTATTTCGTGTTAAACGAATTAATTAACATTGATTTTCAGACACATTTGACAGGACCTGAAAATTATTTCGTGTTAAGCGAAATTTCGCGTTAAGCGATTTCGTGTTAACGAGGTTCGACTGTATTCCTAAAAAAAAAACAAAAAACTATTAAGTATTTTATTTTTTTAATTTTCCACTCTTTAGCTTTTTTTGTCCGAAACAGTCGCCTGACCTTGCCCCCTGTAAGGCCAGATATGGATGTAAAAAGTAATTGTAATAAAAGGAATGCAGTGGCATTTTTCAGTTGTCGACAAGGGGTACAAATTACCTAGATATGGCAAAAGGACGGTAAAAAAGAAAGAAAGCTTCATGCTGTTCAGTGAGAAAGAAAAAAAAATAGAACAGCCTTCATGAAATCTTTTTACATAATAGAAAAGTGTTAGAATCGCTTGGCAATTATCCTTATTGGATAGTGACGTGAGTGGACTATGACCTGGAAAGATGTTAGCCATTCTTCCTACACAGGAAATTTTTTCTGAGATATGAGGCATAAGCATGGTTATGTGTGGATTGGGAGAATGTAAATAGCCTAAGAGAATGGCTTCTTTTTTCTTATTCATTTCCTGTCTTATATTGTAGACTAATTTTTTTTAAAATCTATTTTACAATTTTAATGCACTCACTAGGGAAGGTCCCCCCACTGCCAGATCGGGATTTTGTCGAGAGTGGTGTCATTGGAAAGCTCTTACCATGGGGATCAAGGAAATGTATACAACTACCTGTCCGAATGCAACTGTGAAGAGTTATAGGCCGATGTATTTCTGTCATTTATTGATTTCTCCAGGTTGCTAGCTATGCAGGAAAAACACTCAACTGTCTTTTCTGTAATCCGTCAACTCTCTTTTTTACTGCACAGAGTGTCTTTCCTTCATAGTTAGCGACCTGGAGAAATCAATAAATGACAGAAATACATCGGCCTATAACTCTTCACCAGTTGCCTTCGCACAGTCAGTTGTATACATTTTCTTGATCCCCATGGTAAGATTTTTCCAATGACACATCTTTCGACAAAATCCTGATCTGGCAGTTGGGAACTTTCCCTAGTCAGCTCAGTTTTTCTTTTGGATTTTCTGGCTACAAGATATATTTACCCAAATTTCATATATTTATATATATATATATTATACAAAATGACAAGCCAAATCTTCATGTGGTGCCTCCTTTGCTTTCTGTTAGCACATGCCCCCTCTGCAAACCCCTAGTTTCTGCCCCGATAATGATGATATATATAAATAAAAATGGAAAATTTTAAAGTTAATAAAAAAAGCTTACAAAAAATTAAATTTTTTGTTTAATACTTAATAAATGATGGAACATACCTTATCAGTATCTCCTAGTAAACTTGGATCTGGTTCAGAAGAATATCCACCAACATCTCTATCATATACATCATCACCATCTACAATAAATAAACAAAACTTACAGTCAAATGGTGAAAGTACAATTAAATAGATGATTATGTACATGCTAATTATTTCTGTATGAATATTTTTGGGAAATTTTTTAAATTAACTTTTCTTTGTCCTCTTCTTTTCTTTATGAAGTAAAATTATGCAACCAATTACTCTATACTTCGAAGTTTTTTAAAGGTGCATACACATTTACTAAACAAACAACGGTGAACCAAATTCATTATATCAGTTCTTCACGAGAATGCAATGAACATTTTTATAGGAAAATAAAAATTAATTACCTAAAATAAAGATCGGTATGAGGAGTATAGTTGGACAAATATAAAACCTAATACAGCCAACTCCGTCTAATTAACAAAAGTTGTGCGGATCATAGAACTTTCAGACATGTTACAGCTCTTCAGTAAAAAAGCTGAAGTTGACACACTGGCACCAAGTTATAAAAATACATCAAACTGCAAAATATCTATATTTAATAAACTAAGTTGGCTTGACTATTTTCAAAATTTTAGCAGCATACATTCAAATTGAGTTCAGTGATGAATTTAATCATTCATTTTACATGACTAATTAGGTGTCCATAAAAATAAAAAAGATAATCACAAAATATTGTGCAGTTTATTTTTTATTTTTTTTTAGGTTTTAGATATTAATAAAAGAAGTTTTACATAAATGGTGACATTCATACTGCGGGTTGAGAAAGATTGAACCACTAAAAGGTCTAGTGTAACATGTGACAATGCTGCTGAAAATCTAAATTCTTCTTATTGTGACCAATTGATGAAAATCATGTTTTTTTTTGTTTTTTTTTTGACCGATCGATAAAAATTGCAATTTTTTTTTTGTGACTGATTGATAAAAATTGCAATTTTTTTTTTTCGTGAACAATCAATAAAAATTACTATTTTTTGTAACAAATTGACGAAAATTGCAAATTTTTTCATGATGGATTGATGAAAATGACTAATTTTAACAACACATTAAAGAAACTCGCAACTTTCATGATCGTTATGCATCTGTAAAAAGTGTCTTTTCCCTCTCCCCTACCCCCAAACACACAGTGAGAAATCTCATATTACTTTTTTGTGAATCAACATTCTGTTTTCCATCTGCATGCTCTACGGCTTTTGCTACTGGCCGAAGCATCTTTCTTTATGCTGCGAGCAGTGGCTCTGCTTTGCTGTTAGGCATTTAACTTTCCCCCTTATCTTTGGTGTGGTGAATTTTTGTTGTTGAGTGACATGTGCTCTCTGAAGGGTGGCTGGTTACGTATTGGGATGCATTCTCCTTTTGGAATGTTTGGATTGATGGATTTAAATATCAGCTGTTTGCTTTTCTCAAATGCTTTTAAAATTAATGTGTTTTAAAATTAGGAAGCCCCTTTTAATTAATATTTAAATGTTGACAGTTCGATTTTTAAGTCAGTAGTTGCTGGTATGAAAAGCCCTGAGGTGATGTCTTAGCTTGATTTAAAATTCTGTCTTCTTCATTTCTTTTCAGTGAAGAATTACAATGAAGATTTCTTCATATCAATATGATAGGGATATTTTTTAAAACTCATTCAACAAAATTTTTAAGTTATGTGCCAGAAGGAAACTATCTTTCCTGCTATTTTTTTACTGGTAAAATAAAAGAATTTTTATTTGCAAAGAGTGTCTCCATTGTATTAGCTCCATTTTTCGGATTTCAAGAACAACTGGTATGAAACTTTCAATTATTTGTTTTCTTTCTTTACCGACTAAAAAGAACAGTGTATATTTTGTACAGGTTATTACTTCTTAAAAATAATTCACAATGCTTTAAATTAAATCCATACCATCTCAAATTAAAATCTTCTCAATTCCTGAAAATCCATCAATGATTTCTACTTTAAATTGACAAAATGATCCATATTTAATCAGCACTCATATATTTATCACCGCACGTACTCCACCACATACAAAAAAATTTTAATACAAATTTGCACTGATCTCAGAAATGGTAAAAATCAAGGTAAAAAATACAAAAATCCATGTTTCCACGGAAATGTAGCATGTCTGAACTTTATGAATTATAGATCATTCTTTGTTTACATTTTACTTTTGCAGATACAAAACAAGTTACTATTAATGCATGAATGGATGTGAAATTGAGAAGACAATGATTTCAAATAAATTTTGCAAATAAATATATCTTCATCCTTCAACATTAAAAAAGTATATCAATTTCATAAAAGTAAAAATGAATAGTCAAATAATACATTGCAATAAAATAAGCATACATATTTAAATATTCAAATTCAAATGCACATTCATCACTGATTAATTTTAATTTCCTGAAACATTGGTGTAATTATTGCTTGTTTCAATATTTTAGATTTATTTTTGGTAATTTTATCATGCAAGATATGAAAAAAAAATGTAATTTCCTGTTCAGAAATAACTGTTTTGATAAGAAGTTAAGATATTTTTTAATTATTAATTTAATTATTGTTTAATTTGTAGTTCAGAGAGAAGGAAGGATTAAACTGAAAATTCAATTAAATTAATGCAAAAAATAAAAAGGAAAGAAGAAAAAACGTTGCTACTATTGAATTTCTTCAAAATCTTAACTATAAATTTCATTGTTTAAATCAAAATATATGTTGCAGATTATAGATCTGTGGATTAAAAGAAGTTGAGTGTAATTAATCATAAAATGGGTTATTAGATTCTAACAAGAATTTATCTTTATTTTTAAAATTTATTTTTTTTGAAGGATTTATCATATTGTAACATTTTGCTCTAAAAGAACTAAATATAAAGTTGATATTTTTAATTCTGCAGGAAATAAAAATGACTCTGATTGAACAACTCTGGAAAATTTTATACATTTAAACTCTTTATTAAAACTATGTCTATATTATAAAGCAAAAACATGTTCGTGAGTAACGCTGACGTCATATTGGCAATGATAACATCTCACCAATAAATTTTGCTTTTACTGCATTATTTTTTATTTTTTTAAACTTCTAAACAACACATGATTTCAATTTTCACACTGTTAATAAGGGAAAAAAAATTTCTTTCAAATCCAATTTGTTTGAAAACTGTATTTCAATTTACTGATTTATGGTTTTTAAAATAATTTTCATGCATGATTTTTTTTTTTAAATCTATCGATATCGCAAGCAACCAGATTACGAAAAATGAACTTGTTTGCACTTAAAACAATTTAAATAGGTCATAATTTATTTTTGGGTTATATTCCATAATGAAAATTAAAACTTCATCCATAAATAAATAAGTAAATAAAATACAAATTTAACAGATATGTAATCAAACTACACACTTAAACAATTTAGAAAAAAAGATTGGGCTGTAAGTAACAAAATCTTTAGAGATTTCTTAGTGTAGAAAATCCTGGCATGCTACTAATGCGAAAGTATTGCTTTTAATAAATTTCAAAACTTTATTTGTGTTGTGACATGTCTATTTATTAATGTTTCAAGTTTAAAAAAATCTTAAATTCTTTACATGACATGTCTTTCATTTTTACTTTCCCCAAGTTTGCAGCAAAGTACGTCAAGACGGCATTGCTTCATGCCGGTTTTCAGTAAACACATGATTCAGTAATATTCTAGAACTGTGATCACCTGTTAGTTATTGTTCATGACAGTCACTCATAAATTTGACATCACTCATGAACCAATGGCATTTTGCATACAGTTTTTGTTTCCAGGAATGGCAACATTTGATATGTAGATTCCTGGAGCTAACTGGTATAAGAGATGGAATGAGATTTTTGTCATTCACCTTCCTGAATATCTGCCTTCTCTTATTCACATTTGTTTTTCGCCATGTGATATTTGTTTTGGCGCTATAGCTTCACTATGAGATACTGATGTCTGCTGGCAGTTTGTCATTATGAATTGAGTTGGTGTATAATCTTTATCTTTTATTTATTTTAAGTTAATGAAGCAAAGTTATGCTGGTATTTTTTTCTTCACCTGTAAAATTATGTTCATCATCATTAAAGTTAATATTCAGTAAAACTTCTGCTGTGTTTTTCCTAAGTCTTCCACACACATATTTCCTGTTTCTTTTGAGACTTTCACTGTGTATTTTGCTTATCAGTAATAAGTTTAATCTGATGAAAAGAGAACAATTTGAATACGTAATTGTCATTTTTCACATAAAAATGCTTCTTTGTGTTGTTAGTGGTCAATCTAAAAAATATATTAAATGTAAAAATCTATTAGTGTTTTCAATAAAAACAAATAGTTTTCACCTATGTTCTGTACACTGGGCAGCATGTTCTGTAATGGGAAGCCCAGATTAAATCCCCTGGTATATTACATAGCAAAAGTATGTGCGTGAGTAACGCTAATGTCATATTGATGATAGTAATGATCTGGGCACTAAATTTAGTTTTTTTTGCAAATTTATTAACTTCTAAACATAGTAAAATTACATTTTTTACACCGCCGCATAGAAAAAAAATGTACTTTCAAATGCAATCTGAACTGTATCTTAATTTACTGATTTTTTTTTATATTTTTAAAAATAATTTTTAAACTTCATTTTTAAAAATCTAACTCAATCAGGTGCAGCATGATTATGGAAGATTAAACCATTTGTAATTAAAACAATATAAATAGTTCAGCCGCCAAAAAATAAATAAACAAATCTATGCGATTAAAATGATGAAGTCACTTTTGGATATTTTATGATTTGGCTTCCTTTTCTGGTCATATTTGTTTTACTGAATTCTAGTTTTGTTTAAAATGCTCATTAAAAGACTTAAAAGTTTTCAGATTGGCAAAAATAAATAATTACCATCAAAAACTTTGTATGAAACAGGCCTCTTTATTTTACACACCATTTCTGCAAGATCTGTAAATGAAGCATTTTGTAATGTGCCCTTCTGCAAAAGAAAAAATGTAAAGAAATTTCCATTATAAACACGGATATTTTACCACAAAACACACTATAACAAAGAGATTCTAAATCATACAAAATAAATGGATATACTGCTTACAGTATTCATATGTTTTAATATAAATTTACTTTTAACCTTTCAACACTCTGCTTTGTTATAAGTAAAGTACAATCTGCAGCTATTATAGTAATATTATCTAGTGTCATGGATCTAACAGACAATAAGCATAAGTGGTGTCACCCATTAAAAAGATGTCAGCATATGCCTTACTCGAAGACTCACTATCAGTAGTATTTAAACAATTGTGATGAGTTGATGGGCAGAGCTGAAGCATGTTATGTACAAGGTTCTGTTTTTATTTTAAAACAATGGGAACTAACTCTTTTATTTGATATTAAGTTCTCCAAGACAATAAAAGGCAAAGAATAAGAAGTTCTTTTACTTATGATATATTGAACAGTTTATTTGTAAATAATTTACTAAAGTCCAACTAAAAATTATTTTTTACTAGAAACTAAATCTCTCCCCTGTATATGCTTTATCAGTCATCACAAAAACAACTTTCACTAGTTATAAATTTAGTCTTATTCAGTGTTGAATTCCAACATTTTCCTCTGAAAGGGATTCCGTTGCTCCTGAAAGAGGATGAGGAGGACATAGTGGAGTTCAAGGAGAATATATTTTTTCTCTTTTTAACCACCAACTTAGTAGAAAATTTAATTTTAATAGCCTGGGAGAAACTTTTCTTTCCAGATCATTTCCTGAATTTATTACTGGTCTCAGACATCTATAGTTATACATCTGTACTTAAATAAGGTAAACTTGACTATTTAAAAAAGTTTTATATTTACAAAATTTTAAAGATAAAAATATTCTGAAAGTCAAATGAAATCAGTTTATTCTTTCATGGCATATTTTAGCAATCGGAGCAACGTTTTGCTAAAAAGTTTTTTTTTTTTTTTTTTTTTTTTTTTTTTTTTTTTTTTTTTAAATGTGCCACAGATTTACTGCACCAATAATATTTTAAATAGTAAATAAACAAAAATTCCAATAAAATGCAGGCATCTGTAACCATTATTTTATGTAAATAATTCTGATACTAATAAAATTTGCCATCAAAAAATAAATCTTGATACCAGATAAAACTATTGTAAATTCACAAGTAATTTTTAAACAAGTATAAAGGCAAAAATAGTTAAAACATCTTTTTTTAATTAGCATTCAATGTTTATTTTAAAAATCATGCCCAATTCCATGTTAAAAAAATTTCTATTACAATATGTTAATTTGGCATAGGCTCCAATTATGGATAGTTTACTGGTTTACTTGCTAGAAAACACAAATTAAAAAATATATATATTAATTTTTTTTTAAAAAGATATAGTAAACAGAAAGGGGACAAAAAACATTATTTAAACTATCTATTCAGGATTTCTATATTGTTTAATCAAAGTATAATCATAATTTGATTAATATTAAACTATTAATTGATAAATTCATATTTAAGAAAATTATTACACTCTTTATTTTTTATTTGTGTTTTATTTTCTATTTTTCAGTGTTTAAAATATTTCACTAATGAAGTTTCACAGGCAGTGGACATATTTTAGCACACATGGTTTGGTGCATAATTAACTCTATTCTTGTGATTTGTATATAGTTGAAATCATAAAGAATGTTTGGGGATTTATCATTCACATCTGGCTAATGGAAAAATGCCTTAAAATAAATTTATTAATTTATAAGTACGTTTTGAAAATATTAAAATGTTATATTTTTTATAATTTAAATAGTGCATAAACAAAACTCCTAAAAAAATGCTCCCAAAGGCAGATCTGTAACCCTTTATTTTATATAAACAATTCTGCTAACAAAAAGATTTGGTAGCAAAAAACATCTTGACATGAGATAAAATTATCGTAAGCAATTCACAAGCAATTTTTAAACAAATAAGTATAAAAGTTAAAAAAAAACTTTTATAAGCATTCAATGTTTAACTTAAAAATCATGCCTAATTTCACACTGTTTTAAAAATATTTCCATTGCAATATGTTAATTTGGTGTGGGCTACCATTATGGAAAATTCATTGCTTTGATTTACAGTTGGTAGAAAGCGTGAACTAATAATTTTTTTTTTAAATACATATAATTTTTGCTGTTTCTTTTTTAAGATTTGGCAATAGGAAAGAAAAAAAAAACATTATTTTTATTTAAAATATCTATTTAAAATTTCTAAATTGTTTTCCCTACATAAAAATCATAATTTAATTAATATTAAATTATTGATTGGTTAAAGCTTATTTTTTTTAAAAATAAATATTACACTCTTTATTTTTTATTTATATTTTATTTTTTACTTTTTAGTGATTAAAATATTTCATTGTTTCAGTTTCACAGCCAGTTGGCATATTTTAGCGAGTGTGGTTTGGTGCATAATTATCTCAATTGTTGTTGTAACTATAAAGAATATTTGACAATTTATTACCTGTGCCTGGCTAACGGAAAAGAATGCTTTAAAATGAAGTAAGTAAAAAATCGATTATGAAATTCCATATTTACATATACATGAACAAAGTTCAATAAAACAGTGTAAAAATAAAGCAACTTCAGGTGACTGTTTTTTCATCCAAGACTTTTTTGCAACTGTGCAAAAACATTCATGTTATTAGCAGTCTATTTTTTTTTATTTAAATATTAAGTGTCAAATGAGGTATTTTAACAAAAGTAATTTGCATAACAGATTGTTTTTGTGACAATCTTTTACTGGTATACACATTTCAGTGAAATCTATTTTTTTTTTTTACACTAGAGTGTCTTCATAAATAACAGAGTGGTGACATATGCATTGGGTGCATGCTCAGATTGAAAATTTTTGCCCAATTATGGCAATACTCGCCTGGACAAGTTTGATCAGTCGAGTAAGACAAGTCACTAATAGAGATGGGCATAACACTTACTTTCATGTAATAGGTTCCACCGTTCCACCAAGAGTTGGATATTAGGATACAATAACCTATTAATTTTGTAATTTATTTCCAAGGCCTTGAAAATCGATCATATTTGAGTTATTTTTTTCCATTTTAGTATTTTTTGCTCATTTAAGAGATTTTATGAAGAGTTTTTTGGAGAAAACATATTTTTCTAAGAGCAATATTTTGGAAAATAGTTAATTGTTGCTTTGTTTAAATATTTTTAATCAGCAGTGGAGATAAGGCAATAAGCAGGTGAATATTCTAGATTCTACATTCAAATTGATCCTACTTTTATATTCCCATATCCCATCTCATTGCACACTCCCAGCACAATTAAGGTATATACCCACAATTTACACTTTATTTTTAGGATGAAAATTCATATATTCAAATAAAGGATCAGGGTCCATAAGCCGTGTTTTTGGCCCATGAAATAAGACTAAAATTCGATTTTGTAATACTGACTTAATTATTTCACTTTTAGGTAGATTTCGTAAGAAATACTACCTATTACATTCTCACCTAAGTTGGAAATTTTGAAAAATTTTTGCAGATCTACGCCGATCATGACTCCCAGAACCCAAAACCACCCCCAGTTCAAAAGTCTATCTATCTATCTATCTATCTATCTATCTATGTCACTTTTTTCTGACCACGATAACTGGAAAAATTCTGCATAAATCTCTTCCAAACTGATACATAAAATCAAGGGTCATAAAATCTCGGTCAAGTTCGTTAATGGGCAAAATCGAACCAAGGGGGGGGGGGGGGGAAATGGGGGGGCTTTTTGTGAAAACAGAAAAATCCTCATAATTTCTTTATTATTATACGTATCGAATCCGTTTAAAGTTATTATTACTTCTAAGAAAAGGGCCGAAAATGTATGTATGACAGATTTTTGATATAATTAAAAATGGCTCCAAGGGGGGGGGGAAGGGGGGTTTTAGGAGAAAAAAAATCATAGCTTCGTCAATTCACAAGATATCAAATCCGCGTAAATTTATTATTAATCCTCTTAGTATTATCTAAAACTTTTATATTGACAAGTTTTTTATAGGACTAACCATTGTAGCAAAAAAAAGTTAAAAACAAAAAAATCCCTGCCGGCTCCGCCTGCAAACAAGTTATTTTTCGAAGTAGGCGGTTCCAACTCCCGCATCTTTTCGAAACTGATACATAAAATCAAGGGACATAAAATCTCGGTCAAGTTCGTTAATGGGCAAAATCATACCAAGGGGGGGGGGGAGGGGCTTTTTGTAAAAACAGAAAAAAAACCCATAATTTCTTAATTATGATACGTATCAAATCCGTTTGAAGTTATTATTACTTCTAGGAACAGGGCCAAAAACTTATGTATGACAGATTTTTGATATAATTAAAAATTGCCTTAAGGGGGGGAGGGAAGGGGGGTTTTAGAAGAAAAAAATTCATAACTTCGTCAATTCCCAATATTTCAAATCCGCTTAAATATATTATAAATCCTCTTAATATTATCTAAAACTTTTATATTGACATGTTTTTTATAGGACCAACTCTTATAGCAAAAAAAAAAAAAAATCCTTGCTGGCTCCGCCTGCAAACAAGTTTTGTTTCGAAGTAGGCAGTTCCAACTGCAGCATGATCGCAGAAAGGTCATTTCTTCCACAATTCCCGACAAACAGGCACCCCACGTTCTGCGTCTTCGAAATCTACCTGTGCCTGTAGGCCGAGCCGTCAGGGATTTTTTAATATTAGAAGGTATATCCTGTACGATTTCAACAATATTTTTTACGGATTTATATGACTTACACAAGCTTAAAGTTCGTATTATTCGTAGTTTTTTATGAAAAATACGCAATTTCTCCTTATTTTACCTCAATTATTTATATGAGCACAATTGTGCAACACTTTCTTCTTTATATATATTATAAAATACATCAAAATGTACAATATTTGTAAAAATAAAAGTGTTGCAAAGCTGCGCTCATAGTAAAATATTAAAAATAGAGAGTTTATTAACTGCATTCCTTCATGTCACTAAGAGACCTATGGATGCAGCATAGTGTTTAAACGTGCTAAAATGAACATAACTATTGCTAATAACTGCATTCCTTTACATAAGAGTTAGACCATGTGTACACGACCATTCCTAACAGAGTTGGGTCATTTATTATTTTTTTGCTCTATGTTAAGTATAGGAATCCATAACTTTAAACTGATATAAATCAAAAACTAATTAATATTTTTACATGAAACTTACAAAGGTTTGAACTACTCATAAAAACAATTCAAATGACGTAAACTGCGTAAAAAATCAGATAATTACACATTGCTGTAGCCCTGTCAACAGTTTTTGGTCTGAACAAGAATTTAAAAAGTGCAAAAAACAGCACTTTTAAAATCGCATTTACTGAAAACCTATTCGTCAGATTTTGCTTTACTTTTGATTTCTTAGTCACTTGGCATGCCCCATTCCATAGAATCAAGAATTTTGTTTCTATCATAAATAAAATGAGAGATATAGATGTGTCAAAAACCCATTTTGGCCCGTCCGCAAAATATAAACTAGACAGAGTTCTAAAAAATTTGTGTAAAATCGTTTGGCATCCATTGGCGGAAATTCCTTTCATTTACGGTTCAATGCATTGCTGTTTCTTTGGCTTGGCGAGAAACTCTGTCGAGTTTCTATGATAAATGTCCCCATAAACACACAAAGCTTTTTTTCTTTAATAAATTTTAAGCAGCGAAAAAAGTTTTCTAGCTCTCATATCCAAAAAACAACAGTAATGATAAAAAGTAAAATAAATAAATATATAACTCTAGTTGTACCTGTATGTAACATTAGCAAATATTTCTTTTTAAAACATTCAATGCACAACTGAAAAAACTTCTTTTCCAATGTCTCAATTATTCCTAACACCAAAACTTAAAATCCAAGCATTATCACATCCTCCCCATTTGCCACAATTCTAATTTACAGCATTAAAATCCTTCCTTCCCTCTCGCAAGCTTAAAATTCTCTCCTATTGCAATATTACAAGCCTAGGTAAATGCTTTCACAGCAATAATATCTCTTTACAATAAATAGCTGGTTCATAGCTATGCATTGCAAGTACAGTAAGCGCAAGCTGTCAGACAAGGGATACAAGTTTTTTCATCTCATCGAAACGAGAAGAACCGAAAATCTGATGTCAGCAAGAACATAATATTAAAGCCATCTAACAGTCAAGTTAAAATAATCATGCCACAAGTATATCACAACAGCTAGCTAATTTTTATTCAAAGATTAGAAGCAAGCAGAAAGTAGACAGAAATTTCTTATGGACTGGAAATTGGTCTCGGTTCAGACAACAAAGTCTAGAGCTAGTATCTATTAATGAAAGTGGGTGGTGAAGGTAGTAAGTAGGTAGAGTGACTGAATAATGAGTTCAAGCAGTGTTTTTTTTGGGTTTTTTATTCATAGGAGTGTTGAATGAGTTTCGAATTTGAGTTTTCTGCTTACGATGGTTTTTAAAATAGGATGTTTTTTGTCTCTTTTGTGATAATGGAATTAATTTTTTTGCTTTTTCTTAGAGGCTTCTTAAAAGATAGTATAAAAGATTTGACTTTTTTTTTTTTTCATCACATTTTTGTTTCTAAAATATTTTTTCAGTATTTCTTTCTTTTTTTGTCTTTACATGTGAAATGGAAATATTCTAAAACTAAGAGAGATTTTTTGATAATCTATCACTGAATAACGAACTTCAAAGCAGAATAGTATTATTTTAACTATTATGTTAAATAATGACCACTTCGAGTCACAAACATTAGCTTGCAATAATGGCAGACTTGCCAAGTTTTTATTCAAAATATTCTCAAGTAATCAAATTTTATGCCCACATGTTATCACTTTCTTACTTATAAAGACACTAGTTCACTCACTTGCATTTGACACACAGAACATTATCATCTATTAAAATGTTTGATATGCACCTGTAAAAAGACTATGAATGATATGGCAATTTATTTTTTTTTACTTTAAAATCCACCCTGTGCTAGAATTGTAGTATAAAGAGTTACATTGAAATCTGTTCAGTGGTTGTTGAGAAAATAATGCACATACATAACAGCTGAAAACAGAAGGTGGATTTTTTTGGAAGATGCTTAAAAATGAATGTTGCATGTATACTCATATTCATTTATGAATAGCTACAGTTCATAACCCACAGATTATGTATTGTTCATACGGTTAATTCATACATTACACTTTTTCATAATCCAATGGAATAAATATTATGTAACTTTGATAAACTAAATTATTAATCACATTCACATCACAGAAGAAGCAAGTTATTACTTGATGATAATGTTTATTCATTTCATTGTGCAATAAATTGTGTAGAGACTTGTGGCCCATTTTCATACTAGGAAATAAAGTTTTTCCATGATTATAACCAACTTCCTATAAAAAGAATAATACAGGTATTAAAAGTAGGGAATCAGAAATACAATCACAATAAACAAAAATAATCACAATATCAATACTAATATACTAAAATAAAAACTAATTGTAATATCACTGGGACTGTTCAGATCAATAAAATTTTACTGCATTATTAATAAGCACTCACAGATTCAAGGGCATAGCTATCGTGGGGCAATTGGAGCAAACTGCTCCAGGTGCACGAGTCCTAAGTGCACACAATTAGAAAGAACAAAATAAAGATTATGTATTTGCAAATTTTCTTTCCTTATTAATTAGATATTATGGATGGATCAGAAATGTTACACTCAGCATATTCGTATGCTAACTTTTCAACCTCAGCTGCTTCGACTTGAAACATGTGTTTACATTCAATTAAAAGAAATTACTTCAATTCGCGAAGTTTTAATTTAATTTTATACTATACCACAGACTCGAGTAATTTTCCCAACACTGTTTCAGCTTACCTAATCATATACTGTAATATTTCTGTTGTCAACATCTCTTTTTCTATGAATTTATGAAATGCACAACAATGAATAGGGTATCATTCGAAAGGTTTTTGAAGCGGCTTCTGACATAGTACACTCACATTTCATAGAAACATGTTGTTTTTTCATTAAAAATTGCTGTTAATTAAAAATTAAATCGGCATTGTTTTCATAAATGAAATGAAAGGTCTTCCTCAAATTAGTGTTGCCACAAAAATAAAATACCGCATTATATGATGCTCAACAATGATTATAAAAAAAATAAATAGTACAAAAAAGATAAAGTATGATTTCTCCGCACAGGCTTATTTTATATTTATAATTAAAAAGCAAAATTGAAATGTTTAGAAGAAAATGACAACATCGATCAATCGAAGCATTGGTATTTCATGTGTAGAATAAAAGGTATGCTTTGTTATATTAGATTAAATTGTATTTTAAATGCATTCAATTTATTTTTCTTTTTTTCATTTTTTTTCTAAAAGTGGATGACGTTATCTCCTAATGCAGTTAAAATACGACTGTTATTATTATTATTTTTTTTCACGCTTGTCTTTTGCTATCTTTAATCAGTTTTTACTGCAACTTTCATGGAATAAATGAGACGATATTCTGGCTTGACTGATGTTGTTTGCAGATATCTTTATCCTTAATTTTTTCTTTAGAAGTTTAACCCTGGATTCAAAAAAATATTAGATATTGCTAAAAATTATTAGATTGCAGTGCGAAATCCTCGCACGGGTCAACTGGTTTATTATTATTATTATTATTTTACTTTGTCGTTAAGAACAATTAAAGTTATTCAAATCTTAAAGTTAATCAAAATTTATTTACAGGGTTGTTAGCGGTCCAGGGCTTGACAAATGCGGTTGCCAGGTTGCCACTGGCGACCAAGTTTTTTTATCTGGTGAGTTTTGTTTGTTTGAGAATAATTATTAGTGGTTCTTTTTTTTTTTTTTTTTTTTTTTTTTTTTACAAAAATTTAACTAAGAAATGAGCATAAACAGCACTATTTCTCTGTTCCCATCCTATTAGTGCATGATAAGCAGTGATATTCCTCTTCTCTTGTTCTTGTACTTTTAAAGGGAGAACCAAGTTTAAAAGATATTTATTTTCTATCTCATGCAAAAAAAAAAAAGCCATTCTTTTCCATTCTAGCTAGCTAGCATGTTATGTAATTAGAATGTGGTGGAAAGGGGGCAAGTTTCAATAAAACAGTAAGAAATAATGTTAATCCAGTCTTTGTAGAACGTAAAATTGGATACAATGTAAAAAAATGTACATCAGCAGATATAGATTTTTTTTTTTGTAGCACTCAACTTCCTGAACACAGTATTTCTTTTTTTTTTTTTTTCCAGATATATAATTTTAATAATTTTCAATATGAAACTTGGTTTATATTATTTTTCTAAATTGTGTAATATTCTAAACTATTTAACTAATAATTCTAAACTATATTTGTTCTTTTTTTTTTTTTTCTCAATTCATAAAAAAACTTTTGTGCTTTTTGAAAAGCAATCACAACGAGTGGTTGGGTGTAAAAATTTTTACTGCCGACTAAGTATTTTTGGTTGGCTAGCAGATTTTATCAAATTTGTAAAGCTCTGCAGCAGTCACTTTATTGGCTACTACCATTTCCAAACAATAATTTTCCTGGCATATTTCTATTGCAAATGCAGATGTAGGCTTACTTTTTGGAAATATATATTTTTTTAAATTAACATTTTGAAACGTGTATTTAAGGAGCAACGTGTAACAATGTTGCCGTAGCTTTTTAGTTATTTTATAGATTGTAAAAAAAAGTTTGGTAAATTGGACAAATTTATTGACCATTTTACAAACAAAAAAAACAAGAAGATGAAAATTTTGAAGGTATTTTTTTTCTTTTGTGGAAACTAAACACCCATACTTTGTCAATAAAGATTACAAAATATGTAGTCATGGATGGAATTAAGCATATGCCAGTCACAGGGTGACAAAAAATTAAAGAGGAAAATTAAATTGTATTGAGATTCTGAAACTATGGCAAATTTCAAATGTGGAATTGATAAGTATTTTCTTTAAAATTAGAAAAAAAGTTAAGTATCAAACCAGTGTTTCTTAGAAATTAATTATCGTCACATGGTCATAATGAAATATTCGTCTTCTCAGACATTGGAAACTTCATGATATTGTTTAGAACTTATTGTAGAATTTGACCCTTCTTATTAGGATAGAAACCATGGTTGCTTTAGATATCATACATGTATGATATCTAAGGTTGTTTGTGCAAAGTGGACAGAAATGACACACATCAAACCGGTAATCCATTTCTGTCCACTTTGCAAAAAGTAAAAAAAAAAAAAATACATAAAAAATTAAGAAAACTAATCCAAAAACTGGCTTTGAGGTCCATAGCTTCAGACATGGCCTTTCTGCCAAATCTTGCAGCTGTGTACTTAGCAGTCTCTTCCAAAAGACGTGAATTTTGTAAAAGGATCACGGTAAAAACACACAAATTTCAGAAGAAAAAAAAAAGAGATTTTTTTTTTGAAATTGTTAAACATTTTGTTTGCGATTTTTGTTAAAAAACAGACACAGACAAACATCTATGTTTAATACATATAGTTTTAATCTGAAACAATATACAGAACTAACTTTTAAAAAATTGGGTTAACCCGAACCCAACCTGCAGGAATCTAAACTCAGCTCGAACTTGAAAACAGAGTTAACCAATCTGCACCTGATGCAGGACTTTAATTAAGACATTTTTTTCCAGGGGGAATTTCTGTAGCTACATCAAGGGAGGGAAATTTCTTTCCCTTCCCCCTTTTTTCTTTTACTGATTGTTTATGTCATAAAAGTTTTAACGATTAAAAAATTGCCTTTTGGTTTTCCCTACAACAATCCTATAAACAAAACCATATAAAGAGGAAGGAAAATCACCAGGTAGCAACTTTCTAGCCAAACAGATAGCGCTATGTCACTTGATGGAAATCGTTAAAAACGAAATATTTTAAAAGATTTTTTTTTTTTAAATTTCAAAAAAGGTACTGAAGCAATTTTGATGAAATTTAAAAATGGGACCAATTTGAGAGTATCCTCTTTTGATTAAAATAAAAAAAAATCACATGAATCGGTTCTGTAGTTTTGGAGTAATCAGTGAACATACATAAAAAAAAAAAAACTGCACATTGAATTGAGAACCTGCTCCTTTTTTTGAAGTCTGGTAAAAATGAAGCAATACATGGTAGAGTTCTGCATCAAGTCAGGTTACTAAACTTTATCAAAATCTAATTCAACTCATAGATCAGGCTGTGTAAAAAATATCACATTTGTGATAAAATTTATGACAGCAAGTTTGCTGAAAATTTTTTATTATTATCATTATTTAAATAAAATATTAAAAAATTATAAGAATTGTATTTTCATAGTGGAAAATTCAAAACCAAAGCAGCTTCTAAAAACAATCTATTTCTATAATTTTGTACAGAACCATTTATCCAGAATGGCTGGGATGAGATGTATTCCATATAACTGTTTTTCTGGGCATTAAAGCAACACCCATTTGATCAGATTTGTATAATATATGTGGTTGTGGCATTGTTTTTGATTTCAAGTTAATTATTACATTACCCAGACTAAAAATCAAATCCAAACAAGGTCAAAGATTAACCAGAGTTTGAAAGAAGGCAATTTATGGCAATTCCTTGGAAACAACAATTCCTCTGTATAAAAATTAAACATACAGTATCTAACTAAATATACTTACATTTCAAATCCTAGATGTTGCCATCAAATTATACCATGCATGCTGTAATTTTGCAAATAATGCACATGTCAAACTAGGACTATGTACTAGTACTTTTATGTATACAATTTTTGAAACCAGTTAATTGGAAATATCCTTCTGGATAATGAGTTTTCTAGTTAACTGGTTTCCAGATAAATGGTTCCATACTGCATCATATTTTCTTAAGTGGACAATGGCCATTGAGCAGTGCTATATTGCACTATCTGTTTCCCCACAGCAGAAAATTATTAAATATTCCAGATTGAGGAATTCTTTTATTCTTCAGTCTCCCTTGCTATCAGGGACTTACCATTGTCATGGCACTTTTTATGTTTCAAAAGGGGTTAGTAAACATATTACACTTTAAAGCACTTGAAATATTACTTAATAAAATTGAAGTAATACATGAGTTCATGAGAATAAATACTTTACTAAAGTACATTAGAATTTGGTACAATCTTTACAACTGAAAATATCTTCAGGCAAAATATTTCTTGGGAGCTTCCTCTTTTGTACTGTTGCTGACATTCTTTGTGCATGAAATTCTTTACATGCTACTTTCTAAGGCAGGTTCAGTAGAAAAATTTTATTCAAGACTTAGAAAATATCATTTTCAAGTGTTTATATATTTTTTTAGGGTAGGGGTAAGGCAGGGGAGGGAGGGGGGTGATTTATAAGTCAACAACATTAACTCTGATAATCATATGTTAAATGAAAAAGAAAATAAAGTTGCATGCCTTTTGTAAAAAGATAACAATCAGACACGATTAACTTTCAATATCCTTTCAGTGTAGAAGATACATTTTTAAAGTGTATACAAGACATGTATCTGGCATGATAATACATTTAGATTAAATTATAAAATATACAAAGTATTGTATAAACATATTGCATAACATATCTATATTAATAAAGAAAAGAAACTTTGTATAGCAAAAAACAAAAGTATAATAAAATACACAAGCTTTATAATAATTATTAAATGGCATAAAAAAAGGGTAATTCTACAATTCTTTATAAAAAATAAGAGGACACAGACAACCAAACAAGCAAAAACTTTTAAGCATGGTACAGAAACAGAAATTTTAGGATTATTTTCATATTTATGCCCACTTATTTGTAATTTTAGTATCATTTTTACATTTTATTTTTCTATCTGCTAACTATTTTAAATGACTATAAAAAAATATTTTCACAAATAGCCTCAAATAAGAACACAAATTGTTACTTTATAAATATATCAAAAATAAGCTGGACATTAACCATTGCAATAAATGCACATTATTTTATAAACAACGAACTAAAACTGACGAATAAAAAAAAAAAATCATCAGAGATCTTTGTGTAAAATAATTTAAGTATGAATTCATTAAAAGAAAACATACAAACCATTATTTCATCAAAGCTTCCAAACTGTAAAGTTTTGTATTTATCAATAGGTGGCCTAATATATGTACAGTAATCACTGCGTTTAATTTGGTCCAGCTGTTTAACACAGCTCACATATGCCAATCGAGATTGAATTTCTTGGAGGCTTGGAACCTAAATTGGAAAACAATGCTCAACATAAAAAATAACATTTAAATATTAGTAAAGCTATATAATTTTTTTCTGTTCATATTTTACTTTCATTCACAAATAATTAAATAACCATCATTAGAAATATACAAAAAATATTTGCATTCCACCTTACCTTCCCTGTTTCAAGGGCACCCTTCGTAAAAAAAATAATATTTACTCTAAAAAAAACATTCTTACTGGACCGTGATTCGCGCCAGTTTTCAAGTTTTTTGTTTTCCTATAGTTTGAAACTTTCTAGACAGAAAAAAAGAAGAAGAAAAAAAGGAAAAATAGCCACTTATTTGCAGTATCCTTCTTTTTCTAACAGTGTACTTAAAAATAGATGTATTAACAGAGTTTCCCCCAGACAGTTTCAGGAGGGCGCTGCGCCCTGCCTGCCCTTTGGTTAAACAAATAGCGCCCTTCTTGCCCCTCATCCAAAAAATAGCGCCCTTCTGCTCCTCGTTTTAAAAAATGACGCCCGTACTGCCTTTTGTTGTGCCTGCCCTGAGCGCGCGCCTGCAAGTTGTTTTCTCATTTACACACATAGGATCGCACGTTCGTCTCCCATCTGTTCAAAGTCCGCAATCGCGGTAGATTTAGAAATTCCCTGACGATAGCAAAAATGTATAAAGAACTGTTGACGGTACTATAACACTGATCAGCATGCATTTTGATGATCATATAAATATATATTTTTCTGAAAGTGTTTTTTATGCTGATTTCAAAAATGTAAAGCATTTTTGCACACCACGTACACTTTTTTTACAAATATTATTTTTAATTAATTTTATTCTTAAATCATAAATTACTTTATAATAGTAATACTAGATGGCGCCACCAAATTTTTTAGGAATTGATTCCATATGTATATACATTACATTAATTTAAATAAATGAGAAACTGTATTTAGGAAGCTGAAATTATTTATTAATATGATTTAATAATAATAAAAAAAATTATTTATGTAAAATTAAAAAGAAAAAGCGAAATCCATAAATTTAATTTTGTAAAAAATATCTAAATTAATACTTGCTAGGTGGCAGCACCAAACAATGTTTGATCTAATGCATAGGTTTTAACAACAATAAATTTCTTTGTTTATTCACGTCTGTTTCTTTCGATTTGAAATATGTGATATATTTCACATCTTCTTTAATTGAATAATGGCTTCACGTAAATGTGTAAATGATACAGATATATTTTGTTACATTTGTGGAAATTATACTGTAGTAAAACAAAGGCAGGATATTACAGATTTTGTTAAAAATGCTTATTATGCTTATTTTGGTGTGAGACTGGGTGACCAAGATAAGACATGGGCCCCTCATAAAGTGTGTAGAACATGTGTTGAAGGATTACGACTTTGGTTGAAAGGCAAAAAGAAATGTATGCCTTTTGCTATTCCCATGGTATGGAGAGAACCTAGAAATCATCATGACGATTGTTATTTTTGCTTAGCTAATGTTCATGGGTATAGTTCGAAAAATAAAAAAGGAATTATATATCCTAACTTGCCTTCTGCAATAAGACCTATATTGCATAATGAAATCCCCCAGACAGTTTCAGGAGGGCGCTGCGCCCTGCCTGCCCTTTGGTTAAACAAATAGCGCCCTTCTTGCCCCTCATCCAAAAAATAGCGCCCTTCTGCTCCTCGTTTTAAAAAATGACGCCCGTACTGCCTTTTGTTGTGCCTGCCCTGAGCGCGCGCCTGCAAGTTGTTTTCTCATTTACACACATAGGATCGCACGTTCGTCTCCCATCTGTTCAAAGTCCGCGATCGCGGTAGATTTAGAAATTCCCTGACGATAGCAAAAATGTATAAAGAACTGTTGACGGTACTATAATCAGAGGCATAGCATCAAGGGGGGCAGGATCACTTTACTACCAGTATTTTTATGTACTATATTTGGCCGCCTTTAATTCATACCGTTCAAAGATTAAATAAAGCCAAATGTAGTACCGTAATTTCGCGCGTATACGCCGCACCTCAGACAATCCGATTTCCTACCAGAATTTATTTTAAATAAAATGTGACTTACTTCTGTTTAACACTTATTTGACTTCTTATTTTCAATAAAATTCCCGGTTTGAAAAAGGCTTAACTAAGGCGCGCCGCATACGCGCGAAATTACGGTATATAATTATACTGGTAGTAAAATGATCGTGAATGCAATTAATAGATGCAGAGGAAACAATTTACTAGCCAAATAATAAATCATTTCTGTTTATCATTAAAAAATAAAGAAAAAAATGCGAATTTAGTCAATTGAGTACGATAAACATGGTGAATTTTGCTAATCGGCTGTGGGGAAAATGATGTATTTCGTCTATCTCTCATAAAACAAAAAAAAATCATGAGTTTCAGGCAGGCGTGAGATTCTTTCGCTGATCCGCGGTTTTCCGACTTCTTGTCATTTCCCTTTTATTTCTTTTTAAATATTTTCTGCTTTTTTTTTTTTTTTTCATTTTCTAATAGATTTTTTGTGTGTGTGTGCGTGACTTTTGTTTTTTATTCTATTAAATCAAAATAGAATGGTAAAATCAGACTTTCCAAGTCTCCCAATTTTTCGTTCTTTCGCATATTTTTTTTTCTATATCTGAAAATTTTGTCATGATGCATAAATAAGCTGTTTTAATAAGACTATTTTATTTTACTGGTGGAAGTAATGCGTTCAAAATATTGCAGTAGTAGTTCGTGTATGGCGAAATATTTCGTCATACCCAGTTAACAGGTTAAATTTGTAGGTCGTGAAATATTGAGAGATATTCTTAGAGGGAGACACGGGATTATGGACATGTAATTCGTCCGTGAATTATTAATTTATGGCGGAATTCCGCAAGATCAATTCATGGGAAAAAAATCGTTAAACGATTGCAGAGAAAAAAAAACGAAATTTCGTCAAGAGATCCATTAAAAAATCGCGAATTTCAAAAATTATTTTTACGCGCCTGTTCGACGACAATCGTGATTTTTACGCGCCCGATCGACAAAATTCATGATTTTTACGTGCCCGTTTGAAAAAATTAATGATTTTATCGCTCCCGTTCGACAAAATTGACGATTTTTACGCGTCCGATCGACAAAATTCATGATTTTTATGAACCCGATCGATGAAATTCATGATTTTTGTGCTCCTGAATGACGAAATTCATGATTTTTACGCACCCTAATCTCAAAATTCATGATTTTTATGCGCCCGATTGACGAAATTCGTGATTTTTACGTGCTCGATCGACAAAATTTATGATTTTTGCGCTCCCGAATGATGAAATTCATGATTTTTTCGCGCCTGATCGGCGAAATTCATGATTTTTTCGCACCTGATCGGCGAAATTCATGATTTTTTCGCGCCTGATCGGCGAAATTCATGATTTTTACGCGCTCTATCGGCGAAATTCATGATTTTTGCGCTTCCAAATGACGATATTCATGATTTTTACGCACCCGATCGACGATATTCATGATTTTTACTCACCCGATCGACGATATTCATGATTTTTACGCGCCCGATCGACGATATTCATAATTTTTATGCGTCCGATTGACGAAATTTTCATTTTTTTTCCAAAACTAATTGGCAAAATAAGCAGTTCCTGAATTTCTAGAGATCTTGACCTGCTGGCCACAGATTGTGCATGTGTAATGCATATCATGTTGTGGGTTATTTAGTGCATAAACATACCTATTTTATTATTGTAAGACCTTAATTCTAGACAAATATATATATTTTTTAAATGTACTTATATAGTTGAAAGAGTGTTGTCCTTTAAATATTAAAGGTGCCCTTAAAAATTAAAAAAAGTGCCCTGAAGAATGTAAAAGTGCCCTTTCCTCATCAGCAGCACCCTGCCCTTTTTTAAACCTGGGGGAAACTCTGGTATTAATATTTACTATTTCAAAAAAAAATATTTTTCAAAGTTAGTTTTGTATTTTCTGATTCCTTTTCAAGTGTTCTGTTTTTTTTTAATGTTTTAAAACTGGCACGTGGGCTTTCCAGATTGATGTATAAAAACACTTATTCAACATACTTTTCCACTTCTAGTGGTACTTTTGGTTAAAAAAAATATTAATATTTTCTATTTAAACAAAGTTATTTCCCAGAAGCTGATTCACATTCATTTTCATCTTTTCCATTTTTTCTCCCAATTTTAAAATGCCATCACCTTTTTGTGAGGGAGGAAAAAAAAACATTTATTTTACGACCAAAAATAAAATATTAAAACAAAATATATCCACTTATTCCAGTGCTTTTCCACTTTTAATGATATCTTTGGTTTAACCGTTTTATTACCGTAAAATCTTGATTGTAAGGCCTCCTTTTTCAGAAGCAAAAACAGTTAAATTTAGAAGGGGGGCTTATAATCAAGATGTAGATGAGATATTAGATAAGTCACCTTACAAAATAAAAAATAGGACAGAATTTAAAAATAATAATAATATTAAAAATTTTAAACTATTTGCTGGGTGGAGGCAGAGGGAGTAGTGGAACTTTTGGAGAAAGTATGGTAATTTAGATGACTGATTTTTCATTTATTTCACAAATACAACAGATATTTTTTAATAGATGTTTAGAGATTTTTAATTTTGTATGTGAGGGTGAGGAAGCGGACATTTTGTGGGTAGAGAGATAATTTAGGTGGCAGATTATTGATTTATTTTTACTAGAGAGCAACAAACAACACAGAAATTTCTTTAAATAAGATTTTTAATTTTTTTAAACTTTGCATTCTGGGGCATGAGGAGGAAACATGAATTTTGAAGGAAGGGGTTTTTTGTAATTTAGATTATTTGTTATGTACTTATTGTTAATAGAAAGTAACAAATAGGAAAGAATTTTTTATCAATAGTTTTTTAAAGATTTTTTTTTTTTTTTTTTTTTTTTTTTGCTAGGGGTTGCAAATGGGCGAAGCAGACATTTTGGGGGTAGAGAGATAATTGAAATGATTGATTACTTATTTATTGTTACTAGAGAGCAACAAATAGAGCATATATATTTTTTAATAAACAATTTAAAAAGATTTTGATCTTTGTAGAGGGGAATGGGAGGGAAGGAGTATCGAAGGGAGGGGGGGGGGTAATTTAGATGATTGATTATTTTCTTATTGTTACTAGATATTTTAAAATAGAGTTTTAAAGATTTTTTTTTCAGTGTAATATAATATGGCTGATTATTTATTTATTGTTACTAGAGAGCAAAAAATAGAACATATATATTTTTTATAAAGAGTTTTAAAGATTTCATTTGTTCTGCTGGGGGAGCCAAAGGAGACAGCAGACATTTCGGGGGTGTAGGGATAATATAATTTAAATGGCTGATTATTTATTTATTGTTACTAGAGAGCAACAAATAGAGCATATGTTTTTTTAAAAATTTTAAACTTTCTATGCTGAGGGGGACAGGGGAAGCATAAATTTTGGAGGGAAGGAAAGGTTGTAGTTACTTATTATTTTTTTAGCTATTGTTAATAGTGAGCAATATACGAGGGGCAGTCAAAACGTTCCTGCAAATTCGTCGTAACTCTTTATTACCACAATAAAGGTACACATTTACTTAATTGGCTTCAAAGTAGGATCCGTCAGAACACACACACTTGCTCCACTGCTCCTGCCATTGCTGTAAACAACGATGAAAGTCTTGTTTTGGTATCTTCCCAAGTTCAGCTGTCACATTAGTTTTGATGTCTTCTACGGTGTCAAAACGGCTAACTTTGAGGCCCATTTTGACGCTCCTAACATTAGGTTTGTTTGGAAAGATTTTTGTTTAAAAAATATAATCCATCAATATTGACTAAGTATATTTAAGTTTATTATCAGGGGCCTGGGCAATGTCGGGAATGTCAGCTAGTTAAAAATAAAGATAACTCCAATGTGTTAATCTTTAAAAAAAAAAACGTTTGCAACTGTGTTGTGAGCAAATATTTAACGGTATACTTTTGAAGAAAAAAAAAACAATGGCACTCTGGGAGTGCCGACAGAAATGAAAACTTGAACAATTACGTGTGTATTTTTTGAATCGTCAGGAAACGTTTTATTGTGCAGGAAATACTTTTAAATGAAGTGTTTTTTTTTTATTCATTATTATAAACTACTACTACAAAAATTATATTACAATTTTCATTTAATGCGCTATTGTACATGAAAAATAATGCATATTATTTTACATACAAAAATTGCAATCTATTGCTTAAAACGTAAATTTACAAATAAATGAAATATAAAATTTAATTAATTGATATTCTTTGAAATGAATACCAATGAAACTTATGAATTTTCATCCACAATTTAAACAACTCTCAATACATTCACCATTTCTTCCATGAGATTTAGTTTCATATCTTATGTAATAACATTTATCTGCAAAATAGGGTTCCTGCCTCCTATCACTCCAAAAATGACTTCTTTGCTGCCTGTCTTGTTTACTGTATTCGTGAACATTATGCTTTTTTCTATCTTCATACTGCGCGTATTGTTTGTGGTATCTATAATTTCTATCAACAAATTTTCTTTTCTATAAAATGATTTCACTTCATTTCCGTATCGGTAACCATGTTTCTTAAAACTTTCGTGAAATTTCATTATTTTCATTATTTTTATATTACTTCCGTCTATTTTTCTCGTGCTTGTTAAATTATAATATTTTCCGTGTTTTGTTATTTCATTTTCATCTTTTGATTTGGTTTCGCGAGTTGAGTCACTTTTATCTGTTTTCACTGCGCGTGCTAAATTTATCTTGAAATTATTTTCTGAATTATTTTTATTCATAATACCAATCATTTCGCTTTCTGCACGTGAACTATTTCCTTTTGATACTTTCGCTTCATTGTATGAATTGGCAACATATACAGTGGTGTCGGTAACAGGGTCGCGAATTCAATAGTTTTTTCCCATCTCAAAAAATGCCCAACGCGCCTAAAGAAGTTTTCACTTCAAAAATTATGTTATGAGTAATAATTAGATAATTAGTTTTTAATGAAATTAAAAATACAACCAGATGATGATTAAATATAACAATATCTTTGAGAAACAAGGTTATACCTAGAAAAATGACAATTACTAGAACAATTACATCAAAATAGATTTATTATGTAATTTTATTAATACATATTTAAATTGCTTTAAAATTACAACATGCTGTTTAAAATATGCGACTCTTTCAGAATTTAATTTACACAATTACATATTTAAAGTATTTGTATTATTATTACTTTATTTCTTTACAATATCATAAGTTATAGAACAACCTTGAATGTGCCCATTCACACATTGATTTATTTTAATAAAATCTTTGAAACAAATAACAACTTATTAGTAACAAAAGTAAAAACCAACTAAAAAAAATGACACATGACATTACATCAAATAAAACAAAAGCACAAAGACTCCCTTTTTATTATATAATCAAATTATTCCAATATTTAAAGTCCTATGATTTCATATTTCATTTTCAATTTTTTCCTTAATTTGTTTATTATTTATTTATTTATTAACATTTTATTAAGATTGGCTATGCATGATTGTTAAATTTTCTAAACTTTAATGCACGCTTTTTAATAAAACAACCAGTTTTAAGATTTTGGAGACATCAGGTTATTCCAGAAACATAGCCTATATAACTATAGCGTATGACATTCAGGGAGAGAAGAAAGACAAATATTTAGGTACCCCATTTATTAAAATCTATCTACCCATTCCCATTTTATCAGGTAATAAAGAATCTTACATTCTCCAGAGTCATAAACATTATCCCCCTTTTCTACAAGTAGTCAAGTAATAATAATAATAATAATAATAATAATAATAATAATAATCATGCATAAATCATAGATTATGAAATACTTTCCAACACTTCCAGAATATTTTAACAAACCTTTGCTGTTTAATAAGGCAAATAAGATACCTAAGTAATCATTTGAAAATGCAAAACACATTTGAAAACCAGATTTTAGAAATTACCATCCATAGCCAATAAAGTACTTTAATTCTTTTGTGCAGCCCTGTATATAATGTATAAATTTGTATATATTCTACACAGTAAGCTAAAATTTAGTTTAGTAAGAAAAGGCATAATACAGTTGAAAATTCACCTTCAGCAATTTCTACCAATAGACGGAAATATATGTGAATTATTTTGTACAGCCCTGTATATAACCTACAGATTTTTATACATGCCAAATAAGCTAAAATTTAATTCAGGCAAAAATACATTTAAAACTACTGAAATCATACTTCCAGAAATTATCATCCATAGGCATCCATGTATCTAGTTATTTGCTTAGCACTGTATATGATTTTATTTATATTCTGCAAACATCTCTTAATATACTAAATATAGTTCAGCTTGAAAATGCATAACTTGATTAAAAACCCCCTTTAAGCAATTCATGCACATACTCAGTAATGCTTACGAAGCTATAGCATTTATACATACCACATAGTATATGCAAAAATTTAGTTAAACCTAAAAATGCACACCATAACTGAAAGCACACTTCCATCCGCTTATCGCTTATAGACAATACTGTACATGAAATCTTTTGTGTGTTTCTGTAAATGAACGATAAATGCTATGCACATCATATTATACAACAAATAGCTAGTAGTAAACCTCCAGTAATGAATATCAATTTCATTATATTAGAAATAGTGTAACATAATTAAAATACGCTACAAGCAGTTTTTCCAAATAGACCATCATAATAACCAAATTCTTTTGTGTGGCCCTGTAAATAAATGATAAATGATTTATACTCCATATTATACAGAATGCATGTTTTAGAGCCCCTCAGAAATTCATCCATTATGTTTCTAATAGTGTAACATAATTAAAATACACTGCTAATGATTTTTCCCTACAGACCATACCATAATATAAAAGAACTTTTTTTAGTGCCTCTGTAAACGAACTATGAGTACTGCACATACTATATTTGATAGTAAGCATCTTGTAGTGCACTTTAGCGAGGTATATAAATTTCAATAAGTTTGAAATAGTGTAACATCCTTAAAATACACTGCAAATGATTCTTTACAAAAAACCATAATGTAATAACATTCTTTTGAGTGCCCCTGTAAACAAACTATAAATGCTACAGACTTCATTTTCAATACTGAACATGCTATGGTAAACTTCAATAATGTATTGGGAGTACAAATTAGTTCAGTCTTTTTTTTTTTGTGTTCAAATATGCATTTATTTCAAACCAAAATTTATGAACAGATTAATCAAAGTATTGTCCATCGCTGGCTACTACTTTTTGTCACCTCTCAGACAATTTTTGAATTCCATTTCGAAAAAATAACTCTTCTTTTGAGGAAATCCAAGTTTGGAGCAAATTTTCAATTTCTGCAAAAATAGTGAACCGGTGACCTGCTAAATCGTGCTGCATCCATCGGAACAACCAGTAATCAGGAGGAGGAATGCCCAGAGAATACGGCGGGTGCGATAAAACATTCCACTTGAGCATTTCCAAATATTTTTTTACGACTTTTGTGACATGAAGTCTTACAATGTCTCTCGGTTTCAGTTCAAAAGGCACCCAATTTCCTTGCTTTTGAATCATTCCCATGGATTTCAATGGAAATGGCTTGTTGACTCACTCCCAATGAATCTACAAAATCCTCTTGCGTTTGACTAGGATCTTCATCCAGTAATACCTCTAAATCTTTGTCTTCAAATTTTTTTGGCTGTCCAGAGCGAGGCTTGTCTTCAACGCTGAAATCACCATTCTTGAAATGTCGAAACCATTCCATTCCCTACATGATTTATCAGATGGAGCAGCATCACCATAAACTTCCACAAGCATTCGATGGGCTTCAGCTGCACTTTTCTTCTAATTAAAGCAGAAAACTAAAACCTCCCACAAATGCTGCTTACTTAATACAAAATTTGACATATTCAACACAGTAAAAAACAAGGTTTTTGTATGAAACTCAAAGCGATATAAATTGAATATTATTGACAGATGTCTAACCTCTCTGAAATCACCGAAATCAGCTGTCACTATAAAACATTCAGAACAACCGGCATCATCTTTTGAAAATAGACCGAACTAATTTGTAAACCCAATATTAGGGATGCACCGAATAGTGATTTTGGCCGAATACCAAATACTGAATATTCGGCCCACAAGTAAACCGAATACCGAATATTCGGCTAGCCGAATAGTAACAGTGAGGCCGAATACCGAATATTCGGCTGGCCGAATATTTATTTATTTCAGAGTTTAAAAATATTAAATGTTAAATTATAAAAGAATTTTACATAATAATATTTAACACAGATACTACCATTTTATGAACTAGACCTTTTTACAAGAAATCTTTACATAAAAAAATATCTGTGGTTTGAGCTACAACTTAAAAAGAGGATAGCCTTAAAACTTTTTTAATTAATAAAGTTTTAAGTTTCGTAGCTTCTTCTGTGAATTAAAATAAATTTATAAAATGTTCTTACATTCTATAACAAATATTTTAAAAATCAAAGACATTTTTTGAATGAATTAGAAACATTTTGCAGTGTGTATTTGTCAGGAAGGGACTAAAGTAAAACAATACAATGTATTAAAATGCTGGCAAATCAGCAAGAATAACTTTCCTGCTCTTTTTGATTTGGCAAGGAAGCTTTTAAATGAACCAGAGAGCAGGTGTCTGGAATGGGAGATCATATTCAGAGGTTGTAAACATACAGGGTGTTCATACATCTTGGAATAAACTTTGTGTAGATAATGTGGTCAAGGCAAACATTTTTTGAGCAAGAAACATTATCTTAATCCACTTATTCCATCAAAAATACAATACATTCAATCAAAAACACAGAGTGTGTCACCGCAAGCTGAAACTGAAGTTTTGTTTAAAACTATAGCAACAATGAAGATATTTTAGCGATATTTGCATATCGTATTAATTTTGATTGTAGAAAATAAGATGATACTATTGGAAGTGGCTGAATTTTGGCCAGTGACAGAGTATAAGTAGTAATGTCAGCTGCACTCAGAATAAAGGAATGTCTAGCTCAGTGTTGTTTAGAAATGAATGGTGGAAATTTCCAGCACTTATCGTGATTAACAGAAATCAAAGTAACTATCTTGAAAATATAGTTACAGTATCTTCAATATTATTAAAGTAACAAACGTAAATTCAAATTTAACCTGGAGTGTTCTGATTCTGGTTTCCTGACAAAAATTATCTGTCTTGATGGTTATTATCACCTGAGAAAGTTTTTTTCCATTTTGTTTAGAAACATGATGTTTGTAAAAAAGCAAGAAACAGTATTTACTAGGCAATAATCAGGAATTTGCATTTATTTGTACATCATTAATTCCTATGAAGGTCATCATTAATGGTTAATTTTCTTAAGTGACACTTTTCAAACAGCGAATAAGTAATGTAAAAGAATTCTCTTTCATTGAAATACGATTTTATTTCTAATTTTCTTTTAATATCGTTATTAATTGACAGTTAAAAGTAGAAATTGTGAGTTCAAAAGAAAAGTTTTTTTAAATATTCGGCCAAGCCGAATATCCGGCAGACCGAATAGTTTGATATTCGGCCTAACCGAATATTCGGTAATATGGCCGAATAGGCCGAATACCGAATATTCGATGCATCCCTACCCAATATATCAATTATATAGCAACCCGAGTATATTTACGCGAGTTAAAGCATGGATGAACAAATAGTTAGACAAACCAAATGCATAAACACTTTTCAACTATGTTGGAAAGTGTTAAAAAAGAGTTCAATATCAATAAACTTATATAAAAACTTACTTTCACAGGAGTAGCCCAAGGATTCCATTTTTTCCATAAGAGCCACCAACCACTCAAAGTGTCACCATAATTTGTCAAATCGATATCTTCTTGGCTACCTACATCAATTGCAATTATTGTTTCTGCACCCATTTCTCTCATGACATCCGCTGTGAAGGATGTGAAAGTTGATAAAATAAGTAACTGATAAATAAAGCTGATAATCTGAGTGCAGAAGTTTAAAACGATTGAAGTGAAATATATAATTTATAATTTATGTTATTTAATATGACATGAGTAGTTGTAAGTTCACATGAATTATTTACAATAGAGAAACGAGTTTGTCTCTTAAAATAAACAAATAAATAAATAAATAAGTTATAGATAGTAATTGCATTAGAAGAAGAAAACAAAGGGTTAGATTGAAATTGTACTAGATTATTTATTTAGAATAAAAATAGTTCAAGAATAGTTCAACTAAAAGAATACATGTACAAATAAAAATAATTTATATTTTATATACTCAGTATAGGTGCAGATTCACGGTCGCCAGTCGCCACGTGGCGACTAAATTTTTTGCTGTGGCCACTAACTTTCGGTGTGTAAAGTCGCCACGTGATTTAAAGTGATTAATTTCTGGTGTTCCCAGACATCATCGTGAAATTTTGATTTTTTTTTAAAGATTAAGAGCAAAACGCGTAACAAACTATATTATTATCTTTTAATAACATTTCAGATTTATCTGTTTAACACAGCAAATTATTAAATATATATTTGAATAGCAATGTTATTCGTAACAGTGTGAGTCTAATAATTTTACATAGTCTGTGATTTAAAAAAAAAAAGAATATTTTTCTTATAGATAATAATAATAAAATATTTTTAAGTGTTTTGATTTTTATCGTGCAAAATAATCTCACACATTCAGATTTTCTTTTACATGTACTTTTGTATGGCAAAATCAAAATAAGAAATATTGTTTTTCTAATATTCCCCCCGCTATCATAATTGCTTAGCTTATACAAAAATTTTTTTTAAACCGTATCTTGCCCAACTTTATCTTCTGACTATGAATGTCCCCATGATTTAAGATTTATATTACACTTAATTAATATTCATTATTTATATGTGTGTATATTAAATAAATTACTTTACACTTTGAATTTCCGAGTTTTTTGTTTAGCTTTTTACCCCCATATAAACACTATTGTTTTTATGCGTTTGTTTCACATTTGTGGCCACTGGCTCCTTGCAAATTTTGGGAATCTGCACCTATAATACTCAGTAAATAAAACTGCATATGAAATGCATTGAAGAAGCAGTATAAAATAACTAAATTTTGAAATAGTTTTAATGGCAGACATTCACTTATTTTTTCCCCCGATTTCTTTAATTCAGAATTAACTGGCTGAAAATAAGGTTTTTTAAGGGCAGTTGTTTTCCAGTTAAATACCAGAAATCGTTTTTCAATGTTTACATTCTATTCAAAAGGCAATGGTAGGTCAAATAAATAACAAGGACAAATCTACATGACTTCTTATTCTAATTTGGTATTAACAATTCACTAACATATCTATTTTGCTTTATTTTGTAAGATTATTATTATATTATAAATAAATATATATTGTTCAAATAAAACTTTATTTGGCACCTTTCATAAACTGTGCTTTTTAATTGAACAATAGTTTCTATTCACCCAGACTAATATTTATCTTTTTGATGTTAGATAGATTAATAAAAGAAAAAAAAAATAGTTTTTTAAAAAGCACACTATATTTGAAAGTAAAAAAATACACCAAATTTAAAATTAACATTTTATAAATAAATTCACATTCTTTATATGAAATTGCATTCCAATGTACAAATGAAAAAGTAAATATATTTCCAAATTGATGGATTGTTATACTTTTTTTAACAAAAAAGCCACAGATCTTGGATTTTCCAGAGGGCACAAATATTTTGAATAATTTAAGTTGTCACTTTATTCAGTAATACTTAAGTCAATCTGCTTGTGCAGTATCTGTCATTACAGGGTTTAACATTGCCCATAGCACTAGAATTACTAGATTGTAAGTTTTCACCGTAAGTTGTATATTTTTTTACAGTTATTTAGACCTATAGTATGTTGCACATTTAAATTTGTCCCAAATACCTTAAATTTGTCCATAACACCTTAAATTTGTCCCATACACGTTTAAATAATTTCAAGATTTTCTTTTTCATTTTCAGTTTGCTTCAAAAATTTCAACTTTTTGCAAAGAAAAACAACAACAACAAAAAACCTTACATGCATGTGCATCAAATGTAAAAATGGCTTGTTTCCATCCAGAATGATAAAAATCTTCAGAAAGTTGTATCATATTAAAAGATACAGGATTAATTTCATTTTATTGTCAAATTTTTTATATAGCTTAAATGTGCCAATAATGGACACCTTGTCAGTAATGGTAATTTTTAAAATGTTTGACACTTCTCATCATCTGAACTTGAAGTACCTACAATATAAAAATTTTAATTTAGTATATTTATATCTTAAATTTTAATATTTTGTTTGATTTATTATCTCCCTTTATTCCTAAATGCAAACATTTATTTTTTTAAGGTGTCCATTACTAAAATTTTCATGATCATCACTGAATTTTAAGATGTTTTGATTTATTTTTGTTACAATTTGTTATTCAATTGGTTTTTTTTATTCATAATGGGATATATGACTAAAAACTAAATAGTTCATCGATTTTGATAGAATAATGTAAAACAAATACAGTTAGGAAATAATGATTAAATCCATTAATTAATAGCCTTTCTTAACGCAGTTACTTACTGAAAACATTACTGACACATTCAACATAGTTTAGTAGGATATGAAAAATGATGGTAGTGCGATAAAACAAATACCAACTAAGGTCGATGTAAATCTTCCTTTTTTAAAAAAAAATCTGAGATATATCTGGCAACTCTACATAGCACCAAGAATGAAAATGGTTTTGTATTCTATTCTATCTATGTGTCTGGACAGGAGACTCTGCTATATTTAACACACATATTTGAAACTCCATCAAATCTGTTTGCTACACAATTTTCTATAACAAGTCCTCTAGTATTCAAAAACTCCAGAAATTATTATTTAACAGAGACTAAAGTAGTAGATTAACAGATACCACAATGCTAGGACTTCTGATTTTAATTCTTTTTTCAATAGTTATCTAAATACATTAACACAATAGTCAAAACTTGATACATCTGTGGTTGTATACTTTAGCACAGAAGCATTTTTTTTCTTGCTTTGCTTTGTTAGCACCATGTACTAACTAGTAAATCTACAAATCAGGAGCCTCAAAGTCAAATTTTTAATTTATATCACCTTACATAAGATTAATATCCTACAATCAACAAAAACATTTTGTTTAATTATATATATTTATAACCATATAAAATTTTTCCAACAAAGAAAACTTTTGAGAATTTAAATTGTGTTAAATATTAAACACTATTTCATGAAATAATATTCTTGAACTGTATTAATTATTCAAATGTGCCATTTTATTTTCAATGAATGGTAAAATTTGAAAATAATCTGAATTCCCACAGAAGAGCATTATGGCATAACAAGACAATAATGTTTATCTACATTTAAAAAAAGTAAAATAGCACTTTTAAATGTGGTCTTTGTAGATGTCTTCCTCAACCTCCCTCCACAAAATTTAGTGTGTAAAATTCATTCAAAAAACATTTATATCTAGAGCAAAAAAATATTTTCTATCAGGACCTAAACAGATGGGGAGCAGGGGGTGGGAACTGAAACCCATCTATACTTAGTAATTTTTTAATAATAAATAGCATCCATATTACACTTTAAAACTTTTACACTTTGTAATAAAAGGTTTTATGACAAGTAGACCTGCCTCTTATTTTAAGGCATATGATGATATGCCTTGATCATAAGGCATATGATGATATGCCTTATTTATTTATCATTAAAGTGGAAGAAAAAAGATCAGACGTCAATTAGCCCTCACAATAAAAATTTCAAAGCCCCCTTTGACTTTGTCGGCTGGTTAAGGCACTGTTTTTCATATGGAAATAATAACTTTAAAAAAAAAAAAAAAACTAAAGCTCATGCATGTTTTGTTTTCACAAAAGTACCATGTATTTTACATGTAATTAAAAGTTTATGTGGAAACTTTTGAAACATTTTGAACAAGTAGAGTAGGGAGGAGAAGAGGTATTTTGTCGCCTTGGGTAAAATGACTTCATACATTCTTAAATGAGGAATTGATATTGTACTGTACAAGGTTTCTAATGAAACAGTACAACAAAAATAGTCATTTTACTAGTTTAAAATCACTGAAATAATTTAGTATATTTACTCTCCTCACTCACACTCTTCAAATCTATGCAAAATTCTTACCATAATTAGAAAGAAAGAGAAATATTTAAATTCTTAAAATTGAGTGAAGAGTCATCAAGATTGTGTATAATTTTAATTTTTCTGAAAAAGCAAGATCCTGTTTTCAATCAACAACAAAATCCACATATTTTTTCCCCATTCCATTATTTCTTTTCACGTTGTTTTTCAAAAAACATGTTTTCAGTTATAGGTGTATGTTTTCTCTACTCAGTCACACTCTTCAAATCTATGCAAAATTCTTACCATAGTTAGAAAGAAAGAGAAATATTTAAATTTTTAAAATTGAGAGAAGAGTCATCAAGATTGTACATAATTTTAATTTTTCTCAAAAAGCAAGATCCTGTTTTCAATCAACATCAAAATCCACATATTTTTTTCCCCATTCCATTATTTCTTTTCAAGTTGTTTTTCAAAAACCATGACTTCAGTTATAGGTGTATGTTTTCTCCCTCAATCATTTGGAAACATAGAAATCTTTGGTTTCCATTTCTGCAAATTCTTTCAATTATCTTCAGTTGCTTTGTAATAATAAAAAAATTCTCTCGTTAGCCGTCTCTTAATTGATGACAATCCATAAATGAATACTTGGAATTTAGCACACAAATCAGAATATGTGTGTACAATCAAGAAAAAAGTATTCGGTTGGCTTAAGGGCGTAAAGCAATTTCTAGATAAGTGCATACCAGCCCTCGGGTCAGTCTGAACCTGCTTATTTTTGCATTATGCAGTAATACATTTTTAAAAATTCATGCCTGAAAATTATTTAAACTATCTAGGATTTCTAAATTGTTTTCTCAAAGTATAATAAAAATTAAATAAAAATTAATCTATTAATTGATAATATATGAAAATATTGTATTGTTATCGAAAACACAACTGTACAAAATTTCTAGAACTATATATATCATCAGGAATTGAGTGAAAAATCAGTAACAAAATTCCATCTTTACACACATGAACCAAGTTAAATTAAATGAAAGCATGTAAAATGGGTCTTTAATAAAAATTAAATCATTATTATATATTATCAGGATTATCAGAAAAAAAGACTATTTTCATGCATTAAATTACAATTTTTTTTGGATGGAAACTAAACACCTTTTCTGAACATAATTTTAAAGAATCAATAAAAATCTACAAATATTAATTAAATATGTAAGTTTATGAATTAATGTTTTAAAAATTTTAAAAATCTATTTTTTTTTTTTTATTTATGATAAATTTTTTTACAGTGTGACCTTGAAATTTAATTTTGACCTAAAAATCAGTCATATTACATATGGTATGAAAGCTTAAAAAGTAAGTTACAAAATGATTCTTATTCTAAGCTTTTATATCAATTTTGATGTTTAGTATTCCTCTTTTTTTTTTATTTTGTTTAATGCATGCTATCTGATTTTTTTTTTTTTCAGATTAAAACAAATAAACTATTCTAAATAAAATGATTAAAATTTGTATATTTAACTATCTCTAGAGGTACATCAAATTAGTTAAATTTCAAATAAATTCAAGACTGCAATGTAGTTTATTCACTTGTTCATTGTACATGGAATGAGCCATTAAGTATTTTCTCAGTATGAGAATATGGACAATTGCTCCTTAATAAGGATGAGGCAAAAATGTATATAATTTACAGATACCCAACATTCTACATTTTATGAAGGTTAGTTTTAAATATAAACAAGAATAATCACTGAAAACTGCAGAAATTATACATAACAAATAAACAAAACTGTTTCTGAAATAATGATTTTCTTTAATGTAAAAAAAAAAAGAAAAGAAATCTACATTGTTTAATGTTCTTAATATACTTAAAGAACTGAAAATTCTAATTATGTTTCAGTAAATTTTGTAATAACAAGGTCATAGACAAGGATATATCAGTGTAATATCATGGGGCTCAAACCACTCCAAGTTCAAATAAAGACTTTTTTTTTTTTTTAAATTCACATGAACTGTTCCAAAGACTTATTTTCTGCCATCAATGACTGATAATTCATATCTGAAAGAACAACTCTGTACATACAGAACTATGAATACTTGATTATATTTCTATTAAATAAATCTATGGATCAAGAACTGTCAGCTCTGTGAGATGCATTTTTATTTTGAATTCATTTTGTTTAACATTTTAAAAACTTTTAACACAAAATTTCATTTCTTTTATATTTATTATTGCAAGCAATATTTGAAATATTTTCAGGATATTTAAATCTTATTAATTGTAAAGGGCAATATGATTACATTCACTGATATTCTAAGGCTGTATTTTCTGTGAGAACTTTTTATTATATTAGGGGACCTTGACCCCCTCCCCTCAATCTTCAGTTGTCTCATTAATTTGATAATCATAATTCTCTGAAATTCAGTATTTTAATTTTTGTAGCTAAAATAATGAAGTTTTTGATTTTGTGATGATGGCATTAATAACTAGGTTGAATGATTAACTTTTCTGATAAACATTTTATTAGTTATTGATGATCTTAATTGTTCAATTTATTTGAAAATGACTACTTGAGCTCTTCCCATAATTTTTGAATTGCTATACCACTGGCAATATACATATTCAAAATTACATGCATGCTTCAAAATAAAGTCTGAATTTATTAAAAAATACCTGGTAAGTTATTGATATAGCAACCATCTACAAGCAAGTGGCCATCATGGGGATCACAAAGAGGTGGCAGTGGTCCAGTAAAAGTCATACTTGCTCGTACATAACGCCACAGACACCCTATTATATATTAAGGTAATAGGAAATAAAACAGTTAGGAGACATTGGCAGAAGCTACACTAACCTGGAAGATTATTGACGTAACCCCCGTCAAGCAGCAAATGCCCATCCAAAGGGTCACACAAAGGAGGCATATACCCAGACAGGGACATGCTGGATCTAATGTAGCGCCACAGTGATCCTGTAAATCACAGAAAGCGCTCAAAAATCACTGGCTGAAGAAGAAACAATTAAAATCTTAAATTTTAGAAGCAAGGACCTGCAAAATGTCACACATGATACTGAGTTAATCCGTTTAGATACAAATGTTATTCTAAACAGTAATGAAGCGCATATATTTATCTGAGTACAGTTTATAATTTCCAGCAGATACCTCAATTTAATAGAAAGGTTAAATATTTTACATTAAGCAAAAAATAAGTGGAAAAAGTAACAAAAGGTAAATAACATTTTATAATATCAATAATAAAAAAAAAAGAAAAATTATTAAGCATTTGGATAGTATATATATGATACTACATACTATAGCATACTGTACTATTTGAAATGATTAAACTCTAACTGGCTTTTAATAAAAGAGCCTAATGCAAAAATATTTGATAGTGTAATTATCTTTCAACGTTCTTGGGATAAATTGGAATAAGTTTTTATATGATAGTCATATGACAAGCACTAAGAAGCTTTTTAAGAGAATTTGTGATAAAAATGTACAATATGTACTCTTTAAATATATGTATATATATATAGAACCTGAGCTTTGTGGAATGCCATTTGAGGCCTGTATCTTGAGCTTCCACTCTCAAAAGGTTCCTACTTCTAAAATAATCCCCCAAAATTAAAATAATAAGTATTCTGAGGAGGTTTCCAAAAGGATGTGTGTGCCAAGGGTTTTACTAAACTGATCCCTGTGTATATATGAGTTGCTGTTGATAATTATTCAAAATTAAATAAAAGCAGTTAATTTTAACAAACTTTTATCAAACTAAACAATCACAGATTGTTTCTTTTAAAAGTTTAATTATCTGTTTAGAAGATATTTATGCAGCAATTAATTGAACTGTAAATGTCTATGTTAATAGATGATTTATTTTTTAGACTGATTAGCTGAAAAATATGCTTTCTAAAGAATATCATATTCGTGATTGTTAAATATTTCATTTTATAAAGGATACAGAATTATACAAGGAAAAAAATCAATTATTATCATTGAAATAAAAAACATATGCTAAAATTTCTGTATTTATTTTAATACAGTAATCACTTTTAGCATATGTATTTTATTTTAATTATAAAATATATGTAAAAAAATTGTTGGGAAGAACTTTACTGATATATTTTTTTAATCTGAACTACTGAAAAGCAAAAGGCACAAATAAGTATCGCGTGTAAAGCTTTAAAAATAATTTATCTTTTATCTTTAATTAATTAATGGAAATATATAAATATTCATTCTCATTTTTTAATAACAAGGTTCCCAGCAAAACATGTCTGGCAATTTCCCTGACCAAATCCAAGAAAATTCCATGACCAAAAGGGCATACACAAAATCTGCTTTAAATCAGAGGCGGATCAACTACCACCCGGGCCCCTAGGCTTGATCTTTTTTGCCCCCCCCCCTCCTACAAAGCAATATATACAGGGTAATTCAAAGTACACGTTTGCTCATTTATCTCTTAGGCCACTGATGACAGAATCATAATTCCAATTACAACAAGTACAGATTTTAGACATGGTATTTGTTTTACAAGGGGCTTTATACATATTAAAATATGAAATTTTTATACAACCCTGGGTTCTATAAGTTGTATTTAGAAAAATGTCCGTTTACAAAAAAAAAAAAAAAAAAAAAAAAAAAAAAATCCTATTTTTTTATGACCAAAACTTACTAAATTATTATACTTCGTATGTTATGAAACTTAGTGTTTTCTGACACTAAGAACGTAAAGAAGCACTATTAGTTCAGGTAAACATTGAAATTCCATTAACTTCAAAGTGTCATAATTCGGTACAAACTAGAAGCCGAAAATTATCGTATATACCATATAATAACAGGGTTCATACTCTTTTCCCAGGAGAAAATTCAAGCACCTTTCAAGAAAATTGCAAAATGAAATTCTATAAAACATTATAATTCAAAAAACTTCATATTTGCCAGTTTTCAAATGAATGACATACGACAAAGTCTAGAATGTGAGATGTTATGAAAAAGCCTAAAAAATGTAGAAAACTTATGTTCATATTATGGTTTTTCTGCATTGCATTGGAAGGAATTTCTCGATCTTGAAACCGACAAGAGTCGAGATAAGAGTCGATAAGACTTGAAACTGACAAGAGTCGAGATCGAGAGATTTTTCAGAGGCGCCTATGTAGTGAGAAATATAGTAACACTTTTCTGAATAAGAAATGATTTCAAATAAAAAAAAAAAAAAAAAAAAAAAAAAAAAAAATTCCCCAGACCTTTCCATGACTTTTTAGGAAATATTTGTAAATTCCCTGACTTTCCCTATATATTTTTTAATTTCCATGACTTTCCCCGACTACTTTGAAATTCCATGACTTTCCATGTCACTGGGAATCCTGAATAATAAACATAAAAATATGCTGACATAAATGTAATGCAGTTTAAATACTGTATGTGATTAATATTGAGACTATCGTATCTGCTTAAAATTCAAATTCAAAGTATCTCTTATTTGTTATTGCTGCTTTAAAAATCAAAGTATGTGTTTAGTATTTATAATTGTTTATAATAATGTGAGACAAAAATAATTATAGATCAAATGTGACAAAGAGATTTAATAAGATAATGTTCTAAAACAGTGGATTTAAAAAAAGGTTTTTTCCCCCCCCTAAGTTCTTGGTAATGCTTATTATAATCAATATTGATATATTACGAAAGAGCTTGACAACTGAATGAATAACAGCAGAAAAACAGCCATAATGAATAAATCACAAAGAGTGGCCTTTTGTTATGACAATATAAAACTGCAAAAATGTTTAATCCCTGAAAATTGTATGAGTTGAATTATTTTTTCCTAATGTGCCATCACCAAACTTTCAGCAATCAGACTGCTATTTGTTTTAGGCTTTGTAAAATTTCTCATAAAGTATATTTCAAACAATTCTTATTAAGATGCTATGGTTTAACTCTTCAATATTAGCAATAAAAAATTTTCAAAAAAGGAAATGTCAGATTTGCTTAAAAGAATTTGAAGGTCATTAAACAAAAAATACAATAAATCATTTATCAATTCTTGTATAAATTATTTGGCCTTGCAAAATCATCTAAAAAATGCAACATAACTTTTTGAACAATTGAATATTTAAACACAGATGTAGAAGATCATTACAATCATTATACTAAAGTAATGGAAATTCCTATTAATTCTTTATTTAACACTGATGAAGTCATTGTTGATGTTGGTAAACATATGATGTGGCTTAATTTCTTAGAATACTTTGAGCAATATCAGTGGTGGTTAGAGGCATTTTCATATGCCATGCTTTTGTTACAAAAGAAAATAAAACAGCAAAGCAAGCTTAATTTATATTTTTGTGTTTAAACTTAAAGGCTTGGTTTATGAGAAAAGTTCAAAAATCACAAAATTAAATTTTAATTTGCTCAAATGACTGCCGTAGAGTTCTCTCCAAAATTAAAGATTTTGTTGGTAAAAATATTCAACTTTTTTGATATTTCACAAGTAATTATAAGAAGTTCTAGAAAATGTATATACTTTTACATTCAAATGCAGAAGTACAATTTTTGGAAACAATAACTTTTTGTTTATTTACCTCCCCCCCCCCCCCCACCCAAAAAAAAAAAATAAGTACAATTAACAGCGATATTCTGTACAAATAGCTTTATAAACTGAGGTCAGAGAATATTATTAATATTAAACAAAAACATAATTTACAGAACAAATTCAAAAGACAATTTATTTCCCCATATTTTTTTAGGTTTGAGAAGGTACAGATCTTAGGATATTTCATTCAATCGGTTCTACATTTAATGTTAAATTTTTGGTAACAAATATAGTTAAACCAACTGATATTTAAAAAATACAAATTAAATTCAAACAATATGATACTTAAACCACCCTAAAAATTCAGATTCTGTTCAAATGAAATCGAAATAAACCATAGACTTTTCCAATTTTAGCTTCACAAGCAGGAAACATTTGTTTTTCAGACTTTGTATTATGTTTATGATGTGTGCATACAAAATGATAAGGTATATACAAAATACAAACCTTTAAAAAAGTCTACTATTTATTTCAATTTTGTTTGAACAAAATTCAAGTTTTTAGGGTGCTTTAATTTGATTTTTATGTTTTTAAATTCAATTCATTTAACTATATTTGTTACCAAAAATTTAACATTATATAACAAATGAATGAAATATCTTAATATGTGTCTGTTGTCAAGCCTAACAATTGTGGGAAATTATTATTTTTTTAAAATTTGTTCTGCAAATTATGTTTTTGTTTAATATGTCAAGTTTTTAATAACTACTATGTTCAGACGAACTCATTTCAAAATTAACAGAGGGTACCATCATAAGGGTTTGATTTATGCAGTATCGCATCACAATTTGTGACGTAAATTTGCCTATGATTAATTCAAAATGTTTCAGAAATGCAGTAATGCAGGTTCTTGTAGTTTGGATGAAAATTTCCAATCTGGCATAAAAAATCAATAATAAAATCATAAAAAGTCAATATTACTTAAAGTTAATTATCCTATTTCCTACTAGGGAACACTATAAATGCAAAAGTAAATTGTGTTGAATCTTTACAGCTTATATTTAACAACAGTATAGCTGTCATACAGTAAAACATTAAAAAAAAAAGTTTTACTTAAATTTGGCTACCCTATTTCCTCTTAGGGAGCGATATAAACACAAGAGAAAATTATTATCCAATTTTAACTTTGGGTTCCATGCATCATATTGAAAAACTTAAAAAAAAAAAATCTATTTTAAAGTTTTAGTTATGTAATTTGCCACCAGGAGTGCTACCAGAGTAACAAAAAAACCTATCACGTGAAAATTTTTATTAAAACATAAACTTGACCAAGGCAGAAGCTTATTCTGAAAACTTACTAAAAAAACATAAATCAATTTTATTAATATTTGGCTATCTTTTTTCTTCCCAAAGTTAAAACTAAATAAATAAATAAAGTTAAAATAAAAAAATACCGTGTGAAAATTTGTATCAATTTCACTGTGTCAGAAATTTATTATGAAGATTTATTTAAAAAAAAATAATAATTTAGTTAACCTGTTTCCCAGCAGGGGATGGTTTAAAAGCAAAAGAAAATTGTGTTGTATCTGTGCTACCCATTTTTTACTCCAGTATAGAGTAAAAAAAAAAAAAAAAATCAATTTTACAAATAAAAAATCAATTTGGTTATGTTATTTCCTCTAAGGGATGGGGGGGGGGGGGGTGGTACTATATACAAGCAAGAGTAAATTTTATTTAATCTGTATTACCTAATTTTAACTTGGATCATGAGTGCCGTATGAGAAAACATAAGAAAAATCCATTTAAAGTTTTAGTTATGCTATTTCCCCCTAGGGTGCTACCAGTATAAAAAACTTGTGTGAAAATTTTTATTAAACATAAACTTTACCATGGAGGAAATGTATTCTAATGATTTATAAGAAAACCCCCATAAAAAATCAATTTTTAAACAATTTAGTGACCCTATTTCTCACCAGGGAATGCTATAAACACAAAAGAAAATTTTGTTAAATCTGTGCCAACTATTTTTAACTTCAGTATAGCTATCATACAGTGAAACACAAAAAAAATCAATTTTTCTTAAATTTGGTTGCCTTATTTCCTCCAAGGAAACACTATAAATGCAAAAGTAAATAGTGTTGAATCAGTACAACCTAACTCATAATAACCCTCTATGTCATTAAAATATAATAAGACATCAATTTTCTCCCCAGTTAAATTTCCCTTTAATCTTCTTCATTTGTTCTCCCTTATTCATTTTTTTCTCTCCGTGAATCACGACAGCATCGGTAAATGATGTCATATTCACCTGTTTTCTGTATTTACTCATATTTATTATTAGCAAATGTTTTAAAATGTTCATTTTATTTACAGTATGATGTCATATTCATCTTCTTTTTAATTATTAAAAAAATTATCTCAATTTCCTTTTTCACGTGGAAATTCTTCTATTGAAGATTAATTGCTGTGTTATGAATTATTATTACGGCTTTTAAACTTTTTGCAGCAATAAAAAAAAGATTAAATTTTATTGCACTTTCAACTGAAAAAATATTCATTGATTGCCAATAAAAATAGCGAAATTTTGAATAATTAAGAAAAATATTTGATTAAAGTAAATAAAACATAGCCTATGTTACTTTCTGGGTAATAATCTACCTACCTATATGCAAAGGCATTTAATCATCTGTTTTGACTCTGACATCAGCCAAACATTTTCACACTTTCAAATTTATAATACTATTAGAATTAGCAGAGAGTAAAAGTTTTGTGGCATGAGGGACAAAACTTTGAAAATAAGTAAAAAAAAAGTTACTGTATTTTCGGGAATACCCACCACACCCACTGTAAGCGCCGCACGAATGAAAATCTGTTTTTATAAAAAAGTATATCCACATATAAGCCGCACCCAAGAAACTCAAATTTACTTATAAATATTTTCACTTAAATGCCACAAAAAAATGAATTAAACTAGTAATTAAATATAAAGAAATATCGTATTATTATTAATATATACATATAAATATTTTCACTTAAAGTGCCAGAAAAATAAATATATAAAAAAATATCGTATAGTGACTTTGCCGAAACCACGTCAGCATAACTAGTAACGTTCCTGTTTTTTTCTTTTTTTAAAGGGGGAGCAAGATCCCGTTTGACAAAAGACACGTTAAAATTTCTAAGACATTTGCATATGAACCATGAAACGAACAGTTAGTTATACGGACGAATCACAGTGCAGGAAACGTCATAAAAAATACGGCATCGCACAACCGTGGAACACCAGCGTTAGCTATATACTCTGTAAAAACAACTTTTCACACGATAAAGTAATCGTGAGACAACTAAACTTAGAAAAAGTGTTGGCAAAAAGGTAAACAAGCAATGGCACTGAAACAAAAGTCCGTTCTTTCAAAGGATGTACGAGCACATAGTTTAAGAGGAAAATATTTGAGCAAATAATAAGCTAAACTTACTGCTAAAACAAAATATTTCCAACATTAGTGAAAAAGATCGCAACGGCTTTATATCCATTCTAATATCCTCAAGATACACGGCTTATTGATGGGTGCACAGGAAACAATCATTTTTAACTTGAGAGTTTGTGACTAACATTTTTCACCCCACTGATTTCTCAAAAATAAGCATTTAATCTTTCACCGACATCCAAAGTTTAGAGACGTTTCCTAACGTTTTGGTACAAATTTAAGAGCATGTGACAGTTGATCAAAAAGGTAAAAATGGCATCGTAAGATATCAGTATGGAAAAAAAAAACAGGTATTATAAGACAATCCTATGAAAAAAAAAAAATCACCATACCCGTCGCCCTGGCGTAAGAGCCGCACTCAGAATATTTTATACTTTTAAACTCGTATGCGCCGCGGCTCATGCGCCCGAAAATACGGTACTTGGTTTAAATTTTCTATTGAAAATTAATTGCTGTGTTGTGAATTGTTATTATGGCTTTTGAATTCTTTGCAACAATTTTTAAAAAGTGTGTTAAATTAACATTGAGGAGTCACACTGGAAATAAATAACCATTGTGCCGCCATGGAATTCTTAAATAAATTAAATATCTATATATATATTTGTCTTACGTGGCACGAAAATAAGGCTGAATTTGAAGCTTGGCGTTTAGCAACAACCGTAGTTTCTAGAGCGACGATTTTGAGTGGTTCATTTTACGTACACATGATCAATTTAGCAAATCAAAATTCAGAGCAGGATTTGTGTTTAAACACAGTATGATCTTTCGGTGGATGTAGCTGTTTTCGACGATGCATATCATTGGTTCGTTTTATGGTCACGTGATGCATTCAGCATATCAGCTTTTTGATCAACACAGCAGATTTATACACTGTAGAAAACGTGTTACGTCTGAGAGGTTGTATTTTTCACCTCGAACGAACTTTAGACGATTATTGTTGATTTATATTGAACTATCTTATTATCACATAGTGTTTTTTAAAATTAATTTAAGCCATGCTGTACAATATTATAGGCGCAATGAGTTTTTTCCAAAGTGTTTTTTTTTTTTTTTTTTTTTTTTCATAATGTTAAGGTGATTTATGCCCATTGGTAGCACAAACTAAATGCATTTTTATTTGTGTTTTCAACGAAGCTCTCAATTAATTTTTTATACATTGAAGAAATTTGTAAATTTCATATGTTAAAATGATGTATGATAGTACTCCTTCTGGCTAGAGTTGATGCAAATAGTGGCGAGCAGCGGGGATTGTGTAGCGGTCCCAATGTGAATTGGATTACAATTCACGGAGGTTGAGGAGCGTTAGCGAGCAGGGGGCCGAGCACCCTAGTATAAATGTATTAGTTTAATATTGATAAGTCAGACCTATAAAAAAATCAATATCAAGAATTAAAATATAATCAGATGTGTCAAAATAAATAATAATTATTTCAAATACACATTTATATGTACAATATATATAGTGGAACCTGCTACAGTGGCCACCTGGATAAAGTGACCACTTTTGCAAAATTTTGCTTTTGCTCATATAAAATAATGTAGGAATTGTCCGGTAATGTAACCACCTGTCAATAGTGTAAAGTGACCAGATAACCTGTCAGTGTAATTTGAACCTGTAAAATGTGACCATCCATTTTTCTGCATGTTGAAAGTTTTCAAACTTAGATGAAAAGAACAATATTGAGAAGAAAATTATTTCTTCTAAAGATCAATAGGAGAGAGAAAAGGGAAGAAACATTTGTAGTTCTAAGAAAATCATTTGAATAAGAGAATTTCTTGCTTGAACACAAAGAAAGCAGTACAAAATGTATTTTCTGATCACCTATAGTCTGTTCATAGAAGCTAAAAAGCCAGTCGAAACAAATGGGTTGTTGGATTCACCACAAAAAGTGCATTTTAGAACTTAAATCACTCATTTGGGGATAATCTGCCAACTTTTGAAAAAGGCAAAGTGTAAAATGACATGTGATCATTATTTCACAATATTTTTTTTTTCAATAAGAATATATGACTCATTTTTTTAAGTAACACGTAAACGTCATTTTTAAGCACATAATATTTGTATACTTTTAAATACACTGTTTACCATTATAAAGAATTTTTAATGAGAAATTTTTTAAAAAACATTATAACACTCATTAAGAAACAAATTTTAAAGACATAAACATAGGGTGTTTTTTATTTATTTATTTTATTCAAAACATGACTTCATTTGACAAACAATGAAAATTAAAAGATTTCCTATGATGATTTTAGACAATGAAACTTGAAATCATTTCTTATGATGACATTGGACAATGAAACTTGAAATCATTCTTTTAAAAATATAATGTCTCCTTACATTCAGCATTTATCATTATTAAAATCAGTTAGAAAGTAATTCATTATTTAAGGAAGAAAAATTACACTTGGGTAAACTTTACAAAAAGTGTAAAAATAAGTATCCTAAGTGTAAAAGTGTAAAAAATTGTCAAAAAGTGTAAATTTTACACCTAAAGTGTAAAAGTTGGCAAGTATGATAGAGTTTATCTCAAGCATTTGCTGTCTCTTTTCTAGATAAGGGGAAAATGCACATAGTGAGATAGCGGACACCTTTTGATGTTACTTCCAAAGAGAATAGTCAGATGTGGGAAATGTGTTTAGGGGTGGTGTCACTGATGAGTGGTAGGAAGACCACAATCAAGACAACAATAATGGTTGTTCTGCAGAAATGGGAAGGGGCGAAAACTGTTGAAAATAGGCATCCTCAAGTAAAGTTGGCACTTTCAAGTGATTCATTGATGCCAAAAAAACTCATGACTATATTTACTTTCGCTTTTCTGTCTCGGTGAACAGATTATAAATTAGATGTGATGGGAAATTGCTGTACAGAGGATTATCACTTGAGAATTTTTTTCCTCAATATTTAGCTAAAATACAAGTTCTCTGCATACAACTACGACTACAACCTAAGTCAGTCAGACAGACAGACAGTTCCTGGGGCACATTTTCCTTATTCATCCTATGCCTGTGCATACAAATTTTGTGGTACCTTGTATATTGCTAAAATTCTCTAAATTTTGCTAATGAAATAAATTTTATAACCTACAAATAGCACCCAGAAAGTCGAAAGTTTATAAGAAACTATGTTTGAAAGAAAAAATAGAGCTTTTGAAATTTCTCGAAACTAATAGTCAGAGAGCAGCTTCAGAAATATTTTAAATTAGTAAAACTAATGCATTCTAGTTAAATGAAAATAGAACCCTATGGAAATTACAGGTAAGTCAATAGAAACATTCGAATCTTCGAATGTGCCTTTCTTTCGATCTCATTTTGAATATATTAATATATTTCCTTATTTTACCTTATAAAGCCTCCATAAAATTTATTATGTATGCTTAAATGAGAACAGATAATTTTGTCCAGTAAAGTGACCACCTTCATAAAGTGACCACTTTTGTCAATCCCAAGCATGGCCACATTAGACAGGTTCCACTGTGTATATATATATATATAATAAAGTGGAAAATAAACTCTTAGAGTTTTAGCTAAGAATTTTGTTATCAAAAAATATTTCTTTTGAAAGGTAAAAGTATCTACAGATAAAATCCTTGAAGCTGTTTTTAAATCTGAACTCAGTATTTTATGATCCATTAACAATTTTATTTTTATGCCTAAAATCATAAAACATTCAGATATTCTTATTAAAGTTTCAAGAAATTGAATGTTTTTCATCTTCTAACAAAATTAAAGTATTTTTCAGAAAATACTATCAAACAGCAAAGAAAATGTAAAGTTGGTGTTTTAGTTTTAAATAAATTTTTGAGAATAGGAGTAGCAAAATGTTGGTCATCAGACAGCAATTGGTTATAATTAAAAGTAAAATATATTAGATTTTTAGGAAAATAATATATATATATATATATATATATATTGTATGTAAATGAGAAAACCCCAAAACTTTTAGTCATATAGTAATGAAAATGATTTTGCATAGGGAGGGGGGGGGGGGGGGGGCGTGACAGAGATTTTGGGGCACCCTTCAGGTAGTAGAGACTTCAGAACTATAACATATTTTAGATGTATATAATACATAGATATATTATTTAAATTCAATTATAAATATTCACACTAACCACACCAAGTAGACGAAAAACAAATAACAATAATTCACCTAAACTTTAAAATATAACCAACTTAAACTATAATTCCAATATAACAAAACTCAAAATTACTAACAGTAAAATAAAACCAGGAAAAAACAAACCAGAAGGCAGGAGACATGGCTAACAACATGCACAGCAGGGTTAAAACTTGTCTTTTTGCATGCAATGTTCCCTTTAACCTGCCGAGACCAAAATAAATTATACAATCAACTGAAACACACAGCAATAAAAACAGAACCCATTCCTAGCTAATCTCAACGAACAACTGATACAGACCACCTTTAGCATTTAAAAATGAATTCAGTTCAGTTCGATATTTACTTCTTATAAAATTAACCATATTTCTCCTTACAAACTTCACAGGGTAACTCTGCATCAAAGCCTGGGTATTCCACTTTGACTTTATAAATTCATCAATCACATTGCAAAACCTTGAACTCAATCTCTCAATACCATTTAAACCATTCGTAAATACATTTCTAAGAACTGAAATATGCATGTTTGAATCAAAATGTAAGATCTTTATAGTTTTGAAATTGAAATAGTTTCTTTTGTCGCAAACCCTTGTAATCAAATTGTCATTTTCCAATTTCATGTTAACATGCAGATAATTTATGTTTTTATTATCCCGGGAGGAGATTTCTAGCTTTAAAGTTTTAGGATAACAGATAAAACCTAGATTTATATTTGCATTATTTAATCAACTATTAAAACATCATCAATGTACCTGTAACTCAATATTTCATTATTTAAATTATTGTTAGTCTCATATATATGTAAGTAGATTTCAGCTAAAATTGTACTGCAACTCCCCTCCATTGGGATTCCATGAAGCTGTTTAAATACTCTATTCCCTCATACAAGTAATTCTCTTGCACCACCAACTGAAACAAGTTTAATAAAAAGAAAACTGCCCAGTTAAACTGAGGGCATTGAGCTCACAGGCTATTCACACTAATTGTATATTATACTCTTATTTCAAAGAATTTAAAATAAGCTCATATATCGCAGTTTTATCTTTTTTAATTATTTTATATTTCAGCTCATCGTATTTCTGTATTTTATAACCTTTCCAGTTTATTTGCCGCTCATTTAAAGGCTATTTTATCGGCAGCCGTCGCCGCTGTGCATGTTGTTTCTATGGCAAAGCATCCCTCCTGAGTTCGCTTCAATCGGCGCTGATATTGAGCTGTGACATCATCGCATTCGGCGGCTTTCCGCTCGTGTGTTGTGCGCATGCGTCACCGTCGCTCTTGTTCACTGTATTTTCAGGAGCTGTTTTGTTTTGGCGCTGCAGGCAAAAGGGGCGTGTCTTTCAAATACAAATTAGAATGGTTCTTTTAATTATTAAATGTTAATGAGTTTCTGATTTGTTATTTTAATTTTCGCGTAATTCCTAATCAACAAATTAGTTTAAATTAATCTTGCTCTCACATTTGTACCCCTGTTATGGGTATATATATTAATGTTGCGCATTTTTTCCAACAGAATTTTAATAAAAATGATGCTGTAAATTTATGCAAAACGTCGTCTGATCTGAGGCCAGGCCTGTGCCGGCTCTCACGTCCGAGAAACTTCGCTGCGCGGATTCTTTGGAGATCAGCTTCCCGTTTTCAAAGTTTTTAATTATTTTATAAAAATGCTGTTTTAAATTTAATATTTTAAAAGTTTAAATCAACTGGTAATTTAATTAATTCTGCATTAATTCTACATCCCTTAATGAATTCGGCCAGAAGGAATATTTTAGATATTCTTCGAATTTCATGATGATTGAGCCAGAACTTTATAAAGCAATGATGTGCAGCTGCTTTTATTCTCATCCTTCCTCCTTCCTCAAGAATTACAATAAATATTTTATGGATCCAACTCTTATGGAGTATTCATCATTTATAGTCTGCATCTATTATTTCACTCAAGTAAGACCGTTTAATTCATTTTATTATTATGATTGTTTCTCTTCTTAAGAATTTCGACCTAAAGAACAGATGCACAAATTGTGCAGGGTTATTTGCTTATTTAAATCACAACTGCAATAATATTTAAAAAATCACTATACGATCCTTATTCTCCATCCCATCAAATCAAATCAATCTTCGTCACACGCCTTATCACAATGAACCTAAAAACAAAATATGAATCAAAACGGTTATTTCTATCAAGAGTTATCACGTTACGTACATACATACGTACGTACATACATACATACAGAACGGGTAGGCACATTAGCTCTCAGGCTTTGATAGCCTGTGAGCTAAACACCAATCTTTATCGCTATCTTTGTTGTAAAACTCTATAACCTTGTACATAGATATACATGTAGATAAATGTTATGTGTCAGCATCAGTACAGATGAATGAATAGTTTTATATTTTAAGGGAAAAAAAATTACACAGCATAAGCCAATTGATAACTTACAAGAGCAAAAAATTATTCTTGTTGCAACTGAATTAAGGTTACCAGATGTTTGAATTTTTCTTAATTTGTTTTGTTTGTTCTAAAGACGTTTATGTACACAATAACTAATTAGGCTGAACTTCTAGCTAAGAATTGATTACAAACTAGTACAAATTCCAGCTCTAAATCAGGATACAAAATTAAAAAATCCCTGACGGCTCGGCCTACAGGCACAGGTAGATTTCGAAGACGCAGAACATGGGGTGCCTGTTTGTCGGGAATTGCGGAAGAAATGACCTTTTTGCGGATGATGCTGCAGTTGGAACCGCCTACTTCGAAACGAAACTTGTTTGCAGGCTAAGCCAGCAAGGATTTTTTTTTTTTTTTTTTTTTTTGGGCTATAAGAGTTGGTCCTATAAAAAACATGTCAATATAAAAGTTTTAGATAATATTAAGAGGATTTATAATATATTTAAGCGGATTTGAAATATTGGGAATTGACGAAGTTATGAATTTTTTTCTTCTAAAACCCCCCTTCCCTCCCCCCCTTAAGGCAATTTTTAATTATATCAAAAATCTGTCATACATAAGTTTTTGGCCCTGTTCCTAGAAGTAATAATAACTTCAAACGGATTCGATACATATCATAATTAAGAAATTATGTTTTTTTTTTCTGTTTTCACAAAAAGCCCCCCCCCTCCCCCTTGGTTTGATTTTGCCCATTAACGAACTTGACCGAGATTTTATGTCCCTTGATTTTATGTATCAGTTTCGAAAAGATGCGGGAGTTGGAACCGCCTACTTCGAAAAATAACGTGTTTGCAGGCGGAGCCGGCATCGATTTTTTTTGTTTTTAATTTTTTTTGCTATAACGGTTGGTCCTATAAAAAACTTGTCAATATAAAAGTTTTAGATAATTTTAAGAGGATTAATAATAAATTTACGCGGATTTGATATCTTGTGAATTGACGAAGCTATGATTTTTTTTCTCCTAACCCCCCTCCCCCCCCTTGGGGCCATTTTTAATTATATCAAAAATCTGTCATACATACATTTTCGGCCCTTTTCCTAGAAGTAATAATAACTTTAAACGGATTCGATACGTATAATAATAAAGAAATTATGAGGATTTTTCTGTTTTCACAAAAAGCCCCCCCCCATTGGTTCGATTTTGCCCATTAACGAACTTGACCGAGATTTTATTACCCTCGATTTTATGTATCAGTTTCGAAAATATGCGGGAGTTGGAACCGCCTACTTCGAAAAATAACTTGTTTGCAGGCGGAGCCGGCAGGGATTTGTTTTGTTTTTAATTTTTTTTTTGCTATAACGGTTGGTCCTATAAAAAACTTGTCAATATAAAAGTTTTAGATAATACTAAGAGGATTAATAATAAATTTACGCGGATTTGATATCTTGTGAATTGACGAAGCTATGATTTTTTTTCTCCTAAAACCCCCCTTTTTTCCCCCCCTTGGGGCCATTTTTAATTATATCAAAAATCTGCCATACATACATTTTCGGCCCTTTTCCTAGAAGTAATAATAACTTTAAACGGATTCGATACGTATAATAACAAAGAAATTATGAGGATTTTTCTGTTTTCACAAAAAGCCCCCCATTTCCCCCACCTTGGTTCGATTTTGCCCATTAACGAACTTGACCGAGATTTTATGACCCTTGATTTTATGTATCAGTTTGGAAGAGATTTATGCAGAATTTTTTCAGTTATCGTGGTCAGAAAAAAGTGACATATATATATATATATATATATATATATATATATATAAACTTTTGAACTGGGGGTGGTTTTGGGTTCTGGGAGTCATGATCGGCGTAGATCTGCAAAAATTTTTCAAAATTTCCAACTTAGGTGAGAATGTAATAGGTAGTATTTCTTACGAAATCTACCTAAAAATTACAATTGCAACCAACATCCTAACCATCATAGAAGATTGTGGGCAGATTGTCTCTGTACAGATATGAATTTATAGCTTTCAAAAAATGCTCTGGCTTGCCCAGATCTAGGAATTAAAATATCTGAATTTTAGAATATCTACTACCAACAGCAAAGGAATAATTTTATTTCTAAAGAAACCTTTATTACTGATTATACATGTAAATGTTTCTTTTATAACCACGTAGCTGCAATCAGCTGATACAATAGAAACAAATACCATTAGCATAGGTAAAGGGAAAGCTGGAGTTCCATCAAATAACCAAGTTAAACAATTCTATCACTTAGCAAAATAAAGTAAAATATTTCATGAAAAGTTGTTTAAACTAAACTAAAATTTATTGTTTTAAAAAGACAAAAGAAAAGGAGACTCTTCAGCAAATAGCACAAAACTTTACTTTTAGTTATAAATAAATAAATAAATAAATAATAATAGATCATATTAATAAATGTAGTATTGTTATGCAACATAATTTTCATTTTCATTTTTTTTTTAATGGAAACACATTAATAATAGCGGCTTACTGATAATACTTTAACGACAAAAACTTTAATAAATTTAATAGATTATATTTTTGTGAGTGTCAATGATAGTTATAATTTTTTAATAACTGTAATTGTGGCACTTGGAGCAGAATAGACTGATAATGGTGAAAATTATTAAAATAGTTAACTTTGTGCTCCAAGAATCTCAATCATTTTAAATATTGTAAACCAATAACCATTTATAAAAAATATTCAGTGATTATATAATTTACAAGTCTAATGTAGCTGTATATTACATGCACTGCATCTTCAGAACAGAAAAAAAGGGAGGAGGGGTGAACTTGTATTTACTTAAAACTAGTTCAATTACTTTATTTATAGTTATATTTATGTATTTATTTTATAGCAGTTTGCCTATTTTGAAAATGAAGAAGCTTCCAAATAAGAACTTGTGTAAAAACCCTTAACAATAACACATTAAATTCAAATCAGTGATTAAATAATTTTTCTTTCTTCTTTTGAGTAAGAAACTCAATAAAATTCTCAAGTTCAAGAAAAACTATAATAACTGAAGTACAAGGTTTCAAGAACTGATTCTATTTTAGTGATAATTCAATAACACATAACAAATGTTAATATATTGTAATGTATAGAAAAAGATGCATATATTTTAACAACATGTAAATGTTTGGTAATAGGTAATTTTTTATTCATTTATTTATATGATTAAAATATATAAACTAGGAGGTTTCTCATACCAATAATAATAATAAAAAAAAAAATCCAGGTATCAAGATTGTGTGATGTTACACACAAAAAATCTTAAGAGTTGTTAATTTGAGATGCAACTTTCACAATTGATTCTGAAGCACAAATTATTGACTGTTAAGCAAATTTTTGCAAAATTTACAAATTGTTGAACATTATATATGCTAAACATTTTGAAGATACATGCTTTTAGCATCAGGTTCTATCCACTTTGTCTTAATCAGGATGAAATTCTTTATCATATCAGTCACAGTTAAATACAGATTGCTTTGACATATTTTAATACAAATAATACATATTCAATAAATTAAGCTAACAAATATTCAGTTCCCAAACAAAGATAAGTATATAGACTGAAACATCTAAACGATCCTACAACATTCAGTACATAGTTTCAGTGAAGCTGCAATTGAAAAACTGGGTTACAAAGAAAGACTGAAAGGGGATAGACAAAATGGTCTGATATGATAGGTTGAAATACTCTTTACAGTACATATGAAGAGCAAAGTTTGATTTCTCTAAAGTTAAAATTTTAAATTCTTAGTTTTATTTTATAATAAAAAAAATTTTGCTTAATTTTTTTCTTGAAAGTTTCAAATTGCTCTAAACTTTTCTCAGAATTTTCAAATTTCCCTGACTTTTCCTCGAGAATGGTAAATTTCCCTGACTTTCTGAGTCCATATAAATTTTTTGAACTTTTCCAGGTTATACATGTGACTAGAGACACCCTCTATAGTGTGAATAAATGGAGACTTGTTAACAGCCAATAAACTTCTATATTACATTTTCTAAATGAAAGAAGGCAATTTTAAAATAAAAACACTTTTAATGATGTTTATCTTTTTGCTATAAAAGTGACATAGAAATATTATTCTTTTTTCTTCATGATTCTCTAATAGACAAAAATCAGATGAGAGGAAAAATAATTACATACAGAATTAAAATTAAAACTGCTCTAGTTACAGATTATGTGGAATAACTATATTTAATATTTTAAATTAACTGCAAGATTAAATGAAGAATAGGAAGATGCTGAATGATTCTAGAATCAACAATGATGGGTGAAAACAAGCTTATTAGAAAAACAAAATTCAAGGAAATGTTAAAACTTCTAATATTTTCAGAATTATCGTTATTACAATATTGTGAAGAAATTAATGCATTACGGAGTATGTGAAAACAGTTTTATGTATGCTAATAAAGTTGCGGAGGGCCAGTTTTGATTACCAGTAAGATAAATGTATTAAACAGGATTATTAACTTTTAACTTATTTGTTGTAGATACTGAAATGTTTCAGCATACTACATATCACATAATTTTATGTTGGTACTCAGGGTAAGTCATGTAATATTAGTGCAGAACTCAGTGAATTTATTGTTAAGGGTAAAAAAAATTAGCAAATAAAGTATAAATGAGACGCATCAATATGTTTAAGAAACTTTATAACAATCAATAAATTTCACACACACACACAAAAAAAAAATTTAAAAAATTTCAAGATTAGGAAATATTTATGGATTTATTTTTTAAGAAAGATGGTCTGGTAGTTAATCAAAAACATCAGTAATTTTTTAAAAGGAAATTATTAACTTAAGAGTTTACTTATTTATAATGTTATTTTTGTAGAGCGGTCAGATATTTATATGAGTTCAAAAACATAATCATTTATTGACTATTGCAGGTCCATACTTTAATCAAATAATTAAGATACAGTAAAGAGAATTATTTGACTGAAAATAAAAGAAAATAAAACCAATGTCTGAGATGACTGTTAAGAGAAATTATCTTTAGAGAAATGAATAAATGCATTCCAAAAGCTGACTAAAAAGAAAATTTACTAATATAAAAACAAACCATTCTCATAAAGCAATAAAAATAAGATTGGAAAGACAGCCATGCAAAAAGTTGATAAGATAGAAAAAAACCCTTTGAGAAACATATCTACCAGACAGAAATAAACAGGATGTCTATCAGAAACTAAACTATGAGAAGTAACAGACTTTTTTGAGAAAAATTACAGGAAAGTAAAAGCTACAACCTATCTGTGAAAGTTTTGATATACAGCAAGCAGACTTTTTAAGGAACCCAAAATATAAAAAGAGCAATTTCTTTTTGAAAGGCAATTTTCTATTTAATGATGCTGCAAAAATTAAATTTGCTATCTTTTGTTAAAAAAATTAAAATAAGTAGCAGTAATTTTTAAAGGAAAAAACTAAAAAATAAATGTACTACATACTTTTTAAAACTACACACACAAAATGCAATCATTAAATGTAAGCACTAAAATTATGTAGCAAAATCAATGAAACATCTAAATTTTTATATAAACTTAAAATTTTCTACAAAAGCTGAATAATATTTCAATAATGAACTGCTGTAAAATGAAGGAAATTTCAGAGCATTTATCTTCAGCTAAAATAATTTAATGAATTCTTAATAAAAACTGCAAGTTTTAACTTGGAATTAGTATGTATACACTCATTTGTTCTCTTTATTAAATTTAAAAAAAAAAAAAAAATCATTAATGAAGCACAAAAATGATACAAGAAAGTTTTGTAACAAAATTTATAGGCTTCATCATATATAAAAATTTAAATATATACATTACATTTATGAAAGAAAACAAATGTAAAAGGTTCTCCTTATACTACAGTTTTAGGGTGTTATTCTTAAAAATGGGGAAGAAAGGGAGAAAGAGGGAGCTAGCTGAAAAGCTAGCAACAAATAAAATTCACGAATCAAATTTACAAAACATAGATAGTACGGGAGGGATAATAAGGGACGGATTCATCATGAATGATCCTAAAAAGGATGTACTAAACACACAAGCACAAGAGGAGGAATTAAGATTTTTCTAAAAGAATGTAGAGCAACTAACATATTAATTAAAGATAATTGGTAGGTATCAAAATATACAAATGATTAAAAACAGTAGAATAAAGCAGTGGTTCTCAACCAGCCACAAAAAAATTTCAGTAAAGTTCTATGAAGATATTATGAATTAACAAATGTATCATTACTTCAAAGTGCAACATTTAAAATTCTATAGTTTACTATGTAATATGGTTTAGTGCTTAGATACTCTTAAGAAATTATGAAAATGTGTTCAGATATTCATATAAAGATACTGCTTTCAGATAAAAAAAAAAAAATATATATATATATAACAGATTACAATAACAAATGCAGTAGCAAAGTTAAAAAATGCTGATAAAGTGTAAACTAGATAAAAATCTTGTTGAAAAAAAATTTAAACTTTATATCTACACTACATACACAAATTTTGAAAAATACACCAACCCATCATTGTGCGACACAATTTCTCTGGATTACGTACAATATGCATACATGTTGCAAATATTTATGTGTATTACCAATGCAGAAAATTTAATAGAAGTAAGAAATTGCAGATAATTGCAATGAAAATAATAATAATTTTTTTTTTAAATATTACAATCTGTTGGTTTTCTCTCAGTTGCAAAACATTTTGTTTGTGTTATAAATTAATCTAAAAAGGTGTATATTCCTTTCTTGAGTTTTCAATCATTCCAATTGTAGTGTGCTGCAGAAGTATAATCATGGGTGTCAAGAGACTAAAAAAGGTTGAGAAACAATGGAGTAAAGTATGGGTTTCATACAGAAGAAAATCCTAGAATACGAAAATATTCTAACAGTGTCATATATAATCCTTTGCAAACTTTTCACATTGGGACACATGTGATTTGCTTTTACGCTTCAATGTGTTTTAAGAATTCTCTTTGAAACAACTAGATATCTCAGCTTTACTCTTAGTAAAAGAGATATTTTTCTTCTCCTTTTTATCAGTTGAAATACTCTCATCTTCACATTATTTTAATCTAAAACACATTTTTACTTACTTTGGTGTCTTGTAACTTTCAATTGAATTTATTTCATCTTTTAAAAATGTGAGGAGTGGATTCCATTAGTTAAGCCCTCTAGATAGACATTTTCCCAGAGATAACCATTGTGTACACACGTTTTAAGACTTGTTTTACTTCTGTATCATGTAATTTTAGAAAGTCTAAACTTTTCTTTCCTTTTAGAATTTTCTTCTAAATAATAATAGATATCAATAAGATACTCCTCACCAAGAACAGGTAGACTTGCTGCACTTCTTTCAGCTACAATATTAATTCAGTGGCAAAGACAGCTCATTACATAAATATTTTCTGTTTTTTCTTTTAGGTGCATTCGTAATTATACAAATATGCAGCACCTATAGTCGTCGTCTGGTTCGCCTGTCCACATATATTAGCACAAAAAATACCCAACCAAATGGTTTGAAATTTAATACAGTCGAACTCGCTTATAGCGAGTGCGAAGGAACTGTGATATTTGCTCATTATAACTGAGTGCTCGTAAAAAACGGTGCATAAAAAATTATAAAAATTCATGCATACTTACTTTATTTTTTTGCTTTGAACTGTCTTATTGTCTCTTTCTTGTGTTATTGTTCTTCGAAGAAGACTCATGGCCCGAAAAATATCATTTGCACCCCTGGCTTTGAAAAATGTTTGAAGATTTTCTGTGGACTCAAAAGCCGTTGAATATGTTGGATCATTTTTTTCATCTTCTTTAGCTTGAATTTCAGTTACAATATCCTCGGGAGTATGCCTCTCAGAAGTGATAACATTGTCCGTCAACAGATACATAATTTTCAAATTCTTCTCTACTCATTTCCCAAATTTTTCCAAGTTAGCTACTTCTTCTTCCTCCTCAGACATTTGCCCCTCTTGAGAAATGTCCTATCCAGCCTTCCGGAAGCAACTGGTAATGCATGTTGATGCAACATTCGTTAAACGCTTTCAGTATGTTTACATTAGATTTGAGATTGTTCCTATTTTTTCTCGTATCAAAATCAAGTGCTTACAAAAGTTCGATTTAAAACTTCTGATGACCACTTGGTCATAGGCTGGATAACACTTGTAGCATTCGGTGGTAAAAATTCAATCCTGATGTTTGTAATTCCAGTAATTTCAGGATGCGCAGAACAATTATCAATTAAAAGGAGAATTTTATGCTTTTCTTTCCTTAGCTGGCTCTCCCATTTTGAAATGCATTTTCTGAAAATGTCCACAGTCATCTAAGCATTCCTGCTGAGGTCATAATCAACAGGAAGCTTTTTCACATGCTTAAAACACCTAGGATTTTTGGACTTGACAATAACCAACAGTTTCTTCTTGTAAGTGCCACACATATTAAAGCACACTAAAGCTGTCAATCGATTTTTGGAGAGCTTGCCTCCGACGCACTTTTTAACCCTTGAACTTAAGTCTGCTGTGGGGTTATGTTATAGAAAATGCCCCTTTCATCAGCATTATAAATGTCATTTTTTAATATCCTTCTTTGATGACTGGCCACTTTTCACTGATTCATGTCGCAATATCCGCCATGTTCGTAGACTTTGCTTCAGCACAAATTTTTTTTCCAAAGATTATCCCATGTCTATTCTTGAATCAATCAAGCCATCCATTCGAACATACAAATCCAAAATAGCCAAATTGTTCAGCAAAATTTTCTGCTAGAACTTTTAAAAGTGGACCGCTTACAGGTGAATCTGCACTACGTTGCATCTTCATTCACTTCAAAAGAGCTTCATCCAAATCCTCTATAGCACATTTCTTCAAACGTTTACAGTCATTCTTATTTTGATCGAACACAGCCAATAAATTTTCCTTGTTCTTTAACAAAGTTGAAACAGCAGCAGGAGATAAATCATACTTTTTGCAGATTTCGGAATTTTCTAAGCCCTCCTCTAATTCAGTAAAATCGTTACTTTTTCGTCAACTGATAAAATTTTACGTTTCGACATCGCAAGATAAAATTTGATGAGCATACTCTATGAATGCCAGATCAAAGAATGACTTCCACACAAGTCCCCTAGATTGCTACTCCTACGCAAAGTAAACTTCCGTTCAATCAGCAACCTCCGTCCACTTCATGTCTCCTCAAGGTCGTCACACGTGCACTCCACAAGATAAAAAATGCTGCCATCACTTGTTCTCAGGATTTATGACTCATCACTAACTTTCGGTTGACTTCAGAATGTTAAAGGAATTTTTCCAAGAAACGATTAGCTGAGGTGGAAGTCAATTGAAATTTTATCAATCACAAAAATGTTGCTCGCTATAACCGGGGTTTGCTTGTTAAAACCGAGTTATGCTCTCATAGACTTAACACTGTACCAACCAAGTATTTCTGATTTCCATGTTAAATCTGGGCTCGTTATAAACAAGTTCGACTGTATATATAATTGTTGCAGAATTTTGTCATTTCAATAATAAAAACGCAAGTCATCTAACTGAGGAAAACAAATACGGGCTGACCATTTCTTTTTTTATATGCCAGGAGGCCATTTTTATTCAAAATTATTTTTTTCTTAATAAAATTGCATAAAAGTTACATTTTTAGAAAGATCGTTCAAAAAAATTATTAGTTTGAGAGGTGAGTTACATTCAAATATGTACAGACTCTGATTTAACTTCAGTTGAAATTAGGTTGACAACCTAAAATTTCAGTCCATTAAAGTAAATAAACACAAGAGATTTGTTCATCATGAGTCATAAGAATATTAAACCATGGAGGTAATCATTCACGAAGCAAGGTCTGCATGGTAAATTTTACAACACTGTCTGATGTCGAAAAAAAAAATTCGCATCTGTAAATGTGGCATACATAGTAAGAGAAAAGGCATGCTCATTTCGCTCATAACAGACGATATAATTAATTTCACTGAAATAATAACAATGATTTTTTTTACATCGTGAAACTAGTTATAATATGAATGCACTTCATTTGTCACGTTTAACGTACCATTTCCAACTTGTTTAAATATGCTGCCATGCCATTTTTCATTCCAACAATAACAGAAGAATTATTAACACTTAGCGCTAGACAGCTGCTCACTGGAATTTTTTCTTTTCCACATTCTTTAATAATCAGCTCAGCAATGTTAGCACCAGTTGAATCTATGTGTAATACTGAGATAGAAAGCAAATGATACTTTATTTGTGATGTAACTGGACTGAAAAAGGAAACAATAATTGGGTACATTTTTTAATCTGCAGTGCTACTACCATCTGTAGCAATAGTAAATGGCACCCATTTGATCATATTAATTACAAAATCTCTACCATGATTGGCCATTTTTATCACAATTGCAGTAGTTTTTGTTTTTGCACCTGAATATTTCTTTGCTATAGCACTATTTGGGAACATCTTTTTAAATAGGGATGCTGCATGGTCTGAAATATTTAATGGTACATTACGATCTAATAAAAATGAAGAAAAGAAAAATTCTGCTCTTATGATTCTTTGATCTGCTTCATCAGCATTGAATGTAAGCTTCTTATTTTTTTTAAGGCATTTTACTTTATCCATATGTTTTTGTGTTCCAACATGTTTTACAATATCTCCTCTTCTACCAAAAAAATTGTGAAATCGAAATAACATGCACAGTGCACTTAGCATGTGAACTTCCTTTCTCTGATGTTATAATATAATCAAATGATCTGAAAACGATGGTTGAAAAGACTAGCATATTTCTTTTTTGGTGCCATAATTAAATTTGAAAAATAAACGACGAAATTTTAAATTTATTTAATCCATCATGATATTCTAAATATCGCTACTACTACTGTTCAAAACTGAAGTAAACAAAGCTTATCTCCATTACCTCCGGAAACACAACAATTACCTCCGGAAACACTCCTCACTGGGCAGCTGGAACATGATGTTCTTAACTACACCCACTTATGATGCAATGTCAAACCCACTCAAAAATCACAGAAGTCACCAAGTATCGAGAGTTCTTCAACAAAGAGGAGTTGGTCGACTGCTTCTGTTTCATGCAATATCAATAAGTGAAAATGACAGAATTTTCAGATATAGCTGGAATTCGGCAGAAATTTGGAGAAAATCGAGAAAGTGCGAGAATGATTAAAAATCGGGAGATTTGGCAAGTCTGGAAATATGAGACATTTTTGAATTTGCAAATGCTAATGCTAAAAATTTTAGAGATTAATACTTATTATTTCAAACTATGTTATTGTTAATTTTTGCCTTACTATCAATGAATGTTATAATAATGTGCAATATTTTATTTAAAATTTATTTAAAGTGCATACAAAAATGAAAATGATGACAGTTTTCAGTATTAATAAGGAATATATAATAATAAATCTTGAATCTATTGTGTGTTCTAAATGAATATATATATATTTAGTCTAAATATTTATTCCTTTTCTAAAAAAAAACTTTTAACTTTTAGAGTTTTTCTTTCAGGAAGTATTTAAATTCCTTTGTCCTGCCAAAATAAAATAATTTTATATCCAACTAATCATTAAACAACTTTATTCTTTAGAAATTTAATAAATTATTTGACCAGTTCAATTTAATGATAAAACATTTTAAAAATAACAATTACTATCTTTAGAAAAAAAAACCCCAACTCTATATTATATATATATATTGTTAATGAAAAGAAGAATGATAGACATCAACCTGATTTATTCATATTGCCAGAAAAGTAAGGGTTCAAGAGAAAATTTTTGAGGGAAATATACTTGAATTTTCATGCAAGAAAAACTTTGAAAACGTTACACAGTTATTCTACTTTGTTCTCCCAAACGGTACCCAGAAACTTTAAGTGATAAGGGAGCTAGCTGATCATTGCACTAAGTCACTTGTTGAAAGGGAGAAGTCTATGCTAATTGAGAAAGAAGTCAAATCAAATATCATTTGAATGATAAAAATATTAAGAGAAGTAGGTAAAATTTTTGTAATGAAAGAAAAATCTAAATTGAAAATTTTTAGAGAATAACTATATTTGGAATGAGGCAGGAACTACTTAAGTAAGTCAGTAAGACTTGAATAAATTCTACTTTACTCTAGAGGCAAAATATCATCTTAATAAATTAATATACAACATAAACGAAACCGACCATAAATCTAAAAAATGATCTAAGATTTATTATTTATATTAATTAAAATAAAATAAAATTGATCACTAAACTTAAAAATTAAAATCTAGCAATTAAATGAAAATGACATTAATATTACTCCAAGATGAATATGATTACGAATTCCTAGATATGAAAGATTCTGAAAATTATTCTGTTTAAAAGGAGAAATTAATATATCAAACCAAGCAACTACAAAATATCAAAGACACGAAGCATACAGAAGTGGAACAACAAAACAGAGCAAAATTCTTGAGTTACAATTTCTTCCAAAGACACAGAAGTAAAATATAACACATATAAAAAACAATATACAAAATTATAAAAGGGAAACAAATCAAAAATGGGAATAAAAATTTCAGTTTCATAAAATAAAAGGTTAACTTCAGCCAGTGATAAAATTTTTTGGGCAATTTCAGAATTTTCCCAATTTTTATTTATTATTATTATTTTTGTTATTTTAAAATAGCTTCTGCTATAACAAAAGTAACATAGGAACACAAGTTTAAACATCTGCAAGAAATTCACATCACTGATTTAATAACATGAACAGAAAGCTATTTTACAACAGTTCAATTATTTTATTGCATGCTTAAAGAAAAATGTATATAAAATATAAAAATTTAAGCATTTAAATATAATTAATATTTAAATTAAATACATTTTTCAATATTCTGCTACATAAAAAAAAAATCAGTTTTGATAAATTACAAAAAATAAATCAATATTTTTATTTGATAATTTTTAATATTAAAATAGAAATTTAAAAAGATTAGATATATTAAAAAGAAACAATAATTGGCCATTAAACATTTACTTTTAGCAAAACATCTTTGAGACAATATACTGCACATGAATTTTAAAGATAAGTTTATCTTTTGAAGTAAATTTCAGAGTTATTCTTTGAATTAATATGGCCTTTTCAGTATATTGTAGTAATTTATGTTTAATATGATAAAGTGTTTCAGATACACATTGAAATTTAATAAACAGTTATCTGATATATGTCGTTAAACGGATTAAGAGACAAATAATTAAAAGCAATTTATATTTTTAAATTTTAGTAGAAACTTTGAGAAAAGCAGAAATAGAGAGAAAAATTAAGCTAATAAAAGGGGCCTTGAAAAATTTAGCAGTGATAAAATGTGTAGTAAGAAGACTAAAAAAAAAAACAAATTACTGAACAACAGTATGGAACTTTTAAATAGATAGAAAAAGAAAATCAAACATAGTGAATATATGGATGAAGAATAATCTCATTGACTGAGCATCTTACCATGAGTATGAACTCTCATAGTGCTGTCAGTGATATCTGTTGTGACAGTAAAATAAGGTAACCATAAATCTTCTATTTGCCTTTCTCCAAAGACTTCATGAATTGTGCGATTGAAACAAGCACCTATAAATTCCATATACATTAAAAAGAAAAAGCAATTGTATTATTATTATTTTAAATATAAAATATGATATTGCAAAATAAAATGGAAGACATTTTAGTAATATATAACTGAAATAAAATTAAAAATTTAATGATTATTTTCATTCTTAACTACATGCTATTTAAAGCCAATATTGAATTGTTTTCCCACCAGAGACGCTGGGAGTGCAATGGGTTAAATATCGAAGAATGTTAGCTTACTTTTAATAACATTCAGAAAAACCTGTGAAAACGGTATTGCTAGGGATCATAAAAAAAAAATTTCATTTCAGTTAGGTTTCTATCTTAGCAGGTACAATTGTACAGTTTTCCGTCTATCAGGCCGAAGAAAATTTTCAGTTAAAGACAGGTTCCATTTTCACAAGTTTTAGAGTGATAAATTCTCAGACTGTGAAAAACAAAGAATGGATTCATTTCAATGGGGTGGAGAAATATTTGAGTTCATATTACTTTAAGAAAATGTTTTAATATAATAAATTCTTCAGACTAGGAAAATCAAGGTATACAAAATTTTGACTTCCATATTATTTTAAAAGAAAGATGAATCTGAATATTACACAAAAGATGCTAGTAAATAGCAACAAATAGCAGAAAACAGTCCCGTTTACCTTTCCCACAATGAATTTTCAATATTTGATCCATTTTAGTTTTATAAACAAAGTTCTAAAAATTGCATTTTTGTTATTTTCATGCAGAAATTAAGCATTATTCTAATTTATTTTATTACTTAGCTGTTTTATTGCAGCCAGAAATAAATGTGAAAAGTTAGACTCATATATCCAATTAAATAGTTGCAAGAAACAATTTCAAATACATCAATACAGATCCATTTCCTAAGTTATTTATCACTTTGGTGTAAATCTGAATTGTTTCATATTTTTTAAGTAATTTTAAAATATTGAAAAAAATGGTGCTATTTTTTATTTTTTATTTTTTTTTTTTAACATTTGTTAACTAATAATTAAATAATAAAATAATAATAAATAAAAAAAAAAAACCATGGCACAATTGACATGTGGGAGAAGAGTGGTGAAGGGAAGGTAAGTATACATACATTTTCATGATTATGCACATGTATTTTGTTAGGATTTAAAATATTTACAAATAATTTATTCATCTTTTAAAAAATTATCTTTAATTTATTCATTTATTTAAATCAGTTCTTAAAATTATTTACAAAAATAAATAATGCATAGTCATTAAATACTTTAAAATCAAACATTTATTTTTAAAATTATAATATTTATTGCTAGATAAATTAAATATTAAATTCTTTCCATTTTAAATTAATATTACAAATTATTTTTCGTTCCAAATTATTTTCGTTTTAAATTAATATTCCAAATTTAGCTTTTTCTTGAATTTCAGTAAACATTACTTCTAGAAATAATTTAACTTAATTTTGACAAAAATTTAATCTTAAAATTCGCTTATTAAAATTAATATCTCAATAATACAGCACATTTTCTTTTTAACTATTAAATTAAAAATGGTTAATCATTTTATTTACACTGGAATGTAGGTTTCTCTCTTTTGACTTGCTCAAAAGTTTAAGAAAATCGCGATGTTCCGTTAATTTTATAAGTACAAAAAGAGTTTTTCTCAAATCTTTTAAATTTAATAATTTCTTTTTAAAAACATTTCTAATGGAAAGATATATTTATTTTATGTACACAGTTAAAATGTAAATGTTTTTTGCCCATAACTTTTATAGTTATGCAATTTTATGTATTTTCATCAAACTCTGTTTTGAAATCAGCGTGGGTGTGTTCTGGACACCACTGCAAGTTTTCTGTGATGTTTCGTTTCTCCCTCGCATGAAAACAACTTTTATTCCTTTTGATATCTATGATGCGACCAAGTCATTGACACAGAGCTTTCAAGGTTAAATTTCACGGTGTCAAGGACGGTGTAGAAAGTTCTGCCACATTCTCTGAGATTTTTTGTTAGGTTTTGATGGTAGTGAAAGTCTACTTTTAACCGCGAGTGTGCATTTGCTAAGGAAGGTTTGGAGATTTACTCTTTCAACTTCGTCAGGTGGTGCTACGATCGCAGCGCTAGTTGTTGTCATCATGACTTCGAGTGGTTTGCTGATGCGCTATCGCTCATTGGACGAAAGTTTCGTTTTCAAAAGGCAATTGACAAAAATTGAGTCTGTTAAAAATCAGTCAGTAAGATAGGACTAAGAGTGAGCAGTGGTGACTATAAATACAGCCGGGCCTCGGGCCCGGCATGTTAATCTTTTCTTGCTGTCCAGCCATTTTTCTCTGGCAGGAGATTGCTTTGATTCTACGTTTAGCCATTTTTTTCAGGAGGACTTAAATTTTTTCTGCAGTCTTCAACCTTAAAGTTTTTTAAGAACTCCACTCCTGAAACCAGATACAATATGATTCGATAAAAGTTTTAATCCATATTCATCGGACTTTGAATTTCATCTCTAGTGCCAACAAAGTTTTCTACTTCACACAGTATGATGCTATGAATGTTTTAATCTGTATTCTTTTGGCATCCTTCTAGGGTTCCGGTAAATTATCGAACTTATGAATTTCATCTCTAGTGTCAGCAAAGTTTTTTTCTTCATGTTATCATCCTACCTAATCCTGTCTATATAAAACAGAACAACTCATCACTCACCTTTAGTCTCTATGAAGTTTTATACGTTATAAATTCTTCCTGTTTACCCGAAGTTTTCTGCCAACAGTATAAATTATAATGGATCAGATCATTTCTCATCTTTAATCTCAGCAAAGTTGTAAACGTCATATATTCATCCGGTTTGTTCGATGCTTTCCAACATTAGAGTTAATCAAGAAAATCTTTATGAACTTAATGATAAGGAACTTTAAAATACAGAAAATAATCAGACTTTGAATGCATATAATAAATCAAATCAACTCAGCTCTCATCTTTAGTGTCAGCAAAAATTACGAACTTATATCTCTACGAATTAAGACTATAAGGTTAACGAACTGTTTTCAGGAATTAAATTAACTTTAATACGAATGATTTTTCTTTATTAAAACTTAACTTGAAAATGATTTCTAAAGCATTGATATCTTAGACATAATAGAATTTTTTCTGAAAATGTACAGATAAATAAAGCTGATAATAATTTCTAATATATATAATTTTGTTACTCTTTGGAGCTCCAATTAATTTTATTTTTATTATATCAATTAATATAATCTCAGTGCAATAATAAAAAAATCAAGTTATTGCATCTTCTGTTTGATGAGTTTATTTTCGCCTTTATTACTGTTGATGATCATAGTTTAAAATTATCAAGTAAATGAATATATATACTATCACTTTTAGAAGGTTAATTAGAAAATTTCAAATTCTTTTTATAATATTTTATTTTGCAATGACTCCACTTTACATCAGGTCATATAGTGAGATTTTGGGATAAAATAGATATATTTTTCACAAAATTATTTTAGGTATCTCTGATTCACTCCGGTACTGGTCACTGGTGAATCAACTTATTATGTTAATTTTTTTATACTCTATCTTATCCTGAAATTTCATTATATATTCGTTCTTCAAACTTCGTTTATATATACAGTTTTATTTTTAAAACTTTTCGTAGTTTACTTTATTGCAACATTCAAAAAATATATTGTTTTTATTTTACCTGTCTACATTAGAATAAAAAAAAAGTATGTTCCACTTTTATTTCCATACATTCTGATTTTTATACTATTTTCTTTCTTTCTTTCTTTTTTCCAATCTTCTTTTCCTGTTTACATTGAAATAATCTGTAGTAACCTCAAAGCAATTGTACTTTTTAACACTTTCTAACATAGTTGAAAAGTGTTTATGCATTTGGTTTGTCTGGTCATTTGTCTGTCCATGCTCTAACTCACTTAAATACACTTTGATTGCCGTGTAATTGATATGTTATTGAGGTTTACCATGGCATGTTCGGTACTAAAAAGGAAGTGTGTAGCATTTACAGTTCATTTACAGGGGAATTCAAAAGAATGCTGTTCCATTAGAGTCTATGGGGGAAAATCATTTGCAGTGTATTTTAATGATGTTACTCTATTTCAAAGTATTCTATATAGAAATTTATATACACCACTAAAGTGAACTACAAGATGCATACTATAGAATATGGTATGTGCAGAACTTATAGTTCATTTACAGGGTCATTCAAAAGAATTCTGTTATGTTACGTTCAATGGGGAGAAATCATTTGTGGTGTATTTTAATCCTCTAACATTATTACAAACATAATGAAATTGATATGAATTTCTGAGGTGCACTAAAATATGCTTAATGTAGAATATAGAGAGTAAAGCATTTATCATTCATTTACAGGGCCACACAAAAGAATTTGGTTTTATGATGACTTAGGCGGAAAACTGTTTGCAATGTATTTTAATTTATGTTACACTATTTGAAATATAATGAAATTGATATACATTATTGAGATTTAATACAAGATACTTGCTGTAGAATATGATGTGCTGAGCATTTATCATTTATTCACAAGGACACACAAAATATGTCAGATACAGTACTGTATCCTTTGGATACTACGTGGTATGTATAAATGCTATAGATCATATAGAGGACAGAGTTATGCAAAAGAATTCAAAAGTATTACTATGAATGAGCGTGAATTGCTTAAAGTTGGTTTTTAATTGAGTTATACATTTTCAAGCTAAACTATATTTAATATATTAAAAGATATTTGTAAAATATGGCTAAAATCATGTACAAGGCCTCACAAAGAACTCAATACATGACCGTTCTATGGATGATAATTTCTGGAAGTGTGATTTCAGTATTTTAAGCATGCTTTTGCCTGAATTAAATGTTAGCTTAATATATGGTGTGTATAAAAATCTGTAGGTAATATACAGGGCTGTACAAAATAATTATAGTGTGTTTCTGTCTATTGGTAGAAATTGTTGAAGGTGAATTTTCACCTGTGTTATGTTTTTTCTTACTAAGCTAAATTTTAGCATACTATCTAGAATATAAAAAAAATCTACAGATCATATACAGGGCAGCACAAAAGAATTGGGAGTACTTTTCCGGCTATGGACAGTAATTGGTGAAATCTGGTTTTCAAATGTATTATACATCAGTACAAAAACCCTTAACGGGTTAAAAGTTGTGACGCAGCACTTTGTTTTGGCTCTATAAATTTTAAATATGGGTCTTAAAAGTAATGATATCAAATTTAAGTGACGCTATGTTAATAATTTTTTTTTTAATCATAATTTTCTTTTTAGTTTTATTTATATTCACAGGTGCAATTATTATCTTAATATGAAAAAAATATATAGAACTTATTCGCTGATGCTTTTTCATACACATCTCTCATGAATTCAAAATATGGGTTTTAAAAGAAATGATATCAAAATTTGAGTGACACCTTGACATGAATTTAATAGGACTCTTTTAAAATTCAATTTAAATTATTTTTGGTTTGTCTTCTAAAGTATATTTACACATACAAACAATACTTTTAATTTTTCAATACACTTTTAAATATATTACTTTCACTGAGCCTATATTATGTATTGAAATGTATTTATTTCAATAAATTGATTTATCTTCTGTGCCACGCTATCCAAAATCATAAGTAAAATTTATGTAAATGATTATTTTGCGTCATATTATCCACTTGCATACATTTCCCTTTGTTTGGATACTATGACGCAAAATAATCATTTACATAAATTTTACTTATGATTTTGGATAGCGTGGCACAGAAGATAAATCAATTTATTGAAATAAATACATTTCAATACATAATATAGGCTCAGTGAAAGTAATATATTTAAAAGTGTATTGAAAAATTAAAAGTATTGTTTGTATGTGTAAATATACTTTAGAAGACAAACCAAAAATAATTTAAATTGAATTTTAAAAGAGTCCTATTAAATTCACGTCAAGGTGTCACTCAAATTTTGATATCATTTCTTTTAAAACCCATATTTTGAATTCATGAGAGATGTGAATGAAAAAGCATCAGCGAATAAGTTCTATATATTTTTTTCATATTAAGATAATAATTGCACCTGTGAATATAAATAAAACTAAAAAGAAAATTATGATTAAAAAAAAATTATTAACATAGCGTCACTTAAATTTGATATCATTACTTTTAAGACCCATATTTAAAATTTATAGAGCCAAAACAAAGTGCTGCGTCACAACTTTTAACCCGTTAAGGGTTTTTGTACTGATATCATTACTTTTTTAAGGTTATTGATGAAAATGTCAATTAGTCAAAATTAAGCATAGGGTATAAATTAATCATTAGAATAAAATTTTAAAGAAATGCTAAAAAAGACCCCTTGGACCCCAATAAAAATATGAGGGTGGTGGCCCAGGGAGAGGAATCCAAGACTCAACTTTTAAATTATACAGCGAGAGAGTAACACAATTAGAAGTATGAAAATGCATGGCAAAACCCGATTGTTCCATCTTCCACCGCCAGAGGGGGCACTCTGTTCTATACAAACATAGCTGAAATCTTTGAGGCTGTCGATTTGGAGTCGAATGAGCCATACCTCGTCGTGATCGGTCCCATAGAACCCGATAGGAAAGCGCCCCCTGGTGGTGAAACTTGGAACTAAAATCGATATATCCTGTCGATGTCGAGTCGATGAATCAAACTACATTGTGATGGGACCTATAGAAATAGAGTTAGCTACAAAATCTGTTAGTTCCACCTTCCACCACTAGAGGGCGCACTCTGTTCTATACAAACATAGCTCAAATGTTTGAGGCTGTCGATTTCAAGTCGAATAAGCCATACCTCGTCGTGATCGGGCCCATAGAATCAGAGATAGAAAAGCGCCCTCTGGTGGTGAAATTTGAAATAAAAATCGATATATCCTGTCGATGCCGAGTCGAATAAATTAAACTGTATTGTGATGGGGCACATAGCTACAAAATCCGTTAGTTCCATCTTCCACCGCCAGGGGCCGCACTCTGTTCTATACAAACATAGCTGAAATCTTTGAGGCTGTCGATTTGGAGTCGAATGAGCCATACCTCGTCGTGATCGGGTCCATAGAACCAGAGATAGGAAAGCGCCCCCTGGTAGTGAAACTTGGAATTAAAATCTATATATCCTGTCGATGCTGAGTCGAACCAAACTGCATTCTGATCGGACCCATAGAACTCGAGTTAGCTGCAAAATCCGTTAGTTTCATCTTCCACCATCAGGGGACGCACTCTGTACTATGCAGACATAACTGAAATCTTTGAGGCTGTGGATTTCAAGTCGAATAAGCCATACTGCGTGGTGATTGGGCACATAGAACCCGAGAGAGGAAAGCGGCCCCTGGTGGTGAATTTTGAAACTAAAATCAATATATCCTGTCGATGTCGAGTCAAATAAATTAAACTGTATTAGATACCAATTAATCTCGGAAAAAATTGCAAATTTTGTCATTTGGCAGCGTAAAAATCATGAATTTCATCGATCGGCACAGAAAAAACATGTATTTTGTCGATAGGGGGAGAAAAGATCATAAATTTCGTCGAACAGGCGGATAAAAATCATGAATTTCATTTATTAGCGCATGAAAAACACAAATTTCATCAAACACTCACATAAAAATTAAAAAATTCGTTGATCGGGCATGAAAAAACATTAATTTCGTCAAGTTTGCACGTAAAAATCACAAATTTCATCAAACGGTAGCATAAAAATCACAAATTTCATCAAATGGTAGCATAAAAATCAAGAATTTTGGCAATCGGGTGATAAAAATTTTTTTTGTCAATCCAGCCCGTAAAAAGTATGAATTTTGTCGATGAGGTGCGTAAAAATTGTTGAGTCGAATGAATTAAACTGCATTAGATACCAATTAGTCTCTGAAAAAATTGCAAATTTCATTATTTTGCAGCATAAAAATCAGGAATTTCGTTGATCAATGTGCAAAACTCATGAATTTCATCGATCGGCACAAAAAAAACATGAATTTTCTCTATAGGGGGAGAAAAGATTATAAATTTCGTTGAACAGGCGGGTAAAAATCATTAATTTCATTTATTAGCGCATGAAAAAACATTAATTTCGTCAAGTTTGCACGTAAAAATCACTTTCATCAAATGGGTGCATAAAAATCAAGAATTTTGGCAATCGGGTGATAAAAATTTTTTTTGTCAATCCGGCACGTAAAAAGTATGAATTTTGTCGATGAGGTGCATAAAAATTGTCGAGTCGAATGAATTAAACTGCATTAGATACCAATTAGTCTGAAAAAATTGCAAATTTCGTCATTTTGCAGCATAAAAATCAGGAATTTCGTAGATCAATGTGCAAAAATCATGAATTTCATCGATCGGCACAGAAAAAACATGAATTTTCTCGATAGGGGGAGAAAATATTATAAATTTCATCAAACAGGCCGGTAAAAATCATGAATTTCATTTATTAGCAAATGAAAAACGCAAATTTCATCAAACGCTTGCATAAAAATTAAAAAATTCGTTGATCAGGCATGAAAAAACATTAATTTCGTCAAGTTTGCACGTAAAAATCACAAATTTCATCAAACGGTAGCATAAAAATCACAAATTTCATCAAATGGTAGCATAAAAATCAAGAATTTTGGCAATCGGGTGATAAAAATTTTTTTTGTCAATCCAGCCCGTAAAAAGTATGAATTTTGTCGATGAGGTGCGTAAAAATTGTTGAGTCGAATGAATTAAACTGCATTAGATACCAATTAGTCTCTGAAAAAATTGCAAATTTCATTATTTTGCAGCATAAAAATCAGGAATTTCGTTGATCAATGTGCAAAACTCATGAATTTCATCGATCGGCACAAAAAAAACATGAATTTTCTCTATAGGGGGAGAAAAGATTATAAATTTCGTTGAACAGGCGGGTAAAAATCATGAATTTCATTTATTAGCACATGAAAATCGCAAAATTCATCAAACGGTCGTTATGAAAATCAAAAAATTCTATGATCGGGTATGAAAAAGTCATTAATTTCGTGAAGTTTGCACGTAAAAATCACAAATTTCATCAAACGGGTGCATAAAAATCAAGAATTTTGGAAATCGAGTGATAAAATTTTTTTTTGTCAATCCGGCCCGTAAAAAGTATGAATTTTGTCGATGAGGTGTGTAAAAATTGTCAAGCCGAATGAATTAAACTGCATTAGATACCAATTAGTCTCTGAAAAAATTGCAAATTTCATTATTTTGCAGCATAAAAATCATGAATTTTGTTGATCAATGTGCAAAAATCATGAATTTCATCGATCGGCACAGAAAAAACATGAATTTTCTCGATAGGGGGAGAAAAGATTATAAATTTCGTCAAACAGGCGGGTAAAAATCATTAATTTCATTTATTAGCGCATGAAAAAACATTAATTTCGTCAAGTTTGCACGTAAAAATCACTTTCATCAAATGGGTGCATAAAAATCAAGAATTTTGGCAATCGGGTGATAAAAATTTTTTTTGTCAATCCGGCACGTAAAAAGTATGAATTTTGTCGATGAGGTGCATAAAAATTGTCGAGTCGAATGAATTAAACTGCATTAGATACCAATTAGTCTGAAAAAATTGCAAATTTCGTCATTTTGCAGCATAAAAATCAGGAATTTCGTAGATCAATGTGCAAAAATCATGAATTTCATCGATCGGCACAGAAAAAACATGAATTTTCTCGATAGGGGGAGAAAATATTATAAATTTCATCAAACAGGCCGGTAAAAATCATGAATTTCATTTATTAGCAAATGAAAAACGCAAATTTCATCAAACGCTTGCATAAAAAAAAAATTCATTGATCGGGCATGAAAAAACATTAATTTTGTTAAGTTTGCACGTAAAAAACCCAAATTTCATCAAACGGGTGCATAAAAATCAAGAATTTTGTCTATCGGGCGATAAAAAAATGTATTGTCAATCCGGTACATAAAAAGCATTAATTTTGTCGATGAGGTTAAAAATAAAGGTAATATGAGTCAAGGGGTCTAATCTTATGAGTCTCCTTATTTTCTTTCTTGTTCGGATGCAAACAATTCATATTTTTAATCTGCATTTGGTCGAAAAATGAATTATCTTTAATTTTCAAAACGAGAAATTCGTAATTACATGTATAAAATTCGATTGGTATTTATTATTGGTATTTATGATTTCAAAATTTTTAATAAGAAATTGTTTTTTTGCTAGTATACAGTGGGCAAAGTCTCTAGCCATGCCAACCAACCAATCGGTTGCTTATGGATCTGCTTATGCTTATATCACTTATTCATATAGTTTAGCTTTGGCTTGCCTCTTTTATTAGTTTGTCTTGACTGCTAAATTTTTATATTTCACATTTCATAATTTTTATTGCAATACTTCAGGTAAGAATGCTTTTTAACTTGATTATTTCCTGTATTTATAATAATTTTTTGTTACTAACATTCTTATGTTTTAATGGGTGCAAAATTTAAGATTGGCGAAAAAGCTACTAAAAGGTTCTTTATTTCAATAAATTGTTTTATCTTTTGTGCCATGCTGTCGAAAATTGAAAGAAAAATTTATGTAAAGGTTTATTTTGCATCATAGTATCCAAACTAAGTGAAATGTATGCAAATGGATAGTATGATGCAAAAAAAACCATTTACATAAATTTTTCTTTGAATTTTCGACAGCATGGCACAAAAGATAAATCAATTTATTGAAATAAATACATTTCAATGCATAATACAGGCTTATTGCAAGTGATATATTTAATGATGATTGTACTGAATTTTGTATTGAAAATGGAACATTTTAGTACATATTAATGGTTTAGCATAAAAAATAATTTATGTAGGTCATTCTAAAATTCTTATATAACAAAATCTGTAAAAATGAAGCTCTGTTTTGTCAGAATTCTGCAATTGTTAATTTGTTTTAAAACTAAATAAGCACTCCTTAGGTATTTTTAACTGTTTTTATTATTGGAAATGGTGCGGAAAAACAGAACAAAACAAACTTTAGTAAAATATTTTATGTAGTAATAAGGTGGGTTTTTTTAGGAAACATTTATTTAACTGCGTTTATTTTTTTTTTTTTAAGAGGACAGCCAAGGGTCGATGCATGCTTTACACTCACGCTAAAAAAAAAAAAATTTAATCGGTTAAAAAAAAGAAAAAAGTCTCCAAACTTTGGGGACTGTTTTTTCTTTTATGGCAACCTGGCTATTAAGCTTGTATTTAGTAGCTTGGCGCAGTCTTGGAAATCGTGCCATCCAAACAGTCGCCAATCTTTTGTTTACATTTTAGCGTGAGTGTAACACATCTGTTCAATTATTTTTCTTGGGGCCCATTTTGTGAAAAGTAAAGGTTACTTTTGTGAAATTTATTATATTTTAGTGAAAAATAACATTTTGTAACAAAAGTTGAAATTCAGTTACTCAAATTAGAACAAAGTACTTATTAACAAAAACTTTTTACATTTACAATCACTTTGCTGAAATTTTCCTCTCAAGTGAACTTGTTTGTTTACAAATTACACATTTTAAAACATCACAAAATAATAAATATTTAATAAATAGTAAGTTTTTATGGAATAGAATTTTGTGAAAGGAACTATTTTAGTAAAAAGAATTTTGTGGAGATGCCCATTTTATCAAATTGATTTTTATGAACAGGTCCGTTTTATTAAATTGATTTTTCCCCAAATTTTACCTGGATCGACCCTTGACAGAGCAAAATATAAATATGTAAACTTCATTCTTAATAAAACAAACAAATAAACTGATATTTTTTTTATGTATATCAATATTTATTTACATCAAACTATCAATTATTTATTTTATTTATTTTTTTAATAATAGAAACTATTTCATTAGTTACGCTATTTTATTTTTATATTGAAATTAAAAAAATCCACGTGCTATTATTGCATGCTATTTGTAATTAATATTAAAAAAAAGTTTTCGCCGGCGGAGGAAAAAAATCGCACCAACGTGGTGCATATATATATGACATCTGTGCGGTATTATTGATCAATAATACTATATTAATAAAATAGATTAGCAGTTTCACACAGCTTTTTCGCCAATCTTAAATTTTGCACGCATTAAAACATAAGAATGTTAGTAACAAAAAATTATTATAAATACAGGAAATAATAAAGTTAAAAAGCATTCTTACCTGAAGTATTGATATAAAAATTATAAAATGTGAAATTTTAGCTGTCGAGACAAACTAATAAATAAGAGCCAAGCCAAAGACAAACTAATAATAAGTAATAACAGCTAAGCTAAAGCTAAACTACTGTGGCTAAACTATCAGTCAGATAATCAACCGATTGGTTGGTTGGCATGGCTAGAGACTTTGCCCACTGTATACTAGCAAAAAAACAATTTCTTATTAAAAATTTTGAAATCATAAATACCAATAATAAATACAATCTAATTTTATACATGTAATTACGAATTTCTCGTTTTTAAAATTAAAGATAATTCATTTTTCTACCAAATGCAGATTAAAAATATGAATTATTTGCATCCGAACAAGAAAGAAAAAAAAATTAACCATAATTTAATTTAATACATATTTTGGAATGTATAATAAACTGTTTTCATATTAAAAAAAAAAAAAAATCTAAATAGTTCTTCAGCCACATATGATTGCGAAATCGCCTTTAACTATACCGTGATACCCATGAACATCCTGACCGCGCAGGAATAAAAAAGGGTGAAAAGGCCAAAAATCTTTAATGTTAGTCTACCAGAAAAAGCATAAGAAAAGAGTCCGATTTTGAAGCTGGATTATATAAAAAACAAGAGTTTTCCTACGTTAGCTCAAAATCTTACTCTCTTCATCTAAAAGCGATTAATATAATATATTAATTTAAAAAAAATCGTTCGATCCATTTTCGAGATAACACCTCTGTGCCCATTACACCATTACATTTTCCATTTTCGCTTAAAAATTGGTTTCCAGATCTCAAAATCTACTGCATGTAGAAATCTATAAATTTCAGGATAGAGTTAGGCCATAGATATAAGACTAATGTGAAAAAATCGAAACGGTATGCCTCATATTTACTGAGATATTAAATGTCGGCGTTTCGATTTTCCTTTGATGTCCTGCTAGCTGTATATATGAGAGTGACGGAATCTTCGGTTTTGGGCTTACGGTTTTCGGTTTTTCGCTGCGTCACTCAAGAGAGCTTCCATCATCACTTAAGTAAACAAATAAGACTTCAATTTTTATCAAAATATTATTACTACATCATATATTTAATTTTTAAAAGATAAAAATTACCAGTAAACATGGAAGTAGCAGGGTATGTAAGATCCAAAATTTGTCTCCCATAGGAATTCATTTTCTAAAAGAAATAAAATTACCATAAGTTTATGATACAAGTCTGTACATAAATGGTTTATGATACAAGTACTTACATAACTGAAACAGTGAATGAATATAATCATTTAAATTCTAGGGATCAAATTCTAATATATTTTAGCCAAACACATTTTCAAAGAATGATAAAGCAAATAAATGCTTAATACGAAAATAAGATCTTTAGTGGGTCGGAGATAATTTTTTATTTGATTTAAATTATTATATTTTGAAAGGAAGTTTCTTTATATATATAATTTTTATTATCTTTTAAATTGAAAAATAAAAATTTCCGGTTCAATTTTTGGTATAGTTTTGCAAACACTCAATTTGTCTGTTTATTTTTTACTGCTGTTAAACATACAATTTTTTGAGACAAATCAACTTTTAAATTTAACATGTATAGAGTTTTTTCTTAATTTTTGAAAAAAAAAATATATATTAAAAATAGAATTTTTATACTAAAGCAAATATAAAAAAAGTAATAGTTTAAGTAAACTAACTGTAGGTTATTCAAATATATCAGATTCAAAGAGTAAAAAATTTCAAATATGTATTATAAAAAGAAATGCATTGATTGAACCGTGAGAAATTCCATTCTGAGATGAATGAAAATAAACATTCAAGTATGAACTGTACTCACAGAGTTACTAAGTATACTGCAAAATAAAATCTTCTATGTCAATTGAAATGACATTCATAGATATGTGCAATTTATAGAGTTTCAATTTGAAACTATGTTATTAATATGTAAAAGTGAAAAATATTTAAGCGAAAAATAAAGAGATATCTTTCTCAAGAATGACCTAGACATCTTTCTTTAATTACATTGAATTGAAAAGCAAACTATTAGCATTGTATTACAATAGTAATTAATAAGATGTCTTTATAAAAAAAGATAAAAACTTTTGTAGAATGTAGAAACAAAGTAATACTTACAAAAGACCATTCTCTAGCTTTTTGAGTCATAGTAGTAAGATCATTTTCTTGACACCATAAAGCTCCCATAAAAGCACCTATACTGACACCACCCACTCTGTCAATTGGTATTCCTGCTTCTCGTAAAGCTCTAATCATGCCAACATGAGCAGCACCTCTAAAATGAGACACAAAATATTGATTAAGAAAATATGCATTAACAAATGTCAATAATAATAATAATAATAATAATTATAATTATTTTATTATTATTTTTTTTGCATAAATATGTTTTTATTTATTCAAAAAGTATATTTATTTAAACAGAAAATCAATTACTAGTGTATAAAAAGTTAAAAGGCATTAAATATGTAAATGAATTTTAATTTAAGAACAGACAAGTTGTATTAGTCTTAAATTATTTTAGATTATGCATTTATACTTTTCTTTGCAATCTAAAATTGTTTACTCCAGTGTTTTTTAACTTTTTAAAAGTTCATGTCATATTTGAACATATAATAAAACTTCTATTTCTCCAGTGTACTTAAATTATGTTGATTAAAAATACAGTATTAAAGAAAAAGAAAACTATTTTGACTTATTTTTGTTAACGCAAGTAAAACTTACTATTATGACTAAACATTAAAATTAAACATCTTATTATATTTTTTTAAATAAAAAACATAATGAGTAAAATTTGCCAATTTACCAATTTGGTGTTTATTTCAAACACATCTCAAAATAATTTTGTACACAAAATTTGTGGATTTGTCTTTGCTCAAATACAGTATGAATGTTGAAAAAAAACATTCGAGTGAGAAAATGATTAGAAACATATAGACTTCAGCAAAATTCATTTTGATGGGTTAAAAAAAACTTAATACTTTTTTGCTGCTGACATACTGTCATTCACAATAGAGTTAAAAACTGTTGAGATTAAATTTTGCAGATTAAATGTTTGTAGATGACAAAGAAATGTGGTGAAATGCTACTTTTTGTTTCACGGAAGTAAAAACATGACAATACTAGCACAATGACCAGCACCATGATTATGGAAGATTTCTACTCTATGGGAGATGTAATGTAAGTCTAACCTTGGGTGGGTCTGCTACAAACTTAGGACAGATTAGATTCAGGCAGACTGCCTGTTTAATTTTTCCATAGACAGCATTGTATTTCGACAGATGTATGAATTGTGATAATGCTCAAAGACGTAGATTTTCCTGCGGCTACTTTCCAGTCTAATACAATTTATATAAAACAAGATTTTTGTACTAATTTTGAATACAAGAAAATAATTAGATAGGACAAATTAATTAAATTAAATAAATTAACAATGTTCAGCAAAGTTCATTTTGATAGGTTAAAAAGTCTTAATAATAATAGGCTGCTGAAATACTGTCATTCATAATCTAATTAAAAACTGTTGAACGTAAATTTCACAAATAAAGTGTTTGTAGATGATAAAGAAATGTCACAGAATAATATTCTGTTTAATGCAAAAAAATAAAATAAAATAAATAAAAAATATCACTAACCACGATTCTGAAAGCTATTCTTTCACAATGACAATAAATTGTTTGTTAAATGCAAATAAAACATCCCAATTTTTTATGCAATTTTAAAAAAAAATTTCCTTGTTACTTTTTTGTAATTGGGGTTTTCAACTACTAGTGTAATACAACATGTATTGCTTGGTAGAAAATTACTAGCAGCTTTTTAATCAAGAAAAACTTTCTGCCAAACTCCTATTTTTAAACATAAATTGAAAGAAGACATACTTTCCAGTCCAATGGCTCTTTTCGTTTTTTCCGGAAAAATTTGGTGATTAAAATGTATGGTGTATTTTACCCATTTTGTTGGCCGATTGCAACCTTTGGGTAAAACAGTGGGTATGTGAAAGGGTCTATACGTTTATCAGTATTACACAAATTAACAATGTTTTTTTCTTTGTGAACCCTGATTTACCATCAATCATTATCTAGAATGCATTGAATTAGAGTTGAGTGTAACAACAAAGAAAATTTTGTAAATCATAAGATAAATAAGTTTTCTGTAATTAGTATTTTCTTGCATTGTAAAGAGCAGTTTGACAATTCCTTCAGCATTTGTATGCTGTTTCACTTCTTTAATTTCTCACATCATCATAAGTTATTGTGCTGAATTATTTTGCATGTTCTAGCAATTCCATTAAATTATGGCTAATTCCATGATTGAGAGCATATTTTAATCTTTAAATAATAGCATCTTCAGAACCTTTAAAATACCTCTGACTATAGTGCAGATGTTTGAATCCATTTTCGTTGCTAACTTTGTTGTTTTCTGTAAACTGTCATATATATCTCTTTGTATATACGTAATGTCCTACGTTGCTGTTTTCAAGGTTAAGAGGTGAAACAGTAAGCATTTTTAACTACACAAAATCCTCATCACACCCATAATGTTGTATGGAAAAAAGTGTTGAATACTTTGACAATAAACTAATTTGGTATTTTACAACTGCGGAAATATATAACAAAAAATCATAACTGTTACCTTGATAACATGGAGAAATTGGATAGAGTATAATATATATATATATACAAAAAACCACAAAAGTGAATTGAGAGCATTTGTTATTATAACTTTTAGAAACTATAAATTATATTTTTATGTAGAAATGAACAATACAAATTTGTCTTTATCCAAATAGAGTACGAATTATGTAAAAATAAATAATAAAATTTTGTCTTTACAAAATTTAAAAAAACTACCAAGCCTTTAAAAAAAATACCAAGCAAGGTTTGGTCTATCAAGTACTAATGATTACACTTAAATCTGCAGGGCCTTAATGTCAGCTCTGCAAGTTGCAGTTTTAGTTTGAACTCATTTTTAAAAATATTTGAAACTTTCAACATGCAGTTTCATTTCTTTCATAATTAATATTACTAATTAGTTTCGGGAGATTTAATTCTTGCAAATTCTAATTGAAAATACAATTACATGCACTGATACTCCAGGACTGTTTATTTGTCTGTAAAAACTTTTAAAATTATATCAGGAGGTCTCTGCCCCTTGAACCCCATGTCCACTGTCTCATTAATTTAACAATTATATCAATCATATTAATTTAACAATCATAGTACCTACTGTACCTTAAATTATCTATCTAAAATAATTAAAATATTGATTTTGTGAAAATGGCATTAAAAATTACCTTGAACAAATAATTATTTTCATAATTATTTTATTAGTTATTGGTAATCTTAATTGATCAATTTAGTTGAAAATGACCATCTGAACCCCTGTCATAATTTTTTAATTGCTATGACCCGAAAAGAAATAATCATTTCAAAATAAAGTTCTACACTTAAATTACTCAACCAAAAATGTATAATCAACCAGGGGTCGGAAAAACTACTTTTTGTTTGTAGCGAACTACAACTACAACTACTTTATGAAAAATGTAGTTAACTACAACTACTTGTTTTAAAAAGTAGCGACTACAAACTACTTTTCAAAAGTAGTCACTACTTAGCTACTTTTCGCTACTTTAGTTATCATCGCTAATTAAATACACAGCAAACGATTTTTCCTTCATAAACCATAATGTAACATAATTCTTTTGAATGTCCCTGTAAGCGAGATATAAATGCTACACATTTCATTTTCAATACTGAACATTCTATGGTAAACTTCAATAATATATAAAACTTTCATGGCAATCCGAGTATATTTGCGAGAGTTAGAGAACGGACAGACAGACAAAGCGAATTCATAGACATTTTTTAATTATGTTGGAAAGTGTTAAAATGAGGAAATTTGAAAGCAAAAATTGTAATAATCTTACAAATTTATGAGAGTGATATAGCACAGTAGTGCTTAAGCTGGTTCTCAAATTCCTTGCTCAACAACGCGAAACTTTCTGATACATTATCTGACTCATTTTTAAAGACAAAGACTTAAAATTGGCAGGTCTGACTAATGAAGCGATTTGGAATCGAAATGAGTTTTTCATTTTTTGATAAATAAATTACTTACTGGGTTATAAGCGATTTGTGTCACGTTTTTCCCCTTTCCCCTGCTGCGGCGTCGGAAATTCGGTTGAAAACGCCGACTTTGACAGTGTTTTCTGAAAAATCTTCTATCTTTACCAAAAAATAAAATAAAATAAAATAAAATAAAGAATAGTGGAAAACGTCTTTCGGTTACAACATTTCAAATAAGAACACCTGCATTTTCATGAGTTTCCGAACAAAAATGAATTAATGAATATGTCATAAAGTAGCCAGTTTGGATTTGAGAACAACTTTAAGAGCGGATAGCCCTTGGTAAATTTTAATCTCAAAAGAAGCATCCTCACATAATATAATACATTATTTTTTAAAAATAGAGCTAAATAGTCCTATTTCTTTACAATTTAAATATAGTTCCTGAAAGCAATTTAAAAATTGAATAAGATCATATAGACTTGCATAAATTAAATCCTAAGTTTTCTTTTCTGTTTTATCTCTTTTTGTTTGTTTTTCTTTGAAAACCCGAATTTCAATATACTGGGCTTTAGATTCATTCTGGAGACAAAGATAAAGATATTTCATTGAAACACCAAGCTTACCAATATCAAATCAAATATAAAACATTATAAATCAATTGTTTTAGCGATAAAAAAAACTGTGCAGCTAAAGTAAAAGTAAATAGTCATAAAAATAAAATGAAGCATTCTTAGGCGTTTTTTAAAATAATATTTTTTATTTCCAACCAACTTTGTTTTATCTATTGGAATCTTCAAAAGGAAATATGCAGTAAATTAATTTGTATGCATACATTGGACAAATATTTCACAACGATCAAAAGACGTATAAAATACAATAATTTTTTGCGATAATAAACAGTTCGATAAGAATATTTTCTGAACCAGGGATCTTAATTCTTAATTCTTTTTAATGATTTATGAATTTTAGTGAATAATGATTTAGATATTCGGTGCGAGATGCGATCCAGTAATTATTATTAATAAAGAAAATGCTGACTCACCTCTATGTTCAACTTCAAGTTGTAAGCAGATAATTTTGATACTGATAACTTCTTATTAATTGGACGAAGTTTACATGTTACAGAATAATTACCACTTTCATGTTGTTCTATAACTTCAAAATATTCACTTTTTGCCGACCAGGGCAGTTCTATACTACTTTTGTCTGTCATTCTATAACATTAATCTCAAAAGAAGCATCCTCACATTAAAACACAAGATCTAATAATGAGTAAGAAGACAAAGGGTTGCCAGCAAGAAAATTAATTTTTTTTATGAGAGAGTACATTGTGGTTTTATCAGCAAATCCAGCAAATAATAGATGCATGCTGACACTTTACGTTTCAGCTGCTAGTTTATTTGAAGGCAGAAATCATTCCTTCCTAGTCATGCGCGTAACCAGAGGGGGTGCCCGGGCACCCCCCAACCCCCCCACTCACGCAGATACACGCAGGATTTTTAAATCAAATTTAAATAATGAAAATTCGTAAAAAAAATGAAAGCAAGATTACAAAAAAAAAAAAAAAAAAAAAAAAAAGATATTTTTATTTTTTATGTATTATCACTCCTGTAGAACACAATCATTTCTCAAGTATGATGATACAATAACTGATAATTAATAATTTTTGCAGTACATTTGTGCTCATTCAGCAATTTTTTATAAAGTAAAATATTTTAGAATGCGAAATATTCCGTATGCCAGACACTATTGGCGCATCCTTTTAATAACGTTTGCAAGGCGTCAGTTGCATTAGATGTTCACACTGACAATACTTTTTTTTTTTTTTTAACTGAGAGTATTTGCGGAAAACAGAAGCATTTCCATTTACTATGGAAGCTAAGATTAATTATTTTTTTAATCTTTTTTGAGGGTTTTCAAGAAGAGAAAATTCTGCTGTTTTGTTAAGTTTTAGTTTTTCATTCTCTTGTGCTTGTATCATTCCGAAATAGGCCAAATGAAAATTATATTTAATTTCAAAATATAATTCACACTTTATCATGTGAATTTATAAAACATGAAACGTCCTGAAAAGAGAAAACAAACGTTAGAATTTTTTTCAAAAAAGTGCAAGACAATTGAGGATGTTTTAAAACAGAAAATAATTGTCCAACATGGCGTCTAATCTTCAGAAGCCACAGTCACCAAAGAAAATAAGAATAGTTTATACTCTCTTAAAGCTGTTGTCAAATTTCCTGCTCAACAAATGCGAAACTTTTTGACACATTTTATGACTTATTTTTAAACGTAAAGGCACAAAATTGGCAGGCCTGTCTATTGAAGCGATTTGGAATCGAATTACATTTTCCATTTTTTGATAAATAAAATACTTATCGAGTTATAAGTGACTTTAGTCATGTGACGGCAGGTTTTTCTCCTTTCTCTCGCTGTCACGTCCAGAAATTTGGTTCAAAACACTAACTTTGACAGTATTTTCTGAAAATTGCGTTTACCAATCAATGGAAAACGTCTTTCGATTACAACATTTCTGAATAACAAAACCTGCCAGTTTCATGCATTTTTGAACAAAAAAGAATTTAAAAATGTGTTAATGCATTTTCCAATAAAAAAGAATTAAAAAATATGTCAGAAAGTGTCCCTTTGGATTTGTTTTGGATTTATGAAAAAATAGCCCATGAATTCTGGAAAAAAAAAATTGATTTTTTTGTAATGCAATAATTTTTTGTTAAGGTAGTTTGGGATAAATTTGTATATATGTATATGTTATAAGTATGTTTCATTATTATTTTTAAAAAATCTACGTATTCAAATCCTTTCCGAATGTAAGTTATAAAAAAAGAAAATTAAATTTTTAAAAACGCATTTTAGCCGTTGTTATGATTTAAAATTTTGACTCTTAATTTTTTCAGTATTTTTACATTTAACTTTAATTTATTCATCAATTTAATTAAACTCATTAAAATTCATTTAAATTAATTAAGCTAAATTTCATTTTTGCATTTTAAATCAAACATTCTTTTTAAATTGTTTACTTTTGGTGAGTATAATTTAATTTCAGAATCTTTCCATTACATATGTTTTAGGATATTCATTCCAAATTTAATTTACATTTTATTCACTTTGCAATATTAATTAAACTTCATTTCAAATTATCTAAAATAAAAATATTTCTGACTTACTTTTTCTAACTTTTAAATAATGTCCATTTTTCTTAAATAACACACAGTCTAAATTTAATAAATTATTCTAAAATATAGTGTATTTCCTTTTTAATAATATTGATTAAAAAATTGGTTAATTGTTAATTTTATTCTTTTCAGAAAGTTCAAATTCATTTATTTTAATTCAGGCAAATTCTTTCAGAATAACGAACTTTTCCATATATCATTGCAAAATTTCTAAGTCCAATAATCATTTTTCAAAATTTCTTAATTTAAATATTTTACTTTCAAAAACCTATCTGGTGGAAAGAAATTTTAATTTTATTTAGAATTGCTGAAATTTCATTTGTTTTCATCCATTAGCTTGGCAGTTATCGATTTTTAATTACTTTCGTTTTTTCTGTTTTGAATTTCGTCGAGATTCGCGATCAGACGCCAGAATTTAGATGTTTCAAGTAAACAAGAACCTTTCTTCCCGCGGATTTTGAACAAGGTCGTTTTGACAGCACTCCAAGGTCGCGATCGAATGTTCTAAATACTATTTAATGCTGTTGCTAGGGTTGGAAGTGTCAGTGAAACGTCTGACTGTAACTTTGACTATGGTCTGTTGGGGCTTGTTCAGGGACTTTCAGACGGTTCGGATTTTTTGATTGGTTGTTGCGTAACCGCCCGGAAAGTTTTACCTGAGTGGGAAAATCTAGAGAGTATTCAGTTCTACTCAAGATTCGAAAAGATGTAGTCGCTACGATTTTTAGTTATCCGGGCTTCTGCCATTTTCTTTGGCGAAAGTCAGGACTCTAGGATGATGTTAATGTGTGATTTTAGTAATACGATGTATCCAGATATTGAATAATTTTTTAACGTAATGAATTGAACAATAAGTCAAATTTAAATCTACAAATGATATCTTCCTGATGGATGGAGATGCTGGATCAAATATAAGCTGCGATTGGATATTCACTTGAGATGTTTTTTCATGAATTCTTGAATCTTCACTTAATATGTTTGTTCATCAATGCTGTGGCTGAATCAGCAATTTAAATGTTCTTTAAGTAATTCTACTTCAAAAATTCTACTTCTTAATCTTCTTATATGCCTGTTTCAACAGTTTGATTGTCAAGTTTTACTGACGGAAATATGACTTCTTAAGTGTTGAGACTTAGGAGTGTATTGAAGAGATATACATATCCATCTGTCATCCTGTCGCCAAACGTTGCTGCTTCTCAGAAATTAATCTAGCTTCCTAATTTTTGCTGTTCATATCTTAAAAACCTTCATCTTCCTTTGATAAGTAACAACTTATTAGAACTATCAAAGATATTTAAAGAATAACTGTATACACTGGACCGAGCCAACAACACTAATTCAATATAACTTTTTATATCTACCAAGATCTGCAAATTTTATTTAAAGAAAATATAATATTATAATAATAAACTGTATCTGATATTTGAAATAATATATCCTAAAGATATTAGATTACAATTGTCAGTGACTTCGTAATCCTTGTTATCATTGATGCATTCGTATTATTAGAAAAGCTCGTATCGCTACATATATGATTAAGATGTCTGTTGTGATGTTAGTTAGTGATTTATTTATTTTATTTTGGTGCACTATTTTGTGAATAAATTACAGTTTAACTTCATCTTGGTGAGTTTGTCTTTTTCTATTATTTATATTTATGTGTTTCAGCTATGTTTGAAGTAATGGAATAAGTTCTATTTCCTAATTTATATAAGTATATTATAACTTAAGATTTAACTTTATGAATTTAACGTAATTTTAAACTTATCTTTTATGGCATCGCATTATGTGCTGCTACTTACGATCATGCCTATAATGGTGTTTGGGGAAAGTGTTGAATATATGTTTTGTCTAAATTTTTAGGTTTTCTGAATCACTCCGGTGCGAGTCGCTGGTGATTCACCCTTTATTAATTTTTCCTTTTATATTCATCACGATCCCCAGATACCGTTATAGCCGTTTTTAAAATTGATGTAGGGTAGATGTACCAGTAATGAACGCCCTTCCAGTAATGGATACCCCCGAATGTTTTTGGATTATAAAAAAATAACCAATAAAAAGTTTGCTTTTATTTATTTTTTCATAACTCCCCCTTGTATGTTTTATAATCTGGGTTATTTTTGACATTGACACTCTTAATCAAACCAATCAGGAAGCAGAAAATAATGTTTCACAGTTTCACTGTTTTTCTGTGAAAATTTTAATGAACATGCTAAGATCTCACTTCACTTAATTAATTTATATCTTCCATATTTTCTTGCAAAAATTGCATGTTTTTGTTTTGATACTAATATAAAACTTTGAATTTCATATATCAATGGCCATTTACAAAATTTTATTTAGTCTCTTTCCAAAAATAAACCCCCATGTGTCCAATACTAAAAGTGTAATTTCAGAAGTGCATAAATTCTTTTTATTTAACTTAAAAGCTAATTAATCAAATTTAATTTTTAAATTTTACTTACTAGAATGTAATGATAAGCACCTTTTTTTTCTTTTTTTTTTAATAAATTGGGTCATTCCATGCCAAATCAACCAAAAATTTTTAGCATTCAATCTGACCATTTCAGATTTTAATGATACTGTCAGGAATTATTCTCCCTGAGGATACAGATGAGAATATATCTTTAATTTTTTTTTTTAATTTCATTAGATTTACAAACAATTTTTTTAATTTCGAAAAATCGTCATTTTTTGGCTTGCATAAACGTTTTCAATTTTGATTTTATCGAATTCTATCAGGCTTAGTGAGCTGTTTGACCACTCATTTTAAAGAGAATTTCACAAGGTTTCATTTGATATGCAAGTTGCTTGATTAAAAAAAATAACACTTTTAAAATTTAAAAATTTTTAGATTTTCTTTTTTTAATGTATCTTTTTTTTAATATTATAAGCTAAAAATCTTGAAATCTTTTGAGTGGTATCTCAATGGGATCAGGAATTATGAAATAAAAGCTGAAGATTATCATGCAAATAATAAATAAATAACAAAGTAAGCTAGAGTTAATTTATTATTTGTATGGTAATCTTCAACTTTTATTTGTCATAAATGCAAACATAGTTTCAATGATGAAAAGCAAAGGTCACTCAAAGAAGTGGGTAAATTGCATATTGAATCGTGCATTCATGTATACACTAGAGATGAATTCGGGTTCTCTTTTCGGAGCCCGGGTCCGTCCGAGCCCGAAACATTTGTATCATCAGAGCCCGAGCCCGAAAAAATTGCATAATATTTAAAAATTGTTTTAAAAGTAATATCTCATTTTTAAAATAATTCGTACGTGAAAATAACTGTTTATCCGGTGCACATAATTAATTTTATGGAAATTTACATTCTATCTTATCAAAAGAGAAGTTTGGTATCAAATAAAAATATACTTCCTTAAAAGGATGTAAATATTTTTATGAGTAAATGAATGAAATTTGCAGAAATTACTATTTCTATGCAGAAGAATCGAACAACGTTTTATATTTCCTATAAAAGGTGTACAACGTAATTTATAATTGATTCTTTAATTAAAACAATATTTCATTACCCTGTAAATCAGCTTAAATTAAAAATTTGACACCGTTATCTGAAAGATCCTGAGCTTTTATTGGAAAAGTTGAAACACTCTTCGTTTGCTTTCTATCGGAATAACAATATATAACAATTATATCTACTTACGAAAGTGACTTCGTAAATGTGCAGAGCAGAGCTTTAGCATCAGCAGAGTTCATATTTAAAAATAGAATCACTAACGTTGTCTTCATATGAAGAGTGAGTATGACTCGCACACAATAGAAGACTAAAAATTTGCAAACCTAAGCTAATGCTGATTGACTAAAAATGAAAAAATATTCATCTCGCATTAGATCTCTAAAAATATAAAATAAAATAAACCGTCCAATTAAAAAATATATCCTACTGTCACAAACGAAAATTTAGCAACAAATATAATTGTCGCCATATCCCCCAGTCATCAACCGCGTCGCAAATATCGTAATTTTTCTTTTAAAGTAACATTCTAATACTAGAAAAAAAATAAGATTTCTGTTTCCCCTTCTATTCATTCTGATCAAAATAACATTAAAACTACTTGAAATAGAATACATATTTTTTTTAGGGGGAAAAAGTTATTAAGTTTTTTTCTATATGAGAATAAATAAAATTGTCAGTTTCAGAAAGAATGAGCCCGAGCCCGCCCGGGCCCAAAGGCTGGTACAAAAATCGAGCCCGAGCACGTGTCGGGCCCGGGCTCGGGCTCAGCCCGTCTTATCTATAGTATACACACACACACACGTATATATGTGCCTGTTTTTAGTTCCGTTATCTGTTTCAAATAAAAATCTGGGCACCCCCCCACGTAATAAGCTGGTTACGCCTATGCTAGTGCACTTTAAATAATAAAATGGTGTACTTGTCCTTTTTCTGTGCTTTTTCGAATATATATATAATTTTAATTAGAGTTCTAACGACTTTAAACTGTCAGGAAGCGAACAGAAATTTTGTTCGAAGGGAAATAGTTTAGATGATTGATTATTTATTTAATGTTACCAGACAGCAAAGAAAACGGAACTTACAAAAAAAAAAATCCGAAGAGTTTTAAATTTTGAATATAGAGAGGTGGAGGAGATTTTAGGGGAAGAGGGATAATTTATAATATTGATTATTTACCATCACTACAGAGCACTCTTTAGGGCAGAAGATTTTTTTTTTTATAAAAATAAAAATAGCTTAAAGATTTTAGATTTATTTGTATGCTGGAGGGGGGGGGGGGGAGAAGAGTAAATTATGGGAGGTTATGGGACAATTTAGATGGTTACTTATATATTATTATTAGGTAGAAACGAATGTGACCATTTTTTTTAAATAAAGAGTTTTAAATATTTGAAACTGTATGCTGGAGAAGGGGCAAAAAGGAAAGCGTAAATTTTGGGGACAATCAAATAATTTTTATTTATTGTCATTAGAGAGCAACAAATGGAGTGAAAGATTTTATTGTTGTATAAAATAAAGATTTAAAAATATTTTAAACTCCTTTGTATGCTACTAGGGGGAAGCATGAATTTGAGAGGTTAGGGATAATTTGGATGATTTATGTTTAGATAAATCCGTTCTTTTTCTTTTTTTAATAAAGATTTTACATTTCCTTGCTTGCTGGGGGTGGGAGGCAAAAGGGAGAAGAAATTAGTCGGATAAAGACTTAACATAGCAAGACGACTACATTTTGTTAAAAACAATCATAGTTGTATAAAAATACATTATAGTGAGAAGATTTCTATAGATTTAAATAATAATACAGGAAATTTCTGACACCCAAACTGTGAAAATGACAGTTAATTTGCGACCGTGCCCGTCGTCTATGGAGAAATATATGACACTGCAACTGAGATTTGTCGCTGACGTTCGCAAATTGTTGCAGAGAACATATTTCGCACAAAAGAAACGAGTTATGATCATGTGATTTGAAGATTGGCACTTTTTTCCTCCCTCGCATAAAGTAGCGTGAAAAATAGCGCCGATGCTTGCTACAAACTACTGTTATTTTGTATCGCACTACTCGCTACACTACACTTTTTTTAATGTAGCGCGCTACACTACAAACTACTGGAAAAAGTAGTGGCTACTGTAGCTTCGCTACTTCCGAGCCCTGTAATCAACCATATACAGAGTAAATCTAACAAATATGATAATAATTTTGCCCAATTACCTTGCACCTCCTCCACCTAGAACTAGTCCATAGGATGTTCCAGTAAGGAAACGGGCCAGCCGTGCAAAGTCTGAATGAACATTTGGAGGATTTACAAAAAGTTTATTATACATTTCAACCTAAAAGAAAACCAAATGGCATTTAAATAATAAATTTATGATACATCTATAAAATACAGTTAATTCATAAAAAGGAAACAAAAGAACACATTAGCTCAAAGCATAAAAACAGTTTAAAAATCAATATTTTGACAAGATTCCTTAATAAAAGTTTCAAGTTTTAAATTTATATATATTGATAAAATATCTTATTTTACAATTATTTCCATAAAATATAACAATAATTATGAATAATATTGTTTAACTTTGTACATCACTAAAAGTTAAATGTTTCAAAGTAACACTAATAATGACAATTACATAATTTAAAATATTACATACTGAAATAAACTTACTATACGAGCAGGAGATTTCTTGGTGAACATTCTTTTAGGACAACGAATATGATAATGAGAAGAGCACCATGAGCGCATGTTTAACCACTCAACAGTATTTCTAGGCTTGATCCGATCATCTCTATGCAGAAGGACTAGTTCTTTTTGAGTTCGTACAGCAAAATGTTCCAGCTCTTTCTCCATCTATATAAATGTGAATTCAGATGAAGGAGAGAAACAGTATAACACCACATTAAAACTGAACAAGTATAGTCTAATTTTAGTAAAAAAATAATTCAAATTTAACAAAAAAAAAAAGTGTTTCACTATTTAAAAATATAAATTTTGATACAACAGTACCAAAGCAAAGTTTCCCAAAACTATGGTATCTGTAGTAGTTCTGGAACACAAGCCTTCTTGATACTGGTATGAAACCTTTTACTTCAAATCGAGTGGAGTTAAATATGTTAAGAAATGTCAAATACTAAACAAAACATTTTTCTTAGTCCAAGTTAAAATGAAGTCTTTCAGAAAAAAATCTTTCCTTCGCTATGTATTTTTGAAATAACAGAACAATATCATCAATTCTGCACTTGTACAATTTTATTGGTGAGAATATATTGTAAAAGTACCTCTCGAATTGATCAGTAGCATAAATGAATGCGTTTCTGAGGTCTCTTATAAAACAATGTACTTATTGTTTTATTAGGCACATTTTAATGATTTGGGTGCCCCTTTGAAAATGGGAGGCCCAAAGCACATGTGCTGAATGTCCTCCTGCTGTAAATCTGTTCTGTATTACTTTCATTACTTGGTGGTGTGGCAAATATATAAATTTATATTTAGTAGCATGCCAGTCTAAAAGTTTAGGAAACCTTATATAAAGGAGCACTAGTATAAAACTAAAGGTCTAAAGTAAGTATATAAGTATTAACTACGAATTTTTAAATATATATATATATATATAACTATACCTCTCCTACAGTAGGTTCATTATCTGCTAAAGCTACTATTATAATGCAATCCGCTTGTCTAATACATCTTTGAGTCCAAACAGAAAAATAAGTATCACATTGGTATAAAACAATTTTATGCTGGTCCTCTTGCTGGCCTAACCAACTGCATAACCTGTATTCATTAGCACTGAAATAAAATAAAAATAAAATGCATCATCACTAAGTAATATTTACAATTCAAAAATAAATAATAAATCACAATTTTTTAATATTTGAAGAAAATAAAATCTCAAATTTAAATTCCTTTTTACCCTAAAAATAGCATCTTGATTTTTCATGCAAAATTTTAAAATTTAGTATGCTATCAAAGACATTTCTAGTGAAGGCGAGGCCAAGTGCAATAACATTTTATCAGGCCCTTTTCTTGTAAACTAATCATTCCCTCAACCTTTCCCACAATGCAATCACCTTTCGTACAAATTCACATGATACACATATACATGTAGTCAGTAGGATATTTACATAATATATAGGGAATGTTGAATAAACAATAAAATATGCAGCTTAATGGTAAAATAACTTTTACCTTTACAGAAAAGAAAATATGCATTATTATATTACAAATAATTATAGAAATAATAGTTGCCATTTATCCAAAATTATCAAAAGCACAAATTTCTTAACAATTCATATTCAAATTTCAAACAGAAAATTAATCACAAGTGTGTAGCTTTGGTTATATTCAATAGTAACAGACTATCAACAGTTAAATCAACTACTTCGATTTCACTCCTGAACTAGTATGCTGTGGCCATGACAAAACTATCTTCTATACCATTCAAATGTATTAATTTATAATAGAATCAATAATTAAGAATATAACACATAGCGCATTTCTTTGAATTTAACATGGAGTTAGTCATCAATGAATTAAAATATGCACCGAACAACAGTGCCTCCTGCTGGGTATTAAATTTAAAATTAGACCAACATATAAATTTTTTAATCATTAATTTAGAATTTAAAACATGGTGCATTTTTATACAGTAGTAAATAAGATATAACTATAATATTCAACTCAAAATGCTTAGGACTTATATTCATAATTGTGTCCAGAGCCAAAGTTCTCTTTAAAAGTGAGTGATTCTGTCATCAATGTAGTGTATGAGAGATACAAGAATGGAGTTAATAGTAGTGCAAAACACACTTGCTAATTTGTATCAGTTGATTGTGGATCCAATTAGGAATCTTTCTCCAAGTATAGGATAGAAGCACCAGTTGTTGTGCCTGTGTCATCAAACCAAAATTGAATAAGCATGGATTTTCTGAAAAAAACATCTTGTATCTAAAGTGTAATGCAAGTCCATCCAGCACATGTCAAAATACAGATATCATAAAAATCCTGAAAACCCAGCTTAAAAGCACCATCTGGAGATTAATATACACCATGCTGTCACCAGTACTAATTTATGTAAAGATCTAACTGAATATAAAGTTTATTGAAACTCTGTGCATTAGTTCTTGGGATAGCACTGTAAAGATAATCATGAAAAGAACAGCATAAAAGCATCACCTGTTGGGTGATACACGTGAAGATGTGATCTGCATCAATTTATGTCATGATCTAATAGAATATGAAGTTTGAAGAAAGCTTGAGATATAGCTGTTGTGGAAATTGTGAAAACACATTGTACAAAACATAACATTTTCTTCTTATTTATTAGCTTTCAGGTCTAAAATTCCTATTAATTACTATAGTAAATTAAAATTCTAAATCCAAAATAATGATCATCTTTTAAAATAAAGTACATCTGTAACAAAAATTCTAAATCAAAAATGATGATATTTGTTTTAAAAGATCTTTTCTGAAGTAAACAGCCATTTTAAATGATTTATTTAACTGTACGGAATTGTTTGAAAATAACAATTTAATCATTTTCATTTCATTTTGAGTAAGCTTAATTAAAGATATTATATTTTTCTAATCATTTGGGAACATTTTCATGCAAAAATTAAAATGTTAGTAATAAAGAACACACTTTTTTCTTTTTTCCTATTTTAAATTTTCTGCCATAGGCATTTACGAATTCTGGCATTTTGCCATTATTTCTTCTTCTCCTCCATGTCTAAAAGACAATTTTGGCTTTCTTCCTAGTCAATCGTTATAAATTTTGAATATTTGGATACATGCTAGCGATGTCAGCTATTTTGTAAACAAGGTAATTAAATTAACATTTCAATGATGGACTCGAAGTGTTGACACTCTCTGTAACTTAGCTTCTACACTAGATCATAACCATAATGGTGTGTCGAGAAAATTTCATGCTTGCTCCAGCCCTGGGCAACAGGAAAGGAGGGCTCTGATTGGATTAGCTTAAACCACATGGACCATTGGAGGATCTGGAGAGATTCTCTCTCTTCTGATTTTTGGCACAGTGTAACAAGATCATTGATTTACAGAAGGAGGCAGCTGTTCCTTTGTCCTCAATGTTCCTTTTCAGTGTTAAGTTTTGCAATGACACATGCTACATGCACCCCATAAGAGATAAAAATCTTCCGTGAAACAAAGTGAATTTCTAAACAAATGCTAAATATGTAAACATTATATATATATATACATATTTTCATGTGTGAGATCTTCCTAGGCACAAGATACTTTGCGGCTGCACCTGTTGCACATCATAAAGGATGGCTCTGAATACAATCTTATATTTCAAGACAAACATGGATCTTTGAAAATTTACTCATACATAAACTATGTTATGCAAAAAATACGTATTTATAGAGTGTCAATTATTTATTATACAGTTATTTTATAACTCCTTTGCTAATGTTGGATCATTTAAAGAAACAGCACCTTAATTTTTGTGATAAAAATTAATGCCATAGAACATCTATTGATTTTTTTTTTTTTTTTTTTTTTTTTTTTAAATCAGTGAATTAGAGAACGGCCACAAATGAATTCAAGTGAATATATTGGATAATGATAAAAAAGGCAACAGTAATGTATGCATTTGAGTTCATTTAACTTTTCAGAAATAAAAGTAAAAAATATAAACAATAATTTTCTTTCCTTTCTTTTTTTTTTTTTTATCCAAAGAATTTTACAATAGACAGAGAACTTTTATTAGCAACACAACATTAAAAAAAGTTTTTGGATTTTCTATCAAGTAATGCAATTTTTAACAGAAATTCCTTAAGGTCCTAAAATTTCTTAATTCCCCAAAAAATATTTTTCCTCCATAACACTTTCTGACATATTTAATATTTACAGAATCATTTTTAAACATAAAAGCATGACACTCGCAGGTATAACTATTAAAGCGATTTGGAATAAAAGATTCTTTTTCCAATAAATTAATTACATTTTGAGTTATAAGCGAAAGTTGTCTCATGATGACTTTTCTTGGATTATTGTGCCAGGAAATTTGGCCATTTGTTTATGAACAATTAAGGTTTTTTTTATGACCACCTTAAAAAAAATTACTACAACTGTGCCAATGAATATTTTGTCTAATCGCGGGCATCATTCCAGATAAATATTATTTTACGGTCTAATAATAATATTATTGATCCTTTGATGACGATGACAAATCTCAAATAGTTTGTCAAAATTTTTTTATTTATCTATTTTATAAGTATATATAGTATTATATTTCTTTTTATTAAAAGATTTTGACCTTTCAATAGAAGTAAGAAAAAACAACAGTTTTTGTTTCTACATGTATAAATTATAAATGATGTTTTGATGTTGAAATAAAATGTTTTTGGTTTATGATATTACTTCTTTTTAAAACATATATATTTTATTTTTGGATTTTAAATGAAATGAGTGAAAGTAATTTTTATTTTTTAAATGAGTATTTTCCCTACTGGTGTAAGACTTTCCATTCTTTCATTGTACACTGACACACAAAAAAAGAAAAATCTACTTTTGACAAGTTTTGTGCCCAGCTAATAGAAAAGTACCAAAACTTTTAGTAATAACAATTTAATACATTGCCAATTGTGGATAAGTACAGTTTTTGTATATTGTGAAAAGCACAAATGAACTGAGTCAGATTTAATGATTCTCTTTATACATAAATCCATCATACTAGCTGAAAAGATTTTTTTTAAAAAGATGAATAAATAAATTTACATCAATCAAACATTTAATACTGAACTTATTTTAAAAAAAGTTACAGATAAAAGATAATTTGATTTTTCATAATACATGTAATAGTACAATACATGCTATCTATACTATTAAATGCTGTTAAGCATATGCATGTATGAAAAGGACAAAACTCAGCAATCTCAGAGAGTTTGAAAAAATCAGATGTCATACAAATTTGCTTATGATTCCACCATTTTTTTTTTTTTTTTTTTTAATATATATTATTTATTTATTTATTTAACATTTAGTGGGAAAATTGGAATAAATTTTAGGATTCTTTCAACAAATAAAATTAATTAATTATTCTTCTTTCCTGTTATTATATCTTAAACAAACTAAGCAAGAAAAAGGAAAAAAAAAAAAAAAAAAGATAATGCATGGGTGGACATTATTTAAGCATGTGGCTTTTTGGATTCATTTATTTAATGTGCATGTTAAATTATGATAAACACATTTCAACATGCATACTTTGTGTTTATAAGCCAATAAAAATTCACATTTGCATTCATTGTGATGTCATGAAAATATTGTTAATTAAATTTATAATTCACAGGACACACATATATATATATAGTATTTATTTATTTTCAGGAAAGATTATGTTGCATTAAGCACAGAACATGAAGTTTAGTTGATAATTTAGTGAAAACTACAGAATTGCATTTTTTTTTATAACAAGATGAATTTCTGAATATATATATATGTAAGATATCGATACGCCTCTGTATAACGGGCGCACCTCGATATAACGAACACACATCGATCTCTCTGTAACGAGCGGTCGATCACCGCTATCACACATCCCAGTAATAGATATCCATCGTTAATGTAGTCGTGCACAAGTAGGAGAAATAAGCAGGCATTTTCCTGGGAACTAGCTTTTATTCCAATTAATTACAAGTCTCTTCATAAGCTAGGCCCAGGGGACAGTTTGAAGAGTCTTTTACCGGGGAAACATCGTCTTATCGTTCATATTTCGGCGAATTGCCGGACTTACAACGGCAAGGATGCCGTCGCACTTCGAAGAATACTGGCCGTAGTTTTTGTGGAGAATGATTAGAGTCAAAAGCCACGCAAAAACGTGCTCCTCACATTATATACATCGAAACTACCGCCAGAGACCGCTTTGCAACTTATGAAATAATGTAATTTAATTGGCTAATTAGCCCTTGACTCATATCTGGGTAAGCAGCCCAGATAATTAACATGCAAAATCTAGCCACCGGGAGAAGAGAGATGCGCTACCGTCAGCACTTTTAATCTTAACGAGGATTCAAAATTGATATCTGTTCGTAATAAATGTATCGTAAGGAAAGTTAAGTTACAGGGGCAACTAGAAATGAAGGCAAAACTTTAAAATTTTGACACACGATTTAGGGATTTTAAACTTTGAATTTTTATCTTTTAGTTTCTGATTTGGAATGGGTTTAACTAAACTATCCTTTCATATCAATCCACATTCGTTCACATTCAATATTCTTTCATACTTTTTCACATTCATTTCACATCCCCCCCCTTTAAAAATGAGCGCCACAGTACTTGCCAGCAAGGGCTGTGGGGCTCAACCCCATAAGTTAAACACATTTTAAACTAGGCTATTGAATTTTTTTTTTTTTTTTTTCTACGGAATTCTAATTAGACTCTCAAACTGCTTGGGCTTACTTTTACATAAAATACTGGTACTATTTGATGATATACACTGAAGATTAAACATATGACATATATTGTAAACAAAACACACAGCTGCAGCAAAAAAAAAATTGAACATTTCTCGCGAGAACATTGTGTGCTATTTTTTTTAAAGTCTTTTAGCACATTTCGAAAGTTTCTGTTAACCAATATGTCCTGTTAGAATTGTTCGTGGATTATATTTGGTTCATCAGGAAAGGGAAACATTGCACCTTTCTTCAAACATACAATACAATAAAAACTAAATAATATGATACTTGAAAACAGAAATATAATATGGCAATTACTTATATTATTTACAAAACACAAATAATTAAAATATGCACTTAAACTTATAAAAATACTTCAACATGATATAAACACTTATTCAAAACATTAAATTTAAAAAATATAGCATAAAAGATATTTCAAATATATTGTAAATATAGGACAAAACAATTACTATAAATGTAATAAAAACAACACAAACATGAAAATGTCATATGAGCAGTTACAAGGTCTGTTACTACTCCAAAATATCTACTTACAAGCATCTTTAGGCTTATAGGACACTAGTGGGAATTATTCTCAGGAGAGAAAAAAATATTGAACTTGAAAACTTTGTAAAAATAGGAAATTCTAACCAAAAAATAAAAAAAATTTAGGCTATCCTTTCCACCATGCTCAGTGAGACATGGATTTCTAAACTCTGAGGTGATTACCATCCAAAAAAAATGTGTCTCTTGCACAAGGAAAAAGGAAAAGTGGATGCCCGATAATCACCTACAGAGGGAAAGCGAAGCAGTTTTGCCAAATTCTCCATTCTACATGGAAAGAGAAAATGGGAAAACAGTTCGACTATAGACGGGAGGCCACGGAGCGGAGGACCCCTAACGTGTTCCTAGTTTTGTCATTGTATAATAAAAAAAATAAAAAGGTTAGCAGTACTTTAAAACTGCTCCGCCAACTACACCGCTGGGTTTTAAATTAACATCCAGCTGGGTCCTCATCCAAATACTAAAATGATAGAGGGACGATAGGAAAGCAAAAATAAAAAATTGAAAGATGAAAGGGATAGACGGGGGTTATTCATGGTAGAGTTTTAAATTTTGAGGAGGGTTATAGAATCTCAACTTGGAAGCATGCACTATTTCAGAATCTCTCTTAAAATGTATACTGGGTTTATCAATTTCAAAACTTACATCAGATAGTTGTTTTAAGATAGTATATGGTCCAGAATATGGTGGAGTCAATTTACGTGTATTAGGATAGTGGAATTCTTCATACATTACAATGTCACCAACTTTAAACTTTACAGGAAGAAAACGAGCATCGTAATGGATTTTATTTTTTTCATGGTAAGCTATTGTTCTTTCCTTAGCTAATTTTCTAGCTTCTTCAACAGGAGGGTAATAATCATTATCTGGCAAAAGAGGATCATAAGGTAATTTTCCTAACAGCAAATAACAAGGTGGAAATTGAGTTACAGAATGTGGAGTAGCATTATATTGATACAATACTTCATCTAAAAATTTTGTCCAAGGTAATTTAGTTGGTGATGAATTTACAATACATTTTAATCTGGTGACAATAGTTTGATTCAAACGCTCAATTTTCCCATTCGTTTCCGGGTGATGATTGGAGGTTAATCGGTGTTTTACATTATAATTATGAAGAAAACGTTTAAATCTAGAAGCTGTAAATGCTCCATTTCTATCAGTAAGTATTTTTTCTGGTACTTGAGTTTGAAATAATTGTTTCAAAATGTTTGTATAAGTTTCAGTTGTTACACTTTTTGACGCGAAACCCCACACATAACGAGTTGCATGGTCTATGACCAAATGCAGATATTTCTTTGCCGAATTATAATGATTAAATCCGCCAACAGAGTCCAATGCCAAGCATTCAAAAGGTATATCCGTTGGGGGCATGAGCTGCAACAAACCAAATCTTTTTTGCCTACTTTTTTTGTTGATTTGGCAGGTATGACAATGTTTAACAAAATTTTCAATATCTTTATTAAGATTAGGCCAATAATATTGATTTGTAATTAAATTTATCATCTTATAAATTCCAGGATGTCCAAAATCTGTGTGGGCTTTTTCCAAGAGGGGTAAACGCAAAGCCATGGGGACGACAATCTTATACAAACTTTTCTTTTTAATCACAATAACATCATTAATTTCAACATATTTTTTACCATCTACCTTGACATTTTCTTTTTTCTGATTTTCTCTGATATCATTCAAGTTGAGTAAATGTGTATGATGTGGGGGGTCTTCTGAAACAGGTAATCTAGACAGCATATCAGCCTCTACATTAGTGGAGCCCTTTTTATATTTAATATCATAGTCAAACATACTCAATTTAAGGGACCAGCGGAAAAGACGTCCTCTTAAGTTTTTAACATTTTTGAGCCAAGTGAGAGCCGCGTGATCTGTATGAATGACAAATTTTTGACCATGTAAATAATGGTAAAATTTATCTAGAGCATCCACAATTGCCAAACATTCGAGTTCAGTAATTGCATAATTTTTTTCATAGTCGCGAAGATTTCTAGAATGATATGCTATGGGGTGCAAAATACCATTTTCATCAGCCTGTTTCACAACACATCCCACTCCAAGACTTGATGCATCTACAAATAAATTACAAGATGTTTTGGGATCAAACAATCTTAAGATAGGTTTTTGAATTAGAGCTGCTTTTAATTTTTCAAAAGAATTTTGACAGTTCTGGTCCCATACATAAGGAACATTTTTCTTTAACAAATTATTAAGAGGAAATCTAACCTCAGCATATTTATGAATGAATTTATTATAAACATTAATAGATCCCAAAAAGCGTTGTAACTCTTTAACATTGGTTGGTGGTTTTAACCTCTTGATGGTTTCAATATTCGGGTTATCGGGTGTAATACAACCATTCGACACTTCATATCCAAGAAAATTAATTGTTTTTTTAACAAAATTACATTTAGACAGCTTTAATTTAAGATTTTCCTGGACACAAATATCAAAAATGATTTCCAAATGATGGTAATGTTCTTCTTCATTTTGTGAGAATACAATAATATCATCAAAATAACTGCATGCAAACTCAATTTTATATTTATTTAGGATTCTTCGAAGGATACGGTTGAAATTTGCAGGCGCGTTTTTCAAGCCGAACGCGAGACGTTTCCACTCAAACAAGCCAAACGTTGTGGCAAAAGCTAATTTTTCAGTATCTTTAGGGTGGATAGGTATATGCCAATATCCACTTGCTAAATCGAGAGTGGAAAACACTTTAGCTTGCACCAATTTGTTTAATAAAGTGTCGATTCGGGGTAAGGGTTCTGCATCTGTTTTGGTTATGGCATTTAATTTTCGGAAATCGACACACAACCGAGTTTTCTTTCCTTCTTCACGTTTATAAACTAAGGTTACAGGTGAGGAATAAGGGGAATGACTTTCTTTGATGATACCGGCTTTTAACAAATTTTGAACTTGTTCTCTAATTTCTTCTTCTTCCTTAGGGGAAGTACGATAAGCTCTAAGCGAAATTGGTAAGTCAGAAGTTAAATGTATTCTCTGTGGTTCCATGTTGACACATCCTACATCATATTTATCTTTGGCAAAAATACCGACATATTTGGCTAAGAGAGTAGGCAGTTTGTTAGGTGCAGACTGAACTTGGATAGGTTCAGTGGCGTTTACAAACTCCGGCTCATAATTTTCGCCAAATATCCCTGCATTTTCCTTTTCTGAGACATCTTCATTAGGTTCTGATACATGCAAGGAATTAACTGTTGGAATATTTCGTAATTGGTTCAGGAGAGGCACTCTTTGGTTATTTTGGAAAATTTGCATCTTAACACAATCAATATTTAACTGGAAACTTTGGCAATGGTTAAGTCCAATAAGGGTATAGGGTAATTTATTATCAATAACATAAAGATCAACATATTTGGATATGCGGCCAATTTTCAAATTAACACGACATTTTTCCTGCAAGGTGAGAATGCCTTGTGTTTGAGCGACCGATAGACCTTTACGAATTTTGGAAGTGTTTAGTTGGAATTTTTGGACTAAATGTAATGGAATGACACTTAACGAGCTTCCTGAGTCGATCAAACATGGTATTGAGTTTTCCGGTATCCTTAGAGTAGTAATTTGACGTTTCTTTGGGTTTTCTTTGGATCCTTTTCTTTTTTCTATGTACCCGGGTACTATTAATTGTCATATATTACTACTTGGGTTTGCAGAAAAATCACTTTGTGTCTGATTTGGATTTTGGATTTGAATGTTTGGGTGTTGGGTTAGAGAAGAGGCCTCTAAAGATTGCTTTCGAAAAGGACAATCTCGTACCCAATGGTAAGCATTTGGAATATTAAGATTAAGGCATACACGGCATGGCGATGGTGGCAATGTAGCCTGGTAGTGTATATTTGGTCTAGGAGGAGACGGTTGAAATGGTCTCACATTTTGGAAAGTTCTTTGAGGGTTAGGCACATTTGGGCGATTCTGGGGGTTTTGATAAGGGTATCTATAATTCCAGGATCGCATTGGAAAATTCTGCTCAGTGGTATTAGGGCGATATGGTCGCCATTGTCTGAACTGATTTTGGGGAGTTGGGTCTGGTTTATTTTCAGGACTCTTGCCTGCTACTTCAAGCTTAGTAAGTTTAAACACTAATTCTCTCCATTCTGTGGCAGTTTTAGGGGCATTAGTCACAATAAGTCTCTGCATCGAAATTGGCAAACCTTCGGATAACCCTTCTAGAATGAATTTGTTATCTAAACCCAGATTACGACCCATTTTCGTTTTCTTTTGGTAGTACTCGTTGAGGTCATCACCTGACCTATACCGAATACTAGCAAAGTCGCTTAGTGATAGCGTATCTGGGGTAGAAAAATTTTCATGGAATAGTGAAACAAACTCATTCCAGTGCAAAACATTAAGACAGTTGTTAATGTATAGGGTAAGGGCACTATCTTTTAAAAATTTCTGGATGTTTCTTATCTTCCAAACATCATCTTTTTTGGATTCAATACATACAGCCTCAAAATAAGCAAGCCAAGAGGCAAAAATCATCTTTGCTTCCGGCGAAAACGGGATAATCTCGGGGTCTTTTGTTTTTTCCTCACTATTTGCTGCATAGGTACCTACAGCGGCCTTTTTGATTGACTCTATTTCAGGGATTAGGGTCTGATTTTTAACAGGTTGTTGGCTCACTTGACTGATAGCTCCATTCATATTTACAGGGGCACTTTCATGTATTTCCGTATTTGGAGGACTTTCAAGGGGATTCCCATTTCCCTCAATTTCTGTATTTTTTTCCTTTAAAGATTCGTCACCTTCACTCACTTGAGTGGATTTGTCTTCTGCACTCATTTTTATTACTTATTTTTACAATCTCATTAAACAAAACATTAAAAAAAAATATTTTTACTAGAAAAATTCCATTTTTTTTTTTTTTTTTCTAAAAAATTTGCCCTCTTTTTCTCTTAATTTTTCATCAAATCCCGTTTAAATTTCAAAAATAATACACAAAAATAATCTGCTTCATTTAATCACTTAAGTTGTAACATAGAGATAATAATAAAATAATAAATAATAATAATAATAATAATAAAAATAATAATAATAATATATTTTATAAAATTAACACTTAAAAAATAAAATTTCAAATTGTTTTTCTTTAATTGTTTTTCTCTCTTACTGCTTCAAAAAATAAAAAGTTTCTGTCCGCTTTTAAATTCTTCTTAAAAAATAACAAAATCGAACATACCTATTTCTTCTTTTTCTTTTAAATCCATTTGATTGCACAGACTACTCACTTGAAAAAAAAAGAAAAAAAAAATTATCACCATTTAAACTGAAACCAAAACAGGGAGCATCAACCAAACAACGGACTCTTGACACACGCAAAGAAAGGGAGAAAAAAAGAACATTCCTCCTTCTGCCAGGAGATCGTTGACCTTGAATTTTCCACAAACCATCTGTGAACCATCCCTTTCGCTGGATAGTAGGTCATTTGAGATAACTATTGAAAGTGAATGAACAAAACTGTTTTTCTTTTGGAGTGAAGCGCTGAAGAAAAATTGTTTATTTTAAGTAGGCAACGAAATTATCCGAGATTTGATAGCTTAATGAGGAAGCAGGAGCTCTTTTATTAACTGATTGTAGATATTTATTTCTTTATTTTGGACACAAACTTTTTCTTTTCAGTTAAACACACTAGTCTTCTGTTATTTTCTTTTAAAGGCCCGGTGATTAAAAATAGTCTTTTTATGGTTGGTTCGATTACGATGTTTCCTATTAATGAATAGTTATTTAAAAGAAAGGATTTTCCCATGGCAGGTATTTAAATCCTAGCAGACTCACTGTAAGATATCGATACGCCTCTGTATAACGGGCGCACCTCGATATAACGAACACACATCGATCTCTCTGTAACGAGCGGTCGATCACCGCTATCACACATCCCAGTAATAGATATCCATCGTTAATGTAGTCGTGCACAAGTAGGAGAAATAAGCAGGCATTTTCCTGGGAACTAGCTTTTATTCCAATTAATTACAAGTCTCTTCATAAGCTAGGCCCAGGGGACAGTTTGAAGAGTCTTTTACCGGGGAAACATCGTCTTATCGTTCATATTTCGGCGAATTGCCGGACTTACAACGGCAAGGATGCCGTCGCACTTCGAAGAATACTGGCCGTAGTTTTTGTGGAGAATGATTAGAGTCAAAAGCCACGCAAAAACGTGCTCCTCACATTATATACATCGAAACTACCGCCAGAGACCGCTTTGCAACTTATGAAATAATGTAATTTAATTGGCTAATTAGCCCTTGACTCATATCTGGGTAAGCAGCCCAGATAATTAACATGCAAAATCTAGCCACCGGGAGAAGAGAGATGCGCTACCGTCAGCACTTTTAATCTTAACGAGGATTCAAAATTGATATCTGTTCGTAATAAATGTATCGTAAGGAAAGTTAAGTTACAGGGGCAACTAGAAATGAAGGCAAAACTTTAAAATTTTGACACACGATTTAGGGATTTTAAACTTTGAATTTTTATCTTTTAGTTTCTGATTTGGAATGGGTTTAACTAAACTATCCTTTCATATCAATCCACATTCGTTCACATTCAATATTCTTTCATACTTTTTCACATTCATTTCATATATATATATATATATATATATATATATATATATATATATATATATATATATATATATATATATATATATATATATATATATATAATTTTATTTATAAGAAATTTTTACTTTTTCATGTTTTAGCGATCTGATTTAAATCTTTATATGAATTATAATATATTTTCTCCTCTTTTCAATAAATTTTATTTGGAAGTAGAGATTTACGATTGAAATACTGATCGCCATATTAATGATTTATGGTTGCAATGATGAACAAAGCACAGGTCTACACTGCCAAAGGCAATGGAACACCTGTTGCTAGGTTCGTTTTAAATACCTATCCCAGCTAGAAGGGATTATTTATTATTTACTGTGTGAAAGGGATTTTTTAAATGTAATATAACAAAAAATTTCACAAAACAAAAATTTTCTTAACTTTTAATATTAAGTAAGTTAAAATATTTTATAGATAGTAACATGATAGGAACATAATTAGCATACCAGGTCAATATACTTGCAGTGTTTTGCAAGTTTTTTTTTTTTTTTTTAATTATTTGATCTTGAAAAACATTACTAGTGCATGAACCCTATCCCCCCCCCCCCTACACACAAAAAAAAAAAAAACCCCACAAAAAGCTTTAAATAAAAAGAAACAAAACTAAATTTTTTCAAGAATTAAATTCTATAATAATTCCGTAAATAATAAGTTATGACATTGTTAAGAAAAGTGGTATAATAAAGACTATATATATTATAAAATCAAAAGTTTAAATTACATTAGTGAATTAATTAAAATCATACCTTAATAAAGCAGTTGGTCCAAGGGTCTTTTTAATAATTTCAGAATTTAAATGTAAAGTTGGCCCTGCAAATAAAAATCTCAAATATTTACAATAATAAATAAATAAATAAATACTAATCTTAACAAACATTTACTAATTGAAAACTTGTATAATAATAGTGAGACCAAAAAGTACATATTTAACATTTGATTTCACATATGTAAAATTATGATTTTTAAAATTCCATTACTGCATATATTCTATCTACAAAAACAACTTTTCAAAAGTAAACAAAAAGCCAAGCGTAAAAAAAAAAGTTGTGGCTAAAAAATGGTGTGATATCAAATTTCCAAGCTATTATATTACTTTTTTAACTTTTTTCCATTAAATAAGTTATCATATATATAAGTCGAGTGCCTACGTATATGTTAATAGAAATCGTTTTCTCCTGTACTAAATACATCCTAACGAGTTTCTGAAAATTCAATTTTTTTCAAATTATGCATGATGGGCTTGGCGGCCATCTTTGCATATTATTCACAAAATTCTAAGCATCCAAATCCGTAGTTAAAATCCGAAGTTCAAAATTGTTATTTAAGCAAATATTTTAAGCGTTTCATTTATAGATTTGTATGATTTGAAAATTTGGGTCTTAAGATAATGATGACTTATCTTAAAGATTCATCTTATGATTTATTTTTTACAGTAATTAATAATTTCAAACTAGTAAAAATCAATTTCTCAAAATATCAGTCTTATCTAATTTATCTGTCCGTAGTTAAAATCTGAAGTTCGAAATTGTTATAAACATATTACATTGCAAACATATTACGCTTTTACTTTAGAAATTTGGGTGCTTAGAAATATGGAAAGATGGTCGCCAAGCCCATCATGCATAATTTGAAAAAAATTGAATTTTCAGAAACTCGTTAGGATGTATTTAGTACAGGAGAAAACGATTTCTATTAACATATACGTAGGCACTCGACTTATATATATGATAACTTATTTAATGGAAAAAAGTTAAAAAAGTAATATAATAGCTTGGAAATTTGATATCACACCATTTTTTAGCCACAACTTTTTTTTTTATGCTTGGCTTTTTGTTTACTTTTGAAAAGTTGTTTTTGTAGATATCATTTCTTTTTTTTTAAACAGAATAAACATAATTTAAATAATCTAAACATGAGAAATAATTTAAAATTACATTTTACTTTCAGTCTTTGTTTAAAAGGTTAACTAGAAATACCAGTAGATTTTTCAATTAAACTAATAACAACATACTAAATGTGGCTTGTTATAATACTTGTTATCCCCCGTTAAAAAATATCACTGACTTATCGATGAAATGAATAAAAATGCAATACGTACATAGCGTGTCAGCGCTGCATTTGAAATCAAACGTGATATCACTCTCTTTTATTATTAGCACTAGCTGGCTTCGCCCGCTAGCGGGCCCCTAATTTATATCGAGGCCTCGAATCTTGTAAAACCTTGAATAAGATAAACCTCGAACCGAACGAACCTCCGACCTGGTTCCCCGCTGCCTTCGGCACCGGATAATCCCTTAATTTGCACATTGAATAGTATAAACCTCTAACCAAACTAACTTCCGACACTGGTCCCCGCTACCTTCGGTATCGTATAGAAGTCGTGCTGCGCACGCTCAAGTTCCATCTTCCACCACCAGGTAGCGCAATCTGTTCTGTATGAACCTCGGGCACTGAAATCGTTAAGGCTATAGATGTCGAGTCGAATGAGCTATACCCCGTCGTGATCTAGCCCATAGAACCAGAGATAGAAAAGTGCCCCCTGGTGTTGAAAAACGAACTAAAATCGGAAAGCTCTATTGATGTCGAGTCGAATGAGCCATACCCGGTCGTGATCCGACTCGTAGGAACAGATATAGGAAAGCGTCCCCTGGTGGTGAAAGCTAATCGCGCTTGGGGGGGAAAAGGGGGGATGAACACCGGAGATGCATAATAGGATTAAGCGGTCACAGACCTTTCCAACGATGTATCACATGAAGGGTATGTGCAAAATTTAGAAAAGACCCCCCCTCCCCCTCCTGCATATTATGATTAAGCGTTCACAGACTTTTCCAACGATATATCACATGAGAGGTGTCGGCAAAATTTAGAAAAGTGCCCCCTTTGGGTGGGAGGGTTGAAAGTGGGAGGATGGACCCCGAAGATACATAATATGAATAGCGGAACAATTTTTAGAATTTCTGAAAGCTGATTTTTATTTATTTATTTATTTATCTATTTATTTATTTTTTGTTTATTATTATTATTATTATTGCGTTACCCTGTGCATGTTTGGAATTTCTTAGCAATTTCTTAGATTTACCTTATTTTATTCAATTAAACATTGTACTGTTACAATAAATTTAAATGGAAACTTCACTTCTAAAACAAAAATAATTTAACAACTTGATTTCATTAATTTATAGGAAAATGACGTGAAAGGTATTCCTGCGAACGAAATGCCTGTCCTTTACCGTGTTTTTTTTATTTTTAGAAATAAATGAATCACATTTATTCATTTCAAAAATTTTGTTTACGTTTGGAAAGAAATTTTAAATGGCGATAACTCTTAATGTATACATTTTAGAAGGTACATCTTCCCTCAAAAACTAATTTATTTTTAAAGATCTTTCGAAAAACGTAAATTATTTTTATTTAAAATATCTTTTTAAGCATAAACACTACGTCTGATTACTTTATTTTACAATATTTATAAGAACGCGCATTTTATCAGACAATTAAATACACTAAACAAACATGAGTGAAAAATTGACCTGGACTCGAACCTGGGACCTTATGCGTACCATGCCGACGCTCTGCGACTGAGCCACCCAGATCCATATCCATGACCGGCAATTTCTCATACTTATTCATGTTAGAAACAATCATCTGCCACAGTTTGCAGTCATATTTAATTATTTGATAAAATATGTGTTCTTATAATTGTGATGTTTTATTTTTAAAAAAATATCTTCAGAGGAAAATGGCTGACTTGCAGATGAAATTTGATGTGGTTATAACCTGTAACTGATTTGTGCTACTATAATAGAGATGGTACATGGTCGTTGGCGGGTTTTATCTCTGTTTTGGTATAATTTTTTAATCGCCAAGTTAATTAACAGTTTTTTGCTAATTATGGATAGAAAATAATATTTTTTTACACTGGATTTTATAAAAGCACATAGATTACGTAATTACTTGTCTAAAAATGCAATCCTTTTTTTATTCTGCCGAATATTAAGGTCTGTAGGTTGTTTGAAAAAAAAAGTTTGACGAAGAAAAAAGTGATCATTTTAAGTAACTCGACGTTTTTAAAAAAAATCTATATCTCTGTTTATAAATCACTTATGAAGATGAGTTTGGTCTTAAATTGAAGTAATTCTTCATTAGATTCTTCTAGTTTTCGGTTTTTTTTTCTGCGACGCTTGGTTTATTTAATATCTGATATTTTAATCTGGCATGTTTTGTCGATTTAACATTGCAAAGTTGATTTCTGTAAATAAGCAGTAGCGGTCTTGTCCAGTTCTTGGCGTTGTTTGTGTGGCGTTTTTTTTTAAGCTTGGCTTGGCAGAGCGACCGCCCTGCTTGATTAAATGTTAAATTGTTTAAAAGAAAAAGATTGCCAACCTATCAAACTTGGCAAATTTTGCTTCTCTTAGCAACTATTTTGATTATGAGAGTGCTTAAAAAAACTCAAGAAAACAAGTGGGCACAATCCAAATAAAATATAAAGAGTGATGTTTCGAAATAAAATCTATGAGCTTTACTGTGTCATTCAGAAAGTAAAAGATAATGGTCTAGATCTGTCTTTAAATTACAATGTATTACACTGTAAAAAAAAAAAGGATTTTTTAATGTATGAAAATATAATATAACCATGAACGAAAATACACAATAACCTCTCCTGAGTTATCCATGCTTTAGAAAAGCCTTAAGAAATATCGCAAATCAATAAATTTTCGAAATTTAAAGAAGCATATATAAAAACAAAGTTTCTTTTGTTGCCACTGATTTTTGGAAACGTCTCTGAGTAGTTGTTAGTCAGTTTTCTCAAACCAGAATATCTTTTTAGGATGCTATAATGTTTCTCAATTAAACATTTTCAGCAGTGTAATTGAATTTATACATGCAAGAGTAACAAAATAATATTAATTTTAATGTGAATACTGTTAATTTATCATGTTTGTCTGCGAAACATGTTTGTTGAATATGAAAATGTTCCATGAGAGAATTGATAGCTTACTTGAGATAGTTACTTGAGAATTGATAGCATTTGAAAAACTTATATTACAGGTTGTGAAAAACTTATAATATAGGTTGAGAAAAAAACTAATTAATACTCTATATAAAAACTACTTGGAAACATTTCCGAAAATCAGTGGCAACAAAAGTAGCTTTGTTTTTATAAATGTTTTTTTAAATCTTGAAAAAATATCGGTTTCTGATGTTTCTAAATGTAAAAACACTTTTTGGATTTGTGAATAACTCAGAAGAGATTAGTATGTATTTTTATTTGTGGTTATATTTTCCTAGATTAAGAAGTATTTGTCTTTTTTTACAGTGTAGAATATTTTCTAAAAGCTACAGTTTGGAACTGAAAATCACTTTAAACAGCAATTATATGCACACATAACAGTATCATTAAAGAATTTATCATTTATTATGGAAACTTTTTAATTGGATTTAAATTGCATATATTTTTAATATATACATTCTCCAACTTAAATTTGACAAAATATCAACTGCTAATGTGGTGAAATAAAGAATAGAATAGAATATGTGTGGTAAAAATTACAGTAAGAATGCATCTATACTAATATTATAAAGGAGTAAATCTTGTTTGTTTGTTTGTAGGGGGTAATCTCTGGAACTACCGAACCGATTTCAAAAGTGATGGTGGCAAATTGATGGTGACAACCCCTGCTCCAACATAGGCTATATTTTATGTCGGTGCCACTAACCCCAGGGGGTGCAGGAGCAAAAAACGTTCTAAAATTGCGATTTTTCAGTTATCACACTGGCTGTCAAGCCCTGAGAGCTTGGCAGCCGGTTCTGTATGTATGTATGTACGAACGTAATGCGATAACTCTTCATAGAAATATCCGTTTTCCTTCAAATTTTGTTTATAGGTTCACTGTGTTAAGGCGCTTCCCTGATTAGTTTTCGGGATTGATTGGTTAAGTATAAAAGGGGGGGGAACAAGGGGCTAATTCCCCCCCCCCCCTTAATTTATATAAATGGGTTTTTCATGCAGAATTATTCCGTTTTCCTTCAAATTTTGTTTATAGGTTCACTGAGTTAAGGCGCTTCCCTGATTAGTTTTCGGGATTGATTGGTCAAGTATAAAGGGGGGGGGGAACAAGGGTCTAATTCCCCCCCCCTTAATTTATATAAATGGGTTTTTCATTCAGAATTATTCCGTTTCCCTTGAAATTTTGTTTATAGGTTCACTGAGTTAAGGCGCTTCCCTGATTAGTTAAGTATAAAGAGGGGGGATCGGGGGGGGGGGGGAGGGGGGCTAATCCCCCCTTAATTTATATAAATGGGTTTTTCATGCAGAATTATTCCGTTTTCCTTCAAATTTTGTTTATAGGTTCATTGGGTTAAGACGCTTCCCTGATTACTTTTCGGGATTGATTGGTTAAGTATAAAGGGGGGGAACAAGGGGCTAATTCCCCCCCCTTAATTTATATAAATGGGTTTTTCATGCAGAATTATTCCGTTTTCCTTCAAATTTTGTTTATAGGTTCACTGTGTTAAAGCGCTTCCCTGATTAGTTTTAGGGATTGATTAGTTAATATAAAAGGGGAGGGGGATCGGGGGGCTAATCCCCCCCCTTAATTTATATAAATGGGTTTTTCATGCAGAATTATTCCGTTTTCCTTCAAATTTTGTTTATAGGTTCATTGGGTTAAGACGCTTTCCTTGATTACTTTTCGGGATTGATTGGTTAAGTATAAAGGGGGGAACGGGGGGCTAATCCCCCCTTAATTTATATAAATGGGTTTTTCATGCAGAATTATTCCGTTTTCCTTCAAATTTTGTTTATAGGTTCACTGTGTTAAGGCGCTTCCCTGATTAGTTTTCGGGATTGATTGGTTAAGTATAAAGGGGGGGGAACGGTGGGATAATCCCCCCATTAATTTATATAAATGGGTTTTTCATGCAGAATTATTCTATTTGCTTCAAAATTTGTTTATAGATTCATTGGGTTAAGACGCTTCCCTGATTAGTTTTCGGGGTTGATTGATTAAGTATAAAGGGGGGGAACGGGGGGCTAATACCCCCCTTAATTTATGTAAATTGGTTTTTCATGCAGAATTATCCCATTTTCTTCAAATTTTGTTTATAGGTTCACTGTGTTAAGGCGCTTGCATGATAATTTTCGGGATTGATTGGTTAAGTATAAAGGGGGGGGAACGGTGGGATAATCCCCCCATTAATTTATATAAATGGGTTTTTCATGCAGAATTATTCTATTTGCTTCAAAATTTGTTTATAGATTCATTGGGTTAAGACGCTTCCCTGATTAGTTTTCGGGGTTGATTGATTAAGTATAAAGGGGGGGGGGGGCTAATCCCCCCCTTAATTTATATAAATGGGTTTTTCATGCAGAATTATTCCGTTTCCTTCAAATTTTGTTTATAGGTTAACTGAGTTAAGGCGCTTCCCTGATTAGTTTTCGGGATTGATTAGTTAAGTATAAAGGGGGGGGATCGGGGGGCTAATCCCCCCTTAATTTATATAAATGGGTTTTTCATGCAGAATTATTCCGTTTTCCTTCAAATTTTGTTTATAGGTTCACTGTGTTAAAGCGCTTCCCTGATTAGTTTTCGGGATTGATTGGTTAAGTATAAAGGGGGTGAACGGGGGGATAATCCCCCCATTAATTTATATAAATGGGTTTTTCATGCAGAATTATTCTATTTGCTTCAAAATTTGTTTATAGATTCATTGGGTTAAGACGCTTCCCTGATTAGTTTTCGGGATTGATTGATTAAGTATAAAGGGGGGGAACGGGGGCTAATACCCCCCTTAATTTATGTAAATGGGTTTTTCATGCAGAATTATCCCATTTCCTTCAAATTTTATTTATAGGTTCACTGTGTTAAGGCGCATCTCTGATTAGTTTTCGGGATTGATTGGTTAAGTATAAAGGGGGGGAACAAGGGGCTAATTCCCCCTTATCTATACTAATATATAAAGTAGTAAAGATTGTTTGTTTGTTTGTTTGTAGGGGGTAATCTCTGGAACCACTGAAGCGATTTTAAAAGTGATGGTGGCAAATTAATGGTGACAATCCCTGCTCCAACATAGGCTATATTTTATGTCGGTGCCACCACCCCCAGGGGGGTGCAGGAGCGAAAAACGTTCTAAAATTTCGATTTTTTGTGTACTGAAGGAGATAGAAGTATCAAATTTGGTATGGTAGTTACTTATAAGATGTAAATGCTCTCTAAGAACAAATTATAAAAACATTAGCAATTTAAAAGGGTGAGATGAGGATGAAGCGTTCTAAAAACATTCTAAATTACAATTTCTATGGAATCTCTGAAACTACAGAACCGATTTCAAAAGTGATGGTGGCAAATGGATGGTGACAGTCCCTGCTCCAACATATGCTAAATTTTTTGTCGGTGCCACTGCCCGCAGAGGGTGCAGGAGCGAAAAACGTTCCAAAATTATGATATTTTCAATAATGAAGGAGTTAGGAACTTGACATTTTGTATGGTCGTTACTTACAAGATTTAAATGCTCTATAAGAACAAAATCTAAAAAAATTCGAAATTTAAAAGGCTGAAATAAGCAAAAAATTTTCTAAAAACATTATAAATTACAATTTGTATGGAATGTCTGGAACTACTAAAGCAATTTCAAAAGTGATGGTGGCAAATGGATGGTGACAATCCCTGCTCCAACATAGGCTATATTTTATGTCGGTGCCACTACCCCGAGGGGGGTGCAGAAGCGAAAAACGTTCTAAAATTGCGATTTTTGCGATGCTGAAGGAGCTAGAAACTTCAAGTTCGGCATGATTGTTATTTATAAGATCTAAATGCGCTCTAAGAACAATTTCTAAAGAAAAATGATCTAATGATTCTGCGATTTTTCAACTATTGAATTTCTAAAATTACCAAATTTCACAATAGAGTACCATAGCGAAACCTTCACGCGTAAAAAGATAATGATAAGGGCGAGGTGTCCTGACGTGTATATTGACTATAGCACGAGTCACAAATTATAGTATCCTTATTATTCTGTTAAAATATAAAAGTGAATTATGAAATGTCAATATTTTGTTTGATTAAAGGTTCGTTAAGAGAAATTGACCAGCGTAGCGGGCGTAGCTTGCTAGTATATTATAAAATTAAAATAAATTACATTAGATTGTTTAACAATAGTAATAAAATGTGTTTTATAATTAATTGTATAAGATGCATCAAATCTTTTAATTAAAAATGTTTACTTTTAAGCTTGAAATTATAGTATGAAAGATAGTGGATAACAGAAGTTTTACAATATATCTACAAATAATAAAATAGAGTTGGAAAGTATTAAAAGCTACAGAAGAAATTAGTCTTAAAATATTTTAAATATCTCAGGGATAAATTATTGCTAATAGAGTAACAAGTCCACAGAAATGAAGTACAAATTCCATGTAAAAAAAGAAAGTAATTTTTTAAAACATACCAATTGCAGTTAAAGCATGATACAGTTCCATAGTGAAAGCTGTTAGTGGCACATCATCCATTGCAGCAAGAATTGCCACAGTGGCAAAATTGGACCCAGTAGGACGGGAATCTACTGAAAGGGCTTTATCACCTAAATGAAAAACAGTAAGTTAAACAAAAAAATAGGGAAGGAAAAAGTGGTTATCTTGAGTGAAGTGCCTCTGCAAAATGTGCAAAAATACTGATAATAGTTTATACTTATTTATCATATGAATGATAATACACAGTTTTTAGAAATAATGTATACAGCTTTGAAGTTGATTCATGCAAAATCCTTTTGTGAAGCAAACTTTTTACTTTTCACCAAGGATTTAGAAACTTTTTAATGGCAATAAAATATTTTCTTAATATTTTGAAACTTTTCAAAAAAGATTAATGATATAACACTTATTTAATTTGGAAAACATAGCAGCACCCTTTGCAACCCCCCTTTCTTTTATTAACAGCTAAGTGATATAAAAGAGAATATAAAACTGTTTATTTTTCTCTGAAAAATTAGCTATTTTAAGGTTTATTACTAAGAAATGAATGTAAAATGTCATTCTGTTCTACATGCTATACAGTGATTTTGATCTTTTTGTCTTCAGTATTATAAAATGAGTGAGTGAGTCATTAAGGATGATTCAAGACATCTGGAACACAGTTTTCGATTTGTTCCCATCTTTTTGCAGAAGGGAATACTTCACTGATACAGGTTTTTTTCTCACTGATTGCAAAATCCATTAACCTATGGAAAATGTAATTGGGTGATTATTCATTACCTAATATAAATATCTAAATATGGTTTTCACCACCATAAAGTAGATGTCAGATACAGCATAATGCATTTTCAAAAATATTTTTTTTACATTTTAAATATTTTTAAAAACATGATAAATTTTGAAATTTTCACAATTTATAATCCTTAAAAGAAAAAACTTGAAATGTAGAAAAAAATTTTTGAAAATGCATTATGTTTGCATCTGACATCTACTTTCTGATGGTGAAAGCCATATTTCAATATTTAAATTAGGTAATGAGTCTTAATTAAATTTTCTTATAGTTTAACATGGGATTCTGCAACTGGCGAGGAACGCTGACACATGCCCCTAAATGAAACCTTTTAAGAAGCTAATTATATAACAAAGGTAGTTTTAGTCATTAAAACTAGTTTTAACAAATAAAATATAATTGGGGCTTAACCCTAATGTGTCCCTATAAAGAACTATACCTTCTTTAATCAAAGGTAAAAAATTGGTATTGTAAACAGACTTTTCTTTTTTTTTTCTAATAGCATAAAATTTCAAAATACATTTGTATGGTGACTATACCATAAGTTTTTACATATTTAATAGCTTTGAAAGTACTAACACAGCACGCTGAATGAAAAATAATGTTAAAGAGCTTTTAACTCTGAGGGGGAGGGTGGGGACGGGACATCATCATTTCTTAATAGAGACATTTATAAGTATCTAGACAGATTTTTTACTTTGTAAATAAATAAAATGATGCATTCTTTTTTTTTTATATATATAAGTTAGTTCTCTTGCACCATTACATGAAAATTTCTCCTAGTACTAATAAATTGTTTCTATAGATTTAGCATTTACAAAAAATTACAAAAGGGAGCTCAGTAATGAGCAAACTTATTTAAAAATATTTTTAAAATGCAAATATTTCCTATAATGGATATATATCTGTTATCGCCAAAAGAAACACTTACTAGCATAAGGAAGTCTTTTTTGGAGTGATCCAAGAATACGGTGGCCTAAGAGATGGATAAATCTTGTAACAACCTACAAATAAAAATAGCATAGAATTTAATCTTTCAATTATTTAAAAATTAATAAATGAAATAATATTAAATTCCATATATTCACAGTTACAGTTAAATATAAATAAACAAATCTTAAAGCATGAAATAAATAAATAATTTAAATGTTGCCCTGCATGAAAAAAAAAAAAAAAGGTTCAAATGTTGCCCTTCTAAAAATAAAAGTTAAGTATAAAAAAAAAAAAAATAAATAAATAAAAACAAGTTCTTTTAAAAGCTTAGACTAAAGCTCCAATAAAATATTTCTTACATTTTAAAGATACAGAAACTCGACTGCATCATATAATTGGATCATATTTGTAAAGCATAAAAAAAAGTTATTCAAAGAATATCATTTTATTTGTAGACAAATGGGAAAGAAAAAAAAAAACTTTCTACAAAAACAGATTTTAAAGTATTTAATTTCTCAAACATTGAGAGTGTATTTAAAAATGAATATACTGAAATAGTTCTAAAATCTTGCATGTAATGAAAAAACAAATTGCATGAAACCATACTAGTTCTAAAATTTTATTTATTGACCATTAAAAATACATTTCAAAGTCAATGCAATTTATGGCATCTGTTTTCGGGCATCTGTGTTGAGATTGAATTTAGCCACTCTTTACACAAAGTTTAATATAAAACATTGTCTTTTTACAATGTTAATTAATCGGTATTTTTTCACAATGTTTCAATTTAAACTAGTAACAAAATGTTACAAGTTGCAAGTTGCCTTTATTATATTTTTACAGCTGATAAAACTAATTGTATATTTATGAAGTAATCGTACTGATAATACTCTAATCAGTACTTTCATCAATAACCTAACCATGGGAGTTCCTAACCTATACTTGTGAATAGTGAAGTTGTGAATATCTTGACTATAATTGTGAGTTGCGGGACTGATCGTCCCGCAACTCACTGCGACAGCGACCTACAGTGTGGGAATTACTACATTAAACACTTCAAAGATTAATAAATCAGAAGAATATTAGAAGAAAAAAAATATTAATTCACAGTAACATTTTACCTATAGTAAACAAGTAAGAAAAATCCTACGTCAAGCACCGATTATGAAATACTTTTCAACACTATCAGAATAGTTTAACAAAACTTCACCATTTAATAAGGTGAAAGATGATGTCTAAGTAACCAATTTTGAAAGCACAATTTCAGCAATTACCATCAACAGTTTTTTGTGAAGCCCTGAATGGGATTTATATATTTGTATATATACTACATAGTATGCTAAAATTTAGCTCAGTTAGAAAACGCATAGCACAGTTGAAAATTTCCCTTCAGCAATTTCCATCAATAAGTGGAAAGAGATATTTTGTTCTGCTCTGTATATGATCAATAGAATTTATACACACCAAGTTATAATCAAAAATTTAGTTAAATTTAAAAATGTGTATCATAACTAAAAACACACTTCAAGCAAATATTTTTAATAGACAGTACTGTAACTGAATTCTTTTGTGTGTCCATGTAAATGAACGATGAACGCTATTCTCACCCTATTCTATAGTAAGCATCTTGTAGTGCATCTCAGTGATATGCATTAATTTCAATATGTTTGAAATAGGGTAACATCATTAAAATATGCCGCAAATTATTTTTCCCCGTAGACTGTAATATAAAAGAATTCTTTTGAGTGTCACTGTAAAGGAACTACAGCAAAATCTTTGAATGACGGACACCACAGAAGCATAGAATTTGTCCGTTATTCGGAGGTGTCTGCAATTCAGAGGTAAAAGTGTGCAAATATATAGGTTTGGGAATTGAAACAATATCACTTAAATAGAGGTGTATGTTATTCGGGAGTGTCGGTTATGGAGATTTTACTGTTAAATGCTACACACTTCATTTTCAATACCAAATAGCCATAGTAAATCTTAATAATATATATATCAATTGCATTGGAATCCGAGTATATTTATACAAGTTAGAGCATAGACAGACCAAATTCATTTTTCAACTACAGTGAAACTTCCATTTAACGAAGTCTCATCATTACACTTAAAAACTTCGTTATGAAGAAAATTCGTTAAATAGAAATCAACTTAAATTCATGAAAATTTTCCTTCAGATATGACAAACAGGTATTGCATTCAGAAGCATTTGATTCAGTTTCAATTATGTAGCCGTCTTTTACAAAACAGTTGTGTACGGCCGTTGAAATCACGTCACCTTCCGAAGCTTTGGCTCAAGCGTTCATCAGCTCTGATACACAGGTTCTCAAACTAATGTTTTTACTACATTGACTTTTTCTGTCTTTTTTGATAATGTACTTCAAGATTTTTTATTATTCCTTAGATTAATGGCTGAAGTTTAGAAGTTGTATTGGTAGGAACAAAAATAACTTTGCTGTTCTTTGATTTGAATTTTGAAGCACATTCTTGTGGGTGTACAAATCAGTTGTCTATCACCAATGGAAGTTCAGAATGGTAACTGTCTGACTCTAATTGATATTTTTTGTTTCAATGCATCTGATGCAATTGCATCACTGCATCTTCTATATCATTGAATGTAAAAAGATTTTGACTTCCTCTAATTGTCAGCGCTGGAGTCTCGGTGTGGTGATGTAATGATAACAATTGTTTTTCTTAGTGTGAAAAAAAAATTGTCTTATTTAGCACCAATCAGAATGGAAATTATTTAAATGTGTTCATTTGCTTACAATCTGCCAATATAAATTCGCATATCCATCGCAACAGCAACCCCTTAGTTTGAATTCTGTAAACGTACAAAAGTGGAATAAACTTCGTTATATGGAATATATTTTTCGTAATATGGAGATTAATTTATATGCTAATGGTGTTCAATGTCAAAGTTCTGCAGAAAATTTTGTTAAGTAGAAAACTTCGTTAAATAGGGACTTTGTTAAAGGGAAGTTCCACTGTATGTTGGAAAGTATTAAAAATTGAATTTTGAGAAAGTAAAACAAGGAAAAAAATATTCAAGATCAATAAAAAATTCAATGGATAAAATGCAATGAAAGAAGAAAGACAGTTAATATGGATATTATTAGAAGATAGTAACCATGTAACAGAAAATAATTTAAAAATATGAAGAAAACTAGTCGTTGGGGGCCACAGTAATACTTACCCATCATGGATATGCATAATGTAAAATATTAAAATAAAAATGTGTAAACTACTTGTAAAATGTATTGCAATTCAAATAAAATCGTGGCTTGATGACGTCATAAACTTTAAAGGCTCGATTACTGAATTGCTTGAAAGAAACCTCCTTATAACTCCAAAAATAATAATCCTATTAACTAGCGGTTTATTGCATCTGATTAAGCGTCAAATTTCCAATTAAAATATATCTTTGAAGTGAAATTTGGATGAAATACAGGGTCATGAAAAATCGAAGAGTGTGGAAAATAGGATTCCAAATATCTCGGCAACTAATTATCCGATCGACTTCATGCTTTATGCAAAATTTATGTATTTTTATTGTCTTTTATATTCATTTCTTAAAATAAACAATTTTGAAAATTTTTATATACCTTCTATCAGAACGAATATTTCGAGAGTTCGAAAAAAAATTAGTTCCGGTTAATAGAGGTTATTGAAATTAAATAGGCTTCTTCCCATTATTATATACTAAGTACATACCAAATTGCAAGTCTCTATCTCAATTTTTTCTGGAGATAGAGCGTTTACAGACACACAGATGGATGGCAATTTTTTTTTTTCTAAAAATATGTTTTTTGGAATCTTCAGTGACTGAAACGTGTAAATCCGTCAAAATTTTTTTTCCGATTTTCAAAACGATTACAAGACTTACCCTATACTACATATGATGGGTAAGTAAAATGAAAACTTCAAATTATAAAGAGAAATAAATGAATGTAACAGCATCCTTTAGGAATGTCTGCATAATATCTCGGTTTACTATATTCCCAAATATACACAAGGAGAGTCAAAATTATTTCCCCAATACACTTTGTAGCTGTTCTGTATTAATCCCCTTGGTCACACAAAATCACTAAAAGTCAATATTTTCTGTGGTATTTCAAAAGCAATGTTGTATGGTCTTTTTTTACTTAGCTAACACAGGTAGCAGTTATTCTGATATGTTAAGATATGGTTTATGCCACAATTTGATACACGTACAGGTCACTAAATATTATAAATATGCTTCACACTTTCTGGTGTGAAATAGACTTCCACGTGGATGTTGTATATGTGATGAAGGAGAGTCATAGAGAACTGTTATAAAGTATGTAAAGACTACTTTGAACTTTATTTGGTATTGTGTTATTCGTTTTCCTCTTATTGTTTACAATGGAGTTACTGACATTTGCAATCATTGTTGTCATCAATAATGTAATCATTTTGACTTACCCTGTATATAGCTTATAAATGAATTAAAATAACAATGTAAAACCATAACAGTAAGAATGAAATACCTCAGGATATTTAATTTTTATAGCATTTAGCAGTCCTTCGGGAAGTTTTGCAAGCTCAGAATTTCTAAAATGCAAAGAAACTAAATTTAATAAAATCATTAAAATCTAAAATATTTGAATTAAAAAAAACTTGCTTTTATGCTGGATACAAATTAAAACATTTCATTACCTTACAGCCATGACAGTAGTTGATCTCTTTGTTAATGTTAATACTTCAACCTATAATAAAAAGTATATTAATAATACTGAAAACAACTTTAATAAATATATTTTTTATAGCCAGAAAGTTCAATATATATATATATATTAGATTCTAAAATGTAATATGATATGGAATTTCTAAATGATTTTATGCATTTAATCGGTAGTATCTCTTTATAACATAAAATTGAATTGCCCTGACCACAATCTACATATCAGGAGCATGCTGCCACATATAAAAATGAAGTTTTAAAAGAAAAAAATTGCATTAGCATTCATGAAACTCAAATATTTTAAAATGATTGCATTAAATGTTTCCAGTTGAGAAGATGACATCATTCTCAAAAGAAAATATAATTTTCATCTGTGAACACATTTTATTGTGATTGTGTCAGTAGGACATCATATTCACTGACCTTCATTTCTGCATATAAAAAGACCAAACCTTATATTATTTATGTAAATATCTATGGCAGGGCTGTACAATGCAGCGTCCCTTCAAATGCTTAATTTTTCTATCTTTCTTTAAAACAAAAATCCCTCTCCAAAGTACTTTGCCTTAAAATAATTAATATTTGTAAGCTTTTTTTATTACATGTGTTATTAAGGTTTTTGGCTTCTTTACTTGAAAAAGTCCCTGATATTACCCCCCTACTCATTCAAACCTCAGAAAAATGTAACGTTAAATTTTTTAGACCAGCCACTTCTATCATAGGATGTCATTGATTATCACTGGGGGATATATGTGTATCCTGCAGACATGTAGGTATCGCAATCACTGTTAAAGTGAGATAATATTCCTAAATTTTTCCAATAATGTGAATAGTGGCACCCTTCATTGTGCCCCACAAGCTAAGTTGCACCCTTGATTACTGAAAGGTTGAACAGCCCTGATCTCTGGTATGAATGGAATAAAAATATCCTGGAAATTATGTCATTTCCACATAATCATAATAGTATAATAAAACTCGAATTATGGTGAATGATGAGTTAATCTGATAGAAAAGTGGTTGGTTCTAGAGGTAAAAATGATCTCATTTTCAAAAGAAAAAATGCATTCTTATCCATGAAAATAAAATATTTTACTACTATGATTGGAGGGTGTCATATTTCACTAACATTTGTTTCTACACATAAAGAGACTGCATCCCTTACTATTTATTGAAAAATCTTCAGAATGCATAATTGATAAGTGAATCAGAAAAAATGAAAATTAATAGCATAGTGTATGATGAAATTCTCTATTAGTAGAATCTAATACAATCAAGTTTTCTGAGATGTACACCATTCATATTTATTTGGATTTTACAGTGGTGCTTAAAGAATGTTTCTAGGGGTTGGCAAGCAGGGGATAGGGTCCCCTAGTACATAAAACATAATATCAAGGGGTTTTTCTATAAAAATATCCTCAATAAAATATACGGAACAGAAATTTTACTCAACAGATAATCACCATTATCTGAATAATATTTTTGAATGATAAAGTTTGTTACTGTAAGTTTTTTTCTTTTTTTGTACATACATTGAAATAAACCTTTAATTGAATTATTAAAATGTAACAGTCCACATGTATTAAAATGAACAGAGTAATAACATTAGAAAACAAGTTGGAAATTGTACGTCAAACGTTACAAACGAGGTGCGTTCGTACGCAAGTTTTAGAATTAAATTCATGATATCCCGTGCGTAGAACGGGTTAAACAGCTAGTTAAGTATATATTTTATGACGCTGTTCATACAAATATCTTAACTAGTTATATAAATATTCAGATATATATGTATCAGCTAGTTATATAAATATTCAGATCTTGATGATTTTTAATTCTGTGAAATGAATTATATCGTCTGCAGATTCATTTCTGTCATAAAATAAGTATCTCGGTCGCTTGACGATTAAACTTCGGGAGCTCCTATAACAAAAAAGCACTTAAAAAAAAAAATTCAAATTTCTTAATAAATATTTTTATTAATATCTCCTAAAGTTTTGATTCGATTTTAATAAAATTTGAAATGTCTCAACAAAATTCTGCAAAGATAATATATTTTAAATTTCAAACCATTTGGTTGGGTAGGTTTTGCGTTGTTATATGCGGACAGACAGACAGACGGACGGACCAAACGACGACTATAGGTGCTACGTATTTATATAATTACGAACGCACCTAATAAGCACAAATGAAAGGGCTGTTTTAACTGTTGATACATTCTGGTTTACATAAGTTGACATTATAAAACATGAAGTAATTCTAATCTAATATACTGAATTCAAACTGAACAGGTTTCTTACAATGCCTACTAGATCTCCTCTTCCATATTCACCAACTAATTCTTTTTTGCCATCAGGTCTACTGAGAACAGACCTCAATCTTCCACTTAATAATATATAGGTAGAGTCAGAGATATCGTCTTGCCTAGAACAATTAAATAAAAATTAATACTTTACAGGGACAGAGTAATCCAAATTTTAATATAATAATTAAACATGGAATAGCATTAATTATGCTGTAATAATATTGATATTAATGATAAAAGTGTAACAACAAATTTAAAATGTAGGCATCATTTATAATCCATCAAATTTTGGAAACAAAAATTCAAACACAGGAACAAAACAAATGAAGGAATTAAAACTACAAAATATAACACAACTACTATTATATTCTTTTAGCATAAACTGCATTGTCTGTAATGTTATATGAGTGTACGAATGTCGTGTGTGTGAGTAGTGCGTGTAGTGTACGAATAACTCAGCTCAGTCAACAGTTACCCACTGAAGAAGATCGCGTTAGTGATCGAAAGTCTCGGGATGTAAATGTTCGTATTTTATTGTTTTTAACATCTTTTGTCACCTTTTAAGCATGTTTTAATGTATATTTTATTGACTTTAAATACAAGGTGAATATTTCATTCCACTTCAATTTCGTTTTTATTTTGAAATTTTCTGTTACAACACAATGTTTTCATTTTAACTAACCACTATACGAAAAATATTATTAATTTACTTTAACAGCCAATAACGCAAATATATATTTTCCAACAATTTAAATATAAAATTTTATGAATTTGTAATTCCAATTAAAAAATTTTTAATTAAAAATAAATTTCTCCCCAAACTCAATATGTATATATATATATATATATATATATTAATAAAAATAATTTTATTATTTTTATGTAACACATATATTACACACATCATTTAAAATACGTATCATAAGAGACGGTAGTCTCTTGAGTGACGCAGCGAAAAACCGAAAACCGTAAGCCCAAAACCGAAGATTCCGTCACTCTCATATATACAGCTAGCAGGACATCAAAGGAAAATCGAAACGCCGACATTTAATATCTCAGTAAATATGAGGCATACCGTTTCGATTTTTTCACATTAGTCTTATATCTATGGCCTAACTCTATCCTGAAATTTATAGATTTCTACATGCAGTAGATTTTGAGATCTGGAAACCAATTTTTAAGCGAAAATGGAAAATGTAATGGTGTAATGGGCACAGAGGTGTTATCTCGAAAATGGATCGAACGATTTTTTTTAAATTAATATATTATATTAATCGCTTTTAGATGAAGAGAGTAAGATTTTGAGCTAACGTAGGAAAACTCTTGTTTTTTATATAATCCAGCTTCAAAATCGGACTCTTTTCTTATGCTTTTTCTGGTAGACTAACATTAAAGATTTTCGGCCTTTTCACCCTTTTTTATTCCTGCGCGGTCAGGATATTCATGGGTATCACGGTTATAGTTAAAGGCGATTTCGCAATCATATCTGGCTGAAGAACTATTTAGATTTTTTTTTTTTTAATACGAAAACAGTTTTTAATGCAATTTTTAATATGTAATATATATGTATTAAATTAAATTATTGTTTGTATATTTTTCTTTTTTGTTATAATAAAGAATTTCTTATATCAAAATCTTCATTAAGTCGAAAAATATTTAGATTCCTTGATTAAAATATTGAAATATTTTATAATTATACATATACAATTTAATTGTTATTTATATTTAATTTGTGATTTTTTAAAGGAAAAAAAAAGATTAAGATTTTTTTTTATCAATTAATTTGCGTAACAAGGAATCATTCAAAATGAATCAATCATCAGTTTGTTTTCTTCGTGTGCGATGCGATTCGCTGCTATGAACATTTTTTGAAGTGTTGAAAATCAAATTTCACAAATACTTCTAACTTCTATTAACAAATACTTCATGAATATATTTTTAATTCCATGTTGTTTATGTACGATAAAAAACACGTTTGTAAGCTTCTGTTTCATAGTATAAGAATCCAAACATTCAGTGAAATGCGTATATTTGATCAGCTAAAACAAATGAAGAATACAGTACCTTTTTTTTTTCAATTTCATTTCTTAAATTTGCATTTTAAAAACAAATAATAAAGAAATATGTATTTATCTTCTAATATTTATTTGGCTTAGATGCTTTACACTCACGCTAAAAAAAAAAAAATTTAATCGGTTAAAAAAAAGAAAAAAGTCGCCAAATTTAGGGGATTTTTTCCTTTAATGGCAACCTAGCCATTGTATTAAGTTATTCGTTTGGCGCAGTCTTGGAAATCGCGCCAACCAAACAGTCGCCAATCTTTTGTTTACATTTTAGCGTGAGTGTAACACATCTGTTCCTTTTCAAATGTTAAATATAGATTTTACTTAATAAATCACGAAATCAGTCGTCAGTTCTCGGGGCAATGGTAGACGTGGCATTGGAAACCTAAAAATCATGAGAGAGGGTAATATCTTTAAACAAATCTTGTAGCAAAGTATTCAGTAGTATCTTGCACCAAATATAAGAAATTGAAAAAAAAAAAAAAAAGGTACTGTATTCTTCATTTTTGTTTATGTATTGTCAAAGCTATGCATTCTACCGAATGTTTTTATTCTTGAAATAGACTATTTAAACAGAGATAGAAGTTTACCAAACTTTTGTTTCTTTCTTCATACATAAACAACATGGAATTAAAAATATATTTTTGAAATATTTGTTAATTAAGTTAGAAGTATTTGTGAAATTTGTTTTTGAACCCGTTAAAAAATCTTCACAGCGCATGGAAAAATAGAAACGCTAGAGAAGGATTTTTTTTTTTCTTCAGTTACCCTGAAATTAAAACAATATATTAATTTTTGCAATAAGTTTTTATATATATATATATATATATATATTTTTTTTTTTTTTTATTTTTTTTTTTTTTGGGGGGGGGGGGGGGGGGGGTTCAGGAGTGCAAAACGTTCATATTTACTGATTTATTAGTTGTTTGTTTTCTTTTTAAAATTAAAATAATGTTGTTAAATAGCAACATCATGGTGTAGAAAAAAAAAACATTAAAAAAATGTGATGCATCGTTATGTACAAGAGATCAGTTTCAACTGACATTACAAAAATTTATTCACAAACTAAGACAGATAATTAAGAAAAATAGGTTAAATCCTAGAACAAGCGAGACGCTTGGCGTCATCGAATTTAGCGAAGCGATAAATGAGTTTTCTTGTTACCGGTTTATTTCTTACGTTTTTTCCACGCCTTCTGTGCTTGGTTCTAGCATGAGCAGAATGCATGGTTCTGAAAATTGAGCTGGTTTTTGAGGGAATTAGATTTGATTGGTTGGTTGACAGATTAGAATATTCTATAATAGAGTTCTATTGTCTGTGGGTTGGTTTGTTGTGTGTCAGATTTGGTGAATTATGTTTATGAAATGTGTTTTATGTCATAAAGGATAAATCCTGTGAAATATTAAAAAAAAACGAAGGATGAGAAATAACGGTAAGTGCATTTTTGTTGATTTTATATAAGATGTATTTTAAGCACTTTAGAGATTGCTGTAAACCGATTTTTGTGCGAACATTACTGACCGCAGCTTGAATGGATTTCATGCATTCTAGGGAGTGCGGAATATAGCAATTTTTGTGCATCCAGGATTTTTTTTTTTTCAGTTAATGTACGCGAAGCATACACATATATACATATATATATATAAATTATTAACTGCTGTTTGAATGAATTTCATGCATTCTAGAGATTGCTGCACAGGGAGTTTCATGCATCCAGGATTTTTTTTTTCTGTTATGTACACAAAGTGTACATATATATGTTACTAACTGGTGCTTGAATGAGTTTCGTGCTTTTGAAAAATCAGAAATCTCTAGATTCTCCCCAATCGTAACCTGTGTTCTTTGTAGCAGAGAATTCACTACTTACACAGTTTCTATGAAAATTTTTTCACGAAGTAAACATTGATTTTATTCCGTTTTGTGACAATTTACAAAGTTTTAGCAAGGAGGAAAAAATAGCTAAAAATTATTAAAAATAGAAAAATCTGGAGGAAAAAATTGCTAAATGTTTGTATGTAAAAATTGAAATATCCAGACGAAATATTGCTAAAAGTTTGTAAAAATAGAAAATCGTGAAGAAAAACTTGCTGAAACTTTGTAAATAATTGTAAAACGAAATAAAATTTATGTTAAAATTGTATAATAAAGCTTGCCGTAAGCAGTGTGTAAGTATCTGCTTGCTTAAGCTTAAAAAGCATTCGTTCTGATTGGGTAGAATTTGGAGGTTGCCGATTTTTTGGTTGACGTGCGTAAAAAAAATAGCCAAATCGGATGTTTTGCTTGTTCTAGGATTTTGCCCAATATGTTTGATTAATGAATTCATCGATTGATACTTTGGCTTAATTAGGTTTGAATTGGCTTAGTAATTTGAATCTTATCATGATGACGTTTTGATTTTGCATGTCCCTGTATAAAAAACTCCTCAATGATATTTGCAAGATAAATACACTGTCACAATTAGATTCAAATTGGTTCAGCATTTCAACAGTGATAGTAAGGATTAAAAAAAAATTCATATTTTTTGCTTTTGTGTGTACCTTTTAAACAAACTGTAAGAGCTAAATGCTTGATTAGCTAACTCATTGATGATGCGGCTAAGTTTAGGGATTCACCCTCAGTTAGCCATCTTGTTTTTAAATCAAAACATTTTAACTTTTATTATTAAATATAAATCAATCAGTCAGTAAAATTAAATAACATGCTTATAATAAGTAAATATGAATGAAAATTATTTTGGAAATGAGAAACAAAACAAATATGTTTTGAAGTATAGATAAAATGCTTCAGTGATTAATTTGTAATCACTTCAGCATTTTATCTATATTTTAATTATAATTAGTGATCTTCTGTGATTATGTAACATTTCAGCGATGCTGGATTGAATCCCTGAAGCATTTTATCTATTTCGAAAAACCAAAGTCAGAGAAATGCAAGTTTTGTGCATCCAGGATTTTTTTTTTCAGTTAATGTACGCGAAGCGTACTCACACATATATATATATATATATATATATATCAATTATTAACCGCTGTTTGGATGAATTTCATGCATTCTAGAGATTGCTGCACAGGGAGTTTCATGCATCCAGGATTTTTTTTTCTGTTAATGTACGCAAAGAGTACATATACATGTTACTAACTGGTGCTTGAATGAGTTTCGTGCATTTGAAAAATCAGAATTCTCTAGATTCTCCCCAATCATAACCTGTGTTCTTTGTGGCAGAGAATTCACTACTTACACAGTTTCTATGAAAATTTTTTCACGAAGTAAACATTGATTTTATTCCGTTTTATGACAATTTACAAAGTTTTAGCAAGGAGGAAAAAATAGCTAAAAATTATTAAAAATAGAAAAATCTGGAGGAAAAAATTGCTAAATGCTTGTATGTAAAAATTGAAATATCCAGACGAAATATTGCTAAAAGTTTGTAAAAATAGAAAAATCGTGAAGAAAAACTTGCTGAAACTTTGTAAATAATTGTAAAACGAAATAAAATTTGTTTATTTTGTGAAAAAGCTTGCCGTAAGCAGTGTGTAAGTATCTGCTTGCTTAAGCTTAAAAAGCATGCGTTCTGATTGGGTAGAATTTGGAAGTTGCCGTTTTTTTGGTTGACGTGCGTAAAAAAAATAGCCAAATCGGATGTTTTGCTTGTTCTAGGATTTTGCCCAACATATTTGATTAATGAATTCATCGATTGATACTTTGGCATAATTAGGTTTGAATTGGCTTAGTAATTTGAATGTTATCATGATGTCCCTGTATAAAAAACTCCTCAATGATATTTGCAAGATAAATACACTGTCACAGTTAGATTCTAATTGGTTCAGGATTTCAACAGTGATGGTAAGGATTAAAAAAAAATTCATATTTTTTGCTTTTGTGTGCACCTTTTAAACAAACTGTAAGAGCTAAATGCTTGATTAGCTAACTCATTGATGATGCGGCTAAGTTTTGGGATTCACCCTCAGTTAGCCATCTTGTTTTTAAATCAAAACATTTTAACTTTTATTATTAAATATAAATCAATCAGTCAGTAAAATTAAAAATCACAAAATTCGTCAAATGATCTCGGGAGAAAAATAGTGAAATTTGTCTAACAATCGCGGAACAGAATTGCAAAATTTGTCGAATGGCAGTGGAAAAAAAGTGCACAATTTGTTCGTTTATGGAAAAAGTCGTGAAATTCATTAATCGATAGTCGATAAATCACGAAATTCATCAATCGATAGCAGAAAAACCACAAAATTCATTGATAGTGGAAAAATCACAAAATTTATCAACTGGTTTCAGGGGAAAAAAATTTCGAATATCGTCGAATGGCTTCGAGAAGAAAAAAAATCACAATCCGTCAAATAATTTCTTTGAAAAAATCGTGAAATTCGCCAAATGGTTTTGAAATTTGTCGAGCGACAGTGGGGAAAAAATCTTTTTCCATTGAATCATCGCAATTGGAACTATTAAGTTTGACCAGTGGTGGCAGTAAAGTCAGTCGGCAAATTTTCAGTATTACTCGCCGATTGGCGAATGGCAATTTTGTCCTATATTTTTATGCACTTTATCGATGAAATTCATGATTTTTTACACGCCTGATCGATGAAATTCAAGATTTTTACGCACCCAATTGATGACTTTCTTGATTTTTATGCATCCGTTTGACGAAATTAATGATTTTTACATGCCTGATAAACAAAATTCATGATTTTTATGCATGTGTTCAACAAAATTTATGATTTCCCTTCTCCCGATCCACAAAATTCATGTTTTTACTGTGTCTGATTGACAAAATTCATGATTTTCAACTGATATGCTTTCCATCGGCCAATTAATGAAATTCACAATTTTTCTTCTCTAGACAATGGCGAAATTCGCAAATTATTATTTTTTTTTTTTACCGTTCGTTGAAATTTACAATTTTTTCACAAACATTCGATGGAATTCTTGATTTTTCCAAGTCCAGTTGTCGAAATTTGCGATTTTCCATGCCTATCGACAAAATTCATAATTTTGCAGAACCGATAGACAAAATTCATAATGTTTTCCTATGATCTATGGACAATTTGCAAATTTTTCCTGCAACTGTTCGTTGAAATTCTCGATCTTTCCACGCCATTCGAGGAAATTCGCTGCTTGATCCATGAAATTCACGATTTTAAGTGCCTTATCAACAAAATTCGCAGGTTTTTTCAATTGATTTACAAAATTCAAGATTTTTTTTTTTTTTTTGAGTGATTGACGAAATTTGCAACTCCGGAATTACTGATTTTGGCATCTCTGGTTTCTGTTGACCGATTATTGAAATTTGCGTTTTTTTTTCTAGCGACAAAATGACGAAATTTGTGATTTTTCCATGCCCATTTGACAAAATTCGCATCCAGTCGATGCAATTCATGATTTTATGCACCTGATCGATGAAATTCATATTTTCCTACGATTTATGGACAAAATTTGCAAATTTTTCTCACGAATTATTAAGGAAATTCGAAATTTTTGGATAGGTTGGCATGTATGGTCTCTGCGGGCCACCAGTTATCCATCACGGGCCACAGGTTGTGCATTCCTAATCATGATGCAGTTTGGCTCATTCGACTCGACATCGATAGAACTTACTGATTTTAGTTTCACCACCAGGGGCAGTTATGTTCATATAGAACAGAGAGCGCCCCTGGCAGTGGAAGGGGAAATTAATGGATTTTGGAGCTAACTCAAGTTCTATGGGTCCCATCACAACATGGTTTGATTCATTCAACTTGTTTCAAGTTTGACCACCAGGGGGCGCATTCCCATCTTAGGTTCTATGGCCCCGATCATGACAAGGTATGGCTCACTCAACTCAAAATCGACAGCCTCAAAAATTTCAGCTGTTTGTATAGAACAGAGTGCGCCCCCTGGTGGTGGAACATGGAACTAACAGATTTTGCAGCTAACTTGAGTTCTATGGGTCCCATCACAATGCAGTTTGATTCATTTGGCTCGACATCGATAGGATACATCGATTTTAGTTCCAAGTTTCACCACCCGGGGCGCTATCCTATCTCGTGTTCTATGGACCCGATTACGGTGAGGTATGGCTCATTCGATTCGAAATCGACAGCCTGAAGGATTTCAGCTATGTTTGTATAGAACAGAGTGCGTCCCCTGGTGGTGGAAGATGGAACTAATGGATTTTGCAGCTAACTCGAGTTCTATGGGTCCCATCACAATGCAGTTTGATTTATTAAACTGGACATCGACAGGATATATAGATTTTAGTTACAAGTTTCACCACCAGGGGGCGCTTTCCTATCTCGGGTCATATGCGCCCCATCACGACGCGGTATGGCTCATTCGACTCGAAATCGACAGCCTCAAAGATTTCAGCCATGTTTGTATGGAACAGAGTGCGCTCCCTGGTGGTGGAATATGGAACTAATGGATTTTGCATCTAACTCGAGTTCTATGGGTCCCATCACAATGCAGTTTGGTTCGTTCGACTCGACATCGGCAGGATATATCGATTTTAGTTACAAGTTTCACCACCAGAGTGTGCTTTCCTATCTTGTGTTCTATGTGCCCCATCACGACGAGGTATGGCTCATTCGACTCGAAATCGACAGCCTCAAAGATTTCAGCTATGTTTGTATGGAACAGAGTCCGCCCCCTGGTGGTGGAAGATGGAACTAACGGATTTTGCAGCTATCTCGAGTTCTATGGGTCCCATCACAATGCAGTGTGATTCATTCGACTCGACATCGACAGGATATATCAATTTTAGTTCCAAGTTTCACCACCAGGGGGCACTTTCCTATCGGGTTCTATGGGACCGATCACGACGACGTATGGCTCATTTGACTCGGAATCGACGGCCCAAAAATTTTCAGCTATGTTTGTATAGAAAAGGTTGCGTCCTTTGGCGGAGGAAGATGGAACAAACAGGTTTTGCCATGCATTTTCATCCTTCTAATTGTGTTACTCTCTTGCTGTATAATTTAAAAGTTGAGTCTTGGATTCCTCTCCCTGGGCCACCACCCTCATATTTTATTGGGGTCCAAGGGGTCTTTTTTAGCATTTCTTTAAAATTTTATTTTAATGATTAATTTATACCCTATGCTTAATTTCGACTAATTGACATTCTCATCAATAACCTTAAAAAAGTAATGATATCAGTACAAAAACCCTTAACGGGTTAAAAGTTGTGACGCAGCACTTTCTTTTGGCTTTATGAATTTTAAATATGGGTCTTAAAAGCAATGATATCAAATTTAAGTGACGCTATGTTAATAATTATTTTTTTAAATCATAATTTTCTTTTTAGTTTTATTTATATTCACAGGTGCAATTATTATCTTAATATGAAAAAATATATAAAATTTATTCGCTGATGCTTTTTCATTCACATCTCTCATGAATTCAAAATATGGGTTTTAAAAGAAATGATATCAAAATTTGAGTGACACCTTGGCGTTAATTTAATAGGACTCTTTTAAAATTCAATTTAAATTATTTTTGGTTTGTCTTCTAAAGTATATTTACACATACAAACAATACTTTTAATTTTTCAATACACTTTTAAATATATTACTTTCACTGAGCCTATATTATGTATTGAAATGTATTTATTTCAATAAATTGATTTATCTTCTGTGCCACGCTATCCAAAATCATAAGTAAAATTTATGTAAATGATTATTTTGCGTCATAGTATCCAAACAAAGGGAAATGTATTCAAGTGGATAATATGACGCAAAATAATCATTTACATAAATTTTACTTATGATTTTGGATAGCGTGGCACAGAAGATAAATCAATTTATTGAAATAAATACATTTCAATACATAATATAGGCTCAGTGAAAGTAATATATTTAAAAGTGTATTGAAAAATTAAAAGTATTGTTTGTATGTGTAAATATACTTTAGAAGACAAACCAAAAATAATTTAAATTGAATTTTAAAAGAGTCCTATTAAATTAACGCCAAGGTGTCACTCTAATTTTGATATCATTTCTTTTAAAACCCATATTTTGAATTCATGAGAGATGTGAATGAAAAAGCATCAGCGAATAAATTTTATATATTTTTTCATATTAAGATAATAATTGCACCTGTGAATATAAATAAAACTAAAAAGAAAATTATGATTTAAAAAAATAATTATTAACATAGCGTCACTTAAATTTGATATCATTGCTTTTAAGACCCATATTTAAAATTCATAAAGCCAAAAGAAAGTGCTGCGTCACAACTTTTAACCCGTTAAGGGTTTTTGTACTGATATTACATACATTTAAAATACATATGTTACATATATTACATAAATTTAAAATAGATATATTACATAAATTTAAAATACATATATTACATCCATTTAAAAAATGTCTTAAATTGTTACAATGAGAAACTCTTATTTCATTTAATAATATAAATTATAATAAAGGAAAATATATTATTTCAGCATCAAAGCATTGTCTCTAATTTACACATGCGAAAAATAAAAAGGCAAGTTGGGGAAAACATGCTATTGTCGATATTTGCACCAGCTAACATAAAAGTACCGAAATACTTTTTAAAGTTCTTAAATTTTCTCAAATATTTAGCTTTATGAAATAAAATTTAAAAAAAATTGATTTTTAAATAAAGTTATTTTTAATGATTCTATGAATTTACTTTTAAAATTCATATTGACATTATTTTGTCTTTAATCTTAGTGAAATTAATATCAAATTTATTGTGTTATTTTTTTCATATATTATTTTATTACATAGTACAAAATTTTCATTTCTTTTTAACTATCACAAATAATGCCACAATGTGTTAACGGCTACATTTTTTAAAAGTCACTTTCAAAATTTTTACTTTGATGAATTGCAGCTTTAATTATGACATGGATGAAAACAGTTGAGACATTAAAAAACAGAAAAAGCATGTAACAAAAAGGAAAGATTTTAACTTTAATGTTTGGGAAATTTTCTATTTTTATGCACACTATACCAGGTGATTCAGATGACATTGAGGTTATGGTGATTATCTCTTAAACTGCTGGTGATTGTAGCATACTTTCAATCACAAAAAGTACACAAATCAAGTACAGTTTTTAGATATGACATTTGTTTTCCAAAAAAGCTGTATACATATCAAAATATGAATTTTAAGATCTTATACTGTCATCTGTTCTTATAAGTTATATTTAGGAAATTTTTCTCCATGCTCTGATAAATAAAACAGTAAAAATTCATTTTCTCTATGATCAAAACATATCAAGTTATAATACTTTGAATTTCATGAAATTTTAATGTTTTCCAGTACTAAAAAAGTGTTTTTCCATTTTTAATGCTGGAAAGCCCTCAAATTTAATAAATATTAAAGTATCATGACTCAATAAGTTTTAGTCATATAGGAATAAATTTTTACTGTTTTATTTATCAGAGCATAGAAAAAAATCTTCTAAATATAACTTATAGGACCAAGGACCATTAAAAATTATTTTAATATGCATACAGCCTTTAATAAAACAAATGCCATACGTAAAAGTCATACTTGATTTGTACATGTTTTGTAATTGGAAGTATGTGTTTGTCATCAGCGGTTCAGAAATAATCACCATAACATCTATTTTAAATAATGTGGCATAAGTCTTTGTATATATCACTTTTCACCTAAAAAGTTAACATTCAGTTTCAATAACAGCTTCTGCAGCAAACTGTTCACTATCCTTTAATTAACTGAATTTACATAATAACATAGGTGCCAACCTCTCATTAATATTCCGTAATATGCGGATTAATTTGACCCAGGTTTAACACGTTTGTAACCAGAAAAATTATTGGATGAATTTTTATTTATTCAGTTTCAGATTTCTACGTGGAATTTAATTAATTTCATTTCTTAAAAAAAATTCTGGTGCGAAACGTGTTAAATCTAGGTCAAATTAACCCGCATATTACGGAATATTAATGAGAGGTTGGCACCTATGTAATAATGTACCCAAAACAGGATAGAGACACAGAAATAAAGAGCTGAAGTATTCCATAAACTAAGAGCAAGGATAATATCCTTGAGGAAAAAAAAACAACAACTTGCAACTCTTATTTTATGGCAAATTGTGAGTTATTTGTTTCGTTAAAATTTTCTATTGCACATAACTTGAAGGGAAAAAAAAATCACCTATATATAGCTCTTCCAGATTCTACATTAATCCAGTCAAGTGCAAAGTCAATTTGCCTCACAAATGGAGAAAGGCGATTGATGACACTTTGAGCTAAATGAAGTACCACTAGAGGCTTGTGACGTAAAATTCTACAAAATAAAAATAAAAACAATTTAAAAATTTGCTTAGAATAAATAACAGCATTAACTAGATATGTTTTTACAATATAATTATTTTTTAAGAGTAAAAATATGTGTTTCACTTTTTTTTTTATGTAATTTTTTAAATGCATAATTTTCTAAAATAAAAAGGCTCGAATAACATTAACTTTGTAAGCTATAGTAGCACTATGTAGTTTGACAAAAATTAGTTTTCATTTTTCCTTTGTTTAAGAAACTAAATTAAATGATGACAACAGAGTTGATAACATGGAACTATGAATGAAAAGGAATTGACGTATCCTTAAAATGTTGAAGCTTCAACTGTTGCAGGTTATGCCATATTATGATTATGTAAACAATCCCCCTGTCAATGTCAGTGAATTAAATTATAGTAAGAGTTTTAAGTCCATTATAATTTTAAAAAATAGGTTCTTGTGTAGCATATGGCTGCACAAACACTTTCAATAAGAAAATTCATGGAATAACATTTCAACGGTAAACATCAGAATGCTTTCTTAAAAAATAAAAAAAAATTTTTTTTTTTTTTCTTAATATCTAATAAGAATGTCTCAAAATTTTTTATATATATTTACAAGGGAAATGTCATGAATGTGTCAATTCTTATTTAGCATTTGCATTTAGAAGCCAAAGGATCAAACAGTGTTTTTCATTTCTTTATAAGTCAGATATATTTTTGATTTAACTATATTGTTACCTGGTGACCACCTTTTTGTGATTGTAGAGTCCCGAAATTTGGTTTTAATTGTTTATTTTGACAATGTTTTCTTAAAAAAAAAAAAAAAAAGAAAGGAAAAATATTATTTGATTTCTTGAAATCTAATAAGAATATCTCAATTTCTTTTTTCAAATTTTTGGGAGAAAAAGAGATCTTGGCTGACATCACTCCTATTCTTCAATTCATCTGATGAAAAGAGCTTGAGTAAATAAACAGCCACCATCTTGTGAATGTAGATTCAGTTACTTCACTCACAACTGGTAGAAATATTATTTTTCCCATATAGTCGAACCCGGTAATGACACATTTGAAGGGACTGGAAAATAATTGCATATTAAGTGGGATCATGTGTTAAATGTGATTTGTATAATGTTACAGGAACTGAGCATAGTTATACATCTAATCCTGTAAATGAATGTTAGAGCTTTCGCTTATATGTTTATGGTCAAAAATAGTGTCTTTTACGTGTATATAGATTCAAATTTAACAGTATTGCAGTTTAATTCATCGTGTTTTTCTAAAACTGACTAAAAAATAACTGGAAAAAATATGAATTTAAATATGAGTTTAACGTGTATGTGACAAACAAAAATAAAACAACAAAAATAATTTTCCTGCTAGAATATTTAACATAACCAAAAATATTAAATCTTTGCAGAACAACACAGTTATTAGAATCATTTATTACTTGTGATAATGAGCAATGCCTTCCTTTTGATCTTATGACCATTCTCCATATTAACAAAAAATTTGTTAAAACTCGACACACACAATCAGAGATGGCTTGACTCCATGAAACTAGTGGTGCAAGTAACCCACTGGACATGAATAAAACAGAAGGAAGTAACGAAGAAATAGAATTGAAACAAAAAAAGTTTCTATTTCTCTTCAAACACATTTAAAAGCCTACAGTACTAGGCATGCTTCTTATTTACTAGAATGTACAAGAGGAAAAAACAAAAATTGACAACATATACCATGCGTGGCAAAAATTCATCTATCTTTCTTTACTTCAGTAAATACATATATGAAACAAGAGACAAAGAATATTAGGACGTGGGATCAAAGACGAGTTCCAGTGTTTCTAATTTAGTGAAAAATTTTTTATTCAAATAGTTACCACTATTTCCAATTAGTAATATTTGTCTTAATTAATCTGTCACTTAATAAGTCGAATATTATTATTTGAAAATAGTGGTAGATATCTAAATTTAAAAAAAGCTCACTAACTCTGGAGAAGAGATAAGAAATTCAGATCTTGATCTATAAATTAACATATTTGTGGTGTAAATAATATTTTTGCTTTGTTGATGTGTAGTTATATATTAAATAGTAATGAAGTTCTTTATTTTAAATATTGCGTTGTATCCGCTAGACTTCTTAGCGTTCTTTTTTGGTCAAGCAGTGGTTAAAAATGAAAATAAAGGAATGTTCTTACTTGTATGGTGTCAGCTGCAAACAAATGAAGAGGAGCCTTTTAACAATATCAATCCAATATTTTATTCCTTCTTTTTAGAAGAGAAGAAAGAAGCCTTCACCCGTTGGTCACCTTATTTCAATAATTATGTTGGCTGATAAAGATGATCTTTTCCACTCGAAGAAATGTCTTTTAAAATTAAAATGCAGCATCAAATTCAATTTTCTTAAGATGAGAATTCCAATTAAAACTCTTGCGCGCCATCAGAAAATAAATTCGAACAAGGGATACATCGTCGTAGAATTTCACCAGATCACGCATCGTCGGCCGCAGGCAGGCAGGCTTGGCCCGCGATCTTTTTGAAACGAAAATTACATCATGACAGTTCATCAACAAAACAGATTCTGATTTTAAAATTAACGAAATTTTTAATTTATAGTAAGAAACGAGGGCAACAAAAGTATGTGAACGACAAGATTTAAATCTATTAGAGAATTTAAAAAATTAGCCAATATCTTAATTAACAAATCCGAATAATTCATTTAAAAACATTTATTTCAATTTGTGCCAGCAATCGTCAAATAAACCACGCCTCCAAAAGATGAGCCTCCCTCTACAGCTACCTAAGGCTCCTATATACCGGGCTGACTCACGACTCCATTTAGTTGCTCAAGCAGACGCCTGACTTGGCGTCTTATCGCGTAGATGGCGAGGGAATTTAGTTACTTAATCACAAGCAAAAATATAAGAATAAATAGCTAAGATATTTAATAGCGCCATATATTAAAGGAAAAAAAGAAAAAAAAACATGTAATTATGCTTTTGTATAATAATATATTAAAATTAAAAATTCATTTTCATCAATTAACATTTATTGCTTTGCTTTACATGCATAATTAAGAATGACAATATAAATTTAACCAATTCTAAATTTAATTTAATGTGAAAATATATATTCACTTGCATTGGACTCTTATATTTTTATTACTTTCAGTATGAAGGTAAGTTGTGATATAATTTGTTATTAATAAAAGAGTCTTAAAATGCTGATATTCTAGGGAATAAATTTCGTATGTTAGATATTCAGTTTTTACAATTTAATTGCATGTAAAATAATCTTTATTAAAAAAAATAATAATGATGAAGAATGAGAACCTTCCGCGTTTCGAATAATTTCTGTTTTCTTTTAATGTTATCCGAATCTCTCTCAATCCCCCCCCCCCCCCATCACATCCCTACAATCCAAAAAATTTAACCAACTCAGTACGTAAAAGTTTAAAATTTGTAAAACTTATTAATTTTTTTTTGTCTACTCATTTATTATTTTATTGCAACAATAAATAACCAATTATTTAAATTCCCCGTTTTCGAAATTACCGATCTCGCCTCCTCCCCTCTTTTCTCAAATCCAAATAAACTACTTTCTGACATATTTCTGAATTCATTTTTGTTCAAAAACACATGAAAATAGCAGATGTTCTTAAGATCTTTCAGAAAATACTATCAAAGTGGACGGTTTAAATCGAATTCCCGATGCGGCAGCGCAAGAAAGGGAGAAGCTTGTCATCACGTGACATTGATCGCTTATTACTCGATAAGTAATTTATTTGTCAAAAACTAGAAAACGCTTCCAAATCGCTTCAATAGTGAGTTCTGTCAATTTTATTCCTTTTCGTTTAAAAATGAGTCAGAAAATATGTCAAAGTTTTGCGCTCTTTAGCAGGGAATTTGAGAACCACTTTAAACAAAATGTTTCATTTTTAATTTTTTTCTGCCCTATTTGTAATTTTATAACAACAGTAAATAAATAATGAATCGTCAAAATTACCGCTTCCCTCCAAAAACTTAATAAACAAATTGCCCCGTCCACTCTCCTTTCTGCCGCTAATAAAATTAAAAATCTTTAATAAATAAATAAATAAAAGTCTATGTGTTTGTTATTTTTTTCAAATAATAAATATATAATCATTTCAATCACGCCCCCCTCCCCTCCCCCTACTCTCAACTTTTAGTTTACCCCTTAGTAGTTCCCCCCTCCGCACGTGCAGAATTCAAAGTGTACAGTGAAAAATCTTTAAAATTTGATTAAAGAAAGTCCCTTTTCTTCACTTAACAACAGTAAATTAATTCAACCATGTAAATACCCCCCCCCCCTCCCCCCACCCCTTCCACCCAACCAAAAAATAAATAAGGTAAACTTTTTAGACATAGGGGTGAATAAGATATTTCCTCTCTCTTTAACAATTAGGCTTTTCTCACCCCTGAGAAATGTCGGGCTCGAAGAACCGGTTTATTGTATACAGTGATCTGGTTGGCGTAGCATTTGGCGAAGTTCTTCAATCCTGATCAATTCTTCTAGCATTTATAGACAAATTATTACACTTTTCTTCATTTATACGGATTTTAAATATTCTAAATCCATTCCTTGACAGATTAGGACAATTTTATGCGAAACAACAGTCCATTTTTAACGATTTTTTAACTAGATAATCCTTTAAACGTTTCTCGTCTCATAGGCAACAATGGGCAACAAACGGTAAGTGGGCATCAAAATGCTTGATGATTCAGCCTGTATTAAAGGAGCCCTACAGCTACCTAATGCGTACGTCACGAGAGAGGGAAAGACGGCGCTTCGATGACGTCATCACAACACGAGCAGAACGGAGAGGGAGCACATCGGTGAAGAGAGCAAGGAAAACGCTGATTAATGCCAGATGTAAAACACTCGCGTAAAAATAAATATGGAATTGAATCCAAATAATATCGATGTGAAAGGCCGAAAGAAATAAAAAACATAACATGATTTAAACATTGTGAGATTTCATATCACAATATTAAGCAAGAGTTTTTTCTCGAGAGAGTGAAACTTTTATCGCATATTAAGCAGTATTGCGTAATAACTGTTCACATATTAAACATGATACTTTTGCAAAAGCCTTAAAGGTGACGTTCAAGGAACTGGAAAATTCTGCATATTAAGTGGGATCGCATATTAACCATGAGTGTCTTAACCTGGTCCAACAGTATTAGCTTATGTACAAACTACGACAGTGTTTAAGTGCTTCATATAAAAAATAATGTTATAATTAAAATTAATCAAAATTTGCTAAAAAAAAAAAACCCCTATATTGCTAATCTTGTATTGCACATTTAAATAATCTTCAAAAATCAATCACTGAAGCAATAAATATATACAGTCAAACTCAGTTAATACAAGAAGCAAGGGAAGGGATGTCTTCATATTAACTGTTAATCATAATACCCAAGAAGGAAATAAAAATCTTAAAATCACACACAGAATTAAACTAATTACTACCATTAATTGTTCTAATTATCTCAAAGCTAAAATTAATGCAATATCATAAAATTAACATAAAATATTCAGTCTCACCTTTGTGAGTGTCATTTTTTAGACGTGTTTTTTATTTAGACAAAATCGCTGTGCTGAAATCAAAACCTCTAAAGGACTAGTAATTCCAAAAGGCATGAATGAAGTACAATAATGTAACTGATCACTTCTGTTTTTCTTGGAGAAACTCCACTAACATTGTAATATTCACTGCCATTTTCAAGCTATGGATTTGACATATCCTTTCCGTTTTAAAAGTGCAAAATGAGACATGAAAAGGTCGGTTAATATGGCCCAAAGTCCAGATTTTAAAGAAAGAAACAAAGGTTTTCTTCTCTGCTCCTTAATTTCAATGGCTCAGTTGTAAATTTGACAAAGGAGACTTTTTGAAACGTTCTTTGAAAAATTCTTAAAAAAAAAAAAAAAAAAAAAAAAAGGAATAGTTCTTTTTGCATCAAGTTGGTGGTATTTCCTTTTCTTATTGAGATTAATTTGAAATCTTTCAAAATAAATAAATAGATCAATCAGAAAAACATTCATGTTGTTACAGATGTTGCTACAGCAGTGGATGTGGTCTTGGGAACCAAAAATCTCCCAGCAACAGGGAAATGAATAACAACCTGATTATAAAACCCCACTGGACATGATAATATCATTCAATCTTCCATAATCAAGTAATCTTTTTCTAAAACAGAACAAATTAACGTGTTTTTAGAGACCGCAGGGTCTGAAAAGCAGTTGATGAGCATAGCTCATAGTGGGTAGTTCCCTCTAGTAATAAAAAAGGAAATTAAAGTCTACCTTAAAACAACAATAAAAGGTATTATTTTAAAAAACTCACTCATAAGTATTCTTTTTACTCAGTATTCCAACTTGAGAAAAATGCCTAGTACGGACTGTAAAAAGGGAAGGCTCACCACTCAAAACAGCAAGGGCTCCGACTATTTCACCACTATGCACCACAAACAGATAACTCTAAAAGGAATATAAAAGGATTAAAGTTAGTTCTGTTTCATAGACTATAATTTCATATGAATATAAGGAATAAGACTATATAATAGTTACTTCTTCTTTTTTATCGACAGTCTTCTGTGAAACATTTAAAGCTCCAGCAATTACATAAAGCAAAGCAACATCTTCAACTGTCTCTTCTCTAATAATATAAGTATTAGCAGGTAGTTCTTTCACAGTTACATAATTCTTCACAAATGTATCATCCTAAACATAAAATATGTAATAGAATGTTACTTTAATTTTAATATGTAAAAATTTTATCAAAACTAAAGAAACTAATCACAAATTTTGAAAAAATAAAAATAAATAAAAATAAATTGAAAATTATTAAAACAAAATTTTTAATGTTAAAAAAAATTAAATAAATTTAATAATTTAATTATCAAAAATAAATTGTCAGTGTTTTTTTATTTTTTATTTTTTTGTTATATGATTATTTTACAAACTTGGGAGTTGGATAGAAAAATAGTCACTTATTTTGATTCAAATAAAGTATACACATAAAACTTTTGCACATTTCTAGAATAAATTTTAGAGGCATGAAAACTTCACACATGGATGGAGGAAGGGAGAAGCACTAATTATTCTGAATTTTACTTCTTGACATATTCAACTATTATTACTAATTGTTAGTAATTATCAGACTGGATGTAAATAGCTTCAATAAAGAAATTATACTATGCTTCATATTATTGTGTTACAAAAAGAAAAAGTCATGTTTTGAAATTGGTTTAAATAACCAATTTCAAAACAGGTTTTTTTCAGGAAGGAATTTTCAGGAACAATGTTTTTTTTCAGGAACAGGTTTTTTAGGAAGTGATTGCGTTAGTGTGATTAAAAAATACGAAAAGGAAAAAAATTCTTTGATCGGGAAGATCTCTGTGCTAAGCCTGTGTGATACAGTTTAAGCAATAAAATATATATTTTTCTTTTTTTCAAAACGTAAAACATAAAAAACAGTAAATAATTCAATAATCAGTGCACATTTTTTTGTTATATTTGAAGAATCATTTCATGAATAAACACCACATATTTTCCATTGAAAATATTATAAACTCAATATTTATATTTTATAAACTCGCTAGATATTTTATTTGAAAGTAGAATTTCATGTTCACAATTTTGCTGCACAATAATTGATAGATGATGGTATACACAATTACAGATTAATCGGTAGAGATTACCATAAAGTCCAAATATAAATTGGAGAGTTCAATCATAGTGGTTCCTTAAAGAGTTATTATCAAGATTGTTTGCGAATGTAAAAGTCCTTTAAAATTGAGACTGTCATTATAATAAGTAACGTTCAAGGTTTTTAAATAATGATCTTTTTAGCACAAGGAAAGTAGCTAAGTATCAGCAAAACAGTTTACAAAACATCTGTTGAATTGAAACCTTTAATAAAATCTTATGATGATTAATGAAAATAACTGATTATGAAAAGTAGATAATTTCATTCACAAAATGAAGAAAACACAAATAATACGGAGATTATTTCACCTGCTCACATGTACTGTTCTCATTCTCTACTTTCCGTGGTACAAGAGTAGAATTGTAGTTATAAAAGCTGTTGATGCATTTTTTACTGGAACATATTGAATAATTAATATTAGTAATTTGCTTAAGCAACAATCTTGGTAGAAAAGGCTATAGGTGTAATTCTGTTAAACGTGGATGTAGAAATAACATTTTTCTTTAAAAATGATAAGCTGTACCAAAAATCCATTTTGATACTTGAAAGGTTGAAAATCATCTCAAACAAAATACCAGACAAACTTGCGACCCGACGGCCGGAGCGCCTGAATCTTTGAACTTTCTCAGATGACTTTTTTTTCAAAAATTAATGACTATACCAGATTTTTTATTCATGCCACAAAGTAAACAATTTCCTAACAGCCAATCAATGTGCTAAATGCTTGTGACTATGCACTCGAAGTACACAAGCTATGGTTAAAGTTAGCACGCAGAACGGAGTTTTAAAAAGGGTATTTACCTGGAATGGCAGCAGTGAACATCCACGAAGGACAAATGCTAACCTTGACAAACTCCCGGGTTAGTGGCCAAATCCAAGATGGAGGGGAATTGTTGAAATGCAGTTCAAAAGTTGTTGTTTATAGCGTGGGTGGAGAGAATATTAAGAAGGCGATGCAGAAATGTTTAAAAACTATCGACACAACATTCAAAATAGATAAAATAAGTAAAAACATTTTTTAGCCTAAAAGCTTTTTATTTTTTAAAAAAATTTAATGAAATTTTAACAGGGAAGAGAGAAGAAATAACTTAATCTATTAAATAAAGATTAGATGAGAAAAAATGAATATTTTGGAAAATAAGAATTTAATTTGAAGACTTAGAACTTTGAGCGATTAACCGATTTTTTTTTTTTGAAAGATTCAAAAGGAAATACACTTTATTTACATTAAGAATAATGAAATAGCGATTAACCGATTTTAGTTAGATTTATTAATAAGATTCATAATTATTTGATATATTAGAAATTATTATTTTAAAAGGAAATGTATGTATTTCGTAACATATTCTGTGAAGGAACCTTAGCACTGATGCCAAAACAGTAAATACAAGGGTAAATTAAATAAAAAAAGAGACATTTTAATAGATATTTTTTTTAATATTATTTACCTAAATTGTACCAAAAGTATTTCTCTACATAGCTTCGTTTAACACATTTTCCAAAATATTGGGACTTCGTCATCTTTAAAAATCTTTCTCCTCCAAACATTTATTTAAGGGAATGATGTTAAGTTCAGACTGTAACAACATTTGGATCAGGATACAGCATTTTTAGGACTTAATCTTCTCCAAAAATTCACATAACCATACTGTATTATATGTACTTCTTTCATGAAAGAAATTAACATACACAATATCCTATAAATCCCATAAATGATTAGTGAGAGCTTTGTCAGTTTTTGCTTCTGTGAAGCACTTGTTGTGTGTCATTCCATACTGGATCATCTTGTTTCACTTTCTTCACAGCCATTTTTAAACAGATTGTGCCATTTGCATATCTGAGACCTCGATAGAGTGTCATTTCCAAATTATACTTGCAATCTGTGTCAAATTTCAATAGCTCTGACATTTTCATTTGTTGAAAGTTTAATAATTATACTTTGTGCAACTGCACTAAGTATTTTGAGTTTACTCGTAATCTTAGTGACTAACATATGAAGAATAAAACAACCGCAAATGAATTAAACCGTAAACAACTTATTATCATTGCCTTGAGAACAAGTATGAAAATTTTCTAGTGATATATATAAAAAAAAGTCTCCTTTATATTTGATGCACCCTTGTATCTTTCAGCATCAGCAAATCAAATAAAAATCAGATGTCATTTTTTTTTAGAATTTTACAAATTTTATTTCAAGAATAAAATAATGTATACTGTATATATTTGGAAAAATCATATGCTTACATCTAAACCAAGTTGTTGTACAAAACCTTTCACAGCCAATGCATGGAGATCTTCTTCTATATGAACAGGACCTTGCTCGGGTGGAAAATAGAAACTAGCTTTTCTCTTGCGATTTTTCTTGTCTAGAATTTCGGATTCATTCTAGATAAAATAATTAGAGACTTCATTTATTATCATTGCAAGTTTAAGATATTATAAAAACTAATTAAGATAATTCTACCCCATATTTTCATACCAAACTATAAGAAATTTAAATTCTTTAGAAAAAAAATAGCATACAAGTAAATAATAAAAATTTCAGATTGAATATTTTATAAATTTAAAAAATGAAACAAGAAAACTTAAATTTATATTGGTTATATGTAGTGTTCTGCCCACATCCATTTTATTAGTGCTGCAAAGAGAGTCTTGCAGGCCCTGGTATTGGTAATGCTTTGAATGTAGACCCTAAGATATAGTATTGGTAAATAAACTTGTTGAATAATTATTTTTTTAAAGACTAGGGGGCTCTGCACCCTACGAGCTATGCTCGCCAACACCCGTTCTGACACCGCATAATTTAAAAACACTCTGATTTGATCAACTCTAAAACGATTACAGAAGATTGCATTATAATTAAACGACCAGTGGCGATCTGCTGTAGCTGGTTTCCATTCATTTTTCTTTGACTGAGGGATTTTAAGGTCGAATCAACTGCTGTCGAAAGAGCTAACAACTGTTTTCCTGATTGATTAAATAAGATCAATTAAAGATTTAAATTCAACTTGTGTCAAATGGTTAAGTAAATAATGTTGCTGCATCGGAGAATTTTATAATGATGCTATAGAAAAATGGTTACTTCTCCATTATCCTATCGACTACTTTTTATAAAAAGAAAAGGACTGTCGCCGAAATATATCATTTAACGGCAAACGTGCATGATCGTGGCGTCGCGTCGCATTCAGTTGACATCAGATGCGTTACACGTAATACTTATTTTATCGAGGGATTTTTAATTCAATGTTTATTTGTCTTTTTGATACTTCTCCATTACCCCGTTGATCAATTTTCATTAAAAAAAAAAAAAAACTATCGCCAAACCGTAATGCCAAATAAACAAATAGAAGAATTTTGCCATTGGAATCTCAAAAAAATAGAAATAAAATAAACAAATAAATAAAATACAAGAAATACACCACCCACCAAAGTGTCAACTATCAGTAATTATAAACAATAAAATTTATAATATATTTATGCAAACAGAAAAAAAATAATCTTGGATATTTATTTACATTATTTTTTTTAATTATCTCTCTCGGCTGGTAAATAAATGCTTGTGACGTCAGTTGAAACTGATCTATTGTATGTAACTGTTCATCACAACATTTTTTAATATCATGGCACTGCTATTTAAGGATGCAATTGTTATTTTAATTAATGAAATAATTAATAAATCAGTGAAACATAATAAAAAATATATGTATATGTCGAATTAAAAACCACTTGATTCCATAACAAACACGTCTAATGTCTCTGTCAAGTAAATGTGATGTCACATTCATGCATTTTTGGTGTTAAATCCTATAGTTTGGCGATAGTTTTTTGTTATGAAAAGTGGTCGATGGGGTAAAGGAGAAGTACCATAGTCAGACTTCTATAAAACCAAAAACTTTCTGCGCACATAAATATTTTGTCAAAAACATTCTGCAAATTAATTTAATGTTTAATAAAATTATGAGTTATTATTTTGACGATATAAATTAAAAACAGTAGTTTAAACTAATTACAATTTAAATTTAAAATTAATTAATATTAATTAAAGGATAATTATTTTGGTTAAAAAAATAATAAAGCTAAAAATCCATGATAGGAAGAGCTGAATTCTTATCAATTATTTTGTCAATGCATTTAGAAACAGCCCAATACTTAATATTTTGATTTCTTCACAAGTGTCTGTAATGTCACAACAATGTTTTGCATTTTTAAACTTTGAATTGTATGCAAACAGTAAATAAATCGTACATAAAATTGGAATATTTTTTATTTTTTGTTATTAAAATAAAAATTAAGTTTTTCTTTCTAAAAATTTTTCTGCAAAGTTTGGAATTTTGCAGAAAATTTTCCACGCACGGCGTACACGTGTGCATTTATATTATAAAATTCTGACCATAGTGCTAAGGATATTTTAACAATTTATTAGTTATTTCGGTATTTTAAAGGTAATTATTAAAAGTAAAAATATAGTTTTTAATTGAGAGGAAATATTATTTACGCTGTTTTAAAATTTGTAATATATGTAAAAGATTTGTCGAAATAAATAAATATCTCGTGCAAATAGGAAATTGTTTGGAAATATTGTTAATTGAGCATTTTAAATATGATGTAACTTTCCCTACTTAATGCTTTGAAAATCCCTAATAATTTAATTATTTCTCTTTTTAATATTCATGCACAAGTATATTTTTTATTATGTAATTTTCTACATTTACTGTTTTTAACACGTGATCATTTAATTATTGTTTTAAAGTTTTATTTCTGTTTTTAATAGTCACGAGTAAATACATTTCTTAATTGAAAGGGAATATTGTTATGTGCGCTATTTTACAAATTGGCAACAATTCAAATAATGGATTTTATGAAATATGAAATAAATCTTCATAAAAATAATGAAAATTTTGAATAAAAAATTGAAATATAACCTCAAAAAATTACTCAAATTAAAAAAATAATTGCAGTCTTCACACCGCAAGCTTGTCAACCATATACTTATAAATTATGGTTAAATTCCTGTGCATAGTTTTCATTCCTATAAAACTTTTTTAAGAAAACTATTTTGACCAACTTTAATATTAAATATCTCTTAAAATAATTCTTCGATTTAAAAACTGTCTGCTTGACTGTGTTTATCAAATATTTCTTTATAAAACTACCAATTTTTTAATTTTTATATGTAATAGTTTTCTGGATATTAGTCCAGAAAGACTTCAAGGCACAGAATCTTCATTGACAGCGGCTGTGGCGGCGGCGGTGGTTACTTTTTTTTAATATAGAGAGATTACATATTTGCTTAAAATTTAAATATCACTATATTATCAAAATATAAGGGGAGGGGGGAATGCAACTTTAATATTAAATATCTCTTAAAATAATTCTTCGATTTAAAAACTGTCTGCTTGACTGTGTTTATCAAATATTTCTTTATAAAACTACCAATTTTTTAATTTTTATATGTAATAGTTTTCTGGATATTAGTCCAGAAAGACTTCAAGGCACAGAATCTTCATTGACAGCGGCTGTGGCGGCGGCGGTGGTTACTTTTTTTTAATATAGAGAGATTACATATTTGCTTAAAATTTAAATATCACTATATTATCAAAATATAAGGGGAGGGGGGAATGCATTTGCAGTCAAATGCTTAGCAATCATATAAAACTTTTTAGCTGCCACAAGGCCCCCTGAACTTTTCACCATCTAAGCCACTTGATATTGATAGTTGAACTACTACTGCTGGTAATTTGTTAGTAAGTGAAAAGTTATAAAAATTCTTTCCCTTAATGCTGTGTAAAAAATGCACAACTAATACGACTCCATTTCCTACTTTTAATTCTTTTACTAATTGCTAATTTTAATTTGAAATTTTTACATAAAAAGGATATCTGAGTCTACTTCTTACTATTTCTATATGAAAGACAAGATTTTATTAAAAAAGTCAGTCTTTAGTAGTCAGGTTATGATTTTGTATGTATTGGCTCCACCACCTCGTTTGCAGCCCAGTATTTTATTGGGCAAATTCCCTAGCTATTTTAGTTAACTATCCAGCTAGAATTTTACCATATATTAATTCAAAGCGCTATTTTTAAATATTGAATTAGCTGAAGTATTTAATGATCAGCTTTGAAAAAACAGGCCATCTGACTTTGGAAGAACTCATTATGCTACAGTGAAAGAAGGGGGCTATTGTGATATAAATGGTCAAGAAGAAACAATGTACAATAAAAAAAAACTAGGCTATACTTGTCCCTTTATTCAACAAATTAGCTGACCTACCAGTGTTGCCTGGGCCCGTGATAACAAACTAAATTATACCTAAGGTTACGTTGAGTTATTTTATATTTTAAAATGAAAATTTATCTAAACGAACATAGAGTTTGGGAGCATACACCCTCAAATTTTATGATTTTATATTTTTAAATGAAAATTTACCCAAATGAACATAAAACTTTCAATTCTGACCAATAGTTTCTGAGGAAACCTAAATATATTAACTCATCATATATCATTGATTCTCATATTCATAAATTTACAATATAAGATAATTTCACACTAAATAACCTAACAGTATAAGTTTTATGTAGCTGTGATCATTGTAAAGTTAACTCATAAATGCTTTATATGAGGAGCCTTCAATATCCTGAATACATCAATGCCATTCAGACTTGCTTAAACAGTTTCTCATCAACAATTCACTCCAATGCTAATGTGATGTTGTAGTTCCCACACATTTTGGAGAAGAGATTTTTTTATTAAAGACTAGCGGCCCGTCCCGGCTTTGCACGGGTAGACAATGTAATTTTTTTAGTACATTTGTTTTCCTGAATTTCGCGCTCCAACCAAAAACTGTTGCTGAGATATGGCGAAATGACCTAAAACTTTCGAATCCCCCTTTAACCATTTTCGAGGGGGGGGGTGGGGATTTCTAAATTCACTGAAATACGTACTTAATCATTTGTTTAGTAGATTTGTTTTCCTGAATTTCGCGCACCTACATAAAACAGCTGCTGAGATATGGCGAAATGTCCTATAACTTTCGAAACCACTCCCTTTAAAACCTTTCGGAGGGAACTTTTAAAATCACTGAAATGTGTGTTTATCCATTTTTTTGTACATGTGTTTTCCTGAATTTCACGCTCCTACCTAAATCTGCTGCTGAGATACGGCAAAATGACCCAAAACTTTTGAATACCCCTTTAGCTGCCTTCTGGGGGGGGGGGGGGGGAATTTCCAAAATCGCCGAAATAAATACGTGTTTAACCAATTTTTTAGTAGATTTGTTTTAATTAATTTCGCCCTCCTACATAAAAGCTGAGATATGGCGAAATGACCTAAAAAATTCGACCCCCCCCCTTTTAACCCCCTTTGGGGGGAAATTTCTAAAATCACTGAAATAAGTGTTTAACCAATTTTTTAGTAGATTTGTTTTTCTTAATTTCACGCTCCTACTTAAAACTGCTGCTGAGATATGGCGAAATGACCTAAAACATTTAACCACCCTCTTTAACCACCTTCAGGAAAGAATTTCTAAAATCGTTGAAATACGTGTTTAGTCATTTTTTTAGTAGATTTGTTTTCCTGATTTTCACGCTCCTACCTATAACTGCTGCTCAGATATGGCGGAATGACCTAAAGCATTCGATTACCACCCTTTAACCCCCTCCGGGTGGGGAAATTCTAAAATCGCCAAAATACATGTTTAATCATGGTTTTAGTAGATTTGTTTTCCTGATTTTCGCGATCCTACCTATAACTGCTGCTGAGGTATGGCGAAATGACCTAAAACATTCGACCACCCCCCTTTAACCTCCTCCTGGGGGGAATTTCTAAAATCGCTGAAATAGGTGTTTAATCATTTTTTTAGTAGATTTGTTTTCTGGAATTTCGCGCTCCTACCTATAACTGCTGCTGAGATATGGTGAAATGACCTAAAACATTCGACCACCCCCCTTTAACCCCCTTCTGGGGGGGGGGGGAATTTCTAAAATCGCTGAAATAGGTGTTTAATCATTTTTTAGTAGATTTGTTTTCTGGAATTTCAAGCTCCTACCTATAACTGCTGCTGAGATATGGCGAAATGACCTAAAACATTCGACCACCCCCCTTTAACCCCCTTCTGGGGGAATTTCTAAAATCGCTAAAATAGGTATTTAATCATTTTTTTTAGTAGATTTGTTTTCTGGAATTTCAAGCTCCTACCTATAACTGCTGCTGAGATATGGCAAAATGACCTAAAACATTCGAACCCCCATTTAACCCCCTTCGGGAGGGAATTTTCAAAATCGCTGAAATAGGTGTTTAATCATTTTTTTAGTAGATTTGTTTTCTGAAATTTCAAGCTCCTACCTATAACAGCTGCTGAGATATGGCAAAATGACCTAAAACATTCGAACCCCCTTTAACCCCCTTCAGGGGGGGGGGGGAATTTTCAAAAATCCCTTCTTATTGCTTGCCTAGGCCATAACAGCAATGTACAGTCCAAATTGCGTGACCTTGACTTTAGTAGTTTCGGCTGGGCGTTGATGAGTCAGTCAGTCAGTCACCGTTTCCTCTTTATATAATAGTATAGATATGGGGGATGACACCGAGACCAGAGAAAAACAGACATCCAATCTACATCATGAACATAAGTAAAAGAGTGATCCAAAACTGTGAGATTAGATTACAGTGTATTAAGACAAAAATGGTAACTCTGACATAACTAGTTAATCTGCAGATCAGGGGCCTCAATGTCAGCTGTGCAAGTCATTGTTTTTAATCTTACTTTGCATAACATTTAATATCCTATTATCCATAATTTAAAATTTTTAAGTTTTATATACATTTGAAATCCGCACACTGAGGGACCAAGTGTTTTGCGGATTATAAATTTTGGCGAATTATAGATCATTCCTTTGTTTACATTTTATTTTTAAAAGTCAGACTATAAATTAGGATCAATTATACAAAAATCGCAATAGAAAAGGAAAACATAATGCAAAATTAGTTTAATATATTTAATAACAAAGTTAATATAAAGAAAAATGAATTATATGCAATGCAAATTTTATTAATTAATCATTTTTTGAAAAATTATGCAAAAATTACAATGGAAAAGGGAAATATTATGCAAAATTGGTTTAATATATTCAATAACTACATTACTATAAAGAAAAATTAAACTATATACAATACAAATTTTACAGGTTATTCATTTTTTTTAAACAGTAACATAATGGTAGTTTAAGTATTGGTTTGTTGTCAATTTTTTTTCTTTAGTTATTACTTCCTGTTCTGAGATAAATTTTTTTTGCTCAAGGAAATTTAAATATTTATATCCCAGTTCTAAACCCTGTACATAAGTTATCTTAGGGTTTTCATCTTCTGATTCAGTGTCAGAATCAATGTCAGTTTCAGTGTGGTTGAAAACAATAGCAATAATTTAATCATCAGTCGTTGATTGAGTTATAGTTGGCTCATATTCACAAGCTAGATATTGAACCAAATTTTTATCCTCTAAAAATGCAGGAACAGCATTCACTGCATCTTTTGCATAGTTTAAAAGCTCACTGGTTTTTGCTTTTGAATCTCTAGTATGAAAGCCAGTGAAATCTTGAACTTGGATGCTTTTGGTATAAATGATTAATAACTTGTAAGATGAATCAAATTGCGGCATGCAAAAGTAGGTACAAATACCCCACAGAAATTTTACTGAAAGAAATATTCACCTATATTGTGAAATCTTACAATGAAAAATCTTTTTCAATGAACAATTGAAGAAGTTTTTCTGGTGATTGACAGACGAATTTAGCGCTTTTTCCAACAAATGAATTTTGAATTTTGTTGTAAATGAGAATTTGAAATGTTCTGCAGAGAAGTTCAATGTTCTGCAACGTACGTCACACTTTTAAGCATATTCTGCTATGGGGGTGTAATTCTTAACCCTATCAGGGACAAGTAAATATATTTCTGTAATGTTGAATTCTCGCCAGAATTTTCAAAAAACTTTATTTGAAAATAAGGATTGTAATTTTGTAGGGTTTTTTTCACCAAAGTTATTAAAAAGCAAATTTTTGTTGAAAAATTCTAGTACAAATCTTTATTAAAATTAAATGGTATAAAATATATCCCTCTGCCTTTCAAGGTGTTAAGGGGAATTAATTTTGGAATTTCAGCACTAGCAAACAATTTCAAATAGAAAAACAAATAGTTGAGAAAAATTACATAAAAAAGAATGTTTCTTGTTGAATATTTAAGTGCCTAGAATTGAGTAGCAATATACAGATAACTATGAATAAACTAATCTATTAATAGTGAGTTTTATAGGTATTCAAAGTTTTTAAGATGTATTTTACACTATGTAAAAATATACCAATCCATGGATATAACAAAAATAAAAAATAACTTGCAGTTCACAACAGTATCTAAAACTCGTAAAACTTTGAAGAACTTTATCTCACTTTTCTTTAAATGTTGGTAAGTAGTTTTATGCATATAATTCAATTGTGATTCAAATACATGAATGTGAATATGAGTACATAATTAAATTTATAAATGCAGATAGTTACAATTTGGATATTTGTAGCACCAGCAGATAGTTGAGGTTCATCAGGATTTCCTAACAGATTTTCTTTCAAATGATATGTTGCAGCATCAACTTCTAAAAAAAATATATATATATATATTATATTAATGAGACAAAGAAAATTGTAATATCAAAAACTAATCGGTTCATTTCAAATAAATTTAAAAATGCTGATCAAATTTTATTTTATTTATTTATTTATACTACTGACATTAAAATGTTAATATTAGGGTTCAAGCTAGAGTGCAGAAATGTACAATGTTTAAGAATTCCATTTCACTTTTCAAATACCCCACTTAAAATTTTAGTCAAGATCTAAAAATCTCACTTTCTTCCCCCCCTTTTCTTAGAAAAAACCCTGAATATATAAAAATGTATAAATTTTTTTGTCAAAATTTGTTTCTTCAAACATCTCAGAATTGTAATCACATCACAAAAAATTGATTTCCTGGGTCTGGTGATATAAATACCAGATGACATAAATAAAGATATTACTTATTGTATAGGACAGGATAGCGAACATATGGCACACAGCCGAATATTTTCAGCATGACATTGACTAAATTTGTTTAAACTCAATCGAGTGGAAAGTGAAAAAACTAAAATGCAACTTAATGAATACCAATCTAGTTCAGTATTGGCTCAAAGTTTTTTTCAAATTAAGAGAAGATTTGGTGGCTATCGAAAAGGGAAAATTATCAGTCATTATAAGCAAAAATACCAATGATACACTTATAATATAGAACTTAGAATTCAAACCCAAGATACAAAGAGCTGCTTAAATTAGTTGGTGCTTGGAACTTTGACTGTTTTTCCTTCAAGTCATTATTTTCAAAAATTAATAATATGAAAAACTTATATAGAATTTTCTTGTCAGATGATTCCAGATCAGCTTGATTTCTGTTCAAAATAACTGGGTCATTCTAAAAAAAAACGTCCCTTTTGAAAAAAAAAAAAAAAAATCAAATTTTTTTTCACAAAAAATGAAGTAAAAAAATCTTTGAGAGGATTGTATACACCTTCAAAAATAGAAATTGAATATCAGCAGCACACTTTTTAAAAAATATTATTTACTACACTTAGAAACGCAGACACATTGAATGGAAAATGTCTCCTGTGTTACCATATTTTAAATAATCTCCCCATTTTGTCTTATGTAAGTAAAAAAGTATTTTTGCAATTTTAACATTTTGATATGAATGTTCTTTCTCACTGCCACATAATTTTTTGTTTATGTATATATTTTCTCACAAAATGGACATATTATGTCCCCTGTGTTACCTTTTTAGTATTCTCACAATATAAAACTTTACATAATTAGGTAAAAAGTGTAGCAATATAATAAAATCTCAGTCAAACTTATTTATACATATTAGTCATTGCATATTTAACCCTCTGAATCTTAAGAAAGTTTTTTCTTTTTGTTAAGACAAAAAAAATGTCAGTAACACAGGGGACATACGGTAACACAAGGGACACCAAAGTAACAAAGTGCACACATGTTCAGTACTAAGAATGCAAAAATCATAGAAATGTACTTATATATTAATTAGAAATTTATTTCTCATATTTTAGAATGTGAACTGAGAGAGCAGCTACAACATAAAATTGGTTGTTTGCAAAAAAAGAAGCAGGACGATATTTTCCACTTTCTTAGAAAAAACTAACTTTAATAATAATACAATCTGCATATTTTTTGAGTTAAAATAACATACAAAACTTTATATGTAAGTTTTAGCCACACAATTGCCTAAAAAAAATAAATTAAGCCCCTGTATTACCTCATTGTCTCTTGCGTTACCAACATCATGGTAACACAGGGGACTAGTAACACAGGGGACAAAATGAAATAAAATATTATCTTTATAATTATATTTTTATAGAAACAATGCCAAAGTCATATGAATGTTTTCTTTTAACTGAGATGTACAATTTAAACCGAAATTAATTAAAAAATATATATATTATTAATGTAAATTGATGGTAACACAGGGGACACATAAAAAACACACCTAGCTTCAAAAATCACTTTAGCTCAGATAATATTTTTTAAAATTTAACATATGAAATAATGACGACTTAACATAAATGATAGCTCTGAAAGAGCATGACTGACTGTTGTTAACAACATTTAGATTACAAATTCTTGTTATAATATTAAGAACAAAGTAGAAGTAACACAGGGGACAAATATTAGGGGACACAAGAATTTTCCTTATAAAACGAAAACATATGTAAAAATATATATTTAAAGTATGAAGATATAATAATAAGACTACAGAGACTTAAAAAATATAATCAGACATAGCTTTTAAAATATATATGGTGAAAAAATGATGATTTGAAAATAAAAAATTGCTCCTGGGACAAGGCTTTTTATAGGATACAATTTTAAGTAAAGCTATTTAAAAAGTAATAAATGCAATTTATCTAAAATTTCAGAATTGCATTAAAGAAAAATATTTCTGAAATATCTTTTCAAGTATTTGAATTTAATTTTGGAACAAAATTGTGGGAAATATAACCTTACAATGTGTCGGACCCCAAAAGGGTGCTTTATTTTTGGAATGACCCAACTATGTATGAACCTGATATCAAAATAACTATGTATGAACCTGATATCAATTATTTGGCATTTAAAATGTAACAACAGAAATTGCAATTTTTTTAAAATTACTTTCTAAAATATAGCGCTGTATGAAATTCACATTTTTAAATCCTAAAACAGCAATTTCAAGTACTTTTGATTCATTATTATTTCATCCACTAAATTTGTTGGTAATTGGTGTGTATGTCATGGTCGCATAAAATATTAAAAAAAAAAATTGATATGCGAGTGTAAAAAGGTTTACTATCCCTAGTATAGGATAATTTAACTAACAGACAAACTTTCAAATAAAACTTTAATTTTTAGGTGCGTTTGTAATTATATAAATATGTAGCACCTATAGTCATCGTCTGGTCTGTCCATCTATCCGCATATAACAGTACAAAAACTATGCAACCAAATGGTTTGAAATTTAATATATATAATCGTCGCAGAATTTTGTAGAGTCATTTCAAATTTTATGAAAATAGAATCAAAACTTAAAAAGATATTAATAAAAGTTTTCTTCATTCTATTAAATCCTATCATACGTAATTAATTCAATGATATTCCATGATAGGTAATGATTCTAGGTTGTCTAGGTTGCGTCATATTTAAGATGGAGTCATATTATTTCCATATTACTGAATTTAAAAACTGAATTTGAATACTAAAATTGTTTAATTATAGCAATCATATAATCTACCAACAGTTTTTTGGATAGATGTTTCAAGAGAAATAGATATTAAATGGAAAAAGAGTCTAAATATGTATTTCAAGTTCTGAAATTTTCAAAGCTGGAATTTTCAGTAAATGTCAACAAAAGATAAAATGTTGCCAACTTAAAATGTACTTATTTTATTACGGAAATTAATCATATCATAATAACAGATGATATAATTCATTTCACTGAAATAATAACGATGATTTTTTTTTTTTTTTTTTTGCATTGTTTTGTATTGAATATTTGCACATAGTATAATTTTAACGTAACAGAATTGTAATTAATTGTTTGTAAAAGTGTATTGAAATTTAATTTCATAAAATAAAATTAATATCTATAATATGAAAATCTGCACATAAAATAAATTTTGTATTCATGCATTTTTGTATAAGAGTGCAACAGCTACTGCACCAAGATCTGAATATTTATAAAACTAGTTATAGTACAACCGCATCTCATCTGCCACGTTTGATGTACAATTTCCAACTTGTTATTTTTAAAGGGGTTCCTTAGCATGATCCATATAGAACAGAAGCAGGGAGAGAGGGGAAGACATTTTACGTGATGTTTCAGCAGTAATAAATGTCAATAAAAGAACAAAAATGGGAATGGAAGCCCTAAGTTTTCCTACATTTGAAAATAAGACAAAAAGTAATATGGACTTAATGAGGCTTTGTTTAGAAAAATTAGATGGATTGAAATCAGAAGTTTTAGGCATATTTCGAATTATTTCAGAAAAATTTATGTTAGAACAAAACATTTTAAAAGTATTTAAAACAAATTCAAATTGAGAACTTCTCAAACAAGACAAAAAAGTCCTTCCAGCCTGTGTCAGGAGGAAAAGGCAACTTCCCTATTCCTAGGCTTTAAGAATTCAATTAATTTTATACAAAAACATGAGAGCTAAAATGTGTGGAACCCAATTATAGAAGATTCCCAGTTTTCATCAACACTGAATTTCAATGAGAATTTTGAGAAATTAGTTAGGTATTGCTAAATTGGCTTTATGGCAACTTATTTTTGTTACCAAATTTGTTGATAATTTACTACATACTAACAAGTTTGGTGAGAATGCTGGTGGACAATGTTATGTATGTACATGTGCACAAATACTTTATGAATAACCCATTTATTTTCTTTTAAATATGACATTTTATGATATGATTATGTAATTTTAAGCATATGAGAGGTGCAACAATAGTGACAACAATGAAATTAAATTTACAAGAAATCACAATCAGTAAAATATAAATGAGCAGTGAATATGATTATGGAAGAATTTCTTAATTTTAATTCACGGTTTTGTTTAAAAATGTCTGCAAGGACTAAAAATGCAAACTGCTCTATATCTCAGTCATTTTTGACAATAGGGACAAAACAAAAAATACTGTGGAATCTTTGTAGCAAGTTATAACACTTAAGAGCCTACACTAGTCACAGGAAGAAGCACTCAAGCTAATGTTAAGTCTATGGGAAGGTTATTTTCAAATTTCTCGCTCGCATTTTAATATTTTTAAATGATTTTTTTGCATAGTATAGTTGAGGTCGATCTCTAACATTGTTAGCATTCGAGTTTTTTCGGATGACTAGCGTAGGTTCTTAAGGGTCCTCTCCCCTCATGAAAAAACACCTACTCGCTAATGTTAATCCTATGGGGCAGTTATTTTCTAATATCTCATTTGCATTTCAATATTTTTAAATGATTTTTTTTTTTTTTTTTTTTTTTTTTTTGCATTGGATAACTGAGATCAATCTCTAGAGCCGCTGTTTTTTTTTTTTTTTTTTTTTTTTTTTTTTTTTTAAGATTTTTTTACTTTTGAAACCAGTTCTGATGATTCTGCTGAAATTGATGATTGATTTTTTTTAAAACAAGAAAAACAGAAATCCGCTATTACACAGAAAAATGGCATCCCTGAATAAAGCAATGTGGTCTAACTGTGACCCATGAGGAATCAATATTTTCGCATATAATTTTTTGACTACAAAATACTGGTTCAGCAGGACCACAATGCAATGAAGTATGAAAACATATATATACACGAGCACACTACCTAGATCATAAAAGAGAAAAACATATATACATATATATATGTACTATTGAAAAGTTGGCAGAAAACAAATTAAAATTATAGAAGCTAAATTCATATTTTTACATAATATAGCACTAATTCTAAACTATTATAGACACTAGTCTACTATAGTGATAATATTAAACAATGATACAGCAAGATAGAAAACAGAAGAAAAGCTCCCATAAATATATTTTGCATAATTACCTGTGGATGATGTTTCAGTAGGATGAGTATCACTAGTTTGTGTCTTTATGTTTATATTATAATTTACTTGACTTGGGCGTCTTGAAGCAGATCGAGATGGACTAGTTTTAGGAGATACAGCAGTATTTCTTCTAGTTTGTGTAGCTGACTATCAAATGAAAAAATAATATAAAATATGTATTCATATGAAAAAAGCAGAAATCAAAGTATTTAACAATCATAACATTCATTTTATCAAAAATATATTCTGTATCGTGACCACAAACAAAAAAATTTATTAAGATCACTTTGATATTTAAAAGAATATCTCCCAAATTTTTTATTTGAAAAATTTCAAGTATCACTTTATAAAACTACGATAATATAAAAGTTTAAATAAACTATTTAAGTGCTAGAGGCAGGGTTGGCAGAAAAATTATGACACAACAGAGGAAAAAATAGAGTTTTTACTGGTTTATTCTGTCACAATGATAATGAATACACAAATAAATTAATATACATGCACAATGATATGAATATATATAAATATGAATCTATATAAATATCATGAATACACAAACTTGTAGATTTCTTAAGCCCCCTTTTTTTTTTTTAAGCACAATATAACCAGGGTTTAAATGCAGGGATTTTCCTTTTATAAGATGATCGGAGTCTAGTAGCATTGATGTCTTGAAAGAATGTCTTAACAGCTCTCGTATGACTAATACTTCTCTAACAACTGATGCCTTGGATAAACCTCCTGATGGGAGAATAGAATGCTGAGTGTGACCTTCACTTCAACGTAACAATTATTCAACTGTGAATCAGCAAAGCAGGCTGGTTGAAGACATGATACGAGAGAAACGTGGTGGTAACTATGATTCTCGTAGGAGGAGAGTAAATGTGTTTAGGGGTGCGTTTTTGCCAGAATGTAGAATGGTGATGCATTGTGCACTGTTTGACGATGGAATACAGTGAGGTGGTGAATTCTGTGAATTGAAAGAACAGTGTTGCATCTAGCGGGGATTGTAGATAGAATGTTGAGAGAGTTCTCTCAACACAGACAAACTACATTCAAACACTTTCCAATATTAATGGAAGTAATTAAGAAAAGTTTTAAGAAGACTGTATAGTAAAATGCATAACTCTAAAATACATGTACACTACACATGAATGCAATTTCACAAAATAAGGGAATACTTCTAAGCAGTAAATAATCTCTGGCAGAACTTTGGCCAAATATCCTAACCAGACTGCTTTTTACCCAGGTAACTGTATTCCTTTTGGTTGGCAGGAAAGGCTTATCTGCTCAGCAAACCTCTATTGAAACAACTTTGAAGCTTTTGACTACTCGTTTTCGATCATTTGGTCACTTTTTAATCTTTTGCTGAGCACATTGCAATGTCATATGTTCTTTTGTTGATTAGCTAGTGATATCATATAGGAAAACCTCAATAAGTTTTTATGTATTTAAGTTTTTTTATTTATTTTCTGAAAGAAAAATTGTCTAATTTAACATTTTTAAAGTTAAAAAGTATGTTCTTAATAGTTGATTACTTATACTAGTACAGGGATTGCACACCTTTTACCATCTGTAAAATCTGTCATTTGTTTTCAAAAATATGTTTTACGTGATCTTGACATGCAAACAACCAAAAAATTCAGTGGATCAAATGATAATGAATCAAAATTGCTTAAAAAAATTTTTCAGCATCAAAGAAAATATGGGTAATATTTGGATGTTATGTACTTTAGAAATTAAATTTTAAAAATATTATTTCTGTTGTTGCAACTTAGATGCCAAATAATTTATATCAGCTTCATACTTAGTTATTTTTAAGATAATGCAAAATGAATTGGAGTCATCTGACAAGACGTTTCTACTTGAATTTTTCATATTATTTATTTACAAAAAGAATGATTCACAATAAAGTTGTGAAAATTGCAAGCCCAGCTTCTTTAAACAGTTTTTAGTGTCTGTAATTGAATTCCAAGTTGTCATAATTTTACCATCAACATTTTTGCTTATAATGCCTTATAATCTTTCCTTTTTGATATTCTCCTAATCTTGTGTTAATCTGAAAAAATGTTGATCTTATATTGAGCAAGATTAGGGTTCATTAAGTCTAAATGAATACATTTTGTGCAATTCTGCTATATTTTGATTTTCAACCTAAATCTATGCAATGCTGAAATAATCAGTAGCATGCCAATTGTGACATACATGCCACAGGTTCGCCATCCCTATACTATTAAATATAAATATTTTTGCGTCTTATAATGAAAAATTAATGGTAATTTTAATTGTAAATTCATTTAACAGCAGTATTTAGATTTAAACTATCCCTTACACTTTAATTAGTTATACCATCAATAGGTAAATATTTTTGCATCTTATAGCAGAAAATACTCTGATGAATTGTTAACAATATGTATTCTTTAAATTAAAACAAACTTTCTTACATTTTAATTATTTATAACTTTTTAATCTTGGTTGTGAAAATCACATGCTTTAAAACATCACATTATACTGCAATTATTTAAAGAAATTGCATTTTTTTTATTTATTTTTTAATATCTAAATAATTATTTTAATAAATATTTTATTCAATCATTTTTAATTTTTTTTTAATTTTAAAAAAACAAAATTAAATTTTACCATCTGGAGAAATAAGATGATGTATTTCTATATAAAAATATTTACATCAGAACATTTAAGAAACATTTTCAAAAGCTTTTCCAACTTTTTTTTAATTGTCATGTTTCTTTTTTTTTTCTTTTTTTTTTTTTTTTTAACATTTCTAGTCTTGAATTTTCTTAATTCCCAAAATTTTATCTGAATAATTTCCAAATATATATATATATATTTTTTAACTCAGCAATTCCTAATTCTGAATTTTAAAAAAGAATTTAGTACAAATAGTTGCTGTAATAGTCTAAATTTTAATCGTCTCATATTCTATATTTTTGATTTATTTATCTAAATCATCAAAACATCAAGTTGTTCTAACCACTTTTTTTCAAATATCTCAGTTTAATTTATTACATTCAATTTATAAAAAAATATTTTTTAAGTACGAATGACTATTTGTAATATAAAAAAAAGTAAAGTAAAGAAAGAAAAAGAAATTCCTTTAAATTGTTAGACTATTTTACCTTACTTATTATGCTATCTGAAAATTTTTAGGAGATTAATGATTTGTAACGAAAAAGCTTAAGCAATTTATTATCACCAAAAAATATTTCTTCCCACATATTTTCTCTTCTTCTACTTTCTTCGACTGTATGTTTAAAGGTCATCTATTTTTGAAACGTGAAGAAAGTATTTTGAGGGGTGGTGAGATAAAATCTTGAAGATTTTTGGTGGGTTTTAATCATGTGATATATTTCACTGTTGGAAATTTTTTTTGGAAAAAGAAATGGTCAGATAGTCATTGTCCTATGATGTCAGTTCGGCTCTATATTATTCGTGGAACACACATATACTGGTCGAATCGCTTGGTTAATACGATTTCCTACCGATACCAATCTTGAACTACTTGAAGAAAAAAAAAGTCCTTCCGGCCTGTACCGGGAGGAAAAGGTAGCTTTCCTATATCTTCGTTTTAAAATTTTAGCTAATGTTACACGAAAACAGCAAGTTAAAATGCAAAGAAACGTTTACAAAAGATTCATTAATACTGAATTTGAATAAGAAATTCGCCAAATTATTGAGCAATAGCCAAATTGGCTTTATTTATGAAGACTTATTTTGGTCGCCAAATTTGGCGATATTTCGCCAATTTTTGTGCCAATATCGCCAATTTTGGCGCTAACGGATATGAATATATAGTTTTATACGTATGATTGGGAAAATTATTACAACAATGAAAGAAAATAATTTGCGAGTAATCGCGTTAATCTGCTGTTTTGTTTCAAAATGTCAGCCACTCTAGAATTTCAAAATGCTCTATCTCAGCCATTTTTTAAGATAGAGGTAAACCAAAAAATGCTCTGAAATCTTCGTATCAAGGCCTAACACTTAATTAAAAAATAAATTTGAATTTTTAACGTTTTTGTATATTTATTTTAGTTTTAAATTTTTAAATGGCCGCTATCTTGAAACAAAATGGCGGACCAAGCTGGTCAACGAACTCGGTCGAGACATTGGTGAGCTTAATACACACAATTAGTTTCATCAAAATCGATTTATAAATACGAGCGTTATCGTATGACATAGGTCAGATATATATATATATATATGGATATATCTATATATATAAATCAACATTTAAACGGAGGGTGGTCTGGGGGTCATGATCGGTGAAAATATATCGAAATTTTCCGGAACTGCTTTCCTCCGAACGGCTGCAATAGGTAGCCTTATACTTTTTTGTATTGAAAGCTACCTAAAAGGTGGTCTAATTAATATCATAATAATGTCACTCAGTGATTATTAACCTTATGCCGACAGTTTGGATAGTCGACTGAAGTTAATTAGATATCTTTCTGTTTTGGACATTAAAAAGTTCTTCTTGATAAAATTCAAACATCTCATAAAATATCTGATTAACAATAAACATTATTAATGCAGAAGATATGAAGTAAAAATATAGGAATTATAAACAGTACATTTTGGTTAATTGGAACACATTGGTTTTTAGCAGGATTTGTTTTGATAAAGCAGCTGCCTCAACTATCAGAAATAAATTTAGTGACATTTTTCAACTTTGTTCTTAACATTTTGTCATAATTAAAGGGCTACCCCAAATAACCAGAAACTACTACATATATAATAGTGATAATTTTATTTTTAGCTTTTAAATTTTAGAATAAATGTAAATATTTAATCCTTAGCATCCAATCTATTCACTTTAATATTTACTATGAAAAGTATTTCAATTAATGACAAAGAAAAATACTTACAGGTTTAATAAGCTGCTTTGTCAATCCAAGATAATTATGTAAAGCTGTAAATGTCACTCGCTGTAAACGCACCATAATAATCTGGGATACACGAACCAGTGATTCAGGATGCTTCTCTAATAAAGAACGGAACGCTTCAACTTTTAGTCTGTAATATTAGTTACAAATGATTGTAATATCTTATTATTATAAATATTTCAGGTAAATAAAAGTAACATGACACATTTAAAACAATTAAACATTCATAAAATGCTAGAAAATTATGGCCAAGAATAATGGGAAAAATTAACAGTCAAGACTGGCCAAAGGTTGACTAAATGAAAAAAAAATGGCTGGCTATTTAAAAATTATTTTCCAATCGTAACATTTCTTATTCTAAAATTCAATGAAAATGTGTCTCATATGCTCCAAAATAAAGTGCTTTTGATTCCTCATCAAATTGTTTCACAAGGGGTCTGGAATCAATTTCCTCTCCAGCCTCTGGAAGACCCCAAGGCCAATGAACTAAAATCGTTACTACCCTTCCATTCTGACACTGTCTATTAAAGACAGAATAAAATTTTCCTGCATGTCATCAATGATTCTACTCTTGTCAGTTGAAAAAATGTTATTTAAATATGTTTATTTAACCTATTTAATTTTATATTAACAGAAATTAAAAAAATATATATATTAGTTAGCATTTTTTAATTGTTTAAAAAAAAACATTACCACTGGCCTAAAAAAAGTGACTAATTATAAAATTACTAAATCTTTTATAATTAGATCGAGGTGCAGCAATTATAGAACTCTTACTTTCTTAGAAGCATGGTATATGAAAATTACAGATTTACCTCTTAACGAAGCAGGTGCAATCCCGAATGAATACTTAGTGTTAATATAACTGTAACTTTGGCCTCAACATTTTGATGCGGTATATTTTCTATGTGTTGCTGTTTTAGAACTTATTGTGACGTACGTTAAAGAATTTTTGCTGATGAGGGATTTTCATGTAAATCCGAAACGTCCAATTTAAATATGTTTTTAATGTTTTATGTAATTGTAATGTAATGTCTGTAATTTTAATGATTTTAATATAGTCAAAATTGACTATCCTTAAGCTAGTTTCACGGAACTGAGTTTTAAAATTCTGTAACATGCCATTAATTCATTGATAACCTGCATTGTTTATAAAAGAAATACTTTTTAATTATTATTTTTTTTTTTTATAGTCTTTATCGAACAAATTTTCAGGGATTGCATGATTTTTACTGCTTTTAGCAACATGATAACTTATTCTGTACGATGCTGCTATGTAGCGTTATTGTTTGAACAACTGCAGCTAGGTCCTTTTGCACTTCTAAATAATTGGATTGTTTCAAAATCGTTGTTGCTCTCGAATTTATCAGATTAAATTTCAATCCCAGTTACAGTTCGCTTAAGAGTCCCTGATTTCAACTAGTTATCTATTTAAAACACAAAACAAACTCACTCAAATAATAAGTAAATAGTTCAAATCAAATTTTCATTAAAATAAATAAAGCTTTTCTATGAATATATACTAGCGATATAACTCCACCTATTCGAAAACCAAAATAAGGGCCTTCTTTTCAACACGTTTAAAAAACATTGAAACCAGAAACTCTTGGTTAATTGCCAAAACTTTAGTTGAGGCTCACTGTGGAGACACGAAAAGTTTTTGGTTTCTGTCTGTCTGTTCCACGATGCCGTAAAAATCGTCCTATTAGGTTGATTTTTGGTGGGTATGTTGGTGAAGAACCCGGAATTAGCTGTATAGTTTTTAGTTACATTTGGTTCATTCATTCGAAAAATATAGAACATTTCTTTTTAGGTCATAATGCTTTCCTATGGGAATGCAGACGATTTTCAAATTTCATTTTTAACTGAAATGAAAATCACATATTTGAATAATGGATTTAAACGTAAAATTATTAATGCTAAATTTTTGATATGGAGGTTTTAAATATATTCAATAGCTTTGAAAATTTGCTGATACATTCATTAGAATTTAGAAATTAACTGTTTAAATTATTGGAAAAATTTTTGCATCTGTTCGCGAAATATAAAACATTTTATTTTCATATTTTTTACAAATTTTAAAATGTGTTTCTTTTTACTTTCCTCTTTAATTTATTAGTTGCTTAGCAACCATATTTCAAAGAATATCAAAATAATAAAATTCAAGTAACTCTCACTATTTTGCTGCAATATAAAATCAAAAATCAAAATAAATATCAAAATAAATTATTTTTGTATTCTATTGACATAAATAAAGAATTTATTTTAATATGAGTTTATTTTTTTTTTAATCTAAAAAGTTATATGAATAAGAAGTTCATAAGATTTTCAGAATATCATTGCATAAACCGTGTTTAATTTAACGTTTTTAATTTCTGAATTCTCTGGAGTATTTTATATGCCTATAAATATGTATGTATTATAAAAGAATTTAATTGCAGATTGTAAGATGCTAAATATGAAAAGTGAGATTAAAAAACAATGACTTTTAGAGCTGACGTTGAGGCTCCTGATCTGCAGATTTACTAGTTTAAGAGTTGTACAATTATTACTAAAAACAGAACAATAAGAATAAATTGGGGAAAAAGAATATTGTGTAAAGATCAATGACAGTTTTCGCAAAGATGGGAGGAAAACAGATAAGTAATCATACAATATGAATAAGGATGGGCAGAGCCAGCGACATTGAATTATCAATAAATTACTAGGTCTAGTGGGTCTTTTCCTTCATTTTGAGAGCAACATATTGTAGTGACACAAGACAGTAATTTTGTAATCCAAAAGTATGAACTTTGTTTATGTGTTTTCAATTGAATAATTTTGTGATTTCCACCATTATTTTCACATACCCCAATAGGCTGGCTATATACACTCAGGGGTACACATACCAAAGATTGGGGACCACTGCATTAGACCATTAGACTCATGTGAGGCTCTTTTCATACACCTGCATTCGTGCATCACGTGACTCAAGCAATCTGAAAAAAGAGACACGTGTAATGCACCATAGCAGCCTGTCTTTTTCGTTAGCCTTGTTGCAGATAACGTGACATCACAACTCAACAGGAAGGGTAAGAGGGGTATCACTTGAGCATGACAACCTATGATGTTAGGGAAGGAAGGGATAAAAAAAAACCCGAAATTTGCATAATATGATTAATAAATGACTCCTTATAAATGAATAAACAACTAAATTAATAACAGATAAATAAGAAAAAAATTACTATAATCATCATAATCAAGATAAAATTATAAATAAATAAATAATTTAATGAAACTCTTTAGAATTTTTTCTTTTTTTTTTTTCACAGGCGTCTGTTAACGCTTTCAAAAATGCAAATGGCACAAAGATAAGAAGGAGGTTGTCAGCTCTACAACTTATTAACACATGTAGAAAGAGTTAAATAGGATAAAAAGTACTAATACTATCTTTAAGAAAAAATTGAAAGAAGGAATCACCACTAACTGTCGCTTTCCTTAATGTCAAATTTCTGAGTCTTTGAAATATTCATAAAAATAACAAAAAGATGATTTTGGAGGCAAGGGTGGAAATAGTAAAGAGAAAAATAGTACATGAATATTTGTAATTCACATTTCAAACCCTATTACAATAAAACCTTATTTTTGCATTTTTATTGGGGTAGTGGGAGGGGCAAAGAAATGAAGTGTATAAATCGGGAAAATTATGTAAATATCTTGTTACAAAATACAAGAATATATAAAGTTTGGGAACATCGAAGTTCTGCTGTATCAAAAAATGAAAAGAAAAAAGCATATCAACTGTTTTAAAATTTTCACCATCATCCAACAATTCACATGTTTTATACTTAAAATATAATAATTTGAAATTCAACAATACCTTAAAACTGTACAGTTTTCAAGTGCTCGGGCAGACACAGTCTTATAAGGAGCAATACGACCCTTCAATAAAAAAGAAAACAATATATAAATAGACAAAAGAAATTAAGAAGTATAAATAGGAACAAACGAGAAAAATCTAAGAATAATTCATTTATAAAAGGGAAATAATAGTGATGTTAACATATACAGAAATAAAATCAGATGAAAACATATTTAATATAACATAATAAATCAATGTTTTAACTTTTTTAAAATAATTTTTTCTTCATAGCCTTTAACCTCACTTTTTGCAATAAGCTTACTCAAACTGAACCAAGCCTTGGGATTAATAGCTTAATATATGGCCTGATTGTTGTGCGATATAAGTTAATTTTATAACAAAAAAACTGTTTTGATTTTTCTATTAGTTTAAGAACATATTAAGAAACAGTTTTTGGTTTTTACGAGTCAACTAACTCATTTTAGAAATTTTAAATACATAGATCATTCCCCAAATAATTATTGCACATAATATATGAATTTTACTAAACTTTCTATTTTCTTAGTGAATAAATATTTGAATGGTAATATGGTTTAGCAATAAATATTTGAATGGTAAAAACAGAAAACGAAAGAAAATATTAAAACATTGCATTATTTTTTCCTTGCTTTATTTTTCATGTAGCTTTTACATTAAATAATGTATAATGAAATCAAAAGGTCTATTATGAATGATGAAAAAGAGACACATGCAATGCACCATAGCAGCCTGCCTTTTTTGTTAGCCTTGTTGCAGATAATGTGATATCACAAGAGGAAGAGGAGGGGATGCATTACAGACAATCACAGTGCATTATCTTTTTAAATTTTATTAAGATTATTCACAAATACTAATATTGTATTCATATTAGGAAATATATCCAATCAAGAAATTTTAGGACATTTCCCAGTCAATAAGAATAAATATATGTAACAGGGATACTATGGCAGCCTCTAAACTGAAACAGTCCTAGTAAAAATACACATTTCCAGAAATTATATCAGGCATGCCTGTTCACATTAGAATCACTCTTTTTAACTAGGAGAAGGAAGGTGTCAGTTTAACAGATTTTCTTAAAATGAATACATGGAATGTAACTTACAGTTAATACATCCATTACACTGAGAAGACTTGCAATATTTTCTCCTGGGCCAACTTCTTTTAATATCAGCTCACTACCATCCTGTGAAAATATAACGAATAAATCTGCTATTATATACAAATGAATTGAGCAAAATAGAATCTTAGTTAATTACACCTAAAAAAATAGGTTTTTTAAAAAGGATTTTGCTTTAAAAAATACCATAAGGCTTTTATATATGTATCTCTTAAAAACTTAAAGATGATTTTATTAGGGAAAAGTAAGGTGAAAGGAAATACAAATTACTTTTAAAAAGATGGAAATCATGGCACCTTTTTTAATAAACAGCCTTAAAATAAATAAATAAATAAAAATAGAAAATAAGGTAACTAACTAAAAATATTTACACAAATAGCTCAAATTATTTAAAACGGGAAAAACAATTGACGAAAAATATAATAAATAATTACCATTTCTGTTATGTAAACAATAAGCTTTCCACTTTGCACAACATAAATACTGTCATCAGGCTCTCCAATAGAAAACAACAAGCTTCCAGACTGTACATGGAGTGCTTCAATATGTTTACATAGTTCAAGAAATAATGGCTTTTCAAAAGAACCAAACACTCTGAAAATGTATTTTAAAATAATCAAATTATAGCTGTACAAATATTTTAAGTTTATGTCAAAGAATGCACTCATATCAAAACTTTAGAAATAATAATAATAATAAAAATAACTTCTAAATTTAGAAATATTGGAAATTTTTATAGTTTTCTGTTCTGATAAATTATTTTGTTTTAATGTAAAAAATGAATATATTTTATGAATTAATGATATACTAGCTACTACTGCTGAAAATTTTATTGAATGCTACCTAATTAGCTAGTCAATGTTTATATAATCAATATAATCAATGCTAGTAATATAGTTCAAACTAAACACACATAAAAAGATGAGCATGTACACATACACTAACAAAAAAAAGGAGAGAGGGGGGGAGGAGGAAAGATATTAAATCCATCAGATAAAGTCCCATATAAAAGTGGATTAGTGTTGAATTCAGACAATTTTCTCCGGGAGGGACATTATACAGTTCTGGGGGAGAAATTGCACTTTTTCACCATTAAAAGCATAAAGTCTCAAATCTTCTGGGGGGACATTTCAATGCTCCGGGGGGGGGGGGGGGAGGTTGAACTGCGTGTTGAATTTAGAGGATGGCCTTGGGGGGCACCCCCTAAATTCAACACTGAAGTGGATAGTTTTCTAGAAGTCATCCACTAAAACACTCATCTATGTTATAACAAAGAAAAATTACTCAAAATTTAGTATCAAATTTTATATAAATTTTGAAAACACACTCATATATAAGACTAAAAAGGAAACAATTTCTCAATTCAGGCCGCATTTTTGTATAAAAATTAAATGAAATGATAAAAATATTAAATTATCAAGCTCCATTCAACAATAATGACTTGCAAAATACGAACCTAATACTTTTTAACATATATAGTACATCTGGTGGTAATCTCTGTTCCGACTGTTCAGAAATAGCTTCTTCCAAAAAGGCTTGAGATGGTTCCATAACTTTTAAAGTCAAGGGCTGTTCTCTTCGTAGACGCAAAATTCTATAATAATCCAAAATTCAGTTGAATGCTTTAAAAATCATCAATTTGAATATGTCAAGAATAAAACTTTGACCAATTGAATTAAAAGCACAAATTTCATGTTTTAATAGAAACTAAATGAATGACTAACTTATTACCAAAGAATAGATTTAATATGGAATAAAAAATTTCCCAAGTACATGCTAAGAAAAAGAAGAAGAAAAAAAAAAATAGGCGAGATTTTTTAACGCTAACCAAACTTTTAAGTGGGATGTTTGAAATGTGAAGTTATTTTAAGTGAGATTCTAAAGATATTGTGTGAAGTGTGCGGTCCCGTACTCTAGTGTGAAACCTGATTTTGGAACTTATTAGACATCGGGCATTGTCTATTTAATACCACAAGAAGATAATCAGATTCCTTTAGCAGGAAATATTTAGTTAAGCATCACAAAACTCCTAAAATTAGGGCATTAAAATAATCAGAGGATTCAACCTGGGCTTCCCAGGTTAAAGAACATACTGCCCAGTGTACAGAACATAGGATTTTTTTATATTATTATTGAAAACTCTAATAGATTTTTTACATTTAAATATATTTATTTAGATTGCCCATTAACTTATTGCTTATTCTAGTGGATTTTATTAGAAAATTAAATTTCTGAATGGGGAAAGGGAAATATCTATCAGTACTTCAGCAAGAAGATTTTTTTTAAATGAGAGATACATTAAATAATTTAAATTACATGATTGCCATGATTAAATTTTGTAGTAAATTGTAAGCTTCTCAAAATATTTTATATTTTTCAAATTTCTTAAATTCATATTTTTAGTCATCCAAGGTAATCCTTCGCAAAATTAAAAATAAGAAATGATAATGATCATTGATAAAATGAAGTTTTCAGGATGGAGTGATTTCTTTATGCTAAGATTAAATAAAGGATATATACCAACAGGATTGTGGTGTATTGGTGGTTTGGCCCTGGCCCATTTCACGTACAAAATAAATGAAATCAGGCTCAGTCCCTTAAAACTCTATTTGAACCAAGTAAAACAAAGTTTGATATTTTTAACCAATATTAATCAATAATTAAATTCTATGAAATGAAAATTGTATACATTTGTATATGGACAATTTTGAATCATTTTATTAAAGGAGTTTTTTTTTTTTTTTTTTTTTTTTTTTTTATCATATATTCAATCATGCTATAGTGGTGAAAATGAGACTTAAAAAGAAAAAGATTAATAGAATAAAATGAGAAGAATGGGGGAAATATTATCTTTAAAGAAAAGTTTTTTGAAAGTAATGGTATAAATGCAAATAGTTATTAAACAATTAGTTTATTTTCTTTTAAATATTTCATTTTAAAAAACATAAAAATAGAAATTATGTTCTATGAACAAATAGATATAAAAATTTTCATTTATTGCTTTCAACGAAGTTTTATGTTTAAATTGTCGATACTATATCATTTATCTTTAAAAAACAGCAAATGCAACTCTCTCCCCCTTCCCTCCTCTTTAAATTAGTATCACGACATATCAGCAATATCAATATTAACTTGTTGATATATTACGATATTAAATTTCTGATATCGTCATGCCCTACTGATGAGTACTTAATTTATTTTTATTTCTACTTTTTCTGAAAAACTTTATGTAGCATTTTTTTCCCCTTATTCAAATTTTGCAATTCATATTTTTTACAAACTAATTTAATTACAACCAATTTAACTACAATTTTATATAATTAATTTATATTTGTGATAATACAGATTTTCACTGAACCAAATAACTATAATTTTATAAAAGTATTTTCCATTGAAGATGAGACATAGATTTTGTTAAATTATGTTTAGTAAAAATGCTCAAAATTTTAAATTTTGACAAAATCCTCCTATTAAAATCATTTGCAGAAGAATTAAAAGGCTGGACAAATAAAATTTTAAAATATTTATTTTGTTTTTGTTTTATTGTATTAAAGTAAATGTAACACAAATATGGTATTCTGTCTATGTGTATGAACATGTTTTTTAATTTTAAATGTAGTAACGTTCATCTCTTTAAATATACAATATTAAAACTTTTATGCTTATGTAAAGGCTATTGGCTATAATTTGATTTCTTTAAGAACTTCTATATATTTGAATTATGCATATAATACATTACATTGCTTTATAATATAGATATAAAAGCAATTTCTCCAATATTTAAAAGGTTTATCTACTATATATATAAAACACAAACGCAAATTTCGTTCCGTTCCTTTATAACTCAAGTTCCACTGAATGGATTTTGATGAAACTTGCATTGTTCGATAGATAATTTTTCAGGGCAGGTTTTAGTATATAACATATTGTTCTACGTACATTAGTTACAGAATTATGATAGAAAGTTCTGTTATTTTGGCCGAAAAGGTTACCATTGCTAATTATTTGGCGACCATTATTGTTACAGAAAGAAATGAAAAGGCTATACATCTCGAAAAATAAAAGAAAAACTGTTGCTAATTTTATAAAAAAAAAAGAAAGAAAAGAGAAAAAGAAAAAAAAAAAGTAAAAGAGTTTTGATGAGAGATAATATTATAAAACGAAAATATTTAATTTAAACATGATTGGGAATATTCGTAATGCTTATTAAATTTTTTAATCGGCAAGATTGCTATTGAAACACAATAATTGGCGATTTATCTTTTGTTTTTGGCGATTTTGATTTTACTTTTGACCCCAAACAATTTGATTTTAATCCAAAATGTGTTTTTTTTTTTTGTTGCAGAAAGAATGGAAATGCCTATACAACTGGAAAAATAAAAGAAAAAACTGTTACTAATTTTATTTAAAAAAAAAAGAAAGAAAATTAAAACAGTTTTAATGAGAGATTTTAAGCCAAAAGGTGTTTATTCAAGTGTACGACAGCATTTTTGCAGTTTTTTTTGTTACTTTTCGGTTAGCCGGGCGCCAGTGATAGATATATACATGTATATATACATATATATATATATATATATATATATATATATATATATATATATATATACAGGGTGATTATAAAAAACTATCCCGATATTAGTTCTTAACTATCACACCGTTCACAGAAACTGACCGAAATTTTGGTTTTAAGTATTTTGAGGTATGCGCTAAAGAAACGTATGAAAAACAACAGTTAAACTCTAACAGTTATGGAATAAACAGAAAACAAAACATTTTATTGTGTTTCACAAATTTTCCACGTCACACACGAAGACACCTTGTATGCAGCAGATGGTGGATAGCACTGAATAATAAAATGTTTTACTTTCTGTTGCTTCTCTGTCCTTTATTGGTTGTTTTCACTTTTCTTCTTACTTAGTCTCTTCTAGCGCCGGCAATTTTCGTGCTACAGGTACCGTTTCAACGCTTTTTATGATTTTCACCATGAAGATCACATTCCAATAAAAAAAAATAGGTGTTGCCATTTGAAATTTTCAAAAGTTTGTCACTGTAACCGTAACTGTTAGAGTTTAACTGTTGTTTTTCATACGATTCTTGAGCGCATATTACCTCAAAATACTTAAAACCTCCTAGCCAACCTCCTAGCCAAAATTTCAGTCAGTTTCTGTAAACGGTGTGATAGTTAAGGACTCATATATCGGGATAGTTTTTTTATAATCACCCTGTATATACACATATATCTACACAAATACATATATACATACATATATATACACTTATATGTATGAATATATACATATCTATATGTATATACATATATATTTATATATGTACATATATCACTGGCGCCTGGCTAACCGAAAAGTACCTTTTTTTATTCAAATACAAACTATATTAATGGCAATATACTTCTATTTACTTCTACGTATATGAAATTTCGTTCCGACTGCTTATAACTTGAGTTCTGCTGAATGGATTTTCGCAGAACTTAAACTGTTAGATAATTTTTCAGGGAAGGTTTTATTGTATAACATATCGTTTTACGTAGCTTTTAGTTATAGAATTATTATGGAAAGTTCTATAATCAGATCAATCCGATTATGAAAGATTAGCCTTTTTAAAAGATTTTGCCGAATGGATTTCAATGGAACGTACACTATTAGATAATTTTCTAGGGAAAGTTTTATTATATAACATATCTTTCTACGTTGCTTAGTTCTAGAATTACAGGGAGAAATTCGAAAATCGGGTGACCATTTTTTAATCAAATATTAGCCTTTTCAATATTTGATTCCTATTATGAAAGATTAGCCTTCTGAAAAAGTTCTACTGGACGGATTTTCATAAGAATTGTATTGTTAGTTAGTTAGATGCTATTTCAGGAATGGTTTTAGTATACTACATATTGTTCTACGTTGCTTAGTCAAACAGTTATGTGTGAAGGTTATATAGTCAGGTGAACCCGATTCCGAAAGATTAGCCTTTTTGAAAGTTTTTACTGGGCGTATTTTTTTATACTTGCATTGTTAAGTAGATAATTTGTAAGGATGGTTTTAGTATATTTCACATCGTTCTGTTAGTTTTAGAATTATGTGGAAAAGTTCTATAATCAGATGATCCCGATTATCAAAGATTAGTCTTTATAAAATTCTACTGAATGGATTTTGTTAGTTAATTTGTTTGCATTGTTAGTTCGATAATTTTTAGTGATGATTTTATTATATTGTATATAGTTTTATCATTCTTTAGCAAACCTTAACTGTAAATGATCAAATAAAAGAGTTGGTCCTTAACAGCTAAATTTTTGACTGCACATTAGAAAATATAATAGCACAATGACGTCATTTTTCAGTAATGTGGAAGGATATTCCAGGTAAATATACAGATTGCTTTCAAATACAAGGTCAAATAAAACGATATTTCGTTTGATTTAAGGTTCATTTGTAGAAACCGACCAGCGCAGCGGGCGTAGCTTGCTAGTTTAATACACTGCTCAAAACAATTAAAGGATATTTGAAGTTTTATATAAAATAAAGATATAAACGAAATTTTTTTCGCCGAAAATAGAAGAAGAGAATCACAAATGCAAATTTTTCTGGTTTTCAAACTGTGGAGTATGCAAATTTTGAGTTCGACGTCAAAAACGTCGCTTCAGCGGCAGCGAATGAAATTTGACTTTCAACTGGATAAAAGAGAAGGAAGACAAGGATGATCGGCATTCAGTGATTGCTTTGTTTCGATGAGTACGATGTCTCAGCGAAGTCATTTGACAGATTCAGAAGCTTGGAGAATTGTTGATAGGTTAGAAGGGGGCCAAACTCAAGCCGAAGTAGCGCAAGCCATTGGAGTGTCACAAAGTGTCATTTCCAGGATCTGGAACCGTTTTTTGGAGAGTGGATGTGCAGGCCGAAGACCAGGCCAAGGTCGTAGACGGGCAACAACGCCCAATGAAGATAGGTATTTAGCGTTAACAGCTCGGAGACACCGAAACATGAACGCTACTCTTCTCCAACAACACCTTCGCTCGGCTACAGGCACCACGATTTCAACTCAGACTGTCCGAAACCGGCTCCATGCTGTAGGTCTGTATGCTCGCCGACCGATGGTATGTGTTAGATTAACATCAAGGCATCGTCGCGACCGCAGGGATTGGGCAACCGAGCATGTCAACTGGAGGAGAAATGAATGGAGCAATATTCTGTTTTCTGACGAGTCCCGTTTTTCTGTGCATCCGGATAATAGGCGTATTTTCATCTGGAGGGACCGTGGCAGTAGGAATAATCCTGCGTTCGTGCACGAACGTGTCAGATTTGGCGGTGGAGGAGTGTTGGTGTATGGTGGCATCTCCATTGACGGGCGCACTGACCTCTACATCATTCGAGGTGGAGCTCTGACTGGTCGCCGATATAGGGATGAGATCCTCAGACCTATTGTAGTCCCTTACGCTGCAGCAATCGGAGATAACTTCATTTTAATGGACGATAACTGCAGGCCACATCGTGCAAACCTGGTGGAGGATTTCCTTTTCGAGGAAGGAATCGTTCGAATGGAATGGCCAGCGTGTTCTCCAGACATGAATCCAATCGAGCACGTTTGGGACGCTCTAGGAAGACGAGTTTCTGGCCGCCAACAACCCCCACAAACTCTCCAAGAACTGGAAAGAGCTCTTCTGGAAGAGTGGGGCAGAATACCCCAACTCGTCATTAATAGCCTCATTGAGTCCATGCCTCAAAGGTGTTCAACGTTGCTGGCCGCCCGCGGAAACCATACCCCCTACTGAAAATGATTTTCTTTGAAGAAAACACCTTTTCTTATTCTTTTTTTCTCATAGGCACAAATTGCGTTTTTTTCCTTTTGTACACAAATGCGCAATAAAATGCATTTTTTTCTGCCAAACATGTGTAATTTATTCTCATATAACCTACTATGTCTGTCGACCATGTATCAATCAGCTAAAAAGTTTCCCAGATACAAAATCCACCTAAAACTGCAATATCCTTTAATTGTTTTGAGCAGTGTATATAAGCTAATTGAGAAATCTGGCTCTTTGCGAAGAGCCAGCATAATTGGAGAATCATCTTCCATTTTCCTATCAGCTTTATTGCCAAGTGCTAATTGTAGCATTAGGCTAATTGAAAAATGATCATTTGTTTCTCAATCAGCCTGATTTTTTTTTTTTTTTCCAGGCTTATTGAAATGTGCTTTAGTTTTAGGCTATTATTGCAATAAGTCCAAGGTAGCGAATGTTTATGCATAATTTTAGTATAAAAAATAGGAGCAAGAACTTAAAATGTTTAGAAAAATGTATAAGAAAACTGTTTTATTGACATATTTCATGCCTGAGTGTCAAAGGTTTGTAAAAAACTCATTTTTATTTTAAGGGTATATTTTTTTCAAACACCCCATGAAAAAGTACCAATAAAATTTGCAGATGAGGAATTTTTGTAATGTTTTCCCAGCATTATGTAGAGCAGGGGTTCTCAAACTTCCAGACCGACGTACCACTAAATCGAAGTTCATAATTCCGCGTACCACCTGGTAACAAACATAAAGCTAATATAAAAAACCTGCCTAAAACAAAATATCTCTCCGGTCTTTTGTATTTCCGTCAAAGCAGGTTTTATTGCATTTAAAAATGAATGATTACATTATTAAATTGACTGCTTTATAATAACAGTCAAGTAAAAATTAGTATCATTATTAAATTTTAATAATGCATACAATATCAAAATACAATATTTTGGTATAGTAAAAAAAGCCACAATACTTGATGACATATTGGCGCACACTGATTCATATACTATTGTAGTAGGCTAATGAAAAGGATGGCTTGTTTTATCTAGCATAACTTCCTCATGTCTGGCTCAATATTAGGAAGTTTTAGTCATTAGTCAGATTCTATGTTTAGTTTATTCTTGTATTTGTTTTACAGATAACAAAGAGGGGGAAAGCACATTCACAGAGATATGTTGTGCTAAACACAAACAGACTTTGTGTATTTTTGACGGTACTCTGATATTCTCGTCAGCGAAAATTCTGTTACATTCATCCTTTTGAATGTGCACTCCAGTAATCCATCACAGGAGAGGAGAGCTGAATAAGTTCACTTCTTTCCTCTCTCGTGACATACAGTGGCAGGATGTCTCAAATGAGAAACGAATTTCCAGAGCCTGATTAAATGTCATGAGGAGCTCTAGACCCAGTACCTTTTCGGAGCCAGTCTCAAACCAAGATAACAGCTATATTTTTTTTTTTTTTTTTTGGGGGGGGGGGGGGAGTATTTGGTGGTTATCTTTAGATATTATGATATGGTTACCAAGTTAATCTAAACTGGCTTTGGTTTTGGGAGAAATAATTGGAAAAAACTGCATTTTTAATAAAGTTTATGTAAACAATTTTATTTATTTTGCCCCTCCCCATCAGTGGTGGGCCCTGGGACATGGCCTAGTCGGCCTCTGCATTAATCAGGTTCTGCGAATTTCTTATCTAAAGCTTAGTTAGCGCATTTAACATAGGCTTAATACAAACGTATTAATAATCTGCATACCTTTAAATGCGGCAGTAATGTCGCTCAGTAGACAAACACTTGCAAGTTTCTTCCCACATTTATATATATACCACCTCAATACATATGTACAATGCTTTACCTTAAATCCGCTCTGCATATGACCACAGTATTTGTTTGATTGGAATAATCTTACTCTCTTGACCATTTTAAATAACCTTACTCTCTTAAAAACTGATTTCCATGAAATGGGAGGAAACTATAACACTTTTTGTAAAAAAGAAAAAAATATTTCAATCAACACAATGAATCAATTTATGAATTATGTTTGAAATAAGACTTTTATTTCAACACTTCCGAAAAGCTCTTCTAGTACAAAGAGAACAATGGGTAACAAAACAACATTCCAAGTGTAATTTATAAATTACACTTGGAATGTTGTTTTATTTTAACATCTCCTACTCGCACAAGCTTTTCCTACTTCCAAGCATTCAGACTTTACATTCAGATAATTCAATTTGTAAAGCTGTTTAAAAACGGTTCTTCCGCTAATTAAAAATATTTCATTCATTCATTAATTTTAAAATTAGATCTTTATCAAAAATTCAATTTGTATCTATATAAATCTAATAATTGTGTTTTTAATTCTTGAAAACTGATTGTATCATAAGGGTTGAGTGTGAATTTCAGCAAGTCTGCTATAAAAGAAAGCTGCGCCGCCAGGCTCCATAGGGGCGTCCGGAGCGTAAACGACCACCGAACCCAAGTCCTGGAGGACTTTTAGCGCACCAGTAGGAGCTGCTTCCCACGGCGCTTCGGCCGTCCAACCTTAAACCCACGTGTCGACGACGTAAATCGTTGCGATACGCGGTGAAACCCAGTACGGGAGTCACCACGAGACACTTGGGGACGGGCCGGCGTCCCCCCAACAGCTTCGGATCTGGACACCCAGAAGGGAACCAGGCCCTATGCCTTAAGTCGGGTTTTCCCGACCCGTACTTGCTTTCCCAGAACTCGAGGGGTGTGGAAACCTACAAAGGTAGTCACAGTTCCCTCTCGTAGTGGATCTGAAAGAAGTTGGGTTAGTGCAAAATATGAAATAGAACTTCAAAACAACAACGATAAAACTTTAAGCATGCACAACAACGACAACAATAACATTTGCATGTCTAGAGCAATATCACATTTCAAAGTGCCGGCTGACGAGACGAGTCTCAAGCCTGGGAACTCCATGCACCATTACTTCCTGCACCGCGGGCAATTAGAATTACGTTCGAACGCGGTCTTTGACCGCGAAGAGCTCGGGGATTTCGGCCAGCTCTTCCGCGATCCAGATTGCGATCCAATGTACGCATTATGAGTCTGTGGATTATCAACCGAACTCCCTTTCTGAAGTAGCCGTCCAGGGATAGATCACGTGACGTACGGGTCCAGAAGTCGCGAAGGAAGTACCTTTCCCGCACAGACCTTCAGAGAAGACACAGGTAAAGCACGTGGCTTATGCTACACACCTCAACCCCACAAAAACATGTACAGTCGTGGCGAAAACGTGGAAGAAACGAGCCTGGTGGTCACCGAAGGTGCCCTGACCCGTGAAGACCTGATTAATGTAGAAATTGCCCTGCAGTCGGCGAGTGCCGACGCTACAATTCTCTGCTACAATTTGGTTCTCTGATACGGCAAGGAACGCACACCCGTCGGTGTCGTTCTCCTGCTTGGATCCGACCGTGTAGTACAAACACGTGGTTCGCGGAGTCAAATGCGCAGTCCAACGGACCCGCCAAGGATCCTCAAGTCTGGGAGTGGGCCTCCAGAGGTCGACCGACTCGGAGTCTACAACCGTCAACGCTCTTCTACCATTGGACGAGGGCCGTGTAGTCCCTGTCCAGCTCCGCACGCAAGTTGAAGGGGACGACCCCTGACAAAACCTGCAGATCATCCGTGGAAGTCGTTGTGTAACATTTTGTTACACAGAGGAGAAGGTTCCTCTGCCTGCTGAGCAACCTGTTTGCTATCACTACCTTGCTTCAGTACCAAATAGGTGCCGCATAAAGAATAATTCTCTCTGCTATGATCGAGTAAAGCATCTTGCAAAATTTCGGTCTCAGACCCCAGTTATCTGCTGTGAGACGATTCATTTTGTTCAACACCTTAAAAGCCTTCTCCTGAACCGAGGTTAGGTGAGGCATCCAACTTAGGTGGGAATCGATTGTGACACCCAGATACAGGATCTGCCATTTAAAGCGGATCCTGTTCCCTTCCATGAGGATGGGAATAGATGGGGCATTGTGGTACCTGCCCAGGGGCTTCACAACCATTTAACCTTACTTACCGAAACTGAACGTGAGACTGCACTCTGTCGCCCAAGCGTGGATCTTGGAGAGAGCCGGCCCGAGCAACTCCGCGAACCTCATGACAGCTCGTTGTCGTGCGGCTAAGAAGACGTCATCGGCGAAAACCAAAACAACATAGGTTTCGTCCTTCTCGTCTTGCAACCTTCTCAACAGAAATTCAATTACAACCAACCAGAGGTAGGGCCCAAGACACCTTGGGGTACTCCAACGTTGAAGTAGTGGTACCCATCATCTGAAAGGATGACAGAGCGACACCAGAGGTAGTCGTTTATCAACCCAAGGAACCAAGGTTTAACATCCAGTTCCTCAAAAAACTGGAGGATGTCTGGGCGTCGAACACCATTGAACGCTGACTTGATATCGAGCATGAGAAGAAATGTGTAATCTCCACAAACTCTTCGAAACAGCTATGTACTCCATCACGCGATGGAGCGCGTCGACCGTACTAACCTTCTTTCGAAAGCCGTACTGCCACGCATCGAGCAAACGTTTGAACTCCAAATACAGTACCAGACGAGTTGCACACAATTTATCCAATACCTTCCCGAGGGTCGTCAAATACAAATCGGACGGTAGGTAGCAGAGCCACTGCACTCCTTCCCAGACTTGGGAAAGAATACGGCAATCGCCCGCTTCCATGGCCGCGGAAAACAAGACTCTCTCAGACAGTGATTATACAAGGATAACAGCCACTGAGGGTGGTGTTTCAGGACCTCACGGGCGATCTCTAGACTGAGTCTGTCATGACCAGGCGCCTTGTTAGGCAGCAGCGATTCCACTGAAAATTCAAGTTCATGAATCGAAAACAGATCTGGTTCACTGGTCCTAACGTTCACGACCTGGGAAACATCATCAACCGATAGGAAGTGATATCTCGTAAGTGCGTTCTGGTCTCGTAAGTACGTCCTTCGTAAATGCACAGCCGGCCGGCGTTTTTTGTTTTTGAGACATAGCCGATTCAAAGTCGACGTCAAGTATTCAACTCCCTCATCGGGGGCGCAAACTCATTCGAAATCAGATCCGTGGCTTGCAGATCGCGGGAGAATGCATCCCAAAACAAGTCCCTCTTCAGCAAGTCTGCTATAACAAACATTTCGGTAAAAAGAAAATAGAAAAAGCGTTTACAAATCCTAAAATCCGTTCGAAATTTTTTTGAAAATTTCCAAGTTAATAAAGACAAGCCATTTTCGATTCCATAATAATATGCTGATTTTGTATTGTATTCCACGTACCAGTATCGGACTTCTGCGTACCAGTAGCCAGAGCTTCACGTACCAGTACTGGTACGCGTACCATAGTTTGAGAACCCCTGATGTAGAGAAAATGAAATGCTGAATAAAAATAAATAATAAATGTTTGGTATCAATAAAATCTACAGATGAGGCAGAATTTTAATGTTTTCCCAGCATTATGTAGAGAAGATGAAATGCTGAAAGAAAATAATTATAAAAATATATTAAAAAAATTCCATATCTGCAGATGAACCAGATTTTTTAAAAATGGATTTTTAAAAAATCTGTCTTATCTGCAGATTTTTTGTATATCTTTACAGGAGTGGAGGAGAGAAGGGGTTTATCTATAAAATAAATAAATAGTGCTTATTAATCTTAACTATCAACCAGGTGCCTAAATAAAATATATTAATACAGCAGTTTTCTTTTTATTTTTTTGTAATCATTTTAATTTTCATTCAGAAACACATCTTCTCTACAGAAGCATTAAAAATCTACCTCATCTACAGATTTTATTAATACAGCAATTTTCTTATATATATATATATATTTATAATATTTTCACTAAGCAATCTATTCTCTATGGAAAGCAGGGCGAACTTTAAAAAACTGCCTCATCTGCAGATTTTACTAATATAGAACTTTTCATATATATTTATTATAATTACTTTCATTCAGCAACCCATTTTCTCTACAAAATTCTGGGGGGGGGGGGGGAGTAAAAATCTGTTTTATCTGCAGATTTCATAGACACTTCTGGATGTGGTGTTTAGGAAAAATATACCCTTAAAATAAAAATGAAGTATTCACTAACTTTAGACACCAGGGATAGAAATTAGGAACTCTAAGGAAGGCGTCAAATGACGGCTACAATTTTTTTTTCTATGTTCCAAATTCCAATTAATGGTTAAAATTTTATGTTATATCATATTTTCTCACTTCTTTTCGCCACCATGTTAACAATATTATTGTTTATATTTTTATTTGTTAAGGGCAAGGGGTGGACTGTACATATTAAACACTCTATCTTTGTGTTAATCACTAAAACAAAATAAAAACTGGCTTTCCATAAAAGTGTAAAACCTGATTAAAATACAATATTTGGATTCTAGAAAAAAGTTTAACTTATTATTTTTATAAAGCTAATATGAATACAAAACAGATTATCAATCAATTATGTCCATAGAAAGAAAATTTGAACTTTTAGATACAACCAGGAATATAAGTCTAGTGTTAAAAAAATCCTGCAACAAAAAGTACAGAAAAAAATAAAAAAAATAGCAAATGAATGACTCTTTGGATACCAATTATGGTGTGTCATCTAAAAATATTCACAAATCCTACATAAACACTTTTTCTTTTGGAAGGGGGAAGCACTAAATTTTAAAATTGAAGTTTAATTGCTCATTTTTTGACAATTGTTCTAGAATTCACATTGCTAGAATTCAGCAGTTCTTTATTTTTTTTCACTTATTTTTAAATATTTACATGGAAATGGTAATGTAAAGTAGGAAGATACATCACGTTTCGCCAATTTAAAATGCACATGCTCACCTCCAAGCTATAAATCTGCACTGGAGTGAATTGAAATTTCAATTTTTAATCATGCTTTCAAACAAGGCGTGCAAGAATTTTAGGGACATAATCTCTAAGATCAGTTTTATCAGTCATTGGTTGAAGTGAAGTCAACATAGAGGTGTGTGATAAAAATATCACATTCTTTATTTTTAATTACTTTCTATTTTAGCTCAACGTAATTCTGTATTTATTATGCGCTATTTATAATCTTTTCAGTATATTTGCCATTCTATTAAACCTTTTAATTGGCAACCGGCGCGTGGCGATGTTGTGTTTTTACTGGAGAACTTTCCTCCATCGTATCATTACTTTCGTTTTGGGGAGGTGCTTTGACGTCATCATCTTTTCTGCTCCCTGCTCGTGCGCAATACGCATGCGCCGCACAGCGCTCTTAATAGGAGTCTGTTTCTGCACTGATGTTTTCTCCTTCATACTTCATGTTTTGGCCACATTAGCACTGCAGTCGAAAGGGGGTATGTCTATTGTGCGCAAATTAAAATGCTTCTTTTAATCATCAAACATTAATGAATTTTCCATTCGTTCTTTTAATTTTAGCGCCATCCATAATCAACAAATTAATTTAAATTAATCTTGCGTTCACATTTGTGTTCCTCAGTCACTGGTATAAATACCATTGTCACCGTTTTTTCAAACAGAATTTTAATGAAAACGATGCTGTAATAATATTTTGGAATGAAAGATCGATCCGAGCCTCGGCTCAGTATCTAGGAATTCAGCAGTATGCCAGTTCTTTGGGAGATCAATTCGTGATTCCGATATTTTTCAATGTTCTTTAAAAATGCTGGATGCTGTTGCAATTTTAAATTTAATAATTTAAAGTTTTAATTAAGTAGTATTCAATAGATTCTTAAATTAATTGTAAATATCTTCATGATTCGGCCAGAAGGAAGATTGATTAATAATCGTCTTTAGTTCATAATGTGTGGGCAATATTTTTAAAGGTGATGTGCAGTCACTGTCATTCTCATCATTTCATCTTCATCTATTCAAGAAAATATTAAAAAATTGGATTCCAGTTTTAAAGGAAGCTTCTTTTTTTTTAATTCGTCTATGTGTCTTTCTTTACAAGATCAAGTAAGCTTATTTTATTCATTTACTTATGATTTGTGTTTCTTTTCAAAGAATTGACCGAAAAGAAAAAAATGCACTTTATTGTGCTGGGTTTACTTCACAACTGTAATACGCAATAATAATTAAGCTATACTCTCTCAATTTAATAACTATCAATGTCACAAGGTGACTATTAGGTGCAAGGGAATCTATGACACATGTCGCTGTCTGATCATTATCTAAGTGCCTGTGGCGGGAGGATAAACTTATACTAAAGTACGAATGAGAGCATTTGTTAAATAAAAATTAAAGTGAAAGAAATCAAGGCGTCAAAGTTGATGACCAGGCATAATTTTGTGGTCGTGAAATGCAATAATTTTGTTGCATTTGACGACTAATGACCGCTAATTTCTAACCCTGTTAGATGTGTTAAACGAATCTGTCAGTAAGACGTTTTTATACATTTTTTATAAGCTTTTTAAGTTTCTGCTCCTATTTTTTATACTGAAATTATGTATAAACATTCCCTACTTTGGACTTATTGCAATAAGTCTGGATGAAACTAGGCTGTTTGGACCAACAAGTAGTCATTTCCTAATTAGCCTAAAACTGCATAGACTCATTGCAATAAGTCTGAAGAAAAAATCAGGCTGGTTGAGAAACAAATGGTCATTTTCCAATTAGCCTAAGGTTTTATAGACTCTTTTCAAAAAGCCTGAAAATTATCAGGCTGATTAAGAAACAAATTGTCATTTTTCAACAAGCCTAAAGCTACATAGACTCTTTGTAATAAGCCTGACAAATATCAGACTCATTGAAGAATAGAAGATGATACCCCAATTAGCCTAGCTCTTTGCAAAGAAATGAATTTCTCAATTAACCTACAACACTTACATAACAATATAACAAAGCAATATAATTTCATCAGTTTTGTCTTTGTGCCAATTTACAACATTTAGCAATAAACTGCACTTACTTGAACTAAAATTACTAAATCATTTATGTTTTAAACAAAATGAGTCAAGTTCAGAAAAATAGTACAGTTTTCATAAAGTAGAAATCTTACTTTTTAGCAAGCTTTAGGACAATTTGCCTTTTCTTAATTCTTGGTCTGCCTGAACCTTGACCTAAGAAAGGTTGAACCTACAAAAATATCATTAACTCATAAAAATTAAACAAGAAATGTAATATCTATCACAATGTTACAGATAAGTTTTTCCCAAATTTAAGGATAAAATTTTGCTGCATGTAAGAGGCCTAAATATTTTAAATAAATTACCTTAACTGTATATATATATTTATTTTAACTTTCATTTTAAATTATTAAGCATATCATACAAAAAACAAATAAAATACATTCATAATTAAAAATTAAAAATTAAAACAATTAAGAGCTTTGTCACAGAAAACTATTGTCAAACTGAATGCAAATAAATTTTATTGCACATTAAGTATGCATGAGATTGTACTTTTGCATTTACCAGTATTTCTTTCTTTCTCCCCCCCCCCCTGCCAAAAGATATATAATTTTGATAAGTTTCATTAGAAAACTTAATTAGTATTATTTTTCTAAATTATGTACTAAACTACGTAGTAATTCCAAAATATGCTTGTTATTATTTTTTTTCTCAATTAATTCATAAAAAACTTTTGTGCTTTTTGAAAATCAATGAAGAGAGAGGGGGTGAATATTTTTTACTGGTGACTAGAATTTTTTGCTGGCTACCAGATTTTACCAAATTTATAAAGCCCTGGTTATAACCATAAAGAATATCTGGTGATTTATCACCTGTGCTTGACTAATGAAAAAATGCCTTAAAATTAATTAATTCATTCATTTATATTTAAGTTCTACAAATATTAAAATGATGCATTGTCATCGAAAACACATCTTTGTACATATTTTTTTTAATTCTAGTATATCAAGAAGTGAGTAAAAAGTCGATTATAAAATTCAATCTTTACATACAAAATCCAAGTTGAGTTAAATAAAAGAGTGTAAAAATATATACATATTATATTGCTACATACACAACTATTAGATGTACTGTTCCTTGGAGCACTTTCACATATGCAAATTTGCTGTTTTAAGGCTTTATACTGCCCAATCGTTGGCCTTATTTTATTTTTGAAAAATGTATTTAAAAACTGGTGAAATACTTCCACAGTAATTTATATTACATATACAGAACATTTTTACATAAAAGAATATCAAATGTGTTTTAATATACTTACTTTTCTTAACATTTTTCTGCCATAAAACATAACTTTATCCCTTTTCCTGAAACGAGGTCGTGAGCCCATCATTTTGGCAGTAACTGTGCTAACTGCAAAAATCAAGAGAAAATATATTTTATAAAACAATAAATAATATTATTTTATAATTAGAATTATTCTAAGTTTAAGGCTTAGTGATGCCACTAATGAAATGCACCTTTATAATGAACTTACATAGCATTTCTTTTACAACATAACATTCAATTTACCATAAAATTCAATTTACAGTCCACCAATCTGAAGTATATGACAATTAAAAATGGCCTCATATTCGAAAAAAGAATTGAATCGGTATTAAAAAAACTCAAACATTTTAAAATGATTGCATTAAATGATGCTCTAATTTCTAAATGATTCTAGTGGTGAAAACAATATCATTCTTAGAAAGAAAGAAAAAAAAAAGTGTTTTATTTATAAAAATAAAATATTTAACTATGATTGTGTCACTATGAGATCCTATTCACTGACGTTTATTTCTGTATGTAAAGAGATTGAATTTCTTACTATTTTCTTAAAGATCTTTGATATACAGAGAGTAAAACCTTTTCAAATTTTTGTGACTGTCGTAGTAGTAGTATGTTACTAATAGCTTTGGATTGAGAAAACTATTCCTTTTGTAAGCCAAATTATAATTTTAAAGACATTTGTTAAAAAAATTATAATAAAGTAATAATGTCATATTTGTATAAAACCATAAATAACCCTCATATTAAACAGAATATGAGGTTATAGTTAACCCTCATATTAAACAGATTCAATTAGAAAATTGTGCGAGTTTTCTATTTATTAAGCTTATTAGTATAGAGATTGGGGAGTTTATCACACATTTCTTGCTTTTTAAGCTCATTATCCTGAGGGCAGAGGTCTGTAGTAGTTGCTGCTTTTCATGTAGTCTGTAGTGTAGTGAGCTACATTTTGAAAAATTTAATGTTGCGAGTAGCACAATACAAAAGATCAGTGGTTTGTAGCAAACAATGATGCTACTTCGGGGGAAAAAGTGCCATTCTCACTCTTCTAGTCACATGATAGTAACTTACTTCTTTTGTGCAACAATTTCAGTTCTCTTCAGTTAGCGCTCTCAAGTAAAAAAAGAAATAGATACAGATAGCTACAATTGGGAATACATAAAAGAGGCATATAAGGCATACCTTTTTTTTTCTATTTTAGCTTATTTGATAGAAGTATCATGTAGGTTGTTTAAATGTTATTATATTTTAAATCAAGGAAAACTATATATTCCAAACAAATAAAATTTGAATAATGATTTAAATTGTGTTTTTAATATTTAAATCAGCATACTCTTCTTCTATCCATGGGTATTTTTTGTATTTCTATTTGACTATGGGGATAGCAATTTAAAACTGCAGAAAAAATGGAAAATATGAAACGGCTTACAGAAAAAATATTTTTGAAATAGTAAATATTCATATATTTTTTAGTAAAAGATAGCATCAATACTGTGAAAATACCAAAAACAGGTAGGCCTTTTCTTTTCTTTTTTTTTTTTTTTTTTTAATAATTTCATGTGATCCAGCGATATGATTTTAAAATGCACATAAAATGTAAAAACGACCTCCAGAAAATATTTTTTTTTAAATAGTAAATATTCATATATTTTTTAATGAAAGATTAACCCATTTTAGGCCAAGCACAGAAATTTTATAAAATGTGGTATTATTTGCATTGAAATTTGCTTAAATTATATTCATTAAGACACCAAAAAAGTTTTGTGCATGAAAATTACTATTTTATTCAATTTGATGTTACCATTATTAATTTACCATTAAATTTAAATAAAAAAAATTAAGTTTTTCTTATGGTATTTGTTTTATTTTTATTTTATTTACAGAACTTGCAACTTTACTCCATTATAAAAACATATGATTAATCTCAAGTGGAATAATTATACATTTTCAAAAAGTCGAATTTGTCAATAACCGTTTCAAGTAAAAAACCAGCGTATTTTGAAAATTTCTCAACAGAAAGTGATTACTTCAATTGAATTACTAATATTTTATAGATGTCTCCAGTAGGGCTGGACGATATCAGAAATTTAATATCGCAATATATCAACAAGTTAATATTGATATTGCTGATATATCGCGATACTAATTTAAAGGTGGGGGCGGGGGGGGGGGGGGGGGGAAGAGAGAGAGAGAGCAAGAGCATTTGCTATTTTAAGATAAATGATATGGTATCAACAATTTAAACACAAAACCTAGTTGAATGCAACGAATTAAAATTTTTATATATATTTGCTCATAGAACATAATTTTTTTTCTACGTTTTTTAAAACAAAATATTTAAAAGGAAATAAACTAATTGTTTAATAACTATTTGCATTACCATTACTTTCATAAAGCTTTTCTTTAAAGATAGTATATCTCCTATTCTTCTCATTTTATTCTATTAATATATACTTTTTTTTAAAGTTTCATTTTCACCACTATGATATGATTAATATATGATTAAAAAGCACAATTAATAAAATAAAATTCAAAGTTGTCCACATAAAAATGTATAGAATTTTCGTTTCATAGAATTTAATTATTTGTTTAATAATACCAAACTTTGTTTTACTTGGTTTTACAGTTTGGGTGGGGGTGGGGGGGTGGGGGGCTGAATCTGATTTCGTTTATTCTGTACACGAAATGGGTCCGGGCCAAACCACCCATACATCATGATCCTTTCGTCATATATCCTTCATTTAATCTTGGTATAAAGAAATCAGTCCATCCTGAAAAATTTCATTTTATCAATTATCATTATCGTTTCTTATTTTTAATTTAGCAAAGGATTACCTTGGATGACTAAAAATATGAATTTAAGAAATAAAAAAATATCGCATATTTTGAGAAACTTACGATTTACTACAAAATTTAATCATGGCAACCATGTAATTTTTGTTTCATTTTTTTTTGCGTTAATTATTATCTAACATTGTTTAAATTATTTAATGTATCTCATTGAAAAAAAAGAGTATTCTTTGCTGAATAACTGATAGACATCCGTTCAGAAATTCAATTTACTAATAAAATCCACTAGAATAAGCAATAAGTTAAATTTCGATAATCTAGTGAAATTCAGTGTAAAAATTTCCAATGTATTTAAAGTACCTTTTTTATGAACGAGGCAACCAAAAAGACTGAATCTATCCAATTCGATACACTCATTTTAAGCTCAGATATAAATTACTTCCGAATCCAAGAAACCGCACTCTATAAATAAAGCATTATCAGTACTACGCAATAATCAACGCTCATCTTTTTCGTCATGACATATCAAAAGCTCAGAGTTATCGGAATAAGTCTGGACCAATCACAGCAGCCAAACAAGGACCGAGCGATTATTGTTATTCAGTAGCGAAAGTGTTATTCAGTATTTATCTGTAACGAACAGTAGAATTTGTGGTTTTTAAAGACTGGATGTATTGGGATATATTGGAATATTCCTTACTTTGATATATGATCGATAGATAATCAGCAGAGGTAATTTTCCGTTTTTGATGAAGCAGGATAGTGAATAAATAGATGGATCAAATGAAAAAAGGATTGAAGGACATATTGGTGCGGGATATTTGTCGCTGTTTTTCGGGGCTCGATTTCCCGGTGATCGTAAAACAAAACATGAATATTATTGTTATTGGGATATATCGGCTGAGTCAGAGTTTAAATATTGTTATTGCGATATTTAAAAAATATCAATATTTGATCGATATATTGATAAATAATCCAGCCCTAGTCTCCAGAACCCTTAAAAATAGCAGAAAAATAAAATTAGTGAAAAATATACGTCATAGTGTTAATAAAAATATATTTATTGAAATGGTATGTTTACACACCTTTGGCCAAAAATGGGTTAAGATACCTTTAGTATCACATAAGTACTGTCTATTTTTTTTATTTTTTTTTTACAATTCTATCTGATGCTCTGACCATTGCAATTTTAAAATACACAAAAAACAGAATGTTTTCTTCCCATCTTTGAGCATGAGCTTGAAAAACCACATATGCCTTGGAGATGCATGGAAGTAATTACAACGCTGTCGAAACAAGAAAAATTAAAGCTAATTCATTAGTGTTTGATGAGGGTTTTTAATTAATATCTCAGCTAATTATAAATAAATGGAACCTGATTCTGAGATGCATTGGGACTTGTCAATTTTTTTTTGCATAACAGTGCCATAAAATACTATGAGAAGTCAGAATTTCAGATTTTAACTCGTACCCTACCAGAGATATCAAAGCCTTTCAGGGTTGTCCGGTTTTTTCCACTCTGGAAAAATACGGGGAAGAAAACCTGGAAAAAACTGTCCCGGACAAAATATCATTTTGTCCACTTATAATAAATTGAAAATTCTAAATTAAAAATGCAGAATTTAACAATAATAAATAAATATATTGATTCTTCCCATTCAAGAAACAACTTTTATATCAAAATATCACATATACATATTTATATACACAACAGTATGTGAAATATTTTGCATGAAAATGAAAAACTAAGTTCAGTTCATCTGGATCTAGAAGCTTTTTTATGCAAACATGTTTATAAATAAAATGTATATCAATATCTATCTATATATATATATATTACGCTATCGCACATGCCACAGAGTTCACGATTATTTGTTAATTGTTTAATGGCAACGCCCGAATGAAACGCATCTCATTGGTTATTGTGTAAAAGTCCTTTGGCAGGATTTTTTACATTTAACTGTTTGGTGCTGCATAAAAGTGAAACAAATAATGATTTCTTGATTATAGTGCAAAAATTATAATTTGTCAACATTAACAATTAAATAGATATATTTTTATACATTTTCATTTGAAATATTGATTTTTGTAAGCATTTAATATTTATAATTTAAAAAATACAATTAGCAATATAAAATTCAAAATGTAAGCAAAGCAATGATTTTTAAAAAGGGGAAAAGTAAGTGTAATAATTTTCCCTGACCGTTTCATTTTTTAAATGTAACTGTTATACTTTTGAAATTTTAGCTCCTATTTATATTTTTTACAATTTTTTAGTATAAATAAATATTATTCAGTCTTTTTTTTATGAAGTCCACTCCACTGTTATATTTTTCAATGACAGTCTGCCGGGGCAACGCCAGGCAGGTCAGCTAGTTAAGTTATAATGTATTAAATAGCAACTGTAAAACATATACATTTGCAGTAAATTTTAACTTGTTTATCTGTCATATGGCAGTTCTATCGCAATTAATAATCAGTTTACAAAATTAAAAATGGAAATAAAAAATTTTTAATGTTTGACAGCCTCAAATCTTATTAAAAAAAGGTATTTCTCCATTATCTCGTCGACCACTTTACATTAAAACAAAACTATCGCCAAACTGTAATGCCAATAAACAAATGGGAGATAGTTTCCATTTTAATCTAAAAAAAAAGACCTTCAGAAAAGCCTCACTCACTAAAATATCAACTGTCAGTAACTTTAAGCAATAAAATTTACAATATATGAATGCAAACAGAAAACAAATTATCTTGGATATTTATTATTTACATTATTTTTTTTTAATTAACACTCTTGGCTGGTGAATAAATGTTTGTGATTTCCGTTAAAAATGATTTATCGAATGTAATTATGTATTGCAATATTGTTTTAATGTTTTTTCTCTTTTAATATTTTGACGTCACCCTTTAATGATGTAATTATTATTTTAATTAACGAAATAACCAATAAATTAGCAAACGTAATTAAAAATACATATAAACGTCGATTTAAAAATCACTTGATCATATAACAAACACGAGTAACACATTTGATGTCAAGTGAATGTGACACCACAATCGTGCATTTTTGGCGTTAAATCCTACATTTTGGTGATAGTTTTTTCATGGAAAGTGGTCGACGGGATAATGGAGAAGTACCAAAAAAAGTCATATAATGAAATAAATTAATATTAATTAAGAAAATATTATATTGAAATTAAAGCTGTGCTTGTAATGACATTAATAATTTAATATATGAATAAAAGCATTTAGTATATACGCATTTTACTATGGGGGGGAACATCAATAAGTAGTAGAAAAATAGAAATGATAAAAATTTTCTTTTAGTTAAAATATCAAATGCAAAATAACCAGAAAATAATAAAGAAATTAACAGAAATGCATACTATGAAATTTTATTATTCAACATACATAAACAGGGAAAGATTTTCAAAATGCTGGCCAGTAAATTAGCCAAATTAAAATATTTTTAGCCAAAAGTATATACAGTCGAACCTCGTTAACATGAAATTGAAAGGACTGCGAATTTTTTTCGTGTTAACCGTCACAATAGTGGCGCCATCTATGTTAGATATAAAAACTAAATGAATTAACCTACAAATATATGCCTGTTCTTAAAATCATAAATTAATAAGAAATAGAAAATTTAATTAAAAAATAAAACAAATTGATCGTCATTTTGGGCAGTAATAAATTTATTTACTTGCTAACCATTTTTTTTAAAAAGTTCGTTATTGAGTCCGTCAGTTTTTGTTGAGTACTTCTTTTAAGAAAGTCTGGAATTTATCTAATTTGTCCAAAGCACAGGAGGCATCCTGTTGTTCCATAATGGAACGTTGTACAGTTTTCAAAGCTACGGTAGATTCATTTAATGACACTAAACTTTTCCGTTCTTTGTCGATTTCTTCATGCTCTTCTTACACTTATGTCTGATGTGGTCATGTTTTTTTCAGGTAATGCAGCATTTATTTCTTCGTCTGGCATCACATTCGAAGTCAGCATATCTTCATTTATGCAAATGTACTCGGAAAAACAAGAATTTCTCATTTTTCAATCGTAGATAATTCCATGACGTTCTTTGAATCTTCTCAATCATCCGTTAGAACATGTAAAATAGCTCTCACCAAGAGCATCAACAAAAGCCTGTGCTTTCTCTTGCAAAACTGCACCAATTAAAACAATGTTCTGGATTTTTGTCTCTTTTATTCACAGCAAGAGAGCAATTTCAATTTATACATTCTTTCCTGTAAACATTCGTTTACTTACTGGATCCAATTGACTTACAGCATAAGGTTGAAAATCTTTTCATGTTTCTTTAAAATCGTACAGAGTGTGATGTTGGGTATCCAATACATTTCTGTAATTTCTGATTTTTTTAGCACTTTATCACTAACTTCTTTTAAAATGTTTTGCTTGGTTTCTAAAGATGAGCTTGCTGCTTTCGACTTTTCTTTCATAGAATTTTACAGAACAACTTCGAACAGAGTTTCAATTATATAAGTCAGGTGGTAAAATAGGGATTGTCACTTCTTTCACCTGAAAATAGAAGATTTCAGAGATCCGGTTTATGGTTTATGTCACTGTCAATACAGTCAAACAAGTAATGGAATAATCATTTTTAAAAAAAAAGAAATTCCTTCCCTCAAAATTTCATTGTGACTGATGATCTATAGCTGATATGGTTAGTGTGGGAAAACTTTCGCATATCAGAGGACAAAAAAAGCATGGATTAGTCAGGAATTCAATAGTACACTATTTTCTGAAACCCTTTTCCACTTTAGGTCTTTTTCAAACCATGAGAAAAATTCCATTTTTAAAAAGAAGATGTGACATATAGGTTTGTAATATTGAAAACTTTGGTAAGGAATCATGTTTGGACTTTGGAGCAAAATTTTTTTTTTCGCGTTAAGCGGGATTTTCCGAAATTTCATTTCGTGTTAAACGAATTAATTAACATTGATTTTCAGACTGATCTGACGGGACCTCAGTATTATTTTGTGTTAAGCGAAATTTCGCGTTAAGCGATTTCGTGTTAACGAGGTTCGACTGTAATACATTTTTTATCATTAACTCTTTCAGCCCGGACTTTATTGAATGGGTAAAAAAGCATTTTCTCACTGTATTACACTTGCTGCGTGTCCAGTAATTGTGCCCATTTTTTTCTAAATAAAAGTGTTACCTTGAAACATGACTGCCAATTGTTGCAATTTTTGCATACCACTAAAATTTAATAGAAATTTTTACCTTATTTAATGGTTGAAGTGCTAAGTTTAAATAAGGCAAAATTTTCTATTAAATTTTAGTGGTATCCAAAAATTGGAAGAGTTGGTAGTTGTGCCTTAAAGTAAAGATTAAAATTAAACCGTCGCCAACTAAAAAAAAAAAAAAAACATAAAACTGCTGATTAACTTTGAACTCAGTGCCGTTTTATTATTGTTACTTTTGTGGGCATAGAATACGTATTTTTTATTACAAACTTTAAAAAAAAAAAAAAAAAAAAAAAATTCATCCGCATTTCAAAACATGATTACAACGAAAAGCTCCCGATAAGTCATTCGCCATAATAATTTTTTGTTCGCCAAATTCTTGGCCCCTGCATAAAGGTTGTAAAATATTTAATAGTCGTCAAATGCTTCAAGATCAGGAGCAAGTTGTTTGTCTTTAGAATTTAACATTTTATAAGCCATTAAAAATTTTGTAGCAGTTTGTAATCCAAGCATATTTCTAAGTTTGTTTTGAATCATGCTGAATTGGAAAAAATACTTCAATGTTTGCTGATGAGGCTGCGCAATGAAAAAGATGACATGCAAAATTTGAAATATTTTCTAAGTCACTGTATCTTTTCAGTTATTCCCGCCATTCTGCTGGTGATAGGTTATTTATGATTGCATCAGAATATGGAAATGCATTAATGAAAAATTTAACAATCAATGGCAAAATTTTTTATTAATGTCATTCACCCATTTCCTTGGTCATTAGTAAGTTTCTCGCCCATGTATTTTGGATGCAGCATATATGTTAAATATGTTAGCTGGCATGATACTGACATCAAATATTTTCTGTAAACATTTATTATAAATTCCAAGTTCTTCAGATTTCAAAAGTGTCAAAAATTCATTGATTACATCTACCAATAGTAGATTAATCTCTCTGTAGTACATCCAGTGAAATACTGATGGGTTTCAACAGACTGATTAGATGTTTCACTTCTTTATATAAAGCAATATTGTTAGTTATATTTTTTTATTGGTTTTTCGCTCTGTTGGAATAAATCTCCACTATGATACTCCAACCATTGAATATATTTCTTATGTTTGTATCTACTTCTTCTTCATGTTCATCAATAATTTTCAAGAAAACATCTTTGTTTTACACATACGTCTCCAGTGTTCGAAATTAGCAGTTGTTAGTCATCAAATGCAACTACATTATAGCATTTGACGACTACAAAATTTTTTCTGGGAGTCAAATTTGACATCTAGCTTTTTTTAACACTTATTTTTTGTAACTTAGCCAATCACCTGCTTTTGAAAATTTGGTCTCACAACAAATATAAACTCTAATGTGAGGCAGTTTGACAGTGATTTTTAGTAGAGCGTACGAATCCAAATGAATGTATTAATTTATGCAAATTTCTAAACTTTATATTGAACCTGCCATTTAACACTGCTGAATGTGAAAAGGGATTTAGTCAGTTTAATTTAATAAACAATGATACACGTAAATGTTTATACTGTTAATGATTTATTAATGGTATATATCCAATTTAGCAGATTTTTATCCAGATAAAGCTATAAATCTCTGTGAAATTATATAGCTGAAGGACGGTTATATGGTCTGATTTTAGTATCTAACTTTATTAAAATTAGTGGATATTGTTTGAGTTTCATCTTTGCAATCTATATGCAGTCAAGCATTGTTAGAATTAAATCGCTTAATGTGAATTTTTGCTTAACATCAATTAACAGTCCCATGCAGTCCCAACAGATAAGATGGTACTATTACTTTAACGGTTAACACACACACACATACAAAATGTGGTCTTTTAGATTTCATGTTAACAATATTTGTCCGCAATTATATGTATAGTTTTTTTTTTTTTTTTTTTACTACATTTAAGTGTAATTATCAACAATGGATAAAATTTTGTTAGGTTTAATTTTGTTTAACATGGTTAAGATGCTATATCAGTTTTACAGTTGCTTCAATTATTATAATATTGTAGATTAAGAACTTCGATAATTTAAATGGAAACAAAATATTCATTCTTTTCTATAATGTAGCACATAATGATTCAGTTATGTGAATTTTAGAAATTGCAACTAGAAGTTTTCCTTTGATGCCTAAGATATTTACAGTATGTGTCATTTGACGCCTATCTTTCTTTTCCCAATTTCTATCGCTGTAACATCTCCAAGCATTTAATGTCTGTTCCATTGAGTTTCGTAGGAAGTTCAGGCATTACACCACCATAAGAATTTAGAAACCCTTTAGCTACATGATAGCTGGAATTCTTAGACAGAACTAAAGGCTAAGATAAAAGACAACTCCACCACTGATAAAATTCATTATGAATAAGAGAGCCTAAGTTTAGGTTCAGCTTTTTACTTTCTTCTATCTTTACAAGAAGAAAGTATTGGATTCATGAAAATTTTCGACTTCCGGTTTTCAATGGATTTATACGTTTTAGAAGGTCCTGAACACGATTTGACTATTTTTAGAAAATGTCTGTCTGTGACTCTGTCTGTCTGTCTGTCTGTATGTGACAAAAATTTTGTGGCCGCTCTATCTCAAGAACTAATGCTCGGAATTTAATAAAACTTTAGATTCAGTTAGTCCCTGATATAAATTGGAGCTGATTAGTTTTTGGTAAAAATCGCCCGGCAGGTGGCGCTGCTATGCAGCCTTTTTCGCGATTTCCGCAATAGCTCTCATCTCAAGAACTAATGCTCGGAATTTAATAAAACTTTAGATTCAGTTAGTCCCTGATATAAATTGGTGCTGATTAGTTTTTGGTAAAAATCGCCGGCAGGTGGCGCTGCTATGCAGCATTTTTTACGATTTCCGCAATAGCCCTATCTCAAGAACTAATGCTCGGAATTTAATAAAACTTTAGATTCAGTTAGTCCCTGATATAAATTGGTGCTGATTAGTTTTTGGTAAAAATCGCCCGACAGGTGGCGCTGCTTTGCAGCATTTTTCGCGATTTGCGCAATAGCTCTATCTCAAGAACTAATGCTCGGAATTTAATAAAACTTTAGATTCAGTTAGTCCCTGATATAAATTGGTGCTGATTAGTTTTTGGTAAAAATCGCCCGGCAAGTGGCGCTGCTATGCAGCATTTTTCACGATTTCCGCAATAGCTCTATCTCAAGAACTAATGCTCAGAATTTAATAAAACTTTAGAATCATTAGTCCCTGATATAAATTGGTGCTGATTAGTTTTGGGTAAAAATCGCCCGGCAGGTGGCGCTGCTATGCAGCATTTTTCGCGATTTCCGCAATAGCTCTATCTCAAGAACTAATGCTTGGAATTTAATAAAACTTTAGATTCAGTTAGTCCCTGATATAAATTGGTGTTGATTAGTTTTTAGCAAAACTCGCCCAGCAGGTGGCGCTGCTATGCAGCATTTTTCGCGATTTCCGTAATAGCTCTATCTCAAGAAATAATGCTCGGAATTTAATAAAACTTTATATTCAGTTAGTCTCTGATATAAATTGGTGCTGATTAGTTTTTGGTAAAAATTGTCCAGCAGGTGGCGCTGCTATGCAGAATTTTGCAGGGTTTACACGATTTTAGCGATCGTCATATCTCAAGAAATATTGCACGGAATTTAATAAAACTTGAGTTTCAGTTAGACCTTGATATAAATGGGTGCTGATTCTTTTTAGTGTATGCGTAGCTCCTATGTGAGATAGAAGAAAGTTTTGAGATTGACACATCCGACTAGTTTAGTTTCTGTTCAAGTTTTCAGTTTTGGTTTAGGTTCTGATTCAACTTAATCAAAACTGTTTGACATATGCAGCATAAGATTATTTTTACAGTAAAATATTGTCTAAAATTAATTGTACCAAGATGTAATTAACATTTTCTTTGTGGATTTATTAATTAATATGCAGTCATTCTATTTTAATTAAATGATTAATTGAAAAAAAATATTATTAATAAATAATGTAGGAATATAATTCTATTACATCATAGCAATAATTTTATATGTCAAACATATGAAAAATCAGCAGATTTTCGTTTTGTCTAATTTCTTCCGGCAGCATGCCCCACCAGTGGCTGAGAGGTTCTGTTCTCAAAGCTGGTAGACGGGAGGTGCTGGGTTCAAACCCCTGTCACGTTCGTCGACCTAACCGTTCGGAGTGTTCCGTGGTTTTCTTCGAACTTTACGTAAATACGGGTTAGGATCCCTTAGAAAGACCCCCACGGAGGGCACTCCCCCCAGGGCCTATATCCCTCGTGTTGCTAATTGGCCGTCAAAAATCAACTAACCAACCATCTTCCGCAGCATAGACTCTTTACAAAAAAGTGGACAAAATAGCAAACCTTGTTAAAAGTGTGATTTTTAAAATTCTTGGAACTTTTTTTAACAAAGAGAAAGCAAACCATAGATCTGAGTGCATGCACTTTCTGCCTATTTATAAAAGATATTGAGTCATGATGGCAGTTCTCCTTACTAGATAAGCTTCCTCTTGTAAACAGACAGATTTTGGAAAAAAAAATTATGCTAAAATTTCACCAATAAAGATGTATTTTAGGAAACTATTGTATTATCAGACTTTTAGCACATTTTATTCTGAACACATTAGAAGATCCCATTTGAATTGGAGAAATAAAAGAGATATTTGCCTTTTCGTAAACCATCAGATGTACGAAAATTGCTGTACACAATGAATCAACATGGTTGCCTCTTGTAAATAGCACAAGAAAATTTGCACAAACAAAAAATAATTAAATTAAAATACAGTCATTTTGATTTTGTACTTTCATCATGTGAGGGTTGTTGTAAAAAAAAAAAAAAAAAAAATTATCAGATTTTTTTTTTGGCTTAGATGCTTTACACTCACGCTAAAAAAAAAAAAAAAAATTAATCGGTTAAAAAAAAGAAAAAAGTCGCCAAACTTTGGGGACTGTTCTTTCTTTTATGGCAACCCGGCTATTAAGCTTGTATTTAGTTACTGGTGTTGAAATTTGTTATTGTAATCCGTATTTGCGTGGATGTTAAGGGAATGTTTGTGCATGTCTGTATTACGTCATTGATGATGAAAAGTAGAGAAAACGTGATTGGTTGTAGAAGAACGTTCTATTGCACGTTATTGGTTGCAGAGTCGCGTATTATAGAACTATATATGGAAGGGAAATAAATTTGCATAACTGTTGAGTTAATGATTGGTTTTTAATTGTCATGTGAATTATTACGTATTGGCGGTTACAGTGACGGTTATTTCAGTGGCAGAATTGAATTTATCATTCTATTTTGTTTATCAAAATTGTTTTGACGTTTATAGTTGCTGGTAGAAGTTGGAAAATGTCCGTGGCTATGGATACAATTTTTCGAGAGTACCAGGCAAGTTTTTATGAGGAAGCAGAAAGGCAAGTTCAGCACTTCAAAACTGAAATAACACGATGATTTTATCTAATAATTTGTGTTAAATTAGAATTTGAATTACCGAATGGTTACCCTGATATAGTAGTGCTCTTTAAAAGATTGAAATGATGTAATTTTATCTAAAGGGTTGTGCGAAATTACAAAATCAGTTATCGAATGATTATTCTGATTGTAGCAGTCCACTTTAGAAGAATGACGTAGGTAATGTATTTTCTATTAAATTTATGTTAAAAAAATTTATTTTTCGTTTATTTTGATATTTACTTTCTGGTTTTACTAATACGTCATTATTTATAAATGTTGTGTTCGTCATGAAATTAGAAATTAAATAATTGAATGTTTACACTGATATATGAGGGCACTTTAAAAGATTGAAATGACGTAATGATTTTAACTAAAAGTTTGTGTGAAATTAAAATTAGCATCAGCGAAGGATTACTGTAATATAGTAGTGCACTTTAAAAGATTGAAATGACGTAATTAACATTTTCCTTTAAATTTATGTTGTAAAAAATGTATTTTTGGTTTATTTTAATTGTTGTGTAGAAATACGATTTTCTGTGTTTTCGAATACATTATTTATAAATGTTCTGTTTTTTATGTTTCCAAAATGGCAACGGAAAATAGTAGCTTGGCACAGTCTTGGAAATCGCGCCAACCAAACAATCGCCAATCTTTTGTTTACATTTTAGCGTGAGTGTAACACATCTGTTCCTTTTTTTTTTTAAATGGTCAAGCAACCAATAAACTATTTTCTGGATCACTTCAAATGGATTGACAATAAGAAGCCACAAGGTACTGTATAACTTTTGAAACAATAAAAAAGTTATATATTAAAGGCAAAACAAAAACAAATACCTATTGTGTCTCCTGTCTTGAATTTTCGAAAGGCATACAGTGCTATTACTCCAAAAACAGCTGTCAGAACCAAACATATGATGGATGTCTACAAAAAGAAAGAAAATATAATTCTGTTTGGTTTCTAATAGTCTGCATTTTACAGTTTTATTTTAAAAAATATTTTACCAAACTATGCAATTATGCTTTTGCAAGTAACAAGTAAGGATAAAATATCAAATTGATACTTTTTCCCCTTATTATGACAACAAAATATAAAACATATACAAGTTAAAAAGATCAATTAAAGGCTACACACTGGAATCGATACTGCTTAAATCGCTTAAGCTATGTATAGAACAAAATAAAAAAATCACGATACAGAAACTACAAAAATTACACAAACTTAGAAGAAATAGCTGCATAATCTATATTGTCAAGTAAAACAGCTTAATATTTTGCTTAAAAATACCAAACATGGCGAGTAATTTTATGAAATCATAAATAAAATAATTATGAAAAACAAAGTTATAATACACAATAATTATATATAAATAAAAATTAGTAATTGTACAGAATTTAAGGCCAAAATGCCATATAAATTTGTATCTTTAATAAGCAAATCGTAGACAGAAAGATGGATTTCATACGAAATCAAGTTTAAGCAGAATTGTTTGTTTTTGAAGCATACTTACTATCGACGGTGAAAACATATCTGATAGTAAGAAAATCCATATTTGGTTTAAATTTAGAGTTAAAAAATCAGAAATAGGGCGGAAATAACTTAAACTACTCATATTTCAAATCCTTCAAGGCCAGCTTGAAGTAATGATTCAGAAAAGATAGTGCGCATCATGACTAAAAAGCTTGGTCTGCTAAAAAGTAAACAAATAGATTGTTGTTAAATGCTCAGACTCCATACGAAATTCCACAAATGCGATTGGATATAAAAATTACGTCAGAAAGGCATAAATGCCAAAGATTACCAAAGATTTTTGGACAGCAGCCAGTTCTTTTTTCGCAATTTGAGAAATGTATCGTAAAAGTGCAAAATTTTAGTCACAATCTGGTGAACATTAAATTTGAATTTTCCGAATTTCTGAATTATATTGAGTAACATATTTAACAATAGTTAAAAAGCTGTTTTCCAACTCAGCCTCCTGGTCTATTTTAGAGTGCCTTTATGGGCCATGGAGTGGATCATCTTTTCACGGCGAGATTGATACAAAGCGGCGCACCCATCCTTTTGTGCCAATCGCCCTCTAAAGATGATCCACCCCGAGGCTAACGAAAAAGACTGGCTACCGCGGTGCATTCCACTTATCTTTTTTTATAGACCGCTAGAGTGACGTGTGCTCTTCTTCGTGCTTCGTACACCTTCATTGGTGCATTCGAGCATCACGTGACTCCGGCGGTCTGTAAAAAAAAGATACGCGTAAAGCACCGCGCGCGGTAGCCTTTCTTTTTCGTTAGCCTCGATCCACCCAGTATCAGGGGTGCCGCGATACTCCAAAATGTATACACTTTCAGCACTCTTGTCGCCAAGTGAAGAAATCCGCAAAATCAGAAATATCGCCAATGGCAAACTGCGCAGCGTACATTCAATATTACAACCCTAGCAACTCCCTGTCTCTGCGTGCCGTTTCTGTAATTTTTTTTATTAGTCCACGTGTATTTTTCTGGGATTTATTTTATTTATACAATATATTTTTTTATTTATGATTCACTTATGAGTATGCTTTTTATCAAATGTTTTGAAGTAGCGGGGAATATACTCACCCGTTTGAGAAATTGCCACAGGAAACATCTGTATGAAGAGAAAGGTCAGTGAATTTGCAATGTGTGTCTTGTAATTTTGTAAAAATATTATTTGTAAGGTAAATTCTAAGATGTAGAAATTGTATGCTGTTCGCGATAAGACAGTGATGATTATACCAACACAAATGAATGTAAAGTTATCTTATCGGCGTTTATATTTTCTGAATTGCTTACTTTTTAGTTTCACATATCTGTTACATGTTAAATAGTGGTGTTTTGAGTACTTGGTCTCGGCCAGCAAAATACTTTGTAGAATTTATTAAAGCAAAATGATTTGCATCCTTATTTTCTTGCACAAATTGCATGTTTTTGTTTTGACAATAATTGAAAACTTTGAATTTTATATTCAAATGATAATTTACAAAATTTCATTTATTTTTAAGGTTTTAGGACCAGCGTCTACCGTGTATAAAATCTGCTGATTTAATTGAAAAGCTAAGTGAACAAATTTAATTTTTAAATTGCACTTACCATAATTTAATAACAAAATTTTTTAATAAATAGCTGCTTTTATTAACATCACGTAATTAAAAAAAATTTAACATTGTAATCAAATTAGATTATTTTTAAAAACCGTGCTATGCATATTTTATAGTCTGGCAATCAACCAAACCAATCAAGAAGCAAGTAATAATATTACAGGGCATAACGAATAGAGGGGTTCATGGGGCTCAAGCCCTCCTTATTTAAATAAAGATAATTTTTTAAGTCATACAAGTTGTTAAAATTCTGTTATTTTCTGTCTTAATTGTTTGATTATTCATCTCTGACAAAACTGTGCATTAAAAAAAACAAAAAAAAACTTAATATTAATTAAATTTACAGTAGTAAATAAACTAGTAAATCTACAGATCAAGAACTAAAGTGTCAATTCTGCAGTTTTACTTTTAAATCATTTTATTTAGTATTTGAAATACTCAGCCACAGTTTCATTTATTTCATATTTGTAATGCTAATCACTAGGGATGCATTGAATATTCAGTATGTATTCGGCCATACTACCTACCGAATATTCGATTAGGCTGAATATCGAATTATTTGGTTTGCCGAATATCAAGATATTCGGCCAAACCAACCTATTAAAGAAAACGCTTTAAAAACATATTTTTTAAACCGTAGATTAACATTAATTTTTTTGCCATGCAAACAACACTAAGCTAAGACATTCCATTATTCAGAATGCAGTTGACAGTACACATATACTGCGTCACTGACTAAAATTCAGTCACTTCCAATGATTTCATATGAAGCAATGTTTATATGATGAAAATCTTGCTAAAATATCTTCACTATTATTAAAGTTGTGAATAAAAATTCAGGTTCAGCTTGAAGTGAAACACCCTGTATTTTTGATTGAATAAATGGATAACGATGGTGGTTTCCTGTACAGAAAATGTTAGTTGAGACTGCATTATCTCCCTTTAGTTTGTTCTAAAATTTTAGGAACACTCTGTACATTTCAACCCTCAGAAAATAATCATCCATTTTAGACCCTTCTGGGTACATTCAGAAACTTTATTCCTAAGTTGTCACTATTTGAATAATTTTTTTACTCGTTTCATGGCAAGCAAAACACTATATGACTGTAAAATAGTCTTTCAAAATTTCTTTTTGATTTTAAAATATTGTCCTCTAAAAAAACCTCATTTTTTAAGATTTTCTCTATATAAAGCCTAATAAAGAATGCAAAAAAATAAAAATAAATAAATATTGCTAAATTTTTATAGCTTGTTTTGACTAAGATTTTAATGTTTTTCATTTTATTACTTTATTACAAAGTGGCAGCCAATTAAGCCAGAATTTGGAAAAAAAAATAACTTATTACCAGGAAGAAGGAAAAAACACCCCTGACAAACTCAGCTGAAAATGAAGCATTTTATTACATATTAATGGTTTAACATAAAAACAATTATAAATTTATATAGATCATTCTAAAATTCTATTATAACAAGACAATCTGTAAAAATGAAGCTCATGTTGTTAGTTTAAATTATTTTACAATTAAATAAGCATTCCTTAGGTATTTTTTACTATTTTTATTTATTCTAAAGGGTGCATAAAACGGAACAAAAAAAAATTGACTTTAGTGAAATATTTAAAGTACTAAGTTTTTTTTTTTTCTCTAAGAAAACATTTTAATGTGGGTTTTTTTTTTAGAGGACAGTTGTTTTAGAATATTAGAAGATTTTATTGATGTATTTCAGTTCACAAAAGAAGCCATGGAGTTATTTTTAAATAAAAACTGTTTTAAAACTATCCTTAAATTAGTCAATTTTTTTTTTTTTTTTTTTTTTTTTTTTTTTTGTAAAATTTAATTGTGAAAAGGTTTTGTTAATCAAAATTGTCTTTGTGTTAAATATGCTGTAAAATTATTTTAAAATTTAACTTTTAAAAACTTACAAATCTTGAAATATAGAAGTATTCGGCCAAGCACTTACTATTCGGTACATTCCTACTAATTACTACAAGTAATATACCAAGTAGTGTCAGGGAGTTTAATTGTTAAGAATGATGAGAAATAAGATTCCATTCACTAGTACTCCAAAACATTTTTTTAGTAACTCCTTTACTCCCCCCCCCTTCCCCCTTGTCACAATAATTGGATAAATTTAATTCCTTTAAAATTTAGTAATCTTCTACTTAAAAAAGACAAATGTTGATCTTGTAATAATGACAATATTAATTTAAACAGTGAATTATTCTCATAAATATTTTATTAATTATTGATATCCTAATTATTACAATTATTTGAAAATGACTATTTTGTTTAATCAGTGTGCTTTCATTAAATTCTGGTTCTAAATACAATCATCAAACAATTACCTGTTACTTTTTGTTGGGTGTCCATTACTGGAACAGAGAATGCATTGTTGGAATTGATTTATTTCTGTTATTTACAATTAAATTCTGATTTACATTGGGATGTGTGACTATGAGAATGAATAAATATTGTTGATAGATTAATATAATATAAATAAAACTAGAATGTAATTATTGTAACTATTAATTAAAAATATTTTTTAAAGAAATTCCTTTAGGGGTGTCCATTACTGGTATATCTACCATAGCTGTTTTTTTGTTAGTTAAGCCTAACTGTCTAATTATTTTATCTTATTTGGTCTTATTTTTCAAAAAAATATATAAATTTTACATTATTTTAAAGAAAAAAATGGAAAATTTATTCAGAATAAGAGTTGCAAGCAATATGATGGACTAAAACTCACCTGTTATTTGAATAATCCAAAGTTTCTTACTATCATAACCAAATTACATCAAAAAATTTCAAAATGGCTTCTAAGCATAACAGTACAGCAGTAAATATTTTACTCTTGAAAAAATAACTGGCACACAAAACTGCTAAAAGTGAATAAAATTATCATTTGTATTAATCCCTTTTTGAATTATTAAACCTAATATAAATTAATAACTAAATGCCTCTGTTTTGAATACCAACAATAGCTTGCTTTTATAGCTAGCACATTTATCAAATGTTCACCATTTATCACATTATTTTACTTCATCTGAGTTTCTGGTCAGTGTACTGAATGAAGAACTGGCACATTTTTTTATAGTGTGTGATAAGTTGTAAGATAATTATTTCTCACTTTACATATGGGTTGTGGAGCAATCTTATGATTTACTCATTAATATATATATATTATGAAATTTTAATTTAATAAACAATATTTTAGAGAGATCCTAGAATGGTTATCTACTTCATATCTAGTATATTGTTATTAAATGGAAGTTTTATAATATATTTCTGTTTCAAACTTTTTTTCAACCAAACTTTTTTTTTTTTTTTTTAGATTCAATTTTGTTGTTGTTAATTTATGCCCATTGGAGGATGTAGACATCAGACCAGGTCCTGAAGTCATTGGATTCACCCAGATGTGCAGCTTCAATTTGACGAGACACCATGTGGGCAGCAGTCTGACCTAGCATGACACTTGTCTTTCCCTCCAACTGAGAGTACTCTCCGCACCACAGATTTTGCATGCCAGTATGTGGCATTGCCAGGAGCCATCGTCTAAAGTATTAACCATAGCTGATGCTGCTTAACTCTTGTGTTTTGATGGGAACAGCCACTGTACAGCATTGTGACATGTTGAATAAATATTGCCTGCTGTGTATTAGTCTATTTGAATTTTATACGCAAGCAATATTTTTTCGACTACTGGAGAAATGTACACTATGAAGACAATGAAAAAGAAATGTAAAATGAAGAAAGCTCTGTTCAGCAACTCATCTAGCAGGAAGAAATCTTTGCCAAAAGTATGTGTTTATTGTTTATGTATGATTTACCACACTTTTATTAATATTGCTTAAGATTTTTATTGAACTTAATAAAAAATTGTAGCACAACCGAGGGGGGACCTGTTGCCCATTCTTATTTCTGGCCCAAGTAGAATGTAAATACATATATTTTATCATATGTGAGATATACATTTATTTATTTCCTCAATTTTAAACCCTAAATAAAAGTATGCTCGATATAAACTTTTTTAATTAACTTTTCAGCAATTGCACAGTTTTAATTTTACAATTATGATAGTTCTTACACTATATACAATGGATTTCTTAAAATTTGCACATTGTTGCAGATGTAAAGATTGAAACTTACAGTTGCATTCATTATAATTTCGAGTGCATTATTACATTCAAATTACTGTTTTAAAAAATATAACCAAAACAGTGACCAGAAATCTCTGGACCTGAATTGCATGTATTTGAGGGAGTGTACTGTATTCATTTATGGCATGGAAGTTAAAATTCAATTTTTACTATGATTTTCTTCTAACTTGTCACTTTTTTACTATTAAATATCTTGCATTTGTGAAAGCGTAACTATTGTACAAAAAAAAGTACATGTGCTTACTCTTAGTGTGTCCACTGAAAGGTAAATTTGTGGAGGTTTTTTTCTAAAAAATGTTTAGGAAGACACTCAGTGTGACACAAGAAAATCACCATTTTGGCAGTCTGTCTTTGAGTGATTTCTATCCAGAATATTTACAAATTATCAAAAAATGTATTAAAATTTAACAAAATTTTTAATATGAACTTTCCTTGTTAAAGATAGCGGTGACCAAGATTATTGCCAAGTTTTCTGATGTTATAATCATTTTAGATGATAGATGTTTGGTATATTTTGGACATTCATATTATATATATATATAATGTATACAGAGTGTCCCTGAATTCATGGGCCAAACTGTAAGGAGTGATAGAACATGCCTGGACAGGTTCAAAACACTATACAATCAGGGCTGTAGCTAGAAGTAAACAATAGGGGGTGCTCAAGAAAACGTAGGGGGGGGCTCATACTATTTCTCTCTCTCTGACATATGCATGCACAAACACAGATATATATGATCAAAGTATTATATAGAAAGGTAAATTAGTGTATATCCATATTGTAGGCACTATATTTGATGCTAAGAAAAATAAAGGCTGCAGACAGGGATGTAATGGAGGATATACGGTGGATATGCAGTATAACTTTTGGATTATTTTAAGGAATACCGTATACTCTCTTCTCAAAAACACTATAGCATATACTTTTTAGGGTATACCCTCTACCTAAAGTGTATGTCCTCTGGTTTTTTTACTACTACATCACTGGCTGCAGAATGAACATTTTCAGCTTATAATTATACTAGTGAAATAATAAGTGATGATGTCAATAAGTAAATAAAAAGCTGACAGTTCACCTGTTTCAAAAGAGTTACAACCTTTAATTTTATTCTGACTATTCCCTGCCCTTAAGGATTCTAAAGTTATGTTTTTATATGATAAAAAACATTAGAACAATCAAGAGTGTATTTTGCATTTTAAAATTATTTTTGTGTCTAGTCAAAAGCTAAAACCACTTGTATTTAAATTGGCTATAACTCATTAGAATAACTTTGTTTTATGCTAATAATGGAAAATGCTACAAAATGAAAAATTTCAGTATATAACTAATGCAAAAGTGAATGTTTGCATCAGCAAAAGATTGCTAATCCTGAGTATGTGCAGATAGGATGTGCACATATTGAAGCACTTATTTGCAGTTTTTAAACAAATGCTGCAATTTAGTATTAATGCAAAACTGTAAAAAGCCCACAAAACTAAGTTCAATTTTTGAAGATAGTTTCATTTGGATTTTTGAAACAGAATTTCATTTGGTGGCCTTGGCAACTTTCCCACTGACACGGCTCACTGAAACCATAATTTTGCATCAGGCGAAAAAAAGGACTTTTTAAAAATGAAAGGTTTATGAAACTTTAAAACATACATATATGTCAAATACTCTCGGTCGAGCATTTTAATTAAATTTTGTAATTCAAAAGAACGTTAACTATTTTAATTTTAAGGAATTCTTTCTTATTCCATTATTTCCCATGTAAATTTGCATTTAAAAGTAATTATTACTAGTAGAATGCACATTTATGAAAATATATGTATTTTCTAAAGTACAATATATTATGCTTTAAGATTGTACTCAAGTTCAAAGTGACAACTTTCTGACTCATACCCAGTCTTTTTTTTTTTCAGTGCAGTGTGCACAGCTAACAATTCATGGATGTTTTGACAGAGCTTTAACATGATGTGAAAAATGATAGTGTAAATGAAGATGACCACGATCCTGAAAACCTTGAAGACAGCAATGTAATTCAAACATATCAAGATGCCTTAGCAAAGAAATTATACTGATAATAACAGACTTACAATGTCTTACTGAAGAATTCATGTAAACCAAAAGAAAAAACAACTATCGATAAAAGATTACTTTTTAATTCTATAAATTACTATGTGAAATATGTAATTGTATTTGTTAAATAAATGATTTTCATTAAATTTCAAATTTGAAACAATTTTGTATTGGTAATATTTATTTTTGTGTTTTAAGTGTTTTTTTAAATTATTTGAAATAATAAATTTAATAACAAGTCTAATTAAAAAAAAATTTCCTTTTAAAAAATGGTACTGAAAGGTTACTAGTGTAAAAAAATATACGATTTACTCTTTTTTGGTGCGGGGGAGGGGGCTGTTTGCATAAGGCGGAATATTGTCTACCATGGAAAATTTTCTCGGTCCCAATCGATTCTGCCTTAGACAGAGTTTACTGTATTTAGTTGACTTATGTAAATGTTAATACAGTATGGAATTGTTTATCCAGAAACCAGTTAACCAGATTCAGATTAATCTTTGATCTTGATTGAATCTGATTCTTAATCTGTGCAATCAAAGAATTAATTTGAAATCAGAGACAATGACACAGCCACATGTATTTTAAAATCTGATCAAATGGATGTTGCTTTAATGCCTAACCAGTTATCTGAACTACAGCTGACCCCAACCATTCTGGATAAATGGTTCTATACTGTATTTAATATATTTGTGGTGACAAAAAATATAAAAGTACTGTATTTAATATATTTGTGGTGACACAAAATATAAAAGTACTGTATTTAATATATTTGTGGTGACAAAAAATATAAAAAGTTAATTTTCTTAAGGTTTATGAGTTGTATTACAATTTAATAAATAATATTTTAAGATTCAGAGTTTATAAAAATTAGGTACTAAAACTTGAATGAACTTCTCCTGAACAAAAATGGCCGAACCAATAACTAATAAAATTTTACATTGCATTTATACCCCACTCCACCACCACAAAAAAAAAAAAAAAAAAAAATCATGTCTCTTTCCATTTCAAGGTGTTTTTCCACCTTAGGTGACAACTTAAAAATGCCGTCTCATTTTTTTATCCAGATTCGGCTGTAGAAACTGCAAGATCAGGCAGCTGCCCAGAACATGAAAAACTAAGGGGTGGAAAATTCACAAAATAAAAACATAATAGTTGTTTTGTTGTGAAGTCGCACATAATTTTGAAAATTAGCGTTAGGCTCAGGAAAGTATCTAGACATATCAATCAGTCTATGGATAGGAAGAGCCAGTGTTGAATTCAGACATTTTTTTCTGGGAGGGATTTCTGTGGCTCTGGGGGGGGGATTGTAGAGTTCCGGGGGGAGGAAAATGCACTTTTTAACCATTAAAAGCATAAAATCTTAAATCATCCAGAGGGGACATTTCAATATAAATATTTGACAATTTGTATTTTATTATTACATAATTTTAATTTTAAATTAGTCATCTATTAGAAACGTAGTAAAATTCTCTTTGTAAATGTACTTTGTGGAGGAAGGTTTGGAAGGAGGGAGAAAAATCCATGTTTGCCCCATGTGAAAAAAAAAACTAGTTTCGGCCCTGCGTGAATGGCAAAAACTATATATATGATAGAATCCTGAATTAGCAATAAAAGAAGTATTAAGTAATCATACTGCAATCATAAGCATAAAATTATACACGCAAGTTTTGGTACTTTTATGTTAGCCTACACAAATTTCACCAACAGCAGCTACTATTTTTTGCATATGAAAATATTAAATTTGAAACAATGATTTGGTGTTGAAATAAAATGTTTTTATTTGTGGTATTCTCTATTTTTTGTGTTTTTTAAATTAAATGAGTGAAAAATTCATATTTTATATGAAATAAATAAAATACAAATGATAGTGATGGGAACAATATTTAGCTATTTATTATCTGTGCCTGGCTAACATAAAAGTACCCAAGTTTCTTTTAAAAAGAGGTAACATGCAACATACAAAACATATTTTAAAACAATTTTATTTGTCATCTAAATAGAATTATATATTAGAGTCATTTTGAAATGAACTACGACTTTATGATTACTGTTACACAGATAATTTGGTTTAAATGCAACAAATGGTTGTATTATTGCTTTCTTGAAGGTTAATACTCAGAAAGAAAGTTGATCTTTTATGAGTTTCTCAATGTTTCAGGGGGGGGGGGGGGGTTAATAACTGGTGATTTTGATTGAGGTTACTTTTAAAAACTGAATGTTTTTTAAAAATAATTTTGACCAAGAAAAATGTCATTCTAAGGAAGATAATATTAGGCCTAATGATCCTATAGTCAAAAGTATCTAATTAACATAATTATAATTGGATAAATAAGTAATTAAATATATAGCTAATACTCATGAAAGGTAATAAAAATACTTACTATTTTATAGGAACTTTTCAATAAATATAAATTAAGGTAGTAATTTTGTTTTCATTAACACTACTACTATTTTGCCACACTTTGTTTACATTAAATAAAAAACAACAGGTGCCGATCCAGGAAAAATTTTGGGCCTGTTTAGGGCCCTTCACAAAAATCTATTTAATAAAATGGGCCCCTTCACAAAAATCAATTTGATAAAATGGGACCCTTCACAAAATTCTATTCCATAAAAACTTACTATTTATTATTTTGTGATGTTTTAAAATGTGTAATTTGTAAACAAACAAGTTCACCAGAGTGGAAAACTTCAGCAAAAGGATTTAAAAAAGTTTTTATTTATAAATGCTTGGTTCGAATTTGATTAACTGGATTTCAACTTTCGTTGTAAAATGTTATTTTTCAAAAAAATATAATAAATTTCACAAAAATAACCTTTACTTTTCACAAAATGGGCCCCAAGAAAAAAAAACCTGCATCGACCCCTGAACAATAAAGCTTCCTCTAGCTTTATTTTCAATTACAGATACAAAAGGTTTTGTAAAATAATTATAATACTCATGAGATGTCTAAAGACTATAGAAAAGACATTAATATTAATTTTTAAACTATTATATAAATATATATTGGAAGAAATATTTGTATTTTTATATATTTAAACTAGTCAAAAAGATTTATAAAAAACTTTGGTAAATCGATGTTTTAATTTTAAATTTCTGTAATTTGCTAACTACAGTAATCTAACACTCAAATACTTAAATGCATTTATATGCATTTAAGTATTTGAGTGTTAGATTACTGTAGTTAGCAAATTACATGTAAACCGTAAATTAATACATTTTATTATACATAGCGCGATATATTGTGTTATGTTATGTTATAACCATATCAAACCATGAACCATATTATCATGTAATTATGTTATGTTATAACCATATCAAAGGATTAATATAGGGTAGTTGTGCCAGTAATGGACCCTCTTCCAGTAATGGGCCACTTTCAAAGTTTTTGATTTATAAAAAAATAACCAATAAAAATTTAGCCTTTTATATATTTTTTCATAATTCCTGTCCTCCTTGCTTGTTTTATATTCTAGGTTATTGTTGACACTCTTAATCAAACCAATCAGGAAGCAGAAAATAATGTTTCACAGTTCCACAGATTTTCTGTGAAAATCTTAATGAACATGCTAAGAGCTGGCTTCACTTAAACAATTCATATATTTTTTATTTTCTTGAAAAAATTGCATGTTTTCATTTAGACAATAATAGAAAACTTTGAATTTTACATACCAATGGCAATTTATAAAATTTCATTTATTTTTCAGGTTTTACGACTATGGTCCATTATTGGAATGCTTAATTAGTCAATTTCCAGTAATGGACACCCCATGTGGACATACTGAAAAAGCAAATTCAGTAATGTCCGTAGTGCATATTTTTTTTTTTATTTAAGTGAAAAGCTAAGTAATCAAATATAATTTTTTTATTTCACTGTAATAATATATTTTTTATATAAATAGCTGTTTTTATCAATTTCACGTAATTAATAATTTTTTTTAAGATTGTTATCAAATTATTTGTTTGTAAGCCATACCTTGCATATTTTATAATGCGGCAATCAACACCCATCATGAAGCAGAGAATAATCTTTAAATGCATGGGAAAATGAGGGGCTCATTTAAAAAAGGACAATTTTTTAAATCGCACAAGTTCTTAAAAATTATTATTTTTTGTCTTAAATGTTTCATTATTCATCTCTGACAAAAGAACTACATACATAAAAAATCACTGTAATATTAAATTTAAAGTAGCAATGAAAGTAGTAAATCTGCAGATCAAGGGGCTCAAATGTCAGTTCTGATATTTTATTTTGAAATAATTTTATTTAGTATATAAAAAACATTCAACCTACACTTTCATTTATTTGATATATTTTATACAAATTGCTAAAAGTAATATATAAAGCAGTTTTAGGAAGTTTAACTGTTAAGAATAAAAATAAATATGATTCCATGCACTGGTACACCAAGACACTTAATTTTTTTTTAAAACTAACCCTTCTAAACTCCCCTCTCCCCCTCAATGACTTAATAATTTGATAAATATAATTCTTTAAAATTTAGTATTTTAAACCTTCTATCTAAAATAATTAAAATATTGATCTTTTGATAATGACAATAATTAATTTAAACAGTGAATCAGTCTCATAAATATTTTATTAATTATTGATATCGTAATTGTTAAATTTATTTGAAAATGACTATTTTATTTCATTAATATGCTTTCATTAAATTTTGGTTTTAAATACAATCATAAAATCAATTAGCTATTATTTTTTGTGGTGTGTCCATTACTGGAACAGAGAGTGTCCCATTACTGGAAGAGAGGGTGTCCATTACTGGAATTTTGGGTGTTTTGATACATTTCTGTTATTTACAATTAAATTTTGATTCACATTGGGAAATGAGACTATGAGATTGATTAAATAATGTTGACAGATTAATATAATATTAAAAAAAGTGGGCTATAATAATTATAACTATTAATTAAAAAATAATTTTAAAAAAAAATTCCTTAAGGGTGTCCATTACTGGCACATCTACCCTATATAATATATTTTAATGGAATATGTGTTCAAAGTATAAAGCATTAAACAGGCAGTTATTTTGAAAATCTCCCATTAATAAAATAGATTGAAATCACTTTTATTTTTTGAATGGATACCAGCATTGAAACTTTAAATGTAAACAGATATGTTATATAACTGTTTAATGTTATTATAATATGCAGAAACACATTAGATATAATACACAGGTGCTCAGTTATTCATAAGAAATAAATATAAATGGACAGAAAAAACTCAGTGCTTACCAAACCTGAAATTGCTTTATTGCTCTCTGACTGTTTTTTTTTTTTAAAATGTGATATTAATCCATTAGTAAAATTTCTGGCTAGCAAGTGCACACTTTCAAAGCAGAAGGAGAAATTAAACTTCTACTTTCAAAAGTGACACCAGCTGGCCAATTAATTCAAAATTTGAATTAAAAGAAAAGAAAATGTCCATATTTCCCTTTATACTGGATAAGTCTTAGAAAATAATCACTCCAATTCGCGAAACACACGGCAGCTACACAACTGAAAATAACTGCAAACTAAACGATGACTCTTCTTCTATTTAACTTATGATATTAAGCATTTTTCTTTAATAGCGCAACGAAATTATCAAAATAATCAAAAACAGAGCGGAAATCTATTTTTAAAATATCCATATCGTCACATGCAGCTCAATCTCTGTACAGTAAATATATAAACAAAACAGTGTCAAAACTGTATACACTTTGTAGCATTGTTATGGGCAAATGCGCCAAATCCTTTGGCGAAATATTTTTCGCCAAGGAAGTGCTGAAAGTGTATACACTTTGGAGTATCGCGGGAGTGCCATTTCCCTTTAGTTCTGGTATCAAGTTTTCGGTTTTTCTGACGTCACTGAGCGTGCTAAGTTCTTTCAAGCGGGATTCTTTCAACGGGAAAGAACGCATTTTTTCATTTAAAATAGTATTTCTGCTTTAAAAAAAATCATTTCTTTGGTCATATGAAAGCATATTTCTTCAAAATAAAACATTTTTCATTAGCGAAAGTATTTTTTTCTAGGAATAAAGCGATTTAGAGGGATTTTTTTTTCCTTCAAATGAAATAGTTGTGTATCTTTTTTGCTAAGATATGGAGTTTTTATTGCTTGTTATCTTTGGTCGATCTTTGAAAGAGACGGGAGTGTGAAGTAAACATTTATTGTCATTTTCTTTGACAGACAGGGTAGTTTTCCCTCACACGAAGCTTTAATTGCTTCTCAGAAAGAGAGACTTCCGGTCACTTTTGCTAAATACGTAGCAAATATTTCCCAGCATTTGTTAGTGCAACATCTCTTGGTTTTAGCTCTTTAAAATAACACATTCTTTGCATTGATTTTCCTGAAAATGCCCAGTACTCGTGCTATTGCAATGCAACATGTACTAATCGTTCGTATAAAACGCAAAATTTTCTATATCATACATTTCAGAAGAAACCTGACATAAAGAAAAGATGGATCATTGCATGCAAAAGAGCAGATAATAGCTTTAATGCTGCAAATTCCCGAATGTGTTAGGATCACTTTCAAACGAATGATTACATGAGAAATTTGAAAGCAGAATTTTTGGGTTACGCCCCTGCTAAAAGAATATTGCATGAAAGTGCTGTGCCAACTTTTAAATTGCCAGAAATATGTGCTGGGAATTTAAAAAAAGAAACTTCACTCGGAATTAATTCTTCTTGTCGCAGTTCCTCTCCAAGCATAAAAGAAACACCTAGACATACTAGGTTATATATAAAGTTATATTTTAATGATAGACCGGGAGGTGGCAGCACAGACAATCACCTCATCGAGTTCACGGCTGAAATTCCAGAATTAGTTAAAACTCGATTCACATGTTAAAACGCAATCGGTCTGCCAAGTCATATCTTGGTGGAAAACACCTTAAAACCCGATTTTAGCTGTTGACTCGTAGGTTTATCATTGTGTTTTGCTGCACCCAAAGGTATGAAAACATGCCCACACAGAACACACGTAGATATTTCGTCCTTTTAGTGTGGTTTAAGTCCAAAATACGTCCATGTACATCAAAATGATGTGCATTCTACGACGTAAATTGGTTTGTCCAATACATTACATCCACTAAACGTATATATACCAACAATCTGTGGACCGACATAATATGGAGGTAGATATAACGTCGATTCTAAAATATAAACTGGATTGTCAAAGAAACGATGTCCACGTGACGTTTATATACCAACAATATATGGACTAACACAATATGGAGACAAATTGGAGGTAGATACAGCGCCATCTATAGATGGGGCTGCTATAGATGGCGCTGCTAAATATTCTATTACCGCGTGGTTTCTTATCTTAGCGTCTGTCTGACAATATCCATCGACCGCGTGTTGTTGTGATTGCGTTACTCTCTTGCTTCTTGCTTTTTATAATTATTTTATAACAATTTTTCCATTTCTGGAAGTTTGGATCGTTATTTTTTTTTATCTTTGACATACACTGCTCAAAACAATTAAAGGATATTGCATTTTTAGGTGGATTTTGTATCTGGGAAACTTTTTAGCTGATTGATACATGGTCGACAGACATAGCAGGTTATATGAGAATAAATGACACATGTTTGGCAGAAAAAATGCATTTTATTGCGCATTTGTGTACAAAAGGAAAAAAACACAATTTGTGCATATGTGAAAAAAAGAATAAGAAAAGGTGTTTTCTTCAAAGAAAATCATTTTCAGTAGGGGGTATGGTTTCCACGGGCGGCCAGCAACGTTGAACACCTTTGAGGCATGGACTCAATGAGGCTATTAATGACGAGTTGGGGTATTCTGCCCCACTCTTCCAGAAGAGCTCTTTCCAGTTCTTGGAGAGTTTGTGGGGGTTGTTGGCGGCCAGAAATTCGTCTTCCTAGAGCGTCCCAAACGTGCTCGATTGGATTCATGTCTGGAGAACACGCTGGCCATTCCATTCGAACGATTCCTTCCTCGAAAAGGAAATCGTCCACCAGGTTTGCACGATGTGGCCTGCAGTTATCGTCCATTAAAATGAAGTTATCTCCGATTGCTGCAGCGTAAGGGACTACAATAGGTCTGAGGATCTCATCCCTATATCGGCGACCAGTCAGAGCTCCATCTCGAATGATGTAGAGGTCAGTGCGCCCGTCAATGGAGATGCCACCATACACCAACACTCCTCCACCCCCAAATCTGACACTTTCGTGCACGAACGCAGGATTATTCCTACTGCCACGGTCCCTCCAGATGAAAATACGCCTATTATCCGGATGCACAGAAAAACGGGACTCGTCAGAAAACAGAATATTGCTCCATTCATTTCTCCTCCAGTTGACATGCTCGGTTGCCCACTCCCTGCGGTCGCGACGATGCCTTGATGTTAATCTAACACATACCATCGGTCGGCGAGCATACAGACCTACAGCATGGAGCCGGTTTCGGACAGTCTGAGTTGAAATCGTGGTGCCTTTAGCCGAGCGAAGGTGTTGTTGGAGAAGAGTAGCGTTCATGTTTCGGTGTCTCCGAGCTGTTAACGCTAAATACCGATCTTCATTGGGCGTTGTTGCCCGTCTACGACCTTGCCCTGGTCTTCGGCCTGCACATCCACTCTCCAAAAAACGGTTCCAGATCCTGGAAATGACACTTTGTGACACTCCAATGGCTTGCGTTACTTCGGCTTGAGTTTGGCCCCCTTCTAACCTACCAACAATTCTCCAAGCTTCTGAATCTGTCAAATGACTTCGCTGAGACATCGTACTCATCGAAACAAAGCAATCACTGAATGCCGATCATCCTTGTCTTCATTCTCTTTTATCCAGTTGAAAGTCAAATTTCATTCGCTGCCGCTGAAGCGACGTTTTTGACGTCGAACTCAAAATTTGCATACTCCACAGTTTGAAAACCAGAAAAATTTGCATTTGTGATTCTCTTCTTCTATTTTCGGCAAAAAAAATTTCGTTTATATCTTTATTTTATATAAAACTTCAAATATCCTTTAATTTTTTTGAGCAGTGTATTTAAGGTAAGAAATATATTCAATTATGAGTCAAAATAAAAAATTGTGCAAACGTCAACAATGGCGAAACGTAAACAAAATTGTTGACAATCAAATGTCTACCATTAATGATTCTAGCACCGTTGATTCAATTGTAGATTCCAACAACGGGTTGGGTTGATTATTGACGGCCAATTATCTACACTTGGGATATAGGCCCGGGGGGAGTGCCCTTCGTGGGGGTCTTTCTAAGGGAACCTAACCCGTATTTACGCATGGATAAATCCACGGCTCGAAGAAAACCACGAAAACTCCGAACGATTAGGCCGACGGGCGCGATTTGGATCGAACCCAGCACCTCCCGTCTACCAGCTTCGAGAGCAGAACCTCTCAGCCACTGGTGGGGATTCCGACAACGGAATGCGTAATGCGAGTTACACTGATAGCCGTAATGTTGATGGAAATGTTCATGATCAGTTATTTACAGATTCATGTAATTCAAGTGAATCTTTAAGCAGTATGTCCGACACTTCAAGTATGTCAGACGAGAGCTATCTGGATCATGCTATAACTGATCCTGTTATTTCATTTCCTAGTGAACTCGCTCAATGGGCAAGCGAAGTGAATATTCCACATGAACATTTAAGTAAATTGATTAAAATTTTAGGCAAACATAGTTGCTTTAACATGCTGCCCAAAGATGCTCGAACTTTATCTGGAACTCCGAGGCATACACTAACTAGACCTGTTTCTCCTGGTCTCTACTGCCATTTTGGTTTAGCCTCGGGTTTAGAAAAGTACCTTAAAAATGCCAATTTATCATTTTCTCCCGAATTGGAACTTTTGATAAATGTAGATGGTTTGCCTTTGGCTAAAAGTTCAGGGAGTCAGTTGTGGGCAATTTTGTGTTCCATATCTAATATCAAGGAAATTGTTGTATTTCCAATCGGTACATTCCATTCTTTGGCAAAGCCTAATAATGTCAATGAGTTTTTATTTGACTTTGTTGAGGAATTTAAAATGCTACAACAAAATGGGACAGCAGCAAATGGCAAAAATTATGTTGTAAAGCTAAAGGGCATTATTTGTGATGCACCAGCTAGAGCCTTTGTAGCTTGTATTAAAGACCACACTGGCTATTTTGGTTGTGCAAAATGCATTCAGGAAGGGGGGTTCATTAAAAACAGAATGAGTTTTCCTGATACAAACTCTCCTAAACGAACAGATATTTCGTTTAAAAATAAAATCCAGGACGATCATCATACTGGTGCATCAATTTTGGAGCAACTTGATATTGGTATGGTATCACAAATACCATACGAGTACCTTGTTTGCCTTGGAGTCATGAGAAAGCTCTTAAACTTATGGCTAAAAGGTGATTTCAAATATCGCATACCTCAAAGCACAGTTTCAGAAATATCTGCTGCATTAATTGATCTTCGCCCCGCTATCCCTAAAGAATTCTGTAGAAGGAGGCCTAGATCTTTAAAGTATCTTGATCGATGGAAGGCCACAGAATTCCGACAATTACTTTTGTACACAGGGTAATTAGTTTTAAAGCTGTTGCCACGTAATTTATATAATCATTTTATGAGTCGACATGTAGCAATTTCATTCTTATGCATGCCTGAAATTAGCAGTTCTGATTCATTGTGCAACTATGCATATCAACTGCTTAAGAATTTTTTGATAAACTTTTCTTTTTTGTATGGAAAAGAAAATATGTCATATAATGTCCATGGGTTATTACATTTAGTAGAAGATGTGAAAGTTTTTGGTTCACTAGATGATTATAGTTCTTTTCGTTTTGAAAATTACATGCAGAAATTAAAGAAAAAAATCAGGAAATCTGAAAAACATCTGATGATGATGTGACATCTGATGGTAATATCTACGTAGATAATACGTTATGTGGAACTCCTGGGATGAATTATGGACATGGTGTATGGATGTACTTTACGTTATATGGATGTCATATCTACCAGTTTGTGCTGTGTGGGTGGAGGACTGGGAGCAGGAACACACAATGGTAAACCTCCGAGCCAACCGCTAAAATCGGGTTTTCGGGTGTTTTCCACCAAGATATGACTTGGCAGACCGATTGCGTTTTAATATGCGAATCGAGTTTTAACTAATTCTAGAATTTCAGCCGTGAACTCGATGAGGTGATTGTCTGTGCTGCCGCCTCCCGCTCTATGAGATTCGCGGCAACTCGCTTTCGAAAGAATTTAATGTTATCGAAAATGCGTGCAAAAAAGTCCAACTGTTTTTTCCAAATATGCACAAAAATATAATAAAAACATTTGTGAAAACCAGAACTTTCATTCGATTGAGGCATAGTAATCATATATTCATCAGAAAAAAATAAGAGATACGTTGCCAGAAAATTAAAAATGTGGAGTCAATCAACTTTGATTGCACGATAAAAAGAAACTAGTCGGATGTGCCAATCCCAAAACTTTCTTCTATCTTAGTCATGTTAATACTTCAAAATTCGCTATCACATCACCAATAAAATCAATATTTTTCGTCATTCTGTTGTACGTTAGCTGCTTGCGAATCGTCGGGTTACCGGGATGCGATAAACTGATGTAGTCCTTCTGGCCTGATCCGACGGGAACAGATAGCCTCCCTATTCCTTGGTTTTACGATTTTAGCTAATTTTACTGGAAAACACGAAGCTGAAATGCGTGGAACCTAATTAAAGAAGATTCAATCTCAGTTCTCGTCAACATTGAATTTGAATATCGCCAAATTATTCCTCTACAGCCAAGTTGGCTTCATTTATGGCAACCTATTTTGGTCGCCAAATTTGGCAATATTTCGCCAACTGTCGCCAAGTCTGGCGAGAATTTGAGGTTGGCGAATATAAATATATAGTGATAAGCATATAATAGGAACAATGGTTACAACAATGAAAGAAAATTTACCGAAACCATGTTAACTCGTAACTTAAACCCGTTTATGGACGAATTCAGCTGTCTTGTTTGAAAATGTCAGCCACCCTAAAATTTCAAACCGCTATATCTCAGCCATTTTTTAAGATAGAGGCAAAACAAAAATTGTTCCGGATTTTCCGGATGAAGGCCGAACATTTACCGAAAAAAACTTTTAGGATTTCTAATTTTTTTGTACATCTTTTTGAATTTTGAAATCTTTAAATGGCTATCACAGCACCCCCTTTAGTCGAAATATCCCCAAATTCTAATAGAACCTGCCTGTCATAGCCAAAAATATAGAAAAAAAAATGTGGTTCAATTTGAAGCATAACTTCATACACTTTTCGATGATACAATAGTGAAAATGGAACAAAAATATCGATCAAAGCGTCCCTTTTCGTCGAAATATCCCCAAATTCTAATAGAACCTGCTTGCCATAGCCAAAAACATAGAAAAATATATGGTTCAATTTGAAGCATAACTTCATACACTTTTCGATGATACAATGAGGACGGACAGACGGACAGACAGACATTTTGTAAAAACACGTTTTTCGGAATCTCTGACCCCTAAAACGTGTAAATCCATCGATAACCGGAAGTCGAAAAAAATTTCGATTACAATACTCTCTTCTATTATAGATAGAAGAAAGTAAAAATAACAAATAATGGAGAGCACATCTAAAATGCGTCTTAAAAATGCACCCTGTGATGAAATAAAATGATTGAAATGAAAGCATATTCTGAGTGTAAAAACCTAAAATATATTAATTATTAAAATATTTTTATATAATTTTTTCATCATACAGCATTAAAATATAATTTTATATAACCCTTTTGGAAGTTGTTTATAAAAGTATATTATTCTGAATTTCAAATATAATTTTTCTATATCGGATAAATCTGTCAAAATAGGCAATTTAAAAATTAAAGTTGCTTTTTTTATTTGTATTTTAAATCTTCCTTATAAATAATGCTGTCTTCCTTTTTATTCTAATATACACACACACACATATATATATATATATATATCAATTTGATATTCAATCACATCAACTATCTGAATGGAATCTGAAGAAACAACATTAAATTTTAAAATTGAGTTTTAAAACGCTAAAAACAGATGTAATTTTAAATTTTAAATATTATTTGGAAATAAGAAAATTTGCTCAAACGTTAAACGCTCTTTCACGCATTAATTTACCTTATTATTTTTTAAATTATTTTATGTTTACTATATGCATTTATGTTTATTATATGGCATTAAAATAGTAGTATTTTAAATAAACTTTTTGGAATGTGTTTATAAAATATATTACTCCAAATTTCAAATTTTATTTCCACTAAATCATATAATTATATCGCATGAATATTTTAGTTTAAAAATATTAAACATTCAGCCGTTTACTTATTAAAATTTCTATTTTATTTGTCTTTTAAATCTAATCATGCAAAATTCAATATTGTGTATCTGTGGTGTGAGGTTGGAATCTGAGTGATTATTATTTTTTTAAAACTTTTTTATACTTTTTTTTATGAAAGACATGTCGAAATTACAATAATATTAGAATTATTATAGATTTCAAATTGAATACCGATCAAATATTATAAATATATTATATTAAAAATTATTAACTGCAGTCATATAAACATTAATTTTGATGCTCTTGTAAGTCTTTAAGATTTTATTTATAAAAATTGCTATTTTGCATTTTTATGTTTATGAAAATGAATTTTTCATATTGAGGCGCAAACGAAATGTAATGATAAAGATAGCCAATTTAACAATCAAATTTCGGCAAATTGAAAAGAGATAATAGTTTAAATTTTAGATGTGATGTAAGTCCTATGTATAATGAATATATTTTAATTTTTAAATTTCTTTTCACATGAAAATTTCGACTGATACTTTTCAATTAAAAATGGCGCGTTTCTAATTCAAATCAATTGGAAAATTGAACAGAGCACGCCGAGGCTAACGAAAAAGAAAGGCTACTGCAGTGCTTTACGCGTATCTTTTTTTACAGACGCGGGAGTCACGTGATGCTCGAATCTACCAATACAGGTGTACGAAAAGAGCATCACGTCACTCTAGCGGTCTGTAAAAAAAGATAAGTGGAATGCACCGCGGTAGCCTGTCTTTTTCGCTAGCCTCGGAGCACGCTGAGTGACGTCAAACAGCGAGTGGCTCCCTATTGGCTGCAGAGGGAAATGGCTCAACCTTATGATATAAATGAGCTACCTTACCCCGTATGACGTTTTAAATTTTAAAAGACATGAGTTGGCCGTGTATTTCGTTGTCGTGGTTGGACGACCTACGTTATACATGGCCGGTCGAGACTAACGAAAAAGACAGGCTACCGCGGTGCATTCCACTTATCTTTTTTTACAGACCGCTAGAGTGACGTATTGCTCTTCTCGTACATCTGTATTGGTGCATTCGAGAATCACGTGACTCCCGCGGTCTGTAAAAAAAGATTTGCGTAAAGCACCGCGGTAGCCTTTCTTTTTCGTTAGCCTCGTGGCCGGTACATGCAACGTCACCTATCACCTATCTTATATTTTATAAGAGAGTAGTGACATACGGATATTAAAATGGACAACTTCTTCCTTTGGATTCGAGACTTTGAAAAAAAGTTATTTGGTAGAGATGGACAAAACAGTCACTTTCATTTAATAGGTTCCATCGTTCCACCAATAGTTAGGTTAGGTATTAGGTTACAGTAACCTATTAATTTTGTAACTTGTTTCCAAGGCCTTGAAAATCGTTCATATTTACATTTATTTTTTAAATTTTAGTAAGTTTTGCTCATTTAAGAGATTTTATGAAGAGTACGTTGGGGAAAGATATTTTTTTTTAAAGAGTATTTTTTTTTTTTCAGAAAAGAAATAATTGTTGCTTTGCTTAAATCAGATGAATGTTCTAGATTCTACATACAACATAATACTACATACGACACTTTAATATTTTCATCTCCTATCTCATTGCATTCTCCCAGCAAAATTAAGGAACATACCCACAACTTACATCTGAAAACATCTGTCGATAAGGGAGTAGGACCACAGATTCTTCTTTTTTATTGTTTCTAACCTTCAAAACTCTCTGTGGTTTAAAGCGCAGAGCCTTTGACACAGAAGCTCAATTCAAATATCACACAATCTCTAGAACAAGCCTCAAATTTTTATGGTGAAAATTCAAATATTCAAGTGAATTTACCACCAATATAAATTCATATACCTAATAATTTCACAATTTAATAGATATGGCTCATTTATTTGTAAAATGCACAACCAAAAAAAAAATATTTGGAGGGCTCTTTTATATGAGTGATCACAAACACACTTTCCCATTATAAGTTTCCATTAAAAACACTTTAAATATTTATATAAAAATGACCAAATTAGAGCAATTTCAGCATTTTTTACTTACGATATTATATACCACTGTTTACAAATGTTCAAAAAACTGGATGAAAGGTGGTTCACATTGAAATAAATAAGCTACGTTTGACTCCATATATAAACATTTAGAATTATTCCCAAATCTATGTAATTTTTTTCGCCTTTTTTGAAAAACTTCACTTTTTGAGTTACGTTACTTAACGAATAAACATGCGGTGTGATCAATTGTGTATTTTAATCTAATTTGCCGTTAATATAACGTTTCCAATAATATTATGGAATGTAGAAAGATAATTTATCAAAAATAATTTAACATTCAATAATAAAATCTTTCAGACAAAATTAGATTTAAAACAAAATTTATTAATTAAAGTATTCTTTAAATATTGGATGAATAAATAGTTTTTATTAAAAAATTTTTGCTTTTATTTTTGACATTCGTGTTCACAGAAAATTAGCATTTATAATACCTTTCAATAGATATGCATGTATATTTATATATATTGTTTTTCAAATTAGTTACAGCAGTCTTAAAATTATATAAATATCCCTATAAACACATGAAACTTTTTTCTTTAATAAGAGAAAAAAGTTTTCTAGCTCTCATATCCAAAATTAACAGTAATGACAAAAATTATAATAGATAAATAAATAGCTCTAGCTGTACGCGTATCCAGAATTAACAAATATTTCTTTTTTAAACATTCAACGAGCAACGAAAAAACTTCGTTTTGCAACACTTCAAAAGACACTTAACACCGAAACTTCTTAAAAACAAAATCCATGCTCTGTGACATCCTGAAGTTCACATTCCTGCCATGATTTTAACTTACAACATTGAAATTGAAATCCTTCCTTCCCTCTCATAAGCTTTAAACTATCTCCGATTCCACTATCACTAGCCTAAATAAACAATGCTTTGAAAGCAATAATCTTTATACAATATATAGCTGGTTCATAGCTATTCACATCCCAAGTAATCGCAATCTGTCAGGTAGGTGATATAAGTTTTTTTTTTCTCATCGTTTTCCTCCCCTCTCTCTTCATATTGTAGATGATACGAAGTGCATGATTTTTTTTTTTTTTTTCAATTCCTACTATTAGCTCACACTCTCTATATATTTATATATCTTGTTCAAATTTTCAATCGTTAATAAAATATTTTCTATTCATCCTATCAAGTTCAAATAAATTTTTTAAAACTTGTACTGGATGACAATTGATGTTAATACAGTTTTTTTCAAATATTAATTCATTAATTAATTTTAATTAATTAATTTTAATTTTATATTTCATTTCTGTTCAAAAGTATAGACTCACTCCATATTTATAGTCTCACCTTCACACATAAAAAGATAATGGGGCTGTTCACGGACGAAGATCAGGCGGCTCGCGGGCGAAGGAGACTATAAATGTGGAGTGAGTCTATACTTTTGAACAGAACTGAAGTATAAAACTAAAATTAAATAATAAAATTTAATTAATTAATTAATATTAAAAAAAAAAACTCTATTATCGTTAACTGTAACATCGCTATGGCACTTTATTGTGAAGTTTGGTAATTTTTGAAATTTAATATTTGAAAAACGGCATAATCATTAGATTTTAAATTTATATCAAGAAAAATACAATTTTTTTAAAACTTTCTAACGCAGTTTGTCTAACAATTTTGTGAGAAATACTTTTCGAGCTATTAATTTTTGGTATTTTAGCTATTTATTTTTTATTTAATTTTTAATACATTTCAAAAATTCCTCTTATGCAAGATATTTAGTAGGATATAAATTTAGGAATAAATACCGTCAGTGGCGAAGCGTGTAGATCGTTGGAAAAAAAATTCTATTTGACCTAAGTAGGAATTGACTTAAAAAAAAGTTTTTATATTACTTGTTTTAAGTTTAAATTATTTCCCTTTTCTTTAATTTGTGCTGATACAGTCTCATGAATGTACATCTGATTCCGATTCAATTCAAAATATGTAAGAAAAGAAAGCGTACATTTATCTTCTTAATACGTACTACAGTCGAACCTCGTTAACACGAAATTGAAGGGACTGTGAGTTTTTTCGTGTTATCCGAAATTTCTTGTTAACCGTCATAATAGTGGCGCTATCTTTGTTAGATATATAAAAACTAAATAAATTAACCGACAAATATATCCCTCGTGATAAAATCATAAATTAATAAGAAATAGCTAATTTCATTAACAAATTAAACAAATTCATCATCATTTTAAGCAATAATAAATTTACCATGTGTGTTTATTTAAATAAAGATTACACAAGAAAATTACATATCTTTATTTAAGGAACAAACATTCATTTAAAAGAAACAATTAACAAACATTTATTTAACAAAGAAAAATACAAAAAATATAATTTCAAGAATTATTCGGCTACAAACATTTAAAAATGACAGCATTCACCTTAGATTAAAAAAAAAAAAAAACCTATATATAATTTCAAAAAGAAGCTCAAAGGCCATCCATTTTATTCAGTTAATTTATCTGTTGCCCCCCCCCCTCCCTTTTTTCCCGGAAAGGGTGGATTCATTTTTTGAATTGGTGAAAAGATAATTTTTAACTGTGTGTTTCCTATCTGAACTAAATGTTTGGCATTTTTTACTGTACTAGGGGGTTCTGCCCCCTACGAGCTTTACTCACCAACCCCCATTCTGACACCACAAACTTTCTCTGATTTGATCAACTTTAAAACAGTTATGGAAGATTGAATTATAATTAAACGACCAGTGACTATCTGCTGTAATCGGGTTTCCATTCATTTTCCTTTGAATAAGGGATTTTAAGGCCAAATCAACTGCTGTCGAAACAGCTAACAACTGTTTTCGTGATTGATAAAATAATATTAACTAAACATTTGAAAATCAACTTGTGCTAAATGGTTAAATAAGCAGTGTCGCTGCATCGGGAAATTTTATAACGATGCTAGAGAAAATTGGGTACTTCTCCATTATCCCATCTACTACTTTCTATAAAAGAAAAGAACTGTCGCCAAAATATAGGATTTAAAGCCAAAAGTGCATATCTGTGGCGTCTCATTCAATTGACATCAGATGCGTTACGCGTGTTAGTTACATTATCGAGTGATCTTTAATTCAACGTTTATCTGTATTTTCAATTATATTTTACCAATGTATTAGTTATTTCGTTGATTTAAACATAATTATTATACAGAAAAATATTGTTTTTAATTCAAGGGAAATATTATTAATTACGCTGTTTTAAAATTTGCAATAACAGGAAAAATATTTTGTCGAAATAAATTAATCTTACACTACTTAATGATTTGAAAACCTGTAATAATTTAATTATTTCACTTTTTAATATTCGCGCGCAAGTATATTTTTTATTACATAATTTTCTGCATTTACTGCTTTTAACACGTGATCATTTAATTATTATTTTAAAGCTTTATTTCTGTTTTTAATAGTCACATGTAAATACATTTCTTAATTGAAAGGGAATATTATTATATTTGCTGTTTTACAAATTGGCAACAATTCAAATAATGGATTTTATGAAATATGAAATAAATCTTCATCATCAAAATAGTGAAAATTTTGAATAAAAAATTGAAATACAGTCAAACCTCGTTAACACGAAATTGAAGGGACTGTGAGTTTTTTCGTGTTATCCGAAATTTCTTGTTAACCGTCATAATAGTGGCGCTATCTTTGTTAGATATATAAAAACTAAATAAATTAACCGACAAATATATCCCTCGTGATAAAATCATAAATTAATAAGAAATAGCTAATTTCATTAACAAATTAAACAAATTCATCATCATTTTAAGCAATAATAAATTTATTTATTTGCTAATAATTTTTTTTTTAAAGTCCGTTATTGACTTTTGCTTCAATTTTTACAGAGTACTTCTTTTAGGAACGTATGGATCTCATCTAATTTGTCAAAAGTTTGGGAAGCATCCTCTTGTTCCATAAGGAAATGTTGAGTTTTCAATGCTGAGGTAGATTCATTTAATGACACTAAACTTTTCTGTTCTGTGTCAATTTTTTCATCCTCATCTGACACTTCTATGTTGTCATCTTTTTTTTTTTTCAACTAATGCAGCAATTATTTCTTCGTCTGTTGTCACATCCGAAATTAGCACATCTTCATCTATGCAAATGTACTTGTAAAAAAAATGTTTAAGAAAGAATTTCCCGTTCTTCAGTCACATATCTTTTTGTAGACATTTCTCTACAGACGCTCATATCGTTTTGCAGACCCTCTTTAAATCTTTTCAGTCATCTGTTAGAACCTGGGAAAACGCTCTCATCGAGAGCATCAGCAAAAGCCTTTGCTTTCTCTTGCAAAACTGCACAAATTAAAACAAGGTTCTGGCTTCTTGCCTCTTTTATTCACCGCAAGAGAGCAATTTCAATTCATTCATTCTTTCTTCTACACATCCGTTTTCTTACTGGTTTGAATTGACTCATATCATAAGCCACTTCAATCTTTTCACGATTCTTTAGAATTGTAGAGTGTGTTCTATTGGATATCCACTACTTTGCTGCATTTTTAAAAAAAATTTCAGAATTTTATCGCCGACCTCATTTAAAACTTTTTGCTTGGTTTCTAAAGATACAGCTTGCTGTTTTCGACTCATCTTTCACAGAATTTCACAGAGCAACTACGATCAGAGTTTCAATTATGTTAGTCATGTAGTGAAGTAGGAATTGTCACTTTAAAGATAGGGAAATTCGGAAACCTGGTTTATGGTTTATGTCACTGTGAATACAGTAAACCAAGTAATGGAACAATCACTTTCAAAAAAGAAATTCCTTCACTCAAAAATTCAATGTGACTGACCTATAGCTCATATGGTTAATGTGGGAACACTTCCGCATATCAGTGATCAAAGAAAAGCAGGTATTAGCCAGGAATTCAGTATTTCACCCTTTTCCGAAACCCTTTCCTTTTTAGGTCTTTTCAAACCATGAGAAAATTCCATTTTTAATAAGAGAATGTGACATATTAGTTTGAAATATCTAAAACATTGCGTAAGGAACCATGCTTTGACTTTGCAGCAAAAAAAAAATTTCGCCTTAAACGGGATTTTTCGAAATTCTATTTCGTGTTAAACGAATTAATTAACATTGATTTTCAGTCTCATCTGACGGGACTTCAGTATTATTTCGTGTTAAGCGAAATTTCGCGTTAAGCGATTTCGTGTTAACGAGGTTCGACTGTATTCAACTTTTTCACGCACTGAGAAATGTTTATTTAAATATCCGCCGCAGATTTTTTTTTTTTTTAAATTTATGTTACTTTGATTATTTTTTGAAAGATTTTTTTACTTTTTAAAATGCTCTGTAATTAGTGTACCAAATACGTGATTGTTCTCATTGCACCTTTACACTATTATAGATAAGCAAAAGTAACTGCTGACTTTTTTTAATGCTATTAATCGACTTCTTACAAATGGGGTTATACAATTTGTTTGTATATTTTTCTTATGTAATGTCCACACATAACTTTTGAACGAATGCTCCGTTTTCATAGTTTACTTTTTTGTTAGAAAGAGATCGTTTTGGTGGGTGGTCTCGTTTCAATTTCACCAGCATCCAAAAACATATGTTTGTCGGCCTGAATGTTTTTTTTTACTTTTCTTTGACTTTATAGGCACTAACTTTTTCACAAATTAGCCAAATGTCAGGAAATTTGAACATGTTGTTAAGGTGGTTCTAAAAAAATCCTGCTTTAGAGTGCGAAACTTTCGGACACATTTTTAAACGTAAAGGAATAAAAATGGCAGGTCTGACTATTTGAATTATAATTGAGATTTTGATTGAGATTTTGAATCGAAACACGTTTTCGATTTTTGATAAATAAATTACTTATAGAGGTGTAAGTGATTCTTGTCACGTCACTGCAAGTTTTTCTCTTTTCTCTGACTGCCGCGCCCAGAAATCAAAACACCGACTTTGACAGTATTTTCTGAAAGACCTGCATTTAACAAAAAATGGAAAGTCTTTCGATTACATATACAGTGGAACTTCCCTTTAACGAAGTACCTATTTAACAAAGTTTTCTACATAACGAAATTTTCTGCAGAACTTTGACTTTGAACACCATTAACATGTAAATTAATCTCCATATTACGAAAAATATATTCTATATAACGAAGTTTATTCCACTTTTGTACGTGTACAGATTTCAAACTAAGAGGTTGCTGTTGCGATGAATATGCGAATTTATTTCAGTGTACATTTAATGATATAGAAGATACAGTGACGCAATGGCGTCAGATGCATTGACGCAAAAAATATCAATTAGAGTCAGACAGTTACCATTCTGAGCTTCCATTGCTGATAGACAGTTGCTGTGTACATCCACAAGAATGTGCTTCAAAATGCAAATCGAAGAACATCAAAGTTATTTTTGTTCCTGCCAATACAACCTCTAAACTTCAGCCGTTAGTCTAAAGAATAATGAAAAATCTTGAAGTACATTATCGAAAAAAATATGTAGTGAAAACATTGGTTTGAGAACGTGTATATCAGAGCTGATGAAAGCTTGTGCCAAACCTTGGGAATGTGACGTGATTTCATCGACCGTACACAACTGTTTTGTAAAAGACAGCTTCATAATTGAAACTGAATCAAATGCTTCTGAATCCAATACCTATTTGTCATATCTGAAGGAAAAAATTCATGAATTTAAGTTTACTTCTATTTAACGAATTTTCTTCATAACGAAGTTTTTAAGTGTAACAATGAGACTTCGTTAAATGGAAGTTTCACTGTAGTTTCCAAATAAGAACACCTGCCAATTTCATGCATTTCCGAATAAAAACGAATTAAAAATTGTATCAGAAAGTAGCTCTCTTGGATATGAGAACAGCCTTAAGGTATACATAGTACTACTTTATGTTAAAACTAGTCGGATGTGCCAATCCCAAAACTTTCTTCTATCTGAGTCATGTTAATACTTCAAAATTCGCAATCACTTCGCCAATAAAATCAATATTTTTCGTCATTCTGTTGTACGTTAGCTGCTTGTGAATCGTTGGGTTACAGGGAGGCGAACAACCGATGTATACTAAACTACGAAAAGTCCTTCTGGCCTGTACCGACAGGAACAGATAGCCTCCCTATTCCTTGGTTTTACAATTTTAGCTAATTTTACTGGAAAACATGAAGGTAAAATGCGTGGAACCTAAATAAAGAAGATTCAATCCCAGTTTTCGTCAACATTGAATTTGAATGAGGATATCGCCAAATTAGTCCTCTACAGCCAAGTTGGCTTCATTTATGGTAACTTATGTTGGTCGCCAAATTTGGTGAAATTCCGCCAACTGTCGCCAAGTTTGGCGAGAATTCGACGTTGGCGAATATAAATATATAGTGATAAGCATGTAATAGGATGAATGGTTACAACAATGAAAGAAAATTTGCCGAAATCATGTTAACTAAAACTCATAAATTAAACCCGTTTATGGATGAAATTCCGCTGTCTTGTTTGAAAATGTCAGCCACCCTAAAATTTCAAACAGCTATATCTCAGCTATTTTTCAAGATAGAGGCAAAACAAAAATTGCTCCGGATTCTCCGGATCAAGGCCGAACATTTAACATAAAAAAGTTCTAGGATTTCTAATTTTTTTGAATTTGCACATTTTTTGAATTTGAAATCTTTAAATGGCTAACACAGCGCCCCCTTTCGTCGAAATATCCCCAAATTCTAATAGAACCTGCTTGCCATAGCCAAAAACATAGAAAAAAAAAATGTGGTTCAATTTGAAGTATAACTTTATACACTTTTCGATGATACAATAGTGAAAATGGAACAAAAATATCGATCACAGCGCCCCCTTTTGTCGAAATATCCCCAAATTCTGATAGAACCTGCTTGCCATAGCCAAAAACCTAGAAGAAAAATCTGGTTCAATTTGAAGCATAACTTCATACACTTTTACATGGTACAATGAAGACGGACAGACGGACGGACGGACGGACGGACAGACGGACAGACAGACATTTTGTAAAAACATGTTTTTCGGAATTTCTGACCCCTAAAACGTGTAAATCCGTCAAAAACCGGAAGTCGAAAAAAATTTCGATTACAATACTTTCTTCTATTATAGATAGAAGAAAGTAAAAAATATATTGATAGTGCTGCGTACAGTTTTTACGCGGACACATCAGAAAATTTAATATATGATTATCGTCTAATGCACGTCAAATTGAGCGATATAGGCAGCAATGGGATTTACAAATAATGTGGATAAGAATAAAGGGTTTCCAGAAACAAACTTTGTTATGCCAGACCACGCTCACTAAAATACGACTGCTGGCGTACAATAATCAAATATCAGTGCAATAATGTAATACAATTACTCGATGTAGATTTCATTTTTTCCTAAAAATTAATTTGTTTTAAATTGAAATATTAATAATGATATTATGAATTACTGATACAGCATTCGAAATCATTGGTGGTCCTTTAGTCCACAGAAAAACGATTGGAATAAAAAAAAAAATCGGTAGTCTATGCGGCCACTAGCAGAAAAATCTTATTTTTACACTCTTTTAGGTAACTTAACTTGTTTTTAACACTTTCCAACAAAGTTGAAAAGTGTTTATGAATTTGGTTTGTCTGTCTATCTGTCTGTCCGCGCTCTAACTCGCGTAAATATACTCATATTGGTTTGTAATTGATATATGTTATTGGGGATTAGTATGGTATGTTCGATATTGAAAATGAAAAGTGTAGTATTTATGGTTAGTTCACAGGGACACTCAAAAGAATTGCGTTACATTATGGTCAATCAGGAAAAATCGTTTGCAATGTATTTTAAAGATGTTACACTAATTCAAATATAATTGAAATGGATATATATCACTGAGGTGAACTGCAAGAAATTTACTTTAGAATATGGTGTACATAGCGTTTACCGTTCATTTATAGAGACAAACAAAAGAATTCGGTGACAGTACTAATATCTATGGGAGATAATTGCTGGAAGTCGTTTTTAGTTTTGGTATGCGTTTTTAATTTTAACTAATTTTTTCCATATTACTTGGTGTATATAAATTCAACAATCATATACAGGGCTGCACAAAAATGTTACGTGCATTTCCGTTTATTGATGAGAACTTCTGAAAGGGAATTTCCCTCTGTGTTATACGTTCCCTATAAATGAACCAAATTTTTAGCATATACTATGTAGTATATATAGAAACCTTTAAATCATATACAGGATTTCACAAAAGAATTTGAATACTTTTCTGATTATAGATGATAATTGCTGAAATTGGGTTTTCAAATGTATCAGGCGTTTTCCGGATTGTTTACTTAGATATCACCTTATTTAAACGGCGAAGTTTTGTTACAACAGTCTGAATGTGTTGGAAAGTGTTTCATAATCTATGCTTGACACATGATTTTTCTTTCTTGTTTGTATGTAAAGATAAAGATGGAATTCTGTAATCAATTTCTTACTCACTTCCTGATACGCTAAAATAAAAAAAAAAGTACACAGACGTGTTTTCGATGACAATACATTTTAATATTTTTAGAACTTAATTATTAATTAATAAATTAATTTTAAAACATTTTTTTGTTAGTCGGCCGCAGGTGATAAATTGACAAATCATCCTCATATAGTTACAACAGTTTACGAGTTACAAAGCAATGTAGTTAATGATGCGCCAAACTACTGTGGAAATATTAAATTAAAAAATAAAGTGACGACCTCGTTGGAATGACAATAGATGCTATGAAGATAACTTTCATATTTTAATTACATATCTTGCAGGGGCGCCATTTCAGAACTTTCTTGGGGGGGGGGGGCAAAGTTTCTTTTAAGGTAGAGGCATAGCCAAGGGTGGAGTTCGGGGGGCTGCGCCCTCCCTCCCCGGAACCTCTCCGAACGAGAAAACTCTGAATCATATATACAGAGACAGCAATACTTCTAATACGGAATCTCAAGTGACCTCTGAAATATTCCGTTTTAGACAGGTTTTCGTCTTAGCAAGTAGAATTTAAAAATATTATGAAAGTTTTCAGTTATAGACAGGTACCGTTTTTTTTTCAGGTATTCTTTAAGACTGTTAAAACCTCCTTTCAATAAAGCACTTCTGAAGAGCAAAGGTATATTACAGTGAAACGTGTCTAAGCGAAACCTGTCTATAACATAATTCTTTCTCAAACAGGCAAAAAAAATCAAGTTTCGACGAAAAAAAACGCCATACAATTATATTCGCTAAGATGAAGCTTTTTTACAGTCCTTTTCAAATCCTTCTTTGCAGGTTTTACTGCAGGGGCGCCATTTCACGAGTTTCTTGGGGGGGGGGGGGGGCAAGGTTTTTTTTAGAGACAGGGGTTGAAATATCGTGCAGGATTGCCCAAATCGTGCACAAAATAAAAATAGGCCCCCATAATAAAAAAAAATGCAGTGTGAGATTTTGTCTTCTTATCTTAACTTCTTTCACATTCTTTCACAAACATGTGATTCTTCAGCGAATATATTTTTAATTTTAGTGGTAGTGCGCGAATTTTTCCTCCTTTTTAACACTTTCCAACCTAGTTGAAAAGTGTTTATGACTTCGGTTTGTCTGGCCGTCTGCCGTCTGGCCGTCTGGCCGTCTGTCCGTGCTCTAACTCCCGTAAATATGCTCGGATTGCCCTGCAATTTTTATATGTTATACTCGTTATCTATAGCATGTTCCCTATTTCAACGGAAGTGTGTAGCACTTATAGTTTTTTTACAGGGTCACTCAAAAGAATTCCGTTACATTGAGGTCTATGGGGAAAAATCATTTGCGGTTTATTTAAATAATGTTTCACTATTTTAAACGCATTGAAATTTATATATATCACTAAGGTGCATTAGAAGAAGCTTAATATGGAATAGGGTGTGCATAGTACTTATACTTACTTTACAGGGACAGTCAAAAGAATTCCGTTACATTACGTCTATGGAGAAAAATCGTCTGCGGTTTATTTAAATAATGTTTCCCTATTTTAAACGCATTGAAATTTATATAAGGTTCATTACAAGAGACTTACTACAGAATATTGTGTGTATAGCAGTCATCGTTCATTTACAGGGACACACAAAAGAATTCTCTACTGTATGTTAACAATAACTCCTGGAAGTGCGTTTTAAGTTACTGAACGCGATTTTAATTTTAAATCGCTTTTTGTATATTACGTGGTGTGTATAAATTCTGTAGATCCTATACAGGGAAGCACAAAAGTTCGGAAACACATTTCCGTATTATTTAACTCCAGACGGAGAATTTTAAACTGTGCTACGTGTTTCCTAACTGAACTAAAATTTAGCATCCTATGTAGTATATATACAAATCTATAGATCCTATACAGGGCTGAATAAAAGTATTCGGATTACTTAGATGTTAACTTTTAGCTTATTAAAGAGTATGATTCGTAAAATTATTTTGGAAGCGTTGGAAAGTGTTACATAATCTATGCTTGACGCATGATTTTTCGTTCTTGTTTTTACGCAAAAGCAATTCGTCAACCGATCGCGGTAAACATCGGGAATTTTACGAATTGGAATTAGAAAAATAGTTAATTTGGCAAAATTGGTCGCGGAAAAAATCGTTATTTTTTTTCAAACGACCGTGGAAAAATATTGCGAATTTCGCCGAAGATCACTGAAACAAATAGAGATTTTCGTTAATCGGTCGCGGAAAAAAATTGCGAATTTAGTCTAACTATTGCGGAAAAATATCGTAATATTCGTCAAAAGCTTGAACAACAACAACAAAAAAAAATCACAAATTTAGTCAAACAATCGCTCAAAACGGGAAATTTCGTCAAAAATCGCACAAAAAAATCTACTTTTGTCAGTCAGTTGCGAAAAATGACTTCCGGATTTCAACAAACGATCGTAGAAAAGAGTCAGGAATTGCGTCAAAAGATTTCGAAAACAAATAGCGAATTTCACCGATCAGTTGCCCCCCCCCCCCAAAAAAAAAATATAGTGAATTTCAACAAATGGTGGAAAGAAATTCGTCAACGATCGGAATTTTGTCAGATTCCGCAAAAAAATAGCAATTTTTGTCAGTCGGTTGCGGGAAAAGACTCCTGAATTTCAACAAACGAGCGTAGAAAAGAGTCGCGAATTTCGTCAAAAGATGGCGAAAATAAATAGCGAACTTCATCGATCGGTTGAAAAAAATGTCGTGAATTTAGACAAATGGTCGAAAAAATCAATTCCGTCAATGATTCACAGAGTCGCGAATTTTTGAAAATTATCACAAAAAAAAGAAAGAAAGAAAGAAACAATCACGAAAAGAAGTCGTAAAATTCAATCGGTCACGAGATAATGAGCACACGAACACCATCAAGAAGTTACGAAATTTGCAAATGTTGTGATTCATAGGTATAAGAAAATTTTCATTAATGATTTTCTGTCAGTAAAAATTTTCCGCAATCATTTTCTGCCTTCCTCTTCAGACTATGATCTAAATTCCATACAATTCAGAAATCTGCAAAACCCTTGGTCTCAGGTCCCTTGCTCCTGCATTGGGTGGGGCAACAAGACCCAATCTGCAGTACGGATCGAGCCGGGTTGACGCGGCCTATTTTCGTTGCGGGTCAGGTTGACTTGGAACATTTGACTACGGTTGGGACATATATGTCCCAGTGGACTATTTTTATTCTATTAGTACGACTTTTTGAAATCTGTCATACACTTATATTAGGATATTTTCAAGAGAAATCTGTCACAATGAATATTTTTGGAAATTGTAGAACGATTGAATGCAAAATTAGTAGTCATGCAATCCTGGCCCGTTATCAAAGGGTTAATTGTTTCGGGTTCAAGTTGGGTTTTCACTATTTTGAGTCGGGTTCATGTTGCCCGAGTTTTCAAAGAAATCCTAAATATTTCAGATGAAGAAAAATAATTTTTCTGCATAAAAGATAAAATTGTTATTAGAGATATAATTGTAGTCTACTTTTCCAAATCATATTGAAATATGGATTAATTTTCTTTCACTTAGGGGGTTGCAGTCAATGAAAATTTTTTGGACGTTTCTGGGTTTACAGGAGATTACAGTCCTGCATCGGCTACCTGAAATGCATTTCGTTTTGGGTTTGGCTGATTAAATTTTGTTGTTGTTGTTGCGGGTCGAGTAAATTTTATACACGTCGGGTTATGCTTTGGCTCTTTCGAATCGGGTTCGAGATGAACCGATTATACAAAAGGAGGTTCTGAATAATTTTCAAATGAAAAAACTATAGTATATTTTAATATTAATGGGTGTATATATGTGTTATTTTTTGTACATAAGCGGTAAACGTGTAGATTAATTTTCCATAAATGTATTAAAATATACATTCATTTTCTTTCACTTCAGGTTCAGGTATGAATATTTCGGATTCGGCATGAAGTCTGTCGGGTTAAAGTCAGAATTCGGGTCGGTTACAACCAAATCTGAACAGGACTCTAGTGTCAGGCTGTGGAGATTTTTAAGAGCATACTGTATACATAATATCATTTAATAAAGCAAATGATTTAATAGCATTATAACGATTGGAGTAAATATAATATGACACTAATAAAACAAAATTAACAAATCATATAATTAGGAAATTGAATACACCTTCCCCATCCCCGAAAAAATAATTCCCCTTAAATTTTTGGCTAAAGAAAAAATTTATCACTAAAATTCTAGCCTTGGGGATGACGAGTTTTCTTTTAATCATGCTGTACGCAGCTCAGAAGCAATTCATAGAGTTTTTTCTCGTATTTCTAAAACCAGCCAAAATACTCATTAATGATAAATGTCTCACTCATAGAATGTTGCAATCGCAAGGCTTTAGAAAAAATTTCAATGTTTAAAGTGTTTATTAAATGTTTATTACTTTCTTCTATCTATACAAGAAAAAAGTATTGGATTTATGAAAATTTACCACTTCCTGTTTTCAACAGATTTATACGTTTTAGAAGGTCCTGAACACAATTGGACTATTTTTAGAAAATGTCTGTCTGCGAGTCTGTCTGTGTGTCTCAGTGTCTGTATGTGACTAAAAATTTTGTGGCGCTGTATCTCAAGAACTAATGCACGGAATTTGATAAAACTTTATATTCAGTTAGACATTGATATAAATGGGTGGTGATTAGTTTTTGTGTAAATCGCCCAAAAGATGGCGCTGTTATGCTACATATTTAATGATTCTTAAGATAGCTATGTCTCAAGAATTTCACCAAACTTCAGATTCGGTTAGACCTTGACAAAAATAGACGTCGACTACGATTTAGTATAAATAGCCCAACAGGTGGTGCTGCTATGCGACATTTTGCACGATTTTCACGATAGCTATATCTCCAGAACTAACGCACATAATTTAATAAAACTTTAGATTCAGTTAGACTTTAATATAAATTGGTGCTGATTTGTTTTTGGTGTATGTGAAACCAGTATGAGATAGAAGAAAGTTTTGGAATTGGCATATCAGACTAGTTTTTTTTATTGTAATCAAATCTGTGAAATCTGACGTTATTTTAGCTTTTGGTCATATTTTGATTTTTTACTTTTTTTTTTTTTTTTTTTTTTTTTTTTTTTTTTTTTTTTTTTGTCTAACCTGTGATAACTGATAAATTTTCTGAAATTTCAAAATTCTTGGGGCCCCTCCCCAGCCCCCCCGAAATGGCGCCCCTGATATCTTGACTAAACATACAACAAAATATTTACACGCGCGAACTATATATTTACATTAAAAAAAATGTCATTTCGAATATTCACTCTTTTAACATTTTTCACTTTCTTAAAAACAAAAACGCCGCTGCTAGATTCTTCCGTTTTTGTTCGTCGAAAACCAAAACCAAAACTGGATATACAGAAAGCGCCCAAAGATGTATGACAGAGGTGTCCACCAGATCAAAAGCGAGGTCACGTCAATGAAGTTCGTATGCCACGTAGCGGAAGGGGGAAGGGGTAGAACTACTGGAGGTTAAACACACAGCTTGTGATCTAATAATCAACAGATTTATATCAATTTCTGTTTGTTTCTAATATACATATGGAAATATTAGTTATAATGTAGTGAAAGTTTGTGGCAAATGTTGAAATAAATATGTGTAATAAAATTTCAGTATCTATCTTTCAAAATACGTGGGTTTCTTCAAGCCACCAAAGTTACCACACTTTATAAACTAATGTTCAGCCCGTTTGTTGAAAGTAATGCTGAAATCTCTATCTCTATAAAACAGTAGGTGTCTGTCTGCCTGCCCGAGGATTTCACCGTAATTATAACACCTAGGATTCTGAAATTTTTGTCATATGTAGATACTATCACCGAAAAGTGTACCTCGCCGCCGGATTTTTAAATTTTAATTTAGATTTTTTTAAAAATTAAAACGGGTATATATGGAATTTTGGGTTCGAGGCTATTTCAAGCTCTCCGCATGAAATAGCCTTGGCAACGCCATCCGTGGCAACGAAGCAGCCAGCCAATGAGAGCAAGTGTGATTATGTCATGATCGAGGATCTAGCGACGACAGTTTAGTTCGTAGCTTACGCGGCTGTTTAGCTACAAATTCCATTGTTTTGTTTATTTTTTAGATTTATTTTAAAGAAAAGGAATATATTTTTGGCTAATTGAGGTTAAAGTAAGTTATTTTTGATTGTATTCATTCTTTGTATGTTTAGTTGCCCCCATATATTATGTGTTTGGTAAGAATATAACTTGCATTTTACTGAATGTTTTCAAAACGTTCACATATCTGCTCATGTTCTGAAATGAAACAAACTGTTTTCAATAACAAATCTTATGAATAAAATTAATCTTACACTTTACTATAAAATGTACAGTTCTACAATTTATCGCATGTTACAACGTGCTCGGGAACTAAAAATGTAGTCAAAAACTGTAACAGAAAGATTGTAAATTAACAAACTCATATATATAAGATATAACTTTAAACTGATATGCCTCATTGATAAAGATTGAGCAGAGTTATAAAACACAGTGGTTAAGGTCTGTGGTGTGACTAAGTATATAGCACATTGAAGAAACAGTTTATGTTGAAATTAGAATTATATTTATTCATTCAACTTGAATGTTAAATTTAAATAAAGATATATACATAGACCTCCAGCCTCTGCTGGGAACTTTGTTATCACATTATAGCAATAAACATGCAGAAAGGCGGTTAACTGTCCTGCCATCACACCACCACACCTTTCATGGAGTTGTTTCACCCTAGATATACTTACTCTGTACCTCAAACTAGAATAAAATATGCATACAGTTACAGTTAAAAGAGAGTGCCTTTACGACCGAAATGCAAAAGAAAAACCGGTTCAGAACGATTTTACTCCCGAACAAACCACTTGACAAATTTAGGGGGACAAGATTTTGTCCAGATTTCCAACATGCGGCCCCATCGGTCGTAAAAACTTCCTCTTTCTTTTCATAGTTAAAATAAAAAATATTACAAATGACTCTCTGAAATCTTATTTACAGTAGAGGTTTTGTTAGAAAATCATCCTTATTAACTTTAGAACTTACACGTTTTAACTCAAAAACATTTTCATTTATTAATTGACGAATAAATTGACACTTTATGTCAATATGCTTGGTTTTAAAGTTCTCTTGACTATTTTTAGAAAAATAAATGGCAGATTCATTATCACAGTACTGAACTGGTTTTATTTTATCACATAAATTAAGTTCATTTAAGATTCTCGAATACCAAGTTAATTCCTTTACACTTTCAGTTAATGAGATAAACTCTAACTCCATAGAACTAAGTGCAATGCATTTCTGCTTTGATAATTTCCAAGCAAATGGAACGTTACTAAGTAAATTATATAACCACTACTTGAATGTCGTTTAGTAAGGTTACATCCCCAGTTAGCATCCGAATATGCACAACAACTTGAGGATTTTACATTAGACAGGTTTATTTTATAACTTTTTTTAGCAAAAACGTAATTCATTATATCTACCAATATCAACCAATGTTTATATGTATAACCATTACAAAATTGTGACATTATATTTACAGAAAAACTAATATAAGGTCTCGATCTATTTGATAAAAATGACAAACAACCGATTAACGATCTGTATGGATATTTTTTCATCAATTCATTTTCCACAATTTCATTTTCGTTAACTTTATCTGGTAAGGTACAGCCAATTTTAAAGGGTAATTTAACATAACTTTTAGGTAAACCTTTATATTTTAATTCTAATCTTTCAATGTAAGTTTTTTGATGAATAAATAATGAATCAGCAATAAGTTCAAAGTTAACACCTAACAAATATTTCGTTAAACCTATTTCAGTAATTTCTAAGCTATTTTTTAACATATTAGTTACAGATTGCAATATATTTTCATTTTCAGCAAACAAAACTAGATCATCTACATAGACAACTAAAATTGCATTACTTTTTAGTTTATATACACAGCTACACCATTTTAACTTACAAAATCCTAAATTATGTAGTATATTGTCCAATTCAGAATTCCATTCTCGGCCACTTTGCCGTAAACCATAAATAGATTTATTTAACAAACAAACTTTATTTTCGGCACCTTTCATGACAAATCCTGGTGGTTGTTTCATAAATACCGTTTCTTTTAAAGACGCATATAAGTAAGCTGATTTTACATCTAATTGAATATGATACCAATTTAACATAGAAACTAATAAAATAAACATTAGTTTTATAATTGAAAAATTTACAACAGGTGAAAATATATCATTAAAATCAATACCTGGTGTCTGTTTAAAACCTTGAGCTACGAGACGTGCCTTGTACTTTTTCCCATTTTTTTCTGTGTGTTAGGTAGATTTCGTAAGAAATACTACCTATTACATTCTCACCTAAGTTGGAAATTTTGAAAATTTTTTGCAGATTTACGCCGATCATGACTCCCAGAACCCCAAAACACCCCCAGTAAAAAAGTTTATCTATCTATCTATCTATCTATCTATCTATGTCACTTTTTTCTGACCACGATAACTGGAAAAATTCTGCATAAATCTCTTCCAAACTGATACATAAAATCAAGGGTCATAAAATCTCGGTCAAGTTCGTTAATGGGCAAAATCGAACCAGGGGGGGGGGAATGGGGGGCTTTTTGTGAAAACAGAAAAATCCTCATAATTTCTTTATTATTATACGTATCGAATCCATTTAAAGTTATTATTACTTCTAGGAAAAGAGTCGAAAATTTATGTAGGACAGATTTTTGATATAATTAAAAATGGCCCCAAGGGGGGGGGGAAAGGGGGGTTTTAGAAGAAAAAAAATCATAGCTTCGTCAATTCACAAGATATCAAATCCGCGTAAATTTATTATTAATCCTCTTAGTATTATCTAAAACTTTTATATTGACAAGTTTTTTATAGGACCAACCGTTATAGCAAAAAAAAAAAAAAATTAAAAACAAAAAAAATCCCTGCCGGCTCCGTCTGCAAACAAGTTATTTTTCGAAGTAGGCGGTTCCAACTCCCGCATCTTTTCGAAACTGATACATAAAATCAAGGGGCATAAAATCTTGGTCAAGTTCGTTAATGGGCAAAATCGAACCAAGGGGGGGAAATGGGGGGGCTTTTTGTGAAAACAGAAAAATCCTCATAATTTCTTTATTATTATACGTATCGAATCCATTTAAAGTTATTATTACTTCTAGGAAAAGAGTCGAAAATTTATGTAGGACAGATTTTTGATATAATTAAAAATGGCCCCAAGGGGGGGGGGGAAAGGGGGGTTTTAGAAGAAAAAAAATCATAGCTTCGTCAATTCACAAGATATCAAATCCGCGTAAATTTATTATTAATCCTCTTAGTATTATCTAAAACTTTTATATTGACAAGTTTTTTATAGGACCAACCGTTATAGCAAAAAAAAATTAAAAACAAAAAAAATCCCTGCCGGCTCCGACTGCAAACAAGTTATTTTTCGAAGTAGGCGGTTCCAACTCCCGCATCTTTTCGAAACTGATACATAAAATCAAGGGGCATAAAATCTTGGTCAAGTTCGTTAATGGGCAAAATCGAACCAAGGGGGGGGGGGGGAGGCTTTTTGTGAAAACAGAAAAAAAACCCATAATTTCTTAATTATGATACGTATCGAATCCGTTTAAAGTTGTTATTACTTCTAGGAACAGGGCCAAAAACTTATGTATGACAGATTTTTGATATAATTAAAATTTGCCTTAAGGGGGGGAGGGAAGGGGGGGGTTTAGAAGAAAAAAATTCATAACTTCGTCAATTCCCAAGATTTCAAATCCGCTTAAATTTATTGTAAATCTTCTTAATATTATCTAAAACTTTTATATTGACAAGTTTTTTATAGGACTAACCGTTATAGCAAAAAAAAAAAAAAAAAAAAAATTAAAAACAAAAAAATCCCTGCCGGCTCCGTCTGCAAGCAAGTTATTTTTCGAAGTAGGCGGTTCCAACTCCCGCATCTTTTCGAAACTGATACATAAAATCAAGGGGCATAAAATCTCGGTTAAGTTCGTTAATGGGCAAAATCGAACCAAGGGGGGGGGGGGGGGTATGGGGGGGACTTTTTGTGAAAACAGAAAAAAACCCATAATTTCTTAATTATGATACGTATCGAATCCGTTTGAAGTTATTATTACTTCTAGGAGAAGGGCCAAAAATTTATGTATGACAGATTTTTGATATAATTAAAAATTGCCTTAAGGGGGGGGGGAAGGGGGGTTTTAGAAGAAATAAATTCATAACTTCGTCAATTCCCAAGATTTCAAATCCGCTTAAATTTATTATAAATCCCCTTAATATTATCTAAAATTTAAAATTTTTATATTGACATGTTTTTTATAGGACCAACCGTTATAGCAAAAAAAAATTAAAAACAAAAAAAATCCCTGCCGGCTCCGACTGCAAACAAGTTATTTTTCGAAGTAGGCGGTTCCAACTCCCGCATCTTTTCGAAACTGATACATAAAATCAAGGGGCATAAAATCTTGGTCAAGTTCGTTAATGGGCAAAATCGAACCAAGGGGGGGGGGGGGAGGCTTTTTGTGAAAACAGAAAAAAAACCCATAATTTCTTAATTATGATACGTATCGAATCCGTTTAAAGTTGTTATTACTTCTAGGAACAGGGCCAAAAACTTATGTATGACAGATTTTTGATATAATTAAAATTTGCCTTAAGGGGGGGAGGGAAGGGGGGGGTTTAGAAGAAAAAAATTCATAACTTCGTCAATTCCCAAGATTTCAAATCCGCTTAAATTTATTGTAAATCTTCTTAATATTATCTAAAACTTTTATATTGACAAGTTTTTTATAGGACTAACCGTTATAGCAAAAAAAAAAAAAAAAAAAAATTAAAAACAAAAAAATCCCTGCCGGCTCCGCCTGCAAGCAAGTTATTTTTCGAAGTAGGCGGTTCCAACTCCTGCATCTTTTCGAAACTGATACATAAAATCAAGGGGCATAAAATCTCGGTTAAGTTCGTTAATGGGCAAAATCGAACCAAGGGGGGGGGGGACTTTTGGGGGGGACTTTTTGTGAAAACAGAAAAAAACCCATAATTTCTTAATTATGATACGTATCGAATCCGTTTGAAGTTATTATTACTTCTAGGAGAAGGGCCAAAAATTTATGTATGACAGATTTTTGATATAATTAAAAATTGCCTTAAGGGGGGGGAAGGGGGGTTTTAGAAGAAATAAATTCATAACTTCGTCAATTCCCAAGATTTCAAATCCGCTTAAATTTATTATAAATCCCCTTAATATTATCTAAAATTTAAAATTTTTATATTGACATGTTTTTTATAGGACCAACTCTTATAGAAAAAAAAAAAAAAAAAAAAAAAAAAAATCCTTGCTGGCTCCGCCTGCAAACAAGTTTGGTTTCGAAGTAGGAGGTTCCAACTGCAACATCATCGCAAAAAGGTCATTTCTTCCGCAATTCCTGACAAACAGGCGCCCCACGTTCTGCGTCTTCGAAATCTACCTGTGCCTGTAGGCCGAGCCGTCAGGGATTTTTTAATATTATAAGCCATCTGCTTCCCACTATTGTGACGTTTTTGGGTGGATCAACCAACCGCAAGACTTTTCTTTTACTCATGATTTCAAGTTCTTCCCTCATCGCGGCATTCCATTTCCCTCTTTCTGGGTTAACTTGTGCATCCTCAAACGATTTAGGGATTTCAGTATTGTAAGTTTCATGTTGGAATATTTCACTTAAATATGAATCATCCGAATCGCTAGTTGAAGGTTCATTTAAAGTTTCTGGATTTGGATGAGTAGTTTTAGGTTTAAAGTCAAATTTATCCGGTTCATAAGCGATTTTATTTTCTTGACAATATTTTTTAACATCATTTAATGATCTCAGTCTCTTATTTGTTATCGGGGTATAATAATACACGTCAATCCTGTTACTTTTAGTTCTAGGTTTTTCAATTCTTTTCCATTCTGAAATATTTATAGAAGTTAAAGTTATTTTACTCCCCCTTTTACTTACCCATCATACGTAGTATAAGGTAAGTCTTGTAATCGTTTTGAAAATCGAAAAATTTTTTTTGACGGATTTACACGTTTCAGACACTGGAGATTCCGAAAAACATATTTTTAGAAAAATTTTTTGCCGTCCGTCTGTGTGTCTGTGTGTCTGTGTGTGTGTGTGTGTTTGTAAACGCTCTATCTCCCGAAAAAATTGAGATAGAGACTTGCAATTTGGTATGTACTTAGTATGTAATAATGGGAAGAAGCCTATTTCATTTCAATAACCTCGATTAACCGGAACAATTTTTTTCGGACTCTCGAAATATTCGTTCTGATGAAAGGTATATAAAAATTTTCGAAATTGTATATTTTAAGAAATGAATATAAAAGACAATAAAAAAACAAATTTTGAATAGAGCATGAAGTCAATCGGATAATTAGTTGCCGAGATATTTGGAATCCTGTTTTCCACACTCTTCGATTTTTCATGACCCTGTATTTCATCCAAATTTCTCTTCAAAGATATATTTTAATTAGAAATTTGACGCCTAATCAGGTGCAATAAACCGCTAGTTAATAGGATTATTATTTTTTGAGTTATAAGGAAAAACCTCTTTCAAGCAATTCAGTAATCGAGCCTTTAAAGTTTGTGACGTCATCAAGCCACGATTTTATTTGAATTGCGATGGATTTTATAAGTAGTTTACACATTTTTATTTTAATATTTTACATTATGCATATCCATGATGGGTAAGTATTACGGTGGCCCCCAACGACTAGTTCTCTTCGTCTTCATTTAAACTTACTCCTGGTAGTTTATGATTAAGATCTAGAGTCGCGTTACTTAAGCCATTTGATTCAATTTGAGATTCATTAAAATTCAATACAATATCCTTATACTTATTTACTCCAAATAATGTTTCTACCCCCTTTTTGGATTCATCTATACGCACATGAATAGTTTCTACAATTCGCCTTCCTTTTGGCATATAAATCCTATATCCTTTTGTTTTTATGGCATAACCAACTAAAATACCGGGTAAAGCTTTAGGTTGTAGTTTATTTCGTTTAACTTTAGGAACATTAACAAATGCTAAAGAACCAAAAATTCTTAAATGTCTTACCGAAGGTTTGAATCCCGTCCATAATTCTTGGGGTGTAAGACCTTGGGTTAAATTGTGTTCGGTTCTATTTTTTGTATGAACAAACGCTAAAAGAGCTTCCCCCCAGAATGATGGTTTTAATCCGCTATCTTGTAACATTGCTCGAACTGCATTCATTGCTACTTTATTGAAATTTTCAGCAACACCCACCTGTTCTGGCGTATAAATGGAGGATCTTTCTATTTGTATACCCAAATCAGTTAACAATTTCTCAAATAATTTATGAATAAATTCTAACCCATTATCAGTTCGTACACTCTTTAATTTTTTACCAGTTTGTCTCTCAGCTTTCGCTAAAAACCTTCTAAAGTATTCAAAAACTTCCGTTTTATCCTTAAGTATATACACTTCAGTCCTTCTAGAATAATCGTCAATTATTGACAAAAAGTATTTCCCCCTCCTAACGAGTTAACTGGGCTAGGACCCCACAAATCCATATACACTCTATCAAGAATTTGACTAGAAATGCGTTTGTACTGATAATTTCTTTTAAACGAATGTCTATTAGATTTTGCAATTACACAAGATTCACACATCTTATTTTTGTTTTTACAGTTAATATTTTCAATACCTTTAACACAATTATTTTTACTCATTTTTTCAAGTAAAGGCAAATTTGTATGACAAAATCTACGATGTATAATTTCTGCATTTAAACTAGTCGAAAAGGCAAAATTTTCACATTTTGAAGCATAACCTTTAACAATATACAATCTATCTACTCTAGGTACAGTAAAACAATATCGATTAAATTTATCATACATAATCATTTTATTATTTCCCCATTGAATGTGGTTTCCTGCAATATCTATGTTGGACCCACCAATTAAATTTCTTCTCATATTTGGAGCATATAAAACATTTTTTAAAGTTATTTCTACATTACCTTTTACATCTAGTATGGTAAAGTCAATATCACCTATACCCAATACTTCCGACGAACAGTCCTTGTCTCCAATCAGCACATGTTGAGGGGGGAGGTCCTTTAGGTTACAAATAAACTCCTGTCATTCGTAAAGTGAGAAGTAGCTGCTGAGTCCAGAAGAAATTCGACAATTTTCTCATTTGAAGACATTAGGGCGGATTCCGATTGCCTTGTAGTTTCACTGTAGAAAACTTGCTTCTTCCCTCTATAGTTTCTCTTTTTGATACACCTTGTATCTGTGTGACCAGGTCGTTTGCAGTAACTGCATATTAAACTCTGCCCCATACGAGTAGCTGGTGACGTACTAGAGCATCGAGAGGGTTCCAGGTCGCTTCCACTACTTGAAAACCATGGCTTTTTACTGGTTACGAAATTCTTCTTTGGAATGGTTGGTCTATCGGTAGGATTCTTAAACTTGGTTGTATAAGCATCACCTAAACTGTTAACCTCTTTACCTTCATCCTTACGCTTTAAACAAATTCTTCCATATTCACTAATTAACTGTTTAGAAACATTTTCCAATTTAAATTCTGTATCATCTAACCTGTATAACATTTGAACGAGATTATCGTATTCTTCGGGTAAACGATGGATTAACTGGAAGCATACTAACAATTCTGGCATATCAAAACCTGCATCTTTGATTTGAAACCTTTTTTCTTCAATTCTCTTGCAAAATAAACCGATGGTTTCCTCTTGGGAGTTTAAGTTCATTTCAAAGAATTCATCCACTAATTCAGCTAAACGTGCCCGAGACGTTGGTTGGTTCGAAGTTTAACTTTAGGATATCCCAGGCAACTTTTCCGCTTTCGGTCTGAGCGATTAATATCTGGAATTTCCTTTCGATGGATTGATAAATCGTGGTATAAGCTCTGCGTTTACGCCATCCAAAATCACTTTTCTCTCTATCAGATGCCTCCTCTTTACATGCAATATCGGGATTCGTAATAAACTCCCAGCAATTCCGATCTATCAGTACACATTTGACGTCGAGCTTCCAAGAAGAATAGTTATAATCCGACAGTTTCGGGAAAGAATAAGTTAACTCTGGAACTTGTGCCATTATACTTTTTAAGCTATATATATTTCATCTAAAACACACCACACTGCATCTATTTGACCTTTAAATAGCATAACATGGCCCCTTAACCATGATAAAGATTGAGCAGAGTTATAAAACACAGTGGTTAAGGTCTGTGGTGTGACTAAGTATATAGCACATTGAAGAAACAGGTTATGTTGAAATTAGAATTATATTTATTCATTCAACTTGAATGTTAAACTTAAATAAAGATATAACCTCTGCTGGGAACTTTGTTATCACATTATAGCAATAAACATGCAGAAAGGGGGTTAACTGTCATTTCCATAACATCACCACACCTTTCATGGAGTTGTTTCACCCTAGATATACTTATTTCGTACCTCAAACTAGAATAAAATATGCATACAGTTACAGTTAAAAGAGAGTGCCTTTACGACCGAAATGCAAAAGAAAAACCGGTTCGGAACGATTTTACTCCCGAACAAACCACTTGACAAATTTAGGGGGACAAGATTTTGTCCAGATTTCCAACACTCATCAACTGTTGTAGAAATCAATGTAATGTAAATATTTCTTAAATATTATGATTTTGTTTAAGAATTGGAAACATTCAGTGGAGTGTAGGATGTATTTTTTCATCAAAACAATTTGATTTGTAAGTATGAGGTAAAAAAAAAATCACCGTTTTCTCACATGATGAGCTTTGAAGGGAGGTGGGCTTTGAGACCTATAGCTACAAGGCTGTCGTCTCGAATGGTCCATATATATTTATTGTTAATCACAGAAGCACATACACGACTTCAACAATTACATAAACCTTGACGAAAAAGTACAAGGAAATTTTACAACACCAAGAGTTACATCCGGGAGCTCCACAAAGTGTGTGCAATGGAGCTGGCGGGAGTCGAACACTGCCGACCTTGCTTCCTACGCTATGAAGCGATTAGCGGAGTGGTGCCTTAACCACTCGGCCACGGAGGCCCCAACATGATGAGCTTCATCAGAAAGTAAAACAATAAATAAATATGAATGATTTGCGGAGCTGTTTCAAAATAATTATAAAGAATAAGTCTTTAAAAATGTAAAATCAATGTTATTTCTGGCCGAGTTTTTTTAAAAATAACTATAAACCATTTTAATTTGTAAGCATGTTGTAAAAAAATCACCATTTTGTGACAAATTTTGAGTTTTATAAGAATCGCCCAAGAACGGACTTGCAATGTGGTATAAAATTTATGTTGTCATCACACTCTTTATAATTATTTTTGTTTAGAGTTTTTGGGCGATGTTATTGAATTTTTGATAGAAACAGCTCCGCAAATCATTCATATTTACTTAATGTTTTAACTTGCTGATAAAACTCATAATATGTGAGAAAACGGTGATTTTTTTTTTTTTTTTTTACTTCATATTTACAAATTAAATTGTTTTGAGGAAAAAATACATCCTACACTGCACTGAATGTTTTAATTTCTTAGCAAACTCATAATGTTTAAGAATTATTTACATTATATTGATTTCAACAACAGTTGATGAGGCATATCAGTTTAAAGTTGTATCTTATATATGAGTTTGTTAATTCAATGATGTGAAATTTATGATTATTTATTTATTGTTATTTACAATTTTTCTTTCTGTTACTGTTATTGGACTACATTTTTAGTTCCCAAGGACGTTGTAATATGCGATAAATTGTAGAACTGTGCATTTTATAGTAAAGTGTAACATTAATTTGATTCATTAAGATTTGTTATTGAAAACAATTTGTTTCATTTAAGAACATGAGCTGATATGTCTAGCGCTATGAAAACATTCAGTAAAGTGCAAAATATATTCTTACCAAATACATAATATATGGGGGCAACTACGCATACAAAGAACGAATACAATTGAAACTAACTTATGTGAACCTCAATTAGCCAAAAATATATACCTTTTCTTTAAAATAAAACTCAAACATAAACAAAACAATGAAATCTGTGGCTAGCCGCTTTCAGCTGTGAACATGAACTGCCGTCGCTGGATCCTGGATCATCCCATATTCACACCTGCTCTCATTGGCTGTCTGCTTTGTTGCTGTGGATTGGCGGAGAGCATGGAATAGCCTCGAATCCAGAATTCCGTATGCACGTTTTAATAAAAAAAAAAAATCTAAATTGAAATAAAAAAAATCAGGCCTAGGTGTTATAATTACGGTGCTTTCCTCAGGCAGGAAGACAGAATAGGTTTGTTTCTATAGAGGTTTGTGTGTGTGCTGTTTTTAATAAAGACAGTTGCATTTTTTCCGCGACCCTTTCACGAAAGTTTTTTCTGCGCACCTTTCACAAAATCAGCATTTTTTCCACAATCCTTTGACGAATTTCGTATTTTTCCTGCGATCCTTTGATGAAATTCAAGTTTTTCCTGCAATCATTTGACGAAATTTACTTTTTTTGTGATCCTTTAACAAAATTCGTGTTTTTTTCTGCATCCTTTGGTCGAGATTCATGTTTTTTCAGTGATCCTACAACGTAATTAGTGTTTTTTTCAGCGATCCTTTGACGAAATTCACTTTTTTCCTGTGATCCTTGGGTGAAATTTGCACCTTTCCCGCAATCCTTTGATGACATTCGCATTTTTCCGTGATCCTTTGATGAAATTTGCTTTTTTAATAATCCTTTGACAATATTCGTGTTTTCTCTGCTGCCTTTTGACGAGATTCGTGTTTTTTAGCGATCCTTTGACAAAATTAGTGTTTTTCCAGCGATTATTTGATGAAATACGTGTTTTTCTCGCGAACCTTTGACAAAATTCGCGTTTGCCAGCGATTCTTTGATAAAATATGCTTTTTTCTATTATGATAGGGAAAAACGGATTAGGATAGGTAGATAGGGAAACCCCGTTATCGGATCGGGACTTTAGATGTAATTAAGAAACATTTGTTTATTTGTAATAATTAGCGGGAATGGGATGTTTGTGTGTGTGCTGTTTTTAATAAAGACAGTTGCCAAAGGACTCGGAGTGAGGTACAGTATGTGAAAACTGCTTGGCGACCTGCAAGCTTTTATAATATATGCAGTATATCAATTTTGAAAATCGAAAAATAAATTTTTAATTTTTGTTTCTCTTATCACTTTTATAATTATCACTTTTATAAATATTTTTGTATGCGAAAGAACTGACAGAACGGATTTTCCCCCAGATCTATGTCATTCCCTTATGCTAGAATTACTGCAATATATCTCAATTTAGTTAACGTTTATTATAAGGTTTATAAAATCTTTGCACGTTTACTTAAAAAATCCTCTTCGTAAGAGTGGTGTTTTTAGTTTAGATAATTGTAAATAAAATCAACAAATTGATTTTTCAAGCTCATAAATAAGAAAGGACATGCAAGCACAGAAGCTTCAACTTTTTACAATTTTATGAGAGCAAAATAAATAAATAAATAAAATAAAATAAAATAAAAATTATATAGTTATGTGTAATTGCAGTAAACACAAACATTATAAAAGCCTGCAGGTCGCCAAGCAGTTTTCACATACTGTACCTCACTCCGAGTCCTTTGGAAACATTATGATTGGTGATAGATTTTTACACGGGACTCGGAGTATGCACTTCTATATCGCTTCTTTTTATGTGATATTACTTCTTTTTGTGATTGACGTTTTAGTTTTGTGGCTTGGCGGGATCATTTACAACTAGTTGTTTTTGATGAGATATAGCATATGTTGGAGGAGGAACTGTCGCCATCACTTTTGAAATCGTTTCGGTAGTACCAGAGATTATCCCCTACAAACAAATAAACAAACGTTACTTCTATATAATATTAATTATGTAGATTCACACAACATTTTAGCAAGTTTCAAATCAACTTAAAAAAAAAAAAAAAAAAAAAAAAAAAAAAAAAAAAAAAAAAAACGCGTAACACATTTGAAAACGTATTGTCAGAAGTTTCTATCCATGATAGATAGTAATTTGAATTTATTTGGGCACTCTCTGTATATATAGTCTATAAATTAGATACACACTGAATAATATACCAAATTTAAGTTAAGCTTGAAAATGCATAATAGGGCAGCTGCAATTGACGTCATGCTGGAGGTTACACACTACAAATAGTCAGTTCTGATTGGTGGAACTACCCTGGCCTCCAAGTGAAGAACAATAGTTGTGATCAACTGATTGCAACTTCCCTTCCTACATTTCTCTATCATAAACGAAAATGCAATGAAATTCTTTTGTGCGACTCCGTAAAAAAGTATATATTAAATATTACATATATTTTTATGTTTACGGAAGATGTTATCGCTCAACTTTAATAACGCATGCCAATTTCATAAGGCACTCATCAAACAACTGTCTTCGGACAGTAATGCAATTATGCAATATAGCCCATGGCGTGTCCCTGTTTAAATGAATTATAAATGCTACTTGCACTATTTTTTGTAGAAACCAAGTTGAATTGCATATAATTAATGCACTTCACTTTCAAGCGGGAACATGCTACAATGAATCTCAACAACACGTATCAATTTTATGCCACTCTATGCATTTTTACCAAAGTTAAAGCACTGCCCATAGATGATAATACATTCGAATTATTTAGTTCAGAACCGTATTAAATTATCTATATATTTTTATCCATACCACATATTGTACTAAATTTCATTTAGCTAAAAAACGCATAAAAAAACGCTTTTCAAACAGATAACAACCATTGTCAACAATGTATCCACATATTTTACTACAACCAGTATATGATTTTTTTAAAACATTATTCGAACAGGATACTTGACTAAAACTTAATTCACATAAAAATCGGGAAACAGATTAAAAAGTACTCTCATCAATACGTCAGCACCTTCGAACAATTTTTTTTCTAGCCCTGTATATATATAGAATGTATAAACATTCCTTGATATAGGAAAATTTTGTTAACCATGAAAATAAATGACGCAATTGAAAGCGCCCTTTCAGCAGTTGTCATTCGCAATTCGTAGACGAAAGTATATCTGAATTATTTTGTGCAGCTCTGTAAAACAAAATTAAATCTTACATGCACTGTTATATTTTAAAAATATTATTGGCACCGCATATATCAGAATCTCAATTATCAAAGAAATAGTATAGTATCGGGGACACGCACATCAAACAATTGCAGTTATGCAATTTATATTTTTACATTTCCCTGTAGATGAATAATAAATGCACACCATCTCTTCATAAAAACCTATATTTTAATATTTTAATGCCTGAGGAAGACCACTCGGCTGAGGGCGAACCCAGCCGTTGAGCGTTTAATGTCTTCCCCGGCTAGCTCCCAGGCACGCAGGGATTAAACGTGGCAGTACAGACTTCGCCATGGCGGGTCCTGCCGGGCAAAGCCCCACGCGACAGGTGACAGGAACTAAAGACACAAAAAAAAAAAAAAAAAAAAATTCAGGGTCTGTCGCTGGAACCAGCGTTCCTACGCGACAAGGAGCGACAGACAGGGTGGACGAGGTCCACAGGTGCGCCTGCACCAGTTGTACAGTCCGCTTATTTAGTAGAAAGGTGCAGTTCTTAGGTAAGACTGTACCATTTGTACAGTTCGTAAATGACGGCACTTGAGATGTGGAGGTACCAGTGTGAGATTCCCACGCGACAAGGAGCGCCACACAATTGCGTTGAAACCCTCACACTGGATGGAGGCTGGATGCACTTTGTGTTAGAGGTGACGATACGTTGTTTGCTGACCAGACTTGCGGTTCCCGATAAGAATAGATAATTAATGGGGACTCAGCCCCTGCTAGGAAGAGAACATTATTTGCGGATGAGAGAAACAATTAAGCTGCAAAATAGCTAAAGGAGAAAGCTAAGCAGATAAAAAATGATGGAATGATTACGTTAATGACTAAAATAAGCGATTTATTATTAATTTATGGAGAAAGAAAACTGCTTTGAATGATTAAGTTCTGTTAGATAGGTCTAATAGTAATTTGTAAATTTCTGAAAGTTTATGAGTTAAGATGGGACGCGTAATTATGTTCAGCAGCCAAGAAGGAGGTGGGTTAGAAGGAGCAGGCCTAAGATGCCAAGCAACAGTCAGTGGGCAGGAGAAGTAATAATGCATGGGGGTACCACTATCGCCGCACTCGCACACATTGGTTCGTGAAATTTTAAATTTGAAGAGGTAATTTTTAAACGGGCCATGCCCGGATAAGAAAGCACTTGTATAGGGAGTGAGGTTAAGTAGCTCTCTGGAAACTTTTGGAATTAGGTTGTAAGTGTGTCTACCTTTTGTGGAGGTGTCCCAGTAGATTTGCCAGTTGGGGAGTATTTTAGATTTGAGTTCTCTGCGAATAAAAGATGGGGGTACCGGAAGAGAGAAGTCTATTGATTGGCATTTGGTGGCTTCTTTTGCAAGGCTGTCCGCCAGCTCATTGCCTGCGATACCAATGTGTGCAGTGATGTGGCCAAGGGTAACTTTTTTGTACTGCTGGTGAAGTTTGATTTTAATTTCCAGTATGAGAGGGTGTTTTGTCCGTAAGGCAAAAATTGCTTGAAGTCCAGAAAGACTATCACTGAAAATTTTAAAATTTTCCTGCGTGGGGGAGGCAGCAATCCATTCCAAAGCCTTCAGAATTGCAAACAGTTCAGCTTGATATACTGAGTTATCGTCTCCAATTCTGGAGGCCCACTCATAGGTCGGCACTCCATTTACCATGGCGCAGAAGGCTGCGGCCACGCCAGTTTCAGTGCGCGACCCATCGGTGTAGATCGTTGGTATGATATGTATATCAACAATGTATATAATTTTCGCAACGTTTAAAGCAGGGCAGCACAATTAAAATGTAGTACTTCTAACAATTATCGCACATCGAAAGCGATGGATCCGTCCTGTACATGGACAACAAATACTACTCAAACCATTTTTGATTGGGGCCGTGTTAAAGTGAACTTGAAGATCATATATCGATTTTATATCCAAAAATAGGATTTTTCCCTTTTTAATTATATTAACCGTCGATAGATGGCGGGATCATCGAATTAATTTTTAGCCTGTTGTCAGTCCAAATCTAGCCTGAATTTAGCTTGAAACAAGAACGAAAAATCATGCGTCAAGCATAGATTATATAGCACTTTCCAACGCTTCCAAAATAATTTTACAAATCATACCGTTTAATAAGCTAAAAGCTAACATCTAAGTAAACAATTTAGAAAACGCATAACATATTTAAAAACATAATTTCAGGAATTTCCAACATATACAATATTCGGGAAAATATCCGAATACTTTTATTCAGCCTGTATAGGATCTATAGATTTGTATATATACTACATAGGATGATAATTTTAGTTCAGTTAGGAAACGCGTAGCACAGTTTAAAATTCTCCGTCTGGAGTTTGTCAATAAACAGAAATGTGTTCGCGAACTTTTGTGCTGCCCTGTATAGGATCTACAGAATTTATACACACCACGTAATAGACAAAAAGCAAGTTAAAATTAAAATCGCGTTCAATAACTTAAAACGCACTTCCAGGAATTATTGTTAACAGACAGTAGATAATTCTTTTGCGTGTCCCTGTAAATGAACGATGACTGCTATACACACAATATTCCGTAGTAAGCCTCTTGTAATGCACCTTAGTGATCTATATAAATTTCAATGCGTTTAAAATAGTGAAACATTATTTAAATAAACCGCAGACGATTTTTCTCCATAGACGTAATGTAACGGAATTCTTTTGACTGTCCCTGTAAAGTAACTATAAGTGCTATGCACACCCTGTTCCATATTAAGCATCTTCTAATGCACCTTAGTGATATATATAAATTTCAATGCGTTTAAAGTAGTGAAACATTATTTAAATAAACCGCAAATGATTTTTCCCCATAGACCGCAATGTAACGGAATTCTTTTGAGTGTCCCTGTAAAAAAACTATAAGTGCTACACACTTCCGTTGAAATAGGGAACATGCTATAGATAACGACAATAACATATAAAAATTGCAGAGCAATCCGAGTATATTTACGGGAGTTAGAGCACGGACAGACGGCCAGACAAACCGAAGTCATAAGCACTTTTCAAGTAGGTTGGAAAGTGCTAAAAACGGTCACACTGGGTAACGGAACTGTTTGTTGTCATGAGAATGAAGTATCGTTTGGTAAGGATGCGTGGATTAAAGTTTTTGTTTTGAAATGTTGTTGTTTAATTGGAGTCAGATAAATTAAAATAAAATGAATAAATAAGTTAAGTACGACTGAATGAAATAATATTTAGGGAGGTACTTCTAACACCGTTTGATTATTTGTTACAAGCTTTTATCATGTAATTTTAGTTCTTGTGTGTAAAGATGGGATTATACGTGAAAATTAGGTACACAGGTGTTTTTCCGGCAACAATACATTTTAATACGTTTAGAGGGCAAGATTATTTTTTCAATATAGGAGCATTGGCGAGATAGAAAATTATATACGTATAAATCTATCATCTGGGCATTCTTCTGAGAAGGGCTTGACAAATGCGGTTTCCAGGAAATTTTCTTGTCTGGCGACCAAATAATTTTATCTGGCGGTTTGTTTATTTGTTTGCTTAAAAATAACTTTTTTTTTTTTTTTTTTTTTTTTTTTTTTTTTTTTTTTGTGTGTGTGTGTGTATGTACGAAAATTGAACTAAGACAAAACGGCACACACGGCATTTTTTCTCTCATTTTTCTCTCTTTCTGACGCAAACGGCATTTTTTTTCTCTCCCCACGCCTACTAGTACACGGGAAATTTTAATAGAAGAACCAAGTTTAGAAGGCATTTTAAATCTCATGTACAGAAAACGCCATTCTGTTCCGCTCTAGCCAGCCAGCATACCGAGTATATTAGAGTGCGGTGGGAAGGTTTCAATAAAACTGTAAGAAATAATGTTAATCCAGCATTTCCAGTACCTAAAAATGGACAGCATCAGATATAAATGTTTTGTAAAACTCAACTACCCAGACATTTGAAGCATTCAGCAGTAAGCATTTCCCGAACATGCTAGTTAATTCAGTCTTTACAGTTTTTTTTTTTTTTTTTTTTTTTCTTCAGAGATATATAATTTTAACAATTTTCAATACGAAACTTAGTTTATATCAACTTTTTAAACTATGTAACTAATAATTCTAAACTATGCTTATTATTATTTTTTTTCTCAATTAATTCATAAAAACACTTATGCTTCTTTAAAAATCAATGACGCCGTGTGTGTGTGTGTGTGGGGGGGGGGGGGGGCTTTTTTACTGCCGACTAGAATTTTTTGCTGGCTACCAGATTTTTATCAAATCTTAAAGGCCTGCTCCTGAGTATAAATTGTGAATCTTTACTCACTCACGGAAGATGTATCTTGTTTATCAGATTTATTGCAAAATATTTTGATACAGTTTGTTTTCCTAAACATATGTGTATTTAAAAAATAACCACTATATATTTTTAGTTTCGGGAGAAAAGGCAATAGTGTTTACATATAATGCTTATATATTATTACCTTTACTACTGAAACTAAAATGATATTGTGAATGTTTTTAAATGTACATATTTTATTGGAACAAACTGTATCAAAAATATTGGCAATAAATCTGGTGATCAAGATAAATCTTCCATGAGTGAGTAAAGATTCACGATATATGCTCAAGAGAATGCGCAGATGGTAGATTTTGTCATACCTAATGACGTCATCCTAAAAGCGCGCGAATTGGCATTATCAACCCCGTCCACAAGGTAGCGCAGTTGCAAACTGCCTACATATTAAGTGTACCAACTTAATACTAGAATATGGGCGCAAAATTGTTAGGAAGGGGAGCCATCTGGCGGCTATTTTAGCGTATCAGAAGAATATAAATCTTTTTGTAATAATCACGTTAATGTAGGGGAAGGGGGTTCTCTTGAACAAATTATTCGTTATATTTGAAAGTATAGGGAGAGGGGGGGGGGTGTTAACGCATTTTTATTTAATATCGCATTTATTGTACTTCACCGTGCGCCACCTGGCGGCGTGTTTTTCATTAATTGAGAACTTCTATTAATAAAAACAATTGTATTGCTCTGATTTACACAAAACAAATTCTATTTAAGAAATTTAACCTTTTTAGCTTCACTTGTAGCGTTTTATAAATGTTATATATAGAGGATACCGGGAATTTCAAATAACGATTTTCGTAAAAAATAAATTTATGTTTCTAATAAATGTACTCAACCCGCATTTACTTGATGCATATCAACAATCAAAGTAAATGATTTGTTGTTAAGCACTTGACCAAGCGCCCCCTGGCGGGCAATAATAGAAGATTTTTTTCTCTAACTGTGCATTCTTATCTCGTGTTCTATGGGTCCGATCACAACGGGGTTTGGATGATTTGACTTGGTTTTCGATCGCGTTACAGGTTTTAGTTCCACTTTCCAGCGCCAGGGGAAGCGGAGGCATTATTTTCTCGAGTTCTACGGACCCGATTTCGACAGGAATTGGTTCATTCAACTCCCTTGATACAACGGGTACCCGTGTCGGATGTTTGTATAGGACAAACTGCGCCTCCTGGCAGTGGAAGGTGGAACTAAAGGATTTTTCAGCGCGTGCACAGCACGTCTGCTATGCGGTGCAGGAGGTAGCAGGGACGCATGTCGGAGTTTCGTTCGGAAGGTGGTTTGTTTGGAACAGACTGCGCCCCTGGCGGCCTAAGGTGGAACTAAAATATTTTGCAGCACGTCTACTATACGATGATGCAAGCAGCGGGAACACGTGTCGGAGGTTCGTTTAGAGCAGAACGCGACCCGTGTCGGCGGAAGGTGGAAATAAAGGACTTTCCGTCGCGTGCGCAGCACTTTTAAATAAATAATTTCATACAAAATCGGGTTAAAGGTATAAAATCATGCAAACTTTAGATTTGTTTAATTTTATTATCACGGGCCCGGGCAACGCCGGGCGGTCAGGTAGTAATTCTAAGCTAGTAATAAATAAATCACAATTTTTATACCTTTTTAAATTTTATTGACCTTTTTTTATATGTAAGAATACTGGAAGAGGGAGGGAGAATGACATTAGCACTTCTTTTTCTTGATCCCATTGAAATGCGGCATTGCATTCATATGCCTCACATATGAGTGTGAACTCTTATAGCATAAGCACCGGCAAGGGGGGAGGGAAATTTACCCTCTCTGGAATTTGAAATTTAACTAACAAATTTTTCTTTCTTTACCAGTGGTGATTTAAAATAAGTATAAAACTAAATATTAACCAATTTATTGCCGCCAAGCTTGGCGAGAATTTGATGTTGGCGAATATAAATATATAGTGTTAAGCATTTAAAAATAGGAACAATGGTTACAACAATGAAAGAAAATTTGCTGAAACCCTGTTAACTAAAACTCATAAATTAAACCCGTTTATGGATGAATTCTGCTGTCTTGTTTGAAAATGTCAACCACCCTAAAATTTCAAACCGCTATATCTCCGCCATTTTTTAACATAGAGACAAAACAAAAACTGTTCCGGATTCTCCGGATCAAGGCCAAACATTTAACGGAAAAAACTTTTAGGATTTCTAATTTTTTTATACATCTTTTTGAATTTGAAATCTTTAAATGGCTATCACAGCGCCCCCTTCCGGCGGAATATCCCCACATTCTAGTAGGACCTGCTGGCTACAGCCAAAAGCATATTAAAAAATTTTGGTTTAATTATCTGCATAACATCATACACTTTTTGATGATACAATAGTGAAAATCGAACAAAAATCGCGATGGCAGCGCCCCCTTTCGTCGAAATATCCCCGAATTCAACCTGGAACTGCAGGCTATGGTCAAAAACACAGAAAAAAAAATTGGTTCAATTATCTGCATAACTTCATACACTTTTCGATGATACAATAGTGAAAATGGAACAAAAATATCGATCACAGCGCCCCCTTTCGTCGAAATATCCCCAAATTCTAATAGAACCTGCTTGCCATAGCCAAAAACATAGAAAAAAAATTAGGTTCAATTTGAAGCATAACTTCATACACTTTTAAATGGTACAATAGTGAAAATGGAACAAAAATATCGACCACAGCGACCCCTTTCGTCGAAATATCCCCAAATTCTGATAGAACCTGCTTGCCATAGCCAAAAACTTGGAAAAAAAATGTGGTTCAATTTGAAGCATAACTTCATACACTTTTAGATGTACAATGAAGACGGACAGACGGACAGACGGACATTTTGGTAAAAACAGGTTTTTCGGAATCTCTGACCCCTAAAACGTGTAAATCCGTCGAAAACTGGAAGTCGAAAAAAATTTCGATTACAATACTTTCTTCTATTATAGATAGAAGAAAGTAATATATATATATCTTTAAATGCTCTTTTATAAGCATTCAATCTTTATCTTGAAAATCAAGACTAATTTCATGACTGCAATTAATCCTTTTTAAAAAACTTTCCGTTACAACATATTAATTTGGCGTGGGAACCGAACCCGATTATGGTGAATTCACTGCTTTTTTACGCTTGGTAAGAAGAGCGAGCTAGGAAGTTAAAAATATATACGTATAATTTTTGCTCTGTTTCTTTTTTTAAATAAGGCAACAGGAAAGAAAAAAAAAATATTTAAAGTATCTCTTTAGGATTTCCAAATTGATTTCTTAACGCATAACACAATTTAATTACTATGAAACTATTAATTAATTAATGTGTCTTTAAAAAAATATATATATTCGACACTAATTGATTTTTATTTATATTTTCTACTTTATAGTGTTTAAAATATTTCGTTGCTCCAGCTTCACAACGTGGCATAATTAAATCCATTGTTGTTGAATCCATTGTAACTCGTACGCCGTTGTAAATATAAAGTATATCTGGGGATTAATCAGCTGTTGCATGCAAACGCAAAAACGCTTAAAATTAAGTTATTCATTTATAATCATGTTCTAAGAATATTAAAATGTTTTATCGTCATCTAAAATACATCTGTGTACATAATTTTTATGATTCCAGATTATCAGGAAGTGAGTTAAAAATCGAATATGAAATTCCATCTTTATATACAAAAACCAAGTTGAGTTAAATAAAAGAATGTAAAACAGAATAAAATTTATTCTTCGAAAGCGACGTAAAACTATTAAACAATAAGAAAAAGAAGAATTCAGAATTTTTCGTCAGGGAAGAGTGGAAGGGAGCTCCAGCAATATTTTTTAATGCTTATTTGTTTTAAATTTACCTTAAATGAGGGGGGGGGGGGGGGAGTTCAGAGGAAGGAGTAGAACTACCCTGATGAAAAACAGAATAAATAATTAGTAATGCACATTTTAAAAAGAAATTTACATCGCAGGTTTCGAATCACTTCACCTAACCAGGAATTTCTTTTAAAAAAATCATCCAAATAAAGAGGGTCGTATTACATAACGATATGAATTTAAAGCTACATGCATATCATGTATAACAAATCACAATCTTTATGCACTTTAAGTTTTATTAACTTATTTTTTATATGTGTAGGAATACTGGCAGAGGGAGGGGGAATGACATTAGCACCTCTTTTGTGACCCCACTGAAAAGCGAAACATTGTATTCAAATGCCTCACTTAGCAGTGTGAACTCTCATTGTGTTCGTAAGCTGAGGCTAAAGCCAGATGGGACCCATTCTAATCGTTGTTAATGCGCGACAAACCATAAAAGAGCACGTTTATCAACGACATGGTTCGCCCATTTATCCCTCTTTTAGTGAAAGGTCCGAAGCTTCATTCCCCTCCTTGCGATTTTGTAACTTCAATTTATGTAGCTGCTATTTTAATACAAACAGTGCGCGCGCGCACACACACACACACACACACACACACACATATATTTATATATTTAACCTTAATAAGACCACAGAAACATTAGACACAAATGGACCAATAAAATTCAAAATGAAATATGAACACATACCAGTTTGATTAATATCCAGAAAAAGAAGAAGAAAAAATATATTATATGATCCCCCCCCCCCCCCCCCCCACACACACACACAAAAAAAAAAAAAAAAAAAAAAAAAAGATAAACGATTTCATCTTTGTACACGCTAAGCTAAAATATAAGCTAAAGTATAAGCTAAAATAATACAAGATTTGGGCAATCGTACATTAATAGACCAGAAAATGAAAGAAAATATGAAATGAAGGGGGTAGAAGTGAGGAAGATTTCCTCATAAAAAAAAAAACCAAGAAAACATGCTTGACTTGACAAATTTTCACATGTTTACATGTTGCCAAAAAATTACTGATTCAGTAGGTGAATTATAAGAGAAATGAATGACTCACAAATATTCAAGCTCAATGATTAAAACCAAGACGTCAATGAAGCTTAAATATATTGATAGGACCAGAAATTAAGGAACAGTACAGCCATCTAGTGGCAGTTCAAGATAGAAAATCAGAATTTTTCATGACAGTGGAAAAAAAATACACAATGTTTTAGAAAAATGTTTACAGATTTCGGCTGAAGAAAAAAAACGTTAAAACCTCTCCATGGAAATAATGTTTGTTAACCTAAGTTTACTATTAATTCTGCTCAATAGAGGTAACTGAGGTATGCACTATCATAATGATGTAAGAGAATGCATCAGTAAGAATTTAAAAGGACACTGGATAGGATGTAGAATCCCAATCGAGTTCCGTCCTCGCTGTCCTGATTTTACACCCTAGATTTTTATCTATGGCGAACAACAGTATAGAATCGGGTGTACCGTGTCAAACCGAATACACCGGGCACACTGTGGTACAAGATAAAGTATGCCAGTGCCGAAATCTCACTGGAAACTTTCGTAAACGTTGCTGAATCAGTAGTGGTCCGTGATCAAAAATGGATACTTACGGTCACCAATTTAAATACTTATTGTAATATTGCATTGAAATCTTAGATTTAATTTGTAACCGTAAATTTAGTTTAGTAAACATCCTTCCATGGACAATTTTTAACCTTTTTTCTCCTTCAACCGAAGTGTGTTGCTATTTTTTTTTTCTAAAAAACCCTTATATATATATATATATATATATATATATATATATATCCTCGAGTAAGATTGAGCGGCGAAATCAGAAAAGTGGCGGGAGTTAATTGGATAACCAAAGCATTAGAGAGGAAACAATGGAATATATATATAATTAAATTCTAATGATGAATTCTAACCCTGATTCTAACCATGAATAAAAACTAAAATAATTCAAGCAAAAGTATAAAATGATAAAAAATAAGCACTGGCAATCATAAAATAAAAGCAAATATTTTACAATTGAAATATAAACTTTTAGAAAAGGAAATATAATATCACAAGCAACATAAAAGACAAAATATCAACGACATATATTTAGTAAACAATTTCCAAAATGAAATTAAGACCAAAATATAAGATCAAAATTAAAGGAAGGCAGGCTTACACGGCGTAGACATGCATGCGAGATTAAAAGCTTTTTGTTGCAGCAATGCTCTCCCAAACCTGTTCAACCAAAGAAAATCAGCAGAAGAAAGTTATTTAAAACAAATCATGTTGCTTAAATATAAAAAAATGCAAGAGTAAATGTTTCGAAAAAAGGAGAGAGAGACTGCGCCATGATTTATAATTATGAACATAAAAGTATAAGAAAGTAATAATATATTTTTAAAGTGGAAAACAAAAATAATAATATACGTAACATAGCAAAGAACAATCCATAACACGCAAATGGAAAAATATATACAAATGGGTAAGTGTGATCGATGATCGCACAAAGGGTTTCGTTTAATATTCCTTTCAAAACACTTTATCCTTTCTTTAATAAATCCAAATCATAATATCTGCCATGTGAACTAAATGCGATATTAAAAAAATAAAATCAATTTCAAAATTAAACATGTTGTATAGAGACCTTTAAAATGTTAAAATATGCCAATATTTCCATAATCGGGTGTTTATCATGATTCAATCCGTTCCTCAAACTTGTATATTTACTATTCTCTATTACTCATATTGATACTCTCTTTGTATTATTCTCAAACATTTGAAAAATCCGTTATGACGTCAGATTAATTTTCTTTTTAATTCTCTAATGACGTCATATTAAGCTGCTTTCTGTATTTACACATACCCATACTCCTTGTATTATTGAGAAATGTTTGAAAATTTCCGTTTTATCACCAATATGACGTCAAATTAATCTTTTTTATTTATTTATTTATTTTTTTTTTTCAATAGGTGAAACTTTTTATTTTATTTTCATTTTTCACGTGGAAATCTTTCAATAGAAAATTAACTATTGTAGAAAGAATTTTATTGTGGATTTTTAATTGTTGGCAATTGCTATAACAAAAAATGTTTAAATTTAATAGGCGAAGGCTGTTAGATTTTTGGTTTTTTATCTCTATATATTAAAATATACAGTTTTTTCAAATTTTATGATTTTGAGCTTCATAGCAGGTACTCAGCTATAAGTATATAAAATTTCATGCCTGTAAGTTAAATAGTTTCTGAGAACTGGCTCTGTGACGGACAGACAAGGAAGCGGGAGTAATAGGGTTTCGTGAGATGAACGAAACCCAAATAAAAAAAATGAGAAACCCCCGAATAGATAGTTTATAGTTAAAGCAACTATTAACTACATTTATTTAAACATTATAATTAAATGAACCGTAAAAAGTATGTATAATAATAATTATATAAGATGTCAAAAAAAAAGTAATAAGAAGTACATACACATATACACACATCTTATAAAAGCCACAGTATATACAAATACATCTTCTCATAGCTCCGCTATTGAATGCTTGCCTGTAAAACATGTTTCTCCTTCATAAGACTGTTTTTGCCGGGGAGAAAATGAAACCTACAACGTACCACGTGTTCATCACGCTTGCTTGTCCATCGAATAATAGGATCAAAATGATGTATACCCAGTGCCCAAAATTTTTTCGTACAAACCATTAAGGGTGATAATACACGTCAAGAGAAACAATTTTTGTATTAAAACCTGTTTCCACAATCCACTTTTTTAATAAAAAATTTAAGATATCTCATTCCAAGCCGAAGCCGGATTTTCATTCATAGCTTTAACAATAATGAAGATATTTAATAATAATGAAGATATAATAATTAAATAGGGCGTAATAATTCAATAAGATTTAATAATAATAATAATAATAATAATAAAGATATAATAGTATAATAATTATTTAACAATAATTTAGTAAGATATAATAATTACATAAGATATAATAATTTAATAATAACATGATAATTTAATAATATATAATAATTTAATAGGAATATAATATTTTAATAAGAATATAATAAGTTAATACGAATATAATACGTTAATAAAATATAATAATTTATAATGAAGAAAATATAATAATTTATAATAAAAAAGACATATAATAATTTAATACGAATATAATAAGTTAATAAAATATAATAATTTATAATAAAGAAGATATAATAATTTATAATAACGAAGATATAATAATTTATAATAACGAAGATATAATAATTTATAATAAAAAATACACAAAATAATTTAATAAGATATAATAATTTATAATAAAGAAGATATAATAACTTAATAAGAATATAGTAATTTAATAATACACAACAATTTATAATAAAGAAGATATAATAATTTAATAGAATATAATATTTTAATAAGAAATAATAATTTATAATAAAGAAGATATAATATTTTAATAAGAATATAATAATTTAAAAATAATATATTTAATAATAATGAAGATATTTAATAACGACGATTTCAATACAAACTTACTTTGTTTTCTGTCAAATGCAAATACGCGAAATATGATTATGTTATATATGATTCTGCTATATGATTCTGTTAAATGCGAAAATGAATATAATAATTTAATAAGAACATAATAAATTTAAAATAATATATTAAAAAATAATGACGATATTTAATAACGACAATTTCTGCAAACTTGTTTTGTTTTCTGTTAAATGCGATGAAGTCAAGAGAAATGATGGAAATGGCTACAATTAGCAGGGCTAGAGAGATCTTCTCTAACCCTAACAATTAGAATCTAAACAACCACTCTCCATAATTCAGAGCAGCAGCTTATATACGGTATCAATGACGAAATTGCATTGCACTTTCAAAACTACTCATGATGTAATCACATTTCACACAAAGCAAAATTAGTCTGTTGAAACAATTTCGATAAAATATCTTTATTATTGTTAAAGTAAACGATCGTGCATGTGTTATGAGTGAAAATCAGGGTTCGGATTGGGGTGCAGCATTTTTAATTGAATAAGTAGATTGCGACCCTGATTTTGTATACGAAAGTTGTTTGCTGTGTATTACACTGCAAAAAATAATTGTTGATTTTACAGTATAAAACTGGCACTCCAGCTGCCAGTACCGCGCATGCGCGGTAGCGTATTACTGCTTGCACGGCAGCGTATTACTGCTTATTTTACTGTTTAATACTGTTAATTTTACGGTATAATACTGGCAGCTGGAGTGACAGTTTTATACTGCAAAATCAACAATTATTTTTTGCAGTGTATCAGTCAGCACTAAACTTTGTACTAATAAGTTTTAGACACCTGCATATACATGGTTGTTTTTTGACATCGTTATTCAATAAATATTTATTCATTCGTTAATCGAGATTTATTTCTGTTAAGCATATTTTTGAAAAGAAAAGAAAGAAAAAAAAATCTATACTTTTAACACGGTACCTTGCTCTTTTAAGTCAGATAAAGAAATCTTGATCATCCTAACTAATATGATAAAAAAGAGAAAAGAAATAGAAATAAAAATAATATATTTAAAAAATATATATTATCCTCTTTCTGTTTTATTTATATTTTATTTTCTACATTTTAGTGTTTAAAATATTTCATTGTTTTAGCTTCAAAGTCAGTTGATTAATTTTACCGTCGTTTTTCGCATAAATAATTTAATTGTTGTTGTAACTTGTATTCAGTTGTAACCATAAGGAATACATTAGCAATATATCACCTGCGTTTGGTCAACGGAAAATGTATTAAAATTGATTTATTAATTCATAATTATGTTTAATATATTTAAAATATATATATTACACTCTTTCTGTTTTATTTATATTTTATTTTCTACATTTTAATGTTTAAAATATTGCACTGTTTTAGTTTAAAAGCCAGTTGATTAATTTTACCCAGCTCCGTTTTTCGCATAAATAATTTCATTGTTATTGTAACTCGTATTCAGTTGTAACCATAAGGAATGTTTGTAATATATCACCTACGTTCGGCTAACGGAAAATGTATTAAAATTGATTTATTAATTTATAATTATGTTTAATATATTTAAAAAATACATATTATACTCTTTCTGTTTTATTTAAATTTTATTTTCTACATTTTAATGTTTAAAATATTTCATTGTTTTAGTTTCAAAGCCAGTTGATTAATTTTGGCGAGAGTCGTTTTTCGCATAAATAATTTAATTGTTGTTGTAACTCGTATTCAGTTGTAACCATAAGGAATATTTGCAATATATCGCCTGCGTTCGGCTAACGAAAAATGCCTTAAAGTACAATTATGAATTTATAATTATGTTCCATACATATTAAAATGTTATACTATCATCAGAAATACAGCTGTATATCTATATATATATATATATTTTTTTATAAATTCTAGAATATCAAGACGTGAGTAAAAAATCGTTTGCAAAACTTCATCTTTACATACCGGAACCAAGCTTAAAACATAATAAAAGATAAATTTAGTTTAAAGTTAAATAAAAGAGTTTTAAAGAAATAAAAAAATATCTACTCTGTTTTAATAAAAGCACACCGAGTTACAGTTGTTTAAAGTTTATAACTTCTCCCCTTCACTGAGAAAAGAAAGTGTTCTAAAAAAACTTCAGTGATAAAATAATTATCACATTATCAGTAATTTAATTTAAAATAAGCATTGGGACCATAATGCAAAATATACTGAAAAAAAAAAAAGTGAAAAATAAGAATACTAAATAGAAACCAACTGTTACATCTTTTATTATTTTAAAAAATATTGTTAATTGTTGCATTCTGCACGTAGAAAAAGTTTATTGTCTTTCGTTAGATTTTATGAAATATTTATACATTATTAATAATGCTTTTTATGAAATGATATGTATTCATGCCTTATTATTCTTATTCTTATTATGCTCAATGGTAGAATTATTATTATTATTTATATTATTGATATTATAATTATAATCATAATTACATTTATCATTATGGTTATCATTAAAAGAGTGATGATAAAATCCCTGTGCTGTTCTCATATTTTCGCCTTAGATAAATTTATTATTATTGCATTTTTATTGATACATTAATGTGCATTTTTTCTTTAACATTATTTAAATCAAATTATTAACTTTTTTGAACAGCTTTTCTCTAATCTCAAATATTAAAGTTTTGTTTTAATTTAAAAAAGAAACAGTTAAAGCGTATTTGTTTTTACTACCTGTAACACCACAAATTATTTGTGGTTAAAATTTATTTAAAAATAATTTTTGTTTCATTTTCTCGTGAAACTTGTTTCACTGCAATGACAGCCTCCTGAAGAAATATAATAGCAGGCGATTTACTTTTTACTGAATTTCAGGAATAATTTTGCATTTATTTGCCTGTAAAACTAATTTCATTTCTAAAACATGATTTCCGAAAGAAAAAAAAAAGCCATTCGCGAATTTTATCGTTGGTTGATTTTGCAACACATTTATTATTGATTTATTTATTGTGCATTATTTCTTTCTTTAACTGAATTTAAACCAAATTATTAAAATTTCTGGATTGATCTTGTTTAATACCAAACAATATATGTTTGGTACCAAACAATAAATGTTTAATACCAAATAATATAGTTCTGTTAAAAAAAAAAAAAAGACGGAAAAAATGCGTTTTATTTTCAGATTATCAGTTGCAGTCTTACCGGCTTTATTTATTTTTAGATAGTAATTTTAAAATTAAAAAATATAGAAGAAAAATTAAATTGCCTAAAATGGATTTTTAAAAGATTTCTGAAATTTTTATTTAGTATTTTAAAAACACAAATTGCACAAATTGTGCTTATTAGTTGCTAAAATCAGTGTAAAAATTGTTTTAAACTCATAAAAGAGCTAAAATCCTACATGTTTCGGCTTTAAACTTAAAGCCATCATCGGGGAAGAGGAACAACACAAACGACTACTGATCTTTTAAGCAAATTAAAAGATCAGTAGTCGTTTGTGTTGTTCCTCTTCCCCGATGATGGCTTTAAGTTTAAAGCCGAAACATGTAGGATTTTAGCTCTTTTATGAGTTTAAAACAATTTTTACACTGATTTTAGCAACTAATAAGCACAATTTGTGCAATTTGTGTTTTTAAAATACTAGTTAACAGTGTAGTGTCCAAATGGATTCAATTTTTATTTAGTATTTGAAATCATTCAAGTAATTTATAGTTAGACACAAGTGCATAAATTACTTTTGGTTGAAGTTTGTTTTAAAATAATTTCTCATCTATTTTCTTGTTTCATTGCAATGATAGCCTACTTCAAAAAAGTTTGAAGCAGAAGATTCTTTTTTTTTTTTTCTTCTGAAGTATAGGAATAATTTTACCTGCGCTTGCCTGTAAAACTAGTTTCATTACAACGACATGTCTCTGGAAAGAAAGCCATTAGTGCTGTTCATCTTGGGTTAATTAAATTATTACAGCCAAGTGTATTTGAGAAATTTTTGATTGTTGAACTTGCATTATTAATTAAGCATTCTATAATTATTGGGTTATGTAATATTTTTCTTTATTATTATTATTATTATTATTTCGTAATATAATTAGGTCATCATTATTACATTCATCCTTACCAGTAACATTAAAAGAGTGATGATAAAATCTCTATGCTGTTCTCATATTTTCTCCCTAGATAAATATATTATTACTAGATGGAACCCGTCAATAGTTGACGGAAACAATTACTATAAGAATATATGTAAAATAAGCTTCTGTATTATTTAAAAGGGGGAAAGTATGAAACAGTATTTCAAATATTTTATTTAAAAAGTTTTTCCCCCAGTGAAATACAGTACTATTTTCGATGCAGACACCAAACAAACAATCCGTAAACAACTGTATAATTCTCAGTTCGACTTTACCGTCATATTCACCACTGCAAGAAAGAAAATTTCATGGACCTATGAAGTATCATACAAATAGTATATTTCTACACTCATATCATCTTCAGTAAATAAAAGAACATAGCAAATAAAGAACACATCTGTAATAATGCAACCGAATGAGCTCCTATGCGCATGTGCATTGCATTTGTCCAAAGGCTTCGTCGAGATTGATATGGCTCACTGAGGTGGACTAAAATATGCTATTTGTCGAGAATTTAATAAAAATCATTCACTCGTGACATCATAATTCACTTTTATATTTTAACAGAATAATAAGGCTACTATAATTTGTGACTCGTGCTATAGTCAGTATACATACGTCAGGACACATTGCCGTTATCATTATCTTTTTATGCGTGAAGGTCTCGCTATGGTACTCCATTGTAAAATTTAGTAATTTTTAAAATTCAATATTTGAAAAACGGCCTAATCATTAGATTTGAAATTTATATCAAGAAAAATACAATTTTTTACCTTTCTAACGCAGTTTGTCTGAAAATTTTCTGACAAATATTTTTCGAACAATTAATGTTTTTAGTAACTTCATATGTTTCATTTTCCGAGATGAATCTGTGGCAACAATTAGCGAAAAACCCAATCGTCAGCAACGCATAGCTTTTTATTAAAGAGGATTACTTTTTTTATTGATACATTTAATGTGCATTTGTTTCTTTAACATTAATATAAATTGAATTATTAATTTTTTTGAACAGATTTGCTCTAATATCAAATATCATAGTTTTGATCTATCTTAAAAAAGAAATAGTTAAAGCGTATTTGTTTAGACTACCTGCAACACCACAAATTATTTTTGGTTGAAATTTATTTATATAAAATAATTTTTCTTTCATTTTCTCGGAAACTTGTTTCACTGCAATGACAGCCTCCTGAATAAATATAATAGCAGGCAATTTACTTTTTTCTGAATTTCAGGAATAATTTTATATTTATTTGCCTGTAAAACTAATTCCATTTCTAAAACATGATTTCCGAAAAAAAAAAAAAGCCATTTGCTGGTTTTTTTTTGCAGCACATTTATTATTGATTTATTTATTGTGCATTATTTCTTTCTTTAATTGAATTTAAACCAAATTAGAAAAATTTCTGGACAGATCTTTTAATACCAAACAACCAAAAAATGCATTTTATTTTCAGACTATCTGTAGTCTTACCGGCTTTATTTATTTTTAGATAGTAATTTTAACATTAAAAAATACAGAGAAAAAAAAATAAATTGCCTAAAATGAATTTTTAAAAGATTTCTGAAAATTGAATTTAGTATTTGAAATCATTCAAGTAATTTATAGTTAGACATAAGTGCACAAATTACTTTTGGTTGAAGTTTGCTTTAAAATAATTTCGCATCTATTTTATTGTTTCATTGCAATGACAGCCGACTTCAAAAGAGTTAGCAGCAGAAAATATTTTTTTTTTCTTCTGAAGTATAGGAATCATTTTACCTGCACTTGCCTGTAAAACTAGTTTCATTGCAACGACTTGTCTCTCGAAAGAAAGCCATTTGTGCTGTTCATCTTGGGTTAATTAAATTATTACAGTCAAGTGTCTTTGAGAAATTTTTGATTGTTGAACTTGCATTATAAATTAAGGATTAAATAATTATTGAGTTTTGTAATATTTTTTCTTTATTATTATTATTATTATTATTATTATTATTATTATCTCGTAATATAATCACGATCATCATTATTACATTCATCATTACCAGTATCATTAAAATAGTGATGATAAAATCTATATGCTGTTCTCATAGTTTTGTCTTAGATACATTATTATTTAAATCAAATTATTATTTTTTTTAACAGATTTGCTTTAATCTCAAATATTATAGTTTTGTTTTATCTTAAAAAATAAACAATTAAAGTGTATTTGTTTTTAGACTATCTGCAAGACCACAAATTATTTTTGGTTGAAATTTATTTTTAAATAATTTTTCTTCCATTTTCTCGTGAAACTTGTTTCATTGCAATGACAGCCTCAAATTCATCTTTGGTTGAATTTGCCGCACATTTATTATTGGCACTCTTTTTTGATTTATTTAACGTGAATTATTTCTTTCTTTAATTAAATTTAAACCAAATTATTAAAATTTCTGGACTGATCTTTAATACCAAACAATATAGGATAGTTTAACTTAAAAAAAAAAAAAAAAAAAAAAAAAAAAAAAATTCCCCCGACTATCTAATTTTTCCGGTTTTATTTATTTTTTAAGGTAGTAATTTTAAAACATTAAAAAAAGAAAGAGAAAAAAAAATAAATTGCCTAAAATGAATTGTTAAAATATTTCTGAAAATTTTATTTATTATTTGAAGTCATTCGAGCAATTTATAATTAGACACAAAGGCACAAATTACTTTTGGTTTAAGTTAGTTTTGAAATAATTTCTCATCTATTTTCCTGTGAAACTTGTGTTATTGCAATGACAGCCTACTTCAAAAAAGTGAGCAGCAGACGATTAACTGTTTTTTGAAGTATAGGAAACATTTTACCTTCACCCTGTAAAACTAGTTTCATTGCAACGACATATCTCCCGAACGGAAACCATTCGCGAAGTTCATCTCGAGTTAATTAAAAATACATAGATAGCCAAGTACCTTTTCATTTGGCTATAGCATAGCTACCAACTTTTATGCTTTTTTTTGTTACCACTAAGATTTAATAGTAATTTTTTTCTTATTTAATCGCCGAAATCTGCGATTTGATAAAACAAAAATTTTTATTAAATTTTAGTGGCAACAGAAAAGCGTAAAAGATGGCAGCTATTCTGTAGCCAAACTTCCAACAATTACGAAATCTCCGTAATCATTAAGGTTTCTTTTCCATAAAACTAGAAATATGTTCCCAATCGTATCCGAAAAATCTTATCGTCTTACAGTAATGACAAAATGAATAAAAAAAAATGATAGAGAGATTTTGAAAATCGTGGGTTTTCTTACTAAAATAATTTTAAAGATTGACATCTGTGTATTATAGCTATTTCTTAAATACAAAAGAAAAAAAGTATACATTTTCTTTATAGGGGCCTTGGAGTTTTTTTATTTTTATTTTTGTTTTTATTTATTTATTTATTTATTTTAAGCTTAGGGCAATTCGGCTTCAGAAAGTGAGATTTGTTTCCAAATGATATAAACACCTATGAAAACAAACCTGATGAAATTTTATGCTTGAGGCTGTACATGTGTACATATATAACGATATCAACTTTTTGGTAATCTCCCTCTCCCCCTTATGATATCATACATTATCATTCCTCGAATACCCCCCCCCCCCTCCTTCCTTAATGGTATCGTTATCAAGTTATCAATGTCTAAAAACTCTTTTTATTTTTACTATTTTTTCTTTGTTTTTCTTTTTATATATTTGCAGTGATATACAGATATGTGACTTTCCTTTTAGTAACTATCTACTTCTATTTATTATCTTCGCATACTTTACTGAGGCAAATGAAGAGAAGAAGTCAATAAAATATCTCGATATATGAAATTACTTTATATCATCTAATACTTAAAAGAAATAGTTACTATTTAAAAGTATTTATGATAATAGCTTTTTGTTTCATAATACATTCAAAGGTAATATTGTCTTTTTGCACTTGCTCCCTGCACAGGTTGGAGGCAAGAAGAATTTTTTATAAACAAAACAGGTGGACAACATTCTTTCTCTTTCCTTTCTAAAGCATAAATTCAAACATACTTCGCAAATGGTTTCTCAAACAGCGGATTATATGCGTAAATGGCTGATGAATAGGAATGTCAAAGTTAGAGAATTCAATATTTTGGAACGAAATATTTTTTTAATCATTTAACGGTTTTAATAATAATTTTGTATTTTCATAGAAAAAAAAAAGTCTATTTTAATGTAAAAAGTTACCTCGCCCCCCGCCAAAAAAAATGGATTAAAAATGATAACGATATCGAAAGACAAACCCCCTTCCCCCTAGAGATATTTTACGATATCAAGTGCCAGACCCCCCCCCCCTCCCCCCTAAAGTGATAACGTTATATATGCACATACCCTTGTTTATATTGCATTTATATATAGATAAACATTTTATTATTATTGTTTTTTATATACAATTTACTTCTGTTTGTATATAAATATAGATAAATGGCTTCGTTAGATTAAATACATTGCATAAATATTGAAAAAATTGCTTGTGTATATGAAACAGTGAATAGGTTGCCACATGAAAAATTTCCTTCTCTCGCCAAGTGGGGCCTCCGAGATGACGCAGAGTGCTAAACAGCGTTATCTCGGAGGACCCGCGCCAAGGCCCCTATATTAAAAAAGTAATGAAAAAAGTTGGCGTTGACGACAATGTTTCTCCTATTCACGTTTTTGACACAAAATTGTTGCTATCAAATCCGTATTGGTAATACCCAGAATTTGGCATTTTAACATTGAAAGGGAAAAACCATACCATTAAAAAATATCCTTCACACAATTATTTAAACAGGTATAATTTTCATGGTAACGTATTTCTGTTTGATAACAATATCGTTCAATTACGTTTATTAAATAGTTTATATAAAATACATTTTAACTATGATGGATAGTCTCACCACTACAATATTTACATCTTCACTCTAAAAGAAAAAAAAAAACCCTTAGACGTTTTGCATCGGGAGAAAAAAAAAAATGTATTGGCTAAGAAGTGTCTCTCTCGAAAATTCTAGGCTGAAAATGAAAATGTTGCCATCCCTCGCGCGCATAATGAATGCTGCATCAATTATCAAAGCCAAACCTTGTTTTAATCATACAAGGAGGAAAAAAATATGCGAACACAACAGAAAAGGAAGAGGATGTCCCCTCAAGAGATCTTTGAAATAATGAGTGAACGGCATGCTAATGAATTTCTGGAAGCATCCTCTCCCCATCACTTCATTTGAAAAAAAAATTTTCATGCCCATCCTCACCCCCACGGGGAAGAAAAAATTTCAATGAACAAAAGAAGTGCTTCTGTGGTGGAAAGCAATAATTAATTTTTTTGGATGTCTTCATTTGCTGTTTTTTCTCTCTTTGGAAGAGACGGAGGAAAAAAAAAAAAAACGGGATAATTTTTTACATGTGAGAGCAGAACAACTTTTGTTCGTTTTTGGAAAGATTAATTGTATTCCACGCGAATTAATTTCGGAAGTAATTTACGTTGGAACATCCCTGGGAGGGGGACATAATATTTATGTTGCTAACATTCATGCCGCAAATGGCTGTTATCCAAGGAGAATATGTGTGTTTTTTTATTTCTTTCTTATTACAGTTTTTCTTGAATTATGCAGAAAGTATAGATAATGTTTATAAAAAATTAAAAAAAAAAGATGAAAAGCTACATGTAGTATCCGTTCATGGCTAATATAGAATGCATAAAAATTTGTTAGACATGGGATACCACAAAGATGCATTATTACCAGAGAGCAGAAAAGAAAAGAAAAGAAAAGAAAAGAAAAAACAATGACTTGTGAAAATGAGTATCAAATATAATTCCAATTCTTATTTTCTGTAAAATATTGAGTTGATTGGAAAATAATGCAGAAATGAGCATCTATATGGAGCACAAACATTATTAGAAAAAAAATATTAATTTCAAGCATTCTAGTAATGTTAGTGGTTAAGTAAAATATGTATAAAAGTACAAATACGTAAAAAACCCCACTGTTTTATATACATTCACTGTTTATCATTAAATCACGCCTGATTTCATGACTCCAATTCATGTTGTTTCAAAAATATTTCGTTACAATACATTAATTTGGCGTGTACTCCGATTATGGAAAAATCATCGCTTTGATTTTCTCTTGGTAGGAAGCGCCAACAACTGTTAAATTTATTTAAAATATAGATACTTTTTGCTATGTTTCTTTTTAAAGCAAAAACATGTCCATGAGTAACTCTGACGTCATATCGATGGTGGCATCAACCTGAAAAGTCAATTTCATTTTTAAAGCAATTTTTTTAAAACTTCTAAACATCGCACAATTTTAATTTTTATATTGTCGATAGATAAAAAAAAGTAACTTTCAAATGCAATTTGTTTGAAAACTGTATCTCAATTTACTACTTCTTTATGGGTTTTTAAACAATTTTAAAGCATAATTTTTTTAAAAAAACTATCACTATGGCGTGTAGCTAGCTCGATTACGAATGCTTAACACATTTGTACTTAAAACAATATAAATAGTTCAGATTTTGTTCCTGGATAATATTTCATTAAAAAATTATGACTTCATCAATAAATACATGCAATAATAAAATAATATAAATTTAACAGATATGTAATCAAACAACGCGCTGAAATTGCCACTGAATGAAGTCACTGAAATGAGTGAAAAAAAAAAAACGGCTGTAAGTAGTGAAATCTTTGGCGATTTCTTCGCCTATTAACTTTTGACATGCGGCTAATACTAAGCTATCGCTTTTTACAAATTTCAAAACTACATATACATTATTGATATTTTCCATATAAAAATGCTTGTTGGTGTTATTAATGAGCAATCTTGTAAAAAATCTATTAGAGTTTTCAATAAAAGTAATGTTTTTTTACATATATTCTGTAACCCGAAAAGCCCGGGTTGGATCTCCTTACATTTACAGAAAGTAAGTAGCAATTATTAATGATGCAATAATCAGGTTATTTCTAAAAAATGTACCAAGCATGGTTTAATGCAAGAAGACAAAGAAAAGAAAATCTATGTATATATATATATATATATATATATATATATATATATATATATATATAAAAGTAATTGAACTCGTCGAATTTTGACGAAAGAAAATGTTTAGAAAGGAGCTGTTTCGTTGTATTTATAATAAATCGACTAAAATAATTACAAGAAAAAACTGCCTGTTTGACCGATTTTATTTACGTACCACAGTGATTAAGATTAATGAATAATTTTTAATTTTGTAAAATTATTTTTAAGCTGAATAACTCATACTTATTATCCCCACCTCCTTGTTTAGTGGTTAGGCACTGGCTACTAGACAAAATGTGCTGGGTTCGATTAACGATTTAGGCATGGATGTTTGTAGTGGGTTAGATTCCTTTTTAAACAGAAGTTCCGGTCTGTTTAGCCCTCTTATTAATGTTATTAAGTTTAGCCCTCGTGCGCAAAAGATGACCATAGCGCCAGCAATCAACAAACCATCATACTTATTACCTTATCCCCATACATACACGCATCCTTTTTTTTACTTATGTGCTTAACATATATAGAGGGAAAGTAAGGTAAAACCATGTAGTCGTGTGAAACCGGATATCTCAGTTTTGACTAAATTTGAGCAATCGTCTAGCGGTTAATTGTTGAAATACTTAGCTCTTGGTAAGAAGAAGAAGCGACCATTACGATATCACCGTACTGGCATTTATGTAGTTTCTGTGTTAAAAAGTTTATTTTATAAATTTCGTGTTTTAATTTAGCTAGCTTTCAAAATTCTTAAATATGAACACATTTGAAGTTACTGAAACGTTTTATAATATTATGTGTATCATTTTTAATAAGGATTTAATGTCCCACAATAAAGCTGTTGCTAGAATTTTTAGGATTATTTTTATGGTTTGCTTTCCGATCTTCATTATATTGGGGTAAGACCGGATATCCCAGGAGGGATAAAAGCTTTTTTTTTGACAACAATGTTTAATGAGTTTGAAGAAAAAGCAGTCAAAATAACATGGACAAGAGTAATTATATTTTTTATGAAGCTGATATAGAGTTGAACTTCTTTTCTGAAAATTTCTCAAATTGCAATTAAGATCCTTTTGTGTTTACGTATTAAATCATCATAATTAATAGTTGAAATATTGTTAGCTTGGTTCCCAAGTTAATGATGAAAAATAAAATATTTTGTTTATAAAAAAAAAAAAAAGAAAAGTCTAAACTCTTTCATTTATTGAAAAATTAATATAGACATGCAGACTTATCTCACTGGAAGGTAGGACGAGATAATTTGACTTTTTATAAATAATCATTTATTAATAAAAGTGATGAACTATTCATATTCAAATGGTTGTAGTATCACAGTTGAGATTTATTCTAAGAGAGTGAAAAATGTCCGGGCCAGGACTCGAACCTGGATACCTTGGCTTGCCGTGCCAACGCTCTTCCTACTGAACTACCCGAACGATATTTTGGCTAACTTAACTCACTCTTATTTGTTGGACATGGCTGCGAACTGGAAATTAGCGCTGCAGTTCGCAGACTTGTCCAACAAATAAGAGTGAATTATGTCAGCCAGGATAATGGTTCGGGTAGCTCTGTAGGAAAATCATTGGCACTGCAAGCCAAGGTACCCAGGTTCGAGTCCTGGTCCGGACATTTGTCATTCTCTAGCAAGAAATCTCAACTACACTGCAAAAAATAATTGTTGATTTTGCAGTATAAAACTGGCACCCAGCTGCCAGTATTATACCGTAAAATTACCAGTATTAAACAGTAAAATAAGCAGTAATACGCTGCCGTGCAAGCATGTAATACGCTACCGCGCATGCGCGGTAAAGTATTACTGCTTGCACGGCAGCGTATTACTGCTTATTTTACTGTTTAATACTGTTAATTTTACGGTATAATACTGGCAGCTGGGTGCCAGTTTTATACTGTAAAATCAACAATTATTTTTTGCAGTGTATGGTACTCCAACCATTTGAATATGATTTACCTAGTGGAAAAAACTTTTCCCTCTTCATTATAGAGATGAACTAATCATGTATTTACAATGATGTTATTTTACAAGGATCAGTGCAGCGTATTTACGCAAAGTTTCATTACATTCTGTAGGAAAATCTGGTTTCAAGAGACAAGTAATAATAAATTATTTGGTTTTACCCTACTTTCCCGTACATCAAAAATACTTTCATGCATCTTATAACATACATACTTACTGACGTTCAAAAATTTTCAATGCATACTAGAAGTATAAAAATTCTACTTTCAAGAAATGAAAGTAACAGTATCTAATAACGAATGTGCCATAATCCCAATCCCTAACACAACAATCGCTACAACAATTGTTTTTGCCATGATCTCAGTACTTCTATCATAAATGGCCCAACAATTTTAATACAATCGAAAGAATAAGCAAGTAAGTACCTTAATAAATGATTAAGATTTAGGTTTAAAAAATCTCAAGTAATTTTTATTTAATTCATCTGAGCTACACTCAATCAAAAATTATGTTTTATTTTGATCAGAAAAATTTTGTAGTGGAATAATTTAAATTACAAAATAAATAAAAAGAAAACTGCCCAGTTAAACTGAGGGCATTGAGCTCACAGGCTATTCACACTAATTGTATATTATACTCTTATTTCAAAGAATTTGAAATATGCCCCTCGAAAAATAAAGAAATCAACAATATATTAAGGGGGGGGGGGAGGTCATCCCCCCGTTACCCCCTCATAGTTAACTAATGAACCCCTTAAACTAATCAGGGAAGTCTCTAATTACAATGAATATATATACAAAATTTGAAGAAAATCGGATAATTCTGCATGAAAAACCCATTTATCTAAATTAAGGGGGGATTAGACCCCCTTTCCCCCTTTATACTTTAACCAAATAACCCCCAAAACTATTCAGAGAAGCGCATTATCACAATGAACCTATATACAAAATTTGAAGAAAATCGGATAATTCTGCATGAAAAACCCATTTATCTAAATTAGGGGGGGAGTTATCCCCCCTTTCCCCCTTTATACTTAACCAATGAACCCCCAAAACTATTGACAGAGCGCATTATCAAAATGAACCTATATACAAAATTTGAAGAAAATGGGATAATTCTGCATGAAAAACCCATTTATCTAAATTAAGGGGGATTAGTCCCCCCCTTTCCCCCTTTATACTTAACCGATGAACCTCCAAAACTATTCAGAGAAGCGCATTATCACAATGAACCTATATACAAAATTTGAAGAAAATCGGATAATTCTGCATGAAAAACTCATTTATCTAAATTAGGGGGGGGGGGGTTATCCTCCCTTTCCCCTTTTATACTTAACCAATGAACCCCCAAAACTATTGGCAGAAGCACATTATCAAAATGAACCTATATACAAAATTTGAAGAAAAAGGGATAATTCTGCATGAAAAACCCATTTATCTAAATTATGGGGGGTTAGCCCCCCGTTTCCCCCCTTTATGCTTAACCAATGAACCTCCAAAACTAATCAGGGAAGCGCCTTATCACAATGAACCTATAAACAAAATTTAAAGTAAAACGGTTAGTTCTATCAAGAGTTATCGCGTTACGTACATACATACATACATACATACATACGTACATACAGAACCGGCGGGCACATAAGCTCTCAGGCTTTGATAGCCTGTGAGCTAAAAAGTATTAGGCAAACAGAAAAAAAAAAGACTTTTTCCTTGTTAAATATTGTAAAATCCTGAAAAATAAATCTGTACTAATGAAAGAAATATATAAATAAATAAATAAATATAATGGATCAGTGAAAACTTATGTTCTATTTCTATCTTCCAAAGCACTTTTCCTAAATACTTTTTACGGTACTTTTACAGTTGAAAATTACTAGCAGATTGTTATATGTAGTAATCACTCCGTGACATTAAAAAGTTTAGTAGTGGCAGATGGCTGATTCTAGGGTGCCCAACCCCCTCTCTTATTGCTAGACATCATGGACAGGGTTAGATACGTAAAAAGCCGCAGTAAATCATCTAACGTAGCCATCGATGCACTTAATGACAGCTTCAAGTGATATCCTTTCCTCCTCCACCCTGTACACATTTTTCCCGCTTAACGCTCGGTTACAAAACACTGTGTGTGTGCATGCACGGCGATGAATCGACTCAATGAAATATTCATTGGAAAATAGGCCGGAGTCAAAAGCTTTGGATTTAACCACCCCCACCCAACTCATTCTCTCTAGGAAAAGGGGGTTAGAAAGGGGGTGACCACCTGCCCATTTTCTGTTCCGGTATTACCCATCTCTATGTATGCCGGAACCCGTGACGAAAAGACATAGGTTTTGTGGGATGGATGCTTTCATCAAGTTTAGCCTGTATCCAGGATCGGTGATGCCCGAAAATAAAATATAAATAACATAATAGGGCAACTATATTGGCTCATTTTATTTATATTCCAGTGTGGACTAAGATTACAAAATATTCTTTAATATTTATTTTAAAAGTTATTCTATTTTGCCTGAGCTATTGTGTTAATAAAATCTATAGATGAGACAAATTTTATTTTTTTTTTTTTCATTTAGCAACCTTTTGTACATTTCTGTTGTTCTTCACTTTTCTATAATCGGGATGCCTTTTTTTTTTTCCTGATCGGACTCCTTTCGCTCCTATGAAGTTGCATGCAAAATGTATCTTTTAATTTTTTTTTTCCTTCTTACTTCATCATGACCAAAAAAGCATACTTTATCTTAAATGAAAAACGTATTTTATTCAGATTTTTAATTCACTGCTCTTTCATTAATTTGAATAATAATAATAAAAAAAAATACGGACTTAACTAAAATTTGATAAGTTTTCATTTAAATTGAGGAATCTTCCATAATAGAAGCGCTCAATAATTTTTAGTAAAAATGTTTTTTCAGCAGTTGTTCTGCCACTGATCAACTTCATTTCTACCATTTTGGTTTGATATCTGTCTAATCTAAGGAAAGGGGCAGGTAGACTAAGAGTACAAAATATTCTTGAATATTTATTTTAAAAGTTATGCTATTTTGCCTGAGCTATTGTATTAATAAAAACTATAGATGAGACAAATTTTATTTTTATTTTTTCATTTAGCAATCTTTTTGTACATTTCTGTTGTTCTTCACTTTTCCATAATTGGGATGTCTATCTTTTTTTTAATGATCGGACTCTTTTCGCTCCGATACCGAATTCATAAACACTTTTCATCTATGTTGGAAAATGTTAAAAGGGCTTGACCACTTGTCCATTTTCTGTTCTGGTAATTACCCATCTCTATGTACGCCGGATACCGTGAAGAAAATACATAGGTTTTTCTAGGATGGCTTTAATCAAGTTTGTAGCCTGTATCCGGGAGTGGTGCTGTCCGAAATTAAAATATAAATAGCACAGAAAAAATATACTGACAAATTTTACTTACTCTTTAGCGTGGACAAGTTTAAAAAACATTTTTTTATTTTTGTTTTAAAAGATATATTTTGCCTCAGCTGGTGCGTTAATAAAATGTATATGTGAGACAAATTTTTAATTTTTTCAGTTTATTTTATTTTATTTATTTATTTATTTATTTTTTAAAGATTTCTTATATTGATTTTTGAAGATTTCTTCACCACTTTTCCATAATCAGAATGCATGTTCTTTTTAGGGTTTTGTTCATCTGACGAAACACTATTCGTCTCACTCCTCTGTATGTCTGTCACAGAGTTCTTTCTCGGTATCTGTATAATTTAGAGACTTGAAATTTTGAATACTTAAAGCTGGATACCTTCGCTCACACGACAAATATTAACTTTTGTAAAAGTTTTATATTAATTTAATTAAATGGATTAATTTCATGACACCCGACGACCATTTCTGCGATTTAGATTTTAAAACAGAACCTTAATTTCAGTCTTTTTCGCGCATACTATGTGGAGCAGTGGTAGCGCAATGGGGAAATTTCACACGGAAGGAATACGTTTTCTTTTGTGTGTAACTGATAAAGTTTATCTTGAAATCCTCAAAAATTCACTCAGAATCGTTAAAATAATAGAAAATAACTTTGAATTACTGTTTTTAATAATGCAAAAACATAAACAAAACCACGTGATACAAAAACGCGACGTGATTGGTTGTGACGTCATTTGCCGCTAAACTGAAATGTTCACGCTTTGCGCGTATACTTTTTCCATTGCTTTTCCTAATTGCAATCTTGTTTCATCTATTTCTTAAAATTTATTTAACGTTATCAACTTCAAATTTGTGAAAAAGTAAGATCTAACTTATCTTAATGTAAAATATATCGTTTATTTTTTATTTTCATTAAAATTTTGATTAGAAAATGTCGATTTCGGCCGGATATGTGAAAGGGCAATCGGACAATCTCCCAAAAATAGATGCTCTTTCCATGTTTGCTTTTTTAGGAAAGAATTTTGATTTCATGGATGCAGAAATACGAGGAGTTAAATCTAAAAGGTACATATTTCTGTTCTACATTTACTTTGATTTATTAAATAATAATAATGATTAAAAGCTACAATAATAGTACGCGATTCTTGATTGTTGCTCTTGAAATGAATTATTTCCTTATTTCATCATATTTCAGTTAAAATGAAATTTTAATTATTTCACAATACTGATAAAGTATATTTGTTATAAAATAAAGTAGTGAGAAATAAGATAGGCCTTTTATTTAGTTAGTACTTAATATATATTTTCTGAGTAAAAATTTTCTCTGTAAACTTTAAAATATTGCATTCATTCTTTGGCATTCCTTTTTGCTCTATCTTTCAAAAGTTTCCATGAAATTAAAGTTTTTTTTGTCATGGCCTTCCTTTTTTTATCATAAAGCATTTATATGTTTACTTATTCCTATTTTTCAACCCCCCCCCCCCCCAAAAAAAAAAGTTCAAGTTTTTTTTTTTTTTTTTTTTTTTTTTTTTTAAGCTACCAATTTTTATTTCATATATATATATATATATATATATATAATTATAATATCTATGAATTTCAAAAACATATCAAGTTCTAATATCATTCTACTAAAATCTACTAAGAGATAATTAATGATATTGTGTAATCAGAATACCACATAGCTAATAATTAACTTGTGCAATCATAAAATTACCATAGCATGTTCTTCAATGGTAATTAGCCAAATTTACTCATACCTGTAGAACATTTTAAAAGAAAGAGAGAGAAAGGGGAAAAAATTATAAATTGGAGTTGCTATTATGTAATCACAAATGGATTAATAAATTAATTATGAACATTATATATATATATCTATATATATTTTTAAAAAAAGAAAAAAGAAACTATTTTTACTTTCTTCAATCTTACAAGAAACAAGTATTGGATTCATGAAAATTTCCGGTTTTCGACGGATTTATACGTTTTAGAAGGTCCTGAACACGATTTGACTGTTTTTAAAAATTGTCTGTCTGTGAGTCTGCGACTCTTTCTGTCTGTATGTGACAAAATTTTGTGGGCGCTCTATCTCAAGAACTAATGCACGGAATTTAATAAAACTTTATATTCAGTTAGTACCTGATATATAATTTGGTGCTGATTAGTATTTGGTGAAAATCGCCCAACAGGTGGCGCTGCTATGCTGCATTCGTTGAGATTTCCGCAATAGCTCTATCTCAAGAACTAATGCACTTATTTTCATCAAACTTCACATTCAGTTAGACCTTGACATAAATGGACGCTGATTACGGCGCTGCTATACTACTTTTTTCATTACTTATACGATAGCTATATCTCAAGAACTAATGCACGGAATTTTATCAAACTTCAGATTCTGTTAGACCTTGACATAAATAGATGCTGCTTACGTTTTTGTGTAAATAGCCCAACAGGTGGCGCTGCTATGGTACTTGTTTAATTATTATTACGATAACTATATCTCAATAACTAATGCATGGATTTTCATCAAACTTCAGATTCAGTTAGACGTTGATAACATAAGTTGTTGTTTATTAGGTTTTGGTGTAAATCTCCCAACAGGTGGCGCTGCTATTCTGCATTTTCCCGGATTTACATGATTTTAGGAAGTCATATCTCAAGAACTAATGCATGGAACTTAATAAAACTTTAGATTCAGTTAAACCTTGATATAAATTGGTGCTGATTATTTTTAGTGCATGCAAAACAGTGTGAGATAGAAGAAAGTTTTGGGATTGGCACATCCGACTAGTTTTGTTTTATAGTCAGTAGCTGAAACACTAGGGAATATTTCAGCATCTGTTATATGTGCAATAGTTAGTGCTTTATCATTTATGGTCAGCAAATTCCTTACAAAATCTTCTGTTAAAGGTTCTGAGACTTTATTCTTGCCATTTTTGGCATACTCCGCTTAAATTTCTTGTGCTGTTTGATGTAACAGAGGCAAGTTATTAGAAAGTCCACATTTTTAATTACATATATTTTTTATTGGTACATATTTTGAAGATTCATTCTTTGCTTAAGAATTTGTTTGCCTGTTTGTTTAACAATTTATATTTATTAAGTCCTGCAAATTTTAGAAATTTATTAGTTATTTAAAGATTATCAAACCTTCACTATATTATTTCTTAATATTTAATAATATCACACAACATAAACATAACATTGAACAATATTCTTTTTCAAAACAGTTCTATAGCCAAGGGTGTTTAGGAGAATTTTAAGGGAGGTTCTAACCCCCTAAACTATGAATTCTCCAATATATTTAAATTTCTGTATATTAATATAGAGCAAACATTTTCCTACCCCCCCCCCCCTTTTTTTTTTTTTTTTTTTTTTTTTTTGTTTCTGGCTTTGCTACTATTGTAAAAATACTTATTAAAAATTCTGAACATGCTTCGCTCAAAATTTATGATTTCAGTTATGATTTCAATTAACAGTTACTTTTTTTCCGAAAACAATGAATGCAACAATTTATTATTCAAGAAAACAGTACAAAACAAATAAAAAAATACATGTAAGCTTTCAGATTACAATGAACTTAAAAAAAGACAAATCCAATTTTTTAAGATCTGATAAATACGTAGCACCTTTGCATGGAAATATTGTGCAAAAAAAAAAAAATAAAATAAAAATAAAAATAAAAGTATACTTTATTCTATAAAATACAATATTGTAGTACGAGTATTAACTTGTACCGATACTTTATTTCTATATCGAGATCTGGAAATGAAAATTCTTAGAAACACGATGCAATAAAAATCTCACATGGAATTCACAGTATTATTTATTCATTACAGCAATTTACAATACTTTTAATTTGTTATACTAATCATTTTTAAGAAAAGAAAAAAGCGTAAAGCAAGCCATCCCCCATAGAAAATAAAAGGGAGAAATACAGCAAGGGTTTGTTTCATGGCTAGTGACGTCAGAACGGCTTTTATCACGTGACGCGGCTTTTTTCCGCGACGACAAAAACTGCGTTTTAAAAGTTAATTTAATGAATTATACAAGTTTCAAATATAGGTAAAAATGGTATCAAAATGTTTGTATTTTTATACTCTATCAGATGCAAGGTAAATTGAAAAACGTGAAATTTCCCCATTACCTGCTATTCAAAAGGTTCTTGGTTTGAAGCTGGGTTTCGGAGTTCGAAAATTTTTCCTTGGAACAGATTTCATTATCTAATAAATTCAATTTTAGAGATTTTTTTTTATTTTTTTTTTAAATTTTGTTTGTTATTTTAAGGTCAAAAGTTGTTGAGAAATATTTTATAAAATATTTTTTTTTAATTCAAAAATTATTTTTTTGAAAAAGGTTGTATATCGGAGTTTTGTTCGGATAGAGGTTTGTTTAGAATAACGTGCGTCCCTTAGCGGTGGTAAATGGAACGAACAGATTTTGAAGCACGTGTGCAGCACGCTTGCTATGCGGTGTGAGAATGTGTAAAAAAATTTAAAGTTTGTTTAAACTTCCGCTAAATTTTTGAAATTTTGGAAATAAATTTCGTTTAAACAGTTTGTTTTGTTTTCAGAAAATTTGAAATTTGAAATTTTGATGGAACATCCACTAAATTATTGAGAAATTTCAGAATTTTAAATTTTGTTTAAAAATTTTTTTTGTTTTTAGAAAATTTTAATTTTATTTAAACCTCCGCTAAATTTTTAAAGTTTCAGAATTTTAAAATCTTTTATTATTTTTTCTTTTTAAATCATAATTACAAGGGGAAAAAATGCATAATTTATCTTAAATAAAAAATTTACTCCATTCAAAATTGTAATTAATTACTCTTAGATAATTAATTTAAATTAAAAAAATCCCATATCAAATTCAGCTATAATTAAATTGAGGAATCTTCTATAGTAGGAGTGTTCAACAATTTTTGGCAACAATGCTTTTTCAGCTGCTGTTCTGCTACTAATCAACTTCATTCCTAACATTTTGGTTAGATATCTGTCAAAGGAAAAGTGTAGAAAAGGGGTTGACCACCTGCCCATTTTTTGTTCCGGTATTACCCTTCTCTAGTTTTTGTGGGATGCGCCTTGTCACAATGAACCTGTATACAAAATTTTAAGCAAATCGGATAATTCTGCATGGAAAACCCATTTATATAATTTAAGGGGGGTTAACCCCCGTTCCACTCTTTATACTTAACCAATGAACCCCCAAAACTAATCAGGGAAGCGCCTTATCACAATGAACCTATATACAAAATTTTAAGCAAATCGGATAATTCTGTATCAAAAACCCATTTTTCTAAATTAAGCCGGGAATTAGCCCCCGTTCCTCCCTTTACACTTGGCCAATGAACCTCCAAAACTAATCAGGGAAACGCCTTATCAGAATAAACCGGTATACTAAATTTGAAGCAAATCGGATAATTCTGCATGAAAAATCTATTTATCTAAATTAAGGGGGGATTTCCTCTCCCCCCTTTATATTTAACCAATGAACCCCTAAAACTAATCAGGAAAGTGCATTATCAGAATGAACCTATATACAAAATTTGAAGCAAATCGAATATTTCTATCAAGAGTTATCGCGTTACATACATACCATGGAAAATGAAGCTAATGAGATGCAGGAGCTAATCTCACCCTTAATTTAGCTAAATGGGTTTTTCATGCAGAATTATCCGATTTGCTTCAGTACATACAGAACCTGCGGTCACATTAGCTCTCAGGCTTTGATAGCCTGTGAGCTAAAAAGTTATATAAATAAAGTTCTACATTATTTGCTGATTTTATTTACGCGCGAGATTGGCTAAGGTTAACAAATACTTTTTAACACTTTCCAACATAGTTGAAAAGTGTTTATGCATTCGGTTTGTCTGGCTGGCCGTATTCTAACTCTCGTAAATATACTCGAATTGCTCTACAATTTCAGTATGTTATTGAAATTTACCATAGCACGATCCCTATTCAAAATGAAGCGTGTGACATTTATAGTTCATTTACAGGGACAGCCAAAAGTATTCCGTTACGTTACGGTCAATGCGGAAAAAATCGTTTCTAGTGCATTTTAATGATGTTACAACATTTCAAACATAATGAAATTGATATGCATTTATGAAGTGCATTAAAACGTGCATTAAAACAACTGTGCAATATGGAGTGCAAAGCATTTATAGTGTCACACAAAATAATTTCGTTATACATATCTGATCTATACGGAGAAAAACTGTTTGCAGCGTATTTTCATTATGTTGCACTATTTCAAATATAGTGAAATTGATATACATTGCTGAGGTTTACTACAAGATATTTGCTAGACACTTGCAAGATATACTGTTAAAAATTTGCAGCAAACTGTCCAGTCATTTGACCGTTTTTCTAGAAAACGGTTACATAACCGCAATTTAACTATATTCTGATCGTATTATCTGGAGGCACGGCAGTGCCTCCGCCAAGTCGAGAGAGGACAGCCGTAAGCATACTTTTCTGGAAGCAACTCAGGGCACTTTTGACCCCCCCCATATCTCCGCGCTGGAGTATCCCAAAAATTTTAAACTTCAATTATAGAGAGTATTTGGCCCACAGGACCAAAATTTAAAATTACAACTTTCTGTCTTTTCTAGTTCAGGCGATATATGAACTCAAACATTCGATTTTTTGTCACTTCTTACTCACTCGTTCACGCGTCATCAAAAAGATTGGGTAGATCCCGTAGCCCCAGAAACTTGACATTTGGAAAAAAGGTAGTGTTTAGGATACAAAGAAAGAAAAAATTATAAAATCCAGAAAATTCGAAAAAAAAAACATTCGAAAATTCAACAAATTCCATCAAAATTGAAAATTGAAAATAATACGATCTTGTAGTCTTGGAAACTTCAGATTTGGTGTGAAGGTAGTGTTTAACATCCAGAAAAAGAAAACATCAAAAACACCAAAAAAATCGAAAGCAAAATTGAAAAAATCGAAGAAATTGAAAAAAACCGAAAATTTGAAGACAATCCGATTTTGTTGCGCTAGAAAATTCAAATTAGGAATAAAGGTAGTATTTAGGATACAGAAAAAGGAAAATTAAAAAAATCCAGAAAATTCGAAAAAAAAATAAAAAAATTCGAAAAAAATTGAAAAAATGAAAATAATTTGATACGATAACGCTCGTATTTATAAATTAATTTGGATGAAACTAATTGTGTGTATTAAGCTCACCAATGCCTCGACCGAGTTCGTTGGCCAGCTTGGTCCGCCATCTTGTTTCAAGATGGCGGCCACGGAAAATTTTAAAACTAAAATAAATATACAAAAAAGTTAAAAAATCAAGTTTATTTTTTAATTAGGTGTTAGGACTTGATACAAGGATTCCAGAGCATTTTTTGTTTTATCTCTATCTTAAAAATTGGCTGAGATAGAGCAGTTTGAAATTCTAGGGTGGCTGACATTTTGAAACAAAACAGCACATTACAAAAAACCAACGATAAATTTATGGTCAATAATGGTCAAGCAGGTGCAATCCCGAATGAATACTCCGTGTTATTATAACTGTAACTTTGACTTCGAAATTTTGATACGTTGCATTTTCTATTTGTTGATATTTTTGAACTATGATTTACGCTAAGTGAAATGTTGTTGTTGAAGAGGGATTTTCCATGTAAATCCGAAACGTCCAATTTTAATATGTTTTTAATGTTTTATGAAAGTGTATTGTAATGTCTGTAATTTTAATGATTTTAATATAAATTTATAAGTTTTAGTCAACGCGATTTCTCGCAAATTATTTTCTTTCATTGTTGTAACCATTTTCCCAATCATACGCATAAAACTATATATTCATATCCATTAGCGCCAAATTCTCGCCAAACTTGGCGACAATTGGCGAAATCTCGCCAAATTTGGCGACAAAAATAAGTCTTCATAAATGAAGCCAACTTGGCTATAGCTCAATAATTTGGCGAATTTCTTATTCAAATTCAGTGTAAACGAATCTTTTGTAAACGGTTTCTTTGCATTTTAACTTGCTGTTTTCGAGTAACATTAGCTAAAATTTTAAAACGAAGATATAGGAAAGCTACCTTTTCCTGCCGGTACAGGCCGGAGGACTTTTTTATGAGTTGTCGGATGCAATCTATGTTTTGCATTAAATAAAGTAAAACATTGAAAAACAAATCCCACAGGATGGGGATAGTTTGTTTTAGATCTGGAGGCACGGCAGTGCCTCCGCCAAGTCGAGAGAGGGCAGCCGTAAGCATACTTTTCTGGAAGCAACTGAGGGCACTTTTGACCCCCTCATATCTCCGCGCTGGAGTATCCCAAAAATTTGAAACTTCGTTTTTCTAGAGTATTTGGCACATAGGACCGACCAAAATTTAAAATTAAAACTTGCTATCTTTTCTAGTTCAGACGATATATGAACTCAAACATTCCATTTTTTGTCACTCACTCACTCACTCACTCACTCGTTTAGGCGTCATCAAAAAGATTAGGTAGATCCCGTAGCCCTAGAAACTTGACATTTGGAAAAAAGGTAGTGTCTAGGATACAAAGAAAGGAAAAATTATAAAATCCGGAAAATTCGAAAAAAAAAAACATTCGAAAATTCAACAAATTCCATCAAAATTGAAAATTGAAAATAATACGATCTTGTAGTCTTAGGAACTTAAGATTCGGTGTGAAGGTAGTGTTTATCATCCAGAAAAAGAAAACATCAAAAACACCAAAAAATCGAAAGCAAAATTGAAAAAATCGAAAATCGAAAAAAATCGAAAAATTTCAAATAATCCGATTTTGTTGCGCTAGAAACTTGGAATTCGGAATACAGGTAGTATTTAGGATGCAAAATAAGGAAAAATTAAAAATTCTGGAAAATTCGAAAAAAAAAATTCAAAAATTCGAAAAAAATTGAAAAAATTAAAATAATTTGATCTTTTAGCCTTAGAAACTTAAAATTCGCAGTAAAGATAGTGTTAAGGATTCAGAATAAGTTAAAATAAAAAACCAAATAAAATTCGGAAATAAAACAAAAAAATCGAAAAAATCGGAAAAATCGAAAAAATCGGAAAAATCGAAAAATAAGGAAAATTTGAAAATAATTCGATTTCATAGCGCTAGAAACTTGAAATTTGGAATAAAGGTAATATTAGATACTAAACAAGGAAAAATTAAAAAATATGGATAATTCAAAAATACCCATAAATTAGTGCAGACGATATATGAACTCAAAGTTTCGATTTTTTGTCACTCACACACTCACTCACTCTCGCGTCATCAAAAAGATTGGGTATATCCCACAGCCACAGAAACTGAAAATTTGGAATAAAGCTAGCATTTCGGATACAAAGAATGGAAAAAATATAAAATCCGGAAAATTAAAAAAAAAAACATTCGAAAATTCAAAAAAATCGAACAAAATTGAAATTTGAAAATAACACGATCTTGTAGTCATAAAAACTTGTGTGAAGGTAGTGTTTAGAATTCAGAAAATGAAAACATCAAAAACACACAAAAAAAAAATTGAAAATAAAATCGAAAAATCGAAAAAAATCGAAAAATTTCAAATAATCCAATTTTGTTGCGCTAGAAACTTGGAATTCGGAATAAAGGTAGTATTTAGGATGCAAAATAAGGAAAAATTAAAAAATCCAGAAAACTCGAAAAAAAATCAAAAATTCGAAAAAAATTTAAATAATTTGATCTTTTGGTTATGGCTTGATAGTCCTTTCTAAATAAAATCATGGTGACTCTAAGATTCACTTGATTTATCTCTAAATTGAACCTAAATGATCTTAAGAAGACGGATCAAAGAATTACTATATTGGCATGACAATCAGGTAACTTAGAATTAAAATCGAAAAATCAATAAATTCATAAAAAGTCGAAAATTTGAAAATAATTCGATTTTGTAGTCCTAGAAGATTGACATTTGGCAGAAAGGCAGGGTTTTGTACACAAAGTAAGGAAAAATTAAAAAATCCGTAAATAATAAAAAAAAGTCTAAAAAAAAACGAAAAAAAACCATCGAAAAAAGGAATATAGTTTGATTTATTGGAAATTTCCGGAAATTTTAATTTTGGCTTTCTTTTTATACTAAAAAGTTCTTTTATGTTAAATATCAAGTATCTAGGGCTGCGAGTTATATCTCAGATGCATAGCGCCTATCCTGGAAGCAATTGAGAGTACTTTTGGCACTCCCCCTCCCATAATTTCGTGCTTGCCTAGGAACCTGAAATCTCTTTTTATCTACAGTACTTTGCAAACGAAACTAAAGCTTCAATTTTTTGATACCTGTAAATAATAGGGATAGAGTGTGGGCATAGCGAAAATCAGTGGATGATCTCCAAAAAGAACCCAAAATCAAGAAAAGGAGGGTTACTTACAAAAAGAAGTGAAATCTCATCAAAAAGTCACCTGTAAAAAATGCAGCCAAGTCTCGTAACTCATTTACCGTAAAAAGTACTGAGATCGTATAAAGCCAAGTTTAACTATCTTATTAACTCTGAAATTTTCATTCACAAAATCACTCCTAGTCTCTACATCTTTAGTTAATTATTATTTTGTGACTTGGCAATTACGCAGCACAGGGAAGTTATTACACCTTACTATGTTATGGGATGGGATAATTTAACTAAAGCAAATTATATACGCACAGGGAAGTTATTACACCTTAATATGTTATAGTATTATTTGATTAAGACTAACTATATACATCACATTCTCGTGCTAAGTAATTGCCAAGTCACAAAATAATAATTAACTAAAGATGTAGAGACTAGGAGTGATTTTGTGAATGAAAATTTCAGAGTTAATAAGATAGTTAAACTTGGCTTTATACGATCTCAGTACTTTTTACGGTAAATGAGTTACGAGACTTGGCTGCATTTTTTACAGGTGACTTTTTGATGAGTTGTTCATTTTATGGTCAGAATAGAGTTAAATTACGGTTATGTAACCGTTTTCCACAAAAAACGGTCAAATGACTGGACAGTTTGTTGCAAATTTTTAACAGTTACTGACTATTAGCGATAATTGCTGGAAGTACGTTTTCAGTTATGATATGCGTTTTTAAGTTTAACTAAATTTTTGAATACTATGTGGTATATATAAATGCTGTAAATAATATACTGGGCTACGCAAAAGAAATAGTAACCATTACTGTTTTGCCGTGAATTGCTTAAAGGGAGTTTTTAATTGTGTTATGCATTTTCAAGCTATAAGAACTATATTTAATTTAGTATCCTTAGATATGCTTGTAGAATATAAATAAAATCACATACAGGGCCGTACAAAGAACTGGATAAATGACACTTACGGGTGATAATTTCTAAAAGTGTGATTTCAGCAGTTGTAAGCATGCTTTTTGTCTGAATTAAATTTTAGTTTAATATGTGGCGTGTATAAAAATCTGTATGCAGGGCTATACAAAATAATTAAAGTATGTTTCTGCCTATTGATAGAAATTGATAACGGTGGGAATTAAATTTTAACATACTATCATACTAACTATACTATATATAAATCTATACATCAAATACAGAGGGCTGCACAAAAGAATTGAAGTACTTTTCTGTCAATTGCGAATCCTGTTTTTCAAATATGTTGTGCGTTTTCTAAAACGATTACTTAAGTATTTTATTTACCTTATTAAACAGTGAAGTATTGTTAAAGTAGATTCTGGAAGTGTTGGAAAGTGTTTCATAATTTATGCTTGACGCATGATTTTTATTTATTGTTTATTATTTTTTAGAAGTTATATATTTTGTACTCAAATTTGCGTATGAGGCACGTTTTTAACGGTCATTATCTTCGTAATTTTTCTGATTTTGTTTCGTCTCCTTTTAATAATCAAAATTCTATCCCATTTTCGTTATCGGGATTTCATTCAGTCCCATGAAGTGGTATGTAAAATTTATCATTTAAAATAAAAAGAATAAGAACAAAATAAATAATTGTAAGAAAAATATCCTATACATTATAGAAAAAATAGAGCTTTCATTCAAAACTTTAATTATTTGCTGGTGGCTTAGTTTGTATTTCTTTTTTAATCTCCATTCTACGAAAACCTAATAAATGTACATTTAATCTGTGAAATCTTCCATAATCGGCGTGTTCTATATTTATGGGTAATATTGCTTTTTCACCACTTTATTATAAGCATTCAATGTTTATCTTTAAAATCACGCCTAATTTCATGAGTGCAACTCATGTTTTCTCCCAAAAATTACCGTTGCAATACATTAATTTGGTATGGGCACTGAACTCGATAGTACGCTGATTTTTTCTTTACGTCTGGTAGAAAGCACAAGCAAGTGAATTTATTTAAAAGAAAATATTTTTTTTGCTTTGTTTCTGTTTTAAGATATGACGACAGGAATTTAAAAATGAAACATTATTTAAAATATCTTTTTCGGTTTTCTAAATTGATTTTTCAACATATAATCGTAAATTAATTAATCTTAACCCTTTCAGAGGCAAAGTACTTCTGTTACTAAAATGTTGAAAGTTTTGAATTACGCCAGTATTTATGAACGAATTTATTTGAAAATAGGTAAGATCTTTTCTTCAAGTGCATTATAAAAGCAAAATTTTATTTCAAAATTCTGGTGCCATTGTAACATTTGGAGATTAAAATTAAATGGTATATATATATATATATATATATAGAAGCTAATCAAAGTGATTTATGAGCCAAATAGGCTTAATTATGGTATCATATGAAAATCAATAATTTCTACTAGATAATTATTGAAAAGAATATGTATAAACCATATCAACTTCAATTTATTAACATTTTATGGTTTATTATATGTATATATTCTTTTTTCTCTCTTTTTTAAAATATTTTTCATATTTTCAGTATTTTTGGCCAATTACCATTGAAGCAAATGCTATGGTAATATTATGATTGCACTTGTTAATTTATTAACTATGTGGTATTCTGTCTACACTTTATTACTAATTATCTCTTAGGAGATTTAATTAGAATGTTACAAGAACTTGATATGTTTTTTGAAATTCAAAGATATTATATATATATATATATATCATATATTCTAATACGAGCAAATCTTGTGTGTGGTTATATATATATATATATATATATATATATGCAAATTTTATCTTAAAAACGGCTCTAACGATTTTGACGAAATTTTGTATCCTACCGTTTTGGGACACCAGAAAACCATTGGGCTAGGTTACATGTTCGAGAAAATTCGATTAGTGGGTCATTTAGGGTCATTTTGGGTCATGGTCAAGCTAATTGTATCTAAAAAACGGTTCAAACGATTTTGACGAAATTTTGTATCCGACCATTTTCGGGCACGAGAAGACTATTGAGCTGGGTCACATGTTCGAGAACTTTCGATTAGTGGGTCATTTGTGGGTCAACGCGGGTAAAATTAATTTTATCTAAAAAACGGCTCTAACGATTTTGATTAAATTTTGTGTCCTACGAGTTTCGAGCACGATAAAATCATTGGGCTAGGTCACATGTCCGAGAAAATTCGATTAGTGGGTCATTTCTGGGTCATTGTGGGTCAAGATCTAAAAAGCGGCTCAATTTACACTAAATTTTGCATCCAATGGTTTTCGGGCACGAGAAGACTGTTGGGCTAGGTCACATGTTCGAGAAAATTCAATTAGTGGGTCATTTTGGGTAATGGTCAAGCTAATTGTATCTAGAAAACGGCTCAAACGATTTTGACGAAATTTTGTATTCTACGAGTTTCGGGCACGCGAAAATCATTGGGCTAGGTCACATGTTCGAGAAAATTCGATTAGTGGGTCATTTCTGGGTCATTGTGGGTCAAGATCTAAAAAGCGGCTCAATTTACACAAAATTTTGCATCCAATGGTTTTCGAGCACGAGAAGACTGTTGGGCTAGGTCACATGTTCGAGAAAATTCAGTTAGTGGGTCATTTTGGTCATGGGTCATTGTGGGTCAAGATCTAAAAAGCGGCTCAATTTACATTAAATTTTGCATCCAATGGTTTTCGAGCACGAGAAGACTGTTGGGCTAGGTCACATGTTCGAGAAAATTCAATTAGTGGGTCATTTTGGTCATGGGTCATTATGGGTCAAGCTATTTTATCTTAAAAACGGCTCAGACTATTTACACTAAATTTTGCATCCTATGGTTTTCGGGCACGAGAAGACTGTTGGGCTAAGTCACATGTTCAAGAAAATTCAATTAGTAGGTCATTTTGGTCATGGGTCATGATATTTGAACTCAAATTTAATTTTGACCGAGCATAGCTCGGTCTTCCCTGCTCGTATATATATATATCCCACAGCCCTTTAAGGGGTCAAACAATTTAATTGATAAAGCGTATTTTTTTTTTCAAATATTACACCCTTTATTTTTTATTTATAATTTATTATCTACTTTTTAGGTTTTAAAATGTTTCATTGTTGCAGTTTCATAACCAATTGGCTTAGAGCGTAAATTGGCGCGTAATTAAATCCGATTATTATTCTACAACTCGTACACAATTGTACGCGTTACAGAGACTATTTGGCGATTTATCACCTGTGGTGGGCTAACATAAAAAGCTTCAAAGTTAATGTATTAATTTATAATTAAGTTCTAAAAATATTAAAATGTTATATTGTCATCGGAAACACACCTGTGAACATAATTTTTACAATTCGAACCTATCGGGAGGTGAGTGAAAAATCGATTACAAAATTCCCTCTTTATATACAATAAGTTAGAAATTGTATGTTAAACGTGACATAGGAAGTGCGTTCGTTTTATAACTAGTTTCACAATGTAAAAAAAATCATCCTTATTATTTCAGTAAAATGAAATATATCGTCTGCTATGAGCGAAATGAGCATGCCTTTTTTTTTTCTTTCTTATTATGTATGCCACGTTTACAAATGCAATTTATTTTCTACACCAGACAGCACTGTAAAATTCACCATGGAGATCTTGCTTTGCGAATGATTATGTCCATGGTTTAATATTTTTATGACTCATAATGAACGAATCTGCTGTGTTTATTTACTCTAATGAATTGAGATATTCGGCTGTTAACGTAATTTCCACTGAAGTTATCTCAGAATCTATAAATTTTTTAATGTACCTCATCTCTCAAATAAACAATTTTTTTAACGATCTTTCTAAAAATGTAAACTTTATGCAATTTTACTCGAAAAAAAAATTTTGAATAAAAATGGCCTCCTGGCATATGAAAAAAAGAGGTGGTTTGCCCGTATTTGTTTTCCTTAGTCACATGACTTGCGCTTTTATTATATAGGTTACGTACGATAGGATTTAATAGAATAAAGAAAACTTTTATCAATATCTTTTTAAGTTTTGATTCGATTTTCATAAAATTTGAAATGACTCGACAAAATTCTACAACGATAATATATATTAAATTTCAAACCATTCGATGGGGTAGTTTTTGCGCTGTTATATGCGGACAGACGGACGGACCAGACGATGACTATAGGTGCTACGTATTTATATAATTATGAACGCACCTAATAAAAACCAGGTTGAGTTAAATAAAAAAGTGTAATATAGCTATGACGCTAAAAACGTCATACTTTGGCTTGATATATTTTAATATCTTTAACAAAAACTAAATAGATTTCGTGGAATGGAGATGTGTTTTGTCTTCGAAACCTTCGAAGGGAGAAAAGTGGGCGAACGGGGAGAGAAACGGAAGGGAGTGGAATGAATGCTCTTGGTTTGTGTTCTACGGGACTGCACTAAAGGCTATGTATTTTCGTGCACAATTGTAATAAATGTAGCATATACTGTATATAGTAAATAAAATAAATAGTTTAAAAAATTGGCATACATTAAACGTGACGTTACACCGTGTAACGTACACTATTAAAAATTTTCCTATGAAATAACGGATAATCCACTAGTAATAATTTATCTTAAATCTTATCTAAAATTAACGAGGGCAAAAAAACCAAGATTTAGCTAAAGAATAACGCAAAATCATGGTCAGGCATAGATTGTGAAACACTTTCAAACGTTATCAGAATTCTCTTAAGAAATTTCATTTTTGCATAAAACGAAATGAGATATCTAAATAAACAATTTAAAAACACATAACGCAGTAAAAATCCATTTTCAGCAATTGCCGTCCATAGCTGGTAATTTGTGAGAATTCTTTCGTGCAGCCATGTATATGATATATAGAATTTATACGCATCATGTAATACACTAAAAATTAATACAATCTAAAACTGTACAACACAGCTAAAAACGCATTTCCAACAATTTTCTCTCACAGTCTGTCAGTAACGGAATCCTTTTGTGTGTCTCTGTAAATGAACGATAACTACTACGCATTCCATAATGTATAGAAAATATTTAGAGAGTTTATCTCAATAATCCATATCAATTCCATTTATGTTTGAAGTAGTGTAACATGATTGAAATACTCCGCAAACAATTTCCTCCAACGTTCATATCGTAATGGAATTCTTTTGTACGTCTCTTGTAAACAATTATACATATCCTATACTGCACAGAAAACATTTGTAGTGCACGTCAGTGATGCATATCCATCTCATTATCACTATTGAAATAGTGTGACATCCTTAAAATACATTGCAATCGATTTTCTCTGTATAATATAAGGTAACAGAATTCTTGTGTGTCCCTGTAAACGAACTATAAATGCTACACATTATTTTCGATAGCGAACATGCTCAATAAATCTCAATAACATATATTAATTACATACAAATCTGAACATATTACTAAAGTTAGAGAATGGATAGTATGCAGACAGACAAATCCAAGTCATAAACACAATTGAATTATGTTGGAAAGTGTTTAAAACAGAAACTATTCTGTAAATTTATTGTATATTCAGTTTTTGCTATAAATTAACAGCAAAATATACTTTAAATAGTTTTTTTCGAATTGCATAGAAAAAATTATTGTAATCATGCTAATTTTGCTGCATAAATGGATGTAATCATACTAAATTTTACCTTAAAAAAAAGTTGGGAATTTGGAGGCATAAAATTGCAGCAAATTTTGCTATAATTTTTGCGGAAATTTTCTTACAGTGTAGAAATACCGAAGGTAATGTGAGTTTGAATGCATAACAAGTAATATAAAAACTTTTTTTTTAAGTCAATTCCTGCTTAGGTCAAATAGAAATTTTTTTCCAGCGATCTACACGCTTCGCCACTCATGGTATTTATTCCTAAATTTATATCCTGCTAAATATCTTACATAAGAGAAATTTTTGAAATGTATTAAAAATTAAATAAAAAATAAATAGCTAAAATACCAAAAAATTAATAGCTCGAAAAGTATTTCTCACAAAATTGTTAGACAAACTGCGTTAGAAAATTAAAAAAATTGTATTTTTCTTGATATAAATTTAAAATCTAATGATTATGCCGTTTTTCAAATATTGAATTTCAAAAATTACCAAACTTCACAATAAAGTGCCATAGCGATGTTACAGTTAACGATAATACAGTTTTTTTCAAATATTAATTAATTAATTAAATTTTATTATTTAATTTTAGTTTTATACTTCATTTCTGTTCAAAAGTATAGACTCACTCCACATTTATAGTCTCCTTCGCCCCCGAGCCGCCTGATCTTCGTCCGTGAACAGCACCATTATCTTTTTACGTGTGAAGGTGAGACTATAAATATGGAGTGAGTCTATACTTTTGAACAGAAATGAAATATAAAATTAAAATTAATTAATTAAATTTAATTAATGAATTAATATTTGAAAAAACTGTATTAACATCAATTGTCATCCAGTACAAGTTTAAAAAAATTTATTTGAACTTGATAGGATGAATAGAAAATATTTTATTAACGATTGAAAATTTGAACAAGATATATAAATATATAGAGAGTGTGAGCTAATAGTAGGAATTGAAGAAAAATACTGATGACTAAGATTTTACAGTAGGGAAGAAGAAGCCCGAAGACGGTATTGATTATGTTCAAACTGTGAATAATAGTAGGAATTGAAGAAAAATACTGATTACTAAGATTTTACAGTAGGGAAGAAGAAGAACGAAGACGGTATTGATTATGTTCAAACTGTGAATAAATTATAAAACATTGTGTGAGAGTATTTTGTGTATTATGGGGCGTTATAGCAGAAGAAATAAATTTTTCGAAAAATATGTGATAAAAATGTCATTGCTGAAAAATCTCGCAGTATAAAGAAAACTTCTATATAATGTATATTATAGCTGCAAATTAAAATGAATTGGATTAGACTTTTTGTCTTCCACTATTCTATGATAAACGTGTGAACTAATGATCCAGAAGCTTCATCAAATGCCTTTAGCCGAAGACTAGTGTAAATTTACAGAGAATATTTGTTACTTTTATGTGTTTTACATACAATTTTTAACAGTGTATGCATTAAAAATGTGTGCATTTTCAATTTATTTTACTTAACCATTTTATACAAGCTGATTTTCAGATGTGTAATTGATATTTCTTAATCAGTCACGAAAACAGAAGTCAGTTGTCGCCATAACGGTAGATGCGGTCTTTGAAACCGAAAAATCCCCTAGTCAAAGGAAAACGAATGACAATCTGATTACAGAATATCGCCACTGGTCGTGATAATATCATTTTATCTTCCGTAATCAGATATTTTTTTTAAAACAGGGTAAATTAGCGTGTTTTTAAAACATGCGGGATTTTGGATAAGGGTTGGCGAGTTGGTCTACTCGTAGGAGGCAGAACCCTATAGTATTAAATAAATTAATTAATAACTGCATTTATATGGAATTGTTTACATTCTTTACAAAAAATAAAACATTGTTTAGAAGTGGGGAAAAATACAGAGTGGAGAGATCCAGGGCTTGGAATTATATCTTATTTTGAGAATTTGGGAATAAAATATAATGAGTTGAAATCTCTCACATCATTTAAAACAGTGTCCATTTTAAAATTTCAAGATCAATCGTGGAATGCATTTTGTGTCTTGTAGATTTAAAAATTGAGTAAAAAAAGAAAGAGTGAAAGGCGCAATATGGAAAAGCAGTTTACACCAAACTGATTTTCACAAGTTACTCCAATGTTTTTCGTTTCTTGCGCACTGAGGAAAAAAACAACAACACAACTACATATTTACAGAACTGACTAGTTTATTGTGCCCAGGTGTATTAAAAATGACGATGATTACACAGAAACCATCCGAGCATATCGTCTGGAAAGAAACAATCGCCCAGCATCTTCAGGATGAATTAAAACACGAAAGAAAACCAAACATCATTTGATACTATAAGATAAATGCAAAAATAACCCTTTGTTACAATAAATGCGTAATGTATAAAAACCAACAAAAAGAAGCAAAAATGAACATAATAAATATAGTATATACCAGTTTCGAAGTTTTATTAATAAAAGTTAGTTCTTATGAGGGCTAAATGAATCATGCTTTAGAGACAAAAATAATGTCAACATTAAGTATAGTATGTTGAACCTGATTAACCTTTTGACGAGCAACGCCGTATAAAATGTGCTAGTCACATAAAATGAGCTGAAACTCACTCATCAAAAGGTTAAAGCACAAGGCAACGGCGCTGTGGCCTTATGTCTTTTTATTTTAAGGGACCCGAATTTGGCAAGTATTTTTAAAGGTAATTTTTAAGTCAAGATTTTGATCCTGTACTGATTTTAATCAATATTTTGTATTTTTAGAGATTAAAAGCAAAACATTTATTTAAATAAATACGCATTTATATCATGCTCGTATATATGTCCTAAGGCATCGAAAATGTTTAATTTTTTGTGATGATTTAGAAAAGGTAAGGGCAAATGAAAACCGAGCTCGGGGTGGAGCGTTTATTTGATCGAGCCCTGCATGTATGATGCCTCTGTTGTTTCCAAATTTTGTTTCATTTTACATTAAAGAAGGGACTCTTTTATTCAAGTTTTGAAATAGGTAGGTGTCTGTTACATTTATTATGATTTTTTGCGCTTTTAAACATTGGTCTTTAGACATCAGGAATTCATCATGTTTTCAATCTTTTTTCTTTAATAAGACACTGCTTTTTTTTAAGACTAGACATGAATACATTAGAAAATATTCTGACTAATGTTATCATTATGCTCACTTGAAAGAAAATTATGCATTAAGAGTGTAGTAATTGTCATAGATAAGAGTTTACTTCAAAACAATAATGCAGTTCGTAAATCAATACAACAGTACCACCAGATTTTAAAATAAAAAATAGGAACTTACGCAGACAGTGTGATAGCCATATTTCAGGCGCTAAAATAATACTTCAATAACACTCTACACAGAATAAGATTTTGAATTATTAGGCGATAATTTTAACTATACAACAAAAAACTGGTCATTTCTCTAATTTTTAATAAAATAATTTTATTATTTGAAAGAGTGATAATTAAAATTTAATAAAATTTTTCACTAAAGGTTTTTTATTTATTTTTTTATTTTTTTAAAGTCAATATTATTTACTTAAATGAATTGAGATATTATAGAAAGAAAAAAAAAAGGGCAATTTAATTGGAAAAAAAACTATTATATAAAAATTAGAGCATAAAAGAAAATTTTTAATATTTCAGTTAATTTTTTGAGTATTTTAATAATTTTTATAAGAATGATAATCAGTTTCTTTATGCATTAGTTATATAAGAATGTCCAAATGTTAATAAAGGCAAGTTTTGAAGAATATTTGTTGCGATTTATTTATAATTATATAATAAAAAATTAAAAATAATTTTGTACAATATTAGATGCATGTATATAACTAATGTTTAATACCCCCCCCTCCCCCGAAATAGAGCATTAGCTTATGGGGGGAATAATTTACCATTAAGTGGAGTGGCACAGTAATTGACCATTTAGTGGAGTTTTCTTCAAGTTTTATTTTCTTTCCCTAATATAATTATTTATTATCCCTAATATATTTAAATATCCCTAATATAAGTTTTTTATATGATCAACTCTTACAGCAAAAAAAAAAAAAAAAAAAAAAAAAAAAAAAATCGCTACTGGCTCTGCCTACAGGCACATGTATATTTCGAAATGGGTGGTCCCAACGGCCGCATTATGGCAAAAAGGTCTTTCTTGAGCAATTCCCAATAAACAGGCGCCCGACGGTCTGTGTCTTCGAAATCTACCTGTGCTTGTAGGCCGAGCCGTCAGAGATTTTTTTAATTTATCAAATTAAAATGACAAATATTGTATTTTATGGCATTTTTCCGAATTTTTTTTCCATTTTTCTTTTTTACTTCAATAATTACGTACTTAAAGTTTTCTTCAAAATGCGATAATGCTTTCGCTTATTCTTCTATAACTGCATTAAAATTTTATATGTTCTTAAACGAAGAGAATATTCTTATAAGTTTATACTAACGTATAGTTTAATTTTATCCATACCAATTTAATTACAAAAATTGAATTTAATCTAACAGATTTTGTTACTTAAGGGTTATGCGAAAAAGATAAACTAATGGAAAATTAATCTAAACAATAACTGACCAAGAATATTTAGTAAATAACCACACTGTTTAACTATTGGAGAAATCCCTTCTTCCTTATTATAAGTGATTAAATATTACAATATGTGATATTTTTTATGTTCCTTTCGGTTCTCAAAGATAAGTTTGGAAAATAAACAAAAAATCAATACTTTTCCATTCTAGTCAATTACCAGTGCAGTTGACATTTTAGTGATTCAGTAATTAACCAGCCCCTAATCCTAATAACTGTATAAATCGTTATTTTCTAAAGAAAAATATTTTTTTTTGATCAAACAAACATAAATAAACTACATGCTTCAATTAATGAACCTAATAAATTAAATTGAACTTTGTATAAAAGAAATCGTGAATCGTGAATGCCATTATTTTTTCCTAACAGTGAGAGCTTCTTTTTTGAAGATTTGTTGAAAGTTTTTCAAGTAATACATTCTAATATCCAATTACAATTTTAGTTGAAACTATAACTTGTAACAATGCATTTCATTGGACGTTATATACATTTTATACCAATCAAAATTAATGTAGCCGTGCATTATTATTATTTTTTGTTTTGTTTTCTACAGTTTTGTGTCTCGGCGGTCAATTACTGTTGCACTCATCCTAAAACATTTTTTTAAAAATCACACTTATGAATTCAAATTATTTGAAATTTCTAATTTGTTGTTGAATACAATCATGAAGTTTTTCCTTCATAGTTTTAGAAAAGTATTTGGATTCTGAATTTTATCTAATTTCTGCTTTTCCATTGACAGATAACTTATTAAATAAGCATAAGGCATGCTTAGTTTACATATAGTTAATTATATCTATTGAAATTCTATTTAATTAAAAAAATAAACTAATTTTAAAATCCAATATCATTATTTTATCATCCAAATATATTAAAAAAACAAAAACAAAAACAAAAACAAAACAAAACAAACAAAAAAAAAAAAAACATGATAATATAAGCATTTGAAATATCTGATGAAGTCACAAACTTTTCCTTAATACAACAAGCTTAAATCTAAGAGTATCATAAGATATCCAACATAAAAGTACTCTAAATTAAATTAATATATTTGATATACACTTTAATACAGATAGTCTTTCTTTTAGTCTGTTACATTATTTACAAAAAACATTTAATATTTACACTAACCATGTATTGTAAGAAAACCCCCAAAAATTATAATAAATTTGGAGTCAGTTTGGGTGCCAGCATTTTTCCCCCTGTAAATTAACAGCAAAATTACTTAAAAAAATATTTACATCAAAAATTGCTGTAATCAGACAATGTTTTACAACAAAAGATGTTAGCATATAGATTGCCAGCAAATTTTGTTCTAATAGTTGTCATTTTCTCTCTCTTCTTCATGTATACTAGCATTTTTACTGTAAATTAAAAGCAAAATGTGGTATAAAATTGATTTTAAAATGTTTACAGCAAAAATAGCTAGAAATATGCAAAATATTACTGTGAAAGATACGAGCATCTAAATTGATCACAAATTTAGCAGTAATTTTTGGCATTTTCTCTTACAATTTGAAAATTCAAACAAATTTATGTATATATCATACATACAGTTATATGTACTCATTTCATTTTTTCAACACCATTTTTTTCAAGTGATTCTCGAATACATTTTAGTCAGACATATGCTTGCAGTTTCTTTCCAGCAAAATGGACACAGATAGATTGACGCATACACACAGACAGGTAAAAATCATAAGTCCAGACTGCGCTTATCACCGTCCATTACTGTCATAAACAGAAGAAGCTCTCTTATCTTCACATTTAACGAAATAATTTCAATGGTGAGTTCATGAGTTTACTCTGATTTACATGTTTTATACAATAAAAATGATGAAGAAAGTTTTTCACCATATAATCACTCAATCACCAGTGTCGTATATTAGAAGTCATGGTTTCTATATGGCGTTTCATGTTCTAAATTTTTTTTTTTGCTCCAAATACAACGTTTAAACAAGAATTCTTTGTAGAAATTCTTCATGCTTTTAAAAGTTATCTTAAAGAAATACCTTTTTACGATATTTCTGCACATGAGTTTTTACGAAATGAGTAGAACACATTAACATATTAGGCGTTCAGTATCAAAACAAATCAAGTCCTTTTTTTTCGTGCAACTGAGTTTGAGATAAACTCTTTTTCTCTTTTACAGTAATTTTAACCTATTTTAGTGACTAAAAAAGTCTTCAACTAATTAATTTTATGATTTTTTCTGAATTTGGAAGTGTATTTTGATATGAACATTGTGTATTGTTAAATATATATGATTGATTTTACTAAAAGCTTGTGCATACATAAAAAGAGTTGCGGGATAAATAAATTTTACTACAAAGAAAAAAAATTCTTTGTCGCATATATGACGACCAAGACTGGTAAGTGATTAAAAATACGAGCCCCAAATGGCGATAGTCACGTGTGATCCTGAATAAAATGCACGAGAGTCCATTACTATTCCTCCAAATACCTCTGGATAATGTTTTAGGCACTTGATCTACTGATTCTGAACATCTCATATAGAGTCTCAGGTAACACTAAGGATTTTTAATAACCAATTGACCCAGCTTGAAAAAAATTTAAATTTTACAACGTGCTGACAAAGAAAAAAAAATCTTCGGTAAGGTATGATAATTGTAAAATAGTTTTATTTAAACCAGAGAACTTTATATCAATTTCAAGTTGAGTTTTTATTACATTATTTACAGGTGGATAAATTATAACGGTATCAAGCTTGTTCAAATTATCTTTAATCTTTTAATTATAGTATTTATTTTTAATCTTTAAATTATATGTTTATTTTTAATCTTTAAATTATTTTTGTTTTTTATCTTTAATCTTTAAATTGTTTTGATCTTTAAATTTACTTTAATTTAATTACTTTTTAAGAGTGACTGATTTTATTTTTTTCTGAATTTTATTTTTAAATTTTCACTTTAGAGAGTATGTGGACTATATCAGCACAAAAATTTCAAACTGAACATTTTCGTCAAATTTCAAAATTTTTGAGGCAATGAGTCCGCTTAAATCAACGCCTAATATTTTCTCACCGTTGCAATCTCCCACAGTTAAGGACATAAACATGGTGATGAATCCGGAAAAAGAAATTAGGTACGGTGAATATCTATTGTAGTGGGAACCTTAATTCTGTTAATCGCCCATTGTAAGGAAGTACTAAATGCCTTACTGGGTCAATTGCTTTTATTAGAGAAATGTCACTTTCGTATCTGGGTACCGGAAACCATGACTTCTCTTAGGTCACAAGTCTAGTTGATCTCACTTTGTTTAACAGTATCAACACGACGACGTTGTTTGGCGTTTCCGAAATATCTGCGGGCGCAGTCAAACACTTGTCGATTTTTAATCAATTTAGTATCATTAAATTTTTGAAAAGTGGTTCTTTCACAAAGCTCTATTAAACTCTAGTGCCGATTCTTTGATTAAAAAATAAATTAATAGACGTATTGAAAAAAAAAATCTTTTACAATAACTCTATTAACAGCCATTACTTTAGTAACTTGAATATTTCTTTGTTTATTATCATAAACAGTTACGAAATAAAGTAAATAATATACTAAATCACTACTAAAAATTTTTCATTTTTAAATTTTAACATCTTTAAACTTACCCTGCTTTTTTTATTTCCAAAGTGTCACATTTTTTAACAAAATAATAAGGCTTGCCAAATAAAAGTTTCATGTTAGTTTAAATTGAGAGATAAATTTTAATTTATATCTAAAATATTAACTTAATTAAAAGTTTAATGCCAGAATCTATGAGCACTTTATTAAGAATTTCTTAAAAGAATGTGCTTAAAATTTATTCTCACATACCGCTCATAAAATACAACAATACCGTAATTCAAAAAGCATCCCTTTGTAAGAAATGCTAAAACTGAACATTTGAAAGCAACATTATTAGCAAATGTTTGTAAAGTAATCAATAGTAATAATGCCTGATGTTCTTAAATTTTGTTTACATGCAAGTAAAGATCTACCTAGGTATTAATGCAACACTGCTTTGTCAGAGGTTAGAACGACATACTGCTGACGAGTTTTGAAATTTCAGATACAGGGTGTCCTAAAGTGCATTGATAATTTTTAAATTTTACAAACAGTAAATGATGACAGCTATTGAAGTTACTATTGCAGGAGATTAATGTGTGAAGTCGAGAATTTTTTTTTACTATGCTTCTTTGTTTCATTTTCAAATATCACCAATAGATGGCATTTTTCTGTCACAGACTGTTAGAGCTCGAACGTTTAAATTAATGTATAAAAATGTATCACAGTTCATTCATTTTTTATACTTTATTATGTTTAGTTGTTGAATTTGACAATTTGACCAGTTTTTGAAAATTGTCAAAAACTGGTTTGGGTTTTATAATTGCAAGGTTATTTTTGATACTATAACAGTTTGAGATGGAGAAGCGCCATCTATCGAGGAATTTGGAACTAAAACAAGGAAACGCAGAAAAGAAATTACTGAGTTCACTCCTACAAGAATAAGTTCAATAGCTGTCATCGTTTACTTGTTATTAAATTTTAAAAAACCGTAACTCCCATTCTAGGACATCCTATATGCAGTTATTACACTTTAAAATTCATGAAATGTATCTTTTAACTATGTAACTAACTCAAAATGGATGATTTTTGAACTGTAACTTTATTGTATTGAATGAGCTATATGAAATCAGTGATTCTGGATTTACTTTTGTAAATTTACATTTGGCCGATAATAGAAGTAAAAAACAAAACATTTTTTTAAGAATTTTCTTTTGTACAAAAAGTTGAAATAAATAAATAACATTTAAAAATACCATATAGAAAAGAGATATTTTTCTCTCCATATAACGAGTAGAGAATACAACTATAGTATAAAGAGTAATTAATTATCGTCTCTCTTCGTCAGTTGATTAGTAGCAGAGGATACTTATCCGACAACGGGAAAATAGTTCTTTCTGCAAGGAGGTTTTTTTTAAATTTTTGAACTAGCAGTGCGAAGATGGAAGGTACGGTGAATGTGAAGAGTAATAAAAATGTCAATAGAAAGAGGGTTGAGAAAGAAATTCTTGTAGTTATGTTTGTGGGTGACTATGTTATCCTGTGCATGCCGTTCTCAACCCTTTTCTATTGACATTTTTATTACTCTTCGTATTCACCGTTCCCTTCCTTTGCAGTTTTAGATCAAATAATTAAAAACGTCGTTGTAGAATCTGTTTTTTCCGTTGTCGGGTTAATTACTCTCTGCTAGTCACCTGACGAAGAGAGCCGACAATTAATTGAAACTATAGTTGCGTTCTCTGCTCATTATACGGAGAAAAAATGAAGATCTTGTTCTATACATTTTCCATCTTTATTTATTAATATCATTTGTTATTTAAAAGTACTTTTGATTCACATTCTATCTGCTTTATATCCTCCTTCCGAAACTGTATCATTCTAAGACGTTACGGATGATATATCTAGCATCTTATAGTGCTACGGCGCCAAGTGATCACAAATATGTCGGATTACATCCGCCTTCCATCATTGGACTGTTATATATATTTTTCTTGCTCACACCTAAAGATTCCCTCAGTAGTGTGCCGGAGCAGTTGGAGGTGCCTCTACTTCATCCAACCACGACGCTGGACTTGGTGGGAACTCCGGAAAATGTGGTGGTCTTGGCGGTGGGGCCCCTCCATTGAATTCTGTAGGACCGTAATATGGAGGATATGGACTACCACCTAAGTACGGCGGCGTACCTGGATATGGTCCCATATAAGGAGCCCCTAAAGGTGGAGATGATCTCATTGAGGAGTCCGTCTCACCACCGAGTTGGGAGTTACCTCCCATAGGTGTCCCATAGGAATCACGTAGATCGTCATCTGAAAAAGAAGAAGAAAATAAATATTGAATTATACATGTTGCATTATTTTAACTCAATCAAACTGTTTGATAAAGAATTCACATTAGTTGAAATTTTTACAACTGAGTGAAAAAGTGTTCAGGACAATGGTCGAACATAGGAAATTTAGTCTTAAGCTATAAACTCTCTAGCAAATGAGCTATCCTGGACAATTCTAGCGTCACAATTCACTCAGACAACTTTTGGCATTAGCATCTGGTCTGCAATTATGACATAGCACAACAGATTAAACCTCAGGTAATAGACTTCCATATCCATGAGTATAGATAGTTTATTTATATATCTACTCTTTACAGATAACTAACGAATTATTTTCCATTTTAATGAAATTTTTACCATGTCTCCTACAAAACAAATCGAAATACAAATACAAAAATTTAAAATGGAAGTTTAAACTTGAACTATTTTATTAATTAAATGTTGTTTCTTAAAACATGTTGCAGAAATCACAATTTTTTATACACTATTGCGCAGAATTTCAGAGTTAAATGTAAATTTCAATCCGTTCCATAGCACAATCTCAGTTTACAAAATTATCTTGAACGCCTTGATCATAGAAACTCGATAGAGTTTCTCGCCAAGCATAAGAAACAGCAATGCATTGAACCGTACATGAAAGGAATTTCCGCCAATGGATGCCAAACGATTTTACAATTTTTTTTTTTAGGTAGCTTTCAATACAAAAAAGTATAAAGCTACCTATTGCAGCCGTTCGGAGGAAAGCAGTTCCGGAAAATTTCGATATATTTTCACCGATCATGACCCCCAGACCCCAAAACCACCCTCCGTCCAAATGTTGATTTATATATATAGATATATATATATATATATATATATATATATATATATATATCTGACCTATGTCATACGATAACGCCCGTAATTATGAATCGATTTTGATGAAACTAATTGTGTGTATTAAGGTCACTAATGTCTCGACTGAGTTCGTTGGCCAGCTTGGTCCGCCATCTTGTTTCAAGATGGCGGCCATTTAAAGATGTAAAATAACTTAAAATCTAAAATAAATATACAAAAAATTTAAAAATTCAAATTTATTTTTTAATTACGTGTTAGGCCTTGATACAAGGATTCCAGAGCTTTTTTTGGTTTACCTCTATCTTAAAAAATGGCTGAGATAGAGCAGTTTTAAATTCTAGGGTGGCTGACATTTTGAAACAAAACAGCACATTAACGCGATTACTCGCAAATTATTTTCTTTCATTGTTGTAATAATTTTCCCAATCATACGCATAAAACTATATATTCATATCCGTTAACGCCAAAATTGGCGAGAAAATTGGCAAAATTGGGCGACATTTGGCGAAATATCGCCAAATTTGGCGATCAAAATAAGTCTTCATAAATGAATCCAATTTGGCTATTGCTCAATAATTTGGCGAATTTCTTATTCAAATTCAGTATTAACGAATCTTTTGTAAACGTTTCTTTGCATTTTAGCTTGCTGTTTTCGTGTAACATTAGCTAAAATTTTAAAACGAAGATATAGGAAAGCTACCTTTTCCTCCCGGTACAGGCCGGAAGGACTTTTTTAACTCTGTCTAGTTTATATTTTGCGGACGGGACAAAACGGGTTTTTGACACATCTATATCTCGCGTTCTATTTATGATAGAAACAAAATTCTTGATTCTATGGAATGGGGCGTGCCCAGTGACTCAGAATTCAAAAGTAAAGCAAAATCCGACGAATAGATTTTCAGTAAATGCGATTTTAAAAGTGCTGTTTTTTGCCCTTTTTAAATCTTGTTCCGGCCAAAAACTGTTGACAGGGCTACAGCAATGTGTAATTATCGGATTTTTACGCAGTTTACGTTATTTGAATCGTTTTTATGAGTAGTTCAAACCTTTGTAAGTTTCATGTAAAAATATTAATTAGTTTTTGATTTATATCAGTTTAAAGTTATTGATTCCTATACTTAACATAGAGCAAAAAACTGTTGACAGGGCTACAGCAATGTGTAATTATCGGATTTTTACGCGGTTTGCGTTATTTGAATCGTTTTTATGAGTAGTTCAAACCTTTGTAAGTTTCATGTAAAAATATTAATTAGTTTTTGATTTATATCAGTTTAAAGTTATTGATTCCTATAGTTAACATAGAGCAAAAAAATAATAAATGACCCAACTCTTTTAGGAATGGTCGTATACACATGATATTAAGATATGTTATTACACTCGACCCAAGTAAGCTTCCTATTATAAAAAATCTTAACATTTAAAGTTCGTTTACAGGGTCTCACAAAAGATCTTTTGATATAGGGCTAAAGAGTTGTGTAATTATCCGATTTTTACGCGGTTTGAAGCATTTGAATTGTTTTTATAAGTAGTTCAAATGTTTAATATTTCGTGTAAAAATATTAATTAGTTTTTTATGTATACCACTTTAAAGTGATTTATTCCTATACTTAAGATGAAGCAAACAAAATGTTAAATGGTCTAACTCTTTTCAAAAAGAACGTATGCGCATGATGTTAAAATATGTTACTACGAACTACCTAAGTTAGTTTCCTATTGTAAAACAGAATTGTAGAATTTACTGTTCGTTTACAGGGTAACTCAAAAGATTTTTTAATAAGACTAAAAAGTTGTGTAATTAGCAAATTTTTACGTTGAAGGACATGATTCCTGCACTTAACGCAGAGGAAAAACAATAGTAAATTGCATAACTTTTGTCAAATTCGCTATATACACAAGATATTCAAATATGTTACTACATCCTTTCTATTGTAAAGCGGCATTGAAGCATATACGCTTCGTTTACAGAGTCTCTTAGAAGATCTTGATTACACTACAACCGATGTATATATACTGAGTGAGATGTATTTTAATGATTTTACACTGTTTCAATCTCTGTAAGGTTTCATTATCTTGCTTTAAAATTTAATATAAGATCATTTTGTCCGTCTGAAATCTCGTCGCTCTAAATCTATTAATATATAGTATTTTCATCGATTAAAAAAACTATGTTTATTTATAAATATATAATTCTAGCGTATTAGGAATTGATTGAAATAGCGATTACAAAATTCCAACTTTACATTCATACGCTGAGTAATAGAATGTAAAAATGTTGATACCCCAAGATTACAAGTTTTGCATTTAAATATTTGCCGTTCATCGAATCTCCGGCTATGACGAACTTAAAATGCTAAATTTCGTATACAATAGGTGATAGGTAACGAACTGTTCGGTTTACGAACCAATCGGTTAACGAACACTTTCGCGTGAGATTTTTATGTTCGGAGAACGAACTCCTCACGAAACAAAGCCATGATGAAGCAATGCCGTGTTTCATATTTGCCGAGCTATACTTATTGCCTCTATTGTCAACTTTGAGAACATTTTAACAGTTGCATACATATGTCCTAATTAAGTATGTGAAAACTGCTTGGCGACCTGCAGGCTTTTATAATGTTTGCGTTTCCTGCAATTACATATGACTATATTATTTTAATTTAATTTAATTTAATTTAATTTAATTTAATTTAATTTATTTATTTTGCTCCCATAAAATTGTAAAAAGTTGAAGCTTCTGTGTTTGCATGTCCTTTCTTATTTATGAGCTTGAAAAATCAATTTGTTGATTTTATTTACCATTATTTAAACTAGAAACACCACTCTTACGAAGAGGATTTTTTAAGTAAACATGTAAAAATTTTGAGTTTGTAATATATATATATATATATATATATATGATGATGATGATCATACGCATATTAATAACATTGTACCTTATAATAAACGTTAACTAAATTGAGATATATTGCAGTAATTCTAGCGTAAGCGGAATCGCATAGATCTGGGTTAAAATCCGTTCTGTCAATTCTTTCGCATACAAAAATATTTAAAAAATGATGTAACAAAAATTAAAAATTTATTTTTTTTGATTTTCAAAATTGATGTACTGCATGTATTATAAAAGCCTGCAGTCGCCAAGCAGTTTTCACATACTGTACCTCACTCCGAGTCCTTTGGAAACATTATGAGTGGTGATAGATTTTTACACGGGACTCGGAGTATGCACTTCTATATCGCTTCTTTTTATGTGATATCACTTCTTTTTGTGACTGACGTTTTAGGTTTATGGCTTGGCGGGATCATTTACAACGAGTTGTTTTTGATGAGATTTATCTTTTAATGTGAGTGAAAGTTTTTGAAATATTCCATTATCTAATGTGATGTTACGGAGCCAATTATAATCATACCAATCGAAATTATAAGTAGAAGTCTCATTCAACACTAGAATTCACAAGTTATTAAAAACGATTCATGGGATTTAACAATTCCTTCAACTACAACTTAAAAAAAAATCGATAAGCAGCTAATTGGTTTAACTTTTGCTAAAAGAATGTGTAGCTGAACGTTTTCCGTACGTGGCATTCATTGCAAGGTTGGTTGGTTGAATAGATTTTTAAAAATGTTGATTTTACGGTGTAATACTGGCACCCCAACTGCCAGTATTATAATGTAAAATCAACAATTTTTTTGCGGTGTACTGCGTCAAACAAAAATTAAAATTATAATATATAATGATAAAAAAGTTGAAAAGCTGGGAAGCAACAGATAAATTTACTGGAAGGAAGAAATAAAATTACAAGAACGTGATAGTTCGGACATTATCACGCTACTGTAAAACATAGAGCCTACATACTCGTATATTCTCACGGATATATTGTAATTTATAGAAGAAACGCCATGCCCGCAATAATCAGCTTGATAAAAAAAATAAATATCGTAAACGTCGCAATAACGAGAATAGGCTTAAAAAGAAGTAAAATTTTAAACACTGCACCGAACACTGTAAACTGATGTGGAAAATAACATTTATTAAAATTTAAACCAGTTTTAAAGTGTTGGTAAAATTTTATATCAATTTATTTATTAAGAAGACACCAGTTAGTATGTATAACCATCCAAAACGCAAGGGGAAAAAAATGTAAACGCCGCAATTAAGAATATTTTCTACTTTTAAACTCGCAAACGCCACGGCGGGCAGAGCACAGTATGCCGAAACGACATAGGTGAAAATTGTTACTATGTATTTTCAAAAGGTTTGTCAACTATGTAGAATTGTTTTTTAAGTCCTACAGCATGAGAAACCATATATGTTTTTTCCCTTGCATACCGTCTACCTTCATTTACAGTAGGAATGTGTTGGAAATGTTGGAAAACAGGTGAAAACCAAAAATGAGTAAACTGATGACATTTTTTTTTATGCAAGTCCAATTTTTTATATCGTTCTAAATTATTTTTTTTTCGTCTTGTGAGAATATTCTGAGCCTTTTTTTTAAAATTATTAATTGGGTTTTCATACCTATTTATGGTTTTTGTATTTTTTTAAAAATAATTTTCAACATTTTTGTATTGTAAAGTCCGGCACTATATCCCGCAAATCGTCGTGGCAACATTGTTCTTCTGCAGGCATTTGTAGAGTGAGAAACGTTGAGATTATTGGTGTAGATGTGCGATTTTTGCACTTAGCGGTGTTTGATTAAATAAAAGTCCTCGTAAAGAAGAAAAACAAGTTGGAAATTTTATGTCAAACGTGACAAATGAGGCGCGTTCGTCCTGTTATTATTTCAGTGAAACGAATTATATCGTCTGTTATTATGATATGATTAATTTCCGTAATAAAATAAGTACATTTTAAGTTGATAACATTTTATCTTTTGTTGACATTTATTTACTGAAAATTCCTATGGGAAACTTAAGCCTAGTTTTGAAACTTTCAGAACTTGAAATCCGTATTTAGACTCTTTTTTCATTTAATATCTATTTCTACGGAAAAATCTATCCAAAAAACTGTCGGTAGATTATATCATTGCTATAATTAAACAATTTAGTATACAAATTCGGATTTTTGATCGTGTCATATTGAATAGTTTCCAGATACTTTACACTGAATTTTTATTTTTTTTATTTTACAGTATAATACTGGCATCCCAGCTGCGCGGCAGAGTATTACTGCTTATTTTACTATTTATTACTGTTAATTTTACGGTATAATACTGGCAGCTGGGATGTCAGTATTATACTGTAAAATCAACTTTTTTTTGCAGTGTACCATTTCGAATACTAAACCCAAAAACTACAAAATTTAATGTCATCCTTTGAACGAAACATCACCATCTTCTTTTAAGCAATCCTTTTAATCTTCGCTGTGTGGAACTCTGCACTAACGATAAAATATGTAATAATTTTCTTTCTGTCTTAATCTTTCAGCTGCTTTTTGGACAATTATTATTTCGAATAAGGACAATTGAACTACATCATAAAGTTATATATATGGTATTAATGCACACTGCAGTGAATATGATTTATACGCTTGGTTAACAGTTATGGATGAAAACTAGTAAAGCGAATCTTCACTCACACATCTTTGTTAATATGGGTTTATACTGATTTGATTTTGTAGTGAAGTCTGTTCCTTTTTATGCTTTCTCTTATTTGTGCATCACGCGTGATCATACTTTCTGACTGAATATAAATATATGTTTCATTTTCTTTTATATCATAAATACAAGACTTTTAATTAATTTACATCTTTAAACTGAAATAATTTCCTAGAGCCTCACTAGATGTTGGCACGATGCGTGCAGTGAAAGAGGACATAAAAGGAATTTGTTCAGTGTCAGTTCCACGCAATTTTGAAAATGTCTCCCAAAGCATCATATTCAACTGAAGATCGTATTTTTATTGTTAAAAATTAGTATTTATGTGGTGAAAATGCAACACAATTTCTGCGGAAGTGGTATTCAACATTCAGAAGCCCGTTATCACCTATCAATACCCAAATCGTTATCGTAGTGCATTGCATTGGCCACTTTATTCTCCAGATATGGATCCATGCGATTTCTATCTTTGGAGTCATATGAAATATTTCGTGTACATGAAGAAGACGACAGACCTTATTAGCCTCAAAAGTTTCATATCTGACTCAATTTCATGCATCAAAAAATAAACGCCCCATTTTGTTACTGTCAACTTTGTGACTAATTAGCGCTATTGTATCACCTCTGAAGGTTCTGACTTTGAAACCCTTATCCCTTAAATACCTTTTCCACGTTCTTCTCAATAAAAAAATGTTTGTGGTGCTATCTGCAACGACTCAAGAATTATTTCAGTTAAAAGTTGTCGGTTAATTAAAAGTCACCCTGTATATACTACAGCTAATTTTAAGTTTATTTATTTATTTATTTTTTTTTTAATTGTAAAAAAGGAATTTGTACAGCCTGAGTTGTTTTGTTTATTTATAGAGTAATGAAAAATAATTTCACACTATATTTATTTGTAAAAAAATAATAAAAGAAATTTCTGTGTTAACTGGTTAAAATCGTAAAGAATTTCAACAGCGTTTACTGATAAATTCCGAAACTTGAATTTCTTCCAAATGAATCCTTAAGGCTGTTAGTCAATTTCCGAATTCCCCTCGCTAATCTTAAATCTAAGGGCGTAGAATACATTCGTATATTTAAAATATCTCCTCAGGAAATTAATATTTTTAACTTCTTTTTTCTATGTTTTTTTTTTTTTTTTTTAAAGGATGTTTCTTTTTTTCTTAGTTGTCAAAATATTTCCAAAATCTATGCTTAGTTTAATATTTTATGTGCTAAAAGCTGACGAACTGTGAGTAAGATTTTAACACTTCACATAAAATTATGTATATATTTTAGATATATTTTTGGCAACTAGGAAAAAAAAAGAGACGTCCTTTAAGAAGAGCGCACAGAAAAAATAAGTTAAAAATATTAATTTCCCGAGGAGATATTTTAAATATACGAATGCATTCTACGCCCATAGGTTTAACATTAGGGAAGGGAATTGGGGATTTCAGTGATCAACAGCCTTAAATAAGGCAACTATTACTTTTGGCAAATCATGGCGTGGAATTCGGAAGTTGACTGACTAACAGCCTTAACTGCTGTGACAAAAATTGTCGTATTAGTATGAGCGGTCTCTGAGATCGCTTGATAGAAAGATAAATAAGAAGCTGGTTTAACTTTCAGGACAGTTTCTGCACTAAACTTTATATACAGGACTAATATAATTAAAATTCACCTATCCAGAAGTCTTTAGCGATAGTACTAGGGCTGCAAACGAAAAAATATATATATATCAGTAGTATTTATAATTAAACTTAAAATTACCATTTAAACTGTAAAAATTGAAAAAAAAAAAACAGCGTTTTGTGAGCAGTTGAGAGTTAAAAACAACAATTTATCTTTTAATTCGGTTCAGTTTTAGAACTAGAGATCAGGCACGCTGCTTTTCCTACTATTTAGTATCGAACAGCTTGTACTTGAAGGGATGCAGAACAGACAGTAGCTCGATTTGGAATATGGGTGGGGGTTGGAGATATCTTTTGTTTGTTCTCAAAGGGTCTGGAAGTTCGAATGCGTGGGGGTTGTCCATGAAAAGGAATCCGTAGGAATGCGAGCGTCATACACTTCCGCAAAATTTTCCGAAGACTCTCAAGAGCCACAACAGACTTCCTCCCCCTCAAGGACGTTAGAGGGAGAAGCCTTCTTGGCGCTCTTTTCACTCTAATGTCTTTTGGAGAAGTTGAAAGACAATAATGTGCTTTTAATTAATAAAAAAATAAATAATAAATCGAATGACCTGAAAAACCCTCAAATAAGACAGTTTGAAATTTCAGCTTTAAGAGATTTCAATAATCTATGATATTTTTATGCTTGATTTTTATAATAAAGAAAATTACGTTTATGTTTAGCTCTGTATTATAAAATATTCCAAAATAAATAACTTTATAAGAAACTAGCTGCGTTGAAACCCGTTGTGTTGCATTTAAATTGCATGAGATCTTTCGATTGTTTGGAGAAAAAAAGGAAATATAGTTTTATTATATGACTAGCTGATGTACCTGGCATTGTCCGGGATTTTAAGACTCTTTGTGGAGAAAAATCAATTTCAAAATTAAACGTTGTACAGGGAACTTCAAAATGTTAAAATATTTCAATATTTCCATTATCGGGTTTTTATCATGATTCAATACGTTGCTTAAACCCATTATAACGTTATATTCACCTGCTGATGTCATATCTACTTGCTTTCTCTATTACTCATATTGATACTCTCTTTGTATGATTCTCAAACATTTGAAAAAGTCCGTTACATTTTTAATTTGACGTCATATTATTTTTTTTTAACTCTCCAATGGCGTCATATTAACCTGCTTTCTGTATTTATACATACTCATACTCCTTATATTATTGAGAAATATTAAAAAAATTCCGTTATATTACCAATATGACGTCATATTAATCTTTATTTCAATTGTTGAAACTTTGTATTTCATTTTCATTTTTCACGTGGAAATCATTTAATAGAGCATTAATTATTGTAGAAAGAACTTTATTGTGGATTTTTAATTATTGAAAAACTTCTATAACCAAATATGTTTAAATTTGATAGGAAAAAGCTGTTAGATTTTTGTTTTTTTATTGATTAAAAATTAACTATACGTTATTTCGATTCCGGATTACTTTAATTGCCTCGGCCGTGTTTTTATACACTTATACGTAACATTTCACAATTCTGGCTTCCAAACTGTTGATTTGTATAAAAGTGTAGACAGACAAACAGACAAATTTTCATTTTTATATATTAAATTTCAAGATTTTAGACCTAACAATTACAAATAAATCGTAATTTAGAGCTTTTACGGTTTATTTCAACTTTTTAAATTTCGAATTTTTTAGAAAACGTTCTTAGAAAGCATTTACCTTTTAAAAGTTACCAACATGCGAAATTTCAAATTTTTACCTCCAGCAGTATCACAGAATTTTAAATTTTAGAACCTTTTTTGTCTCTACTCTCTTTTGCGAATTTCAATGTTTTTTTTTTATAAAACTGTTCTGTGCAAGTATTTACGTATTAAATGCAACAGCCATTTCAATTCAAGTTTGATTTAATATCGTGAACTGGTGTAATCATCCTTTTAAGTTCAGCAGCAAAATGGACAGCTCAGTATTATTCATTTATGAAAATTTGAACTACTTTTAAAAATTATGACATGCGAAATTTATGAATTACCTTAAAACTACTACTTATTTCATAATGTATTATGGTTAATGAATTACTAATTGAAATTATCAATACTGATTTTTTGAAAAATCAAACATGAAAACCAACAGAGTGAAAATGTGTCCAAGCCTAGATTCGAGCGCCAATGACCCTGGTTCGAATCCACGCTTGGACACATTTTCACTCTGTTGGTTTTCATGTTTGATTTAGCAAAAAATCCGTAATGATAAATTAGTATTTTTACAGCCGTATGCCATTTCTACAAAATTATATATATATATTCGTCGATGCTGGATTAATTGGCAATTTGCGTCTCATGCTTGCCGCGGAAGTTGTGGTTCATGAAGAAATTCCCTTTTGTGCTGCGAGGTTTCAGCCTTACCAACTTATAAGAGTGAGGAGTTCCAGGCTGGATATCGTCCAGGTAGCTCAGTGGTAGAGCATTGGCATGCAAGAACAATGACCCTGGTTTGAATTTAGGCTTGGACACAATTTCACGCCTGATTCAGCAAAAATTCAGTAATGATAATTTCAATTAGTATTTCTACAGGAGTATGCCATTTCTATATAATAAGTTTATATATATATATAGATAGATATATGATTAATGAATTGTTGAATTTTAAAGTTCTTGTGTCCTTTATGGGACACACTGTATAGTGAAATGTTTAACGATGTTACCAACCTCTGAAGTCTTTGTGTGATCTGAGGTCTATTTCAAGGGAATCATCCCCCGCTCTGTCTATGCTGCTGTCTGGAGACGTGGGAGGTCCACTGCCACCGCCGCTGCCTTGCTTGAGAGGATGGTGGCCTCGGAAGTATTCACCCCACCTTCCCTTGCCGGCGTCTTTTTTCAGTCGTTTTTCTTTCGCTCTTCTGTTCTGGAACCATACCTGGATAGGAAAGTATTTAGGATATTGATTTATACGATATGGATTTTTCCAACTGAGTGAAAAAATGCCCAAGCCGGGATTCGAGCCCAGAACCTTTGACTTAAATTGCCAATATTCTCGCTGGTTGTCCACCCTGGTAGCTCATCGGTAGAGCATTAACAATTTAAGTCAAAGGTTCTGGGTTCGAATCCCGATTTGGACTTTTTTTTCGCTCTGTTGGAAAAATCCAATCCGTAATGATATCTTTACCAATTAGTATGATTGAGAAAAAAAGAAAGAACAATATAATAGGATATTGATTTAGTTTAACACGCAATAAGATATTTAATCGGAATTATTACTTTAGCTGCTAGCACACAAAAAAATTTAGTTCACACAATTTCATTTTATTTGAGTTTATAATATAAGTGATAGTTTTGTATTATTAATTAAACATTTTGTTTAATTAAATATTGTGTTTAACTATTAAAATGAGTTTATCGGTAACCTTCCACCTACCACTCAGTGCTTTGGGGTTAATTAACTTTAACTTTCACTTTCAGTTCCGTTAGAAGTACAGAATGGCAACAGCCAAAAATATATGTCTATGAGAGACTATGTTCTGTTAGCATGATGTTGATGTCATTGCTATGAAAAAAGATATTTGTATCATATGTAAATCAGAAATGTAAATTTTGGGCATATTATCCGTCTAAACTAAAGTTTCATGATTGAAAAAAAAAATCATCCGGATCTTGATATTGCATTTCGCCACCATGACAGGATATTAAACATCTAATTTTTTCCAAAAATATTTTTCAAATTTGCAGCTTTGATAAATATAGAATTGATCTAAAAAAACTGCCTATAAAATACCTGTCCATAAGTAAAATATACAAAATTAAAAAGTCTATATGATACAATGTCATCGTGAATTTTCCCTCCTTATTTTTGGGCAATTCTTTTTTTTAAACTATATTATAACATCCATAAACAAAACCTTTTAAACCCCTTTCTACAAGGTTTTAGCAAATATACCGTAAGTAGATTTATGTGATTAAGAGTTAAAACCGAGTGGTTAAAATACATTTATCTATTATTGCAATTAAACATGCTTTTTTAGATAATTTGGATATGAGTCAATTAATTGTAGATATGATAGATAGATTACCGAGAAATTTCCTTTTAATGTAAAATTTCTTTTTGCCATATTTAACCCTTAACAAACCGCGACAACCAATTTTCAATGTCCAAATGTGTTGTTTCCAATTATTTTTTACCACCACTTTTTCTGACAAACTTTTTTTGCATTATTTAATTGCTGAAATTTTGAGATTAGATAAGGCAAAATTTTCTGTGCAAAAATTCTGGTGTCCAAATAGAATTATTTTGCACGATAGTGCGTACAAAATCCTTGAATTTGGACACCAGTATTTTTGCACAGAAAATTTCGCCTCATCTAATCTCAAAATTTCAATAATTAAAAAATGCAAAAAAAGTTTGTCAGAAAAAGTGGTGGGGAAAAAAGGGCAATTGGAAACAACACATTTGGACATTTATTTTATTTTATTTTATTTTATTTTATTTTATTTATTAATTTTATTTATTTATTTATTTATGTTTTGGTCGCGAATATGGCGGCATTTGTTTATTAAAGATTAATAAGCGCGATTGATGTTATCGATTCAGTTCCATTTTTATTAATTTTACTTAAACACACATGCTATTATAAAAATTAAAAAATATTCCCAGAAATTCTGTAAGTATTATAACGTGACAAAGCACTTAAATAAGAGAGGAAAAAAAGAACAGAAATGTGCAAGAGGTGACAAATTCAAGACAACATATGGGTAGCAAAGGGCATGTAATGGTGCTATCACACGTACTCTCATATCATAGTCAATATCAGATATTTCATCCGAAACACGTTTTTCAAGAGGAAAACGCTTGAAATCGTCCCGTTTGATAGATTGCCTCTCGTAATTTCTTCAAGATCTAACTGACAGTAGTTTGTATCCTCTACGATAGATGTCAGCACGAAATCCACCAATCAGAGCTCTCTAAAAATTTCAAGATGCTACCGTCAGTAAGTCAACATGCTTGTTTAGCGTGGTCGCAAATATTGAAACCAAAAATACAGAAGAATTAAGAAAAAAGCAATATCTTTAGTAACACAGGGACTAATTATACACGAAAAGAACTTAGTATGAAAAATGTGCAGTTATTTTGAAATTAAAGAATTACATATGCGTCGATTGTCTCTTCGGAGTTCGTTTTTTACCACTCCCGATAAGAGCTTTATTTACTAATTTAAAGTTATTTATTGCGATTATTTTATTTTCAATTCCTTATATTATTTGCTATATGTTATAAATGTACTGTCGTAGATACTTATTTACTTCTCAAACTGTACTAGTTTAACTACTTTCTGCAGTGTATTTGGCGTTATTTCGTACTTGTTGCTAAATTATGTCGCCAAAGATAAAAATGCAAGCAACCACGCATCAAAGTATTTTATTGCAAAAGCTTGCAGCGTTCAGAATCTAAATTTTGTAGTGGAGGGGGGGGGGGGGGGGGGGGGACAGAAAATTTTCTTATACATTTAGAAAAATAAAATTTAATAAATGAAAATTTAATCTAGCAGCTATTTATAGTTAATTATATTTTACCTTTTAATAATTTTCTTTTAAAACAATCTTGATAATCTTTTTTTAAAGATATACAATTATTATACAGACATACATATTTATTCGTAAATCGGTGGAATAGTAAAAATATATTAACCGTTGTCCGTTCATCCAAGTCTGTCTGTTAGATGGTTGACGACTTTCTTTCCAACATGGTTTATTAGTGAGAAATTGCGTTTCAGAATCAGCCGGAGTGGCTGAGTGGTTAGAGCGATAGCCCAGAACGCTATGGACCCAGGTTCGATTCCTGGCTCTGGCTAATTTTTCACTTCATGTTAGGATTATTGTATTTATTGTATGTGGATGAGAATGTCCTTTTCAGTCTATTTTTCCTTTTTAATTATTGAATTTCAACCACCCTAAAATTTTGTCTACCCCCTCCTAGCGGTGTATAAATTTTAAACCTTTATATGTTTTTCAATTTGTTAAGCAAATTGTGCCCTTTTTTTACTTATTAATAATAAATAACGCATATATCCCCCCCCCCCCCCCTCCAGTTAAAATATTTTGCTTCCCTTCAAAAAAAATAAATAAATAAATAAATAAAATAAAATTTATATATTTTCGAAAACAAAAATGAATTGTAACGTAAAACTTTCCTAATAGAAATAGATTTCTAGAATTTTCAAATATGCGAACTCAAAATTAAAGCTCATTCCGCCAAACAGTTTTTAAGTTATGCTTAAAAAAACACTTGTCTTGAAATCTGTTTTGCGACGATCGAACATTTATTTAACATTAGGAGGTGCAAACATAAAACCTGCGTAATTTCTAAATTACTTTAACGAGTGACTTTCAGTTTGATACACGAAGGTAAAATTTACCGAAAAATATGATGTCGAAATTAGGGTTTAGTACTAAAAGTTTTAGAATATGTTACAATTGCTATACGTAACTTCCTCCTTCCCCCCAGCAAAATTGATGTACAGCATTATTATTAGATGTTATTACTAATCTATTGTTACTTGTGACATTTTTATACAGTGATTTGTGGCAGAGTTAGTAGAGGGTATAACCCCCCCCCCCCCCCTTAACTAAAAATGTCATAATAGTGATTTTGGCAAAATAACTAAAACTTAATTTAAAATCTTTCTTTGCGTTACAGATTTCGGCTTAGCGATAAAGTGCGGTTCCAATACATGTGACAAAAAACTAGTTTTAATATACTATTTTTTTTCTAAATCACTTAATACTAATAGTTGAGAATTCTTAATATTTACAGGTAATGAAAAAAGTAAAGTGAAAATATGGACTCTATAATTTAGAATTTTTATGTTATATTACTAGAGTATTGTTTTTATAATCTTGGAATTTTAAGTAAAATGATCACAATATTATATATATAGAACAGACACGAAAAGAAACTGCAATGTATAAAATGTTAGTACACGATAATGCTTCCTGTTTATCAATCGATCTCTACACTAAATATTAAAACACCTGCTGCAATTACTCGCCAAATGTTACGCCCTCTCCTTACATTAGCAGATAACTTTCAGTAGGGAAAATAACCCTAGTTGCAGCGTGAAAGTGTAACTCCAAGAAATCGAGAGGCAATAGCATATACTTCATATCGTATGGTATTCCGTGTGATAACAGCTTAAGGCTTTTGGAGTTTTCTTTCTCCGCGAAAAATAATTAAGATCGTTTTCTCTACAAAAGTCCTCCTTGCAGACATCCAACTTACAGTAAAGATGTCTCTATTCATGTCCACATCGTAGAACATTTCTGTTCTACATTTCTAATATTATTCATATCAGTTATTTTATTTCTGTTATATCATTATACGTACTCAACTAGGCAAATTAATGAACTAACTTTTAGTACTTAACATTGCATTGTTTTTGTTATTATAATATCATAATAATAAAACTTTATCGTGTATGTTTCTGTAAGCATGTATATTCGCGTTGTGTGTAGAAGTGTATGAACGCATGTATGTATGCAAGATTGTTAGTATGTAAGTATGCATGTATTGTGATGTTTTATTATTTTATATAATGTATGTGCCTTTATAAGAGCTGTTATCAAATATAATGCACAGCTATATATGATAAAAAATATTATTTAAGTTTACTAATCTATTTATAAATTTACTTTTAAATTATTCATTGAATATTAACCAATTTTTAATTTTGCAAGTAAAAATCTAATTAATTGAATTTAGTATAACTATTTGCATTTTTTTCGCCTTCAAGTTTTAGGAAGGAGATGAAAACATTGTCAGTCAGACATAAAACATTTAAAATAGGTGGATTTAACTTTGTGCCGTTATATTAAAAATAAATGAACAACGTAAAATAGAACAAATAAAAATATATAAGATGGCAAACAGCTGTTTCGGAGCCTCTAAAGCTCCATCATCAGTGCCAAATTCAAAAGATTAAAACCGAATCAAATGTTTAAGCCATGTAAATATGCTTGCGTCTTTCGCACGCGCCTAAGATTGAATGGCGTTGAGTTTTTCAAAACAACAGTGGAGTCAGGAAACACTCAACGCCATTCAATCTTAATCACGCCATTTTATATATTTTTATTTGCTCTATTTTACGTTGTTCATTTATTTTAATTACGTTGTTCATTTATTTTAGACATAAAACATGTCTAAACATGTCTATTATAACAGGGTACCTGTTATAATACTCATACTCACCTGTACTACGCGCATATCTAAGCCCGTGTCTTGACTGAGTTGCTCTCGCACATGCCTTGCTGGTTTCGGACTGTTGTTGTAGGCTGTTTTTAAGGTCTCTAGCTGCTTCGCCGTGATAGTGGTGCGAGGCCGCTTCGTTGTACCCTCTGCGCTGCAACAAAACGGTTTGAACAGGTCTCGTTAGACGTCGCTCTTAATAGCCAACAAAATTCATGACAACAATTTAACCTTTACGAAAGTCAAACATATAAAGAGGGTCTCAAAACTGGAACTGGATTTTAAAATTTAATAATTCATTAACAATAAAAATTGTAGAGCTTAGTAGAAAAAAGTTATGTCAGCCCAGAAAAGCTCAAATTTTTATAACAAACAGGTACCTAATACAAATACAGTAGAAATTACGCTGGAAAATAATTTAACAGTGGCGACTATACTCCAAGAATTCTATCTTACAAAGAAAAAAAAAACGAAAATCAAGCTCAGATATTTCTTGAAAAGTCAATGTATATAAGATTATAAGAATTTTAACATTTTTTGAAACGTGAAATAAGTAAATTTAAAATAAGTTTGCAAGAATTTCAACATTCTTTTTCTTACAATTATAATAAATTATTTTGGTCTTTTTTTTTTAAGCTTTGATAGAGTATTTAGTTGTGTACGTAAATATATTACAAATATTTTACAAAATATTCTTTTCATAAGGTTTGTTCATCATCATAATTTTAGTGCGCCGTGGGTTAATTTTGTCATGGGTTTAAGTGTGGTGTGAGGTAAAAAAAACTGAGAACCACGGAGCAAGAGTATTCCTACAGGTTGAGACAATTCATCGCAATCTTTTGAAGAAAATGTGATGTAATTTAAAAATTATTGCATACAAAATTTATACACCATCTTAAAACCACATAATTTATTTTCTATGTATTATAATTAATTAATTATTGAATTTTAAAGTAAGTATTTCGTTTTAGAACAACTATTGATGCATATGGTTTGAAAAACAATTAATAATTCATTTAGTATTACACTTTTTTATGTAACTCAACTTGGTTTTTGTGTGTAAAGATGGAATTTTGTAATCGAATTTTCACTCACTTCCTGATAGGCTAGAATTATGCGAATTATGTACATAGGTGTGTTTTCGATGACAATACAACATTTTAATGCTTTTAAAACTTATTTATAAATTAATAAATAGCAGGTGATAAATCGTCAAATATTCTTTATGGTTACAACTGTATACGAATTCTAAAACCTATGGAATTAATTCTGCGCCAAACCACGCTTACCAAAATAGGTCAACTGGCAGTGAAGCTGCTAAAACAAACTATTTTAAACACTAAAAATTAGAAAAAAACAAGTTGGAAATTGTACGTCAAACGTTACAAACGAGGTGCGTTCGTACGCACGTTTTAGAATTAAATTCATGATATCCCGTGCGTAGAACGGGTTAAACAGCTAGTTAAGTATATATTTTATGACACTGTTCATACAAATATCTTAACTAGTTATATAAATATTCAGATATATATGTATCATTTAGTTATATAAATATTCAGATATATATGTATCAGCTAGTTATATAAATATACAGATCTTGATGATTTTTAATTCTGTGTGAAATGAATTATATCGTCTGCAGATTATTTTCTGTCATAAAATAAGTATCTCGGTCGCTTGACGATTAAACTTCGGAAGCTCCTATAACAAAAAAGCACCGGTTTAAAAAAAAAAAAAAATTCAAATTTCTTAATAAATATTTTTATTAATATCTCCTACAGCTTTGATTCGATTTTAATAAAATTTGAAATGTCTCGAGAAAATTCTGCAAAGATAATATATTTTAAATTGCAAACCATTTGGTTGGGTAGTTTTTGCGTTGTTATATGCGGACAGACAGACAGACAGACAGACAGACGGACGGACAGACGGACGGACCAAACGACGACTATAGGTGCTACGTATTTGTATAATTACGAACGCACCTAATAAAGAAGGTAATAATTTTTAAAAAATACGCTTTAATCAATTAATGGTTTAATATTTGTTAAATTATGATTATACTTTGAGTAAACAATTTAGAAATGCTCAATAAATATCTTAAATAATGTTTTTTCTCCTGTTGCCGTAGCTTAAAAAATAAACACAGCAAAAATTATAATTTTTTTTAAGAACTTCACTTGTTCGCTCTTTCTACCAAATGTAAATTTAAACGGTGAATTTTCAATAATTGGGGATTACGTCGAAATTAAAGCAGTGTTGAATTCAGACACTTTTCTCCGGGAGGGATTTCTGTGGCTCCGAGGGGGGGGGGGGGATTGCACTTTTTAACCATTAAAAGCATAAAATCTCAAATCTTCCGGGAGGGGGGACATTTCAATTATCCCCCCCCCCCCCCGGGCCACCCCCTGAATTCAACACTGAATTAACGTATTGTAATGGAATTTTTTTTTCGAACGAAATGAATTGTCATGAAATTAGGCATGATTTTGAAGATAAACATTGGGTGCTTATAAAAGAGTGTATTTTTTTAAAAACTATTTTTACTTTTATACCTATTATTAATACATTTAAAATAATAGGTGTGAAATTTTATTTGTTAACAACTCTTAAATTATTGTGGCGTCACATCAATAATTTAAAATAAATTAAATACGGTGTTTGGATAAAAAGTCGTGCATTTAAATAGGGGGAGCAAATACGATAATATTTGCTCAGATATAATACTATTCACATATTGTTTTGTAAGTATACATATTTACGAAATGATGTAATTTGAGAATTTTTTTATAACAATGAAAAATACACTTATCAAATGGAAAGATTCAGAATTGTGTAAAGTTGTATATTTCAACAAGTCACAAGTACAGGAAAAATAATAGACAATAATTAATAATAGTTGAGTCAGTCAGTAACCAGCATCATTTTCATTTTCTTACTTAAAGAAAACAAAAGAAACTAAAAACTATTACAAAGCCAATGTCTGTCAATAAAAGTTTTATTCATGAAAATTGATAATTAATTTTAATTTAAAATCTAATCTAAAATATTTGTAGGTTAGTTAAAGGCTAGCCGGGGGGTGAGGGGGAGGGGTCTATATTTTTCGACCTTCATATAAACGTCTAGTAGCATTTGTAAACTAGTTTCAATAATATGCAATAATATAATCATAGATATATAGAAGTTAACAGTTTATTTCGATAGAATATATTACTTAAAATCACCATAAAGTTTCTATTTCATGTTCTTCCGAGGAAATATTTTTTCTTTTTTTCTTTTTTTTTTTATATAAAAAACCTTTTGTATATAAACTCAGAAAGAACGTACAAACGTTTACACGAATATTTTAAGAGGAAAAAAATAGAGACATATGTTTTTACATATGAGTTTTGAGATTTTATTTGTAATCTAGTGTTGGATTTTATTTTAATTTAACGAATACATCCAGTCACTGTAACCGTGATGAAATTGAAAATCATTATTTACTTATAGGGTGTCCGAAGAAAGGCATCCAAACTTTAACCCTTCCCGACGAGTGACGTATAACGGTGCTCAGAATCCTTAATTTTTCCTATCAGTAAATTTAAATAGTAAATTTTGCCTTATTTAATTTCTGCGATTAAATCAGTCAAATAAATATCTCTGGTCGAAAGTACTGGTGATAAAAGATTAAAAATCCTGCACAGGACGCTCGTTGGGAAATGATTAAATTTAAATAAATAGTAAACTTTAAAACACATAAAGATAAAATAAGTGAGATATTTACAATGCAGCTTATAAATTTTGTGTATAGACATTTTGAAAACAGTTAAATTTTTTTGTCGGTAGATGACTCTTCGTTGTAACAACCTGAAAAAATGTTGGAACTAATGTGTAAAATTGGATTGCAGTTCTCTCAATTTTTATCCTTACTTTTGTCTAGCTGTTGCAAAGAAAACAAAAAGGTTGTGTTTAGAAGTTTTGAAAATTGCTTAAGAATTCTTACTGGCTGAAAAATCTCAACGCCATCTATTGACTAAAACTTGAACTATTTTTTAAATTGCTGTATACAAAGTGTATGAACTGTACTTTGTAAAGAAATCACTTATTCCATCTTCTTATTTAAGTATAATTAATGAATTATTGAAGTTTAGAGTTCCAGAATGATTTTTGGTGTACAATTTATAAATGTTAGCTTGGTTGATTGCTAGTTATCTGCAAATTTATGTTCTGCTAAATTATATAGCTATAAATTTGTTAATTATCATGGAAAAGGGCATTTGACCTTACCGCGTGCCTTGGCAGATTCGTAGTCTGCTTTGCAGACTAGCTTGTTGTCCTCCATGAGGTAAAATTCGTCGCCCGTGTCCAACTGCCGCTTGCAAAGGATGCATGCGAAGCACTGTAGGTGGTAGACATTGTCTTGGGCACGACGCACTACTTGCGTAGGAGGAATACCCTGTTCGCAACCCGAACATTTTGTACCGAAACGTCTAGAAGAAAAAAGAATGAAAGCACTGTTATCATAAAATGTATCACATAATTAAGAAATTACAAACTGATTCTAACAGTAAGTATAATATTAGTACTCATATAAAAGTTTTTGATGCATAGGTTAGAGATGCATAGGTTTGTGCATAGGTTTTTGTGCACAAGTGTTTGTGCATAGGTTTTGTGATGCATAGGTTTTTGATGCATAGGTTATCATGAGAGATTTTTTTTTGCCAGAAAATATTATTTTATTCTCGTCGTAATGGTGCATGTTTTCCAGTGACTTATAAAAACTAATAATAATAGAAAAAATAACAGATTTTATATAAAAAAAATAAGTAAGGTCCGAAGGTGAGGTAATACATGATGAAAATCAGTGAACTCTCAAAACGATAACTATTAAATTAAACTGATACTTTCACTAAACTCGCATCTTAACTTTCTCTACTAAAAATAATACAATTATCAAAATCACTATACATGAACTGCGTGATTTCAAAGACAACTTTTACTCTAGAAACCCTAATAAAAGCTAACTTCATAAACCACTAGCAGTTTAACGGATTTCAGTTCAGGAGGCGTTGTCTGCTGACACTTACGGAGCTCCATATATAACAGTTGATCTATCTTCCTATTCCCCAACATGATTTCCAGCGGTTAGCGTGGAAGAATACAGTGACGAAAATTTTAGTTAGCATTCATGGCAAAACATGCTGTTTATTGCATTGTCTTAGATGATTAGAGAATCATTTATTAATTAGATAAGTATAGCTTAATTTAGAGAAGCATGAATTAGGATAATAGTAAATAAGAACACGGATATCTAACAATGACAATGCGAACTATTTTTTACCTTTGCCTTGCAAGCTTCTAACCGCCGGCGCCGCCGACTCAGAACTCCTGTTATATATGAAGCCCAGTGGCTGGCACGCGTGGTTAATGCAAGCAGAACAACAAAATTATGTAGACTGTTATTATTTTTTTTTGTTTTTGTTAATTCGTGGATTGTCCAATTATCGAAGTTTTACTGTATTTATAATATAATCCTGCAAGCGTTTTATTTAATAGTTTTAAATAATATGCATAATTTTTCTATCTGGGTATATATATAACAAAACGTAATACAAGATATGCAAACATAGATGTAATAAATTATTAGTCAATATAAAGATATTCGATTATTTATTGAATACAGAAAATTACAATAAGAATGGTGTAAAAATAGCAGTTTACTATAAAAAAATATATATATCTATAGAAACCATGAAAAATTAAACATTTCGGGATGCTGAATTATATTTCTTCAAGTCATAATATATATCTAATAGTCATAAAATACAACTCATATTATATTATTATATAAGATAATTAAAAATAAAAAGAAAACTGCCCAGTTAAACTGAGGGCATTGAGCACACAGGCTATTCACACTAATTGTATATTATACTCGTATTTCAAAGAATTTGAAATAAGCCCCTCGAAAAATAAAGAAATCGACAATATATTAAGGGGGGGTCATCCCCCCGTTACCCCTCATAGTTAACTAATGAATCCCTTAAACTAATCATGGAAGCCTCTTATTACAATGAATATATGTATACAAAATTTGAAAAAAATCGGATAATGCTGCTTGAAAAACCCATTTATATAAATTAAGGGGGGATTAGCCCCCCGTTCCCCCCCTTTATACTTAACCAATCAATCCCGAAAACTAATCAGGGAAGCGTCTTAACCCAATGAACCTATAAACACATTTTTAAGCAAATGGGATAATTCTGCATGAAAAACCCATTTATATAAATTAAGGGGGGATTATCCCCCCCCGTTCCCCCCCTTTATATTTAACCAATCAATCCCGAAAACTAATCAGGGAAGCGTCTTAACCCAATGAACCTATAAACACATTTTTAAGCAAATGGGATAATTCTGCATGAAAATCCCATTTATATAAATTGAGGGGGGATTAGCCCCCCGTTACCCCCATTTATACTTAACCAATCAATCCCGAAAACTAATCAGGGAAGCGTTTTAACCCAATGAACCTATAAACAAATTTTGAAGCAAATGGGATAATTCTGCATGAAAAACCCATTTATATAAATTAAGGGGGGATTAGCCCCCCCGTTCCCCCCTTTATACTTAACCAATCAATCCCGAAAACTAATCAGGGAAGCGCCTTCACACAGTGAACCTATAAACAAAATTAGAAGGAAAACGGAATAATTCTGCCTGAAAAACCCATTTATATAAATTAAGGGGGGATTAGCCCCCCCCCCCCGTTCCTTTCCTTTATACTTAACCAATCAATCCCGAAAACTACTCAGGGAAGCGTCTTAACCCAATGAACCTATAAACAAATTTTGAAGCAAATGGGATAATTCTGCCTGAAAAACCCATTTATATAAAGTAGGGGGGGATTACCCCCCCGTTTCCCCCTTTATACTTAACCAATCAATCCCGAAAACTAATCAGGGAAGCGTTTTAACCCAATGAACCTATAAACAAATTTTGAAGCAAATGGGATAATTCTGCATGAAAAACCCATTTATATAAATTAAGGGGGGGATTAGCCCCCCGTTCCCCCCTTTATACTTAACCAATCAATCCCAAAAACTAATCAGGGAAGCGCCTTCACACAGTGAACTTATAAACAAAATTAGAAGGAAAACGGAATAATTCTGCCTGAAAAACCCATTTATATAAATTAAGGGGGGATTAGACCCCCCCCCCGTTCCCCTCCTTTATTCTTAACCAATCAATCCCGAAAACTAATCAGGGAAGCGCCTTAACACAGTGAACCTATAAACAAAATTTGAAGGAAAACGGAATAATTCTGCATGAAAAACCCATTTATAAAAATTAAAGGGGGGGATTAGCCCCTCGTTCCCCCCTTTATACTTAACCAATCAATCCCGAAAACTAATCAGGGAAGCGCCTTAACATAGTGAACCTATAAACAAAATTTGAAGGAAAACGGATATTTCTATGAAGAGTTATCGCGTTACGTACGTACATACATACGTACATACATACAGAACCGGCGGGCACATACAGTGTCTCACATAAGTGATGGGACACTTGTGCTTTACAAAAGGAAACTAATCAAATAAATTAAAAAAACATGTACACATTTTTTTTGTGGGTGTGTTTCATACTTAAATTTAGTAAAGATTATTACATAACATACATTTTGTCAAAATATTAAAATATTAATTTAATAAAAATACAAATGTTTAGAACGGAGCAAAAAATAGCTCACATAAGTGATGGGACACCATTATATATGCAACAAAAATCGCCTGAAATAAGCAATAAAAATATTTTTTGGGGCTTTATTTTTACTTAAAAGCAATTGGCAATAATTTATAAAATCGTCTGCAGTATTTCTCTCCAGTTTGTTTTGGAATTTTTGTGTTTTTTAGCTCTGTGTAGTCATGAATGCTAAACGAAAAGAAACTTCGCCTGAAATTCGAAAATTAGTTATTAATTTGCATATTGAACGTGGAAAATCTATTAGAAAAACTGCTGAAACAGTTAACTTGAGTCGTTCAACAGTTTTCAATATCATTAAACGATATAAAAAGAATCATATGATTCAGGATAAAAGAAGACCTGGCTGACCATCAAAGCTATCCAATGGAATAAAGCGAATTATCGTTCGAAATATTAAAAAAAATCCAAGAATTAGTGCTTCAAAAGTTGCTGCTGATTTACAAGCATTATATGGAATAATTGTTAATCCTGAAACTATTAGAAGGGTAATTCGATCTGCTGGATATCACGATAGAGTAGCCAGGAAAAAATTCTTCGTAAGTGAAAAGAATAGAAAACTCAGACTAGCTTTCGCAAAATCCAACATAAATAAGAATTCTGATTACTGGAATAAAGTTATATTTGCTGATGAGAGTAAATTTAATATATTTGGTTCTGACGGTAGAATCTTGGTGTGGAGAAAACCCAGGGAAGAACTTCGCAAACAGAACTTGGTACCAACAGTAAAACATGGTGGAGGAGGAGTTATGGTATGGGGGTGTATGTCGTCCGCTGGAGTTGGTAATTTTGTTTTTATTGACAGTATAATGGATCAGTACAAGTATATTGATATTTTAAAGCAAAATTTGAAATCTTCAGCACGAAAATTGAACCTTCATAACGATTTTAAATTCTACCAGGACAATGACCCCAAGCACACTGCTCTGAACGTTAGACTCTGGCTGCTATATAACTGTCCTGAAATAATAAAAACACCACCACAATCTCCAGACTTAAATCCCATAGAGAATATTTGGCAAGAATTGGAATCAAGAATTCGCAAACACACCATTTCTTCAAAACAACAACTAAAATCGGTGCTTCAAGAAGAATGGGGTAAAATCACTCCAGAAATCACAAAAAAAATAGTCGAATCCATCCCAAAAAGATTAAATCATGTTTTAAAAGTAAAAGGAAATCCAACAAAATATTAAAACCTTTTAAAAAGTAAAATTTTTGGATAAATATTTGATGGAAAAGTAAGTGTCCCATCACTTATGTGAGCCATTTTTTGCTCCGTTCTGAACAATTGTATTTTTACTAAATTAATATTTTAATATTTTGACAAAATGTATGTTATGTAATAATTGTTACTAACTTTAAATATGAAACACACCCAAAAATTTTTTGCACATGTTTGTTTATTTATTTTATTGCAGTTTCTTTTTATAAAGCACAAGTGTCCCATCACTTTTGTGAGACACTGTAAGCTCTCAGGCTTTGATAGCCTGTGAGCTAAAAAACTATAATATCAGTAATTATGTTTTCTTTTGAAAAAAAAAAATCCATTTAAATTTCACAGCGAAATTTAGATAAATTAACAGACATTTTCCGTCTTTTCGAAGCATACATTTTTCAAAGTTTTGTTTTTGAAAATATTCATAAAAAAAAAAAAAAAAAGAATAAGAAAGAGAAAGAGCAGACGATGAAAAGAAAAGAAACTTCATGGCGCTTAAACCTAATTTTGCTGGAGCAATGTTTTCCTTCATTCAATTATTGAAGCAACATCATTAATATGGAGATAAAAAAAAATATATGTCAGAAAAACATATTATTATTATTTGGGAGTAAATTAAGACAGGATTCGAAGATTTTTATCAAAAGTGAAATTGTTTCCAGAACCTTTATAAATAATTTTAATTTGAAAAATAAGCCTTTTTGTAATGAAAAAGACGGGGAAAAAAATTAATGCAATTAAGCAAAGTTTGCACCGCGGAAGTTTTCAATTAGGCCTGTTGCACTGATTAATCATAATGTTGCCATTAACTGAACTGAAAAATTCCACCGTTAATTTGAAAACCAATTTTATAGGAAAGAATGAATATATTTTCTTAATTTTATTAAAAAGAACTTGTGCTATTTTTACATGCACCAGTCTCTAGTTTTGTAATTACTTCGAATAATTCTAATCTAATATAACTGTTTTAAAAAATATTGATAGTTTTTAAATTTTAGTTTGAGTTTTGGCTGGCTTTTTTGATGTTCTATTAAAAATATTTCTTACTCGAATGTTTTCTCTCTAAAATGTAATCTCATATCTGACTATTTTTTTATATATAGTTTTGGAAAAGAAATATTTGTAAATCACATTTATTAAGCTTATTCTCCATGTTATTGCCTAGCACTATTTAACTTTTAGAAAATTAGTTTTTTTTTATTTAAATCTGTTTTTAAAAAGTTGAATTCATTAAAGAATGAAGACATTTTTAAAAAGATGCATAGATATCTTATAAAACACTTCAGGATGTAAATTCCATGTGATTTTTATTTTATTTCAAAAGATGTAAAAATGTAATGGCCATGTTTAGTAGTCGTTTGAGAAATTTATTTATTTATTTATTGCAAATAAATAAATAAATAAATAAATTATTTTTCTTGCAAATAATACGTTAATTTACAAAATGTAATTGCAATATATGTTAGGTATTAGATATTTTTGAAAAATGGAAGTGAATTATAATTTAGTTTATTACTGTAGTAAAGTACTTCCTGAGCTTTTTCTTTAAGAATTACGCACAGAATAAAAGAAAGTGAAATTGTATAACATTAAGAAATTAATTCAAAATAAATGCTTTACTCTCAAGGAATTGGAAGGAACGATGATATGAAATACACATATGCGTTATATACTAAACTAGTATATAAACCCCGTCAAAAATGACAGATAGTTGATCTGCGCTGCATTTTCATAAGACTTCATACAAACAAACAGCATGAAGATTTTATTATTTCAAGGTATGTATTGTAGAAAAGTACATTTTAAAAATGACAAATAATTTCTACAAATGCAAATGATGAGGATTTTTTTTTACTCAATATTAAATTTTTGAAATAGTTCAACGATTGGAGAAAACATTCAAATTAAATATTAAAAAATAATCCATGTGCGAAAGTTTTTGTAAAAAAATGAGTTTATAAAGAGCTTGACTCACCACATAGCTCATTTTTTGATTGTATGAGCAAAATTAAATGGAAATTACTCGGAACTATTTATTCCTTATATTTCAATTACGTTTCATAAGAAAAAATAATTTTATTTACGATAGAAACAAAATTTCAAAATTTGTTTGTATTATCTGCCGATAGATGGCGCCAAAATATCGATCACCCCTAAAACTCCCTACGATAGCTGTCACCGCTATTTCTGAAAAAAGTGTTTACAGAAAAAATTGATTACAGAAATGTTGATATAGATGTTTTATATGAAAATATGCTGAACAGACATGATTTGAGGCAGAAGAAATTATCGTTTAGTTGTCATATGTTAGCATAGGTTTTTCATTAAGCCTAACATGACGTTTAACAACTGTCGATTCGCAGACCAGAATGGTCGCGTCCGGAACGGTTAGCTACACTTTCTTGCCTTCGGATTTTATTATAAGTAGATTTGAAGTGTTAATCTCAGCACATAGAGCGAATACAAAACTGTGAAGTATATGTCATTGAAACATATTTATTCTCTAAACATTAAAATGATATGATTGCAAAGATGAAATTTCTTCTGTCTATGATTTTAATTTAGAGTACTCACATGAGTCATTTTTTATTGCTCTGAAATCGGATCTATAAAATTATTAAGTTCTGAATATCTCCACTTCATAAAGAAAATATAAGAAGTTTTCTTCCAATATTTTAAGCAAAATATAAACAAATAAAAAATATCCAACTTTCTTTGATTGAGAAATAAATTACTAATGATGGTTAGGTTATTATTCTTTAAAATCAGAAAATTTGGCCCGTTTTCATTTATTATTATTATTATTAGTAGTAGTATATATGTATAAATATATACCGAGTGCTCAAAATAAAACCGAAACGGAGAACTACACAACCGTGAACTTCAAGGTAGTGCGGGTGGTCACTCTGGTCCAGGGTGTTCAAATTAGAATGGCTCTCGCCATCCTGAAATTCAATATTTTCGTATTACTTTGGTTTTTGTGCGTAATAGAGCATTTCATACCCGGTTCATTTTTCTTTGGAACACCTTGTATATATATTTTCTAAATTTTACATAATAACTCCTCAAACATGGCTATATATTTTCACCCCCTTAAAGTATTACTTTTTAAATATTAATTTATTATTTGCACATTTCTTTCTTTCTTTTTTCTATTTACACTTTTAACTAATATTATCTTTTTTATCTGTTCAATATTTAAGGTATTACCTACCTTTATATTTCCATATTATTTAATACTATTAACCACTTATATCTTTCCATATTATTTAATAATATTAAGTATACTTATATCTTTCCATATTATTTAATACTATTAACTACTTAATTTTATAATATTATGTTTTGTTTACTACCATATTATCACCCTTTAATCTACATATCTATTTATATCATGATTTACAATAATAACTTCATTGTGTGTAATTTAGCATTAGCTTATTGCGGCTTTTTAAAGATAGATGGTAGCACCAGCATTTCCTTTTTTATTAACGCTAGATGGCAGCACACGACCCTCTCTTTTTTTCTGCTCTGTATGCCCTGATTCAGCATTTCCTTAGAGCAGAGCATTGAACTTGCAGATGGATAATATTTTAGCATCTTAATTAATCCTTAACACGCTTTATTTTACTAGTGAGTTGTGTCTATTATTTTTTAGTTTTTCTCTATTACTGGTGGATCATAATTTATGTTTTGGATATCTTATTTTTTTCACATTTCTTGTTTTTTTTAAATGTTATAATGAGCTTAATATCGTCCTTTTCATGCTTAATGTTGACAATATTCGACGAAATAATAAATATTTAATATGAATTATTCTTATGAAACTTCTGTGACGAATCCATAAAATATTCATAGTTTTTCATATTTAAAAAGTATTTCGTTAGTCTGTAAATATGGTTTGACATAAATTAAGATACGAAATCTGAAGATTACAGAAGAGCCAAGAATCAGAAATAAGAGAAGGCAAATAAACTATATTCGTATATTCGTATCACAATTATGATAACACTTTTAACTAAAAGAATTCTTTATTGCATTGGTTATAATTTCTCTATTTAACAGAGAATACAAATATTATTTTATATTTCTATAAAAAATGTACATTTATTGTTTTTTTTTATATATTATATTATAAGATGAAAATGTACATTGTATTATAGTTTGCGCAGAAATCGAAATACTGTTAGTAAAATATGAGGACAAGTTTTTTTCTTGTGTGATTTTCATTTAACGAGAATATATTTTTGTATTTACAGTTACCACGATTCCTATTTTTTTTGATAAAATAGTTCATTATCCCCCCCCTCTCTTTCTCTGTATATATATTTTTAAATTGAAAACCATATTTAATATTTCTGTATGTTGTGGAAGAAAGAGAAAAATAAAAATAAATGGTATAAATATGAAATAAAAATGTGTTTCCTGAATAGCAAAATAGGAGGAATATATTTATTGAAACTATGAGATCCAACCCGGGCTTCCCGGGATACAGAATATTGAGGGAAACCAATAACCCATTTTTTAATTGAAAACTCTAAAAGATATTTAACATTTAATGTATTTGTTTAATTGTCTTTCACTAACAACAACAAAAAGCATTTTTACATGAAAAATTTCAATAATGTATTGGAATACAGTTTTGAAATTTATTGAAAGCGGTGCTTTCGTGTTAGCCGCATGCCAGAGCTTAATAGCCGGAAAAATCACCGAAAATTTCACTACTCACAGCAGCTTTTTTCATTATGACAATTTCAGCAGTTTAAGCATGTAGTTTGATTACATGTCTCTTAAAGCTGTGTTTTATTTGTATTACTTTATTTATTTAGTGATGAATTTTTTAATTTATTTAGGGAATATTAGCTTGAAACACATGCTGAACTATTTATATTGTTTTAAGTGCAAACAGGTTATCCTGTTGTAATCGGGCTGCGCGCGATAGAGATATATATTTTAAAAAAATCACACTTGGAAATTATTTTAAAAACTATAAAATTCAGTAAATTGAGATACAGTTTTCAAACAAATTGCACTTGAAATAACATCCCCCCTCCTATCCGACGGTGTAAAAATTGAAATTGTGCGATGTTTAGAAGTTGAAAAAAAAATTGCAATAAAAGTGAAATTTATTGGTCAAGTGTTGCTACATTAAAAAAAAATGTTGATTTTACGGTATAATCAACAGTAATAAACAGTAAAATAAGCAGTAATACGCTGCCACGCTTACTGCTGTTATCTACTTATTATAGCGTATTATTGCTGCTATAATACTGACTGCGCGGTAGCGTACTGCTTATTTTACTGTTTATTACTGTTGATTTTACGGTATACGTAAAATCAACAATTTTTTTCCAGTGTACCGCCAATATGACGCCAGCGTTATTCACGGGCATGTTTTTTATTATATAGATAGATTTAAGCCTATATGGGATTATACTCACTTGAAGAAGTCCTCCTTGCAGAAGACTTGGCCGTTTCGCGCAAAGCACTTGTCCGCTAGCTGGGCCCGGCAATCGCAGCATTTGAGACATCTGCCGTGCCAAGAGCGCTCCAGAACTTTGAGGATAAAGCGGTCCAGGATGGGCTGGGAACAACCGAAACACTTTGGAATAGTAGCTGCCAAGGGAAAACAAACAATCAATCAGAGCTGTAACTGAAATTCCAAATCTAATTACAAAACATCGCATACAAGATCTCTTAAAAGTTATCGAGAAAATTCTCAAAAGTTTATATTTTATATACAAACTAGAGTGATTAAAAAAATTAAAAATATGGTAGTGTACACCGAATCAACGCTTTAAAAAAATAATAATAAACCAGGGTAATAATCCAATTTCCCCCCAAAAATACAGGTGTCTCGCTCTAATCCTAACATAACTATTGTTCATAACTTTAACTAAAATAAATATATTTGAAATTAATTTTCAACAGATTTAACTTATTTTTTATGCGTTCACATTTTGCATAATTTGACATAATATTTCAAACAATAGTTTCAGAATAAAATAGCACAATTTTCAATATTCAAATCTAGTTAGATTATTATGATATATTACATACTTACAAAAGTATTTTAGACGATGGCTATTTCTGTTTTATTACACTTTTTTATTTAACTCAACTTAGTTTTTGTAGTGATGGGCATAGCGATTATTTTGATTATTCGAATGAATCATTCGGGCATGCGCAGAAGCATGTCTGTCAAACTTTAAAAAAATACACTTTATTCAATTACTACCAGAAATTTTGAAAAAAAAAATAAAGTTTCTGATTTTAATTAGAATTAGATTAAGCCAGATAAAAATGAAAAATGTGTTTCGTGTGTTTCATTTTTATTTGGCGTCTAATCTAATTCTAATTAAAATCAGAAACTTCTTTAAAAAAAAAAATATTGTAGTAATTGAAGTTTGACAGATATGTTTCTGCGCATGTCCGAATGATTCATTCGAATAATCAAAATAATCGTTATGCCCATCACTAGTTTTTTATGTACAGATGAAATTATGTAATCGATTTTTAACTCATTTCCTAATATGCTAAAATTATAATGTATATATATATATATATATGCAAAGGCGTGTTTTCTATGTCAATACAACCTTTTAATATTTTTAGAATTTAATTATAAATTAATAACTTAATTTTAAGGCATTGTAAACCCGCCACAGGTGATAAATAGCCAAATATTCTTTAAGATTACAATTGTATACGAGTTACATGCAACAACAAATGATTTAATAATACGCCAAACCACTCTCGCCAAAAAATGTATAAAAAAAAAAAAAATAAAGAATGTAATATTTTAGAAAACATAAAAACATGCATTTATCTAGTAGCAGTTTAATATTAACAGGAGTGTCTTCTTTCAGAACGTTGTTGATTGCGTTCGTTTTTAACACTTTCCAACCTAGTTGAAAAGTGTTTATGACTTTGGTTTGTCTGCCGTATGGCCGTCTGCCGTCTGTCCGTGCTCTAACTCCCGTAAATATGCTCGGATTGCCCTGCAATTTTTATATGTTATTGTTAACACTTTCCAACCTAGTTGAAAAGTGTTTATGACTTCGGTTTGTCTGCCGTATGGCCGTCTGCCGTCTGGCCGTGCTCTAACTCCCGTAAATATGCTCGGATTGCCCTGCAATTTTTATATGTTATTGTCGTTATCTGTAGTATGTTACCTATTGCTACTGAAGTGTGTAGCACTTATAGTTTTTTTTACAGGGACATTCAAAAGAATTCCGTTACATTACGGTCTATGGGGAAAAATCATTTGCGGTTTATTTTAACGATGTTACACAATTTCAAACACATTGTAATGGATATATATCACTAAGGTGCATTACAAGAAGCTTAATTTGGAATAAGGTGTGCATAGCACTTATAGTTACTTTATAGGGGCAGTCAAAAGAATTCCGTTACGTTACGTCTATGGAGAAAAATCGTTTGCGGTTTAATTAAATAATGTTTCACTATTTTAAACGCATTAAAATTTATATATATCACTAAGGTGCATTACAAGAGGCTTACTACAGAATATTGTGTGTATAGCAGTCATCGTTCATTTACAGGGACACACAAAAGAATTCTCTACTGTCTGTTAACAATAATTCCTGGAAGTGCGTTTTAAGTTGTTGAACGCGATTTTAAATTTAACTCCCTTTTTGTCTATTACTTGGTGCGTATAAATCCTGTAGATCATATACAGGGCAGCACAAAAGTTTGCGAACACAATTCCGTTTATTGACAGAAACTTCAGAAGGAGAATTTTAAACTGTGCTACGGGTTTCCTAACTAAACTAAAATTTAGCATCCTATGTAGTATATATACAAATCTATAGATAATATACAGGGCTGAGTAAAAGTATTCGGATATTTTTCCGAATATTGTATATATTAGAAATATATGTTGGGAATTCCTGAAATTACGTTTTTAAATATGTTATGCATTTTCCAAATTGTTTACTTAGAAGTTATCTTTCAGCTTATTAAACGGTAATGATTTGTAAAATTATTTTGGAAGCGTTGGAAAGTGTTACATAATCTATGCTTGACGCATGATTTTTCGTTCTTGTTTTTTTTTTGCTTCCGGTCCCCACATATAGAAAAGAAAGAAAAAAAAACATTTTTTTAAAAATTTAATATTTGAATATTACATTTAAATGATCTAATAAATTTGTAGTTTTCTTAAATCATACATTTTTCAAAATTGTTTGCTGTGTATATTAATGATGTTACACTATTTCAAACATACACTGCAAAAAATAATTGTTGATTTTACAGTATAAAACTGGCACCCCAGCTGCCAGTATTATACCGTAAAATTAACAGTATTAAACAGTAAAATAAGCAGTAATACGCTGCCGTGCAAGCAGTAATACGCTACCGCGCATGCGTAATGCGCGGTAGCGTATTACTGCTTGCACGGCAGCGTATTACTGCTTATTTTACTGTTTAATACTGTTAATTTTACGGTATAATACTGGCAGCTGGGGTGCCAGTTTTATACTGTAAAATCAACAATTATTTTTTGAAGTGTATGGTCGTGAAGAAACATTTAAGGTCAGCTACATGGGATTTCCTCATTGTATTCTTAAGGGGATATTGGATAGAAGAAGATAATTTATATGGGTGGCAAAAAGACGGACACGCGCGACTACTGATGGGTTAGTAAAATCATGATTATACGTTGAGAAAACAATTTACAAATCCCGAATAGGTAGTTTAAGTATGATGCTATTTTTTCTTTCTTGTTGCAATATCTTAAAAAAGAAGGAAAAAATAGTTTTAATAAATTCACTAGCTCGTGCTTTTTACCAAGCGTAAAAAAAAAAGCGGTGAATTTTTCATAATCGGGTTCATCGCCCACACCAAATTAATGTATTGTAACGATTTTTTTGTTGTTGTTGTTGAAAAAATCATGAATTGCAGTCATGAAATTAGGTGTGATTTTCAAGATTAACATTGAATGCTAAAAAAAGAGTATTAAATATATATATATATATATTTATACTTATTTGCTTAATTATATGAACTTCCTCTGAGGTTAATTAGATGTTCAGTCAATCAATATATTATATTTCAAATGGGAGGATTAAACTTTGTGCCATTTCAGCCGTTCCATCTTGGCTGCGTGTGCGGAGACGCAAGCCTACTTACATGGCCTAAACTTTTAAATCTGTTTTTAATATTTTTAACTTTTGCACTGATGATGGAGCTTTAGAGTCTCCGAAACAGCTGTTTAATACTTTATATGTATTTTATTTGTGCTATTTTTACGTTGGTCATTTATTTTAAGTATATTATATTATTTATTTTAAATTTTATATGTATACGATACTCTTTCAGAAGAAAAATATGTAAATACAGATTTAGAGAAGTTTGCATAAGAGTTTGGATAGTTGTAAATGAAGGTGAGTACAATCAAAATGCGCTTTTTTAGTAGCTATAAGAGAAAAAGATGAACAAAAATCAATCAGAAATATAAGGATAACAACTGATGTATTCACATATGCAATATACTATACCAATATTATATCATTACATAGCATCATATACACAATAATTGTTAAAAGTTATCGAAAAAACCCTGAAATATTTATTTCATGAATTTCATAATTGGATATTTATTTGATATTTCGTATTTCTATCTGATTACAAAAGAATGCTAGAGAATAGTTTCAAAATTTTCCAGATTGAAACTAGTTTTAAAGCAGTCAGAAGATTATAATATATTACATATCCACAAAAATATTTTCGATGATTGGTATTTTACTTTGTTCATTTAAACCATATGAACGTACTCTAAGAAAATTAAATATAATCTTTGAACATACTATGTTATTTTGATGATAAACATATTATAGTACTTCACTTTTCCTTCTGTAACAATATTTTTTAGAAAAAAAAATTCTACAGTATTAAAAGAATACATTTTAAGGCTTGCGTTTTTATGAATGCCGACCATGTGTCAAATTATGAGAAAAATGAATTTCATGTAATAAAGTTTGAATGAAAATAGCGAAACTCAAACCATTATCTATAACAACCAGAGATATATCATTATTTTATCATAAAATGAGATTCCTACATGTAAATAAACTAAATAAGCTATTTTTTTAAAATAAATTATTTATTTATTTTAGTATTTTTTTAGTCGGATTTTTTTTAATGGTTTAATAAACAAAATACGATTATTTTGGTATTGAGTACCAATAAGAACTATTTTGATTAGAAATTTAAAAAAAATTATAATGATAATATTTAATTGCTATTGAAACAACTAAATTATATTTTGTAAAAGTTATAAAAAATGAATGTTAGTAAAAAGAATTTTTAGATTAATTTTTTCAAAATTTTTTAATATCACTTCTAAAGTACATTGGTTATCAATATACTATTTTCCTACTAGGAGATGCTAAAGTTCATCCATAATAACGTAGTAAAATTTCATCTTAATTTTAAAATTTTTACTAAACTCAGAGTAAGGGTGAGTTGTATATGTCGAAATCAAAAATAATTTTTAGTTAAGCATCAGTGAAATATTTAATTGCCATCAAGAATGAATAAGAATGCTATATTGAAAAACAAAGTGGCTCTAAGTGCTGAAGGATTAAAAACACAACAGAAAAACCAAGCTAATTATTCATTTAATGTCTGTCACGTAGGTAATATATTACAAATTTAACTCTTTAGAGAATACAGTTATTTTTAACAAAAATTTTAACAATAAAAAAAAATGTCAAAAACATGCTGTATTTTCAACTAATGCAGTTTATTTTGCAAAATTTTTTAGACGTATTTTCTTTTACAGGGGCATTTATTAAGAGGTTTAGGATTTTTCAATAAAATTTTATTATTTAGCCCTCTGAGCGTTTTGAAAAAGGGTAAAATTGTAATGTTGTTTTCTCTGCATTTTGTTTTAAATGCTAAAAAAATATTATTCTTTCAGCATTATAAATAAAACTTAATTACAAATATGAATGTAACCCTTGAAAGTATTAATCATTCTTCAATGTTTTGAAAATTCATTAAATATTATTATCTTAAACATTGCATACATTGCAGTGAAACATTGGAGCTTAGTGAATGGAATATTACGTTCCACACGCTTAGAGGGTTAGACAAAAAAGATGGTTGATACAAAATTTAATTTATTTTTAATAATAATAAAAAAAAGATTATAAAATGAAAATCATTACTATAATTTAGATTTTGATTCATTAATACACTAGGAAATATATATATATATATATATTAACAGTATAATACTGGCACCCCATCTGCCAGTATTATACCGTGAAATTAACAGTAATAAACAGTAAAATAAGCAGTAATATACTACAGCATGTAATACACTACACTATGCATGCGCAGCAGTGTATTACTGCTTATCTTAATATTATTTACCAATAAATTTTTTTTTAAAGTTAGTAAATAATTAAATATTTAAAATAAGACGGAGAAAACGTCTTAAAAGAAAAAACTAGTCGGATGTGCCAATCCCAAAACTTTCTTTTATCTCATACATGTTATTATACTTCAAAATTAGCTATCACAGCGCCAACAAAATCAATATTTTTGATTATTCTCTTGTACGTCAGCTGCTTGCTTCGCTGCACAAGCACCCAATGTACAACAAAAATTCGAAAAATAAAGAAAGTCGCCCCACTTCCAGCGGAATATCTCCAAATTCAAATAGGACCTGCTGGCCATAGTCACAACACAAACCTATAAATCAAATTTAGTTCAATTCTATGCATAACTTCATACACTTTTCCATGATACAATGAGAACAGATGCACGGATAAACGGACTGACCAGCTATTTTGTATAAACATATTTTTTCGAGATCTCTGGACCCCTAAAACGTATAAATCCGTCGAAAATTTTTTCGATTACAATACTTTCTTCCTTATAGCTAGAAGAAAGCAGAAAAGAAGTCTGATAAGTCAGTCAATGTAAATTCAAGCTAAAGGAATCCAAACATGTTTAATGACTAAAAAGAACAAAATATCCATCCAAGCGTAAACTGTTCGAGTATGAAAATACGAGAAGTTACTGTCATAAACATAAAAATCACAATAAAATTATTTACATTACATTTTATGTGTTCAATTTCTAATCTATATTATAAAGCAAAACATGTCCATGAGTAATGTTGATCGTTGATGTCGTTTCGACGGTGGTAAGTACGGACTAAGTAATCAATTTCGCTTTATTTCGCAAATTTAATTGCCTCTAAACATAGAATAATTCAAATTTTTACACCATCGAATAGAGGGGGGGGGGGGGGGGAATCTACCTTCAAGTGCAATTTGTTTTAATTGTATCTGTATTGTATAGTAGTTACTGATTTTTTATGTTTTAAAAATAATTTTTAAGCATGGAAAAAAAAAATCCCCCTCATCAATGCGGAATATTCTGCCTCATTTTTAAACGTAAAAGCATGACACTTGCAAGCATGATTATTGGAGTGATTTCTAATCGAACAGTTTTTTCTTTTTCCATCAATGAATTATTATATTTTGAGTTATAAGCGATGGTTGTATCAGGACAGCAGTTTTTTAGCAAAAAAAAAAGTTTGATTACAAAGTTTCTAAAGGAGAGCACTTGACAATTTCAAGCGTTTAAACACAGAAATGAGTTTAAAAGTATGTCAGAAAGTAGCCAGTTACGATTTGAGAACAGCGTTAATTGAAAATGTTCTTGATTAGGTAAGAGTTTTTACACACCAGAAATTATTATTCAAAAAACAAACAAACAAACAAAAAATAATAAAAAAATTTTCTTCAATTTATGCTGCATTTTCATTTTCATCGATATCAAAGTGTCGTTTCATACTTATGTATTCACACTTATATTAAATATGCCGAGTTTCAAAAATGACCCCCCTAACTTTAAAATTTTATAATTCATTAACTATAATAAATATAAAGATGAAATAGGTGACAAGTTTATCGGTAGGTCATAAAATTTGTATATAATAGTATTTTAAAATAGTTCAAATTATCGTCAATAGATGGCACTACATCCAAGGCATCTCTAGGGATCCTACATTAGAGGTAATGTAGGATCCCTAGGCGTCTCAGTTTTTACTTTTCATTCTAGGTAGGTCGTGAAATGGGAAAACGTGTTATATTTTGAAATTTTGAAGATCATTTAAGCAATTTTTCAGTTTGTAACAGCGCAGTGTCATCCATTGACAAAAATTTGATGAAATTTAAAAGATACTTATACAAAACTTCTAAGCTACCTAATAAACATGTTATTTATTTCATGTTTGTATTTAATTTAATGCAGGTAATGAATTATTGAATTTTAAAATTAAGGAGTTCTTTATGAATATCCTGTAGTTACGCTGCTTATACAGGGTGTTCTAAAAAGAAACACACTTTAAATTTTACCTTTTGGAGAAACGTAGTCAATGTAAATTGAAAAAATGTTCAAAATAATGTAGAAATTAAGGAATCCTTTATGGACATCCTGTAGTTACGCTGTCTATACAGAGTGTTCCAAAAAGATTGAAACGCATTTTAAATTTTACCTTTTGGAGATACGCAATGTACATTAAAAAAAAAAGTTCAAAATAAGATAGAAATTAAGGTTATGTTGATGAAATAGTTTTGCCACGAATTTTCAAAAAGTTACACTTTTTACATTTTTATACGGTCTCTGGATCCAATAATTTAAGTATGCAAAATTTTCGATGCTTTGAAAAGTTCAACAGTAAAAATCCCATTTTTCTACGACCAAAATAGTTTTAATACTTTGGCTTATGGAAATTCGAAGCTTTCTGACATTAAAAACGGGCATAAAATTTTTTAGTTCCGAAAAGCTCTGAAATTTGTTAAAATTCAAAGTATCATAACTCAGTGCATTTTGGTTGAAGAAGAATGGGATTTTTACTTTTGTACTTATCAGAGCATGAAAATATTTTTTGTATTATAACATGGTTGTAACCATATAAGAATTTAAAAAGGGTAACTTTTTGAAAATTAATGACAGAACTATATCATACACATAATCTTAATTGCTACATTATTTTGATTATTTTAATCTTAATTTACATTACCTACGTATCTCCAAAAGTGCGTTTTAATCTTTTTGGGACACTCTGTATATTGATTATCTATAAAATTGCAGCACCATTATAATCAATGTGCAACAACCAGTTATTACAACCAGTATATACAATCTTATTGAATTCAACCTAATGCCATAAGAATTTAACGCGTTGAATTCACGTTTAATAAGGGTAAAAGAGCTTTTTTGTATAATGCATCCAAAATAGTTTTTGCAAAGTGTTACAAAAGATAAAGTGGATTGATTGAAATTGTGTTAATTTTTATTGACATTTATCGATAATGAGCAAAATACTGTTTTAAGCGAAATTTTTAAACATATTTTTTTAAGCGAATTTTTTAAATATATTTTTTAAGCGAAATTTTTAAATATATTTTAAACTCTCCAAACTCTCACAATGTTTAATACACATTATTACATTTTTAGAGAAATTTAAATTCTGAAAAGTATTTTAAAATCAGTATAAGAAAAGTAGATTTTAAAATGTTTAAAAAGTACAATATAATGTAGGTTTCAAGTAAAAATGGTATTTTCTTAACGGTTATTGGTAACAAAGAATATGCTTAAATATTAGAAAAGGCAATGGTTGTTCTTAATTCAGTAAATAATAATAATAATAATAATAATAATAATAAAATTTTAATTAAAAATTGGCCTTTTCCGTACGAATTTCTCTTATATTAAAAAGTGTAATTAAGAAAAAAGAAAGTCGATACACATAAATGGAAACCCGAGTGGAAGATTTATGTCACATTCATTTTTGAAAAATTGTTTTATTTTATGAATGAAGGTGTTTTGGAATAATGTATCATATGGTAAAGTTAAAGATTCTAATACCAAGTTTTTAATTACTCTTAAAGATAATGGGACATTACTATTTAATAATCTATGTTATAAAGCAAAAAAACTGTCCATGAGTAATACTGACGTCATATTGACGATGGCAACAACATGAATAATAAATGTTGCTTTTTTGCAAATTTATTAACTTCTAAATATTACACACGCAATTTTAATTTTTATATTCTCGACTAGAGAAGAAATGGAGTTTAAAATGAAAATTTGTTTGAAAACTGTATCTAAATTTACTGATATTTTATTGACTATGAAATAATTTTCATGAATGAATTTTTTAAAAAATTTATCTGTATCATGCGCGGGCCACTTACGTAAGATTGACTCACTTGCATACTTAAAACAATATAAATATTTCAGCATTTGTTTCCGGCTAATATTCTATGACGAAATTAAAACTTCATCAATCAGTAAATAAAAGAACAATATAAATAAAACACAAATTTAGCAGATATGTAATCGGACTATGCGCTTAAACACTGAAATAATTACAATTTAACAATTTAAAGAGGTTTCTTTAAAACTTTGGCGATTTCTCTTGATATTAACTCCTGGCATATACCAAAGTACCACTTTAAATAAATTACATAACTTTATTTGAATACATAATTGATATTTTTGAAACAAAAATCCTTTTTGGTGTTGTTAATGGATCATTCTAAAAAAATGTATATATATATCTATATATTAAATGTAAAATATCTCTTAGATTTTTCAGTTAAAAATGATTTTTACCTATTTTGAGAACACCGAGAAGTGTACCTGTAAAAAAGAAAACTCGGGTTGGATCCTCTGTTTAAATAATATTAATAATTTTTAATATTTAAAAATTAAACGTTAATAAGTTTTCTGAGATAGTTCATTATCTTCTGTTAAAATTTTAAACATTACATGCTATCGAAAAGAAAATAAACAAATAGAAATTTACAATAAAAAAATTTCACCTTAATTTTCTCGAAATTTAATTTTTGTTACATAACATACTCTTTTACTTTAGTCTTCAATTACAAAGTGGCATTTTAAATTTGATGATGATTTTCGTATCTTTAGAGAAAATGATTTTTATTCAATATTATTATTTTAAATATATCGCATAAAATGCAAAACGCCATGAAAATGCGCACTATGTTCCATTACAGAAATGAAAATCCATTTTGATTTTAATGAAATAACTTGTAAGCAGATCTGATTTCATATTCTCGTAATAATGCTAATGCATTTGAATGTATTTCCTCTTTCCTTCCTCATTCCACATAAATAACGTAAAAGCTGTAAGCTGACTTCGAATTTAAATTTTGGCAATGCAAAAGGGAATCATGACTAAAATTATTTACATCAGAATTAAATATCTCCAATAAATAATAACAACAATAATGATGATGATGATGATGATGATGATGATGATAATAACAAAAGAACAACAACAAAAACAACAATATCGATGACGACGACGGCGCGGCGTTTCGAAAATGTTTCATTCAAATTTATGCCAACTCATATTTTGGCACCATTTTCAAATAATAATAAAGACAAATCTTGCCTTTCGTTCTCTTAAATATAAAATTTTGAACTTTTTGGGAGAAAGTGTTTTAATTTTTTTAGATTTGATTTTTAAAAAATCATACTGTTTTTTTTTAAATTTATTATTATTTAATTTTTTTTTCGCAGTTTATTCATGTTTTTACCTGTTGATAAAGAGGTCGGAAATGGCACGTTAAAAACTAAAGGCGAGCTGAAATATTTCTTATCAAGATCTTTAATGCTTAAGAAAACGTTAGTTTCGATTTTCATAAAAAATTAATATTTTAAAAATCTTGATAAATATTATGAATTAAACAAATAAAAAAGGCGGAAATTTTAACATTTTATTTTTTTACATTAATATGTTTTTTAAGAAAGCGTAATTTTTTACTAATAGAAATTAAAGTAATTTTTTATCAGCTTCTTACTTTGCGCTGTTGCTGTTTTTTGAAATTTTTTTATTAGAAGTTACCATTTATATATTATCTTTCAGATTTTGTTTTCTTGGTCAAAATGTAGTTAGTGTGCAAATTAGAAAATGCATGTAGTTAGAAAAAAAAATTTCAAGCTATGAAAAATATTTCAAAGTCATTTTTAAAAAATGCAAGGACTTTTATAAAATAAAAGGTTAAAAGACATTTTTAAAATTAGTTTTATACCATTTCACAAGAATATTTGGTTAACAACGTTTGGGTTCTGATAATAAGAGATATTTCTGCAGGGCATTTTAAAGATAATCTCATTTTTTCTCTTATTTTCTTTCTCTCTATCTTCATCAATATATATATATATCACTTTTTAAATGAATTTTTTATCAACGAAAAAAAATTACATATTTCATACAATAAAGTTTATTGTTTCTTTGGAGGACACACAATTAAGAATAAAGAATAATCAAGTGCATTCAAAATAAATGAATTTATTAATTATACTTAAATTATAATTAAAATTAAATTATTTTAATTATTAATAATTATAATTATTAATTATTATTATTAATTACTATCATTAATTATAATTAAATTTATTATTTTTATTATAATTAATTTAGCAAAGCTAATCGATTAAGGATACTCAATATATTGCATTAGAAAAAATGATTCAAAGCATTACATTTATATAGTATTAGTTTTCTCAAGTTATATTTAAAATAATCAGTAATATGAGGATCATTGAATGGCATTAAAAAATCGTCAAGTTTAAGGGAATTTAAAAAAGAAAAGTTTCAAAGGATCTTTTTATTATTTTTAACGCATTTTTTAGTATTTTGTTATATTAACAACATTTAAAAAGAGAGTAACATTTATTAAAATAGTAAATGTTTTTTAAAACATAAATTTAGCATCCGAATGAGCAGAATTCGTCTCTCTTTTATACAAGATGAATGTATTTCTAAATAGATTTTATAAAGTATTTATATTAAAAAAACACAGAATTATTAACATATTTCATAGTAATACATTTTCTAATTTCATTTGAATATCACAATTAAGAACTTAGGGTATTAATTGTACGTAAAATAAAGGAATTAATAATATTTAAGTAAATAATCTAATTAATTAATTATTATTAATTAATAAAAAATAATAATAATCAACAAATTAAGAATATTAATTACACTAACGTTAGAAATATAAATCAAAAGCATATTTTTATTATTAGTTTCATCGAGTCATATTTATAACAATCAATTGTAACATATCATCAAAGTTAAGGACATTTTGAAAAGTTTTACCCCATTATTTTGATGATATTTTAAAAAGAAATTTTTAGATTAATAACATTTGGCCCTTGATAATTAGAATTGTTTATATAAATCATTAAAAAATATATATATTTCTTTTTTTTTCTTTCTCACACACATACCCACACACCATTGCACACACTTTCGTGCACACACATACCTTAGCACTCACACATCCTCGCGCATCCTCGCGCACATGCACACATACACTGAAAACAAAATTCCATAACTTTATTTATTAAAAAAATAACTTTAAAAATTTAATTAAAATTTTTGAAATCATAACTATATAAAAGTTTAGAAAGTAAAAAACATTTAAAAAAAAAAAAACTTTTTATTAAAAAAAAAACTTTTTATTAAAAAATTTTTTTTTATTTAAAAATAATAATAATAAATTTCACAAAACTACTTATAACAGTTTTACTTACGAAAGAGAAGAGTTGTTGTCGGACAATAAGGCTTCACATCTGGCGGTGAAGCAGCCAGAGTTCCCGGCGGACGATCTGGTTTTAGTCCGCGCCTGTTACTTCCTGCTGTCATCACCATCCGCTAACGTTTTCTTCTTTTCCTTTTCTTTTTCAGTATTTTTCTCCAATTTTCAAGTTATCCAGAGAATGTCGCTGTCAGTAACAGTACATATGCAAGAATTCTGAGGTACAAAAATTTGTGATAAATAAAAATAGATTTCTTTCTTTCTTTTCTTTTTTTTTCTTTTCGGAATGAGCTTCCTTATTAAATTCCGTCTTTTTCTAACTTGATCAAGTTCATAATTCCACAAAAGTTTGCGAGTTCTCGTAAAGGTTTGCCTTAAGCATTTACAGAAAGACTTATTTTAAGCAGTTTTTGAAAGTCAATATTGCTGATACAATTAAAGTACGACATAAGTGGTACATTGACTATTTTCGAGATATGTGTGAGTAAAGCTATCTTTCTGACTAAAAGCCAAGTTATTGAAGACGTGAAACTCTTCGTCGCTGAACCCAATAGTTATTTGAAACATTCAAATACGGTTTAGAATAGAATTATGTAGCCATTTTCGAAAACTGTATCTACAGTTTTTAAAATTTTCAATTATTTTTCTGAAACTGAAGAATTTTAACATATTTTTTCCATATTGTATTTTACAAAACTTTCAGATTGTTTCCGTCATTGATGCTGTCCAGTTTTATGTCTTAGTCCAAACACTTTTTTTCACAGTCTCTTCATAGAAAACGCAGATAATAAAAAAATATTTTTCTGCTCTATATCATCATTTTCTTCATTTTTTTTTTCAATTGAATAGAAAATAATTGAGTTTTTTCCAGGTAAACAGACAGTTTCTTTCAACAATAACAATAAAAAAAAAAGATCGACTGGCAAGAAAAACCAAACAAGTGTTGGAAGTCACTCGTATTTACTTTCGAAAGATGGAATGTCTTGCTGCAAAATTTGATTACGAAACAAGAGGTGACAGTGCCAAACTTGGATAGTCCATAAGAACACGTTCTCCACGAGACCCTACGATCCCTCTCTTCATTCTCTTCTTTGGTATGAAGAGAGAACGAAGCTGATTTTGACGTCAGCCAACCTCCACACCCATTGGTTGCGGTGGCTCGAGCCCCGTTTCCAAGGCAACCAATCTGGATGCGGCTCCAAGTTAGAGACGATCATTCCAACCTTCGAAAAATCTGAAAAGAAGAGAAAGGGGAGTGTTCCCAAGGCAACAGTTTCGCTTAGAAAGACTTAAAAAAATAGACAAACTTGCTTCGGGAAACAAACAGCCTCTTCACAGGCAGGTAAAGAGAATTCGCTTATAACAGCTCTTAGGATTTCTAAGAGATAGAAAGTGTTAAAAATTAAACCATGGAAAGAGACGGGAATCTATTAAAATAAGTATCTCTAGAGGGATGAAATATAAACCCGGAAGGATTCCACATCTCTGAGAACTTTAATGCGAGTTTCAAAGGGAACTGCCACAACATCTGGTTGTAAATCTTGAATAAATCGATAGAAATGAGTAAGATTTATGAAGCAAATGTTAATATCAAAGCAATTAACGGATGGTTATTCTATAGAAATATAACCAGCACACTAAAGCTTTATAAGTATACAAAAAATTCGAAAATTATTAAATGATAAAAGATGAAGAAAATTTTTATTAAATATATTTTTGCTATTTCAAAAACTTAAATTATATTCTTTGATTTCAAGAATTTGATAGTTATATTCAGTTTTATTATTATTTTCACAAATCATATACAAATTGATCGAATACCATCATTAAAGTCATCCAAATCTGGTTTATGCATAAAAAAAAAACGCAGGCAAACTTGTTTTGGGAAACAAACAGTCTCCTCAAAGGCAGATAAAGAGAATTCGCTTATAAAAAATCTTAGGATTTCTAAAAGATAGAAAGCGTTAAAAATTAAACCACGGAAGGAGACAGGAACTGAAATAAATTCTACTGAAATTTCTACTGAAATAAATATCTAGAAGTGTTAAATATAATTCCGGAAAGATTCCATAGCTCTAAATATTTTAATGTGAGTTTCAAAGGAAACTGTCGTGACATCCACAAATCTTGAATAAAATTGATAGACACGAGTAAGATCATTAAATAAATGTTACTATTACAGAGATTAACACGGAATAATAATAATAATAATAATAATAATAATAAAATAACAACAGCAACAACAAAAAATCTTCTAAAAATGGATAAGAGTAGGAAATATCAAAATGATTAACTTCTAAAAAGAAATTATTTTCCTATAAAGTTTTTTTCTAGGCTCATATTATATGAAATTTTGTTACTGTAAAATATCATTTATGTTACTCGATTTTAATAATTTGATTTATATTCCTTTATGAATCAAAATGCTTCAAAAGTGGGTATATAAGTGGGGATTTTTTAACGAATGTACATTTTAAGATCATCCTTTCAAAGATAACTTAAAAAATGTTTTCAAAAATTGCGTTTCCTACCAACCCCTTTATCTCAGAGTCTTATTACGGCCTAGTCATAATAGACGTATGCCTAGCACCTCCAAATTTTTCAAGGCCCGGAAGACTCCAGAGTTTTAATTTAAAAACTTTCATTTTTCTTTGTTTAATACAAGACATAATAACCAAAACTTTTTCAAGAATATCTCATATAAAACTATTTAAAATTCCTAACTAAATGAGGAAAAAAAACTTGTACGTATTAGGCTCTTGTTATGCATGAGATTTATTTTGTATAAAAGGAATACGTAATGGAGAAAATTAAAGATTTTTTCTGAAATATCCTTAGATATTGAAGAAAATGCATTACTTTATATATATAAGTTGTTAAAAAATACTTTATATTCAATCGGGATGAATGTATAATTTTTTCATATGAATTTAATATGCTTCCTTATCTATTTTTCAAAACTAAAATTTTATGTCCATTAAGTCTATTGTGTTTCTAAATTTGGACTCTGATTAAAATATCAGAGAAAACTTCAAGTTGCACATTTTGTGAAAACTTTACTATTAGTAGACAAAATGATAGACAGAGCTTTACTAAGGCACAATCGGGCCTCTAGTCACAGCATTTTTTCGGGCCATACACTGAAAAAAAAAAAAGTGTTGATTCTACAGTATAATACGGACATCCCAGCCGCCAGTATTATACCGTAAAATTAGCAGTAATATACAGTAAAACAAGCAGTAATACCCTTCCGCGGAAAATCCAAACTTTTTTTTTTTTTTTTTTTTTGCAGTGTATGGTACGAAAAAATGCTATGACTAGACGCCCGATTGTGCCTTAATAAAGTCCTGTCAATCCTTTTCAATTTTGTTAATTAACAAGTTTATTAATTCAGATATTTTTAATTTTTTTTTTTAATTTTTTTTTTTTTTTTTTTTTTTTTAGGAGATGAAAGAATATTATTATTTATTGTTTATTATTATTTTATTCTTTTTAGATATTTTTTTCCCGAAAATTTTAAATTTGTAAAAAGGGAAAATTTAGAAGTGTAGAATGGACAATGTGGTTCTTAATAGTCATAATAATTTAAAATCAATCATGAAAACGGTTGATATATTGTGATTGTAGTATCATATACCAAATTCTGCTTCATCGGGGTACAAATTTTATTTTAAAATGTGGAAGGAGGGGGGGGGGCGGGGTACCCATAATTTTACAAATATTTAATAAAATAGGTTAAGACATCATGTAGGGAATGCAATTATCCAATAATTAATAGAAATAATTTAACCTGTTTGTAAATATATTACAGTTTGTAGTTACAAAAGTAATTTATAATTTTTCTTCGATGTACATGGGACTATTTGAATATACATATAAGAAAACTGTATAAATATCGATCCTCAAAATGCTTTTATTCATTTCAACTAAAAAAATATTCAAATATTTTCGTTGATACTGTATATCCCCGTATCCCTAACCTGTTTTTTGAGATAATACTAATGCTTGTTTGTTTTTCATAATACTCTTTATATTTTAATCGCCTACTAATGAGATTAATTTATTTTTGCTTAATAAAGAAGAAGTTATCATTATTTATTTTTGAATCTAAAATTAAAGTTTAATAGAGATGTGATGTAAATAACTAACAGTTATGCTTAAATCGTCATAATAGCTCAGCTTTTATTGCGCTATCAAAAAACAAATTTAATAATCGCAGCATCTAGATAGTTTAATAATATCTACATTAATCATTCCTAGAAGACGCAGCCGGCTTTTCCTTCTTACATAATATAATATTATCATGTTGATCTATTGTCCTCTCACTTAATCCTAGTATCCGCTAACTACAACAGTGAACATGCGCCAAACGACAGTTCGGAAAAACAGCATGGCTCTTTTGAATACATGAATCCAAGGCAGGAGAACAGAAATTGTAGCTTTGTGAAATGGGGAAATAAAGCAAAGTATTTGATGTTTTAGGATGTCCGGCACGTGACCTTTTGCGACCAATGCTGGGTTGGTCCACCACCAGGTGAGATGGCACGTGACTTTGGTTGGGGTTATTTGAATTACATTATCTATTTCGAACCTTTTGCACTAGAAAGTGCACAAATTCACTTAATGAATGTATTAGGAAACATGAAAGACATGGAAAAATGCAACTATAAATACGAAAACTGTTTAAAAAAACACGAATTTTACTAATATTAAATTCTGTATAAATCGTCATAATAGTTCATTTTTTATTGTAATGTCATAAAAAAGCTTAATATAGTCTGGTGTCGTTTCCGGAAACAGGATTCTCAAGGATGCTTGCTTTTGTGTAAACTATTTTCGAATAGTAATATTTGCAGTTATTAATAAAAGGAATTCTGTGATTCAATAAGGCGGATATTACTATTCAGAAATAATGGTACTCAAAATTAAGCGCCCGTGGCAACCCTGTTTCGGACAAACGGTTTCATACTGTAACATCATTTGGAGCACCCATAAAGCGTAAAAAAAATTACATTAATCATTCATGGAAGACACTGCGGCTTTTCCTTCTTACGTAACACAGCATTTAACCAGTTGATCTATTGTCGTCTCACTTAACCCTAGTTTCCGCTAAGGTCAACAGTGAACATGCGTCAAATGACAGGTCAGAAACCCAGCATGGCTTTGAATATGTGAACCCAGTGCAAGAAAACGGAAATTGCAGCTTTGTGAAATGGGAAAATAAAACAAAGTATTTGATGTTTTAGGATGTACCGCACGTGACCTTTTGCCGTCCGTAATGGGTTGGTTCAAGGGTGGAGCCACCACCAGGTGAGATGACACGTGACTCAGGTTGGGATGATGGGAATATCATTATATATTTAGAACCCTCGACTACTATACGTTATGCATTTGTTTGAGTACATCTGCTATATATCAATCGCATATATTTTATACGTGGAAAGTGTCCTATACAAAAATTGGCTATATATATATATGGTTATATATATATATATATATATATATATATATATAAAACTTTCTAGTTTATTTACTAGTAGACAAATACCTAGAGCTCCTAGAATTTGAGGTGGTCCTTAAGAAATGTCAGAGTTTTAAATCAAAAACTTGCATTTATCCATATATACAAGACATAATAACCAGATTTTTTTAAAGAATATAAATAAAAAAAAAAGGTTCAGTCATAATTCGTGTTCTTTAAAATTATTACAAAATGAGGAACACAAAAATACTCAATGACTGCTCAATGATTATATGAATATTCAGATTATATTATATTTAATGTATTTACTTATACATTATATTTAGAATGTATTATATTTTATTTAGTAACAATATTATATTTAGAATAATATTATATTTAGAATAATATTATATTTAGAATAATATTATATTTAGTAATAATATTATAGTTTGAATGTATTAACTTAAAATCCCATTCTAAAATCCCATTTATAATTATTATTGTTTTATTAACATAAGTATCTTACTATGCACGGAATTTTTTATTGGAGATTTAATAAATTCAAGCAACAAATCTTGTTTGAAATCTCGTTAAATAGATTTTTTTCAGAAAAAAAAAATGCTAAGCTTCGAACCCAAAAGTGCTGTGCCTAGGGTTTCATAGTGCCCTAATCAGACCCTGGCCGTCGTCTTATAGCAATGACGCCAAACCTAGCACTAACATGCCAAATTTCCCCTGTATTAAACAGTGGTAAAGGCAGAATTGGGCTGTAAGAAGAGGAGAAGGGTATTGACATTTTTAATTGTTGATAGTTAGTCAAGTGACTGCCGATTATTTTAATCACTTGTAAATCGATTCAATATGTTTTTAATAAATGAAACCATAATCATTTTCTGGATATCAGAATCAGCAGCTATGTTGGAAAAAGACTCATTTATAAATAGCGTTATACCATATCTACAAAAAAAAAAAAAAAAAAAAAAAAAAAAAAAAAAAACTTACGTGTTACAAAACGATGAAATAACGCTGAGATAGATTTATACAAAATGTTAAAAAAATGATGAGACAAACTTTAAGAGATGAAAGAGCACAATCCAGCAAGCAATTTTTGTACAGGAAACAAGGGTCGTAATTCACCTGTTCAGTTAATAATACAAAAGGTTTCATCCAAGCCAAACCCTAATTCTTGTTCCTAACTTTAACAATAATAAATCTATTTAAACAAAATTCTCAACAAACTTACCTTACTTTGTGTCTAGCTTTTCCGAAAGGCCATGATCTAGCACGATCTATCTTTTCCCGAAAGGATCATATGCTGCTCTTCTTAAAAACGATATTTTTACTTATTTTTGTAAAAGAATTTAACATGGTTCTTATTTTTATAAACACCCGGGTTAACACGGCAAGATTTTCAAACACAGATGTGTTTCAGAAAAGATGAGACAAATTTTAAGAGGTGATAGTACAAACTACAAAAACAATTTGTATCATCCTCTCATGTTCACAGTATTGAGTAAAAGTTGCCTGTAAAAGTTGTTTCTCCTTTATAAGAACGCTTTTGCCGAAGAGAAAATGCAACCCACACGTTTGTCCGCTTGTTTGTCCATCAAATAGTGGAATCAACATAAAGTGAAGAATACAAGTTGTTACAAAATTATTGGTACAAACTTTTAGAGAAGATACTTACACGTTAAGAAAAACAATTTTTGCATTGAAATTCAGAATCATAATGCATTTATTCAGTCAAAAATGCAGAGTGTCTCACTCAAAGCCGAACCCACAGTTTTCTTTTTTCATAACTTTATCGATAATGAAGATGTTTTAACGATATTTTCAACAGACTTATATTACTTTTATGAAATCGCTAACGATCATGAGATTTGGTGGAAGATTTTATAATCCGTGTCCAAATACGGTGAATTAGATGCTCCATATTTCGGAATGTGGTTGACATTAGTTACGGTGTTATTGACTGGATTACTGTGCACTGCCTGCATTTTTCGTGATATCGTATTTCGCATGAAATAAGGTAAATCTCTTGAAAACTTCGTTAAAATATCTTCATTATAGGTAAACTTCTGAATAAACATCCGGATGCAAATGTATGTCCTTTACATTTGACTGAATAAGTGGATTTCAAGCTGATTTGCTATATAAAAATTGTTAATTGTAGTGAGATCTACAACTTCTTAAAGCTTGTCCGATCTTTTATGAAACATCCTGTGTTTTAAAAATTACACTTATTTTTTATTTTGATTTTAAAGAGGAAAACCTTGTATACCTTTCTTTCTTTCTTTTTTCTTAAATTTTGTGTGATATTACGCAATGTTTAGATATATTTTGTTTTCTGTTAGCAATACACATGGTAAAGATCAAGGTAAAACAATTTTGTTTTCTTTTCCGCAAGATTTATTTCTTTTGTAATACCGAATAAAAAAATGTTCAATAGAAAAATTTGAATGTATGTTTCATCTGGAATAACACCTTATAAAATCTTCGTGATTACATCTTTACAGATTTCACCCCCCCCCCCCCCCCAGTATTTAAATTTTTCATGCGTAAAATTGTGCTGAAAATATTCAACATAATCGCATGTAGTTTCTTTAATAATCATAATTTCAATGTTTTAAGCTTATTTATTTTAATATTTATTAAAGTGTTTCTGTAATAATGCATAATTACTGACCATAATTATATAACAAATCCGAACACCCAGAGATAATATACTTCATTAATTGCTGAAAGGTGTTAAATAAAAACCATAAAAACAGTAAAAAAGTTTTAATAAACTGTCTACATCTTTCGACTTCACCGAAGCCTTTATCAAGACAAATAAGAATATTCTACAAGTGCACGAACTAGAATGCAATGATTTGAAACGACATCATTCACGTTTTTCACGTTCTCTCTCAGGTCACAGAAATAAAATAACGTGAGTAAACAACGTAAAACAATAATGGCTTATAACTCAAGATGTATTTCATTCGACAATTAATGATAATTAAGATGATACTTGGCGCAATACAATATAATCAGATAAAACAACATTTTTAGCACCAGAACTTTTTTTCATCTTATTGCAGACCAGTTTCGGTAGCATTCAGCGTACCTTCATCAGTGCCTCTGATGAAGGCACGCTGAATGCTTCTGAGACTAGTCTGTTATAAGGTAAAAAGTTCTGGTATTAAAAACGTTGTTTTATGTACTTATAGTGTATTTCATGTATCGGAATACGAAGAAAATAAATTCGATAACAAATCACTTCAATAATCCTGCCTGCAAGTATCATACTCTTATGTTTAAAAAATTAACTGGAAAATTTGTTGGAAAGTTTTTCGTTCCTGAGCGAGGGAAAAAATATATTTTTGAGAACCGCCTAAATACAATAATTGCCCTTTAAATGAATAAAATTTGTTATATAGAATTTGATTCAACTAAACGGCAGATTTCCTATAAGATAAAATTACTAATACATACTGTAAAAAAAAAATCTCTGAAATTGACAGAAAATAACTGTCAATTTTGGCGCCAGTGGAAAACCGTTTAATTTACAGAAAATACATTTTCATTAAAGCAGTTTTTTTCTGTAAAAAATACAGATTTTTTCTGTAAAAATTACAAAATTCAGACTTTTTTTACAGAAAAAACTGTTTTTCTTTAAAACAGTTTTTTTCTGTAAAAAATACAATATTTTTCTGTCGAAATTACAGATTTTTTTTTTCAGTACACCTACTTTGATTTTTATTCATAAAAAGGGCTAATTTGTTTATAACTATTGCGCCATATCAACGACAATTACTGTAATTTTTAACTATTGCTTCCTATAAACGACAATTACTGTAATTTTTTAATCTGTTGGTGAGGTTTTAACTCTGAAAACCTCTTCCATGCTTTGTCAGTGTATTTAAATTTGGTTGATACAAGAAAGATTTTTAGAAAATAAATTTTTGTTTTATATTATTATTTTGTTGTTTCAATAAATAAAATAACACAGGATTTTATACAAAGTAGCCAATGAAAAATTCAAAACAAAAATAAATTTGTGCTCATATGATATCTATCTATCCCATATCAAATTTCTGAATCAAATTTCTGAAAATTTGAAATTTCGTTTAATTATTTTGTTTCTGTTGTGCTTACAATAAATGAAAAAAAAAACTAATAAAAAATACTAGAATAATTTAAGAGAATGTAGATGAACAAATTATTAAAAATTTCAATATGATTCATACAGCCTTAAAGCTGTCGAAAACTGCTGTTTCTATATTATCAATTTAATCCTTTACATATTGCTGTGAAGTTAAATTTTTTTATAAAAATTTTATGAAAAATAATTTTGGAAATGCAAAGAAGTATGACATTAGTTCTTAGTGCATATTAATGAAGGGGACAAATTGTAACACTTAGAAAATATTTGTATAAATTATACAACAACTAAAATATACAATAATTATATGATATAAAAAATACTAAAAATTAAATTTTATTTTTATTAAAAAAAATAATTCTGTAAAATTTTATGAAATATAACTTTTTATGGATCTTTTTTTCACAGTCCATTTTTATTAAACATATCAAAAAAATTTCGAATGGGCGCTATAGTTCAAGAGCATTTCATCAATATTTCTAGACTTACAAAAATTTCAATGTGAAACCAACACCACCAACAACAGCATAGCAGAAGCATCAATAGTAATAATAATAATGACAGTATTAATAACCACATAAATTAGTACTATCAATGCACTATCATTAATATTATTAACTTACAGAACATGAAATAGGTTTTCTTTCTTTCCTTTTTTTTCTTTCTTTTCTTTTTCCCGCCGTGTGTATATTTTTAAATGTTACAACAACCACATAAATTTACAGAATTTGAATTACACATTATGGTTTTTACATCTTGGGGACAACGAATAGAACACTCCTGTGTGATGCATTTCATATATATATATATATATATATATAACCATTAATGAAACATTACCGTAACACCAACATAAACTATGAAATTATGATTTAGTATGTAATAATTAATTGACAACGATAGTGTTCTCCAACACTCTGAATATAGATACCAAATACTTATTTAAAAGAAGAAGAAATTAAATTAAAAATTGAATGAATGAAATTTGTGGGATTTAGACAGAATTATCAAATCCCAAATGCCTAAATACCACAAATAAAATGAGTGGTTTCATCATCATATTAGCCATAACATTGATAAAGAATATGATTTTGGGACTACCAACTCATAAACAAAGAATAAAACCTGTGAAAAAATCTTAACGTTCAAAAAATAAATACAATATTAAAAAGGAAAGAAACCTTACCCATAATAAAGAGATAAAAACTTGAAATTTAATCATTATGCAAAATACAAATGGATTAAAAAGGATATTGTTGCACTTCAGTAACCAGATATAGGAGCATAACTAAACAGAGGCAATGAATTTATATATATATATGTTATGGTCAATATGATTAATCCGGTCATTATTAATAATAACCGGTTATTATTAATAATGACCGGACATAATGGCCGATTATTAATAATAATAATTATGAATAATGACCGGATTGATCATATTGACCGTAACATATATATATATATATGACATATATATGACGTTCTAGTAGTTCTATTCAAATTGAATAAGTGATTAAAAAAATAGTCATATCATAAAACATAATGTGGTATTTTTTTTATTAAGTTTTTTTTATAACCAATCAGTACATGATAGTAATAATAATTTTAATGTTAATAAGACAGCTCGTAAGAATAAATGATGACTAAATGATATATTACAAATCAAAATCGGCCTGAAATTGTAATTATTTTTTTAAAGTCATCATTTTCGGTAAATGCGTTAATAAGAAATGTAAAAGAGAAAATAAATATCTCTATAAATCGTGTTACTGAAGAAAAAGTTCTTAACTTTCTCTGATTTCGTGCGAAAGTTTCACACATGTAATTGTTTCAGAAAGTATCCCAAATTACTAATTAGTTAACTCATGTCGCAAAAGGTTTCTAAATGATTTATCTAATGGCATAACCAAAACCAAAAGTAACAAGAGTGGAATAAGGAAAAAAATATGTGTAAGGAAACTTAACAAAATAATTTTAGAAGTATAATTTGTTCTAAATTCACTACAGGTATCATAAAAAAATATTTTTCATTTGTATATCTTTAGAGAGCTTGTTCAGAATAGGTTATACATAATCTTCAGTTATAAGGTAAAAACGCACTTATGAGATTCAGATGAGATTAATTTATTTAAATATTGTTTTTCTTTTTATTTTATCCCAAAGAGTTTCTTTAAATTTTAAATCTATTTGTTACTGTATTGTGCAACGTTTCAAATTTATCCTTCCAATTTTTGTTTCTTTTTTAGTTACTTAAAAGAAAATAAGATACTCGAATCGATAATCTTTATTAAAACAAAGTATATATACTACTGTACTATAGTACACATATATATAAACATATACTGTTAACATATATAGTATATGTCCCTCCTAACTTTCAGGAGGGATTAAAGCATCCCAATCTAAATTTGTTTTTGTTTTTTAGCTCACAGGCTATCAAAGCCTGAGAGCTTATGTGCCCGCCCATTCTGTATGTATGTACGTATGTACGTACGTATATGTATGTACGTAACGCGATAACTCTTCATAGAAATATCCGTTTTCCTTCAAATTTTGTTTATAGGTTCACTGTGTTAAGGCGCTTCCCTGATTAGTTTTCGGGATTGATTGGTTAATTATAAAGGAGGGAAAGGGGGGGGGCTAATCCCCCCTTAATTTATATAAATGGGTTTTTCATGCAGAATTATCCCATTTGCTTCAAAATTTGTATATAGGTTCATTGTGATAATGCGCTTCTCTGAATAGTTTTCGGGATTGATTGGTTAAGTATAAAGGGTGGGGAACGGGGAGGCTAATCCCCACTTAATTTATATAAATGTGTTTTTCATGCAGAATTATTCCGTTTTCCTTCAAATTTTGTTTATAGGTTCACTGTGTTAAGGCGCTTCCTTGATTAGTTTTCGGGATTGATTGGTTAAGTATAAAGGGGGGGGGGGAACGGGGGGGGCTAATCCCCCCCTTAATTTATATAAATGGGTTTTTCATGCACAATTATCCCATTTGCTTCAAAATTTGTTTATAGGTTCATTGGGTTAAAACGCTTCCCTGATTAGTTTTCGCGATTCATTGGTTAAGTATAAAGGGGGAGAACGGGGGGGGGGGACTAATCCCCCCTTAATTTATATAAATGGGTTTTTCATGCAGAATTATCTCATTTGCTTCAAAATTTGTTTATAGGTTCATTGGGTTAAGACGCTTCCCTGATTAGTTTTCGGGATTGATTGGTTAAGTATAAAGAGGGGAACGGGGGGCTAATCCCCCCTTAATTTATATAAATGGGTTTTTCAAGCAGGATTATCCGATTTTTTTCTTCAAATTTTGTATATAGGTTCATTGTGATAATGCGCTTCTCTGAATAGTTTTGGGGGTTCATTGGTTAAGTATAAAGGGGGAGGGGGGTAATCCTCCCTTAATTTAGATAAATGGGTTTTTCATGCAGCATTATCCGATTTTCTTCAAATTTTGTATATATATATTCATTGTAGTAAGAGGCTTCCCTGCTTAGTTTAAGGGGTTCATTAGTTAACTATGAGGGGGTAACGGAGGGATGACCCCCCCTTAATATATTGTCGATTTCTTTATTTTTCGAGGGGCTTATTTCAAATTCTTTGAAATACGAGTATAATATGCAATTATACTCGTAACTTATAGTGTAAATAGCCTGTGAGCTCAATGCCCTCAGTTTAACTGGGCAGTTTTCTTTTTATTTAACTAGTTAACATGGTTTCAGTTTATATGAGATTTTTATGATATGATTTTGTAATATATTTTGGAGTTAATAAAAATAAAATCTTTAAAATACTCAAATCTGGGAACTGTACTTTTGCTTGTTTCATTTTGAAGTATTTCGAAAATGCTTTAGCTTGCATTAATATATATATATATATATATATATTTAAAGATAAGTTTTGATGAATAATACTTTGTAAAAAATATTCATATTCGTTTAACAATTAATTAAAATTTTTGTTAATCATATAAAGACACATATTTTATAAAGTAATATCAATAGAATGAATATTTTGTAGTTTCTTTCAATAATTCTAATATACATTATTCTCAAGATTTTCCTTTTAATTCTAAGAAATTTGGAAATATTTTTACAAATAACAGAAATCATATACGGGGGGGGGGGGAGGGGGGTTGATTGATTACTAGTGACAAAAATATATTTTTTACTTAAAAAAATATGATTATTTTAATATTTAAGGACTAGTACGGGAAATCTAATTTTGAGTAACTGATTTTTTCTTCAAAACTAGTCTATCTAATTTTAAATGATTGATTTTTTTTTTTCAAAACTAGTTTATCGAATTTCAATGATTTCGAAATTTCCCGGAATTATTTAAATTATATTTTTTCAAGAAAACCGGTTTCATTGATAATAGATTTCCGAATAAGCAATAATATTGCCAAATTCAATAATCTGAAAAAAAAAATAAAAAAATAAATAAATTCATAAATAAAATAAATTCTTTCTGCAAAAGAAAAAAAACACGTAATATATTGTGGAGTGAAAAATTATTCAGGATAAGAATTTTCAGTATTTTCAGTATAAACTCAAAATCAGAACGCCCCCATGCTTGACTTTTTTTTATCCAATAGCTGCAATTTCCATATTTCTTGCCTAGGGCGTAATTTGCTTTTTGAGCGAAATCTAAAATCGTTGAGAAGAAAACACGGCATCCCAATCTGGGGGGAAAGAGTTATGGTCTGGATTCCAGGATTTTTCATGAATGTGATTAAACTTTGACCATAACTTATAGGCTCAAGATGGTTGCGGTCGTTCCCTATGGGTACACGGTTGGCCTGATTTTTCATCAAGGTGGGTTGGAATTCTCCCGTAAAATTTATTATTTCTCCTTCCTCATTCAATCACGCTGACAAATAGATAGTCTATTCATGAGGAAGTTTTAAAGACATTTTTATACACTGACCAATTACGATTTTTTTTTATTTGCATTTGATGGCAACCATTAGAGTTTGAAATTAATTTGAAAAAAAAAAAAAAAAAAAAAAAAAAAGCTAAAATTTAATATCTGAATGTGCGAATGCCTTAATAATAATAAAAAAGTGATATAGTTTATTTGGAGATTTGTATTGTTTTTCTAAATTACACATTTATATTTGGTTGAAATTAATATCTAAAACTTTAAAGAGAGTATGAGTTTTATAGAGTACTTTTAAAGAAAGTATGCAAGTAAAGTGGCTTTTTTTTTTATTTATATCGTTTTAAAATTCATACAAAACAGACAAAACAGTGTGTATGTCTAATTAAAAAGGAATTTTTTTTTAGACTTTTTTTAAAAACTTTTTGAATTGCATTATTGAGGCATTGTTTACTAAAATTTTGTAATCACGGAAGACAAATTTACTTTTTATTGAAAATGTAAAGTATTGCCACATGGTTTAATCTAAAATAGTTTAGAATTTTGAAAAAATGAATCTCTAAGAGATAAAAATCATATCAGAATATAGTAAATATATGTATATTATCGTATAATTTAACAATTAAAAAACAAAAAACAACGGATTACATACCGCTGTATAGATAATGAATTAAAATAATACAAAAACAATAATGTCAATGTCTCTAGAAACGAAATCTAATATATAAACTTTTTATGAATCGAATTTAATATGTCATGTCATGAAAAAAACTTTTATTTTCAATAGTATCAGCAAAATTATACGTTAGCAAAGAATTTTTATATATTTCGTAATCAAAATAGCTAATATTTGTACAATTGAGTAGGTCGGGGCAAAAAAAAAAAATTAATAATACTAAGCCACATGCCTAAGCTTCTGAGATGTATCAGTTTGAAAGCTAGATCAAATACTCAAATCAAGATACATAAACATAAAGTTTTTTTTTTGCCAATGTCTTATTAACATTTGAGATATTCTGAATAACAATATGGTATTACTATTACGTTCTTTATAAATTAGTTATCTTCATTCGTGGTATTAACATTTGTAACACATAGCTTATTAACATTTGAGATATTCTGAATAACAATATGATATTACTTTAATGGTATTACTATTACGTTCTTTATAAATTAGTTATCTTCATTCGTGGTATTAACATTTGTAACACATAACTTATTATAACATTTGAGATATTCTGAATAACAATATAGTATTACTTTAATGGCATTACTATTACGTTCTTTATAAATTAGTTATCTTCATTCGTGTCGTGGTATTAACATTTGTAACACATAACTTATTAACATTTGAGATATTCTGAATAACAATATGATATTACTTTAATGGTAGTACTATTACGTTCTTTATAAATTAGTTATCTTCATTCGTGCTATTAACATTTGAACACATAACTTATTAACATTTGAGATATTCTGAATAACAATGTGGTATTACTTTAATGGTCTTACTATTACGTTCTTTATAAATTAGCTATCTTCATTCGTGGTATAAACATCTGGGGGCAAAAACGAAACATGGTACCGATGCTGACATTAAGTGACATTTGAAACAAATAATATGTAGGATATTATAATTTACAATAATACGCAACAGATTACAGTGTTAGATTTATTTCACCAAAAATGTGGCTTGGCACTTTGTTGTCCCGACCCCCTCAATTACCGATTAATTTTGTTTCCAGAAGATTCATGCTAAATTACTGTTCAATGATTAGCAATTTAATTCCATTTCTTTTTAACTACGATGCACGGAGCAGCACTTCCTTTTTGTTTGCTAGAATGTTCATATTGAAGGGAAAACATACTGGGCGTGTGTTTTGTATTCTTGTAGAAGAAGACCTGTATGTAAGCAAAACTGGTTTTACAGAAAAACATCACTAAAGAAGTAGTATTAGAACTAGTACTAAAAAAGCTTATTTGTGAAAAAAAAAGCATTTGTAGGAAAAGAAAATATGAAAATTTAGTTATTGAGTTGTAAATATTTAAAACTTTTAAATGTTACAAGTAGAATGCAAATTCTTAAAAGTTTTAAATAACTGACAAAATTTCTCTTACAGTTTTAAATATCTTAAAATAGCTATAGCTTTAAACAGCCAGTTTTATCTATTTAAAAAATATATTTTTCAGCCTAAAAAAAATAGTTGTTACCTCACAAAATATAATCCACAACCAGACAAAAATTAAGAATTGCGATTTTATAAGATTATACCACATTAAATAATTAGTCCACAAACTTAACACAATAGTTTAAAAACATATTTATTTAACAAAATAGTTTTAAAACCATCGTGTTTTAACATATTTGCATCCAGTTTTAGCATATTTAACAAAATAAATAGCGCATTAAAATAATTTTAAATCGTTCGAATGGTTTTAAATAACAGACAAAAGATAATTTTAGTTTAAAACTTTTAATAGTTTTAGTTCATTTACTCTTATAACTACAATATCCGGAAGGAACGTGGTTTTGTTTGTTTGTTTGAATGTTTATATTAAACAGGGATAGAACAATGCGTGCTTTGTTTTCTTGCATAAAGAGAATTAGGAAGGTAAAACTGGTTTTACAGGGAAACAACGTACAACTTGAAGAATTAGAACTAATTCTGCAGAAGCTTACATTGAAGGACGAATATGTAGAAAAAAGAAAATATGTATTTTCAGTTTCTGAATCTCATTATTTTTCAATTCTCATTATTTTTTAATGTTTAAGGCCAAGAAGGGTTATGAAATTATTAAAAGGAGTGAACGATATTATTAAAAAGATTGTGTTTTGAAACAACACATTAACTCTAATAAATGGTAATGGATTTAAATTCACATTTAATTCTTGGAAATTTCTCCATAGAAAATTTCTCACGCCTTGCATTCAGAAATTTCCTATGGAAAAATTTCCAAGTATTAAATATGAATTTATTTAAATTGTCGATGCTGGATTTTCTTTGATTTCGTGTTTGCCCCAGGGTTGGTGGCTTACGGAAAATATTCCATCTAGTGCTGCGTTTGTAGCCTTGCCAACATGTTATAGTCAGAAAGTTCCAGGCTGAGTATCGTTCCCAAGTGGCTCAGTTGGTAGAACATCTGTGCGCTATACTGATGACCCGGGTTCGAGTCCCGGCTTGAGTACTTTTTCACTATGTTGGCTATACGCCTATTAAGCAATTAAATTTGAATGTTAGGTAATGGATTTGTTTTGTCATTAACCCCTTTTTTTTTCAATAAAGTATCACCAAAGTTATATGTCAACAAATAAGTTTTATGATTTTTTTAATCCTTACTGTTGTTAGCGGTCTCACAGACCGCTGCTTTTTTCAGTTTTAACTTGAAATTTCAGTTTAACTCTAGATACTACTGAAAGTTTGTTTGGAGCTCTAGTACTATTGCTATATAGACTAGACTTCTGAATAGATAAAGTTTAATTATAATTATCCTGTACATTAAAGTTTAGTGTAGAAACAGTATCCTATGATTTAGAGCCTTTTATCGAATCTTCCATCAAATGGTCTCAGAGACCGCTCACAGTATCTATGCGACTATTTTTGTCACAGCAGTTGAGTGTTAATATCAAAATAGTTATTCGAAATAGGTATTTGTATTTAGATTAACTGATAAGTTTGGTCATCAGAAAAAAAGTTTTAGATTAATTACTATTCAAAGAATAGAAATATCTTGATACATTTCTTATAGCTACAATACACTGAAGAAACACTTCAGTTTGATTTGCTTGGATGTTCGTGGTGGACAAGATCGGTAGTATGTGCACCTTGATTTTCTTGCACAAGTAGAGTTATAAAGGTAAAACTGGTTTTACAGGGAAACATAGTAAAACAAGAAGTATTCGACTTCGGCAAAAGATTATTTTGAAAACTAAAATAAGTAATCATTTGTTGAAAAAGAAAATATGAAAAGGACAATTTGAGCTGATGAGTAAAAAATAGTAAAACTTTTTATTAATTTTAATTAAAATTAAATTTTTTATAAGTTTTACAAAATGAACCAAAGAGCTTTAAACATTTAAAATAATTTAAAAACAACCAGTTTTGTCATATTTAATTAAATAGTTTCACAACCTTAACAAATTAGTTCTTACCTACAAACTTAATCCGCAACGATTTACAAATTCAGCATTCGGGATTTATTAAAACAGTCTACTTTAGTCCTTACCTTAACAAATTAATTCACAATCTTAAGAAATTAATTTTAAAACTTTTTTCTTTTCTTTCTTTCTTTTTTTTAAAATTATTTTTATTTTTTAACAAACTTAACAAATTAGTTTAGCAACATGTAAAAATTATATATATATTTAATCTAATAGTTTTAAAACATCCATTTTAACAAAATAGTTTTAAAAAAAGTTAAAATTACTTTAAATCTTTAAACTAGTTTTAAACAACAGACAAAAGATAAACTTTATTTAAAATTATTAATAGTTTTAATTAATTTACTTTACTCGCATTTACCTTATAATTATGATACAAGGAAGGAACATTTTCTTTTTGTTTACTTGGATGTTTATATTGAACAGGAAGGAAATTTTGCGATTTGTACAGCATGAAAAGTTATAAAGATAACAGCACCCAGTAAAAAACAAAACACGAATCATTAGAACTAGTTGTGAGAAACATTACTTAGGAAAAAAATATTTGATGATTATATATGAAAGAGAAAATTTGAGTTGGTGAGTACTAAATATTTCAAAATTCTTAATAGTTTCAAATTAAATTCCAATTCTTACTAATTCAAAAATAGACAAAAAAGTTTTGAATACTTAAATTAACTTTAAAACAGCTAACTTTATCATATTTGTTAAAATAGTTGCAAAACCTAAAAAAAAAATCATTCTTACCTTATGAAAAACGTCCACAAGAAGTCAAAAATTCTGATTCCGATTTTATTAGAATAATGTAGAAGTATATTTTTTTCCCCAGATAGTGAGATAAATACACGACTATAGTTTCAAGAACAACTAGTTAGTAGCTCTCATCATCAGGCTATCAATAACAGAAAGTAATTAACCCAACGAGGGTAAAAAACCTGCTGCAAGAAGATTTTATTGGGTTAATTACTCTCTGTTATTTATCATTTGATGATGAGAGCTACTAATGAATTACTCTCGAAACTATAGTCGTGTGTTTTAACCCACTATCTGTAAAAAAAAGGACGCTATAATTATATATTGTTTTTATCTGTAGTTATTTTATTATTTCTGTTTAATAGATTAGTCCGTATTAGATCTTATTAATAAATTAGTCCACAATCTTAACGAATTATAGTTGTAAGTGTGTTCCATCATTCTGTTCACATTTTAAATAAATGTAAAAAATTCAACAAGTTGTTGCACCGGAGTGCAGTTTGTATAATAATATTTGTCAAAGAGTCGCATTTTTTGTGGAAAAAGACAGAAAAAATAGTTCGAACTTTGTCCAATATGTTCCGCTATTAAGATCCACGTTAGTAGTAAGATAGTGGGGGTTCACCGGCAGCAGCCGCAATCCGCAATGAGGAATGGGGATTCCAGACTGAGGAACGAGGATTCCTCAAGGAGGAATGGGAATAAGGGGGAGGAGGTACCTTCACAACCGATAATACAATGTTCAGAATCATTCTTCTCTTTACAACAATAATTTCTGATCCATCTAGTTATGTATCTGATATTTTATAGAAAGGTTTGTGTATAAGAATATGTTTTAAAAAGCAAGTATATTATATATTTATTATAAATAGTTCTATGCGTGTCTATGTGTGTGTATGTATATATATGTGTGTGTGTGTGTATGTGGGTATGTATGTGTGTGTGTGTGTGTGTGCGACAAATAGTTCTATGTGTGTGTATGTATGACTGTCTGTCTGTTTAAAACTATGTTTATATGTAGTTGCGTATGTTTATGCATAAAGTTTATGATAATTTAAAATATATATAACTTAATTTTATGTTAAAAAAAAAGATTTAAAAATTGAAACTTAATTTAAAAAAAAAAAAAAATAAAAAATAAAAAGGTAAATCAAAAAAAATAATAAGAAAAAAATAAATAAAATAAAATTTTTAGAAAAAGATTTAAAAAAAAATTTATTTGAAACTTAACTTTAAAAAATATATATCAAAGTTTAAAAAATAAAAAAAGTAAAGTTAAAAAAAAAATAAAACATCTTAAGAAAAAGGTTAAGAAAAAAAAAGAAGTAACAAAAGTTTTAAGAAATTCACAAGTTAACAAAAATGTTATAAATCTTTCACTATTATTACTTTAACGTATTTCATAACTTATAAAAATATTGTACTAACCTTTTGACACACGGTTAACGCTTTAGATTGATTCAAAAAGCATTTTGTAATATTTTTCAGCTAGGTAACCGGTTTTTATAACATGGTAAACCGTTTTGAAAAGTGTAAACGTCATAAGACTATGTGTGTATGTGCAGAGGTAGAACTATATATCTATATCATTCATAAAATAGAAAAAAATTAGAAAAAATATTAAAAACATGTAAAAATATAATGTATAATAATAATAAAAAAAAAACCTTTAGAAAATTACAAAGCAGTAAAAAAAAAAAAAGTTTAAAACTGTATATGGTAAAAAAAAAAATACATATATGTTTGCATATGTGGGTGATTGTACGTATGGGTAGATTACATTTCAATAAAGTTCACATACGTTAGCATTCTACGAGAAATGTTTGTGTAGAAGTTTTAAAAAGTACACATATTTAAAATTAACATTAAAAAAAATACAGAAACGTTTTATTTACCGTAGAGTATTTACATCACGATTCAACATTTTTCTTGATAATCACAATCTTGATCAATTTCATAATATCCATCTGCTGAGCTAGTTATTCCATCGTCTAGCAAGTAACGCTTATCATCAAAAGGACTTAAGCTAATTTTATTCTGAGCTAATGTATATAAGTTGTAAGATTCCTCATCGATCCATGTCTGCATGTCCATGCTTGTTTTTAGTTGTCGCAGGTATTCTTTAAACCTTCATATCTGTTTCCCTGTCAAACCTATCTTTATATCTGTTTCCTATCAAACAATTTGTGTAGACATACCTTGTACATCGATGAAATCGCCTAAACTGTACATACAAAAATTATATTAAACTAATATATTTCTTTAATAGTTTAAAATATATATGTATGATTGCACTAAAAAGTCTCAACCATATCTAACGCATGCTAACAAGTACATCTAAAACCCCACAAAAATATTCATGATTCTTCTTTATGTAGATTCTTTGACATAGAACAGTTTAAAATGAGTACACATACATAAAATTTGCGATTTTTATTGAAACAAAACAATTTTTAGAAAGGATATATTTACATATATCTACAGATCAATTTTGCGTAATTAAAAAAAATATATGTAAATTCTCAGCTTTTAAGCCTTGATTAGTTTCTCACTGATCATAGGGTAAACTAATAGATATTTCATCTATAAAGTATATATTTGATCATCAAAAGGACTTCGTATAATTTTCTTTTAAGGTAATATTTATAAGTTACGCATATCTAAGACGATTCGTGTTTGCTACTACATACTTGTTTTAGTTGCTGTAGGCATTCTTTAAAAAAAAAAAAAAAAAAAAATCCATATCTGATTTTCTGTTGGACAATCTATGTTTACACCTCTTTTGCTAATTTATTTTATGCTTGTATCAATAGCAAAGAATACATTTTTAATTACAATATAAGAAGTCAGTGTCAGTTTCGTCTCTAAGTTTGTGGTAATTATATAAATCTACACGTTTCTTTATTAATTGAAAATGCATATATGCATGATTGTATTAAAAAATCCTAACCATATCGAACATATACTAAAAGCGCAATTGAAATTTCATAAGTATATACATAAATATTTTATTAAACCAATTTTTACCACCTAATAGTTTTAACATATATAAGTTATTTTTGTTGGCAACCTGCCCTCCTCTTTTATATCGTAAATTGATAATACAAAAATCTCATATACATACACATGCCCATTAAGACATCTTTTACACTTATTTGATATCTAAATGTTTTAATTATGTAAAAGTGATTTTATTTAAAATGTCTACCTATTTCTTTCAAATATTAAATATAATACCTAATAATTTCATCATATTCATATACACAATTCTATTAAATCAAAATTCATCATCAGCTAAAAGTATTGAATTTGTATAAATATTCTGATTAATACCCCCACTCAAATTTAACAAACGCTTAAAATATTCTCATTACTACATATGATTTTCTTTAAAATCACAATACTTAATATTCTATATATTACAGTCTTAATTACATACCTTCAAAATTCAAACAAACAAATATTAAAAAGATGAATAAATAAATCCTTAAACTATTTTTTTAAATAAAATCATTACTATATTTTCTGTTTTGTAGAATTGGTTTATTTCAAACATTCAAATTCAAATTTTAAAAACTCGTTTTAAATTTCCGTAATATTATAATAAAAGTAGTTATGTAAATCTTCCCAGTAAAATGTCTAATCTTATAACGGTTAAAGTAAACATACAATTTAAAAGTACCCTGTAAAAGTAGTATAGAAAATAAGTTTAATATATTTTCTTTTTATAAAATTATTAATATAATGCCGGATTAATGTGTATTTTGATAAATACAGTATATTGTTGAAAAAAAAAATCTTATCTTGAAATTATCTATCGTTTTTTTTAATATAGTAATACATATTTATAATTCAGCTAACCTTTTCTTCTAAATCAATATTCATAATTACATTTTTTAAAAATAGACTTATGTCATCTTAAATCAAGTAAAATAGATATTTTACTATATATATATATTACAGTCGAAAACTTTTTTTAATACCATTTTACCATGAAGAATATAAAAAATATTTATACAATTAAAAATTTTAAAAACTTAGACAGAAATGAAAACCAAATTGGTGTTCAAATATTTTATTAAAACCAGATTGTAGTTTAGGTGTTCTAGACTTTACATTAGATAAAAACATTTCTTCCGTTTCACACTCATCGTATATACATAGGATGTTGGGTACGCATATGTTGTTTCAGTTCATAATTTCGTCCCAACAGTTTATGACAAACACTACAACTAGGTCGAAAATTTTGATGTGACCTTACATGTCGCTGGAAGTTACACTTTTGAAATATCTGACCACAATCATTACACTGAAATGTAGACAACGCTCCACTATCATGAGCTTCCAAATGTCTTTTTAAATTCGATTTTCTCCCAAAGGCTCTTTGACATATATCACATATATACGGCTTTATATTTAAGTGAATCTTAACGTGTTGATGCAAATTAAAATATGTTGAAAAAACTTTGCCACAGGTGGGGCAAACATGCTTCTTTTCCACATTCGTAGGGGTCACAGTCTTTAAAGAAACATCCTCTTCAACTTGTTGATTAAAATTGAAAGTACTTTGAGATATAGTGTCTTTTTCTGTAAAAACTTCAGGGACTTCAACATGCTGTAATAATCCAACAATATCATGTGTTTTTAAATGTCTTTTTAAATTCGAATTTCTCCCAAAGGCTCTTGGACATATATCACATATATACGGCTTTATATTTAAGTGAATCTTCTTAACATGTTGATGCAAATTATCCTTACGTGTAAAAGCTTGATCACATTCATCACACTTAAATGTAGACTGTCCATCAGTATTATGGGTTTCTGAATGTCTAATCAAGTTCGATCTCCTTCCAAAACACTTTCCACAAGTTTCACAGGAAAACGACTTTTCATTAAGATGAATCTTAACATGCTGATTTAAATTAGAATATGTTGCAAAGACTTTGCCACAGGTGATACAAACATGCTTCTTTACCACATTCGTAGGGGTCACAGTCTTTAAAGAAATATCCTCTTCAACTTGTTGATTAAAATTGGAAGAATTTTGAGATATAGTATCTTTTTCTGTAAGAACTTCAGCGAATCCATCATGCTGTAACAATCCAACACTATCATGTGTTTTTAAATGTCTTCGTAAGTTTGATCTTCGTCCAAAAGGCTTCGAACAGATATCACAAGTATCTAATTTCTCCCCAGAATGAATTTTCATATGTTGGTTCAGATTAGAAGTGTTCGAAAAATCTTTACCGCAGGTAAAACAGCTAAACATCTTCTTAGCAGATACAGAATGTCCCACAATCGGGGTTTCATCAATAAGCATATCAACATCCATAATATAAAATCAATAAAAAAAAACTTTAACTCTTAATGGCAAACACAACAGCGATTCACACTGATAAAAAGCGGGAGCAATTTAAAACACGTTTAACCACTAGCGATATGAATCCTCAAATGATAAAAATCCTAATTTTCCCCCGTCTATTTATACCGACCCGAAAGCAAAGTTGAGTTGTAGTATTGCTTGATATGATTGTTATCAAAACGCGTCATACGATTTCGGGGGCCTATAAGTTTCTTTCCCCTCTTTATAATATAGCATAATTAAACAGATAAACCCGAATGTATACAAATTCGTAAATTATATTATATCACAAAATATAAAAAATCCTACAAAATAAAAATAGAATAACACTTAGAATAACACTTACCCCAAAAACACATCCACTTTAGTTGTTAGTCTGCACTTAACTAATCTTTCTTCCTTATCTATAGTAGGGGGCGCTGCCATCGCCACGAGAGGCACTGCCCGTCTTCCGGTTTGAGATAAGAATAAACCTTAAATACACGTGCTTAGTCATTCTTCCTTCCCTCTTTCGCGCTAGTAGTTGTCAGTTTCTTGTTTAGACGTGTTGGGTGACGTCATTACGTGTTTGCGATAAGAACAAGGTCACCCCTTATCAACAGGTAAAAAGCTGCGCTTCAGTGACGTCATAGGTGTTATGACATAGCTGATAACGGTAAGATTAGCTGATAAAAATTTGTACTAATCATCTATTTCTCTTCAAGTCATTGCATGAGACGGTTGGGCTCCAACAGCTGTACATAAGGTAAGAGTAATTTATATATTATAATAGGATTTTAAATTAATTTAGTAGATGTTACAATTTGATATTTAAAAATTTTCATGCTAAACGATATGATTATATGTTGTTCATCATACTAAATCCACAAATTTTAATTCGAAATAAATATTATTAAAATTATAATCTAAAATAAATTAGTTAAAATGACTAACAAATTTCAACAAAAGGAAGCTAATTATAAAAGGAAATGTACAAAGTTTATAAATTTACACATGTGTTAAACGCGATTACAAACCTTATCATAGGCACAAGTCTACTTCGACTAGCCTATTTGTTATAAGTTTAAGTATAAGTCAACATGTAAGATATTTGTGAAAAGGAATCTTATGATTTTTAATTTTCCAAGTTCAGTTTCAATCATATTGTAAAAGGCTAATTCAAACTTTGAGATGAATCTATAGTAAAATACTTAAATTAAAATGTATTTTTGATAGTTTAAGAATTAGAAACTACAACTTTGACTACTTTTTAAAATGTTTACCTGATAGGAAACTATGATAACATGTCTATGTTTGAATTTTTTTTTGATAACATGCCAATGCCTGATTTTTTCTGACAACATGTCTGTGTTTGAATTTTTCTGATAACATGTCTGTGCTTGAATTTTTCTGCTAACATGTCTGTGTTTAAATTTTTCTTATAACATGTCTATGTTTAAATTTTTCTGTTAACATGTCTATGTTTGATTTTTCTCTTCTTTTTGAAATGTATAAACTACTATACGTGTCTTTCGATTTCATTGAAGAGAAAAGTGATCGATCAACTTTATCAAACCATTTTAATGTTAATATTTTTAAACGAATGCGATAATCAGATAAAAATATATGTAGTTAATTCATATTATTCCATGAAACATTACATAACAAAAGAATCTTACAAAAATTTTATACTTCAACATTCAAAAATTGGCAATATTCACATCTTAATACTAAAAAACAATCCTGTCTGAGGACTTTATCTTGGAGTATTTCCTGTAACAAAATCTAAAAGTTTCATATCAACAATACCCAAGTTAAAAACTTTACCTCTGAACCTAATACCAATTTTTAATCTCAGAAAGATAAAACTCAGAATTTTTTTAGAAAGTTACTTCTAAAACATCTCATAGATGGCGCTGTTGAAAAAATCAACTCAAAGTTGTTTAAAAAACATTAATAAAATAAATCTAACTTTAAACTATCATCAAACTCCCCAAAAATCACTTCCAATTATAAATATTCTAAAATAATTAAAACTTATAAAATCGCTCATAGGGGGCGCTGCTGCGAAAAAATCATTTCGAAACTTGTTTAAAATACATTAAAAAACTAAATCTAACTTTAATCTATCATCAAACTCCAGAAAAATCGCTTTCAATTAGAAATATTTCAAAATAATTAAAACTTCTAAAGCCGTTCATAGGGGGCGCTGCTGCGAAAAAATCATTTCGAAACTTGTTTAAAATACATAAAAGAAAAAATCTCACTTTAAACTATCATCAAACTCCAGAAAAATCACTTACAATTAGAAATATTTAAAAATAATTAAAACTTCTAAAACCGTTCATAGGGGGCGCTGCTGTAAAAAAAGCATTTCGAAACTTATAAAAAATAATTCATTACTTGATTACATCATTTTCATAAAAAAAATTTCATCAAAATATCAATAAACAAACAGTAGTAGAGGAATGAGCTTGTAGCCCAGCAGGATCACTTCCGATTCCACCTCCAGGATCACCACCTCCACCACGCTCACGGCTCCTGCTGGACTGAAACATACATTCCTCTACTACTGTTTGTTTATTGATATTTTGATGAAATTTTTTTTATGAAAATGATGTAATCAAGTAATGAATTATTTTTTATAAGTTTCGAAATGCTTTTTTTACAGCAGCGCCCCCTATGAACGGTTTTAGAAGTTTTAATTATTTTTAAATATTTCTAATTGTAAGTGATTTTTCTGGAGTTTGATGATAGTTTAAAGTGAGATTTTTTCTTTTATGTATTTTAAACAAGTTTCGAAATGATTTTTTCGCAGCAGCGCCCCCTATGAACGGCTTTAGAAGTTTTAATTATTTTGAAATATTTCTAATTGAAAGCGATTTTTCTGGAGTTTGATGATAGATTAAAGTTAGATTTAGTTTTTTAATGTATTTTAAACAAGTTTCGAAATGATTTTTTCGCAGCAGCGCCCCCTATGAGCGATTTTATAAGTTTTAATTATTTTAGAATATTTATAATTGGAAGTGATTTTTGGGGAGTTTGATGATAGTTTAAAGTTAGATTTATTTTATTAATGTTTTTTAAACAACTTTGAGTTGATTTTTTCAACAGCGCCATCTATGAGATGTTTTAGAAGTAACTTTCTAAAAAAATTCTGAGTTTTATCTTTCTGAGATTAAAAATTGGTATTAGGTTCAGAGGTAAAGTTTTTAACTTGGGTATTGTTGATATGAAATTTTTAGATTTTGTTACAGGAAATACTCCAAGATAAGGATTGTTTTTTAGTATTAAGATGTGAATATTGCCAATTTTTGAATGTTGAAGTATAAAATTTTTGTAAGATTCTTTTGTTATGTAATGTTTCATGGAATAATATGAATTAACTACATATATTTTTATCTGATTATCGCATTCGTTTAAAAATATTAACATTAAAATGGTTTGATAAAGTTGATCGATCACTTTTCTCTTCAATGAAATCGAAAGACACGTATAGTAGTTTATACATTTCAAAAAGAAGAGAAAAATCAAACATAGACATGTTAACAGAAAAATTTAAACATAGACATGTTATAAGAAAAATTTAAACACAGACATGTTAGCAGAAAAATTCAAGCACAGACATGTTATCAGAAAAATTCAAACACAGACATGTTGTCAGAAAAAATCAGGCATTGGCATGTTATCAAAAAAAAATTCAAACATAGACATGTTATCATAGTTTCCTATCAGGTAAACATTTTAAAAAGTAGTCAAAGTTGTAGTTTCTAATTCTTAAACTATCAAAAATACATTTTAATTTAAGTATTTTACTATAGATTCATCTCAAAGTTTGAATTAGCCTTTTACAATATGATTGAAACTGAACTTGGAAAATTAAAAATCATAAGATTCCTTTTCACAAATATCTTACATGTTGACTTATACTTAAACTTATAACAAATAGGCTAGTCGAAGTAGACTTGTGCCTATGATAAGGTTTGTAATCGCGTTTAACACATGTGTAAATTTATAAACTTTGTACATTTCCTTTTATAATTAGCTTCCTTTTGTTGAAATTTGTTAGTCATTTTAACTAATTTATTTTAGATTATAATTTTAATAATATTTATTTCGAATTAAAATTTGTGGATTTAGTATGATGAACAACATATAATCATATCGTTTAGCATGAAAATTTTTAAATATCAAATTGTAACATCTACTAAATTAATTTAAAATCCTATTATAATATATAAATTACTCTTACCTTATGTACAGCTGTTGGAGCCCAACCGTCTCATGCAATGACTTGAAGAGAAATAGATGATTAGTACAAATTTTTATCAGCTAATCTTACCGTTATCAGCTATGTCATAACACCTATGACGTCACTGAAGCGCAGCTTTTTACCTGTTGATAAGGGGTGACCTTGTTCTTATCGCAAACACGTAATGACGTCACCCAACACGTCTAAACAAGAAACTGACAACTACTAGCGCGAAAGAGGGAAGGAAGAATGACTAAGCACGTGTATTTAAGGTTTATTCTTATCTCAAACCGGAAGACGGGCAGTGCCTCTCGTGGCGATGGCAGCGCCCCCTACTATAGATAAGGAAGAAAGATTAGTTAAGTGCAGACTAACAACTAAAGTGGATGTGTTTTTGGGGTAAGTGTTATTCTAAGTGTTATTCTATTTTTATTTTGTAGGATTTTTTATATTTTGTGATATAATATAATTTACGAATTTGTATACATTCGGGTTTATCTGTTTAATTATGCTATATTATAAAGAGGGGAAAGAAACTTATAGGCCCCCGAAATCGTATGACGCGTTTTGATAACAATCATATCAAGCAATACTACAACTCAACTTTGCTTTCGGGTCGGTATAAATAGACGGGGGAAAATTAGGATTTTTATCATTTGAGGATTCATATCGCTAGTGGTTAAACGTGTTTTAAATTGCTCCCGCTTTTTATCAGTGTGAATCGCTGTTGTGTTTGCCATTAAGAGTTAAAGTTTTTTTTTATTGATTTTATATTATGGATGTTGATATGCTTATTGATGAAACCTCGATTGTGGGACATTCTGTATCTGCTAAGAAGATGTTTAGCTGTTTTACCTGCGGTAAAGATTTTTCGAACACTTCTAATCTGAACCAACATATGAAAATTCATTCTGGGGAGAAATTAGATACTTGTGATATCTGTTCGAAGCCTTTTGGACGAAGATCAAACTTACGAAGACATTTAAAAACACATGATAGTGTTGGATTGTTACAGCATGATGGATTCGCTGAAGTTCTTACAGAAAAAGATACTATATCTCAAAATTCTTCCAATTTTAATCAACAAGTTGAAGAGGATATTTCTTTAAAGACTGTGACCCCTACGAATGTGGTAAAGAAGCATGTTTGTATCACCTGTGGCAAAGTCTTTGCAACATATTCTAATTTAAATCAGCATGTTAAGATTCATCTTAATGAAAAGTCGTTTTCCTGTGAAACTTGTGGAAAGTGTTTTGGAAGGAGATCGAACTTGATTAGACATTCAGAAACCCATAATACTGATGGACAGTCTACATTTAAGTGTGATGAATGTGATCAAGCTTTTACACGTAAGGATAATTTGCATCAACATGTTAAGAAGATTCACTTAAATATAAAGCCGTATATATGTGATATATGTCCAAGAGCCTTTGGGAGAAATTCGAATTTAAAAAGACATTTAAAAACACATGATATTGTTGGATTATTACAGCATGTTGAAGTCCCTGAAGTTTTTACAGAAAAAGACACTATATCTCAAAGTACTTTCAATTTTAATCAACAAGTTGAAGAGGATGTTTCTTTAAAGACTGTGACCCCTACGAATGTGGAAAAGAAGCATGTTTGCCCCACCTGTGGCAAAGTTTTTTCAACATATTTTAATTTGCATCAACACGTTAAGATTCACTTAAATATAAAGCCGTATATATGTGATATATGTCAAAGAGCCTTTGGGAGAAAATCGAATTTAAAAAGACATTTGGAAGCTCATGATAGTGGAGCGTTGTCTACATTTCAGTGTAATGATTGTGGTCAGATATTTCAAAAGTGTAACTTCCAGCGACATGTAAGGTCACATCAAAATTTTCGACCTAGTTGTAGTGTTTGTCATAAACTGTTGGGACGAAATTATGAACTGAAACAACATATGCGTACCCAACATCCTATGTATATACGATGAGTGTGAAACGGAAGAAATGTTTTTATCTAATGTAAAGTCTAGAACACCTAAACTACAATCTGGTTTTAATAAAATATTTGAACACCAATTTGGTTTTCATTTCTGTCTAAGTTTTTAAAATTTTTAATTGTATAAATATTTTTTATATTCTTCATGGTAAAATGGTATTAAAAAAAGTTTTCGACTGTAATATATATATATATAGTAAAATATCTATTTTACTTGATTTAAGATGACATAAGTCTATTTTTAAAAAATGTAATTATGAATATTGATTTAGAAGAAAAGGTTAGCTGAATTATAAATATGTATTACTATATTAAAAAAAAACGATAGATAATTTCAAGATAAGATTTTTTTTTTCAACAATATACTGTATTTATCAAAATACACATTAATCCGGCATTATATTAATAATTTTATAAAAAGAAAATATATTAAACTTATTTTCTATACTACTTTTACAGGGTACTTTTAAATTGTATGTTTACTTTAACCGTTATAAGATTAGACATTTTACTGGGAAGATTTACATAACTACTTTTATTATAATATTACGGAAATTTAAAACGAGTTTTTAAAATTTGAATTTGAATGTTTGAAATAAACCAATTCTACAAAACAGAAAATATAGTAATGATTTTATTTAAAAAAATAGTTTAAGGATTTATTTATTCATCTTTTTAATATTTGTTTGTTTGAATTTTGAAGGTATGTAATTAAGACTGTAATATATAGAATATTAAGTATTGTGATTTTAAAGAAAATCATATGTAGTAATGAGAATATTTTAAGCGTTTGTTAAATTTGAGTGGGGGTATTAATCAGAATATTTATACAAATTCAATACTTTTAGCTGATGATGAATTTTGATTTAATAGAATTGTGTATATGAATATGATGAAATTATTAGGTATTATATTTAATATTTGAAAGAAATAGGTAGACATTTTAAATAAAATCACTTTTACATAATTAAAACATTTAGATATCAAATAAGTGTAAAAGATGTCTTAATGGGCATGTGTATGTATATGAGATTTTTGTATTATCAATTTACGATATAAAAGAGGAGGGCAGGTTGCCAACAAAAATAACTTATATATGTTAAAACTATTAGGTGGTAAAAATTGGTTTAATAAAATATTTATGTATATACTTATGAAATTTCAATTGCGCTTTTAGTATATGTTCGATATGGTTAGGATTTTTTAATACAATCATGCATATATGCATTTTCAATTAATAAAGAAACGTGTAGATTTATATAATTACCACAAACTTAGAGACGAAACTGACACTGACTTCTTATATTGTAATTAAAAATGTATTCTTTGCTATTGATACAAGCATAAAATAAATTAGCAAAAGAGGTGTAAACATAGATTGTCCAACAGAAAATCAGATATGGATTTTTTTTTTTTTTTTTTTTAAAGAATGCCTACAGCAACTAAAACAAGTATGTAGTAGCAAACACGAATCGTCTTAGATATGCGTAACTTATAAATATTACCTTAAAAGAAAATTATACGAAGTCCTTTTGATGATCAAATATATACTTTATAGATGAAATATCTATTAGTTTACCCTATGATCAGTGAGAAACTAATCAAGGCTTAAAAGCTGAGAATTTACATATATTTTTTTTAATTACGCAAAATTGATCTGTAGATATATGTAAATATATCCTTTCTAAAAATTGTTTTGTTTCAATAAAAATCGCAAATTTTATGTATGTGTACTCATTTTAAACTGTTCTATGTCAAAGAATCTACATAAAGAAGAATCATGAATATTTTTGTGGGGTTTTAGATGTACTTGTTAGCATGCGTTAGATATGGTTGAGACTTTTTAGTGCAATCATACATATATATTTTAAACTATTAAAGAAATATATTAGTTTAATATAATTTTTGTATGTACAGTTTAGGCGATTTCATCGATGTACAAGGTATGTCTACACAAATTGTTTGATAGGAAACAGATATAAAGATAGGTTTGATAGGGAAACAGATATGAAGGTTTAAAGAATACCTGCGACAACTAAAAACAAGCATGGACATGCAGACATGGATCGATGAGGAATCTTACAACTTATATACATTAGCTCAGAATAAAATTAGCTTAAGTCCTTTTGATGATAAGCGTTACTTGCTAGACGATGGAATAACTAGCTCAGCAGATGGATATTATGAAATTGATCAAGATTGTGATTATCAAGAAAAATGTTGAATCGTGATGTAAATACTCTACGGTAAATAAAACGTTTCTGTATTTTTTTTAATGTTAATTTTAAATATGTGTACTTTTTAAAACTTCTACACAAACATTTCTGGTAGAATGCTAACGTATGTGAACTTTATTGAAATGTAATCTACCCATACGTACAATCACCCACATATGCAAACATATATGTATTTTTTTTTTTACCATATACAGTTTTAAACTTTTTTTTTTTTTTACTGCTTTGTAATTTTCTAAAGGTTTTTTTTTTATTATTATTATACATTATATTTTTACATGTTTTTAATATTTTTTCTAATTTTTTTCTAGTTTATGAATGATATAGATATATAGTTCTACCTCTGCACATACACACATAGTCTTATGACGTTTACACTTTTCAAAACGGTTTACCATGTTATAAAAACCGGTTACCTAGCTGAAAAATATTACAAAATGCTTTTTGAATCAATCTAAAGCGTTAACCGTGTGTCAAAAGGTTAGTACAATATTTTTATAAGTTATGAAATACGTTAAAGTAATAATAGTGAAAGATTTATAACATTTTTGTTAACTTGTGAATTTCTTAAAACTTTTGTTACTTCTTTTTTTTTCTTAACCTTTTTCTTAAGATGTTTTATTTTTTTTTTAACTTTACTTTTTTTATTTTTTAAACTTTGATATATATTTTTTAAAGTTAAGTTTCAAATAAATTTTTTTTTAAATCTTTTTCTAAAAATTTTATTTTATTTATTTTTTTCTTATTATTTTTTTTGATTTACCTTTTTATTTTTTATTTATTTTTTTTTAAAATTAAGTTTCAATTTTTAAATCTTTTTTTTTAACATAAAATTAAGTTATATATATTTTAAATTATCATAAACTTTATGCATAAACATACGCAACTACATATAAACATAGTTTTAAACAGACAGACAGTCATACATACACACACATAGAACTATTTGTCGCACACACACACACACACACATACATACCCACATACACACACACACACATATATATACATACACACACATAGACACGCATAGAACTATTTATAATAAATATATAATATACTTGCTTTTTAAAACATATTCTTATACACAAACCTTTCTATAAAATATCAGATACATAACTAGATGGATCAGAAATTATTGTTGTAAAGAGAAGAATGATTCTGAACATTGTATTATCGGTTGTGAAGGTACCTCCTCCCCCTTATTCCCATTCCTCCTTGAGGAATCCTCGTTCCTCAGTCTGGAATCCCCATTCCTCGTTGCGGATTGCGGCTGCTGCCGGTGAACCCCCACTATCTTACTACTCACGTTATTGAAAATGTATAACATTTTGAAATATAACAGGTATTTATTTGCACTTCAGAATGTAGTGCATTCTCAAGTACAAATAAATGCGCTGTAAAAAAAGACAAATGTTTCTTAATATGAGAAAACATAATATAACCACGAATGAAAATATACAATTACCTCTTCCTATTTACCCACGTCTCCGAAATGCATTCTTTATCTTTAGAAACATCATAAGCCAATACATTTTCGAGATTTAAAGAGCCATTTATAAAAAGAAAGTTTCTTTTGCTGGCACTGATTCTCAGAAACGTTTCCGAATATTTTTTTTATCGTGTATTAATCAGCTTTGCCAATCAAAAATATCAATTTTTCGGATGCTATCAATTCTCAAGTAAACATGATCATCTGCGTAACTGAATTTATACCTGTAATAGTAATAAAATAATATTAATTTTAACGTTAATGCTAATGCTGTAAATTTCTCATGTTTATCTGTTAAACATGTTTGTTCAGCATGGTAATATTTATTTGAGAATTGATAGCATCCGAAAAAATTGATATTCTTCCATGTTGAGAAAACTGATTAATACACTCGGAAACTTTTCCGAAAATCAGCAGAAGTTAAAAAAAAAAAAAAAAAAAAAAAAAAAAAAAAAAAAACCCTTTGTTTTTATAAATGTTTTTTTACAACCGAAAACGTATTGGTTTCTGAGGTTTCTATACATACAGAATGCTTTTTGAAATCGTGTGCAACTCGGAACAGATTATTGTATATTTTTGTTTGTGGTTATATTATGTTTTCCTATAGATTAAGAGACATCATTTGTATTTTTTTTTTTTTTTTTTTTTTTTTTTTTTACAGTGTATACTTGTTGTAAAATCTTAAATTTTTTATGTGTTTTAATAACATGGACCTTAACAGTACCACTTATCGGTAAAAATGTGAATTTTTTTTCCCCTCATAAAAAATCCGAGATTTTAAGAAGTTTTATTATGGTACAAACCATACTCTGATATGACAACCAGTAACATTTTTATGATGTGAAGGGACTTAAAGGTACTTTACAAACTTTAAACATTTTTCACAAACTTAACAAATGAGTTTACAAACTTAACAAATTAGTTTAACAATCTATTTTTAAAACATTAAATGTGTTTAACAAATTAGTTTTAAAACATCCATTTTAAAATATTTAACGAAAATACTTTAAATGTATTAAAATAGTTTTAAATCGTTCAACTCAATTGTATTACTGTTGTTGTCAACTAATAATTTAGTTTTAAATAATATACAAAAGATGAATACAATTTAAAATTCGTAATAATTTGAAAATATTTACTTGCATTCTACTTATAACTACTGTGACACTCTGTGCTTGGATGTTCATATCGAACAGGAACGAAATTATGCACTTTGCTTCCTTGTGCAACATGAAGAATATAAAATTTAATAATAATTATAAAATATAAAAATTAATAATATTTAATAATTATAAAATATAAAGGTAAAACTACTTTAAAAGGAAAACAACGAAACAAAAATAATCAAAATTAGTTGTGAAAAGGAAAAAAAATAAAGAAAAGAAAAGAAAGAAAAACCTATTAAAAAAACAAATTTGATTTGTTGAGTAGTAAAATATGTAAAATTCTTAACAGTTTCAAATTCAAAATTAAAAAAATATTAAAATAGATTTAAAAAAACCCACTTTTATCACATTTAATGAAATAGTTTTACAGCTTTAACAAATTAACTCTTACCTTAAGACATTCATCCAAAGCGAGTTAGAAATTCAGAGTTCAGACTTTATTAGATTAGTCTACTTTAGTTTTTACGTTAACAAAATAATCCACAATCTTAACAAATAGTTTTAAAACTTAACATTTTTTTTATAAACTTAACAAATAAGTTCACAAATTTAACAAATTAGTTTAACAAAATATAAAAAAAAAAATTAATATATTTAACAAAATAGTTTTAAAATATCCAATTCAGCATATTTAATAAAATAGTTTTAACACATCCACTTCAGCATGCTTAACAAAATAGTTTTAAATATGTTAAAATAGCTTAAAATAATTCCCACTTTTAAATAACAAGCAACTTGATTTAAAATATTTAATAATTTTAATCAATTTACTCGCATTACTCTTATACATAAGTACAATATAAGGAAGAAATGTTTCGTTGTGGTTTTCTTGGATGCTTACAGTTACACTGCGCAAAAACAGAACTATGCTCTGATTTTTCCTTGCGCACTGAGAGTTATAAAGATAAAACTAGTTTTACAGGGGAAAAAAAATAAGAGGCATTAGAGCTACTTCTAAAGAATCTTGTTTTGAAAAGAGAACGTCTGTAGAATAGAGAATATATAATTTGAATTACTGAATAGTAAATATTTGAAATTCTCAATAGTTTTCAGTGTTTAATCGAATAGCGGTTTACAAAATTATTTAAAAAAAATAGGGATGTTCCTTATGAAATAACACATTAATCCTACATGTTATAAATTATTATTACATATTATTAAAATTCAAAATATCAAACAGAAATTTCGAAAATTTTGCAAACTGCAAATCAGTGTTGCCAGTAAATTAAACTATAAGAATTTTAGAAATTAACAGAAGAGTAGTCTTTCTGTTTTAAGTACATTAATCGAATTTTTAAAAATCCTAATTTAAAGTATATCTGAAAGTAACTAATTGGTTTTGTACATTTATTGTTTGGAAATATAAGGTTAAATATTAGAAAGAAATAATGGTTGAAATAAAATATGCATTTTTCTTTCTCGTAGATGAAGAAGAAAACATATCTTAAAGCTTTTTTTTTTTTGTCATTATTACAATTGTTATTGTTGTTATTCGTCGATTTCCTATTCTTTTATATATACTTTTAGTTTGAAAAAAATAATAGCTTATCTTCAATAACCTATTTGTAGTGAGTGGTGGTAATGAAAATAGTAATAGTTAAATATTTACCAAATGAAATTAAATATCCTACTTGATTCCAGTTTATAGTAATACTACTCAACAAACTCACACTGACAAAACTGAAATTATTTCGTGTTTTCTATTTTAATTTAATTTAATTTCTTTATGGCAAATACAAAATGTTTTTATCCCATCTTTGGTTAAACTTTTATCAGACCCACCAAGCTGTTCTTCTTTGATAAAATATATCACTTGAAATGAATACAGCATATGCTCTTCGCAAAAACTTGGATACATTGGTTACTCATTATAAACGTATACATACGCCCTATAACCAAAAGTCACTGGGCGATTTCGATTTTATATGTTCTTTAAATAATTAGACAAATACTTGATAAAACCTTTTTTAACTTCGGGAATATATAAAAAACATGTTTGACCTCATATTTTTCAGTGAATGTTTTCTCACGGAGACAGACAAGGGCCCAACATAAAAATTGAATAAAAAACATAATATTTGCCCTCATCCTATAAAAGAAAACACTCGAAATGATCTGTAGATGTAGTACTAAGATTATGTTGGCTTTGTAAAACATTGTGTAAAAATAGCAAGTATATTCATGGTTTCTTTAGGATGGTATGGCTTTACAATGATGCCTGCAATTGTGTAGCAACGGAATTGGATAGATTGTTGGACATTGCATTTTGGTTTGTTTTGTGGCTCAGGTTTGGGTACAAAATGATACTTATTTCCAACTATATTTTACATGTATCTGTTTTAATTCAGCTATTTATTGGGACTGTGATATACTGGATTATGTGGCGTAGGGTCCGGTGAGGGGAGTGTTTGCCATATGCTTTCAAATTTGATTTGATTTATACATTGCGACATTCTGGCCGAAACCCACTGCCACTTTTTACACTTTTTTACACTGCATAATTTTTGTTCCATAGCATGGCTGTTGTTTTTATAGTATACTCACTGCCGATGGGGCCAACAGAGAATTATGATAAACTCAGAGACATTTACAATCAATTAAATACCATGTACTCATTTATCAAGAATAAATTTTAGTCTTAATAAGAGAACTTGCAGTGATTTACATTTGAAAGCTTTTCATGCCAATGAATGTGTTGATTGCAGCATGTAGTTTATTGGCTCCTTAGTATGGTTGCAATAACTTGTTCAGGAACTTTTATTTTTAGTTTTAAGGACTTCTATGAATTTGGACTGTCTTTGAATTTCTGGATTGCAGCGTGCTGTTTTTTGGTTCCCCTGTATGGTTTTCAAGAAGTTGTTCAAGAACTTTCATTTTCAGACTCATGGACTTTAATTTTATTATCTATGAATTTAATTTTATTCTATGAATATGGACTGTCTATGAAATTGTGGATTGCAGCGAGCTGTCTATTGGTTCCCTTGTATGGTTTCAAGAACTTATTCAAGAACTTTCATTTTCAGATTTAAGGACTTTAATTTTATTTAGGTATATCCAATTGTCTGTAAAGGTGGATCTAGTCGTTCTCTTTTATCATTATTATTCTTAATTAAGTATATTTATTAGTTAGTGAACTTCACTGTTTTGTGTTTAATTTGAATTTTAGGTTAATTTATTGATAATTTTATTTATTTGTTTTTAAAGCAAGCTTGTAGCCCCATTGCTTTGAATTATCCCAGTGTGGGATGTTTTGCGATCTTAGTATATGATTAACGCCGTTGATTAAGCTCGTTTTAGTTTCATTATTTTGTTCTGGTTTGATTTGATTAATTTTGATGTTTTGTTGTTTTTCACTTGTTAATTAATGTTTAAATATTGTGTGGAATTCTGGTTCTGGTAAAAATACTTGCATATTATGAAAAAAGTCTCTCTCTCTCTCTCTCTCTCTCTCTCTATATATATATATATATATATATATATATATATATATATATATATATATATATATATATATATATATATATATATATATATATATATATATATATATATATATATATATAATGTGCTCTAAATATGCGAACTCACAGCTCATTTTGCCAAGTAGTTTTATAGTTACGCTTAAAAAATTCTCCGCATTGCAGTCTGTTTTGCAGCGATTACAAATTAATTTAACTTTAGGAGTTACAAATTTTAACCTGCACAATTCCTAAGCTACTTGATCAATTGAGTTTCCGTTTGCTATCCGACAGTAAAATTTACCGAAAAATCCAAATATGATGTTAAAATTAGGTGCCAGCATTAATAGTTTTAAAGTTTGGAGCAATTTTTGCATGTAGATGACTCTTAAGCAAAAATTAAACATAGATTAAATATTAGACCTTATTACTAATAGATTGGTACTACGTACCAGTCATATTTTTATACGACGTTTTTTGGCAGAATTAGTAGAGGTGATCATTTTTTGTTTCCCGGACGGTACAATATTTTTTACAGGGTTATTATTTTGTAAATAAGTTTATAATAATGTAAAAAACAAACAAACATAATTACCATATCTAGAGAAAACCAAAAGTATACTATATTTTTCCAATGCAAATTCAAATACTTGTAAATGCATATTTAATGCATGAAAATAAAACACATAATGCATGTTGTTTTTTCCCCTTATATTTTACTAAACGAGCAGTACTGATCGAAATAATAGACACTGAACGTAAATTATTTCATAGAATAAATTTAATGGTTAAAATTTTCTCGTATTTTTATTTTACCCGAAACCAAAGGCTTGAACGTTTAATTGTAAAATTATCAATTATTGTAGAAAATAATCATACAAAAAATGATATTTATCTTAAAAATATAAAACTTTCGCACATTATCTGCCACATAACATCAGTTTATTCAATCAGTGAATGAAATCACCAATGTATTATCAAGTACAACTTCAAAAAGCTATTGAATCGTTTTCTCTTGTTTGTTTTATTAATGAAATAAAGAAATAGTAACTTCAAAAATGTTCTGTATTTCTCAGCGTTTTTTGGTTTCATTGTATTCTCTCATCTAAACAGAAAATATCCCATTTATAAATAAACATAAAATTAAAAGTGTCTATTTCTAAAAATGGTTACGATTCCCAAATAAATGACATATGAAAACAACAAAACATATACAGATGTGGGAGGAAGTCGTCACACAATAGAAAATATTTTTATATAACTGCACTTTTATTCTACAGATCTTATATAAATACTACATCTCTCGATAAATACTCCTCTAAATGTACATTTTAGTATAATGACAAAAACTCAAAATCCATTTGGCATTAGGTTCTTCTTTCAAAGACCGATGTATTTATACATCTATCGCACTCAAACCTTACTTCCATTAGTTCCTGAATGTTAATTTTCCAGTCAGTGCTGCTCCAAGGCGTCGATTCATAGTCACGTAGGAAACAGTACAATGGAAACGCAAAAAAAAAGGGGGCGCAGAGTAAATACATTTCGACGACTGGGAATAAAAAGCAATCGATTGGATCCGTAGAAAAGAGCAATCTTGCACGCGCCACCCGCAAAAACACACCGGCTAGAGAAGCAGTGGAGCGGCAGATGCGCGGGCGGGAGGTGCGGCGCTGCCCGTCCCACAAGAGTCAACAATCATTCCGTAATACCGACCACGAACGATCCAAGTCACGTGATCTGACTCACTCAAAATCACCACTGCCAAAGTTTACCCACAGACAGCACGCGAACATCCATATGCACAGTTGCACTTTACGGTGGTTGACCATCGGTTAGTAAACTTTGAAAAGATCAGAGGCATACTCTCTCACAAACTTCTTTTTTTCCCCCAACTGTTTAGAAAGTACGAGATTAGCTTAAAAAGCATGTATTCAAGCATGATGCACATTTTTATCTCCAGATTTATAAATTATACAGAAATTCAAAAGATCGTATCTGAAATAAAGTTTTATTCTATTTGGTTTTTATTTAAGTTGATATTTAATTATCTTAAAACTTTAAAAGGTTTGAATAGAAATTTATCTAAGAACATTTCATAAATATTTTGGAACTTCAAAGTGAAAGCGTTGAACTTCTATTGGATGAATCTCGTGGTTCCTATAAAATAATTCGTAATATAGAAATTGCGATGAATGGAAATTCAATAATATATATTTTTCAAAATAGAACACATTGATCTTATACCTATTTTAATTGTTATATTTTAAAGTGATAATCAAAATGAACACAACTTTTAAATAATGATTTTAATTCTTAAAATTGTTTCCATTTTTGAAGTGCTTGAAATTTATTTTTAGGAAAAACTGATAAGAAATGCAAAATGCACATCAAATTGTTTCAAAAGCTTTAATCATTTCTCTTTGACATCAATAGTTCTATAATATGAGATTTCTTTGAATAGGCGAAGTAGAAAAAGACGAAATAGATCCATGATAAAAGAGAGGAAAGAGAAAAAAAAAAAAAAAAAAAAAAAAAAGGATAATTTTTGTTTTTGAAAAAACCATTAAATAGAAATTCATGTTCATTATTTAGAGACTTTTATTATGTTATTTTTGTTATAATAAAAGTTCTGGGTAAAATTTTGTTGCATAGAAAATTCCGTAAAATAGAAGCTTTTAAATAGACGTTCAACGGTATATGGATAATTTTACTAAAAAACATTTGTAAAGATAGGAAGATAGAGATAGATAGATAGATAGATAGATAGATACAGAGAAGGACGCGGAGAGAGGGAGGGGTCATTAACAATTTAAAAGGAGTATAAACTTATATATTAAATATTTGTTCTACTTTATTTTTAAAAAGAAGAATCTATCTTTCATCTATCTATATCTAAATTTTACTTATCATCTGTTATAAAATATAAGAATTTTCAGAAAATATTTTAAACGAAAAAAGAATTAGTTTAAAATTCTGTAAACATCCAGCAGATGCATAAACATTTCTTCTTTTTAAAAATAAACTATCAGGTAACCAAAAAAGTTCTGTCGTTTTTAGGTAAAAGAAAACAAACAGCAAAATTTATCGGAAAGAATACAATTTATTCATCAAAATAACCACCCTCACATGCAATAACCTTTTCCCAACAGGAAACAAACTTATAAATTCCATTTCTATAAAAGTGACGATCTTTAGAGCTGAAAAAGTTTTCCAACTCCGTTGCCATAGCCTCTCGACTTCTGAACTGTTGATTGCGCAGATTATTATCGAGGCTTAAAAATAAGTGATAGTCAGAAGGACTACTGTCAGTGGAATAAGGAGAGTGCAAAAACGGTTCCCATCCAAGGGTCTGAATTGTGTCAGAGGTCACACGCGCGACATGCAGCCTAGCATAGGAAAAGAACGCCTTTACGGTTCACCAAAGCTGGCTTTATTTTTTAAGTGACTGGTGAACTCGACGGAGTTGGCCACTATAGACATTCGCAGTAATTGTGTGCATCTTATCAAACACTATTATGGGTTCGATATATTTTAATATTCGATCCTTTTAATTATCACAAAATTTATTTACACACTTATAAAATACAGATAGGGACATTCGACGAGATGATGATATAGACAATTATTTACATATGTACAAATTCTAAATTAATATTATACCTTGATTCTGATCATCGTACTATTCCCATTAAAAGATGATCCTTAATTATATTCTTCTAGTTACACTTTATTTCATAACCGTCGTTCTTTTTCTGGAAATTAGACGATATTCTTTAATTCACGTTCGTAGCTACTTAACAAAACATTCTTTTTCACTACACAACAAAAAACGGATGCCAATTTCTTTTTCCTAAATTTTTAACCTTCTTCTCGAGAAAATAAAATGTAAAAAGAAGGCAAAAGAAAAAATAACTACGTTGCTATAGCAACGAGCCGCATTTGACAAATAAAATAAAATATAAAAGAAACAATTTTATCAGCGCTAGCCAAAAGTCGTCTGCATAAATAAAAATATTAATTTACCGATTCCCAACAGTAATCGTCTGACCTGATGATAACTGTTCATAGTGAACAATTTTATTTGTTGTCCACCATACACACAATAACTCCTTAAGCTGAAGGATCTTGGATTTGGTGGTCTGTGGCACAGCATCAGTGGCTGACAACCAATGATGCGATCTTTTAGGATTGCTGTACAACATCCACTTCTCATCACAGGTTAATACATGGGCAAGAAATGGTTCTGTTTGATGGTGATGCAGCAACCTCAAACAAATGTTCAGTCGCTCGAGCTTCTGGGCAGGTGTCAATGGATGAGTTATCCATTTGCTTAGTTTGTACACTTTCCCCAGACGATGCAAATGTAAACGGATTGTTTCATCACTGACCGCGAACCTTTCTGATAACATATGACAGGTTTGAGTGGAATCTTCTTCCAATACAGCCTGTAATTCCTCATCATTAATGACATATAGCCGCCCTGCTCGTGGGGAATCTTTCAACGACTCATCGCCAGCAGCAAATATTCTAAACCACCTTTGGGTGGTGCGAATGCTGACACAACCTTCTCCGAAAGCTTGGCATATTTTTTAGGCCGTGTGCACAGCATTGGCCCCAAGTTTAAACTCATACAACATACAAGCACGGAATATACAGTTTCGAGTACTCCTGTTCACGTTCATTTTTCTACTGTTACGAGATAACCTTTCTTATTTTCTTTATATATGATGACTCTGCATTACACCTTGATTAAAATATTTCGGCGATAAAAGCACCATCTATTATCCATTGCGAGTAACATTCTTTAACGTTTGTCTTTGTCATTTCATAAAAACGACAGAACTTTTTTGGTTACCTGATAGAACAAATTTGTAAAATATAAGTTTATACTCCTTTTAGATTGTTAATGACCCCCTCCCGTATCCGCATGCCTCTATCTATCTATCTATCTATCTATCTATCTATTTATCAATCTATCTCTATCTATCTTTCTAAATGTTTCTTAGTAAAATCATTGTCATGTTCCTACTCGATCTTTTCTCCTTGAGATTTAGTTGAGATTCACATATATTTAATATAAGTTTAATTAACTTTATAAGAAATTTCTTACTCAAATTTTAAAACTATAAATTCTTTTATAAATGAAGAGCAGATTTTTTATAAATTTATTCCATAGACAATTGTCTGCACATTTTCATGAAAGCTTCGTACATACAGATCTAATAACTACAATAAATTACCATTAAGGTAACTTACAGATAAAATCTTTCCATAGCATATGATAGTTTAATGCTGAATTTATACAATTTTTATTATAGTTTAAATTCATTATTATGTTTAATAATTTAATTGTTGTAAAATGGGTGAAGAAAGAAAATTTTTCTATCATTCAATAGAATGTTAAATTTTAGTACCGAATTTCTATTTGGAAACAACCTCTAAATCTACTTATTTTGGAATAAATATTATCTCTTATATTGATCACAGTAGTGTACAAAATAATGGAAGTAAAAATTTTAAATATTCTCAAACTAAAATGTTAGTATTTAAAATGATAAAGTTGGAATTATTTTAATATAAAGATGCATGTCATTTTAATATAAACTAAACATGTTTTTAAAGTGTTGATTGGTAGTAGACGTCCTTCTCAATCGACAGGTGATTTTTTTTTTCTACCATTGTTTGTGGCAGAGTTAGTAGAGATGTTTACTTCTCCTCCACATACTTTACATTTCATTAAAAGCCCAGTTAGTTTTCAAAGATTTCCAATTTCTTTTACATATACTATTATTCTTAATATTTGGGATAATTTTAAAAGATAAAATTAATTTGCAATTTATTCATAAGAAATATCATTCTTCTTAATAATTTCATAAGCCTGTACATATAAGGCGATAGATGGTGCTGTCAGTCCAACCTACTCAACTAATGAAGTGAAAGAATTTTAAAGCAAAAGTTTAACTAAAAATATTAATGGAATTAGTAGGGCTTTTATTATTACTTGCTACAATCTCTCTCTCTCTCTCTCTCTCTCTCTCTCTCTCTCTCTTTTTTTTTTTTAACATCATTATTTAGTATTTTGTAACTTTTTTAAATTACGCGACCTTTAAAATTTTTTAATAATTATTTTTATCAGCCTGACAAAAAACCATGAACTTAAAATTTGCTGTTTGTCACTAACAATTTATAATATATATTTTTTAATTACTTGAACTTTATTTTACATTTTCATATATTATTTATATATTAAACCATGGATATCAAGGTGATTTATTTTATAGTTCTTATAGTAAATGTTTTTCCTTTCTTTTCTCTCTTTTCTTTTTACGAAAAATAATGACATACTTTTCTTAGTATATAAGTATATCTTCTTGATAATGGTCATACAAAATATAGATAAAAGTTTATATCAATTTATTTAATCGATAACTACATGAAAAATCTTTTAATTTAAATATTTTTAACTGTAAAAGTATTCTCGTGTTTTAAATTTTACTTTCCACAGTCCCAAATTTGCTTGGTTTTTTAATTTAATTATTTTAAATATAAAATTAGTAATTTTAAAAAATGTTGTTGGGTGTTAAATTTTACTTAATTATAAAGCATTCGAATAATAATAATAAAAAATTACAAATTATATAACTTCTCCTCCTGAAGTAACACATGATATTATTGAAATGAATTAATGTATCGCAATAAAATAACAGAAAGTATTATAGTTTACAGAAAGTTTAACAGAAAGTTTATATCAATTTATTTAATCGATAACTACATGAAAAATCTTTTAATTTAAATATTTTTAATTGTAAAAATATTCTCGGGTGTTAAATTTTACTTTCCACAGTCCCAAAATTTGCTTGGCTTTTTAATTTAATTATTTTAAATATAAAATTAGTAATTTAAAAAAATGTTGTTGGGTGTTAAATTTTACTTAATTATAGCATTCAAATAAAAAAAAATTACTAATTATATAACTTCTCCCCCTGAAGTAACACATGATATTATTGAAATGAATTAACGTATCGCAATAAAATAACAGAAAGTATTCTGTCCGGAGTGTGGGTCAAATCGACAATCTCACTGCTTAAACCCAGCGTCTTAGACCACTCAGACACAGTGACCTCGTTCTGAAATACCCTAAAACTAAATACATTCTAGATTTAATTTCACGCATGCGCATAAACGTCGAATTTACACTGAAAATTAAGATATTTACTTGTCGTTTGAATATATAAGATTAAGAATTTTGAATATTTGTTATTGGATTCAAATTACACACATTTCCGTTTTCTACATTTTTAAAAAGCTTTTGGAAAGCATAATAAGTTAAACAAAGGCTGTAAAAATTTGTCAATATTTAAATTAGGATGCTATTATAATTTTTTTTAAGTTGCTCTTATAATTTCAATATTTATGAATTGTTTTTAGTTCTGAAACTGTGCTTGTTTCTAATTTTAAGTGTGGTGATAACTTTGATAGTTATAATTAATGTGCTATTTCAAAAGAAACGTCGCTGTTTTTAATAGATTCATAAGCTGACAGGCGCTCAAGTATTAAAAACTATTAAAAATTTTAAATGTTTGATATTTATCAATTCTAATGTTTTCGGTTACTTTCCTGTAAAACCAGTTTTACCTTTATAACTCTTCTTTCTCAAGAAAACAAAGCACGCATACTTCCGTTCCTGTTCAATACGATTGGAGTAAACCAAAAAGAAACCATTAAGAATTTTAAAAATATATTATTTTTTGTCTGTTATTTAAAAGTAGTTAAAATATTTAAAATTATTTATGAATTATGTTAAGATTGGATGTCTGAAAACTATATTTTAATTAAGTTGAATTATTTTAAATATCTTGTTAAACTAATTTCTTAAATTTGTGACTAATTTCTTACGTAAAGAACCAATATAGACTAATCAAAATAAAATCTAAATTTTGAATTTCCAATTCGTTGTAGATTAATTTATTAAAGTAATAACTGATTTGTTAAGGTTGTGAAACTATTTTATTAAATATATTAAAACTGTTTGTTTTAAAGAAATGTTATCATATTTAAAATTGTTTTGTTTATAATTTTAAACTATTTAAACATTTATTTCCCTATTATTTACACCTACTAAGAATTTAAACATTAATAAATTATTAAGATTTAAATATTTTTACTACTTTGAAACTAAAATCACCTACCCCCACCTTACAAATTATTTCTCTCTTTAAGGAATAAGCTTCTCTAGAACTAGTTCTAATGCTTCTAGTTTCCTGTTGTGTTCCTTTAAAATCACTTTTAATTTCATAACACTTTTTGGGCAAAGAAAACGAAGCATGCTGAGTTCCGTTTCTGTTCAGTATTATGCAAAATATTTGATTAATATTGATATTTTTTAATTTGTTTGATATTTTTAAATTTGTTTTGCGGTTTTTCAAATTTCTTTCTGATATTTTTTAATTTAACTGTCCGAATAATTTTAATTAATAAGAATTGATGTGCTATTTCACAAGAAACACCCCATTTTTAATAATTTCATAAGTTTTTTTTTTTTTTTTTTATAATTACACTCTCTTAAACACTGTGAGCTATGAAAATTTTCAAATATTTACTATTCAGTAACTCAAATTATGCATTTTCTATTTCTACAGATATATTCTATTTACGAAATAAGATATTTTGGAAGCAGTTCTAAAGCCTCTTGTTTAGTTGCTTTCCTGTAAAACTAGTTTTACTTTTATAACTCTTCATGTACAAGGAAACAAAACTATTAATTTCGTTTCCGTTGAATATGAACATCCAAGAAAACTTAAAGGAAAAGTACCTTTCGTGTATGGTACTTATAACAGGAATTTGAGTAAATTGATTAAATTGATTAAGTTTTTAAATTAAGTTTGTCTAGTATTTAAAACTATTTAATCAATTTAACATACGTCCAAATATATATATAATTTGAAATTTGTATTAAAACAAATTAGAACCGGTGAATCTTTCAACAAAAATCGTTTTTTACAAGCTATAAATATCCGATCTCGAAATTATAGATCATTCCGCCAAGTAGTTTTTGAGTTATGCTTAAAAACATTCTGCAATCTAGCTTGTTTTGCAACTATTAAAAAGTAATTTAATATTAAGAGTTCCAAACATTACATATGCACAATTCCTTAAACTACTCCACCGAGTGACTCCTCGTTTATTACCTAAAAGTAAAATTTACCAAAGAATCCAAATATGAATGAAAATTGGGAGTTCGTTCTGAAAATTTCAATTTCAATATGAAGACAACTGCCTACTATTTTTTTAAACATAAACTGAAATAAGATATTCCAAATCGAGTGACTATTTTATTTTTTCTCTGCGACAATTCAGCTATTAAAAAATATGGGGTGTTACACTTTTTTTTCTCGCGACTGTACAGTAACTTAGGATCTCATAGATCACAATTCATATTTTTTCCAAAAATTAATTTAAAAAAAAAAAAAACATTTTTTAAAATTATTTTTCTAAAAATTAAAAATATAAACTGTAACATATGATTTTTTTTTTTTTTTTTTTTTTTTTTTTTTTTTTTTTTTTTTTTTTTAAACAGAAATAGATTTATAGAAGTTTCAAATATGCGAATCCAAAATTACAACTCATTGCGCGAAGTAGTTTTTGAGTTACGCTTAAAAAATTACCTGCATTGCAATCAGTTTTGCAATGATTAAAAATAAATTTTACATTAGTAGTTTCAAATTTTAAACTTGCATAATTCCTAAATTATTCCCCGAATGACTTCCCGTTTATTATTTGAAGATGGAATTTACCGAAAAATCCAAATATGATCTCAAAATTGGGTGTTAATATTGAAAATGTTAAATTTTAGTACATTTTCTATATGTAAACGGCCTCCCAAGCGATGTTTAAGTACAACATTAATTAGCAGACGTAATTACTAATTGATTGAGTTCAGTCACATTTTTAAACGATGACTTGCCATAGAATTCGGGGGTGACTACTTTTTTTGTTTTTCCAGGACTGTACAATAAATAATGAAGACGGCCAAAAATGACATTTAAATAGTTATTTTAGATTTCTGATTATCCGGAAAATATGGCTTTTTAACAATGTCTAAATTCGGTTAAATCAACTTATTCTGTCAATAATCTTTTACTAAACAACTCTAAAATCAGAGCTGCAAACTATTTACACCAATGATGAACTCTCTTTTAGCGATTTTGTTCCATGCTTTACATCTGTCGCTTTGAGTTTTACGCTTACGGATAACAACATATGGCTATGGCACGCCTCCATGAGCAAAATCGATTGTTTTAAGTGGCATCCTCTCATTAAAAAGGTGGAAAAGTGCAACTGTTGTAGCTGTCGACGTGAAGGCGTTTGGATATGAATAAAACAATTCCTAGTTTTAATGAATCCCGATTCATTTGCTGACCTACTCAGGATACAAAATCATTAAGCAGAAACTCGTTAAACCGGAGTGAAAATCTGTGAATAATTCAGTTTTCTAATGAAGTTTAAGACGGCTTTTTGAATTTTATAATGATATGTCTGGTTTCTGTCAAGAAGATAAAGAGTTCTGCAGAAATGATGTTCTGACCTACATTTACGCACAGGAAAATTCTTTGTAAGGATGAACCAATAATGGAAAATTCACCTTCATTTCGGAAACAAAGAAAAATTGAACACTAACCTTATCGCGAACGATCAAAATCTGAAACTTCAAACTTTTGAAAAGAGATATTGGATTGTTATTTTGTAAAAAAAATGTTTCATCCATAATTTAGCCCATATTTTACGATCATCCTTACAGGATAGCTCAGTTTTGGCGAATTTTCACTTGTAATATCGTATTTTTTATTTCTGCTTCGATACCAAAATGCATTTGTTAAGTATTACTCGTTCTGTGATAAGTGCATAGTTTGATAAGTGTTGCTTATAATCATTTTAACGCCTAGCGCTCAAAATTATTATTATTATTATTATTTAAAGAGTAAATTTTTTTGTTACAAAATCAAAATTAAGTTCTTTCTTTTTGCAACAATTATTTATGTATTGTAAATAATAACACACTCCACAAATATTTTGATGGTATTAGTTGTTATTAGTCTTATTTTTTTTAAAGTAGAAAAAAATAGGATTTTTTAAAAATATGCGTACACCAGATGTTACATATATTTTTTCATTACAGTTGAAAAGTGATAAACAAAATTGTGTATCTATTTTAATTGCATTATTTTTTACTAACAAAAACTAATATTTTATTAATTATAAGTGTGTAATCATTTTTATCAAGTATATAATTATTTATTATAAGTATAAAATCATCATTATTATTTTTTTACATGGGAGTTATTAAAAAATAAATCTAAAAAAGACAAAAATCATTCAAACGGCATTGATTTAAAATCCTGGTGTATACTGAACCCCAGAATGGTTCTCGTTATGTACACAAACTGTGCAGTCCCAGGATTAGAATGCTATTTCATCAGTGAAAATAGAGCCAATACACTGTAAAAAAAAAAAAAATCTGTTTATTTTACAGAACTTGTCTAATCTGAATGACCTGTTTAGTCAGAATCTGTTTATTTTACACCCGACTGTAAGCCATAACGTCAGTAAAACACTTTTTTCATTTTACGGAAATTGTATTTACTACGAAATTAAACTGTTTATTTTATGGAAACAACCTGTATTTATTGTGAACTTACAGCCAAAATCTGTTAAAACAACGTAAAAGTCGTAGTAAGTACAGATTATTTCCATAAAATAAAGTTTTTTTACTGGCGTGTTGTTTCAGTTTTTTTTTCTGTAAAATGAATAGTTTTTTTTTTTTTTTTTTTTTTTTTTTAAACAGTATATGGATTGACGATAGTGTTATTTATATAGAAATGTGTTAACAAGTATGAAAAATTTGCATCTTAAATACACCTAAATAAAGAATTACATACACTGCAAAAAATAATTGTTGATTTTACAGTATAAAACTGGCACCCCAACTGCCAGTATTATACCGTAAAATTAACAGTATTAAACAGTAAAATAAGCAGTAATACGCTGCCGTACAAGCAGTAATACGCTACCGCGGTGCCAGTTTTATACTGTAAAATCAACAATTATTTTTTGCAGTGTAGACAAAGATCATCTAAAGAAAACTGTAATTTTAAATCCTAGAAACAGGATTAAAAAAAGGCAATTCACAAAGCATTCTCAAAGTGTTTTCTCTCAATATCAGTATACAACTGAGATTTTCTGAAAGGCTTCTTGTAAACGTTTTGGAATTCTTTATCCCTATTATTGTTGTAAGCATCGATTATCATTATTACTTTAAAGTTACCTTCATCATCACCCTTCTTTTCTCTATCTTGCAGTATCTCACAGATTTATATTTCTAATTTGATATATGGTGCCTGTTCATAACGGTCATTTTTCATTTAAGCATAACTCAATAAATTTTAAAGATAGTGTTATGCAATTTTTTGTTGTGATCTGTTTGCAGGGGGGGGGGGGATATACAATAGAATAATTTTGTCGAGAGGGTCGTATAAAAATTTAAAAAGTGTAATGTTGAAAATTAATGGTAGGGCTATTTCATTAACATAAATTTATTTTCTACCTTAATTTGAACAATTTTACAATTTATATTGCCTTCTCATCTCTAGCAGGTAAAACATTATAGTGCGTTTCAATGTTTTTGGGACAATCTGCATATTGTGTATCGTAAAATGAAGTAGTTCTGTGTAATTATTATTTATAGAAAGTATCTAACTTAAGTTCCAACCAAAAAGACGATTGTTTTCATCAGTGAAAAGTTTAAATACAAGTTATATGCATGTTTATAAAAAAAAATCTTCAAACAAAAAATTTTCGTAATCGATTGTAGATTTGGTAGAATTTATATCGGAATAACTAAATTTGACACAATATTTTTCTGTGGTATTATAGTATTTCTATTATTCAAAAATTAGTTTTTTGATAAAAAAATTATGTTGAAATCTACTGTTTTATCTAAAATATAACAATGATTTTTACATTAACAAATGACATACTAAGCATAAAACATAAAAAAGAAGAAAAACAAAAAAACGTATTGGAAAAAAAAGGGGGGAGGGGAAGTAAATATTTTCAATGAAATTTGTTTAGCATTGTTTCTAAATATTTAACTAAATGAAAAAAATTATGTGAATATAAGAATAATTTTCCATATATGATTTAAAAATTAAAATTTTTTAACATGAAAAGTAAAAATATAAAAATGTCACAGAAAAGAGACACTTTTCTTTTTATGTATTACATATATATATATATACTTTTTTTAATCTTGAGATTTTCCATTTTTTTCTGTATTTTTAAACAATTTTGCTGCAGAGAATAAATGTTTTATACTTATAAAATTTTTTATAATTCAATTGAAAGTACTCTTTTTCTATTAAAAACTACAATTCACATAAAAAATAAGCACAGAAAACACAGAAAACATATTTTATATTTATTTATCAAAGATCCTTAATATTATTACTTTCTTCTTTTGTCGTCTAAATTGACTACAATGGAAGTGTAGATTCTTAAAAACGGCGTAGAAACACTTCTTTCCAAAGCAAACTGATTGCTATAGCTGACAAATAATATGAATAAATTAAGTTATACTGTGGAGGAAAAATCAAACAGAAAAAAAGAGAAATAAGAGAAATTTTTTTAAAAGATTAGTGTTTTTAACTTTCTTCCTTTTTTTAAATAACGTAAATGGAAATCTGTACAAAATAAGAAAGTTGCAAAAACTACGCTTTTATTTGCAATCATAATTAAAAAGGTCTATATGATCTAATAAAAGCATATAGTTATGCAAAACTGTTGACCTAAAAAAAGGAAAAAAAAAAAAAGGAAAAATATTTTTCACAAAGAGTGAATGAAATAGTTAATTATGTTTCTAAAGATCTCGACTACATTTCAAACGAAAATATGAAGGAAAATCCAGTAACTAAAATGTAAATGAACCCCTCCCCCCCCCCCCCCCCCAAAAAAAAAAAAAAGGGTTACAAAAAAAAAGATAAAATATAAAATAAAATAAATAAAAATAAATAAATAAATAAATAAATAAAATAAAATAAAATAAAGAATAAAAAGTTACATTTATAATGCCATAAAGAATAATATCGTTATAATAGTATATATTGTTAATTAAATAATGATATTTTCTGGCGAAAATTTTATATCGTCCAGAAATTACAAAAAATTCATATTTTAAAAATTCACCTGTATTCTATTTTTACAAAAATAAATGTACTTAAAACTAGAGAAAATACTGTTAGAAATGCTACAAATTTATAACGTACTAAAATTTATAAGTTTTAAAATACATTTATAATGTCATTAAGGATAACATTGTTATGTTAGAAGATATTATAAATCAAATCATGATAATTGGAGACAACAAATATTTTACATCATCGATATATTTTTTTAACTTTATATTAAAAAAATATAGTTATTTTAATTTTACATATATCTTTTTTAAAGTAAGAAATAACAAACGGAATTCATATAAATCTTTCTATATTTTTAGAAAATATGTGAAAATGTCCACTTTTAATATTTATTCCAGTATCGGATGTAATTAAGGCAGGTAAGAACAGTTAAAAAAATAATAATATAACATATTAAACTTAAGTATATTTCTTATTTAATCGTAATTTTCTGTGAATAAAAAAAGTTAAATTTTCCTTTTAAAAATACTGGAAGCAAAGAGCCTAAAAGTTGGCAGTTATGTATATATACATATATACATACATACATACACACACACACACACACATATAAGAGATAAAAATTTTGAAACATTTGGAAAAATGGGAAATAAATGTTTTTAGTGAAATTTGTTTAGCAGTCTTTTTGAAAACCGAACTCAATAATATTAAAGATGTGAATAAAAAGTACTTTTCTATAAATAATTTAAATCTGAGATTTTTTTTTAAAAAATGAAGCATAATATCAAATAGTCATAAAATAAATACATATAAATATTAACTAATTAATACAATAAATATAATAATAAAAATATCATAGAAAAAATAATTTTATTCTTCTTACTTACTAAATACATATTTTTATAATTTCTTGACTTTTATGCATTTTTAAAGAATGTCGCTGTTCAAAATTAAAAATGTTTTATAGCTATAAAAATTCTCATAATTCTATTGCAATTTTTTTTTCTGGTAAAAATTAAATTTCTCTAAAAAATAAGCACGGGGAAAATATTTTATATTTTTAAATCCAATATTTCTGCATTCTTGATTATTTGCTCCTTTTTTCATCTTAATTGACTTAACAATGGGAACGAAGATACTTACAAAGCGTATGAATTTTTTTCGAAAAAAAAAAAAATATTGCTATAGCTGAAAAATAACGCCTCTCGTTTATTCTTTATTTATTGATTCTATCACGGTGTTACAGTGAAAAAAAAAAACAATGAAGAAGAAGCGAGAACTAAATTAAATATTTAAAAAGATTATTATGTCTCTCACTTTTTTGCTTTTTGAGTCATTTTTATAACAGCAATCTGTGCCAAGATAGGCGTGTTTTAACAATGATTCGATTATTCGAGTGTTGTAATTAAACATTCTTGGTGCTCAAATAAAAGCATATAAAGCTGTGCATTTGAAGAAAAAAAACTGTAAAGTAATTTTTCCTATCTATAAGAGAATGCAATCACCAGTTTTATTTCTAAGTATCTTAGTTTTATACAAAGTTTAGAAATATTAAGTGTTTTCCAGACACTAAAATGTGAATGATAAAATAGAGAAAATATTTTTTCTGCTATATTTATAATGTCATCAAGGATAATAAATACCGTTACCGCCGAATTAATATGATTAATCAAATCATGATATTTTTCGGCATAAATGTTTTATATCATGGAGAATGTATAAATGCTACATATTTATAAAATTTGACATTTATTTAAATTTTATGCAGAAAAATATGTTTGAAAATGAAAAACCCAGAGACATTCGGGCAAATCATTCGATGGTTTTAGAAATAGGAACGCCCTGCAAATATAAACCTTTATAACATTTATTAGAATATCTATTTTAATATAATAACAAATGTTAACGACTTTTCTTGTAACCCGAGAAATGATGCAAAAACAACCTTCTAAAAAGAAGATGGGTAGATAAACTACGATTTTGCCCCATCCCCACCACCATAAGGGTAAAGTTTTCTTCTTTTTATAAGATGTTTCGATTATTTATTAAAATTTAAGATCTATATTTAATGTTCCTCTGATTGATTTTTGTTTGAAGATTGTTCAAATGTGTTGTATAATATTAGAAATAGCTTTATTTAGCAAATTTTAATGTATTTTAATTACATCAAGTTGATTTTTTTTTCATCGTAATTTTTAACGCTTTCCAACATAGTTGAAAAGTGTTTATGACTTCGGTTTGTCTTGTCGTCTGTCTATCTGTCTGATAGTCTGACTGTCCGTGCTTTAATTCGCATAAATATGCTTAGATTACCATGATTTTGGCATATGGTGTTTACCATAGGAAATTCCAAATTGAAAATAGAGTGTGTACAATTCACAGGGACACACAAAATAATTCTGTTATATAACGGTCTATGGGAAAAAATTGTTTGCAGTGCATTTTAATAAATTTAAACTATTTCATACATGACAAAATTGATATGAATTATTCAGATGAAATACAAAATTATGCCTGTGGAATATGGAGAGCATAGCATTTGTCATTTATTTGCAGGTCACACACAAAAAATTCCATTTCATTATGACGTATGGCGTAAAAATCATTAGCAGTGTATTTTAAAGGTGTTACACGCTTTCAAAGATAATTAAATTCATGTGTGTTGCTGAGGTGCACTAAAAGTTATAGTTGCTGTAGAATATGGAATGCATAGCATTTATTTGTTCATTTACAGGGACACACAAAAAAAATTCAGCTACAATACTGTCTGTGACCGATAATAGCTGGAAGTGCGTTTCGAGACATGTATGCGTTTTTAAGCTTAAACAAATTTTAGTGTGGTGTGTATAAATTTTGTAGCCCGTATAACTGAAAAAAAAATTAAACATTATTTTCTATGAGCGTGAATTGCTTAGACGCGTTTTTTAATTGTGTTATGCATTTTCCATCTTAACTATTTATTTAGTATACTAATATATGTTTGGAGAATGTAAATAAATTCACATACAAACCTACGCAAAATACTAGATATATCGTGGTTATATACTAGCTATACAGTTTTAAACACACCACAGTTTAGTATGTGGTGTGTATAAAACTTTGTAGATCATATACAGAGTTGTACAAAAATTTCAAGTTATCTTCTATCGGCGGTAAATGCTGAAAATAAATGTTCAAATGTGTTAAGCGTTTAGCTGAATTAAATTTTAGCAAATTATGCCAAATCTAATATCTTATTCACTGTGGGAGTTAATTGATGAAATTGGGTGTTCCACTATGTTATGCGTTTATAAATTGTTTATTTAGATATCATCTTTTATTTTATTAACTAGCGACGTTTTGCTACAATATTCTGGAAGTGATGGAAAGTATTTCATAATCTATATGCGTGACGCACGATTTTTTTTCCTTGTCGTATAATTGTTGTCGATTTTTTTTTTTTTTTTTGAAGTGAAAACTTCTTTAGGCGCGTTGGGCATTTTTTGAGATGGGAAAAAACCATTGAATTCGCGACACTGTTACCGTTACTGTTACCGTTACTATTACCGTTGCTGTTACCGACACCTCTGTATATTTGGCGACGATTCTGCAATAGCTGGTTCAGGTAAGCAACCAGATTTGCTTAAATTAATATCTCACTTTGACAGCAAACGTGATATTAGTCTCTATTTAGCATTATTTGAAAGACAAATTTCTTGAATGAATATAATAAAAGAAAATTGGGTCACACATTTGTTAAGTTTAATTCCGTTAGAAATCGCCAATATTATAGCTAGAGAACCAGAAACATTGGTGAACAATTACGATTACGTAAAAGATTTACTTCTTAAACGCTTCAAAATGACGCCAGAAGAATTTAGGCAGAAATTAATGTCACATAAAAAGAATCTTCAGCCACTTGGCGCGATTTAGCATTTGAATTAAGAAATTATTTGGAAGAATGGATTAGCGGTCTTAAAGTATCTGATTTTGAATCCTTAAAATAATTAATAGTAGTAGGTCAAATTAAGAAAAGGTTACCTATAGAAATGAAAGCACATTTTATTGACGATCTTCCAAAAATTAAAAATGTAGACGTATTAGTAAGTAAACCAGACGATTATGATGCGGCGAGACGTAATGTTAAAACCATGAATAGAATTTCACCCCACTTTGAATATAGAAAACCCGAAATAAGTAAAAATGAAAATTCACAATCTTTCTTTCATACCCAATACCAAAACAAAAGAAATAAATCTCAAATTAGGTGTTTTAGATAGATGTAACTCTCAAGGCCACATAGCGTCTCAGTGTAATAATAGCAATAACGGTCAAACTAATGAGTTCAGTCAAGACTCTACCGAAAACTATCGAAATTATAATCGCCAAAATCACAATCCTAATGCCGATGTACAGGAAAAAGCTAACATTGCTACAATTCGAATCAGAAATAAGTCTAAACCTAATGGAATGGGTAAAATAATTAATATCACAGGCAAAGAAGCAAATCTATTGTTTGATACAGAGCTATATTTCTTTATTCAGTTACGAATGTTATGTCAATATTGGGTCGCCAAATTTGTCTTCTGTTGATATCTTATTAACTGACATTGGCGGAGAAACTGTAAATCTAATTGGATATTTTGTGTATGAAATACGTGTCGATGGGTTTCTTATATCAACGAAATTTTAGGTTTCAAATTCTCTCGCATACGATATTGTAATAGGGCGAGACGTGATCAGCAAACTAAAGTTGGCGATAGATGAAGAGGGAATTAAAATTGTTGGCGAGCGCAATACTTTTCAAGTAGGTAAAAGTTGTAAATAATTCCGATAAAAAATTAAATTATGTTGCCAATTCATACAATGAAGCGAAAGTATCAAAAGGAAATAGTTCACGGGCAGAAAACGAAATGATTGGTATTATGAATAAAAAAAATTCTATAAGATAAAATTAGCACGCTCGGTGAAAACAGATAAAAGTGACTCAACTCGTGAGACCAAATCAAAAGATGAAAATGAAATAACAAAACATGGAAAATATTATAATTCAACGAGCACGCGAAAAGAAATAACGGGAAGGAATATAAAAAGAAAAAATGAAAATAATGAAATATTTCACGAAAGTTTTAAGAAACGTAGTTACTGATACGGAAATGAAATTAAATCATTTCATAGAAAAGAAAAGTTTGTTGATAGAAATTATAGATACCGCAAACAATACGTGCAGTATGAAGATATAGAAAAAAGCATAATGTTCACGAATACCGTAAACAAGACAGGCAGCAAAGAAGTCATCATTTTTGGAGTGATAAGGAAGCGGGAACCCTATTTTGGAGATAAATGTTATTACAAAAGATATGAAACTACATCTCATGGAAGAAATGATGAATGCATTGAGAGTTTTTTAAATTGTGGATGAAAATTCATGTTTCATTGGCATTCATTTCAAAGAATACCAATTAATTAAATTTCATATTTCATGTATTTGTAAATTTACGTTTTAAGCAACAGATAGCAATTTTTGTATGTAAAATAATATGCATTATTTTTCATGTACAATAGTGCATTAAATGAAAATTGTAATATAATTTTTGTAGTAGTAGTTTATAATAATGAATAAAAAAAAAACACTTCATTTAAAAGTATTTCCTGCACAATAAAACGTTTCCCGACGATTCAAAAAATATACACGTAATTGTTCAAGTTTTCCCGTCTGTCGGCACTCCCGGAGTGCCATTGTTTTTTTTTTTTTTTTTTTTTTTTTTTACCAGTTAATTGTACTGAAAGATATTTTTTTTATAAAGTTACTCTATCTCAAATCGCATTAAAATATTTTTATGTGGTCTATGTAATTTTTAATAAAAGAACTAAATATATTTTTTAACTTAACTTTTTTCATTCAATATGCAGTCATTCACAAATTTTATGTATATATTTTTTTAATTATAAAAAATTACTCTGGTATGTAAATGAAAACTGAGCAGATTTCAAACTTTAAAATTTTTTGTTTTACAATTTATATAACCCGATAATGGATGGTTTTTTTTTTTTCCACAAATAAATTGGATGTTTCTAACAACAACATATGTAGCTGGCAAAGTATTTAAACAAATCTTATGCCAACAGCTGTTCATAATTTGCCAAATGCATCATGTAAATAGAATCCTATGATAGAAAAACATTTTGGATATATAAAAAAATCACTTATTATCATTCAAGTAAAGATGTATCTGTTTAAAGGTGATAAACAGTACACATAAAGGCTTATAAGTATATTTTAATAAATAGACCAACAAGTTTTGTAACGCTCAATCGGCGACGTTTTCAAGATCAATAAGGATAAATAAACTATTTTCGCAATGTTTTTTAGGGTTTCGTTCATCTCACGAAACCCTATTCGTCCCGCTACGTTGTCTGTCCATCACAGAGCCGGTTCTCAGAAACTATATAACTTACAGACTTGAAATTGTGTGTACTTATAGCTGAATACATACTATGAAGCTGACATTCATAAAATTAAAAAAAAAATCGTACTATTTTAATATATAGAGATAAAAAAAACAAAAAATCTAACAGCCTTTTCCTATTAAAATTAAACATTTTTCGCTATAGCAGTTGCCAAAAATTAAAAATCCACAATAAAATTCTTTCTAAAATAATTAATTTTCTATTGAAAGATTTCCACGTGAAAAATGAAAATGAAATAAAAAGTTTCACCAGTTGAAAAAAGATTAATATGACGTCATATTGGTAATAAAACATGGTCATATTGGTAATGGAAATTTTCAAACATTTCTCAATAATACAAGCAGTATGAGTATGTGTAAGTACAGAAAGCAGGTTAATATGATGTCATTAGAGAATTAAAAGTCATATTGGAAGTTTAACGGACTTTTTCAAATTTTTGAGAATAATACAAAGAGAGTATCAATATGAGTAATAGAGAAAGCAAGTAGTTATGACGTCAGCAAGTGATTATAACGTCATATGAGTTTGAGGAACGTATTGAATCATGATAAAAACCCGACTATGGAAATATTGGCATATTTTAACATTTTGAAGGTCTCTATACAACATGTTTAATTTTCAAATTCATTTTTTTTTTTAAATATCGCATTTAGTCCACATGACAGATATTATTATGACAGAGTGCCCGCTATCGGAACGGTTCAGATTTTCGAATAAACGAGAAAAATAGACCGGTAAATTTTTACTTTATAAAAAACATGACTTTTTTTTTCTTTTTTTTTTTTTCAAAATGAAATTTATTTGGATTTATTAAAGAAAAGATAAAGTGTTAAGAAAGGAATATTAAACGAAACCATTTGCGTGATCTTTGATCACACCTACCCACTTGCTTGAAAATGAGCTTGATAAACAAAAATCACGAGACCACATGTATAATAAAAGCAGGTGTTTAAAAATGGTCGCCTGTAAAATTAACAACAATTTACAGTTGGCCATTTTTAAGCCCCTGCTTTCATTATACACATGTGATGTCATGGTTTACGTTTATCAAGTTCATTTATTTATTTATTTATTTATTTATTTTTTTGATAAAATAGTTTATTTATCATTACTGACCTCATAAGCGTCGCCGATTGAGCGTACGGAATTTGTTGATCTATTTATTAAAATTAGCCTTTATGTGTACTATTAGTACGTTAAGCAAATACATCTTTACTTTAACATTTTGGTTGTTAGAAAGTTACATATAAATTAACTTGCGTGCATATTTGCAGTTAAAAAATAAAAGTATTGATGCTTTTTTTTTCATTTGTCACTTATTGCAGAATCCTTTACGCATGAATTACGTTGAATATAATATTTCACAAAACAATTACTAATTTTGTTTAGACACATTGAAAAACCACATTGTTAAACCTTTACAAGATTTTGTAACAATTTTGTAGCAACAATCTTGTAAAACCTTTACAAGATTGTACTTTGAATCTTTGGTTTGTCTCTAAATGTTCAGGAGAATGAACTAATTTGTTATACTTAATAACATCATTTGGGAGGCAGAGGGGGGGGGGGGGGGGATCGGCAACATGTTTTCGCCTTTGCTCTGGTTGAATTTCGTTGAATAGTTTTTTATTTTTCAAAATTTCCATTCCGTCGTAAGAGTAGAGAGAAACGAAGATCAAGCTCAACTCAACTCAAATAATCTTATATAGGCTTGTTTTTGATTCCTGCATTTTTATGTATACGCTCTACCTTATTCAAGCATTTGTAACAGTAAATAAACAGGAGTTACCCCTTTCTTGATATTATTATGTGTTTGCAGTATCTAAATAGGCTATCTAAAAGATCCATTCATCCCGTGTTGTTATTAAGTTGGACCAAATAATAAATATTATACTTTTGGTTCAAATGAATGATCATTATCCCCAATCTATAGATTCACTACTACTTGAAAATGCATCCTTGATTTCATGATCTAACTAATTTTCTAAGCATCTCTGTGTTTAAAATAGACATTTTAAATATTCAATATAAACAATCCATGACTGATACACGATAACGCAAAAGAAAAGTTAGGTTGTGCATTGAAATTCTGTATTGCATTGCGTTGTCAAATGGAAACAATTAGTTTTGGAGCTAAAATTAATTTTCAAAAAGTCTAAAATAGTGTAGTACAATACTTACGCAAAACAATAAGTACAATTTGAGAAAATGGAAAAAAAGGTTTTATTTTTCTTGCAATTTTTAAGTAAAGAGTTATAATCAACATAGGAATCTTAACAGTTCACAATACATTGCACTTAAAACTAATCCTCGAATAAGGTAGAACGATCTAGTGGCTTTTTTACCAACCTTTTCCCTAAAAGCAACTTTAAAACTTATCCTAAGATACATTTTCAACTACAAGCATAGCAGGTTATTTTCGTAACCCAAAATATAAAAGTTAAGTGTAGCCAAATCGCAATACGGTGATACATTGTAAGTTTATATATAATATATACACTGCAAAAAAGAAAAGAAAAAACTGTTAATTTTACAGTATAATACTGGCACCCCAGCTGCCAGTATTATACCGTAAAATTAACAGTAATAAACAGTAAAATAAGCAGTAATACGCTACCGCGATTGTAAAATCAACAATTTTTTTTTATTTTTTATTTTTTATTTTTTTTGCAGTGTATATATTATAAGTTAATTGGATGGTATAGATAAAAACCTACTTAACTTATCATTTTTTAAATTATATTTTTTGAATTTCTTTTTTAAAATACTGGTACTGCATTATGTATTTTTAAATCATATTTTTTTTTTTTTTTTTTTTTTTTTTTGAGTGATTCTCAAGTGACCTGCTCAGCAACGCGAAACTTTCTGACTCATTTTTAAATGCACAGACATAAAATTGGCAGGCCTGACTATTGAAGAGATTTACAATCGAAATTAATTTTTCATTTCTTGATAAATAAATTACTTATCCAGTTAGTTATAAGCGATTTCCTCATTTCTCGATTTGCGGCCTCGGGAATTCGGTTCAAAACGCCCACTTTGACTGTCTTTTCTGAAAGATTTTCTGCCTTTACAAAAAAAAAAAAAAAAAAACGAAAAACGTGTTTCGATGACATAGTTTCTGAATAACACCTGCAAATTACACGCGTTTCCGAACAAAAATTAATTCAGAAATGTGTCAGAAAGTAAGAAGATTTTTTGGATTTCAGAACAGCCTTAAAGAACATATGCAAACAGTGTTACGCATTTCTACCTCAAATTAAACGAAACAAAATGGCGCAAGAAACGGACTCGCATTTTCTTGAGTCTTAATGAAGTAAGACGGATGGGATCTAGAAAACGTGAATGGATGTATTTTCGAAAGAACATGTTGATGCAAATTCAGCATTTTGTTTTTTGGGGTTTTTTCATTCCTTCTTTGATGTAAATTCGGGAGTGGCACGTGTTTCTGAACAATTACATGAAATTAAATGTCTTAAATGAGCTTTTCAAGAAATCATTGAATTTGAGTTTTATGTCATTCAATATTGATCGTCGCTGTTTTTCATTGAATAGGAGAATGTAGCTATCATTTTATTTATATTTAAACAATGTAGTTTATTTAATAAATCTCTCTGAAAGTTATACATTTTCATATTTGAAATGCATAAATATTAATGAGGTAATATGTTTGTTCGGAAATTTATCAGATTAACATTGTGTAACTACGAAGTAAGTGGTTTGTACGTTGGATAGTTATTAATATTTAATTAATGCTATATAAAAATGAATTTTGCATTATTGATTTATCTTAATTTTTTTTCATCAGCACAACATTTTTCCTAGACGCGGTATAAAATTAAAAACGAAGTTATGGAGAACTGAAAATAATTTGCATGCACTTAAGCGTCTACGCTAGTAACGCGAAGGCCTTCGCAAGCTAATGTTAAACCAATTTCAGCGTTCTTTTCAGAAACTTCAACTCATTTTCATTTCAATATTTTTGATTATTTATTTTTTGAATAAGATATCTGAGGTCGATGTATAATAGGATATATTCGTATTTTTGGAGATTAATTTTAATTGCAGTTTTTTGTTCTGTGGACGCTTTCAATTTCAGAAACGCCCAAAGGGAAGATGAAGATACCTTATTCGACATTAACTTCAAATATCCTGTGTAAAAATAAATATAAAATAAAATATTGAAATGCAAACGAGAAATTTGAAAAGGACGGTGTCATTGGTTTAACATTAGCTTATGAGTGTCTTCGCATAACTAGCATGTGCCCTAAATGTTTGACATGACCAATGTTGAAAAGTTAGGCTTACTTCACCTGTTTGTTCTCCTGTTAGTGCTAAATTGTTCAATAATTATATAAATAAATACGTCGCACAAGGGCCGTAGCTAGAAAAATATTTCCAGGTGAGGAGGTGGCGTTAATTTTTAGTTTTAATAGTTTAGCCAAAAAGTGTAAATACATTGGTATTAATTATACACTACAATCACTAAATCATAATAATAGGAACTATAAGTGCTACACACTTCATTTTCAATACCGAACATGCCATAGTAAACTCAATAACATATATCACTTGCATGACAATCCGAGACTATTTACTCGAGTTACTGCACTGACAGACGACAGACAGACAAAGAAACAGAATTCATAAACACTTTTCCACTATGTTGGAAAGGTGTTAAAAAAGTATCACTGCTTGTAAGACCATGTGAAACTATACAATATAAGAACGTTTTAATAAAAAAACTCCATCTAGTGGAGAGCTGAATGAAAAGTGGCAGTCACCTCTAATGGACAAGCTTTAAATAAGTATAATTAATAGACATGTTTTTGTTAATGTTTCAATTACCAAATATATAAAAAATAGAGAAATGAAATATATCTTGTTAATCGTTGTCTTTACTGAAAAGCTTAAAAACTATTCGGATGTGCCAATGCCAAAACTTTCTTCGATCTTATACATGATAATACTTCAAAATTCACTATTATAGTGCCAATTAAATCAATATTTTTGTTATTCTGTTGTACGGCAGCTGCTTGCGAAGTGCCGGGTTATCTTCGCTGCATGAACAGCCGATTTACAATAGAACTACAAAAAAAATCAAGAAAATCGCCCAAAAATCGCTATCACAGCGCCCTCTTCTGCTGGAATAGCCCCAAATTCAATTTGGACCTGCAGGCAGTAATCAAAAGCATACACATAAAATTCGGTTCAATTCTACGCATAACTTTATACACTTTTCGATGATACTATAATGAAAATGGCACAAAAATTGCTATTACAACGCTCCCTTCCGGCGGAATATTTCCAAATTCAAGAATGACTTACTGACCATAGCCTTAAACGTATTAAAATGCAAATTGGTTCTAATGCATATGTCATACACTTTTCAACGAGGCTAACGAAAAAGACAGGCTACCGTGGTGCATTCCACTTATCTTTTTGTACAGACTGCTACAGTGACATGAGGCTCTTTTCGTACACCTGCATTGGTGCATTCGAGCATCACGTGACTCCCACGGTCTGTAAAAAAAGATTAGCGTAAAGCACCGCGGTAGCCTTTCTTTTTCGTTAGCCTCGCTTTTCAATGATACAATGAGGACAGACACCCCAAATATAATCCCGAAATATCCCCAAATTCTAATAGAACCTGCTTGCCATAGCCAAAAACATAGAAAAAAAATGTGGTTCAATTTGAAGCATAACTTCATACACTTTTAGATTGTACAATAGTGAAAATGGATCAAAAATATCGATCACAGCGCCCCCTTTCGTCGAAATATCCCCAAATTCTGATAGAACCTGCTTGCCATAGCCAAAAACCTAGAAAAAAAATGTGGTTCAATTTGAAGCATAACTTCATACACTTTTAGATGGTACAATAAAAAGACACACAGACGGGCAGACGGACGGACGGACAGATGGACAGACAGACATTTTGTAAAAACATGTTTTTCGGGATCTCTGACCCCTAAAACGTGTAAATCCGTCAAAAACCGGGAGTCGAAACTTTTTTCGATTACAATACTTTCTTCTATTAAAGATAGAATAAAGTAACAAAGTTTTCAATTAATAAATTTGAAGTTTGGGAAAAGCCGTGTTAATAACATTTACAATTTTTCAATTTGTTTAAAAATTTATAAATGGAAATTTTTTCCACATTTAAATTAATGTATAATGTAGTGTTTGAAAAAAAGAAATGTTGGAGAAAAAAATTAAAAATTCATGGTTGACTTGCTTAACTCATATTTTTTGGCCAAGGACGTAAAATTTACTATTATCTAAGAATGTTTCTTTAAGAAATTAGTGATTTAAAGAACAAACATAATTTTATTTCAGAAAGCATCTGAAGAAGAAAACACGTGTGGCGATTTATTAGAATTTAAGAAATAAATAGGAATTCTTTTAATTTTGTTTTGATTTTTCGATGATTCTGAACTTTATAAATGTCCATTGTATTTTACTATATTTATCTATGCTAAATAGTTAAATGAACTTTAACTTCTGATGATAGATCTGCATATGCATGCATGTAATATGTAAGAAAAAGAAAAAAAAAACTGTCTAAAATTGTTTCATAGAGTTTTGCACAGATTTTTGCGATGGAAGCATTAATTAAGTAATTAATTGAGCCGTTGATTTTGAAAGTGGGATAAGTCCATTTTTGTTAGATATTGAATGGTTTGCATTTGAAAGGGTTTAAAAATATTTGTAAAAATATTTTACGAAATAGTTTAAAATATATCAGACTTATGTTATATATTTCATGGTCTTATTTTATGTAAATTTAATATGCAATAATGGTTATCCGTGTTAGCTGAAAAAGAGAAAAAAATCATGGTTTTGGCCATCATCAATCGCCAACGGACTTGCTTCACTTTCAAAAGCCATGATTTGTTGAAAACGTTGATTTTCTTCGAATGGAATAATATTATAATAGCAAAAAGTTTAATATTTTGTATTTACTTATTTAATTTATTTCAACATTTCATCCTTCTCAGAAAAGTAACAATAAAACAAAAAATAAAATTAATTTTATAGGTAAAAGTGGGAAAAATATTCAATAAAAAGTTGTATGCATGTAATTATTTATAAATTATGATACGAGCAAATATTGTGTGTATGTGTGTGTGTGTATAGTATGTGCAAATTTTATCTTAAAAACGGCTCTATCGATTATGACTAAATTTTGTATCTTACCGTTTTCGGGCACGAGAAAAACATTGAACTATGTTACATGTTTGAGAAAATTCAATTAGGCGGTCATAATGGATCACGGTCAAGCTAATTATATCCAAAAAATGGCTCAAATGATTTTGACTAAATTTTGTAGCCTACCATTTTGGGTTACGAGAAGACCATTGGACTAAGTAACATGTTCGAAAAAATTCGATTAGTGGGTCATTTTTGGGCTACCGATCAAGCTGATATTACCTAAGAAACGGCTCTTAACGATTTTGTCTAAATTTTATATCTAACCATTTTGGGAGTACGAGAAGACCTTTGGGCTGGGTCATATGCTCGAGAAAATTCGATTAGTGAGTCATTTTTGGGTAACAATGGATCATGCTAGTGTTATATAAAAGACGGCTCTAATGGTTTTGATTAAATTTGTATCCTACCGTTTTGGGTTACGATAAGACCATGGAGCATGGAGCTTATGTCACATGTTCGAGAAAATTCAATTAGTGGATCATTTTGGGGTTACTATGGGTCGATGCATTTAAATGGGAATGAAGGTTGAAATAGTTATTAAATCGTTGAACAGAGTGCCGTAAACGAAGTCGCAAAGCTGGCAACATCTCGCCAAATTTGGCGATATTTGGCGATATATGGGTGACATTGACAAGATTTGTTAAGGAAAATCGACTTTCTAACAATATCAAAATACATGATTGGCGCCAAGTGAAAAAAAAATCGGCAAGTTTGCGACTTTTCGCCAAATTTTGGCGACATTTGGCTAAGAAATTGGCTTTTAGAATCAAAGAATTTTCTAGAAATTTTCAATAGGAGCCGTAACACGATTCAACCAATCAGAGTACTTAGAACGTTCTTGAACAACAGAGACATTTTCCGTACAACTTATACCTGCTGAAGAAATACAACTGTTACATCAACGTCGATGTTATATTGAGTTGAACACAAAGCTAATTTTAACCGAGCGTGGCTCGGTCTTTCCAGCTGGTAATTATAAATTATGATAAAACAAAATTTTACCAATGCTGCCAATTCACCACAATTCTAGTAGAACTGCTAAATTATGATTGTGCTTCTTAATATTATGCAACATTAAACATAATTCTATTCAAAGCAAACTTGCGTCACTTTCAAAATCAACGCATTTGAAATATGGTATTGACCAAATAAATTATCAGTACCAAATTTACACCGATATTAAAAGATATTTATTGTGAATTGATTAAAAACATAAATTTTATGTTAATTTGTATTAAGATTTAGCTTTAGCTTTTTTCTTTTCAAAAGTGGACTTGTCCTACTTTCAAAATATCACACAACATATGATTTAGTTTTGATAATAATTTTTTTTAAATTATTGTAACAGATGATATGCATGTGATTAAATGTGACGAAATTGTGCGACACAGTGTACCGATTTCTGAAATTTCTATATTTTTATCAAGGCTGAAATATTTCCCCATTCCCTATTCTAATCACGAAGGAAATTTATGATTTTTTTTTTCCTCAAACTGACACTAAATTATCTGCATGCTTTTGTAATTTTCCATCCGATGCAAGAAAGTTTTTTGACATGTTGGAAAAGCCTAATTCACAATGCAACATTTGAATAAATTAACTTAAAATCTTTTTTTTAATTTTAATATTCTAGCACAAATTCTAATACAGTATATAGTTGACTTTTAAAGAATAATTTTTATTCCCAATTGATCCTGCCGAAAAGTTTGAAAGTGAAAAAAAAAAAAAAAAAAAAAAAAAGACAGAAGCAGAAAGTAGTGAGGAAATATATATGCATGACAGAACAGTATCAGCCACTTACCCTCAACCATTCTATTCTGCCTGTCAAGGAAAATTTGAATAAATGCCAATGTTAGAGGAAAAGGAGTTCTTCATTTACATAAGGCACGAATATAAGAAGAAAAAAAAATCAGAAGTAGACGGGGATTGAAGGCGTGAAGACATATTGATACAGGCGTATAATATCAGACGTACGGTTTTGTTTCTTTTCCCATAAATTATACCAAACTTTACTTTGGCGACATTACTTTATTTTTGTGCAAATATACAACGGAAGTTCTTCATGAATGCAGATTCTTAAATACGACAAAAATTTAGTTCGAGTTTTCACAGTATAATAATTTCCCCGTCTCTTTCTTTCTTTCAGCGTGAATTTCTATAAGTTTTGGTGAAAATTCTTTCTTTTACGAATTGTGTTTCGCAGGAAATGAGTTTCGTCGACAATTTTTGCTTTTTGTTGCATTGCACAAACTAAAAGAAGGAATGATAAATGAATAAAAAAAAAGGAGTAACATTCTAAAATAGTGAAGTATGTCAATTATTATTATGAAATTTTGTTTTATTTGTATTTCTTTGCAAAAATTAGGGAAATGGAAATTAGTTTAGTGTAGTTTGGAGAAGGTGGATGAAATTCATTGAAAAAATTCTATATTAAAAAGCAAAAGCATGTCTGGGAGTTACGCTTCCGTCAAATTGACATTTTAACAATAAATTTTTGCTTTTACTGATTTTTTTTTTTTTTTTTTTTTTTTAACTTCTAAACATCGCACAATTTCAATTTTTACACCGCTGAATAAAAAAAAAAACAATTACTTTCAAATGCAGTTTGTTTGAAAACTCAATTTAATGATTTTTTATGGGTTTTAAAATAATTTTCAAGCATGATTTAAAAAGAATGCACTATCTCTATCCGATTACGAAACATTGACCCGTTTGCATTTACAACAATATAAATTGTTCATTCTTTGTTTACGGCTAATATTTCATAACGAAATTAAAACTTCATCAATAAATAAATAAAATAATGAAATAGAAATAAAACACAAATTTAACAGAGGTGTAACTAAACTGCGAGCTTAAACACCTGAAATTATCAGAATACAAAAGGCTGATGAAAGTATAGGGAAATCTTTAGAGATTTTTTAAGCTGTTAACTCCTGGCATGCAGCTAATACGAAAGTATCGCTTTTAATAAATTCCAAAAATGTTTTTTTTTTTTTTTTTTTTTTTTTTTTTGTGTGTGTGTGTGTGTGTGTGTGTGTGTGTGTGTGTGTGTGTGTGTGTGTGTGTGTGTGTGTGTGTGTGTGTGTGTGTGTGTGTGTGTTTAGTGGGCAATCAAAATAAGAATAGATTAAATGTAAAAATCTATCAGTGTTTACAATTAAAAAAAATGGTTTTTACCAATATTCTGTAATCCGGGAAACCCGAGTTGGATCCTAGTTTTTAAAAGTAAATTTAAAAGAGAAAAAAGAAAGAAAAAAGAAATTTCTAAGATATTCACCGATACCATTTTCAGTATAAATTATGACAGAATCTACTTTTCTAATGTACTACCATTTAGTCTCGATTCGAGTAGTTTTGCGCAAATAAAAGAGCAAGAAGACAAAAAAGGTATACATACTAAAGAAAAGCTGTCGCAGACGCACCGGGGTTGGTGCGATTTTTGTTTTGAGCCATTTTGTTGAGAAAATCCCGTTATCGGATACCTAGGCCTAGCTTGCTAAGACAACATTTTAGTTCTATTTTATTATGAAACAGTTTATTTTATTATAAAATATACACAATTTTTATTATAAACACACACACACAAATTATTTTATTATAAACACACACAAATTATTTTATTATAAAACCCATACTATGATTCATTTATTAGAAAACACAAAATATTTAATCTATTATAAAACACACGGAATTTTCTCTTAGCGGGTCGTCATACGAAACAAAATTTCGCCAAAATCGGCGGGTTGCCCAGGTATAAAATCGCCATTTTGGCGTCAAAAAGATACCCCGGTGCGTCTGCGACAGATGTACCCATACTACTAATAATTATAAACAATTTTCGTCAAAAATGGATCAAATATTACAATAATCTAAGTACTGAGCGTATTTTTTTTCCTTTTTAGAATTTAGAAGTTAAATTAGATGCATCATGATAATACGTAAAATAATAATAATAATAATAATAATAATAATAATAATAATTATAATAATACTAAAAGGTATTGTGAAATTCGATCATAGCATTTGATGGTACCAAAACATGGTATAAAAATGATTGGTGGTATAAATTGTAGTAGATTGTGAGAATTGTGTAGATTTTGATCGTATAAAAACACTAAAAAATATTTTTTTTTTCCTACTGTCATTCAAAGATGTATGATGTCTCTGCTCCATTCGGTCGGTCTCTAAGAATATAGAAATAGTATAAATACTTAAAAAAAAAAAAAAAAAAAAAAAAAAAGAGTGCTGAGCATATTTAGGGTGTTTGAAAAATTTGAAGTTATATTAAATTTGTGATAATACGTAAATAAATAAATAAATAAAATAGAAAATAAAATAAAATCCATTGTAAAATTTTATCATAGCATTTTATGGTTGCAAAACTAAGGCATAAAAAACATTAAAAAAATATTTTTCGTTTTATCATGGAAAGATGGAACGGATTCTCTGGTCCATCCGGTCTCTAAGAATACAGAAATATTATAAATACTTAAAAAAAAAAAAATCGATAAAATAATTTAGTATACGGAACATAATTTGATTTTTGAAGTTTTTGAAGAGTGGTAATGACATTTAAAAAATCCTATTAACTGGGATAACATTTAAACACAATAGTGAAAAAAAAAATTAAAAATCATTAAAAAATATATTCCATTCTACCATGCAAAGATAAACAATAGCGTTAAAACCAAAAACTAAATCGCTGAAACTAAAAGCAGAACTAGAGTTGTGATCTATGCATTTCTCTGACCCATCCGGTCTCTAAGGATACAGAAATATTAATGAAAGAGACTGAGTATCTTCCTGACGTGTTTCTTTTTTTTTTACTTTTTTATTTCTCTTATCACCGTTTTCTCACCAGGCATCAGCTTTCTGGCCCATATCCACAACCATTTCAGAGTGCCATGGGTGGAGATGCATACGGGAATTCAACGAGAACTGCTAAAGTCGCTTTTACCTGGGCGAGTTAGAAGGGGAGGGGGGGGAGGGGGTCGCCTTTAATATCAGTAATGGACATCCATCGATCGGACGCACGTTTCGAATGACCTCTAAGCATAGTGTTTAAGGAAAGCAACTCTGGATAAAAAGTAAAAAAAGAGAAGAAAAAAAAAACTTTAGTAACTTTTGTCAGGGGGGGTTTAACTCACTGCAGGTTTTTTCGGGATATTATGTTCGTTTTGTGCCACTGAGATACGCAATTTCACATCATTATAAAACTTTGTTCGCGTTGAGATTTTTCGAAAGAGAAAAATCTCTGCAATATTGACGGAAAATCCTTGTTTAATGTAGTTGCACATAGGCATGCTATTTTATTTTACATAATGATGTTTATACTACTGCTCTAACCTATAAAAAATTATACATTTTTTCTGCAGGCGATTGGATATAGATTTGAAATGTAATATTTGGTAATGTTTTTAGTCGTCTCACAAGTGGCAATGATGTCAACAACAAGAAAGGAAAACTAGAATTACATATTTTTTGGATATGTAATTTTGGATTTTTTTTTTGCATATTTTTTTTTAATCGAAATCCATTGATATCTTCAGGTGCCCCAAGCGTCCCAAATAGAGTCCCAAATATAAAAAATTATATGTTTTTTGTTTTTTAATTTTTTTTTAAAATTCTATTTGGCGTTGTGTAAGAAAGTTGTGTATTGGGTGTATTATATAATTCTGTAGTTTACATATTTTTTTTATGAAAATCCATTCATATCTGCCGGTGCCCCAAGTATAGTTAAATATTGAAATTTTTAAGAAAATGTATTAAAAATTTTAAATTTACGAAAATTAAATAAAATAAGTTGAAACTGGTGTGAAACACTAAAAACTAAAATAACTTCTTAAAACACCATAAAAACTTTAAAATGCGCTAGGCCTTTCGAAAGATCTGAGTCTTTCTTCGTCAGACGCAAAAAGACGTGCGTCTACTATGAAAGCAGCTGCAAGACTGAAATGAGAGGTAAGGGAGAGGAAACAAGCTGATGCAACAGCCAATAGGAAAGTAGAAAACAACAGCCAATAGGAAAACAGAAGACAACAGCCAATCACAGAAGAGTAAAAACAAAACAAATCTAAATAATTTCTAAATCTTCAATTGCCAAGCACTCTTGGGATTCCGGCCATTGTTTTAATTTTAAAAATGGTAAAATTATCTTTAATGCTAATAGTATCTCTGAATTGGACTTTCTGGAAAATTTAGCTATTTATCTTAATCGTGAAGTTATTGTTAATGATAAATCCGATTCCACAATGCTCTCTGCTGCTTGGAAAAACCTCTTCAGTACTTCCATATAATTTATTTTGTATTAATTAATTTTAGTCTGTTTTTATATATATTTATATATTTTGGTTACTTATTTAATTCTTAATTTTCATGTGTTTCCATTTTTTATGTATTTGTGTGATTTATTTATTTTTATTTTATTTTATTTATTTATTTATTTTATTATTTTTTTTTAATCAAATTAAGTTTTATTTATTTATTATTTATTCATTTTATTTTATATATTTATTTATTCTATTTTATTTTATTTATTTATTTTTTCACTTCCTTATTCCCTTCTATTTTGTATTCTCTATTGTTTTGTTTTTACTCTTCTGTGATTGGCTGTTGTCTTCTGTTTTCCTATTGGCTGTTGTTTTCTACTTTCCTATTGGCTGTTGTTTTCTACTTTCCTATTGGCTGTTGCATCAGCTTGTTTCCTCTCCCTTACCTCTCATTTCAGTCTTGCTGCTGCTTTCATAGTAGACGCACGTCTTTTTGAGCCTGACGAAGAAAGACTCAGATCTTTCGAAAGGCCTAGCGCATTTTAAAGTTTTTATGGTGTTTTAAGAAGTTATTTTAGTTTTTAGTTTTTACGAAAATTGTTTACAAATTTGGCAAAGTGTTTAATTAATAAAGTATAAACTTATAAATAATAATAATTTTGTAATAATACATGAAGTATAAATTAAAAAATCAAAGCACTAAATCATAAAAATTATAAAAATAGAACTTACGTAGCAAATTGCTTACTTCTTTTAATTTGGAGATTTACATATTTCTAAAGTTTGTAATCCTTTTTGGGATAAATGTTTGATATGGCGTCTTGATTTTATTCTTTTCAATATGAAACCGAGTCTCTTTTCTTGTCCAGATACACTTTCTGATGCCTCGGGCACTAGGCGAATGCATCTTTTATCATATTGTGTAAGGCATTGATATTTTGACCATTCCTCCGTTTTTCCTACTTTTACCATGGCCTAAATTTCTTCGTAAGGCACATTCATCAAGAGAGGGGGTTCAAAACGTCCAACTCATTGCAAGTCAATAAGTTCACAATAATACTTTGCTTTGAAGTGTATTTTTGGTACTTGAAAAATTCTTACTTCTGGTGATCCTCTATTTTCATTTCTATCACAAAATAATTTCCGTATTGCTAAAGACCGGATAGGCTCTATGTTATCTCAGAGCATAGATAATAACAAATTTTCAGGATGACAAAAGAAACTATCTACCTGAGCAACAGCGTCGACAAACTTTCTTAAATTGGGTTCCAAATATCTAGAAAATGTGATAAGTTTCCAAATATACCGCTGTCCTTCTGTTATGCAGGGCTTTGTTTTGATATGGAACCATATAGGTCCATACTTTCATAATATATGTTGTAAGAATAATGAGATTCTCAGATGGGTTTTCTATGGCCAACTACAACTTTAACGTTCTACTTGCAGTCGTTAGCCATCTTGAGTAAACAACTGGAACAGGGTATTTAAATGCCAGCTCAGAACCACTTTCGCCACGTGATATTTCTACGCAAATATCATATAAATATTGCTGATCATTGCTGAGACACATTCTACCTATGTTATCTGGCATATTCCCCACACTTATAAGGAAGCTACAGGAAAAGGAAGCTACAGGTAGCTCCGCGTATGTTTTGATTGTGGGCTTTAGTACCAATTGTTACACATCTAAAGAATGTAGTAAATGTGGTTAAGGCCTTTAGCTTCTCCTGTTGCAAATGTAACGTGTCCAATATACAGAGAGTCAGGTTTCTTTACAAGAGTATAATGTTCCTCCTTTGTGATCTTTGTGTAGTACATTGTGATCCACATTACTAGTATTTTTGTAGTCTTTTTCCCAACGGAAAATAATCCGGTTAAAATAGAAAGAGACACGGCGAAATTGCTCGTCTTTGCAACTAAAATTCGAAGATTTGTACGCTATCGACGAATTTTGTTGCGATCTACTAAATTCGAAGTCCCTTTTTTGTGTACACTTCCAATATCTTGTAAAACATAACTGGCAAATTGATGCAGCTGCTCTATTCAAAATTTCGTATACTGGTAAATCTACAGATCTGGAGCCTCAACGTCAGCTCTGAAAGACAATGTTTTTTTTATCTCACTTTTCATAATATTTAACATCTTATAATCCGCAAATTAAATTTTTTAAATTACTACATACATATTTATACGCTTTTAAAATAATTTGAAGGTTTCAGAAATTAGAAACGTTTAATTAAACACGGTTTATGCAATAATATTTTGACATTCTTATGAACTTCTTATTCTATGTTTTAGATTAAAAAAATACATTTCTTCAGGGGGGCAGAGCCCCCCTGAACCCCCACCCCCTAATCTTAACAAATTTATATTCGTGATTTACTATTGATTGTGTGAATGATTCTAGTATATCTTGGATTTCGTTCTACACAGTGGTTTTATTAGAATAAGCAAAAATTTCGAAAATAATTTCACGTTATCCTAATGCCTAAATAGCAATATTTACTTACCTACCAACCACGAAACACTGGCATCTGATAAATAGGTTGAATAATATCTCGTGTACAAAAGCAACTTATGGAAATGTAAACTGAATCTTTTCACTTATATCTATTTCAGAAATCTAGTGCTATTGCAACTTTTGTTTCGGAAAACAGTTTTGATGGTCATTCTATAATATTTCTTTTACCTAAGTACATCCTGATCTAACTCGATGGCAATAGCATACTAAAATCTCCCCAAAATAGGCTTATTTATAAACTTTTAAACTTATTGGGTAATCATTCATAATCGTGCCCACTGCCAATTCACTAAATAGCAATCGTGGTTTGGCGCTATAAAGTATTTTTTGTGATAACTTTGTATGATCTCAGTTTCCAGTAATAGCGCTATTTCAGGCTGTATGGATGCGTTTTACTAAGCTAATTTCTTTAGATTAACCATCTCGTTGTTCGAGATATTATATCCTATTTTAAAAGTAATACTAATTTTGAACCACGAAAAATCCATATCTCCTCCAGAAAATGAATATCTCATGTAAAAATGTTTCGGTTATCATTCTATAGTAGTTAAAAGGTAACTTGTTTCAAAATAAATTCTCATTTATTTCAATAAAATATTAAAATCACTCAAAACTATTTTATTTTGCGAATAAAATATTGTAGCAAAATAGTTTGAGTTATTTGAATTTTATTATTTTGATATTCTTTAAAATGTAGTTGCTAGGTTACGATTAAATTAAAGAGGAAAATAAAAATAAATACATTTTAAAATTTGCAAAAAATGATAGAATAAAATGTATTATATTATTAGAACAGATGTATAAAATTGCACCAAACATTGTACGCCTAATTTAAAAAATCTGGCGAATGTATTAACAAAATTTCAAATTAATTTGAATAATTTAAGACCTGACTTGATAAATTTTAGCCTTCATAACTTACACATTAAATACATTAATCAAATGCGCCATTTTATTTCAATGGATGAAAATTTTCAAAATCGTCTGAATTCCCATAGGAAAGCATTATGACCTAAAAAGAAATGTTTTATATTTTTCGAACGAATAAACCAAACATAACTAAAAACTATACAGCTAATTCCGGGTACCTCACCAACATACCTACCAAAAATCAAACTAATCGCATCATTTTTGCGGCAGTTATCGCGGAACAGACAGACAGACAGACAGACAGACAAACAGACAGACAGACAGACAGACAGAAACCAAAAACTTTTCGGGTCTCCACAGTAAGCCTCAACTGACGTTTCGGCAATAATACTAATTTTCAACCATGAAAAATCCACATCTCTTCCAGAAAATTAATAATATCTCATATAAAAATCTTTCGGCTATCATTCTATAGTAGTTAAAAGCAAACTTGTTTCAAAATAAATTCTCATTTATTTCAATAAAATATTAAAATCACTCAAAACTATTTTATTTTGCGAATAAAATATTGTAGCAAAATAGTTTGAGTTACTTGAATTTTATCATTTTGATATTCTTTGAAATATGGTTGCTAGGTTACGGTTAAATTGAAAAGGAAAATAAAAATGAATGCATTTTAATATTTACAAAAAATGATAATATAAAATGTATTATATTATTAGAACAGATGTATAAAATTGCACCAAAAATTGTACACCTAATTTAAAAAATCTGACGAATGTATAAACAAAATTTCAAATTAATTTGAATAATTTAACACCTGACTTGATAAATTTTAGCCTTCATAACTTACCGTTTAAATACATTAATCAAATGCGACATTTTATTTTCAACGACTGAAAATTTCAAAATCGTCTGAATTCTCATAGGAAAGCATTATGATAAAAAAAGAAATGTTCTATATTTTCCGAACGAATGAACTAAATGTAACTAAAAACTATACAGCTAATTCCGGGTATCTCACCAACATACCTACCAAAAATCAAACTAATCGGATCATTTTTACGGCAGTTATCGCGGAACAGACAGACAGACAGACAGACAGACAGAAACCAAAAACTTTTCGGGTCTCCACAGTGAGCCTCAACTGACGTTTCGGCAATAACTAGCAAATCTACAGATCAGGAGCCTCAACGTCAGCTCTGAAAGTCAATGTTTTTTAAACTCACTTTTCATAATATTTAATATCTTACAATCCGCAAATTAAATTATTTAAATTACTACATATATATTTATATGCATATAAAATAATTCGAAGGTTTCAGAAATTAGAAACATTAAATTAAACACGGTTTATGTAATAATATTCTGACATTCTTATGAATTTCTTATTCTATTTTTTAGATTAAAAAAATACATTTCTTCAGGGGGTGGGGTAGGGTAGGGGCTGAACCCTCCGTAATCTTATTAAATTTATATTCGTGATTTCCAATTATTTGTGTGAATGATTCTAGTATATCTTCCATTTCGTTCTGCACAGTGGTGTTTTATTACGATAAGCAAAAATTTTGAAAATAATTTCATGTTATCCTAATACCTAAATAGCAATATTTACCAATCACGAAACACTCGTTTCTGATTGATACGTTGAATAATATCTCGTGTACAAAAGTAACTTATGGAAATGTAAACTGAATCTACTATATATTTCACTTATCTATTTCAGAAATCTAGTATTATTACAATTTTTGTTTCGGAAAAACAGTTTTGATGGTCATTGTACAATGTTTATTTGACCTAAGTACATCCTGATCTAATTCGATGGCAATAGCATACTAAAATCTCCCCAAAATAGGCTTATTTGGAAACTTTTAAACCTATTGTGTAATCATTCATAATCGTGCCCACTGCCAATTCACTAAATAGCAACCTTGATTTGGCGCTATAATATATTTTTTTGTGATAACATTTTATGATCTCAGTTTTCAGTGATTGTGCTATTTCAGGCTGTATGGATGCGTTTTACTACGCTAATTTCTTTAGATTAACTATCTTGTTGTACGAGATATTACATACTATTTTTAAAATAGTACTAATTTTCAACCACGAAAAATCTACATCTCTTCCAGAAAATTAATAATATCTCATATAAAAATGTTTCTGCTATCATTCTATAGTAGTTAAAAGGTAACTTGTACAAAATAAATTCTCATTTATTTCAATAAAATATTAAAATCCTCCAATAATATTTTATTTTGCGAATAAAATAGTGTAGAAAAATCGTCTGAGTTACTTGAATTTTATCATTTTGATATTCTTTGAAATATGGTTGCTAGGTTACTGTTAAATTGAAAAGGAAAATAAAAATGAATGCATTTTAATATTTGCAAAAAATGATAAAATAAATGTATTATATTATTAGAACAGATGTATAAAATTGCACCAAAAATTATACACCTAATTTAAAAAATCTGACGAATGTATAAACAAAATTTCAAATTAATTTAAATAATTTAACACCTGACTTGATAAATTTTAGCCTTCATAACTTACCGTTTAAATACATTAATCAAATGCGACATTTTATTTTCAACGACTGAAAAATTTCAAAATCGTCTGAATTCCCATAGGAAAGCATTATGATCAAAAAAGAAATGTTCTATATTTTCCGAACGAATGAACCAAATGTAACTAAAAACTATACAGTTAATTCCGGGTATCTCACCAACATACCTACCAAAAATCAAACTAATCGGATCATTTTTACGGCAGTTATCGCGGAACAGACAGACAGACAGACAGACAGACAGACAAACAGACAGAAACCAAAAACTTTTCAGGTCTCCACAGTAAGCCTTTCACTGACGTTTCGGCAATTACGCTATACAAATGATTATTTAACTCTTATTTTTACTTATAATTTTAATTTCAAAATTTGCATAAAATCGATTTTCGGCAAATATTTGAATGTCTTGGGACACCCAAAAGACATTTATCGAAGTTAAAAATGTTTTGCATGTATGCTAGTATGCTTAAAAGACAACTTTCGCATCCTGCGCTAAAAGTAATTAAAAAAATAAAAAATAAATAAAAGAACAAAAAAATTATAAATTTTCATAAAACTTTCAATGTTTAACTATTTTTGGGGCGTTTGGGGCACCGGAAGATATGAATGGATTTCAATTTAAAAAAAAAAACATGTAAACTAATATGCATAAAAGACAACTTTGCACCCCGCGCCAAAAGTAATTTAAAAATAATAAAATAGTAAAATATATAAATTTTCATAAAATTTTTATTTTTTAACTCTTTTTGGGGCTTTTGGGGCGTTTGGGGCACCGGAAGATATGAATGGATTTCAATAAAAAAACAGATGTAAACTAATATATATAAAAGGCAACTTTTGTACCCCACGCCGATTCGATTATTCACATTTCGATTTTTCGATCCACCCTAATATATATGCTTTGATTTTTTTTCATTCTGTTTTTTATTGAATTTTCATGAAAAATCAGGTTAAAAAAAAAAAAAAAAAAAAAAAAAAAAAAAAAAAAAAAAAAACCGATTTTAAGGGATTGTTCCGTACAATTGTATTTTTGCGGCAATCCTACATTACTGTTCAGATTAAAGTCCTGCCCGTCTCGGGATATGCCGACCCAAACCCAACATTACTTTTTAACACTTTCCAACCTAGTTGAAAAGTGTTTATGACTTCGGTTTGTCTGTCCGTCTGTCCGTGCTCTAACTCCCGTAAATATGCTGGGATTGCCCTGAAATTTTTGTATGTTATTGTTGTTATCTATAGCATGTTCCCTATTTCAACTGAAGTGTGCAGCACTTATAGTTTTTTTACAGGGACACTCAAAAGAATTCCGTTACATTACGGTCTATGGGGAAAAATCATTTGTGGTTCATTTTAATGATGTTACACAATTTTCAAACGCATTGTAATTGATATATATCACTAAGGTACATTACAAGAAGCTTAATATGGAATAGGGTGTGCATAGCACTTATAGTTACTTTACAGGGACAGTCAAAAGAATTCCGTTACATTACGTCTATGGAGAAAAATCGTTTGCGGTTTAGTTAAATAATGTTTCACTATTTTAAACGCATTGAAATTTATATATATCACTAAGATGCATTACAACAGGCTTACTACAGAATATTGTGCGTATAGCAGTCATCGTTCATTTACAGGGACACACAAAAGAATTCTCTACTGTCTGTTAACAATAATTCCTGGAAGTGCGTTTTAAGTTGCTGAACGCGATATTAAATTTAATTCACTTTTTGTCTATTACTTGGTGGCTATAAATTCTGTAGATCATATACAGGGCGGCACAAAAGTTCGTGAACACATTTCCGTTTATTGACAGAAACTCCAGAAGGAGAATTTTAAACTGTGCTATACGCGTTTCCTATCTGAACTAAAATTTGGCATCCTATGTAATATATATACAAATCTATAGATCATATACAGGGCTGAATAAAAGTATTCGGATATTTTTCCGACTATTGTATATGTTGGAAATATATGTTGGAAATTCCTGAAATTACACTTTTAAATATGTTATGCGTTTTCCAAATTGCTTACTTAGATGTTATCTTTCAGCTTATTAAACGGTAATGATTTGTAAAATTATTTTGGAAGCGTTGGAAAGTGTTACATAATCTATGCTTGACGCATGATTTTTCGTTCTTGTTTAACCCTAATTCGACTCATTTCAACCGCATATTTTAATGCATTAATTCCCATTTTAATGCACTTATGAAAAAAAAACCTTTTTAATTATATTTAGTATATCAATTTTATCTGTTATGTTAAAAAAATAAGCATGTATATACACTTTTATATTTACACCAGGGGGCTCTGGCCTTGCTCCCTTCGTGCGCCAACCCCCGGAGTGTCAACATACTTACGGATTTCAAATTTATTACCGAGTTATCCATTGGTGGAAACTCATTGTAATCCACCAAAACAACCAATTAAAATTTCTTGGATTAAGATCATCTTAAAAAATATTAAATTGTGTATAGATAGACAGGTCGGCAGACAGATTAATTGCATATACCTTGAGTTTATGTGCTTTATGTAACAACTTAGTTGATAATTTAGTATCAGCAATGAATAGCTAATTTTTATTTATTTCCATATTCATAATTTAAAACTTTGTTTGCTTTATAAAATGAGTTTAAATTCAAAGTAATCACCCTAAATGTCTTCTACATTAAAACGTAGAAATAAACTTTATTGAAATGTAGGTAGCCTATTTCCCGCCAATGGTCGCTACAAACGTAAAAGAAAACTGTGTTGAATCGGTACTATACTTATTTTTACTATAGTACGGCTATCATACACTGAAACATAAAATAATAACTGTAATTTAAATTTGGTTAATATATTTCGCACTAGGGAATGTTATCGGCGTTAAAGAAAGTTAAGTTTAAATAACTCTATCTAATTTTAACTTGAAGAATGGATGCCATATGGAAAAACATAAAAAAGTCATTTTAAAATTTTAGTTATGCAGTTTCCCACTAGGGACACTACCAGCGTAAAAAAATCCCATTATGTAAATTTTTTTTATCAAAACATAAAATTGACGAGGCAGAAGCTTATTATTAAAAAAAAAAAACATTAAAATCAATTTTATTTAAATATAGTTACTCTATTTCCAAACAGGGGATTCTATGAACACAAAAGAAAATTCTGCTAAAGTTGTGTTATTTAATTTTAACTTACAGTATGGTTACGATATGAGAAAATATAAAAAATTCTATTTCAAAGTTTTAGTTATGCAATTTCTCACCAGAGCGCTACCAGCGTAAAAAAAAATTTAAAAAAATTTAAAAAAAAATTCTTTTATTAAAACATAAATTTTACCAAGGCAGCAATTTGTTCTGTATATTATAAATAAATAAATATATATATATATATAAATCAATATATCAAGAATATATATAAAAATCAATATATCAAGAATATTATAAAAATCCATTCTATGTGGTTTTTTATTTCCTCCCAGGGGACGCTGTAAACGCAAAAGAAAAACGTGTTTAATCTGATTAAAATATAGATAAAAAGGCTTAAGTGATACAAACAGAAACACAAAAAGGCTTATAAAAACCTTTTAATATAAAGATCGACATGTTCCAACGCTCAAGCGGCGCCATTATCAAGATCTACAATGATAAACAAACTATTCTTGCAAATTTTTGAAAATAAACTTGACAACATAAATCACGAGATCATATATATAATAAAAGCAGGTGCTTAAAATAGTCATCTGTGAACGTGAAAATTAATATTTCCTTACTGCTCTTTTAAAATTGAAAATTACCTCGTGCTAAATTTTAAGTAATTCAAATAAGGCTGATTCCTTGCAAATGTTCCCGTTACGCATATAGATTTCTATTGATTCACAGATAATAGGTTGGAAATAAAGTCTTGATGGATAAATTATTTTACTAGTTTCATTACTTAATATTACATATTTAACATTAGTTTGTTTATCATTGTAGATCTTGATAAAGGCGCCGTTTGAACGTTTTGTTTCTTTTTTTTAAAGTAAAATTTCAAAAAATGTCACTATTGTCCCCGTCATTTCTGTTCCCTTTACGATTTGTGATTTGTCTAATAAAAACTGCCATAGCATATTTTTTTTTTCCACAAAGTCTGTGAACATCTACTAATTATTATTCTGCAATATATCAGCGATTATTAAAAATTCAAATTGAGCTTAATATGAAAAACTTAAACATCAGATATCAGCAGGAAATGAGCAGCTGAAAATCACACTTATGAGATTTTCGCTCAAATATACGCACATTTTTTTTTTTTCCAGTTGTTTCCATTATGAAACAAGTCATATTTTATTTTTACAAATGCTTACTCTTACAAATACTACTTTATCCTTTAAGCTGGTAATATTTTTAGACATAAGTAAAAAATTCCTCAAAGGAAAAAAAAAAGTTTAATTTTTTCTATGTCTATTCTATTTATGAATAGGAAGAAATAATATTTATTATCGGTTTTATTATAATACATAATCTTTTATAATACCATTTTTATAATTCATATTTGATATTATAAAATTACAAAACCAAGATGTTTCCGTTTAGGATTCTTAATAATATACTTAACAGTTATGGGAAAATTAGCATGATAAATTAAAAATTCTAGGAAATACACAAAAATGGATATAGTAATTTAGCATAAGAAGCTCCATTGCTATTGAAAAATTAAAAGCTAGAACAAGTTTTAATATGAGGAAACAGTTCATGGCTTTTAGGTAGCTTTCAATACAAAAAAGTATAAAGCTACCTATTGCAGCCGTTCGGAGGAAAGCAGTTCCGGAAAATTTCGATATATTTTCGCCGATCATGACCCCCAGACCCCAAAACCACCCTCCGTTCAAATGTTGATTTATATATATAGATATATCCATATATATATATATATATATATATATATATATATATATATATATATATATAATTATAATATCTATGAATTTCAAAAAACATATCAAGTTCTATTATCATTCTACTTAAATCTCCAAAGAGATAATTAATGATATTGTGTATACAGAATACCACATAGCTAATAATTAACATGTGCAATCATAATATTACCATAGCTTGTGCTTCAATGGTAATTGGCCAAATTTTACTCATACCTAAAGAATATTGAAAAAAGAAAAAAGAAATAGAGAGAAAGGGGAAAAAAAATTATAAATTGGAGTTGCAATTAAGTAAATACAAATGGATTAATAAATTAAATATGAACAATATACAATGGAAAATTGGACCACATGAGAATTAAATATGAATTGGATATGAAAACACACATGCACATGTACTCATCAGCCTGGATGCACCCACATGTGTTTTAAATAATAATTCAGTGTTTCATAATTCTACTGGCATAATGCTAAGATCAGTAGAATCATCCAGGTACACTGAATTATTACCAGACAACAATTGGAAATATTAAAATTTGGAAATATTTAAATAGGAAATAAAAAACCATTAAGAATATACAATATATTTCACTCACATCGATTATCCCAAAAACTGTATTTAACACCTCACGAAATTACCACGAGATAACAGTTTTGAAATAATAAAATTGGAAATATGAACGCGTAAAGTGTAGATAAAATATTTTACTCACAATAATTATACAGAATCCTTAAAATGTCACAACTTCTGCATAATATTCACATCCACATGGCAATGCATCATACATGTTGACTAAGTCGAGTTGAGAGAAATGATTTGAAAGACAAGTTGAGAGCACACTTTTTTTAAAACACAACCCCATCGATGACACCCAAACACAAAATGATTCAAAAACACACAAAATAATTCTGGTTTTAATACACTTATAACAAAATTATATCCGTGAATATATATTACTCCATCCAATTTTAATTCCTGAAAGTAAAATTAATATACAATCAATAGCTCCCTCTATAGTTAAATTAAATATAATATTATCAATATTATCAACAGCTACCTGAAAGGTAAAGTGTCGCCATCTATTGGTATTATAATAATTCCTAATTAATATTTAGTTAGATATCCACTTTATTAGTTACATACTCGCTTCATTAGATTTAATTATATAAATAAACTTTAAAAAACAATACTAACTTGTAGTTTTACTTTAAATTCAAATAAAATATAATACTACTATATGAATAAATCTACACAGAATTAATTCAACTTGCACAGCATTTCAGATATTCTTAACAAGAATATATTATGTAAAAGAGATATTATTTTAATTCAAATTGTTTTTGCTGCCAGCTGTGTTAATCCACTGATATTATAGACATATTATTAAATAATTAATGTTTTATTTTTACTACTACTTAAATATATATTAGACTTGTTATTAAATAATTAATGTTTAATTTATACTACATTGTAAATATATTTTATATTTCATAGATTAATTTAAATATCTAATTAAATAATTCATAAACAATTCAAAATATCTCAAAATTTATAAAATTGATAATTAATAGTATTACTACTGTTTTACAATCAAATTAATGCAATGCAGTAATTAAAATACTTGTTAAATTTAATTATTCATAGACAAAAATAAAAACTATATATATTTATATTTATATGTATTGCAAATAGATATGTTTATGAGTTATAATCACCAATGTTATCCATGTATAATTTAATTTGTTATTGTATAAGTTAATTTATATATGTATGAAAACTGCACATCAATAACACCTTAAACAGAGGTGATCGGCAACGCACAATCACAACTATACAAAGTGTATATAATGTTCAATCAAATATTAAATTTCCTAATATGTTATAATTGTAATTATGTATGTTATAATTGTAATTTTCTATATAAAGTGTATATAATGTTAAAAAAAATTAAATATTAAATTTCCTAATATGTTATAATTGTAATAATGTATGTTATAATTATTATTTTCTATATCTTTTGTTATATGTTATCACACACTAAAACAATAATTTATTACATACCATGTTTATATTTAAATTATATAATAAATGTTATTTAAAAGAGTTTATGATTGAATTTATCATAAAAATTGGATAACCATATATTTTTGCTTGATCTCGAATATATCTAATATTTTTGTTTTTATTTATATCTGAGCATAAGTATTTTATACGATGTAGATAATTGATAATTATATTTTTATAAACAGATTTATGTAAACATGAAGCAAAATTGGTAAAAATATTTACTTTAAATGGGAAATCAAATCTCTTATCATAAATATCAAAAATTAATTTATAATTATTAGTAATATTAATTTTTAAGTCAAGAAAGTTTATATTATTATTAATTAAATCATTTTCGCTTAATTTAAGCTGAGTAGGATAAAAATTGAGTGGTGATGTGCAATTTTTTTCATTGAAATAAAATATGATAATGTCATCAATATAGCGATAAAATACATAATTATTGTTCGGACTTATATTTCTTTCATAATAATATAAGTAAAGGTCAGAGAGAATACTAGATGCGGTTCCGCCCTGCGGAATTCCCTGGCATTGTTTATAGATAATATTGTCATATATAATGTAATTATTATGCAATGTAAAATTTAGTAAAGTTTAAAAAAAATTAACTGAAATATGTTCTTTTAATTTTAATTGAGATTTAAATTGTTTAAATAATATACACATTGTTTTATGTAAGTATTTTATATCAATGTTATTAAATAAATCATTAAAATCCAATGTTTTTATGAATTTTACCGGATTGATATTATGTATTTTATTAATGAGTTGAAAACTATTTTTTAGGCAATGTTGGTTATTATGTTTTAACGTTATATCATATACCTGCTTTAAAATATTAAGTAGTAAATTGCTTGCATTTTTATTATATGTGTTACAACCGATGGTAACAGTGCGAAATTTAATAGGATTTTTATGAAATTTTGGAATTATAACAAGATAAGGATAATTAAAATTATTACATTTGATTTTTAGTAATTTGTGATAATTTAATCTGATCAAAAAGTCACCTGTAAAAAATGCAGCCAAGTCTCGTAACTCATTTACCGTAAAAAGTACTGAGATCGTATAAAGCCAAGTTTAACTATCTTATTAACTCTGAAATTTTCATTCACAAATCACTACTAGTCTCTACATCTTTAGTTAATTATTATTTTGTGACTTAGCAATTACGTAGCACGAGAATGTGATGTATATAGTTAGTCTTAATCAAATAATACTATAACAACTTAAAGTGCAATAACTTCCCCGTGCGTATATAATTTGCCTTAATTAATTTATCCCATCCCATCCCATAACATAGTAAGGTGTAATAACTTCCCTGTGCTGCGTAATTGCCAAGTCACAAAATAATAATTAACTAAAGATGTAGAGACTAGTAGTGATTTGTGAATGAAAATTTCAGAGTTAATAAGATAGTTAAACTTGGCTTTATACGATCTCAGTACTTTTTACGGTAAATGAGTTACGAGACTTGGCTGCATTTTTTACAGGTGACTTTTTGATCAGATTTCACTTCTTATTGTAAGTAATCCTCCTTTTCTTGATTTTGGGTTCTTTTTGGAGATTATCCACTGATTTTCGCTAAGCCCACACTCTGTCCCTATTATTTACAGGTATCAAAAATTTGAAGCTTTAGTTTCGTTTGCAAAGTACTATATATGAAAAGAGATTTCAGGTTCCTAGGCAAGCACTAAGTTATGGGAGGGGGAGTGTCAAAAGTACTCTCAATTGCTTCCAGGATAGGTGCTATCCGTCTGAGATATTGCTCGCAGCCCTGGATACTTGATATTTAACATAAAAGAACTTTTTAGTATAAAAAGAAAGCCAAAATTAAAATTTCCGGAAATTTCCAATAAATCAAACTATATATTCCTTTTTTCGATGGTTTTTTTTTCGTTTTTTTTAGTCTTTTTTTTATTATTTAAGGATTTTTTAATTTTTTCTTACTTTGTGTACTAAACCCTGCCTTTCTGCCAAATGTCAAGCTTCTAGGACTACAAAATCGAATTATTTTCAAATTTTCGACTTTTTATAAATTTATTGATTTTTCGATTTCAATTCTAAGTTACCTGATTGTCATGCCAATATAGTAATTATTTGATCCGTCTTCTTAGGATCATTTAGGTTCAATTTAGAGATAAATCAAGTGAATCTTAGAGTCACCATGATTTTATTTAGAAAGGACAATCAAGCCATAACCAGCCAGTAATGTCGGGAGGGTAGGGGGAGCTGTGAAAATTTTTGTGGGGCTAACATCATTTAACAATCCATATTTCATATGTGAAGTAAATAGAGTACAACCTATGAAAGAAAACAAACCTGTCTATAAAGAAATCGCCTATATCGTAGCCAGTCTATACGGAACTTTTCTATAACGAAATTCATAAACGAAAGAAAAGAAAACCATAATCCGGGGGAAATAACATAAAACAATTAGGGGCGTTGTACTAGTTATTTGAATTTAGCTAGTTGAATTTAACGAATATTTTAATTGTTCCTTTTATTGAATAGTAAATGCTACCTTTACACCAAGTTTTAAGTTTCTAAGACTACAAGATAAAATTATTTTCAATTTTTGATTTTTTTCGAATTTTTTTTATAATTTTCTGGATTTTTTTATTTTTTCTTATTTTGTATCCTTTATTACAAATTTCAAGTTTCTAGCGCTACAAAATCGAATTATTTTGAAATTTCCGATCTTTTTCGAGTTTTTTATTTTATTTTCGAATTTATTGTGCTTTAATTTTCCCTTTTTCAGTATCCTAAACAATAAGTTTACGCGGAATTTTAACTTCTAAAACTACAAAATCAATTTTTTTTCAATTTTTCGAATGTTTTGTTTCGAATTTTACAGATTTTTTTTTTTTTTTTTTTTTTTTTTTTTGTATCCTAAATACTACCTTTATTCCAAATTTTAAGTTTCTAGCTTTACAAAATCGAATTATTTTCAAATTTTCGTTTTTTTTTTCCGATTTTATTATTTTATTTTCAATTTTTGTTGCGTTTTTAATTTTTTCTTTTTCTGAATGCTAAACACTACCTTTACACCAAATTTTCAGTTTCTAAGACTACGAGATCATATTATTTTCAATTTCTCTCTTTTTCTTTCTTTCTTTCTATTTTTTTTTTCTTTTGAAATTTTTAATTTTTTTTTTAATTATCCATATTTTTTTTTATGTTACCTTATTTAGTATCTTAAATATTACCTTTATTCCAAATTTCAAGTTTCTAGCGCTATGAAATCGAATTATTTTCAAAATTCCTTATTTTTCGATTTCTTTCGATTTTTTATATTTTATTTTCGAATTTTATTGCGTTTTTATTTTAACTTATTCTTAATCCTAAACACTATCTTTACCGCGAATTTTAAGTTTCTAAAGCCAAAAGATCAAATTATTTTAATTTTTTTTTCGAATTTTTCGAATTTTTGATTTTTTTTTTCGAATTTTCTAGATTTTTTAATTTTTCCTTATTTGGCATCCTAAATACTACCTTTATTCCGAATTCCAAGTTTCTAGCGCAACAAACTTAGATTATTTGAAATTTTTCGATTTTTTTTCGATTTTTCGATTTTATTTTCAATTATTTTTGTGTGTGTTTTTGATGTTTTCTTTTTCTGAATTCTAAACACTACCTACTAACCAAATTTTAAGTTTTTAAGACTACAAGATCGTGTTATTTTCAATTTTTCATTTTGTTCGATTTTTTTTTAATTTTCGAATGTTTTTTTTTTTTTTTTTTTTTTTTTTTTTTTTTTTTTTTTTGTGAGTGTGTGAGTGACAAAAAATCGAAACTTATATCGTCTGCACCAATTTATGGGTATTTTTTGAATTATCCATATTTTTGAATTTTTTCCTTATTTAGTATCTTAAATATTACCTTTATTCCAAATTTCAAGTTTCTAGCGCTATGAAATCGAATTATTTTCAAATTTTCCTTCTTTTTCGATTTTTTGATTTTATTTTCGAATTTTATTGCTTTTTTTATTTTAACTTATTCTGAATCCTAAACACTATATTTTCTGCGAATTTTAAGTTTCTAAGGCTAAAAAATCCAATTATTTTAATTTTTTCAATTTTTTTCGAATTTTTGATTTTTTTTCGAATTTTCCGGAATTTTAAATTTTTTCTTATTTTGCATCCCAAATACTACCTTTATTCCGAATTCCAAGTTTCTAGCGCAACAAAATCGGATTATTTGAAATGTTTCAATTTTTTTCGATTTTTCGATTTCGCTTTTGATTTTTTTGGTGTTTTTGATGTTTTCTTTTTCTGGATACTAATCACTACCTTCACACCGAATCTTAAGTTTCTAAGACTACAAGATCGTATTATTTTCAATTTTCAATTTTGATGGAATTTGTTGAATTTTCGAATGTTTTTTTTTTTTTCGAATTTTCCGGATTTTATAATTTTTCCTTTCTTTGTATCCTAAACACTACCTTTTTTCCAAATGTCAATTTTCTAGGGCTACGGGATCTACCTAATCTTTTTGATGACGCGTGAACCAGTGAGTGAGTGAGTGACAAAAAATCGAATGTTTGAGTTCATATATCGTCTGAACTAGAAAAGACAGAAAGTTGTAATTTTAAATTTTGTTCCTGTGTGCCAAATACTCTAGAAAAACAAAGTTTCAAATTTTTGGGAAACTCCAGCGCGGAGATATGGGGGGGGGGGGGTCAAAAGTGCCCTGAGTTGCTTCCAGAAAAGTATGCTTACGGCTGTCCTCTCTCGACTTGGCGGAGGCACTGCCGTGCCTCCAGATCTTGTCAAGGCTGTGGTTTTCCTATTAGACTTAATGTTAGCTTATATGCTCCATTTTTCTGCAACTAAATTTCCTCATGCCAGTATAGTAATTCATTGATCCGTTTTCTTAGGATCGTTTATGTTCAATTTAGAGATAAATCAAGAGAATCTTTAGAATCACCATGATTTTATTTAGAAAGGACTATCAAGCCATAACCAACCAGTAATGTCGGGAGGGAGGGAGAGATGTGAAAATTTTTGTGCGACCAACATCTTTTAACAACAAATATTTCATATATAAATGAAATAGAGTAAAGCCTGTGAAAGAAAATGAACCTGTCTATAAAAAAAAAAAAAAGGTCTATAACGTAGCCAGTCTATAGCGGAACTTTTCTATTACAAAATTCGTAAACAAAAGAAAAGAAAAGCATAATCCGGGGAAAATAACACAAAACAATAACGGAAGGTGTACTAGCTAATAGGACAATTATCTTAAAACCTATCTAAAACAAACTATCCCCATCCTGTGGGATTTGTTTTTCAATGTTTTACTTTATTTAATGCAAAACATAGATTGCATCCGACAACTCATAAAAAAGTCCTCCGGCCTGTACCGGCAGGAAAAGGTAGCTTTCCTATATCTTCGTTTTAAAATTTTAGCTAATGTTACTCGAAAACAGCAAGTTAAAATGCAAAGAAACCGTTTACAAAAGATTCGTTTACACTGAATTTGAATAAGAAATTCGCCAAATTATTGAGCTATAGCCAAGTTGGCTTCATTTATGAAGACTTATTTTTGTCGCCAGATTTGGCGAGATTTCGCCAATTGTCGCCAAGTTTGGCGAGAATTTGGCGCTAATGGATATGAATATATAGTTTTATGCGTATGATTGGGAAAATGATTACAACAATGAAAAAAAATAATTTGCGAGAAATCGCGTTCACTAAAACTTTTAAATTTATATTAAAATCATTAAAATTACAGACATTACAATACACTTTCATAAAACATTAAAAACATATTAAAATTGGACGTTTCGGATTTACATGGAAAATCCCTCTTCAACAACAACATTTCACTTAGCGTAAATCATAGTTCAAAACTATCAACAAATAGAAAATGCAACGTATCAAAATTTCGAAGTCAAAGTTACAGTTATAATAACACGGAGTATTCATTCGGGATTGCACCTGCTTGACCATTATTGACTATAAATTTATCGTTGGTTTTTTGTAATGTGCTGTTTTGTTTCAAAATGTCAGCCACCCTAGAATTTCAAACTGCTCTATCTCAGCCAATTTTTAAGATAGAGGTAAAACAAAAAATGCTCTGGAATCCTTGTATCAAGTCCTAACACCTAATTAAAAAATAAACTTGAATTTTTAACTTTTTTGTATATTTATTTTAGTTTTAAAATTTTCCGTGGCCGCCATCTTGAAACAAGATGGCGGACCAAGCTGGCCAACGAACTCGGTCGAGGCATTGGTGAGCTTAATACACAAAATTAGTTTCTTCCAAATTAATTTATAAATACGAGCGTTATCGTATCAAATTATTTTCATTTTTTCAATTTTTTTCGAATTTTTTTATTTTTTTTTTCGAATTTTCTGGATTTTTTTAATTTTCCTTTTTCTGTATCTTAAATACTACCTTTATTCCTAATTTGAATTTTCTAGCGCAACAAAATCGGATTGTCTTCAAATTTTCGGTTTTTTTCAATTTTTTCGATTTTTTCAATTTTGCTTTCGATTTTTTTGGTGTTTTTGATGTTTTCTTTTTCTGGATGTTAAACACTACCTTCACACCAAATTTTAGGTTTCCAAGACTACAAGATCGTATTATTTTCAATTTTCAATTTTGATGGAATTTGTTGAATTTTCGAATGTTTTTTTTTCGAATTTTCTGGATTTTATAATTTTTCCTTTCTTTGTATCCTAAACACTACCTTTTTTCCAAATGTCAAGTTTCTGGGGCTGCGGGATCTACCCAATCTTTTTGATGACGCGTGAACGAGTGAGTAAGAAGTGACAAAAAATCGAATGTTTGAGTTCATATATCGCCTGAACTAGAAAAGACAGAAAGTTGTAATTTTAAAATTTGGTCCTGTGTGCCAAATACTCTCTATAATTGAAGTTTAAAATTTTTGGGATACTCCAGCGCGGAGATATGGGGGGGTCAAAAGTGCCCTGAGTTGCTTCCAGAAAAGTATGCTTACGGCTGTGCTTTCTCGACTTGGCGGAGGCACTACCGTGCCTCCAGATAATTTTCTGTTATTTATTTCAATATTTAATTTAGTTTTATTAAAAATATTACTTGTGTTGATTGCATTGTGAATTAACACTTTATAGTATTCTTTACAAATGATAGCATAATTATTTGGAGATTTATCTACATAAGTAATTATAAATTTGTTTTGTAATTCTGATATATGTTTATTTATGTTTTTAAAAGCTGCATGTGTAATATGATGATAATTTTTTATAATTTCATTTTTTAATTTATCAATTACAGAAAATCTCCATTCACTGAAATATTCGATTGGTTTATTGTAATCAACAGCAATTTTATATATAAACAAATCAATATCTTGAATAAACTGCAATATTATGGATTTGATATTACACTTATATGGAAGACGAAATTTTGTGCCATTATGCATTAAGTTTTGTAAAATAGGTTGTTCTACAATATTAAGATCACCAGTAATGATATGACCATGTGTTGTATTTATATACTTTTGATATTTTGGGTCATTACAATAACATGGGTAATTCTTTGAAGAGACCAAATTTTTTGCTATATATCTGACCTATGTCATACGATAACGCTCGTATTTATAAATCGATTTTGATGAAACTAATTGTGTGTATTAAGGTCACCAATGTCTCGACCGAGTTCGTTGGCCAGCTTGGTCCGCCATTTTGTTTCAAGATGGCGGCCATTTAAAAATTTAAAACTAAAATAAATATACAAAAAAGTTAAAAATTCAAATTTATTTTTTAATTACGTGTTAGGCCTTGATACAAGGATTCCAGAGCATTTTTTGGTTTACCTCTATCTTAAAAAATGGCTGAGATAGAGCAGTTTGAAATTCTAGGGTGGCTGACATTTTGAAACAAAACAGCACATTAACGCGATTGCTCGCAAATTATTTTCTTTCATTGTTGTAATAAATTTCCCAATCATACGCATAAAACTATATATTCAAATCCGTTAGCGACAAAATTGGCGACAAAATTAGCAAAATTAGTGACATTTGGCGAAATATCGCCAAATTTGGCAACCATAATAAGTTTTTATAAATAAAGCCAATTTGGCTGTTGCTCAATAATTTGGCGAAATTCTTATTCAAATTCAGTATTAACGAATCTTTTGTAAACGTTTCTTTGCATTTTAACTTGCTGTTTTCGTGTAACATTAGCTAAAATTTTAAAACGAAGATATAGGAAAGCTACCTTTTCCTCCCGGTACAGGCCGGAAGGACTTTTTGTTGTTGTTGTTGTTCATACCATTGAAAGGAAGGCGTATTCCTAATCAATTTGATACTGGTACCTTTTCTTTATGATTTTTTGAAGCAGAATTAATTCAGAGTGTTAACTTTTTTTTTTTTTTTAAGGACTGTATAATCCGGTCAAAGAAAAATAAAAGATACACCTGTGGTTGCTTGCAATGTTCCCAGTAAAATCACAAGAAAAATTTCATTGGATTTAAAGCAATGTTTTCCTTCAGAATATTAACAGCATTTTTTTCATAAGGTATTGTAGGCTTAGTACACTGCAAAAGAAAAAAAAAATGTTGATTTTACGGTATAATACTAGCATCTCAGCTGCCAGCTAAAATCAACATACCCCCCCCCCCCCATTGTAACATGTTAAGAGAGATGGAGAAAGAACACCTCTTTTTTCTTTTTGTTTCTTTTTCCTTTATAAAACTTGATAAACCCACTTTTGATTATATTTATGAATTCTTTAGATTAAATCAACACCACAAAAATATATTTTATGCAAGTGTTTTTCTTCTTATTTTTTAATAATATTTTTTATTATTTATTATATTTATTTGATAGTATATAATATTACATGTTCACTGCAATTGTTAAACACATCTTTTTTCTATTTCTCTCCTTTTTTTTTTTTTTTTTTTTTTTTTTAGTTCAACCAAATCCAGTCAAATCATCAAATTAGAGAAACGGTTTATAATTTCACCTTTACAATATGATTAATTCAATTGCCAAATTTTTGCTATTCTGAAAAAAAAAAACTTCTGTTTTATTATTTGCCTTTTTCACTCAATATTGCACAAAATTGATTGCGTTCTGCATTGGAATTGATAAAATTATATTATACTATATCCGCGCGCGTGAATTCTATGTTTATTAAAATACAAAACTCTCAGTTATTTAATAACGCATTTTTTCATTCTGGCTTTTAGCTTTTTTTTTTTTTTTTTTTTTTTTTTTTTTTTTTTTTTTCCAGAGAAGATTCAGAAAAAAAGAGAAAGATTTGAGTTTTGTTCAAGATTGTGGGGAAATTTTCCACTGTGCGACGGTACCACTTTGAATTCGATGTACGTTTAAGAAAAGGGTATAAGAATTTATAAAACATTAAAATAAAATTGGCACCTTAAAACGCAAATACCTAGATGAAAAAAACATTTGACAAATATATTTTTACTCCCCCCCCCCCCACATTTTATCTATTTATTGCACACAGAGCAAACGAAGCTACATTCCAAAAAAAGAGTGTTGATTTTACAGTATAATACTGGCATCCCAGCTGCTAGTATTATACCGTAAAATTAACAGTAATAAACAGTAAAATAAGCAGTATTACGCTACCGCGCTTGGCAGCTGGGGTGCTAGTATTATACTGTAAAATCAACACTTTTTTTTTGTAGTGTACCCTTTTGATTTATGAAGCATTAAAATAAAATTGCTACCTCGATTCGCTCAAAAAAAAAAAAAAAAGTTTTTTATTTACAAGATGAATAAAGTTTATTCTATTATATTTTTATTTCTTTATTTTATAATTTTTTATATATATTTATATAAAATTTCATTTTTGTACTATCATTAAACAAATTAAATTTCGGTATCGCCAATCAATGAATTATTTTACAGTAAGTATTAATTTATGTTAAGTCATTTTTTAATAACCATTATTTATTATTTATTATTATAATAACATAACATTCTAAATTAAAAAAACTGTAAAAGTATATTAAAAATTTTCTTTAATTTTAATAATTTTCTTTAAAAAATAGTGAAAAAAGTTTACTTCTAATATGTAAATTTTATTTTTCGTCTAAAAGAAAATCGTCACTCAAATTCCAATATACTGTTTAAAAATATGAGGTCGGTGTGAAGACATATTTCGCATCAATTTGTTGTAAATAGTGAGTATACACATTCTGATAATAAGAAATCCTCAATTACAATTAACTGTTTACAATAAAGTGGAGATTAGTATCTTGTGTGAAATAAGAGTATGGTGAAAATTTATAGTTTTTAAATAAAGAAAACTTGCGCAAAAAGTATGCGATATTTACTTTTATACTTTTCTAAATTTCTAGATAGCTTCTTGTTCGTTTTCTTTTAAAGCTCCTCCAATTATGTTTACGTTAACGTGAAAAACTTAGTATTTTACGTAAATACAATCCAATAGCACCCGACCAAAATGTTATTGTACCATGAACAATACAACTCTTCCTGTCTTTATTGTCGTCATGTGACGTGAAAGATGAATCCTATCAAGTCACTGTGACGTCGATTTCTTTAATTTTGTGACGAATTACAAATTACTAACAAAATAGTCACAGCGATTTAATATTATTTGACAAATAAAAAAAAGCCCATTTTGATTAAATTGTGAGTAATGACAATTCTCAAAGAATATATGACGTTATTCTGACTTTACGTTGACAGGTGTGTAATTAGAAATGTGACAAATGTTTTACAATAATAATAATAATAAAAAATAGGGCGCTTCTATTAAAAAATTTGAAGTTTATATTACAGTAAAAATTTTTGAATAAAACGGTTTGTAAATATCCTTGAAAATATGCAAGCCCTAAAAGTCCTTTCCGCATTCTCTGGAAGTCGGCACAAAAAAAAAAAAAAAAAAAAAAAAACAGACAGTAAAAACTTATTTTAAGAGAAAAAAATACATATTTTTTTTTCAAAATTTTTCTTATTTTGAAGTTAAATATTGAATTCGACTGTTAAAAATAGACCTTTTTTTTGTAAAATAAATAGAATTTTTTTATTGGCATTTTCTGGATAAAGATTTTTTTTTTTTACAGTGTACAAAAATAATTTATTGCTATGACAAATCAAAATTCAACTGAAATCTGCATAATGTGAATCTTGCACGTATAACATCCAAACCACTGCATCTAGACATGGATTCACTTTCCATGATGCAACAGATTTTTTTCCAAGCAACAGATGGCTACGGGGAGAGAACACCGGCCACGCGACAGGCGTGTGCCGAATGAAGGGATGCTTGAATCTGAACATACGAACAGCAGTCTCTATTTGTACAAAGTGGTGTGCTGCTCAAAGCCGAACTCCATATTTTACTACCGAAATGACAGCAAGAGGACTGATAAAGTGCTTTCTTTAAATACACCAAACGATTGCGAACGAGATACATAGTGCATGGTTGAGCTCACAGTTTTACAGGTGTGGAACATATGCGTGTGTGCTTCGAAACACAAACAGTATATAAACAGCAAACAAGTTAAGCAACAATTGATTAAAAAATAGCAGTTTTATTTTAATGCGATTTAATTTTGTAAATTTTCTGAAAATAGGGTATTAGATTTAATGGTGAATATTTATTGTGCTTTAAAGCTAAGATTTCAGTTATACATCTCTTCATTTACACGTCTCATTAATATGTCGAATCTTAACGGTCCCTTGAGATATATAAACGGTGCCTTACTGTATGAATATTTGTTTATCTTGTTACACATTTCTTTCATTTTTTACTTCCTTTCTTTTCTCGTCTTTCATTTTTTTTCTATCTTTCTACTCTCCCTCTCCCTTATTATTTATTTATTTATTTATTTTTAGTAAAATTTGTCTACAAGTTCTGCCAGACCCATATATAAACTTGGCATCAGCGTAACAGTACATTACAGAAACGTTCTCAAGTAATGAAATAAATAAATATCAAATATGTAAGTATTTATAAAAGATAATTTAATAATTGAAACGTTTGAATTTGAAGTAATTCACACTGCAAAAAAAAAGTGTTGATTTTACAGTATAATACTGGCAGCTGGGATGCCAGTATTATACCGTAAAATCAACACTTTTTTTTTTTTTTTGCTGTACAGACATTGAGACGATAAAAGAGAAAAATTTCTGGATCTGAACGTACGAACAGCAGTCTCTGTTTAAAGAAAGTTGCGTGCTGCAGAAATGACAGCACGAGGACTGATAAAGTACTCAAATACAATAAATGTACTCAATTCTCAAATAAAATGAATATGACAATTATTGACGAAAACAAAAAAATTACAGAATAATAAGGTTTTGTTTTGTTATTGGATGTTTGAAATGTTTTGTATCTTTTCTTTTATTAATTTATGATTTGGCCTAAGTTAAGAAAATAATAACAATATGAATGAAGACAATCTCAGCATTTAAAAAAAAAAAAAGCTTTTAATTAAAGAGCTCTCTATCTACATGCAATAACTAATTTCTATTTCGTTTGCATTTTTTATTTTTATTTTATTTTATTTTATTTATTTATTTTGAACAATCAGATAATTTTTTTGAAATTTGACCGAAATTAGTACAAATGGCTCCACCACGATCAGTTATCAAACAGCGAGTCTTTATTGAAATGAAGTATACTTTATGCAGTTAAACTTCACCACGAATTGAGTAAAATTTGTGGAGAAATATTCGGAAAGAATACGACATCACACATGAATGCAATAAATGTCTTGATACTTAAGTTCGAGACCACTAGGAGCAAAGCAAGTATTTACTTCGAAAAAGTGGTAAGCTCAACAATCGTTTTGTTCGTGAGAAAGGAGGAAGTATCAGAAATTCCAATATTTCAGTCACGCATGTGGTAAGAATTTTGAATTTCAAAACAAGTATTCAAGTAAACATTCAGTGTAAATTGAACGGTCGGTCAAAGAAAGAAAGAAAAAAGGAGTCCCTACACAATTTTGTCATCGTACTATCGCAAAGGGTGCAAAATATTTTATTCGACAGATAATTGTGTTTTCTTTACGGATGTTGAAAGTTATTTTTGAAATAGTGGATGTCCACATATTAATAACTGTATTAACTTTGAATTTTAAAATGTTTACACCAACTTTTGACACCATAAAAAAGAAATCGCTCAATGATAAATTATTTTTTCATCCCCCCCCCCCCTCCCGAACCACAAAAAAAATTATTTTATTACCTCCAGCTTCCCATATGTTATATGTTTGTAGAAATATATCAAAATAATTAATAACTATTACAACTTTTTTAATCCGATTAAAATATCCATAAATTCATTATTATATACAGGGTTGTTATAATTAAAGTTTGCCTATTCAGAAGGCTCTAGAGCCGGTTCTATGGCTCCAAACGAAACAAAATTTCACTAGTACGTAGTTGAAGAGATGCGCTCTGCGAAAATCGAAAAAAAAATAGTTACATTTTTCGTCAGTAGGTGGCGCTGCGCCAATATTTAAGGCGATGTTTGCAGATTCATTATATCAATTTCAGTCAATCCAGACGAAGCATACAAATTTAAAAGTTTCAACAAACTTCGACGAACTGCGAATTGTTATAATTAAAGTTCACCTAATCAGACAGCTCTAGAGTCTGGTCACCTATGACTCCAAACAATACAGAAAAATGAATATAATTTCATGTGATGTAATCTGCATCAACAAAAATAAAACATGTCGCTCGGCAGCGAGGAAATAATGAAGAATAACATTAAGCATGCTCAATGAATCCTCCACTATTTTCAATAACGCATTCCATTCTCAGAATTGTGCTTTCTACAGCATTGCGTAAACTGTCCTGTGAAATTGAGCGAATATGAAGTCTAATACTGTCTTTCAGATCAGAGATTGTCTGACATCTGTCTTTAGATACAGAATCTTTCAAAAATCCTCACAACCAAAAATCGCATGGTGTTAGATCAGGCGATCGTGGTGGCCAGACTGTTTGAAAATAACGACTTATGATGCGGTCTTCTGTAAAATGGCTTGTTAAGAAAGTCCGAACTGCTCTAGTAATGTGCGGTAGTGCACCGTCTTGCATAAACACGATATTTTGAAGGCAGCCTCGCTGTTGCAGCTCAGGAATCAGAAAATTTGACAACATATTGAGATACCTTCTCCCATTTACAGAACATGTAATGGGTCCTGTGGATGTTAGTTCCTCAAAAAAATATGCCCCTATCATAAACGTAGCTGTGAAACCGCACCACACCGTCACTTTAGCTGCATGCAATGGAACTTCTTGGACAACATTAGGATTCTCTTTCGCCCAAATTCGACAGTTGTGTGTGTTCACTTGTCCGTTTAAATAAAAATGCGCTTCATCACTCCATAGAATATTCCACGGCCAAGAATTGTCCACATTCATTCGTGCAAGAAACTGTAGTGAAAATGATAGCCAACTTTCGGTATCTCACTGTATTAGTTGTTGCACCCTCTGAATCTTGTATGGATAGTAGCGCAAAATTTGACGCATCACTTTTCTCACAGTGGAAGTCGGCATATCGACTTCATTCGCAATAGGCACACTTGCATTACCAAATGATGACTGGCTTGCTAAATCCATGGCAGCAGTAGCAATATCTTCATTGCTAGAAATGTCTACCTTTTTTCGTCCTCTGCCAGGAAGAATGTCGAGTTTTCCTGTTTCCTCCAACTTTTTAATCATTTTGTGAACTCCACGATCCGACATTGGTCCACGTCTAACATCTTTTAGTTTCCGGAATTCTCGAAGAGCTGCAGTTGCGTTGCAGTTATTTTGTTAAAATAACTTTACAAGAAGTGCCTTTTCTTTCAAAGTTACCATTCTCCACAAAGCGTAGATTCAAATGCTTTTCAGAAACAATCAACTGTTCCAGTGTCAAAGAAATCACATACACACTTTATCAGCAAGTTTTAAATCGTCAGGTGGTTAGAAGGGTATTTCAAGTTTTCGAAGTTGCGACGTCACTTTGACGTCGTTCGTCGAAAATTTGAATAAAATGTGATCTTTTTCAAGCTTTGGGTGAAATTTTGTGATTTTGTGTGTTTCATCTGGATTGACCGAAATTGATATAATGAATCTGAAAAAGTTTACTTTTACCAACTGTGAAATAAAATTTCCTGTATTTTATTTTTTACAAAATAAAGGAATCTACAAATATCGGCTTAAATATTGGCGCAGCGCCACGTATTGACAAAAATTTTAACTATTTTTTTTTTTCGATTTTCGCAGAGCGCATCTCTTTAACTACGTACTAGTGAAATTTTGTTTCGTTTGGAGCCATAGAACCGGCTCTAGAGCCTTCTGAATAGGCGAACTTTAATTATAACAACCCTGTACATACAAACAAATGTAACAGGAATGAGAATTCTCCGTCTTTTAGCGTACCAGTATAATCTTAGAGAGAATGTTTTTTTATTTAATCGGAACATTCTGCGATTTAACAGAACAACATGTTCTCTAAGATTATACTGGTATACAAAAAGACGGAGAATTCTCATCCCTGATTGTAAGTAGTCACACATGCATGTATGCTGAATAGAATTTTTTTTCTTTAATTTGTTCTTGATCATTTCCCTTTTCTCTTGAAATTAGCTATTTCACCACTTTCACGCAATTTGATCGTGATGAGGATAAAGTGTAACTAACATCTGATGTCAGCGAGAATGTCAACACTGAACTAAAACATACCGCCTCTCTGCCAATCTTAACCTATAGTCAAAGAGAAGCCTTCTTCATTTCTTCTTATATTCATGTCAAAAGGACATTTAGAATAGGTTTAACAGAGAGTCACGTTTTTTTTTTTGTTTTCCAGATATTATAGTGTTGGAAATGTTAAAAGACATCAGAATTTAGTGTGCAGCTTGAGATTTCGTATATTGAGGCCAAAAAGTTTTTTTTTTCTTAATGTCTTTTTTTAATTATTTATTTCTTGAAATTCATAATTAGAATTGGATATTTACTAAAAACGAAAAAAAAAATTAAAATTTGTTTGGAGGAAATATTGGTTTTGCTATCATATTATGCAAATACGTGAGAGTTATGACTGTTTTGTTGTACTATAAGTTAACATATAAATTTAGGTTACATTTAATGCATATTTGGTATATTTATTAATGTTAAGTATAAATTGCAATGATCCGAATTTGATTAAAGCAAAGTATAAACTTTCAATGAAACTGCTTTTACTTACGATAGTGTGAAAACAATTGTAAACAATAAATATACATAATTTTCTAAAATTGTAAAATGATAGGCATAAGAATAGCAGCGTTGCGATGGTAATAAGACCTTTCAGTAAATTTTACATTAATAGCAGCAAATAACGTAAAAATGAAATCCGATATGGTTGCATTCAATTTGAAAGGTCTTAACCCCTTCGCGACGAGCGTCTTTTATAGAATTTTTAATCTTTTACCACCGGTTTTCCAAAACCGAAATTTTCGCCTAATTGAATCGAGAAATCCTATCATTATATAAGGCAAAGCTTACAATAAAAAGTTACTGGTGGGAATAATCCAGGATTCTGAGCATCTTATGCGTCACGTATACGTGTCGCTCGTACTCAAGGGGTTAAAGTTAAGGAGGAAAATTCCACCAGTGCGAATTTAAAATAAACTACCAACTGAGATGTATCAGAAACAAATTAAATAAAAATCCTATTGCAAAACTTTTTAAATTGTAGAATTTTTCATTTTTTTTTTAAATATTACAAAAATACATCTTCAGCGTTTGATTTGCAGCGTTTGGCAATTACCAGCTTGGAGATATTCAATCGTTAGGATACCGATATATTTTAACACACACTGAAAGAATTTTTCGTTTGGAAGTATGTTTCTTAATACTCATATTTAGAGTTAGATATCACAAATTTTAAAGAGTAATTCTTCGCCTTATTTAATGCCAGATTTCTGTTATTACTTACGACGATGTTTGTTATTTAAATATAGTGATAGCTGGGATCTATATTTATTTATTTAAATACATAGTTTAAAAATTAATTGATTGATATACGCATCATTGTACAGTGTAGGATTAACTAACATAAGTTAAATTTAGACAAAAAGTACATTTTTTTTTTTTTTTTTTTTTTTTTTTTCTTTTAACTGAACAACAATTTTTTTTAAGATGCAACTTTTGAGTCTGTTATCCTTTTCACATTTATTAAATCAACGATTTTCACCCTAGGTGATATAAGAAGATTTTAAGTTTGCCGCGAAAATTTTTATGAATTAAAGTATTATTTTAAAGTTATTCCTCAATAAACATTTTACAAATGTTGAAAAGAATAAAGAATAAATACAAATAAAGTTAAAGTAATGGAGAATACCTGCTCCGTTTTCAATATCGTATTTGTGAACTAATGATATATTTTGAAAATGAATTTCGCATGGAACTTTTGAAGAAGATTTAACAGTACACAGTACACTGTAAGATAAATGCTTATTAATAAAAATATTAGAACCACGAACGAAAATGTACAATAACCCGAGTTACCCAAGTTTCCAAAAAATTCTTTATCTTTAGAAACTCCAGAAAACAATATAGTTTCGAGATTTGAAGAAGCATTTGTAAAAACAATATTTATTTTGCTGCCAGTCATTTCCGGAAACGTTTGCGAGTAGTTTTATAATATATTAACTAGTCTTCTCAAACAGGAATATCGGTTTCTATCTAGGATGCGTATTAATTCTCAATTAAACAGTTTCAGCTGCTCAATTGCATTTATACATTTAAGAATAACAAAATAAAATTAACTTTTATGCCATTGTTAATGCTGTTAATTTATCATCTTTGTGTGTAGAATATGTTATTTGAACATGAAAAGGCTTACTTGAGAATTGATATCATCTGAAAAACCTAACATTCCGGCTTGAGAAAACTGATTAATACATTATAAACTAGTCGTTGGGGGCCACCGTAATACTTACCCATCATGAATATGCATAATGTAAAATATTAAAATAAAAATGTGTAAACTACTTATAAAATGCATTGCAATTCAAATAAAATTGTGGCTTGATGACGTCATAAACTTTAAAGGCTCGATTATTGAATTACTTGAAAGAGGTTTTTCCTTATAACTCCAACAATAATAATCCTAATAACTAGCGATTTATTGCATCTGATTAAGCGTCAAATTTCCAATTAAAATATATCTTTGAAGTGAAATTTGGATGAAATACAGGGTCATGAAAAATCGAAGAGTGTGGAAAATAGGATTCCAAATATCTCGGCAACTAATTATCCGATTGACTTCATGCTTTATGCAAAATTTGTTTTTTTTATTGTCTTTTATATTCATTTCTTAAAATAAACAATTTCGAAAATTTTTATATACCTTTCATCAGAACGAATATTTCGAGAGTCCGAAAAAAATAGTTCTGGTTAATCGAGGTTATTGAAATGAAATAGGCTTCTTCCCATTATGACATACTAAGTACATACCAAATTGCAAGTCTTAGAGCGTTTACAGACACACAGACACACAGACGGACGGCAAATTTTTTTTTCTAAAAATATGTTTTTCGGAATCTCCAGTGTCTGAAACGTGTAAATCCGTCAAAAAATTTTTTTCGATTTTCAAAACGATTACAAGACTTACCCTATACTACGTAAGATGGGTAAGTAAAACTACTCGAAAATGTTTTCGAAAATCAGTGGCAGCAAAACAAACATTGTTTTTAATAAATTCTTCTTTAAATCTCGAAAATATATTGCTTTCCTATGTTTCTAAAGATAAAGTATACCTTTCAGAATCGTGGATTAACTCGGAAGAGGTTATTGTATATTTTCGTTCGTGGTTATATTATGTTTTCCTTGATTAAGATACATTTGTTTCTTCTTACAGTGTATGTAGCTCAAAATGCAAATTTATAAAAAAATATTTAAAATGTCGCACACGCTCACATACCAGGTGCGCCATAAATTCGCATTCATTAAAAAGGAACAAATGATGCAATTTGCACGAATAGGATTAGAAGGAGATCGGAATTTTTTTAATAACAAAAAAAGTTGTGGTTTAAAAAATTACCGATAGATGGCGCTGGCATACGTAATATAACGCAGGTGTCAAGGAGGGCCTTCCACTTCGTGGACGATCCTCCAAACAACCCGTTTCTTCGAAGCGTCTGACAAGCTTCAGTATCCCAGCATATGAAACGGACCCTTGTCTCATCTTGAGTTCTTTTGCCGTTTGGAATTTTCTCAATGTGCTGGTTGTTGATTCTCCGTTCTAGTAAAAGAGCGTAACCAACAACGCTTGGTCTGGTAACGATATCATACTGCTGGCATCAAATGAAGAATCTTGTGCATCGAGGTGTTTTATTGGCAACTTGATTTGCATAAATCTGCTTCATATTATGCATGCCAGTTTTTGAACATGCCAGTTTTATCGCTCAGTTTTTGTACCACAACTTTTTTTGTTATTAAAAAAATCCGATCGCTCTCTAATCCCATTCGTGCAAACCAAAATTTTTTAGCATCATTTGTTCCTTTTTAATGAATTTTAAAGTCTAATATCGCATCCCGGTAAATCGAAATAAGTATTAAATTGTAATAAACCGAAAAGTAAAAAAAATGCAGATTTTGAAAAAACTGTAATTGCCACCTTTTTTTTTTCAAGTTAGGAACCTTCTTTTTTTAAATATAAATTATATACATTTAAGCAGAGATATTTTTAATGCGTTTAGAAAGCATCTTACGCATTCAAAACAAAAAAAATAGGCCTTAAAAATGTAATCATGCGTATTTTTTCACTTTGCATATCTTACAAATTTTATATATATTGACTACACCTATTTTCGAATAAGAATATAAGTTTTATTTAATCTAAAAATTCTGAAATTAAATAGAGCGAATATTTTTATTCGGAAATAGCTGTACTCTAAAACAAAATAACTCATAAAGTATTTTCCCGCTTGGAAAATAATCCAAGAGGTATCTTTGCGTTCAAGTGTGCCCCGCGACAGAAAAAAAAATGTATTAAATGCATGCATATTAAAACATATTCACAACGGAAATTCAGAAAATCAAAAAATTATGAAACTTTAGGAATATAGGGCACTTGGAGGTAATGTCACTTTCTTTCGTTGCTCAAATTCAATTTCAAAGGCTAAATTTTATCCCCAGAATATATTTCACTTTATAACTCAACTAGATGGAACCCGTCACTTGACGGCAAATAACTTGATAGTTCCATAAAAATAAAATTCATAGCTGTTTTAAAAAGTTTGAAATTTTTGAAGAATAATTCGAATAAAATAAGAAAAATCATTCTGTCCACAGCAGCGATCAATCCCACAAGACAATCGGAACCGAGAATAAACGCGCATTATAACACTCGACCACCGTTTTCGCATTTGTGTGTGGTCTAAAACTGGTTAGGTTCTAGATTTAAGTTTACGCATGCGTATTGGGCAGAATTTTATGTGGATTTGACAAAAAAATCCTTTGCTTTTAAATATATAGATAATGGTAAAAATGATAGAGAAAAAAGATTTAACCCCTTGTAGGTCGGTGGGATATAATATATCCCACTTAATTTTAATTCAGAAATGTCACACTGGCACCAGAATTTTGAAATAAAGTTTTCCTTTTATAATGTCCGCGAAGAAAAGATTTTGCTTGTTTCCAAATAAATTTGATTGTAAATCGTGCGGTGTCATTCAACATTTTAGAAACAGAAGTATTTTGCTCCTGAAAGGGTTAAGATAAAAGTAACTTATTTTAATTCATTCTATAGAATGCTAACGAAATATGTGCTAATAACATTTTTTTTTAAAGTTTAATAAAAAGTCTAATTGCAATAGTTTCCAGATTATAATCCGAGGAACAAATAGACATGCTTCGCCCCAGAAATTTTACTTAGATAAAGTCAAATAAGTAGGGGAACTTCGGATATTATGGAATACTCCGGTAATATGAATACTAAGGTTTATGTTCGATCAAGTGCTGCCACCAAGTGGCAATTTCGTAAACTACTTAAGTAGAATGCCCTCCAGAACGCGCAGTTTGTCGGTCGGCGTCAGAGCGCGTTGTATGAATAAATATTTGTTTCTTGTGTTTGGACAGTTTCAAGAGATAATTTTTCAATAAATTTTTATTCATTATTAAAATTATCTTTTTGCATTGAAATTAAGCATAATGTACACCGAAATACTAACAGTTTGTGATGTAATACTCGTTTTTTAGCTCGCGATTCACACCAATAAACATAGAGTAATTTTTTCTCTAACCGGCGGTGTCGGGTTATGCATGGAATACCAAATATATCATAATACTCCACGATTATGGTGGCGCAAACAGTTCCTTATATTTGTGATTTGTGCAAATCTGAAGTATGAATTGAAGTATTGGCTAGTAAATATTGGCTAACTACCTGGACACTATATTTTTATCATGCTCTCTTGATACCATTAAATCTGTGTTTTGCCAAATTATGTCCATTTTCTTCATTTTTAACCTCCTATTCTATATTTCCCGACGATCTTACAGTACCTCAACACAAGTTTAATTGTATGAAGTTGTATTGCCCCAAATATAAACAATATTCCGTAATACCCGAAGTACCGCCACTACATAAACAAAAATGACATTTCATTGAGAATTTCTGAATAAATGGATCGCGACCCTATGCTTTTCTACTTAAAAAAATTATTCATTGTATTGTGTACAAGTACCCTTTAAAGTTTGACCCATTTTTTTTTAAACACCGTATTTGAAAACCTTTGAGTTACATTAATACAAAAATGGACTATCATTAAATTCATAAAAGAAAGGAGCTGTCCGTAAGAGAAGAAACGCATGACGCTTTCAGAATAACCAATATCATGCTTTAAAAACCATTATTTGATAGATTTTTTAAGATTCTGATGGTAGATTTTTCAGGATAGATATTTTTAATTGCACTCATTGTGTGCATTATTTTCTCTGCAATAAAACTTAAATTCAGCGCTAAAATTCGGAATGAAATAGTCAAGAGCTGTATTTTTATCCTGGCAAATACCGTGGGCGTTTGCATACTTTTAAAAAATTTTATTTTTATTTTTATTTTGTACAAACATATCATTATCACTTTTATTTGTAGATATCCCGTTATTACTATTTTCAGGAACTGCTTGCTTAAAGATAAATTCTTTTTCAGATATAATTGCTTAAAGATCAATTCTTTTTCAGATATAATTGCTTAAAGACAATTACTTTTTTTGATAGATATTGCCAATTAAGAATAATTAAGTAAAATAAGGGAGGAACTAAATGTAAAACATCTAAATATAGGGAAAAAATAAAAAAAGTGGGAATGAAGATAAAAAAGTATAATTGCCTGGTATATTTAACTTCATACGATAATTTCTCCGACTTAATGGTCAATATTTGTAGAAAATTCTACACAGGTGCATTTCTTAAAGAAGAGATGGAAAATGAACGCCAAAAAGTTACCTAAAAGAAAAGAAAAAATATGTGTATGTTAAATGAAAAATAAAATTAAAAATATAAACATATTTTATAAGCATTTAGTGTTTATCTTTAAAATCAAGCCTTGCAAAGTAAAAAAAAAATATCTTATTAGCTTCGTTTGTTACTTTCTTCTATCTATAATAGAATAAAGTATTGTAATAGAAATTTTTTTCGACGGATTTACACGTTTTAGAGGTCAAGGATTCCAAAAAACATGTTTTTACAAAATGTCTGTCTGTTCGTGTGTCTGTCTTCTTTGTACCATTGAAAAGTATATGAAGTTATGCTTCAAATTAAACCAAATTTTATATATAGGTTTTCGGCTATGGCCAGCAGGTCCCACTTGAGTTTGGGAATATTCCGACGAAAGGGGGCGCTTCGATTGCGATTTTTTTTTCATTTTCACTATTGTATCATCGAAAAGTGTATGAAGTTATGCCGATAATTGAACCAATTTTTTTGTGTATGTTTTTGAGTGTGGCCTGCAGCTCCCAGTTGATTTGGGGATATTGAACATGCAGTGGGCGCTGTAATAGTCATTTAAAGATGTCAAATTCAAAAAAATATACAAAAAAATTAGAAATCGTAAAATCGCGTTAAGTGTTTGGCCTTGCTCCAAGGATTCCAGAGCATTTTTTGTTTTGCCTCTTTCTTAAAAAATGGCTGAGATATAGCAGTTTGAAATTTTAGGGTGGCTGACATTTTGAAACAATACAGCACGATTCCTCCATAAACGGGTTTAATTTATGAGTTTTAGTGAACATGGTTTCGGCAAATTTTCTTTCATTGTTGTAAACATAGTTTCAACTCTAACATGCTTAACCCTATATATTTATATTCGCCTACGTCAAATTCTCGCCAAGCTTGGCGAAAATTGGCGAAATATCGCCAAATTTGGCGATAAAAAGTACGTTGCCATATATGAAACCAACTTGGCTATGTCTGTCTAATTTGGCGATATTATCATTCAAATTCATTTTTGACGAGAACTGGGAATGACTCTTTTATAATCTGTTTCTTTCTACGTACTTTAGCTTCGTGTTTTTCAGTTTTTCAGTGCAAGTTAGCTAAAATTTTAAAACCAAGCAACAGGGAGGCTATCTTTTTCTGCCGGCACAGGCCAGAAGGACTTTTCGTAGTTTAAAATAATACATCGGCTGATCGCATCCAAGTAACCCGACGATTCACAAGCAGCTAACGTACAACAGAATGACGAAAAATATTGAATTTTTTTGGCGGTGTGATAGCGAATTTTGAAGTATTAACATGTGTAAGATAGAAGAAAGTTTTGGTATTGGCATATCCGACTGGTATATATTTAATATTTCGAATTTGGATTTGTGTACAAATAATAGTGCATATCTAATAAAGAACGGATCTTTTACTTTCTTTATTATTCGTAATTATTGCTTTGTTTTAAATATGATGATAAAATGATTAGAATTTTGGTTTTCAAAGCACCTAGCTATTAGATAAAAAGAGTTATTAAAATATTGTAAATGATTTTAATTATTTTTCTGGAAATATTCTTTAAAAAAGTTAAGAAATAAAGATTTTATAATTTTAAGCAGAAATTACAAAATGAAGATTTTGTGATTTTAGGCAAAAAATATTTCCGAAAAAAAAAATTAAATGCCTGTTTTTAAATAATGCATTTGAGATCAACACGTCTGATTTACTTAAAATCCCCTCACTTAGAGGACAAAAATGCTTTTTTAAAAATCTGTTATGCAATGTAATTTGTGAAAGGAATACAAAGTTTCGTATTTTTGCATTTATTTTTGCACGCAAAGCTCAGTATTTGTGTTATCTCCCAATTTACGAAAATGGTAACAGTCGAAGAGTTTTCATTTAGAGCTTTTCAGAAAATCTCCACCTTTTAGAAATTATTATACCAATACCAAATGGTATTTGAAAATCGTGTAAAATTTTTTATTTCTGGCAGAAGAAGACTTGTATACAATAATTATATTTTAGACATATACTCAGACATATACTTATATTGCAATAATTTAATGTGTGTCTGGAGGCAGAGTCAATGTTACAAATTTCAAATTTGGAGAAAAGAGGAACAAGTGGATAAGTGTGATCGAAGATCACTCAAACGATTTCGTTTAATATTCCTTTCAAAACACTTTATCTTTTCTTTAATAAATCCAAATAAATTTCATTTTGAAACCGAAAAAAGGAAAAAAAAAGTCATGTTTTTTATAAAGTAAAAATTTACCGGTCTATTTTTCTCGTTTTTTCGAATATCTAAACCAGCCCGATAGCGGGCGAAGTAATAATATCTGTCATGTGGACTAAATGCGATATTTAAAAAAAAAATAATTTCAAAATTAAACATGTTCTACACCTTCAAAATGTTAAAATATGCGAATATTTCCATAATCGGGTTTTTATCATGATTCAATACCTTTCTCAAACTCATATATTTACTTTTCATATTGATACTCGCTTTGTATTGTTCTGAAACATTTGAAAAATCAGTTAAACTTCCGATATGACGTCAGATTTTCTTTTTAATTCTCTAATGACGTGATATTAATCTGTTTTGTGCACATACACATACTCATACTCCTTGTATTATTGAGAAATCTTTCAGTTTTATTACCAGTATGACGTCAATCAATTTTATTTCATATTAATCTTTTTCTCAATTGGTGAAATTTTTATTTCATTTTTCACGTGGAAATCGTCTGATAGAAAATTAATTATTGTAGAAAGAATTTCATCGCGGATTTTTAATTTTTGGCATCTGCTATAACGAAAAATGATTAAATTTAATAGGAAAAGGCTGTTAGAATTTTGGTTTTTTATCTCTATTTATTAAAATAATACGAATTTTTCAAATTTTAATATTTTGAGCTCTTTATAGCTAGTATTCAGGTATATACACAATGTTTCAACTCTGTAAGTTACATAGTTTTTGAGAATGACTCTGTGACAGACAGACAATGGAGCGGGAGTAATAGGGTTTCGTGAGATGAACGAAACCCTAAAAAACTTCAATATGTATTTAAAAAATTTGGTTTTTGAAAGAAAATAATTTTTGCATTTCCCCCCTTTCCCGCTACATTTTATATTTAAATGAAAGTTAACTTTTTAAAAAAGGATAACTTTTTCAGACAACGCGAAATAAAAGTTAGAAGTACGCAATAATATGTATTAGTTTGTTAACGGTGAATAAATATTTACTGAAAGTTGTTCCGTTGCATGTGTTACACTGAGAAAAATGACTCTTTCAAATATAAGTAAATCGATGTTTTTATTTTGTTTATGACGACCCAATGCTTTCAATTCTGAAATACCAGAAACACTGAAACATGGACATACTCAAAACTGAGCACAGAGAGGTCACTTCATACTCATTTTTGAAACATTGACATACTCAAAAATGATTAGAATCACTTCAAACTCATTTTTGAAACATGGAAATACTCAAAAATGAGCACATACAAGTCAATCCATACTCGTTTTTGAAACATGGACAGACTCAAATATGAGCACATGATGTTTTATTCATGAGTGTGTGCATGTTTTCAGAAATGAGTATTACATGTTTAAAACTTGAGTAATTTTGAGTCGGGGCCATTTTGACTATGATACTCAGATTTGCGTAGTTTAAAGAATGTCGTTTTCAGAGTGTAGTTTAGTAATTATTAGACTATTCATCTATATCTATACTAATAAAAGAAAGTTTCGCTCTGTGTGTGTGTCTGTTGGCGATGGCTAGGAAAATTTAGCGCACCTAGAAGACTGTAAATTTAGATTTAGGTAGTTCAAACCCTCTCCTGGTATACCTGAGCGTCAATCTTTTAATATTTTAATTACTTTCTGAAAAATTAATTAAAATGCACAAAGAACTCTCATTAAAAATACGCTTCTATTCTCTTGGGTTGGTTGGTTCACTGGTTGGTTACATCGATTCTTCACAGAAGTACTTATATAAACCAGAGTAGCGATGCATAAATAAGGATTTCTAACTAAATAGTGTCAATATGGATTGAAGTTATCAGCGTAGAGGAGCCATGCGAATGTCGCGCCACCTGTACATGACAAATTACACATACGTCCCACTGATTGAAATATTTTACAGGCATATTTTTCTTCATGACAATTAGTCGGGTTTAAGTTTTTTTTTTTTTTTTTTTTTTTTTTTTTTTTTTTTTTTACATGACATTTATTATTATGATGGAGATTGTTAATACAGAAAACTTTATTTAACAAATTCTTTTTTATGTTTGCGGGAATGAAGAGGGGCAAGGGTCTAATTACATTTAAGCTTCAATGTGTATTTCTAGAAAGCAGTTACCAGAATTTCCGAATAATAGTGTAAGCCAAATTTCAAATTAAGTTCCTAGCTTAACCAAATGAATCAATCATTAAAGATGTGATCCTCCTAATTAGTTATTTACTGAAGGCCACTTGAGCAATCCCCACCCCCCTCCCGGGCCGTCCTTCAAGGTTTTTTCTCTAACTCTGCTCCGTTTCCATATCTCAGCAACTATCTTTCCGATTTCAACGCAAGTGATTTCAAACATTATAATTAATTTAATAGTCACCCTTTATAACATTAAACTAAATTTATGAGTAGCGGTTACCACTATTTACGAATAACAGTTTAAGCCAAATTTGTAATTAAATTCAAGGCTTAAGGAAACGAACGAATTTTGAAAGATGCATAGTGGTCCTCCTAATTAGTCATTTGCTGAAGGGCGCTTGAACATCCCCTCCTCCTCCCCCCCCCCCGGGACCTCCTTCAAGGTTTTTTCTCTAACTATGCTCCGTTTCTTTATCTCAGCAACTATTTTTCCGATTTCAAAGCAAGTGTTTCCAAACATTATACTTAACTTAATAGTCACTCTTTATAATATTAAACCAAATTTATGAGTAACAGTTACCACTATTTCCGGATAATAGTTTAAGCCGAATTTGTAATTACGTTCCTAACTTAAGCAAATGAACGAATTTTGAAAGATGCATAGTGGTTTAGTCATTTGCCGAAGGACACTTGAACAACCCCTCCCCCCCCGGCCCGTCCTTCAAGGTTTTTTTTCTCTAACTCTGCTCCGATTCCATACCTCAGCAACTATCTTTCCGATTTCAACACAAGTGATTCGAAACATTATACTTAACTTAATTGTCACTCTTTATAACATTAAACTAAAATTATGAGTAGCGGTTACCACTATTTACGAATAATAGTTTAAGCAAAATTTGTAATTAAGTTCAAAGCTTAAGCAAACGAACGAATTTTGAAAGATTCATAGTAGTCCTCCTAATTAGTCATTTGCTGAAGGACACTTGAACAACCCCTACCCCCCCGTCCCTCCCTTCAAGGTTTTTTTTCTCTAACTATGCTCCGTTTTCTTATCTCAGCAACTATCTTTCCGATTTCAACACAAGAAACATTATAAATTAACTTAAATGTCACTCTTTATAACATTAAACTAAATTTATGAGTAGCGGTTACCACTATTTACGAATAATAGTTTAAGCCAAATTTGTAATTAAGTTCAAAGCTTAAGCAAACGAACGAATTTTGAAAGATGCATAGTGGTCCTCCTAATTAGTCATTTGCTGAAAGGCACTTGAACATCCCCTCCACCCCGAGACCTCCTTTAAGGTTTTTTCTCTAACTATGCTCCGTTTCCTTTTTTCTCTAACTATGCTCCGTTTGCATATCTCAGCAACTATTTTTCCGATTTCAACGCAAGTGATTCCAAACATTATAATTGACTTAATAGTCACTCTTTATAACATTAAACTAAATTTATGAGTAGCGGTTATCACTATTTCCGAATAATTGTGTAAGCCAAATTTGTAATTAAGTTCAAAGCTTAAGCAAACGAACGAATTTTGAAAGATGCATAGTGGTCCTCCTAATTAGTCATTTGCTGAAGGGCACTTGAACACCCCCCTCCCCCCCTGCGGCCCCTCTTGCAAGGATTTTTCTCTAACTATGCTCCGTTTCTATATCTCAGCAACTATCTTTCCGATTTCAACGCAAGTGATTCCAAACATTATATTTAACTTAATAGTCACCCTTTATAACATTAAATTAAATTTATGAGTAGCGGTTACCACTATTTACAAATAAGAGTTTATGCCAACTTTGTAATTAAGTTCCTAGCTTAACAAAACGAACGAATATTTATGCATGCATAGTGGGCCTCCTAATTAGTCATTTTCTGAAGGACACTCGAACATGTCCTCCCTTCGGCACCTCACTCAAGGTTATTTTCTCTAACTGTGCCTTATTGCAGTAACTGGGCTAATAATGTTCCAATCTTCTCGAAACCAGCTCAATTTTGTAGTGCGCCTACTATACAGTAACGTAGGCAGCGGGGACCTGTCTCAGAAGTTCGTTCGGAAAGAGGTTTGTTTAGAACAGAATGCTCCCCTGGCGGTGGTAGGGGGAAATAAAAGATTTTCTAAAGCGTACGAGCATGCCGGGTATGCGGTTCCGAAGTCATCGTAGACCGTGGCCAGAGTTTCGTTTTTTAAGAGATTTAAGTTTATTACAAGGGCTCGGGCAACGCCGGGCGGGTCAGCTAGTGTAATTATAAATTTTCTGAGAATTTGTATTAGTATAATTGATTATTAGTATGCCTATAATGCATGAATTTTTCTTTTAGAATTGTGTTTTTTTTTATTTATACTACGCAAGCTACGCCCGCTACGCTGGTCAATTTCTTATAACGAACTTTTAATCCAACAAAATATTGACATTTCATAATTCACTTTTATATTTTAACAGAATAATAAAGCTACTATAATTTGTGACTCGTGCTATAGCCAATATACACGCCAGGACACGTCGCCCTTATCATTATCTTGAAGGTTTCGCTATGGTACTCCATTGTGAAATTTGGTAATTTTTCAAATTCAATATTTGAAAAATGACATAATCATTAGATTTGAAATTTATATCAAGAAAAATACAATTTTTTACCTTTCAAACGCAGTTTGCCTAACAATTTTCAGACAAATACTTTTCGAGCTACTATATTTTTTCAGTAACTTCAAATGTTTCATTTTCCGAGATTAATCTGTGGCAACAATTAGCGAAAAACCCAGTCGTCAGAAACGCATAGTTTTTTATTAAAGAGGCTGTTGGAGCAGGGATTGTCACCACCAATTTGCCACCATCACTTTTGAAATCGGTTCGGTAGTTCGCTTTAGGCTCATTTCACCCTTTTAAATTTCGATTTTTTTTTATTTTGCTTTTAGAGAGCATTTACATCTTGTAAGTAACTACAATGCCAAATTTCAAATTTCTAGCTCCTTCAGTATAAACAAAATCGCAATTTTAGAACGTTTTTCGCTCCTGCACCCCTCTGGGGATAGTGACATCGACATAAAATATATCCTACGTTGGAGCAGGGGTTGTCACCATCCATTTGCCACCATCACTTTTGAAATCGGTTCGGTAGTTCTAGAGATTCCATAGAAATTGTAATTTAGAATGTTTTTAGAACGCTTTTCGCTCATTTCACCCTTTTAAATTTCGATTTTTTTTAAATTTTGTTCTTAGAGACCATTTACATCTTATAAGTAACTACAACGCCAAATTTCAAATCGGTTCGGTAGTTCTAGAGATTCCATAGAAATTGTAATTTAGAATGTTTTTAGAACGCTTTTCGCTCATTTCACCCTTTTAAATTTCGAATGTTTTTTTTATTTTGTTCTTAGAGAGCATTTACATCTTATAAGTAACTACAACGCCAAATTTCAAATCGGTTCGGTAGTTCTAGAGATTCCATAGAAATTGTAATTTAGAATGTTTTTAGAACGCTTTTCGCTCATTTCACCCTTTTAAATTTCGAATTTTTTTTTATTTTGTTCTTAGAGAGCATTTACATCTTATAAGTAACTACAACGCCAAATTTCAAATCGGTTCGGTAGTTCTAGAGATTCCATAGAAATTGTAATTTAGAATGTTTTTAGAACGCTTTTCGCTCATTTTCACCCTTTTAAATTTCGATTTTTTTTTATTTTGTTCTTAGAGAGCATTTACATCTTATAAGTAACTACAACGCCAAATTTCAAATCGGTTCGGTAGTTCTAGAGATTCCATAGAAATTGTAATTTAGAATGTTTTTAGAACATTTCACCCTTTTAAATTTCGAATTTTTTTTTTATTTTGTTCTTAGAGAGCATTTACATCTTATACGTAACTACAACGCCAAATTTCAAATTTCTAGCTGATTCAGTATAGAAAAGATCGCAATTTTAGAACGTTTTTCGCTCCTGCACCCCCCTGGGGTAGTGGCATCGACATAAAATATAGCCTATGTTGGAGCAGGGGTTGTCACCATCAATTTGCCACCATCACTTTTGAAATCGGTTCGGTAGTTCCAGAGATTACCCCCTACGAACAAACAAAAAAACAATCTTTACTCCTTTATAATATTAGTATAGATTAAGAATTCGACACCAGAAATTTTAAGATAGATTTTTATCTTTATTTAGTAGCATATTTATGTTATTTTTTACAGGATTAATATTTCTGTATAAATATAGTGGTTGCAAAGAACTTGATTTATTTATTAAAAGTTAAATAGAAAGTGTTGCCAATTGGCTACACTATGCACTGTAGGGTAAAATTGCAACATCTAGTTTGATGATCAAATGTATACGTTCTTCTTGTAATCACTTTATTAAAAAAATGACAATAGTTTATTTCTGTCTATATTTATATTTATTTTTGCTCTCGTTCTCTTAAAATTATATATGAATGGATGTCTGGAAGAAGGACCTATGCTAAAAATTTAAAATTTGAGCAAAAACTATTAATGTCGTTTGATTTAGCGATTTCCTGAGCACCTTAGTGCAGCATAGACCCGTCTTCCGACCTTAATTACCCTTCACTTTTGTATTCATACTGAACATTGACGAGTAATGAAAAAAAAGAAAACTGCCCAGTTAAACTGAGGGCATTGAGCTCACAGGCTATTCACACTAATTGTATATTATACTCTTATTTCAAAGAATTTGAAATAAGCCCCTCGAAAAATAAAGAAATCAACAATATATTAAGGGGGGTCATCCCCCCGTTACCCCCCTCATAGTTAACTAATGAACCCCTTAAACTAATCAGGGAAGTCTCTAATTACAATGAATATATATACAAAATTTGAAGAAAATCGGATAATTCTGCATGAAAAACCCATTTATCTAAATTAAGGGGTCAGATAACCTTTGAACTCACAAAATACATGAAAAGGAGACCTCTGTAAGAATTATCATAACTCCGTAACTATTTGACTTTGAATTATAAAATTTTAAGTGCATATTAATAAAGGTTTATTTTATAAATTAAAATTCTCCAAAAATGTTTACACTCATATAAAGCTTTTAAATTTAATTTAAAATATAAAAAAATTTTTACGAAAGAATTATTCTTCCATGTACTGCGCGCACGATTTTTCACATATGAATTGCTAAAACCATTCAAAAAAAATTTAATGAGTACATATATAATGTGTTCTCAAAATGACCTACGATGAAAAAAATAAAATGAGTAGTTCTTGAGAAAAAAAATTTTTTTTAGAGAAATTCGAAATATCGAGTTTTTTTTACTACAAAAGTAGTCATAAATTCTAAACTTGTTACTTGAGAAACATAATCGTAGGTCATTTTGTGCATCTGTTTGGTTAAGACATTCAGTCAAAATTTCATGAAATTCTAACCAATAATTTTTCTTAAATCGTGCGCGCAATGACCAAAATCGTCGTTTTGAGAAAATTGACTTCAAAGATCAAACTGTCCCTTGATCATATACAAAAAGCTCAGACTGTTTTAGACATAACTCCTCTTCTAAAGTGAATTTTTGCATGGGGTTTATTTTAAAATGTTCCTAATCAATCATATTTAATTATAAGCTAATAAAAAAAATTTCAAATTTCTCACACTTTAAAGGTTACCTGACCCCTTAAGGGGGATTAGCCCCCCTTTCCCCCTTTATACTTAACCAATGAACCCCCAAAACTATTCAGAGAAGCGCATTATCACAATTAACCTATATACAAAATTTGATGAAAATCGGATAATTCTGCATGAAAAACCCATTTATGTAAATTAGGGGGGTTATCCCCCCCTTTCCCCCTTTATAGTTAACCAATGAACCCCCAAAACTATTGACAGAAGCGCATTATCAAAATGAACCTATATACAAAATTTGAAGAAAATGGGATAATTCTGCTTGAAAAACCCATTTATCTAAATTAAGGTGGATTAGCCCCCCCCCCTTTCTCCCTTTATACTTAACCAATGAACCCCCAAAACTATTCAGAGAAGCGCATTATCACAATGAACCTATATACAAAATTTGAAGAAAATCGGATAAATCTGCATGAAAAACTCATTTATCTAAATTAGGGGGGGGGTTATCCCCTCTTTCCCCCTTTATACTTAACCAATGAAACCCAAAACTATTGACAGAAGCACATTATCAAAATGAACCTATATACAAAATTTGAAGATAATCGGATAATTCTGCATGAATGAAAAACTCATTTATCTAAATTAGGGGGGGGGGGGGGTTATCCCCCCTTCTTCCCTTTATACTTAACCAATGAACCCCCAAAACTATTGACAGAAGCACATTATCAAAATGAACCTATATACAAAATTTGAAGAAAATGGGATAATTCTGCATGAAAAACCCATTTATCTAAATTATGGGGGGTTAGCCCCCGTTTCCCCCCTTTATGCTTAACCAATGAACCTCCAAAACTAATCAGGGAAGCGCCTTATCACAAGGAACCTATAAACAAAATTTAAAGTAAAACGGTTAGTTCTATCAAGAGTTATCGCGTTACGTACATACATACATACATACATACGTACGTACGTACATACAGAACCGGCGGGCACGTAAGCTCTCAGGCTTTGATAGCCTGTGAGCTAAAAACTAGTTAGGTGAAGAAGGTAAGTGATAATATTATTTTTAGTTTATTGTTTAAATTTTTTTTTAGTTAAAGTAAAAAAAAAACTTGCATAATCTGAAATTGAAAATTTTAATACCGGGTAATCATCAATCATTTCATATAGGCCCTTTTCCAACAACAACAACAACAAAAAACCCAACTTTCCAAAATTTGTAATAGATGCTCTTCTTCCAAACATGCAGTCAATTATCTTTTAGACATATACTTAGTTTAAAACTTGAATAGATTAAAAAAAAAAATTGCAGAACACGGAAAAGTGAGCTGTATAATACAATCTGATAATTATATTCTAAAATAAAATGATCAGGAGAATAGTTTAATATAAATATTACAAATTATTTATGAAAACCGTTGAGATCTAACACGTTTGTGCTAGAATTTAGAGAACAAAAAATGAAAAGCAAAGCGGAAATTTTGACCCCTTCTCACAATGACCATTGTAGCAGAATATAAAAATTACTCTTTATTTTTTGCCTATCCCACCTTCCTCTAACCAAATGAAGTCTGTTTTTTGGTCAGTTCTTTGAATACTTAAACAAATTTGAAACTTAAATGATGATATTTGTTTTCAAAAACTTTTTTTTTCCTTCTTCGAATAGAATTTTTTAGCATTTTGTTAGAGAAGTGGCATTTAGTTTATTCCTTTGATTCCTTTCGAAAATAAGCAAATTATTCAATCTTTTTTTTTTTTAAGTGGGAGATATGTTAAGGACGCAAGAATATTAATTTCTAAAAGTGGACTATCCTGGGGGACGTCTAGTTATTTTATTTATATCTTCTCTCCGACATAAAAATAATAACTTTTTTTTTTTTTTACACTGAAAAAAAAAAAAATATCTACCCTATATATATAAAATCCTAATGAAACGAATTTGTGAAACGATTTTATGAAACGAATTTATGAAACGAATTTATGAAACGACTGATTAAACGACTGATTATGTTTCAGGGCTATTTTTAATAAAATATTAAACGCTTGATGGTAAAATTAATACCAATTGTCCATAAAAATCCGCGGATGTCAAAACTGGTAATAGAATTTTGAAATTGGAATTAGTTTTCGAGATATTAATTTTTTTCTAATTTTAATGACATTTCTGTAATGATGGCAACTAATTACTCAGTTTTTTTGTGACAAAAAAGGGAAAAAAATTGAAAAGGATCCCGATAGGGATTATTGATTTCTTTTTAATCGTCATTTTCAAATTGAAATTGAATTTATCTTTTATTTCAATCGATAATGAAGACACCATTGTGATTAAATTATGTTTTTTAGGAAAAATTTTAAAAAAAGCACATTTCTATCGTTAGGATTCAATCGTCTGTCAGCATTTAATTTAATTTATAAACTGAAAATACTTTGAATAAATTCGTCCAAATGACGTCATTTATGTAAACGCAAAAGAAAGAGGGGGGGGGGAGGAATTAATAGTAATTATTATTTATTGATATCATTTTGTTATTCTTTTGTAAAATTTAATTAAACGAATTTATAAAATCTCTAAAACGAATATATAATTGCCCAACTGAACGGAAGGAGAAAATAATATCCTGCTTGGTTTTCTTTCCAATTTTAATGAGAATATGACATTAATTATGGTAAAATGACATTTAGTCCTTTCTCTCTTTTATTGACAGCAAGGAAAAAAATGCTCCCTATATATTAGAGAAATGCTATTAAAGTTTAAAACAAATGAATATTTCAGTAGCATTACTTTTTGTTATACATACAATTTGTTATACATACAATTTATTTTACATTTTTGTTTTACATACAATTTGTTTAGCGTAAAATGTCATTTATCCTATTTTATATATAATCAGAAGTAATATAATTAAACAATAATATTAAACAATAATAATATACGTATAATTAAAATAGGCATAAAAACAAAAAAGTCGTCGAATTTGTTTTCATGGCTGTTTATGTCATTTGGCACCAAATATCGCTTTCTGAATCCCGAATTGCGCCAAGCTTTTTAAAAAAGCCTCAAGACCCCTATTATAGAAAAGCACCAAAAGTTCATTGGGTTTGTTTTCATAACTTTTGGCAACAAATCTATGTATATTAACGAATCTATCCCTTTTCGAAGCTCGAATTACGCCAAACCTAAAAGCAAAGGATGCTATACTGGAAAAGTAACCGATTTTCTTATGGACAATATTCAAGCGACATAACATGGTGTAAAATTATCGCGCATAGCAAATTTGTTTAAATATCTCATCAATTGATGCCGTATAAATGCAGGCATGCATGCACAAAATATTTAATTAATTTTGTATGATAAATAATTATTAGAAAATTCGTATATACATATTAATTAAAATAAATAATTTACGTAATATAAAATAACATGAAAATATGCATGATGGTGCACTAAAATAGGGAGAAAATTAAAACCTGTTACTGAAAATGTCTATAACATAGTACTTTTCAATACCGCGGTTCTTAATGTTATTCACAATCAGATGGAATTTTTCTCATCCTTAAACGCAAAGGAAGAATAGAATACAGATTGTTGCTATAAAAATCCGAGAGGTAGCCACAATTTAAACCTAACCATTTTATACAAGCTGGTTTTCAAGTTGTAATTGATTTTGCTTATCAATCCCGAAAACTGTCGTCAGTTGTCGCAACAGCTTTGTAGGAGGCCATGATAATCAAAAAATGCCCCATTAAAACGTTAAAAGCATGGCAACCTAATTACATATTTACCAATATATTTTTAAAACAAAGCACGCTGTCATGTTTTTAGAGGCTTCGAAGTCTGAGCGGGGGTTGGCGAGCGTAGCTCTCAGGGGGTAGGCCCCCTAGTATATATATATAAATATTGTGGATTTTACAGTATAATACTAGCAACCCAGCTGCTCGTATTATACCGTAATAATAACAGTAATAAATAGTAAAATAAGCAGTAATACGCTACCGCGCATGCACGGTAGTGTATTACTGCTTATTTTACTGTTTGTTACTGTTAATTTTACGGTATAATACGGACAGCTGGAATGCCAGTATTATACCGTAAAATCAACATTTTTTTTTTTGCAGTGTAATTAATAATATATTCTGGTTAAAACTACTTAGATGATATATTTTGGAAATGTTATTACCTTATGATTTTTTTCTAATTCATGTTCTTGAAAAATAAATAAATAAAAATAAATAAATAAAATAAATAAAATACAATTTAGTTAATGCACATTAAACTTGTGCTTTTAATGCATATTAGAACACTACAAAATTATCCAAGCAATTTACTCCTACAGTTATTTTCTACTTGTGTCTTGCGCCAGCTTTATAGTTTTCTTCTGTGTAACATGAACAGTTATATTTGTCACCAGTATTTAAGGGGACACTCGGTACCCTTCGAACTTTTTTTAGGTGCGTTCGTAATTATATAAATACGTAGCACCTATAGTCGTCGTCTGGTCCGTCCGTCCGTCTGTCCGCATATAACTGCGCAAAAACTACCCAAATAAGATTGAAATGATTTGAAATTTAATATATATAATCGTTGCAGAATTTTGTCGAGACATTTCAAATTTTATGAAAATTGAATCAAAACTCAAAAAGACATTGAAAAAAATATTTATTAAGTAATAATGAATTTTTTTTTTTTAAATCGGTACTTCCGTGTTATAGCAGCTTCCAAAGATTATCGTCAAGCGACCGAGATGAATCACCAAGTTATCTGATATGTAAGACGTTATAGTCTTATATGACGTATTTGACATTTTATAACCTCTATGACCAAGTTATAGTCACGTACTTCATTCTATTAAATTCTATCATACGTAATTAATTCAATGCTATCCCATGATAGGTAATGATTCTAGGTTGTCGTGGTGATTACGTCCTATTTAAGATGGAGTCATATTATTTCCGTATTACTCAATTTAAAAATCGAATTTGTTCACTAAAATTGTTTAATTATAGCAATCCTATAATCTACCGACAGTTTTTTGGATAGATGTTTCCGACGAAATAGATATTAAGTGGAAAATGAGTCTAAATATGGATTTCAAGTTCTGAAATTTTCAAAGCTAGGCTTAAGTTTCCCATTGGAATTTTTAGTGAATGTCAACAAAATACAAAATGTTGCCAACATAAAATGTGCTTATTTTATTACGGAAATTAATCATATCATAATAACAGACTATATAATTAATTTCCATGAAACTAGTTATAGTACGAAGGCACCTCATTTGTCACATTTGACGTACAATTTCCAATTTGTTTTAATTTCAGTGTTTTATTTGTCAAAGAATATTCAGTGTTACTTTTATGAGATATTATTAAATGTTTTTATGAAATAAATTGATTTAATATAGAAAAATGCAATTATTTTGGCAAAATTTGAAAAGAAAACATTACGAAAATTTAAAATTTATCATCTACAATTAAAAATTTCTTTAAACTTTTTTTTCATGCTTTTTTACGAGGTTATGGATCAAATTATTATAACGGTATGGATCATATTTCCAAAAAGTTATTTAGTTTAAGAAAAAATAAATAAAATGTCATGGCACATGTACAAATACAGTAAATATGACTAATTTACTTGACATTTTTTTTTTTTTTTTTTTTAAATAAACTATTTATTAGTCCGGTTTCTCCCGTATTGCCGGGAGGAACGAGGGGGGGTTGGGGGGGGGGGCGGGTTCCAAACGAACTTATTTATGTGCTTCGCGACCATAAATCGCAAATATGGCGATCAGTATTTAAATTGTAATTCTCTACTTCTAAATAAAATTTATTAAAAAAAAAAGACACAATGTTACTATATTTGGTACAAAAGCTGTAATCTAGTTTTAAAATTGCTATTTTTAAAATTATCTATCAGTTACTATAGCGTAAAAAGCAAAAGTAACTTATAGATAACTACAAGTAATGATAATAATAACAAAATCAGAAATTCATCAAGAAAAATGGTCTTGTGCAAAAAATCTAATCAAAAATTCACCTCGTTGTCAAAAATAAGATAATTCTGTAGCAAATAATTCCGCCCCCTCCCCCCAAAAAAATAAAAAGAAGAGAAAAGAGTAATTTAAGAATAGTATTCTGGTGATGTTACACAAGTTTAAATATGAGGGGGTTTGAATGACAGTAGAGTAAGTCAAAAATTTAAAAAATCTAGATAACCATATTTTCACTGAACATATATTAATTTCTGTTCAGTGTGACATTCAAATAAGTCGTAGTTCACTTAGGGAGTCGCTAGAGAGCAAAACAAGTTCGACCACTTAATGCAAAGGCAATACGACAAATTTCACAAAACCCTTCATTTTTCAAATCACTAAATTTTCACCTACTCCACTGTCATTCTAACCCCCTCATATATTTACCGTAATTTACCATGCAAATTAAATAAACAAATCCAAAAAGCCACGTGCTTTAATATCGTCCATGCATTATTGTTATTTATTTTAAACTAAGAGAAGAGCTCTGCCCCCTACGAGCTGTGCTCGCAAACCCCGTCCAGACTCCGCCGGCTCTAAAAATACACTAATTTGCAGCAATTTTCTGTAAGCGGGTTACCATTCATTTCCCTTTGACTGAGAGATTTGTAGGTTCCCACTGCCCCATCCACTGTTGTCGCGACAGCTGACGGCTGTTTTCCAGATTTATTAGGAAATATCAGTACATATTTAAAAATCTGCTTGTATAAAATGTAAAAAATGTCGCTGCCTCCCGGATTTTTAAAACGACGGTATGGACAATATTCTTATTTTGGGTTTTTGGACAGAATTTTCGACAGAATTCAGAAGAATTTTTGGAGACTGCAAAAATTCGTCTTCATCTGAATAACATTCAGAATCATGCCATTGAAAAGCGTAAGTTTCACAAAAATTACGCTTATATTTTATCTTTATCTCAAGTTTTAGAACTTTTCAGGAACAGGTATAGATTACGTGAATTCTTTTCAATTCTTTTCTCTATTTTATTGCAATTACATGTGTATTTCTCATTTAAATTATAAAATGAAAATCGTTAATTTAATTAATAAGTATATTTAAATTTTCTAATATGTATTTATCGAATAATAATTCGCAAAAAAATAAATCTAATTTATTTTATGCATGCATTTATCTGTATTTATGCTGCATCAAGTGGAAAATATGTAAACAAACGCACTAGTCACTATTTTTACGCCACTTGATTGCCACTGTGACGTCATATGAATATTGTCCATAAGAAAATCTTTATAAATGTATCGTCTTAAATTATGACGTAATTTACATCAATAAATGCTTTTCGCACGTAATAATTTAATTATTTTAAAGTTTTCTTTGTTTCTTTAATATTTACGTGCAAATAGATTTTCAGTTGAAAAGTATAATATTATTTGGGCTTTTTAAAATCTGTCAACAGTATAGGTAAATCTAGCATTTCAAACTATGAATTAAATTTTTATTCATATAACAAAATTTTAAATTAAATTTTTAAAAAAAACTTAAAAAATTAGACAAATTTTTAAAATGATTGCATACTTGCACACCACAATCTAGTCAAGTTTGTGTCGGTGAAAGATGATTAAATTGCTATGCATAGTTTTTGATTCTACAAAACTTTTTTAACTGAACTACTTTACCGATATTTCAACCTTAAATAGTGCTCAAATAATTATTCGATTTAAAAGCTGTCTGCTTCAGTGTGTTTATCATATATTTTTCTACAAAACTACCAGTTTTTATGTTTTTATATGTAATAGTTTTTTTTATTATTATGAGCCGAGAAAAGGTAAAGGTCACAATAAATTCAATTACAACAGCGGTGGCGGTGTATGCATTATTAGGTAGCTTTCAATACAAAAAAGTATAAAGTTACCTATTGCAGCCGTTCGGAGGAAAGCAGTTCCGAAAAATTTCGATATATTTTCACCGATCATGACCCCCAGACCCCAAAACCCCCCTCCGTTCAAATGTTGATTTATATATATATATATATATATATATATATATATATATATATATATATATATATATATATATATATATATATATATATATGTATATATATATATCTGACCTATGTCATACGATAACGCTCGTATTTATAAATCGATTTTGATGAAACTAATTGTGTGTATTAAGGTCACCAATGTCTCGACCGTGTTCGTTGGCCAGCTTGGTCCGCCATTTTGTTTCAAGATGGCGGCCATTTAAAAATTTAAAACTAAAATAAATATACAAAAAAATTAAAAATTCAAATTTATTTTTTAATTACGTGTTAGGCCTTGATACAAGGATTCCAGAGCATTTTTTGGTTTACCTCTATCTTAAAAAATGGCTGAGATAGAGCAGTTTGAAATTCTAGGGTGGCTGACATTTTGAAACAAAACAGCACATTAACGCGATTACTCACAAATTATTTTCTTTCATTGTTGTAATAATTTTCCCAATCATACGCATAAAACTATATATTCATATCCGTTAGCGCCAAAATTGGCGACATTGGCGACAGAATTAGCAACATTGGCGACAAAATGGGCAAAATTTGTGACATTTGGCGAAATATCGCCAAATTTGTTGACCAAAATAAGTCTTTATAAATGAAGCCAATTTGGCTATTGCTCAATAATTTGGCGAAATTTTTATTCAAATTCAGTATTATAACGAATCTTTTGTAAACGTTTCTTTGCATTTTAACTTGCTGTTTTCGTGTAACATTAGCTAAAATTTTAAAACGAAGGTATAGGAAAGCTACCTTTTCCTCCCGGTACAGGCCGGAAGGAATTTTATTATTATTATTATTATTGTTATTATTTAATAGAAGAGATAAATATAGCCGTATTTAATAGGCGTATACATAATTATTACAAAATTTAGTCTTACATAAATTCTCTATTCAACTTTTGAGGTGGATGATCGAAATCCGACAACTTCTTCTAGAATTTTATCAATTTCTGCAGGATTTTTTGCCTACAGGGATTTTTAAGATTATCATTTGTCAGGCAAGATCTATATTTATTCTTGATTATTTTCACGCGAGTAAATGCCATTTCACATAAATGTATTAAACTAAAGAAGTTAAGCATAATCTGGAACATATTCTGCAGTTCTAGTTCAAAAAGTCTGTATAATGCCTGTCTTCTTTTTCATTTTTCCTCCAGAAATGTGTTTTAATCATTGAGTTGATCTTTAAGCAGTCACAACCGTTTCATCTTTTCTATTTAATTTCCATGAATTTTCAATAAGTCTAAAAGCGTCTTGATATTTTCAGAAATTCTAAAATCTTTCGTTTTTTTCTTTAGATATAAGGCGAGTGTAACTATTGAAATTAATTCCTTCATCAAATATATTTTAATTATGTGCCCGAGTATCGAGGTCGCATTTTACCCTCGAGACGCGCAATGAATAGGGTTGATATAGATTAAAGTTTCACATTTGAACTGAATTTTAAGTAAAATATTTAAAGGTATTAAACAAATAATTTTTTATTTGAATAAATGCATATTTAAAGTCGTGGTTTGAATTTTAAGGTATTCCCGGTACAAAAATAAATAAATAAATAAATAATAATAATAAAATAAAGTTTGAGCACTCCTGGGAAATAAAAAAAACAAAGAAAAGCTTTATAAATAATTGTACTGCAATAAAAAATTTCTCTCGATTCTGGCTGTCTTAATTCAATATACGATTCTCGATTCTTGTACATTTCGTTATTGAAAGCGTATTAAACAAGAATTTTGAATGAAATAATTAAAAAAAAAGAAATACCAGTATTTCTATCCAAAGAAATTTGGAATTGCATTTCTGGGCCTCGCTTTAGAGATTTCGGTTCTTGTCTTTCCTCTTTTTTAAGTCGTACGTACCTTAGTGAATGAAATCTTATTCCCGGTACAATCTCGTTATTTCGAGATCTTTGTTGCAGCAGTGTCCCTTTTATTTGCATATACAGAAATCAAAATCAACTGCTTTCTCCCCACTTCTAAACAATGTTTTTTTCTTTTTCAACTCTCTCGAAACACGGCTTAGTTCTTGGTCCGTGTGCCTCACTAACGAACTCAGAAAAGGATCACCAAAGTGTAAATCGGATCAAAGAAAGAACCGAACGGATGGATGTATTTGACTTCATAGTTCTCTTTTCTCTGTGCTTTCGGAGCAACAAATTCTCTCCAGTTGCGGCACAGGTACCAGGGCCAGACTTAATTAATATTGGGACTAAAGCCGAATGGAAATAGTAATAATAATAACAATAAAGAAAAAAAAAAGAAGTTGGCAGAGGCCACAGAAAATATGGCCCTAATCCGCCATCTCAATTAAGGGACGGGTTCTTTGTTGGGGCACAGTTCAAAGGGGCACCGACGGACGAATGAAGAGTTACAAAGGCGTTCTTTCGGACTGCCCCCCCCCCCCCCTCCCCCGGTATCGATCTGAGGGGGATGGAAGGAAAAGTAAATTGGAGGATCGAATCGAAGAAAGGAAGAGCAGTATGTATTAAATATTGTTGCGGAAAATTTAAATTTATTATACTTAAGTTCGAAGAGATCTTCATTGAAAAGACTTGTTTCATATTTCAAACGGATTTCAATTTCATTCAAATTCTGTTGTCGTTAAGAAGGCGTATATGTTTAGAGAGATGAATGGTTTATTTTTGAAGTTGAATGCCGAAATTGATACGGCGGTTTTGAATTAAGTTAAATTTATGTGTATAAATGCATAATATAAATGTGAAATCGCTTGAAAAATTGATTAAAATTAGTTCGATTAGGATTAAGATGGATTTTATTCAACAATTCGCAAACAATTTTCTTATAAGCGCATGTTACCTATGAATAAAATTTTCATCCAAGCTAAAGACTTATAAGATAAAATGAATGATAAGATAAAATGAATACATTTGTTGTTATAATTTTCATAAGGGTATTTTTGTGTTGTTTTTAATTTATACTAATTATTATCATAGAAACTCGACAGAGTTTCTCGCCAAGCATAAGAAACAGCAATGCATTGAACCGTAAATGAAAGGAATTTCCGCCAATGGATGCCAAACGATTTTACAATTTTTTTTTTTTTTTTTTTTTTTTTAACTCTGTCTAGTTTATATTTTGCGGACGGGACAAAACGGGTTTTTGACACATCCATATCTCGCGTTCTATTTATGATAGAAACAAAATTCTTCATTCTATGGAATGGGACGTACCACGGGACTAAGAATTCAAAAGTAAAGCAAAATTCGACGAATAGTTTTTTAGTAAATGCGATTTTAAAAGTGCTGTTTTTTGCACTTTTTAAATCTTGTTCAGACCAAAAACTGTTGACAGGGCTACAGCAATGTGTAATTATCGGATTTTTACGCGGTTTACGTTATTTGAATCGTTTTTATGAGTAGTTCGGACCTTTGTAAGTTTCATGTAAAAATATTAATTAGTTTTTGATTTATATCAGTTTAAAGTTGTTGATTCCTATACTTAACATAGAGCAAAAAACTGTTGACAGGGCTACAGCAAGGTGTAATTATCAGATTTTTATGCGGTTTACGTTATTTGAATCGTTTTTATGAGTAGTTCAAACCTTTGTATGTTTCATGTAAAAATATTAATTAGTTTTTGATTTATATCAGTTTAAAGTTATTGATTCCTATACTTAACATAGAGCAAAAAAATAATAAATAACCCAACTCTTTTAGGAATGGTCGTATACACATGATATTAAGATATGTTATTACACTCGACCCAAGTAAGCTTCCTATTATAAAAAATCTTAACATTTAAGGTTCGTTTACAGGGTCTCACAAAAGATGTTTTGATACAGGGCTAAAGAGTTGTGTAACTATCCGATTTTTACGCGGTTTGCAGCATTTGAATTGTTTTTATAAATAGTTCAAATGTTTAATATTTCGTGTAAAAATATTAATTAGTTTTTTATGTATACCACTTTAAAGTGATTTATTCCTATACTTAAGATGAAGCAAACAAAATATTAAATGGTCTAACTCTTTTCAAAAAGAACGTATGCGCATGATGTTAAAATATGTTACTACGAACTACCTAAGTTAGTTTCCTATTGCAAAACAGAAGTGTAGAATTTACTGTTCGTTTACAAGGTAACTCAAAAGATTTTTTAATAAGACTAAAAAGTTGTGTAATTAGCAAATATTTACGTTGAAGTACATGATTCCTGTACTTAACGCAGAGGAAAAACAATAGTAAATTGCATAACTTTTGTCAAATTCGCTATATATACACAAAATATTCAAATATGTTACTACATCCTCTCTATTGTAAAGCGGCATTGAAGCATATACGTTTCGTTTACAGAGTCTCTTAGATCTTGATTACACTACAACCAATGTATATTTACTGAGTGAGATGTATTTTAATGATTTTATACTGTTTCAATCTATGTAAGGTTTCATTATCTTGCTTTAAAATTTAATATAAGATCATTTTGTCCGTCTGAAATCTCGTCGATATTAAGCTCTAAATCTATTAATATATAGTATTTTCATCGATTAAAAAAACTGTGTTTATTTATAAATATATAATTCTAGCGTATTAGGAATTGATTGAAATAGCGATTAAAAAATTCCAACTTTACGTTCATGCGCTGAGTAATAGAATGTAAAAATGTTGATACCCCACACTGTTAAAAATTTGCAGCAAACTGTCCAGTCATTTCACCGTTTTTGTAGAAAGCGGTTACATAACCGTAATTTAACTATATTCTGATCATAAAATGAGCAATAATACGGTCAGAATATAGTTAAATTATGGTTATGTAACCGTTTTCTACAAAAACGGTGAAATGACTGGACAGTTTGCTGCAAATTTTTAACAGTGCAAGATTACAAGTTTTGCGTTTAAATATTTGCCGTTCATCAAATCTCCGGCTATGACGAACTTAAAATGCTAAATTTCGTATACAATAGGTGATCGGTAACGAACTGTTCGGTTTACGAACAAATCGGTTAACGAACACTTTCGCGTGAGATTTTTATGTTCGGAGAACGAACTCCTCACGAAACAAAGCCATGATGAAGCAATGCCGTGTTTCATATTTGCCGAGCTATACTTATTGCCTCTATTGTCAACTTTGAGAACATTTTAACAGTTGCATACATATGTCCTAATTAATTCATGGACTGCCGGAGATTGGGGACCTATATTTTAAGATCACCGAATTGGAATGAACAGACTATATGAACAGAAATCACTTTAATAGTTTTTATACTTTTGCAAACGTTGCGAATTTTATATTTTTCAAATTCTCGAAATGTTGAATTAAAAAACTTAAACAAATAAAAAACTTCTAAGGTGCTCAGTAATTTTCAAAAATAAAAATTTAATATGTTAGTATAAAAATCCCTGTAAATTTTTATACTAATAGAAATAGGTTCGTAGGAAAAGAAAATGTTGATTATTCTCGGTAAAGTATGCTCCATAAACTTATCGTTGTAGTTGACCGAAAAAAAGTGCTTCTTATTTTTCCACATTTTTCTGAAACTGTAGTATTTTAATTAGTTTGTAAACTACTGTAAAATTGTGTAATTTTTTGTTTTTGAATGTATATAAACGGAAGAGTGATATAAACAAAAGAAAAAGGAAAATAAATATGTCATAAATAATCTGATGAATACAATGTAAGGAAATTAATATAAAAGTTTCCCAGTTGTTATGGTAGCGACATGTACATTGGAATAAGTCACTCAATAAATTGTATAATTCTGATGTATAATTCTGTTTATAGCATCACTATTATTTTTTTGCCCCTTTTATCTTTTCTTTTCTGAATAAAAATGGAATCCGTATAATTGAAATTAAATACCTTACAAAAAGGAGTGATATCTCATCAAAAACAACTCGTTGTAAATGATCCCGCCAAGCCACAAACCTAAAACGTCAGTCACAAAAAGAAGTGATATCACATAAAAAGAAGCGATATAGAAGTGCATACTCAGAGTCCCGTGTAAAAATCTATCACCACTCATAATGTTTCTAAAGGACTCGGAGTGAGGTACAGTATGTGAAAACTGCTTGGCGACCTGCAGGCTTTTATAATGTTTGCGTTTCCTGCAATTACATATGACTATATTAATTTAATTTAATTTAATTTAATTTAATTTAATTTATTTATTTATTTTGCTCCCATAAAATTGTAAAAAGTTGAAGCTTCTGTGTTTGCATGTCCTTTCTTATTTATGAGCTTGAAAAATCAATTTGTTGATTCTATTTACCATTATTTAAACTAGAATCACCACTCTTATGAAGAGGATTTTTTAAGTAAACATGTAAAGATTTTGAGTTTGTAATATATATATATATATATATATATATATATATATATATGATGATCATACGCATATTAATAACATTGTACCTTATAATAAACGTTAACTAAATTGAGATATATTGCAGTAATTCTAGGGTAAGCGGAATCGCATAGATCTGGGGAAAAATCCGTTCTGTCAGTTCTTTCGCATACAAAAATATTTAAAAAATGATGTAACAAAAATTACAAATTAATTTTTTTCGATTTTCAAATTGATATACTGCATATATTATAAAAGCCTGCAGGTCGCCAAGCAGTTTTCACATACTGTACCTCACTCCGAGTCCTTTGGAAACATTATGAGTGGTGATAGATTTTTACAGGGGACTCTGAGTATGCACTTCTATATCGCTTCTTTTTATGTGATATCACTTCTTTTTGTGACTGACGTTTTAGGTTTGTGGCTTGGCGGGATCATTTACAACGAGTTGTTTTTGATGAGATTCCATTTTAATGAATTATAATAACATGTTTCTTTGTTCACATATTAAAATCGTTTTTGGAAATAATTCTAAATACTTTGAATAAACATTAAACTTAAACCACAAAATACAAATTTCTAATTTACATATAAATCTCTTTAATTTGTGAAATCAAAGTCCTCTTATTTTTAAATTACTCTTTAAAAATTAAATTAAAAAAATAATTTAATCCTTTTCAGTTGATATAAAAACATCTCTGATGAAAAAAGCTAAATTGGTGATTTTCTTCTCAATTGGAGTTAATATCAAGCCAACCAATGGAATAATACATATCGAGTTAATAGAGAAAGTTGAACAATCAACATGTCCAGTTACTGCAATTTCATTATACATAGTACGACTTAAGAAAATTTTTTACACTAATTCCTTTTCGACTAGCTACTTGTATATATTTTTTAATTTTTGAGCACCACTTTTTTCAAACAGCAATCTTTGCCTTATTTAACCATAGAAATTCGAAAGCGAAAATTAATACTCAAGAATAGTGGTTAGGTAAAATTAAAGACTGCAACCTACCTTATGCGACACACGTATAAGAGACACTCGTCGCGAAAGGATTAAAAAATTTTTTCAGGGAAATACAGAGTGCGTCATAAATTCGTGCAAACTTAAAAACTTCATAATAAAAAAAGTAATGCTCTGAAAAAATTTCGGTTTGCACGAGGAATTTTATTATGAATTTTTTTAAGTTTGCACGAATTTATGACGCATCCTGTATAAGGAGGAAAACCTGTGTCTTTTAGATGTACACACTGCGAACTTTTGCTGTTCACTTCGCTTAATTAACGAAGTATAAAACCTCTTTCCACTGTTCGGTGAAACGTATTTATTAACACCGCACCTTTCAACACCGTATCCCAATTACAGAGTCGGAACTTTTGATCTTGTTAACAAGGCTGCAGCGGGTGCTTACTTCGACATTCTTCCCTTTATCACGCGGCTAATCATTGGATTTAGAAATGTTTGAAGAAAGTTTTAGAAGTATCAGCATCAGGCATATATATATATATATATATATATATATATATATATATATATATATATCCTTATATATTATTTCTCCTGTCAACATCCCTTTTTCTCAGAAAATATGAAACGCAGAACAACGAATGAGATACCATATGAAAGGTTTTAGAACCGGCTTCTGACATAGCCCACTTAACAATTCGTTAAAACATGTTTTTGATTAAAATTTGCTGAAAATTAAAATTTAAATCGGCATTGTTTTCTTAAAAGAAATGAAAGGTTTTCCTGAAATTATTGTTGCCAAAAAAAAAAAAAAAAAAATACCACATTATATGATGCTCATAGCAATTATTATAAAAAACACCGCACGGGTTCATTTTATACTTATGATTGAAAAGCGAAATTGAAATTGAAATGTTTAGATTTATATTTCTAAGTCCCATGGTTTTCCCGAAGCGGATGACGTCATCCTCTAATGCAGTCAAAATACGATTGTTAATTTTTTTTCTCGCGCGTGCCTTTAGCAATCTTGGATCAGTTTTTAGTCTAACTTTGATGGAATAAATTACATGATATTCTGGCTTGACTAACAACTAAATGTTGTTTGGAGATATTTTTATCCTTGCTTTTTCTTTAGAAGTTTAAACCTGCATCTAATAAATATTACATATTTATAAAAAATGATACTTCTCTATTATCCCGTCGACCACTTTTCATAATAAAAAACTATCGCCAAATAAACGGGAGAACGTTGCCATTGGAATATCAAAAAATAAATAAATAAATAAAATATAAGAATTTAAAGGACATAATTGTTATTTCAATTAATAAAATAACTACTAAATCAGTAAAACATAATGAAAAATACACGCAAATGTCGAATGTAAAACCACTAGATGACGTAACAAACACGCATAATGCTTCTGACATCAAGTAAATGGGACTGCATTTTTGGCGTTTAATCTTACAGTTTGGTGGTAGTTTTTTGTTATGAAAAGTGGTCGACGGGATAATAGAGAAGTACCTATAAAATATTAGATTTCAGTGCGAAATCTTTGCACGGGCCCTCTGGTGTATATATATATATATATATATATATATATATATATATATATAAACTTAATGTAAAATTAAACCATTGAAACGTAAGAAATTGACTCAATATATATATATATATATATATATATATATATATATTACTTTGATATATTATTTTAGAAATGAGAGATTTAAATCTGCTCATACTGTTATAAAATTTTATTTCCAAAACTATTAAACCTTTGATTACGGGTCAGAACTGGCGACTATTTTTATGTTCAATCGCACCACAAATTAAAAAAAATAATAATGATCTGGTAGATTTCTCCTGATAATATCCTGGTATAAGTGTATGATAGAAATTATTTTTCAAAGTTTTACGAATAGATTAAAAAGTAGTCCACTGAGACGTATATGTATGTACAACTCAACCCACGATCAAAGGGCTAATAATATTTTGAAACCGGCAATTTTAACTAACACGTTAAAACTAAAAACATTATAAATTTTAAAAAAATACTCATAAATTTATCAATTTCATGATTAAATTCCAAGTGCAGTCGAACTCGATAATACGACGGACTACAATATTTGTTCGTTATAAGTGAGTTCTCGTAATGACTGTGTTTAAGTTTTCATACGTAAGACAATATGTAAAAGTTCACTTGAATTATTAAAACTTACAAAATAATTACTCGTATGTTTAGTTTTACATTTCTAAATTAGCAGGACTAAATAAAAATTAGGTAACTTTACGTCTGTTTTAATAGTACTTTTCCAATTTCGAATTTACAAATCTGAAAAAAATTCTATAAAAGCAATTGAAGAAATCCGGCTTACCATTTATATTTATAAATTCAAATAGCTTTTTAAAAGAAATTATTTTTCGTTAAGAATTATTTTTTTAGGGGAAGGAAGGTTCTTTTACATAATGTTTTCACCTAATTAATTCAATAAAAACAATTAATAATTTGTTCAATATGTACATCATTTAATAAATATATAAAGAAGCAAATTTTTTAATACGCATATAAAAGGGCAATTTATTTAATATTATCAGAAACAGATAATAACAATAAATAATCTGTCAAGTGCGAGTTTTACTCGCGCAAAACAGGGTTCCGTACAGTAAATTTATTAATTACTAATTGCAATATTACAGAAAATCGTTACTAAAAGAATAATAGGACTTTGTAAAAACTATAAAACGTAGGGTTGGGTATAGCTATATATACTAGCAAAGTATAGATGGATATACCATGAACGTTCAGAGAGATATGAAGTCTCGCCTTACCTAAAACAAAGACCGTGTACAAAGTTGAAAATTGGCATTGTGCCAAGTGGGCTCTGAAAGGCGATCACAACGTTACAACGCCGCCTTGGTCCCTGCCGCGTTTTTCTAGATTGGTTTTTAATTAATATCTTGGCTAATTACCGTCAATTTTTTTTTTCAAAAATCATTACCAACAAACCTTGGATGCTTCCGCGTCGATATGTACATCCAGCGTCCCCCAACTCCCCCGCTGACCGTTCGCAAAGTAAAGTATGTGTGTAACGGTAAAATGCAATTTTCTTAAAAGAACTATATGACCTAAGATAATCGCTTTAGTTTTCCTCCAGGGTTGAAATAAACTCCTTCTTTCTCTAATTTTTTCATAATTTTAGTTTCAGTAGATTCGGAAATAGGGTAGGGGAACATATTTTTGCAGTACATTTTCGGCAATATCTCTAAAAATATAATACCTAAAATTAAAACAAATGTATCGGAATTACAAGATCTTTCAAACGATATTCCACACGATATATATATAAACCCTTTTCTCAAGATTTTAACTACCCCCCACCCCCCTACATTTTCCCCTAAAAATAGTTGTGAATGGCTAACAATTTATAAATATGTGGGTCAATAGCCTTTATAACTCTGTCAAGTTTGAATTATCCACGTTCCATAGTTTTCGGGAACGGCTGTGACAGATGGACAGACAGACACACGAGTGATCTTATAATAGTTCTGTTTTTACTTTTTAAGTACGGAACCAGCAAAGACAGATTTGTTGAGAGAAAGAAATTTTTTTGCAGAACTTTCTGATACGCTGTTGATTGTTTCATACACACAAGCAATTTCTTCAATATTTACACAATTGATTTAATATATACACATAGAATCAATACCTTATAAATAAACAAACAATCATTTTGAGAATTTGTTTATAACATTTGACAACAAATCGCACTTTCTTAAGCACAATTTGTTCGCTCGCGATGTTTTAAAAAACGTCAAGGTGCTATAAACAAAAGCTTAAACATTTCTTTTCATGAATATTCTCGATATGAATATTCATCGTTAACAATCATAACTGGCCAAATCTCGTTGTCTACTCGTTTTTTAATCATTAATAGGTCGTTTTTGAACTGTTAATTATTGTTTAAACATTATTGCCCTTCTAATTAATAAAAAGTAAGATTATAAACGTTCGAAAATGTTGAGATATCATTTTCTCAATACAATAACTGCAAGACAATGTTTCACGTTGATTTCTAGTACATCATAATTTAAGTATTGCGCGCAGCGCAATACTTATTTAGTTTCAGTGTGACTTCTTAATGTTAATTTAACACAGCATCTCCCTTTGAACGAGTTAACTACTAGACTTTTCCCCACCTTTGTACGCGTTGCCACAAAAGTTTTACTCTGGTCTAATTCTAATAAAATTTGAAATAGTGAAACTGACGTCAGGATCAAAACGATGATTAAATGCCGTTGCATATAGGTGGATCCAGGAAGTAACATAGGCTATGTTTTATTTACGTTATTCAAATATTTTTCTTAATAATTCAAAATTTAATCATTTTCATTCGGAATCAGTGGACATTTTTCCTATAAAATTTAACTATGTTTCTTTATTGTTGCCAACAATTCAAAAACCGTAATAATAATTTGTCCACAGCAATTAATTTTCAATTGAAAGGTTTCCATGTTCAAAATGAAATTGAATTAAATTTTTTGAAGTTTTTAAAAAAGGATCAACACGGCGTCATATTCCAAATAAATGGACATTTTCAAATAGTTTGAAGCAAAAGGAAATGAATATGTCGTCATATTTGTAACAAAAAGAGCATTTTCTTAGTTCACCAGTAATACATTTGTTAATAATACAAGAAGCATCAATATGAATAAACACAGGAAGCAGGTGTATATGACGTCATATTTATAACCAAAAATTTAAATAATTGTTACCGATACTGATTAATAAGGATGAATATCAGTTACATACAGGAAAAAATTTTCTGTCAAACAATTTATAAGAGATTTCGTTGGGAAGAAAATTGACGTCTTATTATATATTAATTACGTAGATGGTTACTGTGAAATAGGTTGTACTAGTACAACACAATTTACATTTTCATTTATAGCACCCCCTGGGAGTAAATAAGGTAACCAAATTTAAATAAAATTGATTTTGTTTGTGTATCATTGTATAATAGTTATATTGAAATTAAAAGTACACAGAAAAAAATAAAACACAATTTGGGTCGAAAGATTATTATTTTTTTTTTCTTCTGAAAATGGATATTTAACAGTGCCCAAAATGGATACACAGTGGTAACCAAAACAGACAGGGCCCAATTTGGGCACATACCTAAGAATCTTTCGACCCAAATTGGGTTTTATTTTTTTCTGTGTAGTTGGCACAGATTGTGTTACAACATTGTGTTGGCACAGATCTGTGAGAATCCGACGCCTAATGAGTTCAACAAATGAAGCAATAAACATACCTCTGTCTGGGTAGTCACTGAGAAAGACGTTTGAGAGTTTTTGTCGAATTTTTAACTTTCAAAGAAAGTGTCCTAAGCTCACATAAAAGAATGATGAAACATTATAGGGAAACAGGAAAAAAAAAAAAAAAAAAAAAAAATTTGCAGAAAGGGCGTCTGCAAACTCCTTCAAATCAAGAGAGAGAAAAAAAGGCACCCCCTTTCAATTTTTTAAAACTTCCTAACATCGCTTCGATTGGAGGACTGTGTTTCTGGAAGAGACCATCCATCAAGGCGACTAATGGCTCCGATGGAACTTTTAAAAGCACTCACGGGCACTGTGAGATTTTGACAAATTCACGCCTTCTCCTTCGACATTTAGAAGAGAGAAAAGGGAAAAAAAGTTTTAAAATCCCCTGGTACGTTTCCAGATGAATTTCTTAAGCGATAGGGGAAAAGCCGTGATATAATGTTGTTACCTCCTCTAAAGATGTGAATAACGAATAGAAAATTTTATGTTCAGAGGGGATAAAAGAATCTTATATGAAAATGCCCCAAACCACCGCTCTGTCATATATGCGTTAAAATATTTAAAACCTTGTGAGTGTTTAGAAAATTGTACGTTTCATTTTGCTAAAAAATATATGTATAATAAAGTGTAATATTTGCACAGAAATCTTGAAATTATTTAGAGATATAGTAGATCAGATTATCCGATACCTATTGAACAAAAATTATGAGGCAAAATTAATAGGGTCCAATAAATAGAAGGACATATTAAAAACATTGTAAAATGCTGCTTTAGATACGCCATGACGTTTATCGACCATATCAATGATGCATCATCATATCTTAGTTCAATGGTGTCGGATAATCAGAAGTATACTGATGTGTTTCAATCTTTTTTTTTTTCAAGAATTTCTTTTAAAATCAAATCGAAATAAGTTAAGATTCAAGTTTTAAAGTTCTATGTTACATTTCCAGATAAATGTTTTAAGCAATAGGAGAAAGGGCATGATATAATGTTGTTACTTCTTCTAAAGATGGGAATAACGAATGAAAAATTGTATGTTCGGAGGAAAATTCTTATATGAAAATGTCCTAAACCACTTATTTGGTACAACGAGTTAAAAAATTTTAAAATCTTATAAGAATTTGAATGAATAAATTTGCACTTTTTATTTTGTTTAGAAAAAATAACATGTAATATTATATTGCACTAGAAAAAAAATATATATTTATAGAGAAAACAAATATTATTCTTTTATAAATCAATAATTATTTAAATTTGGTCGGTATAAGATAAAATTTAAAATTCTTCAATTTCACCTATTCAGAATTTTCACATGTACCGAAAAGATGTTTTACGTTTCATGATTTTGTATTAGTTTAAATTTTCTCATTGCTTAAATAAATTTTTGATAGATTTTCTTATCATTTTTGACAAAACAGAATTATTTTTATTAGAGCAAAATAAATCAATTAAAATGTTTTTATATTCCATTGATACGGATCCTTATGAATTTATTAAGGGGTAGGGGAAAAACCGTGTATAATGTCGTTACTACCTCTAAAGATGTGGATAACTAATCAAAAATTCCATGTTCAGAGGAAAATGTCCTATACAAAAATTCCCCAAACAACTGATTTTTTTTTTTTTTTAAGTTTAGAATATTTAAATCTTGGGCGAAATGAGTGAATAAATTTGAAACTTTTTATTTTGTTTTGAAAAAAAAGAAAAAGAAAAAAAAAAACTTAGTTTTGCACTAGAAAATTTTGAAAATGTTTGTTTCAATTGATTTTTCTATCATCAATAATTCATCAAACTTGTTTGATATATGGTACATTTCTAAATTTTATAAGTTCAATAATTCACTTTATGATTTTGCATTTAACTCATTGCTATTGAAATACTTTTCTGTGGTTTTTCTCATCATTTTTAATAAGACAATATTTCACTATAATGAAATAAATAATTAAAGAAAGTTAAAAATACCCTGGTATATATATACGCTTCTATATGAATTTCTTAAGCAATAGGGAAATATCCGTAATATAATGTTTTTACCTTCTCTAAATATGTGAATAACGAATAGAAAATTCCATGTTCAGAGGAAAAGTCTTATATAAGTATGGCCGAAACCATTGATTTGTAATAAATAAGTTAAAAATATTTGAAATTTTGTGAGAGTTCAGTAAATAAACTGAAACATTTCATTTTATTTCGAAGAATTGAAAAGTAATTATTATTTCACCTTTTTTCAAGGTTCCACTTGCCCAAATTTCAATTGATTTTTCCACACGAATTATTCAAATGAATTCAAAATGAAATAATATTTAAAATTATACAAGTTCACTTATTCAGAATTTCAAGATGTACCAAGAAAGTGTGTTACAATTCATTACTTTGCTTCAAACGCTAAAATTTTTCATTGCTTTATTGTTTTATTACTTTTTTATTTTTTTATAGTTCTTATAATTTTTAACAAAATCGCATATTTTTTATTTACAACAAAATAAATCAAATCAAATATTTTTATACTCCATTTTGGTATGGATATTTATGAATTTCTTCTCTACGGATATTTATGATTCCCTCTCCCCTAAATATGTGAAAAACAAATAGAAAATTCTGTATGTTCAGAAGAAAAAAGTCTTACCTGGAAATACCCAAAATCGATGATTTGCCATAAATGAGTTACAAATATTTTTAAAAAATTGTCAGTGTTGAGTGAATGATTTTTCAATTTCCCTTTTGCTTAGAAAAAATAGCGTAGTGATAGAGTTTTTTGATTTTCACTAGAAAAGTTCTAAAATATTTGTTTCAATTGAAGTTTCCATCTTTGAAGAATTTATCATATACTGGTTTTATAAATGCCCAAAGTTCAAAACTCTGAAGGTTAACTATTTTATTTTATGAATTTGCATTCAACTCATTTCTTTCGGAATGCTTTCACTGTGGTTCTTCTCTTCATTTTTGATATGACAACACTTTTCGCTATAGTAAAATAAATAAATAAAAGCTTAAAATACTTTGGTATATACGTCCATATGAATTTCTTAAGTGATAGAGGAAAAGACACGATATAATAGTTACGTCCTCGAAATATGTGTACAAGAAATAGAAATTTCTATGTTCAGAGTAAATATTACATAAAAACTCCCCAAGCTATTGATTTTTTTTCTTTTTATTTTATACTAGTGAGTTAAAAATATTAAAATCGTGTGAGAGGGGAAAAATAGATTGGTACATTTTATTTTGTTTCGAAAACATAACATGTAATATTTTAATGTCTCTTAAAAAAATTTAAAAGTGATTTCATAAAGAACAAGCATTTGTTAAATTTTTATTTTTATTTACATTTTTTAAACATTTAAAATGCTTTTTCGGATGCTCTTGTTATAATTTTTGACAGAAAGAATGCTTTCTATTATAACAAAATAAATACAAAAGTTTTTTAATCACGTGGAATTCATTCTGACGAATTTCTTAAGCAGTAGAAGAAAAGGCCATATATCATGTTGTTATCTTTTCTAAAGATGTAAATAATGAGAAGAAAAATCTATGTTACTTGGTAGAAAGTTTCTGCCTCAAACCATTAACTTATCATAAATAAGTTAAAAATGTTTAAATTGTTGTAAGAGTTGAATGAATAGATTGACACATTAAATTTTGTTTTTGCTTTTAAAATGATATGTAACATTATTTTGCACTAGAAAATTTTGGAAATAGTTATAGAAAGAACAAATGTTAGTTTAAATTTTTTATTCAAGTATCCCTCTAATTGATTCGAAATTCAAAGTCATCCAATTAAAATATTCACACCCAGAAAAAAGTTTTGTTGAATCAACAAAAATTTGGTTGACCCTACAAAACTTTTCGTTTAAATATGGGTCAATGGAAATTTTGTTTGAACCAAAAAAAATATATATATTGTTGATTTTTTTTTTCAATTTTAACAAAAAAATTTTGTATCGTCAGCAAAAAAAGTTTTGTTAATTCAAGTAAAATGGTTCAATTTTACTTGAATTAACAAAATTCTTTTTGTTACATAGATATATACTATGTGTTATTTTAACAATCTATTTTCTTTTTTTCAACAAAATATATTTTGTTTGCTTAAATAATAAAATATATTATATTACGAACTTGTTTTGTTCATACTACAAAAACTTTTGTTACGTGAAGCAATCTACTATGCAGTTTTAACTATTTTTTAATTCATTTTCAGCAGTGAATTACGCCTTTAATCCTTGAATAAAATACAAGTGAATTTTCATCCTGCTTTTTTTTCAAGCGTAAACCGACAGATTGAAAAATGCCCCAAGCTGGGACTCGAACCCGGGTCCTCAGAACATCACTCTGAAGCTCTGCCACTTTTTCTGAGCTACAAGGAACGATATCCTAACTCGGCATTTCTCACTCTTATATATGTAGGACTGGCTGCAACCGCCGCACAAGATGGAAATGCCATCAGGAGCACCCAAATTTCTGCGGCAAACATGAGACGACAATACAAAGCACAGCATACTGCAACACATAGTTAATTTTTAATTCATTTTCAGCAGTGGATTACGCCTGTAAAAAGCAGGATAAAAAAATCACTGGTTATTATTCAAAGATTACAGGCATAATTCACTGCTGAAAATGAGACAGAGCTATTGCAGAAATCACGAAAAAATGCAACATAGCAGCGCCACCTGTTGCGCGATTTACAGCAAAAACTAATCAGCAACAAATTATATCAGGAAGTAACTGAATATAAAGTTTTATTAAATTCCGTGCATTAGTTCTTGAGATAAAAAGTCAAATAGTGTTCAGGACCTTCTAAAATCGTCGGAAATCGGAAATCGAAAATTTTCATGAATCCAATACTTTCTCCTTGTAAAGATAGAAGTAAGTAATAAATGGGATAGGGGGATTTTTAAAACTACCTTGGTCCGTCCCAATGAAAAAAAGTTTTAATTACTCAAAAATTATGTTAATCCTTTAATTATATAGCTATATAAGTCAAATAAATCAAGTTACGTAAAAGATATATGGCTACTACACAACAATTTAAATTTTTCAAAAACAACAAAATTTTACTAGAATTACAAATTTAAATTACAAAATTATTGTAAATTTAAAAAACAGATTTTGTTAATTCAAGTAAAACTGATAAAATTTGTTACAATTTTGTAAGAGTGTTAACAATATTTTTTTGTCCAAGCAACAAAACCAATTTTTTACTTCAACTAAAAATTTTGCTTAAAACAACCAAAATGTACTCAACAAAACATGCTTTGTAGTTTTAATCAATTCCTTTTTCTGGGTGCATGGTTTTTATTCTGCACCATAAATTTACGAGTCATGATTTTGTAAGTTTTTTCATCGATTTAAAAATATATTTTAGTGGTTCTGCTTACTTCTTTTGATAAAATAAAATATTTTCACTTTAATAAAATAAATAAGAAAATTTTAATTTCAGTTATGATGAGTCAGTGTCCAGATATATTCTTTACGCGAAAGTCAGTATAGGTAATGGTATTAACTGTTCCAAGTACGTGAATAACGAATATAAAATTCTAAATTCTGAAGAAAGAATACGTGAAAACTCTTTAAAAGATTGATTTGTCATAACTGAATTTAAACTATTTATAATCTTGTAAAAGTTAAAGATATACGATTTGCAAATTTTATTTTTCGTCAGATAAAATAATGTAAAGCATTATTTTACATATGACTATTAAAAAAATAATAATACAGAAACAGCAAATATACGTTTTAAGCTTTACTAAAGTTAAAAAAATAACAATAAGTAAATAAATAAAAAATTCCCTTTACAAGAATTTATAAAAGCAGGAGTTTGAAAATATGTTAGACTATATAGAATTTAAGAATAGTTCAAAAATTTAAATATAAATTAACGACGTCTAAACATGTGGGACATGATCATACAGTAAGAGTTAATCCAGATATTCATCAAAAATCATGATCTCGAAATATCTTTCAAGCACTCTTTGAATAAAGAGAGAGCTCACCAAAAATAATTATTAAGCACAATAATTAAAACTTGCAGTAAACATAATAAATATCCATCCATAAGTTAAGTAATTCTTGTAATTAAATCCATTTAATACAGCTGATTTCGTACACAATCTCAATTTTCAACTATTTCACATTTTACGTTAGGTTAAGTAAAAAATCCATTAAAATGTTGTCTGGGTTGCCTAAAGCGAGAATTATGTTTTAATAAAAGTCGAATTTGCAAATGCTTTTGTTGTTTTTCACAGAGTTTAATAATCCCCGAAGATGAATGAGGCCGTTGTTGAACATTTTCTGAATTCTCTGTGAACTTTCCCTATACAATTTCTAAACGTTCACCAGAACTTGACATACACAATGTGAGGTTGAAGGCACATCAAGACTTTCTACTCTTATTTACTTGAAAGCTACTTTAATTAGGAAATGAACTTTGAAGTGAAATTTCCATATGACTTTTGTGTATGTATAAAACATTTTAATAGTTTATCAAAATATTTTTTTTTATTTAACTTGTTTAATTATTTAAAAGAAATTATATGATAAAACACATGTCATAATGTGCATAAATTATATATTATGTTATACAAGGCGGTTGGATACACTGGTGCAATAAAAGCAAAACTGAACATTTCTAACTTGCATAAATTTGTACATAATTTAAGATTATTAATTTTTATAATAACTTTAACGTTTATTCAATCCATCCGGTTTGCAAATAAAAAATATACTGTATTAGAATAAGAACATAAAAAAGGCAAAAAGAACTAAGTCGATTTTGGACAGTCACGCCTGGCATCCACGTATTTTTTAATGATACATGGAGCACGGATAAGAGTATACATAAAGGAAAGTTTTAAGTCTAAAATTACATCATGTTTAACAAGAGGCGTTTATTTATTATTATTTATTATAATAATAAATAAACGTCTATATAATAATAATAATAATAAATAAACGTTTTTATCTACTTATTATTATTTATTATAATAATAAATAAACGTTTGTCTTCATTATTTATTTATTTATTTGTATCTAATTTTGATTTTGAATATTTTCTGAAGCATTTATTTATTTTATTTTCCATATAATTAATTAATTTTTTCCTGTTGTCTTATTGTTAAAATAAATTGAGCAAGAATAAATATATTTTGATACAATACGTTATTTTTGAACATTAATTATGTTTTTTATAGGTGAAAGTCGCGTCATATTCAGCAGATAACGTGCATTTTCATTTATAAATCATGAACTTTAAAGCTTCCGCTGGTGAAAAAGTCGTCATATTTAACATGAAACATTCAGAAAATGTAAATATTTTCTGAAATTTAAATATTTTACTGCGATTAGAAAAAATGACGTTTTCAGAGATTTTTCTTTCTTTTATTTTCCGGGGGTAAGAGTGGGTAACGCTATTTCATTAATTTAAAAGCGCTTTTAATGCTTATTTCACACACTGAGTCCCTTTGTTAAAATATTATTTATCTTCAAATGGTCATTTAGTTTTTATATTTGCAGCCATTTTTTTTCCTTTTTAAAACAGAGTAAATTAGCGTGTTTTTAGAGATTCCGGAGTTTGGACGGGGATTGGCAAATGTATCTTGTAGTGGCAGAGGCCTCTACTTATGTTTTAAAAATAGTTTTAAAAATAGTTTATAGTCGAAAAAGTACCAAAAATAAATTACTTTTACTATTAATTTTATCATAATGTCATCGTGTAACTTCGAAACAGTTAACTCTGTCTAAAGTGGAATTGGTCGGGACCGAGGAAATTTTCTGCCTTAGACAGTATTCCGCCTTAGACAAAGTTTAAGGCATTGAAAAGGGTTCTGCGGGACTTTATAATCTTTCCGTGTTCGGCAGATTTCCGTCTTACAAATAGAATCCGATTTAGACAGAGTTTACAACAGTTCTTTCGAACTTCAACGATTGATATAGTCTGCTCGTGTGCACTAGAGCAAGTTGAGTTATATACTATGTCCATGATTTCCACAATCAGAACCAGCTTTCTGTTTGGTAACAGTGATGAAACAACGTTTCGGCAAAGCAAAGGAAATGCCAAAACTTTTGCGATCTATGAAATAGGTGACATAATGATATGTAAAAATCATCGTAAATAAAAGATGTACGCAGACATAATAAATTTAGTATATAAGTTCTCAGAGAATACATATACATGCCTCTCTTTCTTTATTCAGTTATCTATTGAAAAGAAAAATAAAGTTTATATATATATATATATAGAGAGAGAGAGAGAGCAGCCATACTCAACCGGCGCGGCGGCCCGCGGGCCGCATGTGGCCCGGCAACCTTTTACGTGCGGCCCAAGACACATAATCATTAATCTCTTATTTATAAAATTAATTGAGATGTGTATAAAAAGTTTTTAATATTTTCTCTATTCTTTTATATATTTTCATCGGTAAAATTTTTTTTGTTATTTATAATTACTAATTTAAAATTACCTTAAAATATCTTAAATGACGTTTCCTTAGTCAAATTTCTTTTTACATGTAGTTTTACTTGGGCTGTAGTAAAGTATACATTTCTTAATCCTGAACACTAAACGAACATTATTGCAAATTAATTTAATTTGCACTATGTATTTCTACATAAAGGTTATTATGGTTAAATGTTTGTTGCAGAAAAAAATGGCAGCAAAAAGTTTTATACCACTATTTCAAAACAACAATCTTCGTGGCATTTGTAATAGAAATCTATATTTTTTTACATTACTACACAAGTGCGTTGCGGCCCGCCTAACGTCGCAAATATATGTTTGCGACCCGCCAGAAAAAAAGGTTGAGTACGGCTGATATAGAGGCTTGAAATAGCTGTATATGCTAAAACGATTTTCTTTATAATGTTTTGGACATATAATATCATTATATAAAAAAGAATAATAGAGTATCCAAAAATGCTCTCTCCTTTCCTCTCCATCAAAAAAAAAAAAAAAAAAAAAAAAAAAAAAAAAAAAAAAGAGTTGTTTAGTTACAGATTCTGTACTAAAAAAAACTACACATTTCTAAACACACTCTTCACCAAAAAAAGAAAATAGAAGACGATTGTTTTGTTTTTATCAGTTTTATGTTTTAAAAATAGATATAGTTGAAAAGATACCAGAAATAAAATGCCCTTGTTAATTTTAACCTAAAAAAAAAAACTGAAATGCAGTGTCATCATCTAACTTCGATATAGTTCTTTGGAACTTCAGCGATTGTTATCGTCTGCTCGCGTGCACTGGAGCAAGTCACGAAAGCCAAATTTTATACAATATCCAAGACTCCATATTCATATCAGAATCAGCTTTCTATTTAGTAACAGTGATGAAACAACATTTGTGTAAAGACTGTGAAAACCTTTGTGTTATGATGAAAAAGGTGCGACATGTAAAAGTCAACGTTAAGAAAAGTATACACAGCCAGGATAAATTTAGTATGTATAGGTGCTCGGAGAACATACGTTGCTGCTGTGTTCACTCTTTCGTTGTTTCATTATCTGTTGAAGAAATCGCCCCTTTTTATAAAGCCCTTAAAATAGCTATTTGATAGAACTGTTTGGCTGGATATATTTTTCGTTAAAATGTTTTTCACACATCAACATCATATATTTAACCCCCCCCCCCCCCCCCCAAAAAAAAAAAAAAAAAAAAAAAAAAAAAAAAAAAAAACTAAAGAATGATACAATACCGAAAACGTACAAAATAATTAAATAAATAAACAAAAGAGTCATTCAGCCACATTTTTTTGTAACTAAAAAACAACGCATTCCTAAACAAGCGTTTAATCAAGAAGAAGAAATAAAACGCGGTTTGTCTTTAACAATATTATATTTTAAAAATAGGCATAGTTAGAAAAGTAAAAGAAGAAAAAAGCTTTTATTACTTTTAACCTAAACATAAAAGTAAAGTTGAAACGTAATGTCATCAACTAAACTTCGACAGAATTCTTTCGAACTTCAATGATTGATCTCGTCTGCTCGCGTGCACTGTAGCAAGTCACGGAAGACAAGTTATATACCATATATCCATGACTTCCACAATCAGAATCAGCTTTCTGTTTGGTAACAGTGATGAAACAATGTTTCTGTACACCGGGGATTATGGCACGGCATTTGTGGGGGGAAGCCTTTGCGTGCATTTCCTATAAGGTACCTCGTCGGTTTAATCAGAGCAAACTTGCGAGAGGAACCACCGGATTTTAATTAAGATAAGGCAAACAGGAATACCCCGTTCTTCCCCAGGGCGGGAAAGAGACATTTCCAGCAATGATTTAGATTTATGAAATTCAAAATCTATGTTTGCGTTTGAAATTTTCAAAAGTGGTTTTTTGATCCGAACTATGTGGAAAGTGAGCTTAGATTTGAGGATAACAAAATAAGACTGCTTTTATATTTTGTTTATTTATATTTTTTTCTAAAAAAAAAAAAAAATATTTCTTAAAAACTTGTAAATGCATTTTTTTTAAATATATATTCTCATTTGGAGAATTTTATTAATAAATATTTACAGGCATTGGGAAGTAAGAGAAAGTATATTCGTTCAAAAAAAAAAAAATAGGGGCAAATTTTATTAAGATTATAGTTGAGATTCAAAAGGAAAATTTATTATTATTATTATTTTTATATAAAAAAAAAAAATGCTTGTTTGTCTTCATACACTCAACCGTGTTTATTTGCTTTATTGATTGTTTAGTATTTCAAAGTCATCCCATAAATGTTTGTTTATTGAATGATAATATATATATATATATATATATATATATATATATATATATATATATATATATATATATATATATATATATATATATATATATATATATATAACTGTGTAATTAGGCGTTTCGTTCAATTTTACTTGATAATTTATATACTCTAAAGACTCTGAACAATTGGAATATAATAAACGTAATAAAATAACTGAAGATTTATATTCTACATATTCATTTCTGAGACATGTTGACATTTTTTAACACACGTTTTTTTAACAATAAATATATGTCTCTCTAAATATCAATGAATTTAAGCTCGATTGTGATTTTTTTTTTATTATTTTGCACATTAAATTTCTGCAAGCAGTTGTTATATTAAATAATTTACAATAGGAAAGCTCATAATAAAACATTTATAATAAATTATTTCCGTACATTAAACATTAAAGCTAAACTCAACAAATATCTTAATATAAATTATAGAGAGCAGATTTTCTATTACTAAAGCTGTACAATATTATCTAAACATTAATAAGAATGGTTGATCTGACAAAAAAATTTTAAATGTTGTATTTTGTTCACAAAACACAAATGAAAGATTCCGATAGCTGTGTATTTTTAGGAATGCAATAAACAATGTTTTGATGCAAATTGTACATTTTAAGTCCTGTTGGACATTTTTTTTTCTATGAACACATCGTAAAATTCGAAAAATATCTACTACAATTATTAATTAAACTATAATTTGTCCTTTTAGAGTAATTTATGCTGGTCGATTAACTGTCTTTTTTTTTTTTTTTTTTTTTTTTTTTACGTCTACGAATATTTTTAAAATAGAAACTTTTTAATGTACATTTTGAATTCTTGTTTTTTTTTTTTTTTTCCTGATTAAAAATCCAAAATTATTATTATATTATTCTGACATCACAATCTTTGTTTATCATTTCTATATCATCTCATCAAATAAATCAATAAAAAAAGTATATGACGCTGAATATTTCTTGAATACGTCTTACGATTGAGGATCAAGTTCACGCTCTTTTGAGACTCTTCTTTAATTTCCTGTAAGAAGAAGTTAGAGTCTTGTATCGAATCGAGTAGCCCAGTTTCATCCAAACTTGACTCGGTCACCGTATGGATTCAAGTCAATTTTGTTTTTTCCTGAAAGTCAAATTTACATTGGGATTTATTTTACTTTATTTATTTATTTATTTGCGGACGAAATACGGTTCGTTTCGACTCTAATTTTTCATTTTGTTGCAAGTCGTATTCTAGACGGTTTGCTAATGATATATTTTCTTTTCCTTTTTTTTTAAATATCTTTTAAAATCCATTGATATTATTAGATACGATTAAAGCCCATTATTAGAATTTATTGTATTGTATTTTATTTATTTTATTTATTTTATTTATTTTATTTATTTTAATTTTAATTTTAATTTTAATTAATTAATTTATTTATTTATCTATTTTTTTGCGGACGAAGTACGGGCTGTCACTACTCTATTTTATTTTTATTTTATTGTAAGTCGTATTCGACATGTTTTGCTAATGATATAAAGTTTTTCTTTTCTGTTATTTAATATTTGTTATAAGCCTACAGTATATAATATTATTAGACACGATTGATGCCATTTTTTTCTATGCGTCCATTATTAAAATTTAGTATTTAAAGAAGTATTTTCAGCCAACACTTATATTATATATGATCGAAAAATGCATTTAGTTATATGGAATGAACAAAGTTATTTTAGGCAAGAGATAATAAAAAAAAAAAAAATAGTAATAAACTAGAACACTTGAAGTGTTCTCAGAAAAAAGAGCACCTGTCCAACAAATACGGAAACGGCATTCACAGTACTTACAACGCTGTGTACCGAACACTAATAAAACAGCCCATGTCTCCGTTATGACGAGAGAAAATTCCTTCTAGCCCATCGAACAAATGTTTGCCTAATGACGGTATTTTTTATTTTTTTATTGTAAATTTTGGTCAAGTGGTGTTTTCCTTGACAGTTTTTCGTATAAGTAATGAAAATGTCAAACACTTTCAGACTGTGATAATCCACCCCCCCCCCTATCACCCTCACACTTATATAAAAAATATAAAATATAAAATATAAAATATAAAATATAAAATATAAAATAAAACTTTAATTAACATGATAAATAAGCTATAAAGAGTTTCAGATATAATTTTACATTTTTAATATCTTAATTCTAGTTATGAGAAAGACTGACTAAATGCTATTTCTTGTTAAAAATGTTTTCAAGTCTTAAATGGTAGCTTCAATGGAACTCTTATAAAACTAATGCAATGCTAGTTTTTTTTTCTTTCATAATAGAGAAAGTTTTATCTAAAACCTAAAACTATTTAAAAACCCCTGCCCGCCGAGCAAAAGGGCAAAATTGTAATGGTGTTTTCTCTGTAATTTTTTAAAATTCTAAAGAAAGATAATTTTTCAAACTTGATATAAAAAACTTACTTACTTATATGAATACAAACCATGTGAGTATTAATCATTACTCGATGTTTTAAAACTGCATTATGTCTCTAGAATTATATTAATTGAAATAATTCTTATATTGCAGTGAAACAGCCATAGCATAGTGAACGAATATATCAGTTCACGGCGGTGAGAAGTTTAAATGAATTATTTATCTTATTTTTTTTTTCGAGTTTCAGGTTGGTATTAATGTGCTGAAGGTAGTGGTCGACGAAAATAATTATTGGTGTTTCGAAGTGGGTTATAGATTAACTTCAAATAAGCTTTTTAGTTCCGATTTCTTAAGAAATAAACCTATACTGGAATAATACTATAACATAATAATATCCTAACCTGAGTAACCTTGAATTTTTTTGCTACATAAATTTATTTATCATCTTTTTGACCAATGAAACATGAGACTTTTAAAAGTGTGATTTTTAATTTTGAAATTATTTATATATATAGTACATACAGAGCGCCCCAAAAGCTATTAGTTGTATTAAAAATTAATACTTCTCATAAAAAAATTAATAATTTTGACTTAGTTTTTCTTTTTTAATATATAAAGAGTCAAAAAATTAAAGTGCATTTTAAAGTGCTAAAAAATTATTTTTTAATAGCTTTTATTGACAAAATTAATAATAATAAAAAAAAATAATAATAATTTTGACTTAGTTTTTTATATATATAAAGTGTCAGAAAATTAAAGTGCCTTTTAAATTGTCAAAAAATCATTTTTTAATAGCTTTTATTGACAAAATTAATAATAAAAAATAAAATAATAATAATTTTGACTTAGTTTTTATATATATAAAAAGTGTCAAACAATTAAAGTGCCTTTTAAAGTGTCAAAAAAACATTTTTTAATAGCTTTTATTGAAATTTGATTTTTTTAGGAAGATTTAAAATTAAATCTTGTGCAAAAATTCTCGTTTGAAGGGAAGTTATGTCCAAAACAGCTTGAGTCAAGAGGTAATTTACAACAACGATCAAGACGAGGTCATTTTATCTTTAAAGACAATTTTCTCAAAACGATGGTTTTGGTCATTGCGTGCATGATTTCTAAGGAATGGCTGGGTAGAATTAAAAATTAATCATTATATTTTTTCCAGTGTACGTCATTTTAAACACGTATTATATCTCTATTCAATAAAAGAAAAATTGCATCCCTCTGACAATTCAATAACGAGAAATCCTGCGCGCAAAGCAAATAAGGTGAATTTACTTATTAAAAAAGCATTAAATGTCAAATGAAACTGAAAAACTTCTAGGCTCTTTTTCAGAACATTAACTGTTATTAGAATGCATCTCTTTTAATGTGTGCTTAGAATTTTAAGTTCAAAAGTTAATTAGATGTGGAGTTATTGACATCTATATTAAGGTCACTTTTACATGCAATTTGTCCGTTTAAAAGGTACCTGACCCCTTAAAACATGTTCATCGAGTCTCGATAATTGAACGTTGATATTGCATTGTAAAAAAAAAACTCCGTTGGTTGCCAGTACAATTCGCGCATTTTTAAGGGAAAAAAATTTCCGATGAAAATGATTTCGCGAATGTATCAAAAAGTATGGATTTGAGAATATCTTTGATAGATAATGCTAAATTTTCATTTTCTCTAAAACTGCGGGATTTACTTTTATTGTTACACTGCAAAAGAAAGAAAAAATCCATAAAAATAGGGAAATTGTATTGCCAAAGACAGAAATTCCTTTTAGTGAGCAAAAATGTTAATTTTTTTTTTCCAAATACAAATAAAACAACAAATTAAGTACACTGCAAAAAAAAAAAAGTATTGATATTATACAGTATAATACTGACATCCCAGCTGCCAGTATTATACCGTAAAATTAACAGTAATAAATAGTAAAATAAGCAGTAATACGCAGCCGCGCATGCGCGGTATTGTAATATATATCTAAATATATTGTAATTTAGTTCTTATGCTAATTTTTAATATAATTATGCTTCTTACTTTAAAATCAGAGTAGTATTATCATCGAATTGATCTCCCTTTAAGGCCATATATAAATTATGTTTCTTTAAAATCACGAATTGACACAATTGTTCAATATCATTGCATTGATAAGGAATATATGAAATGCATTTTAAAAGTGATAAAAAGAAATTAACCGTTTAATGCTGTTTCATACAACGATTTAGTTACAAATAAATAAATACATAAATAAATAAATAAATAAATAGGTTGACATTATAATTAATCACAATATTGTAATTTTTAATTGCGATTATTAAATTATAATTACAAGTATTAAAAAATGAGAAAAACAAATGTAGCGCTTTCCGGTCTCGAACTCGAGCACGCAGATCAACAAGCAAACGCCATAACAACTGAGCTACCACTAACGCAGTGTTTGCGTTACAAAGTAAGTATTTAAGTTGCGTTATAATATTACATCTCCTATTCCTCGATAACTAAGGAACGTTGTATAAAATCCGTTGAACCTGAGACTAAGGGGCTTCTACTCTACAACATATATAAAATAATCAAAATCTGTGATTACCAAGCTTGGACCTCTCCTTGTAAAATAAAATGTTTACTTAATGTGTAGAACGCAGAACATGATGCAATTCATAATAAAAATAAATAAATAAATAAAAGTCTCCTAAATAATTCGTCTTATACTGACTTATTAGACAACAAAGAAATCGAAAGTTTAAAAAATATATAAATAAGAAGTAATTTCAGTTTGTGTTGACTTTTCAATAATACCAATTAAATTATTTAAATTTTAAATGAAAAAAATAAAGGATTTTATATTAGAATTGCTGGGCTTTTTTATCAATAGTTTAGTATAGCTGGCTTTAGCCGAAATTCCGTAACCGAAACACTTATCGTAATAATGGTGACATCTATACATGCCGGATGATGAAGAGAATATTTCCCCCCTTTTTTTCCTAATACATTGAAAAAATATCGATTATATCATATTGCCATATTATCGAAATTATTTCGATATATAATTTTTGCTAAGTATATATACATATATATTTATATAAGATTTAATTGTATATATAAGATATATATATATATATATATATATATATATATATATAATTAAATCCCATGCGGGAAAAACAATATATATATATAGAGAGAGAGAGGGGGGAGAAGATCCAAATATACGAAAGAGTCCAAATACCAGCTAGTAAGTGTTCTGAGAACTGAGGGCAGCGCAGCCTAACGGCGTTAGGCAGAGTTTGTTACCTTTAATTGAGAGAAGAATGTCACGAGAAGTACTTCGTTGAAGTCTGTGTAATTTACAGACAGTAAGAGTAAAAGTGTCGACACGACGAAATCTGATATATCAAAACTTTTTCAAACATGTGTTTCTTATAAAAAAAAAAAAAAATAAAAAAAAAATAAAATAAAATAAAATAAAAAATACTGACCGTATATTGGCCTGAATTGACGATTAAATTGTTTTCTAGACATGCTTAACTCCGAAATGCCGCAAGCACGTTACTGGTATTTTACTATATGTATGAATAATAGCGGTTTTAACGTAAACATGGACGTGGTCCAAATACCGGCCACCCAGAGTGGTCTAAATATCGGCTAACTGGTATTTGGACCTCTCAAGGTTTGCTCCGTAAATAAATTAATTTATGGGATTATGGATACTGTATGACTTTGTTGCGTCATTTGACGTTACAATAAGTCTATGATTAAAATGTTGGTCAAAATTGTACGTAATAAATGGTAAGAGGATGAAGAAAAATGACGGAAGAAAATATAAGAAAATACAAGCGAAGGGGGCAGAAATTGGATTTTAAAAAGGTAAAAATGGAAGATGTGGACAGAAAAAGTTGATGCAATTTGTATTTTCCACGAGGGTGCTTTCTGTGCGGACAAGAAGAAAGAACTCTTGGTTCAGTGTTTAGAATGCGGTATGTGCGGGCTCATAGTCACCACACCGACGCAGAGAGTGATTACTAATATTTGGGATTTTTGTAGATAAAATCCCATTTTGCCCATTAATCTACATATCAAGAAGCATTTTTTGTTTAGCACTTTAAAAACAAAACTATGAACAAAATGAAAAAAAGATTTTCAGAGATAGTCGTTAAGATATTTATAAATTTGAGAAAAAGGCTTATTTATTAAAATTTCGATGTTCTTTCTGTACATATGAAATGTTATTAAACAATAAAATTTATTTAAACAATATTATTCTCTCTTAATTATCTAAATTAGGCCTATTTGTGTGATTCTTTTGAAAAAAAAAAAAAACCCCACGGCAGCCGGTGTTTAGACCCCATTTTCAAAATTCAAAATTTGCAGACTTTCATAATTTTTTTGTTATAAACACTTTTTAAACTTAATTTTCTTTTTCTACGAGAATGTGGAGCGTATCAAGGTACCCTACCATGACTTTTTCCTCAACTGATTTTCAAAATTGTAGAACCTACATTGAAAAATGAATAAAATGAAATAAAAGCCGGTATTTGGACCTCCCCCCCCACCTCTCTCTCTCTCTCTCTCTCTCTATATATATATATATATATATATATATATATTGCTTCATCTTCCATTACGAGATTTTACATATTGAAATTTTTACCCATTTTTGAACTCGTGCTGATTATATTCAATATTTTGTATATTATAGAGTAGAATGAAATTAAAAACAAGAACTATTTTTAAACCTGAAAGGATATTTCGAACGAAATCGCGTCTTGGTACTAAACTTTGATTTGATCAGCCCCAGCTTGTTATGTAGCTTTCGGGGCTTCCTGTACTATAAATTGCAATTTCAACAACGTCTATGCTGATGTAATAAGGCCATCATTACATAAACTCATATAATCTAAAATTAAATTGTTATTTAATCTGTAGAACAAGCAATTCTTAATTAAAAAAGTAAAATAAAATTCTCCCGAATAATTCATCTTATTACTGATTTATTAGACAACTGAGAAGTTGAAATATTATTTAAAAAGTTAAATAAAAAGTAATTTCAGTTTGTATTGACTGTTCAAAAATACCAATTACATTATTTAAATTTTAAATGAAAAACAAATTTAACTGCTAGAATTGCTGGGCGTTTTGATCAATACTTCAGTATAACTGGCCTTAACCGAAATTCCGTAACAGATCATTGCTTCTCACTTTTTTGCGTGATCTGGTCTAAACTTTCTCTGTCACGCGAGATTTGTAAGACAAAAGTATTCGTGACTTTTTCTTTGTGTGCCTTTTTTCTCTTTAAATTACATTCTGAGATTGGTAGCAGCATCTCATCATCTGCTGAATCCCAACAGAATTCAAGCTGATTTTTTTTTCTTAATTCGAGATTAAATAAGTGCGTGATAATACTACAGTTCAAGAACTTAAAAAGGGGGGGGGGGAGGGTGGTAATCATTATTACTGCGACCACTATATTCATTATGGGGGGAAATCCTGTGATCCATTTGAACAAAGTTTAAACAGTAGATGAAAATTTATTTTTGAGTAATGCATTCATATGTAATTTACTTTTAAATGCTATAAAGTACGTTTGCTTGATTAGTTTTATTACGACTGTAATATTTTACTACATGCATGATATGCCTTATTAAATTTGATCTTGAGCAAATTAAAGAGCTAGAAAAAGCTATTCAATATGTAAATTGAAAAGAACTAAATTTGTCTATTATTAAATTTTTTGCAAGTAATATTTAACAAATAATTTCGATACTTGAATATTTAGAAGAATTTATTATATTCCTTTGAGGGAATGATGATGATGATGATGATGATGATGATAATTTTGTCTTTTAAGTGCAATATAATACAGTTTTAATATTTTTTTTTCTTTCAAAAGATGCAGAGGAAATTATCGATTGCAGTAAATAAATTTCAGTAATATAAATTATAGTCGTAGTTTATCGAGTTATTCGGTAGAAAAGAATGGTGTTTTTCATATTTTTCATATATATATTTTTTTTATTAAGCAATTAATTATTTTTTTACTTTATTTTTATTTTATAATATGGATTGTTATATATTTATTTTATAATATACTTAAAGATAATTTTAGTATATTTTGTTTAAAATAAATAAATAAATAAATTTGGAGTTTTTGCCGCTCTTTTAATGGATCTTTTTTTTTTTTTTCTTTGGTGCCTTGCTGTGATTATTATAGCTTAAATTTGGTTTACCTAAAATTTAAACAATTGACGGTTTTTAATTAAAGGTTTATTCTATTGACTGGACGAAGTAATTTATAAAAAATCGATTATTATTATTATTATTATTATTATTATTTTAAATTGCGGCTCTCTGAAGAGAAAATTTGATTTCTACCTAAAGAAAACTTCTTTTTTTATGATTTAAAAAAGAATGAAATACGAAAAAAAAAAGTCCTTCGTTCAAGCACTGCATAATTGGTTTTGGGATTTTTTCCGATAATATTTGACGAAATAACATATCTTTACTATGAATTGTGTTTATGAAGATCCTCAGACCATCCATAACACATCCATAGTTTTTTATTTTTGTATTTTCACTCTCCTGTGTTTTATTTCTTGAATTTTCCTTTTCATTTGTTTTTACCCATGTGATTTGATTTTAATTATATATATATATATATATATATCAGGGGTGATTGTGTTCCGGTATTTTGTCCACCACAAAATTTATAAAGCAATAATTTTCGCGTTTAATCGATAAATGCTGCGATGACTTCCGAAGAATATTCCTATATAAATTTAGTGGTGTACAAAATACCGGAACACAATCACCCCTGTATATATATAATTAGCCAAACAAACCACGAACCCAAACTCCTCTAATCTTTGTATATTTTTGTTTACAAATACTAAATAATTTAAATGAATTAATTATTGAACGTACTGTGTAGTTTTGATAACCGTATAGTTTAGCTTGGCAACTAATTCATTTAATGTTTTTTTAAGTCTTATCTGAGCATAAATATTTTATTTTGTGTAGGTAATTAAGCAAAATATTTTTATAAACAAATTTATTTAAGCATGAATTATAATACATACGAATATTTACATTAATAGGAAAATCAGTTATTTTGTCATAAAAATCAAATATTAATTTATTTTATTATTAAACATTACTTTTAAGACAAGAAATTTTTTTACATTATTAATCATATCATTTTTATAAAATGTAAGCTGAATGGGATATTGAGTAGGTAACGATGTGATATTGGAGTCATTGAAATAATAATAATTATATCACCTATATAACGATAGTAAACATAATTATTGTTATTACCTAATAAATTACTTTCAGAGTAATATAAATAAAAATCAGGAAGTGTACTTGAAGTTGTACCTCCTTGAGAAATTCCTTGGCATTGTTTATAAATGGTATTGTAAATAGTATAATTATTATGTAAGGTAAAGTTAAAAAATGTTTTAAAGAATCTAACAGAAATGCAATCTTTTGAATTTAATTGAGATTTATATTCTTTAAAAAGTAAACACATAGTTTTGTGTTAATATTTCATATTTTTATTGTTAAATAGATGATTGAAGTCAGATGTTTTAATCAAATGTTTTTATGTGTTTATATATATATATATATAACACGTTCTATATATATATATATATATATATATATATATATATATAATGAAATCAGGTGTGTAACGACAGATGGAAAGGAAAATGGAAGAAATTAAACACAGGAAAGGGAAAATTAGAATCAACATGGTAAAAAAACACCAACATAATTTTTCTTTCCATACTGACCTTAGGCTTTCATATGATGTGTGGATGAGCAAACACAGCAATGTTAAGTGTTCGTTTGATAGATTAAAACGGAAAATTAAGTTCCTTCAGTTTCGGGTATGCTAAAGATTAGAAAGCAACAGCATCTTTATGTCTCATCAGTTTAGCATTTTGGCTTTCAGCAGAAAATAATAGTTATATCTTGCATATCCCCTGCAAATTATTTTTTACGGGCTCTTATTAGCTTTATTTGTTAAAACGTTCCTAAATCCCTTAGTGTGCATAAATAAATATTTTAAATCCCGCTTTTTTTATTATATACTTACAGCATTAATACATTCGATGAGACTAAGGTATTACACTCACTTATTTACTACAGTAACATTCTTTATGTATACAAATGCTTGGTACCTATTTTTAATTTAAATCTCTTAAGCTGTTGTCGAAAAGTACTTAAAGGTAATAAATGTATCTTCTTATTCATTGAAGGTTTCGAAAACTCTTTTTCCTCTGTAATTCATTTACTATCCTCCCTATTAATCCAAATTTACAATGCTAAGCTCCTACTTCCCCTAACTGTTCTTGTTGTTCTACCAACACTAGAAAACACTTGTGAATGAAGAACAAAAACAAAAAACAAAAAAACAAACGAAAATACAAAACTAAAAATCTGAAAACTTCGCTTTTCCAGCACTTTCGGTAAATGCCTTCAGCCATTCCAGATAAATCTTCCGAGGCAATGAGATACCATGAATAAAGCTCCTCTGCAGAAGACCATGAATCAAGCCCTCATTTGCATGGCTGGCTTCTCCGGGAGAAATGCGTCGCTTCTTATTGGCTAAAGGAGTTTCTTCTCCACATTTTCGTAGTAAGCAACGATTTTCATGGAGAGCATTCTTGAAATTTGTTTCACTGATTATTTTGAGCTTCGTATAAATTCAGATCCTTATTTCTCTTATTTGCGTCTTATCTAAGCATTTTAGTTGGAGTTAAGCCTGTCTGAAAGATACGCATTAGTATATCGTTGGATATAGCTAATTCTTTGTCTTATTTCTGAATCACCATTGCAAGTTTTAGATTTAAATTTTAATTATTAGTTAATAAACTTATATATTTATTTATTCGTGTTACTGATCGTCAACATAATTCACAGAATGTTTTTCTTTCAATAAAATGTTTTTCTTAATATTAATAACCGATTTTGATAGTTTTTGGAAAAGTTATGAATAAATTATCTTTTAATTTTTTTAAATAATATTTATTAACATACAAAGATCTGATCCTTATTTCTTTTATTTTTATTCTAGTTATACATTTTTATTGAAGTTCAGTTTGTTTGATATAGATAAGCGGCTATTGTAAATTTTATATTTCATTTTAATCATTATATATTTCTTATCCAAATTATTATGAATTTTTGTATACTGGTCGTCAACATAATCCAAATAATCATTCTCTTTTTTATTTGCCTGAAATTTTAGATGTTAACACGGATGTTCCTAAGATTAGAAAACATTTTCTCATTTTACGATAAGCTAGATATCGTGACCTAGAAAGCAACGATTTTCATTTCATTTTTCTTGAAATTTTTTTCACTGATTATTTTGAACTTTGTATAAATTCAGATCTTTATTTCTCTTAGTTGCATCTTATCTAAGCGTTTTAGTCAAAGTTAAGCCTGTCTGAAAGATATGCATTAGTAATATCTTTATGTATATCTATTATCTTTTCTGAATCACCTTTGCAAATTTAATATTTAATATAAATCCTTAGTTAATAAAGTTCTTGTTCAAATTATTATTATTATTATTATTATTATTATTATTATTATTATTATTATTTATATTTATTTACTTATTTATTTACTTATTATTATTATTATTATTTATATTTATTTATTTATTATTATTATTATTATTATTATTATTATTTTACTATAGTTGTCAGCACAATTCGCAGAATCATTTTGTTTCGACAAAATCTTTCTATTAATATTCATATTTGGGGGAACATTTGAGGAAATTCCAGCACTAAAAGAGCGTTTTTCTGGTTTAGCAACCGAAAAAGTCGCAAATTCCTAAAATTCAAAGATTAAGTTTGGGTTGTACAAGAATGGTATTTCTACAGTTTTACTTGTTAGAGTGTTCGAAAAATTTACTAAATATAACTTACAGGACTCAAGGGCCGTATAAAAATTTAAATTTCATAATTTTGACTCAACGATTTTGTCGTAAAATATTTTTAACGTGATAGACAGCAACATCTGAAACAACAACTATTGCAACTGAAACTATCTTCTAAAACTAATAGTTTAGGAATTAGCTATTGGACAACAATTAGAGGGGAATAATCTGTATACTAAGGGTGTAAGTCAAATTAGTAATATACAGTCTAAAAAATAAATAGTTAAATTAGTCATCTTTACATAAGTATACGTGTAAATTTTAGTATTACACTCTTGTAAAAATGTACTTATATTTGTGTATTCATCTGTTTAATCGAAGTGTGTAATTTGTTATCCCTTAAAAAACTCAGATAAATGTCTAAATATACAAAAATGTATGGATTTACCCAAATTGGCGTGTTATTGTAAATTTACATATTTTGCATATTAAAGAAAAATCTGTGTAATTTGCATATAACATCTGTCTGATAAGAGATTTTCAACAAATTGTTATTTTTTAATGTATATCACAGACTATTTACACTAAATTGCATAAAAGTTACAAATACATTAACAATGCATACAAATTTATAAATTAGCTGATTTATATCACATAAGTTACGTTAAATTGCATTTCACAAATTACAATAATTTATGTTATTTAAATTGGAGCTTATGAGGCGCGGTTCATAAATCGCCAAATATTCTTTATGGTTACAACTATATACGAGTTACAGCAACAGAAGAAATTAAGTATGCACCAAACTTATATATATATACCAACTCGCTTTGAACATTCAGCAATAAAATACTAAAAGGTAGAAAATAAAATATTAAAAAAAAAAAGAGTTTAATAATTAAAAACCGCTTTTATCAATTAATAGTTCAATATTAATTAAATTATGATACGCTAAGAGAACAGTTTAGAAATTTTGAAATGCATTTTTTTTTCACTTTCTTGGTGCCATCTTTTAAAAAAGCACTTTTCGTTTTTCTACCAAGCGTAAAAAAAAGCGGCGAATTTTCCATAATCGGAGCCCACGCCAAATGAACGCATTATAACGAAAACTTGTTGTTGTCGCAACAGGAATTGCAGTTATGAAACGAGGCATGATTTTTTAAAAATAAACATTGAATGTTTTTAAAAGTGTGTTTTTAAAAAAACTATTTTTACTTTTATACTTATTTTTAAAATGTATTTTGTAGTCATTTGTATTCATTAATATTACACCTTTAACAGTAGAGAACGGTCACCGATTGCAATACAAGACTGATGAGATTGATTTTTAGAGTAACTGCATCAATAATAAGCTGTGTGTGTTCAATTAAACAAAACAAATAGTGTATAAGGGTTATAGTAGTTAAGGGACCTTATAAGTTATTTTTCATTATTAATGTTATTTTAACAAGACTTTTTTTCCACGAAGTATTTTGCAAGTCAATTTAATAAATAAATAAATAAATTAAAAAAAAAAAACCTCTCAATATATTAAAAATTAGAGTTTTTTTTAAACTATTAATTAATATTTAAAAATTATTTTTATAATGCTTCACCCATTCCAAATTAAAAAATATTTTCTCCAGGTTTTCATTTTATTCCTTAACCATTTAGAGACGAGTGCCCCTTACAGAATTTGTAATCTTTTATCCCCGGTAACTCAGAAAAGTAAGTTTGGCCAATTTTATTGCAGAAATGTTGTAATTGAAGACAAAATTTTCAATTCAAAATTACCGGTAGGAATAATAAAAGATTTTGAGCACCTTATATACGCGACACTCGTCACGAAGGTGTTAAAAATAATATTTAAAAAATAGGTGCATGCATTTATTAATCTAACAATGAGTTATTTATAAAAAATAAAAAATAAATAAAAATTGAAAACTGACACGAAATTAAATTTTCATTAAAAATTTACATGTTGACAGATTGTATTATTAATTTGAGTATATAATAAACCAACATTCTAAAACGGATGTGCAGATTTCCTCTAGTAAGTAATCAATACAAAAACTCTCAAAAGTTTGTGGCGCAGCTCTAAGAATTTTAAATATGGGTCTTAAAAATAATGATATCAAATGTTGAGCGAGACTATGCTATTAATAAAAAAATATAAAAAAATCGACATTTTCTTTTTTGTTCTATTTATATTCATAGATACAAACATTATTTTCAGCATGGAAAGATATATAAAATTTATTCACTGATGCTTTTTGATTCACATCTCTCATAAATTCAAAATATGGGTTTTAAAAGAAATTATATCAAAATTTGAGTGACGCCTTAACGTGACTTTAATAGGTTTGTTTTAAAAATCTATTTAAATTATTTTTGGTTTGTCGTCTAAAGTACATTTACACATCCGAACAATACTTTTAAATTTTCGATACACTGTTAAATATATCACACTTTCATTGAGCCTATATTATGCAATGAAATGTATTAATTTATTTGAATAAATTGATTTCTTTTGTTTCATGCTATCCAAAATCGTAAGCAAAATTTATGTAAAGATTTTCTTTGCGTCATATGCTATCCATCTGCATATATTTCACTTAGTTTGGATACTATGATACAAAATAAACATTTACATAAATTTTACTTACGATTTTGGATAGTGTGATCCCCCTCCCTCCCACCCATCATACAAAAGATTTTAAATATTTTAGAATCTTCTTTATTTTTATATTAAAAAAATCTTCTGCCCTATTTATTACATTTAGTGCCAGTAAATAATATATAATTACTTCCCTGGCTCCCCAAATTCCTCTTTGCCGCCTCCCTTCCTCCAGCATACAGATTCAAATCTTTAAAACTCTTCACATGAAAAAAAAATTAATAATCTGCAACATTCGTTGCTCACTAATATATATTTTTTAAATTATCATCTAAATTACCCTTATCCTCCCACATTTACGCTTTCCCGTCCTTTGACTCCCCCCCCCCCCCACACACACACATACAAAGAATTAAAAAATATTTTAAAATCTTTATTTTTATATAAAAAAATAATCTCTGCCGTCCTATATAATGTTCTTTAGTGACAATAAATTATTACGAATATAAATTATCCCCCTGCACCCCTCAAAATTTCAACTTTCCGTTTGCCCCTCTCCAGCATACAGAGATTCAAATCTTTAAAACTTTTTATTTAAAAAAAATAATAATCTGCAACATTCGTTTCTCACTAACAAAAGTATATAATTTATCATCTAAATTATCCCTCCCCTCCTTCACCCCTCCCAGCATACAAAAAAGTTTAAAACATTTTAAAATCTTTATTTTTATATTATATAAAAAAAATTCTTCTGCCCTATTTAGTGCTCTTTAGTGACAATATGTTATCCCACTGCCCTCCTTCCAAATTTACGCTGTCCCCTTTCTGCCCTCCCTCCAGCATCCGGAGTTTAAAATCCTTAAAGCTTTTTTTTAAAAAAAGTGCAACATTCGTTGATTACTAATTAAAAATTAATAATAATAAAATAATAATAATCATCTAAATCCCCCCCCCCCCGGCTAACCTCTCAAACTTACGTTTCTCTCTTATTTGCCCCTCCCAGCATACAAAAAAGTTTAAAATATTTTTAAGTCTTTATTTTTATATTAAAAAAATATTCTGCCCTATTTAATATTCTTTAGAGACAATCAATTATTCATATAAATTATTCCCCTGCCCGCCACCCAATTTTTCCCCTCCAGTATCCAGAGTTTAAAATCTTTAAAACTCCTTATTCAAAGAAAATTGCCACATTTGTTTCTCATGAAAATAAATAAATAAATATCTAAATTGCCCCCCTAAACTCCCAAAATTTACACTTCTCTCTACTTCCTCCCCAGCAGACAAACAAATTTAAAAACTTTTAATTTGTATTATTACATAAAAACAAAATCCACCGTCCTATTTGTTACTCTATAGTGACAATAAATAAATGAGCAATCAGATAAATTATCCCCCTTCCCCTTAAATCTACGTCCCTCCCCTTTCCTCCTTCATAATACAAAATCCAAAATCTTTAAAACTCTTTATTGAAAAGAAAAATAGTCGCTTCCATTGATATCTAGTAACAATAAATAAATAATCAATCATTTAAAGTATCTCCCTCCTCCATACTTTCCGTCCTCCCTCCACTTTTTCCGCAATAGCACACTGTTTAAAATCTTTAAATTTACTTTTTTTTTTAAATCGAAAAAGCATAGAGAAAAATAAAGTAAGTTTTTCTGCCACCCAAACAATCCAGCATCTGAAGCTTGACGTCACATGCCCGTGAATTATCCATAGAAGTACAAATATATCCAATCCTAGTTCCATGGCTCTATCTAAATAATTTATCGGCGTAGGCTTTAAATCGGCGTAGGCCTTAAATCGGCGTAGGCCTTAAATCGGCGTAGGCCTTTTTAGTCAGAGATGACTAAAACGTTTCCATTTAAGATATTTATAAGCGTAGGAAAATAGTCCCTTTTTTAAACCGGATATATAAGAAACAAAAGTTTTCCTATGTTAACGGAAAAGTTTATTTATGTCATGCATATTGTTTATTTTACTTTAGAAGCTAAGTAAAAAAAAAAAATGAATGATTGCAGAAAAATTATTTTTTCTGCAATCAATTTTCTTTTATCATTCATTCAATCATTCTTTCTGAAATTTGTGATTTTTTTTTTCGCGATGTAACACCAAATTCCAACAAAATGCAGATCACATATGAAGTGACATATTTTGTTTATGAGAAACAGGAAAAATTAGTCGCATCCCGTCACCGGGAAGTCGATATATTCCATTTTGTATTTTGTTGCAAATGACTAAAAAATGGATCACGATCACTTCACAGTGTAGTTACGAAGAAAAGGGCACAGAGTCATAATGCGACAAAATAAAGTGTCAAAATTTAATCCCCAATGTGTTTGTGACCATTTGCGATAGTGTCGCGTCAATTAGTCCCGCACAATTCATCGCGCACAATTCATCGCGGAACAATTTATTGCGCACAATTCGTCGCAGCGACAACTCATCGCAGCGTCAATTCGTTCTGGTGTCAATTCGTCGCAAAGAAAATGTTTTTGAAGATTATGATGATAAAATTAAAGATAATGTAGTAAAATTATTTACTGATAATTTGTTTTTTAGGTACAGAGAATTATAACTAACAATTTACACCATTAAATAATTTTACTAAATTACCTTTACTTTTATCATCATAGCCTTCAAATATATTTTCGTTGCGAAGAATTGACATCACGATGAATTGACGCCGCAACGAATTGACGCTGCGATGAACTGTGCGCGATGAATTGTTCCGTGATGAATTGTTCCGCGATGAATTGTGCGCGACGAATTGACGCAGAACCGTGATGGTGTCGCGTTGAATGAATTGTTCCGCGATGAATTGTGCGCGACAAATTGACGCAGAACCGTTCGTGATGATTGTGACGTGACAATGATAACAAATTGGCAGGCTCTGTTACCAGAAAGATTTCCGGAATCAGTTTGGCGAAGTACTTTCGTGTCCTCTATCCCCATGACATATTATCGTTCGATTTCTGCATATACGGTACGTGGTACGGTTAAAGTCTACAGAGATCGATAAAAAGGCAATTAAAGAACTGAAAATAGCAATAAGTGTATGAAAGAATCGGTTAAAACAAACTCAAGTGGGTTATCCACAACTCCGACAAACCTCGTTCCACAGGCCGCTCAAATAGAAATTTTAAAAATTCCTCTTATAATTTTTTTTCATCCTCATGTCTGCATCCCGAAAATTTGCAATGATTTTTCCCGCCAATATATATATATATATATATATATATATATATATATAATAAATGAATAATAAACAAATAAATAAACAAATAAATAAACAAATGAAATATTATATATATATATATATATATTTACTATTTATTACTTATGTGAAGTATCCGGTAAATACGTTGAATGTTGAATTGTAAAGATAAACAAGTGTATAATTAATTTTTGTGAGTTGTATTCCTTGTGATTGTTTATAAAAGAACATCTGGGATTGTTCAGAAAATAACTGCGCATTGTCCGGAAAATAAAACATCTAATGATAACCGAAAACTGAAAGGTTCTGAAAACCTTGACAACGAAATATGGGTTTCACTATGTTAAGAAAGAAACAACTGGCATAGGAAATATAGGCTACACGAAAGAAACAAAACTGTTTGATAAAGTCAGAGTGGAATATTTGGGTATAGAAAGGATGTATCAGTAGCATGTCTATAATGTACAAAACCCTTTTTTTTTTTGGTCAAATTGATAATATTAATCAAGTATTCAATATAAAGAAAATGTCATATGTTACTATTTGTTTTTTAAGCCTAGTTGATTTTAAATTTCCGAGACTATGCCTCGAAAGACTTCAGTTATTTGTATGTATATGGCATCCGCCTTTTTGGAGAGTGATTGAGTACGTTTGAAGAAATGAAAAATTGGTTCGGTAACTTGATCGCTTCAAAGCAACTACACTTCTACTAGCGTAGAATCTGTTTACAGCCTGAAAGATTGGCCATGGTTGAAGCTTCCGATAGAGCCTACTTTGAATATAGTGAAAATGATTTTTATGTTTCGAATCAATGTGTTCCGCAATGTCATACATGTGCACCCAGTATCTACAGCGTGCACATACGTTACCTTAGTGAAATTCTCTGTCATTCAATCGTTTATCTGACATGTCTATCAAAACGCAGTCTGCATTTAATCTCTACTCCATCACTCTTTTCAGAAAGTGCGAATAAAGACAAAGCGATGGCTTAACATTATTTTTAGATCCTTACGTTTTCCCGCTGAAAATTCTCAGCATAAACAATCTGTGAGCAAAAGCGAAGAGAGAGAATAAAATCCTCCGTCTTACAGTTCTGTGCTTGCCTTTATTCTCTAGGCTTTTGAATAATACTTTACCCGGTACTTTCCGACAAGAAGGACTCTCATTTGCATGAAACATTTCTGGCGGGAAGGAATCGACCGCGCTTATTGGTTGTGGAACTAGCATACCAAAACCCCTTCAAAAAACAAATGCGTTTCGCAAGCCGCTACTCCGGAACTTTTCGCTCTACATAAATTTTGTCTTTGATCTGTTCTTCTTCTCCAGCCCCCCTTCATTTTTTTCCTTCTCCTCTACCCTTTCGGGAAGTACAAAATGCTAATTTCGAGATGCCGAAAATGCAGTGGAGGACAGATATTTCCTCTTTTCTATCTTCCCTCAGCGCTAAAAGATAGTATGAGTTCCGGTGAATCCGCTCAACTCAACTCTTCTCCTCGAGAAAGCAGATTTGAATTTATTGTATTTTTGCTTGTATTTCACATGGATATCGTTCCAAAATTTCTTCTTTAAAAAGAGATGAGCCGCAGATAAAATCTTCTGGAATTTAGATCATATTCATTTAATAATATTCTTTGAATGAAACTTGATATGCAAGTGATCATTTCGATCACATTTTTATGTTCGTAATAAGGTGTTTAATATAAATTTTCATTGGATTTACGAAATGTTTTATTTTCTTTAGTATTTCATTCATGAAATCAATTTATTTTAAATAAATACGACATGGATTTATGAATTTATTGTTGTAGCTTTCAATATAAATTTAAATAACGCACAAGCCATACATTTTTTTCTTTCCGATATTTATTTATTATTTTTAAAAGTAAATACTAAGAACAGAAACCATATAATATTTGAAAGTGATAGGAATATATTTCTATGTTATTTTTCTTTTTTATTTGTACCAGTTTTTCGTTTTCTACGCTCAGAATATTATAGTAATTTAGTGTCCTGTTTGCGAAATGTTACAGATGAATCCGATATTGTGCGTACAATGATTTCTTGGAAAGACAGTTTATAAATTAATTTCACGTGAACACACACTTACATGCATGTATTATATATATATATATATATATGACATGGAACTATGAATAAAAAGGAATTGACATATTTTCGAAATGAAGAAGTTTTAACTGTAACCTATACCGCAGGGGCTGATTACCGCCGCCGCGCCGGGCCAAACTTCCACCTGTAAATTTGAATAAGAAGTATTTTTTTCTTATTTAAACATCTTATTCATCCAGAATTTCTGTCATAATTAAGTCAAAAATCTATTCATTTTTACTGGTGGAAGTTTGTATCGGTGGTAGTCAGACCCTGCTGTTCCGCTATAATGTGATTACATAAACTATCCCCAGTCAATGTCAGTGAGAGAGATTATAATACCGTCGGGCAAACTCGGAGCCATCGAGAAAAAGAAGTTTTTTGCAATGCCCCGTCAAACTTTCGAAACGAATAGAAATTTTTGCCTCATTTATGACAGAAAATTTACATGAATAAGGCGTTTAAATGCCGAAAGAGCATGTTTACAAACAAATATTTCCGTCAACCAATCTACTACTACATTTTTGTCGTAGCAATCATTGCAGGAATCGTCATGGTGACGTTGGCCAATCATATCATATACTTGTTTTGTTTGTTTGTTTGTTTATTGAACATATACATCAGACTTTTATGCTTGATACTATTACCCGCTTATAAATCTTCGTCAAGATGAGGACTGGATAGACACAAGGAAATAAAACACTGAAGAATTACAACCCGGAACTCCACAAAGAGTGTGCAACGGAGTTGACGGAAGTCGAACCCGCCGCCTTCTTCTACGCTCTCAAGTGGTTAGTGGAGTGGTGTCTTAACTATTCGGCCACGGAGGGTTCATAGACCTGTTTAACGTAATTTAATCAAATCGCCACATCTTATATGTACAGTAGGAGTTACAAAGAACGGACAGGTTTTTCTTGCTATCCAACAGTAATTTAACCAAAAGTAACGTCAGCTGCCCTTTGCTTAAAAGCCGAAAATTTCTCTTCAAATTTACTGATGGAAGTTTGACCCGACGGCAATCAGACCCTGTTTATCCAATGTAAACAAACAACAGCCGTAATCTTGTGACTACAACCTCAGTTACTTCACTCGCAACTAGTAGATACTACACTATATGTCGCCTCCCCTTTATTCATAGCTCCATTATATATGTATGCAAAGAAAGACAGAGATTAAACTTACGATAAACTCCTTCGTTAAGATCTTCAAGTTGCCAAAAGATTCACCACGTTACAGAAAGAGCAAACCTCACTTTACCCAAGTAACATGTAAAACAAGTTTTCTTACAATAACAATGTCACTGTGGGAAAACATTTCTGATATTTCGCAACTCTTTCTTTCTCTCTGCAGTAATGTATATAAAATACATGATACATGTATATAAAAATAAATATTATATATATTTATAGTTTAGAAACAATAATTATGTAGAATAGAAAATCAGTAATTTTATATGCAATACGAAAAGCGATTTTTTTTTTTTTTTATGCACATTTATTCGACCTGAAGAATCTATACTCCAATAATAAAGAAAAATTACGTTATTATGAAAATTACTTTTCAAATAAAATTATTTTATTGGTTTTTAGTGTTAATTCTCTTATAGTTGATTATTTTTAAGATTATTATTTATTTATTTATTTATTTATTTTTACGCCCAGCTCTCAGGTACAAAATATTTCAGATATAGCGATCATTTCTGGCAGAAGATATATATGTCTATAGTTTACCTAAACAAACAAACAAACAAAAAATATAAATATATAAATATAAATAAAATAAAATAAAATAAGTTTACTATAATTAAGACACTGATAATAAAATTAAACAGTATTTAAAATGACAACATACTAAAGAAGTTTAACACGACCCTACAAAAATTTTATTTTCGTTACCGTTATCATTTTCATTTATGATAATATTATCAGTTCCCCTATGTAGCAAATTTAAATTTCATCTCCAACTCGAGCATTTTTCGAAAGGTGAAAAACGGAACGAAAAACAGAAAAATAAATAAAATATAAAAGTACGAAGTAATTTTAAACAGCCTTCTTTCATAAACATACAATGTTTATCTTAAAAATTACATCTAATTTTCAGACTGCAATTCATGGTGGTAAAAAAAAAATGTCCATAAAAAAACGTTAATTTTTCGTGGGCCTGTAGAAAATTCACCGCTTTGATTTACGTTTGGTAGAAAGTGCATTTTAGAAAATTTATTTCTAAAAATATAATTGTTGCTCTGTTTCTTTTTTTTAAAAAAGCAATAGGAAAGAAAAAATAACATTATCTAAACTATTTATTCAGGATTTCTAAATTGTTTCCTCAAAGTATAAACAGAATTTAATTAATATTAAAATAATAATTGATAAAGAATATTTTTAAAAAATGCATTGCACTCGTTATTTTTTATTATTTTTACTTTTTCCCCTACTTTCTAATGTTTAAAATATTTGATTGTTGGAGTTTCACATCCAGTTGGCCTATTTTAGCGCGTGTGATTTGGCGCATCAATAACCCCCTTGTTGTAGTAACTCATATACAGTTGTAACCATAAAGAATATTTGGCGATTTATCACCCGCGACTCATAAACTCCAATTTATATTATAAAATTTTTGTAATTTATGAAATGCAATTTAATGCAATTTATAAAATACAATTTAATGCAATTTATGAGACAAAATTTAGTTAATTCATAAATATGCATGTAGTTATTTGTAACTTTTATGCAATATAATATAAATATTTAGTGATTCACATTAAAAATGACAATTTGTTGAAAATCCCTTATCATACAGCTATTATAAGAGCGGATAATAAGATATTATTATATTATATCTTGCTAGATCTTCTGAATTAAGTTTTAAAAATATTAAAATGTTGTATATTGTCCTCAAAACCAACTCTGTGTACATAATTTTAATTCTAGCATATCAGGAAGTAAATGAAAATCACTCACAAAATTCAATTTTTGCATACAAGAACCAAGTTAAATTAAACAAGTAGGAAATTGTACGTCAAACGTGACAAATAAGATGCGTTCGTATACTATAAATAGTTTTATAAATATTCAGATCTTGGTGCTGAGTCAGATCAGAGCTGTTGCACTCTCATGCAGAAATGCATGAATACAAAATTTATTTTATGTGCAGAATTTCATACTATATATATTAATTTTATTTTATGAAATTAAGTTTCAATACACTTTTACAAACAATTAATTATAATTTTGTTACATTAAAATTATACTATGTGCAAATATCCAATACAAGATAATGTTAATACATGATAAGTTAATTTTCAAGCATGAAAGTTTCTATCTTTATCGCGTGCAGCCCGATTACGACAGATACGGTATTCAAAAGAATATAAACATTTCAGCGTTCATTTGCGGTTAATATTCATAACGAACGCGAAACTTCATCAATAAATAAATAAAATAATATAAATAAAACACAAATTTAACAGTAATGTAATCGAACTACGTGCTGAAATTACCAGAAACAAAAAGGCTGCTGTAAGTAGCAAATCTTTGGTGATTTCTTCGGCTGTTCACTCTTGTGGCAAGCGGCTAATACGAAAGTATCGCTTTTAATAAATTTTAAAACTTTATTTGAATACAATTTTCCATATAAAAATGTTTTTTGGCGTTGTTAGACTGCAATCTAAAAAATATATTAAATGTATAAAAAGTCTATTCGAGTTTTCAATTTAGAAAAAAAAAATGGTTTTTACCTATATTCTGTAACTTGGATCCTCTAGTAATTACTAAAAAGCTAACATCAACAACTTAAGATATTTTTGTAGATATTCAGAATCCTAATATCCTAATTCGTAATTCCTAATCCTAATAATATTATAAATGTGATTGTGTGTGTGAATGTTCGGCTGAAGTAAATGTCAAAGCGGAGGATATAATGGCCCTGTATCTTTGCATATAGGTGGATTATAACCCAAGAAATGAACATAGGGTAGGTGTTATTTATTATTTTCAAAAATTTTATTTTAATAATTCCAAATTTCATTATTTTCATAAAGAATCAATGAATATTTTTCCTGTAAAATTTAACTAACCATTTTACGTTGCTAAGCATTATCGTTGCTAGTAAATACAAAGCCTGGAATAATATTTTACCCAACAATTATTTTCAATTTAACGATTTCCACGTGAAAAATGAAAATAAAAAAGAAGATGAACTGCCGAAATATTTGAAATAAAAATATGAAGTGTTTGTTATTATACATGAAGTATGAATGTCGGTTGCGTTGAGAAGAGGTTTTCTAAAAAAAATGCGTTATAATTAGAAGAAAAAATGAACAATAATTATATTATTAAGAAGAGATTTCTGGACCTCCTTGGCTTATACAAATATGGGCATCTTATTGGAAATAAAACATGTATTTTCAAATATTTGTAATAATACAAGGAGCATGAAAATCGGTGTATAATGAAAGTAGATGGATAATGACGTCATATTTAAAATAAAAAACTGAAATATTTTTTTATCGCTAATAATTAATAAGCTTGGATGCTAGTTAGATACAGATGTGAGTTTTCTGCCAAAATCAATGTTATGATTGCCAGGAAAAGAAAATTAACAAGAATTATATCATTAAAAAGAGATTTCTGTGGGAACAAAGTGACGTCATATTTGAAATAAAACAGGAATTTTCAAATATGTTTTTAAAGGAGCGTGAATTATATATTAATAATACAAGGATCTTTAAGTATATTAGAAAGTAGATGAGTTTCACGCACGCCACATTTAAAACGAAAAATTGAAATATTTGTTTAACTATATACTGATTATTAAGCATGGAAATATCAGTTACTCCATACACATGAGAGTATTTTGCCAAAATTCACATCATGATTATTAGGAAAAGAAAAATGAACACGAATCTATTATATTCAAATCTGATCGTGTGTTTGTATTTGGCAACTACTCCTCTTGGATTATCGAACGCAACGTGATTTAGTAACACCGGTTATCATTTATCCGAGGATGCAATATAAACTCTCAGAATTTAAAATTTTTAATTAGGTTCCAATATATGATTTCTTTTTTTTTTTTTTCTTTTTTTTTTTTTTTTGTTAACGAAACTTTTTTTAAAACGGCAACTAAATTACTCCTTTTTTGTGGATAAAAATGAGAAAAAAAAACGGATTAATATATTTAAAAAAAAATTTAAATATGAAAACATTTAAAATGAATCATAAATTATGTATTATTAAAATAGGTGTAAAATAAAAAAAATGGTTCTAAAACATTAAAACCATTCTAAAATGTTAAAACTTTCGTCTGAGTCCTGGTCATCTGAGGGGAAGTTTTAACATTTTAGAATGGTTTTAATGTTTTAGAACCATTTTTTAATTTTACACCTATTTTAGTAATACATAATTTATGATTCATTTTAAATGTTTTCATATTTTTTAAATTGTACACAAAGGTAAATTTAAGTTCCAATATTGGAAGAATTTTTCTATATATTTAATATATTTTTCCTGCTATTTTCTCATTAAAACTGAAAAAAGAATTTTATTTTCAATTTGAATAGATGGTGAAAACAAAATCTTGATTACAGTAATTTTTTCGAAAAATAAAACATATTTTCACGTATTCAAACTTTATGAATAAAGTTATTTTGCAGAACAAAAATCGTCTATCAGCATATTGTCATTTAGATATCAAGATTTGTTTCAGTTATCGATTAAACCAAGGAGGCAAATTTAAACTCCTTGCATTTAGGTCTACAAATTATTGCTCCCTATTCGCAAGAATTGAATTTAAAGAAAAAGCGTATTACTATTTTCAATTAATTTATTTTTGAAGGATGGCTGTTAAAACGTTTCACAAAATCGTTAAAAGTAAAATGGTTTGTCAGGTAAAATTTGCATTTGATTTTACGCAATTTGTCGATTTTCACAATTTTATTTGGCCCTCTTTTCTCTATGCAGTTTCATTTTCGAGATTATTTGGCACAAAATTTAACTTTTTAAAAACTGTGTTATGTCAAGGCCCCTACAACAAAGAAATGCCGTATTGTCTGCTGTGGAATGTGATAAAGAGTTTGTTAATTATTTACGTTTTTAATTATCGGGAGTGAAATATTTTGCTTAATTAATGCATTTATTCTTCTTTAAATGTTGCGTGAACGAAGTAACGGGTAGTTTATAAAATAAAATAGCGTTTATCCAGAAAATTTCTAATAGCCCAAAAGTAGTATTAAAAAAAAGGCTGATTTTACCTAATACCATTTAAAATGTGATATAAATTGATCAATTTTTGAATAATATAAAATGTGACGATGAGCATCCTCTTCACTCGATACAAAGTTAAAGTTTTTTATGGGATTGTAGATATTCAGGGGGATTTGACCAAGAGAGATGGTTGCGAGTGCAAACGATGTTCTGCCAGCATTCCCAGCCCTATAACAGTGATAGATCATTTATCTCCTTAATTGAATCCGCGGGAATCGTTAAAAGCCTCTGTGGTGGCTGTATGACAAAGGCTTCATTGGCCTGGGAAATATATATATCCTCATTCAATTTGGGCCTGGATTCTCGCGTCGAATGCAGTTTGGGTTTCTCATTGGAACTTCTATTGCAGGCATGGTTACACTGCAAAAAATAATTGTTGATTTTACAGTATAAAACTGGCACCCCAGCTGCTAGTATTATACCGTAAAATTAACAGTATTAAACAGTAAAAAAAGCAGTAATACGCTGCCGCGCAAGCAGTAATACGCTACCGCGCACGCGCGGTAGCGTATTACTGCTTGCACGGCAGCGTATTACTGCTTTTTTTACTGTTTAATACTGTTAATTTTACGGTATAATACTAGCAGCTGGGGTGCCAGTTTTATACTGTAAAATCAACAATTATTTTTTGCAGTGTACGACTTAAACAATGCCATCATGATTTTAAGCTAGAAGCAAACATATGCAACACAAAATTAATGAATTATATGGAGAATATACGGAGCATTATTTATAAATGATTTGGAGTAAGACATTTAAATAAAGTGACAAGTCAAATGCGAATGTTTCAATTGTCATATCTTCACTGAAAATAAATGTATGTTTATAAACTGTTTACCATAACTTACTTAGGCATTTATATAAGATTTGTATTGAATTAAGTATGCATTTAATGTGTAATAAAAAAACACCATTATAAGTTACACATTAATCTATTTTCTGAGAAATTTTATTTTGGTGCACATAATTAAAAATAAAAGAACGAAAAATCTGTAACCGAATTCGTTTGTGCGTCTCTGTAAATGAACGATAAATGCTACACATTCCATAATCTATGGAAAATATGTTGGAATGTACCGCATCCTTTTTAATTCATTATATTTGAAAGTATCATAACATTATTAAAATGCATCGCAGACGAATTTTCTCGGTAAATCATATGCAATGGAATTATTTTGTGCGTCCCTGTAAGCGAACTATAAATGCTACTTATTCTAATCTCTTGAGAAAGCATGTTTTAGTCCTTCTGAGTGTTATATATCAATTTCATTATGTTTGACATATCATAACATCATTAAAATACATCGGAAATTATTTTACACCATAGACAATATTGTAACGGAATTCTTTTGTGTGTCCCTGTAAAATAACTATAAATGCTACCCACTTCATTCTCAATACTCCAAACATTGTATAGTAAGCTTCAATAACATATGAAAATTAAATGGCAATACGAGTATATTTACCACAGAGAACTAAAATAACTTCTTAAAACACCATCAAAAAACTTTAAAATGCGCTAGGCCTTTCAAAAGATCTGAGTCTTTCTTCGTCAGGCGCAAAAAGACGTGCGTCTACTATGAAAGCAGCAGCAAGACTGCTGCGTCTTGAGTCTTGCTGCTGCTTTGCTAGAGTCTTGCTGCTGCTTTCATATTAGACGCACGTCTTTTTGCTCTTGACGAAGAAAGGCTCAGATCTTTCGAAAGGCCTAGCGCATTTTAAAGTTTTTTGATGGTGTTTTAAGAAGTTATTTTAGTTCTTAGTGTTATTTTATATTTACCACAGTTAGAGAACAGAGAGACGGCCAGATGGACAGACAAACCGAACTCATAAACTCTTTTCAACTATGTTGGAAAGTGTTAAAAAAAAGTAGATAGATAGAGAAACGGATAAGAAGAGAGAGAGAAAATGCGTCTCGTAAATAGTATGTGAATTCGAATTGTAACCTCTAATAATTTTCTGAATTTAGTGAATCTATTTTTTAGATCACAGGCTTATCAAAGCCTGAGAGCTAATGTGCCCGCCGGTTCTGTAGTGTACATACGTACAGGTACATACATACGTATGTATGTACGTAACGCGATTATTCTTGATAAAAATATCCATTTTGCTTTTGCTTCAAATTTTGTTTATAGGTTCATTGTGATAAGGTGCTTCCCTGATTAGTTTTGGAGGTTCATTGGTTAAGTATAAAGGGTAGGGACGGGGGCTAATACCCCTTAATTAAAATAAATTTGTTCTCATGCAGAAGTATCCGATTTGCTCCAAATTTTATGTATGTTCATTGTGATAAAGCGCTTCCCTGATTAGATTTGGGGGTTCATTGGTTAAGTATAAAGGGGGGGAACGGGGGGGGCTAATCCCCCCACTTAATTTATTGTCGATTTCTTTATTTTTCGAGGTGCATTATTTTTTAAAATAAGAGTATAATATAAAAATTTGTGCGAATAGCCTGTGAGCTCAATGCCATCAGTTTAACTGGGCATTTTCCTTTATTTTCCTTTTAATTTATTGGATATCAAATGTATCCTTGTCATAGCAAAAATTTAAAAAATAATATAAAAAGTATGCAATATAAGGACTAATAACGCTTCATTCGCTTGGGAAATGATATTTCTTTATTCCCAATTTGGGCCTGGATTCTGACGTCAAATACAGTTTGGGTTGTTCATTGAGGCTTCTGTTGGAGGCATAAATATGACTTGAACAATGCCATCATGATTTAAAGTTAGAAGCAAACATATGCGACACAAATTTAATGAATTGTATGGTAAGTACATAAAGCATTATTTTTAAAATAATTTGGAATAAGATTTTTAAATCCCTTAAATTAAGACATTAAGGGTTGGAGAAATCTACAAGTTAGAAATTAGTGCTAAAGCCTGGTTCAATTGTTCTGTGGTCCTAGGGCCCCTTGATTTTGGGTACCCCAAATTTGGCATGGAACTTCTTTTCAAAGCTGATATTTTAAATCAATTTTTTTCTTGTACTGCACATAAAAACAAAAAATATATTTATCTAAATATGTTTTGATACATTCATATATTTAGTCTAAGGCATAGAAATAGAAAATGCTTAATTTTTTGTGACAACATTGGAAGGTCTCCACGAATAAATACTAGACTCTGGGCTTCTATCTAGCCACTAAATATGAGATGTAATCTTTATAAACTTTTTATCATAACTTAATTATGCATTTATGTAAATTTTGAAGTAAAGTATTAATATTTCTAAAATGTAATAAAATTTAAAATAGCATTATAAGTTACGCATTCTATTTTTTCTGCCAAGTATTATTGTAAAATAATATAGTTTGTAAATAGTATCTAAATTTAAATATAATAATTTCCTAAATGTAGAGAATATATATTTATTTTTATTTTAATTTATTCAATGTGAAATGTAATCTTGTTTTAGCCAAAAAAAAAAAAAAAAAAAAAAAAAATCAAAAATTCAAAAATATGCAATATACTGTATGACAAATGAGCTTCATTGGCTTAGGAAATATTGATAGGCAGATATAAAAGTTTTCGTATGTTAAATACCTGCACCAGGTTTGGATCATTTTGCCAACACCTTTTCCGGAGTTGCGAGTAAAAGGTTTCGTGTCCATGCATTGTTGGTTCTTTTACCTTAGTTTTCGTTCGCACGAATATAAACTGAAAAATTTTGAGACCATATACATTATCACAGTTTGAAGATACGAAAATTAAATATTAAATAGAAAGAAGAGATGAATTCGGCCTCTGTTTTCGGAGTCCGAGTTGGAAGGTTTGAAATCTGAGTTTGGTCGAGCCCAAAATAATTTGTGTCATCAGAGCCCGAAACCGATACCGAAAGTACGCAGTAGAAAATTGTTAATAACATTTTAAAAATGTTTCAAGATTCTTATTTAAAAATCGCTTCATACATAGGAATAAATATTCATCCCAAATATATTCCATGCCAAAGTTTCGCGATTTTCATGCACCTGAAAATCTGTTTAAATATAGCAAATTTGTTTTTTATACCCAACACTGACAGAAATGTACAAAAGTCACAATTCTTATTCTTTTAATTTATAAACTGTTGAACTATTGCTTGTTGAAATTTTTTTTTCAGTAATTTTGGAAATGGACTCCAGACAGCAAACTATGATGAACAAGAGATATCCCGCTGCTTCTTTATGCTACTTAACCGTGCAAAGGCTTTAGAATCAGATCTCATCAATTATATCCAATCAATTGCAATTCATTTCCCTTTCAAACTGATTTTTAAAGGATTGTAAAACAAGTTAATATACTTACAATCAGAGCTTTACAAATTTGAAAAAATCTGGTAGCCAGGTCTAAAATCTAGTCGCCAGTAAAACATTTTACTCCCCCCCTCCCCCCCTGTTATTGATTTTCAAAAAGAAGAAACGTTTTTTATGAATTGAGTGAGAAAAAATAATAACAAACATAGCTTAAAATTATTAGTTGCATAGTTTAGAATAGTACATAATTAAAAAAGATAATAAAACTAAGTTTTCTATGGAAACTTATCAAAATTATATATCTCTGAAAAAAAAGGGAGGGTGGGGGGGGGGGGGATATTGTAAACTCTGAATTAACCGACATATTCGGAAAATGCTGATTGCCGAATGCTTCAAATGTCCGAATAGTTTTTTTGTTTGAATATAATTTCAAGTTCATTTCTTAATATTTTGTAACTTTGTAGCATCTATAATGAGACATCTTACAACAAATTGAATTAAACATTGTGATGTTTGCAAAATAAGTCGAGAGTTATTACGTTATATGCATTGCTAAAAAGAAAAGAAATGAAATGTAAAACATTCTCCCGCGCTGGGATTACATAATCGGAATCGGCAATAACTGAGGTTTATTTTGATCCAATGATCTACGATAAGAATTTAAGAATAAATAAAAACAAAAATATACCTTACCCTTCTGAAGTGCGATTAATGTTTTTTTATTTCCATTTACTGCAGATAATAATCTAAACAATGTAATTATAAAATATTCTTAAGTAACAACCCAGTAACAGACACTTGTCTCCAAGACAGAGTGACGCCGAACTATTGTCCAACGTGTGTGGTGCACACAGGCGCTAGGCACCGAGCATTTTAAGCGGGGAAGAAATATTTAAAAAAAGTCCTTCCGGCCTGTACCGGGAGGAAAAGGTAGCTTTCCTATATCTTCGTTTTAAAATTTTAGCTAATGTTACTCGAACCAGCAAGCTAAAATGCAAAGAACCCAATTACAGAACATTCGTTAATACTGAATTTGAATAAGAAATTTGCCAAATTAGTCAGTTATAGCCAAGTTGGCTTCATTTATGAAGACTTATTTCGGTCGCCAAATTTGGCGATATTTCAATAAATGTCGCCAAGTTTGGCGAGAATTTGGCGCTAACGAATATGAATATATAGTTTTATGCGTATGATTGGGAAAATGATTACAACAATTTGCGAGAAGTCGCGTTCACTAAAACTTATAAATTAATCGTTGGATTTTTGTAATGTGCTATCTTGTTTCAAAATGTCTGCCACCCTAGAATTTCAAACTGCTGTATCTTAGCCGTTTTTTAAGATAGAGGTAAAACAGAAAATACTCCGGAATCCTTGTATCACGGCCTAACACTTAAGCAAAAAATAAATTTGAATTTTTAACTTTTTTGTATATTTATTTCAGTTTTAAATTTTTAAATGGCCGCCATCTTGAAACAAAATGGCGGACCAAGCTGGCCAACGAACTCGGTCGAGACATTGGTGAGCTTAATACACACAATTAGTTTCATGGAAATTGATATAAATACGAGTGCTATCGCATTAGATCAGATATATGTATATATATATATATATATATATATATACATTATTAGGTAGCTTTCAATACAAAAAAGTATAAAGCTACCTATTGCAGCCGTTCGGAGGAAAGCAATTCCGAAAAATTTTGGTATATTTTTACCGATCATGACCCCCAGACGCCGAAACCACCCTCCGTTCAAATGTTGATTTATACATACATATATATATATATATATCTGATCTATGTCATACGATAACGCTCGTATTTATAAATTAATTTGGATGAAACTAATTGTGTGTATTAAGCTCACCAATGCCTCGACCGAGTTCGTTGGACAGCTTGGTCCGTCATCTTGTTTCAAAATGGCGGCTTCTGAAAATTTTAAAACTAAAATAAGTGTACAAAAAAGTTAAAAATTCAAAAATCTTTTTTAATTAAGTGTTAGGCCTTGATACAAGGATTTCAGAGCATTTTTTGTTTTACCTCTATCTTAAAAAATGGCTGAGATAGAGCAGTTTGAAATTCTATGGTGGCTGACATTTTGAAACAAGACAGCACATTACAAAGAACCAACGATTAATTTATGAGTTTTAGTGAACGCGATTTCTCGCAAATTTTTTCTTTCATTGTTGTAATCATTTTCCCAATCATACGCATAAAACTATATATTCATATCCGTTAGCTCCAAATTCATACCAAACTTGGCGACATTTGGCGAAATATCGCCAAATTTGGCGACCAAAATAAGTCTCCATAAATGAAGCCAATTTGGCTATAGCTCAATTATTTGGCGAATTTCTTTGCATTTTAGCTTGCTGTTTTCGAGTCACATTAGCTAAAATTTTAAAATGAAGATATAGGTTAGCTACCTTTTCCTCCCGGTACAGGCCGGAAGGACTTTTTTTATTAAAATGAATTAGTCTGGAAATTTTAATTAAGTTTTATAGATATACTTCGAATGAATTACTTATAATCACTTTCATGTTATTACAAAATGAATGCGATCGATTAATCAGTTTTAATTCTGAACACAAAAATCTGATTTGAAATTTACAAAAAAGCGTAAGCCGTTTTTATCATTCCATGCAATTTTCAGAAAGCACATAGGTTGGATTGACAATATTTCTTATTGAAACTCCTCCCTACCTCCCCACATTCTAATCCCGTGACATGCTAACCGACTAGAGTGGAAAAGAATGGCGTTTTATGTGCATGAAATGGAAAATGCCATTGAAACTTAGCTTTTCCATTAAAAGCACAAGATAAGAGGGAGATCACTGCGCTTGCTGCCCGCACGAGGGTGTTGGAGAGACACTATGTCGTTTGTGCTCAATTTTTGGAAAATCAATTAATTAATTAATTAATTAATAACAAAAAAGTCAGATTAAAAAACTTAGTCGCCAGATAAAGAAAAAAGTTCTTCGCCAGTGGCGACCTGGCGACCGCATTTGTCAAGCTCTGCTTACAATACATTCTTCTTCCTCGGATAGCAATTTTTTTTTTTTTCAATTTCTGAATAAATAAAACCTTACTTTGAATCCTAGCCCGAAGACTAGTATAAAAATTGAACCCGAGCCCGCGTGGAGCCCGATCTCGGATTGAGCTCGTCTCATCTGTAATGGAAAGCTCTGTTTAAAACGTATTGCATGTAGATATATGTGTGTGTGTAAAATTTCATTGATGTGAATTTCATAACTTATCGTGCTATATAATATTCATTAGCAGAGATGGTCACATAAAAACATATTCATATTGGTACGTATGTTGTATTTAAAAGGAACAGGCATAGCAATGCAAGAAAAAAAAAGGCACAATCTACTCAGAAAATGGAACGACATAGTACAAAAATATCTATAATAATCACTTCATATATGTATACTCACATATGCACACACATGCCATAATGTGTGCAAATAATTTTCATCTAAAAGTCTTTTATGAATTTTTGGTTTAAATGTTTTAGCACATAATAACAACGGTTAGTCTTTACATATACATAAAAGCAGTCTTCTTTATGCAACGGAATCATCAAAATAAATATGTGCAATATAAATCTATTGCATCCCCCTCCCTCCTATTTTTTTCGCCCAAGCCAACGCTATGGTGGACTTCACGAATGTTATATAATCATCGTAAAAAGTCACGCGCCTAAGTAATGGGTGAGGAGAAAAGTGCAGATGTAAAGCTTGTATCGAAAATACACAGAACTTTCTCTCTGTCTCTTTCTCTCTATCTCTTTATACATAAACACATATATTAGAGTTGGCACCCACTTTGGTAAAATTTGCTCGTTTCAAATTCATTATTTTAGAAGCGTGATTCAAAAATAAAATTTCTTAGTTTAAAATCTAACTTTAAAATTTTCACGCGAGTTTCGATATTTCCCATTTAAAAATCCCATCTACAAGTTTCCATCTAATTCCTATATCTACAACTGATGTGAGAGGAATTAGTACTATTATTTGCTTCATTCAGTTCGTCTTTTGGATGTTTGATGGAACGCAAACTGAACACGAACTGAAACATAAAAAAACAAGTTGGAAATTGTACGTCAAACGTGACAAACGAGGTGCTTTCGTACTTATAGCTAGTTATATAAATATTCAGATCTGGATGATTTTTAATTCTGTGAAATGAATTATATCGTCTGCAGATTCATTTCTGTAATAAAATAAGTATCCCGGTCGCTTGACGATTAAACTTCGAAAGCTCTTATAAAAAAAAAAAAAAGCACCGATTAAAAAAAAAAAAAAAAAAAAAAAAAAAAAAAAAAAAAAAAAAAAAAAAAATTCTTAATAAATGTTTTTATTAATATTTTCTAAAGTTTTGATTCGATTTTTATAAAATTTGAAATGTCTCGACAAAATTCTGCAAAGATAATATATCTTAAATTTCAAAATTTCAAACCATTCGGTTGGGTAGTTTTTGCGTTGTTATATGCGGACAGGCGGACGGACGGACAGACAGACAGACGGACGGACAGACGGACGGACGGACGGACGGACAGACGGACGGACGGACGGACAGACGGACGGACCAGACGACGACAATAGGTGCTACGTATTTATATAATTACGAACGCACCTAATAAAAAAGGGGGAGTCAACAAAAAACCGGTAAAATAAGCGAAGTAATATGGGCTTACGTCATGAGAAACGTCGTTATAGTTAGCGGGTGACTCCCTTAATGTAAGCCAAATATGGGAAATTTCTGTCCTGAGACAGATTTTAGCTTACTTTCAATTTAATTTCACCCCAACATCACATAAAAATTATCAGATTACAAGAAAGGATTACAAGAACTATTGAAAATATGGGATCATTGAAATGTAATATATGGAATCTGGCAATAATACTTGAAAACTGGAAGGACAGCATACATAACACAATATATTTACAAGCTCAGATGTATAAAGAAAAGAAAGTAAGCTACTGTTTTAAGAATAGAATAAATTGTAGCAGATCACGTGTAGTTTATTTATTTATTTATTTTATGTGTATGTGCTTATAGGACTCTGATTGAAATGAACGTACATTATGATCAGAAAATAATCAATGCATCATATATGTCATAATATATATTCATTATGGTTTGAATCATTTAGCTTGAATATTTATGAATCATTCACTTCTCTTGTAATTTATCTACTGATTACTAAATGTTTTACGGCAACAGGTGAAGAATTGTTGATTTATGCTTGTAAGCATCCTAGTTTTTATGGGAAATCATAATTTATTCTATCTTTTTCATTTTCTAATTTCTGTAAAATTTTGTTTGGTTGATATACGATTGCCCAAGCCATGTATTAACTTAGCTAATTATTGCTTACACATGGATGAAATCGTATATTTTTTGTGGTAACTATAGTAATTTGGGCCTGTCGATTCTGCTGCAGTGCCACAAATATTTCAATATTACATTAATCCCCCCCCCCCCCCACCAACCTGTTTTATCTTATATTGGTCATATATTTTTATTTTCTTCTACTTTTCACTGAATATTATCCAAACAGGTATGTGTTCCTTTCTCAATTTTATTTTATATATATTTTACACAATTTTATTAAATATATATATATATATATATATATATATATAAATTTTGAGAGTCTTAAATTTTTGGATATATATATATATTGTACTGTAATTATCGGTTTATCTATTGTCGATTATTTGTATAAGTTTAATGGTTATTATATACAAAAGTGTATTATATTAAACTTCCTTAGTCAATTGCTGCAAATACGCATTTATTATTGGATAGTTTTCGTTTCATTTATAAAAGCATTATGCATTAGTTACACTATTTTCTCATCTATACATTTCCCAGTTTTGGCAAATCAAAATAAATTAATCATAGTTTAAAATACATAATTTCATAGCTGCAATTGCGCATTTAGTTATGTATTTATACATTTTATATTTTTATTTTCAATACATTTTCAGTGTACAAATGCTGCTTTAACACATGCTTTTGTGATGCTTACTATTAAATCCTACATCATTAGCTCAATTTTGGCCACTGCTTTACATTAACATTTGTTTTTCTCTGCATCTGAGTTTCTTGAATTTTGATAATCTTAAATTTTTGGATATACATATGTATTGTACTGTAATTATCGGTTTCTCTATTATCGATTATTTATGCGGTTTAATGATTATTATTTACAAAAGTTTTATTATATATATATATATATATATATATATATATAAATCTTTTGTTAATAATAACCATTAAACCATATAAAAAATCGACAATAGAAAAACCGATAATTATATCTAATTATTGTACAAACCAAAAAAAGAAACGAGGAAGACAGCGAAAGACCTGGATAGATGGTATTAAAAAAGTCGTGAGGGATAGGGGTCGGGAAGAGGGATGGACCCTTGACCGGAAGAAATGGGGTGGTCTCTTGTAGATTTTTCGGATGGCGGCACCTGTCACCATAAACCGAGTTTATCTATATATATATATACATATACATATATCAAAAAATGTAAGATTCTCAAAATTAAAATAAGTGAGAAAAAATACTTAAAAACATGTCCGTGAGTAAAGCTGATATCATATTGACAGTGGCAACGACCTAACCTTAAATATCGCATTTATCTGATATTTATCAACATCTAAAACATGGCACAATTTAAATTTTTAAACTGCCAAAAAAAAAAAAAAATTTACTTTTTATTTGAAAACTGTTACTAAATTTATTGATCTTTTATAGTTTTTAAAATAATTTTAAAACATGAATATTTTTAAATCTGCATGTAATCCAATGACGGAAGATTAACCCGTTTGCACTTAAAACAATGTAAATAATTCAGCATTTGTTTATTTCCATGTAATATGCCATAACTAAATTGCCAAACGAAATTGAAACTTCACAAATAAGTAAATAAATAAACAAAACACGAATTTTAACAGATGTGTCATTGAACCACGCGCTTAAACACTAAAATAATGAGAATCACAAATATTTCTAGAAATAGAAAAATGTTTCGCAATTGATTGCTGGCATGCGGCTAATATTTGAAAAGACTTTTTATTGTAACATTGGCAAAGGATGTGAATTAATTTTCACTTTGCTAATCAACGCATAACCAACAGAGTGAAAAATGTGTCCAGACCGGGGATCAAACCCAGATACCCTGGTGTAGCGCACCAAGTGCTTTACCATTTAATCCATCTGTGGACGACATCCAGTCTGACATTCTTCACTTATACTTTGGCAAGGCTGCAACTTCACAGCGCAAGATGGAATGTCATACATGAGCACACTACCCAGTGGCGTACATGAGACGAATAAATTCCCAGCATCGGATAATATCTAAATTTCCAATTAAATTTTCAGCAGGACTGAAACTGCGCTTACATTTAATAACACTGACAAAGGATGTGAATTAATTTTCACTTTACTAAACAACGCATAACTAACAGAGTGAAAAATGTGTCCAGACCGGGGATCGAAGCCAGATATCCTGGTATAGCACACCAAGTGTTTTACCATTTAAGTCATCTGGACGACATCCAGTCAGGCATTTTTCACTTATACGTTGGCAAGGCTGCAACTTCGCAGCGCAAGATGGAATGTCATACATGGGCACTCTACCTAGTGACGTACATGAGACGAATAAATTACCAGCATCTGGTAATATCTAAATTTTCAATTAAATTTTCAGCAGGAAATTCCAATTAAATTTTCAGCATCTCCTGCTGAAAACTATTTTTAAATTTGATATTTATATTTAAATTTGATAGCTCTTCTTATAGTTCTCTAATTCTTGACTGGAACATATAATTCTTCTATGAATTGTTTACAAGTTTGTCATTAAGTAAATCCAATTCTCTCTCGCTCTGTGAGTGGTTTGTATCCTTTTCCTCTGGAACCAGAATAAATTTGTCTTTGAGTGTTAAGTTTTTTATTGAGCTCCTCGAAATGGTTACTTATTTGATTTTTTTTTTCTTTTCGTGCTAAAACTAGTTTTTGTTGAAAGGAATGAGTTTCTACATTTTCAAAATTCCGAAGACTGTTGTGGTAGAATATTTTTGTCGTGGATTTTCCCGTAATTTTGATTGAGTGTAAAGACTGCTTTATCACTTTCTTGTTGTAAAGAGTTAAATTTTCAGTTCAATTTATTGAAGTATCATTCAGACCCGAATAGACCTTTTCCTGTTGTTTAATTTTCTCCAACAGATTTTCTAATTTCTGTTCAAGTGCTTTTTGTTCAGATGTAAGGCTTTCAATAATATCCCTGAGGTCCTGGATTTCCTTCACATTAATTTTAATTACTTTATCAAATTTCTGAATTATCTTCTCATTTTTTGCGTTGTCCTCATTTATATTGACAACTTTAATTTGAGGAAGTTCCGATTCTGCTGTTTCCTTCTGTTTAGGTACTTTAAGTTCTTCTTTCACTGAGTTTAGATTTTCTGTTAGTGATGTAAATAATATATTCAAGTTCCAATAGTTCCTTTTCGTTTTCATTTTTCAGGTTTTCATTCACATTCTCCAGTTTCATAATTTTCTTTTCTTTTTTTTGACTATTCTTCAATGAATTTCTTATTCCTTGATTTTATTTTCTGATTTTCTGTTCTGAGGGTAGCATCTTCTATTCTAAAATTTTCTAGGGGTGACATGCAAAAATCCTTCACTTCAGTTTCATTCTCTTTAAAACTATCAGCCAATCCTAATCCTAATCCTATCCTAATAATATTATAAATCCGATTGTGTGCAAATGTTAGGCTGAAGCCAACGTCAAAATGGAGCATTTAATGATCCTGTATCTTTGCATATAGGTTGATTATGACCCTTAAATGAACATAGGCTGGTTTTTGTTTATTTTATTCAATTTTTTTTTTTAATAATTCAAAATTTCGTTATTTTCATAGAGAATAAATGGACATTTTTTCGTATAATATTTTAAAATGGTTAAATTTACTTTACCGTTGCTAATACTTTATCGTTGCCAAAACTAAATCAAAACCAGGAATAGTAATTTTTACTCAACAATTAAATTTCAATTGAAAAATTTTCACGTGAAAAATGAAAATGAAATAAAAAAATTAAAGAATTAAAAATAAGATTAAATAATATTATTAGAAATAAAACATACTTTTTTAACTTTTTGATAATAACACCAGGTTTCAATATGCGTAACCATAGGAAACAGGCGAATATGACATCATACATCGAAAATAAAGCGGATATGCTTTGATGTTGAAATAAAATGATCTTGGGTTTTTTCTTTACTTTTTTTTTCTTTTGCATTGTAACAATACTTGGTGTTTTACCGTCTGCGCACGGCTAATATAACTATACCGTATTTTTTATTTAAATTTTTTAAAAGTAAAAAGAAGTTTGAAAAGAAAATGGTTAGCAAAATGGCGGAAAGCAAATGGCGGAGCATGTCAATAACATGCTCCGCAAAATTTTCCATGTTGGAAATGCGAGAAATAGTTATTTTTTCATTCTTAAAACTAAAAGAAATAACTCGATTACCTAAAAAAAAATGACGAATGTTAATAGTTCCATTTTTGTTGATAAAACCTAAATATTAAATATTATTTCGTTAAAGTAATATAATTTTCCCTATGCCAGTATTGAAATTAATTGTCTGGAAAAGAAAATTAACAAGAATTATGTCATTAAAAAGGAATTTCTCTGGGGAAAAAGAGACGTCATATTTGAAATAAAACGAGATTTTTTCAATATGTTTTAAAATGAGTGTGAATCGATTTCCTACTTTAATAATACAAGGATCAGTAAGTGTAGAAAGTAGATGAGTTTCACGCCATATTTATAACGAAAAATTTAAATGTTTTTTTGTTTTTTTATCTATACTGATTATTAAGCATGAGTATCCGTTATATACAGATGAGAATTTTCTGCTAAAAATCACATCATATATTTAAGAAAAGAAAAATGAACACGAATCTATCATATTAAAATCTGACCGTGTGTTTGTATTTCACAACTACTTCTAGACTATCGAACGCAACGCGATTTACTTAATACCGGTTATCATTGATAGGAGGATGTCACACAAACTCTCAGAATTTAAAAAAATTAATTAGATGCCAAGATTTTTTTTAACGAAGTTTCTGTAAAAACTGAAAGTAAATTACTCCATATTTGTGGATAAAAAAGGAGAAATAAAACAGATCAGTATATTTTTTACACCATTTTCTCATTAAAACTGAAAAACAGATTTTATTTTCACTTTGAATAGATGGTGAAAACAAAATCTTGATTTCAGTAAATTATCCGAAAAATAAAAACATATTTTCACATATTCAAACTTCATGAATCAATTTATTCTGGAGAACAAAAATTGCCTGTCAACATACTGCCATTTAGAAAACAAGATTTGTTTCAGCTATACATTAAACTAAGGAGGCAGAATTGAATTTAAAGAAAAAGCATATACTATTCCTAAATAATGTTTTTTTGAAGGATGGCTGTTAAAACGCGTAAACAAAGGCGTTAAAAGTAAAATTGTTTATCAGCTAAAATTGACATTTGGTTTTTCCCAATTCGTCTATTTCCACGATTTTATTTGGCCCTCCTTTTTGCATTGGTTGCAATTTCACTTTCGCGATTATTTGACACAAAATTTCACTTTTTTAAAACTGAGTTATGTCAACGTCCCTATAAAAAAAAATACCGTATTGTCTCGTATGAAATGTGATAAATATTTAGTTAATTATTAACGTTTTTAACTATCGGGAGTGAAATATTTTGCTTAATTAATGTATTTATTCTTCTTTTAATATTGCGTGAACGAAGTCACGGGTAACAGCTAGTTACATATATTTTCACACTACACTAAATTCACAGACATTAACAACAAATTTCACAAATTGAAAAACGTATCAGCCAATTGCTTATATTTAATTTTAAGTTGATTTTTGTATTTAAGGGCCTCATCAGCCTCCCCATTAGCATGACAGTTAATATGTGCTGCAAGTTGATTAACTATAGTTGTTCAAACGACATATTGCCAGCCAGACCTTCATTAAACCATATTGCAGGGTTGCCTTTGTTTTCCTTTTTCTCAGAAGGAGTATAAGGATACAAGATTGGAATCCATTTTAGGAAAGTTCAGGACATACGTAATCGTTGGTTTTAGATTTTGTGAGAAGCTACTTCAATCGAGGAACGTGCATCCTTTTTATTATTGTGTATCCTTGGACGTAGAGGATACCGTCTGAAATCTTGAGGTATCTTTGGAGTTAAAACTGTACCGTCAGTTTCATCAAAAGAGGAGTTCACGCTGCAAAAGTATTTCTTATAATTTCGATCATACGGAAATAAATACTTGCCAACACTATCAACCATCCCGTGATAGCCATTCGAGTCTAATGTGTATGGCCTAAAATGTGGCTAAATAAAAATAAAAGAAAATGTGTTTGTTGGAAGATGGATAGTTGGAGCTGAGTGGTTAAATCAAAACGGAAAGAAAAGCAGTGAGCAAGTGACTGAAGTGGACGCAGTGACTTTTAAAATTGGTATTGTTTGGTTGTTAATAGAAAATGGCACCATAAGTTGTATTTTGTGACTCATTAATAAAAATTTTGGTTGGGGGATATTTGAGGGGAATTGTAATTAACGGGCACTTTGTGAATCATGGTATACAAATAATACGAGAGTAAGATTGGGGGAATGACATCATGTGAATCATTGATAAAAATTTAAGAAGGCGGAGGTGTAGAAGTGAGAATTAAGAAAGGCACCTTCTAACTCGCACTGTACAAGTAATAAGAAATTAATACTGTGAGAATGACATCTTGTGATTCATTAATAAAAAATATTGGTAGGGGGAGGATTGGAGAGTATTGAATTAAAAAAACACCTTGTGACTCTTGCTTGACAAATAATAAGAAATTAGAAAAGTAAGACTGGCATCTTCTAATTAATCAAAATAAATTTTTGGGGAAGGGACACGGGTGATGAATTTAAAAGGCATCTTGTTACTCATGCTGAACAAATAATTTCAATTAAATGATAAGAATTAAATGGGTGAATGATACCTTGTGATTCATTGATTAAAATTTTTGATCAGAGGAATTAGGAGCGATGAATTTAGAAAGACACTGTGTGACTCATGCTGTACAATAAATAGAAAGGCACATTGTGACTCATGCACACATATATTTTACAAGAAAACATAATTTAGAAATGGCATCTTGTAGTTCATTGATAAAAATTTAAGTACGAGAAGAGGTAAAATAGGAATAAAGTGTGGGTACATAAACAATATAGACAAATACAAAATAACAATAAAATCATTAAACATATTAGAGGGACAGGAAGTTGCGGCAGTAAAAGTGTTAAAAATGGGAAAGTTAAAATTCACTCTTAAGTAAACATTATGAGCTGCATTGAGTAAAAAACAAAAAGTACAAATTAAATTTCACTAGAAGACAATACACCGACACCTGTACATTCAGAGATTCTGCGAAAAAGTGGCGGACTTATTTATAGTAATTAGTAATAACCTGTATAATAAGCAGTGGGTTTTGAATTTTGAGAAATTATGTAAGACTGACAACATCCACTAGGAGAACGTGTCAAAAGGTAAACATTGTCATTAAAAATTAGTAATGTATTTGATAATTAAGCAAAGTTAATTAATTTGATTGGTAGAGAATTCACAGCATTCAAAAGAATAATATATAAAGCTGTGATTAGCAAGTAAATTCCGAAAAAGATAATTAGTCATAATACGTGCAGTGTGAGAAAAAGTAATTAGAACAAAATAAGTGGGAAACCTTTAATATTTACCGTAAGCACGTGCTAAAAATGTAAATATTTACGATTAATAAATAAGATGAAGCTTTCTCATTCTTAAAATTTTTTTTGAGCGGCTTTATAAGTTAAGAATTCCAGAAAACGTTTTATAAATCAGCCCCAAAACATCCTAGAAGTATAAAATTTGTATGGTATGTGGTTGTGAGGGAGGGGGGGGGGGGGGTAAGTGTAGCTGAAGTTCGGTTCGTACCTTTAGACACGAACCACAAATATCGCTAAGAATGTCGACAAGCAAAGGAAGTATTATTATTTAGACAAAGGATTATAATTTAATAACAGAATAAAAGATATTTTAATTAATATATCCCAATATATTTAAGATATTACCACAAAAATCAATATGCGGGGAGTTTCTATTATGAACAATAAGTAAATAAAATTTTAGCTTCCTAGCACCAATAATTCAGAAAACGAAATTTTTATAATTATGACAATTAATTGGAAATTTTCTATTAGCTTTAGAATTTAATTATGAAAATTAATCGACAAGTAGACAAATTTAATATAATTTTGAAACTCATTTAATTTTATGCACAAAATGAACTAAAATAACCAGTATTTCAATGTAATTATCCCATAATTAATCAATAAAAACTATACGTCACTATACATCAATAAATTACATCATAAATACTGAGGGGGAAAGGGGAGGGCAATTTAGTAAATAATTAATATCTCAGTCCATTATGAAGATAATTAGTATCTAAACTTTTTGATGCACATTTATAATAATATAATCAAAGTCTGGCATAAATTTCAGCCATCTACCACCAGTACTTCCGAATAAATAAAAATTATCAAAAGGAAGCTAGAAATTGTCAATAATGAGATTATTAATAAAGTTGACGCTATCTAATCACACAGTATATTAAAACTAATAAAAATAGTTGACCATATGAAATTTTACGAGTATTTGCTAATAAAAATCATTAAAATTAAGAAAGTACGAAATTTTACTGATTAGTAAAAATGAAAAGAACTAATTAAGAACATGACAGGAAAATTTAAGAGCAGTAGTAGAAAATTATTTTATATTAAAATATGCATTTTTGTAAAACTGGAATGGTAACTTTTTTTAATATTAGCAATTTAGAAATGACCGGAAATAAATTTATTTAAAAAAACCAATGCAAAACATTGCCAGAGAATAGAAATGAACAAGGATATTTAAAAATAATCATAACTAATTAATTAATGAACCGATCTAAACCATTCAAGCACCGTTGTTTTGCAATTTAGGAGTAAAAAATAATGTTTTAAGTCTCAAACTACTCACTCGCCCGAAACAGGAGCCCGTCATTCGGGGGCACAAGAAGAAGCGACTCTCTCTGGTCGATCTCGATTACACATGTCTCCAGTAATCACTCCTTAATATAAACAACATAAAACTACCTAAATTATGAAACTCTACAGCATTTTTGAACACTTTTCAACATAGTTCAAAAACGTTTATGAATTTGGTCTGTCTGTCCGCCTGTCCGCGCTCTAACTCACGTGAATATACTTGAGTTGCTAATGTAATTTATATATGTTATACAGTTTTACCATGGCATGTTCGGTATTGAAAATGGATTGTGTAACGTTAATAGTTCGTTTACAGAGTACTGAAAGGAATTCCGTCACATTACGGTCAAAAAAGAAAACTCGTTTGCAGTTTCCTTTAATGATGTGCACTATTTCAAATATACTGAAATTGATATACATTACTGAAGTTCACTACAAGATGCTTGCAATACACTGCAAAAAATAATTGTTGATTTTACAGTATAAAACTGGCACCCCAGCAGCCAGTATTATACCGTAAAATTAACAGTATTAAACAGTCAAATAAGCAGTAATACGCTACCGCGCATTACCGCGCATGCGCGGTAGCGTATTACTGCTTGCACAGCAGCGTATTACTGCTTATTTGACTGTTTAATACTGTTAATTTTACGGTATAATACTGGCTGCTGGGGTGCCAGTTTTATACTGTAAAATCAACAATTATTTTTTGCAGTGTTGCAATAGAATATATTGCTCATAGTATTTATCGTTCGTTTACAGGAAAACACAGAAGAATTCGGTTACAGCGCTGTCTTTGAGTAATAATTGCTGGAAGTGCGTTTTCAATTTTTGGTATGCGTGTTTAAATTTAACTCATTTTTGCAAATTATGCGATGAGTATAAATTCTATGGATCATATACAGGGCTGCACGAAAGAATTCGAGTACATTTCTGCTTATTGACAGAAATTTCTGAAGGGGAATTTTCAATTGTGTTTCCTAACTGAACTAAATTTTTGTATACGATGTAGATATATATATATAATCTATGTATCATATACAGGTGTGCACAAACTAATGCGGATAATTTTCCAACTGCAAATAAGAATAGCTGAAATTGGATTTTCAAATGTGTTATGCGTGTGACAAATTGTTTACTTAGACATCATCTTTCACCTTGTTAAAAGGTTGAAGTTTTGTTACAGTATTCTGAATGTGTTGGAAATTTCTGAAGTGTTTCATAATCTAAGCATGACGCATGCTTTTTGTTTCTTTTTAACACTTTCCAACATAGTTGAAAAGGGTTTATGAATTCGGTTTGTCTGTCTGCCCGCCGTCTGTCTGTCTGTCTGTCCGTGCTCTAACTCGCGTAAATATGCTCGGATCGTCATGCAATTGATATATGTTATTGGGGCTTACTGTGGCATGTTCGGTATTGAAAATTAAGTGTGTAGCACTTATAGTTTTTTTACAGGGACACTCAAAAGAATTCCGTTACATTGTGGTCTATGTGTGTGGGGGGGGGGGAAATCATTTGCGGTTTATTTTAATGATGTTACACAGTTTCAAACATAGTGAAATTGATATATATCACTGAGATGCACTACAAAAGACTAATTGTAGAATGTGGTGTACACTTATAGTTCCTTTACAGGAATACTCAAAAGAATCCCTTTACATTACGGTCTATGAAGAAAAATCGTTTGCAGTTTATTTTAATAATGTTTCACTATTTCAAACATATTGAGATTGATATATATAACGTGGATTATAAGAGGCTTACTATAGAATATTGTGTGTATAGCTTTCATCGTTCATTTACAGGGACACACAAAATAGTTCGGTTAAAATATTGCTTATTAATAATAATTGCTGGGAATGCTTTTTCAGTTGCTGAACGCGTTTTTAAATTTCACTCATTTTTTTGTCTATTACGTGGTGTGTATAAGTTGTATAGATTCTATACAGGGCAGCACAAAAGTTTTCGAGTACATTTCCGTTTGTTGTCGGAAATTGCAGAAGGGACATTTTAAACTGTGCTACGCGTTTCCTAACTGAACTAAAATTTAGCATTCTATTTAGTATATATACAAATCTATAGATCCTATACCGGGTTGCACAAAAGGACTCGGATATTTTTCCGAATATTGTTGGTAATTCCTGAAATTGGATTTTTAAATAGGTTATGCGTTTTCAAAATTGTTTAGTTAGATATCATCGTACACATTACGGTAAAGATTTGAAAAATTATTTTGGAAGTGTTGGAAAGTGTTACATAATCTATGCTTGAGGCATGATTTTTCGTTCTTGTTTAAGTTTACTTACAGATTTGCAGCCTCTGATCTTGGTGGTCTTGGACCCGTACCGCATGTGCCCATGCCTTAATCTGGCCCTGTTCAAGACCAATTTAGCTCGGATAATTGAGAATCTATAGGAAAACAAATTTTTCCCGCAATTTCCCACCATCACCTTCTCGTAATCATTTGAGTGGGGGTGGGATATTCGATGTGTCGTAAAGATAACCACTACAAAAAGTCACGTGCCCGTCAGGTCATGTGCAGTACGTGTACAGGAGAGAAATAAATCAAGTGTATATGGAGGGAGATATTTAAAGCAGATAACAGAACTCCGACAAGCCCCGCCCTTGATAATGGAAAGCAGGGCTGACGGCTGCTGCCTATCTTGGAGAAATTAGTCAGGAGAGGGGTGCTTCATTTTTATTCCTAAAATTCTAGCCAGACATTTGTTGCAGGTATATCAGATTTTCCGAAGAACTCAACAAGATCGCGAATTACTTTAAATATGTAAATGGGATAAAAAAATTAAATAATATCCATTTATGCATCAATAGCCACAAAATACAAACTCAATGATTTAATTAACAGATACGTCATATCGCAAAATTATTACAGTGATAGATAAAAACGTGTTAGAACAGACTCGTGATAGATAAAAGGAGAACGAGAAATAGTTGTTATTCTATAGTTTGGTATTCAAATAAGAATATGGATGATCTGATGTATACAAAATAAAGAGTTTATAGTACAATTCTAGGGGAATTGAATTTCATCTTTACAAATACATTATAGTATTGAATAATATCATCGTTGTCTTCGTTCAGTTGAGCAAGTAATACAGACTGTTTAAACTTACGTTGAAGAACTGTACTCATTTCATAGTTATAAGTCAAGTGAATACTTAAGGAACTGTAGGATTATAAATAGGAGTTACTACATATATATTATAATTTTATTAAAGTGACATAAATAAATATATTTTTTAGTATTTCCTCTGGTTTCAAATAGACATTACATTTAATCTTATTCTGTTTTATTCTTAACATTTTAATCAGGATTAAGCAAGATGTATTATTATTATACACAAAATTCTACTATTTTAATAGTTACTTGCATTTTAATTACATACTTTTAGTATAGATGGCAGTAGCAGTAAGAAAGGTACTTTTCGGTTAGCCGGGCGCCAATGATATATATATATATATATATATATATACAGTGAAACCTCGTTAACATGAACACGCTTAACGCGAATTACTTTTAGCACGAACTGTTTCCGATTGCCCCGTCCAGTTGTATGCAATGTATTTAAGTTCGGATGACATGAACAAAAACAGTTTCCCCTTGAGTGTTCGCGTTAACAAGGTTCGACTGTATATATATATATAATTATAATATCTATGAATTTCAAAAAACATATCAAGTTCTATTATCATTCTACTTAAATCTCCAAAGAGATAATTAATGATATTGTGTATACAGAATACCACATAGCTAATAATTAACATGTGCAAACATAATATTACCATAGTTTGTGCTTCAATGGTAATTGGCCAAATTTTACTCATACCTAAAGAATATTGAAAAAAGAAAAAAGAAATAGAGAGAAAGGGGAAAAAAATTATAAATTGGAGTTGCAATTAAGTAAATACAAATGGATTAATAAATTAAATATGAACCATATACAATGGAAAATTGGATCACATGAGAATTAAATATGAATTGGATATGAAAAAACACATGCACATGTACTCATCAGCCTGGATGCACCCACATGTGTTTTAAATAATAATTCAGTGTTTCATAATTCTATACATATATGCATACGTATATATATATATGTATGTATGTATATATATGTATATGCAGATATATGTGTATATACATGTGTGTGCGTATATATACAAGTACATACATCACTGGCGCCCGGCTAAAAGAAAAGTACCGTAAAAATGCTTTTAAATGTAAAACTCCCTATCTGAATCGATTTGTAATAACGTATCGTTTAATGAAATAATATATCTTTACAATCATTTTAATTTCACTATTTATTATTATAATTACCTTTAGTTTTAAAATAAATTTATTAATATTATTACCATCATCTTTAGTTTTTGAATACAATAATTTTATTTTTCAATTTGTTAAAATTGTTGACCTATATATATTTTTTTAACTGTACCTTTCAACTGACACTGCAGATACGTGTGCTATTCACAACGTTTTGTTAACACGTTGGAAAATGTTTTTGAAAGGGTACCTTTTGATTATTTATATTTCATCATGTTTCATCATTTTTCAATAAATCTCTTCATGTATATTCATAATGTTTCCTTATAATTGTTTTTACACCTATTATATTTAGATATTAAATATCTGTTCATTTTTAATCAATTTTCTTTAATTGTTGGATCGTAATTGGTCGGGCAATTTGAATGAATAAAATTTGCCATATGCTTATTTATTCAAACAGAAATCAATAAGGTTTACTTATATTTGTGGAATATTGCCCCTGGTTAAGTGTTCCGCGATATAAGTTTCAATTTGCTTCTTATCATTTTTTTTCACCGTGTGTACATTGGATTTTTTCTTCACATAACTTTATTTTTTCTGTTTATTTCATTTTGAGAATCTCTCATTTCTGGATATATTTCTTTGTATTTTATTATAATTATCGGTTCTTATATTGTCAATTATTTATGTGATTTGATGGTTATTATTATATTAACAAAAGTTTTATTATATATATATATATATATATATATACTTTAGCTTGTAAAATATAAATACTAAGTCATGCATTTATTTTAAAAAGGCAATCGTTGTTTATATGTTGTGTAATATTTAACAATGACTGAGAACAGCTATTGCATTTTTATGGAAAACAAAACCATGCAAATATTTAACTTATTTATTTGCAGGAATCGTATTACGCAAAATAAAAATTGCACAACGATATTTTAAACTTTCTAAAAAATTCTCTTTAAAAAAAATGTTTTACCTTAAAATAGCTTTAGATAATCAGCAAGTATGTAAGACATAAAAACATGCAATGATCCCCCCCCTCCCCTCCGAGCAGACACATCTATGCTCTATAGATCTGGTTTCCCAGTCTGAGCAATCCCTCTTAGGCATTCAAGTTATTCTTTATAAATTTTTTATTTTCTATGATAATATAAGTTTCACATTTTTTTTTTTTTTTTGCATGTGACATCTCCAGTAGCAATCTAATATTTGCTATATCTTAGTCTAACATGCAATATTGCCAAATATAGGTAAGAATTATTTAGCCAATGTAAGGCAAAGAAAACCAATATCGGCACAATAATGACGTTTCATTGGACATTTTTCCAATAAACGCCAATATTGTGCAAGGACAATATTTCATGCTAGTGAATGCAATATTTTCTTAGTTATTGGTCCAAAAGATAGCTAATATTGGCTTGCTTCTAGGGTTACACAGATGACGAAAAAATAAAAATGGGGAGTAAAATGCGAATTTTGTGATATGAAGTATTTAACCATGGATAGAAACTGGCTGAGGGTACCACTTATGGGCATAGTTGACAAATCTTCCGATTTTTGATTAACACTATTTAAGAATAGCAATTATAGCGTTTTATATAGTCGGAGGATTCTGCTATTAAATAAAGCGAATATTTCTATTTGGAAATACTGGTATTGGGAAGAGGTAAGTATGTGTGAGAAATAAAAAAAATCTATTCAGCCTTATAAATCAGCAAAATCATAGGACTTGTGATGATATTGTAGTTATTTTGGTTCTTAAACTGTATCACTTTAAGACAGTAGCGTATCCAGGATTTTAGTTCAGTGAGTTTTGGGGAAGTGTGAATGGTTATGAACTTGCATTTGTCTATGGAAATGGACAAAATGTGTCCATGATTAGATAAAAACATTGATTTCGTGGGAGATTGGCCCCTTTACCGGCTACGCCCCTGCTTTAAGAAGTAGTATAAATATTTGAGTTTTTTATCATGTCCAGTTGTTAATTAAGTCAAATAAAGTACTTTAGGAATTTGCGCGAGGTAGAATTGCTCTAAAAATGATAAAAGGGTGGTGAACAATTATTTTTAAACCTCTAAAAAATATATATATCGCAGAAATAAAAGTTTCAAGGGACACAGGTTCTAAAACTTATTTTCTTTTTTTTTTAAATAGCAAATTTGAGTTTTAAGAATGAATATTAGAAATACTTGTTTAAGGAAGGTATTGTGAAAGCTGTCCAGTGTCTATATTTTAAAATATTAAATTTTAGCGCCATTATCTTCATCAATACGACGATCGTTGAACAATATACGAGTTAATAACTTTTAGAGATAGTTTACGATTGCCGAAGAAAAAAAGTTTTATGTAAGCTACCGCGGCCAAAATATGTGTAGTATAAAGCAAAAACATGCCCGTGAGTAACGCTGACGTCGTACTGACGATATCAACAATTTAAATAATAAATTCCCACCTTTTTTTTTCACATATTTTTAAACATCGCAAAATTTCAAATTTTACACCGTCGAATAGGGGGAAAATGTACATTCAAATGTAATTTATTTGAAAACTTTATCTCAATTTACTGATATTTTATTGGTGGGAAGATAATTTTTAAGCATGCTTTTATTTTAAATCTATCTCTATCATATGCAGTCCGTTTACGGATTTTCTTTGCACTTAAAACAATGTAAATAGTTCAGTATTTTTTTTTCTGGCTAATATTCCATAACGAAATAAAAATTTTACCAACACGTAAATAAAACAATAACATAAATAAAACACATATTTAACAGATGGATAATCGAACTGCGTGCTTAAACAATCAAGTAATCACAAAGAGATTTCTTTAAATATAGTTATCTTTGACGATTTCTTTGGCTATTAACTGCTGTTATGCAGCTAATACGAAAGTAAAGTTTTTAATAAATTTCGAGACTTTATTTGAATACGTAATTGATATTTTTCATATAAGATTGCTTTTTGGAGCTGTTAGTTAGCAATCTATATATATATATAATATACATTAAATGTAAAAAAATCTATTAGTTTTTAATTAACAAATTTTCAACTATGTTGCGTACACCAAACATTATGTTCTGTAGCCTGGGAAGCCCGGGTTGGATCACCTGGAAGATATTAAAAAGTAAATTTTAAATCTCACCAGGTGACATTTCATCTTAATAGAAGCATAGCAGAACTTCAATATAACATTCGCCTTTTAGATTTCGATGAACATGAAGAAAATTTTACTTCTTCAGCTTACATCTCCCGAAATCCGTATTGCACTTTAAATAAAACTGTACTCAGTGCTTTCCCAGATGCTGTACTTAGGAAGAAGTTAAGATTGGTTTCTTTTAGCTTTTCTTTGCAAATAAGCGACTGCGGAGAGAAAATCACGTTTCAAGCCACTATCTGAGAATGCGTTCCCCTAAGCGATGCATTTACGTTGAGTTCTCCGCAGAGAAGGTCCACTCTGCAAAAAGCAAACGATCATCAGCCCAGTACGTGAGGTAGCGTGCAAATAAATGCTGTAAAAGAAGAATTTAAGGGAAAAGAAGGGTCGAGCTGTTTTTAGTTTTGATACCAGATTCCTATGTTGTCCAAAATCCCCTTTTCTCTCCCCTCTTCATGTATCGGTGTTGAAAATACTAGGGTTTAAAACAAATTAATTTTTAAACTAAACATGATTTTGGCGATTATTTGTGTAATACAAAATCGACGGTTTTACACTGTAAAAAAAAAAAATTAAGATCAACAGGATTCGTACGTTTCAGGGAAAGAATACCAGATTTTAGCAAAGTAATATTTATTTTATTTAATGAAAACAATACTGACTTTAAATATGGCGACCATTACTTTACGAAATTTCTGATATATATATGATTCAAACCACTAAAATGCCGTTAATCCCCTCAAGCGTACGAACTCCGATAAACATACACAGAAAAAAATAAAACCCAATTTGGGTCGGAAGATTCTTATAGGTATGTGCCCAAATTGGGCCATGCTCAATTGATACACAGTGGTAACCAAAACAGGCATGACCCAATTTGGGCACATACCTAAGAATCCTTCGACCCAAATTGGGTTTTATTTTTTTCGGTGTAACAGACATTAAATGCGAATTAAAGATTTCGTAATAGACATGCCATAGAAACTTGAGTATGCGAACAAACTAAGACACATTAAACAAAATATTTCTGTTTGGCTATCTAATCATCAAAAGAAAAAAAATCGGTTTTCTCATTTGATTATATATATATAAATCATAAAAAATCATTGATAAGAAGCTTGTATAATAGGAAAAAGGAGTCTATGTACTCCTATTGTATTTATTTCAAATGGATTTTAAGAAAACTTGCATGTTGATTTGTAAATCACTTTTCACATTTGTTGAAAGACACACATTCGATTGGGACATATTCAAAAATATTCCAACTGGTTAAAGGCTCATGACATACAATTAATTAATTAGTAAATTAATAAATTGCTGATTTATCATATTTGTTATATTCAGAAAATCTATTTTTTATTAACTAATTTAGTGAATGAATATCGAAACAGCGACTATATGAATCCTATAGAAAAGCACCGCTAATTCTCCTTACTCCAGGACACTAATTTTATTATCGAAGATCCGGAGATGATAAAGAATGCAAATATGAGAAAATAATAATAAACAATAAAGCTATAAGGATAAATAATTAAGGTGAAACAGCGAGAGACCAATAAACACGAGAACAAAGACATACATAACATCTGAAAGTTCATCTTGCACTTTAGTTCAAAAACATGAACATTGCTCCAATTACATTTGGATTAAATTGAAAAAAAAACATTTATATTAAATTGAAAGTTATAAAAATCAAACACACACACACACAGAGAGAGAGAGAGAGAGAGAGAGAGAGAGAGAGAGAGAGAGAGAGAGAGAGAGAGAGAGAGAGAGAGAGAGAGAGAGAGAGAGAGAGAGAGAGAGAGAGAGAGAGAGAGAGAGAGACGTGTGTGTGGAAAAGATAGATTATACGTTATTGAATCAAATTGTAAATATCATAAACAAAATTATAAATAACTACCACTAACACAATAAACACCAATTATATTACTAACGGTATTTTTTTTTTTTTTTTTCGAAAAGAGAATGTCATTGAGTTTCCTAAGTGATCTTTTCTTACTCTAAAATAAGCTTGACAACACTTTTTTTACGTTGAGTGTCATTGCGAAAAAAGGCTTTTTCTTTCACCCGCCCATCTGATCCAGTCTTCTCGGAGAATTCCCCTCCTATTGATTTTATCATTAAAATCCTCCGGAATGATACCTAAAGGCGGTTAAAGAACCCCTATTTACTCCTTTCTTTCCGCAGACTAAAATCTTCCAGAATTCTTGATTGTGCTCTTATCGACCTTAGCAGAAAATAGACAGATGTTTGAAGCATTCTTTTTGCATTGATCTTGTTAAAAATTTACTAGCTTTTTACATTTAGAGTGTTATTTATCGAAGCACTTACACAAAACTTTAAATTATCGATTACATTTACATCTAATCAAGTAAATTTAGGCTCTTTGTTCAAAATATTTATAAATGTAATTAAAAAAAATAATAAGCAGCAGATGGATATAGGAAGAAATAAAGAGAAATGAGAAAATTTGTACTGATAATACCAACAGATTTTAATAAAAATATCTAATTTGTATACATTTATATGTCAACGTATTTTCTTTTTTCTCCATAGAATTTTTTAATGTTTACAGTTAAAATCACATCAATCATTATGTATGTAACATCATGCAAATGGTAAGAATTGTGTAGGTAAAAAGTTTACCAAAACGATAGTGCTTAAAAATAAAAAGGTATATATACATTCTTATCCATTTGGGTTTTCCTTGTGACTGTCATGATCAGATTCAGATCAAATTACAGGGCATCAATTGTATCAAATGTAGGCTTAAAATAAAAATAAGAGTAGGACAATCGTTTTTGGCTAATTAATCCTTTTTAATTTCATTTTTATACTATGATGCATAAACTACTATTTACTTCTTTCTTTCGGCAGAGTAAAATCTTTCAAAATGCTTAACTGTGCTCTTATTGACCTTAGATGAAAGTAAACAAACATTTGAGGTCAGTCTTCCATATTGATCTTTTTAAAAATGTGCTAGTTTTTCATTTCTTTAGTGTTTTTTAATTAGAAAAAACGTTAAATTATCGATTAAATTTAGATTTAATCGCGTAAATCATATATATTATTTCTCCTGTCAACATCCCTTTTTCTCAGAAAATACGAAACGCAGAACGGCGAATGAGATACCATATGAAAGGATTTTGCACAGGCTTCTGACACAGCACACTTAATATTTCGTTAAAACATGTTTTTGATTAAAATTTGCTGAAAATAAAAAAGTAAATCGGCATTGTTTTCATGAAAGAAATGAAAGGTTTTCTTCAAATTATTGTTGCCAAAAAAATAAAGTACCACATTATATGATGCTCAGCAATGATTATAAAAAACACCGCACGGGTTTATTTTATATTTATGATTAAAAAGCGAAATTGAAACTGAAATGTTTAGATTTATATTTCTAAGTTCCATGTTTTTCCCGAAGCGGATGACGGCATCCTCTATTGCAGTTAAAATACGATTGTTAATTTTTTTTTCTCGCTCGTGCATTTTGCAATCTTGGATCAATTTTTACTATAACACTGATGGAATAAATTAGATGATATTCTGGCTTAACTAAAAACTAAATGTTGTTTGCAGATATTTTTATCCTTACTTTTTCTTTAGAAGTTTAAACCTGCATCTAATAAATATTACATATTGATAAAAAATGGTACTTCTCTATTATCCCGTCGACCACTTTTCATAACAAAAAACTATCGCCAAATAAACGGGAGAACGTTGCCATTGGAATATCAAAATAAATAAATAAATAACAATAATTAAGGACACAATTGTTATTTTAATTAATGAAATAACTAATAAATCAGTAAAATATAATGAAAAATACACGCAAAAGTCGAGTTAAAAACCACTTGATGACGTAACAAACATGTATAATGCTTCTGACATCAAGTAAATGGGACTGCATTTTTGGCGTTTAATCTTACAGTTTGGCGATAGTTTTTTGTTATGAAAAGTGGTCGACGGGATAATAGAGACGTACCTAAAAATATTAGATTTCAGTGCGAAATCTTCGCACGGGCCCTCTGGTTTAGATTTAATCATATAAATTTAAGGTCTTTGTGCGCAATATTCTAAAAAATAATTTGATAATATGTAATCATAAGATGAAAGTGAAGGAAGACAAAGGGAAAACACTAAGTTCGTACGCTCTACCACCAATTATGAAAACAAATGTTTAATTTGCTTAAATTTATATGCATTTGATTTCCTACCTTATATATATATATATATATATATATAATCAGCCTTACATTAATATCTATCATTGTATAAGTCGTATCATGCAAAAACAGGACTATACAAAAAAAATTAAATTAAATAACAAAAATAAAAAAAGTTTAAATATCTATACACAGCCATATTTACTATTTCAATAATGCACTCTCCAGAGGTTTTCATTAGACAAAGGTTAAATTGCAGAACATCAATTAAAAACTGCATTCTTTAAACCAGTTTTGCATGTGGTTGAAAAACATCTGTCACATGTATCCTGCTAATAAATGAAATCCGAAACGCATTTATCTCAGCTTTTATTTAGTTTTTCCGTTTTTTTGTTTTGTTTTTTAAACCTTACTGTTATAAGCTTTGTCAAATGTCAATGATATTGTTTGTAAAACTTTCTAATTTAATATTATCTTATAATTAATATTTAAGAGTAAGATTTGTAATACGTTGAAATTTTTTGTTGAAAAAATTTTTGTTAAAGTGAGTTTTTATTTAATGTTCTGTTTTTCTACTTTTTTGCATCAATAATAATAAAAATGGAGAAACATATTTTTAAAAGAAAATTGTCAATTTTGTTAGTTAAAAAAAGGAATTGAAAACTCTAACAAAGTTGTTTTAAATTTGTGCTAAAACTTTAAAAACCCGTCAGAGAGAAGACTTTACAAACCTACTTTTATTTAATAGCTTTTTTTTCTAACATCATTACATCAAAAAGCCGAATTTTTTAAAATTACAGTATTTTCGGGAATGCCATGAAATTTCATATGAAATAAAATATTGTAGAAGACATTTTTAGATGAAATTAAATATTAATTTTATCAAATGAAACACAATTAGATGTACTTCTAAAATACATTGAATATCAGCTAAATCTATTAAAATATTTTTTCATTAAAAACATTAGATTTAAAGAACAATTTCACAAACTACATATGCAAAATTTTATTTAAAATATATTTACCACTTCGAAGACAACAAATTTAAAAAATATTTTTTTTTCTTTATGATTGAGTCATTATATCATTCCATTATTTTAATGAAATATTTCTGCCAAGATTTCCCACTTAAAGTATTATTGTAAAGAAAATTTTTGTACAAGAATTATAGTTCAATAAAATAATGTTAAATAAATTTCTCAGAAACGATATATATTGTAATAAAAAAATGCTTGCTAAGAAAATTTGAGCGTGATAATCACTTGTTCTGAGATAGTTATTAAACAAACTTTAATTATAAATTAATTTATGATTTTGAAGAAATGAAATCTCCCGTAAATTATGCTCTTTTTTGTCTTAAGATTGAGTCATTATCTCTTAAATTCAACAAAATATTTCAGAAAACTGGTTTTCCTTGCTTAAGGTAATTTTTTTAAGGAAAGTTGTTTTACAAGAATTACTTTATTAAAATATAGTGTTGTGTTAAGTAAATTTCTTATCATTGATACATATTGTAAAAAAAAAAAAAAAATATTACTTGGCTAGAAAATTTTAACGAAATAATACTTTCTCCTAAATGCGTCAAAGTGCCGTTTTCCAGATTAAAACAAGAGCAGTCGATTATAATAGATTTTGATAACGCTAAAATTATTAAACCCACATCCTCTTTTTATGAAGCAATAATAAGTGAATCAATATAAATTTTAACCAGGAAAAATAAAACATGCAATGATTCAGTTTCGTACAATATCCCTAAAGTATGGTATAAGCTTTTACAGATAGTTCAAGAATGAATAAAATTGGCACATCCCTCCCTATGCTTACCACCCTGTTTATAATGGTTTGACGTTGTCTTCAGCAGACATTGATGTTTTTACAGTGTTTCAGACTATAGTTGTGTTTTTTTGTGTGTATCAGCGTGGTGATGTTTTAACCCTGATGACGAGCCAGGATAGCTCGCAAGCGCTAGGTTTTTAATGTGAAATGCAGTTTTGTATATTTTTAAAACACCTAAAGTAAAAGTTTTTAATAAATGATGCATATATGTCTTTGTGACATTTTGTGTTGTTTTTAAACAATTATTATAGTACAGAGGTGAATTTGATTCAATTGAGTGTTGTGTTTTTCATGACTCAAGTTTATTTTGCTAAAATAAATATATATTTCAGAAATATTTTAAAAACTAAGAAAAGAAACATCCTCAAGGAAGAGTACACCGAAAAAAGAAATCAAAAATATTAATTTTCAGAGGCGATATTTTAAATAAATGAATGCATTCTATGTCCAAGGGTTTAACATTAACGAGGGGAATTCGGAAGTTGACTGAATAATAGCCTTAAGTATAATTCTCATCAATGATACACATTGTAATTTTTAAAAAAATCCATTGAAATTTGTAACTGGGTAATCCTTTATATAAAATGAGTTATTACACAAACTTTTAATTATGAATTAATTTATTATTTTGAAAAAAAAAAAAATTCTAAAAATCATGCTTGTTTTATGATTGAGCCTGTATCCCCTAAATTGAAATATTTCAGAAAACTTGTTTTACCTCGCTTGAAGTATCGTTGGAAAGAAAGTTGTTTTACAAGAATATTTTTTTTTTAAGATAATGCTTGAAATAAACAGAAGCCTTATTTTATTAAAGTGTAATGCGTTAAGGAAATTTCTCAGCCATGATACATATTATAATAAAAAATTGCTTACCTCGAAAATCCTTTATCCTAAATGAATTATTACACAAATTTTTAATTATTAATTAATTTATCATTTTGAAAAAATTAAATCCTAAAAATCATGCTTGTACTTTTAATTAAAAGCTTGTTCATCATTTTTAAAAAAGTAAATCCTAAAAAATCATGCTTGTTTTATGATTGAACCATTATCCCCTCAATTCAACAAAACTTTTCAGAAAACTAGTTTTTCCTCGCATGAAGTATTATTGTAAAGAAAGTTGTTTTACAGTAATTACTTTATTAAAATGTAATGTGTTAAGTAAGTTTCTTAGCCATGATACATATTATAATAAAAAATTGCTTGCCTCGAAAATTTTAACGCGGTTTCCCTAAAAATATTTTTTTTTTTTTTTTAATCTCTTATCCTAAATGAATTATTACAGAAACTTTTAAATTAATTAATTTATCATTTTGAAGGAAGGAAATCCTAAAAATCATGCTTGTTTTTCGTCTTATGATTGAGCCATTATCCCTTAAATTCAACGAAATATTTTAGTAAACTGCTTTTTACCTCATTTGAAGTATTATTGTAAAGAAAGTTGTTTTACAGGAATTATTTTATTAAAATATAATATGTTAAGTGAATTTCTCAGTAATGATACATATTGTTATAAAAAATTACTTGCCTAAAAAATTTTAACTGGATAATCCTTTATCCTAAGATAGTAATTACACATACATTAATTATAAATTAATTTATCATTTTTAAGAAAGGAAACCTCTAAAATGATGCTTGTTTATCGCGTTATTATTGAGTCATTATCCTTTAAATTCAAGGAAATATTTCAGAAAATTTCTCTTTCCTCGCTTGAAGTATTATTGTAAGGAAAGTTGTTTTACAGGAATTACTTTATTAAAATAATGTGTTAAGTAAATTTCCCAGCAAAGATAGATATTGTAATAAAAAAATGACTGTCTAAAAAATTTTAACGAGGTATTACATTTTCCTAAATGCGTTATTACGTAAACTTATTATACATTAGATAAAAATTTTGAAGAAAGTAAATCTTAGAAATCATGCTTATTTTTCATCTGACAATTGAGCCATTATCCCTTAAATTCAGTGAAATATTTCAAAAATCTTCTTTTTCCTCGCTTGAAGTATTGTTGTAAAGAAAGTTGTTTTACAGGAATTACTTTATTAAAATAACGTGCTAATGGATAAGGCATCTAGTCTGTCAGCTTCCGAATTCCAACCGCTAATGTTAAATCTAAGGGCGTAGAATTCACTCATATATATAAAATATATCCTCAGGAAATCAATATTTTTGGCTTCTGTTTCTGTGTACACTTCTTAAAAGATGTCTCTTTTTAATTAGTTTTCAAAATAGTTCTAAAATCTATGCTAAATTTAATATTTTATGTGTGAAAAGGTGACGAACTGTGAGTAAGATTTTAACTCTTCGCATAAAAATAAATATATTTTTTAGAAATATTTTGACAACTAAGAAAAAATGAGAAGTCCTTTAGGAAGAGTACACCGAGAAAAGAAGTCCAAAATATTAATTTTCTGAGGTGATATTTTAAATACATGAATGCATTCTACGTCCATAGGTTTAACATTACCGGGGGGAATTCGGAAGTTCACTGAATAGTAGTCTTAAGTATAATTATCATCAATGATGCATATTTTAGTAAAATATTGCTTGCCTAGAAAAGTTTAAGGGGTAATCTCTTTTTTTTAAATGATTTATTACACAATCTTTCAAAAAAATTAATTTATCGTTTTGAAAAAAAGATTGTTTTTCGTCTTGTTATTGAGCCATTATCCCCTAAATTTAACAAAATATTTCAGGAAACACATTTTATCATTCGCTTGAAGCTTATTTCAAAGAAAGTTGTTTTATAGGAATTTAATAAAATATAATGTGTGAAGTTAATTTCTCAGCAATGATACATATTGTAGTAAAAAACAGTGCTTTCCTAAAAAATTTTAGTAGGATAATCCCTTGTCCTAAATGAATTAACGTGCAAACTTTTAAATAAAATAATTTATCATTTTGAAAAAAAATAATTCTTAAACGTCATGCTCTATTTTCGTCTTATAATTGAATCCCTTAAATTCAACGAAATATTTCAGAAAACTTTTTTCCCTCACTTGAAGTATTATTCTACAGAAACTTAGTTTACAGGAATTACTTTATCAAGGTAGTTTGTTAAGTAAATTTTTCAGCAATAATACATATTGTAATAACAAAAAATAATTGTCTAGAAATTTCTAACGGGGCAATACCTTATAATATATGAGTTATTACAGATACTTTTAATTATGAATGAATTTATCCTTTTGAACAAAAGTAATTGCTATAAATTATGCTTGTCTTATGATTGAGCCATGATAACCAAAATTCAACGAAATATTTCAGAAAACTTGTTTTTTCACGCTTGAGTTATTTTTGTAAAGAAAGTTGATTTACAGGAATCTTTCTTAAAGTGTAATGCTTGAAGTAAACAGGAGCCTTACTTTATTAAAATGCAATGCGTAAGCAAATTTCTCAGCCATGATACATATTATAATGAAGAAAGTGCTTTCCTCGAAAATTTTAACGGGATAATCCATTGTCCTAAAAGAATTATTACACAAAGTTTGAAATAAATTAATTTAACATTTTGAAGAAAGGAAATCCTAAAATCATGCTCTTTCGTCTTAAGATTGAGTCAATGTCCCTTAAATTCAACGAAATATTTCAGAAAACTTACTTTTCCTCTCTTGAATTATTATTGTGAAGAAAGTTGTTTTAGAAGAATTATTTTATTTATGTGACAAATAAATTTCTCAGCAATGATACATATTGTAATAAATGAATGTGCTTGCCTAAAAAATTTTAACGACGTAACCCCTTCTCCTAAATGCATTATTACATAAAATTTTGTATATTAGATTCTCATTCTGAAGAAAGTAAACCCTAAAAATCATGTTTGTTTTTCATCTGACGATGGAGCCATTATCCCATAAATTCAGAAAAATATTTCAAAAAACTTCTTTTTTCTCACTTGAAATATTATTGTAAAAAAGTTGCTTTGCAGGAATTACTTTATTAAAATAACGTGCTAAAGCAGTTAGTCAGTCACCTTCCGAATTTCTCTAGCGAATGTCAACCCTATGGGCGTAGAATGCATTCATATATTTCATATGTCTCTTCAGGAACTCAATATTTTTGGCTTCTTTTTTCTGTGTACTCTTCTTTAAGGATGTCTCTTTTTACCTTTGTTCCCAAAATGTTTCTAAAATCTATGCTTAATTTAATATTTTATGTTTTAAACGCTGACGAATTGTGAGTAAGATTTTAACACGTCACATAAAAATAAATATATATTTTAGAAATATTTTGAAAACTAAGAAAAAAGAAACATTCTTAAGGAAGAGTACACCGAAAAAAGCAGTTAAATATATCATTTTTCTTAGACGATATTTTATATAAGTGAATGCATTCTACGTCCATAGGTTTAACATTAGCGAGGAGAATCCGGAAGTTGACTGAATAATAGCTTTAAATATAATTCTCATCAATGATACATACTGTAATAAAAAGTTTACAAGAATAACTTATCAAAATAGTTTCTTAAGTAAATTTCTCAGCAATAGTACATATTGTAATAAAAAAAGGTGATTGCATAGAAATTTGTAACGGGATAATCCCTTATACTAAATGAGTTATTACACAAACTTTTAATTATTAATTAATATATCATTTTGAAAAAAGTAAATCCTAAAAATCATGCTTGTTTTATGATTGAGAAATTACCCCCTAAATTGAAATGTTACAGAAAACTTGTTTTACTTCGCTTAAAGTATTATTGTAAAGAAAGTTGTTTTACAGGAATCTTTTTTAAAATTTAATGTTTTAAGTAAACGGAAGCCTTACTTTATTAAAATGTAATGCGTTAAGTAAATTTCTGAGTCATGATACATATTATAATAAAAAATTGCTTGCCTCGAAAGTTTTAACGGGGAAATCCCTTGTCCTAAATGAATTTTTACACAAAATTTAAATGAATTAATTTATCATTTTGAAGAAAGGAAATCCTAAAATGATGCTCTTTTTCGTCATAATATTGAGTTATTGTCCTTTAAATGTAACGAAATGTTTCTTCTATGGAAGTATTAATGTAAAGAAAGTTGTTTTAGAGAAATTACTTAATTTAATTTAAGTGATAAAAATTCTCAGCAATGATACATATTGTAATAAATGAAAGTGCTTGCCTAGAAAAATTTAACGGGTACTCCGTTGTCCTAAATGGATTATTACACAAACTTTTAATTATAATTTATCATTTTGAAAAATGTAAATCCAAAAAATCATGCTTATTTTTCGTCTTACGCCTTTTCGCTATTACCCCTTAAATTCAACGAAATATTTCAGGAAACTATTTTTCCCTCAATTGAAGTATTATTGCAAAGAAAGTTGTTTTACAGAAATAACTTCATTAAAATAATGTGATAAGATGATTTTTCAGAAATGACACAATTTATAATAAAAAAAAACTGCTTGTAGAAAAAAAAAATTAACGGGTGTAATCCCTTGTTCTAAACGAGTTATTAAAGAAACTTTTAAATAAATTAATTTATCATTTTGAAAAAAAGGAAATCCTAAAAATCATGCTGTTTATTTCGGATTATTGATAATTATTTTCCTCTTAAAATTGAGTCATTATCCCTTAAATTCAATGGCCCCACCAGTGGCTGAGAGGTTCTGCTCTCAAAGCTGGTAGACGGGAGGTGCTGGGTTCAAACCCCTGTAGCGCTCGTCAACCTAACCGATCGGAGTTTACCGTGGTTTTCTTCTAACCTTGCGTAAATACGAGTTAGGATCCCTTAGAAAGACCCCCTAGGGCCTATATCCCTCGTGTTGATAATTGGCCGTCATAAATCAACCCAACCCGACCCTTAAATTCAACGAAATATTTCAGAGAACTGTTTTTTCCTCGCTTAAAGTATTATTGTAAGGAAAGTTGTTTCACAGGAATTACTTTTTTTTCGTTTTAAGTAAATTTCTCAGCAATGTTATTGTAATAAAATAAAGTTCTTGTTTAGATACTTTTAAGATGGTAATCCGTCGTTCTAAATGGGTTATTACACAAACTTTCAATGATAAATTAATTTTTAATTAAAAAAAAAAAAGTAATTCCTAAAAATCATGCTTGTTTTTCGTCTTACTATTGAGCTATTATCCTTTAAATTCAACGAAATATTTGAGAAAACTGCTTTTCCCTCTCTTGAAGTATTATTGTATATTAAAATTGTATATTAAAGTTTTTTTTTTTTTTTTTTTTTTTTTTTTTTTTTTTTTTTTTTACACGAATTACTTCATTAAAATAATGTTAAATAAATTTCTAATCAATGATACAAATTGTAATAAAAAAATTGTTTGCCTAGAAAAATTTAACCAGGTAATCTATTGTCCTAAAAGAGTTATAACACAAACTTTTAAATGACTTAATTTATCATTTTGAAGAAAGGAAATCCTACAAATTATGCTCTTTTTTGTCTTATGATTGCGTTATTATACCTTAAATTCAACAAAATATTTCAGAAACCTGTTTCTTTTTTTTTTCTTTTTTCTTTTTTCTTTTTTCTTTTTTTATAAAGAAAGTTGTTTTACAATAATTACTTTATTAAAATATAGTTTGAAGTAAACTTCTCAGGAGTGATACATATTGTAATAAAAAATCTTGGTAAACGGGGTAATCCCTTATCCCAAGTGAATTATTGCGTAAACATTTAAATAAATTAATTTATCATTTTGAAGACAGTAAATCCCAAAAGTCATGCTTGTTTTTCGTCATATAATTTGGCCATTATCCCATAAATTAAATAAAAAATTCCAGAAAACTTATTTTCATCACTTGAAGTATTATTGCATAGAAAGTTGTTTTACATGAATTACTTCATTAAGATGTTATAAGTAAATGTTTCAACAATGATACAAATTGTAGTAAAAAATTACTTGCCTAGAAAATTTTAATGGGGAAAATGTTAACCTTGTGTTAAATACTTGAGTTACTACATAAACTTTTAATCATAAATTAATCTAACATTTTGGAGAAATTAAATACTAAAAATCATGCTTGTTTATTGTCGTATGTTTGAGCCATTATCCCTTAAATTCAACTTAATATTTTAAAAAATTGGTTTTTACCTAATTTGAAGTATTATTATGTAAATAAATTTATTTTACAGGAATTACCTCATTAAAATAATGTGTTAAGTAAATTGCTCAGCATTGAGACGTTTTGTAGAAAAACATATTTTTGATTATGCTGAATTGTAAGGCGATAGGCGTGAGGCAAAAATTAAGTATACGTCAATAACTTATTTACTGTTTCAAAAAAAAAAAAAAAAAAAAAAAAAAAAACCTAAAAAATGTGCTTTTCTTCCCCATCACTTTATGACTGGGCCACCAGTCCATAATAGGGGAATATTGCTACCAAAACTTGCTTTCCCTCACACAGTGTGTTATTGTAAAGAAAGTTGTTTTACACACGATCGCCAAATTTTCCTTACCAATGATGCATGATACACACACACACACACACACACATAAGAAGTTCATATAAAAAAACATTCAAAGAAGTATTGCATGTAAAACAACTTTCTTTACAATAATATTTTAAAGCTCCTGGTCAATCAGATCTTTTCTTTTCTTTTATACCTATTGACATGGAATACATTATCATTTTTCAAATTTGTCATCAGAAAATGAATATTTTAAACTTATTTTTCCTCTTACTTATCTGAAATAACATTTCTTTTCTTTTTTAGTTGACAAAATTGTTCTAAAATATATGCTTAATTTTGTATTTTATGTGGTCGCGAAGCTGACCAGTTGTGAGTAAGATTTTAACACTTCAAATAAAATTAAGTACCTATAATTTTGACGTGTAACACGCTCCCAGATTGTAACGCGCACCCAGACATTCAGACTTCATTTTTCTATTTTCAGGTATATTCATCGTATAAAGCACAATTCCTCCTTCGTAGATAAACCTTCATGAGATACACAGGAAAAAATCTAATAAAGATTGCTGTAAAATATATTAATTATTTATTTTTATGTAATCTGATAACAGCATTTCTTCTTCTTTTTCCGCAAAAATATAGCATGTTGATTAAGTTAGAAAGTTTAGTGAACATAATCATCTTTTTTTTTCTCTATTTTTAATCTTTCATTTTTGTAACCGGCTTATAATGTGCACTTGTAAATTTCGATCAATGTTCTTGTATCAAATACGCCGGAAAATATGGTATATATTTTAAGAATGCTTTATCAACTAAAAAAACAGTGACTTTTTAAAGAAAAGTATACAGAAAAAATAAGATAAAAGTATTCATTATTTGACGAGAAATTTTGAAAATACAAATGCATTCGAACCCCAACACTGGAGAGGAGAATTTGACATCTGACTGACCAAGTGAAAAAACTAGTTGTTTAATTTAAGGGGTTATACGTATCTGGAAACTTTCTAAAAATGCATTTTTATTCCAATCTCTGAAAGTACAATAATAAAAAAAATATTCATTTACATTTTCTAGTCGATCTGATAAAATATAAGTAAGTTACACCGCTTTACTTTACTTTGTTTTATCACACATAATTCATAACTTGAATCTTTAAAATTTATTATCTCAAAACTACTTTTTTAAAGTCGATGATCACGGTAATTCAAGCAAATCTCAACCAATCTTCTTCAAATTTTGACCAATTTTTAACATTATTATCTAGAGAGTGTTTGTTCCTTTTAGTGATCTGAAGATTTTTTTTTTTTTTTTTTTTTTTTTTTTTTTTTTTTTTTTTACTTTGCAGGTAGATATAACTCTTTATAAGGTACCCTTTGAATTTTTTTTTTTTATTATTGACTATTTTATAATGCTTTTTACATATTATTAAAGGATTTTATGAAGAATAACGATTTAATCTAGACTAAAAAAAAAAAAAAAAAAAAAAAAAAAAAATGTTGATTTTACAGTATAATTAACAGTAATAAACAGTAAAATAAGCAGTAATACGCTACCGCGCCTGAGCATTACTGCTTATTTTACTGTTTATTACTGTTAATTTTACGGTATAATACTGGCAGCTGGGATGCTAGTATTATACTGTAAAATCAACACTCTTGTTTTTTGTTTTTTGCAGTGTATTTTTATGGTAAAACAATAAAAAAAGTAAAAAAAAATTCAGAAAATTTTTAAACACTTCTTTAAAAATTTTAAACGTTTTGAAACTTTTTTGCATATTTTTCTTACAAGTGTTCTCTATAACTGCAAGGAGCAGATTTCCAAAAAGTTTATTACTTTAAGAAAAAATAACTAAAATGTCATGACATACGTAAAAATTATAGAAAAAATGACTAACATTTTTTTTAAAGTAAACTTATTTATATTATTAAAAATCCAATTCTTAAATGATCTTGAAGTTTTACCATTACAACTCTGAATCATTTAAAGGGAAATGGATGCAGTGAAAAGCTTTTTTTTAATTATCAGAACTTTATGAAATTTCGTAAAAATATCTACGCAAATCTAAATTCATTTAAAGTAAAAAAAAAAAAAAAGAATTAGAAGAGAAAAAGAAAAGAAAAAAATTAGAAAATTGATATTTTCATCATTTGTTGGAAAATGAAGGGTACTGAATCCTGTTAAGGAGTGATACTCAATCATAAATCAAAATACTGGTGATTTTTAAGATTTGTTTTACTTCGAAATAGTAAAAGAAAAAAAAATTAATAAAACTCGGTGTATTTAATAAAGTATATTAAAAAAATGTTACAATATTTTTTTCGGAAAAATATCAAAAGATTTTATAATTTGCTTTCCCTCACTTAATATATGATTGTAAAGATTTTTTTTTTCTTTGAACAAAAAATATATTTAATCAACATTTTATGTTAAATATATTTTTCATCATTTTTATTTATTTATTTATTTATTTATTTTGTATAGAAAATTTTAACGAAGTAATTCCTGTAAAACAACTTTCTTTGCAGCAATATATTAAGTGAGGGAAAAGTAATTTCGGCGGAAATATTTTTAGCTTAATTTAAGGTGTGATTCTCAATCGTAAAGCGAAAGAACGTTGATTCTAACATCTGTTTGCTTCAAAATAGTAAAAATAAATAAATAATAAAACTCTATGCATTTAAAAAAGCATATTTTAAAAAATTATCCACACCATTTTTGTGGGGGAAAAGATTAAAGAACTTGCTTTTTCTCATTTAATACATTAGTTTATAGAAAGTTGCATTATAAGAATTATTTCATTCACTAAATGTGTTAAATATATTTCTGTGGAATGATACATGTTAAGTAGAAAATTTCTTTGTATAGAAAATTTATATTTCTGTAAAACAACTTTCTTTGCAATAAATCTTTAGGTAGGTGAAAACTAATTTCTGCAGCATGTTTTTATAGATAAATTAAAAGGGCGATTCTAAATCATAAGGCAAAAGCTTGATTTATTTATTTATTATTTATGTTTTTTTACTTTGAAATAGTAAAAACAAATATATATAAACAAGTAAAATTCCTTGTATTTAAAGATGTGTACTTCAAAAAACTTAATATATTTTGTGAAAAAAAGAAGAACAAACTATTGGAGAATTTGTTTTCCTTCACTTAAAGTATTATTGTAAAGATAGTTGTTTTGCAAGAAACTTCATCGAAATACTGTTTTAAATAAATGTCTTAAAAATAAACATTCTACATATAAAATTTGTACGGAAAATGTCAATGGATTAATTCCTGTGAAACATATTTCTTTACAATAGTACTTTACATAAAGGAAAATAGTTTAAGCAGTAATATCTTTAGTTGAATTTACGGGGTAATGCTCAATAATTAAAAAAAAAGCGTGATTTTTGAGCAACTTAAAAAAAAAAAGTAACTTCTGCCCGTCGCTGTTTAAACAACCGTAATTTTTCGCACGTTTTTCAAGTTCTAAAAGTAATAACTTAGAATGCCACAGATCACACCATTTAGAATTTAGGATTATAAAATGCAGACATTTTTAACTTCATAAATTATATCTGCAGAAATCTTCGCGGAAACTAAATGAAAATGGATCGAGATTTCTTAAATTTCAAGATTTTTTAATCGAGAATAAGAAAATTATTTCAGTGCTAAATATTTCTTAAAGACTAGACTATAAAGATTATTTCTAAAATTGGATCTTTACGCAACAACGCGAATGAACCCTAAGTCAATCTTGTCCTCGCATTAACCACAACACTCCATCCCGAACAATCTTCTCTTCACCAATACTTCTTTGGCATCGATCGGTCGGATATGGGGGTCTCGGGTCACGCCTCCCGACATGCCCCATGCCTTGTAACGACAGCGACAGACAAGGACCAGGATTTGAAGAAAAGACAAAAGGTGGGGCCCAGGCTTTTCGGCTGACACTTGATGAGCGAAGAAAATATCTGTTCACGCACCAGGAGACATCGACACAATCATCAAGATTAGTTCCTAAACATGTAATTTTTTTTCCACATTGTGTCATTTTGATATGTTTAGTATGATTCTGAGATGATGTACAAGAGTATTGAATCACGATATCACGTTTTCGGGCCATAAAACGCAATGGTATTTCTTAGTATATCTGTTGGAAATTAGTTAGTTTGAGAGAAAAGAAATATGAATTTGTGCTGATAAAGATCAAACGAGGTAATTTCTAGAAATATTCTGCAAGTTGATCTGGAAGTTCTAATTACAAATTATGTCTAATAATGTTTGACTGTGTATCGTTTACAAATTTTTTTTTTTTTTTTTTTTTTTTTTTTTTTTTTAAGAATACAAGTTTTTAGTTGGTAATTCTAAAAAATACATAATTCTTAGACTCTATCATTTCCCGAGAAGTACTTAGATGTATATTTAGGCATGGTGGGCGTTTATACCGATACAAATTTGTTACTTGATAGGGCGTTTGTTAAGTTTCTGTCACATATTTGATACATTCGCAACAGCTATTGATTTCGAACCAATTTTAACATTTAGTAATGTTCTTTGTATAAGAAAAACTAATGTGAAATTTTATGTAAGGTGAAGTGGGGCAAGTGTGTGCCACATTGTGTCATTCTGTTGTGCCTGGCATCATTCTGAGATGACGTACATGATGTACAAGAGTTTTGAATCACGATATCATGATTTGAAACTATACAACGATTCAGGATACACCGAATATCCGGCTCCTGTCGGATATCTTGCTTATTTGGCACTCAAACCGAATATTCTGTCAAGCGAATAAATGAATATCCGGTGGCCGAAAGTGACTCATTTTTTAAACCATATTTCTAACACTATCAGAAAAGGTCAGTGCACAATTAATTTGTTCCTTATCAAGATTGTCCTATTAAAAGAATGGTAGCAAAAAGAAATGCTCATATATTTTCATAAAAATGAAATTATAAGATTTATATATATAAATGAAAAATAAATTTAAAACATGACAGCTATTTATTCATAATTAAATTGTATTCAAGGAGTTATGATGTAGAAGCATATTAAAGCACACCATTTCCAGTCAGTAATCTGTTACGTTTTTTATCACAAATATCTCCTGCTTCTGAGAATAAAAGTGTTCACACCTTTGGTGGTCTCTTTTCTTGTGTTTTCAACATTTCTAAAGAAAAAATGATTTTATTGAATCTTTTGTCATTATTCTGTCTATGGATGGAAGACCAGCTGTGGTAAAATAATACTTGATCATGAAAAAATTGTGTCATTTTCTTCAAAAGTTCACTGTCTCCTTTGTACTACAGAACAAGATATTTGCAATTAGGAGCTTCTCTATTTAAATTATATTAAGAGACATTTGTAATAGAAAAAGTAAGTAATAATGTGTATGTAGGAAAAGAAAAAGCCACTTCAATAGAATGTTTAGTAATTGTAAATAAGTCAGATTGAAAAGAAATTTCAAATTGTGCTGATAAAGATTAAGCGAGCTAAATGCCTCGAAATACTCTGCACAATATAAGTAAGAAAAGCAGGGAAATTACTTAAATCTTTATCTTTTTATGTACAATGACCTTGAATCAAATAAAAACTACTATGTATATTAGAATTGGCAAAAGTTAAAACATGATTACATTTCAATATTTAATTACTACAAAGCATTTGTTTTTCAGTAATTTTAATTTAATAAATACATTATTAATATCTTAATAATATGAAATTATAATAATTTAAAGATTTTCTCTTTAAGCAATCATATACCATATAGAAATATTACTATTGAAATTAAAAACGAGAAAGTTTTCGGCAAGATACCAATTTTAGGGAAATTTTGTGCCGAATATCAAATATTTAGTATCCGGTAAAAATCCACATCCGGTGCATCCCTAAAAATGATATGGTATTTCTTACTATATGTTATAAAATAGTTAGTGAAATAAAAAGAAATTTCAAATTGTAATGATAAAGATTAACTGAGCTAACTGATCGAAATATTCTACACAGTAGCAAATGTTACCTTGGCCGTAAATTGCTACTTACAAAATTGTGTCCAAAAATGTTCAAGTAGAAATCAAGTGTCAAAAATTAATTTTAACAAAAGCAAGCTTGATTTTTTAAAAGATAGAAATTATGTTTAGGTCATAAAAGTGAAAATATACCAGGGAAAAAAAGTGCACAAAAACGGCAGTTTTTATTAATTTATTTATTGCCATTTTTCATGGTGTACAACTTATAAATTTTATATAAAATTGAAAAATAATCCAATGTTTCATAAAAATTTGTAAACAAATAATTTCATGATTTCTGACTACTTATCGTATTATTTAATCTACTCATCATTATATTTCCTTTTTGAAAACATTATAAATATTATATATATATATATATATATATATATATGTATATGTATAAACTTAATGTAAAATTTAACCATTGAAACATAAGAAACTGACCAAACACAATGAAATCACAATACCATATAGCCGTGTCAAATTACAAATTAAAATATGTAATTCTAATAAATGAAATATTATTAATTCAAATGAAAAAAAAAAAAAAAAAAAAAAAAAAAAAAAAAAACAAGAGTATAAACAAAAATGAAAGCTTATAATGTAATTCACTTTTTCAAGGGCAGGGAAACTACATTTATAAGCAAAGAACGATTGTTTTCTGTATATGACACCAGCTTAATGCCAAAAATCATGTCATATCGCTGCATATATATATAATCATGATAAAATCATTTTTGTAACAGTGAATGATCTATACTTCGTTTGCAAATAGTAATTGAGGCTTTTTAAGTCACAGGGGAAGTCACATTTTATAAATATTCAAAATCAAAAAATGGGTTTGATAGAAGTGTTATAATATGTTCTAATGCGGCAAGTACTTTTGGGGCTACAACTAAAGGCAGTTTTGTATAATTATGATTTATACTAGTCTACCTAATTAGTAGTTTGATTAAGTTTAGATACCCTCCTTGAACTTAGAGCCAATTTTCAAAATTATAGTTTATTCAAAATTATGAGAGAAACAAGTAAATAAAAGTCCTTCCGGCCTGTACCGGGAGGAAAAGGTAGCTTTCCTATATCTTCGTTTTAAAATTTTAGCTAATGTTACACAAAAACAGCAAGTTAAAATGCAAAGAAACGTTTACAAAAGATTCGTTAATACTGAATTTGAATAAGAAATTCGCCAAATTATTGAGCAATAGACAAATTGGCTTCATTTATGAACTTATTTTGGTCGCCAAATGTCGCCAATTTTGTCGCCAATGTCGCAAATTTTGGCGCTAACGGATATGAATATATAGTTTTATGCGTATGATTGGGAAAATTATTACAACAATGAAAGAAAATAATTTGCGAGTAATCGCGTTAATGTGCTGTTTTGTTTCAAAATGTCAGCCACCCTAGAATTTCAAATTGCTCTATCTCAGCCATTTTTTAAGATAGAGGTAAACCAAAAAATGCTCTGGAATCCTTGTATCAAGGCTTAACACTTAATTAAAAAATAAATTTGAATTTTTAACTTTTTTGTATATTTATTTTAGTTTTAAATTTTTAAATGGCCGCCATCTTGAAACAAAATGGCGGATAAAGCTGGCCAACGAACTCGGTCGAGACATTGGTTAGCTTATTACACACAATTAGTTTGAACGGAGGGTGGTTTTGGGGTCTGGGGGTCATGATCGGTGAAAATATATCGAAATTTTCCGGAACTGCTTTCCTCCGAACGGCTGCAATAGGTAGCTTTATACTTTTTTGTATTGAAAGCTACCTAAAAGCACGTACAAGTAGGCAGATTTTGTGATTTTTTGTCTATATACAATCAATGCTAGCCAAATCTTCATTGTTGCCACATCAAAGAACGTTGGTTGCTTTGCATAAAAACAGAATGTAATTTGTAGAAATAAATTTTTAATTGTGCAATTAATGTACCAATTAAATATAATTATTATTTTGCTGAGTCAAATTTTAAACATTAAATATTTGTTTTAAAAAATTCTAAGTATATTTTTAAAGAAATATTTATTTATTTTTATAAAAATGCCAAAAATAAATAAATAAATAGATAAATAAATAAAATAATAAAACCCTGTAAAACTGAAACTCCGTGGCGTAAATTGGCAATCCTTAATGTTTCTCTTAAGTTTTAAATAACTATAGTGACTTTTATAGACACAGTGTAAGCACGCGATTGGCTATAGTGTTTCCCCTAAAGAAACAAATTATGAAACAATGATATGGTTTTGGAATATGACAACAGTTTTAAGTAAAAATGACGTACAGTATATTTGTTTTCAGGAAGAAAAAGAATCCTACCAATCAAATAATAAACGTATAACTAGCACTGTAACGCAATGTCTTTCTAATATTAAATAAAGAGCTTCCTTCATAGCATTTCAACAGACTAGAAAATATTTTCAAAAATATTAAGAATTACTTTGATGTTTATAACAGAAAATAAACATCAGAAAAAAACTATAACAGCATTTGAAAATCGTATGACATAATTTAGAGAATTAGCATTAAAGATTTCCTAATGGTTGTTTGTAATTTTATAATTATATTAGAGTGTCGTAATTAGGAAATATGGAAGCAATAACAAAGTACTAATGATTTTGCTTGTTTTAGTGGCATCTAGATTATAGTCTCATAAAAATTGTGCAATTTCAAAGATAATTCTTTTCTCAAAACTGATTTTACCACTTGCTACGCTTGGTCGTTAGGCACTTCACATTAGTGTTATATAGTGTTATGATACTAAGCCATATTTGAAAACTAATCAAAATTTTCAAAATAAATATTTTTTGAAAAATATATTGTTTTTCTAACAAATAAAATGCTTGAAATTAATATAGAGATTGTTAGATGTGTTATTTTTTTAATATAGTTAAAATATTAAGAATGGAAAAAATGGAATAAAAATAAATAAATTTAAAGCAAAGTAATAATTAATGTAAATAAAATTTAGAATGTGAAGAAAACTAATTTAAATATTATAAAGATGACATGGGAAAATAGCAGTACAATAATTAGCTATGTATGAGAAGTAAAATGATGAGTGTATTATTTATGTTATGTGAATGTTTTTGTTAAATGCATAAAAACCGATTTTTTATATACCTTTTGTAGCTTTTTTTAGCAGTCCCGCCTCATCCCTCCATAATAGCATTTTGATATTATAATTGTTTTGGGAAGAAAATTTGTTACTTTGTGATTTAAAAAAATAAGTTTTAATAATTTTTTCAGCAATCCACGCCCTCCCTCCGTATTATTGTTTTCAATATATTTAATGCAAGTACTGGTAAAATGAGATGGATGTCTTAATGTGTAATCCATGAAGAAAGAAATGCAAGGGGATAATTATAAGACAAAGCTGTATGTTTTAATTGTAATAAATTAGGCCTAAAGAAATGTGAGGAGCATAAACGTTTAATATGATTGTAATACATATAAATCGCCATTTTTAAATTGATTTTATAGGGGGACTCACTCAGCCCAGTGGTTAGCATGCTGGTCACAAAATGAGGAGCATGAACCGATGTTCGCGAGTTAGATACCCCGAGCGGTCTAGGCGGAGCGACAGTGCAAAGCTTTCAGGGCTATCCTTGTATAACAGTGATAATTCGGGTCACTTTTGCTTCAAAATTTTTCACTGAAGGTATCCTTTCTATAGCAATTCGACCAAATCGGTCCAGTGCTTAAAATTGGGTCATCCGGAAAGTTCTGCGGTTTTTCAAAGTAAAGCGCGGTTTTGTCCAGTTATTTTGCTACTGCTGATAAGGAGTGACCTTGAATAGCACAGATGTATACATTCGGTCTTTTCTGCTTGCGCTGCACAATTTTGCTTGTGTTGTGGCATAATTTTTGTTTGAATGTAGTACTAAGAATGGAGAACCAAAAAGTTCCCTTTCGTCATATTATGTTCCTTTATTTCAAGAAAGGTGCAACTGCTATTCAGACTGCTCTTAAAATGTGTGCTGTATATGAAAAATGTGCTGTTTCAGATGACAAAGCTCGAAGGTTGTTTGAGAAGTTTAAGCGCGGAAATTTCAGCCTCGAAGATGATGCCCTTCTGGACGATCATCATCTGTAAAGGACGACCTCTTAAAAGAAGCTATCGCTGAAAATCCACGTTACACAGTTCAGGAGCTATCACGCAGACTAAATATTCCAAAAAGTACAGTGCATGATCATTTTATAGCTTATTTTATGAGGCCATTCCTTTCTTTATGGTCGTCTAAAGCGGGCATCATCTTTAAGGATGAAATTTTTGCGCTTAAACTTCTAAAATTATTCCTTCGAATTATTTCCCGTCATCTGAAACAGCATTTTGTCCATATACAGTACAAGATTTACGAGCAGTCTGACAAGCAGTTGTACCTTTCTTGAAATAAAGGAACACAATATGACGAAAAGGAACTTTTTGGTTCTCCATTCTTAGCACTGCACTGAAATAAAAATTATGCTATAACACAAGCGAGAACTATGCAGCGCAAGTAAAAAAGACCGAATGTACATATCTAGGTCATTCAAGGTCACCCCTTATCAGTGGTAGCAAAATAATTAAACGAAACCGCACTTCGCTTTTTGAAAAACCGCAGAACTTTCCGGATGAGCCAATAAAATCCCTCCCCCCATCCCCATTAAATATAATGCTTTTTTCCAATGAAATATGAATAAAATAGATTCATATTTGATAAATTTAACTATAAAAAAGTATTGCTATTTCAAGACATTTATAGAAATTATACTTTATAAATGCTATTAAATCAATTTCTTATTTACAATATTTATAGAAACATTGCTATTTCTATAGAAATTACTTTGTAAATGCTAGTAAATCAATTTCTTATTTACAATTTCTATTTAATTTGGATTGGTCTTAAGTGACTGCAATGGATTTTTTTTTTTAAACATAGCGTAGTTTCTAAATAAATAAATAAATAAATAAAAGAGACTACTAAGTGTGCAAAATTCTCTGATCTAAAAATAATAATATAATAACATCATTAAAAGTTAATATGCCGATCATATAAACTACAAGCATTTAAAATATCAGATTTAAGTTCTTTTAGGTATAGATTTCGTAAGAAATACTACCCATTACATTCTCCCCTAAGTTGGAATTTTTGAAAAAAAATTGCAGATCTACGCCGATTATGACTCCCAGAATCCAAAAACACCCCCAGTTCAAAACTTTATCTATCTATCTATGTCACTTTTTTATGGACACGATAACTCCAATAATTCTGCACAAATCTCTTCCAAATTCATACATAAAATCAAGGGGCATAAAATCTCGGTCAAGTTCGTTAACGGGAAAAATCGAACCAAGGGGGGGGGGGGGAATGGGGTTTTTTGTGAAAACAGAAAACCCCCCATAATTTCTTAACTATGATACGTATCGAATCCATTTAAAGTTATTATTACTTCTAGGAAAAGGGCCGAAAATTTATGTCTGACAGATTTTTGATATCATTAAAAATGGCCCCAAGGGTGGGGGGTGGGGGGGGGTAAGGGTGGTTTTAGAAGAAAAAAAATCATATCATAACTTCGTCACTTCCCAAGATATCAAATCCGCTTAAAATTATTGTGAATCTCCTTAAAATTATCTACAACTTTTATATTGACAAGTTTTTTATGGCAAAAAACAAAAAAAAAAAAATAATAATAAAAACAAAAAAATCCCTGCTGGCTCCGCCATAGAAGGAGACGTGAAAACCATAACTTCTTAATTTTTATACATATCGAATCCGTTTAAAGTTATTATTACTTCTAGGAAAAGGGCCAAAAATTTATGTATGACAGATTTTTGATTTCGTTAAAAATGCCCCCAAGGAGGGGGGGGGGGATAGGAGTTTCAGAAGACAAAAATTGATAACTTCGTCAATTCCCAAGATATCAAATCCGCGTAAATTTACTGTAAATCTCCTTAAAAATATCTACAACTTTTATATTGACAAGTTTTTTATAGAGCCAACTCTTACGGCAAAAAAAAAAAAAAAAAAAAAAAAAAAAAAAAAAAAATTCCTGCTGGCTCCGCCTACAAGCAGACGTGAAAATATAAAAAAAAACCCATAACTTCTTAATTTTTTTACATATCGAATCCGTTTAAAGCTATTATTACTTCTAGGAAAAGGGCCAAAAATTTATGTATGACAGATTTTTGATTTCGTTAAAAATGCCCCCAAGGAATGGGGGGGGGGGGAAATAAGAGTTTCAGAAGAAAAAAATTCATAACTTCGTCAATTCCCAAGATTATCAAATGCGCTTAAATTTATTATAAATCTTCTGAATATTATATACAACTTTTATATTGACAAGTTTTTTATACGACCAACATTTACGATAAAAAAAATTAAAAACAAAAAAAATCCCTGCTGGTTCCCCCTACATGCAGAGGTATATTTCGAAGGGGGTAGTCCCAACTGCCACATCATGGAAAATAGGCTTCTGCAATTCCCATAATAAACAGGTGCCCCACGGTCTGCGTCTTCGAAATCTACCTGTGTATGTAGGCCGAGCCGTCAGGAATTTTTTCTATTATGTTACTTATGAAAAACTGCTAAAAGCATCTGCGTATTCATATCTGCTCAGAGCGCTCAGAGGAAGCTGTGCAGAACTTTACGGAACACATATTTAAAGCAAACGATAGTTCATTTAATTCTGCTTTCATTGAGTACGATATATTATTCCTCTCATAAATTTTGTGGTTTAATACCGTGTAAGTACATTTTAAAGATTTTAAATCTTTTTCAATGCCATAGTAATAGTTAGTTTTAAATGTTTCTAAATTGCTATATAATTTTTAAATAAATCACTGCTCTACAATGCAGCAGAATACATATGCCGGGTGTCCCATAAATTTGTTAATATTTAAAAAATTCATAAATAGTGAAGGAATTGTTTTATTTGAATGCTCTTTGCGACAAAATTATTCTCATGCGGGGGATTTTTTTTTTCTTTTAATTGAAAATTGTTGTCAATACAGGGTGTTTCAGATATTCCAATTGCAAGAAATATGCAAATTAGATTCTATAAAGTGCCGAGTGCTCGTTAACAGCTTATTTCAAATTTTCCTGTTATTGGCACAGATGTACGTCTTTAAGTGTGATGTTAAAACTAGTATATAATGAACTACTGGTGAAGTTGTTTTATATTAGCTAAGAATCTCCGATTGAAGCTTTAACACGGTTTTGAACACAGAAAGAATGAAGAAGGGAGAAGGTCCAATAACTCCTCCCGGATCGCTCTCCATTGTTCAACACTTCGAAAAAAACTGTAATTTTGTGTGATCTAGCTCGCAGTGGTGCACTACGTTTATCAGAAGCTCGTAAAAGTCCATGACTGCGGGGTAAGTAGCGCAAGAGAAATACAGCGAGTAACTGGCATACCAAAGACATCGTTATCCTTTTCCTTCATGGTGTGTTTGGAACCGGTTTCGAAAGTGAAAGTACCTTCATCATCATATTTCCCCATCACATATTTCTATCCATCCTCCTCATTGTTACTATTGTAATACTATTATAAAGTATACAGGGTGTTTCAAAAATGCGACAAAAGAGATGGTACAGCAGAAACAATTTTTATAAAGGAAATATAGATTTTCTATAAGAAACCAGTATCACAACCTTTTTATTCAATCATAAGGTGTCTGACTCCAATCTGAACTCGGATTTTCGTTTAAAATTTTAGCAATAATTAAGATATTTTCAAAAAGGCGAGTCTTTTAAAAATGCTTTGATTTGTATAAATTATAACACTCTGACGAGACGTCCTGGAAGTGAGCACATTTCACATTTGGATTAAACATATTTAGTTGCATTTAAATAGCGCTAAGCTAGATGCTCCATATTTCCGAAGCTTATGTTACATAAGTTACCGAATAACATGTGTATTCCCAACACCTTTCGTGACGTCATCAAATTTCACACAAGTCAAGGTAAGTCTGCTGCAAATGTCGCTAAAATATATTCATTACCATAAAGTTATGAATAAAATGCTAGGTCACGTAGTACTTTTTTGATAAAATAAAAGGAATGCGGCCCTTCACTTCTTTTACACATCTGTTTATTGTTGTGTGCTCTACCAACTTTTAAAATAAGGCTAATCTTTTGTTAAACACACCCTGTATATAAAATATTTTAGAAGAAGGTTCGAAAAAAAAAAAGCATTCGGTAATATACGTGCAGTTACTTCGTACAGGATCTCACAATACTTACTTTTGTAGTATATTTGGTAAATGTACAGGAGAAAAAAAGAAGAACGAAAGAAAAGAAATGAAAAAAAAAAAAGATAGAGAGGAAGAGAAGTTTGAACAGTATTTATCCGAAAATTCAAATAGATGAATCTGCTAAGAGGGGAAGTGGGAAAATTCAGTATGTGCTGGATAAGAAGTTAAAAGGTTCTGAATTTTAAGCACCGATTCTGTATCCCCGCTGTACACTTCATGAATTTATATGTCAGAAAAATCAGAATGATAAATGGTCTTCCATGACTGGAGGGAAAAAAGAATAAGGGAAAAAAAGTCTATCCCTCCCTGCTTTATCTCAACCCCCCCCCCCCCTTTCTCTTTACCGTATCTGTGGGGTGTCGCCAGATCTTTTCGACGCATTTTTCAATCCGCTCTCTTTAAATGAACGGACAGAGAAATTGAGAAGAAAAAAGTGAAAAGAAACAAAAGAAAAATCCTTCCCTCCCTCCCCCTCCTCTTTCGTTGCTCCTTTTCATCCTTTAGCTCGACACCTCATTACAATACAGCGTTCGTCGTGGTTTCCGCTTCTAATTTGCATGTTACACGGCGCGTGGAATACGGCGAGCGACGCCATTGGCTAAGAGGCAAGCCGGTGGGCGGGGCGAGAACCCCTCACAGTTTAAGTGCTTCTAGGGGATGGAAAAGAGGGAATACAATAAAAAAAAAAGGAGAGAGAGAGGCAGTTCTGGCGAAATGCCAGTCTGGAGGAATTACAATTTTTCGTTTTGAATTTTTGTTGGAAATTTAGTTCTTTTATCCCCCCCCCCCCCTCCTCTTTTCGATTCGTGAATGTTAATCACGTCTTTGAAGCCGACGCTACAAGGGATTCTCCGTTTTTGGCGTTCAAAACATGGGAGTATATCTTTATTTTTTTGTTACCCCTCTCTCTTTATTTATATATTTTTTTCACTGCCGAAATGAAGTAGCGAACAAGCCAGTAGTACACAGCGTAATTACAAATGCGCTAAGAATACTTTTCGTTTTTTGTTGAAATTTACTTTTCTTTTTATCTTTTTACATGTTTTGTATCGCCTCATTTTCAGAGAGCAGTAAATCGGAGCTTATAACAGAACCTGTTGCAAAAGCTTCAGTTGAGATGTTTTCTAAAGCTACCATTTTGAGTTTATACAAAAAATAGACTTTCGCCTTTACTTTTCTGCTCATATCATCTTCACTCTTTTAAATTTCGTGCGTTTGATATTATTCATTTCCAATTTTTTTTAAAAAAGCCCTTCGTTAAAGTTTCATTTCCGAATCTGCGCTTTTCAATAGACAAATTATTTAAAAAGCCTCTTTCTTTAAAATACGCCAGTAAAAACTACTTATATACTCATATATACTTAAGAATATGGGTGTTGATGTAATACATGTTGGATTTTATCCAGTTGACAACATCGAATGACCAGTTGTCTCTTGTTATCCCTCTCTTTTTATTTTTATAGATAATTTTTTACTGCCGAAATGAAGTATCGAACAAGCCCACATTAGTACACAGCTTAATTGCAAATGCGCTAAGATTTTGATTTTTTTTTTTTTTTTTTTTTTTTTTTTTTTTTTTTTTTTTTGCTGGAATTTACTGTTATTTTTATCTTGTTACATGGTTTGTATTGCGTCATTTTCAGAGAGCAGTAAATCGGAGCTTATAGCAGAACCTGTTGCAAAAGTTTCTAGGATGGTATGCTTGTTTGAGATGGTGCCCGAAACTACCATTTCGACTTTATACAAAAAAAAAAAAAAAAAAAGCCAAAAGAAAAAAGAATTCACTTTCTTTTTCTCATGAAATCTCTTTTAAATTTTGTGTTATCGATATTATCACGCCACTCTTTTTTTTTATTATTTAATTTACTTTTTTAATAGGATCTTCATTAAAGTTTTACTTTCAAATCTGCACTTTTCAATAAGAATATTATTAAAAAAAGGTGACTTTCAGTGGCTTTTAAAAATACATCAGTAAAAACTTGCATACGCACCATTATACTTGAAAGTATGTGTGTTGTGTTTATATATCTTGAATTTTATTTCTTTGACAACGTATAATGACCAATTGTTTGCTTTTCCATCTCTTGTTCTCCATGATAACAGTTTTACATTAAACAAATAAATAAATAAATAAATAAATAAATAAATAGAGCTATAGGGAGACGTTGGGAGAAATATTTTGAGAATGTGTATTACTTTTACATACTGAATTTCACATACTAGCACACAACTATATAATAGCCGCAATTTTTTCTCTTTTTTACTTTTCTCCTTTTACTTTTTCTAAGATGACATTCCTTAAAATTTTATTCTCGAATATGTGCTTTTTAATAAATAACGTAAAAATAAACGTACACACAAACAAACACGTTTATCAGATCGATGTTTATACATATCGAGTTTTTCACGATCGCATCCAAACCCAGACAAGTTTAGCCAATTATTGAACTTTTAGTTTTCATTTCTTCGTTGGCATTTCAATATATATATATATATATATATATATATATATATATGTATTTATATATATTATATTATATTATATTTACACTCTTAGAAGATTGTTTTATTCTTTTACTGCATTTATCCACGGGCTTTCCGCTTCGTAAATAACAAACGTTTCGCACATAACGCTTAAATACAAACACATTATTAGAAATTGAGAAGCATAAATGATTTCAAAATACTTCTAATTTCATATAAAGCATGCAATAATTTCACCATTTACAGTAAGTATAGCGATAATAACTGTGTCTAGAACATACATTAACAGACCATCAATCAGCAGAATAATTAAAAAGTTACCTCTGTGCATGAAGGGAAACGGGAATTGACTGAAAGTAGGCAAACATCCAAATTATTGTTCAAAATTGATTTATATTTTTTTTAATTGAAAATATGCCCATAATACATATATTTTTAATGTCTGCGAACCATTTTCGATTTCATTGACTATTAACGACGTTACACGCATTCTGCTGATGTAGTACTTGTGAAATGAACTAAAACGTCTAATTCAGATCCAGAAATATGTATATCTATATAAATTTTAAATGTTTATTTTTAATTTTCCTATTGAAATTATTTCACATCCTATTGAAATTGTATTTTTGAACATAATTTAATTTTAAATAGTTTCTAAATGGCAACATATTTTTATTTTTCTTTTATTCCAAGTTTTCTGTGAATTACCAAACAGCTCCATTTGGAAAACTGCTTAGATTTTTCTTTAAAAATTCCCATAAAAACATATTAATTATAAATCTGTCCATTGAAATTTTCAAAACTTGGCATATCTAGAATGTTGATTATTATTTTTTTTTAACTTTTCAATAAATACAGATATATATATATAATATATATATTTGAAAATGTAATCATTTGGTGTCATTCTAACTACTTTTTAGTTAACTCTTCATTATGGTACTTTAACGTTAATGAATCATTGCGAAAATGAAGACTTTAGTATAAATAACAAAGAAATCAGTAAAAAAAAACTAAGAGAGTCAACATAAGACTAAGACTACTCCTCTTATCAGAATTTTTATCTTAAATATGTACCTTTTACTCTTAAAATATTTGCAATATGTTTATATACATAGGATAATTATAATGAAAGTCCCACTTTCAAAATGCTGTAAAAAAGGAACCACCGGTCAGAATGACTTCAAATTTGAACTGAATATACTGGAAGAAGGGGGAAATGGTATGGCATTAGAAAAAAAAAGTTCCAAAGTGTATCAACAGATGGCGCTGTAAGCGGCATATGCAAATTAAAAGACACTCATGCGCAATTAAAAAGCGAAGGAAGAAGAGGAGGAAGAAGAGGTAAGAAGAAGGGGGAAGAAGAGGGAAACGGTATGGCATTAGAAAAAAAGTTCCGAAGTGTATCAACAGATCGCGCTGTAAGCGGCATACTATGCAAATTAAAAGACACTCATGCGCAGTTAAAAACCGAATCATTGTTTGCTTTTTATGCGGTTTTTGGCCCAAGGACAATTGAAAACCGATTTTTCCCATCCAATGTGGTACGACCTTGCCGTGGTGGATGGGCTTTCCACTAACAGTACCACAACTGTTGGCTGATTTGGAAGTCATTTTTTCCGTCAAACAACCAAAACACTCATGCACGTTGAACAGTGTGGTTGGTTTACTGTGCAACTCATGCTAAAGCCGTCGTATTTCGATTAAAAATGTCACTTGTAGCCGAATCCACACTCGTTGTGCCGCTTACAGCGCCATCGATTGATACACTTTGGAACTTTTTCTTTCTTATGCCATACCATTTCCACCGTCTTCCAGTATATTCACTTCAAATTTGAAGTCATTCTGACCAGTGGTTCCTTTTTTACAGCATTTTGAAAGTGGGGCTTTAATTATAATCCCTCTGTATATACTTCTGATAGAAATATTATATTGTTTTCAGCAATATTAAAGAAACAAATATGAAGTTTATCTATCTCCAGAAAGTATGATAGAAAAGGAAAGGAATGAGGACAAAACATTTTGGATTTCTCTTTTTATTTTTAAACCATTTCAGGCCGAGAAGCCGTATACAACCCATGGCTCCGATTATTTTATCGTTACATTGTTTTATTTGGGTTGTATGATAAACGTCTGTCTTTTAACTCTAGATCGTCCGTTCGTGTAGTTTTGAAAATAAACCGAATTTAGCCTTATCTCTCTATCACATTTCTTTCAAATATATTCTTCAAGTTTTATGACTTTTAATCACTTTACATAATAAGCACACTGTTGAAATTTTTATTATGAAATTCGATTTTTAAAATAATTACAGCCAAATTCACCTAGAACGTCCGTTTTGGTGTTATATCCACACCAAGTAGAAAAAATATGCTTCTCTGACAGTTAACGCTAAATTTTCATTTTCTTTAAAGCTGTGGAATTTTTATATTATTAATATTGCACTCTAAAATAAAATTAAAAATCTGTAAAAATAAAGATATTGTACTGGCAAAATACGGAAAATCTTTTTAGAGTGTAAAAATATAAGAAACGCCAATGCGTTAGCAGCAAAAACAACAAACTATAAGCAGTTTAAACCTGATTAGAAAGAAATTTGTGTTACTTAAAAAAAAATGTGAACGAAAAAAATTTATTATGCTTTAAAAAATAAGGAAAAGTTATATATGTCGTTAAATTGCAACAATATTGTTTTTTTTTTCTTTCAAAATATTTTAATATTCAAGATTACTTTCTGAGGTCAAAAGATCTTGGAAATTGACGCATGTTATCTTAATTTAAATAATGCGCATTTGTAATAGATTGCAAATTAAATAATCAATTAAATTCAATTTCAAAAGAACACACACACAAAATAAATAAATAAATAAATAAAACATCCCTGAAATAAGGTTTCTGGGAGCGCAGTCCTAAAATAATTTTATGTCGCCGAAATGAGTGCTATATCGCCCGATATGACACCAAATTAAGCCAAGGGTGTTTGTCGCATTCCTCTTCTCCGTCCACACAACTTCGAAGTATAATCCGGTCTTTTGATATGCTGCCACCACCGATATGAATACGTGATATCGGACACGTTACGTGAGGAATATTAAAAAAAACTAACTCTTTCAATTAAACGTAAACTAACACTTTATTTACAATATTTACACTTAAACTCGGATGTAACTTATCCGGTTCAACATTAAATAAAAAAAATACAGAAAACTACTTTCTGTGTACCGTTAGGCTACGTTAATTCACTCAGAACCAAGATTTCTATTAATCTCACACCCGCTATATCTCTTCCTTTCGAGAGATCTCCCTCCATACACGTGTCTCAGAGCGCAATCTCTGAACGACCTTCCTCCTTCGCTCCTACGTTAAAAACTAACTTCACTCTCTCCTCATCCACCAGAGAACCCTCTTTCTCTCTACGGGGCTCGTGGCCTGTCCCCAAGGGTTCCTTGACAACACTTCATCCCCTCTTTATGGGTCTTGCCTTCCTAAATAATGGGTGAAATATCTGTCTTATCTATACCTATACAATCACAAAAGAAACACTTCTTCCACGATAATAAACATTCCTTCCACTCACATACAGGTCGCTCACCCCCCCCCCCCCCCGGATTAAGATTTTTCTTAAGAAAGCCAGTTTTAACAGTACACAGCAGATACATATACAAAATATACAAAAGATAATCCCTTAAGAATAGTTTTAGAGTCTTGCAGCTGCCAGGGAAACCTGACAGTGTTAACAGGCAATTCCAGCCTTGTACACACTGTCTTCTAAACCTTTCCCGAAGTATAGACACTTAGCACTATTATCTGTCAAATGATATTCTTAAATTCATATTTGTTAATTTCTGACACATTAACGAAATTATTTTATTGAAGAAAAAAATTCCGTAAAATACGGAAATCGTACTGGCAATTATCGATTTTTCCTTTACAGTGTTTACAATCAAACTCCACTATAAGGGACGAGTGTCATAAAAAATCTAAGGATATAATGAATTTGGATTACGTTTTTTTTCCCCCTATTTAATTATTATTTTTTCTATTTAAATTAATATAATTCTACAAATATAATGTAGTTTTAAAACATTAAGTATAATGATTAGTAGTCTCAAGGCTTATATTCATATACGTAATTAAATTTTTTATATCATGTTTGAAATATCATGTTTTTTTAGCATTTAATAAAAATTACAGAGAAAACAACATTACAATTTTGCCCTTTTGCTTGGCGGACAGAGCGTTCGACTATAGTAGTTTCTATCTTAAAAAGTTAATCGAGAACTAAAATATAGCCAACTAACTTTTTTCAAATCCATTTGAACTTATGTAGAATTTTACTATTAAAGAGAGGAAAAATAATATTTATCATTTGTTGAATTATTTGTTTTCAGTCTACTATTCAGTAGTTTACTAAAATAATAAAAAAAAAAGGTAAGGTTTTCTACTGAGAAATATTTTTAACTTTTTTTCTATTATATAAATTGAAAAACTTTATCAAATGAACTCAGTTTCTTGCGGAATAACTCTCAGGGGAAATTTGTGTTATTATTGCACCAAAAGATGTCAGTTATTAACACTAAAAACTTGTACAAAGAAAAGGTGTTTTTTAGAGATAGCAAAATACTTATAGTCCACATTTTTACTTATGAAAATAAATATTAACTATTGAGAAAAGTCAATGGTCCGGGCTGTTTCACACAACACTTTAATATTTCATATTTTATAATTTGATATCATTTTATTGCATATTTTCTGATTTTATGGTTTCCTGAAGCATGTTTGTGTATGTGTTTGTAAACGTAAAATATATATTTTAAATTATAACTGAAACGCATTTTGTTAATTGAGATATTAAAACGAAATAAATTAAGTAACTTGTTAGTTGATACTTGTTTCACGAAGTTGTCATACTCAATTTTTAAATGATTTTTGCTGTAAAAATTTTGTAAAATTTCAGTAAGTTTGTGACAGTTTATGAATGGATTGCAGTAGTAAAAATAAAAGCAAAATTAATTATATAGCTTCCCCAGCACCCCCCCTCCTTTTTTTATGTATATGTGGGATTATTTATTTGAATAGATAATTTTCTCGTCTTATAAACGACTAAAATTCTGGTTAGCTTTCTGAAATTCTTGATTTATTGAAAGTATAATATGATGTTTTCTGAACTACATGGCTTTGTTTGACGAAAGACGAAAAAAAAAAAAAAAAAAAAAAAAAAAAAAAACGAAGCATTTTATCGTTTAACTTCACTGTTGATAAAATATTTTCGTTCTAAAAGTCAATAATTATATTTACTACTGAAATGTGGCTGTGTGAGAACAATCCCTTTTCTCTAATTATTATTAATTGATTTTTAATTCAACGTATTTCGCTTGTATATTTATTTATTTTCAATGCATTATATTGACAAGTAATGGACCATTTTTTGCCTTTTGCTAGTCTGTTATATACGAAATAATGTTAGATACGATTATTATAACGACTGTTATACGACTAACATTTGAAACATTTTTACAATTATAGTAGCAGAAATACGAATGCATTACCAAATGATAATTGTGTAATTTTAACCAAATTAAAATTTTAAAAGACAATGTAATGCATATTTAACTTGAATCATTTTAAAATAAATTATCATAATTAGTACATAGTGAAAAGAAATATGAGTTTTCAACCCAATATCTTAAAGAATTTTTTTTCCCATTTAGAAATGTAACATTGTTGAAGATAAAAGAAGTAAAATTAAATTTAAACATCTTTTTGTCAAAAATTTTATGTCTCATCATAAAATTACCCCTTCATCTAAAAATTGAGTGACAAATATTGATCTTATATTTTCCATTGAAGGACTGCTTTAAGTTTGCTATTATTTATCTGCCGTTTCGATAAATTGCGCCCAAACTTAGGAGTTTTATTTGGTCTTTGGCATGCAATTTTTTTTCTTTGAAAATGAGTATTTAACAGTGCCCAAAATGGATACACAGTGGTAACCAAAACAGGCATGACACAATTTGGGCGCATACCTAAGAATCTTTCGACCCAAATTGGGTTTTAATTTTTTTTCTGTGAATTCGAAAATCAAATAATCCGTCCATCTCGATTCTGCGGAGCTTAAGAAGTGTTTCTCGAACAAGTTTCTTCCCACTCGGAATATAAGTGATAATCCTACATCCATAAAGTAAATAGCAGTCCATTATTAATTTTTACCAAAGTAAATCACTCATAATACTTATAATAACAATACTAAGCTGTCTCTTTTGGGAAATTTTTTTAACTGCACACTGTTAAAAATTTGCTGCAAACTGTCCAGTCATTTGACCGTTTTTGTAGAAAACGGTTACATAACCGTAATTCAACAATATTCTGACTGTATTATTGCTCATTTTATGTTCATAATGTACACTGCAAAAAATAATTGTTGATTTTACAGTATAAAACTGGCACCCAGCTGCCAGTATTATACCGTAAAATTAACAGTATTACTGCTTGCACGGCAGCGTATTACTGCTTATTTTACTGTTTAATACTGTTAATTTTACGGTATAATACTGGCAGCTGGGTGCCAGTTTTATACTGCAAAATCAACAATTATTTTTTGCAGTGTAGTTACATTACGGTTATGTAACAGTTTTCTACAAAAACGGTCAAATGACTGGACAGTTTGCTGCAAATTTATAACAGTGCAGAGTGACTAAGATTAATAAATACTTTTTATTTTATTATTATTATTTTTAAATATTTCCTTCCCCCACCCCACGTAGTGTGTCTACAAAACCTGTATATGAGGCAGGTTTTTATTTATTTATTTATTTAATCCCTAAACTTTTTGCAATTTTTCTTCGTCTCATTTTCATAATCCGTTCCTGTGCCTTTTTCCATGATCAGAATTCTTTTCCGTCCTACGGAGTGGCATGCAAAATACATTCTTTAAAAAATATTTTTTTTTTCTTTCTTAATCATAATAAATTACAAGAATTATTAAAATTGCTTACCGTAAAATAATTCTTCCATCTAAAGTGCGAATAACAAATACACTAAAAAAAAAAAAAGTGTTGATGATAAATTAATTCTTGTATTAAAATATTAGAAGAATTCCCCAAACTATTATTACCTTCTAATTGGTCTAGATTTGATCTTTATTTTAAATAAAATAAAATTTCTTAAGCAATATTATGGCAAAAATAATGGTTTATCGGTCGAAATCTGAGTAACTTTGATCAAATTTAATTTTAAAAGGCAATATGTAATCTTGAATCCCTATTAAATATTTTCATAACTATATGTATTCCTGGTGGATAGTGAAATAAATATGATATTTAAACTCAGAGACAGAAATTATAGTATTTTTCATTTTAGAAATGTAGTGTTGATGACAATAAAAAGCAAAAATAAATTTGAAAATAGTTTTATCGTAAATTTTTAGCATCATAAAGTAATTCTTTCATCTAAAATTCGAATGATAAATATTGATTGACAGTCCATTGAACTCGGACCACTTTAAACCACTATTATTTATCTGGAAATTCGATGAAATGCTGTCCAAACTTACAACTCTTATTTGGTCTTTGACATGTGAAAAATCGAATCAAGCCGTCCATATGGGTACTTGCGGAGCATAAGAGTTTTTCATAGTTACCTTTCAACTTGTTAAGATTATAAGTGATAATTCTACATACATAAAATAATTGGTGGTCCATTGTTAACTTTCACCGCAGTAAATCATTAATAATAATAATAATAATAATAATAATAATAATAATAATAATAATAATAATAAGCTATCATTTTGGGGAGATTTGTTTTAAACAGCAGAATGACTAAGATTATTAAATATTTTTTAATTTTTATTTTCAAAAAATATATTTATTTCTCTTTCCACACGTGATGTATCTATAAAACTCGTAGATGAGGAAGATTTTTTATTTTTTAAATTCACAACCTTTTTTTCTAATTTTTCTTTGTTCCCTTTTCATAATCGATGTCCCTCTGTGAGTTTGTCCAGGATCCGAGTTCTTTACCGTCCTACAAAGTGGCATGCAAAATATATGTTTTAATTTTTTTTTAATCATAATGATGTAATTATAAAAAGAATTAAAATTGCCAATTCTAAAATAATTCCTCCATCTAAAGCACGAATGACAAATACTGTTTTTCAAACTATAGGAATCTTATTGGGTTTGACATTCGGAAAATAGAATCAAGTCATCCGTCACTGTTTTGCATAATATTAGAAGAGTTTCCCAAACAATTACATTCCAATTAGTCCAGAATCGATCTTTATTTTAAATTAAATAAAGTTTCTTAAGTAACATTATAGTAAAATTAATGGTTTATCGGTCGAAAACTCAGGGTAATTTCAATCAAATTTTACTTTTAAAAGACAATATGTAAACTTGAATAAATATTAAATATTTTCATACTTAAATATAATTCATATTGGATGGTGAAATAATTATCGTATTTCAACTCAGTGACTTAAATTACAGTTTTTTTTGTTTTTTTTTCACTATTAGAAATGTAATGTTGTTAACAATAAGAGGTAAAATTAAATTTTAAAATAGTTTTGTTATGAAATTTTTAGCTTCAGCATAAAGTAATTCCTTCATCCGAAATTTGAATGATAAATATTGATCAACTGATGTACATTGAATTCGGACCGCTTTAATCGATGAATTGCTATCCAAACTTAGAAGTCTTATTTGGTCTCTGACATGTAAAAAATCGAATCAAGCCGTCCACCTCACTTCTGTGAAGCATAAGAAGAGTTTCTCGTACAATTACCTTTTCAACTTGTCTACACTGTAAAAACAAAGTGTTGATTTTACAGTATAATACTGGCAGCTGGAATGCCAGTAATATACTATAAAATCAACATTTTTTTTTTCAGTGTAGAATATAATTGATAATCCTATATACATAAAACAGTTACTTATAGTCCATTATTAATTTTTACCGAAATAAATCATTAATAATAATAATAATAATAATAATAATAATAATAATAATAATAATAATAAGTTATCTTTTATGGGAGATTTTTTTTAAACTGCAGAGTTGCTAATAAATAGTTTAAAATTTTTATTTTCAAAAATATATTTATTCCCCTTTAGGCGCATGAAGCATCTATAAAACCTGTAAATGAGGCAGATTTTTTGTTTTTCAAATTCTCAACATTTTTCTGTAATATTTCTTCATCCCCTTTTCAGAATCGATGTTCCTGTGACTTTTTCCAGGATCAGAGTTCTTTACCGACCTACAAAGTGGCACACAAAATATATGTTTTAAAATATTTTTTTGAAAATCATAATGATATAATTATAAAAAGAATTAAAATTGCCAATTCTAAAATAATTCCTCCATCTAAAGCACGAATGACAAATATTATTATTCAAAATAGGAATCATAATTAGGTTAGACATTCGAAAAATAGAAACAAACCATCCGTCTCTATTCTGCAGAATATTAGAAGAGTTCTCCAAACAGATACCTTCCAATTAGTCCAGAATCGATCTTTATTTTAAATTAAATAAAGTTTCTTAAACAACAGTATGACAAAATTAATAGTTTATCGGTCAAAAACTAGGTAATTTCGATCAAATTTTACTTTTAAAAGACAACCTGGTAACCTTATGTAAACCTGGATCATAATTAAATATTTTCATAATTAAATATTTTCACAATTAAATACAGTCATAGTGGAAAAAAAATATGATATTTCAAAATCGAAAACTGAAATTATAGTCTTTTTTCTCTTTTAGAAATGTATAGTGTTGTTAATAATGCGAAATAAAATTAAATTTAAAAATAGTTTTATAATTATTTTTTTAGCTCCACCATAAAATAAGTCCTTAATCTAAAATTCGAATGATAAATATTGATCCGCTGTCCATTGAACTTGGAGCTCTTTAAGTCACTATTATTTATCTGGAAATTCGATGAATTTCTGTCCAAACTGAGAAGTATTATTTGGTCTTTGACATACAAAAAATAGAATCAAGCCGTCCATCTTGGTTCTGCGGAGCATAAGAAGAGTTTCTCGTAACAATTACCTCTGAACTTGTCTAGATCTTTATTTTAAATGAGATAATGTACCTTTAAACAAGTACCTTACAAAAAATAGCATTTTATAGCAAAATGTGTTACCGATTTAAAACTGAGTAATTTTGACTAAAATTAAATGTTACAGGACAATTTATAAAGTTGGATCACCATTAAATGTATTCATAGTTAATGGAAAGTGAGAAAAAATTACGGATTTTCAACTCAAAAAATTGTAAGAGTTTTTTTTTTTTTTTTTTTTTTTTTTTTTTTTTTTTTTTTTTTACAAGTATAATTTTGTTGATGATAACAGAAGTTAAATTAAATAACAAATTATTTTATCATGAATTTTATGGTCCATTATAAAAGTATCCCTTCGTCTAAAAATAGAATGACAAATATTGATCTTACACTATCTATCGAACTAGAACTGAATTAAGTCACTATTATTTATCTGGAAATTCGATGAATTGCTGCCCAAACTTAGAAATCTTATTTGGTCTTTGACATACAAAAACTAGAATCAAGCCGTCCATCTTGGTTCTGCGGAGCATAAGAAGAGTTTCTCGTAACAATTACCTCTGAACTCGTCTAGATCTTTATTTGAAATGAAGTAATATTCCTTTAAACAAGTATCTTATAGCAAATAGCATTTTATAGCAAAATGTGTTTTAATGTATAATCGATTTCAAACTGAGTAATTTTGACTAAATTTAAATGTTACAGGACAATTTATAAATTTAGATCACCATTAAATGTATTCATAATTAATAGAAAGTGAAAATAATTATGATTTTTCAACGCAAAAAATTGAAAGAGTTTTTTTTTTTTTTTTTTTTTTTTTTTTTACAAGTATAATTTTGTTGATGATAACAGAAGTTAAATTCAATTAGAAATTATTTTATTATGAATTTTACAGTCCTTTATAAAATTATCCCCTTCGTCTAAAAATAGAATGACAAATATTGATCTTACTATAGAACTAGAACTGATTTAAGTCGCTATTATTTATCTGGCAATTCGATGAATTGCTGTCCAAACTTAGGAGTCTTATTTGGTCTTTGACATGCGAAAAATCGAATCAACCTTCCATCTCGGTTCTGCCGGGCATAAGAAGAGTTTCTTGAACAATTACCTTCCAACTCGTCCAGAATCGATCTTTATATATCACTGCTTTTTGTCTGACAATGTGCAGGAAGAAACTTTTCCCAATGGGGAAAGTTTGATGATCCTTCCCAAAACAAAAAAGATAGCTTGAAATATTTTTGCTTCCTCTCTGATGGTAAAGGGATGAAGAACCAATCAGCTTTCCCCGATGCTGGATAAAGCAGACCATTTACTTCTGAGATATCGACTTTATGAACTCATGCGATATAATGTTACTTCGTTTTCTCAGTCTCTTGCAACTTTGTATATCAAAATGACTTATGCGTTCAGTTTCTGATATAGTTCTGAAAGATAGTGTAACTTATGTTGGTAAAAAAACCGTTGTTAAACTATAGTCTGCCTGTTTATTTCATGAATTCATTTTCAACCAGAAGTTCTCATAACCTGGAACTTCTAGTTGAAAATAATATATATATATATATATATATGTTTATATATAAAACTTTTATAAATAATAACCATTAAACCACATTAATCGACAATAGATAAACCGATAATTACAATATAATACATAAATATATCCAAAAATTTAAGATTTTCAAAATTAAAATGAGTGGGAAAAATACTTAAAGATATGTAGAGAAAAAATCCAATATGTAGAAAGTGAAAATTATTACAAGAGCAATTGGAAATTTATATAGTGGAACACTTTTTCAAGGGCAATATTCCTCTAATATAAGTAAAATGTAATTGATTTCTGTTTGAGTAAATAGCTATGAGCATAATTTATAAACTCAAATTGTCCAGTCAATTACCAAATAAAATTTAAAGAGAATTGAATAAAAATGGACAAATATTGAGTACCTGAACATGATAGTTGCAAAATTAATTAATATTGAGAATTATTAAAATACAATAACATATTTAAAAAGGAATTTTTAGACAAAAAGAGAAACTCCAGTAAAACATACCCCAACATCAACATTTTAGCTTTCAGAAGCCACGTTATCCATAAGTTATCCGTAAGAAATACACGTTGTATGCGTTACATAACAGTTACATTGACAGTTAATAATAATAATATATTTTTGCAAATTTAAAAAATAATTCATATAGACCTGTTAATAATTTTTATAATATTCAAAACAATATCCAATATAAATAATATTAATATTAATGTAAAGGGATTTTTGAAATTAAAATATTAACAGCTTACAGCACAACAGGATTAAATGAAACGATAGTGAACGTTATTCGAATATTGACTGCGATATAATAAAGCATTTTTATGATACTATATATTCTTTAAAACTTAATCTGATTTTTTTTTTCACGTGTTTGATGTATATATACAAAGAAGTTTTATAATGTGAGTACTTAACATGAATCAAAGAAAGTTTATTTATTTATTTATTTATTTTTTACAAAATAACGATGACAAGACAAAATCCAAGAAATAATCCATAACATTTTTAGTCAAGTTTTCCAAAGTGGATCATTCTTTTGTTACTTTGTTTTTATGTACGGCATTTTATCAAAGACCATTTATATTTCATTTTATATTTATCATTTTATTTAACTTTTGAAATTGTTTAAGATGTTTTTGACAGGTATGCAAATATCCTAGCGTGAATATGATTGGATTAAATCTCGGTGATATGAAATGTTTATGCAAATAAACCACACTATAAACGTATTATTTAAAACATACATTTATTTGTTTCACTTTTGTGATATTTTTTGAACTAGTATTTCTGGGTTACTATTTGCTTATAATATTCTAATTTCGATTTATATTTTAAAGGAATCAACGATTTCGTCTAAAATCACTTCAAAATATTTTTATGTGATCGATATGATTTTTAAACAATTAATATGTATTTTTAGCATAGAATTTTCTATTCAATGCGTATCTATTTATAAATACAAATATATATATATATATATATGATAGGCGCGCGTAAATGAAATTTGGCAAGGTACAACAAATAACCTTGATCACTTAACAATTTTTAAATATTTTGTTTGAAATATAATACCAATTATTTCTTTTCATACTGTTTACGTTTTACTCAACTCGAATTGAAAATTACATGTGGTGTACATATTTGTTACAATGATTACTGAGAAAAGATGGACAAAGCGACATGAATTATTTTTACAATTTATATCCGAACTTTTTATTTTACCATTATTTAACAACTATAATATAAATTAAAATAACTTTTATTAGTTGTTTTACATGTTTCGACTCTTCTGAGTCATTTTCAAAAACAAAATGAGAATATTCTAAAGCTGCACGGGCTTTGAAGTTATTATTTACATGTACTTTTTAAAAAAATTACGCACGTTATCTATTATTTTTTACTTGATTGTTTATTTTCATATCTTTGAGCATGGAGTAATTCTAGCCACAGTTTCGGTAAATTAAAAGATATCGCATCGTTACATATTGTATTTTTGCGCGTGAGTATCTCTATGGTTTCTCTTATTATGGATGGATAGTGTAGACTGGAGGGAAATATTATTTTACTTTCATTGAAATTTATTTGGATGGTTTCTTCTTGATATAATCTTGCTAGGGCTGTAGTTTTTCTATTGTATTTAATATCAGCTATATGCTCTTTTTTTCTGCAATTAAATTTCCTGCTGGTCATGCCTATGTAGTAATTCTTGGATCCGTCTTCTTTAATAAAAGGTATTTCATATACTCCTGAATTCATGCTCAAAGATATGAAAATAAACAATCAAGTAAAAAATAATAGATAACGTGCGTAATTTTTTTAAAAAGTACATGTAAATAATAACTTCAAAGCCCGTGCAGCTTTAGAATATTCTCATTTTGTTTTTGAAAATGACTCAGAAGAGTCGAAACATGTAAAACAACTAATAAAAGTTATTTTAATTTATATTATAGTTGTTAATTTTACACCTTTAGCATTTAAAAGTAATATACTATTACATGGTGTTATATTTTATTATATTATTATTTAACAAGTTAATATAATAACTTACAGCTATAATTTTTATTATATATTCTTTTTATATCATATATTATTATATTTATTAAATATTATTATATTTATTACGTATTATTATTATATTATACATTATTATAAAATATTATTATACTATTGTAATATTATTTTATTCTAATAAGAAAAAGGAGCATGCCTCTACTGAAGTTTATTACATATTTTAGTATGCATATCAAACAATTAACTATCAACAAAGCAAATAGAGCAATACATCAAAGAGTAATTTATGTCAGTGCAAAACAAATTCTCAATAGCATGTTTCCGTCATTTAATCCATCTAAACATTAACACCTGGTAGTATCCCTCTGGTGAATAAACTTCAGCATTACAGATCTGTCATTTTGTTTTTTGCTTAAACTTGGTTCATAAATAGAATTTTTAAAATATTAGCGATTTAGCTTTTTTCAAAATATTAGAAAAGGTTTTATGGGCCGATTTTCCCATTTTTTTAAGTTCCTCCATTGAAGTTTTAGCAAGCCGAACTATATTTCACTGAGGTTCAAATCTTCCTTATCATAGAGTGAAACACTCAAAGATGCAAAAAGGGCATAACAAACCGAAAGGAATTAGGAATAAATTTCAAATTGACACGTTTGTATACAACTTATAAGTCAAAATGCTTCATCCTCTTTTTTAATAGCCCGATTTTTGGAAATTTTCATTAGGACTTCAATAACATCATCTTGTGAAAGTTCACAATAAATGGACACAATCTGCTATCGTTCAATCCAACTGTTTGGGCGGTTTTTTCTATATACTTGGGATGGTTTTTTTTTCAGTTTTATTTCTGTTATGGCCTGGAGAAGCCGTAAGAATTGAGTAAGGTGACCAGAAAATGCCCTCTTTTCAAAGGGGATTAAAAAAAAAAAAAAGGCATATTTATATCTCATGGAATAGCTGATTAGGATATCCTAATTTCAATTTCTCAAAATAAAATGCCATAAAAATGAGCACTGTTTTCTAAAAAAGAAAAGAGGTCATATGGCTACCCTATTCTACGGAACTAGGTATATAAATGGACAATATATATATATATATATATATATATATGTTAAGATTGTTTGGGTTAAAAAAATGTTCTAAATGTTGGACGTTTCACTGAAGAACTAGCAAACCTCCAAAACCCTCCTCTTGTATATGTCCTTACTAGTTCAATGAAATCACCAGTTGAAATACTATCAAAATAAAAATGTGTAATTATGGGGGGGGGGGGGGGGGAATATTTGTAATTTAATCTACTGAGTCTATTTCTAAGTTCAAAACTTTTCGTTCTTTTCTCCAACATTGTGAATTTTAATTCAACGAATATTTGTAAAAGCTCCGATGCTTCAGGAATTATTGTCGTATCTTAAACCCTACCCCTGCAACCAGTAGTCTGAAGTTTTATTTTGATTGTTCAATATTATGAAATTAGTTTTCATTGTCCGTTGCATTTTATACAGATAACCGAACTTAGTGGCACATCCACGTTATTTGACAGTTTCGCATTCTGATGATATCTCTATAGACTCTCGCAGTAAGTATAGTAATAGTGTTCAGAGTGCCATGTTGTTGATCAACGGACCCTTACGCCTTACTTTTCTGGATCAGTCTGGCACGCAGCCAGACAAATGTGTCACGTGGGACATCCAAGGGATGGGCGGATGGCATGTTTTGTGAGGGTGGAGTCACGTGCAAGCCTGGAACGTGACGCTTTACCGTGTAACGAGCATTACGTAATCGAAATGCTTCACCCATCAGTTGCTGTGATCGCAGTCTGCAAGCGCATCTCCCTGCTATAAAAGCAGGATAAATGCGTAAAAAAGCAAAAAAATAATAAAAGATGAGGTCGGCAGGTGGCCACGTGTCTTGCACTCAACATTGAAACATCTCTCGGAAATGGAGGTTTGATGTTTAGGTTTGTTTTCACACTTAAAGCCAGCCACTGGTTGTCCATGTTAATTATTTTTCTTCGCATCTTCTGTATGATTTCCGAAGTTATATAAAAATGAAATTTCAAATGGACCTAATCAATCGTAAAACATTGAAATAGAATTATTTAATAATAAAAAAATAAGGAAATAAAATTTTGAATTATTACAAATAAAATTTAGAGGGTATCATTGAAAAATTATGAAGATGTAAACTATTGTTTCTATACTGAGAAACATTTTTTAATATTTTAAAAACTATTTTTAAATGAAAAAAAAAAAAAAAAGATCAAATGCAATAAGGAATATTGGGCAATATTCAAACTACAAGGTTGTTTTTTTTTTTTCGTACATATTGTGAAAGAAATTTTACTTATTTTTGTTGTCTGGAATATATATTTCTATATAATGCAATAAATAGTACGCTTTAATCACTCTTAAAAGAAGTATTACTTCTTTTCTAATAACTAATAAGAAAATAATAATAAGAAAGTAATAAAAAGAGCAAATACTTAAATTTCAATCTCCGATCGCCATTGGAATTGCAGTTTAATATTTTACAATTACATCATCATAACATAACAATACTCATAGTATAATTTTAATACACCTGTTACAATATCAGAAGCTTACGAAATGTTCAAAGATTTAAAGCTCCATATGAACATTTTTGATACGTTAAACAAAAAGTACAACAGAATGATCCTTTTTAAAACAAGAAAATCTTAATTTATTTTTTCAATGTATTAAATTTGCATGAGAATTTGTACCTGTTTAATTGGTTCATGAAAGTATCTATATTAAGATTTTCTGTATGTCCTTGTTAAAAAAAATATACGGTACTATAAATATTTTAAAATTAAAACGTGTAACTTTTCAAAAATTAATTTCAGGACTAATTCATTAACATAATCTTGTTTCCAAACTTATTTTGAAACACTTTTGTAATTTACCTTGCTTACTTATTTATCTCCAACAGGTAAAAAATTAAAACTCGTTTCAATCTGGCGATATCCTGTAAATTTCATTAAGCAGGTTATTCTTTTAGCCTTTTACATTAAGAGGGCTTGACTTTATTTATATTCATTTTAGTAAATCATTGTGGTTCCTTTTTTTTTTTTTTTTTTTTTTTTTTTCCAAATAAAAATGTATCTTAATGTTACAATTAAGATTTTGAATGGGCAATAAATTTTAATTTCAATTACTTTGTTTATGAAATCTTTATTGGACATAGAATTTTTAAAGATTTGGTCTTGTAATAATGACACGTTATCTTTATTTGTAGAAATGAATGAATAAATAAATACGGTATCTGGAAAGAGGGCGTGTGTTACAAACTTTGAAAAGTTGGTTTTTTGTTGGAAAAGGGTCTATGTGGAATGATTGATGATTACCCAGTGTTAAAAATTGCAATTACATCATATACAAGTTTGTTTACTTTAAATAAATAAAATAAAGCAATAAACTAAAAATAATATTATTACTTTCCTTACGCACCTGTAGTTTTTTATTACTCGCCAATGCTCAGTATGAAGACAAAAGTGGAGGATAAGTAAGATCGGAAGACGGGTCTATGCTGCACTTAGATACTCAGGACATCGCTAATCAAACGGCATTAATAGTTTTTTCCCAAATTTAATATTTGTAACACAGACCCTTTTTCCAGACATCTATTCAAGTATAGTTAGTTTTAAGAGAACGAGAGCAAAAGTAAATAAAAATATTGGCAAAAATAAACTTTTGCCATTTTTTTAAACAAAATAATTACTAGAAGAACGTACATTTGTTCATCAAACTAGATGTTGCAATATACTAATAATGAATTATACTAATATAAATTCTCATAAAATTTATAATTATAAGAATAGTCTAATAATTACTTAACTAACATCTACAACGGAACAACTTTCAGTAAATCTTTATTTACCGTTAACAAACTAATATATAACACATAGGCTGATAAGTTCCCGGTCTAATAAAGAAAACACAACTTTTTAACATAACTTTATAACTTTAATAAATAACATAAATTTAATAATAAATAATAATAATTTAATAATAATAATAATAATAATAATAATAATAATAATTTAATAAATAATAATAATAATAATTTAATAAATAAATAATAATAATAATTTAATAAATAAATAATGATAATAATTTAATAATAAATAACATAATTTTATAACGAAAAAGCTCAAAACAGTGCTGAGAATCATCGACTCGTTGTTGTTTTTGGTCAAAAGTCAACACGCGCGGCACCAACTGAAACAACAGCTTTTTCATAGACAAATGTTCATTCAAAATAAAACCTACACGTTCCTTGGATATCTTCAGAGTCTGAGCTATCTCCTGCAACTTCACTTTGCGGTCCCCCAAAATGATTTTGTGCACTTTTTTTATGTTTTCCGGAGTATTCACCTCTTTTGCGTGGTGCATAACTGGTGTCCGTACGACCACGTTTAAATTCAGCAAACCAGTAATTAATGGTTGATTTACCTGGTGCAATGTCCGGAAAACGCTTATCAAGCCAAGCTTTTGTTTGAATGGTGTTTTTTCCCATCAAATAACATTTCTTGAAATTCTTGTTTATCCATTTTTTTGTTTATCAACAAAGTCGTTCAACTAAAACCACTCTAACGTTTTATCCACACGGCGAATCGTCATAACATTTTTCTTCTACCTTTTAAAGGTTAGTATTTACTAAAAAAAAAGCATCGGTTCGGTGATTGCAACGTCATCTGTGTGGCAGACCGGGAACATTTCAGCCCATGTGTTATTATTGCGTGCTTTTAACTTTTATTTCGCGTTGTCTGAAAGTTATCCTAGTTTAAAAAGTAAACTTTCATTTAAATATAAAATGTAGTACAAAGGGGAAAAAACTGCAAAAATTCTTTTAATAAAAAAACCCAAAGCTTTTAAATAAATATTGAAGATTTAATATTTTGCTTTAATATTGAAACATATACTATATAAACAAACTTAATGACAGCGTAATAGGTTTATCTGCCTGTATTACTGCTTATTTTACTGTTTATTACTGTCAATTTTACGGTATAATACTGGCAGCTGGGGTGCTAGTATTATACTGTAAAATCAAAAGTTTTTTTTTTTTTCTTTGCAGTGGTATATAGTGTGTGTGGGATTGGTAGAGGAGCACCCAGGCAGATGCTTATTATTATTTTTTTTCAAATTCGTCAATGATAGTACAAGATTAACCCTCCTGATAGACATTGTTTAACTTTTCCGACTTGATTTCACATTAACGGCAACAGATTGGAAAGAAAATTGTCGTTGAATTCACAATTTTCCTTATTGAATAAATCATTAACAATTCTAATTTCATTTCTTGTTTTACAGAAAAACGGAGATACTTACTAATTTTTATTTCAAAATCCTTTCCAGTTACCAGCTCAAACGCCTAGATACACACAGAAGATAATGCGCGTAGTTATTAATATTAATATGCCATTAAAAACTGAAAATAGCATAATTATTCACATAAAAATAATCATAATCACTGTGCGTATGTATCCATCCAAAAGCTTAACCGAATTTAAATTTTATCGTTTCCATCATCAGTGGGATATTAGAGTGCAAGCATAATTTGTGAAAATTTAACGTTCTTGATAATATCATGCAGCCATTTACAGATTTAGAAGCAAGACTTTAAGAGCCGCAATTTTAAATAATAAAAAAAAAATACATATTTACTTGAAGTTTATTTTATTATAAAAATTTTATATGATACATAAGTACTTTTAGTTTTGTTCATTTTAGAAGCATTATGTGCTTTACATGAATGAGGAATATTCATATATTTTGACTTGATATAAATGGGCTACAGAAAATGAAAGAAATAATAAGAAAGAAAAGAAGTACAAATGATCAAACGAACGAAAAAAAGAAAAAAAAATGGGCATTTTCGTATTAGCCGCATGCCAGAGATCTCATATCAGGTATATGCATTCATAATATGAGCAGATTTATGCATGAGTTGCACAGGGATCTCGCTGGCTTTTGACCAAACTTTAGCAATTGGTTAAACATCGCCTGCACAACAATTCTTGCGGCTTTGGTTGGGGCTTGGCGGCTTTTTGAGGAAATATTTCAGATGATTTAGATTATTGGTTATTTATTGTTTTTAGAGCGTAACAAATATGGCAATACAAATTAAATAAATAGTTTTAAAATTTTTTAGTTTTGTCTGCTTCTGGAGGGCTAAAGAAGGTTGACAAAAGTTTTGAGGGTGGACGAAAATTTAGATGATTGATTAGTTATTGTTACAACAAAGCAACATATATAGCATAGAAACAAAAAATAAAAAGTGAGCTGGGAAAGAAGTGGAAATTTTGGAGGAAAAAAAAGTTATTTCGATGATAAAGTTTTTCTTTTCTTTTCTTTTCTTTCTTTCTTTTTTTTTTTTTTTTTTTTTTTTTTAAATACGGAGTTACAAGGCAGAAAAAAAAGAAAAATAAAGAGTTTTAAAGATTTTAAACTCTATCTGCTCGGTGCTGTGGGGGTGAGTGGCAAAAAGGAAATTGGTGATTTTAGAGGGCGGAATTTGGGTGATCGGTTGCTTATTGCTGCAATAAAGTTAAAAAAAAAAAAAAAAAAAAACAGTTGGACAGAAAATGTTTTAAAAATTGAAAATTATTAAAGATTTTTGACTGTGTGTGCTGCGGATGGCTGAAGCACGATTTTCGGAGAGGAGGGAGGAAGCGAGGGATTAAATTTTTATATTTTTTGTAAATCACATTAAAGAAAAAAAAATGTAGATTTGACGAAATGCGTGCTGAAGATTCTCACCAGGAATAGAGCGACGAAAATAGTATGGTACGATTGTACACGATTAGGAGAGAATGGGAGAGAGTGTCGCCTGTACATAGGGGAAAAAATTAAAAAGAAATTCAACTACCACAATTTCGCGATTTCGATTGCTCATTTCCTCGCCAAATGGAGCATTTTGCTGCGTTTTTGTGCGATGGTGATCGGCAGCGAGAACTCTTTATGCATGTATTTTAATATGTATTTATATGTATGTATGTATGTATTTATTTATTCATTTATGTATACATGTATGTATTCATATATGTAATGTATAAACTGTTAAAAATTTGCAGCAAACTGTTTTTTTTTTTTTGCAGCAACTGTCATTTGACCGTTTTTATAGAAAATGGTTACATAACCGTATTTTAACTCTATTCTGAAACATAATATGGACAATAATATGGCCAGAATAGAGTTAAATTGCGGTTATGTAACCATTTTCTATAAAAACGGTCAAATGACTGGACAGTTTGCTGCAAATTCATAACAGTGATTCATTATATGTATAAATTCATGTATGTATTCTTATTTTCATTGTATGTTTAAAGCCCATGCTACTTCATTGCTGAATTTAATGTTATCTTTCTTCTGGTTATTAAGTGAAAAATAAGTATATACAAAAGATTAAAAATTCTTATAAGACTCATCTACTGCTCCTCAAAAAATTTTATACGCAGTTCATTAGTTCAGATTCTTAATTTATAATAGTTTATTTTTTCCTGGTTAGAATTTTAACGCACTAATTTACTCTTTTAAATCAATAAGTACGTTTATCAAACTCATAATAAAAAGTGCTTTCTTGCTGCTGTAAATATATTAAATTCATAAAACAGGCTTATTTGTGATTAAACTGTTACGTGATTGAATTTACCTATTATTTTCCCAGTATAATCAGCATCCCCCAAAATTATCAAATATCTTGTACCATTGTACCATTATACCATTTACTCTACACACAATTTCTTTCATCGCAGACCTGTGTAATTTAGTTAAATAATAATAAAAAATAAATAAAAAAGAATCCAATAATTAATATTAATATTAATATAAATAAATAATAATAATATTAACATTAATTAATACAATATAATAATATATATATAATATTAATATTTAATTAATATTTATAATATAATTATTATTAGATAATTATATAATTATTAATATTATATAATTATATAATAATTAATATTAATATTAATATTAATTATTATATAATATTAAATTGAATTATTATATAATATTAAATGCATATACCTAGACACTATATTTTGATCATGCTCTCTTGATACCATTGCAACCGTTTTTTGCCTAATTTTGTTCGTTTTTGTCCCCATATTCCACATTTCTCGACTATCTCACAATACCCTCAAAATACGTTTATTATTGTTATTATTTGTTTGCAAGTAAGGAAATTTCGTAAAATAATTTTTGTCAATAAAAACTATTCGCAGATAGTTGAAGTTTGTAATTGTATTCGGTTTTCGGGTTTTAAACAATATCGGGATGTTGTATTGCTCCAAATGTAAATAGTATTCCATAATACCAAAGCCCCCCCCCCCCTCTCTCTCTCTCTCTCTCTCTCTGTATATATATATTATTTCTTTGTTTATAAATTGACAGAAAATTGAGCCTTAAAATTCTTTATTTTTGAAATGTGTTAAATACTGCAAAAATAGATATAATCTTGAGAAAATTTTACCGTAAGGCAACAAATGACAACTTGGGTGCATGTTACTGTGATTTTTTTTTTTTCTTTATCTTATTATATGTATTTTATGTGATATAAAACAAATAACCATTTAATAAATCATATACAAAATTTACAAACATCACAGGAAAAAAAAAAGATATTTTAAAGTAGGTCAAGAAATTTCTTGGTCTCCAGGGTGCCATTGTTAAGTATGCGATCGTTTTCAGATCTCGAAGCAACATTTTTTCTTACTTTCACCAAACATTAGTAATCACCACTCTCCACATATCCCCTTTTTTTTCTACTTCTAGAAAAGAGTATTTCTCAACTTTTAATTCCGCATTTAACCCTATGATTACCTAAACATATTAGTTTCTAAGAATATTAGAACAAAAATGTTTCTTATTTTAGAATGAAATGCTAGTCTAAATTCAATGCTACATCCCTCTGACTTTTCGTAATAGAATAATGCCTATATCTCTCTCTTTATTATTATTATTATTTTATTTATTTATTTATTTATTTATTTATTTATTTATTTTTTTTTTTTTTTGGGGGGGTGGGGGGTTGTCATCATGTTGATCGTGACTTCATCCATGATTTGATTAAAAGTTTTACAACTTGTGGATAGAAGTTGAATAATTTTATTAGGTAATGATTTTTATTTTTTATACAAATCCATTAAGTATTACTGACAAGTAAACCGGAGTAAATAAAGAAAAAAATGATAACATCATTAGACGATGAATAAAGTATTTTCAACTGCTATAAAATAGTGTCGATAGCATTTTTAGTCTGGCGACTACCTTGGACTTGAAATTTCGTGCCCTATTTTAAAACAATTGCCATTCTAAATTAAGGATACGCACGCAGGCCAATGGGAGAGCTATTCTTTCCCCAGTGCTCTTGCATCTTCTTAATTCAATTTCCTGCTTTAATCCCCCTTTAAAAAAAAAAAAAAAAAAAAAAAAAAAAAAAAAAAAAAAAAAACTCGAAGCATGCGCAGTAAGGTCGAATTTCAACTGACAAATTAAGACTTTTGCTTCTCACTTTAACATATTAGATGCTACACACTTCATTTTCAGTACCGAACATGCCATGGTAAACCTCAATGACGTATATGAATTACATGGCTCTCCGAGTATAATTTACGCGAGTTACAGAACGTACAGTCTTTTAAACTATGCTGGAAAAAATTAAAGAAGATAAAAAAAAAGATAGATAGGAAGAAAGAAATTATTGATTTTACTGGGGGAAAAAACCCGTTTGCCAAGACATCAGTATAAAATGTTTATTCTTCGAAAATAGTTTACAAACTATTTATTTTAAGGGCAAAATCTGTTTAAATAACAGAAAGTTTGTAATAAATTCAGATTTTTTTCCCCCTGTAAAATAAATGTTTTTTACGTGAGTCCTGGCTGACGTTTTTATAAGTAGATAACAAAGGCCGGTTCTGCATCAGCGGCGTACGCGGCGTATGACCTCTGTGCTCTGTGAAGGTCACCGGAAGTTGCAGGTGTGGACACCGGATGTAGCAGGTGGGGATAACAGACATGTTGAGACAGGAAGTGTAGACAGGAAATTTAACCGGAAATGTGACAGGAAGTGAATGCGATAAGGGAGAGAGGGGGAGGGCTTATTTTTGTGGGGGGCTTAATTTTCTTTGTTTGTTTTAATCCTTCTAGTCGAGTGGAGTTGAGTTGTAGGAATCCTGCTATCAGAATGAATTTAGTTTGAAAGTAATATTAGCAAAATGTTCGATTTTTTTTTTTTTTTTTTTTTTTTCTCATCTGAAATAAAAATTTTATTTGCTAACTAACACCTAATATAAAAATGGAAATCTTTCTGACTTTGTTTTACTTTATAAAAGTTTAACGTGAAATTTATTTTTAGACTGGAAACGCGACAGGAAATAAGATCGGAAACGGGATTAGACATGCTTTTTCCAAAAAGGGTTTTCAGGAAGCAGTAAACATGTTTTAGGAACATGTTTGGGAGCTTGTTGGAACAGGAGAGGTGGTTTGTGAGACCGGAAGTAATTAAGATGAGAGAGATAAAGAAGGTGCATGATTAGACATATAGATTTTGTTCTTTGTAGAGGGTGAAATTTTGTTTTATTTTTTATTTAAAGTGTTTTCATTTTTTTTTTTTATTTAATTTATTTAAAGCGTTTCAAATTATTTTTTATATTTTTTTTTTGTAGTGTTTTACGTATTATTTAAATTTTTAGTGACATTAGAACCTGCAATTTCTGTATCACACATGTCTTATCTTAGGTCACCAAGAATGTGTGTGTGTTGTTATCTCTTTAAATGCGAGAGATGGTTACTTCAGACCTGCGTTGAGATATCTTTATCATAGTTTTAATGAACTGCAGGAAATTGTCTTTAGCTATTGAGTAATTCGCGAGTTTTGGTTTAATATGAATGCTATTACATCTGTTTGTTTAATTTACAAGCACATTTCTCTTACAACACTCTGTCAACAGATCACTTCAATATTCGAAATAATAATTTAGAGGGAAAATTTTTACTTTCTATACGAAATTTTATTTATAGAGATTGACGAAGATAGTATGCCTAATTCTTTCTTGTACATTTCTTGTACAACATTATATTCGAAATAGAGTTTTGTTACCAAAAATAACGTGTTTATACATTTTAAAAACGAAAGCAAAGTGATTTTCAAAAATGTAAATATAAGCTATACACCCACGCATTTTTGTTATTGAATTAAATTACAAGGTTTAATATTGTATTCAGCGTAATATTTTCTTATAAAAGCCGTTTCACAAACTTGTATACTAAAAGTAATGTGTCATTTTTAGGAGAAAAAATTAATTCAAGTCATTGAGACTAATCCTTTATGGGGGAAAAATTTGTCATACTTCTTTGTGTTACATTACATCTTCCGTTTTTTAAGTTTACAAATTTGTGGACTAACTTAAATAATCGTTTTTAGGATACTTAAACAATATATATATACTTTTTAATTATATAATTTTTTTTAATTGACTTGTAATATAGCTTTTTTTTTCTTAAAAGGGTACTGTAGAATAACTTATGTCACAAATACTACATCCTTCTTTAGTTAAATATGTTTCACTTAAGACATGACAAAGTGTCTTAGAAACATTTCATTTTGGAGTTAAGTGATTAAAGAAGAAAAATATTATTTATATAAACACAACACATAAGACCAGTGACTGAGAGGTTCTGGTTTTAAAGCTACTAGACGTTTGGGTTTAAACTTCTCTCGCGCTCGTCGACCTAACCGTTCGGAGTTTTCTTCGAACCTTGTCAATACGACTTAGGAGCCCTTAGAATGACCCCTAGAGTGACCTATATCCCAAGCGTAGATAATCGGTTTTAACAAATAACCAACCATCCACAACACATAAGACATTTTAGATCATTACATAAGACATTTTATATTATTACATTTAGTTAAGAAGTGATTTGACGTGCAAAATATTATTTATAAAATCATACAATAAGAGAATTTTAAAGATTTTTTCCTTTTAAATGAACAATTTTTAGTGACTATTTAACTTATTAAAGAGAGCGGGTATTTTGTTTAGAGTTATACGATTAAAATAAATTTTCAATAGATTTGACTTTATACAACCAACATTTTAAAAAAAGGGAATGGAATCTAGTTTTTATAAATTAACGTTTTTCAATTTTACAAATACTTCACACCCCGTCTTTTTTTCCCCCTCTTTTAGTAGACTTTACATACATAAGACATAAAAAGCGTTTTAGAATACATCATTTAGAAATTAAGTGGTTTGATAAATAAAATATTATTTATAAAAGCAATAGATACGAGAGTAATAAGGATTTTTACTTACATATGTACGAACTTCTGATAGGTAAGACTTTCTAAATCATTGTGCAAGAATTAAGTGGTTATTGAACTTATAACATTACATGATGAAATAATCACGTGACGTATTTTTAAACCAATAAAATGTCAGTATTTTCAAACAAATAAAAAGTTAGTATTTTTACACGAGCGCCCTCTATCATTATATAAATTTCAATGAAACGAGTTCATAACATTCTACTGTGACCTGATATCGTTGTAATAGGTTGTATTTTTCATTTAAGTTATTGTGGAACGAGTTATGAATTCTTATGTTGGTGATGTAACCAACTTGGAGTGTCAACACTCATCACCAGAGTTAAATAATCAAGAGATGGATTCTACACTTTTATCCAAAGAAGGACTCGTTTCGAATTATGAAGTGAAACTCACCTCATCAGGACTAAAGAAACAGAAGTTACCCCATGTGCGTAAGATGTGTAACACAGCATTTCCTCGAAAAGTTAACTTAGTGTTTCATATGAAAAGTCATCTAAAGGAAAAATCTTTTTGCTGTGAGGTGTGTGCTGAAGTTTTTTCACAAAAGAGTGATTTACGTAATCATCAAAAGATTCACAAATTGCCCAAATACAAGTGTAGTGATTGCAACGAGATATTTTCAAGAATGTCTGACTTATTAATACACAAGAAGACCCATAAGATTCGTAAACAATATTCATGTGCAAAGTGTTGTGAAATATTTAAGTGTGAATCGGATTTTTTACAACATTGTGATACTTTTCATAAAGTTTTACCTAACATTGCGAAATCACCCTGTTTAAAAGATTTGTTATTTGAACTTATAGTGAAGCTTATAGATTAGTTCGAACTTATAGTGAATTAAAAGACAAAATGATATGCAAAATATATGAACTAGAATTAACAGACCAAAACATACATGTACATGCTGAGAATGCCTTTTTAAAGTTGTACAACGGCTTTGAAGATTTCACAGAACGAGTGTTTAATTGGACATTATGAAAATTTTTGAAATTAGAATTGATTACAGCTCAATATGACAGGCTTATTTGATTTGTATTATTTTAAATGATTAATAAATAGTTTGATTGCGAAAAAAGTGTTTTCTTTAGCATACACTGTGTGACTTTTAAACTAATGTTGTGTATTTTGAATGTGTCAGAGAAAACAGGAGTGTGTTGACATTTTAAAAAAAAGATTTCACATAATATAAAAGTTTTACAATAAAAATTGACTTACCTAAAGTTTTTTCAAGATAGTCACGATATCCTTTCCATTACAATTATTTTAAGGAAATAGAATTTAATTTTGTTGTGAATAACACTTTGTTGTTAACATCACGTGGTTTGTCTTATCATAACTATGAGATCCTAAGATCACTTCCTATTAACATGATAACGAAGAGTAAAAAAATGACTAATGCAAGCCGATTTTCCTGCCTAAACTTGTTATCAGCTTGCATGAGTGACTCATCTTTACATGTGTGGATTTGTATGTTGAAAAAATGATTGCTATGTTTAACCCGTGTAGACGATTTTTATCCGGAAGCTGTTTGAACTACCAAATTTCAGATATCACACATTTTACTAGAACATTTAAATATTTTAATGTCTTTTCGCCCGCAAATTGGAAACTTAGGATTATCACCTTTACATCGAGACATGGAAGGTAGAAAAATAATAACTTTACACTTAGACAATATTTTAATTTAAGAAGAATTAGACTTAACACATTGTTAGAGTTTCTTTGAAAAATATCTAGTTGGTTGTAAATTTTAGAAAATTCGACCTAACGAAATTAACACACTTAAAAATATCTAGTTGGTTATACATTTTATAAAATAAGCAACAAATAAACATTTCGATACATTGACAAAAGAAAATAATTAAGTTTAAGTAAACTTTACACTTAGACAATATTTCAAACTAAGAAAAATAATAACTTTACACTTATATAATATTTTCAACTAAGGAAAATTAATAACTTTAAAAATCAGACTTAACACATTGTTAAAGTTTTTTTAAAACAACACAACATTTTCAAAGCAGTGGAAATAGTATACCTGAAAAAAATTCAACTTAGTGGAATTTAATAGTGAAATTTTTTAACCTCACTCATTTAAAAAATAAAACTTTGTAAATTTTTTCCATTTTTAAAATAAAACTTATTTAAAAAATAAATAAGCAACTATTAAACATTTTGAATGTCTTAGACAAAGTGTGAATAAATTTGTTGAAATTATATAAAACATGAAAAATTTCATTACTTTTAAAAGAAATTTTATTTTTGGTGAAATAAACTCGAGGTATTTATTATATGTTACTTAAACTACATGAGAATTGATTGAAAATGTGTTACTTTTAATCACTCACAAGATAAGACATGATGTTACAATATACACATAGGAATGACATAGGAATTTCAGATGGGTTTTTCTCCCACACATGACGTCACTGATAACATATTTACTGATCAAGTCATAAAATCATAGTTTAGGGTAGGTTTTTAAGCACGAAGTTTAGTTGAGATTTAAGATATTTGAGAAATATAAACTACAACTTTGGCTACTTTTTGAAATTTCCCCCTACATAAGAAAAAGAACATAGAAAAATAAAATGAAAAGTCGTATTTGAATGGAATCAAATTATTATCCTTTCACTTAACAGCTGAATGCGTCGGTAATTACATCACAAAGGCACTGATAACAACTGATTGAATATATTGTGTTTCTTTTTTAAGGTTAAATTGATTTAATATTCAAGTTATTTCTTAATGATACACTTAAAAACAATAAACTTAATTAGCATTCAAAAAGCAAACGATCACATTATTGTGTAAAACAATCAAATGTTTTAAAAGTCACGAGTTAAAATTTGAAATGACTTAGAGTTTAAGTAGAATTTAGATGTGAACCTTTTAAAATGAAATAATAGTTTTTTGTATCGCCCTCTATCGGTGGGTAATAGAATTAAGAGATAATTAAAAGTTTTAACTTGAATTCGAGCCCACAACAAAAATTATTTTTCGGTTTTATAATTTAGGGTAGGTTTAACTGAGCAAGCCATGATATTTCAGTATTTATAGACGATTTAAGATATTCGATAAAGGAAATCATCTGAATTTTTAATTTAATTGAAGGGTTTACTGCTTAAAGTACTACAAAATGAGTACAACACGATGCATAGTTTTTTAATTAATTATATTTTTCGAAAGATTAAATTGACTTATTGATAAACTTAGGATTTATGTTTAAAGTGAATAAATTTGACATGTTAGGTTCACTTAATAACAGAGGGTTGAATAAGTTATTTTTAATAAAAATAAAGTTTACTAAAAGTTTTTAAAGTTAAAAAAATATAGTTTTAAAAAATTTAAAGTTTACAAAAAGTTTAAAAATCTTTAAGTAAATCAAAATTAACTTTTTAATTTTAACTATTGAGAGACTATAATCTAACTGTTTATCCTTGTAACCAACTGGTGCATATCAACTATATACTCTGTATCTGCATATGCGCAGAAAAACATAGACATTTAATCTAACTTGAGTTCGACTTTAAATTATTTGCCAACTTTTAAGTTTAATTACTATACACAACTCGATTACCTTTCCCACAAAACACCTTTCAGAAACAAAACAGAAATTAACACTTACCGAAAAACACGTCCACTTTGGGTGTTAGTCTTCACGCAACTAACGTTTCTCCCTTATCTTTGCTAGAGGGCGCTGCAATCGCCGCTAGAGGCGTTAGTAGTCTTCAGGTGTGTGATAAGAATAAACTTTAAATCCAACTTACACTCGCTCAGTCATTCTTGCTTCTCTCTACCTTGCTAACAACCGTTTGCTGCTGGCTCATTGTTTGGTTGTTTAAACTTGTTGAATGACGTCATCATGTGTTTGTCTAAACTTGTCCAGTCTTGTTTTTATGCAGTACGTCTATTTAGATGAGTCATCACTCGCTTATCTTGGTTGACTTGTCCAAACTTGTTTTTGTGTGGCACGTCTATTTGGGTGAGTCATCGTTCGCTTATCTTGCTTTACTTGTTTGAACTTGTCTAGTATCCACCACCTCATCTCTTTTGTCATAGCTTGAATATACTTTACACCAATCACTTAAATATAAAAGTCTTGTCACAACTTACTTAAACTTTGATAAAAATATTAATTATTTATAAATTTCATCAAATTCTTATTTTTCTGATACATTTACTATGTAATTTTCGTTCAAAAATATGGTAAAGCCCGATTTTAAATCGAAGTCTAAGATAAATTCCCCAAATTTGTAACATTTTAACACTAATAATAAATATTGTAAGCACCCAGTACATACAAGTTTTGTAAAAATAATATTACTTATAGCTAACTCGTTATGTCCCATGATACAAAACTTCAATATAACTAAAATCAGTGTTAAACAAAAATCTAATCACGTGTCTTTATATATTATTTTGAAATGCAAAGCATTATATCTAAACGAATGATATAAGGAGTAGTTAGAATAGTTCTTATATTTTTGTTAGTAAAAAATTTATACACATTATCTTACAAGGTTGCAATATTCAACACACGGTTCACCATATTTAAAAACGATTCACCATGATTTAAAAACTTAGTAACATATTTTTAATTTAAATTTATAAATTAAAAATATGTTACTAAGTTTTTAAATCATGGTGAATCGTTTTTAAATATGGTGAACCGTGTGTTGAATATTGCAACCTTGTAAGATAATGTGTATAAATTTTTTACTAACAAAAATATAAGAACTATTCTAACTACTCCTTATATCATTCGTTTAGATATAATGCTTTGCATTTCAAAATAATATATAAAGACACGTGATTAGATTTTTGTTTAACACTGATTTTAGTTATATTGAAGTTTTGTATCATGGGACATAACGAGTTAGCTATAAGTAATATTATTTTTACAAAACTTGTATGTACTGGGTGCTTACAATATTTATTATTAGTGTTAAAATGTTACAAATTTGGGGAATTTATCTTAGACTTCGATTTAAAATCGGGCTTTACCATATTTTTGAACGAAAATTACATAGTAAATGTATCAGAAAAATAAGAATTTGATGAAATTTATAAATAATTAATATTTTTATCAAAGTTTAAGTAAGTTGTGACAAGACTTTTATATTTAAGTGATTGGTGTAAAGTATATTCAAGCTATGACAAAAGAGATGAGGTGGTGGATACTAGACAAGTTCAAACAAGTAAAGCAAGATAAGCGAACGATGACTCACCCAAATAGACGTGCCACACAAAAACAAGTTTGGACAAGTCAACCAAGATAAGCGAGTGATGACTCATCTAAATAGACGTACTGCATAAAAACAAGACTGGACAAGTTTAGACAAACACATGATGACGTCATTCAACAAGTTTAAACAACCAAACAATGAGCCAGCAGCAAACGGTTGTTAGCAAGGTAGAGAGAAGCAAGAATGACTGAGCGAGTGTAAGTTGGATTTAAAGTTTATTCTTATCACACACCTGAAGACTACTAACGCCTCTAGCGGCGATTGCAGCGCCCTCTAGCAAAGATAAGGGAGAAACGTTAGTTGCGTGAAGACTAACACCCAAAGTGGACGTGTTTTTCGGTAAGTGTTAATTTCTGTTTTGTTTCTGAAAGGTGTTTTGTGGGAAAGGTAATCGAGTTGTGTATAGTAATTAAACTTAAAAGTTGGCAAATAATTTAAAGTCGAACTCAAGTTAGATTAAATGTCTATGTTTTTCTGCGCATATGCAGATACAGAGTATATAGTTGATATGCACCAGTTGGTTACAAGGATAAACAGTTAGATTATAGTCTCTCAATAGTTAAAATTAAAAAGTTAATTTTGATTTACTTAAAGATTTTTAAACTTTTTGTAAACTTTAAATTTTTTAAAACTATATTTTTTTAACTTTAAAAACTTTTAGTAAACTTTATTTTTATTAAAAATAACTTATTCAACCCTCTGTTATTAAGTGAACCTAACATGTCAAATTTATTCACTTTAAACATAAATCCTAAGTTTATCAATAAGTCAATTTAATCTTTCGAAAAATATAATTAATTAAAAAACTATGCATCGTGTTGTACTCATTTTGTAGTACTTTAAGCAGTAAACCCTTCAATTAAATTAAAAATTCAGATGATTTCCTTTATCGAATATCTTAAATCGTCTATAAATACTGAAATATCATGGCTTGCTCAGTTAAACCTACCCTAAATTATAAAACCGAAAAATAATTTTTGTTGTGGGCTCGAATTCAAGTTAAAACTTTTAATTATCTCTTAATTCTATTACCCACCGATAGAGGGCGATACAAAAAACTATTATTTCATTTTAAAAGGTTCACATCTAAATTCTACTTAAACTCTAAGTCATTTCAAATTTTAACTCGTGACTTTTAAAACATTTGATTGTTTTACACAATAATGTGATCGTTTGCTTTTTGAATGCTAATTAAGTTTATTGTTTTTAAGTGTATCATTAAGAAATAACTTGAATATTAAATCAATTTAACCTTAAAAAAGAAACACAATATATTCAATCAGTTGTTATCAGTGCCTTTGTGATGTAATTACCGACGCATTCAGCTGTTAAGTGAAAGGATAATAATTTGATTCCATTCAAATACGACTTTTCATTTTATTTTTCTATGTTCTTTTTCTTATGTAGGGGGAAATTTCAAAAAGTAGCCAAAGTTGTAGTTTATATTTCTCAAATATCTTAAATCTCAACTAAACTTCGTGCTTAAAAACCTACCCTAAACTATGATTTTATGACTTGATCAGTAAATATGTTATCAGTGACGTCATGTGTGGGAGAAAAACCCATCTGAAATTCCTATGTCATTCCTATGTGTATATTGTAACATCATGTCTTATCTTGTGAGTGATTAAAAGTAACACATTTTCAATCAATTCTCATGTAGTTTAAGTAACATATAATAAATACCTCGAGTTTATTTCACCAAAAATAAAATTTCTTTTAAAAGTAATGAAATTTTTCATGTTTTATATAATTTCAACAAATTTATTCACACTTTGTCTAAGACATTCAAAATGTTTAATAGTTGCTTATTTATTTTTTAAATAAGTTTTATTTTAAAAATGGAAAAAATTTACAAAGTTTTATTTTTTAAATGAGTGAGGTTAAAAAATTTCACTATTAAATTCCACTAAGTTGAATTTTTTTCAGGTATACTATTTCCACTGCTTTGAAAATGTTGTGTTGTTTTAAAAAAACTTTAACAATGTGTTAAGTCTGATTTTTAAAGTTATTAATTTTCCTTAGTTGAAAATATTATATAAGTGTAAAGTTATTATTTTTCTTAGTTTGAAATATTGTCTAAGTGTAAAGTTTACTTAAACTTAATTATTTTCTTTTGTCAATGTATCGAAATGTTTATTTGTTGCTTATTTTATAAAATGTATAACCAACTAGATATTTTTAAGTGTGTTAATTTCGTTAGGTCGAATTTTCTAAAATTTACAACCAACTAGATATTTTTCAAAGAAACTCTAACAATGTGTTAAGTCTAATTCTTCTTAAATTAAAATATTGTCTAAGTGTAAAGTTATTATTTTTCTACCTTCCATGTCTCGATGTAAAGGTGATAATCCTAAGTTTCCAATTTGCGGGCGAAAAGACATTAAAATATTTAAATGTTCTAGTAAAATGTGTGATATCTGAAATTTGGTAGTTCAAACAGCTTCCGGATAAAAATCGTCTACACGGGTTAAACATAGCAATCATTTTTTCAACATACAAATCCACACATGTAAAGATGAGTCACTCATGCAAGCTGATAACAAGTTTAGGCAGGAAAATCGGCTTGCATTAGTCATTTTTTTACTCTTCGTTATCATGTTAATAGGAAGTGATCTTAGGATCTCATAGTTATGATAAGACAAACCACGTGATGTTAACAACAAAGTGTTATTCACAACAAAATTAAATTCTATTTCCTTAAAATAATTGTAATGGAAAGGATATCGTGACTATCTTGAAAAAACTTTAGGTAAGTCAATTTTTATTGTAAAACTTTTATATTATGTGAAATCTTTTTTTTAAAATGTCAACACACTCCTGTTTTCTCTGACACATTCAAAATACACAACATTAGTTTAAAAGTCACACAGTGTATGCTAAAGAAAACACTTTTTTCGCAATCAAACTATTTATTAATCATTTAAAATAATACAAATCAAATAAGCCTGTCATATTGAGCTGTAATCAATTCTAATTTCAAAAATTTTCATAATGTCCAATTAAACACTCGTTCTGTGAAATCTTCAAAGCCGTTGTACAACTTTAAAAAGGCATTCTCAGCATGTACATGTATGTTTTGGTCTGTTAATTCTAGTTCATATATTTTGCATATCATTTTGTCTTTTAATTCACTATAAGTTCGAACTAATCTATAAGCTTCACTATAAGTTCAAATAACAAATCTTTTAAACAGGGTGATTTCGCAATGTTAGGTAAAACTTTATGAAAAGTATCACAATGTTGTAAAAAATCCGATTCACACTTAAATATTTCACAACACTTTGCACATGAATATTGTTTACGAATCTTATGGGTCTTCTTGTGTATTAATAAGTCAGACATTCTTGAAAATATCTCGTTGCAATCACTACACTTGTATTTGGGCAATTTGTGAATCTTTTGATGATTACGTAAATCACTCTTTTGTGAAAAAACTTCAGCACACACCTCACAGCAAAAAGATTTTTCCTTTAGATGACTTTTCATATGAAACACTAAGTTAACTTTTCGAGGAAATGCTGTGTTACACATCTTACGCACATGGGTAACTTCTGTTTCTTTAGTCCTGATGAGGTGAGTTTCACTTCATAATTCGAAACGAGTCCTTCTTTGGATAAAAGTGTAGAATCAATCTCTTGATTATTTAACTCTGGTGATGAGTGTTGACACTCCAAGTTGGTTACATCACCAACATAAGAATTCATAACTCGTTCCACAATAACTTAAATGAAAAATACAACCTATTACAACGATATCAGGTCACAGTAGAATGTTATGAACTCGTTTCATTGAAATTTATATAATGATAGAGGGCGCTCGTGTAAAAATACTAACTTTTTATTTGTTTGAAAATACTGACATTTTATTGGTTTAAAAATACGTCACGTGATTATTTCATCATGTAATGTTATAAGTTCAATAACCACTTAATTCTTGCACAATGATTTAGAAAGTCTTACCTATCAGAAGTTCGTACATATGTAAGTAAAAATCCTTATTACTCTCGTATCTATTGCTTTTATAAATAATATTTTATTTATCAAACCACTTAATTTCTAAATGATGTATTCTAAAACGCTTTTTATGTCTTATGTATGTAAAGTCTACTAAAAGAGGGGGAAAAAAAGACGGGGTGTGAAGTATTTGTAAAATTGAAAAACGTTAATTTATAAAAACTAGATTCCATTCCCTTTTTTTAAAATGTTGGTTGTATAAAGTCAAATCTATTGAAAATTTATTTTAATCGTATAACTCTAAACAAAATACCCGCTCTCTTTAATAAGTTAAATAGTCACTAAAAATTGTTCATTTAAAAGGAAAAAATCTTTAAAATTCTCTTATTGTATGATTTTATAAATAATATTTTGCACGTCAAATCACTTCTTAACTAAATGTAATAATATAAAATGTCTTATGTAATGATCTAAAATGTCTTATGTGTTGTGGATGGTTGGTTATTTGTTAAAACCGATTATCTACGCTTGGGATATAGGTCACTCTAGGGGTCATTCTAAGGGCTCCTAAGTCGTATTGACAAGGTTCGAAGAAAACTCCGAACGGTTAGGTCGACGAGCGCGAGAGAAGTTTAAACCCAAACGTCTAGTAGCTTTAAAACCAGAACCTCTCAGTCACTGGTCTTATGTGTTGTGTTTATATAAATAATATTTTTCTTCTTTAATCACTTAACTCCAAAATGAGATGTTTCTAAGACACTTTGTCATGTCTTAAGTGAAACATATTTAACTAAAGAAGGATGTAGTATTTGTGACATAAGTTATTCTACAGTACCCTTTTAAGAAAAAAAAAGCTATATTACAAGTCAATTAAAAAAAATTATATAATTAAAAAGTATATATATATTGTTTAAGTATCCTAAAAACGATTATTTAAGTTAGTCCACAAATTTGTAAACTTAAAAAACGGAAGATGTAATGTAACACAAAGAAGTATGACAAATTTTTCCCCCATAAAGGATTAGTCTCAATGACTTGAATTAATTTTTTCTCCTAAAAATGACACATTACTTTTAGTATACAAGTTTGTGAAACGGCTTTTATAAGAAAATATTACGCTGAATACAATATTAAACCTTGTAATTTAATTCAATAACAAAAATGCGTGGGTGTATAGCTTATATTTACATTTTTGAAAATCACTTTGCTTTCGTTTTTAAAATGTATAAACACGTTATTTTTGGTAACAAAACTCTATTTCGAATATAATGTTGTACAAGAAATGTACAAGAAAGAATTAGGCATACTATCTTCGTCAATCTCTATAAATAAAATTTCGTATAGAAAGTAAAAATTTTCCCTCTAAATTATTATTTCGAATATTGAAGTGATCTGTTGACAGAGTGTTGTAAGAGAAATGTGCTTGTAAATTAAACAAACAGATGTAATAGCATTCATATTAAACCAAAACTCGCGAATTACTCAATAGCTAAAGACAATTTCCTGCAGTTCATTAAAACTATGATAAAGATATCTCAACGCAGGTCTGAAGTAACCATCTCTCGCATTTAAAGAGATAACAACACACACACATTCTTGGTGACCTAAGATAAGACATGTGTGATACAGAAATTGCAGGTTCTAATGTCACTAAAAATTAAAATAATACGTAAAACACTACAAAAAAAAATATAAAAAATAATTTGAAACGCTTTAAATAAATTAAATAAAAAAAAAATGAAAACACTTTAAATAAAAAATAAAACAAAATTTCACCCTCTACAAAGAACAAAATCTATATGTCTAATCATGCACCTTCTTTATCTCTCTCATCTTAATTACTTCCGGTCTCACAAACCACCTCTCCTGTTCCAACAAGCTCCCAAACATGTTCCTAAAACATGTTTACTGCTTCCTGAAAACCCTTTTTGGAAAAAGCATGTCTAATCCCGTTTCCGATCTTATTTCCTGTCGCGTTTCCAGTCTAAAAATAAATTTCACGTTAAACTTTTATAAAGTAAAACAAAGTCAGAAAGATTTCCATTTTTATATTAGGTGTTAGTTAGCAAATAAAATTTTTATTTCAGATGAGAAAAAAAAAAAAAAAAAAAATCGAACATTTTGCTAATATTACTTTCAAACTAAATTCATTCTGATAGCAGGATTCCTACAACTCAACTCCACTCGACTAGAAGGATTAAAACAAACAAAGAAAATTAAGCCCCCACAAAAGTAAGCCCTCCCCCTCTCTCCCTTATCGCATTCACTTCCTGTCACATTTCCGGTTAAATTTCCTGTCTACACTTCCTGTCTCAACATGTCTGTTATCCCCACCTGCTACATCCGGTGTCCACACCTGCAACTTCCGGTGACCTTCACAGAGCACAGAGGTCATACGCCGCGTACGCCGCTGATGCAGAACCGGCCTTTGTTATCTACTTTTATACTATAAAATCAACACTTTTTCATAGTGCAGTAGGCGTAAAAAATAATACATTCAATGAAAAAATTTAGAAAATATACGTATATAAGCTTATGAATAAATGCAGTTATTAAAGATCAATTTCTGTTCAAGCATATACATCAAAAAGCAAGTATAGTAAAGTATTTTATCAAAAAATATCGTTTCCTGGACAACAAAGTGACTTTTAATGTTATAGACTTAGTACTGGATACCAAATATGACGCAACAAAAAATATATTTGCTTTTCATAAGGTGACACGGAGAAAACATTACATTATTATAGTGACCGATATTTAAAATGACCCGCGGGGGGGGGGTAATAATTTATGCATTTCCTGAATCTTAACGGACCACTTGCAACGAAAATAGAAAAAAAAAACAAAAAACAAAAAAACATTATTTGCTACAATAAAATTTCAAATGTCAATCATACGTATCCGAATCAGACATTAGGCAAAAATACAAGAAATTTTAACATTTTGTCTGTTATTGCTTTTTTTTAAAAAAACTTTTTAGGGTTTTTGAATTAAATGTGAACTTGTGTATTTAGTGCATAAAAGAAACTTCACTAATTAAAAAAAAAAAAAAAAAAAAAAAAAAAAAAAAAAAATCCCTTATCTTAGTTTACGAGTTGTGAACACTTAAAATTTGTTAAGTTTCTTCACACACACACACACACACACATATATATATATATATATATATATATATAGGGTTTCTGTTTTTGACTAACATTGTGAATAGGGCTATAATCATCAACGAAAAACTTATAGCCTAAACAAAATAATTTTGCCAATAGATTTGTCGTGAAATATTGATACTAAAATTGTTCTTTAAACACACAAACATACCCCTCCCCCCTCTTTCCTTTTCAATATATGTTCCAATTTCTTGTAATTGTTTTTAGAGCTGTCATTCTGATCTAAATTAAACTATCGGTTTTAAGAACTATAGTATTACAGATGCTTTGAAGAGTCGAGGAGAGAAATTCTGGTTGGATCTATATCTTACATAGTTTTATAAAATAAAACTGGCATATTAGTGGGTTAAATATTAACGAAAAAATAGTTCTAAAAAATATCAAAACACAAACATACAGAAAACTCTGAATCGTACAATAACATCATTCAGAGTGTCGCCGAAAAAAAAAAATAATGATAACTCTCGCTAATTGACGATTTCAATCTTTCGTTTTAAATACAATAGGGCGGTTGGGAAGGTAGATGATAAAGTATGGAGGGGGGGAGGGGGATGTTGTATGGATACTTAATGCACAAAAGTTAATTTATTATTTACAAAAAAAAAAAAAAAAAAAAAAAAAATCGAGACAGTGTTATTGGCTCATAATGCGTCCATTCATTACTTGTTATTCTTTAGTTGATTCAGCACACTTTCTTTCTATTTACAGAAATGGTTTCATACCATCTATTTCATGAAGTTTTAATTTCATTTTTTAATATTTAATTAACTTATTAGATTTGTGTGGGACAATGTCATATATAAATTACTTCATCAATCATTTTACTTTAATGGACATAAATATATTTTGTCATATTTAAATATTACCTACACCCCTTTATTTATTTACTTTATATATATATATATATATATATATATATATATATATATATAATTAATTCATTTATTTAGTTTTCTTTTATTATTTTTATACATAATTTTATTAATCACCCATTTAATTAATGTATTCTCCTACCCCTTAGCTATCCATTCATTATAAACATAAATTTTCTTAATTTATTAACTTAATTTGGATACATTATTTTAAAATATATTGTAAGATTTTCCCACCACGTAATTATATGAATAATTATGTTTCTCGATAATGTAATTTTTGCTATATGGCAGCACTGTTAAACTATTTTTGGTTTTATCGTGTAATGTAAACTCCTGTGACTACTTGTTTGAATATTTCGCGAGTTTAGTCGTCCTTTTATAATTCAATACATCAACTGAATTTGTAAATATTTTTTGGCAACATTCACATATTTGTCAAATCATGCATGTTTTCTGGGATTTTTCGTGAAGAAATGCTTCCTCACTTGAATTTTTTCATCTCTTCTCTCTTATTTAATTCATTTTCTAAGTTTATTAATGTGTGATTGCCCAAAATTTGTGTTATTTTAGCTTATTCTAGATTGTACAAGGATAAAATTATACATTTTTGTGGAATCTATGGTAATTTCAGCCTGACGATTCTGCCATAGTATTTTCTATTTTCATTTATCTTCTCTTGGTTATATATATTATTATCTCTTTTTCTTTTTTTTTAAGGTTATTGTTCAAAAAAGTATATGCTCATATTTAAGTGTTATTATTTATATTTCCCCCATTTGTGTATGATATTTCTCTGTTTTCTTATAAAGATTATATAGATTACATATACATAACCGCGAGAGAAATAGTAATTATATGCCATCAAAAACAATTTGGAAATATTAGAAAGATGGAACTCATACATTTGATGGTACAGCATCCATGAAAGATGAAGAATAAAAAAGAATAACATACAATTAAAAAAAACTATATATATAATATATATCGTTTTTATGCTTATTTTCTGAAATCATACGAATATTTCAATTTTTGATTTCATATTTGGTGTACGACTTGGTATACTTCCCAACACTTATTCGCTTTGAGTAATGATATATTTCAAAACTTTCAACGGAAAACAAAAGAATTAACTTATTATTATAATGAATGCGACATTAAAAAAAAAACTGTTGTAAACTGTACGTCACAGCAAAGTCATTGTTCAGTACTTATAATTTTTTTACTCGAATAAATACGTTCACTATATATACTTATATATCAAACTGATCACTAAAGGCGAAAACGTCTTCATGCAGTCAAATCAAATTTTATTTAAAAAAAAAAAAAAAAAACAGCCCAAAACATATTCAAAGAAAATCGTAGGCCCTCATCGTAAGCACACACCTGCCACGATTTTGACATATTATCTCATCCCGAAGGGAAGAAAGGCGCTGGTTATTTGGGCGCCTTTATTGAATTCCTTCAATACGTAAGCAGCGTCGAAATCGAAAATGACGTGCGAATGTGCTACACGAGTGCTTTCCATCCGTCAAGGAGTGATGGAACTGTGTTGCTACAGGAGCTGAAGGCAGAGAAGGGGAAGTGATAAGAAATTCGGTTATCCTTGAAGACGGGAAGATGGAGTATTGTTCAGATTTATTTGCAAAAATAAGTGCGTTTATATGAAATTATGACAATGCAGAGAAAGCCGCCTTTTTTGCATCGAGAACAATCGATACAAATGGCTTTTGGGTGGTAATGATTTAGGAAAATAGCTACCTTCATTTCTTTCTCTCTTTTTTCTTCTTTATTCTTTTTTAACACTTTTCAACATAATTGAAAAGTGTTTATGAAATAGATTTGTTTGTTTCTCTGTTTCTCTGTCCGTGCTTTAACTCCCGTAAATATACTCGGATTGCCACGTAATTGATATATGTTATTGAGGTTTCATGGCATGTTTGATATTGAAAGCGAAGTGTGTAGTTAGTTTACAGGGGGACTCAAAAGAATTCCGTAAGAATTCCGTTACATTATGATATATGGGATAAAATCGTTCGCAGTGTATTTTAATGATGTTACATTATCTCAAACTTATTGAAATTGATATACGTCACTGAGGGCACTACAAGATGTTTACTACAGAATAGGGAGTGTATAACATTGCTCTTTCATTTACAGGGACACACAAAAAAGCTCAGTTACTGTACTGTCTGAGCATTAATTTCTGGCAGTGCGTTTTCAGTTCTGGTATACGTTTTTAAATTTGACTTATTTTTTTCCTTATTAGTACGTGGAGTGTATAAATTCTATAGATCATATACAGGGCTGTACAAAAGAATTTCTGCAAGTTTTCGCTTAATGACGAAAATTGCTGAAGGGAAATTTTCAACTGTGTTATGAATTTACTAACCGAATTAAATTATTGCATGTATACAAATCTATAGACCATATACGCGGCTTCACAAAATAATTTGGATATTTTTCCGATTATAGAATGTGCTTGAAAGTTTTTCATAGTCTTGAGGCTATTCTTTTTGGGTGGGGGGGGGCGGAGGGTAAATGTGAAAATGTTAGTTGATCTGTTCTCAAATGCAAATTGGCTTCCTTCTAACATATTAGTTAGTTTTATTCTTATATGCACGAAATCGGCACAGGTGTTCTTATTAAGAAACATAGAAATAAAATACCGTTTTCCCTTTTTTGATAAAGGCCAATGATCTTTTACAAATGTTGTCAAAGTTGGTGTTGTGAAACGATTTTCGGGATGCAGCAGCCCACGGAAGATTTGTAAGAAACAACAATCGATTATAACCAGGTCCCTACACTGCAAAAAATAATTGTTGATTTTGCAGTATAAAACTGGCATCCCAGCTGCCAGTATTATACCGTAAAATTAACAGTATTAAACAGTAAAAAAAGCAGTAATACACTGCCGTGCAAGCAGTAATACGCTACCGCGCACGGTATAATACTGGCAGCTGGGATGCCAGTTTTATACTGCAAAATCAACAATTATTTTTTGCAGTGTGGGACCCTTTTGTAAAGATCCAGTTGGGGCCCCCTATAACGTACTTTTAGCCACAATTTGTACCCATTTAAAAAATACTTGAGTTTTGGCTTGGAAGGTGGGACTCTTTTAGTGTCGGGCGGAGCTTCCCTGTTTGCCCTTGCGATAATCAGTCTCTGATTATAACTTAAGATGTAATGCATTTGTTGGAAAATGAGAACTGCTATTCAGTTCTAAATCACTTTAATAACCATGGCTGGTAAATTTCTGCTTTTTTCTATACGGAAAATAGATTGCTTAGATTCCACTGTCGATATGACGACAGTGTTACTCACGGACATGTTTTTGATTTATTGTTCAGATAGGAATGTAATAAAGCTAATTTCAAAATAAAGGCATTAGTAATACAGTCAATACAGAGAAAATACTTTTAGCACGAACTGTTTCCGATTGCCCCGTCCAGTTGTATGTAATGTATAACATGTCGGATAACACGAACAAAAAAAAAGTTTCCCCTTGAGTGTTCGTGTTAACGAGGTTCGACTGTAATTATTTTTCAGGATTGGAGTTTTGGAGAGGACATGCAAATTTTAGTGTCAAAAAGTCTCTAAAAATGTACTACTAAAATACATGAAACTTAAACTAGTGAAAATAGGAAAAATCCCATATGTGTAACCATTATATCTTTTTTAACAATGTAAAGAAATATCTATAAATATATGTTTTACTAATTATTAAAATGTTATTTTTTTTATTTTTTTATTTTGTGAAAAGATGGTAAAAATTTGGCTATTGTATAATATGAAAATTTCAAGATAGAAATATAAAAAGAAATTCCCAACAATATCAGAAAAAAAATCGAGTCTTTCTACAGATCATAAAAGGATATACTTTTACAAGTGCAATTATGTTGAAAAAGAAACTTTTCTCGAAACTGGTGATTTTATTTGGATTTATGTACAAAAATCAACATTGTTTAAAAGACATGTTATTTAAGTAATCTTTACTACGTAGAAGAGGTATTGTATTTCCTGGATTTTAAATTAAAAGATAATAAAAACAGGGTACATATTTAAATCTGAGAAAATCATTTTTAAAAATTATATTTTTGCTATGAATGTTTGTGAATAAACAAAGACATAAAGCAATTATATTATAAGTAATGGACTAAAAAGTGTGAAGAACTGCGCCAGTATACAAGCACAGAATTGGTAAAAATCAGCATCGGTGAAAAAAACAATTTTGTGTAATTAAATTAGAACCAACTGTTTACATTTAATTGTTTTTCAAATGTATTTCAAAGACAAAGATCTACATTCAATAATTAAAGCTTTAATAATTTTCCGTTTTTCAGTTTAATGTTAATAATTTTTTTAAATGATTATGTTTCTCTGGAGCAACATAAAATGGGCATAAAGAATCTGAAACTTTGTTCATTACTACACTATAATAAAATGATAAATTAAAAACAATAATTCAAGTCCAACAAGTCCAACATTTTGATTAAAAAAAAAAAAAAAAAAAAAAAAAAAAAAAAAAAAAAAACAGAATTTTGGTTCAATATTTTTTAACCTTTTCTCTTAAAATTAGTTTAGACAAAAATCTGAATCATGATTCAACCTTTCACAATAAAATTGCTTTATAGAAAAACCTGAATCATGGTTCAACATTGAACCTTATTTTTAATATTGCACTATGTGTTCTGAAAGTAAGCATATATATATTTATTCAGTATACATGGTAGAGAGAGGGGGGGGGGGGGTGTCTTTTCTTACAGTTGTCAAATATGTAAATCTTAAACCGTTAAGTTAGATGTATAGTTCCAATTAGAAAAATAAATGTTTTAATTGTTGTTTTTAATAGAAATAATCATTTACGCCAAAAAGTTATGAAAATTAAATTTTTATACGGCTTTCGTTCGTTCCTATTCGTTCTATAAGTTATGTTTACAAAACTTGTATTTCTAAGGCACTAAAACAAATAGCTTCATAAAATTTAAAGAACTATAACTTGGTGAGTTTTAAATAATTTTATCAGTAATTAGAAACTAAATTTCAAAACTCCTGTAGAATTTTCTTTCCCATGTTCAATTTCAGAATGGTTAACTATGCAAATAATAATAATAATAATAATAATAATAATAATAATAATGATAATAATGATAATAATAATAATAATAGTAATAATAATAATATAATAGATTTTTTGGCTGTTTAACAAAAATTATATTTGCTGCATATCTATACTAATAAAAGAAAGTTTCGCTCTGTGTGTGTGCCTGTCTATCTGCAATGGTCAGAGAAATCTTGCGCACCTAGAAGTCTGAACATATAAATAAAGATAGTCCGAGTCCTTTCCTGATGCACCCAAGTCTCAGAATTTTAATATTTTGAAAATTAGCCGAAATATTAATTGATAATTGCATCAAAAATACCATCTTTTTTATCAAAATGGCTAAAGAAAAGAATACCTGTTCTCGATTTGCAAGCGGAAATAAACGAAATTGAAATTTATTCACTAATTAACAAATTTTAAGAAAACTAATTAAGATATCGATTTGGAACTTTCAAAGCATATGTAGAAAAATTTTCTGCATCCGACAGTCCAATTTTTGTAAAATTCGGCCGGTAGTTTTTCTGAAAAAAATAAAACAAAAACAAAAACAAAAACAAAAAATAAAACAACAAAAAATCTGGCGGCACCAGTCTAAAAAATCCGAGAAAGTGCCGAACAGGGATCCACTTTCATTAAAAACTGAACTATAAAGAAACCCGTTTCTCTGGACGATATCTCCATTTACTTTGCAAAAATGAAAGGAAATAATTGTTAATTTTTACTAATGAACAAAAATTAAGATAGCTAATTAAGATATGGATTTGAATTTGAGAATGGGAAGGGGACGGGGAGCCATCTGCCGGCTATTTTAGCGTAGCGTCTTCGTTATGTTCTAATTATCAGAAAAAATATAATTATTTTTTTAATGATCGCGTTAATGTAGGGTTAGGGGTTTTCTTGAAAAAATTATTTGTTACATTTGCGGGTATGGGGGAGGGGGGTGGGGGTTAGCGCCTTTTTATTTAATATCGCATTTATTGTACTTCACTGCGCGTCCCCTGGCGGCGAGTTTCTATTAATTGAGAACGCTTATTAATAAAAACTCTTGTATTGCTCTGATTTACACAAAACTAATTCTATTTAAGAAATGTGAGAGTTTAGCTTCACCCGTAGCGTTTTATAAATGTTATATATAGAGAATACCGGAAATTTCAAATAACGATTTTCGTAAAAAATAAATTTGCGTTCCTAACGCATACTAGCGGTTAATCGCAAAACATTTCACCATTTAAAAACTTTTTCACTATTCTGACTATTTCAGTATTTAAGCGCATAATTCGATTACATTTCTGTTAAGTTATTATTATTATTATTATTATTATTCCGTGAAGCTTTATTTTAGTTTGGTGATTTAGTTTATTACACGAAAAAAAAACGGTTTAATTATTTACATTGTTTTAAATGCAATCGTGTTAATATTTCTTAATCGGGTTATACAATCAGTTTTGAGACAGATTTAAAAAAAAAAATCATGCATGAAAATTATTTTAAAAATCCATTAAAAAAAATCAGTAAATTGAGATAAAAATTACAAAGAAACTGCACTTGAAAGAATTTTTTCTTAATTCGACGGTGTAAAAATTAAAAGTGTGTGAAAATTGCGATAAAAATAAATTGGTTGCTCATGTCGTCCGTCGATTATGCGTCTGCGTTACTCACGTAACATGTTTTTGCTGTATAATATAAATACAATCTTAGGATTTTTTTTTCCTCAACCTTATCAGTGGCATTTTTTATAACTAGGCAGTTGACAGTTACTGATTTCAAAAATAATTTTCCTGAGATGTGGAATAGAATTTTCGTAAAGAATTGTAGAATTATACTCCGATTTTTTTTAAATGTTTTACAAAAAAAAAAAAAAAAAAAAAAGATATGAAATTCAATTACGAAATCGAAAGAATCGAAAATAGCCAATTGATGGGAAATTATATGTCTTATTTATTTATGCTTTTAAAAAATTCTTAACTAGCTTTAAAAATACGCTTAAAGGTTTCATAGAGATTTTGTATAAATCTCTGAAATTTTCAATACAAATACCAAATCAAATTTTAACATCATATTTCATTTTTTTTTCAGAACATTTTCACACTAGGATATCAAACGAGAAGTCATTCGATAAAACAGTTTAAGAATTATGAAGGTTTATACAATGCAAAATTATAATACTAAAAGTTTACGATATAAATTGTTAGCTACACTGCAAAAAATAACTGTTGATTTTACAGTATAAAACTGGCACCCCAGCTGCCAGTATTATACCGTAAAATTAACAGTATTAAATAGTAAAATAAGCAGTAATACGCTGCCGCGCAAGCAGTAATACACTACCGCGCATGCGCGGTAGCGTTCATCTGGTTACAAGATTGTGGTAACCATCAGTATTTTTAGTCTAGTGACTGCTTTTTCACTTTAAATTTCGATGATGCTACTTCTGAAATCTAAATTGGCGAATTTCTGATTTATTATCAAAAGCATTTTTATCCCTAAATGAATAAAATTTGTTTTATTTCAGATCAGAGATACAAAAAAAAAAAAAAAAAAAAAAAAAAAAAAAATCGAATAGCGTTTTCTAATTTTTTTTAAAGCAAATTATGTTTCAGAAAATGATATGAAAGTTAGAGCTTTAAGTAATTTTTTACATACACACACACACACATGACTTGCTCAAGAATAATCGCCATACAGGAACAATGACTTATAATTCAAAATTTATCTCATTCACAAGGAAAAAAATTATTTATACTCATTTAAATAAATATTAATATCTTCAAATGTTATAAATTTACATACAGAAATGGCTTTGTGAATGTGGCAAAAAATTTCGAGTTCCCGAGCAGAAAAAAAAAATGATAACACCTTTCGAAATTCAATGCACTTGCTCTCAAGCACTTTTATTTATGTATAAATAATAAAAGTTTTTTTTTTATCTAATGACTTTCACATAATTTCACATAATATTACACATTATGACACTACTTATTGAACATACACTATTACACTATATAAAGTATATGTAAGTTATTATATCATACACTATATAAAGTATTTACTTTTTATAGAATATGTAAAAAGTGTTTTTTTTCAAAGAGAAATAAATGTAAATAGAAAACATATAATGTCTAATCAACGTTTTGTTGAAATCCTGACAAATCAAACACGAAAGGTTAAGTAAACTTTTTAGAGCAGATTAATAATTTTAATATATTTACATGTATACCTTTATATTTTAAGTTTTGTTTCCTTTCTTATTTTTTTATTTAAACGCTAAAAAGTCACCTTGAAAAATAAAACTAAGAAAAAGATGTTGGAGTATACACTGAAAAAAAAATGTTGCCAGTATTATACAGTAAAATCGAGTTATACAGTAAAATCGAGTTAAAATCGATTATACAGTGTATAAATATATATAACAAATAGTAAAACATTGTATCGTATTTGTTATCATTTTATAGTTTCACTTTATTTTATTGATTGACTCTGCTGCCATCCTTTTATCGATTATACAAACAGATCTGTATGCATTTTACTTAATTAAAAAATAATGTGAAAACAATAATTGTTACCAAAAGTATTTCCATAATTGTATTTACAGCAATCCTTAAAAACCAACTATTTAAAAAGGGAATATATTAAACTTCTTTCAGTTCCACTACACCCAGAAAAAAGTTTTGTTGAATCAACAAAAATTTGGTTGCCCCAACAAAACTTTTTGTTTAAATATAGGTCAATGGAATTTTTGTTTGAATCAACATTTTTTTTTTTTTTTTTTTTGCAATTCCAAAAAAAAAATTTGTATCTTCAGCAAAAAATGTTTTGTTAATTCAAGTAAAATGGTTCGATTTTACTTGACTTTTGCTAAAACAACCAAAATGTACTCAACAAAAAATGTTTTGTAGTTTTAATCAATTCCTTTTTCTTGGTGTATGCTTCAATTTTTGAAATTAGTGCAAATGTAAGAAAACAATAAAAGGATTATAAAGAATAGATAAACTTCTGCATAAATATTACATTTCTATAAAGTTTTAAGAACAATGCTCAGCTACCCATACGTTCAAACACACATACAATTGGAAAAATAGTTGAAACAACGTTTTAAAACTTATTATTATAAAATCATGTGTTTTCTTTCTTTTTAATATCATATATTTTTTAAAGAACCGTGATTTCTTCTTATTGAAGGGAAGGCGGGGGCGAGTTATTTGAAATTCCCATGTTCCATATTTATATATATGTGTATGTGTGTATTTATCTTACATTGCGCGTACGTTTTTCATTTTGTTGTCTCTCTTTCTCACACACGTGTGTATGTGTGTGTGTGCTAAATCAAAAACATGTATTTATGTAAGATAAATTAAAAAAGCATGAACAATGTGAAAAGAATATTTATAACATTATTCACTACAATTATATATATATATATATATACAAAATAAAAGATCGACTATGTAATATGAAGTGAAAAAGAGTAGAAATTTTTTAAAATGTGATGATAAGTTGATAATGAGAATTAAAAGCTGAATATATGTAACTTAGTATTTGATAACTGTCTAATAAGTATTTCTGGAAAAGTATTAACGAAAAAAAAAAAAAGAAAAAAGAAAGAATATTTTTGTTAAGTTTTATTTGTTTTCTTCTTTGTGTTTGAAATCATCCAAATAAAAAAAAATAATTATATTTTATATAGATTTTTTTTATAGTTTAGATTGAGGAGTTAAAAGAATTAGGATGTATTTCTATCAGACATAATGTTTCAAATATTTAGAAAAACTTTTTACATCACAATTTTAATTTAAGGATCAGATAAATAATAATAATAATAATAATAATAAAACAACGATTGACATATTTCACAATAAGTTATGTAACATATAGTAAAATACTTAAAATAAATACATAAAATGTCAAATAATCAAACTGTTTACATAAAATACCACCCACATGTAAAAAAAATGTAAAACCGAACGAAATGAAATCTTCGCCAAATCTCCGCCTATATGCTTTCTACAGGAATTTATTGGCGTTTTACTGTACACAAAGTATTCCAGTCAACGACTATTCTTTCTTAACTTTAATAATGCACTTAAAAAATATATATTGTAACAAATATTTGAAAGAGTTAAAATGTGATACAAAGCATATTTTTAAATTGCTTTAAAATAGAAATTTATGCATTTATATGCATCAATGACATAAACATAGTGTTTTTCTAATGGAAAAAATCTAAGAATTATTCTTAGTAGAATTTAGAGTAAAATCATGAAAATATTTAATTTTAGAAAATAAATTTCGAAAAGTTAACGATATAACTAGATGTTGGCAAAACAAAACAAAACAAAACAACAACAAAAAAATAGAAAATTAGAAAAATAAATAAATATTTATTAAGGTACCTTGTGCTTGTATAAAATAAGATTTCGAATTATATGTAATGTTTTTATTTTTGTACAAAACCAAAAAAATTTTACAATTTGGAAACACTTTTTTTAAACACCGTAAAGTTTTGAATGCAAATAAGGATTAGATTATTGTGTGGTATAATTGTAAATATTTTTTTTCAAAGTCAATTGATTAATAGAAGGAATGTTTCTTGTTACGGTTTGTAGTATGTAAAATTATTTTTAAAATGTTAATAATAAAGCAATAGTCATCATGCATTTGGTTAAGCTAATTAAAGAATATTGTAATAATTTTCAACTTATAATTTATGGTGTCACATAGTAACAAATTTTAGTTTTACCTGTTTTAATGTGATAAAACTGAAGGAAATTTTTAAATTATATTTCATAATTAAAAAAAAAATTAACTTGAAAAGGCTTAAATATAGTTATGGATAATTTTTTAGATTAATTAAGAAATTCTTTAATTTAAACGCACTCCTATATGCTGCTACTGTAATATTCTTCTAAACTCGATTTTTTATTTCTAATTTTACGTTCCATGGCAAAGAATATTTGTCTTATCAATGGAATTAATAAATATAGTAATAAAGCGAAGGGGGAAGGGACATATTAATGTAACATAGAATTATGAAATAGAATTTTTAAAGATATATTATCAAGTCTTATATGCATCATATTTTGTGTTGTAATATGTAATAAATTCCAGGAAACATTCCATTTTATTCGAGTGAAATTTTTATAGCCTCTAAAATATTCATGTTCATTTCCACATTGTTTAGATAAACTTTCGTCGTCTTTTGAACAGCGTTTAAGAATTTTCATTTTAATTTTTTTGGAATTTTATGCATAATAATATATATTATTTAAACGAAACTTAATGTATGTATACCGTAATAAACGAAAGTGCAGTATATTTGTCATATATTTAAGTTTATTACAAAAAGACTGCGAAATTGTGCATGGTATAAAGATATATATTTATGAATACGACGTATTAAATAATTATTTTTTCAAATATAACTTAAAACCGTATTTAAAAGAAAGCCCCTGTTTCATGCCTTGCTGTAATTTACATATGAGAGTCTCATTCTATATAAACACGTACTCACGTAGTCCCACATATTTGCATAGAATTTACGTGTCTTAATTAGTACACGCGTACACATAAACGCATGAGCTCACACATTTACACATAAATATATATATACATTATACACACACAATTACGTGCGTGCTTGCAAACACATTATTATTATTGTTGTTGTTGTTATTATTGTAATTTTTTCTTTCAATTTTTCATATGTTTTTACATGATTTTCTTTCTATTACTCTTATTTTTTTTACTTACATTCAATGGATAATATCTCCATTGATAAACGAACTCCACAATTTGCTTGTCTATTATATGAAGTAATGTATATTTTTGGAAACGTATGTAGATGTTATTGCCGACTGAAGATTAAACACTTACATGAGGCTTTGTTTTTCATGTTCCATCATATGATTTCTATATTCCGATTATGTTCCAATGTATGATTAAATTATTTTTATTACATTTATTCTTTGATATCATCCACCTTCAAAATATGTCTATCATTCTTAATATATCGAGATTTCCTGGTAGGTTTTATTTATTAAGGTTTTATTATTATTATTATTATTATTATTATTATTATTATTATTATTATTATATTTTTTTACTATAAAAATTAATGTAAAGTAGTATTGCGTCTTTTTTAAATAAGAGATTCGGTCATTTTAGTTATACAAACTTTTAAGTTATTTCAAAGACATATATTGTTATATATAAAAACTTAAAAGTTATATACTTTGGAAATCAAAAATTAACTAACAATTTGGTATAACAAAAATGACCAAATATCTTATTTAAAGATGGCAATTAATTTACATTAATTGTTACATTAAAAAAATATATATAGAAAACCCCCTTAATAAATAAAACCTACCAGGAATATCACTATATGAAGATTCATAAACATATTTTAACTGTGGATGATACCAAAGGATAAATGTAATAATAATAATAATAATAATAATAATAATAACAATAATAATAATAATAACAGTAGTAATATATAAGTATACATACATATACACGCGCACACACACACACATATATATATATATTATATATATGTACGTATATACATACATGCATATAAATTTGAAACGAAATGTAAAAGATCATTAAGCTAATTCTATATAGTACATATAAAAAGAAAAATGTAAATAAAATGTTTTTTTTTTTTTTTTTTTTTAGTTATTATTCTCTTATTTATTAAGTATTGATTTAAATATGTTTGATTTATTGGCATTTTTATAATTTACTTATTACTTATATATTTAATTTTTAAATAATCGGGATTTTCTAGCGATGTTAGAAAATGGACTAAAATAAATTATATATTCATAAATTAACTTAAAGTAAAGCTTTTATATAATAAACATCCAATTTAAATAGTATGCACAGGCTGTTTGATTATCAACGTGTTTATAAGAAAGTTGTGTACACTAATAGAATAAAATGAAGCAACCAGTTCTTTAAATATTTTGTAAAGTAAAAAACTTACATAAACGCAGATTTCATTAATTTTCAAAATTCCCATTCTTTATCATTTGGCTATTTATTTGTAAGAATTCTTTTTTGGATATTATAAAAGCAAATATAAATTATTATGTGATTTCAATACAGAAGAATTAAGAAACGTTTGAAGTATTTTTTTGCTCATTGATATCTGCAATGTCCTTCCCTTCGCCGAATCTTTTCCGGAATTTCTCCGATGCTCTTTTCACGGCAACTCAGCGTTTCTGTTTCGGGTAAATGCTACAGGCTGTTTCCAGTCCTTTTCCGGAAAGGAAAAAAGATTACAACACACTCTCTATGCTTTTCCCTTAGTTGTGTACTCAATATGGTTGATTTTTCATTAGACTCTTGGTACCAAATTTTTATAGCTATTACATTGTTAGATATACCTGCTAAAATTTTAAAAATTGTAATATATATACACTGCCAAAAAAGTGTTACGCGCAGCAGCGTATTACTGCTTACTTTACTGTTTATTACTGTTAATTTTACGGTATAATACTGGCAGCAAAAAAATACGTTAAGCATTCATAATTTTTGTTGCATTGATAAAATCAATGTTTGACGTTCTTCAAAATTACTTAAAACAAAACTAAAGCTACAAAAAAAAAGTTACTGATTATTTTACCTTTTAATAAAACTTCATTAAGTTATTTAAAAATGTTTTTAAATTACAAAAACTCAACCGAAAATACTTTGTGTTACAACTTAAGCAAATATCACTTAATTTATTCTAGAAGTAAATAACAAACCATTTTCTCGTAAAATATGTTTGATAAAGCTTACTTTAATGATCAATTAAAGGTCATTTAATTGATTTATTTTATTAATATTTGAATGCATTTTTATAACTAAAAATGCATAAAAATGCATCAAATAAAATAATAATAAAAAACATATAGTTTTGTGCTGTACAGTTTAGCGTAAATTAAAGGAAATATTTACGTATGTCTGATTTACAAAATCATGCAGTTTTAAAATAGTTCATAATAAATAAACAATTCATAAAAATAATCATCCCCGTCAAAAAATTTAAACCTATGTAAAAAATAATGACTTTCTTTGATTTATTGCAATATGATTAGTAAGTTATTAGAAAACATTAGTGGCTATTAAGTATTTTATTTAATTAATCAGATGGCTTAGAGTTTTTATTGAATTCCTGATAAATATTTATCCAATGTTTATATAATTTTTATAACATCAAAGTTTTCGACAGTCAAATTAAATGTTATAAAACAAAATAATTCTTCAGAAATTACGTCTTTCAACCGCAGTTTTCTGTGCTTTACAGCAACGGATAGACCGTAGCTGGAAAACTTGTTTTACAGGAAATGGATATAAAGGTGATTTGATATAATTTCTTAAAGCAGAATTAAATGTGGTTCAAAAGATAAAACAGATTTTCATAATTTTAAATAAAATTTTAAGGGTATTTAGAGTGTCTAAATGTAAATATATATATATACACATTTCAGTAAAAGTAGATGTAGAAACTATTTAATGAAATCGTTTTATAAAAGTGTAAAAGCGCGTGAATTTAAAAAAAATACTTTCATGCTTAATTTTAATTATTTCGTAATGCGAATAATTGTAATAACATCTTTGAAGATTTTCACGTGTTTTAATCTCATAAACACCAAATCATTTTGCCCCAGAATTAATTTATGCATTTCTTACAATGTTAATGTAAATCTAATTTTTCGAAATTGCGCTGACCCTATTCACTATATTTCAACATTTTAAGGAAAAGGGTGGGAAAAATCTCTTGATACATTAAAACAAGAATGGTTTTCAAGTTTAATCTGCAAAAAAATAATAATTAAGTTCATTTAGTTTTAAAAAGCTTAAAAAGTAACCAATTAAAATAAATAGGCAAATAAATAAATGACCATAATATGCATATATGTACATATTTTTTGTTTATGATAGTTATAAAAATAACTCTTTTTATGATTTTTTTTTCTTATAAAATGCAGATGTAAAAAAAAAAAAAATCTTTATCTTAGTTTTTTTTTTTTTTTTTTTTTTTTTTTTAATCATGTTAGAGAAAAAAAAAAATACACAAAATGTATATTTATTACATTTTGTGTGTGTGTTTTCTCTAACATGATTTTTAAAAAGAAAACTAACATTAAGGCTTTTTTTACAGTTAGTTATTTTTAAATAGAGACGTTTCAAGAATAGTTAAAAGAATTAAAGAATAGTTATTTTTAAAATTAAAATTAATTGTTAAGCTATTTTGTCCATTCGGTGTTTAGAATTATCAAAATTTATATAAAATCATTAACCAAGGTTATTATTATAAAAATACAGATTGATATTGTTCTACAAGACATAATTACAGTTTTTATTTCTCAAATTTGAACAAGACATGTAATTAAATATTATATATTTTTTAAAAAGTGAAAACATAATTTTTCAAAAATGAGTTCGAAGGCGAATTCTTCCTTATTAGATTGTTTGATATTGTATACAAAACTTAATACAAAGTTTTTTTTTCCCTTTTGTAGTTTCTTTCATATTGTCAGTGTGTGAGAAAAGATGTGCTAAACAATTAAATTTATAAAACAGAATAGAGTCTGGAAAAATAAATAAATAAATAAAATAAAAATGAAAAAGATTTGTTAATGCTTTTAGATTTCATCATTTAAAATTATCTCATTTAAATGATAACACGTGCATATGATATGATATTAAATTTTAAATGCAACTTTTTTCCTCACTGTAATATTATAGCTTAATAGTTTAAAGATTTCGGATTTATGTTTCTCAGTTGTTAAATGTGGGTATAAAAATGATCGATATTGACCTGTTTGCATGATTTTTTTTAAACAAAAAAATAATATTTATTCAAATGAATTATTTATATCATTTTTCAAAAAGTTTCTATTTCAATAAATAATAATAATAATAATAAATATGTTATAAATGTTTTATTTATCACTTGTTTTTAAAAGTTTCAATAAGAAAGTTAAATGAATTTTTTAAACATGAAAAAAAATATATATATTACTTCCGTTTCATTTAAAAAATAGTTAAAAAGAAACGTTAAAATGTATGCATAAATTAATTTTGTTGAAATATTTTCAAAATATTAAAGTCATAAATTAATTTTTCATAAAAATAACTGTAAAAAAAGAGTGCATAACATATTGTTCGTAATTAGATTACTTGAAATTTTGAAAGAAATAAAATATGTTTCAAAATTTAAATATGCCTAGGAATATTTTTAAAACCACATTTAGCAGTTTCTTTATTTGTCCCAATAACTTACTCAAAAAATGTAGTTTTTTAAATAAAAATTAACTCACTTCTTTCCCTTTTAATTTTAATTTAATTTTTTTTAATTTAATTGCGCAGTTTCACAAATGTGTGAAATTTTAAACAAATGCTTATTGTGATATTTAAAAAAAAGTTTACCATTTTATTGGCCAATTAATTTAAATTTTTTGTCAATGAACTAATTTTTTCCTTTTGTTAGAAATTTAAAATTAGTTATGAAAGCAACAACAGAAAATAAATGAAAATAATTCATATAAAAGTATTTAAATTTTGATGTGAATGTAATGCAGATAATACAAATGGTTTTTTACATGTTACTCATTTTATCTTTGAAATTAATTTAATTACTAAATAAAAAGAAAAAAGAAACAAAAAGAAAATTTAGCGTGTGATGTTATCAACGGAATCCAAAAATGATACTCCTTATTTATTATTTACTACATAAATTTTACACATACCGATAAAACAGATGATCCAGTCAAAATTTCCTTATATAACTCTCCTTCCTTTTTCATGGCAATTAAAATAATATAATTTTTTTATTATATATCAAGCTTCAAAATAACAAGAATTCAAAAGTTTATATTATTTCTAAAAATATCAGAAATAAATGCTACAAGAATGTATTAAGATAAGAAGTCAATTTAATATTATTGTTATTTTGTTTCTTTTATATATTTTATTGCTATTGTTAATGTCGATGTGCAATACGACACATTTGTTTACATACACATTTCCTATTTAAAAGTCGAAATGTATCTTAATATGTTTTCACTGAACAAAATGTATGTAAATTCTTTGATATGAAAATTACTGCACTAATTCAAGGGGAAAAAATTACACATTTGAGCGTATTGAAGCATAAAATTACGTTTCCTGATTTTGTTAAAAAATAGTTATCTTTCAAACTACTAATTATCTTATATTATTTATTAAAGAAAATTATAAAATAACTAATAATCGAATTAGTATTTTTAAAAACATTTTTAAAACAATGAAACTATAATTATCTTGAGTTTATCCATAAACTAAAATTTATCGATTGGTTAATTAAGTGATTTTCAGAAAATGTTAAATGTTACTTTTATTTTTTTCCAAAAAATTTTTAGGGTAATTGCACAACACTTCAAAATACATGCACGTTTATTGTTATTGTATTAAGAATTTGATATTTTATTTAATGGTTTAGATTTGAAATCAAACAATAAATGCAACAGACCAAATATTTAACATTTATCATAATAAATAATTTTAAGATTTTTCCTCATAAAAAAATTATGTTTACAAAAACTATAACCTTATTTTACACTTCTTATGACGTCTGATATTTTTACTAACAAATGTTGTATAGATATTTTAAATATAGTTCTAATGAAGAACATATGATAATAGCTTGGTTCTGTGTCATCAGTTGCAAGGAGTCGCTAAAACATAGAATAATTAAATATTGTATTAATATTTAAAAAACTTAACGACTGAATTTTTATATAAAAAAAAAGTCTCACTGACGCATTGATATCAGCATAATTATTATTTAATCGTTTTGATTTTGCTCTTTTCTGGTTCAGCTCAACATAATATTTGAACGCATTTTAAAATGAATAAGCCAAATAACATCATGTCTTTTCAAATACTCGCAAAATACTTCCAATCATTCATATAAGCTAATCACTAAAATTGAGTTTTATTTGTTCATTATTGTTTTTCTTGCACAAAAACTTTTTCAATATGCTGCCAAGTTTGAAACTGCAAATAAAATAAGCATATTTATTCATTAATTGAGATACTCTCAATATATGTTTTCCTATATAGATAATCCTTTATTATTAGTTTGAGATCAGTCATTTGCCATTTCGAGTCTTCATTTACCATCTCGTAGAAGATTTATTTTGTATTAAGTTTGTATTCTTTAAAGCATTACTCTTCAACATTTCCACATTATCAGAAGAGAAAATAGCTTTACTGGAATGCTCGGATATAAGCATGAATAGGTAAAAATTAAGTGGTTTTCTGAAATACTCTAATCCTTGATGATCAACTCTGAAATACTCTAATTTCTTGGTGGAAAAATCCAAGGATGTCTAAAATGATATCGCTGTGTTGAATGTCATGCTTCATATCACAAAGTCCGACAACTATAATCCATGCATTAAATTCTGTTGGTTGTTTTTCCATAGAGATTCTGGATAAAATATCTTGTTATAATAATAATAATTCTAAAAAAAAATCACAGTATAAACTTAATTTGTTTGCAAATTCATAGTTAGATAAAATTATTCTGCGTGAATGATAAAAGTAGGTCCACAAACGATTATAGTGAAGTGCGACATCGACTGGAACAACTTTTGGACTGAAGTCGGGCTGATAAACTGACGGTTGTTTGTTGGGTAAGGTTTTATATAATTTTTTTTTCGACGGTCAAATAAGAAAGAGTAAAAGAAGGCGGAGGCATAGAAGCATCGTTGCCATCTGATCTGGAGTCGTGCCGTTTTAATTCTGAAATATATCGGGGGTCGGAAACGGTAATTGCGGTGCGCGTCGAAACAATCGCACGCACTCCATCATTGGGAGTGCTTTTCTTTTCGATGTCTCCTCTCCCCCCCTCCTACCCCGTCCCCGTGTTGTTTGGTCTCTTTTCCGATAAATCGCTAATTTGATCACGGCCCGCAGTAATAAGCGAGTTCAATTTGGCTAAGTGCATGCATGGAGGTTTGAACGGCGCTCGACGATAGGGGGTAGGGTGGGGTGTGGCAGGCGATCCGCTCTTGCCGGAGCGGCCCAAAGTTAATTACGGAGAAGGGAGGATGGGGCCAAAACAGAAAGAGAGGGGTGCACCACATAAACGAAAACGATAAAGGATTCCATACCTTCTAGGGCCTTGTTCCTGGCAAGCAAGGCCAGCAGGAGATCCGCTGGAGGATTGGCGTCAGCGCTGACCATAGTGGACATGCCAGCCGCAGGCCACAGGTTCCGTCCCACGGTTGCCGCGATGATTCCGGTGGCCAGAAAACAGCAGCACCTTCGTTCAAAAAAGTGGCACAAAACGGCCGCGAGACCCGCTTCGTCCGCTTTAATTTGCCTAAGTGGGGCTCCTCGCGCCGCCAATAAAGAGGGGAATGTGTCACCGGACGGGAGAGGGACACTTCTTCAAAAATTTTTCCCTGCCGGGGCGGGAGGGAAGGAAAATGTGGCGGGAATAGAAGGTGGAGGGAGTGCAGTTTCTCGCGCGCGCGCCGATCAGGCTTATGCGCGGCCACGCCTTTAAATCCATGGTACCGACCAATGGCTGTGCGGCACCTGTCAACACCGCTACCTGAGTCTGTTCGAGGGGGGCAATATTTCTGTAGAAAGGAAAAGCGGATTTGAGCTACCCACCCCTAGGTATGTCGTCGGATAGCGGAATGTAACCATTTCTAAGTGACGAAAATCTGTTTCATAGTTAAAGACCGGCCTCGGCGAAATCGCGCTCGCATCCGATTTTAGATCTTATAAGATGGAATCGCTTCGTTTGAATGAGACTAGTAAAGAAGCGCATTGACACACAATAGCAGCTATACCGTTTCAAAGGAATTTTGGGAGCATGTGAAACATTTACCCTCGTCTCTGTGTTTCTCTTCTTTTTTCAAGTATTATAATAAGGTCATTTCTCAATATTTATTGCACATCTTCTGAATAAATTTCTTCAAAATTTGGATGTACCGTTAGTTGTTTCCTAAATTTCAAATATTTATGGTTGGAATTAGGGTTGAAATGCTGAAATGCAATTTCGCGACTCTGTCGATCAGTCATGTACAACTCTTTTTAATCGTAAAAATCAAGCTTAGTTTATTAATTGTTTTTGCGATAACTTTCAAAGTTTAATTTAGAAAAAAATGTTATTTAAAGTAGGAATAATAATACAAAGAATTCGACTACACTGCATTAGGGTCTTTCTCGTCTTTTCTATGCATTATTTTTTGTAAAGACCAAAATTAGCATGTCTTATACAGGCAAACTTCCTTAGCATGATTCTCAATGGGAATTAAAATTTGTTCATGTTTTCAGCAACTAAATCTCTGTATTCGGTTTGACAGGGAATGTGAGATCAATTCATCTTAAAAGAAATTTACGTTAAATGCGTTCACGTTAACCAGGTTTTATTGTAAAAGGAATAATAGTCGATTTGGTAGTATATTAGGTTTTCAGATTTTTTTTTTTTTTTTGTTTATTTTTAAAGTCACTAAATCGCGCCTGTGTTTAAATTTGGTATTGTTATTATTCGTTGAAACAACAGCCACAGTTAAAAATTCTAGTCCTCAGTAAAAATATTTATTCCCGCACTTGCCGTCATTGATTTTCAAAAAGCACACAGGTTTTTTTATGAATCTATTGAGAAAAAAATAATAACAAGCATAGTTTTGAATTATAAGTTATATAGTTCAGAATAGTACACAATTTCGAAAGATAATATAAACTAGTTTCCTTATTGAAAATTATCAAAATTATATATCACTGTAAAAAAAAGAGAAATTCTCTAAAGGCTAAATTAACCGGCATGTTCGGGAAGTGCTTATTTCCGAATGTTTCAAATGTCCGGGAATTTAAGTGCTACAAAAAATCTATATCTGATGATGTCCTATTTCTCACTTTGTATCCAATTGTAGGTGCCACAAATGCTGGATTAATACTGTTTCTTACTATTGTTTTATGGAAATCTGCCCCGTCCTCCCATATTCTAATATAGCTGGCTAAGAGCGGAAAAGAATGGCGTTTTCTGAGCACGAGATGGAAAATTCCTTTTAAACTTGGTTCTTTCATTAAAAGTACAAGAGAAGAGGAACATCACTGCTTGCCGCGCACTAGTAAGGGTGAGGGAGAAAAAAAGTGCCGTTTGTGCTCATTTCCTAATTTAATTTTTGTACACCCCACTCCCCAGAAAAAAATAATTATTCTTAAACAAACAAGGTCAAGGTCAAACGGGGCGGGGAGGCCTACCTTTCTGCTTGAACTCAATTAGCTCCGCCCAGCAGATTTGTTTACAGTGCGGCAAGGCCCCAGCCCAGGGAGCGATGCCCGGAAGGACCATCCGGGAAGGGGACCCCTCTCTATTGAAAATTAACTGTCAAAGATTACAATATCAATCACAAAGGCTAACCAATTATACTGGAAGAGCCAAGTTTGATACAATAATAGGCTGAATGAATAATTGTGATTGTAAATAAATATAAGGAGAGGTAGAGCTTTTACAAGATAATAATTAAAGTTGAGAGAAGACAATAAATACAAAACAATACTAATAGCTCACTTGTTACACGATAAACAATTAATATATACCATATTGACAAAGAAAGTAGTTATAGTTTGAATAGTAGCATCAAGTGTATAAAAATATTTATATCGGGGGAAAAACTTGAATAATTATATAGGGTTATTTACAGTAAACAGTTAACACAATTTAAGTAAAGCAGTAATGCTAGAAAACAAATCTGAGAATACAAGAACTGTTTTACTAAGAATAATAGGGAATAACATAAGTGATTATATATGAATATATGTACATGTAGTGAAACCTTTTTCCACAGGCGCATCTAAGGTGACGATACCGAATTTATTGAAGTATTGAGAAAACGGACCATGGTTAGTAGCAAAGATGTAGTGGTACTTATTTTAAAGTTGAAGATCTATTGATACTGTTGGGATTAAGAGCCTACATCAGTCATGCGAAAAAACGCTCAAGCTAATGTTAAGTCTATGGGAAGGTTCTAGCGCAATTTCTCGCAAGCATTTTAATATTTTTAAATGCTTTTTTTTTGCATAGGATAGCCGAGGTCAATCTCCAACGTTGTTAGATTTACTTTTTCGATTTTGGTACCAGTTGTTTTATACTTTATACTTTTATACTTTAATAAGGGTACTTTCACTTTCAGAACCGGTTCCAACCAGTTCCAAAATTGAAAATGCCTGCTTATAAAAAAACTGCGGCAAAAATCGAAAAAGTAAAAACTAACAACGTTGGAGATTGACCTCGGCTATCCTATGCAAAAAAAGCATTTAAAAATATTAAAATGCGAGCGAGAAATCGCGCTAGAACCTTCCCATAGACTTAACATTAGCTTGAACGTTTCTTCCCGTGACTGGTGTTAGGTTCTTAAGGCGTGAATAAAAGCTACCCGTTTGTTTCTAGATTCCAATCCATTCGCCATGATCTTATTAATTCTTATGTTGTTATTTTCTTTAAGTGTGATGGTCGAAATGGGAAGGATTTTTGTAAGATATCCTGTGACGGTTTCCTTGCATCGAGGGCCAGTTTATCAGCATGCTCGTTTCCAGCTTTGCCAGAATGACCACGCACCCAATTTAAAGAAAATGGATTTCGATGTTTGATGCAAGGCTATAATTATGTCACATACGAGTAATTTGCAGGTGGATATATCTTCTAATGCCTTCAGTTAGATAGACTATCAGAATTAATTTGTGTAGCTTTGAAAATTATTAGAATTACCCCAGTCTATTTCATCGTGCATTGTTAGTAGCTCTGCTTGGAAGATTTCTGGGGGTAAACGAATTTGTCTTGTTCCCTGTAACGCTGAAGCTTTATATGCACAGAAAGCATATGCAGTGAAAGTAGATGGTCTGATGTTTTTGATCCGTCGGTGAATATATAAATTTCGATTGAGTTCTCAGTTTCTGTTTGCCACTTAAAATATTCAATGTATGGAGGTATTATGCTGTAACCGGTCCAAGATGTTAGGGATTAAAGGAGTAGCGTAGAACCTTTAAATGAACCATTCCCGTAAATCATCGAAATGAATTTTAATAAATTCAGCACTTCAAATAAATAAAAATTACAGATTCTTGATTAACTGGATTGCACAACAAATAAATATTAAGGGCTTTTTCAGCTTATTCTTTTTCAGTTTAGTAAATTTCCAACATTAATAATAGTCTATATTTTCAAAAAATAAACAGAGTCAGTGTTTCCCCTCCGAAGGTAGGAGCTGGAGTCGAAGGACGGTCTTCTCGTCTGACCCTTCAAAAAAGGTAGAGGATTACAGAATCTTTCAATCTCCTCCGGAATACGGGAAGGGATTCAAAGTAATCGTTATTCTGCACTTTTAGATAGTGTCCACGCTCGCTTTACAAAGTTGTCACGCAACAACCTCAAAGTTATGTTAGAGAAAGGCTTTCTCTGCCCGGTGATTCAACAACAAACCGAATGTGGTTTCTTCCCGGAGTGATCACTCCGTCTTTTAGGTTGTGAGAAATCTGTAACCTACCCCGAGTACTTCTTATTCGTAACTCCACTCTCAACAAACTAACTGTTTTTCTTCTTCTATCCTCAATGTTACTTCTCGAATAATAGGATTATCTCCAGCCACTAAAAAATCTTTCAGATGAGGTAATAATAAAGTCCGTTGTGATAGGTGGAAAAGGAATTTCCCACGATACTTGGGTTGCGCGGCTTGACCAAAAGGATTCCATTCTGCTCTCTCCATTCATCCCGCTGTCTCCAAACCTTCAAGTAATAAGATTGGTGATGATTGAGCGAAACTTTTGAAGTTTCGCGGCCGATCACTGGACTTAGTTTTATTTTGGAAGAAAATCCTAAACACATGGGAACTGCCTATACCTGGCTTTAGGCTTCGCAAACAGGGTTTTGGGTAAGATATGGTGAATTTCTCACATCTCCCACTTAAAATCCTTTTCCGGCTACAAGACGTAAAATAAAAAAAAAAGGATTAGCTTATCTTCTCTGAGTGGCTCAAATATTCTAAAATTTAAACGTCTAACAGTATAAATAAATAATCTAAATTCTTAAATCCTGTTTACAATTCGATTAAACACTTTTCCTTATAGAATCTTACATTTTAAAAGTTATATTTATTACATTACACATATAAAAAACAACAAGTTGAGTTTTTTAATGAACTCGCTACTAAATTGCTCTACTCAAGCAGTCAACGTGGGGTATATCTTTACACGGTCTGTGTCTGATGGCGTATTGAAAAGGTTGCAGGGCTAGCACCCACCGAATGTTACCTGCATTGTTTTTCAGAAATACCAAAGGGTTGTGATCTGTTTCTATGCGAAACTCTTGACCATCAATATAGTGTCTGAGTTTCTTAATTGCGAAAATTATAGAAGCGCATTCTTTTTCCGATGCGCTAAAAAATTTTTCGGGGTCCGTGAATTTACTGCTGGGGTATATTATGGGATGCTCTTCCGAGCCCTGCCTCTGTGCTAAGACCACACCAATCCCTTTTTCTGACGCATCAGTCTGCACAATAAATTCCAAATTTGGGGCATACAAAATTGGCGTCATGGTAAGTTTCGATTTGAGTTCGAAAGCCTCACTCATTTCGTCGCTCCATATTATTTTTTCCTTTTTATGTTTTCCTTTCAGCGCTCGCGGGAGAGGTTCTACTATGGTGGCGTAATTTTCTATATAACGCGAATAGTATCCTGCCATACCTAGGCATCTCCTAATCTCCATTTTGGTTTTAGGTGTTGGCAACTCTGTGATAGCATGGATTTTCGCTTCTGCGGGTTTTCGCTGACCTTCTCCCACTATGTGGCCTAAGTATTTGGCTGTTTTCTGTGCGAACTTGCACTTCGCTATTTTAACTTTTTAATTCGCTTCCCTTAACCTGATCAATACAGTTTCCAGAGGTTTAATGAGATCCTCCCAATTGTCTGAAAAAGATTGCCATATCATCTAAGTACGGTAAAGAATACTCTTCTAGACCACATAATAATTTTGTCATAAATTTAGAGAACCTATACGAGGCGTTGACGAGCCCGAACGGCATTGACAGAGGTAAATAACTACCGAAGTTAGTTACAAATACGGCCAATTTCTGCGACCTAGGGATCATGGGTATCTGCCAATATCTCTTCGTTAGGTCAAGCACTGTAATGTACTTCGCAGCTGCCACTTTTTATACTCGCTCCTCTATATTCGGAAGTGAGAAAATTCGGTTTTCGTAATGGCGTTCAACTTTCTATAGTCGATGCAGGGGCGGAGGGTCTTTTCCCGGGGCTTTCACTAAAATCATCCGAAAATTAAAATTAGACTCCCCTTCCTTAATTATGTTATACGGTCTTATTCTCACCGGTTTTTTCTTTCGTAAGCTCGGTATAGTGCTCTGTGAGATCCGTTAGCCCTGGGTCGTTATAGAACACTTCGCTGTACTCATCTAACGCATTTTCAAACATGTGCAATTGTTCGTTCGTGCACCGAACCTTTAACTCACTATCCTCCACTACTTTGCTAAATTTATAACTACTGGAGTCCGCCAAAGGATATGCGGGTTCTCTAAATCTTGCGATTCATATGGGTCGTAAACTCGCGAGCTAAAATATTGATTTTTCCCACCCTTTTTACGTACGGTTTCAAAAGATTTACGCGGTAGATCTGTGACTTTTCCCGTTATCCTGGAACGCTCACTATATAATTGGTTGCTGAAAGTTTAGATTCAATCTTCCCTGGGCCTATCCCTCCTACAGACTTTTTTTTTGTTCGTTGCTAACACCAATACCTCCTCTCCTGCCTCGAAATGCCTCTTGACTGCGTTCTTATCGTACCACACTTTCCTTCTGTTTTTGGCGACAGTCATATTTTAGATCGCTAACTCTTGACAGCGCTTTAATCTGTTCATCAGATTGAAAACATACTCGTGACCAATACGGGTTCCTGACTTTCTCCTGTCAGTTGTTCAAACACTAAAGTTTCCGAGGTTCTGAGATTCCTCCTGTGAACAAGTTCGGCGGGACTAAACCCGATCGATTCGTGAGTCACTGTCCTCAATGCTAAAATCGCATGGGGTAATTTTTCCCCCAATTACTGCCATTCTCCACACTTAGTACCTTTAATAATCTGACCTGTGCCATCGCTCAATTAAATTGGATGAGGGCCTGCATACTCTCGAAAGATTTAATCTCACCCCAAATTTCTCTAAAAAAGCGGTAGTTAAACTTGACGTGAAACTTTTCCCAAGGTCTGTTTGAAATTCGAACGGATATCCCAAACGACTAAAAACTAACGTAAGGGCCCCGATTACTGTCTCCGAAAGCATATTCGGTATCGGTATTGCCTCTGGATATCGCTAATAAGTGCATACAGCTGTCAATAAGTACTTATCTCCTTTATTAGATACAGGCAAGGGACCCACAAGATCGCATGGTAATTTCGAAAACACCTCTGAAATTATAGGTACCAATTTCAAAGGGGCGTTTTCCTGCTCGCCCGCTTTTCTGACTTTTTGACATGAATCGCATGATTTCACGAAATCCTCTGTTTCTCTTATCAAGTTTGGCCAAAAGAAATACCGCAAGATTTTATCTTTCGTTTTCATTTCCCCCATGTGAGCCGCAATTCCTTCATGACACGCGCTAGAACGCCTGCCCTGTATTTTGACGGAATTACTAATTGAGTCCTTTCCCAAGTAGCAGAAAATTATCCAAGTGTCTGCGACGGATATTTCAGCGGCAGAAAATAATCTGCAGGTAAACTATGTTACAATTCAGGATTGGCAGGTCTTTCACATGTGTCCGTTTTTTGAGAGTTTAAACTGCTATGTCCAAAATTATCTATCAAAAACCTCAAATACTACATTGATATGTAAAATTTTACATTAAATAGCACTTATATTATATAAAACAGTACAACATTACAATTACATGCAATGTTTAAAGTCTTTTACTGTATATCAATAATTAATATCTAGTAAAGTATTATTGTTACGTGCAATTTTTTAACTTAATTTCTCGATATTTACCAGCAACCTATTGGCGAATTGAGCGGTTTTTGTCCGTGACATATTGACGAATTTCACGTTTATTTCCGGTAACCAACTGGCGAATTTCGCGATTGTTTTCTTGCGATCGATTGAAGAAATTTGTGATATTTTCCTGCTACAAATTGACAAATTTTGCTTTTTTTGGCTACCGATAAGCGAATTTCCGAGTTTTTTTCCTGCGTCTTACAGGTGAAACTCGCATGTTTCTTTTTTTTTACACGCCATTGTGGACAAATTTCGCAATTGATTTCACAACCGATCGGTGAATTTTGCTATTTACCTGCAATAGCTTGACAAAATTTACAATTTTTTCTCTTGACTGACTGACGCATTTCGCAATATTTTCCCGCAACCTATAGACGAATTTTGCGATATTCTTCTGCGCCTGACAGCAGAATTTTGGTTTTTTTCTGAGACCGAATGAAGAGATTCACAATTTTTCTCGAAACCAACAGATGAATTTCAAGATAGTTTTCCCTCGATCGATTGACGAAACTCTTGATATTTTCCTGCAATTTATTGGCGATTTTTCAGATTTTTTTCCTCGTCTTGCTGGCAAAACTCGCGGGGTTTTTTTTCACACGTTCGTAGACGAATTTTGCTATTTTCCCCTCCAATCGACAGATAAATTTCGCTATTTTTTTCTTCACGCGAGCAATTGACAAATTTCGCAATGTTTTCACATGACCATTTAACGAACTTTGCGAAATTTTTCTGTGCCCGATTGACAAATTTTCGTTTTTTTTCCGTGACCTATTGGTGAAATTCGAAGGTTGAAATTTCCCGAGGGCAAATTTTTTGCAAACCCGAATCAGATATGAAAACCGTATATGTAGCTCTAAAAAAACGGGCAGAGCGTAGTTGCAGCTATAAAAGTACAGACAGGACGCGCTTTTCGCTGATTTTTTCAACCGCTTTTCACAGATTTCCTCTTTTGAACTTTCCGGCGAGATGCATGCACAGTATATGAGCAAACACTGTTGGTCCATTCAGCAGGGATGCCGGAGAAAAAAATGATATTTAGCTTGCAATGAATGATGAGATTCGCACTAAGGGTGAGCAATAGATCATTCTCCAGATGCGCTCCTCCAGATGTGAAGCGAAAGTGTGGCTGCGGCACCGCGCCCGCCGACGAAATAAAAAAAATCTGCTGAAGGAGGGAAAAAAATCTGTGAATCGAAGAAAGTTCCATGGAAAAAATCTGCAGAAAGGGGGGGAGGGCGAATCTGAGACGTACGTCGCCCGTCTTGAACTTTCTGATACCGGGGTCCTGTCAAATCCACGGTGGTCTTTAGTTTTCCGGATTATTAAAGAGTCCCTCATTTCGTAATTCGATTTATTTTCTATCGCTTTCTTCCTGACAACTTCCAAAGAAGGGTCACTTTATTGTTCCCTTTTAAAATCCGCCCTCCCCACCTTAGCCAGACCAAGGAATTGATCATTCAGAACCTCGGAGAGTAAATTCTTTTCTCAAGTTTCAGTTGTCACTATGTCATCCGCCTTCCATTCAACTTTCCCCCTTTTCCGGAGACGAAGTTTCTTCATTCTCCCTTTCACTTTACGTTCCTTTCGGTTTTGATTTTGTCTGGCTGCGTGTTACCACAGCATTTACAGTTTTATTTTTTCCGTTTTTAATTTCATCTCTTAACTTCTGCGTCTCAGGTCTTATTACCTAAAATATAATAGGACATGTCTGTCTCGCTATCGCCCACGATTGTTTTGGTCCTTACGCTTCCTATAGCTTCTATTTCTAGCTCATCAGCCGTAGGTAAACAATGCAGATCGTTCATTAAAGGTTGTCTAACCCAAATTACTCCACCATCTAGCTGATCATATTTAATGAACTTCCTCGGAACCACGTCCGAACAACTACCCGAATCTCTTAATTCGGTAAATTCTTTTCCGTTAATTAGGGTACGACTTAAACAGGGCGTAAAACCATCCTCAAATTCAGAGCTCTTACTGATGTGACTAATCTTAGATATGGGTGTTTCGTTCTTTTTGTTTCCTGGGCAATTAGCTTTAAGGTGGTGGCCGGATACACAAACAAAACATTTGTTCCACCTCTTTTGTTCAAAAATATGTTCTCTATCTTTGTTTACCTCCTTATCGCGCCAATCGGTTTTGTTTTCGGTAAATCTCTCATTTCGCGATTTGTCCTCAAACTTAGGTTTATCGGTTCTTTTATCGGAAAAGGGCCTTGCATTCCAAGGTTTTATTGAAGGGCCTTTGATTGCCTCACATTCATCAAGACAATTCGCCAAAACAAAAGGGTCTTTGTAGTTTTCCCGTGAATCAATAAAGTACTCTTTCAATTCACTCGGAGCACGACGTTTAATTTGGTCGGTTATCAATAACTTTTTAAGATCATCGAATTCCGAAATTCCCAACCTATTCAGCCATCCTTCCAGATAACTATTTAACTCAAATATTATATCCTTCCAGGAAGTTCCTAAATTACGTGGATGTTTAGTGAATTTTTGGCGGTAGGCTTCATGATTCATACGGAAGCGACTCAATAAAAAATTTTTGGCATGCTCAAAACCATCTGTCTTAACCGATGGTACCACAGACCTTTTGATAATAACAGACTCAGAAATGGTAACCTTTTCTGGAAGCTAACATCACCCGACCTCCATCACGTGACGGCCACCACAACACCGCCAAGCCAAACCGGTTTTTCCCGCCAAATCTGTTTGCTTGTAATTTCTGAATTCCCGCCGAAATTTATTTATTGCCTCTGAAATTTAATGAATATTTTGAAATAAACTTCTATTGAAAAGTATTATTTGTGTTATTTATTTATTTTAAGAATTTATAAGAATATGCAAACCAAAATTCATTATGTCTTATTTATGCATCACTTGAATACTATTTATTTATTTTAAAATATCTTGCAACTGTTCTATTAATGATTGTGTTGCAAGCTATAAGAGAACAGAATAAAGATAATAAAGGTTGAGGATCTACAACTCTGTTTTATAGTTGATTAATTTTCAAAATAATTTGGAATGTTTCTCTTGGAAGAGGGGGGGGGGATGATAATTATTCTTTTTGGTAAGATTTCTCATGTGAAATTGATTTTATTACATACATATTCATTTTTTTTAAACCCCTTGATATTGTCCCTGGCAAAACCATGATCACTATAGTTTTGTACAAAGATATGCACTGTAAAAAATAAAAATAAATAAAGTACTAAACTATTATACAAACAATAAATTGTAATAATAATAATAATAATAATAATAATAATAATTAATTTAATTTTTTATGGTATTGAAAAGTTGCAAATTTATTTTTCTCAGAAACTTATGAAAAATAATAGTTATCTTAACAGAGAAACAATTACACAAAATATAACTTGGTAAATCTGAAATAGCCTGGAATTTTTATTTTTCACTACAAAAATAATATCTTAAATTATTGTAAATTTGCTTTTTTTTTTTTACATGAATAAATGTTATCAGTCAAGGTTTTCCTTTTGATTAAAACTATTGTAATACATTTATACTTTCAATTAAAAAATATATATAATTGTTGCAAAAAATATGCCTTTAAATAGCAGTATCAAAAGCAGAACAAAAATTTCTGGATTGCAGCAAAAAAAATGTTCTATAATTGAATGTATTGTTAAAAAATGACAGTATGTGGTTTCATGTTTTCAAAAGCTATGAAATATATTATCAAATAAAATAATATTTGATAACATTTCAGTGCTAACTTTCCCGATAGAGGGAGAGAGATAGGGAAACTGCTCTATTTCCTGTTATTTTAATAATGCCTGCAAAGTTTAATGCATTTTTAGAATAAAAGAAATATGACAATATTGTTACATTTCGTTTGATGATTGTGTCAAATTGAAGCTTTCCAAACAGAAATCTCGAAATATTTTGGGTTATCTTACTTAATATCTTGTATCACTAATGAAAAAAAAATTATTTTTAAGTAACAGGTGTGCAATACGTGTTCTCAAGCCATTTTATAACATTTAAATAAAATACAGCAGCAAAAAAAGAAAAACAAATACAGAAGATTAATCAATCCTTTTTTTTTTCGTCGGGAGGGGGGGGGGGGATAAAACGGAGCGTAAAATAGTTTCTTATACCAAAGCCTTATTTAAAGAAAACAAATTAGTCCTGCTCATTATAGGAATAGCATTTGGCATTAATTACAAGTCATGAAATTAAATCAAATTTTATTTTATTATATGCAAATTTAATATAAATTAAGTTTTATAACCGTTGAATTTGTTACTGCAATTATATCTTTTAGCCTTGCGTAGCTTTTAGACATATAAAATCCCCCAGACTTTTCATAACTTCTCATTTCTATCCTAGCTCTGACATACAATCCTAGAATAAGATAACAGCACGAGCGACAGTTTTTAGTTTCAGTTTCGTTTGTATATTTACGTTTATTTTATTGCGAGAATGAAATCGAAGTTGCCAAGGAAGCTAATACCGCCAAACACAATACCGCCAGACAGCCTCCGAGGTGATGTTGGATTCAACTTTTCGACGGTATAAGAATAGAGTCCGCAATTTCTACTGGCAATAAAGCTAACAAATGTGTTACTAAAGCACCTGTCTCAATTTCTGATTTAGTCGCTTGCCGTTCAAACAAATTTAAAAACAAAAATATGTCGGAACGTTCCGGATCAGATCATCGCATAATTGCTTTTAAAGGTAATTTTGGTGCGCGCTCTGAGCCACTGCTTGACGTGGAACTTCGTCTGTTTGACTCTTGTGTTAATCTGAGTTGTTCCAACGTAAAATCGCGTTATTTCTGTTTTTCTTCCCTCTTTTTTTCCTCTTTTTCACTTTGTTTTTCCCCTCTCTCTTTCTCCCCCCCTCTCTCTCTCTCCCCTCTCTCTCTCCCCCTCTCTCTTCTTTTTCCCTTTGTTTTTCCGCTGCTACCCGATCTTCACGATCTTTTACGATGTATCCAACTTTCGTCAGAGCGAAATCTTTATCGTAATTGTCCGCAGATTCAATTTTCTGGATAATTACCGGAATTCTGCCATTTTTTCCTATCTCCACTCCTAATTCTTCTGCTAAATTCTGCAGATCAATTTTCTTACACTGTTTTAATTCCGTTATTTCCTGCATTTTAATTTTTATGCAAATACAGTACAAAAGTGAAAATAACAATTTTGTTTATGAACTTATGCTATATGATTCTAACACTTCACGGGAAACATTTCTAATACTATACACATATTATACGAAAAATTTCAAGTACTATTCAATTTGGGGAAAAATAAAAATGAAATATACATGTAAAAATAAATTTGCAATATTGTAAAATTTTCCAATATTCTATGCTTTGGTGCAAATCATAAAAATTTAAAACAAATTTTGAAATTTTGAGATTCTATACACATAATGCAAACAATACTTGACATTTCCAACGCAACAGGTAACAATTTTCCCAGTTATCTCGAACTAAACGCTTTCTGCAACTGCTGACGATTTTCCTAATATCTTATATGCAGGGCCAGATTAACGCACAAGCCAACTAGGCCACGGCCTTGGGCCCACCGATGATAGGGGCCCCAAAACGAGTAAAATGATTTAGAAAATGTTTCTTAAAAGTTAGGTTTTATGCAATTATTTTCGCAAAAACAAAACAAAAAGATTTTCCTTAACTTGGCAACTGTATCATAATATCTAATAATAATTCTCGAAAAAACTTCCAGCTACTATTTTTATTTGAGGGTCCCCAAAAAATTTCTGGGCCTTAGGCTCCATAGGACTTTAATCGGGCTCTGCTTATATGACAAATATTTTTGGACAAAAAACATCTACTGTTTCAAAATAATGTAAGGACAATATCTTCAATATATCTGATTGAGGAATTTACAGCACCACTAGTTAAATTAAAATTTCTACCCTTTTTTAAAAACTAATTTGACGAAATTCTGATTCAAATTCAATATTGAAGAAAACTGGGAATGAATCTACTGTAATCGGGTTCCACGCATTTTAGCTGAGTGTTTTCGAGTAAAATTAGCTAAAATTTTAAAAGTAAAGAATAGAGAGGCTATCTTTTCCAACCGGTGCAAACCAGAAGGACTTTTCGTAGTCGGGTTGTATATTTCGGCTGTGACTTCGAATTTTGAAGTATTACATAAGAGACTGAAGAAAGTTTTAGGATTGGCACATCCGACTAGTTTATTATTTTTTTAAAGCGCAGATTTAACTCAAACATATTTTTTACAATTAACACAGATATATTTTTGGCTTTATTTCTATTGCCAAAATTGATTTGACAACATTTTTGTCAGCAATTTTCAACTGTGTCGACCATTAGTAGTTCATTCAGGTTTTCTGGTTTGCATGGATCGCCATATTCAGGCTAAAATCTTCTGCTATCTGAAATTAAAAGAGAAAAAGAAAACAGTGATATTTGTTTTCATGACTTTTTTTATGTAATATTCAAACAATATCCAGTTATGTCAAAAATATTAATTTGTATAATTACAAACATTATAAGCTCAATCAAAACAAGCCGGTTACCAAGCAGAAGAAAAATACTCTACCGCATGGAGCAAGGAAGGGAGAGGAGAAGCGTGCTTTGTTCTAAGTTGCTTTACTACTTCAGATATTCAACCATAAAATGTGTATATCAAGTACAAATTGTACAACAAGAAATGAGAAATTTTAGTAATACTTACCTTCAATGTTTTTTTTTTCTTTTAATAGTATAATATTCTGAATTTGCAAAAAAAAAAAAAAAAAAAAAAAAAAAAAAAAAAATGCATTCTGGATATGTGGAAAAACATCATTCATATCTTTACAATCTTTCGTAGTATGGAAGAATCACCAATAAGGAATTCTTTTACATAAAGAATTAAAACAAAATTTAAGAAATAAAATGTGCGTAATTTTATCTAAAAATACAAATCATGACAATATTAAATTTTTAAGGCATATATATATATATATATATATCCTAATAATATTATAAATCTGATTGTGTGCAAATGTTAGGCTGAAGCCAGCGTCAAAATGGAGCATTTAATGATCTGTATCTTTGTATATAGACTGATTATAACCCTCAGATGAACATAGGCCGGTTTTTGTTTATTTTATTCAAATATTTTTCTTAATAATTCAAAATTTCGTTATTTTCATTGAGAATAAATGGACATTTTTTAGTATAGCATTTTAAAATGGTTAAATTTACTTTACCGTTGCTAATACTTTATCGTTGCCAAAACTAATTCAACACCCGAAAATATAATTTTTACTCAACAATTTAGTTTCAATTGAAAAATTTTCACGGGAAAAATGAAATGAAATAAAAAAAATTAAAGAATTAAGAAGAAGATTAAATAATATTATTAGAAAAAAAAACGTACTTTTTTTAGTTTTTGATACTAATACAAGGTTTCAATATGCGTAACCATAGGAAACAGTCGAATATGACGTCATTTATTGAAAATAAAGCGGATATGGTTTGATTGGTGAAATAAAATGATCTTGGGTTTTTTCTTCACTTTTTTTCTTTTTTTTTTCTTTTGTATGGTAACAATACTTGCCGTTTTACCGTCTGCGCACGTCTAATATAACTAACTATACCGTATTTTTTATTTGCATTTTTAAAAAAGTAAAAAGAAGTTTCAAAAGAAAATGGTTAGCAAATGTCAAAAATATGCTCCGCAAAATTATCCATGTCGTAAATGATGTCATGGATCGCGAGAAATAGTGATTTTTCATTCTTAAAACTAAAAGAAATAACTCGATTTACCTGAAAAAATTACGAATGTTAATCATTTTTGTTGATAAAACCTAAAGATTTAATATTATTTCGTTAAAGTATCATAATTTTCCCTATGCCAGTATTGAAATTAATTGCCTGGAAAATAAAATTAACAAGAATTAGGTCATTAAAAAGGGATTTCTCTGGGGGAAAAGGAGACGTCCTATTTGAAATGAAACGGGAATTTTCCAACATATTTTAAAATGAGTGTGAATCAATTCCTTACATTAATAATACAAGGATCAATAAGTATAGAAAGTAGATGAGTTTCACGCCATATTTATAACGAAAAAATTAAATGTTTTGTTATCTATACTGATTATTAAGCATGAGTATCCGTTATTTCGTTATTTCGTACCGCATGAGTATCCGAGTTTTCTGCTAAAAATCACATCATAATTTTAAGAAAAGGAAAATGAACAAGAATCTATTATATTAAAATCTGACCGTGTGTTTGTATTTTGGAACTGCTCCTAGACTATTGAACGCAACGCGATTTACTACCGGTTAGTTTACTACCGGTTTAGCGAATACCGGTTATAATTGATCCGAGGATGTCACACAAACTCTCATTAAATTAAGTGCCATTTTTTTAACGAAGTTTCTCTAAAAACGGAAAGTAACTTACTCCATATTTGTGTTTAAAGAAGGAGAAATAAAACAGATCAGTATATTTTTTACACCATTTTCTCATTAAAACTGAAAAACAGAATTTATTTTCACTTTGAATAGATGGTGAAAACAAAATCTTGATTTCAGTAAATTATCCGAAAAATACAAACATATTTTCACATATTCAAACTTCATGAATCAATTTATTCTGGAGAACAAAAATTGACTGCCAATATACTGTCATTTAGAAAACAAGATTTGTTTCAACTATATATTAAACCAAGGAGGCAGAATTGAATTTAAAGAAAAAGCATATACTATTTCTAATTAATGTTTTTTTTTTTTTTTTTTTTTGAAGGATGGCTGTTAAAACGTTTTACAAAGCCGTTAAAAGTAAAATTGTTTATCAGGTAAAATTGACATTTGTTTTTACCCAATTCGTCTATTTCCACGATTTTATTTTGCACTCCTTTTTGCATTGGTTGCAATTTCATTTTCGCGATTATTTGGCACAAAATTTCACTTTTTTAAGACTGAGTTATGTCAAGGTCCCTATAATAATAAATACCGTATTGTCTCCTATGAAATGTGATAAATAGTTAGTTAATTATTAACGTTTTTAATTATTGGGAGTAAAATATTTTGCTTAATTAATGTATTTATTCTTCGTTTAATGTTGCGTGAACGATGTCACGGGTAACAGCTAGTATATTATAAAACATATTAAAAATTATATAAAAAATAAATTAATAAAATTCTCCCAAAATAATTTATAAAATCGAAATGTCATTACGGAGGGTTGAGGTCGGGACTGCTAAAAATATGTTAACACATATAAAAAAAATTGTGTTTTATGCATTTAACACAATCATTTATCATACTATATTTTACATAATGACACCTCACACACGGCTATATTTTTATCCCCTTAAATTATTATTTATTTAATATTGATTTAGCATTTACATATTCATCTTCTTTTTATTTCTTTTTAATTAATATTATATCATTTATGTATTCAATATTTATTTAAATTATTACTTGTATTTATCATTCCATATTTAAAAATATATATTAACTACCTATTTTCTTATATTAAATATTGCTTATTATCATATTATCCCTCTTTAATCTTCATATATATTTATTTAGATTTAGATTTACAGTAATAACTTCATTGTCAGCAGTTTATTTTTAGTTTATTGCTCTTCTTTTTAAAGCTAGATGGAAGTACTAGCATTTCTCTACCTTTTTCAAAAAGCTAGTTGGCAGCATTAGTCCTTCTTCTTCTTCTTCTTCTCTGTCTGCCTTGCTTCAGAATTACCTAGTGGCATATGACGCACAATTTAGTATCTTACTTCATCTTAACCACATTTTATTTCCTCGTGAGTTGGTGTTTATTATTTTTTAAGTGTTTTATCTATTACAGATATATTATTATTATTTTTTTGGATATCTTATTTTTTTTTTCAACTTTCTTGGGTTTTCTTGTCATTTTTAAGCCTAATGCCAACAATATTCAACGAAATAACATATATTTACTATTCTTATGAAGTTCCTCTGAAGAACCCATAAGATATTTTAGTTTCTTATTTTTGAATCTACAATTTGCTGTGTTCATTTCTTGTAATTGTCTTTTCCATTTGTTTTCGCACATGTGATTTCATTATATATATATTTCAATATATATATATATATATATATATATATATATATATATATATATATATATATATATAACCTTAATATAACAACACAGAAACATCATACACAAATGGGGAAATTAAAATCAAAATGAAATATGAACACATACCTGTTTCAATAATATCCAGAAAAAGGAGGAGAAAAAAATATAATATATGTCAAAAAAAATAATAATAATTCAAACCAGAAAAAGTGAATTAATGAAATATTTGTGGAACTGCAAGCAGAATCACCGGGCCCAAATTACTACAGTTTCCACAAAAAATGTACGTTAGGTATTAATAACAACTTATTTCTTGCAACACATTACAACTCATTTCTTGCAACTCATTATAACGCTTTTATTACAACTGAAAGCAACAACTCATTTACAAATATTGCATTTTTTTTTTAGCTTTTTATAGATTGTGCAAGGTTGGAATCGTACATGTTTTTGTGGAATCTAAGGTAATTTAGGACTGGCGATTCTGCCTTGATTGCATAAATATTCCACTACTTTTCACCGTTTTACTATTTTTTCATTCCTTATCAGGATTATTATTATTAAGTTTCATATGTGGTATTTTTCATAACAGGTATAAATCCACTTTTTATTTTTATTTCCCTATTTGTGTATCATAAAAGCTATATATATAGGGCGTCCCAAAAGTCCTTGACACATTTTAAAATTCAATAAGATATCAAGCAATTGCGTACGAGAGCGCGGTTTGGACGAAAATGTTTCTTATGATCTGAAATTTTGCTTAAGCAAATAATTAAAAATAGCTCCAAAAATTTCTCATAGATGGCGCTTCTTCTGGAAAGTTATCGAATAGGCAGAATGCCTTTGTACATAACAATGGCGAAAGGCGCACAATGTGTATGTACAGTTTTTGTCCAAACTGTGGCAACCTACATTGCAGAAGTTAACAATACTTGTTTGTCCATCCTCACTCGTCTAATCGAACTCAGGAGGGCGAGTATTGTTAAGCATTGTTCGTCTTTCGTCATAGTTATCTATAACGGCATTCTACCTATTAGATAACTTTACAAAAGCAGCGCCACCTATGAGAAATTTTTGGAACTATTTTTTTATTTGCTTAAAAAAGGTTAGATCATAAGAAGCATTTTCGTCCAAACCGCACTCTCGTACGCGAATTGCTTGATCTTTCATTGAGTTTTAAATAGTGTCAAGGACTTTTGGGACACCCTGTATATATGAGCAATTTTTTTTTAAATTTATAATTTTGATTGGTTGGTATGTCTGTTGATTAAGAACAGTTGCTAGAATTCAAAACTGCATAAGAATAGTTTCTCGTAAAACAAATTTTATTTTCGAATCCTGAAACCCTTTAAACTCTATTTATTGATCTCTTTAACCTACATCAGTTCAAAATCTGAAGAGTAATGGTTTCTGGTGTACAGTCGCGCCCTTATCATGTTGTGGTCAGCTCCATGTTGAAAACTGTGCATGGGGAGAGTAAATGCAGGAAGCAAAGATACAAAGGTTAAGTGTTGTAATATGTGCAACAATGTGAGGGGATGTGGGCTATTGTAGGCAAGTTATCGCAATGATTTATAATTCAAAATTAATGATGTTGAAAGTATTGTTAAACTGATCTGTTGTAAAATATGTAAAAATTGTAGAAGTAGAGAAAAATAAAGTTTGTGTTGCTGAAAAAGAAAAGAACTTGACTGTATTTTTAAAAATTGTTTTAGGCGAAAGGTGCTAAAATATATATCTTAAGATTTTAAAGTTATATTTTAAAAACAAATCAGTATTAAAAGCAATATTTTTAAAGACACTTTAAGAATGTTTTCTTCTAAGACGAATTTACACAAGATTTTATTCATAGAGGCTTCTTAAAAAGAAAACAAAATGGTGTCTGACGATATCATCCGACACAAAATAAAATTTAATAAATAGAACAAAATAAGCCGAAATTTTCTCCTGAATGAAGAACAGACAGGAATGTTGTCAGCTGTAGTGATAGAAAATGTGTCTGACGGACGTACGAAAAATTTTAATCAATGATAATCGCTGTAACTGCAAAATGGTACAGAAAGAACTTAACATTGAATCCGCAGCTATACATAAAATTATTCATGAAGAACGTCATTTAAAAAAATTAGTTTATAGTTAGGCCCCCTCCCACAATTTAACAGAAACCAAAAAGCATAGCGTATCAAAATGGTGTCAATAAGTAAAGAAACTTTAAAATTACTTAATGATGGCGTGAAAATTTTAAAATTATAACTGTTGATAAGATATACATATCTTTTTTTTTTTTTTTTTTTTTTTTTTTTACTTTCTAGCACGCTAAGAAAGTAAAACATGGGTGTTTGAAGATGACCCCAAACCAACAATGGTGAAAAGACAACCAGGAATAAAAAGAAGTAATGTATACCATGTTCATCTATCATGTATGCCACCATGTATCATGTGCATAAATAAATACTGAAGTTTGAGTCCTTTTATTTTAGTCTACAATTTCATTTTTTGATTTAGCCATTCAATTAAATTTTATTCTGGAGCTTTCATTTATAAGCAAAAATACTCACAAGGGGACCGCCAAACATGATGCGTACAGATTTTGATGATTTTAGAGTATGTTGTAGGGGGACATACCACTAACTATTCAGGTCAAATATTTCCTTCAAATGGACCTTAGTTTTTGAGAAATTTGGGGTTAAAGTTCAGCATATGTTTCAAATACCAATTAGTTTGTCGTTTTGAGTAAGGTTGCCGTGGCGCAGAGCTAGCGTTCGCGATTCCTGTCTCGAATTCGAGGGTTCTGTCCTAAGCTGTGACTTTTCTCTTTTTAAATTAATTTTATATTTTTGACGCGTTACAAGTTTTATACAGAATTAGACATTCTACACTTTTTGAACTTTTTGATATTTTCCTAATAAAATACATTTACATTTTAAAAATTTTCATGAAAATTTATATTTTTTACGCAATTTTTAAACTAATATTTCTGTCGACGAAAATCCAATCTAATTTATGTCTAGATTTTGATTAAATTTTCTTTATTATTTACCTTTTATATTTTAATAACCGTTCTGAAAAAATAATATTTTTAACTTTATGGAATTTTAAATGAAAATTTATAATTATTTTTTTAAAACTTATACAAGGTATTTTTCATCTCAAATCTTCTAAACTTATGTATAATTAGGTAATTCCAATAGCATATCTTGAAAAGAATAATAAAATATTAAAGCAGTAACGCTTATATGCAAGTTTAAACTAGTTATATAAATTTTTAATGTCATCTAAATACATTTAGCTGTAAAATTCAAACTCAACATCATTTTTTATTTGCACAAATAAAAAATAATACAGTACATTTTGATTTTATTTTACATTGTAACAAGTAAAGACACTGTTGATGTCAAACAGAAAAATACAACTAGAAATGAAAAATCGTCTGTAAATTACAATACATATAAAAAATATTTGAAAAAAAAAATCGTCTGCAATGACTTTTACGGTAATATCAGAATAAATAAAATTTTATTTTTATTGATTTCGCTTAGCTTCTTTTGCAAACAACTTCCACGCTTGAAGTCATTTGTTTTTTTTTTTTAACTTTTAATGCATTTTAAAATATATTTATCACAATTAAAGTATTTAAAGAATATATAATATGTTAATTTATCCATTCTTCCAATATTGTTAAAACAATAATTTTAATTTATGTAAAGAAATTTTTTAATGGTGATTTTTAATGCGATATTTTGTTTTAAATATTTTTACGATATGTATCACACAATTAATTCCATATTTAATAAACTAAAAATGTCGATGCGGGTGATGATAAATATTTTCATATTTCATCAGTTAACATATTGCAATATATTTAGAACGAATCAAATATTAAAAGCATATATTATTTTGTAAATTTTTTCCTTATCAATTAAAATTATTTTTATTAGAAAATGCAATTAAAACAAGTGGGTAAGTATGATCGAAGATAGCACAAAGGGTTTCGTTTAATATTCCTTTTAAAACACTTTATCTTTTCTTTAATAAATCCAAATAAATTTCATTTAAAAAAAAAAAAAAAAAAAAAAAAAAAAAAAGGAGAAAAATAATAATAATAATAATAAGTCCTGTTTCTTATAAAGTAAAAATTTACCGGTCTATTTTTCTCGTTTTTTCGAATATCTGAACCCGCTATTATGCTCTGTCATAATAATATATCCGTCACGTGGACTAAATGCAATATTAAAAAAAAATCAATTTCAAAATTAAACATGTTGTATAGAGACCTTCAAAATGTTAAAATATGCCAATATTTCCATAATCGGTTTTTATCAAGATTCAATACGTTATTCAAACTTATATATTTATTATTCTCTATTACTCATACTAATACGTTCTTTGTATTATTCTCAAACATTTGAAAAATCCGTTATCACGTCAGATTAATTTTCTTTTTATTTCTCTAATGACGTCATATTAAGCTGTTTTCTGTATTTACACATACTCATACTCCTTGTATTATTGAGAAATGTTTGAAAATTTCCGTTTTATTACCAATATGACGTCATATTAATCTTTTCTTTTTTCAATTTTTGAAACTTTTTATTTCATTTTCATTTTTCACGTGGAAATCTTTCAATAGAAAATTAATTATTGTAGAAAGAATTTTATTGTGGATTTTAAATTGTTGGCAACTGCTATAACGAAAAATGTTTAAATTTAATAGGAAAAGGCTGTTAGAATTTTGGTTTTTTATCTCTCTATATTAAAATAATACGATTTTTTTTTTTTCAAATTTTAATATTTTGAGCTTCATAGTAGGTATTTAGCTATAAGTACACAAATTTTCATGCCTGTAAGTTATATAGTTTCTGAGAACGGCTCTGTGACGGACAGGCAGAGGAGCGGGAGTAATAGGGTTTCGTGAGATGAACGAAACCCTAAAAATATGTATTATTTTATAAATATGATAAATAAATAAGTAAATAAATATACATAAATGTAAATAATAATAGTTTAAAAAAGACGAGATATCAAGACATAAATTAGATTGGATTTTCGTCGACAGAAATATTAGTTTAAAAATTGCGTAAAAAATATAAATTTACATGGAAAAATTTGAAAATGTTAATGTAATTTATCAGGAAAATATCAAAAAGTTCAAAGATGAAGAATTCCTTATTCTGCATAAAACTTGTAACGCGTCAAAAATATCAAATTAATGAAAAAAGAAAAAAGTCACAGCTTAGGATAGAACTCTGGCATTCGAGACTGGAATCGCGAACGCTAGCTCTGCGCCACAGAGACCTTACTCAAAGCGTCAAACTACTGGGTATTTGAAATGCATGCTGAACTTTAACCCCAAATCTCTCAAAAACTAAGGGCCATTTGAAGGAAACCTTTGACCTGAAAAGTTAGGGGTATGACCCCTACAACATACATTAAAATCATCAAAATCTGTGCGCATCATGTTTAGCGGTCCCCTTGTCAGTAAACCGAAATTGAATTATATCCGTACATGCATATTTCAATAATTATTTAATAAAAGAAAGCTACTAAATAGTGCAGGTTTTTGCTAACTAATACTTCATAAGAAAATAACTTTCTTTTTTCAACTGTTCAAATGTTTAAAAAATCCATACGTCATTTTGGTAGAGCTCCAGTTACAAATACAAGCAAAAATACTTGGTAAACTGAAAAGAAATTACCATATCAATAATGATAATGCATATTTTTTTTAATATTACCTTTTCGTCGAATTAAAAGAAAATTTTTAGATTTAATTAAAACTTCTTATAGAAAGGGTTTTCTTATCATGTGTTACGTGCATAAAGGAATATTGAAATTGAAGTCATATTAGCTTACTCCTTAATTCAATTTTTTTATTCCTTTTTTTTCCGACGTTCAATAAAATCTTTCCATTCATCCTTTTGGTTGAGTTTTGATTATTGATACAACCAAAAATACTCAGTAAACCGAAAAGAAATTATATCAGTAATGATAATTCACATTTTTTTTAATAATTCTTCTTCTTCGAAATAATAGAAAATTTTTAAATAGTGCAGGTCTTTGTTAATTAATGCTTCACGAAAGGACTTTTCTTAACCATCATGTGTTATAATGTAGCAATTACTGAAATTCGATTTAGTTTACTCCTATTAGGTAGCTTTCAATACAAAAAAGTATAAAGCTACCTATTGCAGCCGTTCGGAGGAAAGCAATTCCGGAAAATTTTGGTATATTTTAACCGAACATGACCCCCAGACCCCAAAACCACCCTCCGTTCAAATGTTGATTTATATATATATATATATATATATATATATATCTGACCGATGTCATACGATAACACTCGTATTTATAAATCAATTTTGATGAAACTATTTGTGTGTATTAAGCTCACCAATGTTTCAACCGAGTTCGTTGGCCAGCTTGGTCCGCCATCTTGTTTCAAGATGGCGGTCACTTAAAGATTTAAAACTAAAATAAATTTACAAAAAAGTTAAAAATTCAAATTTATTTTTTGCTTACGTGTTAGGCTTTGGTACAAGTATTCCGGAGCATTTTTTGTTTTACCTCTATCTTAAAAAATGGCTGAGATAGAGCAGTTTGAAATTCTAGGGTGGCTGACATTTTGAACAAATTACAAGACAACACATTGCAAAAAAACAACGATTAATTTATGAGTTTTAGTGAACGCGATGTCTCGCAAATTATTTTCTTTCATTATTGTAATCATTTTCTCAATCATACGCATAAAACTATATATTCATATTCGTTAGCGCCAAATTCTCGCCAAACTTGGCGACATTTGGCGAAATATCGCCAAATCTGGCGACCAAAATAAGTCTTCATAAATGAAGCTAACTTGGCAATAGCTCAATAATTTGGCGAATTTCTTATTCAAATTCAGTATTAACGAACCTTTTGTAAACGGTTTCTTTGCATTTTAGCTTGCTGTTTTCGAGTAACATTAGCTAAAATTTTAAAACGAAGATATAGGAAAGCTACCTTTTTCTCCCGGTACAGGCTGGAAGGACTTTTTCTTTTTTCAGTCGTTCAATATTTTTTTTTTTTTCTGTGTATCACTTGGTAACGTTTTAATTATAAGTACAAGCAAAAATATTCAGCTAACCGAAAAGGAATTATATCAGTAATGATAATTCACACTTTTTTTTAAATAATTATTCTTCTTCGAAATAAAAGAAAATTTCTAAATAGTGCAGGTCTTTGTTAATTAATGCTTCACAAAAAGGCTTTTCTTATCATGTGTTATATGTATCAATTACTGAAATTCGATTCAGTTTACTCCTATTTCTTTTTTCAGCCGTTCAATAATTTTTTTCTGTGTATCACTTGGTAACGTTTTAATTATAAGTACAAGCAAAAATATTCAGCTAACCGAAAAGGAATTATATCAGTAATGATAATTCACACTTTTTTAAAAATAATTATTCTTCTTCGAAATAAAAGAAAATTTCTAAATAGTGCAGGTCTTTGTTAATTAATGCTTCACGAAAAGGCTTTTCTTATCATGTGTTATAATGTATCAATTACTGAAATTCGATTCAGTTTACTTCTATTTCTTTTTTCAGCCGTTCAATAATTTTTTTCTGTGTATCATTTGGTAACGTTTTAATTGTAAGTACAAGCAAAAATATTCAGCTAACCGAAAAGGAATTATATCAGTAATGATAATTCACACTTTTTTTTTAATAATTATTCTTCTTCGAAATAAAAGAAAATTTCTAAATAGTGCAGGTCTTTGTTAATTAATGCTTCACAAAAAGGCTTTTCTTATCATGTGTTATATGTATCAATTACTGAAATTCGATTCAGTTTACTCCTATTTCTTTTTTCAGCCGTTCAATAATTTTTTTCTGTGTATCATTTGGTAACGTTTTAATTGTAAGTACAAGCAAAAATATTCAGCTAACCGAAAAGGAATTATATCAGTAATGATAATTCACACTTTTTTTAAATAATTATTCTTCTTCGAAATAAAAGAAAATTTCTAAGTAGTGTAGGTCTTTGTTAATTAATGCTTCACAAAAAGGCTTTTCTTATCATGTGTTATATGTATCAATTACTGAAATTCGATTCAGTTTACTCCTATTTCTTTTTTCAGCCGTTCAATAATTTTTTTCTGTGTAACATTTGGTAACGTTTTAATTGTAAGTACAAGCAAAAATATTCAGCTAACCGAAAAGGAATTATACACTGTTAAAAATAAAGTTCGACGTTTCACCAAAAAACTGGTGAAAAGTAGCTGAAATTTAGCTGCAACTACAATCTTGGTGAAACGTTTCACCATTTTTATGGTGCTTTTGAAAATACCACTATATTGGTGAAATGTTGAACTGATTTTATGGTGAAAGGTTGAACCATGATTCAGGATTTTTTCAAATCCAATTTAATGGTGAAAGGTTGAACCATGATTCAGGATTTTTCAAATCCAATTTAATGGTGAAAGGTTGAACCATAATTCAAGGTTTTTTCTAATCCAATGTAATGGTGAAAGGTTGAACCACAATTCGGGATTTTTTCAAATCCAATTTAATGGTGAAAGGTTGAACCATAATTCAAGGTTTTTTCTAATCCAATTTTATGGTGAGAAGTTGATCGATGATAGGGTTTTATCTAATCTAATGGTAAAAGGTATAACCATGATTCAGGATTTTTTTCTAATCCATTTTATGGTGAATTGTTGAACCATGATCCAGGTTTTTCTCTAAACGTATTTTATGGGGAAAGGTTATACCAGATTAAACCAGGATTTTGGTGTTTAATTTATCATTTTATGATGCAGTTAATGAACTAAGATTCAGATTCTGTGAGATTATATTGCTCTAGAGAAGCTTACTAATTTTCTTATTAACATTAAACTGAAAATTATTATTAGAGTTTTAATTTTTAATTATCGTATTTGAAATATATTTTAGAAAGAAAATGTAAACAGCTGGTTCAAATTTAAATACACAAAATAATTGCATTTTTTTTTCACCAATGATATTATTACCATTCTGCACTTGTAAATTATAAAACATTTCTCCACACTTTTTAATTAGTTACTTATAATTACTTTAGTATTTGTTTATTCACAAACATTCATAATAAAACATAATTTTGTAAAATAATTTTCTTAGATTTAAATACATACCCTGTTTTTATTATCTTTTAATTTAAAATCTAGGAAATAAAATATAGTTTTACTCAACATTACATTGTTTAAAGAAATTCCATGTAAGTAAAGTTTTGCACAGAAATATATAAATAAAAGCACAAGTCTTGAGAAAAGTTTTTTCCATATTGCACTTGTACATCTTTTATAATCTGTAAATAGACTTGAAATATTTTTCTAAAATTGTTGTGATTTTTTTCTATTTCTATAGATGCTAAAAATTTGATATCATAGTTGTAGAATTGTTACTTTCTTTTCATAAGATTAAAAAAAAAAAGTAATATTTTAATAATAGAGCCGTACAGAGTACTTGGTACTCAGCCAATATCGAGTAGTTAAGAATTTCAGTTTTTAAATAATTCGTAAAAACTATTTACTTGGTACTTATAAAAGACATTTTTAAATCTGTAAGAAAGTACTATGATTTTGGATAAAAAAGCAGTGTGTAGAAACAGAAAATACAATAAATGCAATTAAAAAAAATAATTAACTTTGTTATATTGTAGATTACAGTGCAAAAACACTTATATTGTTCTACATTTTCAGGAGATGCATTCCTTTTATTATTGTAAATTTGACCTGCTTCAGAAAAAAAAAATGTATTCGCTGTGATAATCTTGGTCGCTCAGCGATTCATCTTCGGGGGTTACTATAACACAAAAGTACCTAATTTTTTAATTAAAAGAAAATAAGGTACTTGTTACAACATGCAAAAACCAGCTTTGATACAGATTTCACTTATCAAATGAGTAATGTTGGGTTCAAGAATCAGTTTTATTTTTTTTTTTTAATTTAAGAAAATTGTCTTTAAAAGGGGCACAATAAATAAAATTTCAAAAAATATGATTATATGATCAAGATGCATGTTTATGAACATATATATAGATACACACACACAGAAGTGTTAACCCTAAGCACACTTTATTTTCACATCAGTGATTCTTTCTTGCACACAATTACTCGGTACTCCGGTAAATATTACTATAAATAAAGGTGCAATGGTTACACATATGGAAATTTATATTTTCACTATTTTAGGTTTTATACTTTTAATAGAATTTTTAAAACTTTTGGACAGTAAAATTCACATGTACTGCCCAAAACCTCAATTCTGAAAAATTATTATTACTTAATTTATTTAAAAATTAGCATTAAATAAAAACTTAATTTTTCAGCTATTGCTGGTTTATTTTCCTAGAAATCCATGTAATATACATATAGATATATCATTTATCTTACCAAGTTATATTACATTTCAGCCTATAGTTCTGTGTCGTCAATGGCAGCTCTACAATAGCTAAAAGGAAAAATGGTCATAGACACAATAAAATAGCAAAAAAATTCAGTTGGGTTGCGGTAAGCCGCTCCGTTTATTGAAAATTACAAATTATATATTTATTAAAAAATATATATAAAAATTCAGATTAATTAACCAAAGTAATTACAGTACAGTTTTCCCTAGACAGTTTCAGGAGAATGCAGCATTCTGTCTACCAAAAAGTCTGATAAAATGGTGTTCAAACAGTCGGGTAAAATGGTCGTCAAACAGTTGGGTAAAATGGTCATCCAAAAGTCGAGTAAAATGGTCGTCAAAAAGTAAGGTAAAATGGTCATCCAACAGTCGGGTTAAATGGAATAGATCCCAGCATCTGGTTAATTTCTCCACCTGTTATAATAATAAAAGGAAGAAATTATTAAGATATAAAATTGTTATTTTTTTCAAAAAACATAATTTTACTTAAATAAGTGGAACAAATTATAGTGGAACAATGAGGAATTTTCACGTTTTCTGATTTTACTTTATACAATAGAAAATATCCCTGACGGTTCGGCCTACAGGCACAGGTAGATTTTGAAGACACAGACCGTGGGGTGCCTGTTTGTTAAGAATTGCGAAAGAAATAACCTTTTGCCATAATGAAGCAGTTGGGACCGTCCACTTCGAAATCTAACTTGTTTGCAAGCGGAGGTGGCAGGGATTTTTTTTTTTCTATAAAAGGTTGGTCCTATAAAAAACTTGCCAATATAAAAGTTTTAGATAATATTAAGATGATTTATAATAAATTTAAGCGGATTTGATATCTTGTGAATTGACGAAGTTATGAGTTTTTTCTTACAAAACCTCCCCCCCCCCCCCATTGGGGCCATTTTTAATTATATCAAAAATCTGTTATGCATAAATTATCGGCCCTTTTCCTAGAAGTAATAACTTTAAACGGATTCGATATGTATCATAATTAAGACGTTATGGGTTTTTCCTGTTTTCACAAAAAGCTCCCCCCCCCTTATTCGAATTTGCCCATTAACGAACTTGACCGAGATTTTATGCCCCTGGATTTTATGTATCAGTTTGGAAGAGATTTGTGCAGAATTATGGGGAGGAGGGTTGGGTTCTGGGAGTCATAATTGGCATAGATCTGCAAAATTTTTTCAAAAATTCCAACTTGAGGGAAAATGTAATAGGTAGTATTTCTAGGTCCCCAACCTAGCTTTAACTCAAGGTGGGTGTTTTATTTATTTGAAAACCAAAAAAAAAAAAAAAACTAAATAACCTCTTTAAGTCAGTAAAACCTCCTAACCTAAAACCTCCTAACCTCCTAAACCTCTAAGTTAACCTCCTAAAATCAAAAAAATATATATATATATTTATTTTGTCGCATTTTTGGGCAAATATGTATATTATCATGATATCATTTTAATTTGTAAGCACAAAGTCAATAAAATCACCAATGTGAGACAAATTATGAGTTTCATAAGTATCGTCCAAGAACGGAGATGCAATCTGGTATAAAATGAAATCGTCATCGCCCAATGATGAAAGCAATAATAAATCAAAACATTCAAGAATTGTTTATGAAGCAAAATTCAATAACAAATCTAAATGAAAATACACATTTAACATTTTTTTTTTTGTCGCATTCTCGGGCAAAGATGTATATTATCATGATACCATTTTAATTTGTAACCACAAAGTCAATAAAATCACCATTTTGAGACAAATTATGATTTTCATAAGTATCGCCCAAGAACTGAGATGCAATCTGGTATAAAATGAAATCGTCATTTCCCAATGATGAAAGCATTAATAAATCAAAACATTCAAGAATTTTTTATGAAGCAAAATTCAATAACAAATGTTAATGAAAATACACATTAAACATTTTTTTTTTTTGTCGCATTCTTGGGCAAAGATGTATATTATCATGATACCATTTTAATTTGTAAGCACAAAGTCAATAAAATCACCATTTTGAGACAAATTATGAGTTTCATAAGTATCGCCCAAGAACGGAGATGCAATCTGGTATAAAATGAAATCGTTATCGTCCAATGATGAAACCAATAATAAATCAAAACATTCAAGAATTGTTTATGAAGCAAAATTAATTCAATAACAAATCTTAATGAAAATATACATTTTACACTCTACTGTAACTTTAAACTGAGTTTGATGTTTCAATTAAGAAATGAAAACATTCAGTAAAGTGTAAAATATATGTTTTCATAGGGATTTCTTATGAAACTGATAGTATATGGGGAAGTGGCAAAAAAGATTAACGAAAAAAAAAAAAAAAACTAAATAACCTTTTTTATTTCTCCTGAAGTCAAAAATAGTTTTTTTTTTTTTTTAGCTTGGATAACTATTATCAGGTATTTTTTCAGTTTGGTTTATTGAGTTGATGAACATGTGTTCATGATTGAATCTTTTGGATGCTGTTTGTATCGTACAGAAAATCATTTACATTCTGCTGTATTTTAACTAATTCATATGGCCACTTACACACTGGCTCTGTAAATTATTTTGGAAATTAGCACATGATGTAAGCAAAAATCAATAAACAACAACAAAAACGTGGCAATCATTTTCAAACTGTTCTATATAATCAAAACTTTTCAATATTTTACTGCCGAATGTAACTATTAAAACATTCAGCTTTTCAAAGTAAAAATAAACCCCTTCAAAAAAAAAAAATCTTAATAAAATCTCGACCATTACTTTTAGGTTTAAAAAATTTTAATTTGCAATATACATACGACATAAAAAGAAGAAAAAAATACACCAGAATGTATATCTCTAATTTTGTGTTCACGAAAGCGAGAGAAATGATTTTCTATGCTATACTATACAAACAGCATCCAAGGAACTCAATCATGATTATGTTTCTATGTTCATCAACTAAATAAAACAAAATAAATAAAGATAAAATGAAAAAATATCTGATAATGTAATCTAAGCTTCTTGCCTGAACGATCGATCGCTTCGTAAACAGTCCCAAATACGTCTGTAGACAGGAAATAGCCCTCACCTCATTGGCGGAAGATTTTTTGATGCATGCGTATTGGGTCGAATTTCGATGGAAAATATTTGACAGAATTACCAAACTGCTTTAAATATATGGATACCTTTTTGGTTAGCCGGGCGCCAGGGATATATGTACATATATAAATACACGAGCAGGGAAGACCGAGCTATGCTCGTTAAAAATTAGCTACAAGTTCAGTTAGCTTCAAGTTAAAAATTCAAAACGTTTTCAACCGAACTACTGTGTCATCATCAGTGAAAAACTAATATGATAATTATTATTCTACTGATGATGACTGAGTAGTTCGGTTGAAAACGTTTTGAATTTTTAAAAGGACTTTAATGTGCTTTTAAATGTTTTATATATGTTTTTACGCATCTTCAAGCAATATATTTACATTTAGTTGTATCTTTATGAATTTTAGTAATAAAAACAAATTTTGGAACTTTTCAAAAGTTACTGAAATATGTTGAAATAGTCAATATGCAATAAATGCATCCGAGTGAAAAAAAAGCGTTTTTAATATACACTGCTCAAAACAATTAAAGGATATTTGAAGTTTTATATAAAATAAAGATATAAACGAAATTTTTTTTGCCGAAAATAGAAGAAGAGAATCACAAATGCAAATTTTTCTGGTTTTCAAACTGTGGAGTATGCAAATTTTGAGTTCGACGTCAAAAACGTCGCTTCAGCGGCAGCGAATGAAATTTGACTTTCAACTGGATAAAAGAGAATGAAGACAAGGATGATCGGCATTCAGTGATTGCTTTGTTTTGATGAGTACGATGTCTCAGCGAAGTCATTTGACAGATTCAGAAGCTTGGAGAATTGTTGGTAGGTTAGAAGGGGGCCAAACTCAAGCCGAAGTAGCGCAAGCCATTGGAGTGTCACAAAGTGTCATTTCCAGGATCTGGAACCGTTTTTTGGAGAGTGGATGTGCAGGCCGAAGACCAGGGCAAGGTCGTAGACGGGCAACAACGCCCAATGAAGATCGGTATTTAGCGTTAACAGCTCGGAGACACCGAAACATGAACGCTACTCTTCTCCAACAACACCTTCGCTCGGCTACAGGCACCACGATTTCAATTCAGACTGTCCGAAACCGGCTCCATGCTGTAGGTCTGTATGCTCGCCGACCGATGGTATGTGTTATATTAACATCAAGGCATCGTCGCGTCCGCAGGGAGTGGGCAACCGAGCATGTCAACTGGAGGAGAAATGAATGGAGCAATATTCTGTTTTCTGACGAGTCCCGTTTTTCTATGCATACGGATAATAGGCGTATTTTCATCTGGAGGGACCGTGGCAGTAGGAATAATCCTGCGTTCGTGCACGAAAGTGTCAGATTTGGCGGTGGAGGAGTGTTGGTGTATGGTGGCATCTCCATTGACGGGCGCACTGACCTCTACATCATTCGAGATGGAGCTCTGACTGGTCGCCGATATAGGGATGAGATCCTCAGACCTATTGTAGTCCCTTACGCTGCAGCAATCGGAGATAACTTCATTTTAATGGACGATAACTGCAGGCCACATCGTGCAAACCTGGTGGAGGATTTCCTTTTCGAGGAAGGAATCGTTCAAATGGAATGGCCAGCGTGTTCTCCAGACATGAATCCAATCGAGCACGTTTGGGACGCTCTAGGAAGACGAGTTTCTGGCCGCCAACAACCACCACAAACTCTCCAAGAACTGGAAAGAGCTCTTCTGGAAGAGTGGGGCAGAATACCCCAACTCGTCATTAATAGCCTCATTGAGTCCATGCCTCAAAGGTGTTCAACGTTGCTGGCCGCCCGTGGAAACCATGCCCCCTACTGAAAATGATTTTCTTTGAAGAAAACACCTTTTCTTATTCTTTTTTTCTCATATGCACAAATTGTGTTTTTTTCCTTTTGTACACAAATGCGCAATAAAATGCATTTTTTTCTGCCAAACATGTGTAATTTATTCTCATATAACCTACTATGTCTGTCGACCATGTATCAATCAGCTGAAAAGTTTCCCAGATACAAAATCCACCTAAAACTGCAATATCCTTTAATTGTTTTGAGCAGTGTAGATCCATTTTAAACTATTTAATGCATGGGAAACAGTATCTGGATATTTATCAAGCTTTTTTATTCACAAAACGTAATAGTTGCAAGCTTCTACAAATTGCCGTGTCATAAATAATTCCCTTAAACGCTTTAATAAAGATAAAAACTGTTCATAAAAAGCAAAAATTACGTTACCTCATCATCAAATGGTAAGGCGAATTCTGGAGCATGATTATTAATGTCTTGAATATATACAGTCACAGGAAGGAAGGCTTCATCCTAAAAAAAAATGAAATATTGTTAAATGGAATCATGTTTTACCTAACTAACTTTCTTGCTTTTACTAATGACACGCACATGTATAAATTACTACTATTACACTATGTCATAATTGATCTACCACCATTTTGGAGTTACTCAGAGGAATGAAGAATTAAAGCGAAAATTTTACTATTTCATGTCCCATAAACTATAAAGAAACAAAAAAAAGGGGTACTTTTCCGCTATATGGACACCATTGTCACCAAGCATACATTTAATACATACATACATACATTATGAATTAGCATACATTTTGGCATGGTGTCTGCATAACGGAAAAGTACCAAAAAAAGCAATAAATTGACATTTTTTGCCATTATTTTGGATACAATGAACTGAAAAGAAGACAAAATTTGACAAGGAAGTCAACATCTTACAATTTTGGCTGTTTTTTTTTTGGTCCCAGAGCACTCAGGGGCTGGGGGGTGGGGGGGGAGGTTAAAAAGTAATGTGTTTAAGTGTCAATTATTCAACATATTAAAAAGTTTTTTGCATTTCAATTAGAGTTCTATTGAATATTCATATATCTATTACTTTAGTTACATAAAGTTATTTATGAACGTAAAGAAATCTAACAATTATACATATATATATAAAAGGAAAAAAAAGAGAAACTTTTTCTCGACTATTTATTTTTTGAAAAATTTATGGTGTAAAAAGTCATAGGGTAGATGTGCCAGTAATGGACCGCCTTCCAGTAATGCGCCGCCTTCAACGTTTTTGGTTTATAAAAAAATAACCAATAAAAATTCAGCTTTTTTTATTTCATTAATATGCTTTCTTTAAATTCTAGTTTTAAATACAATCATAATATAAAATATCTATTACTTTCCAGGGGTCGATCCAGGAAAAATTTGGGGCCTATTTAGGGCCCTAGGAGGACTATTTAGGAACTAAGATCCTTAGAATCTTATCAGAAACATGCAGTTCAAAAGAAATTTAAAAAAATTAGCACTAAATGCAAAAAATGAAAAGAGTGAAGGTGTGACCTATGGTGCAGGACTGTTTTAGTCATGCAAAAATGAAATATATAGCTAATGGTACTTTAGAACAGATTTTAAGAAACGTTTTACTTATTATTATTTATATTTTTAATTTATGTGTACAATTTCAACTAAGTCTTGTTCTAAGGTGTGACAGGTATAAACAAAAATACCTTTTTATATTTCAAAGAAATGTGCATTGAGCATTTTTAGTTTTTGATCAACAAGGTGGGTTTTTTTTTACTTATTTATTATTAAAATTTTATTGTATGCATACAAAATATAAGTAATATTAATTTATTATATAGTATTTAAAGTTCATTAATATTGAAATACTAATAGTTCTAACAAGTCGGTTTTCTCAAAATGAAAATTTCCGAATAATGTCAATTTTCAAAATATTCCATGCACGTGGGTCGAAAAAAGCGAAATTTATATAATCAAAACACAATAGTGCAGGAAAGTAGCCATTGGTAATAAGGAATAAATTCGCAAAATATTACACCAATTGGTTAATATCCTTTACCTCTGCATGGGGGGGGGGGGGGGAGGTCAGAAAAAAAATCGCAAAAACATGTTTTTTGCAGAAAAAAAAAATTATATATATATAGTTACCCAACCATAGCAATACAATTTCTAATGGAATGCAACAGCTACATCTAGATGTTAGTAATGTCCCAGTAAAATTTCATTATGCTGAAATCATTTCTATTATACTGCCGCAAAGGCGGTCAAAATTTTGTAAAAACGGCAAAAATTTAAATTCTTTTTTTTTTTTTTCAATTTTCACTATTTTTACTATACGTTTAGAATTAAATAAATTTACATTATATCTAGTAATAACTTATAAATGCCTAGAGTACTCTTGATCATGGGCGTAGCCAACTATGGGCGAGAGGGGCCCGTCCCCGCCCGGAAAATTTCCAAAATTCCTTTAAAAAGCCCCTTTTTCTCAAATTTAGGGGGGGGGGGGGGACATTCTCGCCCTTGGTTGGCTATGCCCATGATGAAAATTACTAGACATTTATAACTTATTACTAGATAGAATGCCAATTTTCTTATTTTAGACATATAATTTTTAAAAAAAAGGGGGGGGGGAAGGAAATTTTTGCCATTTTTACGAAACTTTGACTGCCCCTGAGGCGGTAATAGAAATGATTTTACCAAAGTGAAATTTTTCTGGGATATTACTAACATCTTGATGTAGCTGTTGTGTTCTATTAGAAATTGTATTCATATATTTGGACATATATATATATTTTTTTGTTATATATTTAAAATTTTCAAATAATGTCAAAATGTTCCATGCGCCTTCCTAATTTTCCAAGTAATTCCAAGTGAAAATTTTTTATGTATTTACCTTATGGTACACCAAATGGATATTAGATAAATAAATGGTATTTTAGAACTCATAGACTAACTTCTTGATTGAAAGAATAATTAACAGTGTTTTTGCATGATAAAAATTAGTTTTTATGCATATTATTATTTTTATCAATTTTTATTTTCTATTATGTTTGCGATTTCAACTAAGTTTTACAATTAGGTCTGAAAGGTATCTCATGAATAAAAATTACCATATTATATGTGAAAGAAATACGCATGGAGCATTTTTGCTTTTTGATCAACCAAAGCGCAGCGTTACTGCGAAAGTATCTCGCAAAACGGTGGATATTATTTTAGTAAAAATGTAGGTTTTTACATATTTATTGTTAAAATTTTATTGTATGCATATATGTATATATATTATAAGTAATATTCATTTATTTTATGGTATTTAATGTTCATTAATATTGAAATACTAATGTTTCTAACTTAAAAGTTGATTTTTTCAAAATGAAAATTTTCGAATAACGTCAATTTTCAAAATGTTCCATGCGCCTTCCTAATTTTCCGAGTTCTTCAAAATTTGTTATGTATTTACCTTATGATACATAAAATGGATATTAGATAAATAAATGGTACTTTAGAACTCATAGGCTGTAAATTCTTTATTGAAAGAATAATTAACAGTATTTTTGCATGCTAAAAATTGGTTTTTACACTTATTATTTTTATTAATTATATTTTCTATTCATGTTTACGATTCCAACTAAGTTTTAATCTTAGATATGAAAGGTATCTCATAAATAAAAATCACTGTATTATATGTAAAAGAACTGCGCATAGAGCATTTTCAATTAATTATTTCAATAATTAATAATTACCAAAATAATTAATATTTTACCTTAAAATTTTAGTTATTTTTACGTAACTACATCTGCAATCAAGCAAATTCAATTAATTTTCAAGCAAATTGGTTAAAAAAAAATTTAAGTCCACCTTCGCCTAAAATGATTTAAAATATACATTTATACATACATATATGCGGATTTACTTTGCTGCATTTTTACAAAAACCAAAATCTACATTCCACAATTTTTAATTTTTATGAAATAAACAAAAATATCAAAATGCTCCTTCCAATAGAATTGGAAGTTTCTGATGCTTCAATGTATCTAATACTTTAGATTTGAAATAAAGCTATTATATGAATGTAAAGAAATCTTACAATAATAATAATAATAATAAAGACAAACTGTCACATTCACATTCGCCAAACCACACAGCAGAAGTTATCGGGACTGGCTTGGCGAATGGTTACAGAGAAGTAAAGCATCCCCTGATTTTTTTTAAAGCTTAAACTATTTTCAACATTCAGTCTCAACTTCATTTCTTTTTAAAAAATTCATGGTTTAAAAACTTCACAACCATTTTTTAAATAAATTTAGCTACTTAAAATGTCTAAAACATGCTTTAGAGCAAGAAATAAAATTACCACACATATATCAGGATTTTGTGATAATATATAGCTTTAGTAACAAAAATCAAAGTATATATTTCACTATTTTTAGTTTTTATGAAATCTTAAGTTTTAAAAATATAAAATTGTTCCTTGAAATAGAGTTGGAGGTTTCTATTGCTTACTTACAAAATGAGGCTTTTGATAAATGTAAAGTTATCTTATAATTTAAACAACTTGTTTTTCGACTTTAATTTACTTTTGAAAAATGAATAGTTCAGAAAATCATACAAAACTTTTTTTTATTTATTTAATTTATCTGAATAAAATGTTTTAATCATGCTTAAGCAATATAAAAAATTCAGTTATGCGGATTTATATCAAGATCTCGCGATAGTAAGAATATGACTTGTGTAGGCATCTCATTAATGAAGTAAACATGTCAACAAAAACAAATAATTAAAATCGAAAACTAATTTCGTTTGTTAGAAATGAACTATGTTATTATATTTAAGTTATTACATCTATAGTAATAGCTTTGAAATAGCCATTTGTTTCCGATACATCGCTAAATATTTGAAGCGGAAACAACATTTTTAGGCTTACGCAAGATACTACTACCCATAATTTTTTCAAGTTTAAATACAAATTTTATATTTGAGAGAAACATTAATGCATTAGAATGCGTATAACAGAAAAATAAAAAATAATCACTTGTTCACTTACCTTGATTATTTCCGGGATTGCAAGAAGAAGAAATATAGATGATACTTCAGCACGTTGTTCGCGGGCGGGATCTCTGGTGTGTTTACGACGCCATTAAAAACTCTACGCCTGCTCTGTACTGTTGCCACATGAAAATAACAAACGTTGAACCGACATCGTCGTTCAACTTGCGTTTCTCTTTTCCATGGCATTTTACTATAACTATTATAATGGTTCAATCGTTCGAAGTTCTTTGCTTGAACGAATATTTTGGTGAATGGTTGAACCTGTATTTTTAACAGTGTATCAGTAATGATAATTCACACTTTTTTTTAAATAATTATTCTTCTTCGAAATAAAAGAAAATTTCTAAATAGTGCAGGTCTTTGTTAATTAATGCATCATGTGTTATATGTATCAATTACTGAAATTCGATTCAGTTTACTCCTATTTCTTTTTTCAGCCGTTCAATAATTTTTTTCTGTGTAACATTTGGTAACGTTTTAATTGTAAGTACAAGCAAAAATATTCAGCTAACCGAAAAGGAATTATATCAGTAATGATAATTCACACTTTTTTTTTTTAATAATTATTCTTCTTCGAAATAAAAGAAAATTTCTAAATAGTGCAGGTCTTTGTTAATTAATGCTTCACAAAAAGGCTTTTCTTATCATGTGTTATATGTATCAATTACTGAAATTCGATTCAGTTTACTCCTATTTCTTTTTTCAGCCGTTCAATAATTTTTTTCTGTGTAACATTTGGTAACGTTTTAATTGTAAGTACAAGCAAAAATATTCAGCTAACCGAAAAGGAATTATACACTGTTAAAAATAAAGTTCGACGTTTCACCAAAAAACTGGTGAAAAGTAGCTGAAATTTAGCTGCAACTACAATCTTGGTGAAACGTTTCACCATTTTTATGGTGCTTTTGAAAATACCACTATATTGGTGAAATGTTGAACTGATTTTATGGTGAAAGGTTGAACCATGATTCAGGATTTTTTCAAATCCAATTTAATGGTGAAAGGTTGAACCATGATTCAGGATTTTTCAAATCCAATTTAATGGTGAAAGGTTGAACCATAATTCAAGGTTTTTTCTAATCCAATGTAATGGTGAAAGGTTGAACCACAATTCGGGATTTTTTCAAATCCAATTTAATGGTGAAAGGTTGAACCATAATTCAAGGTTTTTTCTAATCCAATTTTATGGTGAGAAGTTGATCGATGATAGGGTTTTATCTAATCTAATGGTAAAAGGTATAACCATGATTCAGGATTTTTTTCTAATCCATTTTATGGTGAATTGTTGAACCATGATCCAGGTTTTTCTCTAAACGTATTTTATGGGGAAAGGTTATACCAGATTAAACCAGGATTTTGGTGTTTAATTTATCATTTTATGATGCAGTTAATGAACTAAGATTCAGATTCTGTGAGATTATATTGCTCTAGAGAAGCTTACTAATTTTCTTATTAACATTAAACTGAAAATTATTATTAGAGTTTTAATTTTTAATTATCGTATTTGAAATATATTTTAGAAAGAAAATGTAAACAGCTGGTTCAAATTTAAATACACAAAATAATTGCATTTTTTTTTCACCAATGATATTATTACCATTCTGCACTTGTAAATTATAAAACATTTCTCCACACTTTTTAATTAGTTACTTATAATTACTTTAGTATTTGTTTATTCACAAACATTCATAATAAAACATAATTTTGTAAAATAATTTTCTTAGATTTAAATACATACCCTGTTTTTATTATCTTTTAATTTAAAATCTAGGAAATAAAATATAGTTTTACTCAACATTACATTGTTTAAAGAAATTCCATGTAAGTAAAGTTTTGCACAGAAATATATAAATAAAAGCACAAGTCTTGAGAAAAGTTTTTTCCATATTGCACTTGTACATCTTTTATAATCTGTAAATAGACTTGAAATATTTTTCTAAAATTGTTGTGATTTTTTTCTATTTCTATAGATGCTAAAAATTTGATATCATAGTTGTAGAATTGTTACTTTCTTTTCATAAGATTAAAAAAAAAAAGTAATATTTTAATAATAGAGCCGTACAGAGTACTTGGTACTCAGCCAATATCGAGTAGTTAAGAATTTCAGTTTTTAAATAATTCGTAAAAACTATTTACTTGGTACTTATAAAAGACATTTTTAAATCTGTAAGAAAGTACTATGATTTTGGATAAAAAAGCAGTGTGTAGAAACAGAAAATACAATAAATGCAATTAAAAAAAATAATTAACTTTGTTATATTGTAGATTACAGTGCAAAAACACTTATATTGTTCTACATTTTCAGGAGATGCATTCCTTTTATTATTGTAAATTTGACCTGCTTCAGAAAAAAAAAATGTATTCGCTGTGATAATCTTGGTCGCTCAGCGATTCATCTTCGGGGGTTACTATAACACAAAAGTACCTAATTTTTTAATTAAAAGAAAATAAGGTACTTGTTACAACATGCAAAAACCAGCTTTGATACAGATTTCACTTATCAAATGAGTAATGTTGGGTTCAAGAATCAGTTTTATTTTTTTTTTTTAATTTAAGAAAATTGTCTTTAAAAGGGGCACAATAAATAAAATTTCAAAAAATATGATTATATGATCAAGATGCATGTTTATGAACATATATATAGATACACACACACAGAAGTGTTAACCCTAAGCACACTTTATTTTCACATCAGTGATTCTTTCTTGCACACAATTACTCGGTACTCCGGTAAATATTACTATAAATAAAGGTGCAATGGTTACACATATGGAAATTTATATTTTCACTATTTTAGGTTTTATACTTTTAATAGAATTTTTAAAACTTTTGGACAGTAAAATTCACATGTACTGCCCAAAACCTCAATTCTGAAAAATTATTATTACTTAATTTATTTAAAAATTAGCATTAAATAAAAACTTAATTTTTCAGCTATTGCTGGTTTATTTTCCTAGAAATCCATGTAATATACATATAGATATATCATTTATCTTACCAAGTTATATTACATTTCAGCCTATAGTTCTGTGTCGTCAATGGCAGCTCTACAATAGCTAAAAGGAAAAATGGTCATAGACACAATAAAATAGCAAAAAAATTCAGTTGGGTTGCGGTAAGCCGCTCCGTTTATTGAAAATTACAAATTATATATTTATTAAAAAATATATATAAAAATTCAGATTAATTAACCAAAGTAATTACAGTACAGTTTTCCCTAGACAGTTTCAGGAGAATGCAGCATTCTGTCTACCAAAAAGTCTGATAAAATGGTGTTCAAACAGTCGGGTAAAATGGTCGTCAAACAGTTGGGTAAAATGGTCATCCAAAAGTCGAGTAAAATGGTCGTCAAAAAGTAAGGTAAAATGGTCATCCAACAGTCGGGTTAAATGGAATAGATCCCAGCATCTGGTTAATTTCTCCACCTGTTATAATAATAAAAGGAAGAAATTATTAAGATATAAAATTGTTATTTTTTTCAAAAAACATAATTTTACTTAAATAAGTGGAACAAATTATAGTGGAACAATGAGGAATTTTCACGTTTTCTGATTTTACTTTATACAATAGAAAATATCCCTGACGGTTCGGCCTACAGGCACAGGTAGATTTTGAAGACACAGACCGTGGGGTGCCTGTTTGTTAAGAATTGCGAAAGAAATAACCTTTTGCCATAATGAAGCAGTTGGGACCGTCCACTTCGAAATCTAACTTGTTTGCAAGCGGAGGTGGCAGGGATTTTTTTTTTTTCTATAAAAGGTTGGTCCTATAAAAAACTTGCCAATATAAAAGTTTTAGATAATATTAAGATGATTTATAATAAATTTAAGCGGATTTGATATCTTGTGAATTGACGAAGTTATGAGTTTTTTCTTACAAAACCTCCCCCCCCCCCCATTGGGGCCATTTTTAATTATATCAAAAATCTGTTATGCATAAATTATCGGCCCTTTTCCTAGAAGTAATAACTTTAAACGGATTCGATATGTATCATAATTAAGACGTTATGGGTTTTTCCTGTTTTCACAAAAAGCCCCCCCCCCCCCCCCTTATTCGAATTTGCCCATTAACGAACTTGACCGAGATTTTATGCCCCTGGATTTTATGTATCAGTTTGGAAGAGATTTGTGCAGAATTATGGGGAGGAGGGTTGGGTTCTGGGAGTCATAATTGGCATAGATCTGCAAAATTTTTTCAAAAATTCCAACTTGAGGGAAAATGTAATAGGTAGTATTTCTAGGTCCCCAACCTAGCTTTAACTCAAGGTGGGTGTTTTATTTATTTGAAAACCAAAAAAAAAAAAAAAAAAAAAAAAAAAAAACTAAATAACCTCTTTAAGTCAGTAAAACCTCCTAACCTAAAACCTCCTAACCTCCTAAACCTCTAAGTTAACCTCCTAAAATCAAAAAAATATATATATATATTTATTTTGTCGCATTTTTGGGCAAATATGTATATTATCATGATATCATTTTAATTTGTAAGCACAAAGTCAATAAAATCACCAATGTGAGACAAATTATGAGTTTCATAAGTATCGTCCAAGAACGGAGATGCAATCTGGTATAAAATGAAATCGTCATCGCCCAATGATGAAAGCAATAATAAATCAAAACATTCAAGAATTGTTTATGAAGCAAAATTCAATAACAAATCTAAATGAAAATACACATTTAACATTTTTTTTTTGTCGCATTCTCGGGCAAAGATGTATATTATCATGATACCATTTTAATTTGTAACCACAAAGTCAATAAAATCACCATTTTGAGACAAATTATGATTTTCATAAGTATCGCCCAAGAACTGAGATGCAATCTGGTATAAAATGAAATCGTCATTTCCCAATGATGAAAGCATTAATAAATCAAAACATTCAAGAATTTTTTATGAAGCAAAATTCAATAACAAATGTTAATGAAAATACACATTAAACATTTTTTTTTTTTGTCGCATTCTTGGGCAAAGATGTATATTATCATGATACCATTTTAATTTGTAAGCACAAAGTCAATAAAATCACCATTTTGAGACAAATTATGAGTTTCATAAGTATCGCCCAAGAACGGAGATGCAATCTGGTATAAAATGAAATCGTTATCGTCCAATGATGAAACCAATAATAAATCAAAACATTCAAGAATTGTTTATGAAGCAAAATTAATTCAATAACAAATCTTAATGAAAATATACATTTTACACTCTACTGTAACTTTAAACTGAGTTTGATGTTTCAATTAAGAAATGAAAACATTCAGTAAAGTGTAAAATATATGTTTTCATAGGGATTTCTTATGAAACTGATAGTATATGGGGAAGTGGCAAAAAAGATTAACGAAAAAAAAAAAAAAAACTAAATAACCTTTTTTATTTCTCCTGAAGTCAAAAATAGTTTTTTTTTTTTTTAGCTTGGATAACTATTATCAGGTATTTTTTCAGTTTGGTTTATTGAGTTGATGAACATGTGTTCATGATTGAATCTTTTGGATGCTGTTTGTATCGTACAGAAAATCATTTACATTCTGCTGTATTTTAACTAATTCATATGGCCACTTACACACTGGCTCTGTAAATTATTTTGGAAATTAGCACATGATGTAAGCAAAAATCAATAAACAACAACAAAAACGTGGCAATCATTTTCAAACTGTTCTATATAATCAAAACTTTTCAATATTTTACTGCCGAATGTAACTATTAAAACATTCAGCTTTTCAAAGTAAAAATAAACCCCTTCAAAAAAAAAAAATCTTAATAAAATCTCGACCATTACTTTTAGGTTTAAAAAATTTTAATTTGCAATATACATACGACATAAAAAGAAGAAAAAAATACACCAGAATGTATATCTCTAATTTTGTGTTCACGAAAGCGAGAGAAATGATTTTCTATGCTATACTATACAAACAGCATCCAAGGAACTCAATCATGATTATGTTTCTATGTTCATCAACTAAATAAAACAAAATAAATAAAGATAAAATGAAAAAATATCTGATAATGTAATCTAAGCTTCTTGCCTGAACGATCGATCGCTTCGTAAACAGTCCCAAATACGTCTGTAGACAGGAAATAGCCCTCACCTCATTGGCGGAAGATTTTTTGATGCATGCGTATTGGGTCGAATTTCGATGGAAAATATTTGACAGAATTACCAAACTGCTTTAAATATATGGATACCTTTTTGGTTAGCCGGGCGCCAGGGATATATGTACATATATAAATACACGAGCAGGGAAGACCGAGCTATGCTCGTTAAAAATTAGCTACAAGTTCAGTTAGCTTCAAGTTAAAAATTCAAAACGTTTTCAACCGAACTACTGTGTCATCATCAGTGAAAAACTAATATGATAATTATTATTCCACTGATGATGACTGAGTAGTTCGGTTGAAAACGTTTTGAATTTTTAAAAGGACTTTAATGTGCTTTTAAATGTTTTATATATGTTTTTACGCATCTTCAAGCAATATATTTACATTTAGTTGTATCTTTATGAATTTTAGTAATAAAAACAAATTTTGGAACTTTTCAAAAGTTACTGAAATATGTTGAAATAGTCAATATGCAATAAATGCATCCGAGTGAAAAAAAAGCGTTTTTAATATACACTGCTCAAAACAATTAAAGGATATTTGAAGTTTTATATAAAATAAAGATATAAACGAAATTTTTTTTGCCGAAAATAGAAGAAGAGAATCACAAATGCAAATTTTTCTGGTTTTCAAACTGTGGAGTATGCAAATTTTGAGTTCGACGTCAAAAACGTCGCTTCAGCGGCAGCGAATGAAATTTGACTTTCAACTGGATAAAAGAGAATGAAGACAAGGATGATCGGCATTCAGTGATTGCTTTGTTTTGATGAGTACGATGTCTCAGCGAAGTCATTTGACAGATTCAGAAGCTTGGAGAATTGTTGGTAGGTTAGAAGGGGGCCAAACTCAAGCCGAAGTAGCGCAAGCCATTGGAGTGTCACAAAGTGTCATTTCCAGGATCTGGAACCGTTTTTTGGAGAGTGGATGTGCAGGCCGAAGACCAGGGCAAGGTCGTAGACGGGCAACAACGCCCAATGAAGATCGGTATTTAGCGTTAACAGCTCGGAGACACCGAAACATGAACGCTACTCTTCTCCAACAACACCTTCGCTCGGCTACAGGCACCACGATTTCAATTCAGACTGTCCGAAACCGGCTCCATGCTGTAGGTCTGTATGCTCGCCGACCGATGGTATGTGTTATATTAACATCAAGGCATCGTCGCGTCCGCAGGGAGTGGGCAACCGAGCATGTCAACTGGAGGAGAAATGAATGGAGCAATATTCTGTTTTCTGACGAGTCCCGTTTTTCTATGCATACGGATAATAGGCGTATTTTCATCTGGAGGGACCGTGGCAGTAGGAATAATCCTGCGTTCGTGCACGAAAGTGTCAGATTTGGCGGTGGAGGAGTGTTGGTGTATGGTGGCATCTCCATTGACGGGCGCACTGACCTCTACATCATTCGAGATGGAGCTCTGACTGGTCGCCGATATAGGGATGAGATCCTCAGACCTATTGTAGTCCCTTACGCTGCAGCAATCGGAGATAACTTCATTTTAATGGACGATAACTGCAGGCCACATCGTGCAAACCTGGTGGAGGATTTCCTTTTCGAGGAAGGAATCGTTCAAATGGAATGGCCAGCGTGTTCTCCAGACATGAATCCAATCGAGCACGTTTGGGACGCTCTAGGAAGACGAGTTTCTGGCCGCCAACAACCACCACAAACTCTCCAAGAACTGGAAAGAGCTCTTCTGGAAGAGTGGGGCAGAATACCCCAACTCGTCATTAATAGCCTCATTGAGTCCATGCCTCAAAGGTGTTCAACGTTGCTGGCCGCCCGTGGAAACCATGCCCCCTACTGAAAATGATTTTCTTTGAAGAAAACACCTTTTCTTATTCTTTTTTTCTCATATGCACAAATTGTGTTTTTTTCCTTTTGTACACAAATGCGCAATAAAATGCATTTTTTTCTGCCAAACATGTGTAATTTATTCTCATATAACCTACTATGTCTGTCGACCATGTATCAATCAGCTGAAAAGTTTCCCAGATACAAAATCCACCTAAAACTGCAATATCCTTTAATTGTTTTGAGCAGTGTAGATCCATTTTAAACTATTTAATGCATGGGAAACAGTATCTGGATATTTATCAAGCTTTTTTATTCACAAAACGTAATAGTTGCAAGCTTCTACAAATTGCCGTGTCATAAATAATTCCCTTAAACGCTTTAATAAAGATAAAAACTGTTCATAAAAAGCAAAAATTACGTTACCTCATCATCAAATGGTAAGGCGAATTCTGGAGCATGATTATTAATGTCTTGAATATATACAGTCACAGGAAGGAAGGCTTCATCCTAAAAAAAAATGAAATATTGTTAAATGGAATCATGTTTTACCTAACTAACTTTCTTGCTTTTACTAATGACACGCACATGTATAAATTACTACTATTACACTATGTCATACACTGTAAAAAAAATCTGTAAATTTTACAGAAAAAACCCATTTTTTTTACAGAAAAAAACTGTTTTTAAAAAAAACAGTTTTTTTCTGGAAAAAAAATGGGTTTTTCTGTAAAAATTACAAAATCCATATTTTTTACAAGAAAAAACTGTTTTTTTCTTTTAAACAGTTTTTTTCTGTAAAAAATACGGATTTTGTAATTTTTACAGAAAAAATCCATTATTTTTTAGAGGGAAAAAAGCTGTTTAAAAGAAAAAACAGTTTTTTTCTGTTTTTTTTATTATTATTATTCCTAACCGATGCAAAAAATGCTGAACTGTAACCATATTTTGATTTTCCCTGTTTGCCTGTCAATGTCATTTAAACACCCGCCAAAGACAAAACAGGGGAAATTTTTATAAAGTTGAGAATTTTCATTATTTACAGGGTAAATGGGGGAGGGGGGGGGGAATTTATAGACTAACAGAAAATGTGAAAAAAAAATTCTGAAATTTGGTTGGTGGGGGGGGGGGGGGCACCGTTTTGACATTTTACTGGGGGAAGTTTTAGATGCTTTTTTTCTTCAAGGAGGGGGGGGAGGCGAAGGCTGGTTAAAAATATAATACTATATATAAATTATTTCTATTCGCTAAATTCACAGCGATATATATATTTATTACAAAGTATGTTATTATTGTTTTCAATAGTTAATTTTCACCGAGAATAACCTTTGGAGGTGGGGGGGGGGGGGGCGTAAGGGGCAAGAAAATTAAACAATTATACATAGAGAGATTTTAAAAAGATTCAAATAAAGAACAATGTGGAAAGCTTTCTCCATTATTATTCCTTTTTTTTCTCTCTTTTTTAGGATAAGGATGAGGCAGAGTTGAGATTGGGATAATTGAAATATATAAGATAAAACTCTGAAATTTAGCACAAGAACGCACAATTTTGATATTTGGCAGAAGAAATTTTAATTTCTTTAATTTGAAGGGAGCTTTTAGCGGGGGGGGGGGGATTAAAATGGTAATACAATGGATAGATAATTTTTCAACTCGCTACATGGATTGGATATATATTTAAAAATGAAAACACATGTGAAAAACAAAGGATAAGACAATATAAAATGCAATGGAATGGACACTGCAGGAATTATACTTGATAGGATGAAAAAGCAAAAAAATGGAAAACTATGAATACCTTATAGAATCTTCAGAAGGGATTTATAAGAGTATTCATAGTAAGTATATGCCGCCAATGGCCTTTAGGAAAAGGATGTGGGGGGGGGGGGGGGGTCAAGAAATTAAAAAATGCAAAGTAACATACAGAGATTTTAAATAGGGATGAAATAAAGACGACCAAAGCAGAAACTTTTAAAAGGATAATATTTTTCACAGTCTAACCTTTTTAGAGTGTGTCTGGGGGGGGGGGGGGTAACAGAAAAGAAAAATAATCTATAAAATATTCAGGTTTGATCAACGAACACCCATTTATGATACTTTACTGGCAGAATTTTAAAAAAAATGCTTTATTTCTTCAAAGGATGATGAGCCAGCAGGGGGAACTGGTTAAAAAGAAAATACCATCCCTTGAGCCCTTCCCCCTCCCGCCACAAAAGCCATTCTTGATGAAATAATAGTAATAATAATATATCAACCATCGTATCGTCCTCTATATTAAAACTAAAAGCTAATTCATAAGATCAGTTTTTTTCAGTGCAAAAAAAGAAACAAATGCGCATGATTAAATGTAGAACATATCCAGCTTTAGAGCAGACTAGTGTGAGGTCGGGATGGCTGAGCGGTCTAAGGCACCTGTTTTAAGCAGTGGTTCTAAGCCGTTGACAGCGCAGGTTCGATGCTCGCTCGGGGTAGCTCGGGGTTTTGTTACTTAATTGGCGATAAGATAATTAATTTCAATAATTTCTTATTTTACTTCAAAAGATGTTATATAATTTGTAATTTTTTTTTATTCGAATGCAATTAAGTAAATTTTAACATCTAATAATATTTTTTTTTAATTACCAATTTTATATTTAAATTAAAAGATTGTGCATGTAATTATTGATTAAATAAATTGAACTGATCTACAATTTTTGTTATATTTGGTATGACCATTAACAAGATGCCATATAAATACTAAGATATATACAAAGAATAGTATTTTATTATTTTTATATATATAAAAAAGTGAGGAAATAAAAGGAGAGAAATATATTCAAACAGGAAATCTAAAAGAAAAATGACGTTGATATCCATGATTTAATAATTAAATAATGTATAAAAATGTAAAATAAAATTCAAGTAATTAAAAAATATGTATTATAAATCGTTAGCTGCAAACAACAAATTTTAAGTTCGTGGTTTTAGAGTAAGACTCATAAAAAAGAATAAATAAATAATAATAGTGAAAAATAAATAAAGATAGCGTGATTTAAAAATATTCAGAAAATACTCAGTATTGTTATTATTATTTTTTTTTTATTTATATTGCGACTGTGGTAAGTAAAATTTAACACCTGACAATACTTTACTAATTTACAACTAAGACAATACTTTACAATGATTAATAATTTGATATTAAAAATATTTAAATTAAAAGATTTTGCATGTGTTATCGATTAAATAAATTGACCTAAACTTTTATCTTTTTTTTTTTTTTTTTTGCCTGACCATTATCAAGAAGATATGTTTATATACTAAGAAACGTATGTGATTATTCTCCGTAAAAAAGAAAAGAAGAGAAAAAAGAAAGAAAGGAAAATATTCATATAAAAACTATAAAAGAAACCACCATGATATACATGGTTTAACATATAAATAATGTTTTAAAGTCAGGCTGGTAAAAATAAAAGTAAGGAAAAAAATTTTAATTTCGTATAATTAAAATATATATATATAAAATACTAAATACTGATAGTTTAAAAAAAAGTTTAGACTATAGAAAATTTCCATTAATATTTTTAGTTAAATTCCTGCTAAAAAGCAAGCATAATAGGTTATAAATTACAAGCTTAAAATCTTTTCACTTCATTAGTTGAGTAGTTTGGACTGACAGCACCATTTATCGCTTTATATCTATAGGAATCGCTTACACAAGTTTTCGATACTTTATTAAGTTAAATCAACTAATTAAAAATTAAAACATATTACTAATGCAATTTTTAAGTTGTTTACCGTCAAATCTTGACGGGTACTATCTAGTATATATTAAAGCACAAGTTTAAAAATTTAAGTACGAATTATTCAGCGCAAAAATGAACAAAACTGCGTATGAGTAAAATCAAATATAGAACCTGTTCAGTTTTCGAGATTAACAGACCGAGGTCACGATAGCCCAGTCTTTTAAAGCGTCGGTTTATGAACTGGTTATCTACATAGAAGATGAGTTCTATTCCTGCTGCTGATAGAATGATTTCTGGAATATCTTTTGTTATAATTAGTCATATTTTATTTCAGGGGGAGAAGTTATATGATCTGTACTTTTTTATTATTATTCGAATGCTTAATAATTAAGTAAAATAGAACATCCAAGAATATTTTTACAAATATCTAATTTTGTATTTAAAATATTTAAATTTTAAAATTTTGCATGTGATTATCGATTAAATAAATTGAAATGGTCTATCTGAAATGGTCTTCTACAATTTTAGTTATATTTTGTATGACCGTTATCAAGAATGTAAAGAGAAATATTTGATTTTTTTCCCTTTAAAAAAAGGAAAAAGAAGAGGAAAGAAAATAGAAAGAAGGAAAATATTCATCTAAGAATTATAAAAGAAACTATCTTAATAATGTATGAAAATATAAAATTAAATTCAAGCAATTAAAAATATGTATAGCTGGATGCAGCAAATTTTAAGTTCGGGGTTTTAGAGCGAGACTAATAAAAATAAAATTAGCGGAAAATTTTAAAGGCCACGTAATTTAAAAAAATTAAATACTAAAGATTGATATTTTTAAAAAAAAATTGAGGTTTGTAGTATGTACAAACAACTGCCCTGTCTATTCAATTAATATTATTAGTTAAACTACTGATAAAAAGTAACCCTAATAGGTTAGAAATTACAAGCTTAAAATTCTTTAAATTCTTTCACTTCATTTATTGAGTAGGTTCGACTGACAGCGCCATCTATCGCCTTATATTTTTAGGAATTGCTTAGACACTATAGCAATTCATAACGTTTTCAATGCTTAATTAATTAAAAAGCAACTAATTAAAACAAATATATTTCAAATGGAACTATATAGTTGTTTACCATCAAACCTTGACAAGTACTATCTAGTACACACATATACACACATATGTAATATATGAGCTATCCATTTAGAGAGTTGAAAACAATCTATAGATTTTTTTTTTTTTTCAACTGCACGCGTCCGCCCTACATCGCCTTCAAAAAGCTTTCCTATTTGGAAGAAATAAAGCATTTAAAACTTTCCTTAACCAAATGCAAAAATTGTGTTTTTGGGGCCAAATCTCATTCTTATATTTTTCTGTTACCCCCCTTAACTCTGACCCTTCCATACTCCGTAAAAGCCGTATAATGAAATTTTATAAGTTACCTTTTATAAGTTTCTACTTTGTTCGCCTATGAAGCGACGGGCCTAGCTTGGGGTCCGGACTTGCTCCGGCCCCTCTCGATCTGTTGAGTGGGGCTCAATCGCAGCGTCTGGAATCGGTTAAAAGCCCTGTCATATCCAATATTGGATGAGTACAGTACTAAATAGTCTTATTTCACCACCATTCAATTATTTATAAGCATTTTTTTATTTTTTTATTTATTGCCTCCCCCACCAATCTTGGTGAAAGTTTCAAAATATATGTATACATAAGCAGCCCACAGTTCTCTCAGCTACCAATCACAACTATTCTCCAACGTTTATTTGACCTCAAACCGATGATTTCTGACGTCAACTACCCTACATCAACGCCCCCTAGATAAGAAAGCCGTGACACGCGTCACGAAAACGTCATACCAAGCAGGCAAAACAAAGAAAAAAATTCGAACAACTTGCATGTTTCGATTTCATTGGCTCATAGAATTAATAATTATTGTTTATGACTAATAAGGAAAGGGTATGTTTACAAACAAACAGTTCCATCAACCAATCTACCACTACATTTTTGTCGTAAGTATCATTGCAGGAATCTCATGGCGACGTAGGCCAATCATATTATAGACCAATTTCACGTAGACCAATCAAATTTCCCCATTTCATGTGCATAGTAGGAGTCATAAAGAACAAACAGGTTTTTCTTGCTAACCAACCGTAATTGAACCACGAGGCTAACGAAAAAGACAGGCTACCGCGGTGCATTCCACTTATGTTTTTTTACAGACCGCTAGAGTGACGTGATGCTCTTTTCGTACACCTGCATTGGTGCATTCCAGCATCACGTGACTCCGGCGGTCTGTAAAAAAAGATATGCGTAAAGCACCGCGGAAGCCTTTCTTTTTCGTTAGCCTCGATTGAACCAACAGCGACGTCAGATGCCCTTTCCCAAGGCTAACGAAAAAGACAGGCTACCCGCGACCTACGTTATACACGGCCGGTGACGTTTAAAACGTCACATGGAGTGGACCATTTTTACACGGTGATTGGTGCAAAACGAGGGGCGCGCCGCTTTGCACCAATTGTGGTGTAAAAATGATCCATTCCATGTGACGTTTTAAACGTCATGCACCGGCCGTGTGTAACGTAGGTCGCGGGCTACCGCGGTGCATTCCACTTATCTTTTTTTACAGACCGCTAGAGTGACGTGATGTTCTTTTCATACACCTGCATTGGTGGATTCGAGCATCACGTGACTCCCGCGGTCTGTAAAAAAATATACGCGTAAAGTACCGCGGTAGCCTTTCTTTTTCGTTAGCCTAGCCCTTTCCTTATAGTTAATAATTCCACGAGCCATCGAAATCGAAACATGCAAGTTGTTCGATTTTTTTTTTTTTTTTTTTTTTTTTTTTTGCCTACTTGGTATGACGTTTTATTGACGCGTTTTACGGCTTTCTTATCTATGGGGCAGTTTTGCGCATTTTCGGAATTTATTGATCCTGAGAGACTTTGCTGTATTTTAGAAGCGAGATGAACCAATCAAAAGCTTGTATTTATGCAAAAATTTCGTATTTTAAGAAAATTTTGCAGAATACAGATTCCTGGTGGTTAATCTTGTTTAAAAAATAGTAAAATATTCTATCTGTATACCTGCTTAAGTCTTCAATAAGGAAAGGACATATTTACAAACAACCACTTCCATCAACCAATCTATCAGTACATTTTTGTCGTAGCGATCATTGCAGGAATCCTCATGGCGACGCAAGCCAATCATATCGTAGACCGTTTAACGTAGACCAATCAAATCACCACATCTTATGTGTACAGTAGGAGCAGGGCTACACTAGATACCGGGCTGGCTCATTCATTATCATGACGTCGCAAATGGTGGCTGGCCGTGACCAGCGATTGGTACAAAGCGACGCGCCCATCGTTTTGTGCCAATCGCTGTATGTCTTTCGCTTTGTCCCAATCGCTGGTCGCGACCAGCCACCATTTGTAACGTCATGATAATGAATGAACCAGTCTGGTATCTGTGTAGCCCTGGTAGGAGTCATAAAGAACAAACAGGTTTTTCTTGCCTTCCAACAGTAATTTAACCAACAGTGACGTCAGCTGCTCTTTTCTTTTAAAGAAAGGGCAGCTGACGTCACTGTTGGCTCAATTACGGTTGGTTAGCAAGAAAAACCTGTTTGCTCTTCATGACTCCTACTGCACACATAGAGTTGCAAAAACCCCGCAGTTTTTGAGGGACGGGAATAAATCAGGGAATTTTTTAGAAAAAACCCGGAATTTTGGGGAATATTGTAAATTTTGAAGGAGTTTTGAAAGTAAACAAAACTAGTCATTTTCAATTTAATTTTTTTTATTTGTAAGAAATTTCAAGCATTGTTCCGAAAAGTTTAAAATAGGTTTGAATTCACAAAACTTGGGATTTTGCGCTCTAGGTTTTTATGATTTATTAAAACTCATTTGCTTTACAACAATGGCAGCTGTGAATTGGTAAAGATTTGAATGTTTCTTTAAAAATTAAAATTGTTTAATTTCTGTTAGCTGGCATATTTACTATTCAGGCATACTCAATATTAATTTTCTTCTGAGTTAGTCTATTTTTTGCATTGATTTCTATTAGTTTTGTTCGTTTTCTTTTTTTTTTTACATTGTCTGAATCAGAGAACAGGGGTGATGTTTATATTCATGTCAGGCAAGATGAATCTGTCATCTGCTTCTCGCACTTTTTGCTTATCCAAGATTAAAATATCAAATTACTTATGATATTTTAATTTATCTTACTTAATTATTTCTGCAGCTTAACCATGTAAGTCGTCAATTTTCATGTAAACTGTGCTATTTTTCTGTATTTGTGTTACTGATTTTGTTTACATTTGTAAAAAAAAAAAAAAAAAAAAAAAAAAAATTGTTTAGAAATTAAAAAATTCCATGTCTAAAACTTTATGAAAACGCCCGGGAATTATTAATATTTCCCTCCCAAAAAAACCCGGGTTATTCCCGGGAATGGACTTTACTTACGAGTGGCAAATAGCTACGCCTCTGCTGGTATATGTCCTCCGAAAAAGACTATTTAATGGACGAAGGGGAAGCTGTGTTAAAATATTCTTCACGCCTATTGGTGTTTTTCTTCTAATACCCGTAGATGACGTGACATGGAAAAAATCCATAAACCTGTTTTTTCCGCCCTTTGCAACTCTATGTACACATAAAATGGGGAAATTTGATTGGTCTACTTTAAACTGGCCTATAATATGATTGGCCTACGTCGCCATGACGATTCCTGCATCGACAAAATTTACTGGTAGATTGGTTGATGGAACTGTTTGTTTGTGAACATGTCCTTTTCTTATAGAGTAGTATGGTGACCTACGTTATACACGGGAGGTTCATCACTTTTAAAACGTCACACGGAGTGGATAATCTTTACACGGTGATTGGCACAAAACGATGGGTGCGACTGTTTGTACCAATGGCCGTGAAAAAAAAATGACGTTTTGAACGTCATGAACTGGCCATGTATAACGTAGGTCGCGGTTTCTGCCATTGTCGAAGACTAAAGTTTAAAATGTCACAGAACAGAGTTGTTGAATTCTGTTGAGTGCCTCTTTAGGAGAGTGGTAACATACGCACAGAATCAGGGCTACACTAGATACCGTGCTGGCTCATTCATTCTCATGACGTTACAAATGGTGGCTGGCCGCGACCAGCGAATGGTACAAAGCGAAACAACAAAACGAAAGACATACAGCGATTGGCACAAATGATGGGCGCGTCACTTTGTACCAATCGCTGGTCGCGGCCAGCCACCATTTGTGACGTCATGATAATGAATGAGCCAGCCAAGTATCTAGTGTAGCCCTGACAGAATGCGAGCTCTAATTGAAGTTTTTGTCCAATCTAGGAGAATCAAGATCCCAGAACTTGTCAATAGCTGCTTAGATGAGTATGGATTTGGTTGGAAAATAGATAGAAGTCTAAAAGCATTAGCTTGACGATAATGGCAGTCTCGCTATGATGCTTGAAATTCCTTTTTGTTTAACCTCTCTCGACCAATAATTTTTTTTGCCACTATGTCATCACTTAAGTATTCTGTAGTAGCGCGACCTACGTTATACACGACCAGTGCATGACGTTTAAAAAGTCACATGAAGTGGATCATTTTTACACAACGATTGATGAAAAGCGGCGCGCCCACCATTTTGCACCAATCGCCGTACAAAAATGATCCACTCCATGTGACGTTTTAAACGTCATGCACCGGCCGTGTGTAACGTAGGTCTGGGCTCAACAGAGGATTTTGTCAGGGCTACACTACATACCGGGCTTGCTCATTCATTATGATGACGTCACAAAAGGTGGCTGACTAGGAGGAAAGACATACAGCGATTGGCACAAAACGATGGGCGCGTTGCTTTGGACCAATCGCTGGTCGCGGTCAGCCACCATTTGTGACGTTTTGAGAGTGAATGAGCAAGCCCGGTATCTAGTGTTGCCTTGGTTTTGTCCAAACTATAGCAAACCTAGATTCCAAAACATGGCGATAATCGCCTGCACGTGTTCGATTAAATGTGAATTAAGTTTTAAAACATTAATTTGGTAATAATGGCAGTCTCGCCATTTCACGCTATTCATTTTTGTCCAAAATCGTCTCAACCAATCACATTTTATAATCGGTATATCACCATTCTGATATAGAAACATGTAAGTTAATGTTACTGACCAATGGAATTTGGGATGAATTTAGGTAGGACATTTGATACGGAGCATCGATTGGTTTGTATGCTACTAATATGCCATGGACTATTGATATTTTTATGTATAATTTTTATGTTGAATTCTATAAGTACAAAACCGACCTCCCCAGGAACCTTATAATATCCCCTTCCTGGATTTCCAAAATCTTTCCTGGAGAAAAGTGTCTGAATTAACACCATATAGGACAAATCCTACTGTTTGAGAACTATGATTTGAGATTAGCGCTGTTAGCCTTTTGAAAAGTGTATTCCGGCATAAAAACTTGTTATTTCCACAGGGAATTTAAAGTAAAATCGAGAATTTTAAATATTCCCGAAAACTAGGAATATTCCAACGTCAATATTTTAAAGCATTTTCATTAACATACGTTTATACTGTTATCGTACAAATTATCAATCGATAAGTTGATTAATATCAATAAACATACAAAAATCACAAAAATTTACAAACTTTAAATATTTCCACGTAAAACATTGAAATTGAATTAAATAAGCTATACTAGTCATCATTTTGTATATGTAAATTACAAACACTTAACGTTCAGAACAAAGATACTTAGTGGTTTAGTAATCTTCATATAATAACATGAAATAATATTATGAAAGATATTATAGAAGAAAATAAATTATTTGACAACAGGAAAATTGATATTACAAAAATGACTTTACAATTACTTTTTTTCAGCTTACATTCTATATAAAAAGTCAGTATTTCGATACTAGTTCTCAAACGTAGAATATAAATAATACAACAATTCAATTGTATAAATCATGTATAAAAACTGAAAACTTTTTTATATTATGTAAACAGCTCTTTCTTCTTGAAAATTTCTTAAATTTGTTTATTCCTCGAAAAGTTCCCAATTTTCCCAGTTTTTTTCCTAAATTTTCCATTGTTTTTCATTGTTCCAAAATTATCGGGTATTTTGCTATTCTACTTCAGATGATTCAATGCGCAGCGAAGCGCAACGACAATGATATTTGGAAAAGATAGATCACCCAATATAAAACTATTATGCAGATAGTACTTTTGTTATGAATTTTAAAGATATTTTTCTCATAATGTAGCACAACCTATTAGTAGTACAGAAATATGTAATTACCTATGAGATTTATGGCCAGGGTTGTAAAACACCCAGGTTTCTTTCTAAACCCAGCAGGGGGGGGGGGGGGGCTCAATTTTTTATTTTAACCTTCCGGCTATCAAGATGGGTCCATTGCACCCGAAAGCGATTTTTGTCCATTTTCGTCAAGTATAGTGAAGTTGCAATCTGCTGATTACCGTTTCATCCGTCAATCAAAACTGCCCGGTTGACCTCCAGTCGCGTCCAAAATCCTCTCAGATACCAATCACAACTACCTTCTAAAGGTTATTGGACCTCCAATAGTCGATTTGTGACGTTATTTTAAATTACCCTATACAGTAATTGAAAGTAATAAAAATAAGTGCCTAACCATTAACAATTTTTTTGTATAGCATATGCTGTATTATTATATCTCTTTATAAATCAATAATTCAGTTGTATTTTGATAATTCTATATTATATGTGTCCAATAGACCAGTTCACATCACGTGACTTTTACCGTAAAACGATGAAAAAGCTGTAGGACACAGAAGTAGAAAAAACATTGATAAGAGTTGTTAAAATATGTTAATTCTAATATTTTAAATGTTATTAATGTGTAACTTAACTGTTTTTAACTTGTACACTGTATTAAATTTGTGAAGTGGCAACAGCCTTTGAGTACAAGATTGGCAACTCAATTTGGCAACGGTCAGTAGTTGTTGATGCCTGCCGCGTTTGCTGGCGCTTGTATCTGAAAACTATGTTAGTGTGATATGTCATTATTTGTTAATATAATTATTTAATCTGGATCATGGCCGATTATTTCCTTTCATTTATTTTTCAACACGTTATCAGCACGAAGCTCTGCTTAGAAAGCTGATTGCGATCCAGAATGGAAAAGTATTTGATGTTGTAGCACGAGGTCGATCTTAAGTCTAACCACGTTGAAAGACGAAGTGAATGAATTTCCTTACCGCTTGAAGAAGATAATTTGCTGGTGGATTTTTTAATTCAAATTTTAACGTATAAAGAAAAAAAAAAAGGAAAAAAAAAAATGACCTCTGAAGAATATAAAATGCCGAAATTAAACGGCGACAATTATCACACTTGGCGTATTCGTTCCCGCGCTATCCTAGTCCAGAAGCGGTGTTGGGAAGCGATTGAACCGGGATATGGAACTGACATGAATGATGCCGAGCGAAAGAAAAATGACGAAGCACTTACCCTATTATTTCTTATTGTTGAAGATACTTATCTAGACGACATTGGGGACTGTATAAGAGCCAGAGACGCCTGGAACTCTCTTAAAGAAATGCATACGAAGTTCGGTTTATTACATGTTCTACAACTCATGAGAGAATTTTTTAACATTGTAATGAAGCCTAATGAATCTGTGCAAGCCTACCTAGCAAGATTAATGGATTTACACAGGAAGTTATCCAACGGAGGCTATGCATTCACAGATAGGGAAGTTGCCCTAGTGATGCTGTTAGGACTACCCAAGGCCTATGAATCGCTGATCCTGAATCTTGAAAAAGATGAAGCAAACTTGACAACCACATTTGTCAAGTCCAGACTGCTGGTTGAAGAAAAAAGGATAGCAAGAAACGACAGTTTACCCAATGCATGCCATGAAGAACAAGCCCTCCACACTAGAAGTTTCCCATCAAATCAGAGAAGACCTGCAGCAGAAAAATCAATTAAGAAATTTATGCCAAGAAAAACTACTGAAGAAGCTGAATTTAACAGAAGAAAAAACACTAAATGCTTTTGCTGTGGCCAATGGGGACACATATCAAGAAACTGTGAAGAAGCAAGACAACAACATCAAAACAGTGCCAAAACAGCAGTTGACCGCAAGACCAGTGTTGCACTATTAGCAGACGAAGATGAATCAAAGAGGAAAAATCTCTGGATTCTTGATAGTGGAGCAACTGAACATATGACCTCTAATAGAAGGAAATTTTCAAGCCTTAGACCATATTCATCTGAAGTTGAAGTTGCAAATTCAGAAAGAATAAATGTCAGTGGAATAGGTAATATATCATTCAAGATATATGAAGAAAGTGAAGAGAGAGACATTACAATTCAAAATGTTTTATTTGTCCCAAAACTAGGAGGAAACCTGCTGTCAATTGGAAGGATTGAGGAGAAAGGCTTGAAGGTCGAATTCGCAGATGGCAAGGCCAGAGTGATTGACAACAAGGGCAAAACACTCCTGTCAGCCAAGAAGAAAGGAAGGCTGTACATTATTGAAGAGCAGGCATCAATGGCTTGTGTAACAAGAACTGAAAGCATTGAACTGATGCATCGCAGGCTTGGTCACCCGCATTATAATGCAATCAAAAACTTAGAGTCTATTGACAAAGAATTACCAGTGTTACCAAATGCACCATGCTCTATCTGCATTCAGGGAAAAATGAAGCGGAAGAAATTTCCAAAATCATCCAACACTCGAGCTAAGGATCTCCTTGAGATCATACACTCGGATGTCGTTGGCAAAATTTCCCCATCATCCTTTGGAGACTCAAAATATTTTGTGACATTTACTGATGATTTTTCAAACTATACTACATTGTATACCATGAAGGCCAAAAGTGAAGTATTGGAAAAATTTGATGAGTACAGAAGCATGGTTGAAAATCTCCATAACAAGAAGATAAAATTTTTAAGAAGCGACAATGGTCGAGAATTCAGGAATGAAAATTTTGACAAGTATCTCACCACACATGGAATCCAAAGGCAGCTAAGTGTACCTGAAACACCGCAGCAGAATGGTAAATCGGAGAGGCTAAACCAGACTCTAGTAAACACAACAAGATGCCTACTTATTGAATCAGGAGCGGACTACAGATTTTGGGCAGAAGCAATAGCCACTGCAGCATACTTACATAATAAGAGACCATCTTGCGCAATAAATGGCAATATTCCTGAAGAAATGTGGTCAAATTCTGAAGGCAAAATAGATCATCTCAAGGTATTCGGATGTAGAGCTTGGAGCCATGTGCGCTCATATTCAAGAAAAAGCAAACTTGATCCTAAGGCAACAGAATGCATTTTTGTTGGTTATCCCACTGGAACCAAGGGATACAAGTTATATGACATGAAGAGAAAACAGTTCTTTGTGAGCAGAGATGTTATCTTTGAGGAAAATGTTTTTCCATTGAAGACTGTCAGTTGTCATAATGCCACAGAAGTCTCACTCCGTATTGAAAACTTTGAAGAGGACTACTTGTATACACCTGAAGCAGAAGTTGAAGATACCTTTCAAGAGCAATCAAACCTTGACACAGATGATTCAAATCGATTGCCTGACTCATTTCAAGAATTAGATGACCCAAGTCCTGAAGAGTATTCTTACCAACAGCTTGAAGATGTTCCAAAATCAGCTATAGAAATAATAGAAATGCCCGACAAATATGACACTGAAGCTGAAGTGATGACAGATAACCCTACTCGTACAATCAAGAGAAGTGAAGGAGCAAGACCTGTCAAGCCTCCCAAACATCTTGAAGATTTCTATCTCTACAATGCCCAAGAGATATGCTGGCATGATGAGAGAGACCCAGTGACAGTAAAGGAAGCTCTGGAATCCCCCGAAGCAGACATGTGGCAAAAGGCCATGAATGAAGAAATAGCAAACCTCACTCAAGCCCAAACATGGGAGCTTACTACCAAACCTCCTGGTGTAAAGATAATATCTTCCAGATGGCTGTTCCGCAAGAAGAAGGACGAAACTGGAAAAAGAGTAAAGTTTAAGGCCAGGTTAGTGGCAAGGGGCTATCTCCAAGTGCCTGGTGTAGATTTCAAAGACACGTTTTCACCAGTTATCAAGCTCAAATCCATACGTTTACTACTCGCCATAGCTGCAGAAAAGGATTTTGAAGTTCATCAAATGGATGTGACAGCTGCATACCTTAACGGAACATTGGAAGAAGACATCTACATGGCCCAACCAGTAGGTTGTGTGGAGAAAGGTAAAGAACACCTAGTGTGTCACTTAAAGAAAAGTTTGTATGGTCTTAAACAATCTGGCAGAGTTTGGAATTCATGTTTGGACAAATTCTTGACTGAATGTGGTCTTAAAAGATCTGATGCAGATCCCTGTATTTATTACAATGCTGAAAGGAATCTTATCATTGGTGTTTATGTAGATGATCTCCTTATTGTTGGAAATTTGAAGGATATAGAAGAATTTAAGCAAAACATCAAGAGAAAATTCATTGCTAAGGATCTTGGACCAGCTAGTCAAATCTTGTCAATGAAGATAGACAAAGATATTGATGGTTCCATCACTCTAGATCAGATTTCCTACATTACTGAAATTCTCGACACATTTAAAATGTCAGAAGCCAAACCCGCAGCAACACCTTTAGATCCGAATATTAAGTACAAGCATGTCGATGACTATCAATGGGAGAAAATTAAAGAAGAAAGCAAAAGGATACCGTACAGACAAGCAATTGGAAGTTTCTTGCACTTAGTATGTGGCACCCGCCCTGACTTAGCATATGCAGTTACATATATGAGTCAATTCAACGAAAGGCCAAACGAAGAACATTGGAGGGGGATCAAACACATGTTGAGATACCTCAAAGGAACCATGTTCAAGAAACTTAGGTTCAAGAGGAATGGCCGGGGCCTGCAAGTTTTTTCAGATGCTGACTGGGGTAGTGACAAAAATGACAGGAAATCCTTTAGCGGATACGTGATCTTTCTCTCTAGTGCACCCATTTCCTGGTCAAGCAAGAAGCAAACTGTCACTGCCCTATCATCTACTGAGGCGGAATATGTTGCAATGTGCCATGTAGCGAAAGAAGTAATATGGATGAAGAACTTGCTCGCAGAGATTTGTGTGGAGTTTCTGAATACTCCTCAAAAGGTCCATGTTGATAATCAAGGTGCTATTTTTATTTCAAAGAATCCTGTTACATCCGAAAGAAGCAAGCACATCAGTATCAAGTATTTTTTCTTAAGAGACTTGGTGATTAACAAAGTGATACAGTTTGAGCATGTGTCGTCCCAAAATAACTACGCTGATTTATTGACAAAAACAGTGTCTAAGAAGATATTGTCGAAGTTCAATTATGGTATGAACATGAACTGTAATACATAAGGACACAGTGTTGAACTTTAAACATTGGAACTCTTTCCTTTTGCACGTATATATATTTTTTTTATTTTCTCTTTTATACCAGTGTAACAGGTAAGGTGTTAATTTATGCACCATATTGTGTATCGTAGAAGTATGTTCTATATCGTGCATTGTAGAAGTATTATGTTGTATATTATTATGCCCTCACTTACAAATTCTTAAAATTGAAGAACTCTAATCATTTAAAATAGTATAATTAGCAAGGGGGCGTGTTAAAATATGTTAATTCTAATATTTTAAATGTTATTAATGTGTAACTTAACTGTTTTTAACTTGTACACTGTATTAAATTTGTGAAGTGGCAACAGCCTTTGAGTACAAGATTGGCAACTCAATTTGGCAACGGTCAGTAGTTGTTGATGCCTGCCGCGTTTGCTGGCGCTTGTATCTGAAAGCTATGTTAGTGTGATATGTCATTATTTGTTAATATAATTATTTAATCTGGATCATGGCCGATTATTTCCTTTCATTTATTTTTCAACAAGAGTAAACGTTGAAAAAGCTGTAGGGCACAGAAGTAGAAATAACATTGATAAAAGTAAACGTTGAAAAAGCTGTAGGACACACAAGTAGAAAAAACATCGATAAAAGTACCGATATCTGTCCTACAGCAGCAGCAAAAACTTGTTCGTCACGTCACCTTGCACAACTCTACAGACTAAAATAATAATTCTTGGATATTTTATTCAGTGGTCGGATGGTTAACATAGTATATTCATCATGTGAATACAGTGTTATTAATTCTATTCACAATACTAAAATAATTTTAATACAATGAATTTAATATAATTCAAAAACTTTCGAGAAATATAAAAGTAAATCTCGGATATGTGTGTGCGTGGGGGCGGTTGAACGTTGAACACCAGTGTTCGAGCCTATAAAGTATCATATTGAGAAAATATTGAAAATCGCATCAATTGATTTCAAAAGCATTAAGCTTTTGAAGAATTCACTATTTTTTTTAATTCTATCAGTACTAATTATAAAAATATGTACAATAGATCTGAAAAATATGAGGAACATACACAATATCAGAATGATTTTGTGTTAATTATCTTATTTATTATAAATATATATAACGTTAAAAAATAAATTAGATTATAACTGATGTCGATATAAATTAGCGAAATTACTTAAATATGTTTTTATTTCACGATTTCAAATGTTAATTTTCAGAAAATTTCTATTCAAATTCTGCAAATAATGCTTACAAATAAATGAGCTAGACTAGAGCTACTGAGCCTTAGAGCTACTTCCTTATAGGGGTGACGTCACGAGCATATATTAGACTGGGGAAGAAATATGAGTTGGCAACAGCTAGTTTTGTTTACATCGACGCGGAAGCCGGAAGGCGCGAAATTTTTGTGCTCTGCTCATATTGCCGACATCTGATATTTTAAAACTGATAAGGTAAGTTTAAATTCATCGTTTTTTAAAATAATGAAAGGTATGATATTTGTCAAACTAAATTAAAACTCTTTAGCATATCTGTTAGAGAATTTTCATTATATTTCAATTTAAAATGTTTATTAGTACCTCGTGGTGAATCGTGGAAGCTTCCATATTGCTTGGCTTGCAAGCACATAAGCTGACAAATATCATATTCCTTACAAATGTGCATGTAATTAAATGTTCTTTTATAAGTACGGTTGTTATAGTATTGCAGAATATTAGAGCTCCCAGAGTTCGTAAATATATTTTCGAAAATATAAAAAATATCCGATATTTTGATATTTAGATATCCGGTTATTATTATTATTATATTTTATATCTGTCCGATATTTTCAAAATAGTACTGCTGATTATAAACTTTTTCAGATTTTCATTATTTTCCGGCGTATAATACGCAGATCAAATGTACTAATCATGTTTCGACCCAGAAATTTTATTTTATAAAATGTCGCTAGATCGCTGTAAATATTTGACTTAAATCGTTGAATAAAATTTCTGTGTTGAAACAGAATTGGGGGGAGGGGGAGGGGGGGAATTCTAAAAAAGTCACTGACAGAGTCAAAAGTTTTGTATCTACAAAGTGTCATATAGTCAATAAAAGTTGAAAAATTTATATTGTTTTAAGTTTTCACTGAAAAAAAAAAAAAGATACTTTAAGAAATTTATTATCAACTAGAGACAGGGTTATGATTTAGCCCAATCCAAAAAACCCGGGTGGGTTTTTCTGAAAAAAAAAAAAAAAACACTTGAAAAAACCCAACTGGGTTTTTTCAAAATTAAAACTTTAAATTACATAGGTAATATATTTCTTAACGTCACTACACCAGTCGTAAAGTTCCGCCCACCCCAAGCGAAAAAAAAATGCCTTAATTCTCCCAATGACAATTTTTAAAACAAATAATTGTAACTTAATTTTCTATAAGTGTATGTGTAACTATCACAAACACAAAAACTAATTTTTTTTTTTTTCCATTGAAAAAAATGCTTTGATATATATAATCCCACAGTTGAAACTCATAACACATATGCTGAGAATTCTAATTTAATGATGTAGACAAGTAGAATTATTTGGTTTATTCTATTAATTAGTTATAATAAAAAAAATACTTACTTTACAGCAAATATATTTTTTCCAGTTCTGCAAATTTTGTTATATCCCGTTTCAATTGCAAAAAATTATGCTTAACTAAATATAAACTACCACCCATCTTAATTCAATAACAACACAAACTAAGGGAAAACCGAAATTTCCTGTTTACCTCGGGCTGAGGAAATGTTACTTTTTACTTACTGTACCTAAGAAAGAATATAGCAACACATTTTGCAATGCAAACTACTCAAAAAAAAAAAAAAAAACCTTGCAATCCATCAATCAATATGTTTCAGAATGAATTTTTTCTAGAGAAAATATTTATTATATATAGGCAATCACTTCAATTAAAATGAATATAAAGATACTGTATCCATAACAAAATATTAGTTTAAACGTTCTAATTCATCACTAGTATTAGTATAGTACTTTAATGATAATTCTATTGTTAAAACTATTACTAATAATCAATTTATCTAAAAGCAAAGCATAATTTTGATTATTGTATAGCTGCAGATTCCCAAAATCTGGAAGGAGCCAGTGGCTCCTAAACCCAAAAAATCCAGTAGCCACATTGTGAAACAAACACATAAAAACATTTTTTTTTTCCTCCATTAAATTTGGACAATGGGATATTGAATATTCCCACCATAATTGTATACAGTTTCTAGGAATAAATGTTTGCAATGTAAGGCCTGAATAATCTGTGAATAAACGATTCTCTAAAGTTTTTTATCTATAGATACCCCCCCTCCCCCCCCCCCAAAAAAAAGGATTTTTTATAGCTGAAAATAAATAATCAACGTAGGAATTTTCATAAGAAAATATGTCCATAAAAAACAAAATTAAAAATAAATATATATAAAAAAAAATATGGAAAAGATTTATTTTCAAAAGAAAATAAATACTAGAAATAAAACCTAAAAAGGTTTTAGATTTTAATAAAAAACATTTAACAATTTCTGCCATTTTCAAGGATGATGGAGAAAAATCGAATACCATAAGCCTCATTGCAACTTTCGTTGCAAGGGGATTCTTTTAAGCATTTATTAATTAAAGAATTTTTAAAATCCATATGGAGACAAAAAAATTACAATTTTTGTGACCGATCGCCAATTTTCATGTTTTATTATCACAAGCCCTTGACGAAATTCACTTTTTTTTTTCTGCAATCGATTGATGAACTTCGCGGTTTTTTCGCGACCGATTGATGAAATTTGCATTTTTTTTTTTTTTTTTTTTTTTTTGCTTCTCGAAATTCGCTTGCATTTTTTTTTTCTCCAAAACAAATTGAGGGAGGAAATTTGCGGTTTTATTTTGCGACCGATTTAAGAAATTCGCGGTTTTATTTCATCAGCGATTGATGAAATTCTTGGTTTTATTTGGAGAGCGATTGACAAAATTTACAAAATTTTTCAGTGACCGATTTCACGAATTTCGCGACCGATTCACGAAATTTCAGATTTCTTTTCATTACTGATTGGCGAATTGATTTACGGAAATTAAAATAATAATAATAATAATAATTCGAGTTTTGCTAATTCGTGAAGGAATCGCATGCCAGTATCTATGTCTACATGTAAGAACATATCTGAAAAATCCCAGAGCTGTAGATTTAATGAGTAGGCCCAAAATTATTGTATTCTCGGCACGAATTTTACTGTGTCGCTGGCTAATTGTAATATACGATCGTCGCAGAGTTCATTCGCGACGCATATCAACATGATTTTTTTTTTGATTATGCGGACATTGAAGTTTTTTTAAAAGAAGAAAACGAGAAAGTTGCGAATCAGTGGAAATGTGGCATCCATGTTCAATCATATTTTTTAATTATGGACAATAGAAAAAAGAGCTAAATATCGCTGAATTATGGAGGACAATCCCCGAATTCATGTTAAAAAATAAAGCGGAAATCTGCCTTTCGGCGAAAAAGGGGTATCCATGTAAAACACCTGGCGACTTAGACATAGAAAGTTAGTCGCCAAAGCAAAAACTTTAGTTGCCACGTTTCGACTGGCGACCGTGAATCTGCACCTATAGATTATTGTCATTGATTTATATATTTTTGTAATCAATTAGTTACTTTAAATTGTATTTAGTAGTAAGTAAATTTTTTTCAAACATTCTGAACCACCTCTTTTAACTTAAAAAACCCAGTGGGTTGGGTTTTTTCTGAAAAAACCCGGGCATTTAACCCTGACTAGAGAAAATATCGTTACTTATTATCTGGGCCAGGTCACATTCACTGCACCAACAATAGCGACGGAAATAATAATTACAGTAACGCTTATTTATTTTTGCTTTTTTTAATGTTACGTGCTTAGTTAATACCTCATAGTTGGCATATTAAAGACAATGGTAAAAATATTTATATGCACATTATTACTATATAATATAATAGAGTAGAATATACAAATATAATAGTATATTTGTTACATTTATTCAGATTGGCATAACAGACCACTGGAAATAGAACTACCATATTTATTGCCATATGGCTGAAAGCCATCAATTTTATTTTATGTACTAAATTAATGTTTTGTATTGCTTTAGTTTGCTTTTATATTATTTATCATTTTTTTAATAATTTTATGTATTTATTAAATTATTGTTTTGGACACGATTGGCCACATTGAACAAAATTTGCATTTGACAACCATATTTGGCATTCTATAAGTTAAGGTTCTTGGTTTTTTTACTATCCAAATGATGCCAAATTAGTCTGAAAAGATAAATGAATCTTATAAGAAATGAAAATTATATTTTGTGTTATCTCAAAATAAAATGTTTGTTAGGAAAAAAAAAAAGGCTGTGCAATATTACACTAAGTTAAAAATCAGACACTGTGTAAATAAATAAATAAAAAAATGGAAAATCTCAAATTAATATAACCAACATAATGAAAAACGGTACTTTTCGGTTAGCCGGGCGCCAATGATATATATATACATGTATATATACACACATATTTACATATGCAAATATATACATACACATATATATATATATATGTATATGTATATATATGTATATATACATATGTATTTATATATGTACTTATATCACTGGCGCCCAGCTTACCGAAAAGTACCTGAAAAACTTTAGTCATGCAGAATTATACTTAAAATAAACTTTTTATTGTTATATTAAGGTTGTTCTCAGATCCAAAAGAACTACTTTTAACATATTTCTTAATTCATTTTTGTTCAGAAACATGTAAAATTGGCAGGTGTTCTTATTCAGAAACTATGTAATCAAATGATGTTTTCCATTTTTTGGTAAAAGCAGAAGATCTTTCAGAAAATATTGTCAAAGTCTGCATTTTGAATCAAATCCCTGATGCTGTTTGCACGAGAAAAGTGAAATACGACACAAATCGCTTATAACTCGATAAGTAATTTATTTATCAAATTGTGGAAAACTCATTTCAATTCCAAATTACTTCAATAGTTAGCCCTGCCAACTTTATGCTATTGCATTTAAACAGAGTTTCCCCCAGGTATAAAAAAGAGCAGGGTGCTGCCGGTGAGAAAAGGGCACTTTTTCTATTCTTAAGGGCACTTTTTTTTAATTGTTCAAGGTATTCTTTTGGTTTTTAAAGCCACTTTTAATATTTCAAATTCAAAACACTCTTTTTAAGACAACATTAAGTCAGTTTTTACTATGCAATTTTTTAATGCAAAAAGGAGAAAGGGCACTTTTTTTACTGAGGGCAAGAAGGGTGCTAATTATTTTTTATGAGGGGCAAGAAGGGTGCTATTTTGTAAACCAAAGGGCAGGCAGGGTGCAGCACCCTTCTGAAACTGTCTGGGGGAAACTCTGATTTAAAAATGTGTCAGAAAGTTTTGTTTTATTGAGCAGATCATTTGAGAACTACCTTAAATTGCAGGGTATTCATTTGACTTCAAGTTAAGTTTTACAAGTAAACCTAATTCACTAATGATAAAATTACGAGTGAATCAGCAAGAAAATATTAATCTTATTTTCAACAAACTAATTAAAAAAAAATGTGTTTTATTAGAGTACTGACACTGTGCACACATACAAATTAGAAATTTAAAAATAGGTGGTTGCAACTGTTCAGAAATCATGCCTAATTTCACAACTGCAATTCTTGTAATTCTAAAACATTTCTGTTAAAATATGAGAGTTTGGCATGTGCCTTGATTGTGGAAAATTTTCCACTTTTATTTAGGGGAGACCGGTACACAGTGGACCACTTTTTCAGTTAACATTTTTTTTCTCTTTAACAGACTGACCGATCTGTATGAAAATTTGAAAATATTTTTGAATATTCCTTAAACCTTCTTACATCCATCATAATTTTCTCACAACATAGTTTTCAATACATTTAAAAAAAAAAAAAAAAATTATATGCACTTGTAAAGTGGACCAGTGTACCCCGGAAGCTGGGTACACTGGTCCACCCACCGAGGTACAGTGGACCACTATTAGGTATTATCTAAAATACAATATAAATCTATTTTTCATTAATCTAATTCTTTTTTGTTGCCCCTTCACCCGCAAAATAACATAGTAATATAAATTTTGAAACAAAAACAAAAAATTAATTATATTTTGAAAATAATAACAGATTAATACAGGAACAATTGCAATTTAGTTGAAGTTATTACTTAAGTACAAAAAAATCAGCGCACATTAAAATTTGCAAATGAAATTCCAAAGTACTTATGAGTAAGATTGAGCCTGGAATTTTCAAGAAATAATTTTGGGTCTGAGAGCAACATTATGAAATCATTGACATCATCTTTATTTGCTCCCAAAATTGTTTGAAAATTTTATGCACTGCAGTTATTATTATTTTAACTAAAATATTTAAGGTTACATTGATTTTTGACATATGATTTGTAGTTTCTCATGCATTTTGTATAATAAAATATTTTGGTAGCCTAAAATATTACCTTTTAATCATTAATGTAAATTGTATAAAAATATTATATATATTGCATTGATAATACTTATAGAATAATACTTATTAATATATATTGGTAATACTTATAGCATGCATGTATGTGCATAATTTTTATTTTATAAATTAAAAGAAAAGTCATAAAATAATAATATTGTGAGTTTTTTTTAAAAATTGATTTAAATTTTTAAAAAATCTGATTATTTTGATTTAAAAAAAATCACAAACCCTGTTTAGTTATAATTATATTAATAATTATTTATTAATTGACAATTAAGCTATGAATATATTGTATTATCATCAGGAACACAAAACTGTATATAATTTCTAGAATTCTAGCATATCAGAAAGTGGGTACAAAATTAATTACAAAATTCCATTTTTATATACAAGTGTTTCATATAAGCAGCTTGTACTGCAATATTTTTTTTTATGTACTGTTTGGCATGTTACAATGATGAAAGACATTGTCAATTTTGGGCACACATACATAAAAAACATTCGTCATCCTTGATATAGAAACAAAAGCTAAATTTTAGATGTTTTGTTGTTAATTTTTTATAATTAAAAAAAATGTAATACTTTTACTACTTAAACTACAGTAGATGCCGCTTAATGTGATTGCGGTTAATATTATCAAAATCACCATGTCCCGACCCACTGTATTTTGCTTACAACATCGCTTTATGTGATCAATACTCCGTTTAATGTTATCGCTTTTTCAGCAGACCAATTCCTGAAAAGTTTGCAAAAAAAAAAAAAAAAAAAAAAAAAACTTCTGGAAACATTACATCTCAGGGGTTGATCCAGGCAAAATTTGGGGCCTATTTAGGGCCCTTTTACAAGAATCAATTTAATAAAATGGGAACCTTCACAAAAATCAATTTGACAAAATGGGCCCCTTCACCTTTTTACTAAAATAGGCCCTTTCACAAAATTCCATTTCATAAAAACTTGCTATTTATTATTTATTTATTGTTTTGTGATGTTTTAAAATGTGTAATTTGTAAACAAACAAGTTCACCAGAGAAGAAAACTTCACCAAAAGGATTTTAAAAAGTTTTTGTTTATAAATGCTTGGTTCGAATTTGATTAACTGGATTTCAACTTCCATTATAAAATGTTATTTTTCACAAAAATATAATAAATTTCACAAAAATAACCTTTACTTTTCACAAAATGGGCCCCAAGAAAAAAAAAACCTGCATCAGCCCCTGCATCTTTTGGTAATGTCATGGAATGGAATATCATCTGCTACAATTAAAAATTGTTTTGTTACTGCTGTATTCTGTGAAACTGAAAACAGACTATGGAAATCTTCCCTGATGATATGACGAATGAAGATAATGAGGACTGGATGGCGATCAGCAGTGACATTCCTGTAGTTGCAAAGCTCACAGAAACTGAAATTTGCAAAAAGTTTGCGAAGATATACAAAATCATAGTGATGATGAGGATCAGGAGGACAATGAAAGCCAACTTTTTGAAGGACCACTTACATATGCAGAAATGAGGAATGCATTGAAAATGTTCTGAAACAAGGTGTACAACATCATAGGACAATAAATAAAAATATGAGTTATAAACAATTCATTAATAAACTTTAAGAGAATTGTAAACAAACAAAAATTACTGAATTGTCTCAATAAATGTTTATCACTTTACAAGTCGTCATTGCAACAAGGGTGAGTAATCATTTTCTTAGTAATAGTACTACTAGATATGATTTGGTATTTTCTTAAATCGCATATTGTTATCAATTTGATTTGTTATCAAAAACTCATGGTCCCGAAGTGATCACATTAAGCGGCATCTACTGTATTAGAAATATTTTTGAAAACTATGAATATCAGATATATTTTTATATTAAAAAGCAATTTTTTTATTTTATTTTCTAAATGCAATTTGGAAGAAAAATGCTAGAGTGTAGTGTAACACTTATAATGTATGTAATGTGTAAATTTGTACTATATTTTAATTTCATATTTGCTGCCAGAGATTAATATTTACAATTTTTTTCCCCATATATCCTTGGAAATTAGGAGAGCACTGGAATACATGTAATTGATGATGGATGCCTTTATGGAAGCTATGTCCAGCTAAAGAAAAATATACATGTAAGTGTTTAGGAATTTCTTTAAAAATGACAAAAAATGAAAAATAACAGCATTTTTTTGCCTAGCCATGGGGTCGAACAGAGATTGGATGTCATGTATGGGTACATCAGTCCATGCAGCTTCAGCACTATGCCACAGTTCATCAACCATAGTGACGGGCGAGCCAGTCTATCAGAAGCCATTGACAGGACATTTTCAATTGGTGAGAAATCAGGAAAACGTGCCGGCCAGGGCAACAGTCAAACATGTTCTGTATCAAGGAAAGTCAGGATAGTACGACCAACATACGGTCATGCATTGTCCTGCTAAACCATAGAGTTGCAGAGGCATCGAAAATAAGGCAGAACCATGGCCGTAACACATCAGAAATGTAACGGCTGCTGTTCAAATTGTCGGCAATGAGAACAAGAGGTTACCGAGAGACATTTCATACTGTCACTCCAGGTAATATGACAGTACAGTCAACTCTGTGAAATCCGCCATCCATTTTCAAATGTAAACAATGAAAATCATACTTTCATAGTTAGCTTATTAAAGAAATTACATATAGTTGTTTTTATGAATTATCAATTTTTAAATGCTTTAAATTGTGATTTAATAAGTTTTATGTGATTTGCATGATGTATATTAAAATAATAACTTTAGGTAAGCAAAAGGAACAACTAAATGCAAATATCAGTGGAGTAATTTACATTTTAAAACTAATACATTCATGTAACAGCTGACTAAAGAAATATCTGCAGAAATCAGTAACTGATTTGGTCTTATTTGGAAGGCACTTTTGCTAAATACACCTTTAAACAATTTGGATATAAAGATTTAAGCCAAGACTTAAATTCCCATTGAGTAAATGTTCAAAAAAATAAATAACAGCTAATGAAATTAAAATTTTATAATAATTCCAACATACTTAAAATTTAGAGCTAAAAGATCTTCTTAAGAAGATTAGCTCTTCTTATCGATTCTTAGCTCTTATTGTTTCACACCAGTTTAAACTTATTTTCTATACTTAGAATTATTAAATTACTTTTGAGTTATAGTGTTCCTTTTTATATTGTTATTTTTGTACAAATATTAGTAATTTATAGTTCAGTTTAAAAAGAAAACAAAGGAATGATCTGTGATCTGCAAAACTCTTGGTCCCAAACTGTGCAAGTTTAACAGAGTTGACTGTATTTAAAAAATGAATAATATAAATAAAATTTGCATTGTATAATTAATTTTTCTTTAAATTAACTTAGTTATTAAATATTTTAAACCAGTTATGCATTATATTTTCCTTTTCTATTGTAATTTATGTTTAAATATTTCTAATTAATAGTCAGATTATAAAAAAATGAAATGTAAACAAAGAAATTATCTATAATCTGCCAAACACTTGGTCCCTAAGTGTGCGGATTTCACAGAGTTGACTGTATGACAATTCGAATGTAAGTTGGCAATGTGCGTTTTCCATGATGCCACCAAACTTGGATGCTGGCATCATGATGCTGCATACAGAGCCTGGATTCATCAAAGACGACGTGAGACGCCATCCCTGCGTCATATACAGCATCATGATGCCAGCATTCATGTTTGGCGGCATCATGGAAAACGCACATTGCCAGCTTGCATTCGAATCATCATACTGTCATATCACCTGGAGTGACGGTATGAAGTGTCATTGGATACACGTCTCGGTAACTTTTTGTTTGCATTGCCGGCAAATTCAACAGCAACCGTTACATTTCTGATGTGTTACAGCCCATGGTTCTGCCTTATCTTTGATGCACTGCAACTGTACGGTTTAGTAGCACAATGCACGACCGCATGTTGTTCGACTGTTGCCCTGGCCGGCACGTTCTCCTGATTTCTCACCAATTGAAAATGTCCTATCAATGGCTTCTGAGCGACTGGCCTGCCACCATGCGCCCGACACTATGGTTGATGAACTGCGGCATAGTGTTGAAGCTGCATGGACTGATGTACTTGTACATGACATCCAATCTCTGTTCGACTCCATGGCTAGGCAGAAAAATTCTGTTATTGCGGCCAGGGGTGGATGCTTTGGGTAGTGTTTTCTCAAGATCTATATCTCCTAATTTTCTGAAAATGTAATCACTTGTCCTTCCCATTATAATGTATTTGTCCAATAAATATCATTCTGTTATTTGCATTCCTTCATGGTGTAGCATTTTGGATGGCCAGTAGTGTATATTCAATATAAAGGTATTTAATATAATACATACTTGCCAACTTTTACACTAGGTGTAAAATTTACACTTTTGGAGCATTTTTTACACTTTTACACTTTTTTTGTAAAGTTTCTTCCAAGTTTCATTTTCATCTCTTAATTTATAAATTACTTTCTGGTAATAACAGTAAATGATGAATGAAAGGGGAATGAATATTTAGTATTGTCAAAGGAATGAGTTCAGGCTTCATTCTCAAATGGAATCAGGGAGATTTTTTAAAATTTGTATTCTGTGTAACAATAAGCCATGTTTTGAATAAATTAGCTCAGAAATTCCTTATTTAAAAAAAAAGTTCTAATAAGAAATATATGTTTTTAAAGTTATTTTCTTATTGAGTGTTGTAATATTTTTCTCATCAAACTTTCACTATAATTAATGTATTATTTAAAAATATTTTCATGTATTATGTACTTAAGAAAAGTGAAAAAGGCCGTTTATGTGTTACTTAAAAATGGGTTATACAGGTCTTTATTGAAAAAAATTGTGTGAAATACTCTTCCGCGTCATTTTACACTTTACCATTTTCAAAATTTGGCAGGTATGTATAATAGTATTTTCAGTGAGAAGTTACTTCCTCTAAAGTAGATTATATATGATTCACAAGTTTGTGTTATGTTCAGGGATCACTCTAGAGAGTTTCACAGGGCCGGCATAACCTCATGCCCTTTTTAGTTCATGTTATTTTTTACTATGACAATTTTTCTCAATTGTTGAATTCTATAGAATTGCCCATCACTAATTCCAAGTAATCCACCAGAAATAAAAAATATTTACTTAAAAGAAAATGACGAAGAGCATCAAGAGAAAGAAGAAAACTGTGCTATTACAAATAAGTGTTGCTGTGTGTAAAATATAAACTAGAAAAGTTATTTTTAAGCTGATCTGAAGAATTAAATTTAGTTAGTGAACTTATGAATGTATAAAACATGTTTGCCAAATAGAATTTAAAAGACAAAAACTCTTAACTGAATACCTTAAATAAACAGATGTACTACCTAAATATTCACATTTACATTTATTCTTTGAAATTTTTAGTCATAAATTTTTTATTGACATAAGTCAGTACTCATTATTGATTACATCATTATTATTAAGGCAAGGCACGAACTTTTGAATTATTATTATACCTTTTTTAACTTTTGTTATCTTGAATCTCTTAAGCAAATTTAAATTGTTATATATTTTATGTATTAATATTTTATTTTTTCAACAATACCTCCAAATAAAGGACAAAATATCCAATCCCATCGATGTGCAAAATTGGAAGGTTTTACTGTATATTATTATAAATATTGAAGAAAAATAAAATGTATCAAAAGTAACTTAGTAGAACTTAAAAGTAAAACATAAAAGAACCTCACATTTTTATCTATTTTTAATAAAAACTGCCCTTTTTAAATAAAATTTTTGTTTTTAAAAATGGTGTCTAATTAACTTTCAGATGAAAATTCTTATAAATGGAGCTTCATGTATGATTTGAACATGGAAAAGTTATAACTGCAGATAAATTTGCTTTCAATGGTATATGGTAAGATTACTTTTAAATATATAAAACAATGATTTAATAAAAATAAAAATATTTGACTTTTACTAAATGTAGTTTTCTCAATAACCCCCCCCCCCCCTTTTTTTTTTTTTAAATAGCAGTGCTCTGTTCTTTTTAAATACAGTGAAATTTTCTTTTGTAAAAATTTTCTATGTCTATGTGACTGAATCTTTTTTTTTTTTTTTTTAAGTAGAATTTTCTTAAACAAGGGGATTATTAAATCATATTGTAATTTAATTGTATTTTTTTATTTATAGTTCATAAAATTATTTGTAATTAATGTTACTGTATTTGCCATATCTAAAAATTGCATCTTTTTTAAACATTCCTAAACACAATAGCGACTACCTGCCACTTTTCTTTCTGGAGTGAACACTAATTGGATGCATTTCTTAAAGCTTTTAAAATGCATTGCTGGTTTTTAGCTATTTTTTGCAGGTTTATTTTTTTTAAATACTTTTTTTTATAGTGTTATAAATAATATTATATAATATAGAGTTTAATCTAGGAAAAAGAGATTTGTAGCTTTTTGGCTAATTGCAGCCAATAACTGTTAGCCAAATAAAAATAGCTTTAGCCAAGAAAAAAAAACTTTTATTTATACAAAATTTCTATATAAATGAGTATTATTTGTAACTATACAATATACAAATAGTACACCACTCTGTAAGATTGACCCTCTCAAGATTTGGCCATACATCACACATCAAATGCTTTTTTAAATGGAAATTCTTTTCAAACTTCCCCTTCCAAATTAATCATAATTAAGTTACTTAAATTTTTGAATGTCAGTCTATTCCTCAAGTCAGTTTATGTTATATTCACGAGACTCAATCCCGTTTCACAATCTGCTGTAGACAACAGAATTGTTGCTACAAATTCATACAAAGAAGTCACATTGGGAAACATGTCAGTAATGCCATTTTAATGGAAAAAGAATACAATCAGCAGGTTTCATTTCTTTACCCCTTGTAGCCAGAACCTGCCTGAACAACTTCCATTCATGAATCGTTTTGGTTTCATTTCCTAAGTTGGGATCATCAACAAAAAATAAACTCTTTTAATTTCCTCAATACTTGTTTAATGCAAATGACGTCATGCTATTTGTAAGATGCTTGCACGGAGAGGACGAGACAAATTTTGAAGTGAGTTGCCAGGACAGAGGCGGTTTGAGATTTTTTTTCACGTGGCAGCTGCAGGTTTACGAAAGGCAGGAACAACAAAATGGAAATGATATATATTTTTTTGGTTGTTGCTTTTTGGCTAATCCACTAAATGCTTTGGGGGCAAAAGGTGCTTTCAGTTAGCTTTTTGGCTATTTGGCTAGCTCTAGATTAAACCCTATGATATCAAGTCAGTGATAGAAATTGGGAAATGAAAGGTAGGTGTGAAGTGACGCCACACCTACTGTAAATATCTTGGGTGCCAAATAAAAAATTCTAGTTGCAATTTCTAAAATTCACATAACTGTATCATTATATTCTACTTTATAGAAAATCATGAATATTTTGTTTTTATTTAAATTATTGAAGTTAATAAACTACAATATTATAATAATTGAAGCAACTGTAAAACTGATAAAGTCCTTTTAATTAATACTACTACATTTTCAAATTAATAAAAAAATGCACTTAACCATGTTAAACAAAATTAAACCTAACAAAATTTTATCCATTGTTGATAATTACACTTAAATTTAGTAAAAAAAAAAAAGATATATATACATATAATATAATTACAGACGAATATTGTTAACATGAAATCTAAAAGACCACTTTTTTTTTTTTTTTTTTTTTGGTGTGTGTTAACCGTTAAAATAATAGTACCATCTTATCTGTTGGGACTGCATTATCAATTCATGTTAAGAAAAAATTCACATTAAGTGATTTAATGCTAACAATGCTTTACTGCATATAGATTGCAAAGATGAAATTCAAACAATACCCATTAATTTTAATAAAGTTAGATAATAAAATCAGGATGTCTAACCGTCCTTCAGATACATCATTTCACAATGATTTATAGCTTTATCTGGACAAAAATCTGCTAAATTGGGATACTATAGGATAGAACTTAGTACAATGTTTACATCACAGTAATTTGGAGTGAGTTGCACACAGTTGATCACAGTAAGTTGCAACATACAGCTAATTAGCTAAAAAAATACAGTTTTTAGCATATCTTCTATAGCCTGCAATTTTTTAAGTCACTCGCCCCATCATAAAATCCATTCACCAGTGGCAAGTAAAAGAATATATTCCCCCACCCCAGTGTATTAAGTTAGCCACCAGCATGGTGTTTCTAAAGCCTATATTACAATAGCACTACATATATGATACAATTTAATGATTATATGTGGAATTAAACAGAGAGGAGCCATACTTCAAAAAGAAAAAATATTTTTACATAAAAAGGGAAAAACATGTTTTACATTACAACTATTTACTTTTTTACATTGATTAAAACAAAATAATTTATATGTATTTTTTAAATGAAATTATCTGAAAATACTTGAGCTTATCTATATTTAGCAAACAGTGAATTTTAATGCTTATAAAAATGATATATATTTTTTTAATTTATAATATGCAGAAATTTTTTTTCCCCTTCTCTGCTCCTAAGCGGTTTTATAATTTATTCCAGATAAATCTTCATGAAGAGAAAATTCTCTTCATATCTTGAGAATGTTCAATGTTGAAAAGGGAATTGAGCAGAAGATAATATTTGAGGAAATTCTGATACAAATTTAGAACAAAAGAAAAACTCTATATATATATAGAAAGGTTAAAAGATGTGCTCAAAATAAAACTTATTATTTTCTTTTGAGAAGCTTCTTGCTAATAAGTTATTCATGCTATTTTATTCTTAATACTGTTTTCAACAGCGAGAAATTGAGATTTTTACTAAATAATTTTATGTATGATTTACATATCTATGTGAGAAAAATAGTTTCTTATCCTTAAAGTCCTTAAAAAAAATATCACTAAGCAGTTACTATCCTAAATTAAAATACATAATAGCTATAACCTTGAAGTTTTTTTGGTATTTTCATGTTATAGCACCCCTTACAATTATGATTATGCAAAGATTGCAGCTCTGATTTCACCAATATCATAGAAAAGCTTATATATGCCTCATGTATACATCCAGGGTTGCAAAAAAAAAAAAAAAAAAAAAAGGGGGGGGCATACCGGTTGCTTTTATTGGTTTTAACCAGCTTTTTTTTCTGCCAAAATTGGCTTTTATACATTGAAACATTTTATTTATCAACTTGTACATTTTAAAGTGTTTTTTAACTAATTTAAAAAACATTTTATAGAGTTCGAATTTAATAAATAACCTAATTTCTCAATAATGAAAACATTCATATTGGAATAACACATAGATGTAACTGCTAGTGATTTGTAGTCAGAATTGCAAATATGTCAGCTAAATTTTAAAAAGCAAAATAAGGCAAAAAAATTGCTTTATCTGGTTTAACTTTTTTTTTTTCATTTTTACTGCTTTATATAATTAAAGAGGATGCTGGTTGCTTAATTACGTATTTTATTAACTAATTTTAATGTCTTTTCATATACAGGTCTTATTTTTTTCTCACAAATGTTAAAATCATACATTAAGTCATTTAATAAAAACACTATTATAAATAACATGCATGAATAACTCTTTTAAATAGCAATAAGCTATTCAAATTTTTAATTCAACAAATTTTATTTGAAGACTTTTTTTTTTTTTAATTGGGTTGTTTTTAATGTACTTAAATTGTCTAAAATATTATATCCTTATATATATCAAATATTATATCCTTATATATATCAAATATTATATCCTTATATTATATCCTGATTTCTCTTTCAACATTGATCAATGAACTTACATTAAAACATGAACAAAATTTTGAAATAGAAAAAATAAATTTTACTTTATATTTAAAATTTTTTTTTTGAAAAATGAAACTTTATACAGAATTCTATATTTTGTGTTTTGATGGGTGTAAAAAGTCAACTTGTTAAAAAAAAAAAAATTCTGTTTTCTATTAGTTGATTTTCAATTTTTCTATAACTGTAAAACAGAAAAAAACATTTAGAATATTGTTTTATTAAGTTTTCATGCTAGTGATATGTTTCAATTTCAAGTTTATATTTTAAGTAAAACAATATTTATAATCAGCAGCAAGTTGACTATTTTAAAAATTTTGGATATTTTTGCCATTTTCATGTATATTATATATTTACAAATTTTGGTTTTAAAGCATTCAGAAATGAAATTTCAAAATTGTGATTTCAGTACCATGACTATTTCTTTTCTAAAATGTTGTTTTATTCAATTGTAAAAGAAGACAAAAATCTTTTATTTTAATCCACTGAAATAAATATATTCCTTTTACAGGTACTCTTTTGGAATAAATCAACAACTAATGTTTGAAGATGAATCCAGAAGTGAAATAAAAATGATGCATTAACTTGAAACATCTTTATTTGTTTAATAAAATTTCAGATTGTGAAATGGCTGATCATTTTTATGTACTATTTTATTTATTTGATAATAAACATCATAATTTCATTTGTTTGTTTTTATGTATTTTAAAATTATAAACATGATTATTAGATGTAGCTTTAGTTTAAAAATAAATAAACTAATATTTAATTTTCATGCACATATTGTATGGTGATGACTGCCAACTACTACCTATTTTTTGGCTCCAGTAATTTCGAAGCGACTTCATCTTATTTAATCGCAAATTTCTCCAATTAAATAAGATGAAGATTTCTCTTCAAAATTACTGGTATCAAAAAATAATAGCAGTTGTCAGCTATGGGTATAGTGTATAGTGAGAACATCAGCTGAAAGCTTAAATATAGGTTGATATTTTTTAATGTTTTATAATTTAATTTGCTTCAAGCTAGAAAATTTCGATAATCTGAATTTAAGAAATAATTTGATTTTATGATTTTTATATATATATATCCTGTAGCTATTCTTATTTTCATTTACAGGCTATTGCTAAAATACAAGAACTAATTTCCAGGAAATCTATAAAATAATTTTCATACATTTGCATTTACATCAAGAAAAATGAGAATTCTCATTTTTGTAAATTATGCTCTCGTCAGGAAACAATTTTTTTTTTTTTTTTTGTAATAAGAGTATGCTCCACAATTTCTTTGAATTTTCATACCACTATTTCAAATAGTAATTTCTGCTTTAGTAAGTTGTAGAATTACTATTACAGTTACTATTTGCAAACAGTGTTACTCAAATTCAAATACTTGTAAGAGTGTTGAATATTTATCAAAAATTGTCGATGTGAGTATGTCAAAAATATGTTTGCTTTATTTTGAAAATTATTTATATTTTATTTATTAGAAGGTGATGCCCTCACCAAACTTGAGCAATAAATTCACAAATGTTGCTTTAAATATATTAATTTTTCTCTAAATTAATATTTTAGCGAAAAGTTCACTTTTTTTGTACTAAAGTTAGCACATTTGTATACAGGCCCTGACTATCACATGGGCACCAGGGGCCCATGCCCTGGGCACGAAATTTCTAAGGGGCATGCAATTAGAACTTCTATTAGGACTTTTGTTTGCACTCCGTTTTGTTTTATCATTTAATAGCAATAACATCATTATTTTCTAGTAAATGATGTACTGTATTCATCAAGTCATTCAATTATATCATATTGCACATTTATTCGAAAAGTGACACAACTGAAAATATGTGGTGCTTGAGATATTATTACGATGAAATGACAAAAATATATCTCAATCTGTGGTTAAAAGCACATTTCAATAAATAATAAAAAAAATATTTTATTTTTATTCCTGGAACTGTTTTCCAATTTTCCAGAAAACTTAATTTTTTGAGTTGACACCTTTTGAATAAGTAGACTAAAAAACTAGTATCAGTAAACCAACCAATCTATGGGGGCATGAAAAATTGAAAGTGCCCTGGGCACAAAAACTTGCTAGTCGGGCCCTGTTTGTATATAAATAAGCATACAGGATGTCCCAAAAAGAGTGAAACATGCTTTAATTTTTTTACCTGTTGGAGATACGTAGGCAAAGTAAATTGCAAAAGTGTTCAAAATAAAGTAAGAATTATGATTATATGGATTAATTAGTTCTGAAAAAGTTACTTTTAAAATTTTTATAGCGCCCCTGGGTCATTAAGTTATATTTAAAAGAAATTTCTGCTTGCTCTGAAGAGTACAACAATAATAATTCCATTCTTCTGTAACCAAAATACACTAAGTTATTATACTAGGAATTTTATTAAATTTCTGAGTTTTATGGCACTAAAAATAATCTGTCTATTTAGAGGCAGAAATTTCATAAACTCTAAAGTATAACTCTGTGTGTTTTGGTCATAGAATAATGCAATTTTGACTGTTGTACTTGTCAGAACAGGGATAATACTTTCCTAAATATAACTTGTAAGACCCAGGCATCAGATAAAAATTTCAAAAGTGTAACTTTTTGAAAATTAATGGCAAAACCATTTCATCAACATAATCTTATATTCTAGCTTATTTTGAACAATTTTGCAATTTACATTGCCTACGAATCTCCAACAGATAAAATATTAAAGCATGTTTCAATCATTTTGGGGTGCCCTGTATTTGACTTAAAAACACGAGATTTCTGTAAATACTACAGATTTTTCTAGTAAGATTTACATGTTTTATCTGTTAAAATCACAAAATATTTCTGTTAAAATAACAGTTTATTTCTGTAAATGTAACAGCATTTAACTGTTAAAAAAACAAATATTTCTCGTAAAACTCGCAGAATATTTCTGTTAAAATAACAGTTTATCTCTGTAAATGCAACGGGATTTAACTGTTAAAAAAACAGAATGTTCGTTAAAATTTACAGATATTTCTCGTAAAATTTACAGATATTTCTCGTAAAATTTACAGATATTTCTTGTAAAATTTACAGATATTTCTTGTAAAATTTACAGATATTTCTCGTAAAATTTACAGATATTTCTCGTAAAATTTACAGATATTTCTTGTAAAATTTACAGATATTTCTTGTAAAATTTACAGGTTTTCTCTGTACAAATCACAGAATATTTCTGTTAAAAAAACAGTTTATCTCCGTAAATGTAACAGTTTTTAACTGTTAAAAATACAGGATGTTTGTTAAAATTTACAGATTTTTCTCGTAAAATTTACAGATTTTCTCTGTAAAAACCACAAAATATTTCTGTTAAAATAACAGTTTATCTCTGTAAATGTAACGGTATGAAACTGTTAAAAAAACAGTCACTTCACGTAAAAAATTACAGATATTTCCTGTAAATTAAACGGTTTTAAACTGGCTCCAAAATTGACAGTTTTTTCTCGTTAATTCGACAAAATTTTTTTTACAGTGTAATTGATCTACCACCATTTTGGAGTTACTCAGAGGAATGAAGAATTAAAGCGAAAATTTTACTATTTCATGTCCCATAAACTATAAAGAAACAAAAAAAAGGGGTACTTTTCCGCTATATGGACACCATTGTCACCAAGCATACATTTAATACATACATACATACATTATGAATTAGCATACATTTTGGCATGGTGTCTGCATAACGGAAAAGTACCAAAAAAAGCAATAAATTGACATTTTTTGCCATTATTTTGGATACAATGAACTGAAAAGAAGACAAAATTTGACAAGGAAGTCAACATCTTACAATTTTGGCTGTTTTTTTTTTGGTCCCAGAGCACTCAGGGGCTGGGGGGTGGGGGGGGAGGTTAAAAAGTAATGTGTTTAAGTGTCAATTATTCAACATATTAAAAAGTTTTTTGCATTTCAATTAGAGTTCTATTGAATATTCATATATCTATTACTTTAGTTACATAAAGTTATTTATGAACGTAAAGAAATCTAACAATTATACATATATATATAAAAGGAAAAAAAAGAGAAACTTTTTCTCGACTATTTATTTTTTGAAAAATTTATGGTGTAAAAAGTCATAGGGTAGATGTGCCAGTAATGGACCGCCTTCCAGTAATGCGCCGCCTTCAACGTTTTTGGTTTATAAAAAAATAACCAATAAAAATTCAGCTTTTTTTATTTCATTAATATGCTTTCTTTAAATTCTAGTTTTAAATACAATCATAATATAAAATATCTATTACTTTCCAGGGGTCGATCCAGGAAAAATTTGGGGCCTATTTAGGGCCCTAGGAGGACTATTTAGGAACTAAGATCCTTAGAATCTTATCAGAAACATGCAGTTCAAAAGAAATTTAAAAAAATTAGCACTAAATGCAAAAAATGAAAAGAGTGAAGGTGTGACCTATGGTGCAGGACTGTTTTAGTCATGCAAAAATGAAATATATAGCTAATGGTACTTTAGAACAGATTTTAAGAAACGTTTTACTTATTATTATTTATATTTTTAATTTATGTGTACAATTTCAACTAAGTCTTGTTCTAAGGTGTGACAGGTATAAACAAAAATACCTTTTTATATTTCAAAGAAATGTGCATTGAGCATTTTTAGTTTTTGATCAACAAGGTGGGTTTTTTTTTACTTATTTATTATTAAAATTTTATTGTATGCATACAAAATATAAGTAATATTAATTTATTATATAGTATTTAAAGTTCATTAATATTGAAATACTAATAGTTCTAACAAGTCGGTTTTCTCAAAATGAAAATTTCCGAATAATGTCAATTTTCAAAATATTCCATGCACGTGGGTCGAAAAAAGCGAAATTTATATAATCAAAACACAATAGTGCAGGAAAGTAGCCATTGGTAATAAGGAATAAATTCGCAAAATATTACACCAATTGGTTAATATCCTTTACCTCTGCATGGGGGGGGGGGGGGAGGTCAGAAAAAAAATCGCAAAAACATGTTTTTTGCAGAAAAAAAAAATTATATATATATAGTTACCCAACCATAGCAATACAATTTCTAATGGAATGCAACAGCTACATCTAGATGTTAGTAATGTCCCAGTAAAATTTCATTATGCTGAAATCATTTCTATTATACTGCCGCAAAGGCGGTCAAAATTTTGTAAAAACGGCAAAAATTTAAATTCTTTTTTTTTTTTTTCAATTTTCACTATTTTTACTATACGTTTAGAATTAAATAAATTTACATTATATCTAGTAATAACTTATAAATGCCTAGAGTACTCTTGATCATGGGCGTAGCCAACTATGGGCGAGAGGGGCCCGTCCCCGCCCGGAAAATTTCCAAAATTCCTTTAAAAAGCCCCTTTTTCTCAAATTTAGGGGGGGGGGGGACATTCTCGCCCTTGGTTGGCTATGCCCATGATGAAAATTACTAGACATTTATAACTTATTACTAGATAGAATGCCAATTTTCTTATTTTAGACATATAATTTTTAAAAAAAAGGGGGGGGGGAAGGAAATTTTTGCCATTTTTACGAAACTTTGACTGCCCCTGAGGCGGTAATAGAAATGATTTTACCAAAGTGAAATTTTTCTGGGATATTACTAACATCTTGATGTAGCTGTTGTGTTCTATTAGAAATTGTATTCATATATTTGGACATATATATATATTTTTTTGTTATATATTTAAAATTTTCAAATAATGTCAAAATGTTCCATGCGCCTTCCTAATTTTCCAAGTAATTCCAAGTGAAAATTTTTTATGTATTTACCTTATGGTACACCAAATGGATATTAGATAAATAAATGGTATTTTAGAACTCATAGACTAACTTCTTGATTGAAAGAATAATTAACAGTGTTTTTGCATGATAAAAATTAGTTTTTATGCATATTATTATTTTTATCAATTTTTATTTTCTATTATGTTTGCGATTTCAACTAAGTTTTACAATTAGGTCTGAAAGGTATCTCATGAATAAAAATTACCATATTATATGTGAAAGAAATACGCATGGAGCATTTTTGCTTTTTGATCAACCAAAGCGCAGCGTTACTGCGAAAGTATCTCGCAAAACGGTGGATATTATTTTAGTAAAAATGTAGGTTTTTACATATTTATTGTTAAAATTTTATTGTATGCATATATGTATATATATTATAAGTAATATTCATTTATTTTATGGTATTTAATGTTCATTAATATTGAAATACTAATGTTTCTAACTTAAAAGTTGATTTTTTCAAAATGAAAATTTTCGAATAACGTCAATTTTCAAAATGTTCCATGCGCCTTCCTAATTTTCCGAGTTCTTCAAAATTTGTTATGTATTTACCTTATGATACATAAAATGGATATTAGATAAATAAATGGTACTTTAGAACTCATAGGCTGTAAATTCTTTATTGAAAGAATAATTAACAGTATTTTTGCATGCTAAAAATTGGTTTTTACACTTATTATTTTTATTAATTATATTTTCTATTCATGTTTACGATTCCAACTAAGTTTTAATCTTAGATATGAAAGGTATCTCATAAATAAAAATCACTGTATTATATGTAAAAGAACTGCGCATAGAGCATTTTCAATTAATTATTTCAATAATTAATAATTACCAAAATAATTAATATTTTACCTTAAAATTTTAGTTATTTTTACGTAACTACATCTGCAATCAAGCAAATTCAATTAATTTTCAAGCAAATTGGTTAAAAAAAAATTTAAGTCCACCTTCGCCTAAAATGATTTAAAATATACATTTATACATACATATATGCGGATTTACTTTGCTGCATTTTTACAAAAACCAAAATCTACATTCCACAATTTTTAATTTTTATGAAATAAACAAAAATATCAAAATGCTCCTTCCAATAGAATTGGAAGTTTCTGATGCTTCAATGTATCTAATACTTTAGATTTGAAATAAAGCTATTATATGAATGTAAAGAAATCTTACAATAATAATAATAATAATAAAGACAAACTGTCACATTCACATTCGCCAAACCACACAGCAGAAGTTATCGGGACTGGCTTGGCGAATGGTTACAGAGAAGTAAAGCATCCCCTGATTTTTTTTAAAGCTTAAACTATTTTCAACATTCAGTCTCAACTTCATTTCTTTTTAAAAAATTCATGGTTTAAAAACTTCACAACCATTTTTTAAATAAATTTAGCTACTTAAAATGTCTAAAACATGCTTTAGAGCAAGAAATAAAATTACCACACATATATCAGGATTTTGTGATAATATATAGCTTTAGTAACAAAAATCAAAGTATATATTTCACTATTTTTAGTTTTTATGAAATCTTAAGTTTTAAAAATATAAAATTGTTCCTTGAAATAGAGTTGGAGGTTTCTATTGCTTACTTACAAAATGAGGCTTTTGATAAATGTAAAGTTATCTTATAATTTAAACAACTTGTTTTTCGACTTTAATTTACTTTTGAAAAATGAATAGTTCAGAAAATCATACAAAACTTTTTTTTATTTATTTAATTTATCTGAATAAAATGTTTTAATCATGCTTAAGCAATATAAAAAATTCAGTTATGCGGATTTATATCAAGATCTCGCGATAGTAAGAATATGACTTGTGTAGGCATCTCATTAATGAAGTAAACATGTCAACAAAAACAAATAATTAAAATCGAAAACTAATTTCGTTTGTTAGAAATGAACTATGTTATTATATTTAAGTTATTACATCTATAGTAATAGCTTTGAAATAGCCATTTGTTTCCGATACATCGCTAAATATTTGAAGCGGAAACAACATTTTTAGGCTTACGCAAGATACTACTACCCATAATTTTTTCAAGTTTAAATACAAATTTTATATTTGAGAGAAACATTAATGCATTAGAATGCGTATAACAGAAAAATAAAAAATAATCACTTGTTCACTTACCTTGATTATTTCCGGGATTGCAAGAAGAAGAAATATAGATGATACTTCAGCACGTTGTTCGCGGGCGGGATCTCTGGTGTGTTTACGACGCCATTAAAAACTCTACGCCTGCTCTGTACTGTTGCCACATGAAAATAACAAACGTTGAACCGACATCGTCGTTCAACTTGCGTTTCTCTTTTCCATGGCATTTTACTATAACTATTATAATGGTTCAATCGTTCGAAGTTCTTTGCTTGAACGAATATTTTGGTGAATGGTTGAACCTGTATTTTTAACAGTGTATCAGTAATGATAATTCACACTTTTTTTTAAATAATTATTCTTCTTCGAAATAAAAGAAAATTTCTAAATAGTGCAGGTCTTTGTTAATTAATGCATCATGTGTTATATGTATCAATTACTGAAATTCGATTCAGTTTACTCCTATTTCTTTTTTCAGCCGTTCAATAATTTTTTTCTGTGTAACATTTGGTAACGTTTTAATTGTAAGTACAAGCAAAAATATTCAGCTAACCGAAAAGGAATTATATCAGTAATGATAATTCACACTTTTTTTTTTTAATAATTATTCTTCTTCGAAATAAAAGAAAATTTCTAAATAGTGCAGGTCTTTGTTAATTAATGCTTCACAAAAAGGCTTTTCTTATCATGTGTTATATGTATCAATTACTGAAATTCGATTCAGTTTACTCCTATTTCTTTTTTCAGCCGTTCAATAATTTTCTTCTGTGTATCATTTGGTAACGTTTTAATTATAAGTACAAGCAAAAATATTCAGTAAGTCGAAAAAAAATTATATCAAAAATGACAATGACATACTTTTAGATAGCTTTCATTACAAAAAACTACATATTGCAGCCGTTCCACAGTGGGGCAAAAACCCGAAAAGCTGGCCAAAATTTGAAAATGTTATTCAAATTGGACGAAACTTCGTACACGGGTGTTTTTCAGGATGCTGATTACGATTCCGTTAGTTAAAAAAAAAAAAAAAAAAAAAAAAAAAAAAAAAAAAAAAACCCTAAATGGGAGATCCAATACGGCGGACTAAAAATTTAAATGTTTTGAAAGCTATTCAATTTGTATGAAATTTCGTATACAGGTGCTTTGAAAAATGCTAATTACTATTCAAAAGTTAAAATTAAAAGCAAAAATGGTGAATTACCATAGATACCGAAAGCTTGCAGTAGAAAATTGTTAATAACATTTTTAAATTGTTTCAAGAATGATTTTCTCATTTAAAAATCTCTTCTTATGTAGAAATAGTATTAATTGTAAACATTCCCTCATGACAACGTTCCGTGATTTTCATGTCCCAGAAAATTGGTTTAAATTGGCTACATTTTTAATTATACCCAACCACCGACAGAAATTTGACAAAACTCAAAATTCTTATTCTTTAATAATATCATTGTACAACTGCGGCAGAAAGACATGAACACTTTTTCCCAAGTAATTCTAGAAAAGAACGTCAAATAAAAAGCGAGGATAGATAAGGGATAGCCCACGGTTTCTTTATATAAATAATCTCAACCATGCAAAGCTTAAAAATGACACGGAATATTTCTCTTTATATTATTATCAATAACAACTCATTTCCGTTTCAAACTGATTTTCAAAGGGTTGTAAACCATTTTAAGAAACTTAGACTACAACCTTGTTTTTCAAATAGCAATTTTTTTTTTTCAATTTTCAATTTGTAAATAAATAAAATTTTTACTTTGAGTCCAAGTCCTACAAAGAGAAAAAAGAGAACTGTATCACACTTTAATAAAACCCTCTTTTTTTTTTTTTTTAACAAAACTCTTGTTTAGAATATAATTATACGCGTCAATAAAACAAAAAAGGCTGCCACTTTCGGAAAAATAACTATGCACAAAGAACTGCTGACACTCAGCTTTGTAAGAAGACCACAGAAACACTGACGATAAAATTATCTTCTAACAAATGCATACTACTCTTTTACAATTTCAGAATTTTGGAAGCGACTAAAAACTAGTCGTTGGGGGTCACCGTAATACTTACCCATCATGAATATGCATAATATAAAATATGAAAATAAAACATGTGTAAACTACTTATAAAATGTATTGCAATTCGAATAAAATCGTGGATTGATGACGTCATAAACTTTAAATGCTCTATTACTGAATTGCGTACAAGAATCATCCTCATATCTCTAAAAATGATAATCATATTAACTAAGAGTTTACTGCGTCCGATTAAGCGTCTCATTTCAAATTGAAATGTATCTTTGAGTTGAAATTTGGATGAAATACAGGGTCATGAAAAATCGAAGAGTATGGGAAATAGGATTGCAAATATCTCGGCAACTAATAATCCGATCGATCAACTTCATTTTTTATGCAAAATTTATGTTTTTTTTAATTATCTTTTATATTCTCTCCTTAAAATAAACAATTTCGAAAAAAATTATATACCTTTTATCAAAACGAATATTCCGAGAGTCCGAAAAAAATAGTTCCGGATAATTGAGGTTACTGAAATTCAATAAGCTTCTTCCCATTATTACATACTAAGTACACACCAAATTGCAAGTCTCTATCTCAATTTGTTCGGGAGATAGAACGTTTACAGACACACAGCCATACAGACGGACGGATTTTTTTTTTTTCAAAAAATATGTTTTTCGGAATCTCCAGTGTCTGAAACGTATAAATCCGTCAAAAAAATGTTTTCGATTTTTAAAACGATTACAGGACTTACTCTATACTACGTATGATGGGTAAGTAAACAGTGACATTTCTACTTGTTGTTGCAAAAACCTGCACGAAATGTAAAATGGCAGTTTTTGGCAGCTGGTTTTTGTATTATTCATTAGATAATAGTTCAGAACATTATCTCCTTAAATTTCGTCGCGGAACACTGTGGAACTTATAAGCTTTCTCATGTTTGAAAACAAAAAGATAATATTTAAAAAAAATATTTTAATCAAAAATAATCATGACACTATTAACTTTTATACGCATAATATAATTTTTCTAATGCATGCTAATAATTTACACGCAACCATCATCGTGTGAATCCATTTTACAGAATTAAAATTGGATGATATGGAAAAATGTAGCACTTGTTTAGAGGAAGCGCTGTTTTGCTCTCTTTGTTCACCTCAGATGATACTTCCCCAAACGTCACTTTTGAAATGATGCATGTTGTCAGGGAAACGGGAAAACCTTTTTCTAAATACAGATTCTGACCCTCCAAACATTATTCTAGCCAACTGTATAATAAAAATTCCCGAAATAGAAACTTTATTTTTCGACTTTTGGCCAGGTTTTCGGGATTTTGCCCCACTGTGCGTTCGAAGGAAAGCAGTTCCAAAAAATTTTGGTACATTTTTATCGATCATGACCCCCAGACCCCCCCCCAAAAAAAAATATATATATATCTGACGTTTGTCATGCTGAAACTCTCTTATTTATGAACCGATTTGGATATGACTGAGTATGTGCATAGGAGACCAAGTTCGCTGGCCAGCTTCATCAGCCATCTTGTTTTAAAATGGCGGCCAGTTAAAAATTTTTAAAAATTTAAAAATTCAAAAAGATGTACAAACAAATTATAAATCTGGGGGGGGGGGAAGTTAGTTTTTTTTAAGTGTTAGAACGCGATACAAGGATTCTGAAACATTTTTTTCTTTTGGCTATACCTTTTTTTTTTTTTTTTGACCGGCGACCAGGCCCCTACCTGCCAGGTTTCCCTAGCTTAAACGGGTTTAGTGCCTGGCACCTGGGCGCGTAGCGCCACTGAAGGGAGGCCATTGCTGGCAGGACGGCTATGTGGAGGTCTTTGTTTTGTTCCTATTTCTGTTTTGCTGCTAATTGATGATAATATTTTTGTAGTGACCTGGGCTTGGCATCACCCCCATACGTCATGCCATCGCTATGCGAGTTGGTCTCGTAATTTAGAACCTTGATCAGGTGACGAGACCTTCACCTGACTAGGCACCTCCAGAGGTATAACTCACAGGGAACTTAGAAGTCTTTGCACCCACGACGGATATTACATGCGCCATTAGTGTACATGATGCTTTTGGCTATACCTTAAAAAATGGCTGAGATATGGCAGTTTGAAATTCTAGGGTGGCTGACATTTTGAAACAATCTAATTTTGTTATGCTCTCGTATTTATGAACCGATATGAATGTGACTCATTATGTGTGCAGAACATACCAAGATCTCGACCGAGTTCGTTGGCCAGCTTCATGCACCATCTTGTTTCAAAATGGCGGCCATTTAAATTTTCAATTTTTTTTTAATTTCGAAAAGATGTATAAAATTTATAAATTAAAAAAGTTATTTGCGTTAAGTGTTAGATCGTGATACAAGGATTTCTGAACAGTTTTTGGTTTGGCTTTATCTTAAAAAAAATGACTGAGATACACTGTAAAAAAAAAATTCGGAAAAGTTTCCGGTAGGAATAGGATTTCCAGTTGCCCGTATAGTACAGGAAACTTTTCCGAACCAACACGGAAAAAAAAACGAAAAAAAACGAAAGTTTTTTCTTTCCGTCAGGAAACTTTTCCTGTTTGATTCAGAAACTAATCTTTAGACACAGAATAAATTCCTGGGTCTTACGGAAATCTTTCCATTCACATAAAGAAACGTTTTGGTAGAACGGTAGAATAGACAGAAAGTATTCCGTTTTAAAAAGGAAAACTTTCCATTCACACTAAGAAATGTCTTGGTAGAACGGTAGAATAGACAGAAAGTATTCCGTTTTAAAAAGGAAAACTTTCCATTCACACTAAGAAATGTCTTGGTAGAACGGTAGAATAGACAGAAAGTATTCCGTTTTAAAAAGGAAAACTTTCCATTCACACTAAGAAATGTCTTGGTAGAACGGTAGAATAGACAGAAAGTATTCCGTTTTAAAAAGGAAACTTTTCCGAATCAGTCAGTAAACTAATCATGAAAAAATTAAACATTCCTGTGTAGAATAGAAACTTTTTCATTGCTTTACGGAATTTTTTTTCATTATGATCGGAAAATTTTCTGCATTGTAAAGAAACTTTTGTTTTAAAGAGTAGGAACATTAACAGATGAAAATATTGCTTTTGGACACTGTTTTGATATCCTTTTATCTCAATTAAATATTATTAAGAACTTTTTTGAATACATACACACATTTTAAGTATTTGTTATCATAAAATGCATTACATGTAATGCATTTTATGATAACAAAATACTTAAAATGTATGTATGTATTCAAAAAAGTTCTTAATAATAATTAATTGAGATAAAAGGAAATCAAAACAGTGTCCAAAAGCAATATTTTCATCTCTTATTGGTCCTACTCTTTATAACAAAAGTTTCTTTACAATACAGAATCAGCTTGAAATTTTATTTATTTGTTACAAGTATACTGATACGTTTAGTTCATGGGTATTTACATTTTTTTTTAAATAAGTATTTTATACAAGGAATGCTAGGGAAGTATCTTTATAAACAATAAGTAATTCTCGTAAAAGAAAAGTGTATAAATAAATAAAAAGTACACAATGAAATGGATTTTATGTTCATAAAATACATAATATACTTTTATTTTCTTTAGAATATGTGTATATGTTTCCTAGGGAAAAAAAAATTAATATATCTTAAGCGATATAAAAGAAAATCCAAATAGTGCCCAAAACAAACCTTTTCATCTGTTGTCTGTATAGCAAAATGGACTGTACAGAGATGCCAGCTTATTAGTGCCAGAATATCCAATTTGGACTGGATATTTAAAACCCACACTTATGTCATTGGGTGCAGCACAAGTATATGACATGTTGCATGCGTATGAAGTGTATGCAACTAACATTGAAGTTTTATTGATGCTGGAAAGACTTTCTATTGCTGTATATCCAAAACAAAGAACATACAAAACATTTTTTAATCACAATAGTGACCGCCCCTCCTTAAAAAACGAGAACTTCTTTTAATTTACGCCTTAAAAAAAAACAATCTTATGGGGTCGTCTTCGTTCTTAAGTTGCACAAAACTCCGAACTTTTCAATATGTACATCTAACTTTGACATTATATTTGCCTCTTTCGGTAACTTTTTCTCAAGGATACCAAAAGGGAAGTCACTTGGTCAAAATGTTTAAGAATTATGAAGTTTAAAGTTTGGAACTCCTAATGTTAAACAGCTTGTGGAGTTTTTTTTATACAATTCAATACTTGACGTAATAATTTTATATTCATATATTTTATTTGAAGCTTTTCGAAATCTATTTCGATTAAAAAATTATAGATTATGGTTTATTTTATGGTTTAATTTATAAAAAAAATGTATTTTTAAATTAATTAAAAAAATTAATTTTAATAGAAATAGATTTCTAAAAACTTCAAATATGCAAATCAAAAATCACAGCTGATTCCGCTAAGTAGTTTTTAAGTTATGCTTAAAACACTACCCACATTACAGTTTGATTTGCAACGATTACAGATTAGGAGTTACAAACTTTAAATTTTCATAATTTCAAAACTACTTGACTGAGTGAATTCCAGTTTGTTATCATAGGGCAACATTTACTGAAAAAAACAAACATGATGCCCCAATTAGATGTATCTATTGAATTTGCTACAATTTCGGCATGAATATGACCCTCTAAGCTTATTTTTTCTTTAATTAAATTTAAAAAGACAGTTTCCAGAAGAATAACTTTGTTTTTTACTGTGACAGTTTGGAGATTAAATGTTTTTTGTCCCCAAATACATATGATATTTCAAATTTGTCACTTTTTATACCCAATTTGTGTCACAGAGACACTTTCCAGTTAGGAACATTGCTGCACCTAACTATTATAACCCAATTTGGGTGCTTTTCTGCTATTACACACACACACACACAAAAAAAAAAATCCAGAAACTATTTTATAAATTTTGAAAATTTATATAGAGCAGCATTGAAACTTTAATTTTTTATCTTTTATGTGGAAGGTAATTTTTTTCTCCTGTCTAAAACGCCAAAAAAAAAATAATAATAAAGTAAATCTAAAAACTTTTGAAGTCATGTAAATTATAAGAATATACAGAATTCAGCTAACCCTAATAAATACGTTGATGATAAACAATTTTCAGAAGCCATACAATTTGAAAATGTACAAGACTTTGAACTTGAAGCTCAACTGAAAATTACATAACAAAAAGGCTCAGTAAATGAAAATCATTTTTTGTTAAAAATTAAATCAGCTATTTTTTTTTTAAATTCAAAATACAATTTTAAAATTACGCGTTTTAAAGTAAAATAACCTTTACTAAATCATTAAAATTAATAATTAGAAAAGCTCATTTAAATTTATTTGAATTTAAAAATATATAGAGAAACTCATTCACTTGTTTAATTTGAAATATTTTAATGATATAAACAGTTAAAAATATAGTTAAAAAATGGAGCAACAGAAAATGATATAATTTGAAAATGTGAATTCTCTTTTACTTTTGAAAACATGAAATAAATTAAACAAATTGTCTTGTGTTATATATCACTTATTTACACTAACTGCAATTTAACAATATACTTTTTATTGACCTATTCTGTATAAAATATATACCACCTTAAATTACCCCTTTGATAAAATAAAAAGCATATAAACTCTTCATTACTAAAAGCTAAATCTTTTTGTTTTGACCAAATTTCTCGATTAAAAATCTTAAAATATAAAAGATAATGTAAGAATTTTATTCAGAAAAAAAAAATGAAATTTTAAACATCCTACTCTAGATCTGGATTATATACAGTATTCCTTTAAACATACCTATTCCAGATTATATACACTACTCTGGAATACAGAATACATACACTATTCATTTAATGAAGTTGGAGCATATATTAAAATACTTATGATTATCTGGGTATAAATTTCAATGGATCTGAAAAAATTATTCTTTGTTATTAAAATGTTTGAAAAGAAATACTAATTTTCCAGCTTTATGAGTTCTTTATAAGCGATTACAGAGTTTGCAATGAATTAAAGTTAGATTTTTTTAAATTTAAAATAAAAGAAACTTTTATATCAGGTGTTTGATTTTTTTTAAAGATTTTAAAAATTTAGTTGTTTATTAGTTTACATTTATAAGTAATTAAAATTAAAATTATATTAAAAAATATATAAAAACATTTCAGAGTATTACTAACCATGTAATCTTTATTTTCCGAATCTTTCCATAAATAAAGTACATTGGAATATCAAACCATTTGTTATTTACATGTGCACAATGAAGTCATGACATATCAACATAAATAACAATAAATATACTTTTGATTGACCTATATTTATTTATTCTAACGTTTTACAAATCCTCACAGAAACTCTCCATGTTTTTGTATTAAAAAATTCACATAAGATTTGTACATATTTTTTTAACAAATAAATTTATGCTTTAATCTTTTAACATTTCTCAGCTGAGATTCTCTATTTTTAAAATAGAATTTTTATTTTTAAGTGTGATATTTGATTTAAATAAAATTCAAAAAGCAAGGATTTTGAGTTCTGTCTCTCTCAGTCCTTAAATTTACAATGTATTGTTGTCAAAAATAATATTTATAATGAAATATCTTAACCTAAATTTGAAAAAAAAAGTGTATTTAAATAAATCAGTTGATTTAAATCAGGATTGAAATCAAGTTGATTTAAATCAGTGAACTCTGATTAAAAATTGTTAGACTATACAAGTGTTATTTAGCAATTATTTAATTTAAATTGAGATTATAGTGCTGAAATATAATTTCAATTATATTGATCTAAATATTTTAAGATTTCTGAACTTTCTGTATTATAACTGATTAGATAACGTTGAAGAAATTGGCAATGAAACTATGCTTAGATTTCAAAAGATACCAAAATTTACCAATTGCTGTAAAAAAAGTAATTAAAAAAAATTCTTTCCAAAATCATGTACTTGCATACAATATTTTAACAAAAGATTATATTGAAGTAAAAGTTATAACACCAATCTGGCGAATCAGCTAAATAAACTTATCAAAAGCCAATTTGATAACTTAAAACCTGCATTATATTTTGAAGAAATAAAATAAGGACTTGTGAATAATACTTATAAACTCTTTAGAAATTAAAAAAGCAAAAATATGGAATATATAAGCACTTACTTACAGTGGAAGTCCAGTTGTCAGTTAATATATATATATATTTTAAATATAAATTAAAATAAAAATACTTTTTAAAAAAATTCTTAAAAATTAAAGAAATTTTAAAAAATGTACAATACCAGTATTGGACATCTGTTTCCTGCTGGTGAAAGCTATATTTTGATAATTGTATAAAGGAATTTATCACCTCTTTAAAATTTCCATAGGTTACCATGGGATTTCACAATTAGCATTAAAGGGGAAAAAATGATGACACAGAAATATAGTAGAAAAACGTGATAATTTTACAAAATGTAACAAATAGAGATTTAGCAGACTATCAAATATTCGGCTGAGTACTAACTTTTTAAAAAGTATATTGATTACAATTTTTTTTTATCATGATTAATAGCAAAGAAATAAATGTTTGTGAGTCTTTTATTCCTCAATGGCAGATCACTTAATAGCAGAATATTAAAAATTGCAAATAGTTCAGAAAAAATATCTATAAAATAAGAGTGCATTCAATAAAAAATCGGTCTTAGCAAATATGTATGTGCTATTTTTTTTTTACTTAAACTTATTAAAATAAATCAAGCGCATTTAATTTACACAAACATTAAATTGCACGTATTGACAAAATACAATTTTTTAAAAAATATATAAATTACTCGATTTTTTCTGGCTAACAACAAAAGACAGAAAAAATAAAACAAACATTTATACTGAAAAATAAAATTTATTTTCAACAAAACTATAAATCAAAATGTTTTAATAAAACAAATTACAGCACTGTATTTATGCTATGATTGCTATTGGCTTTTATTCCTTTAGAATTGATGCAGTTAGTAAAAAAGCCTGCCTAGATTCCGGCCTGATAACAGTCTTAATTAAACACCCAGTAGGATGCTACAGCAACGAAATTGACTCAGTTGAACATTTCTCCGAAAAAAGTGTCACACCATCAACATACGAAAACACCTTGACGTCCTTTCTATCATCCTCATTCTCTATTAGGCAAGGATGATCTGTTCTAGCTGTAAGGCGACATTGATCACTGCAGTATTATCCTGTAATAATAACAGTAATAATATTAATTTTTTTTATTGTACTAATTGCTAGTGACCATGTATATTTAAAAAGATAAAAAACAGCACAAGAGCAAAGAATGATTAAGGGGACACTTCGTCTTCAGCGATAAGTATTTTTAAGAACAAAATATTTGAAAATTTTCCTTTGAATAAAGAATTCAAAATTCATAAAATTTTTAAAAAATTTAAAAATTAAGGAAATTTTTAAAAATGTACTCTACCAGCATTGGACATCTGTTTCCTGCTGGTGAAAGCTATATTTTGATAATTGTATAACGGAATTTATCGTTTCTTTAAAATTTACATAGGTTACTATGGGATTTCACAATCAGCATTAAAAGAAAAAAAAAATGGTGCCACAGGAATATAGTAGAAAAACATAACAATAATTTTACGATATGTAACAAATAGTGATTTAGCAGATTATCAAATATTCGGCTGGATACTAACTTTTTAAAAAGTATATTAATTAAAAAATATTATATACATTAAATTGGAAATAAAATAATAAAAAGAAAAGTGCTCAGTCAAACTGATGGCATTGAGCTCACAGGCTATTCACACTATTTGCATATTATACTCTTATTTCAAAGAAAAAGAGGAGGGGGGGTCATTAGCTCCCCTATTTACGTCCTTTATACTTAACCAATAAACGTCCAAATCTAATCAGGGAAGCGCCTTATCAAAATAAACCGGTATACAACATTTGAAGCAAATTGGATAATTCGGCATGAAAAAACTATTTATCTAAATTAAAATGGACAATTAGTCCCCGTTCCCCATTTATACTTAACCAACAGCCCCCCCCCCCCCCAAAAAAAAAAAAAAAAAAAAAAACGAATCAGGGAAGCATCTTATCAGAATAAACCTATATAAAAAATTTGAAGCAAATCGGTTAATTCTGCATGAAAAACACATTTATCTAAATTAAGGGGAGGGAATTCTTCACCATTCCCTCTTTTATACTTAACAAATGAACCCCCAAAACTAATGCGGGAAACGTCTTATCACAATGAATCAATATACAAAATTTGAAGCAAACTAGATAATTTTGCATAAAAAACCCATTTATCTAACTTAAGGTGGATTAGCCCCTCGTTCCACCCTTTATTCTTAACCAATAAACCCCCAAAATTAATCAGGGAAGTGCCTTATCACAATGAAAATATATACCAAATTTGAAGAAAATCGGATAATTCGGCACGAAAAACCCATTTATCTAAATTAGGGGGAGCATTAACCCCTTTTCCCCCCTTTTATACTTAACCAAAGAACCCCCAAAGCTAATCAGGGAAGCGCCTAATCAGAATGAACTTATATACCAAATTTGAAGCAAATCGGATAATTCTGCATGAAAAACCCATTTATCTAAATTAAGGAGGGGGGGGATTAGCCTCCAGTTTCCCCCCTTTATACTTAACCGATGAACCCTCAAAACTAATCAGGAAAGAGCCTTATCACAATAAACCTCATACAATATCTGAAGAAAATTCCAATAATTCTGCATGAAAAAACCATTTATCTAAGTTAGGGGGGATTAGCCCCATACCCCCTTCATACTTAACCAATGAACCCCCAAAACTAATCAGGGAAGCGCCTTATCAGAATGAACCTATATTCAAAATTTGAAGCAAATTGGATAATTCTGCATGAAAAACACATTTATCTAAATTAAAGGGGGGATCAGCCCCCGTTCCACCCCTTTTATACTTAGCAATTGGACCTCCAAAACTAATCAGGGAAGCGCCTTATCACAATGAACCTTTATGCAAAATTTGAAGCAAATTGTATAATTCAGCATGAAAAATCAATTTATCCAAATTACGGGGGATTGGACCACGTTCCCCCCTTTATATTTAACCAATGAACCCCCAAAACTGATCCGGGGAAGCGCGTTATCACAATGAACCTATATATAAAAATTTAAACAAATCTGATAATTCTGAATAAAAAAAGTCATTTATCTAAAGTAAGGGGGGGATTAATCACCGTCCCCCTCTTTATACTTAACCAATGAACAACCAAAACTAATGAAGGAAGCGCCTTATCACAATGAAGCTAACACATGGGCTGATAAGTTCCCGGTCTAATAAAGAAAACACAACTTTTTAACAAAACTTTATGACTTTATAACTTTAATAAATAACATAACTTTAATAATAAATAATAATAATTTAATAAATAAATAAATAATAATAATAATTTAATAAATAAATAAATAATAATAATAATTTAATAAATAAAAAATAATAATAGTTTAATAATAAATAACAATTTTATAACGAAAAAGCTCCAAACAGTGTTCTAAATCATTGACTCATTGTTGTTTTCGGTCAAAAGTCAACACGCGCGGCAGCCACTTTGACAACAGCTTTTTCATAGACAAATGCTCATTCAAAATAAAACCTACACGTTTCTTGGATATCTTCAGAGTCTGAGCTATCGCCTGCAACTTCACTTTATGGTTCCCCCAAACGATTTTTTGGACTATTTTTATGTTTTCCGGAGTAACCACCTCTTTTGCGTGGTGCATCACTGGTGTCCGTAGGACCACGTTTAAATTCAGCAAACCAGTCAATAATGTTTGATTTACCTGGTGCAGCGTCCGGATAATGCTTATCAAGCCAAGCTTTTGTTTGAACAGTGTTTTTTCCCATCAAAATACAATTCTTGAAATTCTTGTTTATGCATTTTTTTTTTGTTTATCAACAAAGTTGTTCAAATAAAACCACTCTAACGTTTTATCCACACGGCAAATCATCATGACATCTTTTCTGCTACCTTTTAAAGGTTAGTATTTACTAAAAAAAAAAGCATCGGTTCGGCAATTGCAACGCCATCTGTGTGCCAGACCGGGAACTTATCAGCCCATGTGTTATATACAAAATTTAAAGGAAATTGGGTAATTTTGCATGAAAAACCCATTTATTTAATTTAAGGGGATTAGCCCTTGTCCCGCCTATATATTTAACCATTGAACCCCCAAAACTGATCAGGGAAGCGTCTTATCAGAAACAATCTATATACAAAATTTTAAGCAAATCTGATAATTCTGCATGAAAAACCCATTTATGTAAATTAAGGGGGGGGGGATTAATCACCGTTCCTCTCTTTATACTTTACCATTGAACTCCCAAAACTAATCAGGGAAACGACTTATCACAATGAACTTATGTACAAAATATGAAGCAAATTGGGTAATTTTGCATGTAAAACCCACTTATTTAATTTAGGGGGACTAGCCCCTGTTCCCCCTTTATATTTAACCATTGAACCCCCAAAACTGATCAGGGAAGCGCCTTATCAGAAACAACCTAATACAAAATTTTAAGCAAATCGGATAATTCTGCATGAAAAACCCATTACATAAATTAAGAGGGGATTAGTCCCATTTCGCTCCCTTTATACTTTACCATTGAACCCCCAAAACTAATCAAGGAAGCACCTTATCAGAATGAACCTTTTATAAAAAAAAAAATGAAACAATTGGATAATTCTGCTTTAAAAAATCATTTTTCTCAATTGAGAGAGGGGGGGGGGGGAATTAGTCCCTGTTCTCCCCTTTATACTTCACCAATGTACCTACATACAAAATTTGAAGCAAGTTAGATAATGCTGCATGAAAAACTCATTTATCTAAATTAAGGGTAGGATTGGCCCCCGTTCCCCTCGTTTATACTTTACCATTGAACTCCCAAAACTAATCAGGGAAGCGACTTATCACAATGAACTTATGTACAAAATACGAAGCAAATTGGGTAATTTTGCATGAAAAAACCATTTCTTTATTTTAGAGAGGGGGGGGGGATTAGCCCCTGTTCCCCTTTATATTTAACCATTGAACCCCCAAAACTGATCCGGGGAAGCGCCTTATCACAATGAACCTATATACAAAATTTGAAGCAAATCGGATAATTCTGCATAAAAAACTTATTTATCTAAATTAAGGGGGAGGAATAATCACCGTTCCCCTCTTTATACTTAACCAATGAACCCCCAAAAATAATAAAGGAAGCGCTTTATCATAATGTAGCTCTATAAAAAATATGAAGAAAATTGGGAAATTTTGCATGAAAAACCCATTTATTTAATTTAGGGGGAGATTAGCCCCTGTTCCTCTTTTATATTTAACCATTGAACCCCCAAAACTGATCAGGGAAGCGCCTTATCGGAATGAACCTATATACAAAATTTGAAACAAATCGGATACTTCTGCATGAAAAACACATTATCTAAATTAAGGGGGGGGGGATTAGTCCCCAGTTCCCTCCTGTAAACTTAACAAATGAACCCCCAAAACTGATCAGGGAAGCGCCTTATCAGAATGAACCTATATAGAATATTTGAAACAAATCGGATAATTCTGCATGAAAAACCCATTTACCTAAATTAAGGGGGTGGGAGGATTAATGACCGTTGCCCTCTTTATACTTAACCAATGAACCCCCAAAACTAATGAAGGAAACGCCTTATCACAATGAAGCTATATACAAAATTTGAAGCAAATTGTGTAATTCTGCATGAAAACCCCATTTACTTAATTTAGGGAGGGGATTCGCCCCTGTTCCCCCTTTATATTTAACCATTGAACCCCCAAAGCTGATCAGAGAAGCGCCTTATTGGAATGAACCTATATACAAAATTTGAAACAAATCGGATATTTCTGCATGAAAAACACATTATCTAAATTAAGGGGGGGGGGATTAGCCCCCAGTTCCCTCCTGTAAACTTAATAAATGAACCCCCAAAACTGATTAGCGAAGCGCCTTATCAGAATGAACCTATATAGAATATTTGAAACAAATCGGATAATTCTGCATGAAAAACCCATTATCTAAATTAAGGGGGGATTAGCCCCCCAGTTCCGCCCTGTATACTTAACCAATGAACCCCCAAAGATAATCAGAGAAGCGCCTTATCAGAATGAACCTATATACAATATTTGAAACAAATCGGATAATTCTGCATGAAAAACCCATTTACCTAAATTAAGGGGGTGGGGGGATTAATGACCGTTGCCCTCTTTATACTTAACCAATGAACCCCCAAAACTAATGAAGGAAACGCCTTATCACAATGAAGCTATATACAAAATTTGAAGCAAATTGTGTAATTCTGCATGAAAACCCCATTTATTTAATTTAGGGAGGGGATTCGCCCCTGTTCCCCCTTTATATTTAACCATTGAACCCCCAAAGCTGATCAGAGAAGCGACTTATTGGAATGAACCTATATACAAAATTTGAAACAAATCGGATATTTCTGCATGAAAAACACATTATCTAAAAATTAAGGGGGGGGATTAGCCCCCAGTTCCCTCATGTAAACTTAACAAATGAACCCCCAAAACTGATCAGGGAAGCGCCTTATCAGAATGAACCTATGTATAAAATTTGAAACAAAACTGATAATTCTGCATGAAAAACCCATTTATATAAATTAACTGGGGATCAGCCCCCGTTCCCCCTCCCCCTTTTATACTTAGCAATTTAACCCCCAAAACTAATCAAGGAATCGGATTATCAGAATGAACATATGCATAAAATTTGAAAATTTAAAATCGGATAATTCTGCATGAAAAACCTATTTATGTAAATTAAGCGGGGGGGAGGGGGGGGGTCCGGCTTTGATAACCTGTGAGCTAAAAAAAAAATTCTATTACAATGATATTTCGGGTTCTGTGAACTCCAAAAATAGCAGAATTTTCAGAACATTTATGATTTATATGTTGACATTATGACTCATTTGAACATTTTTTATTTCTTGAAATTTGCACAGTATTAACACGTGCATTTAAATACATGACAAGATTTAGTTAAAGGAAAGCACAAATATGAAATAAAATCAAATTAGATATTTTTTTTTGTTAGAAACCCACATACAAGATAATTTTTATATAAATTAGGATGAAAAACAATACAGAAATGTAACAAAAGCTATTACAGGTTTTCTTTTTCTTTCTTTTTTTTTAATTTTTAAATGAAGAATTGAAGCTTTACATTTTTAAAATAAATCCTCCCCCCCCCCCCCCCCCCACCTCTACTGACAAAAATTCCCTGTTTGCTTTTTTTATTCTATTTATTTTAAATTATTAGAAAAGATTAAAAGTCATTTTTTATTTTCAAAATAATGTGAGAAAAATAAAATTTAATAAATTAAATTTGAATATACAGGGTGGGGCAGTTGAAAGCTTCTGTATGCAAGCTTTTACAGCATGAATATAGGTAAAATCAACCTCAAGGTATTAAGCATATTCTACTTTACGTTTTTCACAACTAAAATATTGTCTGATATTAAAAGACTACTGAAATTTATTTTACCATATACCATTATAAATTTCGTTATAGCACCCTGACATACATTTCTCAATTTTTTAATCAACATTATAGAATTTAATGGACATTCCTTTTTAATTGAATTTTAATACACTACAAATAATAAAATGTTAAATTGATTCTATAATAATGTAGTACCTGAAAAAAAAAAGACAATATATGATTCTGATATGGCATCGAACACAGAAAAATCTCATGAATTTATTTTAAGATCATAGGTATTTATTGATATCTTCAGTGCATTCAGGCATTTTTCTCCGAGAGGGATTTCTGTGGCTCCTGGGGGCATATTATAGAGTTCCGAGGGAGGGGGGGGGGGAATTGCACTTTTTGACCATTAAATCATAAAATCCGAAATCTTCAGAAGGGGTGGCCATTTCAATGCTCCGGGAGAGAGGAATGTCCTCCCCCCCCCCCCTCCCCCGGCTATCTCTCGAATTCAACACTGGATGCCTTACAGAATTAAACAAATAAACAATTACCTGAATTTAGAATAAGTTAAAAACTATTTAAAAAGCAGTCTACAAAAATTGAGTTTTTATTAAGATAATATCTAAGTGAGAAATTTCTGGCACATCAAAATATTTTTTTGATTGGGGATATTTTTCTCATAAAAAATAAACTGAGCGAGAAATAAGATAATATGCATTTTATTTCAGGCTACGCAGCTCCTTAAACATGTTATTCGGTTTCATAATCATGCACTGTAAATATATGGACATATCAAATTCCAAATATTAAAAATCACATAAATTTTAGTACTTACCATTGCGAAGTTAGAACTACGTAGAACAATTGTCCAATATTTAACAACATGGCGTAGGTCTTCTTCATCGAAAATCTCGATTCTGTTCTGTTATCAATCACGTGACGCCACGCCTTTCATACGTCAGCAGAGAGCGAGACTGCGCAGTAAGTCCGGTCAATGCTATTTTCCTAATTTCGGAAACTAATACGATACAAAAAGATTATTTTTATGACTGTAGGAAAACTTTCTGTTGTGATTCGGAAAAAATATTTTATCGGTTGTTTTCCGTATCGTAAAGGAAATTTATCTTTTACGAAACGGAAAAGGGTTGGAAATTTTTTACAGTGTATGGCAGTTTGATATTCTAGGGTGGCTGACATTTTGAAACAATCTGATTTTTGTTATGCTGTAACTCTCATGCTGAAATTCGCATTCAAATTCAGCATTAACGAAAACCGGGATTGAAACTTCTATAATCGGGTTCCAAGCATTTTAGCTTCGGGTGTTTAAGTAAAATAAGTTGAATTTTTAAAAACATGGACTATGAAAGCTACCTTTCCTCCCGATACATGCCGGAAGGACTTTTTTAATATGATTTCTTAATCGAATTAAACGAAAACTCTTAATTGTTGAACGTCTTTGTTAATGAAAACTATTTATTAAAAGGGCTAAATTAACCCTCACGTGTCACGTGTAGCAATAAATACTGAAATTTGAATTATTTTATTCTAGTCTTCAGTTTTATATTTTGATTTCTTTCTTCCGCCGGTCAATAAAATCTCTCCATGCTTTCTTTTGGTAGAGTTTCGATTATAAACAGAAACAGTAATACTTAGGAAACTGGAGAAAAATTCTTTTTCAGATGTTTTTATACTAAAAATTTTCCTCTTTTCACTCGGAATAGCAAAAGTAAATGCACAAAAATTGTCAAAGCGAATGTAAACCTCTTAGTCTCGCTTTATCTTCCTCTTCAATCTTTTTTTTTTCTATTGCAGTTTCATTTAAACTTTTTATTTCAAATCTTATCCATCGTGACTTTACGGTGTTCGTTTAATAAATAAAACAAAAAAATATCGTAAAATCTTGCGTTCCAAAAAAATAAATAAATAAATAAAAGAAAAAAAACGCTAATATTAAAAAAAAAAAAAAAAAGAAAAAGAAAAAAGAAAGAAAAGAAAAGAAAGAAAAAGAAATAAAGAATAAAAGAAAAGTAAAAGAAAATCCTCTATGGCAACTTATTTTTCACGAAAATGCTTTAGCATATCATCAATATATTTACAACTTGCATTCCTTTTCACGAAAGGTAATAAAGATTTCCTACTATGTATTCTAAAAGTTTTTTTATGTTCTAATTTATATTTTTATGTTCTTAAAAAAAAAAAAAAATTAAAAAAAAAAAAACAGTAAAAATTTTTAATTGTTTATTTATTTTAAATGTTAATTGTTTATTTATTTTTATTTATTTTAATTGTTTATTTATTGTGATTTTTCTAGATTCGTGAGAAACTAAAATTTCATCACTTTCAAGAGCATACGAATAAATTTCGGTACTACAGGAAATTTTTTGTTCGTATTTTTCAATCTTGTCTTTTGTAATTTTCTTATCATATTCATTGAGTCCATTAATTTATTAGAATTTTAAGTGTTTTCGTTTTTACTGCCACCCAGAAATTTAGTAAGTGTTTTTTGTTCATTAAATTGCTCTGCCAACCGCTTTATGCGATTTTGTTCATTTTGTCACCCAGAAAATTTCCGTTTTTGATCCATATAGTTTAACATAAAATAAATTTTACAACTTATAAAGTGAAATCATTATTTAAAATCATAACGTCAATAAATCATACAACTTGAACGAAATTATCAGCGCAGCGTATTATACAGTTTAACTCGCGGGACAAAAATTGATCACGCGATATAATTAATGAAATTGAGAAAGAAAGAATGAAAGGCATTACTCATTTTCTCTACTGCATTAATAAGAATATTTTCACACAGTTATTTAATTCCAAACTTATTGCACCTTTTGTTTAATAAGCAGAAACCTGCTGAGCAAGAAAATGGCACCTAAATCAGTATACAAGCCTAATAAAGCTGACTATAATTCATATTCACATCCTGATATTTTTAAAGCTATTTTTCCCCTTCCTACATTGCTTTTCGCCGAGATGGGATAGGTTAAAAAAAAAAAAAAAATAGACGACATTTATGTCACAAACGATACAGTTTCGCAAACAAACATATTTTTTTGCTACAATATAATTTAATGAAACCTCATAGATATATATTGGTTTATAATTTAAAATTTTCTCAATTAAAAAAAATAATTTTATCGCTTTTATTTATTTTATTTTTCATTTTTATATTTTTTATTTTCATATATATCTTTAAAAAAATGTTTTGCGACACCTGTTGGTCTTAATATATGATTAATTCGGTATATATATATATATATATATATATATATATATGGTCATCATGCCGATTTTCGAATAGCATTTGTAATGTCATTTGATATCTAAATTCCATTTTTTATTCAAATTGAGATTGGGTTATACTTATTTTATTCATCTGGCATCTTTTATCATTTTATATATTCATTTTTTCTGGTTTTTTCTATAAACATATTATGTATGTATTACTAAATGCCATCTCTAAATTGGAGTTTCGGTAATTTATTTGTTACTAATTTATTAACTTAAACATATTCTTTATACATTAAATATTTGACAACTTTAAATTGGAGATTGGGTCATAGATTTTGATGATAGAACTTGTTTGATGCATTTTGATTTCAAAGGTATTATATATATATATTACAAAATGGATTTTCTTAACCATCATGTGAAGCAATAAATATTGAAATTCGGGGTCTAGTCTTCAATATAACTTTTTGAGGTTCTCCTTCCATGCATCAGTTTGGTCGAGTTTCGATTATAAATACAATAAAAAATACTCAATAAAACAAAAAGAAATTATCTTTAAGATGTTTTTATAATAAAACTTTTCCTCTTTTCACTAAGAATGGTAAAAGTGAAAAGCACAAAAATTGTCAAGGAGAAGGTAAATATTTTACTCTCGCTTCCTATACGTTCTTCCACCTTCTTCTTCTTTTTTTTTTTCCTTTGCATTTCAGTTTCGCTTAAACTTTTTACTTTAAATTTTCTACATCGTGATTTTACGATTTTCGTTAATAAAATAATAAAAATTATTGTAAAACCTTGAGTTTGAAGGACAGAAAAATAAATAAACGAAAAAAAAAGAGGGAGGAGAATAAAAATATATAAGCTTCTGTTTCTCTCGGAAAATATATTTTATTGTCTTTTCATGACACAATTTTATGATGTCATCAATATTTTTACAATTTTTCTTCCTGAAATGTAAAAGAAATTTCTTAGTACGTAAATCTAATATTTTTTACGCACTAATTTATCTCATTTCATCAGTTAGCACGAATTCTCTAGAGAATTCGCACTAGAGAAGAGCACTCTAACTTATTTATTTGTTTTTATGACAAATTTCGATTTCTTTCAGTACGTTCCCAAAGCGTTATAATCAGAAATGTGTAGACTTTATCTTAGAAAAATAAATAATCTTAAAAAGCGGTTACGGTAGTCTGAGGATGTCATAATGATAGTGGCGACGACCTAGCGCTCTCGCTTTCGCTTCTAAATATCTTATAATTTCCTAATTTTTATAATCGAAATAGTGGGGGAAAATGTACTTTCAAATGTAATTTGTTTCAAAAATGTTGCTCAATTTTCTGATTATTTTATGACTTTCTTAAATAATTTTCAAGCATGAATTAAAAAAATATATCCCAATAAACATTTCTTTGCGACAATAATGTAAATTAATTATGGAGAAAGTGGCAACATTACCATAATTTGAAAATTATTGTAATGCTTACCTATTCGTCGTAACAGCAAATTATAAAGAAACAAGTTGGAAATTGTACGTTAAACGTGACAAACGAGATGCATTCATACTATAAGTAGTTTTTAAATGTAAAAAAATCATCCTTATTATTTCAGTGAAATGATTTATATCGTCTGTTATGAGCGAAATGAGCATACCTTTTTTTTTCTTATTACGTATGCCACATTTACAGATGCGAATTTTTTTTCGACACCAGACAGCGCTGCAAAATTCACCATGGAGATCTTGCTTTGCGATTTTTTTTTCGACACCAGACAGCGCTGCAAAATTCACCATGGAGATCTTGCTTTGCGATTTTTTTTCGACACCAGACAGCGCTGCAAAATTCACCATGGAGATCTTGCTTTGCGAATGATTACCTCCATGGTTTAATATTTCTATGATTCGTAGCATATATGCTCTCGTTTCGCAAATGTATTTCTATTGATTCATGGATAATGGATGGGAAATAAACTCTTGATGGAAAAATTATTTTACTGTTCTTGAAATCAATATGTAAAGGCTTTATTCTATGTAGTCTAGCCAAGGCTGTATTTCTTCTGTCATATTTGATATCTGCCATATGTTCCATTATTATCGTTTTAAATTTTATGTTTGTTATTCCTATGTAGTATATTGTAATGTTCCATCTGCCCTGGTATATATGCAACGAATCAGCTTCTTTTGAATTACCTAAAATTTGGCACGCCATGTTTTACAAATTAAAAAAGCAGTAAAATAATAATTTTCATGTTTTTCCAGTTTGACCAATTTAAGCACACACTCAGAAAAAGGAATTTATTAAAACTACAAAACATGTTTTGTTGAATACATTTTGGTTGTTTTTGCAAAATTCAAGTAAAATTGAACCATTTTATTTCAATTAACAAAACATTTTTTGCTGACGATACAAACATTTTTTTTGGAATTGCAAAAAAAAAAAAAAAAAAAAAAATTTGGTTGATTCAAACAAAATTTCTATTGACCTATATTTAAACAAAAATTTTGTTGGTACCCGGTATTTTACGGTGCGCGGTAGCGTATTACTGCTTATTTTACTGTTTATTATTGTTAATTTTACGGTATCATACTGGCAGATGGGGTGCTAGTATTATACTGTAAAATCAACAATTTTTTTTTTCAGTGTATTTATATTGCAATTATTCTGCCATGATAGCAGAAATAAGTTGTTTAAAAATTTGGCTAAATTATTTCCCAATGTTGCAAAAGTGTCTGGATATCGTCGCAAAATCTAAACTTTAGCCCCATCGAAAGCAAAAAATTTACTCACCATAAAGAAAAAAAATCTAACATATATTGTTATACAGCACAAACGTGTGAGCTAGAAAAAAAAATCACCAAAAACGAAACGTTAAAATTTGACATTTTCGAAAACACAAAGCATATTTATTTAACTATATGCTTTCTTTTTTCAGAAAACGGCAAATTATGAGGTAATTTTTTAGTTTCCAAGAATTCCTTCATTATTATTGTTTTCGTTGTTTCGTATTTCTTATTCCGTTTCTCAGAAAAATTGGTGGTAAATTTGTGGTTCACGTTGAAGTGAAAAAAAAAAAAAAATGATTTTTCTTCTTTTTTCGTTCTTTAAAAGATCAAAATTTAAGAAAACTATTCTCTCTCTTCTGCCTCTGCATCATAAAACTGTATTCTCTGACAAATGTGGATTTTCTAAATCGTGATTTTTGAGCATTTTTCTCGATTTAACCCTTTAAAATTCGATATTTATAAAACCGTTTGAAGTAAGCACTTAAATTTTAGAAATAACCCACATTCCAATTTTAAAGTTTCAAGTGTATATTTTTTTTCATGATTTTTCATCTATTTTAACCCTTTAAAGTTTTTTGTAAAATTTGTGCTTTATTAGCATCTGATACCTAGAGGTGACATTCGTGCCTAATATCGAATTCCTAACTGGCGAAACATTACCTGAATCGTATTTGGTTTCTATAACACAACATGTGGTATATAAATATGGTGTAGTAAGTTCTTAGTAACGCTTTTTACTTATCCAGCATACGTAGTATAGGGTCTTGTAATCGTTTTGAAAATCGAAAGAAAAATTTTGACGGATTTACATGTTTCAGACACTGGAGATTCCGAAAAACATATTTTTAGAAAAAGAACATTGCCGTCTGTCTGTCTGTGTGTCTGTGCGTGTGTGTGTCTGTAAACGCTCTATCTCCCGAATAAATTGAGATAGAGACTTGAAATTTGGTGTGCATTTAGTATGTAATAATGGGAAGAAGCTTATTGAATTTCAGTAACCTCAATTATCCGGAACTATTTTTTTCGGACTCTCAAAATATTCGTTCTGATAAAACGTATATAAAAATTTTCGGGTCTATAATCGTATAGGGTCTTGTAATCGTTTTGAAAATCGAAAGAAAAATTTTGACGGATTTACATGTTTCAGACACTGGAGATTCCGAAAAACATATTTTTAGAAAAAAGAACATTGCCGTCTGTCTGTCTGTGTGTCTGTGCGTGTGTGTGTCTGTAAACGCTATATCTCCCGAATAAATTGAGATAGAGACTTGAAATTTGGTGTGTATTTAGTATGTAATAATGGGAAGAAGCTTATTGAATTTCAGTAACCTCAATTATCCGGAACTATTTTTTTCGGACTCTCAAAATATTCGTTCTGATAAAACGTATATAAAAATTTTCGGGTCTAAAATCGTATAGGGTCTTGTAATCGTTTTGAAAATCGAAAGAAAAATTTTGACGGAGTTACATGTTTCAGACACTGGAGATTCCGAAAAACATATTTTTAGAAAAAGAACATTGCCGTCTGTCTGTCTGTGTGTCTGTGCGTGTGTGTGTCTGTAAACGCTCTATCTCCCGAATAAATTGAGATAGAGACTTGAAATTTGGTGTGTATTTAGTATGTAATAATGGGAAGAAGCTTATTGAATTTCAGTAACCTCAATTATCCGAACTATTTTTTTCGGACTCTCAAAATATTCGTTCTGATAAAACGTATATAAAAATTTTCGAAATCGTTCATTTTAAGGAGTGAATATAAAAGACAATAAAAAAACAAATTTTGCATAAAGAATGAAGTCGATCGTATTATTAGTTGCCAAGATCCGTATTATTATAGTTGCCGAGTATTCCTATTTCCAACACTCTTCGATTTTTCATGACCCTGCATTTCATCCAAATTTCAATTCACAGATATATTTCAATTGGAAATGCGACGTTTAATCCGACGCAGTAAACTCTTAGTTCATATGATTATCATTTTTAGAGATAATTAGCATGTTTCTTTTACGCAATTCAGTAATAGATCATTTAAAGTTTATGACGTCATCAAGCCACGATTTTATTCGAATTGCAATGTATTTTATAAATAGTTTACACATGTTTTATGTTATGCTTATCCATGATGGGTAAGTATTACGGTGGCCCCTAATAACTAGTTTTATTCGTACTTGGCGGTACATCGATAGTTTTGTAGTGCATACGAACATGTATTGAAAGTTCGTATTCCTAATTGAAGCACTGAAGCGCTGTCTCTTTTTTTCCGAATAAAGATTTGTTCCAAAACTGTACGCTTCTAAATGACATTGCTTATTTCTACCGCATCCGATGAAACACCACATTATGGGAATGATTAGATACATTTTAAGCTTTTTTAGTTTGAATTACACCATATTTATGTTTTACTTTGGTTGCTTTCTAAATAAATGATTTATCATTCTAATTTTCTGTAACCAGTTCAATTTATCGTATAATGACAAGAAAAAGAACCAATATTGTTTGACATGTTTTATTTTCTTGAGATTTACAGGGGTAGGGGGGGATAATATTATTAGTATTTAACCGTTGTGCGAGAAACAAATCAATTGCTTGCAGTTTGATATTTATAGAAATTATATGAAAAAAGTTACATTCTGGATTTTTTGAATAAATCTTTAAAAATCCGTACATTTTGTAACACTTTTAAGAAAAAACTTTATCTGTAAGTGCATTTTTTGTTCTATTCTGTTCTGTAAAGACTGAAAATTGTTATATTTAGACTGAAAGTGGCGAATGTGGGTGAAAATAAATTTATAGAACAAAAATCCAGTAAAAAATCCCTTAAAAATTAATTTAAAAAAATCAAAATTGAATTTTGAAAAAAATTCACAGAGGAGTTCTCGAGTACACATTTAAGTACTTCCGTTCCCAGTGTCGTAGCTCTGACCTTATCAATCACATCGTGAGAGCGTACACAGACCGACATACTCACAAATTCTTTGTTTTATTAACACAGATAAACTTCATATGAAGTTTGTTGTTTAGTTATAATGAAGTTATGAAGTTTGTAATATAGTTATTTGCTGGAAGTGCGCTTTTAGTTGTGGTATGCGTTTGAAAATTTAACTAATTTTTTTTCATGTTACTTCGTGTGTATAAATTCTATAGCTCATATACAAGGCTGCACAAAAGATCTCGAGTACATCCTGTTGCCTTATTAATTTAATACTCGTTAGTCCCTAAAATTCCGTATTTTCTTTGTAAAATAATTAAAAAATTGATTTCGTGATAATAATTATTTTGAATTATTAATTATTTTTATAGATATAATATTCTAATAATTGTTTACAATGCTATTTGTTAAATTTATTTTAAAATGACAGCTTGAGACCCTCCTTCATTTTTTTCCCATTGCTACGTCATTGCTTGTTATTCCATGTAATTTCTTTAAAAAATAACAGTTATTTGTACGTCTTTGAAGTAACTTTGCATCGCTTTTTATGCATGAAATTTCTTGGCAGAATTTTATTCGAAATACTAAAAAACATTCTAGTCAAATACAGTGGTATATTGTCGAACGCGTCGTTCCTTTTAAACTCCCCTTGGAAATGGACAGAAGTTATAAAAATGGGAAAATGGTATAAAACATCTCGCTGAGAAGGGAACTTTTCTTTTTCCTTTTGTTTCGAACTTTTATTTCGCTTTTATCCTATTTCCCCTTTTCTCTTCGACGGTATTTTTTTTTTTCATACTTTCTAGCTCTATTTTTCTATTTTAGAAAGATGGTAGAATTGTTATGCGTTTTCCGAGAACGAAAGAAAGTAAACAAAGAAAAAACAGAGCTAAAAGGTTTATCCTTTTTCTTCTTTTTTCTTTTTAACTGTTGAAAAGAGAGCGTTAGCTCTAAATTTTTACATAAAAAAGACACCAAATATTTTGTTTTATTCAGTAATATTTTTTTGCACGCGATTTGTGCAAAGCTAAAGCTCAAAACTTTAGTCGAGTTTGAAAGTAATTAATAGTATGTTATTTAGTTTGTCACAATTTTTGTTTAGATTAATTTTATCTACACTGTAAAAGGAGACAAATAGTTCTTATTTAAAATAAATGAACAACGCAATATAGCACAAATAAAAATATATAAAATGGCAAACAGCTGTTTCGGAGCCTCTAAAGCTCCATCATCAGTGTCAAATTCAAAAGATTAAAAACCGATTCAAAAGCTCAAGCCATGTAAATATGCTTGCGTCTCCCACACGCACCCAAGATTGAATGGCGGTGAGTTTGCCATTTTGTATATTTTTATTTGTGCTATTTTACGGTGTTCATTTATTTTTAATATAACGGCATAAAGTTAAATCCACCTATTTTAAATAGTTCTTATTCTAGTAAAATGTAATATAACTATACACGAACAGTTTTAACGAATTTATGACGCATCCTGTATGTGAGCGTTTGCGACATTTTAAATCTTCTTTATAAGTTTGAATTTTGGACTACATACATTGTGAAAAAAGACAAATGTATCATAATCAAGGAAAACATAACATAACCACGAATGAAAATATACAATAACGTTTATCGAGTTACCCACAATTCCTAAACAGCGTGCTTTGTCTTTAGAAACCTCATAAATTAATGTATTGTTGAGATTTAAAGAAGCATTTAGAAAAGCAAAGCTTATTTCCCTTCCACTGATTTTCAAAAACGTTTCTGAGTATTTTTTACAGTGCACTAGCTGAAGTACACGGCGTTGACCAGGATTTTAAGAATGTTTGTTTAGAAAAATCAATTTCAAAACTAGACATGCAGTACAAAAAAAAATAATAAATGAAAGCAGTTGAAATGTTATACACATATGAATCTAATGAAAAATGAATCTAATTGGCTCTTTTCTTTTGGTGGCATTTTCTTATTTCAATTTTATGCGTACCAGAAAAATAAAATTTCTCAACTGCTAACAGGTTTAAAGTTTAAAATAATAACAAAAGCAATAAAATGACTGAAAATTGATTCAAAACAGTAACCAATGTAAACTATATAGAATGTTAATTTCGAAATCCAACGTAAAACATAGAATCTATCAGATAACGTTCTTTCAAATGTAATTTTGCATGTAAACAATACATATGTTTTGCCATTCTAAAAAAATAACGATTGCGTTTTAATTTACTTAATTTTCATCTCTTTTTCATTTAATCTGGACGACAGATTACCTACTTACTTAGTAAGTAATCTGTGGTCCAAATTGAGACAGAGATTAAGACCTTTGCTGAAAAGTTGTTTCAGAGTATTTTAAATTTTTCAGTAAATAAATAAATAAAAAATAAATAAAGCAAAAATTCTAAGATTTTTTTTTTTTTGTAAATCTGAAATCTTTATTTCAGTTCTTCACTAAGAATGAGCTCTATGGGGACCTAAACATTTGCATACACGCATATACACACGTATATATTTAGAACAGTTTTAAAAATAGCGGAAATGAATTCAGAGAATCTCAAAATGTTAAAATATGCCAATATTTCCATAATCGGGTTTTTATCATGATTTCATACGCTTCTCAAACTCATATGACGTTCACCTGCTGACCTCAAATTCACCTGTTTTCTGTACTTATTCATATTTATCCTCCTTGTATTATTGAACTCTTTGAAAATGTCCGTTATGACGTCATATTCATCTTCTTTTAAATTCTTGAAACTTCTTATTTCATTTTCATTTTTCACGTGGAAATCTTTCAGTAGAAAATTAATTGTTGTGGAAAATAATTTTATTGTGTATTTTTAATTGTTGGCAACTGCTATAACGAAAAATGTTTCAATTTGATAGAAAATCACTGTTAGATTGGTGGATTTTAATTAATTAAAAATTAACTATAATTTATTTCGATTTCGGATTACTTTAGTTGTCTCGGCTGTGTTTTAATACGCATGTGTGTATAATTTATCAATTCTTGCTTCTAAACTGTGGGTTTGTATAGAAATACAGACTGACAGACTGACAAATTTTCATTTTTATATATTAGATTAATCAGCTTTATCAACCTGGAATATAGATTTTTCAGATGCTATCAATTCTCAAGTAAACATTTTTATGTTCAACAAAAATGTTTTCCAGACTAACGTGATAAATTGACAACATTAACCGTAACATTAAAATTAATATTATTTTGTTGCTCTAAAATGTATAAATTTAATTACGCAACAGAAAATGCTTAATTGGATATTGGTAGCATTCTAAAAACGATATTTCAATTTAAGAAAACTGATTTATACACTATAAAAACTACTCGGAAAGGTTTCTGAAATTCAGTGGCAGCAAAAGAAACTTTGGTTTTATAAATGCTTTCTTTAAATCTCAAAGATATATTGGTTTCTGAGGTTTCTAAAGATAAAGGATGCTTTTCGGCATCTTGGATAACTGGAAAAGGTTATATTTTCGTACATGGTTGTATTATATTTCCATAGATTTAAAAAAACATTTGTCTTTTATTACTGTGTACGGCATTTTGGACAGTCCTATATAAAACGCCTTCTGTGCTATATTTTAATGCTATTTAACATACTTGTCAAAATTCTAGAAGTTTAAGTATAGCATACCAAACAAATTAAAAATATGTTTTCTGGAAGTGTATTATAACATTTGATTGAAGAAATAAAACCAAATTTACACAATAATGTGTTGCCATACTATACAATAAATACAATAATAAGTAAAGAAACACAATGCTAATAAGGAGTACAGCACGGGACTCCCAGATACAACATTAGCTTGTATTTAAAAATATAAATACAAGCACACAATATATTTAGTTATTTTATCGAAACAGAGTAACTTTTCAATTCTTATAAGATCTTCATAATTATACATGTGTCTCAGCAGCAAAATATAAAACGACACCCTCATACAAAAATGCTATTGATATACGTATCCCGATTTCAATAATTATTTTAAAATGTTGACATATTTTTCTGTTCTCAGTCTGTAATTTTATGATTAATGCGTGTTTCAGTTTTCTTTTTATGTTTTGTAACATCAATGTTTAATTTGTTTTCTTCATAAAATTTTCGATATATTTTAAATAATGAAATTCAATTGTAAAATGATTTTTTTTTTAAATTTGTTAAGTTAAAGTAATTTATAAAAGTAAAGTAAGTAATTTATAAAAGTAAAGTAAATTTAGATTTCTATATTTAGAGTAAGTCTTATTTATTCTATCTTCTTCTACTTCAGAGAAAATTTATTTTAGATATTTTATACTTAGAGTAAATTTATTAATTAATATTTTTATTTATCTATGTATTATAAAATCCAAAATAAGCATTTTCTCACACCTTCAGCTTGAATACTTGCCTGTAAAACCTGTTTCTCCTTCATAAGACTGCTTCAGCTAGGGAAAAAATGAAACCCACACGTTTAAAATGAGTTCATGGAGCTTGCTTGTCCATCGGTTTATAGTATTTTATGGATAAATGACAATCGTGATTTTTTTTTTCTGTTACTTTTAAAGAATTTTACTCGCAAATTTAAAATTGAAACAAATTAAAACAAAATGTAAGGTGCCATTGGTAGTTTTAATTTCATCCAGCAAATCTTTAAATGTAAATTTGCATCTTTCAGAGTAATCATTTCTGTAATTTTTCATAATTCAAAGGAATTTTTACTTATTTTCTTGTGCTTAAACTCGGCTGTAGTGATAATTCTGTTACAACGAAGAAATGCTGCGGTCCTTTTGACTTTTTTATAACCGAAATTGACTGTTTTCATTTATAAAATTTTGTGGTATTATTTAATTTTAGAATTAATGAGAGGGGTATACATAAATACAGTTTAATATAGGGTAAGCGTGATTTCTTCTGTTACTTTTAAAGAATTTTATGCTACCCGTAAATTTAAAATTGAAAAAAAAAATCAAAACAAAAGACAAACATAGGTTGACGTACCATTTTTGATTTCACCCATATTTTGTATATAGAAACCTATATATAAAAGATGTTAATTTCCTTTTGCAAATTTTTTTTTATCTTACCAATCTTTTGAAATAGAGAGGGTCAAAATAGGGGGATTTTGTGCATTATTACAAAATTCAAAGGCTTATAAAATCTTGCATATTTTATAAACTAATAGAGATAAACAAAAAATTCAAAAATATCTTAAATCTACACAGTTTTTTCTATTAAATAATCATGTAATAGATGTGTATTTATCTGTATTCTAAAAAAAATAGTACTTTAAAATGTACTGAATTATAATTCAAAATGCCAGTTTTTGAAAAATTATATCTCTTAAAGGGAAAGAAAAAAGAGTATGCATTTCTTATATGTGTTATTACTACTTCTATATATGTAAAAAAAAAAAAAAAAAAAAAAAAAAAAAAAAACCGGCTATTATCTCTTTCCTTCTAAATTATAACAATTAAAATTTTCAAAATTTCCAAAATTCAGCATTTTGACAGCTTGTAACTCATAAATAGGAAGTAGTGTTCATATGAAGAGTTGGACAAATTTGTAATTGTAATTATCTGCGATGTAGCTATAATTTAATTGTATGTAATTAATTATAGTTACAATTACATACCATAAAAAATTATTGCAGCACTGTAGCCGGAACCGCCTTCCATAACATTATTTGAAAAAGATGCTATGCTTGAATGTGTGTAACTATAATCAATTACACACAATTACATTGTAATTACATTGCAGATAATTGCAATTAGAAATTTTCCCAACTCTGTTCATATGCAATTTGTCAAGGAAGAAACTCTTGATATACTGTCTATAATCTCTAAGTCGTTTTCTGTTATTCCAACTGGTCTATGAGATACAGAGTCTTAAAATTAGAGTAATGCCAGCCTGCAATGAATAATAATTACATTTAAAAACAAAAAACATTTTATTGAATACATTTTCTGAATTTTTTTAGAGAAATATTTCTGGAATCTAACTGTACTTTTGTACTATAATTAAAGATTCAATAATCATAAGAAATTCTTGCCAAAAGTTTTGATTCCTGCATTAGATTTTTGAATACACACTTGGTTACTACAGTTATATCGCGATATTCATAACATATAAGTCCGTGAAATAAAATATTTTCTTGAGTATTTCCTTTAACTATTTTTGCGTCAATAAAGTGTTCAGAAAGGGAGATTTCATGAACTCTCATGGTATGATATTAGGGCTATGGTAGCTTTGTGTATTCAGTATTCTAATACAGGATCCAAGAGCCTTGGCAAGAAATTCTTATAATTCTTGAACTTTTAATTATGATATAAAAGTAAAAAGCCAGAAATATTTTACTAATTGTATTCAATGTATTCAATAAAGTGCTTCCCGTGTCTAAATGACTTTTTTATTCGTGGTTTGATGATTCATTTCTCTAATTTGAAGATTCGTGTTTCGTAGAACATTTGGAATAACAGAAAATGACTGAAAAATTAGACCAGCATATCGAGAGATCCTTCCTTCCCAAATCGCATATGAATACCACTTCTCCATTTTGAGTTACAAGCTGTGAAAAATGCTGATTTTCAATTTTTTTAAAAATGAAATTGTTATAATTCAGGAGGGAGAAACAGCATGTCTGGAAGTAGTAATAAAACATATAAAAATGCATATTGTACATCTCTTTCCTTTAATGAGATATAATTTTTCAAAAACTGGGATTTTGAGTAATGATTCAGTACGTTTAAAAGTGCTCATTTTTTTAAATACAGATAAAATCCACGACTATTACAAGATTTAATAGAAAAAAGTGCGTAGATATCAGATCTTTTTTGTATTTTTTCTTCTTCATCTCTATCAGTTTATAAAATATTCAAGATTTTATAAGCCTTTGAATACTGCGAAATTGAACAAAATTGCATTTTTCCTTTCTAATTAAAAAAATTTTGAGATAGAAATTTTTTGAAAATGGATTTTAATTTATTTTCTATATACGTTTTCATATACAAAGTATGAGGAAAAATCAAAAATGGTGCGGCAAAAATAAATAAATAAATAAATAAATAAATAAAAATAAAATAAAATAAAATAAAATAAAATAAAATGAAAGTAAAATGAAATAAAATTTGCCGAAATTCTGCGGAATGACCCTATACCAGGACATGGATTTTTTTTTTTTTTTTTTTTTTTTTTTTAAGATTAAAATAAACTCATATATCTTCCATCTTTTCATAAAGCAAGCAATAAAATAAATTATTTCCCCCCTGCACTCTAGAAGTCCCGTTTTTAATGAAAATTTTTCCTGCAATACAAATTGATTCTTCTAATCTCCTTCTGAGATTACTTTTTCTGTTGATATAAATAAAGCTGTAAAGAAAAACAGAGTAAATATTAAAAGAAAATATGCTTCATGGACAGATATATCTTTATTGCATATTCAAAACTGCTTTTCGAAAGATTATATTTGCTAGATAAGTTTTAGGTGAAATTACAATTTAATGTTCTTTGAACAAAGAGGAAGCAGTTCAAAAATCATCTTTCAAAATCTATTTTGGAATAAGATGTAACTACGACTTCTTGTATATTTCTAATAATTGAGATTTATGAACCAAATATAAAAAGTTTTCTAACATTTCAAAAGTTATGTCCCCTAATTGCATTTATGGATATTTCCTTTTTTCGTTTTTATCTTGGTTTATTAATACTACTTTAAATACAGGAATTTTTTTTAAATGTAAAACGAGTTTTCAATTCTAAAAATAGATAGGTACTATTCAGCAATATCCTCTTTAATTTAAACGTAGAGGATCAAATAAAGAAAGTTTCGAGAATTTCAAAACTTGTAATGAAAATATTTTATTTACATTTTAGTAGTAATGTTTCTATTGAGTAAGATGGGAAGCGTATGTTATATATTTTTTATTCAATATTCCTATTTATTTTGAAGAATTTTTTCATTTATTCACTCATTTATTTTACTTTGTTTTATTCGGCATGTAGCAAGACTAATTTTCATCCTTAAATTTTCGGTGTAATAAAAATAATTATGAAAATATATTTACCTATCTCAAAGTAAATAAGTAGATAAGGCTCATTTTTGCCCACGGATATGATACAAAAAAAAATAATAATGATTTTATATTTTGATAGGGTTTATATTTACTAGTAGGATCTATTTTTACTCCTTCTATGATTCATATTTGTTTGCAGGTTGTTTAAATGTGTTATATAGGATCAGATATATAGATTTACTCAGAAAATTTCAATATATCTCAATTACATTAATTTGATTTAATTTTGATATGAAGCACTCATAGATAAAATCATGTTAGTTTAAGCACACGTTAAAATTTTAATAATGAAATAAAACATGTTAAAACTAAGATGGTGTTGTAAACTCTTCTTACGGATATATATATATATATTACGAAATTTAAAATATTATTTCCTAATAAAATTTCGAATATAAATATATATATATTATAATTATAAATTATAAATTATAGTTATAAATTATATAACAATTATATATAAAATTTATTATAATTATATATTTAATTATTATTGTATACTATATATATAAATATTATATATATATATATATATATATATATATATATATATATATATATATATATATATATATATAAGCAGTAACCATCACATCACAAACAAAACAGCCATATATTCGTGTGAACAGCGCCAGAAGCTGCATATTAGAACACACAAATTCATGTTTTTGCTGGATTATATATATATATATATATTATATTACTATATCCGATATATCAATACTTCTTAGAAATTAATATTTTGCGCCTAAAAAATCAACTTTAAGCATTTTTCACATATTTTTCGAAATAAATATAACTAAATTTATTTTATTTAAAATAAAAACATTAAAAAACTCTTTTTACAAGCTTAGTCACTTAAAAATGGCTTATAATTTTAGGTAATGAGAAAATATCCTTCACGCAATCAGAAAAGCATCCATCGTAATTTACAAGATTTTTATCTAAACATCATCAGCGAAATCAGAAACTAGGGAAAAGATCTTTTTATATTTCATCCCATTTTCTCAAATCATGTTTACGCTAGACAAGGTGTCTAAGATACTTAGGCGTGCTTTGCGTTTTGTCTTTATTTGTTAGTGAATCTTATCTGATAGGCCGATTGTTTTGTTAATATGTTAATGTGGCAGTATTGTTTGTATATATATATATATACAAACAATACTGCCACATTAACATATTAACAAAACAATCGACCTATCAGATAAGATTCAATAGGAATAATATATATATATATATATATATATATATATATATATATATATATATATATATATATATTTTTTTTTTTTTTTTTTTTACTTATGTTTCACTTTTTGAATAAATACTTCATTTGTTAGGACTATGTTTTATAATGTGTAATTTGACATAGCTATTTGGGATAATAATTTCATTGCATTTGGTCAGTTATTTCTGTTTCAATGGTTAATTTTTGCAATAAGTTTTTATATATATATATATATATATATATATATATATATTATTCCTATTGAACAACTAAACTTTTAAAAGTGATATGGCTTCTAAAACTGATGTTTGGAGATATTTTATCAAGATTAATAAACCTGATTTAAAGAGCAGCTTAAGCCGAAAAATACCCAATATTAATAAAAATCTGATAAGTTATCACAAGAAACTATACAGATCTCAATATCAAAATGATCCGGAAATAGAATAGGTGTGATTATTTCAAGCGACTGTGTCTCAAACCTCTTCTGCAAATATGGATTCTGAGATATCTTTGTATTAGAAATTACCTTGTAGTTAGAAATCATTCTTTGGAAATATGGTAACACCTAAAACATATTTACCCAAAATTTTATGCAAGACATTATTTAACCTGTTAACCGGCGATCAACTGATATGCCTGATTACTAACGGGATACACTTCCACCAGTAAAAAAGAATAGAAATTTTTCCCTTATTCAAGGCAGTAATTTTCCATGAATCGGACGTTTTAGTAAGACGAAAATTTCCATTAAAATTTTACTGGTGGAAGTAATGTGTTCAAAATATTACAATAGTAGTTCGTGTATGACAAAATATTTCGTTATACCCAGTTAACAGGTTAAGTAATGTTGGGACTTCTATCTCAGCTGAGAGTCTGTTTTCTAAAGTCAAAGTTGAATTATGGAAAAAGAAAGCATCTGAGTTGGCGACTGTTATCAAAGTTACTATTTTTAAATGGATTTCCTCAAAAATACTGAAAATAATTTCATTAACTTTATAAACGTTTATGTTAAAAATATAATGTAAAAAAAAAATTAATCATTAAAAAAAAAACGTTACTTAGCGCAAACAAAAATATATCATTACATGTATCAAACAAAACCTATTAAGTAACAAACAAAATATATTCCGATGTACCGAAAAATAGATATATCTATATTTTCGGTCCAATATTTTTTGCATATCAATGTCATATGGTATATAGTTACAATATACCATACCGCAAAATCGGTAGATCGATATTTTGAAAAATTTGGCCATCATTACACACTTATTTATATAACGACCGAAAGCAGAAGTTCCTTTAAATCACCTAAAAACAAAACACTCTCACACACAAGTTAAGACAGGTATGCTTAAAGGTTTCATTCCATTGTAAGTAATTATAATCTAAACCCAGCTAATGCATCTTAAATTTATACATATATAAGAACTTAAAAAGTCTTAAGTGCGCAGAGCAAAGTGTTACATGCAAAATGGAAATGGGTGAGGGATATAAAATGTAAACGCAACTAATAAGTGTTTGCAAAAACATTTGTAGTTGGTGTTCTGATATTTATAGATTATTATCTAATAATGATCCTAATATGACAGTGAAATGTTTTTTAAAAGCTAAATGGCTGTATTTATATGTCTAGGATACATAGACATACTTAAAAAACAAAATAACAAACTAGATATTTTTGTCAAATTTTGAAATTTCAGTTAAGTTTAGTTCTTTTTATTGCACTTTTCATCGCTTTTACACTGAATATAAAGAAAATGGATATGATTAGCTTCTATGTACCAAAGGCATTCTCAGAAAAGTGGTGTATTCCTATCTGGTATAGTTGAAATTTAGATGAACTAAATTTCGTTTTCTTTAGTCTATTCATCGCATTCTAAAATAATATCATTTCTCATTAACTAATGAGTGTTTACGAAACATTAATGAACGGTTTCATGTTCCCAAAGCTTTTAAAGACTTCTGTCCGTAAATGCAAGGGAAGATATCTTGAATCAATCAATCTCTGCACCCTACTGTCATTCCTCGCTTCCCATGATTTGATGAATGATGCGGGGGTGGATGTGGGAGACCTCAGAACCAATCATTTTTCTCTGAAAATATCCTCCCTCACTATTCATGGCAACTTCATTCCCATGATGAGACTTCTTATTTGAGAAGTTAGAAGCATGAGAAAATTCTGCTTTTTAGATTTTGTTAAGTAAAGAACAAGAATAGATATTAAGTGCCAGATATATATAACAGTCCGAATATTTGGGAATTATCTGATAAAATAAATAAAACAGTATTTTCTTCATTGAGAAGTTTAATCATTGTTTCAAAAGAGTTTGTTACAAGTAAGATAAATACAAAACACACGTTGAATACCTGACATGTGAAAAACGTAAGTGTGAAAACAAATCCCTAAAAATGTTTGATCACATACTCATGGCCTGATTTTTGAAAATGAGTAAAAAGTGCAAGCTTCCATTTTAAAGTTTAAGATGGTCCCAAAAAAACTAAAACTCTATTTTTTATTTAATTTTTTATTTTACATTAGATTATTAAAGTTTTTTTTCCTTTTTGAGAAAACTTGCCTAAATCTAGAAAAAATCCTCTCTACTTTGGGAAAACGCTATTATTTCACCAAGATATCTTATCATGATCAATAGTTTGTTAATCAATCATATAACATCCTAATGTCCAGATTGAAATGGAATAGATAACTGAACATGCACAATAACTATAAACACAATCACCTATTTTGGGAGGTGCAGACTATATAAGTTACAGGATATTTTATTATATCCTTCCTAAAAATAATAATTGTAACATTGATGAGTTTCCTGTTCGTATAATCCCCGAATTATTGAAGCCCCCAAAATCATATTGTATTTCCTTTGAATTCAGAGGGTTCTACGCGTTGCTGTTTCAAGGCTTCATTGTTCCTCATTGTAAGATAGAAGTCAGGATTTTCCTCATTGTGAAGATTTAATCACTGATTTAATGAGTCTACTGGAATTAAACTAAATACAAAACACTTTATGCTATGTTGAATACATGGCATGTAAAGAAGACATATAAGAAGGAAAACAAATCATCAGACTGTTTAATCACATAGCTTTGTGAAGGCCTCATTTAGTCTCTTGATCATTACAAGAGGGAATTCAGAATTTTTTTTATTATATAGGCAAAATCTCTATTTCAAAGAGTCCGCTAGAAATAAGATAAATGTAAAACACTTTACGTTATGTTGAATAACTGACATGCAAAAATCAACGCAAAACAGAAAACAAATTACCATAAAACTTGATCACCTGGCTATTCAAGACTTCTTTTAGCCTTGTTATTTTATTATCAATGCAAGTCTATTCACCACTGCAAAATAAAATTCAGAATTTTCATTGTGAAAGTTAAATCTCTGTTTCAAAAAGTCCTCTACAAAGAGGATATTATAAATAAGATACAAATAAGAGTATACAAATACAGCTTTTTAAAAGTTAAAGTCGGCGTTAGCACAACTCAGGTTGAAGAAATTTTGATTAGTTGCCAGATAAACTGAAAAAAAAGCGCGGCAGTGTATTACTGCTTATTTTACTGTTTATTACTGTTAATTTTACGGTATAATACTGGCAGCTAAGGTGCTAGTATTATACTGTAAAATCAAAAAAAAAAAAAAAAATCAGTGTATTATAAACACCCATAAAAAAGAAGAATGATTCCTTGTTAATTTATGTTATATTAACTAGCAAGCTTGGTTAGAAGATTAAAAGGAAATTACAGAATATTTAATCTTTAATATACGTTTATAGAACAATTTAGATGCTGGCTATTTTGTACTTAATTATTGTTAATTATAAAATTATATTGCTTAATTATAAAATATTTAGTGCTTTTTAATTAATCTCATTTATGAGATACGCTACCTGTGTGATATGAAAACGATAAACTATCTTACTGTTTGAAAAGAATGTTTCTCACAAAGTCTCTTTCTACGTTGACTGTATATGTTGTTATCCCACATCAACAACCTTAACCATAGAACTACCGGAAATTTTACTCAACCTTGATAAAAACATTTCACCCCAGAATTTTTATTTAAAGCTATTTAACTTATTTATTTACTTTAGTTCTCTGTGGTTTATATTTAACTTCTTTTATCGAACAAATTCTAGTTCGAATAGTCATTTTGAATGTACCTGTCGGGTCCATTAGACCCGGCTGGTAGGCGGAGTTATCTCCTGTGTGAGAATCAACCTCCAGGTAATAATTATAAAGCTGTTATTTATTAATTTATTAAATTAATTACTTAATATAATTATAAAACTTTTACTTATTACTTTATTAAGTTGCATTATTTGCCCCATTAGAATGAATACGATTTTTAACATTTTTATTTTAATTATTATTCATCAATACCAATTTAATTATTATTACCAATCAATAATATTTTCTGCGGAAAAATAACAACCTCCAGATAATAAATGTAAAACAGTTATTTATTATTTTATTGAATTTATTTTTTAAATGCAACATAGGAATGAATATCATTTTTATATTAATGAATTTATTATTAGCAATTGTCTATCTTATTATTTGAGAATGGAGTTTGTCACAAAACTTACATCTACTTTGTCTGTAAATGCTGTTATTTCGACATAGTTACTCTGGGAAAACATTCAAGTAAAAATTATAAAGCTGTTACATATTGCTTTATTATGTTTTACTAATTAATAAAACAAACTAATTATAAAAATGTTATTTAATAATTCATTCAGTTTATTATTTTTAGCCTTCGTACGAACATAATTCTAAAATTGTATCGTTACATTTATTATTAGCTATTGACTATCATATTGTTTACAGGAATCTATTTTGCCTTTAAATGTTTTATCTTACATCAAGAGCGTTAGCTATGGAAAAATAACAACCTCTAGATAATAATTATAAAACTGTTACTTATTGCTTTATTAAATTTTACTAATTAACAAGAGCAACTAATTATAAAATTATTGTTTAATACTTCATTGAGATTATTGTTTGTAGCATTCGAACGAATATAATTTTTAAATTGTATCATTACATTTATTATTAACTATTGACTATATTATTGTTTACAAGAGACAGTCTCTAACTGTCTAAAAATGCTTCTATCCGACATAAAGAGCATTAGCTGTGGGAAAATAACATCCTCCAGGTAATATTATAATTATAAAATTGTTATTTATAATTCAATTTATTATTTGTAGCAATCGAACGAATATAATTTTAAAATTGTATCATTACATTTATCATTAGCTATTGCCTATCTTATTGTTTACAAGAGACATTCTCTAGCTACTTTGTCTGTAAATGTTATTATCCACATTAATAGCGTTAACTGTGGGAAAATAACAACCTCTAGACAATCATTATAAAACTTTTAATTATTGCTCTTTAAAATGTTACTAATAACTTAAACTAATTATAAAAATAAAACTGCTACATGTTGCTTTATTAAATTTTACTAATTACTAAATCAAACTAACTGTAGATTTGTTATTTAATACTTCATTGAACTTATTATTTGTATTTGTAGCATTCGAACGAATATAATTTTTAAATTGTATTATTACATTTATTATTAACTATTGACTATATTATTGTTTACAAGAGACAGTCTCTAACTGTCTAAAAATGCTTCTATCCGACATAAAGAGCATTAGCTGTGGGAAAATAACATCCTCCAGGTAATATTATAAATATAAAATTGTTATTTATAATTCAATTTATTATTTGTAGCAATCGAACGAATATAATTTTAAAATTGTATCATTACATTTATCATTAGCTATTGCCTATCTTATTGTTTACAAGAGACATTCTCTAGCTACTTTGTCTGTAAATGTTATTATCCACATTAATAGCGTTAACTGTGGGAAAATAACAACCTCTAGACAATCATTATAAAACTTTTAATTATTGCTCTTTAAAATGTTACTAATAACTTAAACTAATTATAAAAATAAAACTGCTACATGTTGCTTTATTAAATTTTACTAATTACTAAATCAAACTAACTGTAGATTTGTTATTTAATACTTCATTGAACTTATTATTTGTATTTGTAGCATTCGAACGAATATAATTTTTAAATTGTATCCTTAAATTTATTATTTAGCTATTGACTATCTTATTGTTTACAAAAGACGACAGTCTGTATCTACTTTGCCTGTAAATGTTGTTATCCCACATCAAGAGCGTTCACTGTGGGAAAATATAAAACTTTTGTTTATTGCTCTTTAAAATTTTACTAATTAATAAATTAAACTAATTATAAAAATAAAACTGCTACTTATTGCTTTATTAAATTTTATTAATTAATATAGCAAACTAATTATAGATTTGTTATTTAATACTTCTTGAATTTAATATTTGTATTTGTGGCATTCCAAGGAATACAATTTTTAAATTGTATCGTTAAATTTATTATTAGCTATTGACTATCTTAATGCTTACAAGAGACCACAGTCTGCATCTACTTTGCCTGTAAATGTTGTTATCCCACATTAAGAGCGTTAACTGTGGGAAAATAACAACCTTTAGACAATCATTATAAAACTTTTGTTTATTGCTCTTTAAAATTTTACTAATAAATTAAACTAATTATAAAAATAAAACTGCTACTTATTGCTTTATTAAATTTTACTAATTAATACAGCAAACTAATTATAGATTTGTTATTTAATACGTCATTGAATTTAATATTTGTATTTGTAGCATTCGAACGAATATAGTTTTTAAATTGTATCGTTAAGTTTATTATTAGCTATTGACTATCTTATTGTTTACAAGAGACAACAGTCTGTATCTACTTTGCCTGAAAATGTTGTTATCCCACATCAAATGCGTTAACTGTGGGAAAATATAAAACTTTTGTTTATTGCTCTTTAAAATTTTACTAATTAATAAATTAAACTAATTATAAAAATAAAACTGCTACTTATTGCTTTATTAAATTTTACTAATTACTAAAACAAACTAATTATAGATTTGTTATTTAATACTTCATTGATTTTATTATTTGTATTTGTAGCATTCGAACGAATAGAATTTTTAAATTGTATAGTTAAATTTAATATTATCTATTGACTATCTTAGTGTTTACAAGAGACGACAGTCTGTTTCTACTTTGCCTGTAAATGTTGTTATCCCACATTAAGAGCGTTAACTGTGAGAAAATAACAACCTCTAGACAATCATTATAAAACATTTGTTCATTGCTCTTTAAAATTTTACTAATAAATTAAACTAACTATAAAAATAAAACTGCTACTTATTGCTTCATTAAATTTTACTAATTAATAAATCAAACTAATTATTGATTTGTTATTTAATACTTCATTGAATTTAATATTTGTATTTGTAGCATTCGAACGAATACAATTTTTAAATTGTATCGTTAAATTTATTATTAGCTATTGACTATCTTATTGTTTTCAAGAGATGACAGTCTGTATCTACTTTACCTGTAAATGTTTTTATCCCACATCAAGAGCGTTAACTGTGGGAAAATATAAAACTTTTATTTATTGCTCTTCAAAATTTTACTAATTAATAAATTAAACTAATTATAAAATAAAACTGCTACTTATTGCTTTATTAAATTTTATTAATTAATAAAGCAAACTAATTATAGATTTGTTATTTAATACTTCTTGAATTTAATATTTGTATTTGTGGCATTCCAACGAATACAATTTTTAAATTGTATCGTTAAATTTATCATTAGCTATTGACTATCTTAATGTTTACAAAAGACCACAGTCTGTATCTACTTTACCTGTAAATGTTGTTATCCCACATCAAGAGCGTTAACTGTGGGAAAATATAAAACTTTTATTTATTGCTCTTTAAACTTTTACTAATTAATAAATTAAACTAATTATAAAAATAAAACTGCTACTTATTGCTTTATTACATTTTACTAATTACTAAAACAAACTAATTATAAATTTGTTATTTAATACTTCATTGAATTTATTATTTGTATTTGTAAAATTCGAACGAATACAATTTTTAAATTGTATCGTTAAATTTATTATTAGCTATTGACTATCTTAACGTTTACAAGAGACGACAGTCTGTATCTACTTTGCCTGTAACTGTTGTTATCCCACATCAAGAGCGTTCACTGTGGGAAAAATATAAAACTTTTATTTATTGCTGTTTAAAATTTTACTAATTAATAAATTAAACTAATTATAAAAATAAAACTGCTACTTATTGCTTTATTACATTTGACTAATTAATACAGCAAACTAATTATAGATTTGTTATTTAATACTTCATTGAATTTAATATTTGTACTTGTAGCATTCGAATGAATATAATTTTTAAATTGCATCGTTATATTTATTATTAGTTATTGACTATCTTAATGTTTACAAGAGACGACAGTCTGTATCTACTTTGCCTGTAAATGTTGTTATCCTACCTCAAGAGTGTTAACTGTGGGGAAAATATAAAACTTTTATTTATTGCTCTTTAAAATTTTACTAATTAATAAATTAAACTAATTATAAAAATAAAACTGCTATTTATTGCTTGAAAAATTATCCGAATTTTTAATACGTAACAAAACGGCAATGGGATCTCATAAGTACTTGCGTATAGAAAAACACATGCACAACTCATAGTGCCTTCGGATATTTTCCTTCATGCTATCACTGTTTGACGATTCGAAGCATATTGATGACAATAAAACACTTATCACTTGGTAATTACCATAAATATTCATTCTTTGTAATAATATAAAGCAAAACAAGATAAGTATGTCTGACATACTTATTACTTATTACAATCGCTGTTTATATGGTTATATTTTGTGTTCGACAGAAATCTTAATCACCCACTTCTTTTGAATATAAGTTCAATGCGTAATATATATATATATATATATATATATATATATTGACTGCATAATTATGAAAATTATTGCAAGATAGGCGCAAAAGCAGCACACACTAATGCAACAAAATATTTTATGCCGAAAAAAGAATGACCACCAAATGTAAAGACTTAAAACTGATTTCTTTTTAAGTTTATGTCATTTTTGTTTCAATAATAACTATGTAACATTTAATAATTTTACTTTTCAGCAATTATGCGGTATTTTAATGTGGACTAACTATTCCAGTACTGCGGCCAATCTGTTTCTTTTTTATTATGAAAATAAATATACAGATAAACATAATAAAAGTTTAAATTTTTTTCAGATATATTGATGATATTATCATTTTTAATTTTGATTTCAATAATGAGTATATACTGACATATAACCTGATTGTTTAAAATTGAATATGGCAAATGATGATGATCTGAACCTGAACATTTAAAGTAATCTGAAACCTGACCCGAATCAGATAAAAAAAAATTACATCGAATCGCAACCCAAACTGCACATGAGAAAATAATTTTAGTCGACACGCAACCCAATCCGAACCTGAAAATTTAAGTTAAGGTGAAACTCGATCCGAACCTAACAAAAAACCCATCTAACCGTTACCCGATACGAACCCGACGAAGCAATTTTCGTCGTCACATAACCTGACCTGAACCCGACACATTTCAACCTGGACCCAAAATGCTTCAACCCGAACACTAAATGAAATGAAATTAATTCATCTTTTATTGCAATTATGAAAAGTTTCCAGAACTGAACAAACAAAAGCCATGGAACCGTAACCTGATACGAACCCGTCAAAATAATTTCCGTCGTCATGCAACTCGACTCGAACCTGAAAATTGAAGTTAACCTGAAACGTGCCTCTTCGTAACGCACCTGATCCAAACCTGACAAAAAAGAAATCCATCGAACCTTAACCAGATCGAAAAATGAGAAAATAATTTCCGTCTTCACCCAACTTGACTCGAACCTGAAAATTGAAGTTAACCTGAAACCCGACCCGAACTCGACAAAAAAAAAAAAAAAAAAAAAAAAAAAAAAAAAAGACATCAAACCGTAACCCGATCCGAACCCGACAAAATAATTTCCGTCGTGATGTAACTCGATTCGAACCTAAAATTTAAGTTAAACCGAAACTCGACCTAAACCCGACAAAAAACTCCACCGAACCGTAATCCGACAAAATAAATTTCTTCGTCTCCTTCTCTGGTTCGGGTTAACTTAAATTTCATTTTCATGTCGTGTTGCATGACGATTGAAAATATTTTGTCGGGTTCGGATCGGGTGACGGTTCGATGTTTTTTTTAGTTGGGTTCGGGTCGTGTTTCGCGTTAACTTTAATTTTCAGATTCGGGTTGGGTTGCATGTCGACGGAAACAATTTTGTCGTCTTCTGATCAGATTGCGGTTCGATGGATTTGTTTTGTCAGGTTCGAGTCGAGTGTAGGGTTATAACTTCAATTTTCATGTTCTGGTCAAGTTGCATGTCGACGGAAAAAAATTTGTCGTCTTCGAATCGGATTGCGGTTCAATGAATTTATTTTGTCGGTTTCGGATTAACTTCAATTTTCAGGTTCATGTCGGGATGTGAGACGAAGGAATTTATTTTGTCGTGTTCGGATCGGGTTACGGTTCGATGGATTTTTTGTCGGGATCGAGTCGGGTTGCGAGACGAAGAATTTTTTTTTGTCAGGTTCGGATCGGTTTACGGTTCGATGGATTTTTTTTTCAAGTTCGGATCGGCTTTCACGTTAACTTAAATTTTCAGGTTCGGGTCGGGTTGTGAGACAAAGTAATATAATTCGTCGGGTTTGGATCGGTTTACGGTTCGATGGATTTTTTTTTTTCAAGTTCGGGTCGGCTTTCACGTTAACTTAAATTTTCAGGTTCGGGTCGGGTTGTGAGACAAAGTAATATAATTCGTCGGGTTCGGATCGGTTTACGGTTCTACGATTTTTTTGTCGGGTTGACTTAAATTTTCATGTTCGGGTCGGGTTGCGAGACGAAGGAATTTATTTTGTTTGGTTGCGGTTCGTTGTTTTTTTTTTTTTTTTTTTTTTTTTTTTGTCGGCTTCGGGTCGTGTTTCGGGTAAACTTAAATTTTCAGGTTCGGTCGGGTTGCGAGACGAAGGAATTGATTTTGTCGGGTTCATATCTTGTTACGGTTCGATGTTTTTTTTTTTGGTTCGGTTCGGGTTTCGGGTTAACTTCAATTTTCTGGTTCGGATCGGATTGCATTTCGACGGAAACAAGTTCGTTACCTTCGGATCGGATTGCGGTTCGATGGAACTTTTCATCGGGTTCAGGTCGGGTTTCGGGTTAACTTCAATTTTCAGGTTCGGGCCGGGTTGAATGTCGACGGAACTAATTTTGTCGTCTTCGGCTAGGATTGCGGTTCGGTGTAATTTTTCGTAGTGTTCGGTTCGGTTTCGGGTTAATTTAAATTTTCAAGTTTGGGTCGTGTTGCATGTCAAAATTGGGTAACGTTTATACTTTGTAAAATTGTAGTTTAACTTGTAATTATTGTAGCTAGCGCCGGATAGTAATATTTTTCCCTCCCTAGGCTTAGAGGTTCGTCCTGGCCATTAGCCAAAAGCTGGTCCCTAAGGGTGGGCGCTGTCTGTCTGTCGACTAAAATTATTTTGTCCTTTGCGGATCGTGTTACTTTTCAATGGCGTTTTTTTGTTAGGTTCGAGTCGAATTTTGGGTTGTCTTCGAATGGAATTTTCAGGTTCGAGTCAGGTATAACACGATATTTAGATAAACAGCTGGTCATTTTCTAAATAGGCATGGCCATTTTTCAATTAGGCTAACGCTATCTAAGTTCTTTGCAATAAGCCTAAAAAATATCAGGCTGATTGAGAAATAAATGACCATATTCCATTTAGCCTAACGCTCTCTAGGCTCTTTGCAATAGGCCTGAAAACCATCAGACTGATTGGGAAAAGGGAGATGATCCTCCAATTTGCAAAGGCTATTTGCAAAGAGCCGGATTTCGCAATTAGCCTACGATATATATATATATATATAATATAACTGCCAAACGTTTATTAGGTAGAGCACTGGCTGTATCGCTACATATCATCAATTTATTGTGAGAATTATATTTGTTTAGTCACTTTGAAAAAATATTCTAAACTTGTTTATACTCAAGACACTGATTCAAGCCGACACAAGACACTGATCCAAGCCGATCAAGCAGGATATATTTCGTAGATATATAAAGTTAGAGATCTAGACAATCACAACAGTAAAAAATTCAATTATTCTAAGTCCAAAACTCATCAAGTTATGATACATTAATGTTTGTGAAATTTCGGAGTTTACCGGCTCTAAAAACAGACAGGCGATTTTTTTAATGCCGGAAAACACTGAAATTTCATAAAATTCAAAGTAACATAGCTGTGTGAATTTTGGTCGTAAAAGAATTTAATTTTCACTGTTGTACTTGTTAGAGCATAGCAAAAAATGTTTATAAATACAACTTGCAAGACCTAGAGACTGTATAAAAATTTAAAAAGTGTAAATTAAAAAATATATATTGACAAGAATATTTCACCAACATACTATTAATCTCCACCTTATTTTGGACATTTTTGCCTAATACATTGCCTAGGTATCTATAACAGCTAAATAATTAAAGCACGTTTCAATATTTTTGGCACACCCTGTGTCGCATCAATGTCTACACGGTTGATCACTGTGATACCATGAAAGTATGTTGCAAACGTTTTTACCCTCAAGATGCTGATAAAGACATTCGTACCGATCAAGTGAGCCATAGATATATAAATATAGATTTTGATAAGAGTATAATAAGATTTAATAAGTTTAATAAGATTACATCTTAAATGGATAGAAAAAGCCTTTTCCAGGCTAATCAGTGTAGACTCTAAGCATTAGACAGCTTTAAGACTGTTTTACAAGGTTTACTCACCATTGTTCGACAAGTGTCACAGGGTTTACTAAAATATCTGCAAGACAAAAACTTCCTTTCTCTTTTTATTCTCTCTGACTATTTTTGTTTCACAAATCTTTGTCCATACACCATAACATTTTTTTAAAAAACACGATGTTATCGTTTCATATAGAAATGCAAAATCTGATCTTGTGCCAGGTGTAAAAAACCGTGCTTATTTAGAATGTAAACACGAAGTGACCATGGTTTTTAACTATAAAACAAAGTTCGCGAGTTCCACAGATACCATCTCGGTCTGTGATGAGTAACTTCACAAGGTTTTCAGTGTTTTCCTTATACAAAAAAGATAACTCGGGTTATTTATCCTTCAAAAGTCCTCCCTGAAGACATTTTTTATATAGCAATATAATGAAAACTGTCCGATGCTTAAAAAAATCCCCTCACTAACCCTTCACAACTATGAAACGCCGTCGTTGTGTTTTTAAATGGTGTTTATAACATTTTTTTTTAAACTCCAATTATCTGACGCCAATTTCTTAGTGCTTTTTTACTTCTTTAACTACTTTCTTCTTTAAATTTTCTGCTTGAACTATCCAACCTGTGTTATATTTATCACATACAAATGAAAGCAATGTGAGTATTTTCTTAAGTAAAAAAGCAGAGAAGAATTTCGAATCAACTTTGACAAGTTTATCTCAATTGTTTCAGAACACATTATTAGACACTGTCGATTCTGTGTTGCATCTAAAACGGATAGTATAGACCTTTTTCCAGGCTAACCAACGCAGACCCTAAGCATTAGCCAACTTTGAGTCTGTATTACATGTATTACAAGCAAATGGAAGCGATGTGAGTATTTTTTTAAGTAAAAAAGCAGAGAAGAATTTCAAATCAACTTTGACAAGTTTATCTCAATTGTTTCAAAGCATATTATAAGACATTGTCGATTCTGTGTTGCGTCTATAACGCATAGAATAAGCCTTTTTCCAGACTAACCAGAGCAAACCCTATAAGCATTAGCCAACTTTGAGAATGTTTGACAAGGTTTAATCCCCATGTTCGACAAGTGCCACAGGGTTCACTGAAACCGCCGCAAGACAAACACTTCATTTCTCTTTTCTCTCGCTCTTCTCTCGCTACTTTTTTTTTTCACTCAATTCACGCTAACAAGCTTTCTCCCCTGCCACTTGTCGTTGTGTCAACCTCGGCGAGTACCTTTTTCAGTGAAGATACACTTGTGGCACAGAACTAATCTCGTTAGCCGGAACAGGAGCGAAGTAGAGAGGACGAGGGTTTACGAAACGTCCGTTGACAACTTCGGCAAACACACGGAAAAGGGGAAATCGTTTATTCCTCGTATTTCGGGTTCATACAAAATTAAGATTTTACTTTCAATTAAAAGCCGGGAGGAAGAAATTTTGCTGTCGAACATTGGGAGCTGAAGAATTTCAGGGATCATTTTTACGAAATTGTTTTCACCAGTATTTCAACAAGTTAATGGTACGCAAATATGTTAATGATGTCATTCTTTCAAAATCTTCATTACATTAGTCAATTAAGCCTCTTAAATGAAAGAAAATACAAAAATTTGCAACTGTGATTTTACAAGGAGCAGTCGTACTTTTGTACGAAATAAAAATGTAAAAGATGTGATTTTGAAAGTTGGATGAGAATTTTTTTTATTTTAATTTTTTTAATTGTTCTGAACATATTAAAGTCCGGATATAGTTTAAACTAGTGAAAGTGGGCAAAATATATTTTGTATGATATAAATCGGAAACTAAACAAATAAAACAGTTTCTAAAAAATATCTTTTATTTCCTTTTGAGTTACAAAATGTTTAAAAAAACCAAAATGGGCAGAAATGAGCGAAAATTTATTTACGTATTAGATAAAATTGTTTGAAATCTTTCGCATGAAGGAGTGACAGAACATTTACTGCAAATAACGGTCTGAATGCTACAGTTCTTACAGCATTTATTTTCTTCCAAACATGCAAATGATGCAAATCCCGTAGCCCCAAGCTTTCCTTTTGTGAATTTAATTGCAGAATAATTAAAATAAATGCACTATAAAATTTGAGACATTTCTTTAAAATATAATAGATCAGATTAGGCAGACAAAACAACGTTTAAGTACCAAAACTTCTTAACTAATTGCAGGCTAGTTTTGGTAGCATTCAAGGTACCGTTATCAGTGGACAGGATGGTGGAATTTCGCTCATATATATGGAGTAGAAGCGTTTTCGAGGGATAGAGTTATTAACCAATAGAGTTCCAAGAAATTCTTTACACTGATGACGCTACACTGAATGCTAGAAAACTAGTCTACAATTAGTAAAAAAGTTCTGGTGCTTATAACATTGTTTTACCTGCCTGCATTGTACTGTGCCAAGTGAAATCTTAATTGCCCGATTAGATTCATTAAACAGAATCTGTTTCTTTACTTATAGTTTGTAAAATTTATATTTAAATATTAAGAAGATGTTGCAAAACTGCAAAACGCAAGATATTATGAAGCGGGTTAACACATACGGAAATTGATATACTGAAAGATCTAAGTTTAACACAAAATTCTGTCGTGGTAAAAAAAAAAAAAAAAAAAAAAAAAAAATCATACATTAATTTTGCAATTACCTATTTGAAATTCAATCATTTCCATAAAATCAATGCCTATAAAATAATAATAAAATATTTTGAAAAATAATATAATATAATATTATAAATGAAAAATTTACTACTAAGATATTACAAGAAATTAGCAATTTTTATTGCGGGTAATAAAAACATGGATTATTCCAACTCTTATGTATTATTCATTAAAATGAACGGAAATTAATTTATTCGAATTTAAGTTGCAAATAAGTAAATAAACAAATAACCATCTACAATATTTAAATACCGTAGAATTTTTGTTATTAAAATTTACATTGTTTGGTATTTCGTGGATAATGTATAATTTGTATTAACTTAATAATAAATATTTCATTGTAAAATCTGTATGAATCCTGATTGCTTATATATATATATATATATATATATATATATATATATATATATATATATATATATATATATATATATATATATATATATATATATATTATAACAATACTACCGCATGAAAATAGTAATTCGGATAAATTGCTATTACTGTTTTCTAAATAATTCAATATCACATTGATTTTCACAGTTACTAAGATAATATTTGTTTTTACAGAATACTAGATCAGATCGTGTAAATATATTTGCAACTTTAAGTTTTCATTTCAAAAAATAAACCGATAGTCACAATTTACTCATAAGTCGCTAATAAGCATAAAAACAATTAAAAAACAAATTATTGCCAAACAAACGGACACTATTTAATGGTTACTATTTTAACGAAGAACTATTTCAATGATAAAGTTTTGTTGCTGTTGATAAGGAAAACTCACTCTAAAAACGACATTTTCAAAACTGAGCAAAAAATACTCAAATCTGAGTTATGTCGCATAGTCAAAATGGCTCCGAATCAAAATTACTCAAGTTTGAAACATGTATATACTCATTTCTGAAAACATGCACACACTCAAGAATAAAATATCATGTGCTCATATTTGAGTATGTCCATGTTTCAAAAATGAGTATGAACTGATTTCTGTGTGCTCATTTTTGAGTATGTCCATGTTTCAAAAATGAATACGAACTGATTTCTGTGTGCTCATTTTTGAGTATGTCCATGTTTCAAAAATGAGTGTGAACTGATTTCTGTGTGCTCATTTTTGAGTATGTCCATGTTTCAAAAATGAGTATGGATTGACTTCTATGTGCTCATTTTTGAGTATTTCCATGTTTCAAAAATGAGTTTGAACTGATTCTAATCATTTTTGAGTATGTTCATGTTTCAAAAATGAGTATGAACAATGTGCTATCTATGTGTGTGTGCCTCTATGTGCTCAGTTTTGAGTATGTCCATGTTTCAATATTCTGATATTTCAGAATTGAAAGCATTGGGTCGTCATATTTGAAACAAAAATTTCATAACAAAATTAAAACATCGATTTAATCAGATTTGAAAGTGTCATTTTTTCTCACTGCTCTTATTTCTATTTCTTGTATAATCTTTATTGTAAATGAAAGAAAATTAATTTACCCAAATCTAAGTTGTAGCACACATTAAAATACAATTTATAAAAATTTACATCGTATGGTACTGTAAAATTTGTATTAATTAATATTTCATTGTAAACGCTTTATGAATCCTGATCATGCATATATATTTAAAATTGTTTTCAATATGGGGTTTATTATACTGATAAAATTAGCAATTTTTAGTACTTTTTATTTTATTTTTGAACTATTCCGGATAGAATCTCACAATTACTAAGCAATTTTTGGAGGGGGTGGGGATAAATTACGTCATTAAATGATTTTTAAATATATATATGTTTGTATGTTTCAGTACCAACAGTCACTAACATCTTAAAAACAAATTATTGCCAAAGAAATTGACAAATTAAATCGTTACTAATTCAACGAATAACTATTTCAACGATAAGTTTAAGAAAATTAATTTATTCAAGTTGTAGCACATTACGATACAACATAATTTGTGTATAAAAAAATTGACATCGCATGACATTGTAAAATGTGTATCAATTAACATTTTATTTTAAATGCTTTATGAATCCTGATCACGCATATTTAGAATACTTTTCAACTTAAACTTCATTATACTGATGAAATTACCAATTTATTGTACTTTCAATTTTATTTTTGAAATATTTCAGATAGATTCTCACAATTACTAAGTAATTTTTTAGGTGGTGTAAAATACGTGATTAAAAGATTTTAAATATATGTTTACATGTTTCAGTAATAGTCATATGTGTCTAATACGCATAAAAAATCTAAAACAGAATTAATTCAAAGTAAAACGCCTAACTTAATCACTAGTACTACGAACCTAAATTGTTGCTTTGTCTGCACCAGTAAAAACCAAACAAGAACGAAAAACCGCAGACGATTTTTTTCCATAGACGTAATGTAACGGAATTATTTTGACTGTCCCTGTAAAGTAACTATAAGTGCTATGCACACCTTATTCCATATTAAACTTCTTTTAATGTACCTTAGTGATATATATCAATTACAATGTCTTTGAAATTGTGCAACATCATTAAAATAAACCGCAAATGATTTTTCCCCATAGACCGTAATGTAACGGAATTCTTTTGAGTGTCCCTGTAAAAAAACTATAAGTGCTACACACTTCAGTTGAAATAGGGAACATGCTATAGATAACGACAATAACATATAAAAATTGCAGGGCAATCCGAGTATATTTACGGGAGTTAGAGCACGGACAGACGGCAGACAATCCGAAGTCACAAACACTTTTCAACTAGGTTGGAAAGTGTTAAAAAGTTAATCTTCATACCATTAGTTAATTAAGTCTCTTGAATAAAATAAAATGTAAAAAATAGAAACTGTGATTTTACAAGAAAAGAATCATATAATAATTACGAAATAAAAATGTAGATAATGTAGTAAAAAACTATCTAAAATATTTTAAAATTTTAGTTATTAACACAATCTCTACACAGTAAAAATTGATAAACAGTAAGGTCAGAGTTTAACCAAGATAAAATTTTACTTGTGAAAAAAAAAGTACATTACTTTTAGAATTATTTGTTTGAGACTTAACCATTTTATTAAAACTAATGCCTGAAATTAAACACACACACACACACACACACACACACACACACACACACACACACACACATATATATATATATATATATATATATAAGCTTTCTGTACAAATAATTGAAACATAAGATATTGACCAAATACAATGAAATCACCATACCATATAGCAGAGCCAAATTACAAATTAAATGATGTAGTCCTAAGAAATGAAATATGATAAATTCAAATGAAGAACAATTTACACATAAATAAAAAAAGGAAAAGTATCGCAGCATTTCTGTAATTTTTACTGTTAATAATAAATTCACTGTTTTCTTTTATTATTGTACATTAATAATTAACTCAAATATAAACTGTAAAATATTTAAAAGCCATAGAATTTTTTACATGAAAATTTAGATTGCATTACAGCATTATAAGTTTAAATTAATTTAATTTTTCTTTTCATTGTAAAATCTGTATAAATCCTGATCTCTCATATATAATGGGATATTTTTTAATGTATTGCATAAAAATAATAATTTCAATTATTTATTTTCTTATTGTTCAAATTCAGATGGATTCGAACAATTACTAAACAAATATTGTTTTTGTAAAGTTCTAGACCAAATGATTTGCAAATATATTTGCCAGTTTTGGATATTATTCCAAAGAATACACCGATAGTTATATATCGAAAATAAACATAAAAAAAATTCTGAAAAAGCATGATTGCAAAACAAACAGCCTTAAATGAATCGTTGCTGGTACGAACCTAAATTGCTGCTTTGTCTGCACTAGTATATGAATCGGATAATGTTTAACCTATGTTACAACTGTCACTCAAAAAGAAGTAAGCGTGTTCTCGCAGAATTCCGATATTTGTCAAACAATGCGTCATTCTCACGCTATTATCCGACATATCTAGATTTTTAACGATTCCTTACTGTATCGCCTATCTAAAACACTCTTTGTTTACTAACGTGATAGAGAGGCTGCAAATGGCAATTTGGTACCTTGCACTGATTTTTACGGAGTCAACAAAGGATAGCTATCTGGAATACTTAAACATGCAAGGAATAACAGCGTTCTTAATACATAATCGCGACATGTTGTCACTGTTAGGAAACTCAAACAGATAGAACGTAAACAGATGAATGATGTTTCTCTATTGTATTGATTTCAAAGAAATAAAAATATTTTTCGTTTGTTCTGAAAATTATGCAGAGTGACATTATCCTAAATTAAAATGTATATTTAAAATACCTCTGTCCGAAATAAAGGAAGAATCATTAAGCCACAGAAATTTCATATTCTCATATAAATATTTATTCATTAATTCATTTATTTATACCTTTTGTGAGCGATAAAGTGCTATTTCTTTCAGTACGCATGCACCCATAGAGCGTCATTATCAGAAATGTGTTGACCACTTAATATTAAAAATATGTCTTAAAAGGTAGTTCGTAGAAAGTAGAGAGGTCTTAACAAGTTAGTTAAAGCGTTTTCAAGTAAACTGTGTGCTATGTCATAACGATAGTATAGCAACAACCTTTGAATCATTTTCATTTTTTTGTTTTTTGTTTTTGTTTTTTGTTATTGTTTTTTGTTTTTTGCACATATATTCACTTCTAAATATCAAATAAATTCAACTTTTACATCATTGAATAAGAAAAAATGTTCTTTCACCTAAAGCTTGTTTAAAAAATACTGGTAATATCAGAATTCTGATATTTGTGATACTGAGAGTTCAGTATTCTTCCTTAGAGGCAATCCCTAAATATTTTCTTAACAGTACAAAAACTCAGTATGAAATCGAGAAAAGAATAATATTCAGAGGCTGAATTGAAGACTTTAAAAACAGGGGAGCTAATAACAAAGGTTATGCGAGGGGAGTTGGCTGGAATGAGATAGACACATATTTTGTCTTATTAGTTATGTGAAAGAGTTTTGGTTACCACTGTGTATCCATTTTGGGCACTGTTAAATACCCATTTAAAAAAAATTTTTTTTTTTTAATGGGTATTTAGCAGTGCCCAAAATGGATACACAGTAGTAACCAAAACAGACATGACCAATTTGGGCACATACCTAGGAATCTTTCGACCCAAATTGGGTTTTCTTTTTTTTCTGTGTACTTACTGACATACATAAAACACCAAAAACAATCTCTTGATACCCGAAAATGTAACAAAACACCAACATACACACATACGTGCACGCAGAGTCATTGTAAAAATGCCAAAATAGGATTCAGGGAATTTTCAAAAGTATAAGGATATATCAAAATTATTATTTTTTTTAAAATATTATTATTCATGGTTACAATCTATTTATCTATTTCTTACACAATGAGTTCGTAAAGTAAAAAGTAAGAAATTATAGGAATTTTTTTTTCATCATTAAACTCACATAAACCTGGCCAAAGTATTTTTTATTTTAGCTTTTTGTGGAAAACAGTTACATTTTGTATTCTTAAAATAATCAAAATTCACCCTTTTTTATATGGGTTTTAATGAATGATGGGAAGAAATTAAAAATAGTTACATCCTTAATTAAAAATCTCTCCTTTTTTCTCTCTTCTAAAGAAAATAAAAGACGACGAAATCATATGCATTAATTATTCTTTGAAATAATTAAAATTACTAAATTATTAAGCTTGAAAATTTTCCTTTCTTTTTTTTTAAATATATAAAACAGTAATTTCCAGATAAGAAAATTTTTTATAGGCTGGAATATTGTATTTTCTATAACAAGATCTGATCATCAGTATTAGAAATTGTAAGCATTTAATTAAAAAAATAAAAAAAAAAATTGCATATCAGTTGAAATGAAATTGTCCTTAGCATACGTAAATGCCATGTGATTTCTGCTTTAATGTCCTATAGTAAAGTTAAAGAAAGTTGTTTGCACCAAAGTTTCTTGTTTATGATTTTCTTACAATGCTATTATAGTGAATTTTTCTTTAGGTGCCGTATACATATTTTTTTTTTTATGTGAATTTTGAAAATTTCAGTACCAAATATTATATATTAATATTAAAAAGCTTTTGGACTCTTACAATTTATAGGTATTACAATTTTGTGTCGATATTGGTTAGTCAAGGTTCGTGTCTTAAGTTCTCAACCGTATTGAAGTCGGAAACATCTTGGTTACGGTTAACTTGATATCCTGAAGATGGTCTCGGATGTAGTCTGAAACTGCTGACTTGTGTTTTAATGTAATTTTCTATATTTAACGTAATACAGCATTTAGCAGTATATATGTGTTTTACTGCATTTTTATTCGAAGTATTATATTTCTCCATTTCTTTCGTTTTTCATTTGTATATAATACAAATTTGCATAGCTCTATTTTCAAAAACACCCAAATAGGAGTTTAAGAGTGTTAAGGGACTATATCAATATTGAAAAACGCAATTTAAAAATTACATGATATTGCAGCAAAAATAAAAAAATAAACAAAAATAATGATGTAACAATACTTTGTTAATCGGAATAACAGAACTCATCAGGAAATTCATAAATATCTCGTTTACTTGCTATATTTGGAAAGCACATAAAAGAAAACACATAAAAGAAAATTTCAAATTTAATCTTAAATATAGAGCTAGTTTTCCTGAGGATGACCATAGAAGGTGGTCGTAACGTCGATATTTTTAATTTTAATGTATGTATAAAATTTTAAATTTGACATTTGCATACACCATTCAGTAAATTTGTGATGTTTTATACTCACGTCTTTAATGTTGATAAAAACGCTTTTCAAAATCACAAATTAACTCGGAAAGGATTATTGTATATATTCGTTCGTGGTTATATTATATTTTCTTAGACTATGAAACACTTGTATTTTTTAACAGTGTATTAATACTAACTATTAAAATACCTCAATACTTATCTACAGTAAACCATTGTTTAAAAACTAACAATTAGAAATAAAGCATTCTCCATTCTTTTATAATGCCTTCAGATTTCTGAGCTATTCCTAATATATGTGAATAATTATTCTACTTTCGAGTGAAACCTGTTTCTATAAGTTTAAACTTAAAACTACTCCTTTTAAATTTCTCTTCCAGATGTAAAGGAAAAAAATCGTTAACAAGGTATTAATACTTGTTTTCCAGAGAATGCCGCCTACGAATTTCGTAACTGCCGCAGGATAAACACTTCATCCCACATGCTCCTCTCGCTTTAATCTCCCTCCCCTCTCTTCCTTATAATAAGATTTACTTACAACGTTTGTGACAAACTTTACTCACCTATCTTGTGATGTTGACACGCACTTATGAGTAATCTTGTTTCTCTTAAATAGAAGGGGGATACGAGAATTTCCAAGCATTTTAGCAAACAGCGGTAGCGAAATTCAATTGAGTTTGGTCAGAAAAAAAACATTGTTAGCAATTTTTTAGATAATGTTTTTAAATATATATATTCACTGCAGAATATTGTTGATTTTACGGTATAATACTGGCATCTCAGCTGCCAGTTTTATACCGTAAAATTAACAGTAATAAACAGTAAAATAAGCAGTAATACTCTTGCACGGCAGTGTATTACTGCTTATTTACTGTTTATTACTGTTCATTTTACGTAAAATAAGCTTTTTTTTATTATAATTGCAGTGTATATATATACAGAGCAAGTTCTACTTTAGGAAACCTGTTTGTAATTTCTATTTTTGAGATACCATAATTTTTACCAGCTTTGTGAATTGCCTTTTTCTTAATTTATTTATAGAATTTAAAACTACATTTATCTCTTTACATGATCGATCTCTGCCTGTATAATGCTTTATGCTTAATGTATTTTTGATGCAATTTTTTTCATACTTGTTAATATATTTTTTATTTGAATTGTGCCATCATCCATTTGTGAACGGTCTCTATTTTTATTGATGAAATAGCATTTTAAATGGTAACAAAAAAGTGGTATAAGTAAACTTTTTTTTCATTATTATAATTCAGTTAATTTTAAAAATACAGGTATGCAGTTTTTTTTTCATAGCGATCTTGATGGAGAAACGGAAACTTTTTCTAACTGATTGATTTTATCAAGAGGGATCGCATAAAAACTTAAACAATGTAACTTTTTGAAAATTAATAAAAGGACTATTTCAACACAGTTTTATTTCCTATTTAGTGTGAATATTCTTTCAGTTTACATATCCTATTACTTATCTCCAACAGATAAAGAATTAAAGTGGGTTTTAATCTTTTTTGGACGCCATGTATACACACACATTATATATATATTACCAAAAAACATCTTTCGATTTTAAACATTTTGTCCAATATCTAGAGAAATACTTGACGAATTCTTCTGAAACTTAGTGAAAATGATATTACAAATATTGTAATTAACTTCCTTGATCACAAGTTAATATTTAATGAAAATAAAAATCTTAACATTGATATTTACGATCAGCATAATGGTTTTTCTTTCAAAGTAAACCTATTCACTAATTATAACTCCTATTTACATAAATCTGTTTATTTTAATATTTCACTAAATTTTGCTCAAAATAAATAAACTTTGTTCAAATAAATTTAAAGTTCAAAATTTAAAATCAGTATATCCACAAGCTATTCATTACGGGTATCCTTCGCATATCATTATATATAGTTCCATCTACAGTCAAATTTGTCTTTTTTAGTGAGTCTGGCACATTATTTTATGATCTAATTACTATTTAAGTTGAATAATTGTTTATTTATCTAATTTCTATTTAAGTTGCATATTTATTTATTTATTTTGTTATTTGAACCTCATGTAGGTTATTAATTTTCTTGTTTCATTTATATATGTTATTAGGGGCTTAATATTGTCGATTTTAGTCATAATGCTGACAATATTTGATGAAATAAAGTATATTTACTATGAATATTCTTATAAAGCCCTTCTGAAGATTCTATAAGATATTCATAGTTTTCCAATTTGCTTCTCCAATTTTTGCTTTTTCATCCTATTAAGTATAATTCCTTCAATGTCCATTCTATTGCTATATATATATATATATATATATATATATATATATATAACAATCTAATTGTCTTTATGCTTCCAAGAAAAGGTATGTAGTTAAGAATAAACCGAAGCTGTCACCAAAATGATCAGTTTTATTTTGTATAAAACTGTTGACAAAAGCAACGGAGTGGAAATCAAAAATAGGAAAGAAGGGGCTAGGGGATAACAGATTGAAAACGATCATGGGTTTCGATTTGTCACGAAGTGTTGTCAGATCTTTCCCCCTTCCTTTGACCTCATACTGTTAGTGGCGGGGGTGCAGGTGGTCCCGAGGGTCTCCACCCTACCATCATCGGAATTGGTAATTTAATTACGAGGATGACCGTGAGATGGAGTGGCTAATGGCCGCGAAACACCCGATGGGACATAATGCCCATAACTCTCTGATAAAGTTCTGCAGTCAACTGAGTCATGGATTCTCCGTTTAGTGTTTTAAGTTCTGCATCAGAAAGATGGTCCCACGTCATTGAACAATGATGCAATATCTTTCGCTAATGTAAAATACTAATAACTTACAATTAAAAATATCATTATAATCGAACTTGGTTATATAGTGCGCTCTGATGTTACGTGAAGCAGACTTGGAATCAATGACAGAAGAGTGTAATCAATTACGATTACAATTGCTTTCAATTTCTAGGAACATATGATTATGTTTCTGTTTATAAAAGTTAAAGCCATATTAGACGGAAGAAGAATAAGCAACATACATTTTACAAAGCAGGTTCACCCAGATTTTTTCTGAAAGTTGCAGCAGAAGCTGAACAAACTGGTTATGTACAGTCATCTATCGTGTGTCGATTTATTATTGTCGAATTATAGGTTATAGGATAAGTATAGGCATATCTTTCCTAGCTTTGTTCTGATCTGTTCAGTTTGGGAAAAATCAACATTGTTGCAATAATGAGCAATATTTCGGATCTGAAACCGTCGTGTTCGGGAAGCAAAAATAGGGTTTTCTTCAGCAAGGTCAAGCAACTTTTGCTGACCAAATTGTTGTGTTGGATAAAATGTTGGGCGAATGACTTCCATGTGCTACGGCCAGTGTATTATGATTATCTTTCTGATTACCAATTTATAAAGTATAGAATTACATATGGGTTAGACTACTTTTTCTTTTGTATTAAGATTACTGACAAAATAATTTCGATTACATTTCAGTTATAGGGGTTTAAAAATCTTCATGTTACGGATCTCTCTTTTATCCTCCCTCCGCCCCCCCCCCCCCTTCTTTCCAGATAGAAGACTAGTGAGCTAAAACAGTTTACTAGCATGTTTAGCAGAAAAAGAGTAATTTTGAATGAAAGTTTACAGTTTACAAAGAGGAGGGAGGAGGCAAAGTATTTATATAGCTTTTTGAAACAAATTACAGTCCGACCATATTACGACGAGATTAAGATTATCCGAGTTAAAATTCTTGATTATGATTTCTTTGCAATTATTCAAAAACTAAATTTCATGATTACGATTACAAGGCGATTGCAATTACATGATTACGATTATTACATATCTGAGAAGAAGTCAGGTTTATCAAATAAGAAAAGAAGTGGTTTGTCTAATATAAGGAATATATTCCAGAAAACTCTGTTGTAAAGACAGAAACTCGGATATAACGAGCAAAAAAATCACAAAAAAAACTTCCGAAATATCACAAAAGTTAGCGAATCACCGATTTTTTTTAAACAAAAATTGTTTTTTTTCCTTGGCTGTCCTATTTTTTAAAAATTAAATACGATGAAACATAAGACGAATATTATCATTTATCCAATAATTTCTCTTAAATGACTTTATTTCTTTTTTTTTCTTTTTTTTTGTTTTAAAGAAAAGAAAAGAAAAGAAAGAAAAATAGACAATATTCATTTGATCACTTAGGGTAAAAAATACATGATGATAATATAACCAAATAAATAAATAAAATCTTACAGAAAAAGATCTCCTTTAAAAATATATTTAAATTAACAAATAAATTGTAAGCTTGATTTCTTCAATTACCATTGTAAAATATTTTATGTTTATAATTCAGAATTGTAAAAAAAAATATTAAAGCAATTTAAAGGCAGAAGAAAACTTCTTAATAACACCATGAAAGGTATTATGGTTCCCGTAAGATCACCGAAAGCCAAGCAGCATCGACCAAGGTCAGTGCTTGGGAGGGTGACAACCTCTCTCGACTGCCGCTGCTGTGGGACCGTGTACTTTAATGGGAGCTGGTGCACGTAAAATCTGTTCATGGCTCCAATGTCCTCCAAGTTTAGTATAAGCGTTGCCTCTGGGGTCCCAATCCAGGTGCAGGTCTTTCATCTGGAATTGGTTCAAAATTAGGAGACCAGCTCTAGAAGTCCAACCTCTCTTGAGGCTCTGGCACCCCTTCTTTCAGAGAAGTGCCTTGGCACTTTCTCTGACCCGCCAACAACAACAACAAAGTATCATGGTGTTATTAACCGGCGAGAACTCGCTAGATCTCTTGTCACACCAGAACTCGCTCATGAGAAGTTTTCTCACGGTGCCCAATTGTCTTCACTTTTACCTAACACATTCGTTTAATATCAGCATTTTTTGTTTGTCTTAATACTTTATTCACAAAAAAATATATAAAATGATAAAAAAAAAAAAGTATCTAAAATGTAATAAAAAAAAAAAAAAAAAAAAAAAAAAAAAAAAAAGGGTTTAAATAAGACTTATTGCAACAGCTGGGACAAAAAAAAGTATGATGGTGAGAGAAAATCTCACGCAGCGAGTTCTCCTGGGATAAGAAATTGTTTGCCTTTGTTTGCCTTTATTAAAGCAACTATCAAGTTACCATTATTTTCATTTAATTTGATAATTTGGAAATGTAAAACTAACCCTATGAGTAATCATTTGATAAGTTTTAATAGTTTAATTCAAGTTTTATTGTCTGAGTGCAACGAAGACTCATACACAGCGCAGTATTACTTTGCCCCATATATAGCTACGATGGATATTAAAACCTTTCGTCAAGCATAACTCAAAAAATATTTAACGGATTTCGTTCAAATTTTTACAGCAGGTACCTATAAAGGTGACAACGTCGTCTATTTATTACCAAGAATAAGTGTCAAACCGTTTGGAAGTTATATTAAAAAAATAGATAAAAAAGCACAATTAAAGTACATACGTCACTAAATTTTGTGGTACGTCATTTTCACCGGCACGAGATTTTCGTAGACAATCGGAATTGAAAAGTTCATGGAGTACAAGGAGCAAAAAAAATATGCACGCACTAATATTCAGCACAATAAAATATATTTCAATTGAGTAGAAATCGAAAATTAATCTGGATTTTTTTCTCTTTGAAAGAAAAACCCCGCTTGGCGCAAATCTCAGCAATAGCAGCTTTTTTTATTTCTCATGTGTAAATAATAAAAAAAAATTCTTTGGTGTTTAAATAAAAGGTTTCGATTTATGGCATTATTTCTTTTTTTTTTCTTTTTTTAGCATTTTAAATGGGATTAATGAAAGGCATGTATTTTAAATTAAATGAGTGAAAGGTTTAAATTTAAATGAAATGAATTCAATATGAAAATGTTACACTCTAAATAAGAAAGAGTGACTATTCACTCCGGAGGAGTGGATATTCACTCTATCGCAGAGTCAAAATTTGCCCAACCTCTTTAGAGTGACTATTCACTCTAGGCAAAAGTGAAATTGTTCACTCTCTGAAAGAGTGAATACTCACTCCCATGAAGTGAATATTCACTCTAAACAGGGGTGGATACTCACTCTTTCAGAGGAGTGACTATCCACTCTTGCAAAAAGAGTGGGTTTTTTCACCCTGATAGGAGTGAATAGTCACTCTTTCACAGGAGTGGCTATCCACTCTTTCATAGGAGTGACTATTCACTCTTGCAAAAGGAGTGGATTTCTCACTCCTGACAGGAGTGAATAGCCACTCTTTCATAGGAGTGAATGTTCACTTTTTATGGAGTGAATTATTATTTTTTGTTTCTTTTATGGGCATTTTAAAAGAATCATATATCTTAGAGCATGCAATGAAAATAGACGTGGTAAAGATTGGAATAAAATACTTTATTGGCAATATTTATTTAATTCATAGTTTGTAACAGTAATTGAACTCTTAAGGAAAAATTCAATTAGAGTTACATAATGAATTAAATTAGATTACTGACAGAAATAAACTAAATTATTTTATTCCAAGCTTATCACTATTGTGTTTGCTTTCATTGCATGCCTTATAAAGATATGATAGTTTTAAAATGCCCATAAGGGCAAGTAATTAACCAAAATCTTAATCAGTTAATATTATTTTTTTCCTTTTCAAATACCCATTAAGTTGTATTTAGTATTGTAATAATTCTTGTGATATACGTTATGGTTTTTTTTTCATATGTAATTCAAATTTTAAATCTTTAGATCTCTGTATTAATTGCTAATGAATTTAAATCTAATCAAACATTATTGTTTACTGCCTTTTAGTTTTTTTTTAAAGTTTTATTTATAACTATTTAATAGATGGATATTCTATGACTAACAATGTGTGATCTCACTTTAATTTTTGTTTTAAATATAAACTCTTATCTTTTGACCGTACTTTTCAGTAAATTAGCACTATTTTGCAAAGTCCTATTATTCTAAAATCATACATATTATTTCTGTTGTCAACATCCCTTTTTCTATGAATTTACAAAACACACAACAACAAATGTATTAAAATGTAATAAAAATAAGAAATATTTCTAAATATCTCATTACAAAAAAATTGAATGATATATTTTTTAAATAAAAAATATGTTTAGCAGGCATTTTCTTTTAATAAAATATTTCTGTGTGCAAATATTATAGTACATTAAAGAAAGAGAAAGTATTAAGGTGGAATTTGGAACAGTGATGTAGCCCAACCATAAATCTTGCATTATAAAAATTCTTACTCATATTTGTACACATTTGTGATACTTACCACACAATTTTTAATGTATTAAATGAGCACACATGAAAGATATTTGCCAAAAAAGAGGGCAATTGCTCTCTAAATATAAGGCGAATTTATAATTATTTTTTAATATTATTAATTTTGCAACGTTTTGTACTGAAAGTTATTCTTGGCATTTTTTAAAACCTAAATCATGTTATAACAAAATTGCATAATGTGAGATAGAGGGAGATACGTGTATTCAACAATGCTTGGTTTTCACTTGAAAGTTCAGCTACAATTTCTAAAATAAAAGTGAATTTTTCCAATTTTCTAAGAATATAAAAATACAGAATTAAAAATATCCAATTATAGACTTTATAAATACATTTTCAAAGACAACTTTACAAACAAACATATGTACAGTACACCCTATTCATATTTCAAGGACATGTTTCTTTCTTTCATTTTTCTTGGCGAAGACAAGGATTAAAAAAAAAAAGAAAAAAAAAAGATTAATTAATAATATTGATCTCAATATTTGACAAACAAGTTACTTTTGTCTAAAATATTTTGCATATAGGAAAAATAACAGTTGAAAGGTGATATAACCATTATGAATAAATATGGGAGGTAACTTAAAATGATTTAACAAACACTCTGTTTTCTAAAGAGAAAATTTTCACTATGAAATAGGTTGACTACAAATTGTAATCAACAATGTGAAAACTTGCCGATTTTACTCGTACATGGAAGCCAATATATATATATATATATATATATATATATATATATATATATATATATATATATATATATATATATATATATATATATATATATATATATATATATATATTTTTTTTTTTTTTTTTTTTTTTTTTTTTTTTCATGTTCTTTACCGATCTCTTTTTCATGTAATTTATACTATTTGTTTTTAACATTCTATTTTTTTTTTTTTTTCATTTAGAAAATAGTTTTTTTTTTTTTAGGATTTCAATCCTTTTTCCAAAAAATAAAATAAGAAGTAGCATATTTTAAAGTTTTTCTTTTCTTTTTCTCTGTGAACTTATAAATCAAAACAGGATTTACAATCTTAATTTAAAATAGAAACTCCTTTTAAGAAGGGAAAAAAAAATCAGAAAAATTATTAACCACTGATTATCACAAAATGGATTTTTTGCAAGTAAATTGATAATGGATTCTAAATTAAGATATAAATTAAATACTATGAGAATTATTTCAACTAAGTGCAAAAAAAAAAAAAAAAATTAACATATTGCATATTAAAGCAAATTTAAAAATAGAATTTTTTTCTCTTGCATTTAAAGATTTAAATTCCTTTTAAGGATCACCTGAAAATAAAATTCAAACACAAGTGAAATGACACAAATAACATGTAAATAAAGTTTATTTTACAATCATTTTTTAATATTATATAACAAAAATTACAGAAGTCTTTTTCTTGCAAGTCAATACTATACTTTTCTTTGTTGCAGCCCCTAGAAAAAATAAAATTAAATAATTAAACAAAATTAAATTGCAATTAAACAAAACTGAAATGCAATTAAACAAAACTCTTGTTTTCAAACATATCCCCCCCTCCCCCTTGAAAGAGAACATGAGTCCTGAACTCAGGTTGAGCAGCTCTGGGACAATTTTTCTTGGCGTCAATTCATCATAGCTAAAATGTTTTTGAAGGCGATGATGATAAAAGTAAAGTTAATTTAGTTAAATTATTCAAGGATTTTTTTTTCTCTCAAATATAGAATTTTAAATAACATTTTAGATATATTTGTCCTTTTGCAGCTTTATACTAAAATACCAATCATTAAAATAGAGAGGATTTTTTTTAATATGCGGTTTTGGGGGCCTAGAAATATCTATCCACGACAAATTGATGCAACACGGGGTTGAGGCCTGCCTCATCTCTGTCTTTTAAAACAGGAATGAGAATAGGTAAAATGCTTAAAAGAAGAAAATATTTCTTTTGCTTTTCCTATCCTTCCCTTCCCTAATGAATATCCTTTTGCTGCTGGGAAAGGAGATGCAGAAATCTCATGAATGAAATTTATACAATTATTTATTGTTACTACAAAGCAAAAAATGAGGCAGAATTTTTCTTTACTACAAAAATATAAAGTGAAGATTAAATTTTGAATGTTACAGATGTCAAACTTTGTGGGCTCATGGAAGGGGGTCGAAATTGTAAAGATATTTACATACTATTACAACAAAGAAACCCCAGAAATCTGTTTTTGTAGCAGGATAAATTGCAGTTCTGTAGCTCAGTTTAACAGTTTTGTAGCAGGACAAACTTATCAAATAGAGTTTTCCATTTTTTCATAAAAACAAAGGATATTTTAGAAAATATTACCAGAGATGACATTTTTAACTTAATTTTGGAATGCTACAGACCTGGAAAGGCTTTTATGATTCAAAAATCACTTATAACTCAAGGTGAGATAAATCTATCAAAAAAGGAAAAATACTGTTCATTTCCAAATTACTTCAGTAGTTATGCCTTACCAAATACTTTTACGTCTAAAAAAGTCTGCAAATATGTCAGAATGCTTCGAATTGTTGAGCGGATAAAAATATTTTCTTTGAGAACAGCCATAAATGCAGAAAATCTTTTGCAATAATGCTATTTTTCATAGATTGTACAATAGCTGTGTTTTGGAATAATCATCCTCTTTGAATTAAGATATGTAATAAATATTTAAAAACTGAAATTTAAGATACTGAACCTGTATCAGAACCCATTATTCTGATAAATTTTAGACTTTCATGATGTTCCCATCTTAGCTACCTAGTCTGTTGCCAAGCTTATTAAACAAGCTTTCTCCAGCTACCGTTAGTTGATGCACACCATGTCCTTTTTTTTCATCTGTTTAACTATCCTTCACTTGCAGTAAAATTGGGATCGCCTTTAGGTAACTGTTTGTTTAAATTTAGGGCTTTTCATTGAATGACTGGTCCTGAAAATGGTAGGCCATATTCTCTTTCAACGCAAAACCAAAGAAATAAAGCTTTGTCCAGCATTTCAAGTTTACCCGTTTTAGCTTTTTTTGCTCATCCAAACTGTCACTCAAATTCAACTTAAAGCAAAAATCCTCACTATTTTTTCTATTTTTTTCCAGTCAGACACTGTTCATGTTCCTATTACAAGATCAAAAGCAATTTTTTTTAATGGTTCACCTTTATCAATTCTATCAAACGCTTCCAATTTCTTTTGCATAGTCACAACAATATTTTTTAATTTAGTCACCATTACTAACTCAGTTCACTGATATTTTGCAATAAGAGAGCTCTTTCTACCAAAGTCTCAACACATGCATGTGCATTAGAGATTGGCAACGTCTTTCCTTTTAGGGAATCGTTCCAGCCGGAATCGTTCACCGAAAGGAACGAGTTCTTTGGAGTAATTCCTTTTGGAATCGTTTTGAAAAAAAGGAACGATTCCGAAAAGAAGGAATGATTCCGAAATAAAAGGAACAATTCCGAGAAAAAGGAACAATTCCAAAAAAAAAAAAAAAAAAAGGTTTTTGAGAAAAAGAAACACTTTTGAGATAAAAATAACAATTTCAAGATAAAAGGGATAATTTTGAGAAAAAAGGAACAAATCCGGAAGTATTAGAACGAACATGAAATCCATAATATTAATAATACTAATTTATTTTCATACGTATTCGTTCATTTTCTTACGCATCCATCTGCCTTATTTTTAAATTTTTTGGACAGATGATTTCGTTTTCAAGAGTTCATTTCATTGATGAGTGTGTGCAATTAATTAGCAATTATTTCTAATTACCATAATACAAGTATACTCCCCGACTTTATGGTTTATGGCATTACACTCAATTCCTCTTGAAAATTTACCCCTAGATAACCTTTCATTTACCGCTATAGTTTATCAAAGAAATTTTATTGTAGCTGTTTGTTTTGCCCACCAGGCTGGCGATCCATTCGATTTTTAGTGTAATCGGGTTTCCTCTTGAAAATATATCGTTGAATGACCCTCTATTTATACTATTAATTATTTTATGCAGGAATCTTTATTCTATGAAGTTCTGATGTTTGGCACCATGGTCTACGCAATTTTAAGCCTTATAATTAAGATCCCTCTTCAAAATCCACCCCAAGATAACCAACCATTCATTTACATGTCGGTCCTCGGAACCGGCAGTTTTCAGAGTCCCTCCATTTCAATACGATTATTTGGAAATCTGTCATTCTCTCAGTCTGCCCATTTCTAAACAATACCCAGGACTATCACCTTTTAGTATTAAGTTCATGCGTAAATAAAATCTTTTACAAAATCAAATTCGGATACCTGTCGATTTGGGAAAACATAATTTATTAAACGAAGTATATTTGAGAGTCTTAATATATAACTATGTCCTTTCTCACTGCATTATCAATGCACAGCCGAAACCGAAATGCCTGCACCTGAAATCGTAAAATTTTAGTTGTTATTTCCTGTTATGACATAAAAATCCATTAAAAAGATGTTTTCTGAAATTCAACTGTTAGGTGATTGAAAGTTTTTGAAAAGGTATATACCAGTATATTTAAATTTAGAAATTGCACATGTAATTAGAACTGTAGATATTGCGATAAGAAACAAAATCATAACTATATAGTTCAATACGTTTCAATAACTTAACTAACTTTCGTCAACTTTATAGTTTAATACAAATACAATTTCAAATACACAAAATAAATAAGAAAATACAAAATACAATACTCTTTAAAAAAGATTTTATTTCAAAAATAGGAATATATAAAATTTGGTGAAATCCTAAAATAATCCGCAACAAAAAAGCAGGCTAAAATGTTAGTACAACAAACAATTCAACAACAGTTTCATGATAGTAAAAAAAATTAACATCAATAATATAAAACAACCAGGAATGGTAATTTGTTTCTAAAATTTTTCATTCATTGGTGTAAACAATTTTTTTTTTTAATTGATTTTATTTTCTAATAATTTTTGTTTAATAAGAATTACTTATATAATTCCAAAACTCTGTTAAACTTTCAATATATGGAAAAAACTCACGATAAAGTCTGAAATACTGAATCAATTCGAACCTATTTGGGACAGTAAATTGATCTGCCAGTATCTTAGATGAGTTTGTTAATCAAGTATGTAGCTGTTATAGTTCGTTTACAGGAGCACAGGGCTGCCACTCCATAATGGCATCAAAAATAGTTGCTTTAGTAGCCTACAATCAAAAAAATAGTAGCCAAAAGAGTAGCATTTGTACAAAAATAGTAGCCAAAATAGTTGCATGCTTACTTCGTAAAAAGGAGGCGGCAAGAATCCTTATTTGCCATAAAAATAATAACATCATGAAAATCCACATCTTTCTCTACAGTTTATGCTACCACCCAAATTTGCCACTTTTTGTATTTTTATTATAAAATCACACACACAAAAACGGAAAGAAAGAAGAAACTTTAATCAAAAAAGGATGCATTTGATAAAGAGAATGTGTATACATACTAATCTATTCTTTACAAGAAATTTATGTAAAGTAAAATAGCAAATCAGCATAAATAAAGTGCAATTTTATAGACAACAATAAACCAAATAAAGCCATCTAAATAAGTAAGAAAGGCAATATTCTAAACGTTTTTCTCAATATTTTAAATCTATTATTAAATTAAAAAATTGCATTAGAAAACAAGATTTTCTTATTTCTATAAGTAGCATTTATTTAAGCTCGTTTATTAATTCAAATTTCTAGTATGAAACACTTGTACGAGGTTAGAAACAAATACGATTCACACAGCACAGTGAACAAATCTACAGTTAATTGTTTGTGGTTCATACGGCAGTTAAAGGGTTAAATACCTTTAAAAACAATAAAAAATTGGACAAATATACTGTAAAGCATAAGGGTTATGGGTGTAGATAAACCAAAAATCAGTTTCCCATCAAAATTTGAATGATAGGTATCTTTGCACTATATTTAGATTGAAAAAGTATTATTATTTTTTTTAATTTCAAGATTCAATTTCAAGTTTTTAGATATTTTAAAAATTGAATAAAAAACTTAAAAAATGTATACGGAAATATTACGTCGGGATATTGAGTTAAAAAATTTGCAATTCTGAAACTGATGATTTTTTTTTTTTTTTTTTTTTTTTTTTTTTACAAAAATAGTAGCTGGGAGTAGAAAATAGTCTCCTTTTTTCTGGTTTTCCTCCAAAATAGTTGCTTTTGAAGGTTTTTGGGCTAAAATAGTAGCCATAGTTGACTGATGCTGAAAATAGTCGCTTTTAGTAGCATTTTAGTTGCAAATGGCAGCCCTGGGAGCACACAAAAGCAAAAAAACATTCAAAGTTTGTCATCGCGATAACATCCGAAATATACTGAGCATATTTAAAAAGAATTAGGACAGTATATTGTTCTTGCAAGTATCTTGGAAGAATTCGTTAATCAAGTACTGTTTTGTTGCCCCTATGTAATCACCTAATGATAAAAACCAGCCCTGTTGAAAGCAAAGATAATAAAATGAAAGAATACGTTTTTATTTTAGGTTCCTGATTACAAGTCTTTTTTGTTCAAATTTCGTTATTTGTTTTTTGTACCGAAAGAAGAATCAAATCCTATTGTGGAGCCCCCTTCTACATTGGCGCCTGGGGCATATGCCCCCTTTGCTCCTCTGTAGTTTCGGCACTGCAAATATCTGTTATCCACCACCACAGTAACGGCCATTAATCCGGGAACTGATTTCGCGAGTATCAATCCCGATCGTGGAATCGCGATTGTCACAAGAAATTATTATGGAAAACGATTTTTGTCTTGCTTTTATTTTACGTTGTATTAAAATAGGGGTGCACAACCTGTGGCCCGCGGGCCAAAAGTGGCCCGCGATCGGATTACTGTTGGCCCGTGGATCAATTTCGCCGATCGGAAGCGAAAAAATCACGAATTGCGCCGATCAGGTGCGTAGAAATCGCGAATCTTGCCAAATTTCGCCCATCGGGTGCGTAAAAATCGCAAATTTTGCTGAGCGAGTGCATATGAATCGTGAATTTTACCGATCGGGTGCGTATAAATTGTAAATTTCGCCAATCGCCTGCATAAAAATCGTGAATTTTACCAATCGCCTGCGTAAAAATCGTGAATTTTGCTGATCGCCTGCGTAAAAAATCGAGAATTTTGTCGATCGGGCCCGTAAAAATCGCGAATTCTGCCGATAGGGTGCGTAAAAATCACGAATTTTGCCGATCGTATGCGTAAAAATCACGAATTTTGCCAATCGGGCCCGTAAAAATCGCGAATTTTGTCGATTGGGCCCGTTAAAAATCGCGAATTTTGCTGATCGGGCCCGTTAAAATCGCAAATTTTGCCGATCGGGCCCGTTGAAATCGCGAATTTTGTCGATCGGGTGCATATAAATCGCGAATTTTGTCAATCGGGTGCATATAAATCGCGAATTTTGTCGATCGGGTGCGTACAAGTCGCGAATTTTGTCGATCGGGTGCGTGTAAATTGTCAATTTTGCCGATCAGACGTGTAAAAATCGTAGATTTTGACGATTAGGCCCGTAAAAATCGTGAATTTTGCCGATCGGGCCCGTTGAAATCGCGAATTTTGTCAATCGGGTGCATATAAATCGCGAATTTTGTCAATCGGGTGCATATAAGTCGCGAATTTTGTCGATCGGGTGCGTATAAGTCGCGAATTTTGTCGATCGGGTGCGTGTAAATTGTCAATTTTGCCGATCAGACGTGTAAAAATCGCAGATTTTTAAGATTAGGCCCGTAAAAATAGTGAATTTTGCCGATCGGGCCTGTAAAAATCGCGAATTCTGCCGATAGGGTGCGTATAATTCGCAAATTTTGCTGATCAGGTGCGTATAAATCGTAAATTTCGTCGATTGTATGCATAAAAATCACGAATTTTGCCGATCAGGCCCATAAAAATCGCGAATTTTGCCGATCAGGAAATTTTACCGATCAGACTCTTAAAAATCGGAAATTTTGCTGATCAAGTCCGTAAAAATCTCGAATTTTGTCGATCGGGTGCGTATAAATCGCAAATTTCGCCGAACGTGTGCGTAATAATCGTGAATTTCGTCAATCACTAGGAAAAAACTATGAATATTGTCAATCGTACATGAAAAAAAATGCAAGTTTTTTCCCATCCTTTCCAATTGAATTGGGTTATGCTGACTAAGGAGGTGGTTGAGTATAGGGAGCTAACCCTCCTTTTAAAATTAGCATTTTTATGAACTTTTAGGCCGGACATGGCAAAAAGGTCATTTCTTTCGCAATTCCCAGCAAACGCAGGTGATAAGTACATAGCTAATAATACAATAATAGACAATATTTTAACTGAAGTACAATAATATACTTCTATTTATCTTAAGATAAATTTAAGAGAAAGTAATACACAGTTGTAGTTTATTAATCAACCCCCCCCCCCCTGCACTTCTCTCTCTCTTTTATTATTTTTTTTATCACGTACACATTAGAAGGATTTTTTGGCCAGAAACTCAGCTTTAATAGAATCAAAATCTACTATTTTAAAATAAAATAGCGTATTTTAATTTATTAAAACTGGCCAGTCTACAAGAACAAGGACAGATTCCGAGGACTATCTTTTCGGAGTCTACATTCAGGACCAATTCCGAGGAATCGATCCTTTTTGGAATCAGAAAATTTCGATTGATTCCTAGGAATCGTTCCTTTTCGGAATCGCTACATTTTGGACTAATTCCGAGGAATCGGTCCTTTTCGGAGTCGATTCCGAGGACTCTGTCCTTTTCAGAGCCGGTATATTTTGGACCAATTCCTAGGAATCGTTCCTTTTTGGAATTGCTACATTTTGGACTAATTCCAAGGAATCAGTCGTTTTCGGAGTCGATTCCGAGGACTTGGTCCTTTTTGGAGTCGGTACATTCTGGACCAATTCCGAGGAATCAGTCCTTTTTGGATTCGATATGTTTTGGACCGAATCTGAGGAATCGTTCCAAAAAGGACCGATTCCTTTTTAAAGACTGGAATCGTTCCTTCAATTTCACTGCCGGAGTCGTTCCTTGACAAATGACACATCTCTAATGCGCATGCAGAACTCTACCGAAATCTTGGCACATGCATGCACATACAGAATTCGGCTCTTTCACAAATTGAGATGGATAAGGAGAGAAAAAGAATTATGATGTTGCTTGACCTTGTCTAGAGAGAAAAGTGATTGTGTGGAATTTTTCACAAAATTCAGAGAAAGAATAGAGAGGCAGTGAATCGTAAAATTGACTTGCAATATGAAGTCGATTATCGCTCAAATCCGCCTTCAAATCGCTCCGACCGCCGCAGAATTCACGGAGCACGATGTTTAGCATGTTGGTCCTTTACTACGTCCCTTTTATACCGGGACTCTTGCGGAAGCCAGGTAGAATGGGAAAAAAATGTGAAAATTGAAACCGGACAAATTTAAAAGGGAAATTTATTAAATTAAAGACAACGAATTGCGGGAAGGGTTAAGCTCGGGGCTCTAAAGCTATCAAAAGATCCTTGCGGCTTCGAGCTCTATGTTCTATGTGGCCCAAGGGCTGACTTCGTTGATCGGAGAGAGGCTGCACGTGAAACAAGGACTGGATTCATTGGATGGGGAGATGCTTTCAAAGAAAGCCACCAGCTGTTTGGGCCGACTGTAGGGTTGCATTTTCAGCGTCACACCAAACATAAACATATCATCTATATTTATTCTCTGAACACTGTGGGTATTTCTGCTGATCAGGGCAGCTTCGTTAACCAGCATTTCCTGTTAAGATGCTTTGAATACCAATTGTCACTGGTGATAAGAAACGTAACAATAGTCTGTGGCTGTTTCGAGGAATAGTACTTGGAAAGCCCTAAGGTTGTATTTAGTGTGCAAACTTGCAAGCTGTCCTCAGTTGGCATAAATCCTTTCTTTTCCCATTCTTCTCAAATCAATTTATGGTCAGGTACAAAAGAAAGGGGTGGTGTAAACAGCTGTCTCCTCCTATTAACTGCTATTGCTTTGACCTCTGAATTTTAGACATTCTGTGAAAGTCATAAAACATCAAAGATTCTGAAAATTGCAAACGAAAACATGCGAGTTAAGTTTACAGGGGTTGATCCAGGAAAAATTTGGGATCCCTTCACAAAAATCCATTTAATAAAACAAGCCCCTTCACAAAATCCCATGCCATAAACACATTCATTAATTATTTTAATTTTGTTAAGTTTTAAAATGTGTAATTTGTAAATAAAACAAGTTCACCAGAAAGAAAAACTTTAGCAGGACTTAAAGAAGTTATTATTAAATGCTCTGTTTAAGTTTCAGTAGTTGGATTTCATCTTTCGTTGCAAAATGTTATTTTTCATAAAAAATAAATTTCACAAAAATATGATAAATTTCACAAAATAACTTACTTTTTACAAAATGGGCCCCAAGGAAAAAAACCTGCATCGACCCCTGATCTATGCACTGTTCCAGCCTTTAGGCAAAGCCCCACTACCTGAAACGCCTTCTTTTTACTCGCAATCATAGCCATTAGAAAGTTTTATGATAGAAAATATATTTTCAAAATGTAATGTGAATGAGCGAAAAAATACTGTTTTGGAAATTCAAAACTCAAGCAGTCCGGGTTATCCAGAGATTAGAGTTAAAAGGGTCCCAGTTAGCAAGGTTCCACTGTACAATTAATGATGTTATATAAATAAAAGTATTGTTAATGTTGAATGTTTAACCCTTTCAGGAGCAAACCACTTCTACTGCTAAAATGTGAAATGAATGACTGAAACTGGAATTACAAGCAAATTAATTTTGAAATAAGAAAAAGCACATATATAATGAATGTAAAATTTTATACCAAAATTTTGGTGCTATTGTGGCATTTAGGAATATATATTTATATATATATATATTAGGAATGCACCGGATATCAAGCTCCTGTCGGATATCCTGCTTACTCAGCACTCAAAACAGATATTCTGTCCAGACGAATGCTTCAATATCTGGTTGCCGAATAGCAAAATTTTTTTAATTATATTTTTAACATTGTCAGAAAAAGCTAGTGCGAAATTAATGTGCTATCCTATTAAAACAATGTTAATAGAAAGAAATTCTCATTGTCACAAAAATGAAATTATAGGATTTATATATGAAACTATAATATTTTGAGCATGAAAATATAATATTTATAAATAAACAATGACAAATATATATATATATATTATGTAAGAACATTAGGTGCTTAGCATTTTCAGCCTGTAATCTGTTATATTTTTTTATCACAAATATTTCCTGTATCTGAGAATAAGTGTTCAATCTCAGATGGTTTCCTTTTCCTGTCTTTTCACTAATTCTAAAATAAAAATGATTTTTTTTTTGTCTATGGATGAAAAACTAGCTGTGGTAAAATAATACTGACATGAAAAGAATTGTGTCATTTTCTTCAATAGTTAACTGTCTCTTTTGTACTACAAAACAAGATACAATGAGGAGTTTCTCTATTTAAATTCTGTTAGAAAACATTTGTCATGAGTAAGGTAAGTAATAATATGTACGAGTATGTTGGAAAAGAAAAAGCCACTTCAATAGGATGTTTAGTATTTATAAATAACAAAGATTTATAAGTATGAAAAACAGAGAAATTACTTAATTGTTTATCTTTTTATGTTCAATGACCCTGAATAAATGAAAAAACTACTAATATGTGTATTAGAATAGGCAAAGGCAAAACATGATTAAATATCAATATTTAATTACTACAAGGCATTTGTTTTTAAGTAACTTAACTTAAAAAATGAATTTAAATCTATTATTTAACATTTGAATGACATAAATAAAATTATAATAAATTAAAGTTTTTCTTCTTTAAGCAAGCATAAAATAGAAATATTACTATTGAAATTAAAAACAAGAAAGTATTCGGCCGGATACCAAATATTGGGTAAAATTTTGTGCCAGATATTTGATACCTGGTATCCGGCAAAAATTCTATCCGTTGCATCCCTATATATATATATATATATATATATATATATATATATATATATATAGTGATCTCTCACTTATATGTGGTACAAAAAAATTACTTTTCAGTATGTTTTTTTTTTTAAATATAATTTTAGCCTTATTGCAGAAATTATAAATCGAATTTTACTATTTTAAAATAGTGCTACAAGAAAGTAATTAATGAACATCGCGTATAAGTGAGAGGTCACTGTATATATGTGTATGTGTAATTTTTAGAATTTCTATAAAATTGATATATATATATATATATAACTCTTTCTATCAGTATAATGAAAATGAGATAAGGGAAGAAGGGGGAAAATTGCAACTTACAAGTAAGGAATGAAACTTTTTCTTTATTTTTTTTCTTTCAGTTGGGCTTTATACTGGAGAATGTTGTTCTAGCAAGTCTTTTTTTATACACGTTCCTAGTAATGTAAAATGAAAGAATATTTTCAGTTTATATACTCTTTAAAAACTTTCAACTAATTTATGTAATAAATAAATGTTATATAATATATATACAAAACTACAAAACATAATAAGAGTGTGATATTCCACACTGAAGTTCCTAAATTTATTTTCATGACTAAATTTGTTAATCAATCGCGTGAAAAAAAATCTGGAAATTCTTTAGTCGGTCGCATGAAAAACCCCCGCGAATTTCGCTAGTAAGCTGCAGGCAGGGAAAAAAAACGTAAATTTGCCGATTGGTCACAAGAAAAAACTGCACAATTAGCCAATTGGTAGCAGGAAAAAAATCGCGATATTCTTCAACTGGCTAGCAGAGAAAATTTGAGAAATTTGTCAGTCGATCGTAAGAAAAAAAATCACAAAATTCTTCAGTCGTTCACGAGCTGAAACTTGTGAGTTCATCATGGAAAAAAATCGTGCAATTCGTCAATCGATCATGGAACAAACCTGTGAAATTCGCCAGTCGGTCACATCAAATTATCACAAAATTCGCTAGTCAGGGCCGAAAAAAAAACTGCACTATTTGTCAATCAATCAGGGGGGATCGCAAAATTCTTAACACGTTCTTAGGAAAAAAATCGCAAAATTCACCAGTCGTTCAAGGATTACAATGGAATGTGTAACTGGAAAGTGACCGTGCAGGCGTGGCGATCAATGACAATTTTTTAATTGCCACTGTTACAACTTTAATCACCACATGGCAAGTGGCGACTGCTAATTTTCACCTATATCACATGGGAATTGTAGTTTAACTATAAATTGTAATTGTCAAGTCCTAATTTCTGTGAATTGAACAGATCAACTGATTTTGTGTTTCTATATGTGTTTTCTTGTAATTTGGATTTTATTTTATTCTTTTCAAGTGCACTACAAGGTCTTTCCAGTTCTTCTAATCTTATTTTTGTTTACTGCAGACTTTAAAACAATTTGGGAGGATGCAGCGCCCGGTGGCCCTTACTGCCCTTTTTGATCTTTTCTGCAGTCAATGGGAAAAAAATCATGATGTACGTCCATCGGTGATAGAAAAAATATTGTGAATTTTGTCAGTCAGTCAAGGCTAAAGAGAAATTGGGAAAAAATTTTCAGTTGGACCAGAGGAAAAAAATCGTGAATTTTGTCAAGCTATCGTAAGAAGAAATTCGTCAATCAGCTGCAGAAAAAAATAGAGAAATGTGTCAGTTTCAAGGAAGAAAATCATCTATCGGTCACAGGAAAATATTGCAAAATTTGTTAATAAGTCGGTGAAAAATATCAAGAAATTCATCAATCAGTCATGGAAAATATTTCAAAATTTGTCTGTCAGTTGTAGAAAAAAAAAAAAAAGAAAATTTTTAGTCTGATGAAGGAAAAAAAAAAATCATGAATCTTGTCAATCTGTCACAAGAAGCTGTGAAATTCTGCAATCAGTCACTTGAAAAAAAAATACGAAATTTGTCGTTCTGTTGTGGTAGAAAAAATATAATAATCACAAAATTTGTCGTTTTGTTGTGGTTAAAAAAAAAAAAAAAAAAAAAAAAAAAAAACGAAATGCGTTGTTTGGTAGTGGGAAAATATAGCAAAATTCCTCAGTCGGTCACAGAAGTTGATCGTCGTTTAAAAAAGAAAAATTCTCCTGAAAGTGATAAAATATTTTGGTCAAGAGTCTCTTGACCAAAAGGGATTTAAAAAATTTCGATGTGAATCCATCCTGAAATTAGAGTCCTGACATGTAATTTTAATTAAATTATTATGCATTATGTAGTTTAATAATAATAATTTTTAATATATGTTACTGTAATAATTTATCATTCAGATAATCCAAAAAATCAGCAAATTCAAATAGACTTTGGTCCCAATTTGTTTGAATTGGAGAGGTTTTAGTACATTTCAATTTTGAACAAAGAATTATTTCTTATTGTTATATTTCAATACTGAAATATGATAAAAAAAAAACCCTCTTAATGCACATAAAAATCTTAATTTTAAGTACTACTGCACTGATGATATGTAATCCATAAATATTTAAATTAGCAGCAAGGTCATCTCATACAAACTGCTATTTTTTAGCTAGTACACAGGAACACCATATGAATGCATATCTTGTAGTATAATTTTTAATAGCCTTTTTTTTTTTTTTTTTTTGAATCAACTCTTTCAAATAAACTATCTTTGGATTGGCATTTTAGTATTGTATCAAATTTGTTAAGATGGCGGAAAAACTAAATATTTATAAACATACGTTCATTAAACTGTGTTTTTGCACAATCGTAAAAAGTTAGTACAATGTTAAAACAAAAATATTTATCAGCATTTTCAATGTTTTAACAAATAATGAAAATACTATAGCCGTACAGAGTACTCAGCCAATTTGCCGAGTACTTGGTACTTATTCAAATTTTAGCCGAGTACTCAGCCAATACCAAGTAGTTTTAGAATTTCCTTTTTTAAGCATTCACAATTCGAAATATATTTAAAAATAAACGCAAAAAAGGAAAATATCTATAAAAAATTCTCAAAAAAATATATTTACACAATATTACATCTAGGGGAAACCGGTACACACTGGACCTATGGGCACAGTGGACCACCCCCTAATATTTTATTTATTTACTTTTTTTTAAAGCTTCTCTTCTATCCTAATAGTCAACAGCACTGCACAGATTATTTATAGCCTTCAGAAAATATGTTTAGCTCAGATTGAACTATTTTATCCTGATTGGTTGTTTTGAGCTTCAAAAAGTAAAATTTTTCATCATCATATTTTTATTTTTTTAGTAATTAAAGGTTGTAGATAAATAAGATAAAACAGCTTTTTTGCAAAGCTGAGATACTTGTTTTTATTTAACTTTAAAGTTAATATGTTTAAAAGAAAGCTATAATAAACAATATTAATATGATTATTTATTGAACTTCAACATGGGGCAAAGTGGTCCACCCACTCCTGGGGCACAGTGGTCCACAATCCACTCTGATCCTGTAATGCAGAATGTTCAAAATATTTAATAATTGCTTATTTTCTATAAAGAAATATTGTTTTAAAGTAGTTATTTAACTGTAAAATAAAGTAAACAAAGAAAAATAACAATTTATTTAACATAGTAAGAAATATTTTGTTTTGTATTTACTGCCTTTGATAAATATAACTGTAGTCTAATTGGCGATGATTCTATTCAAGTAAGATTCATGAGATGCAAATTGAATGGAAATCAGTTTATATTTCCTGAAACTGTAGATGAATCTGTTGTTGATGTCAATGATTTCATAATGTTGCTCCCAGACCCAAAAGTATTTCAGGAAAATTCCAGGCTCAATCTTACTCATAAGTATTTTGGAATTTCATTTGCAAATTTTAATGTGTGCTGATTTTTTGTACTTAAGTAATAACTTCAATTAAATTGTAATTGTTCCTGTATTAATCTGTTATTATTTTCCAAAATATAATTAATTTTTTTGTTTTGTTTTTGTTTCAAAATGTTACTTGTAAATTTATATTACTATATTATTTTGTGGATAAAGGGGAAATAAAAAAGAATTAGATTAATAAAAAATAGATTTATATTGTATTTCAGATAATACCTAATAGCGGTCCACTGTGCCCCACTTCTGGGGCACACTGGTCCACTTTACGGGTGCATATAAAAAATGTTTTCTTGAAAAATGTATTAAAAACTGTGTTCTGAGAAAATTATGATGAATGTATAAAGTTTTAAAGAATATTCAAAATCTGTTCGCAATGCAGATCGGTTTGTTTGTTAAAGAGAAAAAAAAAAATTAACTGAAAAAGTAGTCCACTGAGTACTAGTCTCCCCTACATAAAAATATCATTAAAAAAATAAGAGTAAAAATAAATAATATTCTTCATCTATTATTCCTAAAGCTGTTTTCAATAGTGAAAAATGGTGTTTTTATTAAATGACTAATTTTTATGGAAGAAAACAAGACTGTTACACATCCAATGAAGTTCTTTAAATTAGTTATAATAAATATATTATTTCATTAAGTGAGTTCTTTTCAAATTAAAAATATTTCACTATTTAAGTTAAAAAATAAATGACAAAAAGTCAATTTAAATAAGAATTGTATGTTGTTTAAATCTAATGACTATTTTTCAACTCTGACTACAAATCACTGTTTTGATATGTATGTTACTTTATTAACAGGGCTGGGGAATTTTCAGTAAATCTTACCAGGCAGCATAGAATTGAAAATTGTTATGACAAAATGCACGTCTTCAAAAATAGTCAATTGCTACTGCTACAATGCATTTTCATATTTTTTTTCTATAAAATTAAACAGTCAATTGGAAAGTTACAAAATATAGTGAACTAGTAAAAAAAATAAAGTTTTTGGCATATCTTCTATAGTACTGCAATTTTTCAAAGACTTTCTAAAAATTCACTCGCCCTGTCAGAAAATCCACTCACCAGTAGTGAGTAAAAACATGTATTTCCCCACCCCTGTTTATTAAAATTATAAAATTAATTTTTTAAAAATTAGTTAAATTACACAATTTATTACTTAATTTTTTTTTTTTATTTAAACTAAAAATACTTCATTATACAAAAACCAATAAACATAAAAAAATAAAAGCTGCTGGCATAGCATTTTTAAATTTTAGACAACTTTTTTTGTAATCCCACCCAGGAATCACCGATTCAAGAATGCACAAAATTAAGAGTAATTATAAAAAAGGTGAGGAAAAGTTGATAACAACCATATTAATAAATTTCATTTTGACAAATACAATTTTACACCCAGTCATCAGTTTTAACATAAAATTTCTTTTAATAATTTAAATAAGCTTCCTCCAACTAATCAACAGTTTAGTTATTGTCTAAAGAGATTTTTTATTTTATTTTAAACATATTAAACTCTTAATTTTAAACATAAACTGTTAGAAAATTATTTCTTGCCAAAAAGTCACAAAGAAAAGGAAAATTTTATTCTAAAACTGGAGATTTGTCGCTGTCATAAGCAGATTGTTGTGCCAACACAACATTTTGCACAAATACAGCAAGAGTGACCATATGATTTGTAAAGTGATGCTTAAATCTGCTTATGAAAATAATGTCGATGCTTGCTACAAACTAGTGATTTTTCAGTACAACACTACATGATACATTTTCAAAAACCATGTATAACATTATAAACTATTGGGAAAAGTAAGAACTATTCCCTGCAGTTTTGCTACTTATAGGGCATTGTTTCGAATTATTACATATAACCTACTATCAAGTCTGGTTGCTCTTTGCTCACCCCCCCCCCCCTCTCTGAATACAAAAAGTAATAAAACAATATATAAACAGACGTTAACATACACAGATTGTTTCTCTAACACATTTAAAATCAGTACAATAATAATAATCACTATCATCAAGCATAATACAAATTTTAAAAGTAGTAAAATACAAAAACAAACAAACTTGGAAACTCTGATTCAATCGGCGCTAAAAATTGTATTATACATTTTGGTTTAAGCTTAAGCACATTAATTTTTCATTCGTTGAGAATAAAATGAAAGATCTCAGCCTACACTGAAACTTAAAAGGCAAAATGTTTGTTTACCTTTTAAGTATGTAACCATATAATATATATATTTTTTTCTATCTTTAAGATTATTTTTCATTTGCTTACTAAAATATGTTATAAATACATGCGTTAATTTAGGAGTAGCAACTAGAAAGAAATGAATTATCCATTATCAGATTTCGCCAAACGTTATCGAAATATAAATATATAAAAGTGGTACGGTACATTTATAAGCTTTTACGTAGCCTACGATGATACGGCTTCTACGAGTTCAACTTAGGCTTAGAACTTTCATTTTACTCGCCACGAATGAAAACTAAACTAGTATGCATAAAATAAATATGAGTACGACTTTTATTGAGGTATAGATTATTATTGCAAGCAATAGTACAAAATATTATTAAAATATTTTTTTTAACTTACCTTGAAAATCATCTGAGATCACGGTCACGACATACATCTTCGTCAAAACAAAATACAGCAAGGCGAAGGCGGCAACATCTACATCTGCGCGCGCAGCTTTTATCTTTTCCGATTCAAGGAACATCTTGCGTGGTTTATCATGTGACATTTCGCAAGTTTGAAGTAAGTTTCAATCGTTCTTGAATTGCCAAGCTAGCGCTGTCGTGTTAAATTCAATAAAAAATCAAACTTGATAGACAGATAGATAGATAGATAAAGTTTTGAACTGGGGGGGAGGGGGGTTGGGGTTCAAGGGGTCATGATCGGCGTATATCTGCAAAATTTTTCAGAAATTCCAACATAGGGGAGAATGTAATAGGTAGCATTTCTTACGAAATCTACCTAAAAAGAAAAAGAAAAAATGATAATTTCGTTTCTCTCAATAAATATATAGGGACAAAATTACATAATGCCAGGCTTTCACTCTTCAACGGAGTGAAACATTTCACTCTTGTCAAAGGAGTGAGACAGTCACTCTCGACAACGGAGTGACATATTTCACTCTTTTCTAGGGAGTGGAAAATTCCACACTTTAAAGAGTGCATTTTTATAAAATTCACTCCAAAGAGAGTGAAAATGCCTCTCACTCTTCCAAAGAGTCAACTTCTCACTCCTCCCAATTTTAGAGTGTATAGGAACAATATTTGGCGATTTATCAACTGCGCCAGGATAACATAAAAGTACCAATATATCAAACGGTATGTAGTATGTGAAATGAAACAGTTATAATCACCCATCGTACAAGAAAATAAACTAATATTCTGCATTCAGAGGGAAAAATCCATCTCCTGTGCCGTAAGATTTGGCGAGTTCTTTTTTGGTGATAAGTTTTTCGATGTGATTGTTGGGATCTGAAGGATTTGTCTTACTTTTTCTAAATCTTATTTTTTTGCAGATGTAGTATTATGTAAATATATTTTTTAGCAGATATTTTTCTATTTTGTATATTTTCTATTTGGCATTTGGAAAAGAGATTTTTACCTTTTTATCTGTGCATTCGGAAATATTAAAAAATAAAAAAAGATTTACATATATCAAGCGCTTAATTTTTATACGGACCACTTCTCCATTTTTAGATTTGGTACTTTTCGGTTAGCCGGGCGCCAGTGAAATTTATATATCTATGTATACATATATATACATATATCTATACATACACACATTTATATATGCATGTATGTATATATACATATATATATACACATACATATATGTGTGTATGTATACATATATATATATGTATATATAGATATATACATTTCACTGGCGCTCGGCTAACCGAAAAGTACCTTAGATTTTAAATGCTATTTATTATTTACTAGCCGTTTATTAATTGTTTACAATTTAACCCCCTGACAATAACAATTATTTATCACAAAAATGCCTCTTAGGTTTGTTATATAAGTTTGTTTATGTGTTTTCATTACTTATTAAAATAACGAATATGGCGATAAAATTTCATTTTAGCATCGTGCTTAAATTTTTAAGATGGCGCAAAAACATGCTTTAATAAACGTATGTTTGTAAATATTTGAAAAACATGTTTTACCGCTCTCTTGAAAAATTTTGTAAGTTGCTAAAACTACCTTTTGGCACCATTTAAAATTTTTTTCGCCAACCGACATAGGATACGAAACTTTTTCCCATTCAGATACACATGCAAGGTTGGTCTCAAACAAGAGTAAAGCTAGCAACAATATTGTTTTAACTCTATAAGAGTTACAATAATGATATTAAATACTCCGATTGGCTTTGGGCCCAATTACGAAAGTTTCTCCTACAAAAAAACTGTAGAAGAAGTCTTTTACATTTGTTTCAAATGAAGCTCGGTCTACAAAGTATTAGTTAATAATACAAACAACACTAATGACATGGAGGCAAAAGTTTTAATTTAAATGTATATATTTGAAACCCTTCCCCCTACCCCCCCCCCCCCCCAAAAAAAAAAAGAAAAGAAAAGAAAAGAAAGTTACAGTAATGAATTTAAAATGGCGTTAAGCCACGCTTTCTGACATAAGCAATTGGCTGAAAACGCGATAACGAAACTTAATAACATGTAGCTAATATAGCCCTCAGGGTACTTTGCAGTTATACAGACCTTGTGGTTTTTTTAAAAAGCTTGAGACAATTCAGGTTTAAGAAGTTGAGATTTACTGTCAAATGATATAAACAACTATGAACACAAAACTGATGAATTATTATTCAGGTTAATGTATGTATTTTAAAAAAATGCATCTGATTACACTTATTAGATAAATTACTTCTGTTTGCATTTAATAACTGATAAACGGCTTCTGTATAATAAATGAACTGTTTAAATATTGGGAAGAGGTGGCGAGAGGTAGAAAGACGAGTAAACAAACGGGTAGACAGACGGGTAGTGAGATGGGTAGAGAGACGAGTAGCGACATAGGTAGACTGACGGGTAGCGAAACGAATAGACAGACGGCTAGAGAGAAAGGTAAAAAGAGGGTTGACAGAGGGGTAGCGAGATGGGTCTCGAGACGGGTAGCGACACCGGTAGACAGGAATGTAGCGAGAAAGGTTGTGAGACGCGTAGCGTGGTAAATAAAGAGATGAGTAGAGAGATGAGTACAGAGACGAGTTGACTGACGGGTAATGAGATTGATAGCGAGACAGGTGAAGAGTCGGGTACAAAAACAGACGGATTAGTGAGACGGGTATACAGACGAGTAGAGAGACAGTAGATGGGTACGGAGATGGGTAAGAAGATGGGTAGAGAGGCGTATAGCCAGACGGGTAGAGAGACAGATGCACAAATGGGTAGCGAAGTGGATAGAGACACGGCTAGACATACAAGTAGTTAGACGGATAGACAGACGGTTAGAGAAATAGATTGGCGGGTAGCGAGACTGGTAGAGGAATATAGAGACGGGTAGCGAGACCGGTAGAGAAATATAGAGACGGGTAGCGGGACTTGTAGAGAGATAGACAATCAGATAGACAATCAGTTACAATCTTATTACTTTAACTCCCTCAACCACTGCCTTCCTAACGGGACACGGCCCTTTCGGGTCATATCTAAACAGGTTTAAAAGGGCCCGAACTCCCACCTGTGAGTGCGGCGCAGAGGCGTCAGCCTCACACTTCTATTTTAACTGCCCCCTTACAGCTCGCTGGCACATCCGTCGCCCCTCTTCTCCCCCTAGTGGTTGGCTTGATAATATTCTTTCCCGCCCAGCACTTTTAAATAAACTAAAAAACATCTTTAAGTTCTTGATGGATATTTCTAACTTGACCCGCTCCTGAGAACATCATTCAATCTTAAACCATCTTCACTGCCCAGTGTCGCGTTGGAGGTATGTCTCTGGCAGTGAACTACCTGTAATGTACTATTTCCACCCCGCCCCCTGTCGCGTTTTCTGGCGGGTTCAACTCCAGCTAAAATATGTATTTTTTTTTTTTTTTTTTTTTTTTTTTTTTTTTAAAGACCTTAATAAAGGGACCGGGAGGGACATCTATGCTCTACAGATCTGGTTCCCAGTCTGAGCAGTCCCTCTTAGGCATTCAAATCAGTTAGAGAGACGGGCAGAAAAACGGATAGGGAAACAGACAGATTGTGGAGAGACAGACAGACAGGCAAAAGAAAAGTCTGCGGATTGGCGCTGTAAAGGCGCATTAAAGGCGCAGGGGGCAGAGCCTCCTATAGAATAATCAAGAAGTATCTGTTAAGCTTAACTTTGTAATATATATAATTTTCAATTTTGCCGATATGGAGATTTAATGTAAAAGTTATTTTACAGAAGTCATCGAAAGATTTTTTCTATACTTTAATAGTAATTTAGACTATAGTTTTGCAATCTGGTTTGTAGCAAAACATGCTATCAATGTGGTTTGAAGTGTAAGAGTTTTTATAAACAGTTATACAAATAATAGATATATAATCAAGGAAGAAAAATTTTAAATTCACACACAAAAAAGGTGCAACAATGAAATTAAATTTGCGTTAAGCCACGCTTGATAGAATAATCTATTGGCTGCAAATCCAATTACGTAACTTTAAAAAGCTTGGCGTTTTAAAAGATCCGGCGTTTTTTTTTGTTTTTTTTTCAAGTTTTGCGCAATACGCGCTTAAGAAAATGAGATCCTTTGCCACATGTTAAAAAAAATTATGACAACACATCTGATGAACGGTACTTCTTTTCTATTTTTTTAACAGTGTATATGAATTTATATATGATATTTTGTAATTCTATCATTTAATTTGCTCTTTTTCTTTATATTGTAATTGTTAACCCTATGTTCTCAGCAATATCACTCAGACTAATCCCTTTGAGGGAAGTCCTAGTATATTATCTTACATATGAAAATTTTAACCTTTGTTATTGAGATAATGATATAATAATGAGTTAATGTTGTGGTCCATTCGTCGTTATAACTTAATTCGAATGTAAAAGATAAAATATTACAACCATCTGAGAAACAATTTGATAAAAAAAAATCATGGTTAATTACTCCACAGGTAAGTTAATTGAATAAAAAAAATGAATGAACATTTGAAAAGTCAAGAAAATATTCTTTCAACTTTTTACACATTTAGAAACAAATCGTAAACCTTGAAATGCTAATGTCTTTACCGTATGATGTGATATTTTTATGTTTACATTTATCCCAAATTTTAGATATGTAAATTTTATTTAAAATTTAAGAATTGTTTTACTTTTATATTTTTACTTATTCAAGGAATTACCTAATTATGTTGATTAACAGCTAATTTTGACTCGAAAATTGCTTATTGTAAAAGCTATTTTACAGCAGTAAGTACATCATAGTAAGGAGAAAATCGTTAAAGGCTAATACTATGAACTTTGTAAGTCTCGATGTAACGACGTCTTTAAATAATTTATATATAATTAATTGAAAAGAATGAAAATAAATAGCTTCATTGAAACAAAAAATGAATAAAAGACAAAAAAGAATATCTAAAAATGTTTTTAAATTTTTGTTATAGTTTTGAAATGAATCGCATATAATAATTTTTTTTTATCCCTGATCAAAAATATACCAGGTTTAAACGTTTCATTTCTTCTCAAAGTAATGCGAATGGACGTATTTATAGCTCGAATATTTTTATGAATTGTGAAACTTTTCATTCTCATGTTACTGCAAGAATTTATCTGATTCTGATAAAAAACTTGTAGGTTCCAGCTGACAGAAATTTGAAAACGAAAGTTCTTTTGTTGAAAAAAAATATTAAACTTTAAAAAAAGAAAAATATACTGCATTAATATCGTTCTTCCATTGATTAATATATAATATAATATAATGTAACATACTATAATATAATATAATTACAATGCAATGCAATACAATACAATACAATACAATAAATTACAATACAATACAATACAATACAATACAATATAATTAATATAATTAATATAATATAATATAATATAATATAATGCAATATAATTACCATTAAAAATACTTTTCTTGTATTAGATTTGAGAAATAAATTTTACAGAAAGAATTTCTTAAGTCGTAAAAACGCATATAAATTTCATCACTTTCAAATTCATTACAAATTCAAATGTATGGAATCACTAAAATTTTGAAATTGGAACCTTTTATGGCCTATAAATATTCTCACTTCTGTGACGAAAAGCTTCTTTTATTCAGAAACATTTTGTTAATAAGGATTTATATAAGAAAAGTTATTTTGTTGAAAGAAATATCCGACATAAAAAAATATATTTCGAACTTCTACAGACGTTAAAAATATAATATAAAGAAATATAATGTAATGCAGTACAATTATCATTAAAAAAAAAATTTCTTTCATTAGATTTCAGAAATAAATTTTGCAGAAAAAATTTCTGAAGTCTATAAAATCCATATTATTTCATTCGTTTTAAATTCATTCTAGATTCAAATATATGGAATGATTAAAAACTTTTTATAGCCTATAAGTATTCTTATTTCTACGCTACAGCAAGAAAAATCTGTTAATAATGATTAGTTTCTCATGTTATTGTAGAAAAAAATTACTCTAAAACTATTTTACTGCATCATATAACAATAAATAAATAAATAAATAAATAAATAAACAAAAATAAATAAATAAACATATAAAACAATATATAAAATTTATAAAATGATTTGACAAATCAAATTACGCAAAACTCTATTGACGTGGTCACTAAAAAAGGTGATTATTAAGCGTCAAAAAGCCACAAAGAAATGCATTCCTTTCTTTTTTTAGGGTTTCGTTCATCTCACGAAACCCTATTACTCCTACTCCGTTGTCTGTCCGTCACAGAGCTGTTCTCAGAAACTATGTAACTTACAGGCATGAAAATCTGTGTACTTATAGCTAAATACCTACATTGAAGCTCAAAATATTAATATTTGAAAAAATTGTATTATTTTAATATATAGAGATAAAATACCAAAATTCTAACAGCCTTTTTCTATTAAATTTAAACAGTTTTCGTTATAAAAGTTGTCAACAATTAAAACTCCACAATAAAATTCTTTCTACAATAATTAATTTTCTATTGAAAGATTTCCACGTGAGAAATAAAAATGAAATAAAAAGTTTCACTAATTGAAAAAAAGATTAATATGACGTCATATTAATAATAAAACGGAAATTTTCAAAGATTTCTCAATAATACAAGGAGTATAAGTATGTGTTTGTGTAATGTATAGAAAGCAGCTTAATATCACGTCATTAGAGAATTAAAAAGAAAATTAATCTGATGTCATATTGGAAGTTTAACGGGATTTTCAAATGTTTGAGAATAATACAAAGCGAGTATCAATATGAGTAATAGAGAATAGTAAATATATGAGTTTGAGAAACGTATTGAATCATGATAAAAACATTTTTTTTTAATGAAATTTATTTGGATTTATTAAAGAAAGGATAAAGTGTTTTGAAAGGAATATTAAACGAAACCCTTTGTGCGATCTTCGATCACACTTACCCACTTGTTTTAATTTCTAACTGCTAAAGGTTTTCTGTGAAAGCTGATTCATTTCTACTAAAAATGGTTTACCAGGAGAAAGCTCTTACAATACATAATTAAATTTATTATTTTAAAACTTACCAAAACTAAAATCAGAAGATTTATTAATGATTTCACGCTGTGAGATCTCGTGTATAAAATATTAAAATCTGCTATTTATTTAAAATAATAATAATAATAAATCTTCTAAAATAAAATAAATAAATCTTCGTATCTTTGATCTATTTCAACACATTACTTGCCAACATTTGCAATTCCATAATAAAGTCGAGACAGTAGGTCAATTGTCTCCAATATTCCAGAATAGCTATATTTTCCTTACTTAATGGCATAAATTATAATATTATATACGGTGAACATTACTAATCGGAAATCGTGGTGACAAAGGGATCGCTGGGTAGAGTATTCGGCACTCCTGCCTGAATGAGACTGTAAAAGTTGTTTTCCGGGTACAAAAAGCTAACCTCAAAGAAACTGCAGTGCATAATTATTATTGAAAAAGTTTCGAAATTAAAAAAAGATTTAATAACGATTTTTAATTAAAATATATTATGCATAAAAAAATAAAACTACAAAAAATCAAGACAATCATCTAAATTAAAGTTAACAAAATCTTTGCATCCTTATACTCTAATATGTGAGTTAGAAGTTTGCCTGCAAAAATTGACTTTTCGAAACAAATAATTTACCGCAAGGACACTTCAACAGTACATAATTAAATTTATTATTTGAAAACTTATATAAATTCAAGTCAGCAGATTCATTAGCGATTTCAAATTAAGAAATTTTATACATACAGAAATAGAAAATTAATGTTCATTCAAAAAAAAAAAAGTTTGTCTGTAAAAGTTGTTTTCCGACACCAGTAAGTTGACCACAAAGAAACTTCTACAGTAAAAAAAGAAATTTTTTATTCAAAAATTTTGACATTAGAATGAAAAGATTAATTAAAGTCTTTTAATCAAAATATCTTATCCATAAAAATAAAAACAGTGTATAAAAAATAAAAAAAAATTTCTAAAATGAAGCTAACAAAATCTTTATATCTTTATTCTCTAATAACGTTAGAAGTTTGCCTGTAAGAATTGATTTTTCGATACAAATAATTCACCGAAAGACACCTTTTACAATACATAATTCAATTTATTATTTGAAAACTTTCAGAAATTAAAATGAGCGGATTCCTTGATGAATTAAAATTAAAGAATTTATGTATAAGGAAATAGAAAATTGATGTATATCACTAAAACAAATAAATAAATCTTCAGATCGGTGTTCTGTTCAGAATATTATATGCCAACGTTCACAAGTCCTTAAAATACGACTAAAATGTTTGCCTGCTAAAGTTTTTTTTTTCTTCGATACAAGGAGTTAACCACAGAGAAAATTCTACAATGAAAATTAAATTTTCTGCTGTGTATAAAAATTCACTAATATCCGAATTAGAAGTTTGCCTGTAAAAATAGTTTTACCGCTTAATTAATTCACCTCAAGAAAAATTTGTAGGACAAAAGTAAGTTTATTATTTGAAAACTTTCCAAAATTAAAATGAGAACATCCTGTAACGATTCTAAATTTTAAAAACAACGTTAGTTCGAAAAAAAGTTGAAAATTTTCTGAAATTAAAATGAAAAGTTTCTTTAAAGATTTTAAATTAAATAATCTTTCAAAACGATAAAAACTGTTGCGTTTAAAAAAATTGCCGATGTTTATTTTATTTCAAAAGATATTACATGTTTGCATTGATACGTTTCTATTTTCCAACTTAGAAGTTAGCCTAAAAAAAGTTATTTTGCACTATTAATATTTTTCAAAAAATCCAAAAATTCCGAAAGGATTAATTAACGATTTTTATTTAAAATACCTTATGCATGAAAAACTAAAAACTCTTGTGTTAAAATCAAAAATTCTTCTAAAATAAATTTAGAAAAATCATCACATTTCTTTTCTTCTTTGTAATATTACATGTCAACGATGATCACTCTTTAATATTCGACTGTGAAGTTTGCCTGTAAAAGTTGTTTTTCCGACATAAGTAGCTAACCGCACGGAAACTTTTACAGCGATATATTTTTTTTTTCAAAAATTTTTGTTATTAAAATTAACAGATTAATTAACGTTTTTTTAATCAAAATATCCTATGCATTAAAAAAAGCTGTGTATAAAAAATAGAAAAATCTTCTAAAATAAAGTTGAAAAAATCTTTGCATCTTTATTCTCTAATAAAGTTAGAAGTTTGTTTGTAAAACTTGATTTTTTGATACAAATAATTCACCGAAAGGATACCTTTTACAGTACAATAACTAAATTTATTATCTGAAAACTTTCAGAAATTAAAATGAGCATATTCATTGACGATTTCAAATTAAGAAATTTTATCTATAAATAAATAGATAATTGATGTATATTACTAAAACAAGTAAACAAATCTTTATATCTCTGTTCTATTCAAGATATTATATGCCAACGTTCACAATTCCTTAAAATGCGACTAAAAAGTTTGCTTGTAAAAGTTTTTTTTCGACACAAAGAGTTAACCATAAGGAAACTTCTACAGTGAAAATTAAATTTTATATTCAAAACTTTCGGCATTAAAATAAACAGATTAATTAGCGTTTTTTCACAATTCCCTAAAACACACCCGCAAATAGTTTACCGCAAGAAAACTTCTACAGTGAAAACTAAATTTTTTTATTCACTTTTTTTTCGACTTTAAAATAAATAGATTAATTAAGGGTTTCTTAATTAAAATATCTTATGTATTAAAAAGTAAAAATATTGTGTTAAAATTAAACATTCTTCTAAAATAAAATTTATAAAATCTTCACAATTTTATTTTTCGTATCATATTATATGTTAACGATGACAATTCCCTATTATCCAACTGAAAAGTTCGTATGTAAAAACGTTTACTGCTACAAATAGTTCACTGCAAAGCAACTTTTAAGTAAATAATTTAATTTATTGTTTCAAAATTTACATAAATAACAATTTCAAAATTCATTAATGATATCAAATTAAAAAATCTTATACATAAAATATGAAATCTGCTGTGTATAAAAATACACTAATATTGGAGTTAGAAGTTTGCCTGTAAAAATAGTTTTACGAGTCAAATAATTCACCTCAAGAAAAAAAATTATAGTTCAAAATTAAATTTATTATTTGAAAAATTTCCAAAATTAAAATGAGAAGATCCTTTATCGATTTTAAATTAAAATAATAATAAAAATAATAATAAAAACGTTTGTTTATAGAAAAGAGTTGAAAATTTTACGAAATTAAAATGAAATGTTTCTTTAAAGGTTTTTAAATTAAGTAATATTTTAAAAAAAATAATAAAAAACTGTTGTGAATAACAAAAAAAAAATCAGATTTCTATTCTATTTTGAGATATTACATGTTTGCATTTATAAGTTTGTATTTTTTGACTTAGATGTTTGCATATAAAAGCTATATAACCTTATTAATAATAAAAAAGAATTTTAAAAATTCCAAAAAGATTAATTAACGATTTTTATTTAAAATACCTTATGCATGAAAACATAAAAAGTCTTGTGTTAAAACCAAAAATTTTCTAAAATAAAATTAGAAAAATCATCACATTTCCGTTAGATTTTATAATATTACATGTCAACGATGATCATTTTCTAATTATCCGACTGAGAAGTTTGCCTGTAAAAGTTGGTTTTCTTACACAAATAGCTAACCGCACAGAAAATTCTTTGTGAGATATCTTATGTGACATAAAAACAGTGAATTTTATTTTATTTTATATCAAAAATTTTGTCTAAATACATTTGCACATATATTCACACATATCATCATGCACATACATCATTATTTTAGAAGATTTTTCTGTTTTTTATACACAGATTTTTTTAATCCATAAGAAATTTTGATTAAAAAACGTTAATTAATCTGTTCATTTTAATGACAAAATTTTTGATATAAAATAAAATAAAATTCACTGTTTTTATGTCACATAAGATATCTCACAAAGAATTTTCTGTGCGGTTAGCTATTTGTGTCAGAAAAACAACTTTTACAGGCAAACTTCTCAGTCGGATAATTAGAAAATGATCATCGTTGACATGTAATATTATAAAATCTAACGGAAATGTGATGATTTTTCTAATTTTATCGTTTTTTAATCAAAATGTCTTATGGATTAAAAAATCTGTGTATAAAAAACAGAAAAATCTTCTAAAATAATGATGTATGTGCATGATGATATGTGTGAATATGATATGTGCAAATGTATTTAAATGTGTGACATGATAATGTATGTAAATGTTTAAAAAATAAAAAACAATTGCCTAAAAAAATTTTAAAACGCATCTAAAAACATTTAAAGAACGCCTAGTTGATATGCCTAAGTTGATAATTTTCTAATATCTGGCTGAGTAGTTTGCCTGCAAAAGTTATTTTACCGCTACAAATAGTTCACCTCAAGGAAAATTTTACAGTAGAAAATTTATTTATTATTTTGAAATTTTCAGAAATTAAAATGAGCAGATTCATTACCGATTTCAGGTAAAAAATCTTATGTATATAAAGTAAAAACTGCTGTCTATAAAAACTTTAAAACACTTCTAAAAATATTTAAATAAAAACACCCGCATATATATTCTACTTTATAAAATTACATGACTACCTTGATTATTCTCTAATATCTGAGTAGTTTGCCTGTAAAAGTTGTTTTACTGCTATAAATAGTTCACCGCAAGGAAAATTTCACAGTAGATAATTTAATTTAATATTTGAAAACTTTCAGAATTAAAATAAGTAGATTAATTACCAATTTAAAATTAAAAATCTTACGCATATTAAAAAAAAATTGCTTTCTATAAAAATTTTAAAACACTTCTAAAAATATTTAAAGAAATAAGTCCGAAAATTTATTTTACTTTATAATATTACATCTACATACCTAAGTTGATATTTCTCTAATATCTAACTAAGTAGTTTGCTTGTGAAAGTTGTTTTACTGCTACGAATAGTTCATCGCAAGGAAACTTTTACGGTAAAAAAATTTATTTATCATTTGAAATTTTTGAGAAATTAAAATGAGCAAATTCATTACTAATAAAAAAAAAAAGTATCAGACGTATAAAAAATAAAAACACTTGTCTATAAATAATTTAAAACACTTCTAAAAATATTTAAAGAAACATACCCGCATACTAATATTTTTCTTTACAATATTACATCTACATGCCTACGTTCATACTTCTCTAATATCTGGTTGAGTAGGTTGCCTCAAAATGTTGTTTTACACTACAAATAGTTCACCGCAAAGAAACTTTTACTGTAAAAAAAATTATTTATTATTTTGAAATTTTCAGAAATTAAAATGAGCAGATTCATTACTGATTTCAAATTAAAAATTCTATGTATAAAAAATAAAACTGCTGCCTATAAAAACGTTAAAACACTTCTAAAAATATTTAAATAAAAATATCCGCATATTTATTCTACTTTATAAAATTACATGCCTACTTTGATAATTCTCTAAAATTTAACTGAGTAGTTTGCCTGTAAGTGTCGTTTTACCGCTATAAATAGTTCACCGCAAAGAAAATTTCGCAGTAGAAAATTTAATTTAATATTTGAAATTTTTCAGAATTAAAATAAGTAAATTAATTACCGATTTAAAATTAAAAATCTTGCGTATAAAAAATTAAAATTGCTTTCTATAAATTTTTTTAAAAACTTCTAAAAATGTTTAAAGAAACATATCCGTAAATTTATTTTACTTTATAATATTACATCTACATGATTACGTTGATATTTCTCTAATATTTGACTGAGTAGTTTGCCTCAAAATGTGGTTTTATCACTACAAATAGTTCACCACAAGGAAACTTTTATGGTAAAACATTTAATTTCATTTGAAAATTTTCAGAAATTAAAATGAGCAGATTCATTACTGATTTCATAAAAAAAATCTCACGTATAAAAAATAAAAACTGTTATCTATAAAAAATTTAAAACACTTCTAAAAATATTTAAAGAAAAATATCCGCACATTTGTTTTACTTTATAATGTTACATCTACATGCTTAAGTTCATATTTCTCTAATATCTGACTAAGTAGTTTGCCTGTGAAAGTTATTTTACCGCTACAAATAGTTCATAGCATGGAAACTTTTACGGTAAAAAAATTAATTTATCATTTGAAAATTTTGAAAAATTAAAATGAGCAGATTCATTCCTGATTAAATAAATAAATAAATAAATCTTACGTATAAAACGTATAAAAAACAAAAAGTCTTGTCTATAAAAAAATTAAAACACTTTAAAATATTTAAAGAAACATATCCGCATAGTTATTTTTCTTTATAATATTACATCTACATGCCTACGTTCATATTTCTCTAATATCTGGCTGAGTAGTTTACCTCAAAATATTGTTTTACCACTACAAATAGTTCACCACAAGGAAACTTTTACGGTAAAAAATTTCATTTATTATTTGGATATTTTCAGAAATTAAAATGAGCAGATTCATTACCGATTTCGAATTATAAATTTTATGTATAAAAAATAAAAACTGCTGTCTATAAAATCATTAAAACACTTCTAAATATATTTAAATAAAAATATCTGCATATTTTTTCTACTTTATAAAATTACATGCCTACCTTGATAATTCTCTAATAACTAACTGAGTAGTTTGTCTGTAAAAGTTGTTTTACCACTATAATTAGTTCATTAGCAGATTAATTACAGATTTCAAATTGAAAATATTATGTATAAAACAATAAAAACTTCTGTCTGTAAAAACTTTAAAACACTTCTAAAAATATTTAAACAAAAATATCCTCATATTTATTCCACTTTATAAAATTATATGCTTACCTTGATAATTCTCTAATAACTGACTGAGTTGTTTGACTATGAAAGTTGTTTTACCGCTATAAATAGTTCACCGCAAGGAAAATTTCACAGTAGAAAATTTAATTTAATATTTTAAAACGTTTAGAAATTAAAATAAGCAGATGAATTACCGATTTAAAATTAAAATCTTACGTATAAAAAATAAAAATTACTTTCTAAAAAAAAATTAAAACACTTCTAAAAATGTTTAAAGAAACATATCCGCAAACTTATTTTACTTTATAATATTACATCTACATGCCCACGTTGATATTTCTCTAATATTTGACTAAGTAGTTTTCCTCAAAATGTTTTTTTCCCTCCATAAATAGTTCACCGCAAGGAAACTTTTACGGTAGAAAATTTAATTCATTATTTGAAAAATTTCAGAAATTAAAATGAGCAGATTCATTACTGATTTCAAATAAAAAATCTAATGTATAAAAAATAAAAACTGCTGTCTATAAATATAAAAAACTTGAAACACTTCTAAAAATTTTTAAAGAAAAATAGCCACATATTTATTTTTCTTTATAATATTACATCTACGTGCCTACGTTGATAATTCTCTAATATAGTACTGAGTGGTTTGCCTGTAAAAGTTGTTTTACCACTACAAATAATTCACCGCAAGGAAACTTTTCCATTTAATAATTTTTATCATTTGCAAACTTTCCGAAACTATAATGAGTAGATTCATTATCAAATTCACTTTAAAAAACTTAAGGTATGTATATGGTATGTGTGTAAATGTATGGAAATATGTAATAATGTATGTAAATGCATAAAAAAATAAAAACTGCTGTCTGTAAAAATGTTAAAACATTTCTAAACACATTTAAAGAAAAAAAAAAGACGTATTTATTATACTGTAATCTATTACATGCCTACGTTGATATTATTCTATAATATCTGACTAAGTAGTTGCCTACAAAAGTTTTTGTTTTGCGTTACAAAGAGTTCACTGCAAGAAAAATTTTACAGTATAAAAAAATGAATTTATTATTTGATATTTTTTATAAAATAAAATGAACAGATTCATTAGCTATTTCAAATTAAAAATCTAATTTATAAAAAATAAAAATTGCTGTCTATAAAATTTTTAACACACTTCTAAAAATACTTGAAGAAAACTATCCGCATATTTATTCTACTTTGTTTGACTACTTATTGAAAATTTAGAAAAATACATGCCTACGTTGATAATTCTGTAATATCTGACTGCGAAGATGTAAAAGTTGTTTTACCTCTACAAATAGTTCACAGCAAGGAGACTTTTCCGGCACATAATTAAATTTATTATTTTAAAAGTTTCCAAAATTAAAATGAGCAGATTCATTAGCGATTTCAAATTAAGAAATCTTATGTATATGAAAAAATATATAATAATAAAGAGGCTGCGTACAGAAAATTATAAACTCTTCTATAGTAAAATAAATCAATCTTCACGACTGTCTTCTACTTCGAGAAATTAGATACCAACATTTATCGTTTACTAATGTCCATTTGAGATATTTACCTTTAAAATTTGTTTTACTGGTACATATAGTGACTCTTCAAGTAAACTATTACAATACGCAAGAAACTTGAACAGGGACAAAGTAAACACGGCGCGGCGCAAGTAAACACTTACAGTACATAATTAAATTTATTATTTGAAAGCTCTCTGGAATTAAAATTAATTTGTAGATGCTTTAACGATTTTAAAAAGAAAAATCTTATGTCAAATAAATAAAAACTGCTATGTATAAAAAATAAAAAAATCTTTAAAAGTAAAATACAATAAATATTCAGAAGTGTGTTCTACACTGAAAAAAAAAAAAAAAAAAAAAAAAAAAAAAAAAAGCTGATTTTACAGTATAATACTGACACCCCAGCTGCCAGTATTATACCGTAAAATTAACAGTAATAAACAGTAACATAAGCAGTAATACACTACCGCGATCAACATTTTTTTTTTTTTGCAGTGTACTTCAAGATATTCTACGGGAACGTTCACAATTCCTTAATATCCTAATAAGTAGTTTGCCTATAAAACGTGCTTTACCACTACAAAAAGTTAACCGGAAAAAAACTTCATATAATTAAATTTTAAATTTATTATTTAAAAATTTTCAGAAATTAAAATTGTGTAACGATTAAGATTGTGTAACGATGTCAAATTAAGGAATCTTATATATATAAAGTAAAAACTGCTATGCCTAAAATTAAAAAATCTTTCCAAGATAATAATAATAATAATAATAATAATAATAAATATCTGCACATTTATTCTTCTTCAAGATATTACGTGCCTAGATTTATATATTCCTTAATATCCGGGTTAAAAGTTTCTCTGTAGAGTATAGCGAGTAAACTGTAACGAAAATTAAAAGAGCGATTGTTTTTTTTCATTTCAGAACAGTATTTTCAAAATGGGTGGACTGGACACTCTCATTCTGCCAATGTTCAAACATCAACTTGATTTTTTTTTTTTAATTAATCGTCGCATATCTTTTTCTAGTGAAATACGTATGATTTTCAAGAAATATTGATATTTCGCTGTTCTGTGTAACTTTAAGTAAAGAAATTTGTGGTTGAGAACATCCATTTTACTTTGAATTGACGCAATTTCACTAAAAATGCATATCTTTTAAAACGGATACATATTTTACTGGCTTTTGGAGTAAAGGAAACATTTTTTTGTCTGATTTTTATAAGTTAAGTCTGTTATCGACGCTTGATCCTCTTTTTTCGGAAACGCTTCCGCCTATTACCTACCAAGAAGGCCTTTTTTATTATATCAAGTAAAATGAATACAGTTTAAAACTGGTATTACCCCTTAAAATGAACAGACGCCTTAACAATTTTATAATAAAAATTCTTTTGTAAAAATAGAAAATGTTGTGTATAAAAAAATTAAAAAAATTTCAAAAAATAAAATAAAAATAAAAATAAAAATAAATCTTTAGAATTATGTTATACTTCAAGATACTACATGTCTACCTTGATAATTCTCTAATATCCGACTGAAAAGTTTACCTGTAAATTTTTTTTTCACCATTACAGTTAGTAAACCGCAGGGAAACGTTTGTAGTACATAATCAAATTTATTATTTGAAATTTTTCAGAAATTAAAATCAGCAGATTCATTAGCAATTTTCATCATCACCATCCCAAAACATGGTTTAAGGCTATAAGCCTGTTCCGGCCTCAATCCATCTCTTTCGTGGCCTTCCTCTGTCTCTTTTTCCCCTTGATTTATAATTCAAGGCTACTTTTAGTATGCGATCAGAATCCATTTTTTCCATGTGGTCCCTCCATTTCCTTCTGTAATTTTCTATTTTATTCAATATCGGCATAACCTCAAGTTCTCTTTTGATGTAGTCATTCCTTATTTTGTCCATTATCGAACATACTTTTACACTCCTCAAAAATTTCATCTCTGAGGATTGTATTTGTCTTTCATCATTTTTTGTGAGTGTCCATGCCTCACTTCCCTATAGTAAAGTTGGTATTGCCATTGTTTAAAATAAATTATTATTCTTGGGTCTTTTCTTGTATTTAGAAGAGTTCTTATTATAGTACGACAGATATATTGGAATTTATAAAGCTTATTCTGTATATCGTTGTCATAGTCATAGGATATATTACATCCTAAGTAATTAAAATGCAAAATCTGCTCTATTGGTTTATTTTCAATAATTTTTCTTCTTATAGGATCTTTGCCTCTAAATATCATTACCTTTGTCTTATTCTTTGAAATCCTTAAATTATAATTTTTTCCAATTTTGTTTAAAGTAAAAATTGCACGTTGTAAATTATCTTCATTATCCTGAAATAAACGAAGACCATCTGCAGATAATATATTGTTAAATATGATGTTTCCGAGATCTATTCCAGTTTTGATTTTATTTTTCCAAATTTTCATAACATAATCAATATATATATTAAATAGATGTGGTGATAAACTACATCCTTGTCGTACACCTTGATTAACGATTATTTTCTCTGAAACCTTAAAATCTAGATCCACAACAATGAAAGCAATTAGCAATTTTAAATTAAGAAATTTTATATATAAAGCTATAAATAAATTAAGACTGATGCATATACAAAATTAAAAATTCTTCTAAAATAAAATAAATCGCATCTCTGTTTTACTTCAAGATATTACATGAGAGCGGTTACATTCACCTGATATCCAACTGAAAAAAAAAATCAGTTTTAAAATGAACAGTATTATTAATGATTTTTTATTAATATATCTATAATGTATCTATCATATTAAAATCTTCGTGTCTGTTTGTATTTCTCTACTAACTCCTAGACTATTGAACGTCGGGCGATGAAATTAACACGAGTTATCCACATGGATCCAAAAACGTCATATAAGTCTCAGAATTAAAAAAAAAAATTAGTTTCCGTTATACTAATTTTTTTGTAATTTATAATGATATTCTGTAATGGTGGTAACTAAACTACTTCATTTTTACGAATAAAAGAGAGAAAAGAAGATACGATAGTGATAATTAGATTTTTTTACGTCATTTTCTCATTAAAATTGAAATGCGGAATTGCCTTTTATTTAAATAGATGGTGAAAACAAGATCGTGATTAAATTACATTTTTCAAAAAAATTTGAAGAAATAAAATTTATTTTCACATATTCAAACTTCAAGAATCAGTTCGTTTTAGAATGCAAAAAAAAAAACGTCTGCCGACTGGGATATTGGCCTAAATTCCACTGACATTAAAAAAAAAAAAAAAAAAAAAAAAAAAAAATTTCATCATAGCTTTTGTTAGTTTTACATTCAATCAAGGAGGTTACAGTAAAACAAGTTTGAGCTCCTTGAATTTACGGGTGTTGGTCAGTGAGATATAAAATTAATAAATGGAATGCTTCATATATTATATTATATTATAATTGATTGTATGTATGTGTTATTATTATGTCACATATAATATGCATGATGATATAAGTTAATATGAATCCATCCTACTTAAATTATGATAGAGTTTAGCGAGAGGTACCAAGGGAATTTTATCTATTGTTTACCCCTTTTAGAACGACAAACTGCATAAACCACTGTGACACTTTAAAGTATCTTGATTAAAAGTATGAAATACGCCCAATTTTGCAAAGAAATTTCCCTACATCCTTTTTAACAAAACTTTTGTATGATATCAATAAACTGTCTGAAAAGTCAGATATTCCTAAGATTTTATATTAACCTTATTATTGTTTTTTAAACTTAGGTGACAAAAATACAATTCTTCCGTTTTATACAATTTTCCGTTTTAGATTTTTAACTACTTTCATCAGAATGTTTTGGTGATTACTAGCAAGAAACTGTAGCCTGATAGTAATTCAAAGATTACTAATGCCTCCTTAATCTTACTATTTGTGTATAAAGAGAGACACACAACATTTAAAAGAACAAATTTTTTTTTCGAATTCTTAAAACCAAAAGCATATAATGTAAGGGCACAACTCATGCTATAACATCTGGAAATATTCCTAAATATACCTATCTTTTTACATTAAATATTATTTCCCCTTTTATGCATATAGGCTTCTCAGTTCTGCAACGCAGCTCTCTTCATCTGACACTGCTCTGAAGTCTAAGCCACTACCTTTTAGGTAATTAAGATCTGTTACACCACATCCCTTCCTTTCAGAGCTTGCATAAAGGATGTAACTGGATGAATAGCAGGCGCGATGCAAAAGGGGAAATCTTCCATCTATGTAATTGATTTCTAGAAAAAAGAAAGAGTGGGAAGAGTCGAAACCGAAACTAAAACAAAATGACCCATAGAGAAAAAAGAGAAAACTGTAGGGTGTGCTTTGTTTGAGATTTGCATACACGGGATTCTTTCAGTCATGGTTGGGGAAACTGAAGTTTCCAGCTCTTTAAAAATGTGTTTAGATAGCTGCAGTTTTTCTTGTTTCCTCTTTTCCTCTTCTCATTTCTCTTGCCCTCTCTCTCTTTTTTTTTTTTTTTTTTTTTTTTTTTTTTTTTTTTTTTTTTTAGGCATAGAAATTATTGAAATAATACATCATAATTTCATATAACTTGCATAAGAATATTTATAGAAATATGCATATTGTTTTAAAAAGATTGGATTCATTTTGTTCTACATCCTGCTAGTATTTCAAAAACAAAAAAAGATAAAGAAGAAGGTGGAAAATATGTATAATAAAAACTACAACGAAATATCAGAAAATTTGAAAAATATCACCTATGGTTTTTTGTTGTTGTTGTTGTTGTTGTTGTTTTTCGAGTGTTTCCTTCCCCTCCTTTTTCTAATTACGACAGCAGGTGGCATATTTAAGTGGTTAGATGGGAATTTTTTTACGTTATAAAGAATAGAATAAGTGTATTTTATAAAGAAATATATTTAATGTTTTATGGCAAATATTGGACTTTACAAGGAAATAAATGGTAAAAATAGTTAAGTAAAAATATCAATCTTTGAGAAATGTCAATGCAGGACACAAACCTCGAAACTCTATTAAGGAAGATATTGAACGAATAAAAGACAATTCGCATGTGAATATATATGTATCCTTATATATTATTTCTCCTGTCAACATCCCTTTTTCTCAGAAAATATTAAACGCAGAACAACGAATGAGATACCATATGAAAGGTTTTAGAACCGGTTTCTGACATAACCCACTTAAAAATTCGTTAAAACATGTTTTTGATTAAAATTTGCTGAAATTAAAAAATTAAATCGGCATTGTTTTCATGAAAGAAATGAAAGGTTTTCCTGAAATTATTGTTGCCAAAAAAATAAAATACCACATTATAGGATGCTCATAGCAATTATTATAAAAAACACCGCACGTGTTTATTTTATACTTATGATTAAAAAGCGAAATTGAAATGTTTAGATTTATATTTCTAAGTCCCATGGTTTTCCCGAAGCGAATGACGTCATCCTCTAATGCAGTCAAAATACGATTGTTAATTTTTTTTCTCGCGCGTACCTTTAACAATCTTGGATCAGTTTTTAGTCTAACTTTGATGGAATAAATTAGATGATATTCTGGCTTGACTAACAACTAAATGTTGTTTGCAGATATTTTTATCCTTGCTTTTTCTGTAGAAGTTTAAACCTGCATCTAATAAATATTACATGTTGATAAAAAATGATACTTCTCTATTATCCCGTCGACCACTTTTCATAACAAAAAACTATCGCCCAATAAACGGGAGAACGTTGCCATTGGAATATCAAAAAAAAAAAAAAAAAAAAAAAAAAAAAAAAAAAGAATTTAAGGACACAGTTGTTATTTTAATTAATAAAATAACTACTAAATCAGTAAAACGTAATGAAAAATTCACGCAAATGTCGAATGTAAAACCACTAGATGACGTAACAAACATGCATAATGATTCTGACATCAAGTAAATGGGACTGCATTTTTGGCGTTTAATCTTACAGTTTGGCGGTAGTTTTTTGTTATGAAAAGCGGTCGACGGGTTAATAGAGAAGTACCTAAAAAATATTAGATTTCAGTGCGAAATCTTCGCACGGGCCCTCTGGTTATATATTATAATAGACGACAGTACATCTATATAATAAAACCGTATGTCATGTGACTGTCCTCAACAGTTCCGGGATGCCGCTTCACTTTTTCATATGCCAGGCAGCCATTTTTATTCAAAATTATTTTTTCTAATAAAACTGCATAAAAGTTACATTTTTAGAAAGATCGTTCAAAATAAATTAATATTTGAGAGATGACTTACGTTCAATTATGTATACATTCTGCAATAACTTCAGTTTCAATTAGGTTCGCTGTTCAAATTCTCTATCCATGAAAGTAAACAACAACAACAAAAAAAAGATTCATTCGTTGTGAACGTTTAAAATATTAAACCATGAATTTTTGGACCGCTGCCTGGTGTAAAAAAAAAATAATCAGCACCAGTGAGACAGTCAAAGTTTACCATAATTCTGTTCCATACAACTCAACTTCCTTCGGATCTTTTCTTGATGTAAGTTGAACTCCGTGGTTGAACTCATGTATTAATATTTAATGGATCAAATTTCGAAACAAATTGTCAGCTTTTATTTTTCGTGTGTATTAATTAGAAACGATATTTTAATTTTGAAATCAAATGTTTTGATTTATGATAATATTTCTTATTTATCTATTTTCTATTTTAAAGAAAAATGTGAACGTCATGTATTTTAAATTGGAACAGCTGTCACGGACGCACCAGGGTTGGCGGAATTTTAGTTTTGCGCCATTTTGGCGAGAAAATCCCATTTTCAGGTACCTATTAGAGATTACTAAAACAGCATATACTTTTATTTTATTATGAAATAGTTTATTTTATATTAAAAACACACACACAATGATTAATTTATTATAAAGTGGGTTAAGCGGTTTTTGTCAAGAAAGATGAAATACATAACAACAAAAAATATGCGAAATGCTACCACGATCGCAAAAGTTCTTGATTTGTCTATTAGATTTTTCCGGTTTGGCGAAGGATTAAGGAAAAAAATAAATTATGAATAAAAATAATTTGTTACAATGCTTAACATACATTTAAGGGCGACCAAACTGGTCGCCAGTGGCGGCTAGTGAAATAATAAGCGGGCAACTTTTTTTTTTTTTTAGTTGCTTGACCTCCGATTAGAAACTTAATAAAAAAACAACGAAAAAATTAAATTCATCAAACAAAATAAATAAAGAATAATCTCCCCTTTAGACATTTAGTTAATTTATTTTAAAGCAACCTTTAGTGAGATCAGTGGTCGTATATTTATATAATTAATCATATTTTTCTTCAATGCCAAATAGCAAAACATACTGTTTCTGGAAAGCTATTATTATTTTTTATTTCTTATTTTTTGCGGGACACTTTCTGCGACTAAATACATAAATTTTACATGATACAGTTATTACAGGATTTATTTTCATATGCATTTTTGTAAATGTAAATTATCTTTCATTCGCTATTTATAAATTCCTTTGCAAATAATGAGTATTTAGGTATTGAGAATAAGTGTAACAGCAGACATTTGTAGAAAATTCTGCAACTATTTTGAATTCAGCAGTAACTAATAGAACTAAGTAATTTAATAAGGATCAAGATGGAAGGTATGTGAGAATGTAATTAACAATGTAGCAAACTTTTAAAGGCAAAACAGGTGTAAAAATATCTAATAGTGCTTTACGCTTTCGGCATTAAATATCAATTATGCTCTCACGTGAAAAAAGAAGTAGAGTTATTTTTGGGGTTTTCCTCCAAATTATTTGCATGTGACGTATTTTGGGGATTTGTCTTTGGCAAAAAAGAGAAATTACAGTGATATAGCCATAGAATAGCTTTTTTATAGTTCGGTTTTAGACTCCCAATTACATAATGAGATTTTGACATGACTTTAATCGGATTCAAGAGAAACTTATTCACTTTGTATGTTAGAAGTGCAACTACTAAATCACTGAATTAGCTCTTACAGTTTAATAAATATATATCCGCAGAAACCTTTATCGCCATCATTTTTTTTAATTAATATGAACTTTTTTATACAGATTATTCGTTAAATCCCTGATGATCCACCATTTTAATTGAATTATCCTAAACGATAATTTGTTTAGTCTTGGACTGAATTTTGCTAATTGACAGAACAGAAATCAGTGGATTCAACAATTTTAAATTTGTATTGTTTGAAGTCATTTCGTTAATCCATACACATAAACTTGTTGATACGAAACAATTACTTAGCATTTATTTGTTAAACGCATTGTTTGCATACTAATGAGTTATGCAACATACGTGCGTTTCATGAGCGCTCACATTAACTGAATAAGTATGAGAATCGCTTATGAATTCTGTCCTTCAACAGTGCACAACATCACATCGATTTGTATCCCCCCCCCCCCTACTTTGCCACAAGAGACTTTCGTTTATGGCCCCTAATAGCCCCATAGACCCAAGGGTGTCGTAATCTCAGGCCAAAACAGTTCGCGAGGATAGAATTAATGCTCCCCTCCACCCGTTTTCTCTCCAGGAACACTCGGGATAAAACTCTCCTCTGGGAAAATGTCCTTCGAAGTCCTCTCTCCAAATAAAGATATAAAGTTAAAAACAAGTGTCCCTTTTCAAAGTTTTTAGGACCTTTTAGTTTCATTTCACTTTACAATCGTCAATTGTCTGAACGATTGTAGAAAAGCAGTGCTTTCCATAAAAAGGCAAAATAAGGGAAACACAAAATGTACACTGCAAAAAATAATTGTTGATTTTACAGTATAAAACTGGCATCCCAGCTGCCAGTTGCGCGGTAGCGTATTACTGCTTCCACGGCAGCGTATTACTGCTTATTTTACTGTTTAATACTGTTAATTTTACGGTATAATACTGGCAGCTTGGGTGCCAGTTTTATACTGTAAAATCAACAATTATTTTTTGCAGTGTAGTAAAACATTTGTGCAAAGATGGCTCGCTGACCTCAGTAATCGCGATAGAAAAACCTTTGGTATATTAAGAGGGTTAAAAAAATGTCAAACTTGAAATTTTTTCATACATGTGTTTTTTCTTCTCCCTTTCAAAAAAAAAAATACAGGTTGGGTCACGTTCGTATTAAATTCGTTTACCGACCCAATGCAGGACTCAAATTCATATTCATTTTAATTCTCTTTGTTGAAAACATCCCTCCTTTTGACGCGCATTAGATGATGTTATATTAAAATTTTTGACGCGCCCCTGTAAAAATAAATCGGGGCAACGTATTACTGCTTATTTTACTATTTAATACTGTTAATTTTACGGTATAATACTGGCAGCTGGGGTGCCAGTTTTATACTGTAAAATCAACAGTTATTTTTTGCAGTGCAGTGCATTTATTAAGTTCAAGATTGTTTTTTGTACAATTATTGTGAGAGAACAAATATTATTTAAATTGAATGCGCTTATTTGAGGAGAATCCTATTTTGAAAAGCCAAACTATGCCAATATGACTTATTGCAGACAAGAAACTGAATTTCACAAGTCAATATAACACAAATGTTGATGCAGATTTAAAGTTTTTATGGTTTTTACAGAAGACCTGGCTAGAAATGATCGTATAAAAGTTCATACAATATAGTCTGACGTTTATTTTGTTATCAAAATCCTTTTTAGATACTTTATTTGCAGATATAAGCTATTTTTTTCCCCATAAAAGGAATTTTTTATTTTCATCGTATTCTTAAGATTTTCCTCAATTTTTCTTTCGCTTTACAAAATGAAAATTTCTGGGGAAATTACGAAATTAATTTCATTCCTCCATGCGTGAAAACTTCTGGTATTTTCATCCAAACTTTGAAGGATTGAACAGCTTCTTTTCATTTGCCTGGAAATGACTGTCATCGAATTTTTTATAGCATAAATTTAAAAAAAGTTCAAATCCGGTTTTTAACTAAAGTTTTTCTTTTTTAACAAGTGCTTATGAATTCAGTTTGTCTGTTTGTCTGTCTGTCTGTCTGCTTGTCTGTCTGTCTGTCGTCTGTCTGTGTTCTAACTCGCGTAAATATACTCGGATGATCATGTAATTTATATATGTCATTGAGGTTTACTATGGTGCATTCAGTATTGAAAATGAAGTGTGTAACATTTATAATTCGTTTGCAGGGTCACTCAAAAGAATTTCATTACATTACGGTCTATAGGGTAAAATCGTTTGCGATGTATTTAAATGATGTTACACTATTTCAAACATATTGAAATTGATATACATCATTGAGGCGCACTACAAGATGCTTACTGTAGAACTGGTTGTGTGTAGCTTTCATAGTTCGTTTACAGGGCACTCAAAATTTCCGTTATATTATGGTTTAAGGGGAAAGATCGTTTGCGGTGCAGTTTAATGATGTTACACTATTAAAAACATAATAATAAACTTGATATGAATTTCTGAAATGCACCAAAACAACATTTATCGTTCATGTACAGGGACATATAAAAGAATTCGGTTACAGTACTGTCTATGAATAATAACTGCTGGAAGTGCGTTTTCAGTTGTGAGACGTGTTTTTAAGTGTAATTAATGTTTTCTATGTTATTTGTTTTACATAATTTCTATAAATTATATATAAGGCTGCACAAATGATATCGAGCACATTTACTTTCATTGATGGAAATTGTTGAAGGGGAATTTTCAACTGTGCTATGCGTTTCCTAACTGAACTAAATTTTAGCATATTATGTAGTATATATACAGGGAATTCAAATATTTTTCCGACTATTGATTGTAATTGCTGCAACTGGGTTTTCAAATGTGTTGTACGTTTTCCAAATTATTTACCAAGACATCAAATTTTAGCTTATTAGACTTTGATATTTTATTACAGTATTCTGAATGTGTTAGAAAGTGCTTCATAATCTATAGCTGACACATGATTTTTCGTTCTTGTTTTTTCTGCTGCAGCTGAATCCGTATGTAAATGCACAAAATATTAATAATAATTTCAATTGAATTTCAATAGCATTTTCATTAACGTGCCATCAGACAGGTAATGCACACAAATAAGTCAATGGTATGGATGAAGTTTTATTACAGTATTCTGAATATGTTAGAAAGTGTTTCATAATCTATACCTGACACATGATTTTTCGTTCTTGTTTTTTCTGCTGTAGCTATATCCGTACGTAGATGCACAAAAATATTAATAATAGTTTCAATTGAATTTTTCAATAGCATTTTTATTAATGTGCCATCAGACAGGTAATGCATACAAACAAGTCAATGGTATCTTTAACCCCTTGCCTGTGGATTATATTTGAGAAAAACGTGCCAAAAATGGGAAAAAAAATTTCTCTAACCTCTTACCGAACTGAGTTCGGGTGACGCAAATGCGCCAATTTTGAAATACCCGACCTGAGTTCGGGCAAGAGAAAACCCCGAACTTGCCTGTGACGGCCGAACTCAGGTCGGGTATTCCAAAATTGGCACATATCCGTTGCCCGAACTTAGTTCGGGCGTCACAGGCAAGGGGTTAACCGAGTACAATAAAAAAAGCTTTAAACAATAAATATATTTCCTATCTAATGATATGGGATGTTTTATGTTACAGAAAATCTGCAAGCGATAAAAAGAAAAGTGCTCTATAGAAGAATGATGCTAGGAGAAAGTCGTGCTTTCGCATCGAGCAACTTTATTATGTCCCGTAAGATCTCGGCGGCCATTAGCCACTCCATCTCTTTCGACCAGCCACATAATTAAATTACCAATTCCGATGATGGCGGGTGCACCCTTCGGAGCCACCTGCCCCGCTAAGGGGGAAAGGAGTAAGGTCAAAGGATGCGGGTGGAGCAACTTGACGACACACAAAGTGACAAAATGGCAACACATCATCCCTTTCCGTTCCGCTTGCCTTTAACTTACGCAAATAGCTTAGTCTAAGTGGTTTAGTTGTATAGTATAAAACAGGATATATATATACATATATATATATATATATATATATATCGTACATTTATTCCTAAAGTGACACAATTATAAAAAAAAACTTTTTTATTCTAATAATTTATGGGGTTTAAGCGCATTATCCCTATTCAACGGTGTAAAAATTTAAATTGTGCGAATGTTTCAAAATCAATTTTAAAAATTCAGTAAAAGCGAAATTTATTGGTCAGGTGTTTCTACCGTCAATATGAGGTCAGCGTCACCCACCGGCATGTTTTCGTTTTATAATATAGATGCTCCCACAAAGTTTTTTTCAGCACTTCTCATATCTTTGACTTTACATGCGGAGTACATATGAGAGTGATGAATAATGCGCATTTATAATGATAGCGAACTCTTTTATTTGCCAAACAAAGGATTTTATTAAATAAAGTTAAATAAATTAGGAATGTTTTTACAATTATCTTTTACCAACAGAAAAATGCAACCATTCCTACAGCAAGGAATCGACTTTTGCGGCTTAAGAATGTACAGTCTGTAAAAAAGTTTAACAAACCGTACAATCTTATCAAAAATTTGACAAATCAATTAAAATATAGATATATATATATTTATTTTAACTTATATATATATAAATAATGATAATAATAACATAGGTCACAATGAATTATAATATAATATCATATGCCACAGTCTACGGTAACAATATGATTTCTATATATCTCTCTAAGAGATATGTTATATAATAATATTATTATATAGTGTGGTTGAATATACTATTTGAGCAATTCGTACATTTAGAAAAAGGGCATAATATAGTGTCGATCCACTACATTTATTTTATTTATACATACATACATACATGCAGGGCTTTAGAAATTTGATAAAATTTGGTAGGCAGCAAAAAATTAGTCGCCAGTAAAAAATATTCACCCTCCTCTCCGCCTTTTCCTGTCATTGATTTTCAAAAAGCACAAAAGTTTTTTTATGAATTAATTGGGAAAAAACACTAATAAGCATAGTTTATAATTATTAGTTAAATAATTTTAAATAGAGCATTATTCAGAAAGATATTTTAAAGTAAGTTTTCTAATGAAACTGAAGAGCCTGAATCTTAATTAAGTTTGATAGATTTATTTCAAACGATTTACTTATAATAACTTCTATCTTATTATTCTTTAAAATGAATGTGATTGATTAATCCGTTTTAGTTCTAAACACGAAAATCTTATCGGAAACTTATAGAAAAACTTGAGCATTTTTTAGCATTGTATCCAATTTTAGACGACACAGAGGCTGGATTGACGCTATTTCTTACAACTTTATTGAAACCCCCTCCCCCCCCCCCCACATTCTAATCACGTGACATGCTATCTGGCTACAGCAGAAAATGTCATTTTCTCTGCTTGAGATGAAAAATGCCTTTTAAACTTAGTTCTTCCATTAAAAATAACGAGGGAAGAGGAACAGTACTGCTTGTCGCGCACGGGTGGAGAAGAAAAAATGCCGTTTGTGTACATTTCTTAGATCAATTTTTGTACAAAAAAAAAACCCACCAGATTAAATAACTCGGTCTCCGTGTAAAAAAAATTGCTCGCCAGTGCCGACCTGGCGACCGCATTTGTCAAGCCCTGCATACATGTTATATAATATAAATAGAATGCGTGTCATGTATTATAAACTGATTGCATGTATATGTTATTATTATTTCACATATAAAAGTTAAAATAAATATATATTTTTTATTGTAATCGATTTGTCAAATTTTCGACAACGTCGTAACGTTCGTTCAATTTTTTTTTACCGACTCTATAGCCAAGAAACTAAGATATTTTAAGCATTTTTTCTGTACTTCTCTAAAAGAGAATCTTTCGTTTAAAATGCAAATTTTCTCGCCTAAAGCTTACTCCAAGTCTTTCTCTTGGCTCTCGCACAAGAGCGCAGTTGTCAATTCCTTTGTTTTTTGGCCTTCAAGGAAAGCGTGACGAATTGTTGTTCAATCGTTGTTGTCACTGAGTAAAAATAGAATTTCGCTCCAGAGTATTTTGATTGTTTTAAAGCTGATGCTTTGGGGATAAAAATCGTACTGTTTTTTTTGTTCTGTGTTTAAAAAATATACATAAAAATGTTTAAACTTTGTAATAGTTTTTTGTGTCTAAAGAAAAAATTGACATTATTTTAAAAGTTTCCAAATAATAATAAAAAAAAAAAAAATACACTTTAAAAGATTTTTTTTAAACTTTAAAATAATTTTTGTAAAAAGATTTCAACCTTTGTTTTAAGTTATAGAAAAAAAATTATACACACAAAACAAAAGATTTGAAAGTGTAGTATTTTATTATATATGTGTGTGTGTGCGTGCGTGTGTGTGTGTTTGGCAACATCTGCAGTTTTGTCAAATCATACATGCTTTTCTGGGATTTTTCATGGGAAAATGTTTCCTCATTTGCATATTTTAATGTCATATTTCATTCATCTTCTTCTTCTTCTTTTTTTTTTTTTTGGAAAGGGGGGGAGGGGATGTACGATTGACCAAATGTTGTACTTTTTAGCTATTATAGTTTGTACAAGGATGAAGTCGTACATTTTTGTCGTACATCATTGTTTCCACAAATATTTCAAAATATGTAACTGTCATTTTCGTTTACGTTTTATTCGGTGTATTATTCATAGTGGGTTATGTGTTCATCTTCTAATTTTTGATTTTTATTAATTATATATATATATATATATATATATATATATATATAGATAGATATTTTTTTTTTAAATGTGTTGGTTTTACAATACGTAATACGCTTTTGTAATACGCTGTTTGTAATACGCTACCACGCATGCGTGGACATAAAATTACAGAATACTTTCCTGATAAAGTAGAAACGATTATGAAACTTCAATGTAACTTTCTACGTTACTGTTTCAGAAATATTTACTTTATCTTCAGAAACCATATTTCGTAAAGCGCCAATCATAATCCTCAGAAAACAAGTTTCCACATTTAAGTTTTTGAAATAAAAAGATACCTTTCTGGTCGTAAATTTCAGAAAAGTATTTTTCTTAATTTTGGAAGACCGTCACTTTCCGAAGTTTCTGAGTGGTATTTCTCTAAAGATTTCCAATTATAAAGGAAATATTACCATAATTATGCGTAAACTACGAGGCTATTCCAAACTTTCATAAACGTTTCTTCTATATTGGGAAATGTTTCAACATATTTTTTAATACGCCTGAATGTTTGAAATTTACAATTTTTTTTTTTTTTAATTCTAAGAAAGAAATTTTTTTGTAAATATAACATGTAAAACATAATGTCATTTTAAAACTAATTTTAGCTGTTTGGCCTTATGTTTGCTATCCGAGGCAAAGATTAGCTAAAAGTGAGCGAAAACTAATGACTTTATGATGAAGATCTAGCCATTGAGCCTTTGTGCAATTTCCATAACTAATTCAAATAGACGATTGACATTCGGGATTTTTATATAACTGTAGTGCAAGAGAGAAACAAGAACGTAAAATCCTGCATCACGGCATAAATTATGAAACACTTTCCAACACTATTGGATTGTTGTTAAAATTTTCATTTTTGTTCAGACAATGAAATGAGATATCTAAATAAACATTACAAAAACACAACGCAGTGAAAAATTATTTTCAACAATGGCTGTGCATAGCTGGTAATGTGTGCGAATTCTTTTGTGCAGCTGTGTATATGATCTACACACCTCGAAATTCACAATAAATAAGTTAGTTTTAAAATGCATATCACAGCTGAAAACGCACATCCAGCAGTTATGGCTCATAAGTCAGTCCTGTAACCGAATACTTTTGAATATCTCTGTAAATAACCGATAATTTCTACGTACTCAACAATCTGCAGAAAACATGTTGTAGTGCACCTCAGTAATGTATATCAATTTCATTATGTTTGAAATAGTTTAACATCATTAAAATACGCTGAAAACGATTTTTCTTATACATCAAAATATATTGGACTTATTTTGTGCGTCGAACAAATTATAATTTCTAATTACTCGATACTCCATAGAAAATATATTGCCTCCACCTGAGTGAGACATATCAATTTCATGTTTAGCACAGTGTAATATTATCAAAATGCACTAAAAACAATTTTTACCCATTGACTATAATATAAAAGCATACTTTTGACTTCCTGTAAAATACCTATAATTTCTACTTATTCCATACTCCATTGATAACACTCTTTTTCGTCCAACTCAATGATTCATATATCAACTTTATTATATTTCAAATAGTGTAATGGCATTAAAATGCACCAAATAAATGTTTTCCCCATTGACCGAAATGTAACGGAATAATTTTGAGTGTCCGTGTAAACTAACCATAAATAGTACACATTTCAATTTCAATACCGAACATACCAGGGTGAATGTCAATAACATATATCAATTACATGGTGATTCGAGTATATTTAGGTGAGTTAGAGCACGGACGGACGAACAGACCGACAGACAAACCGAATTCATAAACACGAATTCATCTGTGTTGGAAAGTGTTAAAAAGTCTCTAAAAAAGAAACAAGTGGGTAAGTGTAATCGAAATTCACACAAAGGGTTTCGTTTAATATTCCTTTCAAAACACTTTATCCTTTAATAAATTCAAATAAATTTCATAAAAAAAAAAAAAAAAAAAAAAAAAGGTCATGTTTTTTATAAAGTAAAAATTTGCCGGTCTATTTTTCTCGTTTTTTCGAAAATCTGAACCGGTCCGATAGCGGGCGAAACCAGCTATTATACTCTGTCATAATAATATCTGTCATGTGGACTAAATGCGATATTAAAAGAAAAAAACAATTTCAAAATTAAACATATTGTATAAAGACCTTTAAAATGTTAGACGTATTAATTTTCTTTTTAATTCTCTAATGACGTCATATTAAGCTGCTTTCTGTATTTACACATACTCATACTCTTTGTATTATTGAGAAATGTTTGAAAATTTCCGTTTTATTACCAATATGACGTCATATTAATCTTTTTTTCAATTGGTGAAACATTTTATTTCATTTCCATTTTCATTTTTCACGTGGAAATCTGTCAATAGAAAACTAATTATTGTAGAAACAATTTTACTGTGGATTTTTAATTGTTGGCAACTGCTATAACGAAAAGTGTTTAAATTTAATAGGAAAAGGCTGTTAGATTTTTGGTTTTTTATCTCTATATATTAAAATAATACGATTTTTTCAAATTTTATTATTTGAGCTTCATATTAGGTATTCAGTTATAAGTACACAAAATTTCATGACTGTAAGTTATATAGTTTCTGAGAACCGGCTCTGTGACAGAGAGACAACGAAATGGGACTAATAAGGTTTCCTGAGATGAACGAAACCCTAAAAAAAAAGGGGAGTGACTCCATTCGACTTTCCGAACACGTTACAGAATATTAATGCGTTCAAATAAATAGTAATATAAAAATGAAAAATTTAGATCCTTGCATCAAAACCATCATACATAATTTTTATAATTCTTTCATATCAGGATGTGAGTGAAAAATCGATTACCATATGACGTAAAAATCCATATTTACATACAAATACTAAGTTAAGTTAAATAAAAGAGTGTAACACGATGAGCGTGAACAGTAAAAATATTTAATTGAATAATTGAGTTTAAAAAAAAAATATGTCAGGTTTCTTAGAATCAGCTGCAAGAGTTGAAAGCTATTCTTAAGGGATTAGCATATTGTATGTATTGTATATGTATCTATTGTGTACCGTTAAAGGCGTCCTTTAGAAAATCTTAATCCGAAGGTTGGCGAGTGGAACAGAATGAAGGAAGTATTTCCATTGCAATGTAGTCTTTCATAGATAAGAAAAACTATTGCACCCTTTTGTTTATTGCACCCTTTTAATTGAATAATTGAGTTTAAAAAAAAAAATATGTCAGGTTTCTTAGAATCAGCTGCAAGAGTTGAAAGCTATTCTTAAGGGATTAGCATATTGTATGTATTGTATATGTATCTATTGTGTACCGTTAAAGGCGTCCTTTAGAAAATCTTAATCCGAAGGGTGGCGAGTGGAACAGAATGAAGGAAGTATTTCCATTGCAATGTAGTCTTTCATAGATAAGAAAAACTATTGCACCCTTTTGTTTAGGAAGACAGATCCGTCAAGAGGGAGGAGGGGTTGTCCAAGGACCATTGGAAACAGAGGAGAAACCCCGTAGAGGGGAGAGTGCTCTGCAGTTTACAAGAAAGAGAGTGTTGAGTTCTAGCGTGGTGGCGAAGGGTGAAGGTTGCTCGAGAAATGACCGCTGAGACCGGAGTGAGTTCGAACGCAGGATTGGAGTGTGTGAGATTAATAGAAATCTCGGTTCTGAATAAATGAACGTAGTCTAGCGGTACACGTAGAGCGTTTTCTGTAATTGTTTTGATTTAGTGTTAAACCGGATAATTTACATCCGAGTTTAAATGTAAATAGTGTTAATAAATTGTTACTTTAACTTTAATTGAAAGAGTTAGGTTTTTCTTGAATATACATCAAGTATCGTGCCCGATATCACGTTTTCATATCGGTGGTGGCAGCATATCAAAAGACCGGATTTATTTCGAAGTTGTGTGGACGGAGAAGTGGAATCCGACAATGTTGGCAGCGACGGGATTGAATCACCGAAGACCAGTGCCAGTTAGCCATGTTACTGAGAGTTTGTGCCGGATCGTCTAGAGGAAGTGTTTGTGCTCTATCGTCGAAGACCAGCGCCAGTTAGCCGTATTAAGTCAGTTTATGCCGGATCGTCTAGCGGAAGTGTGTGTGCCCTATCATCGTAGACCAGTGCCAGCTAGCCTATCGTCATTACGGTGAAGTGAATTAGTGGTGGTGCTGTGTTAGTGTAGTGTTGTGCGTTGTGTTTTTTGTGCATTGTGAAACAAGGTGCAGTGATTGTGGCCCGAGAGTGCAAGATTTACCCTGTGGAAAAGTGAGCAGAGAATTGCCCCAGCGAATGAAGTACGAGGTAAGGTGTTTTGATCATTTTACTCTACTGACATTCTCGAACCTATTTTTTTTATTTTATTGTGTATAATTGATGGTAATTTGGGTTAATGTTGTGGTTAATTTATAATAATTTATGTGCAATATAATAATTGGTCTAAATCAAATGAGATATTAACAACCATTTTACACTATTGTTTTAAGAAAAGGATCTTATATTAATTACTAGAAGTGATTTTCTAATTGTTTTAAACGGATAAGATTAATGATTAAAATTTATGCATTGTGTTAATAGTTGGAAGGAATAATTGAAATTTCTTAAATTTAAATTATTATTAAAGTAATATTTAAATTAAGTGATATTGTTTGCTTTAAGTTTGAAATATTGATAGTAAATGAGGAAAGTAAATTTGTGTAGAATTTAAATTAAATTGAAATAACCTTCAAGGAAGAACTGAAGGCCCAGAGAAAAAAAAAAGTGCTGTGATTTACTTTTTAAGGTGAGAACTAATTTTGAAATTGAAATATTTTATTGAGATTTATGTGTATTTCATGCAAATTTTTGTTAGGTGGATATTTTTATGTAGTGATTGGCATCAGTGTTTTATTCAAATTGCAACGTATCAGTATTATTGTGTAAATTGTATTTTATTATTTATGATAAATTTAAAATCTGTATTGCATACTAATCAAATTGAAATTATTGTTACTTTTTATTGGAAGCAAATTGTGGGGTATCATTGTTTAAGGAAATTTATTATTGTATTATTACTTATTTGAAATATGTTAAATAGTATAATATGTGGAGGTAACTTATGAGGGTAGGATTTGAGGAAGTATTAATTTGATATTGTGATTAAGTATTGTTGTAGGGGGGTAATAATTATCAGTAGAAAGTATGGCTTTCTTACTAAAATTAAAAAGGGTGGATCTTCAGGCGATATGTGAAGAGTTAGGGATTGAAGTCTCGGAAGATGATACCAGGTTTAAGCTTAAGAAAAAGATAGTGGAGAGCGACGAATATGAAGAGGGGGCCGTTATGGAATTATCTAACACTATTGTTACGGAGCGGTTTGAAAACTTAGAAAGGGAAGAAAAGTTACAACGAGAAAAGCTAGAAAGGGAGGAAAAGTTACAACGAGAAAGGTTAGAAAGGGAGAAAAATTTAAAGTTACAACGAGAAAAGTTAGATAGAGAAGAAAGGTCTGAAAAATTGAGATTGGAACATGAGTTAGAGTTGGAAAGGATAAAAATTCAGAGTTCGGCAAATAACTCTAATGGGACTAGAGAATCTAATCATGAGAGTAGCCTAGAGAAATTGATTAAAAGTGTTAAAACTTTGTCTATCAAAGTTCCGGAAGGGACTGAAGGATGGAATCTCTTTTTTAGCAGTTTAGAACGGGCATTCCAAACAAAAAATGTACCGGAAACCCAGCAGGCCGAAATTTTACTAAATATGTTAGGGGATAAGGCCGATAATTTGCTAATATACACGCCTAGAGAACAAATTGAGAGTTATGAGAAGTTAAAGGAATTAGTTCTAAGGGAACACGAGCCGACACCGAAGGCGTGTTTGGAAAATTTCAAGAAGGCTAGAAGGAATCAAAATGAAACTCATGTATTATTTGTGTCACGTTTAATAGCAACGTGGGAAAATTACTGTAAGATTAGAGGTGCAGATACGTATGAAAAGGTGTATCAGTTAATTGTCACGGATAAGTTGTTATCTACTTTAGATGAGGAAACCGCGACGCATATTGGATTAACTCAGCACAGTAATTGGTTAGAAGTTTCTAAAATTGTTAAGGAATGTGATAATTTCTTTGATGCTAAACAAAAATCTTATGCGGTAACTTATAAGGGTTATAAAGGTAAAGAAAGGTATGTGAATAATGAAGATTCTAGAAGGGCAAAAGATGAGGGATTTAGTAGTAATTGGAGACAAAATGGGAATAATGAGGTTAGTCCATTTTTGGGTAGAAAACCGGAATATAAGAAACCTAATGATACGACGCCTATCTGTTTCAAGTGTTCTCAACGAGGACATGTTCAGCGATTTTGTACAAAAGGAAATAATAAGGGAAGTAATCAAATTAATAACCGACAAGAACCAAGGGCTAGTATCAATAATGTCTCAGTGCGAGGAATTAAAGAATTACCAAGGGGAGCGAGTATGGCAAGAATCGGAGCAAGAGGGAATTGGAGAGCTAAAGTTATTGGAGAGAAGTTAAATAATCTCGAGAAAGTGGAAGTTAGTGTAAATGGGAAGATAACAAAAGGATTGGTGGATTCTGGTTGCCAAATTAGCGTCGTTCATAAAGATTTAGTACCAGCAGAAAAATTAAGAGGGGCTGGTAGCATATATTTACAAGGGATATTTGGTAAGGCAGTGAAATCGCCATTAATTCAGTTACCTTTAGCTATTCCAAAACGCGGAGAAACTAATGTAATTCATCAGGACGTACTTTGCGCGATAATTGATAATAGTAAGGAACAGGTAATTTTACATCCTGACGTGGCTAATGAATTGTCAGGGTTAAACAACGAGAAATCATTAAGAGAATCGGTAGAAAGGGAATGTAAGGAAGATAGTCGGAACAAAGTGAAGGAAGGGGAAAGGATTAGGAATGATAATAATAACCGTTATGTCGTAGAAACGAGATCGGTGAAGTTGCAAAGTCATGAAAAGGAAAAAGCCGAGGTAGAGAAAAGTAAGATTAATCAAGTTACGGAAAGTAGTTTAAATGTATTTCAGGAATCCCAAATGAGTTGTAAGGATTTAGAGAAAGCTTGGGAATTGGCTGAAAATGAGAGAGAGTCTTATTATATTGTGAATGGGTTATTGTATCATAAAGAGAAATTAGTAGATGAAATTGTAGCTCAATTAGTATTACCTAAAATTAGAAGGGAGGAAATTCTAAAATTAGCGCATATTTCCTTATATGGAGAACATCAGACGGTTAACAAAACGTTAGAAAGAATCGAGCATTCATTTTATTGGGAAAATATGGCGAAGGAAGCTAAAATATATTGTGAATCATGTGTAGAATGTCGATTAACGAGGGAAATGAATGTGAGTAATAAGGAGAAAGAGGAAATATGTCGACCTGCAGTTATAGTTGAGTTAGGGGACGGGAGTAAGAAACTGGTGTATCAAGATGAAATGAGAGCATTTATGGCTAAAAATAAAGTAGTTGATATTGTCTTGGATAGTGACGGGGAGTTTGAAGACTGTAGGAAAGATCTGTTGTTAGACCGAGAACAACCGGAAAATAAAGACAGGAAGGGATTTGAGATAAAAGGGTTAACAAATATTCAAGTTGGGGACATAAAATCAATCTTAAGGAAAAATAAGGATTTATTTATGGGTCCTATCGAACTGGTAGAAATGGTGAAAAATTGGATTGGTCGTAAACCGGAGAGGGGTAAGATAAGGCAGAAATTGTACAATGTCTTTATTACGTACAAAGAGGACTGGGACAGACAGGTGCCTGATTGGTTAGAGGAAGATTTAATTGGGACATCAGAGGCAGAAGTTAGCCATTCAAGCGGGTGCATCACGAAAAGGGATGTACCAATTAAGTTAACGAGGAAGGACTGGAGGGAAAAGGTAGTACCGCCCCCAGCAATCTCAGCCTAAGGACTGACATTGAAATGACATAATACTAGTGTAACTTTATTTTTTTGTGTATTTATAATTGTATGTGCATCCTGTGTTTATAACAGTGTATTAGCATATTGTGTAATTTTTTTTTTGTAGTTATCACATTAGTATACGGTTCATTAGAGATGTCAGTAGTTAAATTTTCAGACACCTTGAAATATTTATGTAATTGTAGTAATGAAGAAACCTATCAAGGAACTGTTGAACTCTTCTCAGACATTACATAGTTTGAGGAAAATTAGCCCCTAAAAGGCATATTTTCCGCTAAGGTGGGGGGTGTCAGGTTTCTTAGAATCAGCTGCAAGAGTTGAAAGCTATTCTTAAGGGATTAGCATATTGTATGTATTGTATATGTATCTATTGTGTACCGTTAAAGGCGTCCTTTAGAAAATCTTAATCCGAAGGGTGGCGAGTGGAACAGAATGAAGGAAGTATTTCCATTGCAATGTAGTCTTTCATAGATAAGAAAAACTATTGCACCCTTTTGTTTAGGAAGACAGATCCGTCAAGAGGGAGGAGGGGTTGTCCAAGGACCATTGGAAACAGAGGAGAAACCCCGTAGAGGGGAGAGTGCTCTGCAGTTTACAAGAGAGAGAGTGTTGAGTTCTAGCGTGGTGGCGAAGGGTGAAGGTTGCTCGAGAAATGACCGCTGAGACCGGAGTGAGTTCGAACGCAGGATTGGAGTGTGTGAGATTAATAGAAATCTCGGTTCTGAATAAATGAACGTAGTCTAGCGGTACACGTAGAGCGTTTTCTGTAATTGTTTTGATTTAGTGTTAAACCGGATAATTTACATCCGAGTTTAAATGTAAATAGTGTTAATAAATTGTTACTTTAACTTTAATTGAAAGAGTTAGGTTTTTCTTGAATATTCATCAAGTATCGTGCCCGATATCACGTTTTCATATCGGTGGTGGCAGCATATCAAAAGACCGGATTTATTTCGAAGTTGTGTGGACGGAGAAGTGGAATCCGACAAAATACTTATCGGATTTTTTTCTTTTGTTACAAAAGGGTTAAAAAATTAAATACCTAAACCGTTAATCGATTTGTACGAAAAGGAATAAGTACAGTTCTTGCGACAGAGGCCTGCATTACCATATTCACCGAAAATTCAATACCAAATTCAATCGAAAGCGTATTTTGGGCGCTATCGTGATTACTCACGCACATACATGAATAGCGAATACACCGAAAAAGCAACAAAATTCCAACATATATGCATACATATGGAATAGATTTACAATAGCAAAAACAGATGCAGGGAATCTCAAATTGTAAAAATATACCAATATTTCCAAAATCGGGTTTTTATCATGATTACAATACTTTCTTTACACTCCAGAGGGGTTCAGAACTTATGGGGAAAACTTTAAGATGACATAGAACACACAGAGTCAAGCTCAAAATACCATACAATGCATAGTCGTAACTCAAGCAGTGAAGGACTACAGGGCTCTTTCTGCTTGTGGAGAGAACATTGTTTACTACAACTACACAATTTGAGCTTCCAGAGCATCCTAAACCGCAGCACCAAACAGGAAATGCTTATGTCCGCCTTTTCCTGATTAGTAAAACCAGCCATCCTTTTTTGCAATCCACTGTGGAAATGACGATGCGTGTGAAAAGCCAGCACTAATGTGTTTAACGATAGCGCCATCTAGCGGTTCACCGCTTTCGATACGACCATGCATTTTTATCACAAAAATTGCTGTTTAGATGCATTCTTTCACACCTTAAAGTTTTGCCCATGAGTTTTGATCCACCTTCAATTTCTCTAACCGAAATTTGGTTCAATTTAAAATCCCTACCCCACCCCTCTTTTAAGTTCAGTTGTTTGTCAAATAAAGTTACTTACTTTGCGATTTCTTGATTTCCAGGAGTTCAGAATCACCCTACATATGTGTATGAAAAGTTTTTAAAAAGTCCACTTAACATTTGACATTGCTTGTTGAGATTAACAGATAATAATGTTAATACGTACAGAAAAATAATTTAGTTATCCTTTACTTACCTGAGAATTATTAATAGAAATTACTTCTGCCTATTTTTTTTCCTTCAGAAAACTAGTGAAGCATTTATGAATAGCTAATTGATATATCACTCCTTACATGAGCTTTGTTTGTGCACGGTATGTTCGTATATGGGTCTTGCGCCATAAAAATATATTCAACCGCCCAACCAAGCTTACATCAGCATAAATCAAAGATTATCTGTACTGAGCGGGTTATTCAAGTGCAAAAAGTACTTTATTTTTACCCAAATAGATCAAAGCATTAAGAATTAAGAAGTGAGAAGAGAAACATATTATGAAGCTCTCAACGTCATTTTAAATTCTTATAAAATCTCATTATTTAATTCTTTTTATTTTCATATTTTATTAAATAAGAATTTTAAACAAATGCAAAGCAATAAGCACAATGGATAGTAGCCTTTAACAAAATAAATTAAAAAATTAAAAAATAATTTTTATTACTCATTCTGAAAAATACGTGCATATTGGTAACTCTAACGCAACATGAACTACGACTAATATATGATGTACTATGTTATTCTAAACATAATATAATAATAAAGGTAGATGAAATTCACTTATAAAATCCGATCCTTTAACATTACTGCTTCCTTTTATTTACTTCACATTTTGTTAACTATGAACGTTTAATAAATGCATTTTAATAATCTCAATAAACAAGAGACCATGAAAACTAACTAAATAAATAAACAAAATAATCACAGACTCTTAAAAACATATACATAAAAATTTTAAGCAGTCTTCTATTTTCCTAAAAATGATTTAGTGAAAAATTCTCCTGTCTTATTTTTCACGAAAGACATTTGTACATTAAATTATTAATATAGATTTCCGGTCATCACCAAAAATCAAAGCTATCTTGCCACCATTGACTAGGTTATTCAAGTAAAGGGTTCAGCAAAAAGCACTTTATTCTTTTCTCCTAAGTGGATCAAAGTGCTCAAGAAAAAGGGAAAAGGGAGGGAAGTAAATATCTGAAGTTCATTCTCTTTATCAAGTCTCCAATGGCTCTCTAAATTTAATTTTATTTTACAGCTTCAGATTTGTTTCTTTTTGTAGTCAGATCTTTTTTTAAAGTATGACAATTGATACCCCTAATATGGTGTGTGTTACAGGTGATCTAAAATATGCTCAACTTTCACCAGGATCTTCAATAAAAATAAAGAATGAAAAAAGGACATTCGTTTATAAAATCTTATCATTTAATTATTTTTATTTTCATACTTATTAAATAAGAATTTTTAAGCAAATGCGAAGCAATAAGCGTTATAGATAATAGCCCTTAACATAATAAATTAATAAATTTAATAAAAAATACTGATTCTGAAAAATGCATGCATATTGGTAACTCTAACACAACATGAACTACGACAAATATATATATATATATATATATATATATATATATATATATATATATATATATATATATATATAAGTGTGTGTGTGTACTCTGTGATTCTCAGTAAAAATACATACAGGTAGATGAAATTCGCTTATAAAATCAGATCATTTAGAATTACTGCATAATTTTACTTGCTTCTAATTTTATTAAATAAGATAGTTTAATAAATAACGCAATAAACAATAGATAATCAAAACTAAATAAATAGATTAATATAATCATTAACCAGTCTGAAAAATATATACACATAAAAATTCTAAGTAGTTTTCTGCTTTCCTAAAAACCATAGAATGAAAATTTCTCCTTAAGTGAACATACTTATTGTCTTGTTAGTACACATTGTATAGTATTGCCTTGTTAGTTCTTCTCATACTTATTGTCCTGTTAGCGCTTATTTTTAATAAAAGCAGTAATACATTTATTTAATAATTTATTGATATTGATTTTGTTTCATCATCAAAAATCAAAATTTTCTACTTGCCACGAGTAACCAGATAATTCAAATGCAAAAGACTATAGCAAAGAGCGTTTATTTTTTCTTCTTAACTGTATCAAAGAATTTTAGAAATAATCAACGAGAAGAAAAGTAGATAATGAATCCCTCGACGTCATTTTTTAATTACTTTTCTTGTACAGCTGAAGATGTAGTTTTTTTTCTTTTTCTTTCTTTTGTATGTTTGTGTAGTCAGTTCTTTAACGGAACGATTAAAAATTTTCAAAGTGTAAATTAATTTACAGTGTGAATTACATGCTGTAATGTATTATCTTTCTAAAAATGTATCTTGTTCATAGCTTTTCGTTAATTAACCTTCCATTTCATGGATTTTGAAAATTGTACAGTTCCACAGGTTGAGTGAATATTACCCATGCGTTTAAAAATAATTTTTAATTAAAAATTTTTGAAACAGTTTTGATTTTGTTCTAGACTGTATAATATGATAATTGAATTTCAGTCTATCAAAAACTTATTGCATATTTGGCAAAGCTGGAGTTGTAAAATAATATATTTGTTAAAACTAAAAGGCTTATTTTTAAAATATTTTCACATTTTATTAAATATAAATGTCTAATAATTACAAAGTAATAACTGCAATAAATACTCTGTGACAGAAAAATAATAATTAATACTTATTTTGGAAGACACAGGCATAAAAATAATTCTGTTCAGTCTTCTATCTTCAAAAAACTATCGATGGAAAATTCTTCTGTCTTACTTTTCAAGAAAGATGTAAGACATTTATTGAGTAATTTATTGACATCGCTTTTCTTACATCAACAAAAATCAAAATTACCCATTTGTCACCACTGACCAGGTTATTCAAGTGCAAAAGGGTTCAGCAAAGAGTCAGCACTTTATCCTTTCCTCCTAAGTGGATCAAAGTGCGTAGCAATAGGGCAGAAGGAGGGGAATAAATATCGAAAGTTAATTTTCTTTATCAAACCCCCAACGCCACTATAAATTCAATTTTCTTGTACAGCCTTAGATATGTTTCTTTTCGTATTCAATTCTTTTGTTGAAAAGTATAGAAGCTGATTCGAGTCATGATGCTTTTCTGTCTGTATTGTCGCCAATAAGTTTCTTCATAATTTCCGAAAATATTGGGTTTAATTTTGCAATCTGAAGGTTTGCTTGTATTTTTAAAATGATTTTAGATGGGCATTATTTCTTTTGTTCTTTTTAAACATGGGTTTAAAAATTGAATTCCGTCATAGTTCGTCATAGTTCCGTCATGTTTTCTGTCTTTATTGATATTCGACTATAAATTTCTTCATAATTTCTGAATAAATTTTGAATTTAATTTTGCATTTGGAAGATTCACTTGTATCTTTAAAATGATCTTAGGTTGACATTAATTCTTACCTTTTATATAAACATGGGTTTCAAAATTGAATTGCGTCATAGTGTGTTTCTGTCTTTATTGATGCTATAATAAATTTCTTCATAATTTTCGAAAACGACTTAGATTTAATTTTGGATGTTTTGAAATCCGTTTATGTTTGAAGATTTGCTTGTTTTCTTTAAATAATCTGAAAGTGGCATTAGTTTTTATTCTTTTAAAATACGGGTTTCAAAATTACCTTACGTCATAGTGCGTTTCTGTCTCAATTGATATTCGCCAGTAATATATATTGATAATCGTCATCATTGATATCATATTATCATTGATATTCATCAGATCATAATTCACAAATAATGTTTTGGTTTTTATTTTTCCTGTTTTGAAATCATCTTTTGTTTAAAGATTTGTTTGTATTTCCTTAAATTATCTTAAACTGGAACTAACTTTTATCTTTTTAAAACACGAATTTCAAAATTTCCTAACCTTTTAATGCGTTATATTCAAAAGAAATTTTTATTTATTTTTATTTTTATTTTTTTATTTTATTTTTTTTATTTTTTACTGAACGCAAATTTTATAATCATTGCTGCTTTTTTTTTTTAATATCCAAGAAATAATTAATTTTATTGTTTAAGTTTTCTATGTTTTTAACCATTCAGTTTATAATTAAACTAGATCAAACGATAGATGTAATCCAATTTTTCCGTATGTAAATAATACTAGTATATTGCTTTAGTTTACTAAGTTTTATTTTTATTTTATTTTTTACAAAGTTTTGTATTTTGGAATCAGGTTTTCCGATGGGGAATATAGGCTTATAGTATTATGTGATGAGGTTATAGACTTAGGTCCTAATCTTAAATTTGGACCGAAAAAAATAACAAAAACTTTTCTTCCTAGTCTTTTATGAGAAATATTAGAGTACACGAGAAAGTCCTTTTTCACGGGACATGTGATTTCTTTCCTTGGCATGGCGTGGGACAATCCAGAACCTTGTTTTGAAAGATACAGTCGTCCAAATTAAAATAATAATAATAATAAAGAATAAATAAAGAATCACCCCGAATTATTAATTATTATCTCTAAATGTCTGCCATATAGGGATAAAAAAAAATGGCCATTCGATTGGTAATTATATTATATTTTAATTTATATGAAAAAACACTGTCACAATGAAATAGGATGAAATATAATAAATTATTTTAAATGTGACAGATGAATAATGATTATAAATGTAACTGAACAAATTAATAAAACTGTCTTTTATATACGAAAATATATCAAAAAATTAAAAACATAATTATATCAGCTTAATTTAAAATTAACTGCTTTTTAGTGAACAGTGAAATGATTGTTTTTCAAAAAGTTATTTTAATCCTCTATACTCTGAAGGTTTTTTAAAATCCCATAAAAGAAAAAAAAATATTTAAAATTTATTTAATAAATCTCGAATAATAACAGAAGATGTTAAATTTCATACAAAATACTTTTGTGTACTATGTTTAGAAAGCAGAGCCGATTTTAAAAAGCTAAATATTTTTTTAATTGAATTGCTTCACAACCATTTATGTATGGATATCTCTTACCCTGTTAAAATGCATGTGCTAAAAAATAAATAAATATATATATATATATATATATATATTCATAAAAGATTTGATTTGCAGATAAATTTACAATATGTTTATTTATTATTTTGTAAGAAGTGAGAGATTTCAAAAATCAATGTTATTTGATAATTAATCTAAGTTTTGTAAATATTCAGAGTTTTCCACTGGTGACTTTAATATTATTATTATTATTTCGCCTACAACTATTTCTAAATAAAAATAATCTTCTTAGAAGATTAGTAGAAATCTATTGCTTTTAAATAGTGATAGACAAAATAAATAAAAAATACCCACCAGTGTTAACCCTTAATATTTTATAGAAAATACCCTATAACTACCGCTTTAACTCTTTCAGGGGCAAATATTTGTGTTTCTGTAATGTTGAATTCCCACCAGAATTTTTCAAAAACTTTATTAGGAAATAAGGTAATGCGCATTTAAAACGTTTCTCACAAAAGTTACAAAAGTAAAATTTTATTCAAAAATTCTCGTACAAATCTTGATTAATAATAGCTGGGATAAAATAAGTCCTACCGCTCTACAAAGGTTAATAAATCAGTTTTAATGAGCTCTTCCTCCCCCCCCCCCCTCACCCGTCCACTAAATTTCATATTATTAAACTGGTCGTTCAAGGGGCCCTAATATCTCTTGAAATATTAAAGCTGGAAATTATTAGAACGAATTTGTATTTAACTCCTAATTTGTAAAATAAAGAAAAGTTATTTTCCAAATTAGTTTTAACCCTTTCACCGTCTGAGGGTTTTCCTGCAATATATGCTTGTAAATTGCTGAATACATATATATTTTAATCGCAGTTTGATGTTATAATACATTTTATATCCCCTCATTCTATATACGGTTCAAAACAGAATTTTGTTGAAAATATTTTTATCTACAGCCATTTTAACATGATATCTAAAAACGGAAAAACGCGGGCCTAACGGTGAAAAGGTTTTAATAGTATTTTATATTATTATTTCGTAAAAATAATAACTCAAAAATTTTCAAATATCCGAAAAAGAAATTAAACTAAACTATAAAAAACACGATTATTATAAATACTAACAAGGCTTTAAAAAAACGTTATTTTTATTGAAAGAAAAAAAGACGTTGATATTTCCCACATGGACTACTAAATAGTACATTCTCTGGTAGTCCAAAATAATTACGATTTTCCGGCGGCATGTGCGGAGTCTTGAGCACTAATGCCCTGACAGGATCAATCCGTGTGCAATTCGTCACAGGACTAGTGATAAATGGAAGTTAATCCACTCCCGCCAAAGGACGCATGTAGGTCGTGATCTGGTGGAAAATCCTATGGAGATAAAGCAGGAGATTTCCAGAGGTGTTCACGTGTTGGCTGAACCGAGCATCACCCAAACTAGAGTTCGTAATTTGCGAAGCTTACATGCGTCATATGAACGCAGATCTCGGCAAAGAATTTTCTCAAGCTAACAGAAATGAATGAATGGATTGAAGAAATTTATTTTATGGAAAATACACAAATACGTAAATCAGATGATATGCATAAATTACTTGACATTTATTCGTGTTAAATTTTTGGTAGATATTCTTAAATTTTTACACTTGTAATTTATCAAACATTCCTGATATTTTCATATTGAATAAAATACTATTTAACGTTTCTTAATACTTTCTCATAATGAAAATATCTAAGCAGAACTTTTCGATACAAAATAACCCGTTAATACCAACAGGAGTGATTTATTTCATTTTCGAAATACATTACGAAGCGTACTTCTCAAAAAGTTAAAGTTCGTCTATTTGATTTTCAAAGAATGAGCCAATATAAATTAAACAAAAAGCATAAGTACCGTAAATTGGGGTGTTACACTGTTACATAAACACTGGGGCGATACTTGAACTCAAAAAAAAAAAAAAAAAAAAAAAAAAAAAAAACAATTTGGTATCTACTGTGTCATTGACGTGATTGATCAATACGCTACAGCTAACATTACTAACAAGCAAGACATTACACCCACAGATTTTAAACATTCTTTATTTGGGTCCACGTAGCCCTCTCCTGGTTCAAATAACCCCAAATTATGACACTATAAATGATATCAGCCATTTCTCCCTTTTTATCATTCAAAAGTTTCTCAGTTTCCTATAATATCCATACTAATATTATAAAGAAGTAACGATTGTTTTTTTGTTTGTTTGTTTGTAGGGGGTAATCTCTGGAACTACCGAAGAGATTTCAAAAGTGATGGTGGCAAATTAATGGTGACAACCCCTGCTCCAACATAGGCTATGTTTTATATCGGTGCCACTACCCCCAGGGAAGTGCAGGAGAGAAAAACGATCTAAAATTTCACCTTTTTTTATACTGAAGGAGCTAGAAACATGAAATTTGGCCTAGTAGTTACTTATAAGATGTAAATGCTCTCTAAGAAAAAATTCTAAAAAAATTCGAAATTTAAAAGGGTGAGATTAGAGAAAAGCGTTCTAAAAACATTCTAAATTACAATTTCTATGGAATCTCCGGAACTACAGAAGCATTTTCAAAAGTGATGGTGGCAAATTGATGGTGTCAGTCCTTGCTCCAACATACACTATAATTTATGCCGATGCCACTACCTCCAGGGGGGGGGAGGTGCAGGAGCGAAAAAGTTCTAAAATTTCGATTGTTTTTATACTGAAGGAGCTAGAAACATGAAATTTGGCCTGGTTGTTACTTATAAGATGTAAATGCTCTCTAAAAACAAATTCTAAAAAAAAATTGAAATTTAAAAGGGTGAGATGCTCGAAAAGCGTTCTAAAAACATTCTAAATCACAATTTCTAAGAAATCTCTTGAACTACAGAACCATTTTCAAAAGTGATGGTGGCAAATTGAGGGTAATAGTCCCTGCTGTAAAATAGGCTATATTTTATATAGGTGCCACTACCACAAGAGGGAGGGGGGTTGCAAAAGCGAAAAACGTTCTCAAATTTCGATTTTTTTTTTATACTGAAGGAACTAGAAACTTGAAATTTGGCATGGTAGTTACTTATAAGATGTAAATGCTTCCTAAGAATAGTTTCTAAGAAGTTTGAAATTTAAAAGGGTGAAATGAGCTAAGTGTGTTCTAAAAACATTCTAAATTACAATTTCAATGGAATCTTTGAAACTACCGAGCCGATTTTAAAAGTAATGCTCGCAAATTTATGGTGACAGTCTGTGCTCTATCACAGATTATATATTATGTCAGTGCCACTACCCTCAGGGGGTTGCAAGAGCGAAGAACGTTCTAAAATTGCAAATTTTATTATACTGAAGAGATTAGAAACTTGAAATTGGACAAGATAGTAACTTATAAGATATACATGCTCTCTAAGGACAGTTTTAAAAAAAATCGAAGTTTAAAAGAGTGGTATGAGGGAAAACTGTTCTAAAAACTTTCTAAATTACGATTTCTATGGAATTGTTAAGGGCAGAAACTTGAAATTTAACATGACTGATACTTTTTAAGACACAAGTGCACACACATAACAGTTTTTTTAAATAAATCGAAATTTAAAAGGGTGAAAGAGGAGAAAAAGTTCTAAATTACGAATTTTTTTTTTTTTTTTTTTTTTTTTTTTTACTTACAGGATTAGAAACTTCAAATTTGGCATGGCGGTTACGTTTAAGATACAAATGCTCGCTAACAATGGTTTGTAAAGAAATTCAAAATTTCAAAGGCTGAAATGAGCGGAAAGAGTTTAAAAAGCGTTCCAAATTACAATTACTATGGAATTGTTAGGGGTAGAAACTTAAAATTTTACATGGCTGCTGATTTGGTCGCACAGAACAATTTGAAAAAAATCGAAATTTAAAAGAGTGAAATGCGCGAGAAGCGTTCTAAAACGTTCTAAATTACGATTTATTTGGAACTATTAAAGTTAGAAATTTAAAATTTCGCCTGGCTGTTAATAATCACCCAGAACAGTTTACTAAACATGCGAAATATAAAAGGACAGGAGCAAAAAAAAAAAAAAAAAAAAAAAAACGACGTACTAAAATTGCAATTTATGTGATACAGCTGGTTATAGAAGCTTCGTATTTGGTATGGTATGGGTTACTTTTAAAATACAAATGCTGGCTAAGATCGGTTTCTAAAAAAAAATCGAAATTTAACAGGCTAATATGAGCGGAAAACGTCTAAAAACGTTCTACATTATGATTTAATTGGATTTATTCGGGTTTGAAACTGGAAATTTAGTATAGTTTTGTAACTTTTAAGATGCAGACGCTCGGTTTAAACAGTCTATTAAAAATTGGAAGTTTAAAGGCGTAAACTGAGCGGAAAACGTTATAAATTATTAGCCGCCCACAGGGTGGCTTATTCTTTCAATCTCTATCATTTTTCATGTTCATGAAAAGTCACAGCCATCCATCGTTGCCACAGGTTAATCTCGGAAAATGAAACATTTGAAGTTACTGGAAAAATTAATAGCTCGAAAAGTATTTGTCACAAAATTGTTAGACAAACTGCGTTAGAAAGGTAAAAAATTGTATTTTTCTTGATATAAATTTCAAATCTAATGATTATGTCGTTTTCCAAATATTCAATTTAAAAAATTATCAAACTTCACAATGAAGTACTATAGCGAAACCTTCACGCGTAAAAAGATAATGGGGCTGTTCACGGACGAAGATCAGGCTTCGCGCGGGCGAAGGAGACTAAAATACGGAGTGAGTCTATACTGTGAATGTATGCATAGTGAAATTGAAAGGCCTACGTTCGAAACATTGATTTGACTAATTTGCCTATTTTAATAATATTTTCTTAAAGTCTAGAAGCGAACTTGATGGCCTAATGGTTAGAGCACTGCTCTTGATTCTAGAGGTTGCGGGTTCGATTCCCCTAAATTTCTGTTCGATTTTTCTACTTTTTTATTTAAAAATGTTTTATCGATTGCTTTGTATTTTTCATGATAAATGGAATATATTCATAAAAGTAAAATTTGATACTAATAACAATTACTTATTTAAATACGACAAATTCAGCTATTTCACGATTAAAATTTTACAATACTATTTATTATTAGCCACACAGAGGGCTAATTCTTTCAGTCTACAGTAAAATTCATGTTTATGAAAAGTCACAGTCACTCCATATATAAAGGAGGACACCCTTTATACATAGCTATACAAATGATTATTACTGGCGATATTAAAAATAAAATTGTCTCTCTTTATTATGCCGATACTTCCGCTTGTATTTCCTTTCTCAGTCCCTAATTGCCCTACAGCGCAGTGGTGTAGTCGAGGGGGGACGCGGGGGGACGGCGTCCCCTCACTTTTTTATTTTATGTCGAGCGTCCCCTTACTTTTTATTTTCAAGGGGGACGCTAGAGACGCGAGAGGACGCCATCTTTTCAAACTTACCAATTTTTTTTAAATTATGAGCACACCAATAAATCAACAATTTTAAGAAATAAGGCATTGATTTTTAATACTTTTCAACAACATGGAAAGTGTTTACGGTGTCAGATCGCTTGTCTGTCTCCATCTGTTCGCATTCTACTTGTAACTTCCAAAAGTTTGCTTGAATTTCGAGAAAATTTTATGTATATTTTTTCAATGTAGCCTTATCACTATTGTGAATTATGTGTATAGCATCAGTATTTCGTTTACGAGTGATCAAAAAAGAGTTCTTTCATATTACTGTTTACTGGGCGGAGATTGTTTGAAATACACATAAATGAAGTAATGTCATATGGTATTGAAATTCGTTACAACATATTTCCTATAAAAAATAGCATTTATCGTTCGTTTACAGGGACGTTAAAAAATATTTCGAAACACCAAAACACCATGCATGAGCTATAAACAGTAATTGTTTGCAATGCATGGAAAACGGTGCACGAAACATTTATAGTTATTTTACAAGGCCAAAGAATCCGGACACATTTTTCAGACGTGGGTTCAGTTGCTCGAAACGTGTTTTCGATTATATTTTGTATTTTTCAGCTGAAGAAAATATCCATTTGCTAAGTGATACGTAAATGATATTCGTATACAGGGCCACACAAAAACAATCCAAATACACAACCGTCATGGCCGGATATTTCTTGAAATGCATTTTGCAGCTGGTTTTAAATTTTAGTGTGCTATGTGATGAGCATATGATCATTAATTTATATGACCACTCAAAATAATTCGAATGAATACGTTACCATTTATAGATAATTATTGCTTGGTATGTGTTTAAACTGAACGAAATAATATTTTCGATAAAAAAAAACACTATACATGCTTTTCCTTCACACATTGTTGCACCAAATTAATTTTACAAACATTTGTGTGTAATGAATATAATATATATTGGCCGGTATACAGTGTGTCTGTGTATTATAAAAGTTGACACGCACTTTAATTTGTTACCTGCTGGAGATAAGTAGATAACGCAAATTATTAAAAAGTTTAAAATAAAGTAAAAAAAATAATATTGAAATAATATTGTCAATGAAATAATTATCTTGTTAATTTTCAAACATTTATACAATAACTCTTTATGCGACTCTTCTATTCAAAATTTGTCAGTCAGAAAAATTTTCTTTTTTGCTGCAATAAAATCATTAAAAATATGCATATCTATATATTTAAAATTAAATTTAAAAAATGAAGGAAGAATGCTGCCTTATAAAACCTTTTCGAACCATTTAAATATTACTTTATCAGTGAAAATGGTCTTGTGCACATATTGGCAATAGCATTTTTAGAACAAAATTAAATATTAATAAGTGTAAAAAGGAAAAAAAATGCATCGCAAGTGTATCTAAATAAAAAGCTGCACGGGCAGAAATCATGTAAAGAGACAGTGTAGTTTTAAAACTTACAAATAAAAAAAAAGAAGAAGAAGAATTGGCTAAGCATGCTCTATGTATTTTCCGTCAGCTGCAGTACATAACTGGGGGTCAACCGCACATGTTTATTATCATCCATGTTACTGTTAACTTCTTGTAATACCTCATAGCTTTTCTAATTTGATATACAGTCGTTGTCCCCTTCCTCCACCCTGCATATTTCCTACCTTATTTTAAACTTTTTTGCACCTTACATTGACTACTTATCTTCAAGTTTAAATTTTTTCGGACGCCCTGTAAAAGTCGACCTTAGCTCAAACTTGAAGATGTCAAAAAATGCAATACTTTGATAGCAACGTGGTTCAAAGTGGTTTTTAGTGACAAAACTTGATGCTTTTAATTTATAATAGTAATTTAACTTTAATGAATAATAATCTGTTTAATCTTCTAATTCTAATCTTTAACGATTCATCCTTATCTAAGTGAAAACCACAGCCTTACTCAAAATTTGGAAAGCGGTAAATCATAGAATGGTAACTGATACAAAATCTAGAAAATATAAAGAGGTGAAATTTTTTTTGAAAATAAGTATTTCTGTAAAGTTCATTGAAAGAGGAAAAATAATACATATTATTAAACTGTGAGAGAATTAAATATATTGCTGTTGTTTTCAACCCATTTTCCCCCTTTTATTTAAATATTTAATAAATAAAAGAAATTAATTTGAGCCACTTTTTTACCCGCTTTCTGTTATCTTACATTTCTGTATGTATGTGACAGTCGAATCTTGTGATTCATTTTTCACCCACTTTCTGTTGATGTAGAGCTTTGAAATTTGGAATATATATATATATATATATATATATATATATATATATATATATATATATATATATATATGTGTGTGTGTGTGTGTGTGTGTGTGTGTGTGTGTGTGTGTATTCCTTGCAATGCAATACTTTACACATGAATTGGACATTCATTTTCAGAAGAATAACAACCTTAAAAAGTTTTCGGCTTATTTCAGCACTTAAAATTTCGAATATTTTAAAAGCCATTCTTCGTGAGCAACTGCATGTTAATAGCTACCAGATAAATCGTGATGAAACGAGTTTAGAAGATTTACTTAACAATCAGGTCTCCCAAATGGTCCGCTTTTTAAATACCAGTATTTTCTTAGAAAAAATTTATTTTTAGATTTTTCTTGTAAATTTTGCAGAAACAACCTTCGGAAGTAAATTTTTGCAGAAAAGTTTTAGAAACCTACTAAGAAATTTTCTGTTAAAAAATATTGATATTCAGTTGACGAACTATTTGGGAGCCCTGGACAATTCATCCTTTTAAAATGTAAATAAAAAATAATAATAAATAAGATTTTACGAGCATGTAAGTCCTGAAAGTATATGTGTGCCAAGTTTTAAGTCAGTTGCTCTTGCTCGAATATTTCCACACAAATCATGATGAAACCAATATTTTCTCCATTTCATCCCATAAAAATTCAATACTTACAGATTAGAAGTAACCTAGTTACTGATTTAAAGAGTTACTAATTCTACAAAAATCTTGATGAAACGCGATTTTCAGAAATTTTCTTTATAAGGATACTGGTCTGTTTCACCCTTTTCAAATTCATATTGGGATGTTCGGAAAGTTCCTTCCATTTGGAAAAACTAATTCGTACCGGAAAATTCTACCCGTCAAATGACATTAGATATTAAAATTAATGTCTAATAATTAAATGATAGAATTTTCCGGTACGAATTGGTTTTCCCAAACGGAAGAAACTTTCCGAACAACCCAATATTTTTACACGTTGTTCAAAATTTTGTACAGAGTTTGGGCAGTGGCATATATAATCCAGAATGTTAAATAATCTTTTCTTCATATATAACATACCTGCAAAACTTAATCTCAGCCGAAAACACCGTTTAAATGCTACCCTGCTCAGATACATGTACATATTGACTCAATGCAAAATCACCAAACACAGACTTTGGGAATCTTAAAGAAAGTACCGACTCGCACACATGCATACACAGATACATAGAGAATTGTTACAGAAATAGGAAAAGCGGACGCAGGGAACCTATAAAAGTAAAGATATAAATTTCATAGTCTTTTTTTCTTGTCATGATTACAATATTTTCCTTACACTATACGTATTCGTAATGTAAAAATGCAATAATTTTCAATGCTCTTAGTATACAATAGTTATTCTAAGACTATCTCAAAAATAAACAATGTCCAACAAAAGTCTCGTTGCGTGGATTAGTTTTATTACATTACGAATTCTATTTCAAATACGTATTTTCACACATGAAATAAGGTTAACAATATTTTAATTTATGGGAAGCTATGAACAACCAACAGATAAAAAACTTAAATTAATTTAATTTAAATAAATTTTAATTTAAAATTTAAAATTTAATTTTTCAACTACTTTTCTCTGTAATTCAAAATGAAAAGCAAGATTCATAATCAAGTTTGCTCTATGGGTGATACAGATACAGACCCTAATGATCGAGACTATGAGCGTCCCCCCACTTTTTTCCCCAGGACTACACCACTGCTACAGCGGGCGCAGACCCCATTTAAATAATAATATAAAGGATCCAACAAAGTTAAAACCGTCATGGCGGACATTTCTAAGGGGGTCCCGCGGCCCTATCTCCCATAGGAACGAAATCACCCCCCCCCCCAGGGGGAGACCTTTTTGGTGCTCAAACCCCTTCATGTAACATATCAATAGATAGATCTCGTAAGCACTATGGTCTGGTCCTACTCTCCCCCCTCTCACTTCCCCCCTACCTTAAGAAGCATTTTTCTCTGTTTCAACTCCTTTTAAATTTTAGTTTTCCCCATCTTTCTCAGCCCCTTTAAGCCCCACAGAGTGCGTAGGCTTCTTCTAAAGGATCCAACGAAGTTAAACTCGTCGAGGCCGACATTTCTAAGAATCTCCTATAGGAACGGAGTTACCCCCCCTCGGGGGGGAGACGTTCAAGGTGTTCAAACTCCATCATGTAACATATCAACAGTTTGATCTCGCCAAGCACTTTTGTCTGGCCCTACTCTCCCTCCTCCTTTTCTCCCCCCCCCCCCTCCCCTCCCGTCAGGAGACGATTCAGTTTTTTCAATTTCTCATAATTATTTTAGTTTTTTTCCATTTTTCTCTGTTCCTATGGGCCGGACAGCTCCAAAATTTCACCAAAATTAGCTGTACACCGTCTAAAGGTATTTTCCCCCCGTTTCTTTCGGCGCCTCGGTTTTCACGTATCTCTTGAAGGGAGCTCTTTAGAGGGGTGCAAAGGGGGCATCCTTTTTAAAGTCCCATCTCTCAATTGCAAGTGAGGATTCATTTTAAAGGTCTCGTAGAGCACTTGTGTTTTGTATAGCTCCTCCTTCTTTCTCCCCCACAGCTCTTCAAGAGCCCGTCAATTAATGCTAACTCATCATTTGTTAAACAACTTCTCTGAGCTGTATCCATTATAAAAGCTGCTATCATAGAACTTTACATTACTTTTTTTATCTATTAAGTGTTAAAGTGTCTTGAACCATTAAAAATAGTTTAAAGGGTGTCATTAAGTCATCACATTTGTAAACAACATCTACCTCGCCACGTCTCAGCCCATTGGAGCCACATCTTTTCACTATTATATTTATTGAAAATACTTCTAGTCACCGAATCTTTTTAAAACTTGGTGTGTTCGTTCCTAATATATTCCGCCAGCCTCACAAAAAATCGTAGAGCGCTAACTAAATTCTAAAGTGGAGAAGCTGACCACCTCAAAGTTAGAAATTTTTAAACGGTAATAGTAGCTGGTTTAAAAAATATATATAAATTGGATAACAAAGCAAACCCTTTTTAGCGCTAAAAAATATATTAAAAATTTAAACTTGTCAAAATTTTTACCTGTAGCAGTTTGTTTTAAAAAAAGCGAGTTGATGAATGTAATATGGCTACATGTAGGTAATATGCCCATAGGTGAAATAAAATTAAAAGATTTACATTAAACGTTTAAAAAACAACAATTATTACAAAACCAAATTTATTATTTGAAAATTTATAAAAATATATTGCCAACAAATACCAATTTTAAAAAAGTTCTCATTATTCTGTCGGCACACTCCGATATTGAAATTCATTTATGTAGTTTAAAACAGCATTATACAATCTAAAAACAGCATTGTACAATCTAAAATATCATGTATACAAATAATCATAAACACTTTGTTTAAATTAGGTAAATAACAAACCTACCAGAGACAAATTTATAAGATGCCAATGTAACTAACAGCTAAACAAAGATGTCTGCTCTCTCTCTCTCGTGCACTTGGTCTAAGACTCTCAGAATGCAGCCAAAGCGGGGCTAAACCAACTCTTCTGACTTTCCGCATCTGGATTAAAGTGACTTTTTTTTTTCACTCAAACTAGTAATAGTATTACGAATTGGCCATATTAACTGCATTGGCTATATTACCATCAGATACCTTATATAAGATTTCTTGTTCGTTTACAGGTACAATTCAAAAGAATTCCGTTACATATTATGGACAATGGGGAAAAACTGTTTGCAAGGTATTTTAATTGTGAATTGGGATACACTACTCTGTCTGTGAGCGATAATTCTTGGAGGTGCGTTTTTAGTTGTAGTACGCGTTTCTAAATTTAACTAATTTTTTGCATAATTACTTGGTGGGTATAAATTCTATAGATCATATACAGGGCTGCACAAAAGCATTCGAGTATTTTTCCGTTTATTGACAGAGATTGCTGAAAGGGAATTTGCAGCACTTTTATGCGTTTCCTAATTGAACTTAATTTTAGTATAATATATAGTATATTTCTTTTATTAGTATAGATAGCACATATCGATAGATCATATACAGGGCTGCACAAAAGAATTCGGAAACTTTTTTGCCTGTAGATGGTAATTGTTCGAATTGAGTTTAATAATACTAGCATCCCAGCATAATACTAGCATCCCAGCTGCCAGTATTATACCGTAAAATAAACAGTAAAATAAGCAGTAATACACTGCCGCGCAAGCGCGGTAGTGTATTACTGCTTATTTTACTGTTTATTACTGTTAATTTTACGGTATAATACTGGCAGCTGAGGTGCCAGTATTATACTATAAAATCAACAATTTTTTTTTGCAGTGCATCTTTTTTTGCAGTGTGCTCTAAGACGCATGCAGATCTGTAAAATATTTTTCCAAACTAACAGAAATGAGTTAATGATTTATGAAAATTTGTTTTATGGGAAATACAGAAAAACTAGGACTCTGAAAGTAAGCAGAATTGTGCGAATTGATAAAAATAAAAATTCCTGTAAAATTCTTTTTTTTTTTTTTTTTTTTTTTTTTAATTCTAGTCTAATCTTTCCTTCAATGGTAGCTGACTCATTTAAAACTAAGTTAAATGTATGTTAGCATTCTGATTAACTTCAAACATTTTCTTTTCTTTTGAGTTTAAAATTTTATCTATAATCAGTTACTCAACACTCCATGCGAATTATTGTTTTCTTCAAATAACTTTCAACTTTTTAGAATAAAATAATTCTTTTATTCTTCAAAATTCTGTATATTAATTTTGAAAACAGAAAATCATCATCCGAGATAATAATGCCTAAAATGCTTTCGTATGGAGCAATTTGGGAGAAAGTTGTCCTTTTTAAAAAAATATAGAATTATTTCTAATAATATTTGACGCTCTTAGGAATGAATACACTTGGGATACCGTTGGATGACACACAGCTAAAAGTTAATCACCAACTACACTCAAAAAGTAGTTAATTAGTTCTCGAAATAAAACAAGAATAGTGGAACTTTCCCCAGAAACTCCTAGGTAATACGATGCATGCTCAATTAATGCCTTGCTACACTGTAAAAAAAATCCGTGAAGATACAAGAGATTTTCCGTAAAATTTTACGGAGAGGTTTCGTTTTTCCAACGCAACAGTACAATTTCCGTAAATGACATTAGTTCCGTAAAAGAGATTTCAAATCTGTAAATAGGTAGAAAGTTTTCCGTAAATTTAATGGATTTTTTCCGTACTCTTTTCAAACCAGTACAACGTCCGTATTTCTTCCAAAACAGTGCCATTTCCGTAAATGATGTTCAGAAATTTGCATACAGATATCGCCTTGTTTGAAATGCGAATTAAGATTGTTGTATTTACTAGAGGTCTTCTAGGATCCAGGCCTGGACCGGTCGTACCCGTGGGCCTATTTTCAGTCATTAGACTCGGGCCAATCCTGGAGCTCATTCTAACCGGGCCCTTGTCTGGACGGTAATTTTTTGTGAAAATAATAGTGATATTTTTAATTCTTTAGTGAAATCTTTAGAAATTTATTTTATTTATATAAATTACAGAAAAATATTTTTAAAAATCTATTTTTTTTTCTTTTTTATAGCGCTGCAAATTATGAATTTTTTCACTGACTTTTTAAAATTTTATTTTAATTTTATTAACGTGAGACAATATTAGATTATTAAAGGTTTCATAAAATAACTAGCTGTTACCCGTGACTTCGTTCACGCAACATTAAAAGAAGAATAAATACATTAAATAAGCGAAATATTTCACTCCCGATAATTAAAAACTTTAATAATTAACTAACTATTTATCACATTTCATAGGCGACAATACGGTATTTTTTGTTATAGGGACCTTGACATAACTCAGTCTTAAAACAGTAAAATTTTGTGCCAAATAATCGCGAAAATGAAATTGCAACCAATGCAAAAAGGAGGGCCAAATAAAATCATGAAAATAGATTAATTGGTTAAAAACAAATGTCAATTTTACCTGTTAAACAATTTTACTTTTAACGCCTTTGTGAAACGTTTTAACAGCCATTCTTCAAAAAAGCATTAATTGGAAATAGTACATGCTTTTTCTTTAAATTCAATTCCGCCTCCTTGGTTTAATGTATAGCTGAAACAAATCTTACTTTCTAAATGACAGTATGTTGACAGGCAATTTTTGTTCTCCTGAATAAATTGATTCATGAAGTTTGAATATGTGAAAATATGTTTTTATTTTTCGGATAATTTACTGAAATCAAGATTTTGTTTTCAACATCTATTCAAAGTGAAAATAAATTCTGTTTTTCAGTTTTAATGAGAAAATGGTGTAAAAAATATACTGATCTGTTTTATTTCTCCATATTTTATACACAAATATGGAGCAATTTACTTTCCGTTTTTAGAGAAACTTCGTTAAAATTTACAAAAAAGGTAAAACAAATCTTGGCATATAATTTAATTTTTTAACTTGTGACAGTTTGTGTGACATCCTCGGATCAATGATACACGATATTAAGTAAATCGCGTTGCATTCGATAGTCTAGCACTGTAAAAGAAAATTGTAAATTCACGGGTATTCTCCGTGAATTGCTGCCGTAATTTTACGGGAAATGCCCCCCTTTTCAAGGTAAACGGTCAATTTCCGTAAATTTCATGTTTTTACGGGCAAAAACCGTTTATCTAATAACAAAGCTCGTTTATCTAGTGACAAAACCGGTTTTCTTATTGACATTGCCTGGAATCTCTGCTGCAGTAATTTTACTGCAGCAATTTTTTAGAGTGATGAGTAGTTGCGAAATACAAACACACGGTCAGATTTTAATATAATAGATTCGTGTTCATTTTCCTTTTCTTAAAATTATGATGCGATTTTTAGCAGAAAATTCTCATCTGTATATAACGGATATTCATGCTTAATAATCATTATAGATAAAAAAAAACATTTAAATTTTTCGTTATAAATATGGCGTGAAACTCATCTACTTTCTATACTTACTGATCCTTGTATTATTAATGTAAGGAATTGATTCACACTCATTTTAAAACACATTGGAAAATTCCCGTTTTATTTCAAATATAATGCCTCTTTTTCCCGCAGAGAAATCCCTTTTTAATGACATAATTCTTGTTAATTTTCTTTTCCAGGCAATTAATTTCAGTACTGGCATAGGGGAAATTATGTTGCTTTAACGAAATAATATTAAATTTTTAGTTTTTATCAACAAAAATGGAACTATTAACATTCGTCATTTTTTTTTTTAGGTAATCGAGTTATTTCTTTTAGTTTTAAGAATGAAAATAAATATTTCTCGCTATCCATGACATCATTTTCGATATGGATAATTTTGCGGAGCATATTATTGACATTTGCTGACCTTTCTTTTGATTCTTTTGAAACTTCTTTTTACTTTTTTAAAATTTAAATAAAAAATACGGTATAGTTATATTAGCCCTGCTCAGACGGTAAAACGCCAAGAATTATTACCATACAAAAGAAAAAAGCGAAGAAAAAACCCAAGATCATTTTATTTCACCAATCAAAGATATCCGCTTTATTTTTTATGTATGGCGTCATATTCGCCTGTTTCCTATGGTTACTCATATTGAAACCTTGTATTATTATCAAAAACTAAAAAAAAGTACGTTTTATTTCTAATAATATTATTTAATCTTCTTTTTAATTCTTTAATTTTTTTATTTCATTTTTATTTTTCACGTGAACATTTTTCAATTGAAACTAAATTGTTGACTAAAAATTATTATTCCGGAATTTGAATTAGTTTTGGCAACGATAAAGTATTAGCAACGGTAAAGTAAATTTAACCATGTTAAAATATTATACGAAAAAAATGTCCATTTACTCTCTATGAAAAAACGAAATTTTGAATTATTAAGAAAAATATTTGAATAAAATAAATAAAAACCAGCCTATGTTCAAATGAGGGTTATAATCAATCTGTATGCAAAAATACAGGATCATTAAAGGCTCCATTTTGACGCTGGCTTCAGCCTAACATTTGCGCACAATCAGATTTATAATATTACTAGCAAGCTACGCCCGCTACGCTGGTCAATTCCTCTTAACGAAACTTTAATCAAACGAAATATTGACCTTGTGTTTTAAAATTATATGAACATTTACTTGGAATGCCCTCCTGCATTTCTGAAAAAAAAAATACGAACGCCATTGCGTTATTACATTTTTAATGTGTCAGACAAAATTTGGGCTGTTAAGGACAAACTCTTTTCGTTGATCATTTACTGTAGGATTTGATAAAGAGCGATAACACGATATGCTATATACTATAACCATCATTGAAAACTCATCTAACTAACAGTGAAGGTTCCGTCAAAATCCATTTGGCAGAATCTTTTTAAAAGGCTAAGTTTTCATAATCGGGTTCATCTGATTATAAAACTTTCGGCACAGATATCATATACGCACCACGTTGGCGCGATTTTGAACCCCGCCAATTTGGCGTAAACTTTGTTTTTGAATATTAGTTATGCTATTGCATGCAATAACAGCACGTGATTTTTTATTTCAATATAAAAATAAAATAACTTTATATTCAAATCGTTATACGTTAATATTATAACGTTAATGTTAAAACGTTAAGTTAAATTATAACTTTAATATTCAAAAACAAAGTTTTCGCCAAATTGGCGGAGGAAAAATTGCGCCAACGTGGTGCGTATATGACATCTGTGCCAAACTTTCCCCAATTGTTCTACAACTAAGCAAAATAGAACAATATGCGAGATACTAAAACCATCTCTGATAAATTATGTAACTAACAGCGCAAGTCCCGCCAAAATCCATTCCGCAAAGTTAATAAACATTTTCCAAAGTTAATAAACATAGAATCAGCGACTTAAGTTATAACTTAATAAAAATTATTTACGATTCAAAAAATAGTAAATTAAAATACTTTGCATGCTTACAATTAAATAATAATAATAATAAAAAACACAGATTTGTGTTGAATAAATAGCGAGTCACAGTGCTTGGCTTAATTTGAAATAAAAATTATTTTCACATTCAGGGTTGAAATAAATGGCGTATTAGCATACATTTTGGCTTGATGTTGGTATAATGGAAAAGTACCAAAAGGTGTCCAAATAACCTCGTTCCAAATTAGGTCAATTCTCTGTAAACTCTATTATGGAATAAGTCAGCTTAAAATAAATAAATAAATAAATAAATAAAATTAATAATTGTGTTACATTATGGTCTCTATGCGGAAAAATCATTTCCGTTGGATTTTAATGAAGTTACAATATCTCAAATATAATGAAATTGATATGCCTCACTGAGGTGGACTAAAATATGCTATTTGTCAAGAATTAAATAAAAATAATGAACTCGTGACATCATAATTCACTTTTATATTTTAACAGAATAATTAATAAGGCTACTATAATTTGTGACTCGTGCTATAGCCAGTATTCACGTCAGGACACATTGTCGTTATCATTATCTTTATACCCTGGAAGGTTTCGCTATGGTACTCCATTGTGAAATTCGGTAATTTTTGAAATTCAATATTTGAAAAACGGCATAATAATTAGATTTGAAATTTATATCAAGAAAATTACAATTTTTTACCTGTCAAACGCAGTTTGTCTAACAATTTTCTGACAAAAACTTTTCGAGCTATTAATTTCTTCAGTAACTCCAAATGTTTCATTTTCCGAGATTAATCTGTGGCAACAGCAAAAAAGCCAGTCGTCAGCAACGCGTCACGGAGTAAAGAGGAACTGGAGGTGAAATATTTACGTTTTGCGTGATGCCAAAAATGGAACCCTACATTCGGCCTAAATAACTGGCTGCTTGCTTTGAAAACCTCTCCCCGTCCAATGAATTCAGTCGTTGTTCCATGTGCAACCTCTCCTCGTCTAATGAAATATCTTGTTTGGGCCTAATGATTTGAGCGATAACCTGCTTCATATTGCAAGCCGGGTACTTCTCTATTATCCCGTTGACCACTTTTCATAACAAAAAACTATCGCCAAACTGTAACACTAAATAAATGGAAGAACGTTGCCATTGAAATATCAAAACAAATAAATAAATAAAATATAAGAATTTAATGACACAATTGTTATTTTAATTAATGAAATAACTAATAAATCAGTAAAACCTAATGAAAAATACACGCAAATGTCGAATTAAAAACCACTTGATGACATAACAAACACGTATAATACTTTTGACATCCAGTAAATGGGACTGCATTTTTGGCATTTAATCTTACAGTTTGGCGATATTTTTTTGTTATGAAAAGTGGTCGACGGGATAATAGAGAAGTGCCGCAAGCCGTTTTTACGGTCTACTTACAATGTATTCTTTCTCTTAACTCTGTGGCAACGCGTAGCTGTTTATTAAAGAGGATAACGATGGAAAGAAGTCCCACACGTTTTATCGACAATTTGAATTTCTTCCGTGGCTATAAAAACACGTGTATTTTTAGAAATTATCATTGGTAAATTTATCATTTTTTTTTGGTTTTGGCGCCCAAAACATCGGCAAATTAAAAAATATATACATATGCAATATCTCACAAATTATAGAACTTCGAAGAATGTAGTTAATTTGAATTTCTTCCATTGCTATAGTAACGGATGTACAGCGTGTCCGGGAAAGGTCTTTATCAATCCAATCATTAATAACAAAAATACCAACAGGTGAAATGGAACGCAGTTTTCTGGAACAGAATTCAGAAATCTAAGAGTTTTCTCTGGTATCAATTGCCAGAGGTACGAAATAACAAATCATGAAATTATCATTCATCAATTCTCACTGTTACACCGCTAATGTCAAAAAACACTTGGAAAAAAATCGAGCACAGGTTCGACATTCTTCGTGCTACTAACGTACCTCATGTACAGCTACATTGATGGTACTGCAAAAAACTCTCATATTCCTGCATTCTTTTGCAGCAAACTGCATTTCATTTCACCTGTTAGTATTTTTGTTATTAATGTTTAGAATGATAAAGACCTTTCTCGGACACGCTATAATTTTAGAAATTATTACTCGCATTGTTAGACATTTTGGCACCAATTTAGAAAAATGTGAAAATATCTCACGAACTATTTCACTTAGGAGTATTTAATTGGCACCATTCGATTCACATAACTCTAATACCCGATTTTTAAGGAATTTTTAAAAAGTTTGTCCCACTTTTTACTCCCATTAAGGATCAAGTTTTTGAAAATCTTTTCTAAGTGCGCCTCTACATACCAAGAAGTATTTTGTCACCAATTTTCATGTTTCTAGGTTCAATAGTTTTGGCTGTGCTTTGATTATGAGTCAGTCAGGACATACGCTTTTATAAGTATAGATGAAACAAAAATCCCTGGAAAAATGTCTTGCGCAAACTATCTAATCACAAATCAGCAATAGTTGTCTCATTCGTCTAATCTTCCATAATCCAGTTCATAGCCGATGGCGGCTACAAAATCTCTAAAATCGCTGAAATATGTGTTTAACTGTTTTTTAATAGTTTTGTTATCTTGAATTTCAAGCTCCTACCTACAACTGCTAGTGAGATATAACGAAAAGCTGAAATGACATAAAACTGTAGACCCTCCCATTTAACCCCTTTAGAGGTTGAATTTCTAAAATCACCTGAAATACATGTTTAACTATTCCTTAGTAGATTTGTTATCCCGAATTTCACGCTCCTACCTAAAACTGCTGCTCAGATATGGTGAAAAGACTAAAGGATTTAAAATTTTCAACCCCATTTAACCCCCTAAGGGTGTGAATTTTCAAAAATCCTTTCTTAGTGGGTGCCTATATTATGTAAGAAATATGTCTTCCAAATTTCATTGCTCTAGGACCAACGGCTTAGGCTCGGCGTTGATTATGAGACAGTCAGGATTTATTCGTTTATAATATAGTAGATATATCTTTCATAATTACATTCCCCTTTCCCAATCACTTTCCCATTAGCTCTATCACTAAGCAACTTAGAATGATATGTTATAGGGTCATTAACCATGCCTGAAAAATCACTTCCATCAAAATTTGTTCAGTAGAATTTCTTTTAAAAAGGTAATCTTTAATAATCGGGTTCACTTAATTTTAGAGCTTTCCGCTGTAGCTCTATAACAAAGTAACGTAGAATAAACGCTATACGATAAAACCTTTCAAAATACATTACCTACCTAACAGTGTAAAACCTACCAAAATATCATGAATAATCGGATTAAAATGTGAATATGCGGTTTATACTCATAGTAGAAGATAATACGATTTTCTGTAATAGGATTCATCATACGCCAATCAATACGCCAATTGGTGAGGTATCCGATTGCGGAAAATTAGCCCGAAATCGTATGAATAACTACTCAAAGAAAAGGGGAAACATGGTTGAAGACTGAAAACAAATAACGAAATAATATATAATACTAAACAGACCTGCGAAACTTTATTTTAGCAAGCACGTTTTATTTTAAATCGTAGCATTTATAGAAATAACGATAATACACAATTACATAAATATCCGTAAGAATAATATTCAATTCCCAATTGAACAGTTAATGTTTCTATCTGTAAAAATAAACAAAATAATTAAATAACAAAAATATTTAACTTGAATTTCTTCCATTGCTATAGTAACGGATGTATTTTTAGAAATTCTCACTTGTATTGTTAGAATTGTTAAATTTTGACGTCAAAAGCTTCGTCAAATTAGAAAAATTTGAAATATCTCACGAAATATTTGACTTAGGAGTATTTAATTGGTACCATTCGATTCAGCTTACAAAAATACATTAAAATATGTTATCACTTGTCACGTAACTATAATACCCGATTTTTAAGGAATTTTTTAAAAGTTTGTTCCCCTTTTTACCCCCCTTAGGGGTGGAGTTTTTGAAAATCCCGTCTTAGTGCGCCTCTACATACTATGAAGTATTTTTCCTGCAAGTTTCGTCTTTGTAGGTTCAGTAGTTTCGGCTGTGCGTTGATCATCTAGTCAGAAAGGACTTTCTTTTATATATATAGACTAGCTGTTACCCGTGACTTCGTTCACGTATCATTAAAAGAAGCATAAATGCTTTAATTAAGCAAAATATTTCATTCCCGATAATTAGAATCGAAAATAATTAACTAGCTCTTTATCACATTCCATAGGAGACAATACCGTATTTCTATGTTATACAGGCCTTGACATAACTAAGTTTTAAAAAAGTGAAAATTTGTGACAAATAATCACGAAAAGGAAACTGCAACCAATAAAAAAAGGCGGGCCAAATAAAAGCGGCGAAATCGGCGAATTGTGTAAAAACATATGTCAAGTTTACCTGGTAAACTATTTTACTTTTCACGCCTTTGTGAAACGTTTTAATAGCATCCTTCAAAGATAATGGAAATAGTATATTCTTTTTCATTAAATTCAATTCTTGTGAATAGGGAGCAATAATTGTAGACTTAACTGCAAGGACCTTAAATTTGCCTCCTTGATTTAATTTATACCTGAAAAAAAATCTTTATTTCTAAATGAAAATATGTTGACAGACAACTTTTTGTTCTCCAGAATAAATTGATTCATGAAGTTTGCATATGTGAAAATGCGTTTTTATTTTTAAAAAATTTTACTGTAATCAAGATTTTTTTTTCCTTTCACTATCTATTCAAATTGAAAATAAATTCTTTTTTTCAGTTATAATGAGAAAAAATATATTAATCCGTTTTATTTCTTCTTTTTTATCCACAAAAATGGAATAATTTAGTTGCCATTTTTAGAGAAACTTCGTTAAAATTTACAAAAAAAAAAAAAAAAATCTCGGAATTTAAATCATTTTTTTAAATTCTGAGAGTTTATGACATCCTCGGATCAATGATAACCGGTCTTAGGTAAATCGTGTTGCGTTCGACAACCTGAAAGGAGTGGTTGCGAAATGCAAACAGGCGGTCAGATTTTAATATAATAGATTCGTATTTATTTTTCTTTTCCTAATAATTACGTTTTGGTTTTTGCCAAAAAACTCTCATCTGTATGTAACTGATATTCATGCTTAATAATCGGTGTAGATAAAAAAAAATATTTCAAATTTTTCGTTTTAAATATGGCGTGAAAGTCATTTACTTTCTAAACTTACCGATCCTTGTATTATTAATGTAAGGAATTGATTCACGCTCCTTGTAAAACACATTTGAAAATTCCCGTTTTATTTCAAATATGACGTCACTTTTTCCTCAGAGAAATCTCTTTTTAATGGCATAATTCTTGTTAATTTTCTTTTTCTGGCAATCAGGGTGTAAATTTTAGCGGAAATCTCACATTTGTATGTAACTGGTATTCAAGCTAATTATTAATCAATAACGATAAAAAATATTCAGTTTTTCATCTTAAATAATACGTCCATTATCTATCTACTTTCATTATACATTGATATTCATGCTTCTTGTATTATTACGAACATTTGGAAATTACATGTTTTATTTATGACGTCATATTTGTCCAAACCGAGGAGGATCCTTTTCATAGTTCCATGGTCCAAGCGAAATCTATTTTAAATAATATAATTATTGTTCATTTTTCCTTCTAATTATAACGCAAATTTTGACAGAAAAAGATCTTTTTAATGTAACCGATATTCATACTGTATCATCATGTATAATGTTGTTTCAAATATCACGGAAATTCGTCTTCTTTTGAATTCTTTTTAATTTTCATTTTTCACGTGAAAATCGTTCAATTGAAAATTAGTTGTTGAGGAAAAATTATTTTTCCGAGTTTTTATTTTTTGGCAACGATCAAAGCCCTAGCAACAATAAAGTAAAATGGTTAAATTTTATTGAAAAATGTCCATTCATTCTCTATGAAAATAATGAAATTTTTAATTATTAAAGAAAATATTTGAATAAAATAAATAAAACCTAGTCTATGTTCATTTGAGGGTTATAATCAAACTACATGCAAAAATACAGGATCATTAAAAGCTCCATTTTGACGCTGGCTTCAGCCTAACATTTGCACACAATCAGATTTATAATATTACTAGCTGTTACCCGTGACTTCGTTCACGTATCATTAAAAGAAGCATAAATGCTTTAATTAAGCAAAATATTTCATTCCCGATAATTAGAATCGTAAATAATTAATTAACTCTTTATCACATTCCATAGGAGACAATATCGTATTTCTATGTTATACAGGCCTTGACATAGCTAAGTTTTAAAAAAGGGAAAATTTGTGACAAATAATCACGAAAAGGAAACTGCAACCAATGAATAAAGGCCGGCCAAATAAAATCGTGGAAATCGGCGAATTGTGTAAAAACATGTGTCAAGTTTACCTGGTAAACTATTTTACTTTTAACGCCTTTGTGAAACGTTGTAATAGCATCCTTCAAAGATAATGGAAATAGTATATTCTTTTTCATTAAATTCAATTCTTGTGAATAGGGAGCAATAATTGTAGACCTAACTGCAGGGAGCTTAAATTTTCCTCCTTGATTTAATTTATACATGAAAAAAAAATCTTTATTTCTAAATGAAAATATGTTGACAGACGACTTTTTGTTCTCCAGAATAAATTGATACATGAAGTTTGAATATGTGAAAATACGTTTTTATTTTTCAAAAATTTTACTGTAATCAAGATTTTTTTTTCTTTCACTATCTATTCAAATTGAAAATAAATTCTTTTTTTCAGTTTTAATGAGAAAAATATATTAATCCGTTTTATTTCTTCTTTTTTATCCACAAAAATGGAATAATTTAGTTGCCATTTTTAGAGAAACTTCGTTAAAATTTACAAAAAAGAAAAAAAAAATCTCGGAATTTAAATCATTTTTTTTAAATTCTGAGAGTTTATGACATCCTCGGATCAATGATAACCGGTCTTAAGTAAATCGTGTTGTGTTCGACAACCTGAAAGGAGTAGTTGCGAAATGCAAACAGGCGGTCAGATTTTAATATAATAGATTCGTATTTATTTTTCTTTTCCTAATAATTACGTTTTGGTTTTTGGCAAAAAACTCTCATCTGTATGTAACTGATATTCATGCTTAATAATCGGTGTAGATAAAAAAAATATTTCAAATTTTTCGTTTTAAATATGACGTGAAACTCATTTACTTTCTAAACTTACCGATCCTTGTATTATTAATGTAAGGAATTGATTCACGCTCCTTGTAAAACAAATTTGAAAATTCTCGTTTTATTTCAAATATGACGTCACTTTTTCCTCAGAGAAATCTCTTTTTAATAGCATAATTCTTGTTAATTTTCTTTTTCTGGCAATCAGGGCGTAAATTTTAGTGGAAAACTCACATTTGTATGTAACTGGTATTCAAGCTAATTATTAATCAGTAACGATAAAAAATATTCAGTTTTTCATCTTAAATAATACGTCCATTATCTATCTACTTTCATTATACATTGATATTCATGCTCCTTGTATTATTACGAACATTTGAAAATTACATGTTTTATTTATGACGTCATATTTGTCCAAACCGAGGAGGATCCTTTTCATAGTTCCATGGTCCAAGCGAAATCTATTTTTAATAATATAATTATTGTTCATTTTTCCTTCTAAGTATAATATAATTTTTGACAGAAAAAGATCTTTTTAATGTAACCGATATTCATACTTCATGTATAATGTTGTTTCAAATATCACGGAAATTCATCTTCTTTTGAATTCTTTTGAATTTTCATTTTTCACGTGAAAATCGTTCAATTGCAAATTAGTTGTTGAGGAAAAATTATTTTTCCGAGTTTTTATTTTTGGCAACGATCAAAGCCTTAGCAACGATAAAGTAAAAGGGTTAAATTTTATTGAAAAATGTCCATTTATTCTCTATGAAAATAATGAAATTTTTAATTATTAAAGAAAATATTTGAATAAAATAAATAAAACTTAGTCTATGTTCATTTGAGGGTTATAATCAAACTACATGCAAAAATACAGGATCATTAAAAGCTCCATTTTGACGCTGGCTTCAGCCTAACATTTGCACACAATCAGATTTATAATATTATTAGGATTAGGATATCTTTGCAAATTATCGGTATGTATATTGGTATTGAATAAAACTGATTTGTCTTATAAATTTGTGAATTAAACTAAAATTTATGTCTAAAATACTTTCGCATGGAGCAATTTGGGAGAAAGTTGTCCTTCTTTTTAAATTATATAATTTTGTCTAATAATATTTGACGCTCGTAGAAATGAATACACTTGGGATACCCTTTGGATGAGACATAGCTAAAAGTTAATCACCAACTACACTCAAAAAGCAGTTAATTAGTTCTAGAAATAAAACAAGAATAGTGGAACTTTCCCCAGAAAATCCTAGATAATACGAAGCATGCTCAAAGCATGCACAATCAATGCCTTGCATAGCTGTTTTAAAAGTTTTTAGATATCATATTAATACATATAATATATTTTAGGAATTTAGTTTTTTTGCAACATTTTTTTTTTTTCTATTTGCGACAGCTTTTGAAAAAGAGTTAGTTATACATACAGCTAGTTATACATTGTTAGTTATACATTATATAATTCTCCGTACTTTATAAATTATATATATATATATATATATATATATATATATATATATATATATAAACAAGAACAAAAATCATGCTTCAAGCATAGATTATAAAACACTTTCCAACACATTCATAATCAGAATATTGTAACAAAACTTCACTGTTTAAAAAGGTGAAATATTTTACCTAAGTAAACAATTTGGAAAAAAAAACATAACACACTTGAAAACAAAATTTCAGCAATTACCATCAACAGTCGAATTCTTTTGTGCAGCTGTATATGATCTTTATATATACTATATTTGTATATATTCTAAATTTGATTCAGTTTAGGAAACGCATAGCAAAATTTCCCTTCAGCAATTTAACCTTCCTACCATGTTGAAATTTTACTCAACCTTGATAATAACATATCACACAAGAATTTTTATTTAAAACTATTTAACATATTTTTTTTTACTTAGTTTTCTGTGACTTTTATTCAACTTACTTTAAGAAAAATTTCTGGTTCGTATCGAATGAAATGAATTATAGAAACGGGTCGATTCGACTCATTCAGGGTAGGAAGGTTAAGTCAATAAATGGCAATGTAACCAAGATCTTTTGTGCAGCTCTGTACATAATTTATAGAATTTATACACACCAAGTAATATGCAAAAAGAAAAAAAAGTTAAATATAAAAACGCGTACCACAACAGAAAACGCTTCTAGCAATTATTGTTCATGTACATAGTACTGTGACCGAATCCTTTTGTGTTCCCTGAAACTGAACGATGAGTGCTATGCACACTATATTCTATAGTAAATATGTTTTAGTGTACCTCAGTGATATATATCAATTTAAATATGTTTGAAATAGAGTAACATCATTAAAATTTACTGCAAATGATTTTCTCCATATACCGCAATGTTACGGATTTTTTTTAAATTTCCCTATAAACAAATTATAAACGCTACACACTTCATTTTCAATCCCAAACCTATCATAGTAAATTTCAATAACATATACCATTTGTTTGCCAATCTGAGTATATTTACGCGAGATAGGGCACAGACAAACGAAACTCGTAACCACTTTTAAACTTTCTTGGAAAATGTTAAAAAGACCATTTATATATGAATAGGAGCCAAAACAAAGGTGGTGCAAGCGGTGCCATCAGTTATTAATGATGCGGCAACGGTGTGTAACAAGGTATGTTCGTACCAGGTGCCAAATAGAGTTGCTGCTATGAATAGATGTTTATACAATTTGCATTTATATTACATCCAAGTATTTTTAATATCAATCTTAAAAGAGAAAATAAAATATTTGTGACACTTGACAGCGATACAAATAATTCAACAGATAAATCAATAAGTGCACGTAAGGACGAAAATAAATTTTTGTTCAAGAACCGTAAAACACTGATGAAAATGCCGAATATTAACAGTTGATATTCATACTATGTTAAAGTAATTAGTGAATCGCTTACTCTCAGAATTTACATACATCATCAGATCTATTGAAGGAAGCATCGCAGTTCAGATGAATGTTTGCATTGAATAATTGAAGGGGCATTCGTTACAGATGTTCAAAATAGTTTCTGTGTGAAATAACCTTCACGCGTAAATGAAAGAGAGCTTAGCTATGTAAAATTTATTGCACAGTTTTAAAACTATATTGATTTCCCAAGGCGCCTCCCTTAATCATTTTGTGGCTGCGAGTTAGAAAGAACGATCTAGTAAATATTTGGTTCGTCAGCTCTTTGCATTAGACTTTTATTATTGATAATTAGAAAGGAAGATATGTTAAAAAGTGTTATTAAGTTTTAGTATTGTGTTCCTTCATAATTTGCTATGTTAAAATGTTTAAAGAAAAAAACAATGCGAACCATAAAAGTAGCTTTAAAAGTTAAATAATTTAATTTTAAGATTTTTGTTTTCTTTTTTCCCTTTCATCCTAGTAGTTTGCAAGGGAAGAACTTTTCTTGTTCATCGAAATAAGCAAAACATGTTAATCTGATGTTTACATACAAACACATTCATACGCATCATGTATTGTAAGAACAATACTTAAAGATGTTCAAATACAGTTAATTAAAATCACGCACCACTCCATGCTACTTTGAGTGCCTTTTCTGATAAAGAAATGCGCTAACTGAATAATGTCTACTATTAACTGATAAGTGCTTCATTTTCCAAAAACCGAAAAATTACATGTAGCTACCCTATAGCATTTAAAAAATAAATACAAAAATAATTAAAAGCATTTTAATAATTTTAACATGTTCATGGCTAACTACAGATATTTAACAAATTCCAAAAAAAAAAAAAAAAGTTAGTAATTTATAATATACTAGCTGTTACCCGTGACTTCGTTCACGTATCATTAAAATAAAAATAAATTCATTAATTAAGCAAAATATTTCATTCCCGATAATTAGAAACGTAAATAATTAACTAACTCTTGATCACATTCCATAGGAGACAATACAGTATTTCTATGTTATAGAGGCCTTGACATAACTAAGTTTTAAAAAAGTGAAATTTTGTGACAAATAATCACGAAAAGGAAACTGCAACCAATAAAAAAGGCGGGCCAAATAAAATCGGCGAAATCGGCGAATTGTGTAAAAACATATGTCAAGTTTACCTGGTAAACCATTTTACTTTTAACGCCTTTGTGAAACGTTTTAATAGCCATCCTTCAAAGATAATGGAAATAGTATATTATTTTTCATTAAATTCAATTCTTGTGAATAGGAAGCAATAATTGTAGATCTAAATGCATGGAGCTTAAATTTGCCTCCTTGATTTAATCTATAACTACAGCGCCTATATTCCAGGCGCTGTACTACAACTGAAAAAAAAAAAATCTTTATTTCTAAATGAAAATATGTTGACAGACGATATTTGTTCTCCAGAAATTGACTCATGAAGTTTGAATATGTGAAAATATGTTTTTATTTTTAAAAAATTTTACTGTAATCAAGATTTTTTTTTTCTTTCACCATCTATTCAAATTGAAAATAAATTCTTTTTTTCAGTTTTAATGAGAAAAAATATATTATTCCATTTCATTTCTTCTTTTTTATCCACAAAATTGGAATAATTTAGTTGCCATTTTATAGCAACTTCGTTAAATTTATAAAAAAATAATAATAATAATCATATCTCGGAATTTAAATCATTTTTTTAAATTCTGAGAGTTTATGACATCCTCTGCGAAATACAAACAGGCGGTCAGATTTTAATATAATAGATTCGTAATTATTTTTATTTTCCTAATAATCATGGTGTGGTTTTTGGCAAAAAACTCTCATCTCTATGTAACTGATATTCATGCATAATAATCGCTAGCTAAGAAAAAAGCTAAAAAAATATTTAAATTTTTCGTTTTAAATATGACGTGAAACTCATCTGCTTTCTAAACTTACCGATTCTTGTATTATTAATGTAATGAATTGATTCACGCTCCTTCTAAAACACATTTGAAAATTCCCATTTTATTTCAAATATAGCGTCACTTTTTCCTCAGAGGAATATCTTTTAAATGGCACAATTCTTGTTAATTTTCTTTTTCTGGCAATCAGGACGTAAATTTTAGCGGAAAACTCACATTTGTGTGTAACTGGTATTCAAGCTAATTATTAATCAGTAAAATATTTCAGTTTTTCATCTTAAATATCACGTCCATTATCTATTTACTTTCATTATACATTGATATTCATGCTCCTTGTATTATTACGAATATTTGAAAATACATGTTTTATTTATGACGTCATATTTGTCCAAACCGAGGAGGATCCTTTTCATAGTTCCATGGTCCAAGCGAAATCTATTTTTTAATAATATAATTATTCTTGCACTTTTCCTTCTAATTATAACGCAGTTTTTGACAGAAAAATATCTTTTTATTTTAACCGATATTCATACTTCATGTATAATAACAAATACTCTATATTTTTGTTTCAAATATCACGGCAATTCACCTTCTTTTGAATTTTTTTAACTTTCAGTTTTCACGTGAAAATCGTTCAATTGAAAATTAGTTGTTGGGGGAAAAATTATTTTTCTGTGTTTTTATTTTTGTGGCAACGATCAAAGCCCTAGCAACGATAAAGTAAAATGGTTAAATTGTATGGGAAAATGTCCATTTATTCTCTATGAAAATAATGAAATTTTTAATTATTAAAGAAAATATTTGAATAAAATAAACAAAAACCAGCCTATGTTAATTTGAGGATTATAATCAACCTATATGCAAAAATACAGGATCATTAAATGCTCCATTTTGACGCTGGCTTCATCCTAACATTTGCACACAATGAGATTTATAATATTATTAGGATATATAGGCATAATGCTGACAATATTTGATGAAATAACATATATTTACTATGAATATTCTTATAAAGCCCTTCTGCAGATTCTATAAGATATTCATAGTTTTGCTTTTTCATCCTTTTAAGTATAATTCCTTCAGTGTCCATTCCATTGCTTTTTATGGTGTCTTATCCTTCGTTCTTCACATGCGTATTCATTTTTAAATATAATGTATATATCAAAGGTTCAAAAGTCATTATCTTGGCTTGTAACTAGAGCCATCTATTTTTTTTTTTTTTTTTATAAATATGAAATTAATAATAAAACTAATTTTCCCGTAACAATTAATTTAATACATTAATAATAAAGTATTTTATACAATGGAAAATAATTTAAAATAATTTCATTATTTTTTTCGTAATTAAAAAATTATTAAAATTTGTGTAAAAGAAAGAATCATCCTTGTATTGGCAGATTGCATTACACTCAATAATTTCCCTACAGATGGCTGGATGGTTTTATTTTATTTATTTATTTTTGTGCTAATTGCATTATTCTCAATTGGTGCCAACTTTTTTATTTTAACTTTTTTTGCCTTCAGAGTTATGTTTAATTCGAGTCATTTTCATATGGTACCTCATTTATCGTTCTTGCGTTTTTTATTTTCTTAGAAAAAGGGATGTTGACAACAGAAATAATATATAGGATTATTTTTTTAAAGGAAATTACTGCTATATATTTTTTAGACATCTCGATTCGAGATCTCAGTTTTCACGCGAATGCGTGTAAAAAAAAAAAAAAAAGCACCCCTTACACTTTGCAAGGTACTTTGCTTCCTATCGATGCCACATGATATAATCTTCAAATGATCCGAGGATTATCGGCAGCACGCATTCAAAAGAGCCGAAGCTTCGCTGCAGGATTAGGACATTCGATCCGCAAATCCTCTTAGTACATTAATAATGAGATGGGTTGGAAATTTTCATGGTGCTTGCTTTTCCTTTGGTGCTTCATGGTCATCGGTAAATTTTTACAGCTTCTGTTCTGCTCCGTTTGAAATAAAATACTGTATTTAGAAACAATGAGTTTTATATGCACTGCATGTGGTTGGTTTTACCTTTTAATTTGTAACTGATAAAGATATTTGCTCGAAATTTCTATCTTGAAATTTTCTTATCTTCTAGAACAATTGAAGAGTTTCTAACAAAATCAACTTTCAAGATTCATAACTTTCAGAGAAAAAAAAAGCATAAAAAAGGTCTCTGGACAAAGACAATTTGGGGCCAAAATTTTCAAAGACCTCTTTTCTTGTCCCTTCTCGTCCCCATCTCTTCTCGTGTCTTCTTCCGTCCTTTTTTCGAGTGCTTTTCTTTCGCCGTTTACAGTTCTTAGATTATTTTACACACCAGAGCGACAATAGTAATGTTTTCATTACAAAAAGTGTTGTTTGAAGATGTTAAGGATTTTTAGTATGGTATGCAGATCCTTCGAGCAACTAAGGCTTTTGCCAATGTGTTTCGAAGGATTTGCGTACCATACTACACTGCAAAAAAAAATTGTTCATTTTACAGTCTAATTAACAGTAATAAACAGTAATAAACAGTAATACGCGCATGGGCGTTAGCGGACCTTAGGATGGCAGCTAGGATGCCAGTATTATACTGTAAAATAAACAATTTTTTTTGCAGTGTAATATGGTATGCAGATCCTTTGGGCAACTAAGGCTGTTGCCAATGTCAATGAGCCTTCAGTGGATGCGGTGAGACGTTGGGAATTCTGTTCCACACTTCAAGAAGTGTAAATGCAGTCCCGGACAGTCAACTGACGGCATTGACCTGGCTGAAAAGCGCCGTCCAAGTGTAATCCAGACATGTTCGATCAGTTTTAATTCAGGAAAGCAAGCTGGAAACTCATACGCTTCGCATTGCCTCCGTTGCAAACATGTTCTCCACAAATAGTATGAGATCTAGCATTACCGTGCATTAAAATAAACGAATAGTTAATGGCTGTAGCGTAAAGTACGATATAAGGCCTGAGTATCTTGTTGATGTGCGGCTCAATACGTCCCGATATGCTGATGTCATCTCAGAGCCCCAATCCACATTGTCTATACTGTAACCTTTTCTGCTCAAACACGAGTTATTTCGGATGCTCCTTTCCTACCATACGACGACACGTCGGTTGCCCAACTTTAGACTGAATTTGAACTCGCCAGTGAATGAATTTGATTCTACCCATGTTACATTTAATTTCAATAATCCTTTTTAGGCCACACATGTTTCAGACCTTCTTTAGGTCAAAGTGCAATACTCCAAAAATATTCGAACGATCTCGATAACTTTAGTTCTAATTAATACAAAAATAAACCAAAAGTACCGTTTTAAGTCATATGAAGTTCTTTATGAACGTATGGGGTTTATTTTATCGTAAGGGGTCGTCTACTTATTAAAAATTGCAATAAAATGGATTTTTCAAATTGTAACACCCAATTTTTATACCATAAAGTCTTCTATTTTTCGTCATTATGCATGTATGTCTCCAATTTTTTCAACAAAAACTGAACGAATTTGAATGTAACTTTTTAAACCACAATTCTAGTACATCAGGGAAAGTTTTAAGCCGAATTTAGCCATCGTTTCATGTATAGCTTTTATACAGGGGCACGTGAAATATTTAAATATATAATTGTCTCCTATGTATCAAGCGTAAGCGATGTTGTTAACTAGAGTGCCTTTATAAATAAGATAATGTTGATATCATAGAACTTTCATAGTTAGACCGCGACCTACGTTATAAACGGCCGGTGCATGGCGTTTAAAACGTCACATGGAGTGGATCATTTTTACACTGTGATTGGTGTAAAGCGGCGCTCCCACCGTTTTGCACCAATCGCTGTGTGAAAATAATCCACTCCATGTGACGCTTTAAACGTCATGCACCGGCCATGTATAACGTAGGTCGCGGTTAGACGATGCATGGGGGGAGTTGTTCTCAACTTAAACGTTTTTTCCCATTCAAAGTTGATAGTATTAAACATGTTTGATTGTACGATAGAATCCTGTAAATCTCACCTGTATTTGACCATTGGTCTAATCAAGTCACGTCTAGAAAACACAAGTGATGATTAAGAACTGCTGATATAGGCAAAAGTGTTGCCCTGCGCAACATAGTTCTAAAAGGTATGTGGATGACATACGAGCAATAAAATTTGATTATGGAGAGGACTAAATTTTGGCAATCCTACCATTATCACTAGCTTACTGTCTGTTGGATTATTTCACTCGTCTAATCGAACTTTTTAGGCGTTTATTGCCAAGTTCAGGAACATGGGTTGCCATAATTTGAACAAAAACTTCCAATGTGAGCATGTGCTATGTGCGTATGTCGCGGTCGCTACTTTCTTTCTATGTTGGCACAACAACGTAGATAAAATTGAATATAGGTAACAATGGACAATATTCTCGTGACGTCACAGTGAGGAAAATGGCATCGCGATTGTTTGTTTACGCTTTGCATTCGCAAATGTTTTCCGATATTTCTCTTACTTAGTCATGCTTACTGTATGGTGAGACTTACGAACTCAGAAGCCAAATTAATGGAAACAAAAAGTTTTTTCATTATTTAATTATTGATTTTAAAAATAAAAAGGCATGATTTGTAAATTTTAAATAAAAAATTGCCTAAATACTAAAATTTAACATTAAAATCGTGAAATAAAAACATATTTAAGTAAATGACGTTTATTTTATGTAATTTCTAAAAAAAAAAAATCGATTTAAAACTTGACATATTTATTTCTATAGACATCAGCTATAGCCTAATTTATTTTAACGTTATTATTCTAATAAATGTCTGCAATCACCACAGAATCATTCTGAAAGTAAATGAAGATTCCTTATGCTATTCAGATTTATTGGATACAATTGTATCATTTCAGTAGCAGAATAAACAAGTAATATAATTTTTTTTTAAAGCCAATTCCTACTTTTTAATCATGAATATATAAAATAAACTCGTGCAGGATTAATTTCCCACGTTATCTTTATTGAACATTATTTTATAATCATCGTTGCGGTATTTTATTTTTTGTTGGCATCACTAATTTGAGATAAATCTTTCATTTCATTTATGAAAACAATGGGAGAAATATCTTTCTTCCATATAAAAATTAAAATTAATTAATTAAATTTAATTAATGAATTAATATTTGAAAAAACTGTATTAACATCAATTGTCATCCAGTACAAGTTTTAAAAAATTTATTTGAACTTGAATGGATGAATGTAAAATATTTTATTAACAATTGAAAATTCCAACAAGATATATATAGAGAGAGTGTGAGCTAATAGTAGGAATTTAAAAACAAATAAGTGATTTCTTCTGAAGCATAATGCTTTCAAATGAAGCGATATGTCAGTGTTTTCCCAAACAGCTGTTTTTTTTTTTTTTTAGCGTGCTTCTATATGAGAGAGGCGACATACGATGCTCAGACTGTGCTTAGACAGACGCATTTGTCCAAACTATGTCAAACCTAGGCATTTTCTATTCCAGAACTTGGTGATACTTGTCTGGATGAGTTCGATTATACAAGTGAGACAAGTTAACCCTTAAATGCATGTATAAAATTGGCAACACTTTTTAGTTAACTTTTAATAAATGAAGCGAGTTCTTTGCAACCACTATATTTATATAGAAATATTAATCCTATAAATATCGCATAAATCACATAAGTATGCTACTAAATAAAGTAAAAAATTTATCTTAAAATTTCTGGTGTCTAATCCTTAATATGAGTATTAAAAAACACAATTCTAAAAGAAAAAAAGCATTTGCTTGGCGATAATGGCATGCTCACTAAGAGGCTTGGCGATTCGCATTTGCCCAGAATCGTATCAACAATCAAATGTCATACCCGTTTGTTTTATTGTTTTTGTTTTTTTCTAGCCTCGAACCCAAAGGAAGAATACTGTCCATAAATTGTTCTCACAATAAATACCCTGTTGCGTGAAACCACCCTCGCTAAAATACTCCACCTGGCGCGTAATGAGAAAATAAGAAATAGGCATTGCTAATAACATGATTGTTTTCCCGCAGTTACAAGCAAGTCGTGGATTGTTAAATAGTCATTTGAAGTCACTTTGATTTATTCTTTCAAAATTACTAGCTTGGAATGAAATTCTCAGTCGGTAAATAACATTATTTGCCACTGCAACAGATTCCGTTAGGTTGCATTTGTGTTTGTCAAGTTTTCAGCCTATCAATTATTTGCTATCAATTACGGTGAATCACGTCTTTGTGTCTTTCAAATCAAATAATGTTGGCTTAAAATAAAATATAATAAACTCTTTTTTTTATGTAAAATGTGCTTTAAAAAGATGTTTAAATTTGCATTTTTCGAAAGTATCTATTCAAACTTAAGATAAAAAAAAATTAATAACTTATTTTTAAAAGAAAGAAAAATTTTACTGCCAATCAATACAAGCTATTTTCTATTTTCTTGACGATTATTTTCTTCATTTGCGAAAACTTACATTTCTCATGCCTTTTATCTTAAACGGAAACTTTCATGCGAATCACAATCTGTCAACATATTTTCCAGTTTTTCCCACAGGACTACTAAGGTTTCAGAAAAGGCACTTCTTCTAATGAAGAAGTGTTCTTCCCTGTCCAGCGTTGTGATTTGTCTTGAAAGAATCCGTGTGTAGAGTTGTGCCGAGTTGTTTGTTTAATATCTTCGTCTTTCGAGGGGCGGACACAATCCACCTGTTCCATCACCCGTCCTTTACGCTTTCAACCCTAGTCCTGGACGGCTGCCATTAAAATAATTAGGATCTGTTTCTGACCCTCTCCTCCTTAACTCCCCCCCCCCCTACCCTTACGTTTTTATTCTTTTATGTGTCAGTAGTGGGTGGAATCCATGCCATGAATTTTTGCGAGAATTTGGGAGGGAAGTAAAGTTTCCATCAGCATAATTGATTTCAGAAGGGGGGAGGGGGTTGACGTAATATTGAAAGCGAAAGAATACCGAAAAAAAAAAGTATCGTGTTAGAGTATATAATGCTTTATGTCTTTACGGAGTTCTAATATTTTCCAGGGCTATGTTGTTCCAACAATCTAAATGGATTTTCATTTCTTTATTGTCATTCTAAGGAGCTTTTGTGAAATTACGTCTAAGTTTATAAAAGAGGAAGTAAATGTTTGCATGGTGGTGAAATAAAATGGAAGATTTAATTTCCACTTTATCGATATAAAGGAAATTTTTTAGAAGCTATTGGTGACTGCAGAAAAGTTCAGTTAGAAATAGTATTCAGCAAGATTGACTCTTTATTTCAAACATAGAAATATTTGTTGTCATCCAATTTAAACTTAAGTATATTATAATTTTATTCTGAAAAATATGTATTATTTTAAAGAAACATTTTTCTTTGTATTTTTTCACTACAAATAACTTTTATTGTAGCAAATCTTTTTTTTTCTCTTCAATAAATGCTAATTATGTATAATACAACATGTTCTAATACATAATTATTCAAAATGCATAAAATTTTTACCACAAAAATACAATTAACGGTTGAAATGAATAATATTTTTGTAAAAGTTTCATAATAAAAATTATTTTCAGTAGTTAGTGAAATATAAATTATTGAAAAGTGAAACCAGTGTCAAGGAAATCTTCAGTCATTGAAGCATGATATCTAGACTCTGTTATATTAAAATCTGACTGTTGTCTATATTTCACAACTACTCCTCTGAGAATAGACTGAACTACAATTGAAAATAAGACCAGTTATTTATAAGTACCCAAGGATAATTCTTAGAATTTTAAAACTTAAATTAGTTTTCGAGAAAAGTACCCCGAATGGTGGCACAAAACAAAAGGAATCAATTTATTGATCAAATTTTATTTCATCTCCTTCAAAGTAATCCTCCGACTGCAATGCACTTATTATTATTATTATTATTATTATTATTATTATTATTATTATTATCAAAACATGCCTTAAAGTCGTTTTTCTAAAACCGCTTCAGAGTTCTTAGAGAATTTTCTTTTATCGAATTAATGGCCTTAAAACGATGATCACGAAGAGGTAATTTCCCCAGCGAAAATAATAAAAAGTCTCGCGGTGCCATATCAGGTGAATACGGAGCTTGTGGAGCTGTATTTGTTGAATGTTTCATTAAAAAATCACGAATAATAATTGCAATGTGAGAAGGCGCATTTTCGTGGACAACATGTTTCAACGAATGACGATTGACAACGATTGACAACGAACGACGGCTGTTTTCAACGAATTGCTTCATGCAAACGGCGAAAAACACTCAAATAATATTTTTTATTGAATGGCTGGCCAGTTGGTAGAAATTCATAATGCACAACACCACGATAATCAAAGAAAACAGTCAACATTACCTTGATTTTTACGACGTATTCTCTACCATCTTTAAACGTTTAATACCGATCAAATCCTGTTGTTTTTGATAAACAGTCCTGTTTAAAAACTTTTTGCAACATTTCAAATGCTTTTGTAGCAGAATTCTTATGCGAAAACAAAATTTAATTCATGTTCTTTGCTCAATAACATTCGCCATTTCAGAAAACCAACAGAGTGAAAATTTTTATCTCAGTAAAAACAAATATTAAAACTAAATTTTTACTTTCAGACGATAAAATCAAATAAATTCCTGACTATTGTTTATAGAAGTCGTAAAAATATTTGATAAAAGTCTGCAGACGATATGTACGAGGAAAATACATCTATAATGTATTTAAAATGAAGCATTCCGGATACTTTTGATCACAGTTATTATTACCAGAGGAAGATTAACTAACAAGGCAACACTGGGTTCCCGGGTTACATAACATATTGCCTTGGTGTACACAAAGTAGATGAAAAGCAGTTTTTTTTAATTTTCTTATTGAAAATGCTAAAAGATTTTTTACATTTAATATATTTTTTTAGATTACTCATTAACAACACCAAAAAGAATTTTTACATAAAAAATATCAATTTTGTATTCAAATAAAGTTTTGGAATTTATTAAAAGTGTCTTTTAAAAGCAAAGAAATCGCCAAAGATTTTGATACTTACGGAAACTTTTTTTATAGTGATTATTTCAATGTTCGTGTTTATAGTTCGATTACATATCTGTTAAACTTGTGTTTTATTTTTATTATTTTATTAATGTATCTATTTATTTATTTATTTATTGATGAAGTGTTAATTTCGTTATGGAATATTAACCAGTACCAGAAATAAATGCTGAACTATTTATATTGTCTAAGTGTAAACGGATTAATTTTCCGTAACCGGGCTGCATGCGATTAAGATAGACTGAAGAAAAATGTGCTTGAAAATTATTTTAATAACTATAAAAAATCAGTGAATTAAGATAGAGTTTTTAAATAAAAATACATTTTTGAAAATACATTTTTTTTCCCTATTGGACGGTGTAAAGAATTGAAATCATGTTTAGAAGTAATTAAATTTTCAAAAAATGGGTAATGGATTGCTTCGATCGTTGCCACCATCGATATGACGTGACGTCAGCTATACTCACAGAGATGTGCTTGTTTTATAATATATATACATATATATTGTAATAGAGACACTCTCTATGTATCACCAGATAAACTAGTGTAAAATTCCCTAGATGGCAGCACTGGGGCTTTTTCCCTTGTTTAAAACTTTTTTAAGCAAAAAGAGATAAAAAGTGTCTGAAAAAATAAAACATTTTAAAAGTCTGAAAAAACACTTCATTTTACAATGAACATTTTCATTCGATATTCAAAATGTGTTTCTGGATGCTTATATAGTCTCCGGGTATATTTTTATTTATATTTAATATGTTTCCAGTATAGAACAGCAAAAATTTATATTTAGGATGAATGGAACACATATATACACACACACACAAAAAAAGAAAGAATGAGAAAAGAAAAGAAAAGAAATAAAGAAAAGAAAATAAAGGAAAGTAGTTATGTATTTTTGTTGGAAATTTCAAAATTTCTAGAAAATAACTCTGTAGACAGTCCCACAACACTATATAAATGTATACTAGATATAAATATCATAAATAATAGAAATGAAGCTTTGTTCTGCTAACTTATAGCTTCATTATTCTTTGTGTGTGATGTTCAGACTCTTTGCAAAATTTTATTAGATTACTCCAGTATGCAATGTCTAAAATTTTGATTAAGGGCCCATAAAAGTTTTTCAACTTAAAGAATAATGCTTTTTTCCCTTTGTATTTTCTGAATTACAGTTTGATATTGCCTATATTCCTATTGGAGATCGCATACAAGTCGTTTATTATTATTATTATTTAAACACATATAGAATATATAGAAATTCTTTCCGAACAGTGTACGAGTGAGGGGTACTTGTTGCAAAACATTAAACGCTATTTTCTCAAAACAAAGTTTCATTTTAAGTCGATACCCAAAATATAGCAATATCATTAAACTAATTTTCGTTTTTTTTTTTTTTTAATGAAACCAGATATGCGTATTTCCCTAGTTCTTGAATAATGCTTTGTTTCAATTTTTAATTTGTTTGGTTTTTTAAAACAAAATAATATCTTATTTTTTTAAACTTACATAACATTTATGCAGTCCGCAATTTTGTTAAAAATGCAAAATTTTAAAAATACATTGGTCAAAAACTAGACAGTTACAAGGTGGGTACAGTTCTTGGAAATTCCAAGAAATCTGGCATCTCCATTTCTGATTATTTAATGTTTAAATAGCAGAATTCATAGTCCCCTTGTTCAATCGCAGGATTTATAATATATTTTTGCCATTAAATAAGGCGTAAAATTCTATTAAAAAGTGAGGAAAAACCGTACAAACCTTACATTTATATATATTTTACTATGCATTTTGTATCATTGGTTTTGTATGTATTTTGTATGAAAAGTTGTTCCTAGAGTTAAATAAAAACAAGAACGAAAAATCAAGCTTCAAGCATTGATTATCTAACACTTTTCAACACTTCCAAACTAATTTTAAAATCTTTACCATCTAATAAGGCGAAAAATTATATTTAAATAAACAATCTGGAAAACGCATAACATATTTAAAACGCAATTTCAGGAATTACCACAATATTCTGAAAAAAATCTGAATTCTTTTGTGAAGCCCTGTATATGAACTATAGATATGTATATATACTACATAGAATGCTAAATTTTTGTTCAGTTAGGAATTCTACGTACTTAATAATCTATAAAAAACAGGCTGTAGTGCACCTCAGTAATGTACAGGGTGATTATAAAGAAACTTTGCCAACATCTGCACTTCTAGCGGCCGTTCTATTTAACCGATCAAGATGAAATTTTAAATATAGTTGTTTGAAGGTATGCGCTCGAGATTCTGTGAATGGCAATACAGTGGTGCTCACGGTTACGGTTATAGTTACAGAAACTCGAAAATTTCGAATGGCAACGCCTACTTTTTCCTGTCTCAAAATGTTCAGCGCATGCGAAAACCCTAAATAGCGTTGAAACGGTACCGATATGTCCAAAAACAAACGTGTTATGCATACACAAAGAAGAGTTCTGAAAACCGGCCAACAAAACACGATCTGTGCGCACGCAGTAACTTTGCATATGACACAGGCAAGATACCAATCACAGAACGCCGTTCGCCAGATATTCAGCGGAGGAAGCCTATAAAATACCAAGCGGGTATGCGAAGTCGTCATTCATGAACTCGCACATGCCGACGATATGACTCTTCCTGGGAAAGTTCGCGGTGAATTGATCAAACTCTATTATCTAAATGGGATGAACGCTGCGGAAGCCTTGCGTGTGTATCGCCGCAATCATCGACAACGACGTGGGCCATGTACTCTGCAAGCTGTGCGTGATTTAGTGCGCAAATTCGAAGATACAGGCTGCACCTGTGACAAACCGCGCTCCGGACGGCCAACAGTTTCTGAGGACGTTGTCATGGAAGTGCATCATACAGTGACTACAGGGCACACAGAAACTGCAAGAGGATTATCGCGCTTGTTGGATATTCCGAACACAACGGTCCGCAAGCTCTTGCGCTCAGTACTTCACATGTTTCCCTATCGATTTCAGCGCGTCCAGATGTTGCAGCCGGGTGACCCACAACAACGTCTGGACTTCGCAAATGAATTTTTATTACGATATGATGCTGATAACGACTGGCCACTTCGCATACTATGGACGGACGAGGCGCATTTCACCTTACATGGCAACATTAACACAAAGAATTGTGTGCACTGGGGAGAGACGAATCCTCACGCTGTGGCACCAGTACCATTATTTGACGCCAAAGTGACTGTGTGGTGCGGCATTACAGCTACATTTGTTCTCGGCCCGTTCTTCTTTGAGGAAACGACCCCAGCGGGTCCTGCAACATGTTCTGTAACAGGCTCTCGGTATGCAGCCATGCTGAAAAATTCTGTACTACCGGAGTTGCGTCGGCGGAATGCACTCAATGACGTTGTTTGGATGCAAGATGGTGCACCTCCACATATAGCGAGGTCAGTTAAAAGGCTCCTAGATCAGCATTTTGGTGATCGCATCATCTCACGCCATTATCCTATTCCGTGGCCTGCGCGATCCCCAGATCTGACGCCTATGGATTTCTGGTTTTGGGGATATCTCAAATCCAGAGTTTACCTGTGCAATCCGCAAACATTGTCGGGCTTGCAGGATTCTATACGGCGTGAGATTAGAAACATTCCTCGCGTCATGTTGCGTTCAGCGGTATTGTCCGTCGTCTCCCGCATGCAATGCGTAATTGCTTGTGATGGCACCCATGTGGAAAATGTTTGATGCCAATAAAGGTTTTCTTTTGTCTGATATGTGTTCTCATCATTCAGCAGTTTCTTGTCTCTGTCGAATGCATTATTGCTCGGTGCGCCTTAAAGAACGGTTTGTATGTCTATAACACGTCGGTTTTTGGACATATCGGTACCGTTTCAACGCTATTTAGGGTTTTCGCATGCGCTGAACATTTTGAGACAGGAAAAAGTAGGCGTTGCCATTCGAAATTTTCGAGTTTCTGTAACTATAATCGTAACCGTGAGCACCACTGTATTGCCATTCACAGAATCTCGAGCGCATACCTTCAAACAACTATATTTAAAATTTCATCTTGATCGGTTAAATAGAACGGGCGCTAGAAGTGCAGATGTTGGCAAAGTTTCTTTATAATCACCCTGTATATCAATTTTATTAAAGTGCACTGAAAACGATTTTCCCCCATTGAATGTAATGTAACAGGATACTTTTGAGTGCCCTGTAAAAGAATTATAACTGCTACTTATTCTATACTCTATAGAAAACATGTTGTCATATGCCAGTGATGCAAATCAATATAATTATGATTGAAATAGTGTAACATTATTAAAATGTACTGAAACGATTTCCCCCATTGTATCGGAATACTTTTGAGTGTCCCAGTAATGAAACCATAAATGCTACACTCTTCATTTTCAATACCGAACATGCTATGGTAAACCTCAATAAAATATGTCACATGTCAATCCGACTATATTTACGCGAGTTAGAGCGCGGACAGACGGACAGACAGATGGCCAGACAATCCAAATTCATAAACACTTTTCAACTATGGTGGAAAGTGTCAAAAAGATTAATAAATTAAAAACTTCATCAGATATATTGAAGAGATTTCAAATTGATTGAAAAAAGGAAGAGTTTTAATAATATATAATAGAGAATTACATCAGTCTAAAACAGCATAGAAAAGGCAGTCGTTACGGTACAGCTATGTAATATAAATTAATGAATACGAAACGGAACGCTTCCCGTTGAAAGGATTTATTCATTTTCTACCCTCAAGCTTGAAATTCTGATTTGTACAACATTCATCACTGTGTCGACAAAGATGGTTGTTTGGATTCTACCAGGAATGAAGTAATATATATTCCTGACTTTTGTTTATTGACAATGAATTTGAATATAAGGAAAGATGAGAACTCACCTGTTGTTAGGTTTTACATATCTTCAATATTTAATGTGGAATATAAAAGTGCCTTAGTTGAAATTTGCCATAGAAAAAAAGTTATTTTCTATTTCTACTTCGTTAATAATTGAGGATTTTTTTTCTTCATACCTCAACCATAAAACGAATATGCATTATGATTTATAGAATTTTCTTATACAACAGTCATATTCTCTTATTTGAAAAAAAGATTTAATACTCTAAATTTAATAAACATTTTAGAAGAAACCGCATATTATTAGATATCAAGGAAGCATTTTGCTGAAGGATTCTGTTAAATCTTGACTTTTATCTTATTTTTCCACTTTTTGGATGTGGAAAGATAGTGTCAAATCTTAGTTTAATTTTGTCAATCTTCAGAATTTTATAATCAGAAAGTACGTAGTGCATTGTAGTGCACGTAAAAGAACCTTAAAAATTTCAGACAAACAGACAAACGGACGGACCAGACGACGACAATAGGTGCTACGTATTTATATAATTACGAATGCACCTAAAAATTCACATCCTTTGCTGTATTCGTATATATCCAGCGTAATTTCGGCTCTGGGGAAAATTTAATTAGAAAAATTAATTTAAGTTAACCAGACTGTTAATCGGCTTCAGGGTTAAACAAGTTGGAAATGGTACGTCAAACGTTACAAACGAGGTGCGTTCGTACGCACGTTTTAGAATTAAATTCATGATATCCCGTGTGTAGAACGGGTTAAACAGCTAGTTAAGTATATATTTTATGACACTGTTCATACAAATATCTTAACTAGTTATATAAATATTCAGATATATATGTATCAGCTAGTTATATAAATATTCAGATCTTGATGATTTTTAATTCTGTGAAATGAATTATATCGTCTGCAGATTCATTTCTGTCATAAAATAAGTATCTCGGTCGCTTGACGATTTAACATCCATCGGAAGCTCCTCTAACAAAAAAGCACCGATTTAAAAAAAAAAAAATTCAAATTTCTTAATAAATATTTTTATTAATATCTCCTAAAGTTTTGATTCGATTTTAATAAAATTTGAAATGTCTCGACAAAATTCTGCAAAGATAATATATTTTAAATTGCAAACCATTTGGTTGGGTAGTTTTTGCGTTGTTATATGCGGACAGACAGACAGACAGACGGACGGACAGACAGACGGACAGACAGACAGACAGACGGACGGACAGACGGACGGACCAAACGACGACTATAGGTGCTACGTATTTATATAATTACGAACGCACCTAAAAATGGGTTAGATTTATACATTAAAAAAATTTTCAGGCTAAAATATGATTTCTTTTTTCTTTTTTTTTTTTTTTAGCTTTAATTTTTATCAATTATGACCATTTTGCTCGGTTTCAACGTCCTTTGTTCACTTAAACGTCTTTATGTCTAACAGAATGAAAAAAAACTTTAAGAAAGAAATTTCCAAATAAACTTACATTAAAGAAAATGAAAACAATCAAAAAGAAAGGATGAAAAGGAAAGAAAAATGAATGAACCATTCTGATAAGATTTAGCGCAAGAGATTCTAAAATCAGACGCTGCATTTATCCTCTTTCTCCGTAGTTATTCACTAGTCAGATCAGAACGTATGAGGAGAGCGGAATTCCCATCACTCTTGGACATGAGGAAAAAAGGAAAAGAGAAATAAATCAAGTATAGATGAAAAGTAAATTCATTGAAGGAGAAATGAAAAATACATGAGCAAGCTCTTCCTTAAACGTTTCCAGGGTTTTATTGAAGTTTTAAAAGACGTTTTCTTGCCAAAAATTTTAATAAGGAGGAAAACTGAAGAATCATATTGAAAATCGTCTGATCAACTTTCTTTTATGTGTAAAACTGAATTATAAAGCGGTTTTTGTATTAAATAGTAAACTCGTGTTAAAAGCGCATCACAGATGACAGTTCCCCTCTTCGTTTATTAAGAAATATTATAGATTAGAAAGCTCTGATAAAGGTCACTCATTATTCTATATAACGAAATAATCAGTCAACTTCGATGTAATAGAATAATCAGTCAATCATCAGTCAGCTCAAGTCTTGAATCAGAGCTTTATAAAAAGCTCTGCTTTAAGACCAGATAATGTAACCAAGAATTCACAACAAGTTTAAAAGAAATATGGAAATAGATTTAATAAACATTTTAGAAAAAAACAAAATATGAATGGGAATCAAGGAAGCATTTTCCTAAAGGATTGTGATAATTTTTTGCTTCTATGAATCGTCTAATCATCTTTATATCGTTAACCAGAAATGTAGATATGCAAAAGAGGTATTTTATTAGCTTTTCTTTTTATATTTCTCACTATTAACGCAAATTAATATTATGCTTCCTCACTAACAGCGCACATTAATATGAATCTTGTATGCGTATGTGTGCATGTACACGCTAATACATACTAACGAATACTAACGAATTTAAGTTTCTTTAGCACTAATCAAGGCTTAATTTCTAACAAAAAAAAGTACCAGAGCCCTATAGTATTTTGTTATACTACCAACCGTAGCTTATCCCCGTTCCCACATATTTGAATTTTGTACATTACTTGCAGAATCTAAAGCACTTTTTTCCTCAGCAAAATAAAAATATTAATATATTTTTAACATATCTAATCTATGCATATATCGATGATTTCGATGAACAGGGAGGTATCTACTGAATTATGTCCCAGCGATGGTGCTGTATTAACTTATTGGCCGTAAACTGGATTTGGCGACATGGCCGCTAAGTAATTAGCTACCATGACCTTATGCGTACAAGCTCTGGTAGAACAATGGTGATGTAAAATCTAACTAGCCGTAAGCTGGGATTTGGTGACATGATCACTTACTAATTACCAGCCTATATCTTATTGGCTAATCCTGCAAAATTTTTTCAGGTCACTGAGATCTTGAGAATGAAGGTGCAATTTGAGAAGTACCGGGGTCGGAAGGGACCTCAACAGTCCCACCTTTGCCGAAGGTTCTTTCACTCGGCTTCGGCGTGCCATATCACACTTCAGTGTGTCAAGTGTGCCGGAGAGCACCTAGCTGCTGATTGCCCCAAGCCGTTTGAAGAACCCGGCAAATATACAAACTGTTCTGACGAGAACCTAGTTGGGTCCCGAATTCCCGGGTAACCATACCCCCAAAACATGTAAAATATCTTGCTACAAAGCAAAACAATCGTAATATTCCTGATGCAAGGAAAGTTAGCTACGCACATTATTTAGCGAAAGTTACGACAGACGATATCGCTGAACCCCCCCCCCCCATGACCACTATTGCTGTTACACTCAAAATTACATCGGCCCCCAAAATTGGTGATTTTTCGGATGCCGATTTTCTTAACCAAATTTTCAAATACGAGAAACAGTTTGGAAAGCAAATTGTTCCAAATCTTCCAAAAATGCTTACTGCAACTTTGTAATGCACCTACGGAAGTTGACCGGATTTTTATACTTTACGAAAATTTACCCAGTATTTCTAGTTATTTTTTCTTTCTTCAAAATTGTCCATTTTTCAATCTACTCCCTATTTGGCAAATTGTCAGCCTCAAGGAATTATAATTTTAGCACTGTTAGCATATGGAATACCAATGGGCTTAAAGGTCAGGCCTCTGAGTTTAAGGATTTTATTGCTAGCAATAATTTAGATATCATGTTGGTCTTAGAGGCCCATTTCCAGGGTAACTATGTCTGGGTTGCCAACTATGTCCTTTTCAATGTAGACAGACTACCTACAATTTATACCTTTCCTAGTGGTGGCACTGCTGCTTATGTTAAAATGGTCTCAATGCAACCCTCGCTAAAGTACCTTAATTGCAATGTATTGAGGTCATTCCCATTATTTTAGAACTTCCCTCCATACACCACCTTCTAATTGCAGCTATTTACAATCCCCCTTCCAGAGATATTCGTATCGATATATTTCTAGAACAAGACTTTTCTAATTTAACCCGTATTTTCCAAATTTTATCATTGCGGGTGATTTTAATGCTCATCATTTCTCCTGGGGCTGTCACAATTCGAACAGGTCTGGTTATAAAGTGCGTAGGTGGACAGATCAAAATCATGCGCAAATTTTAGCGTCCCGTGAGTCCACCCGCCAAAATTCCCACTCCATCATCGACTTTGCCATCACCCGCAATTTTCTCTTCCCGCACACCATTCAAACGGTGGATGATCTCTCCTTGGATCACCTCCCAGATGTGCTTAGATTTGAAGTGAGCAACTTTCAGCTCGACATCCCAGGCTTTGTCGGTCAATTTGGAGGATTTTGGCCATGTTCTCGAAAACACCCCACCCACTGAGGTTCACTCTGCAAAGATGTAACTTCTTCTATTCGAGCATTTATGGATTCTTTCCATAATGTATTTCAAGAATTTGCGAAACCTAGGCAGAGGACAGTTGATGCTTTTCGACTACCTGAGCACATCAGCAAATTGAAAAGAGAGAGCAATCATTTAAGACGGAGCTGGCAGACGACCAGGAACCCCCTCTTAAAACCACCATGTTTCTGCTTCAATCAAGGAATTTCGTATCACTCACTGGAATACTTACATTGAGTCTTTATCGACTGCTGATAGCACAGTTTGGTCGGCAACGGTCCGCATCCGTAGAACACGAACACGAACACACATTCCGACCTTAAACGGTCTCAACGGTATGGCCTACTCAAACACTGACATGGCTGAGCTCATTGCTGACAGTCTTAAAAGTCAGTTTACACTCAATCAAGATGTCGTCAATCCGAGGACGGTCGACATTGTCAACACTGAGGTTGAACGTTTCTTAAACACTACTCTTGATAACATTCTCAACCTCTTATAAAAAATAAAAAAAATCGCCCGGCCTCGACTGCATCTCTACCAATATGCTCTTACACCTTCCATCGTCTGAAAGAGTTCGTTACATCTAATTCGATAATTATACCCAAGCAGTTTGGGTTAAGACCCAAATACTCAACTCAGCACCAGCTTTGGAGAACAACTGAACTCGTTCATGAGGGTCTCTTTCATCGACAAAAAACAGGTGCTGTATTCATAGACATTGCTAAAGCCTTCGACTGGGTCTTTCATTATGGACTTATAAATAAGTCCATATAAGTTGATTCTGGGCAAGACCCCCCCCCCCCCCCAATTTATCCTTATCTTCTGTAACTTCCTTAAGTGTATAGCTCTGTTAAAGTCAATAAATCTATTTCCTCTTCTCGCATTATCGAGGCTGGCGTTCCTCGGGGAAGTTTAGTTAGCACCTGGTTGGTCATCCTCTACATTAATGATATTATTCGTACTCCCGACATCCTCTTAGCATTATATGCGGATGATATTGCCATTATGTCCAGAAGCATTTCAACAAACAATGTGATTACTAAACTCCAATCCTACCTTCAAGTCCTTTATATCTGGCTTAAGAAATGGAGAATTAAAGTCAACGCAGCAAAAGTGCCGCCATAATTTTTTCCAATAAATCAATCTTACCCCACATTAAACTTTCTCTCAATAGTGATGACATACCCTGTGTTACCAATTATAAATATCAAAGCATTTATCTAGATTCAAAATTAACTTGGTCTAGGAAGATTCCGGCTGTATTAGCCAAATCTACCAAAGCTCAAGGATCCCTTAAATCTTTATTGGCTGATAACAGCCGCCTGTCCCTTTCGAATAAATTATTACTTTACAGATCAACCATGACCTACGGGTCTGTTGTTTGGGGTTCGGTCTGTGAAACTCAGATGCAGAAACTTCAAATTTTTCAAAACTATTTTATTGCGTAGGATTTGCAAAGCGATAACGTTTGTCCGGAATGACGTCATACATACAGATCTCAATATTAGTCCCATTTCACAAGTCATAAAAAAAACTTGCACAAATTTCCCCAGAGATCTTATTTTGATACCCAATGAAGTGTTGCGGTCCGTCTTGCCTCACCGCGTTGACACCTCTTGAGGTAAGAAAAGACCGCTTGCCATCATGAGCAGAAATGACGGTTTTGCACCGCCTTCCAAAAGAATAGCCACCATAAACGCATCATTGAGGTCTTCCAAATTTTAAATTTCAGTGCCTTTGCATTGTTATTTTTATTTGGCATAACTGCACTAAATTCAGCTATGGACGTCTTTTCGCCTTGCTTTTGGTATCTTGGTTCCGTTAACTTTCCTACTTAGCTTCTTTTTTTGTAATTGTTAGGTAAAATATCTTTTTTGCATTTTATATTGTACCTGTATATTTTTTAGTATCTAAATTGCTTGATTCATATATTAGAAAAAAATAGAAAATATTGTATGGCTCTAATTAGACCCTTTCCTCCGCCCTTACTTAATGCTCTCCATGTCTGACATTCATCAATTGTCAAAGCACATCTTCAGAAAGCTCCTGTGATTTGAACTCCACTCAACCGCAGCCCAGCTGCGAAATGAACTCTCGATTTTCACCTACATCCTGATGCTTTCTGCTTAGATCGTTCTTGCACAGATACGAGGTTAACGTGGGCATTACGCTTCACGTAAGAACTCCACGAACTAATCGTTTTTGACCAAGATAATATGAGCAATGTCGACAAAAAGGCACAGTGCCGGTCATATTGTGTGTCAGGTAGTGGTCGTAATAAATTGGGTTGATTTATAGAAACAAAATGTAGTCGAAAACCATGAGATTTCATCACAAAAAGAACAGTCAGATAGTCAGAATAACATATTTATTTGGGAAAAACAAGTTCTTCTCTCAGATGAAACTCTTTCATGCTCGTAAGTATTTCCATAGAAACTTAATTTGGCGTCTTCAGTTTAACATAAAAAATAAATAGATGAACATCATCCATAACAATAAAAGCAAGTAAGCTTCTAAAAGTATAGCGGTAAAAGATTCTACCACAATCTAATGTTGCGTAGTTTCTAATGCAGGGAGAAGCACGAAAAAAGTGGGCTTTGAACTGGTGCAGACGATTATATTTGTCACGGCGTAATATCACAAGATTTCGAAAAAAGCATTCCGTCAAAAGTTCTAAACCAATCAGAGAGCACTCTGGATCTCTTTACTGGTGGATTGAGAAAAACGATGCACTGCGACTCTGCTTTATAGTCGGGAAAAGCTCTCTGAAGCGTTCCTATTAGAATTAAACATAGACTTATAGCTTAAATAGAATATTCTAAAATGGAATGAATTTTGAGACGGGAAAGAAAAGTTACTAGGCGTAAAAACAACTTAAATTTGAGAAAGGAAAAAGAAAAAAGAAAAAAATATTCAAAGGTGAAAAATAGTAAATTAAATGGGGAAAATTTTAAAATATTAAAATATGTTATATACTAGGAGCTCATCTGCCCCTGCTCTCTTCGTGCATCAAGTTTGGGACTTTTTTGTCTGTCTGTCTATCTATCTGTTTCTCTATCTGTATATACATTTAATATCTGTCTGTCTGTCTGTCTCTTGATCTGTCAATCTATTTGTCCCTCTGTCTAACTTCCTGTCTGTATCATCCTGTCTGCATCATCCATTCATTTATTCATTCATTTTTTTTATTCGTTCATTCATTTTCATACATCCATTCATTCATTCATTTTCATTCTTCCATTCATTCATTTTCATTCTTTCATTCATTCATTTTCATTCATTCATTCATTCATTTTCATTCATATTTCCATTTATTTATTCATTTATTTATTCATTCATTCATTTTCAGTCATTCATTTATTCATTTTTATTCATTAATTCATTCATTTTCCTTTATTCATTCATTCGTTTTCTCCTTTTCATTCTTTTATTCTTTAATTTTCATTCATTCATTCATTCATTCATTCATTCTCTGTCTCTTTCTCTCTGTTTATTTATAAGCGTCTCTTTATCTGTATCTCTATGCCGTGTCTATTTTTCTGTATCTCTTTATCTCTGTCTCTATATCTCTATATTTTTATATGTGTTTGTTTATCTGTACTTGTCTCTTTATCTGTCTCTCCTTATCTCTTTCTATCTATTTATCTGTATTTCTTTACTTGTGTATCCTTATCTTTGTCTCTTTATATCTGTCTCTTATCTTTGTCTCTTCATATATCTGTTTTTATATGTGTCTCCTTATCTATGTCTCTTTATCTGTGCCTCTTTATCTCTGTCGCTTTATCGTTGTCTCTTTATCCCTGTCTATCTCTTTATATGTGTTTCTTTATCTGGGGCTCTTTAACTCTGTCTCTTTAACTCCGTCTCTTTACCTGTGTCTCTTTATCTCTGTCTTTTTATCTGGGTCTCTTTATCTGTGCCTGTACATTTATCTCTGTCTGTCTCTTTATCACTGTCTCTTTATGTCTGTATGTTTCTTTAATATGCGACCGCAACCAGAAGGCGGGTGAGATCGCCGCTTGGAAGAAGAGTTCATTTTCTCAAAGGTTAGGACAATGGAAGAGCAAGTATTTAGGGTTGTAACATATTCGAGCGTTCCTGCTTTTGGCGATATACATTTCCCTCTCTGTTTCTCGTCTGTCTTCTCCTTCACTGATATAATTTCTTTTGTCCTAGAAGGTTGTTGTTGTTATATTCTCAGCGCTCTTGATTATTATTATCATTATTCTCTATTTAAACTGTTCTTTTCAGAACAATACAAAATGTCTCGTAAAGGGAAAACTTTGCGTTCGGATGAACGTAACATTGTTGATAATGTGCTTAATTTTTTTGAAAATGAAGCAAAATCTTCGTCTCTTTCCATTCCGATTCAGAAAGCACAGGAGCGTCAACACTGGCAGAAGGATTTAAAGAAGTTATTATTAAAAAATGCTTGGTTTGAATTTGAGTAGCTGGATTGCATGTTTCGTAACAAAATGTTATTTTCCACAAAGATATAACAAATTTCACAAAATATATCACAAAAATAACTTACCTTTCACAAAATAACCCCCCTCCTCCCCCCCTAAAAAAAAAAACTTCATCCATCCCTGAACCTATATGGTTTATGCAAAATCAATTTAAATTATATTGAAATACTCGTTTTGACAATGTTTCTAGGTTGATTGGTTGGTTATTTGTTACGGTCGATTATCTGCGCTAGGGCTAGGGATGTAGGCCGGGGAGGAGCAAGCCCTCCGTGGAGGTCTTTCTAAGGGATCCTAACCCGTATTTACGCAAGGTTCGAAGAAAACTACGGAAAACTCCAAACGGTTAGACCGACGATCGTGACAGGGGTTTGAATGCAGCACCTCCTGTCTACCAACTTTGAGAGCAGAACCTCTCAGCCACTGGTGGGGCAATGTTTTCAGGTATCGCATTTTTGTATTTTAATATAAGTGTATATAAAATCTAGTTAAAATATTCTGAGAAAATAATTTATGAAAACAATCTTTTAGGTAGATTTCGTAAGAAATACTACCTATTACATTTTCACCTAAGTTGGAATTTTCGAAATATTTTTGCAGATCTACGCCGATTATGACTCCCAGAACCCAAAACCACCCCAGTTTAAAACTTTATCTATCTATCTATCTATCTATCTATGTCACTTTTTTATGGACACGATAACTCCCATAATTCTGCACAAATCTCTTCCAAACTGATACATAAAGTCAAGGGGCATGAAATCTCGGTCAAGTTCGTTAATGGGCAAAATCGAACCAGGGGGGGGGAGGAGGGGGGGGGCGTTGGGCGAAAACAGAATAAAACCCATAACGTCTTAATTATGATACGTATCGAATCCGTTTAAAGTTATTATTACTTCTAGAAAAACGGCCGAAAATTTTTGTATGACAGATTTTTGATACCATTAAAAATGGCTCCAAGGGGGAGGGGAAAGAGTGGGGGGGGGGGGGGGGTTAGAAGAAAAAAATTCATAACTTCATCAATTCAGAAGATAGCAAATCCGCTTAAATTTATTATAAATCCTCTTAATATTATCTAAAACTTTTATAGTGACAAGTTTTTTTATAGGACCAACCCTTATAGCAAAAAAAAAAAAAAAAAAAAAAAAAAAAAAAATCCTTGCCGTCTCCACCTGCAAACAAGTAAGGTTTCGAAGTGGGCGTTTCCAAATGCTGCATCATTGCAGAAAGGTCATTTCTTCCACAAGTCCCAACAAACAGGCGCCCCACGGTCTGCGTCTTCGAAATCTACCTCTGCCTGCCTGTAGGTCGAACCGTCAGGGATTTTTTTAGAATATGATTTAGCTGAGAGATCTTACTCTGACCAAAATATCATGAATATTTCATATAACACCGGAACATATCTTCATCGCAACTTAATATTTAATAATACATAATATTCAAATACTTTTAAAGTTTCGGTGTGTGAAAAAGTTTTCAAACTTTTATTTGAAAAAAAAAATATATATATATAATATAACATTATGCGAAAAGTATCTTGGATAAAAAAGCACATTTTACTGAAAATTTTTATTTATTGCTTATGGATTAGCTTGTATATTTAATCACAAGGTCTCTCACTGTGTAAAAACTCTCCTTACCTAAAATACCCTAACAAAAATTTTTCTCAACAATGAATTCACCCAATAAAAATTCACTACTTCCTATTTTCCAAGCATTTTTTGCCATATCACGTTGTAAAGAATTTCGAATTTGTATTCTTGTATAACACATATAAATGTAATCTTATTTTCATTCTACATCAAAAGGCGCTAACTAGCCAGATATGGTAATCCGAATTCAAATAACTTAGTCCTGAAGTTTCTTCTCTCAATCCTCCTTCTTTCGCTAAATCAGTCAAATAGACCCGTCTGGCACCACGTGACTTTGACGTCTCACCCGCCTTCTGTTCGTGGTCGAAGATTACCTGTGTCCAAGACCGTATTCGGGCATTTGCAACATGAGCAAGTGTACAGAAGCGACACAAGTTTAAGAGCGGAAATTTTTTGAAGTTCAGATAAATTTTGAGGACGGCAAAATATTGCTAATAGCAAAAGAATGTTAATATTTTATATTAATAGTTATTGCTTATCCTTATGAAATTCGCTGTAGATCAGCGATCTCAATTGAGATTGTATGGTAGTAGCACTAGCATCTTCTGTAAAAGTACACTCTCAGAAAAAATGTAAATTTATGAGCGTTTGCCCTTCAATTTTCACGGGCAACAGCCTTATTTGATGAAAAACGGTTTGATCCACTAAATAAGCGGCCTTATCCCTTAGATACTTAGAAAATTAAGAGCTATCCACATATTCTTACAGTTCTAGCCCATATGTTAGCAAAAATACGGTACGACATACATTGTCCTCCGCTAGGGTGTAACCCTTCATTTTACTCGTGTTTCGAAAATTTTAACCCGCCAAAACAGCGATTCTGTGATGATTATCTAACGTGCTACGTGCTACGGAACAGTAAGCAAAGTGTTATTGTGTTTTAAAGTGAATTATATCCTGCGCATTATAATGCTATATTACTTTGCCCCGTAAAATTACGGGGCTGCACAAAATGATGGGCATGGATTTTTTTTTTTTTTTTTTACGGGGTATGACTGGAATCTCTGCTGCCAGCCTCTGCCCGTAATTTTACTGCAATTTTTTTACAGTGTAACTTTTCACGCAACTGACAGTGAAGAACTGTTCATTTGGGAATTACGAGTGTCTAAAATCCAAAACTGCTGCAAAATACGACTAAGTTTTGTTCAGACTACGTTTCTTACGCCCGTTCAAACTCCCAAAACAGATAACTGGATCTAGAAAGGATTTCAGGTTTATAGATGCACCGGGTACCACAGCTTGAAACGGAGTACGACTAACCACTTTTAGGAATCGAAGAACACATTCATCGCTATTTCTAAATAGTAATTTTTGTCTTATTTATGACAAAAAATATGCGCTAAATAAGGCATTTCGAAGATAGTGGTACTCTGTGTCTGGGGCCTGTGTCCCGTGTACCCATGCTTTAATCTGACCCTTCCTCAGAAATCTCAGTTAAGCTGGCTTAAATATAGTCTAGTCTGAACATGGTATACAGACAGTTCATACGACGGCATGTATAGCATTGGAGAATTTGTCATTCACATTCCTTTATCAGTAATCGAAAATTTACTGCACAAACCATAAAAAAATTCCGATTTTTACAACAGACAATTTTTTTTTTCCACGCATATATGTTGATATTCGTTATTCTGTGTTCAGCTTTAAGACGGACTGTAAGGGTAAAACATTAAGAATTTTTAGCTTAATAACACTATATCTCTATGAGTTTTTAACAAAAAGTTTCATGGCAAATTATTAGTTAAGATTGATAGAGAATAAATCAAAATATTGTCAGCATTGTATAAAAATCCCAATGCGTAAATACTTGCTGCAATTCAGTGTATTATACATAGAAATTTTCATGATTAGAACGGCGCAATTTCTGCGAGTTTCATTTAAAATAATGTCACTTTTAATGAGTTCCGTGCTAAGTTTTAGCAGGAACTGGCAGTACGATGTTGAACAGGTGCAATGCGGGTGTTTTAAGTTAATACAAAGATTATACAACTACTTTGACTATTCTGTTGAGAGATGGAACATATTTGAAGAAGTTTTTGTTATGCAGGTATGACATTGAAATTATTATCAACAACTCGATAATGTATGGACATGAGGACACTTGTAAGAGTTTGCATGCAAATTGAAGCACAATGTTAATTGCATTAAGAACAGTTTCAGAAGATAAAAAATGTAAAGTTAGATGTGTGTCTGAGGGTCTTAAAAAGTTACAGAGTATTGAGATAAGCATTCTGACATCAGTGTCGGGTTATATTCTGCAACAGTTTAATAAAGCAATGACAAAACTGTAAGCCAAGGATGGCGATATTTAAACTACTGTTAAAATTTTGACATCTTCTCTTATTATGTTTTTCTGAGAAAGAGACCCTTTTCCCTACTTGCAAAGATTCAGCTGAAAAGAAACTTACTGAGATTAGAAATAAGGAATCGGTTCATCTTCTTCAGATGATGATATTTCAAGACAAAATTGTCAAATTAAACGCAAGCGATGTTTTAACGAATCATCTGAGTTAGATGCGGAATCAGAAATTCCAGAAAAAGTAACAGAATCGGACTACTTTAAAAATGACGACGAGATCTGGAGAAGAATAGAAATTTTATATTGTAAAATAATACAAACTCTTCAGAGTGAATTACCAAAAGAAGTTTATATTTGTAACAAGTTATAATTTAAGATTTTCATTTTTTTTTTTCAAATATCACCGAACTAGAAGCCACTCAAACGCTGCAGAGAAACTTCGAGCCATTTACGATTACGAATAGAGCGCAGCTTTGCTGAACATTGTACGTATTTTAAAAGCTATTTCTTATAAAAGGTGAAAAGGGATGGCAATTTGTTTTGTCTTTCATTTTTATGCAAGAAGTTGGCTTCAAAGTAAACTAGAGATGTTTATCCAACTATGTACACTGCACTCAAGATTTACATATGCACTCTAGCAGCAAAATGTTCAACTGAAAGGCCATTTTCTGTTTTAAAACGGGTTAAAAAAATTTTACGGAGAGCACGACTGGTCGCTCTTGGAGTATAAAATCAAACATCGCAGTCAGTCTCAATTTCGAATAAATAATAAATGTATTCACAAATATAAAATTGGGAAAAAAGTTGTTTTTTGTTATACGTGCATATATATATATATATATATATATATATTGTGGCTTATGTATTTGGTTAAGTTTTGATGTTTTATAAATTTTAAAATTAAATTAAATAATTCCAAAAAGTATTGGAGTTTAACTGATTGAAGGTGGGGAAATGGGGTGTAAAATAAATGACTGCACAGGGACATTGGCGCACCCACGGGGGGCTAAGGGGGCTGAAGCCCCCCAGATCCTGAAACTTAATAATGAAGTAACTATATAAAGTTTTCTATAAAATTATTAAAAAATATATATATATTTTTTTTTTTAAGGTCTTTAGAAAATGTTTAAAACGTTTGTATCTCATTTCATGTTTATTCTCAAATCGTTTTCGAGATACGATACATTAAGCGTAAAGACTTATAGCGGTACTCTGATTCTCTCAGTTCTGAGTACACATCCATCATCCATATTTTTAGCACGGTCAAGCGGATTCAAGTCCAAACGAGGGTGGCATTTCGTCTACGTTGTACGTCTGTGTAATGGACAATGCGACCCATTCAAGGTCGATAAACGATTGGCACTGTCCATTTTGCAAAACATTGAAGTGGGGTGCTGGAGAAATGGCAGCCCCACACTAAAAACCTTTTATTACTCTAGTACAAATAAGGTACAAACGAAAAGATTGTTGGCACAAACGGGTACAAACGAGGTATAAACGATTGGCCCTCCATTTTTTAAAACATTGAAGTGCCCCCCCCCCCCCCCCCCCACTGGAGAAATGGCAGCCCCACACTAAAATCTTTTTATTATACTCTAGTACAAATGAGGTGCAAACGAAAACATTATTGGTACAAACGAGGTATAAATGATTGGCCCTATCCATTTTGTAAAACATTGAAGTGGGGGGGGAGGGGCTGGAAAATGGCAGCCCCACACTAAAATCTTTTTATTACTCTAGTACAAAATGAAGTGCAAACGAAATGATTGTTGGTACAAAGGGGTACAAACGAGGTATAAACGTTTGGCACTATCCGTTTTGTAAAACATTGAGGTGGGGGGGGGGGGGGACTGGCCGTTTCTCCAGCCCCCCGCCCCACTAAAAACCTTTTATTACTCTAGTACAAATGAGATACAAACGGGTAAAAACGAGGTATAAACGATTGGTAATATTTTCAAATAAATGTGAGTGGTGGCGGGGCTGGCGAAATGCACCTCTATTTTATTAGTACTTCTGGTTATGCACTTTTTTTTTTAGTATCATTCGTGTTAAAACATTTAACTCAACGTATAAAAAATAGCCATAGTTTTAAATTTTATATTTGGAGAATTTATATCATCAAAGCTCGAGAAAATCATCTAAGATTAGAATAATTCACCAGCACTTCATCACTAAGATGGTAAGCATACATATTAATTTCTTTCTAAAGATAATTACACTAGTATATTCGTAAGCATAAAGTTTCAAATTTATTAATAGCCAAGAGAGGGCACATCCCGCGGTCTGCCCCTCCCTCTTGTGCCGAACAAGGTACTAATTTACGAAATCATGGACACAAACAAAAATAAAAAAGGCTAAGACAAAATTGCAATGAATCTGTGAAAAATTCCGTTTTATACAGGTTTTTGCTTCATCAGGTAAACTTTCAAGGTGTTTCTTTTGCTGAGACCATGGAATGTTTGCGATCAAGGCAATATTACGTTATAGACAAGTTTCATTTACACAAGTTAAACAGTGTGGGGTTATTTACACAAGGTTTACGTATACAGTTTAACCAGTGTAAATGAAACCTGTCTATAACGGAATATTATCTTAATCCCAAACATTCCATGGTCCCATCAAAAGAAACACCTTTACAGTTTACCAGCTAAGACGAAAACCTGTCTAAAGCAGAATTTCTCACCGATTTATTGCAATTCCGTCTTAGCATTTTTTACTGTTTTTGTATCCATTGTATCCAAGCCAAAGAAGACTGACTCCATACTATAAAATTGACTTGTTTTCCTATTCACAATAGATGTAAATTGTCATGTTAACGGTGTTTAGCTCACAGGCTATCAAAGCCTGAGAGCTAATGGCCGCCGGTTCTGTATGTACGTAACGCGATAACTCTTGATAGAACTAACCGCTTTGCTTCAAATTTTGTTTATAGGTTCATTGTGATAAGGCGCTTCCCTGATTAGATTTGGGGGTTTATTAGTTAATTATAAGGGGGTACGGGGGATGATCCCCCTGTTAATATATTGTCAATTTCTTTATTTTTCGAGGGTTTATTTCAAATTCTTTGAAATAAGAGTATAATATACAATTAGTGTAAATAGCCTGTGAGCTCAAAACCCTCAGTTTAACTGGGCAGTTTTCTCTTTATTTATTTAGCTCACAAGCGATCAAAGCCTGAGAGCTAATGTGCCCACAGGTTCTGTATGTACGTAAGTCTGTATGTACGTAACGCGATAACTCTTGATAGAAATATCCGATTTGCTTCAAATTTTGAATATAGGTTCATTCTGATAAGGCGCTTTCCTGATTAGTTTTGAGAATTCATTGGTTAAGTATAAAGGGGGAGGGAACAGGGACTAATCCCTCTCCCTTAATTTATATAAATGGATTTTTCATGCAGAATTATCCGATTTGCTGCAAATTTGGTATACCTGTTTATTCTGATATTAGATTTGGAAGTTTATTGGTTAAGTATAAAGGGTGGGAATTGGGGAGATAATCCTCCCCCCCCTTAATTTAGCTAAATGGGAATATCATGCAGAATTATTCTTTGAAATAAGAGTATAATATACGCAATCAGTGTGAATAGCCCCGTGAGGTCAATGCCATCAGTTTAACAGGGCACTTTTCTTTTCTTTTTTTTATTAAAAAAAAGTTTTAAAAATGAATTGAATGTTCATAATATTAATCAATTAATAGAAGAATAGTTTTCCCCCTGTAAATACACAGCGGCAAAAAACCGTTGATACTGAAAAATAAATAAGTAGATAACATTTTCTGGCATTCATATCAAAGTTCTATTTATAGTAACAGGCTAACTATTTTATTATAAAATTATATTCCTCTGTTTTCTTCACAAAATGTTTCATTCTGTTCTATTTATGATAAATAATATACGTTTTAGCATATGTTCAAATTCAAGCGATATCGAATTACTGATGATAAAGCAGAGACGCACAAGAGCAGTCATCGTAATTTCATTACGTTGCTGCACTACAACGAATACCGTACTATTACATTACATAAAATATTATATTACAGAATATGTCAGCCTTATATCGTAAAATAAAGCATTTTTGTAACATTTTTCAGTAATCGCAAAGTATAAAGGAAAAAAGGAAAAAATTTGCTTATACCCATAAATAATTAACAAATTTTGTATCACTGATGGATATCAGAAGTGATTATAGTAAATTTCAGCTACTGTTGCAGTGCGCAAATGCAGATGGTCACTTGATCACCGACTCGTGAGTGTCATGCAAATGCATTAGAGGCCTGCACAGGCCAGAATTTCAAGGCCAGGCCCGAACGAAATCTATTTTGCCCGTTGCAAAAGTTAAAAGTTTGACCCGGTAAGTACAAAAATCAAAGAAAACAGGCCCGACCCGGCCAGTGACAAAATCAGTTAAATCATGGCCTATCCAGTCCGCTCAATTTGTATTAAAAAAATTCCGATTTTACTCAACATAAAATTAAGATTCTTTTAAAGAATATTGCATACATATTTTTGGAGAAATTTTACAATATATTTTAACTTATTATATGTTTACAAGACAGAAAAAACAGAATAGCAACATTAATGATTACTCAAATAAAGATTCAATCTAAGAATTAATGTAGTTTAGAATAAAAGAGAAAAAGAGGGTTAAAAAATCATAACTTTTAAGCTGTATAAAAAAGTAGATTTTTGAAAATATTTCTTCGTAATTTATTAAGGCTCTTCTCAAATCGAATGGCGCTACTTTCTGACACATTTATGAAATCCATTTTCTTCAGGAATGCATAAAATTGACAGGTGTTCTTATTCAGAAACTATGTAATCGAATAGCGTTTTCCTTTTTCTGATAAATGCGAAAAATCTTTCAGAAAATACTATCAGAATTGGTGTTTTGAATGAAATTTCCGGACGCGATAGCACGGTAAAGAAGAAAAACCTATCGTCAGAAGAAAGGAATACTTATATCTCAATAGGTTATTTATTTATCAAAAAATGTAAAACAGTACTCGATTCCAAATCACTTCAAAAGTCAGATCTGTCAATTTTATGCCTTTACAGTTAAAAATAAAAGTCAAAAACTGTTTCGGAGAGTTTCATGTTGTTAAACTGGGAATTTGAGAATCACTTAAGGCATATTTTCACTGAATCCGTTAACAGCAACTTATTATTTCTATTACTATTTGGACAAAACAAACTGTTTGGGCACAATTAAGTCCAGTTCCGACCCGGCTCAACTGTATATAAAAGAATTTAAGCCTGATCTCGGCTCGTCCCGAGTCTGCTAAAACAATAAAACTTGGACTCAGACACGATGTAAACATCCGATGTCGATCTCTACGCTTGACATGTTATATTACTCTATTGATGATGTTGCTAAACTAGCGTCACTTCATGGAGCAGATTTATACTTATTCTCGTAAACGTTATCATCACATTTTACCGGCTTCGTTTAAATTTTAATATCGGGCCGGTTAAACGTAAAATTAATTTCTAAATTGGTAGTGATAGTGACAGTGATGATTTTTATTCAAAGACGAAAAAAAGAGTGTTAAACGTATATCTTTCAAATATTCTGATTCTGACGATGCATGAAAACAACTGAAGTTTCAAGAAGTAAAAATCTACAAGTCATCACGGGTCCGAGGCCCGTACCCGGCCCCATTTAATTTTTTTGTTAGCCCGTTTATTTTGTCAGTCAGCCCGGCACGGCCTATCAAAAATCTTCTAATTCTGGCGGCCCGGCCTGTTTTAAAGTTTACCTTCATTTTGCCGGATACGGACCGAGCCGGGCCTGTGCAGACCTCTAAAATGCATTACCCCCCCCCCCCCAAAAAAAAAAGCGAAATTCTGGGTGCGCCACTGCACATGGGCGTCACACATCCGAAATACGGGCCTGTCTGTGCCTCTTTATCTGTTTCTTTATCTCTGTATGTTTATCTCAGTCTGTCTCTTTATCGGTGTCTGTCTCATTATGTGTCTCTCTTTATCTGTATCTGTCAGGCTGCCTGTATCTCTCTCTCTATCTATCTATAAATCAAAAGTATACAACAAAGTGATATAAATTATACTGTTGCAAATTTAACCGTTTCATATATTCGAATTCATATATTAGTCGTTTTATAAAATCAGCCGTTTCATAATATCGTTACTCAAATTCATTTCATAAAATCGTTACACAAATGCGTTTCACTAGAATTTTATATATATAGCATAATATGCATAATAAAATTTCATGAATGAACAGATAGCAAAAATATTTATAATCAGGGACAGGGGAATTTTTAAAAAATCTTACTCGCCTTTATTTTAAAAAATCAACGATCAAAATACAACATAGATGCTGTCCCGGTGGGATTCGGTACCCATTACTTATAAACTCGAGTGGATGTCGGGTAATATTTAAATATTCATTAAAGTAAAGATATACCGGAGCGGCACTCTGGTGAGCTCCAGCGCAAATTAAGCACTGTCCGTAAAATAATGAAAAGGCTTTAAAAAATAAATTTCTAAATAAGCTTACATTAATGAAAATGTAAGTAATAAATGAGAAAGAATGAATTAAAAATAAATGAGACATTCGAGTAAAATTTAGCGTTAGAGATCTTAAAATCAAACGCTGCATTTATTTTCTTTCTCCGTAGTTATTTACTATAGTCAAAATGTACGAGGAGAGTGGAGTTGCCATCAATCGTGGGCATGTGAAAAAAAAGGGAAGGAGAAATAAATTAAGAATAGACGAAAAGCAAATTCATTGAAGAAGAAATTAAATATATATAAGCATTTTGAGTTTTTTTTCTTAAAAAATTTTGGAATTGTATTGAAGTTCTAAAAGACTTTAGTCGCCCAAAATTTTAATAATAAAAAAATCTAATTAATCATATTTCCAATCGTCTAATGTACTTCCTTTTAGGTATGGAGCATAATGATAAACTTATCCTTGCATTTAAATATTGTTTGTGATAACAATAAATATGCAAACTCATGTGAAAAATGTGTTATAGATGGTGGTCCCCCCTCTCCCTTTATAAAAAAAAAATTATAGACTAAAAAGCGCTGATAAAGTTAACTGATTATTATATATCAGAAACTGGTGCATAAAATGATTTGAGTGGAGATAATGTAACAAAATTTAAAAGAGGTTTGAATGAAATTTGGAATTCTATATTTAATAAACATTTTAGAAGAAATCTCATATGAAGGGGAATCAGAAGAGCATTTTGATGAAGGATTGTAATAAATCTTCTATCAATATTCTCAATTTTAACTAGAGATATGAATTGTATGCAAAAGAGGTCTTTTATTGTAATTGATTTCTATATTTCTCACTATTACTGCATATTCATATGATTTCTCCCTAAGAGAGTATATTTATATGAAACATGTGTGTTATACACTGCACACATACACATTCCTGTATTATAAAAATCGTTGATACTTTCATTTTACTCTGATAATATTATGAAGCAATTCGACCATTGTTTAATACAAAAAATTATACAACATAAATTATCATGATAGTTCTTTTGAAAGTGATAAGTCAAACATTACTCTATCCTAAGACTCCTATAATAGGAGGAGGTATTATAGGAGCTCTACTCAGCCTTTTTTAGGTGCGTTCGTAATTATATAAATACGTAGCACCTCGTCGTCTGATACGTCCTTCTATCTGTCTGTCCGCATGTAACAGCGCACAAAAACTACCCAACCGAATGGTTTGAAATTTAATATATAAAATCGTTTCAGAATTTTGTTAAGTCATTTTAAATTTTATGAAAATTGAATCAAAACTTAAAATAATATTAATAAAAATATTTGTTAAGTAATTTGAATTTTTTTTTTTTTTAAAGGCACTTCCTTGTTATAGCAGCTTCCGAGGATTAATCGTCAAGCGACCGAGATACATCACCAAGTTATCTGACATGTATGACGTTATAGTTATATATGACGTATACGGCATTTTACATACGACCAAGTTACTATATACAAGTAACTATGACCAAGTTATAGTTACATTCTTCATTCTATTAAATCCTATCATAAGTAATTAATTCAATGATACCCCTTGATAGGTAATGATTCTAGGTTGCCATGGCGATTACGTCCTATTTAAGATGGAGTCATATTATTTCCATATTACAAAATTTATAAACCGAATTTGTATCCTAAAATTGTTTAATATATACCAATTCTATAATCTACCGACAATTTTTTGGATAGATGTTTCCGAAGAAGTAGACATTTATGGAAAAAGAGTGTAAATATGATGTCAAGTTCTGAAATTTTCAAAGCTAGGCTTAAGTTTCCCATTGGAATTTTCAGTAAATGTCAGCAAAAGATAAAATGTTGCCAACTTAAAATGTACATATTTTATTGCGGAAATTAATTATGTCATAATAACAGACGATATAATTCATTTCACTGAAACTAGTTATAGTACGAACGCACCTCATTTGTCACGTTTGACGTACAATTTCCTACTTCTTATCTTTAACAGAATGAAAAGGCTCCAAGAAAAAAAAATCCAAATAATGAAAATGGAAACAAGAAAGAATGAACGAAAAATGAATGAACCATTTGGGTAAGATTTAGCTATAGAGATTCTAAAATGAAACGCTCATTTATCCTCTTTCTCCGCATATAGTTATATTTACTAGTCAGAGCGTTATGAGGACCACTGAATTCCCATCACTCTTCGACATATGAAAAAGAATAGGAGAAATAAATCAAGTATAAATGAAAAACAAATTCATTGAAGGAGAAATGAACTAGTCGGATGTGTCAATCCCAAAACTTTCTTCTATCTCACATAGGAGCTACGCATACACTAAAAAGAATCAGCACCCATTTATATCAAGGTCTAACTGAAACTCAAGTTTTATTAAATTCCGTGCAATATTTCTTGAGATATGACGATCGCTAAAATCGTGTAAACCCTGCAAAATTCTGCATAGCAGCGCCACCTGCTGGACAATTTTTACCAAAAACTAATCAGCACCAATTTATATCAGAGACTAACTGAATATAAAGTTTTATTAAATTCCGAGCATTATTTCTTGAGATAGAGCTATTACGGAAATCGCGAAAAATGCTGCATAGCAGCGCCACCTGCTGGGCGATTTTTGCTAAAAACTAATCAACGCCAATTTATATCAGGGACTAACTGAATCTAAAGTTTTATTAAATTCCGAGCATTAGTTCTTGAGATAGAGCTATTGCGCAAATCGCGAAAAATGCTGCATAGCAGCGCCACCTGCCGGGCGATTTTTACCAAAAACTAATCAGCACCAATTTATATCAGGGACTAACTGAATCTAAAGTTTTATTAAATTCCGAGCATTAGTTCTTGAGATAGAGCTATTGCGGAAATCGTAAAAAATGCTGCATAGCAGCGCCACCTGCCGGGCGATTTTTACCAAAAACTAATCAGCACCAATTTATATCAGGGACTAACTGAATCTAAAGTTTTATTAAATTCCGAGCATTAGTTCTTGAGATAGAGCGGCCACAAAATTTTTGTCACATACAGACAGACAGACAGACAGACAGAGTCACAGGCAGACATTTTCTAAAAATAGTCAAATCGTGTTCAGGACCTTCTAAAACGTATAAATCCGTTGAAAACCGGAAGTCGAAAATTTTCATGAATCCAATACTTTCTTCTTGTAAAGATAGAAGAAAGTAAAAATACATGAACATGTTGGGTTCTTTTTAAAGATTTTCAGAGTTTTATTGTAATTCTAAGAAACTTTTGTTACCCAAAAATGCTATTCATAAAAAAATATGAAGTCTAACATTACAAATTGTTTAGTCTTTTAAATGTGGAACTTAAATGATAAACTAATCCTTGCATTAAAATATTAGTTTTCTAGAAGTAAATATGCAAACTCCTGTAAAAAATTTATCATAGATGTTGATTCCCTTCTCTCTTTATAAAAAAATATTATACACTGCAAAAGAAAAAAAGAAAAAGAAAAAGAAAGAAAAGAAAAAGAAAGTTGATTTTACAGTATAATACTGGCATCCTAGCTGCTAGTATTATACCGTAATATTAACAGTAATAAACAGTAAAATAAGCAGTAATAGTAGTGTATTACTGTTTATTACTGTTAATTTTACGGTAGAATACTGGCAGCTGGGGTGTCAGTATTATACTGTAAAATCAACATTTTTTTTTTTTTTTTTACAGTTTAGATTAAAAAGCACTAAAATTAAGTTGAGTGATTTGTAATAAATTACCTTATAAAAACTCTGATTTAAGTCAAGCTAAGTAACCAAGAATTTAAAAGAGGTTTGTATAAAATATAGAATTCTAGATTTAATAAATATTTTAGAAGAAATCACATAAGAATGTTAATCAATGAAGCATTTTGCTGAAGGACTGTGATAAATCTTGTCTTCTATTAATCTTCTCAACTTTAACTTGAAAGTGTATTTAAAAGATATATTCGTAATATAAAAGAGATTTTATTATAATTGTGTTCGATATTTCTCACTATTAATGGAAATTAGTATGATTTCTTCTTAACAGTGTATATTAATATGAATTTTCTACGCGTATATGTGAGAGTACACGTCCATACATACATATATACAACATATATTCATCTTAATATATTTCTTGGCTTCATTTTTTTTCTTTTAAATATATATATATATTCAATATATATATATATATATATATATATATATATATATACATCTTTAGATAGTATTTGGTTTAATTTTTAAATATTAATTTTCTTCCACTGCTATTATTAATTCATCGCATATTCACTTTTTCTCTCATAGATGGCAGCACCATGGTTTGTGTTGCTTTACAATAATATTCCATATTCTTCTAAAACTTATTTTGGCAACATGGTAAATCATCTTCTAAAACTTATTTTGGCAACATGTAAAGGTTTTTTGCAATTCATTGCCTCTGTTTAGTTATGCTCATATATCTGGTTACTGAAGTGCACCAATATCTTTTTTAATCCGATTGTATTAAGCACTTTATGATTAAATTTAAAGTTTTTATCTCTTTATTATGGGTAAGGTTTCTTTCCTTTTTAATATTGTATTTATTTTTTGAACTTTAAGCTTTTTTCACAGGTTTTATTCATTGTTTATGAGTTGGTAGTCCCAAAATCATAATCTTTAGCAATGTTATGGCTAATATGATGATGAAACCACTCATTTTATTTGTGGTATTTAGGCATTTGGAACTTGATAATTCTGTCTAAATTCCACAAATTTCATTCATTCAATTTCATTCATTCAATTTTTAATTTAATTTCTTCTTCTTTTAAATAAGTATTTGGTATCTATATTCAGAGTGTTGGGGAACACTTTCGTTGCAATTAATTATTACATACTAAATCATAATTTCATAGTTTAAGTTGGTGTTACGGTAATGTTTCATTAATGGTTATATATATATATATACAGTGGGTGATCGGTTAACGAACTGTTCGGTTTACGAACAGATCGGTTAACGAACACTTTCGCGAGAGATTTTTATGTTCGGATAACGAACACATGTTTGGTTAACGAACCCTCACAAAACAAAGTCAAGTAAAGCCAATGCTATGATTCAGATTCGGAGATGTATTTAAAGCTAGCTGTTATTCTAGCTGTATTTAATTGCATTTATTATCGATTTAGACAACATTTTAACCGTTGTATTGTTATGGCTTAATTAATTCATGGGCTACCAAGGGTTCGGTCCCTACATTTTAGGGCCACCAAATTAGAATGAATAGATTAAAAGAATTATTTTTATATTTTATGTCCCTTGTCAAAGAAATATTTTTAACTGTAAATTAATTATTTTAATTGAAATTTAGATCGTAAATTATTAACAGGCTCTAGGCTCCACTTGAGCTTTATCGTGCCCTGCAGTAAACATGATATTTTAGAGGACAAATTGAGTTTTTGATAGGTGAAAGTGATAAATTGATATAATTTAATGCTGTTGTCAATGAATGTGATCCTAATTTTTTTTTTCAAAGGGCATGTCATTTATTTATTTATTTATTTTTAAGTACGGCACAAACACGGACAAAGCCATCAAAATACAATCTGTTCATATTAAATATGGAAAAATTTAGGGATAATATTTTTATATACTATTTGGATTTTAAGAACGAATTAATCGAATTCCCATTTAAATCTATATTAAATCTATGATCGGTTAACGAACAATTCGGTTAGCGAACGTTGTTTTGGAACGGATTAAGTTCGTTAACCGATTGCCCATTGTATGTGTGTGTGTGTGTGTGTGTGTGTGTGTGTGTGTGTGTGTGTGTGTGTGTGTGTGTGTGTGTGTGTGTGTGTGTGTGTGTGTGTGTGTAAATTATAATATTTTTAAGGAATCTGACAACCATTTAAGACACTAAATTTTTTGTGTGAATTAGCAAAATGGTGCAGTTGTAAATTGCTAAAGCATACAATACTTTAGAGCTTCTTCTTTATCCTTAACATAATGCAAAAAAAACTTTTAGAAATAAATTTTCAAACAAGATTACATTAACAAATATATAAGCAAGAAAAAAAGACAAATGAATGAACCATTCTGGTAAGATTTAGCATAAGAAATTTTAAAATCAAACGCTACTTTTATCGCTCTTGAACATTTTTTTTTTTTTTTAAGTGAAGGAGAAATAAATCAAGTATAGATTAAAAAAAAAAAAAAAAAAAAAAAAAATCATCTAAGAAGAAATGAAAAATGCATAAGCATTTTGAGTTCTTTCTTAAAGATTTTCAAAGTTTTATTGTAGTTCTAAAAGTCTTTTCTTGCCAAAAATGCTAGTAAAGAGGAAATCGCATTGCAAATCGTCTAATCAGCTATATTTTAAATATAATACTTAATGATAAATTAAACGTTATATTAAAATATTGGTTGTGATAACAGTAAACATTCAAATGCGTATAAAAAATGCACAGATGATATTTTTTCTCCTAAAAATAAATATTTTTGATTAAAAAGGTCTGAAAAATTTGGATGATTGCTCTATATACAGTAGAGTTTCGTTACAACGAAATTCGATAGAGCAAATTACCTATTACAATGAAACTTTTTAGAATATTTAGCAAAATTTACTCAGTTTTTTTCTTCTTCATTAGGTAAGATATTGAAAAAGATTCTGGCGGTATGGACTAATATGTTTGATATTAAATAATATTCCCAATAAAACATATTTTCGTTAAAAATTAGAAAACGTCTCAATTATGCTTCACTCTCAGTTACACGTGGTTTTAAATCGAGTCTTTACCTTCTAACACGTTGAAGTGAAAGCATTTACTTCAGGCTTACTCTAGATCTCTAGATATATTTTTAGTGTATTACGTGTTGTGTACAAATTTTATAGATCATAAACAGAGCTGCATAAAAGACTTTGGATATGGACAGGAACTGCTCAGAATAGATTTTTACTGAGTTATGTTTTTTGTTTTTTGTTTTTTATTGCTTACTTAGATATCTCATTTCATCGTACGCAAAAATTAAATTTCTAAATAATATTCTGTTTGTGTTGGAAAGTGTTTCATAATCTATGCTGGATGCCTAATTTTTCGTTCTTGTTTACTTGGAAATAGTTATTGCTGTGATCTCTTCATCTTCATTGTAACTTTCTTTGAGTGTATTATTATTATTTCTCTTTCATAAATTAGTAACACAAACTGTTCAACATTATCTTCAATTTATTAAAAACAATAGTGTGCCCAGTAGAAAAAAAAAATGAAATGCGATGACAAATTATTTGAAAGAGACAAATATCAATCTAAAAGTCAGTGGCAAAGAACAGTAGGTACCCTACTGAGAGCTAAACGACAGGGATCCCTGTAGCTTATTCAACCGACCAATTCAATTAGAATAGCGGCTGACTCGGTAGGGGCGTTGAGCTGTTACGATCCTGCTGGGAAGCTCATTTCCGACAGAATAACAGTTCACAGAGGATACGATACCGAAAAGATATCGGAGAAAAAGTCTATATTTATTTAATCCTATGTGGTGATTCGCAGAGACAGAAGATATGTACTTAATTCCAATTGTTCTGGAATAAAGAACACCCGTTGACATTTAGCCTTTATTTCACGATGATATCACATCACTTCAATTCATTGTTCTTGAAATTTTGTTTGTTTTAAACAAAAATACTTTATGCGTAACAGAATAACAGCTTTCGGAAAATGTTGTGCCCGAAAGATATTAAAATAAAAGAATGTGTGCGATGTATGTAACAATTCATTCAAACAAAAGATATGAACTCAATTGCAATTGTTTAAAAAAAAACACTAGTAGGCATTCTTTTATCGGGATATTACATCATGATAATTCATTGTTCTTGAAAGTTATATTTGTTTTAAACACAAATAATTTTGCTTTATGGATAACAGAATACAAATTTCCGGAAACTATAAAGACCAAATGATATCGAAAATTGAAGAAAATTGCTATATTTATCTAATCCATCGTATTGGTTTGCGTAAGCAAAATATACGGAAAAGGTCCCAGAAAGAATGTTCAAACTTCCAAATTCATTAATTCAATAATAAATACAGCAACATTTTAATAAAATAATTCATGATATAACAACATGTTTATAATGTAACTCATAAATTTTATATACAGTAATTTAAAAAATAATTCAAACTTGAACCAATATATTCACTACTGTTTTAACCTGTAATAATGCTCTAACAAACTTCTCTTCTTCTTTTTTTTTTTTTTTTTTTTTTTTTGTACGTTTTAACAATTAAGCAGTATGAAGATGAAGACTGACTGATATTTCCTCTAGATTGTCACGTTTGTTATTTTTACAGTTTGAGACAGCGCATCGCCATCTAGTATCGAAAATATTACTTTTTTTTTCATTATTTCTGTATGCAAAATTTATGAACTGTCTTATAAAAATGTATTCTATTTAATCTCTATAGTTATTAGAGTTCATGAATTATTGGTTGTAAATTTTGAGCATCGTTTTTGGAACACTGTATACTGCATGTACTTAATTCCAATTGTTTTGAAATAAAGAAAACCCAGTGGCATTTAGCCTTTATTTTACAATAATATAACATTACTAGTATGCAACCCCCGTCAAAAATAAAGAATTGTTGATCTGCGTTGCATTTTCATAAAACTTCATACAAACAAATAGCATGAAGATTTTATTATTAAAAGGTTTGTATTGTAGAAAAGCACATTGTAAAAATGACAAGTGATTTATACAAATGCAAATGATGAGGATTTTTTTTTCTCAATATTCAATTTCTGAATTATTTCAACGATTGGACAAAACATTAAAATTAAATATTAAAAAATACTTCATGTGCGAAAGTTTTTGTAAAAAAGTGTTATCAATAAGTTTCTAAAGAGCTTGACTCACCACATAGCTCATTGTTTGGTTACATATGCAAAATTAAATTCAAATTACGCGGTACTATATATTCCTTATATTTTAATACGTTCCATAAGAAAAAATATTTTTATTTACGATGGAAGCAAAATTTAAAAATTTAGGTGGATATAAGCTAGGCTCTTAAAAATTGATATAACTAAGGAAAGAAATAACATTACGCTAAAGCTTTTAAAAGTTCATCTTGAAATAAATCAAAAAGTCCTGTATTTTTCTTATTTTAAAAATATGCCTATATACATTTTATACAATATATTATATATATTTTATATAACTTTATTGTTATTTTATATATTTTTTCCAACAGAAAGTTCCTTCGTTTATATTAATTTCCAATAGATGGCGCCAAAACAATATTTAAAATAGAAGCTGTCTAATATTCTCTAATACTGCATCGATCACCGCAAAGCCTCCCTAAAAGAAAGCAGTCACCGCTATTTCTGCAAAAAGTGTTTACAGAAATTTTGATATACATGTCTTATATGAAAATATACTGAACAGACGTGATTTGAGGTAGAAGAAATTATCATTTAGTTGTCATATGTTAGCATTTGTTTTTCATTAAACCTAACATGGTGTTTAGCTACGCTCGAGTTGGCAGCTCCGACTCGATTCGCCCTGGAATGATTATCTAATATCTACATTTTCCTACACTTGGATTTGCCGATAGATGGCTGCTAAAATAATTTTTGAAGGTTTTAAACAAAGTTAAAATATTTAATTTGTTTAATATACTTTTACAAATATTTTGAGCGCAAAATCGGTGATTACCTTTTTTTTTTTTTTTTTTTTTTTTAATGAAGCGTTTAAAGAGTTGTTCATTTGTCATTCATTTGAATGTGTGATTCAGAATGGCAACAGTGTTCGTTTGTTTATATCTGGTAATTCGATGTTTAATCTGGATTTTTAATTTAGAACTTAAAACATTATAATTGGATATGATATACATGTTTTATAAGAAAACATGCTGAACAGCATGATTTTAAGTAGAAGAAATTATCATTTAGCTGTCATATGTTAGCATATGTTTTTCATTAAGCCTAACATAGCGTTTAACTACGGTCGATTCGCAAACCAGAGTGGTCGCTCCCGGCAGAGTTACCAACACTCTCTTGCACTTGCATTTTATTATAAGTAGATTGCAATTCATTAATGTTGAAGTCTTTGTTTGTTTTAAACCTAATTTTGCTTTATGAATAGGTGGTTCGCAGAAACAAACGATACTGTGTTTCCCCAAAACAACTCCCGAAATTTAATATTCAATTATTCACTAACTACAGTAAATACAACGATTAAATAAGTGACATGTTTGTAAGGTATCTCATAGATTTTGTATACAGTGATTTTTAAAATAGTTTACATGTTAGTCAACAGATGAAGCTGAACTATCTCAACCTGTAATAAATCAAATTAACTTCAAAACACAAATTGTTCTTTCGCTTTTCAACAAGTAAATAAAATGAAGCTTAAGACTGAGTCCCAAAGATACGATGTGTTCCAAAAGAAACGACTGAACTTCATGATAATAATTCACTAAGTACAATAAATACAGCAATTTAATAAATGACATGCTTATAAGAAATTTCATAAATTTTGGATAAGATAATTTAAAACATTATTTCAGTTTTAATCAATAGATGCGCTTAACTGTGTTAACCTGCTCAAATAATGCTCAAACTAACTTCAAAAAGCAAAATTTCCCCCCTTATTTCAGCAACTAAACAGGATAAAGTTTAAGAATGAGTGTCCTTTGATCTAGACTGTCATGTCAGTTTGAGCATTTTTATAAAATGAATCGGTGCAGCGTCATCTATTGGCGAAAATAAAGACTATTTTTTTTCTGTGTGAAAAATGTATGAGCTGCCTTATAAACATGTGTTATTAACTATATTATTTATTATAGTTAAAAAAGTTATGGAATTTTAGAGTTTGGAAGAGTTTTTTGGGACAACCTGTATATATTTAGTTCCAATTGTTCAAATTCAAGTTGGTATTGAATCAAAAGCTCTAGCTAAAGGCTATCATGGCCTATGTTATTCCAACCACATAAAGTTGTAAAATAAAAAATAAAAATCATAAAAAGGTTGATTCATAGAAGATACACATTCCATTATCCAAGCATATGATCCACGTGCCTTAAAGCACCAACCTTCGTCAATTCTAATTGTTTTAGAATAAAGAACCCGTTGGCATTTACCCTTTATTTTTGGATATTATTATATCACTTCAATTCATTGTTGTTGTAGTTTATTTTAAGTAAAAGTAATTTTACTTTATGAAAACAAAATAACAGTTTCCAGAAGATATGATGTCGAAAAAATATTGAAGAAAAAGCCTATCTAATCCTATGTGATATTTATCTACTCGTGGTCGCACAAACAAATTATATGCACTTAATTCCAATTGTTCTAGAATGAAGAACACCCACTGGCATTTAGCCTTTATTATATTAAAATAATTCGTTGGTCTTGAAAATTTTGTTTGTTTTAAACACGAATTATTCTAAAATACACAACGTAAATACATTGATTTCACAATTTAATCGTTACTAAAATAGGTGCAGATACAATATCAGAGTTTTAAAACATTAAAACCATTAAGATATGTCGAAAATATCCTGAGCGCTTTCAGCTAAACCCTAGCCATAATCAGAGGTGGCTGATGATGGCTAGGTGGCTCTGATGGCTGCATGGCTCTGATGATTAATGTTTTAAAACTTTGATATTGTATTTGGACCTATTTTAGTAACGATTAAATTGTGAAATCAATGTATTTACGTTGTGTATTTTAACTTATTAAGGTGAATATGACGTTCAATATATAGAATTTTCTATATCTACTTAAAAAAATCTTCTTCTTTATGTTTTGGAAGTATAAAATTATGAGTTTGTTCAATAAGTTCTTTGGATATTCCGATTCCTTGTTACATTCTTACTAAAAATGTAATAACAACTTAATAACCACAATAGAATTATCCTGTCCTTGGTAATAATTGACATACACAGTATATTTGATTAGTGTTTATCTTTTGGTATAATAGAAGTATATTTCCAATCCTTGATAATCATTAGATATTGAAAAGTAGTACTTTTACGAAATTCATCGAAAATCTCCTAAACAAACAATGTGAAAAACGAAGAAGTTTGTGATAAGAATTAATGTTATCAGGAAAGAAAAGTTTATCTAGAATGTATTATCTTTTCAAAGAGTTTTGTTCTTTTGTTAAAAATTGCCGATGAATGGAATTTATCCACGATATAAGGATTTTTGTTAACAATAATTTGATATTGATAATCAATTTTAATTACTGTACAAATTTCTGTTACATTTTCGTTTCTGAATTAAACATTAAAATATATAGTAGACACCACATTTAATGAAGAGTTTGGGATTAGGTAAAATGCTTGCTTAAAAAGATCTATGGATAAATCCATTTTCAAAATAGAAGTTTCAAATTTCAAAAATTAATTCATATAGGATGGGTATATACAGTAATAACCTATAATTTGAAAACGCCTGTAATTCGCACTGTATAAATGAATGTAAAAAATATAATAATTCTTAGAAAATAATTTCTCAATAGCAATAATTGCCGAAACGTCAGTTGAGGCTTACTGTGGAGACCCGAAAAGTTTTTGGTTTCTGTCTGTCTGTTTGTTTGTCTGTCTGTCTGTCTGTCTGTCTGTTCCGCGATAACTGCCGCAAAAATGATCCGACTAGTTTGATTTTTGGTAGGTATGTTGGTAAGGTACCCGGAATTAGCTGTATAGTTTTTAGTTACGTTTGGTTCATTCGTTCGGAAAATATAAAACATTTCTTTTTAGGTCATAATGCTTTCCTATGGGAATTCAGACGATTTTGAAAATTTTCATCCATTGAAATAAAATGGCGCATTTGATTAATGTATTTAATGTGTAAGTTATGAAGGCTAAAATTTATCAAGTCGGGTCTTAAATTATTCAAATTAATTTGAAATTTTGTTAATACATTCGGGAGATTTTTTAAATTAGGTGTACAATGTTTGGTGCAATTTTATACATCTGTTCTAATAGCATAATACATTTTATTCTATCATTTTTTGCAAATTTTAAAATGTTTTTATTTTTATTTTCCTCTTTAATTTAATCGTAACCTAGCAACTACATTTTAAAGAATATCAAAATAATAAAATTCAAATAACTCAAACTATTTTGCTACAATATTTTATTCGCAAAATAAAATAGTTTTGAGTGATTTTAATATTTTATTGAAATAGATGAGAATTTATTTTGAAACAAGTTACCTTTTAACTACTATAAAATGATAACCTAAACATTTTTACATGAGATATTCATTTCCTGGAAGAGATATGGATTTTTCGTGGTTCAAAATTAGTATTACTTTTAAAATAGGATATAATATCTCGAACAACGAGATGGTTAATCTAAAGAAATTAGCGTAGTAAAACGCATCCATACAGCCTGAAATAGCAGTATTACTGGAAACTGAGATCATACAAAGTTATCACAAAAAAAAATACTTTATAGTCCAAACCACGGTTGCTATTTAGTGAATTGGCAGTGGGCACGATTATGAATGATTAACCAATACGTTTAAAAGTTTCTAAATAAGCCTATTTTGGGGAGATTTTAGTATGCTATTGCCATCGAGTTAGATCAGGATGTACTTAGGTAAAATAAATATTATAGAATGACCATCAAAACTGTTTTCCGAAACAAAAGTTGCAATAGCACTAGATTTCTGAAATAGATATAAGTGAAAAGATTCAGTTTACATTTCCATAAGTTGCTTTTGTACACGAGATATTATTCAACCTATGTATCAGATGCGAGTGTTTCGTGGTTGGCAGGTAAGTAAATATTGCTATTTAGGCATTAGGATAACATGAAATTATTTTTGAAATTTTTGCTTATTCTAATAAAACCACTATGTAGAACGAAATCAAAGATATACTAGAATCATTCATACAATCAATAGTAAATCACGAATATAAATTTGTTAAGATTAGGGGGGGTTAAGGGGGGCTCTGCCCCCTGAAGAAATGTATTTTTTTAATCTAAAACATAGAATAAGAAGTTCATAAGAATGTCAGAATATTATTGCATAAACCGTGTTTAATTAAACGTTTCTAATTTCTGAAACCTTCAAATTATTTTAAAAGCGTAAAAACGTATGTAAAAATTATGTATGTATAAATTATTATGTATGTATAAATTATGTATGTATAAATTATTTTAAAAGCGTAAATATGTATGTAGTAATTTAAAAAAATTAATTTGCGGATTGTAAGATGTTAAATATTATGAAAAGTGAGATAAAAAAAGCATTGATTTTCAGAGCTGACGTTGAGGCTCCTGATCTGTAGATTTACTAGTTTATTAGCGATTCCCCGCCCACCACAGTTTAATCTTATTGCCGAAACGTCAGTTGAGGCTCACTGTGGGGACCCGAAAAGTTTTTGGTTTCTGTCTGTCTGTCTGTCTGTCTGTCTGTTCCGCGATAACTGACGCAAAAATGATCCGATTAGTTTGATTTTTGGTAGGTATGTTGGTGAGGTACTCGAAATTAGCTGTATAGTGTTTAGTTACATTTGGTTCATTGTTTCGGAAAATATAGAACATTTCTTTTTAGGTCATAATGCTTTCCTATAGGAATTCAGACAATTTTGAAATTTTTCATTCGTTGAAAATAAAATGACACATTTGATTAATGTATTTAAACGGTAAGTTATGAAGGCTAAAATTGATCAACTAAGGTCTTAAATTAGTCAAATTAATTTGAAATTTTGTTAATACATTCGTCAGATTTTTTTTAATGAGGTGTATAAGTTTTGGTGCAATTTTATACATCTGTTCTAATAATATAATACATTTTATTTTATCATTCTTTGCAAATATTAAAATGCAATTATTTTTATTTTATTTTTCAATTTAACCGTAACCTAGCAACCATGATTCAAAGAATATCAAAATGATAAAATTCAAGTAATTCAGACGATTTTGCTACAATATTTTATTCGCAAAATAAAATATTTTTTAGGTGATTTTAATATTTTATTGAAATAAATGAGAATTTATTTTGGTACAAGTTACCTTTTAACTACTATAGAATGATAGCCGAAACATTTTTATATGAGATATTATTAATTTTCTGGAAGAGATGTGGATTTTTCATGGTTGAAAATTAGTATTACTTTAAAAATAGAATATAATATCTCGTACAACGAGATAGTTAATCTAAAGAAATTAGCGTAGTAAAACGCATCCATACAGCCTGAAATAGCACAATTACTGGAAACTGATATCATAAAAAGTTATCACAAAAAATACTTTATAGCGCCAAATCAAGGTTGCTATTTAGTGAATTGGCAATGGGCACGATTATGAATGATTACACAATAGGTTTAAAAGTTTCCAAATAAGCCTATTTTGGGAAGATTTTAGTATGCTATTGCCATCGAATTAGATCAGGATGTACTTAGGTCAAATAAATATTGTACAATGACCATCAAAACTGTTTTTCCGAAACAAAAATTGTAATAAAACTAGATTTCTAAAATATATAAGTGAAATATATAGTAGATTCACAGTTTACATTTCCATAAGTTATTTTTGTACACGAGACAACGCTATTATTATTCAACTTATCAATCAGATTCGAATGTTTCGTGGTTGGCAGGTAAGTAAATATTGCTATTTAGGTATTAGGATAACATGAAATTATTTTCAAAATTTTGCTTATCGTAATAAAACCACTGTGCAGAACGAAATGGAAGATATACTAGAATCATTCACACGAATAATTGGAAATCACGAATATAAATTACGGAGGGTTCAGCGGGGCAGAGCCCCCCCCCCCCCCCTCCTTCCTGAAGAAATGTATTTTTTTAATATAAAAAACAGAATAAGAAGTTCATAAGAATGTCAGAATATTATTGCATAAACCGTGTTTAATTTAACGTTTCTAAGTTCTGAAACCTTCAATTATTTTATATGCATATAAATATATATGTAGTAATTTAAATAATTTAATTTGCGGATTGTAAGATGTTAAATATTACGAAAAGTGAGTTTAAAAAACATTGACTTTCAGAGCTGACGTTGAGGCTCCTGATCTGTAGATTTACTAGTATATGATGTGTATGTGTCATACATCAGATGCACTTATTTTTTACAATTTAAAATGATGCCACACATAAAAAATATATTTATTTATTTATTTAACCATTTATATGTTGAATTAAAAAAAATTCCTTTTAAAAATTTACTCTTGATAAAGTATTATTTGTGTTAATGAAAGACGGTTACTTAGACTGTATATTTAATCTCCCTTCTAGAAATAATTACAATTTATAGAATTGAAGATAAAACAGTTTATACAAAAAACAAGCAATTAATTTCTTAAAGCAATATTAATAACTATAAATATCTTTAAAACTTATGCATGTATTTACAATATTTGATAAAGGATATTTAATTTTTTTGAAAAACAAGATGGCTTATTTCAATCATTATCAGCAGCCAATTATGGTTGCTGAACAATACCGAAACATGATACAATACAGAAACATCAATAAATTTTTTTTTTAATAATTCTTACTTAATTCATATGTTTAAGTGTGTAATTTATTTATTTTTAAGTATTAACAAAAATATGAATTAAAAAAGCGTAAACAAAGGTTAAATACACATAACCTTGTAATATTGAAAAAGTCTCAAATCCGCGAAACTGTTAGAACCAAGCTGTCAGTATTAGTGATTTTCTTCTGTGATCATAATATTGATTTTTGGATATGTTTGCGATTAGTAAATAATGTAGTATGTAATTATTTAATATTTTTTATAAATTATTAGGCATATTGCCTTGATGCAAAACTATCGAATGAATTAACTTTCCCTAAAATCTAATAAACTTTTAAAAAAAATCCAAAATTATTTTAAATATTTTGCCAAGTTTTGTTGTTTAAGATGGTCCAAGACACAAAAGCCTCAAAAAATACAATTTCACCTTTGTAAAAAGTAGACTATTTGTGTTGCAATGTTGATTTAATAACGACATTTCTTGCGAATTTTAAATAGATAGTTTCTCCATCACCAAATTATAAGCTCGAGAAACACATCCAAGACAATGCAAGTATCAAATAAAAAACATATAGAAGTACCATACAATTAAATAATAATTTAAAAAAAATCTTCCATTGTATTTACAGAAAAATGCGAAGCATAATTACAGGAACCATTTTTTAACGTAATAATTTTAATTTTAATTACTTTTCCGTAAAATGTATTTTAAAGTGATTGAGAGGATAACGTAATAGCATTATTTATTTTATTAAAAAATAGGGAATTCAACCCGGGCTTCCCAGGTTACAAAACATAGGTAAAAAGCAATTTTATTTTTAAATTCTAATAGATTTTTATATTTAACAGATTTTTATGTTTAATAGATTTTTTTAGATTGCCCACTGGCAACACCAAACAAGAACGAAAGATAATGCTTCAAGCATAGATTATGTAACCCTTTCCAACACTTCCAAAATAATTTTGAAAATCTTTACTGTAAGGTGTAAGATGATATCTAACTAAACAATTTTGAAAAACGCATAAAATATTTAAAAATCAAATTTCAGGAATTACCAACAATATTCGGAAAAATATCCGAATACTTTTATTCAGCCCTGTATATGATCTATAGATTTGTATATATACTACATAGGATACTAAATTTTAGTTTAGTTAGGACACACGTAGCACAATTTAAAATTCTCCTTCTGGAGTTTCTGTCAATAAACGGAAATGTGTTCGCGAACTTTTGTGCTGCCCTGTATAGGATATGCAGAATTTATACACACCAAATAATAGACAAAAAGTGAGTTAAATTTAAAATCGCGTTCAGTAACTTAAAACGCGCTTCCAGGAATTATTGTTAACAGTCAGTAGAGAATTCTTTTGTGTGTCCCTGTAAATGAACGATGACTGCTATACAGACACTATTCTGTATTAAGCCTCTTGTAATGCACCTTAGTGATATATATAAATTTGAATGCGTTTAAAATAGCGAAACATTATTTAATTAAACCGCAAACGATTTTTCTCCATAGACGTATTGTAACGGAATTCTTTTGACTGTCCCTGTAAAGTAACTATAAGTGTTATGCACACCCTATTCCATATTAAGCTTCTTGTAATGCACCTTAGTGATATATATCAATTACAATGTGTTTGAAATTGTGCAACATCATTAAAATAAACCGCAAATGATTTTTCCCCATAGACCGTAATGTAACGGAATTCTTTTGAGTGTCCCTGTAAAAAAACTATAAGTGCTACACACTTCACTTGAAATAGGGAACATGCTACAGGTAACGACAATAACATATAAAAATTGCAGGGCAATCGGAGCATATTTACGGGAGTTAGAGGACGGACAGACGGCAGACGGCCAGACGGCGAGACGGCCAGACAAACCGAAGTCATAAAAACTTTTCAACTAGGTTAGAAAGTGTTAAAAACCTTTGTATATGAAAAATATCAATAATGTATTTAAATGAAGTTTTGAAATTTATTAAAAGCCATACTTTCATATTAGCTGCATGCCAGGAATTAATAATAGCCGAAGAAATCGCCAAAGATTTCAATACTTACAGCAGCCTATCTGATTCTGATGATTCCAGTGGTTTAAACACGTTAGTTCGATTACATGCCTATTAAATTTGTCTTATTTCTATTATTATGTTAGTTAGTTATTCATGAAGTTTCCATTTCGTTATGGAATATTAGCAGGAAACATACTGAACTATAAAAATAATATATGTATATGCTTAAAAATTATCTTAAAAACCATTTTTTTTAATCCGTTAATTGAGATACAGTTTTCAAACAAATTGCATTCAAATAACATTTTCCCTCCTATTTGACTGTGTGGAAATTGAAATTTTATGATGTTTAGAAGTTTAAAAAACTTCTTTAGGTAAATTTATAAAAGGTAAATTTATTGATCAGGTGTTGTTACCGCCATTATGACATCACGTTATCTAATGGACATGTTTTTAACACTTTCCAACCTAGTTGAAAAGTGTTTATGACTTCGGTTTGTCTGGCCGTATGGCCGTCTGGCCGTCTGGCCGTCTGGCCGTCTGCCGTCTGCCGTCTGCCGTCTGTCCGTGCTCTAACTCCCGTAAATATGCTCGGATTGCTCTGCAATTTTTATATGTTATAGTCGTTATCTATAGCATGTTCCCTATTTCAACGGAAGTGTCTAGCACTTACGGTTTTTTTACAGGGACACTCAAAAGAATTCCGTTACATTGCGGTCTATGGGGAAAAATCATTGACGGTTTATTTAAATAATGTTTCACTATTTTAAACGCATTGAAATTTATATATATCACTAAGGTGCATTAGAAGAAGCTTAATATGGAATAGGGTGTGCATAGCACTTATACTTACTTTACAGGGACAGTCAAAAGAATTCCGTTACATTACGTCTATGGAGAAAAATCGTCTGCGGTTTATTTAAATAATGTTTCACTATTTTAAACGCATTGAAACTTATATAAGGTTCATTACAAGAGACTTATTACAGAATATTGTGTGTATAGCAGTGATCGTTCATTTACAGGGACACACAAAAGAATTCTCTACTGTATGTTAACAATAATTCCTGGAAGTGCGTTTTAAGTTACTGATCGCGATTTTAATTTTAACTCGCTTTTTGTCTATTATGTGGTGTGTATAAATTCTGTATATCCTATACAGGGAAGCACAAAAGTTCGCGAACACATTTCCGTATTATTTAACTCCAGATGGAGAATTTTAAACTGTGCTACGCGTTTCCTAACTGAACTAAAATTTAACATCCTATGTAGTATATATACAAATCTATAGATCCTATACAGGGCTGAATAAAAGTATTCGGATTACTTAAATGTTATCTTTTAGCTTATTACGGTATGATTTGTAAAATTATATTGGAAGCGTTGGAAAGTGTTACATAATCTATGCTTGACGCATGATTTTTCGTTCTTGTTGCTTTATAATATAGATTTTTTTCGAAAAAGACGCCAAATATTGATTATCTTTCTTTCGCCACCTGTCCTTTTTTTCATTACTTCACAGATTGTATTAACTACTGCGTACATTTAGCATTTTATTACGATGCAATTAGCAAAACCGAATTTACTCAGAATGCTTATATTATCATGAATGCTTTTAGTTACTGATCTTAAAATAAAATATTTATGCGATGTTTTCAAATATTAATATATGATTTTTTAAAGTCGGTCTTCAGTTTCAGAGAGACAAATCCCCGGAGTCAATTCCATTTCCCCCCCACAAAGTTTATGTACAAAAACGAAAGCAATTATGCTCAGTTGGTCATAAAATAGTTGCTCAGCGAATGTCCTGTGAAACTGAATTTTTCATATCCCCTGGGACGAATAGGGATAATGGCCTAATGGTGGGGTAAGGAATGAATAAAATTATTTTCCCAAAGATTATACATAAGCTAGGAAAAATGTCCTCATGTAAATTTTGCAGGTCATATTTTTACTGATTATGCAAACAATATACCTGTTCTCCGCATGGGAAAAAATTAAAAATGACATAAAAGTTAATCACTAGTATTTGTTTATACTTATTCAAATTTTTAGAAGCTTTATATATATATATATATATATATATACAGGGTGATTCATAAAAGATGGGCAGAACTTTAAGGGGTTATAGTACACTTAAAGACAAATAATATTAAATAGGAGACTAAGGGTCCCAGACGTATTCCCAAGGAGATAGGGGGCATTAAAGTTTAGGGTCCGAAATTTCAAATGATTATAAAACATGGAAAAATTGGTCGATTCGTTTGCGGTTTTTGCAAAAAATTTTCTTTATGCCAGTATTTTCTTGAAATAAAATTTTAAAGTTCAATTTCAAAAAATGCCGATAGGGGGCGCTTTAGACTTTGGAGTAACAAACAACTATTTTTTAACGTTATTTTTTGTATTTCTTTAAATGATTTCGAAAGCTTAGACTTAAACCTAAATTTTGATCTAAAAATCTGAGTCCTAACGAGTAGTTAAGTAGCGTAAACTGAAATTTGAAATTTGAAACCCTTCTCCCCCCAGAACAAAAATCAGTTATTCCCGATCTTTGTGTCGTAGATTAGGCTCTAACTACTGCCGCGTTTTGCTAAAATTATTCTTTATGTCAGTATTTTCTTGAAAATAAATTTTAAAGAAAATTTTCAAAAAATTCCGATAGAGGGCGCTTTAGACTTTGGAGTAACGAACAACTATTTTATACCGTTATTTTTTGTGTCTCATTAAATGCTTTCTAAAGCTTAGACTTAAACTTAAATTTTCAGCTCAAAATCTGAATCGCTGAGCGTGGTTCAGTAGCGAGGGGAGGGGGTTCAAATTTCAACTTCTGAACATAGTTCAGTTTGCACTACTTAACCATGCCCAACGATTCTGTGCTGTGATACGAGGCAAAAATACAACTTTCGTCAAGGACTGCATAGTCGGAATTCACTCATAAAGGCACTGGCACAGTTGGAAACGTCGCTCATGCAAACGTTAAAGCTCCATTCCTGACGCTAGTCACCGGGTGAAGAAGGAAACAGAAAGTATGCAAATGTCAAATGGGGAAGAAGAAGAACACGTATGCAAAATTTCGACACGATTCAGGCATAAAAACCACTGAACGGTGAGTCAAGTGTAAGTCGCTGTAGTAATGAATCGGAAGATGGTGCCCTTCACGAATAAGGAAAAGGCTGAGATGCATTTAATTTACGGAGCGGCAGATGGAAATGGTGCAGAGGCCCAACGAATGTACGGAGAGCGATTTCCTAACAGGCGGTTGCCTAACCGCAAAACTTTCGAGCGCTTGCACAGACAGTTGTGTGAGACGGGATCATTTCTCGCTTCCCGGTCGAATGCAGGTCGTGCAAAAAAGGACGAATCAGTAGTTGTTGCAGAAGCCATTCTGGATGTAGTAGCGGCGCAGCCAAGTACAAGTACACGAACAGTGGCTAGCCAGGTGGATACCTCACAGTCCACGACTTGGAGGGTACTGAAGGATGAACATTTGCTCCCGTTTCATGTGCAACGAGTCCAGAAACTGTCTCCAGGGGATTATCCAAATCGTATTGAATTCGCCCGCTGGTTTCTGCAGCAGAACGCGCTAAATCCACATTTTGGACGAACTGTGCTTTTCACCGATGAATGTACCTTCACACGTGAAGGTACATTTAACACACACAATGCACATGTATGGGCGGATGTCAATCCACATGCTACGTATCCACATGCTCATCAGAGACGCTTTTCCATCAATGTTTGGGCAGGAATCCTCGGAGACCACCTAATCGGACCGTACCTTCTTCCTGAACGCCTCAACGGTAAAACATACCTCACATTTCTGCAACATGTGCTGCCAGACCTGTTAAACGTTGTTCCTCCACGCATCCGGCGGGTCATGTGGTTCCAGCACGATGGAGCGCCAGCCCATTACGTACGAGACGTCCGCAACTATCTGGACATCACATTTCCGAACAGATGGATTGGTCGAGGTGGTCCTGTTGCTTGGCCTGCTCGCTCGCCAGATCTTTCACCCCTCGATTTCTTTTTTTGGGGACGATTGAAGGCTCTTATGTATGAGACACCCATTGAATCCCCCGAGGAACTGGTCGCCAGACTTTCCGCCGCTGTAGGGGAAGTGCTCGAAAAGCCTGATGTTTTCGCGAATGTTCGCCGTTCCATTCGTCGCCGTTGTTCTGCGTGCATAACCTCTGGTGGTCACAATTTTGAACATTTATTGTGATTACATGTTAATAAATATGCTTTGGTAACATAATCCTAATTTGTGTCTTTTTACCTCGTATCACAGCACACTATGTGTGGACATGGTAAACTGAACTGTGCTCAGGAGTAGAAATTTCAAACCCCTCTCCCCAGAAACTTAACCACGTCTAACGATTCAGATTTTGGGCTGAAAATTTAAGTCTAAGCTTTAGAAAGCATTTAATGAGACACAAAAAATAACGGTATAAAATAGTTGTTCGTTACTCCAAAGTCTAAAGCGCCCTCTATCGGAATTTTTTGAAAATTTTCTTTAAAATTTATTTTCAAGAAAATACTGACATAAAGAATAATTTTAGCAAAACGCGGCAGTAGTTAGAGCCTAATCTACGACACAAAGATCGGGAATAACTGATTTTTGTTCTGGGGGGAGAAGGGTTTCAAATTTCAAATTTCAGTTTACGCTACTTAACTACTCGTTAGGACTCAGATTTTTAGATCAAAATTTAAGTTTAAGTCTAAGCTTTCGAAATCATTTAAAGAAATACAAAAAATAACGTTAAAAAATAGTTGTTTGTTACTCCAAAGTCTAAAGCGCCCCCTATCGGCATTTTTTGAAATTGAACTTTAAAATTTTATTTCAAGAAAATACTGGCATAAAGAAAATTTTTTGCAAAAACCGCAAACGAATCGACCAATTTTTCCATGTTTTATAATCATTTGAAATTTCGGACCCTAAACTTTAATGCCCCCTATCTCCTTGGGAATACGTCTGGGACCCTTAGTCTCCTATTTAATATTATTTGTCTTTAAGTGTACTATAACCCCTTAAAGTTCTGCCCATCTTTTATGAATCACCCTGTATATATATATATAATTATCTGTTGGAGATATATTATAAAAACTATTTAATATTGCAGGCGTCGTCTATATCGCCATTCGTCGTTGTGACAAAATTCACGCGGACTTTGCAAAATTATATATATTAAAGGCATGCTATAAAACGACTTAACCCTTTCCGGCACAGTGGTCCCACTCCGGGCACACCTAATTTTAATTCCAAACTTGCATTCGACACCAAGAATATTTGATAAAATTTTGTTTCTACAATGAAAGCTTAAAATAAGGAGTTCTTATTTTTTTTTAAAAGTCGTTTGTAAATTCCGGTGTCAGTCAGTAATTTCTCCTTTTACGAACAGACTTTGTCTGTGCCGGAAAGGATTAATATTACCCTAAATTTAATCTTTAATACAAACTTTAAAACGATAATTGTCTTTTACAGACCTTTTAATTTTGTATCACCGTTTTTTTAATAGACATTTTTGCCTAATTTAACCGCAGACATACTTTGATTAAATAAGATAAAATTTTCAATAAAAAAATTACTGATAGGAGTAATCATAGATTCTGACCACTTTATGTGTCACGTATATGCGACACTCATCCCGAAGGCATTAAGACCGTTAATTTGTGCATGTTTTGAATGAAATTTTAATACACTATGTCTCAAAAAGACCGCATAAACTCTACAGAGGAAGAACCTTTGCTCGCACAGAAAAATGATCACAAAACCATGACTCCACCATCCTTAGTTTCTGAGAAAAGTGCAAAACTAAAAATTTGCCGTTACATCCGATGTACAGAAAAGAAGCTTAATTAAAAATATGAATATGAATTAATGGATATTCATATCACACGATGTTCACATGAGATGATGATAAAAAAAAAGATCACTCCGAATATTCAAACATGCTTGAACGTGCCTAACTTAAAATGGAATAGTCATTAACGTTATTATGACTAAGGGTCTTTCCCAAGCATATAAGGCCCCTGTTAGGTGAAAATTGAATGACATCTATAATGCCACGGTCTAACAGAATATACAGTTTGACGAGAGTCCGTGAATTAGTTCTTGAGATATAGCTAGCACAGAAATCGGGAAAAGCATAGCATAGTAGCCTCACTTTTTATAGGCGATCCACATCCGTCACCATCCAAACCTAATTAACATCCATTTATGTCAAAGTCTTATAGGATAGGAAGCTTGATGGCATTCTGTACATTAGTTTTTGAGATATAGCTATCCCAGAAAACGGGAAAAATACAGCTTAACAGCGTTACCTGTTATAGGCGATACATCCGAACCTAAGCAGCACCAATTTATGCCAATGTCAAACAGAATATGAAGTTTGGTAAAATTCCATTAGTTCTTGAGATAGAGTGCCCACTAAATTTGTATCATATTCCTATAGAAAGACAGATAGGCAGACATTTTCCAAAACTAGTCACATTGTATAGAGCACGGGCACGGTTTCAAATAAACTATCATTTTCACTGAAGGGTGCAGAAACTTCGTTGTTCTTCGTTTGTTAGCATTTAAATCCATAGCAATTTTCACAATATAATGTCTTTTTTATCCGACTATGATTATTTTCAGCAAAATGCAGTCTTGTCTGACAATGTTACGTCTTTATCTGGCGCCCCCCCCCCCCCTTCCAGTATGTAAAAGAATTTAAAATCATTTTTCCCCCATAGCATACAAATTCTGCCCTATCTGATGCTTTCTAGTGATAATAAATCAATAATCAATCGTTTAAATTACCCCCCTCCTCTCGCCAAAATGTATGCTTCCGCCTTTTGCACCCCCTCCCCATCGTGCGGAGTTTCATACCTTTAAACTCTTTATTTTTTTAAAAATCTACCCTATTTGTTTCTTACTAATAACAATAAATAAATAAATAATCTAAATTACCCCTATCCCCAAACTCTTAAATGTACGCTTCCCTCATTTTTCTCCCTTCTAACACACAAAGAATTTTAAAATCTTTGATTTTATATTAAAAAGAAAAAACCTGTGTCCTATTTGTTGTGCTCCAGTGACAATAAATAATATATCATATAAATTACCCCTACTCCCGAAATTTCTGCTTCCCCCTTTGACACCCTCCCCCCACCTCCAGCATCCAGATTTTCAAATGGTTAAAATACTTTATTTAAAAAAATAATCTCCAACAGTCTCTGCTCACTAATAAAAATAAATAAATAATCATCTAAATTATCCCCCTAACCTCCCAAATTTACGCTTCCCTCCCAAGCATACAAAGGCGTGTAAAATATTTTTAATTTTTTTTAATCATAATTTTATATTACAAAAAAAAAATCTGTTATATTTATTGCTTTCTAGTGGAAAAAAATAATCATATAAATTATCACCCTATTCCTGAAATTTTCACTCCCCCGCCCCCACCCCCCACCCCTCCAGCATACAAGATTTTCAAATATTTAAAAAAAATTTATTTAAAAAAAATTACTACTTTCGTTACTCACAAATAAAAATAAATAAATAATCCCTAATTTACCCCCCCCCCTAACCTCCCAAATTTACGCTCCCCCCCCCCCCCCCACCATACAAAAGAGAGTAAAATTTTTATTTATTTTTTATTTTTATATAAAAAAAATCTTCTGTTATATTTATTGCAGTTATATTTATTGAGACTTTCTAGTAGCAATAAATAATCAATCACATAAATTACCCCCCCCCCCTGCCCCATCCCTAAAACTTTGAATCCCCTCTTTGCCTCCTCGTAGGAGGCAAAGAGCATACAGTGTTTGAAATATTTAAAGATCTTTATTTAAAAGAAATTACTACATCCATTACTAACTAAAAAAAAAAAAAATCATCATCATCATCATCTAAATTACCCCCTAACATCCCATAATTTTCGATTTTTCTTCTTTGCACCTCCCCTCCCCCCCGCTCCCCAGCATACAAACAAATTCAAAATCCTTAAGTTATTTTTATCTAAAATATCTTCTGTCCTATTCGTTGTTCTGTAGTGACAGTAAATAAATAATCAGTCATATAAATTATTCTTCTTCCCCTGAAATTTCCATTCCCTCTTCCGCCCCCCTTGAACCACCTAGCCTACGCGAAAAAGACTGAAATTAAGGTTCTATTTTAAAAGCTAAATCGCAGAAATGGTCAGATGTCATTAAATTAATTCATATAATTAAAATAATATAAGATTTTTCAAAATTTTAGGATTTGTTGTTGTGTGACAGAAGGTATTGAGCTATAAGTATGCAAAATTTCAAGTCTCTAACTTATACAGTTTCCAAGAACGAACTCTGTGACAGACAAACAGTCAGAGGAGTGAGGCGAATAAGATTTCATCAGATGAACGAAACCCTAAAAAAGGAGGGAAAAAAACTTTTAACGATTAGATAACTATTTTAAAAAGATAGAATACTATTTATGTATATCTATTTATGTTATCTGCTTTAACAACATATCAAACATTTCGTGGCAATTGTTGTGATATTTTGAAGTATTGTAACAAAACTACTCAGTAGAACAAACAAACAAGAAGACAGCCATGAAATTTTCAGACCGCAATGAAATTTACACGAAAATGTGGATTCTTCCAGTAAAATGAGTCAGTTCAAACAAAAAGAATTATAAAAAATCAGTGCATTCATGGGGAATTGAGTATTTTTACACTCTTTCATTTAACTACACTTCGTTTTTAAAATGTAAAGATGGCATTTTGTAATCGATTTTTCACTCGCTTCCTAATGTGTTAGAATTATAAAAATTACGCGCACAGGTGTGTTTCCGATAATAATACAACATCTTAATATTTTTAGAACTTAATTAAAAATAAATTAGTTTGAAGACATTTTTACGTTAGTCCGCCACATGTGATAAATCGCAAAATTATCTTTACAGTTAATTACAACTAAATACTGATTACACAACAACAATGGAGTTAATTATGTGCCAAAGAACGCTTACCCGAATAGGCCAACTGGCTGTGAAACTGCACAACGAATAATTTTAAACACGGAAAAGTAGAAAATATAAATAAAAAATAAAGAGTCCAATATATATTTTTTAATTCCTATTTTTAAAGTTTTATATTAATTAAATTATGATTATACGTTGATAAAGAATCCTATTCCAGAAATCCTAAAACGATAATTTAAATAATGCTTTCTTTTTCTTTCCTGTTTCTATGTCGTTAAAAACAAACAGAGCAAAAATTGTAATTTTTTTTTATTAAATTCAATAGCTCGCGCTTTTTTCCAAGCGCAAGAAAAGAAGCGGTGAATTTTCCATAATCGAGTTCGGTGCCCACATCAAATTAACGTATTGTAACGGAACTTTTTTGGGAAAATCGTAAATTTCAGTCGTGAAATTAGATGTTATTTTTTCAAGATAAACATGGAATTCTTATAAAACAGTGTTCTTTAACCATACTAGTTGTACTTTCATACTTTTTTTATCCAGTTGGTTGAAAATACAACGATTCCATCGTTAAAAATAGTCTAATTAACTGATGTGCAATTTTTAAATTCAGTTTTGAAATATCTTATTTTGTCATTTGATTTCTGTTCATTTATCCTACACATTATTAAAGGGACGTTTGCGCACAGCGGGAATTTCTGATCTATCATCACCTCTGGGCGCAAAAGGGCATATGCGTACAACCCCATCCATTATTGTTCTCTTTGTAAGTTTAAAGTGCGTAAAGAATCGCATTTATTTGACAAGGGGTCGACACATGGTGTTAAAAGCCATCCCACACCGGTGGGAAGCGGAAAACATCATGCGAGAGGGATCGGATCGGATTAATACCTCTTGGGAAATATCGGCCAAATGTCATATAAGAACTTTTCAATACACTTTTCTAATTAACTTCTAATTATCATTCGTTTATTTTTGAAAGTTTATGTAGTTCGTGATTTGTTTAACATTTCAAATTTAAATTAAAGCATTTGTAATTAGTTGTAGATTATAAATATATCCTGTCAAACCTCGAATAGCATATGATTAATTATTTTAAATTGCTTTCAATTTAATTTAAATCGCTTTAAGAAATGTAACATGCGGGGGACTCAAAAACGGCATCCCAGCTTTGAAATTCAATAATTCATTAATTATAGTAAATATAAAGATTAAATATGTGATGTTGCATACAGTAACTTAAAAAGTAGATAGAATTTTAGACAATAGATGGCGCTTCACTGTCACAGACTGCTGGAATGTTAAAAATAACTTAACTAAAAATAACTAGGAAAACCTTTCTTTTTATTTCAACATCTCAATAGAATAAAGAGTGAATTTTGGCTTACTTTTACACGTTAGTTTGAATATCCTTACTGCTTGAGACAGCGCAAAATATTCAATTAGAATATGCATTTTTTAAAATTATCACAAAATATGCATTTTTCAAATTAATGTATACAAAATTTATGAGACACCTTTTAAATGTGCCATTTATTCCAGCTTTACATTTATAATAGTTAGTAAATTACTGAATTTTAAAGTGTGTGTGACCTTTATGGGATATCCTGTATTATCTTAATGAATAACATTTTGAACGAAAAATTATTCAGCATATGTATTTTAATACATATTTTTGAATGTTTTTAACAGATATCGATGAAATGTCTGTATTTGATCGAGGAAATAAATATTCTTTTCTTAACTTTCCCTTAATAGATTGTCACGGAATTATATCATAGTGATGGTAGCCGTTACCCGTGACTTCGTTCACGTAACATTAAAAAAAGAATAAATGCATTAATTTAGCAAAACATTTCACTCGATAATTAAAAACATATATAATTAACCAAATCTTTATCACATTATATATGAGACAATACGGCATTCCTTTGCTATAGGGGCTTTGACATAACTCAGTCTTTAAAAAATTTAATTTCATGCCAAATAATAAATACAATCGTGAAAATGAAACTGCAACCAATAAAAAAAGGAGGGCCTAATAAAATCATGGAAATCGACGAATCCCTCTTCGTAAAACGAAAAACAACACTGGGAGAATTCTGCTACAACAGAGCATTTTAGGTGGTATTTGGTGTGAAATTTGTATATGTATGCATTGCTAAATGGGCATTATTATATTGTTTATTTGTATGGGCATACGTTTTATATTTCTTACTACATTATCATTTTATGTGTTGTTTGTGTATATATTAAATAAAGTGCTTCTCACTAAGAGGCGTAAATAGTGAACAAAATGCTTGTGGATTTTATACATTGATAGATATTTCATAAAGATATATCTGATGCGATTTTCAAATTTAAATAAATGTTGCCAGAAAGTACTTTAAATTTTGCCCAGTTTAACCTCGATATTTTCTCTACTGCGTCAAGGACACTATAAACAAAGAAATAGCGACAATACCAATCTGATGATCTAAATTTACATATTTATGTTATTATATATAGGATTATTTAAATTTATTTCGTGCGCTTGAAATTTTTAACGCTTTCCCTAGGGTTAAGTGTCGAATAACTGTACTTTCTTGTTATTTTATTTTGTCAATTTTATTTATTCCATTTTCCATTCATTCCATTTATGGATATTGATTTAATTTATATATTCGTGTCAAAGAATGTTGTTTAAAGTGATTACTAGGATTAAGATAGGATACGATTAGGGTTAGTATTAGGAATAAAAATTGGACGTCATTGGTATGACCGATTCAGGTTTAAAGGACGAACCAGGACGTCTAATTATATCATGAAATAAAAAGAAAATTTGAAAATTATCGGAAGTATTTTTTAATATATTTTACAGTTGGCATTACAGGTGAGCGAGGAAATGATAATCTAAAATACCATTAAGCATTTACCACGCGAAAACGAATGTAGTTACAACAATGTATTTAATTTTGAGCTAAATTTCACTTGATAAAAAAAAAGCAAATTGGCTATGGACCCTAATTACAGACCCTATCCTTCCTATTCTCGGAAATTTTCTACCTATATGTGAAAAATTTTCTACTATATACAATGCGCTTTCACATTTATAATATTAGAAATTGGCACGATCGGCTTGTTCAAGTTTACACAATTCGGCTGGAAGAAAAATTTCATTACTTTTAGGTAGCTTTCAATAGAAAAAAGTATAAAGCTACCTATTGCAGCCGTTCGGAGGAAAGCAGTTCCGGAAAATTTCGATATATTTTCACCGATCATGACCCCCAGACCCCAAAACCATCCTCCGTTCAAATGTTGATTTATATATATATATATATATATATATATATATATATATATATATAATTATATATATAATAAATATATATCAAATTTATTTTTTAATTAAGTGTTAGGCCTTGATACAAGGATTCCAGAGCATTTTTTGGTTTACCTCTATCTTAAAAAATGGCTGAGATAGAGCAGTTTGAAATTCTATGGTGGCTGACATTTTGAAATAAAACAGCACATTAACGCGATTACTCGCAAATTATTTTCTTTCACTGTTGTAATAATTTTCCCAATCATACGCATAAAACTATATTTTCATATCCGTTAGCGCCAAAATTGGCGACATTGGCTACAAAATTGGCAAAATTGGCGACATTTGGCGAAATATCACCAAATTTGGCGACCAAAATAAGTCTTCATAAATGAAGCCAATTTGGCTATTGCTCAATAATTTGGCGAATTTCTTATTCAAATTCAGTATTAACGAATCTTTTGTAAACGTTTCTTTGCATTTTAACTTGCTGTTTTCGTGTAACATTAGCTAAAATTTTAAAACGCAGATATAGGAAAGCTACCTTTTCCTCCCGGTACAGGCCGGAAGGACTATTTTGTATTGAAACCTACCTAAAAGCTATATTTCTAAATGACAACAAAGTTTTAATTATTTTAAAGCTAAATGAAATGTAAAATTAAATTCTGGTTTCGAAATGACTATTCACAGATGTGTTTCGATTGTGGGAAAATGATAGAGGGAAATATGCTATTACTTCAACGCAAGCATATTAAATCTTTAGCTTTTATGAAAAAAAAAAACTTTCTTTTAAAAAATAAAGTTACAGTGGAACTTCCCTTTAACGAAGTCCCTATCTAACGAAGTTTTCTACTTAACGAAATTTTCGGCAGAACCTTGACTTTGAACATCACTAACATATAAATTAATCTCCTCCATATTAGGAAAAACTTATTCTATATAACGAAGTTTATTCCACTTTTGTGCGTGTACAGCATTCAATCAATTTCAAAATACAGCATTCAAATTTCAGCGGACTGTATGAAAATGAATATATTTGAATCATTTAATCAAAACACACACATTTAATGACATTTTAATAAAAAAAAAAAAAAAAAAAAAAAAAAAAAAAGATACGTTTCGGTTTTTGTTTACTTCTCTTTGTTATGTGTTTTTTTTTTAAATGAAATTAATTAAATTATTCCCATATCTATATTGCATAAAAAAAAGGACTGCCCGAATTAAAATATATTTTTCAAATATTTCCATTTTATATGGGTTATGTGTATACAAGTTTCATAAATTTAAGTTGATTTCTGTTTAACGAATTTTCTTCATAACGAAATGTTTAAGTGTAACGATGAGACTTCGTTAAATGGAAGTTTAACTGTACTTTGATTGAGATTTTCTGATTTTCGACATGGATAATTTTGCGGTGCACATTATTGACATTTGCTGTCCAATTTCTTTTCAAACTTTTTTTTTTACTTTTTTAAAATTTAAATTAAAAATATGGTATCTTCATGTTAGCCGTGCTCATAGACGATAAACCGGCAAGTAATATTACTTCTGTCACCTTCATTCGTATTGAATTCATTTCATTTGAAATATAAATATTTCACTCATTTCATTTAAAATACTGAACTTTACAGCACATACATTTAAAATACATATATTACACACATTTAAAATACATTCATTTCATCTGAAATAGAAAAATAAAAAATAAATTAATAATAAATAATTTGATAACCCAAGATCATTTTATTTCATATATCAAATCATATCTGTTTTATTTTAGATATATGACATCATATTCGCTTGGTTTCCATATACTTTGTATGGATTTATGCACCTTGTATTTTTATCAAATATTTGAAAACGCACGTTTTATTTCTAATATGACGTCATTTCATATTCTGTTTAATTCTTAAGTAATTCATTTCCTTTCCATTTTTTACGTGGAAATTTTTCATTTGAAAATAAATTGTTGAGTAAAAATTATTACTCTGGGGTTTGATTTAGTATTGGCAATGACAAAGCATTAGCACGATAAAGTAAATTTAATCATTTTAAAATTTTATGCGAATAAAATGTCTATTTATTTTCCGTGAAAATAATGAAATTTTGAATTATTAAGAAAAATATTTGAATAAAATTAACAAAATCTAGCCTATGTTCATTTCCGGGTTATAATCCATCTATATGCAAAGATATAAAAGGCCATTAAATCCTCCGTTTTGACGGTTACTTCAGCCAAACATTCACACACACAATCGCATTTATAATATTACTAGGATTAGGATTAGGATAGTATTAACATTTAAAACAGCCATATAATAAACTTATTTCAATTTGTTCAATATATTCAAACCTATTTATTTGAATAGTCATTTTAGCAAGATGAATTAAACTAGAAAATTAGATTAAACAAAATTGCATTTATAACAGCAATTTAATTGATTAAAATGTGAAAAATTGTAATAGTGTTAAATCCAGATATTACTTTCAAATAATAAACTGTTTTACAAATGAGAAAAAAATGATTCAACATTTTCGTTTTCTTTGACATGAAAAGGTTCTAACTGGCAAAGTTTGTTAAATGAGATGACATTCTCTCTTGAATGTATTTAGAATTGTCTACAATTTAAACTGTACTACAACGCATTCTAGCGAATATTTCGACATTTTCAAAGTTAGCGAATTTGACAAAGTTCTAACTTCAGTGCTGTTGTGGAAAAACGGAAATTTTACTTCATTTTCCTCCTTAGCAGAGATGCTTGCCAAGGAAAGTCCTTTTTAGGTGCGTTCGTAATTATATAAATACGTAGCACCTATAGTCGTCGTCTGGTCCGACCGTCTGTCAGTCCGTCTGTCCACATATAACAGTGCGAAAACTACCCAACCGAATGGTTTTAAATTTAATACATATTATCGTTGTAGAATTTTGCCGAGTCATTTCAAATTTTATGAAAATCGAAATCAAAATTTAACAAGAACGAAAAATCATGCGTCAAGCATAGATTATGTAACAATTTCCAACGCTTCCAAAATAATTTTACAAATCATTACCGTTTAATAAGCTGAAAGATAAAATCAAAGTAAACAATTTGGAAAACGCATAACATATTTAAAAACGTAATTTCAGGAATTTCCAAAGTATATTTCCAGCATATACAATATTCGGAAAAATATCTGAATACTTTTATTCAGCCCTGTATATGATCTATAGATTTGTATATATACTACATAGGATGCTAAATTTTAGTTTAGTAAGGAAACGCGTAGCACAGTTTAAAATTCTCCTTAACAGCCGAATATCTCAACCTATTAGAGTAAATAAATACAGAATATTCGTTTATTATGAGTCATAAAAATATTAAACCATGGACTTAATCATTCGCAAAGCAAGATCTCCAAGGTGAATTTTACAGTGCTGTCTGGTGTAGCAAAAAAATCGCATTTGTAAACGTGGCATACGTAATAAGAAAAAAACAAGAACGAAAAATCATGCGTCAAGCATAGATTATGTAACACTTTCCAACGCTTCCAAAATAATTTTAAAAATCATACCGTTTAATAAGCTGAAAGATAACATCTAAGTAAACAATTTGGAAAACGCATAACATATTTAAAAACATAATTTCAGGAATTTCCAACGTATACAATATTCGGAAAAATATCCGAATACTTTTATTCAGCCCTGTATATGATCTATAGATTTGTATATTATACTACATAGGATGCTAAATTTTAGTTCAGTTAAGAAACGCGTAGCACAGTTTAAAATTCTCCTTCTGGAGTTTCTGTCAATAAACGGAAATGTGTTCGCGAACTTTTGTGCTTCCCTGTATAGGATCTACAGAATTTATACACACCCCGTAATAAACAAAAAGTGAGTTAAATTTAAAATCGCGTTTAGTAACTTAAAACGCACTTCCAGGAATTATTATTAACAGACAGTAGAGAATTCTTTTGTTGTGTCCCTGTAAATGAACGTTGGCTGCTATACACACAATATTCTGTAGTAAGCCTCTTGTAATGCACTTTAGTGATATATATAAATTTCAATGCGTTTAAAATAGTGAAACATTATTTAAATAAAACTCAGACGATTTGCCTCCATAGATGTAATGTAACGGAATTCTTTTGACTGTCCCTGTAACTTAACTATAAGTGCTATGCACACCCTAATTCCATATTAAGCTTCTTGTAATACACCTTAGTGATATATATCAATTACAATATGTTTGCAATTGTGTAACATCATTAAAATAATCCGCAAATGATTTTTCCCCCATAGACAGTAATGTAACGGAATTCTTTTGAGTGTCCCTGTAAAAAAACTATAAGTGCTACACACTTCAGTTGAAATAGGGAACGTGCTATAGATAACAACAATAACATATAAAAGTTGCAAGGCAATCCGAGCATATTTACGGGAGTTAGAGCACGGACAGACGGCCAGACAAACCGAAGTCATAAACACTTTTCAACTAGGTTGGAAAGTGTTAAAAAGGCATGCTCATTTTACTCATAAGCAGACGATATAATTCATTTCACTGAAATAATAAGGATGATTTTTTTTTTTTTTTTTTTTTTTTTCATTGTGAAACTAGTTATAAGACAAACGCACCTCATTTTCACGTTCAATGTATACAATTTCCAACTTGTTTATAATCAGGGCGGCGAGATTAAGACACGCGCACACGGGGCATCGTCCCTCAGGACTTGGGTTCGGTGGTCGTCCGACGCGCAGGGCACACCCTCAGGGGGCCTGCGGCGCAGCTTACTTTTACCATGCAATTAATATATGTTTTTGCGGTTCACCATAGCATGTTCGATATTGAAAATAAGTGTGTAGCATTTATAGTTCATTTACAGGGACACAAAAAAGGATTCCGTTACATTATGAGGAAAAATCGTCTGCAGTGTATTTTAAAGACGTTACATTATTTCAAACATATTGAAAATTTCATATATCATCACTGAGGTGCACTACAAAAGGCTTACTACGGAATAGGGTGTGCGCATAGCATTAACCGTTCATTTACAGGGACATACAAAAGAATTCGGTTACTGTCTATGAGCAATATTTGCTGGAAGTGCATTTTCAGTTTTTAAATTTAACTAATTCTTCTACATATTACTTGGTGCGCATAAATTCTATAGATCCTATATAGAGTTGCACAAAAGAATTCGAATACATTTCTACTTAGGAAGAAAATTGCTGAAGGGGAATTTTCAATTGCGTTATGCGTTTCCTAACTGAACAAAATTTTTACATACTAATGTAGCATATCTTACAAATCTATATATCATATACAGGGCTGCACGAAAGATTTCGGGTGTCTTTACGAATATAAATGATAATTACTGAAATTGGGTTTTCGAATGTGTTATGCGTTTTTCAAACTGTTTTCTTACACTGCAAAAAAAGTGTTAATTTTACAGTATAATACTGGCACCCCAGCTGCCAGTATTACTGCTTATTTTACTGTTTATTACTGTTTATTTTATGGTATAATACTGGCAGCTGGGGTGCCAGTAATATACTGTAAAATCAACACTTTTTTTTTTTTTTTTTTGCAGTGTAGACATTATCTATCACTTTATTAAAAGGTGAAGTTTTGTTACAGTATTCTGAATGTGTTGGAAAGTGTTTCATAATCTGTGAATGAAGTATGATTTTTCTTTTTAAAAAGATAGGGTAACGATACAAAAGATAAATAAATCGGCAAACAGAAAACAAATCGACTTTTCAAAACAACTTTATACCAGTTTTTTCAGACATAACTTGATAAGACAGACAATACATCTGTTTATGATGTTACGTCAATATAAGAAATATTTGTTGATATCTTGATTGATTGTGATCCGACTATTAAATAACAGTTTTGATAAAAAACGAAGGTTGAATACAAAGACGAAAAGACTCTTTTTGCTTCAAGGAACTGAAAGTTACTGTTCTAAATAGAATAAAATTTATAACTAGTAAATCTGCAGATCAGCAGCCTCAACGTCAGCTGTGAAAGTCATGGTTTTTTAATCTCACTTTTCATTATTTAGCATCTTACAATCCGCAATTTAATTTTTTTTATATTGTATACAGATTTATAGGCATATAAAATACTTCGGAGGTTTCAGAAATTAGCAGCGTTAAATTAAACACGGTTTATGCAATGATATTCTGATGTACTTCTTATTCTTGTAATTTTTTAGATAATAAAAAAAAAATTCCCCCCGTAATCTTATTAAATTTATATTCAAGATTTCCTATTGATTGTAAGATTGATTCTAGTATAAGCAGATGTGCCAAGTTCTCACTAATCGTCCGTAATATGTGGGTTAATTTGACCCAGGTTTAATATACGTTTCGCATCAGAATTTTTTTTTTTAAGAAATGAAATTAAATATATTCCACGTAGAAATTTGAAATTAAATAAATAAGGATTCATGAAATAAATTTTCTGGTTCGAAACGTTGTTAAACTGGGTCAAATTAATCCACATATTAAGGAAAATTAGTGGGAACTTGGCATCTCTGTAGTATATCTGGAATCCGCTCTACACAATGGTTTTATTAGGATAAGCAACAATTTCGAAAATAATTTCATATTATTCCAATACCCAGTAGCAATATTTACTTTACTGCCAACAACGAAACACCTGCATCTGATTAATAAGTTGAATAATATCTCATGTACAAAAGCAACGTATGGAAATGTAAAGTGAATCTACTATATAATAACGCTGCCGCGTAACGCAGCAGCGTATTACGGCTTTTTTACTGTTTATTACTGTTAATTTTACGGTATAATACTAGCAGCTGGTATGCCATTGTTTTACTGTAAAATCAGCATTTTTTTTTTGTGTGTGTGTGTGTGTGTGTGTGTGTGTGTGTGTGTGTGTGTACGGGAAAGGTGGACTTTCACACAAAGCATCACACGTGAACATAAATGGATAATACTGTTAACGTGAAAGAGGAGCAATCATGAAAAAACTTCTTTTACTATATATGGAAGAATACACTTATCAATAAATATATAAAATAAACAGTTTAAAAGTTAATGCAATTGATGACATTATTTTTCACACTACGAAATAGTCAATATGAGAGTTGAACCCTTTTCGGGTTTCGTCCATCTCACGAAACCCTATTACTCCTGCTTCGTTGTCTGTCTGTTACAGAGCCGGTGTTCAGAAACTATTTAACTTACAGAGTTGAAACTTTTTGTACTTATAGCTGAATACCTGCTAAGAAGCTCAAAAAATAAAATTTAAAAAAATCGTATTATTTTAATATATAGAGATAAAAAACCAAAAATCTAACAGCTTTTTCTTATTAAATTTAAACATTTTTCGTTATAGCAGTTGCCAACAATTAAAAATCCACAATAAAATTCTTTCTACAATAATTAATTTTCTATTGAAATATTTCCACGAGAAAAATGAAAATAAAATAAAAAGTTTCATCAATTGAAAAAAAAAAAAGATTAATATCACGTCACATTGGTAATAAAACGGAAATTTTCAAACATTTCTCAATAGTACAAGGAGTATGACTATGAGTATGTGTAAATTCAGAAAGCAACTTTATATGACGTCATTAAAGAATTCAAAAGGAAATTAATCTGACGTCATAACGTATTTTTCAAAAATTTGAGAATAATACAAAGAGAGTATCAATATGAGTAATATAGAATAGTAAATATATAAGTTTGAGGAACGTATTGAATCATGATAAAAACCCGATTATCGAAATATTGGCATATTTTAACATTTTTCAGATCTCTGTACAACATGTTTAATTTTGAAATTGATTTTTTTTTTTTTTTTTTAATATTGCATTTAGTCCACATGACAGATATTATTATGACAGAGTATAATAGCGGATTTTGCCCGCAAAACGAGATAAATAGACCGGTAAATTTTTACTTTATAAAACAAACAAGACTTTTTTTTATAGAAAATGAAATTTATTTGGAATTTGTTAAAGAAAGGATAAAGTGTTTTGAAAGGAATATTAAAGGAAACCCTTTATGCGATCTTCGATCAATTTTACCCACTTGTTTAACATTTTCCCAGCATAATTGAAAAGTATTTATGAATTCTGTTTGTCTGACAGTCTGCCTGCCATCTGTCTGTCCGTGCTCTAACTCGCGTAATTACACTCGGATTGCTATGTAATTAATATATGTTATTTAGATTTACCATATGGCAGGTTCGATATTCCAAATGAATTGTGTAGCATTTATAGTTCGTTTACAAATGCACTCGAAAAATCACATTACATTATGATCTACGGAGAAAAATCTTTTGAAGTGTTTTTTAATGATGTCAAACAATTTCAAACATATTGAAATTCATATACATCACTGAGGACTGAGGTGCTCTTCAAGATGCTTTTTCTAGAATAGGGTGTGCATAGCATTTATCGTTCATTTACAAGGACATACAAAAGAATTCGGTTACAGTGTTGTCTATGAGCGATAATTGCTGGAAGTTCGATTTTAAATGTAACTAATTTTTTGCATATTTCTTGGCATGCATAAATTTTGTAGATCATATACTGGACTGCACAAAAGAATTCGAGTACATTTCCACTTATTGACGGAAATTGCTGAAGGGGAAGTTTCAACCACGTTATGCGTTTCCAAACTGAACTACATTTTTGCATACTATGTAGTACATATACAAATCTGTAGATCATATACAAGGCTGCACAAAAGCATCCAGATATTTTCCGACGATAGAGGTAATTGTTAAAATTTAATTTTCAAATGTGTCATTCGTATTTCCAAATTGTTGACGTAGACATCATCTTTCACCTTATTAAACGGTGAAGCTTTGTTACGGTGTTCTGAATGTGTTGGAAAGCGTTTCATAATCTGTGCTTGACGAATGATTTTTCTTTCTTGTTTAATTTTAGCCTTAAGCCACTCTTTACACAAAGTTAAATCAAACACTACTCTTTCCACGAAGTTATTTATCTATACTTTTTCACCATGTTGTCATTTAAGCATATTGTTTTCCCTATATTTTCGTTGCATATGAAATCAATTATACATTTTTGATTATCTAAACCGATCGTTCCCTGATCCACAAAAACATCACCTGCGACCTACCATTGGGTCGTGATCCACCTAAAGTTTGGGAACCAGTGGCCTAGATTATTTAAACGCGCATTTCAAAAATATTACGATTAATAATTTTAAAAATAATATCACTGTTTTGTTTTTAATATTAAATGCAAATGTTACATTTAAGAAAAATTCCCGGTTTAACAATAATTAACAGATTTTCTGTACAATTTACATTTCTCCCGTGTTTTAAATGTTTAGATCGCGATCATTATTTTAATATATTTTTGATACGCTCTTGTTTCGCCGAATAAAATATTAGTGATCCGAACAAAGGGCAGATGCTCCCCCTCCCCCTCCTCCCCCAATCTCCTATGATTTTGCGAGGGTTTAGCTCTGCGGGTAGAGAGAGCTTTTGACTCCAACCTATTTTTCCAATGAATATTTCATTCAGCCGATTCATCAATGTGTACACACGCAGGTGTTTTGTATAGAGGGAAACCTCGGGTTGACAAGAGGGGGATTGCGGTAAAAACTTTTTTTCTGCATGCGAGTTTCAATGGCAATGATGCCGTCAAATGAGTATGGTCGGTGATTTTCTCCAGCTTTTCACTCTGATCTATACCTGCGATCCCAATGTTTAGGGGGATCGCTGCTATTAGCCATCTGCCATGCCTCGGAGATCAACCGTGGATCAGAAAGGATGAGGCGATAATTGAAAAGAAATGAGGATATAATATAAAATGAATAGAAGAATTGTTTCTAATAGTCAACTGTAGAACCATTGAATTTTTATAGTAACACAATGTTACAAACAGTAATACTCGATTTTGCGTTTGCTAAAATATAATAAATTAATTTAAAAAGAAATGAAATGATAATATAATTAAATATAATTAATTAATTTCAAAAGAAATGCGATGATAATGTAATAAAATATAATAAATTAATTTCATAAGAAATGAGATGATAATATAATTATATATAATAAATTAATTTCAAAAGAAATGAGATGATGATATAAAATAGACAGAAAAATTCATGTTCAACAGTAAATTGTATAATTGTTGAAAATTTGTTGACGATCGCGATCATATCATTGTATTATGAGAAAATATTAAATATGGTAAAATTAGTATATTAATATTAATATGGTAAAATTTTGGCATCAACTGTTAAAATTTTTGAAGTGTCCCTGTAAAAAGAAAAAAAATGTACATGGTACAGCAACTATTTTAAAAACATAATGCAATACTGCGTACCTTAGTACCCTATTCAAAATTCATGGCGATTGCCCAATTTTTTCAAAAGTTAAAGCACATAAAGATAAAAAAGACAAGAAAACAAGCAGACAGACCTTTTTTAGATCCCAATAAAATTGAAAATGGACCACCTGCAGAGACCTTTTCAAAAACAACATTAAAAAAATATATATGAAAATTGTAGCATCCGTTCAAAAATTTTAAATAAACATACAATATATATATATATATATATATATATATATATATATATATATATATATATATATATATATATATATATATATATATATAACCATTAATGAAACATTACCGAAACACAAACAGAAACTATGAAATTATGATTTAGTAAGTAATAATTTATTGACAACGAAAGTGTTCCCCAACACTCTGAATACAGATATCAAATACTTATTTAAAAGAAGAAGAAATTAAATTAAAAATTGAATGAATGAAAATTGTGGAATTTAGAATGAATTATTAAGTCCCAAATGCCTAAATACCACAAATAAAATGAGTGGTTTCATCATCATATTAGCTATAACATTGCTAAAGAATATGATTTCGGGACTACCACTCATAAACAAAGAATAAAACCTGTGAAAAAATCTTAAAGTTCAAAAAATAAATACAATATTAATACAATATTAAAAAGCAAAGAAACCTTACCCATAATTAAGAGATAAAAACTTGAAATTAAATCGTAAAGTGCTAAAAACAATTAGATTAAGAAGGATGTTGGTGCACATCAGTGACCAGATATATGAAGATAACTAAACAGAGGCAATGAATTGCAAAAAATCTTTAAATGTTGCCAAAATTAGTTTTGGAAGATGATTAACCATGTTGCCAAAATAAGTTTTAGAAAATGAATTACCATGGAATATTGTAAAGCAACACAAACCATGGTGCTGCCATCTATGATAGAAAAGGTGAATATGCAATGAATTAAAAAAAGAGCAGTGGAAGAAAATCAATATTTAAAATTGAAACCATATACTATCTAAAGTGATAATAATTAGTTAAATAATAAATAAATTAAATTAAATAATAAATAAAATATCCAATTACATTAAAGTAAAAATGGATGTATTAATGATTAATTCTATGTTAAAAAATAAAATGTAAAGTGGTAAAATTAATAATTAATGATTAATGTTACATAAAAATACATGTACCAAGAAATGACATAGCCACTATTAAATAGCTTTGCCAAAAATGCAACATAAAAAAAAATTAAATTAAATTAAAATTAAAATACTAAATTATTTGAATTAAGATGCTAGGATTTAAATTTAATATTAATTAAGTATTGAAATTAATTAGTTACATATTTTGTTTTTGCATACAAAGTTAAAAATTAAATACACAAGATAAAAGTGGTTAGGGAAGAACATTTATTAAAATTAATACATGTATTATATTAGCATTTAAGAAAGTATACATTATATTAGAAGTTAATATGATATTGTCCACCGTGGGCATTAATGTAAATACAATTAATCAAAAACATTCTTAATAGTAATGAATAATTAATTTAAATTAATTAATGAATATGTAAATATAACAACATTAATTCGCATATAAAAGTATCATATCATAGTCCATTATAAAATGTGTATTAGCAAACGTATGTGTAAATCAAAGTGCCCCCCCCCCTTTTTTTTTTCTTTTTTTTTTTTTTTTTTTTTTTTTTTTTTTTTTTGTAAATATAAAATATATATATATAAGTAAAAAAAAAAAAAAAAAAAAAAAAAAAAAAACTCCGTTTACAATACGTTAATTTGATGTGGGTTCTGATTTATGGAAAATTCATCGCAATGATTTGCCCTGGATAGAAAGTACGCGGTAGTAAATTTATTATATATATATATATATATATATATATATATATATATATATATATATTGTTTCTTTTTTTAAACGAGACCAACTCGAGTAGCGATGGCATGACGTATGGATGAGCGATGCAGCGAGGAAATACCCCAGCATCTCACATCCGTCCGGCATGACTTCGCTACACTGCGCAGTGCTGAACCGCCTCATCAAAAATCAATTAGCAACCGGCCAACTAAGAAAAAGCAATCAAAGCAACAAGACGCACTGAAGCCACGTCGGCCTATAGATTTAACAAACGCATCTTCGCCAAGCGGAGAGCAGGCGAATCTTCGCCCCGTTGCCAGGTATCTATTCGTTAAGCTAGGCAAAAGCCTGGCAGGTAAGGGCCTGGTCAGCGGTCTAACAAAAAAAAAAAAAAAGATATGGCAAACAGAAGAAAAGCATTATTTAAACTATCAATTCAGGATTTCTTAATTGTTTTCTGAACGTATAATCAAAATTTAATTTAAATTAAATTATTAAATGATAAAAGAGTATTTAAAAATATATATTACACTCTATATTTATTTTTTATTTATATTTTATACTTTTTAGTGTTTCAAATATGTTGTTACAGTTTCACAGCCAGTTGGAATATTTTGGTGAGAGTGGTTTGGGGCATTATTAACTCGATTGTTTTTGTAACACGTAAACAGTCGTAAAACTATAGAGATTATTTGGCGATTTATCTTATCATCTACGACCGGATAACGGAAAAATGCCTTAGAATTAAGTTATTAATTTATAACTGCGTTCTAAAAATATTTAAATATTGTATTGTTATCGGAAATACACTTCTGTACATATTTTTTTTTTTTTTATAATTCTGGCATATCAGGAAGTTAGTTAAAAATCAGTTACAAAATTCCAACTTTACACAATAACGTGTGTAATAAAAGAATGTAAAAATGTACTATATATCAAAGGAATTGTATAACATCATTTGTCCGAAGTCGGTTAAAAATAAGCTATTGTCAAACCTCCACAATATTAAAAGTAAAAATCTGTCAATGAGTTAGAGGACTACATGGACCGAAATTTCCAGGCCCGGGCCCGCCCTGTGCAAAAATCATTGAAATCAGACCCGGCCGGACTCAATTTTTACAAAAAAAATTCCGATTTTTCTTAATTTACATTTAAGATTCTTTTAAAGAATGCTTCAAACATATTTATGCAAAAATTTAACCGTATATTCCAAAGAATATCTCCACATGCAATATAATACAGAATAGCAACATTAATGATCACTTAGATTCTTATTAGACCATTTACATTCAAATATAGAGTACATATGATGCAGAACAGCAACATTAATGACCACTTAGATTCTTATTAGACTATTACATTCAAATATAGAGTACATATAATACAGAATAGCAACATTAGTGACCACGTAGACGTAGATTCTTATTAGACTATATTACATTTAAATATAGAGTAATACAGAATAGCAACATTAATAATAACTTAGATTCTTATTAAACTATTATTCAAATACAGAGTACAGAATAATACAGAATAGCAACATTAATGATCACTTAGATTCTTATACTATTTACATTCAAATATAAGTCATTTAAAAAGTTAATGTAGTTTAGAATAAAAGAAAAAGGATGATTAAAAAACACAACTTTCGAAGCTGTATGTTAAAAAAAGTAGATTTTTAAAAATATTTGTCTCTGATTTATTAAAGTATTATATTCCAAAGATTCCGTTAAAAAAAAGTTCATTACTTCTATTATTTAAAAAATAATAATGTCTATGCCCGACGCGTCTTGGGAACAATTAAGTCCCGGCTCTGCCCGAGAATGTAGAAAAAAATGTAAGCCAACATTCTGACCCGAGTCTGCTGAAAAGATTAAGCAGGTCTCAGACATAATGTGACTGTCCGATGCAGATCTCTACGCTAGATATGTTAAATTTCTGTATTGATGTTGTTAAACTAGTATCGGCTCCTGCCGCACATTTGTATTATTCTAATCCCAGCAAATCTATTGAATTTTTTTCATATTTTCTCGCCTTTGTCCTATCTTTTTAAATGTGTTATATCAATAACGTTCATTTGGATTCAATACCGGCCTGGCCTGTTAAAAAAATTGTCTTTATTCTGCCGGCCCGGTCCTTTAGAAAGTGTGCCTTCATTTTGCCGGCCCGGGCACGTGCAGACTTCTACCATGAGCAGGGCTTAACAAATTTGATAAATTCTGGTGTCCAGCAAAAAATTCTTGTCACCAATAAAAAATATTTACCTCCTTCCCCTCCCGTCTTTGATTTTCAAAAAACAAAAAAGTTTTTTACGAATTAATTGATAAAAAATAATAACAAGCACAGTTTAGAATTAGTAAGTTACATATTTTAGAATAGTACATAATTTCCAAAGAAAATATTTAAGTTTCCGAATGAAAATTATCAAAATTGCATATCTCTGGAAAAATAAAAAAATAAATAAATATTGTAAAGGCTGAATTAACCGACATGTTCGAAAAATGCTTATTTATGTCTAGATTGTTGAGTGCTACAAAATCTATAAGGGGGAGGGGGGGGGGACATCGATAAAATAGAGAAGCCGAAAAATAATTTTTTGCCTACTTTTCTATTGAAGTTAGTCAAATTATTCTGATTTTGTTATTTTAAAATTTGCAATTGATGAACTTATTTTTAAAAAATTAAAAATAAAAATTCAAAATATTTTTTGTTTGAATATAGTTTCTCAATTTGTTTCTTAATAGTGGGGGAAGAGGAAAAAAAATGTCGTTTATGTTTATTTCTTAGGTCAATTTTTGAAAAAAAAAAAAAAAAAAAAAAGAAAGAAAAGAAAAGAAAAGAAATAAATAAAAGAAAAGAAAAAACTGCCACCAGATTAATTAATTTGGTCACCGGATAAGAACACTTGGTCGCCAGTGGTGACCTAGCGACTGCATTTGTCAAGCCCTGACCTTGAATATACTCAAAATTACTCGTAATACAAGATTTTTTTTTAATGCCTCTGCAACTCAGCCTTGTCAAATGCAAATGTCATACCAGCTATGTTGTTGGTGTAATGATGATAAGAAGTTCTTGTATTTCTTTTTCATTATCTTTGACCTTCAAACTTACTAATAATAACCAAAAAGATTGACAGCATAGACATCTACCGAAAATGTTGCGCAATATTCAATTTAGAACTTTTATAAAGTGAATTATTGTCTAAATTTTTTGCTCTAATGAAGTCGGTAATGCTCATTACGAATTACTCTATAAATCAAATTTTCGCAAGCTGCGCAGTTACACTTATTGTTGCAGTTATAGTGTGGTTGAGATTTGGTAAAAAAAAATATAAATTGCCTCCTGGACTGACAGTATTCACTTCCCTAGGACCTGAACCTCATATAGAATTGGATAATTTAAAGAAAAAGTATGGGAAAGTATTCAGGTATGTCACATTTGAAACTTAAGTCAATAATTTCGAATTTAATATTTTATTTTAAATGCATTTGCTCTTAAAACCAAGACAATGGGGGTATTTGCGGTAACACTTAACTCCGAAACTATAGGGCCATATTTTATTAAAAAAATATATTTAAACAAGTGTATCAGGCATGTCTTAAAAACTAAAATTTTTGTAAACAATTTAGAAAATATATATAACGCAACTGAAAACATTCTTTCAGAAATAACCATCCATAGACGGCAATGTATTCGCTTCTTTGCGTAACCGTGTATATAAATTTATTTATATTCTACAAACATCTCTTAATATACTAAATACACTGCAAAAAAAAATTGTTGATTATACACTAATGCAACATATACAATAATACAATAACAATATATACACTAATTGTTTATAATACACTACCGCGCATGCGCGGTAGTATATTATTGCTTATTTTACTGTTTATTACTGTTAATTTTACGGCATAATACTGGCAGCTGGGATGCCAGTATTATACTGTAAAATCAACATTTTTTTTTTCTGCAGTTCAGTCGGAAAACGCATATCACAATTAAAAACACTCCTAAGCAATCCACGCTCAAACACAGCAATGCTTACAAATTCGTTTGTGCAATCAATTTCGTTTGTTTATGTATATCTATCCTGTATAATCTATAGAATTTATACACACCACGTAGCACGTAAAAAGTTACTTAAACTTAAAAACGCACCAAAACTGAAAACACTCTACCAGCATATCGCTCATGACAGTACTGTAACCGAATTTTTTTTTTTGTGTGACTGTAAATGAGTGATAAATGCTTTATACTCCATATTTTACACAGCAAAAAAAAAGTGTTGATTTTACATAGTGGCATCCCAGCTTTCAGTATTATACCGTAAAATTAAATGTAATAAACAGTAGAATAAGCAGTAATACGCTGCCGCGCATGCTTATTTTACTGCTTATTACTGTTAATTTTATGGTATAATACTGGCAGCTGGGGTGTCAGTATTATACTGTAAAATCAACATTTTTTTTTTTTTTTTTTGCTGTGTACAGAAAATATGTTTTAGTGCATTCAATGAAAGTAAAATAATATTTCCCTCCAGTCTATACTATCCATCTATAATAAGAGAAACAACAAGCAAAAATGCAATATGTAACGATGCGGCATCTTTTAATTTACCGAAACTGTGGCTCGAGTTACTCCATAGTCACAGATATGAAAATAAACAACCAAGTAAAAATAAAAGATAACGTGCGTAATTTTTTAAAAAGTACATGAAAATAATAACTTCAAAGCCCGTGCAATTATGGAATATTCTCATTTGATTTTGAAAATGACTCGGAGAGAGTCATAACATGTAAAACAACCTAATAAAAGTTATTTTAATTTGTATTATGTTGTTAATTTACACCTTTAGCATTTAAAAGGAATATATGTTGGAAAGTGTTAAAAAGAGGTCTGCTAGTTTAAAAGATTAGAAACCACTTTTTTAGAATATTGAAATATAAATTAGTAGTAAAGAAAAAAATGTGATAATATTTTCTTGTGTCTATATTAAAGTCGGAAAAGTTTCTTGTCTTTTTTTTTAATACGCCTTTTTCTTAAAATGGAACATATTTATTTTTAACAGTCTCAAATTAATTTTTAGCATACATAACGGATGGGCGTACACTGTAATCGTCAATGACTTTGAAGTTTTAAGGGAAGTATATATAAAAACAACAGAAAAAGTCGCAGGATTCGATATTTTACCTGATGCATTAGGTAAGTATAAAAAACCCTCTAATATTTGTCTTTGAATTTTGTTTGTATGTATTACTAAACTTATAGACTCAGAAATCACAAATTTCTTTCCTAATCTTGAAATACTATATTTGTATTCTTCTCTTCCATTTTCCTTAGTTAAAAAAAAAAAAAAAAGAGAGAGAGAGAGAGAGAGAGGGAAGTTGGGGGGGGTGGGTGGGGGGAAGGAAGATATTAAAATAAATTCCTTAATGAAAGTAGAATATAAATGTAAGGAAGATATTAAAATAAATTCCTTAATAAAAGTAGAATATAAATGTAAGGAAGATATTAAAATAAATTCCTTAATGAAAGTAGAATATAAATGTAAGGAAGATATTAAAATAAATTCCTTAATAAAAGTAGAATATAAATGTAAGGAAGATATTAAAATAAATTCCTTAATGAAAGTAGAATATAAATGTAAGGAAGATATTAAAATAAATTCCTTAATAAAAGTAGAATATAAATGTTTTTTCTTACGTTTTAAGAATAAAAATATTTTACCTTATTCATACATAAAATTTTAACCTAACAATTTTATGCAACGATTTTAAGAAACGATTGCATGAAGCATTTTTTGAAATGCTTTGTAGAATGTTTGCAGAATGCTGACAGTAATTTTAGTATGTTGTTATAATCACCCACAACATGATTTTTGTTTTTTCTTTAAGGTAGCACTAATGTTTATTTTATAGGGACGTGGAAAATAATTCAAGTACACCACTGTCTATGGTGGATAATTACATAAAATGCGTTATGCTTATTAAGCCATTGTGTTATTTAAAACTCTACGAAATTTGTATATGCTACAGACGCTTGTTACGGCATTTTCTCCATTGGAAATGTAGGCTGTAACAAGTAGAGTTCTTTTACAGGGTGACACAAAAGAATAAAGACGCATTATACTTTTTCAGTGACTTTTATTTAACTTATGGCGCTTCATGTGTCTATGTAATAACTATGTCTTTATCTAACTTTTCGGACGTAATTTAATCTCACACTGCAAAAAATAATTGTTGATTTTACAGTATAAAACTGGCACCCCAGCTGCCAGTATTATACCGCAAAATTAACAGTATTAAACAGTAAAATAAGCAGTAATACGCTGCCGTGCAAGCAGTAATACGCTACCGTGCATGCGCGGTATTATGCGCGAAATTATTTTTTGCAGTGCACTTTCTACGAACGGATAATTTCGCTCAAATCTTTCAAATAAGCTTTCTGTCTTTTGATAAAACAAAATTCATATGAAAGATTTTTTTTTAAACACTAGCACACTTGATGGGAAATTATAATTAAAACTTTAAAATGTTTTTTTTTTTAATGTTTTTTTATACGGCAACTATTCTCAAAGTTAAATTTCGATAGGACAGATTCCACTGAACTTTCTTTTTCGCCTCCTAGTAAAAAATAGAAGAACCAAATTTAAATAAAATTGATTTTTTTTTTTTTGTGTTTCACTACATGGTAGTCGTACTTAAGTTATATATATATTCAACACAATTTTATTTTGAGATTGTGAAATGGAAAATAGGGTAAATAAATTTAAATAAAAATATTCTTATTTGTTTTACTGTATAAGCAAATTAAAAATTGGTTGGACAGATTCAACATAATTTTATTTTGTTTACAGCGCCGCCTGCTGCGAAATATTGTAACTAAATTTAAATAAAGCTGATTGTTTATGTTCTTTATTAAATGTTCAGAATAACCTTCTGCTACGGTCAAATGTATGTTTTGATAAAAAAATTTCGAATAATAGTTTATTATTATTATTATTATTATTATTTTAAGCTGGTAGCTTTCCCTGGTGAAAAATTGCATAACTGAGGTTTTAAAATGGATTTTTTTTATGTGTTCTCATATGGCAATCATACTCCAATTTAAAATTAGGTAAGACCGATTCAACTCAACTTTTTTTTTTTTTTTTTTTTTTTACACCGATAACGCTCCCTAACTAGAAATAGAGTAACCAATTTTTTTTTTTTTTTTTTTTTTTTTTTTATGTTGTAGAGTATGAATCCATATTAAAATAGGTTGGATTGATTCAACCCAATTTCTTTTTGTGTATAACGCCTCTTTTCAGGAAATAATATAACTAAATTTAAATAAAATTGATTTTGTATATATATATATATATATATATATAATATATATATATATATATAATATTCAGAATAAGCTTCTGCCACGGTTAAATTCATGTTTTGATTAAAAAAAATAAAAAAAAAATCCAATACTGATAGTGCACCTGGTGGGAAATTGCATAACTAAAATTTTATAATGGATTTTTTTTTTATGTTTTCTCATATGGCAAGTATACTCCAAGTTAAATTTAGCTTGGACAGATTAAACTCAACTTTCTTTTTCACCGATATCGCTCCCCTTGTAGGACATACCAGTAACTTAATTTAGATAAAATTGATTTCTTATGTTTTGCTGTATGAAACCGTACTTAAGTTAAAAATAGGTTAGACGGATTCATCACAATCTTTTTTTTTTTTTTTTTTTTTTTTTTTTGCGACGCGCACAGTGGGGCGTTTTGACGATCTAGGTGGACAAAATTATTGCATTGGAGTTTAGTTGGTTTTGGTTATTTTTCGAATGTATCACTAATAAAATGCTCAAACAGTGACAAATATTTGGTTTATTTAATTATTTATATTATTATTATTATTATTTATATTATTATTATTATTATTATTATTTATATTATTATTATTATTATTATTATTTATTAAAAGTGGTTTAAAAGTGGTTTAAAATTGACTCGCAAAGATTTGAACAAAACATACATACTTACACTCTAAGTTAATATAACTTAATGGTTAAATAATAATTAAAATAATAATAATAAGGTTTAGCTGGTCTTCCAGGGTGACTTTTATTTAAATTATTTTCGTTTTCTATTGTTTGAATAACGCAATCCGGCAGGTGAAAAGTTCCTTGAAACCAGACAGAATTGTATTGATAAAAACGTTGTCTATTTCTTTCCGATTTAGACCATTTTTGTTGAATTTGAAAACAAAATGTCCGGACACATGAATTCAGGCTCTTAAAAATGTCTTCAGTTAAGTGAGGGTTCCCCCGTTTTTCCAAAAAAAATGAAAGACAGCTTCGAATTGGCTTTCCTTTGGGTTGGATACCAGCAGTCAACAACAGATTTCCCAGAAATTTGTGTAGTCATACTGAAAAGATAAAAGCTTTAAAATAAGAACATATTTTTAAAAATAAGCTTTTATGTTTCGTGTGACTCTGTAAAAAATATATATGCTACCCAAATTATTTTCAGTTGAAAAAATGTTGTTGTGTAAATCAATAACTTATATAAATTTTATTGAATTTGAAATACAATTTTTGCTTATAAACAGTGATGTATCCGAATTATTTGTGTGGTCCTTAAGAGAAATATAATTGCTGTCACTTTATTTTCACTTTATAAGATGGTATAGTGCATCTCGATAATCTCGATTAATTTTGTTGAAATTGAATTAAAATTTGTGTTTATAACTAACAATCTTTCCACAATCTTTTGTGTGTCCTTGTAAAAAATGCATACTTGCTACGTTCCTCAAATTATAATATAATTAAATTATCATGTAAAATACACATGTAAACCAAGTTTCAACTCAATCCAATAATTATAAGTGGATTAAAATTGATTTTCAAGATTTAAACTAAACTTTTGTGTAGCCCTGTAGATAATACAGTACCCCAGTATAACTTCTACTTTTCTCAAAGTACAATAATATTGTATTGCCATTGAAACTACACATGTATTGAAAGTTTTCGATTAATCGAATAATTGGAAGTGGTTTAAAATTAACTTACAAGATTTAAACTAAAACTTTTGTGTAACCCTGTAGAAATAGTATATTTTCTACGCTCGTCAAATTATAATAATATTGTATTATCATTAAAACTACACATGAATTCAAATTTTCTGATCAATCGGATAATTAAAAGTGGTTTAAAATTGACTTGCACGATTTTCACTAAATATAATTCATACACTGAAAGTTAATATAAAGCTGGTTTATTAATAAAAACTTTACGATTCGCAATCTTTCGCAGGCGTTTTCTTAAATTTCCAATACTTTAGGAATAACACTTTTATTTAAAACGAATCTTATTGCTTAATAATGCTTAATAATGTATTAAAGGTCAAGATAAATTTTGTCAACAACAGCAAAATATCAACCAAAAACACAATTTATGAAAAAAGCACTTAAACTGATTTAATGTCGCTTATTTTCAAACAACAATTGGTTAAATTTTACCTTGACAAATATGTAATATATTTTCAGTAAACTCGTGCTTTCACATTAAACAGAATGGTTAAGACGTGCTTTCGAACTTAGGGAAATAAATGCAACCGTTGAAACACCCTCAAACCAATTGCGCAAATGTCTTCTTTACGGTCGTAATTAATCGACACCACGAATTTTTTTCGACAAAAATCGTACGGATCTCGACAAAAGAGACATTCAGCTACCAGAATATTGGGTCTTGTTAAATTCTGAGAATATCGGAAAAATTAATTTTGTCCACCTAGATCATCAAAATGCCCCACTGTGCGACGGCGGGAAATAGTGTAACTAAATTTAGATAATTTTTTTTTTTTTTTTTTTTTTTTTATGTTTTACTGTATGAAGCAATATTGAATTAAAATAGGTAGTGCAGATTTAGCATAATTTTATTTTCTTTTATAGTGCCCTCTGGCGTTAAATATCATAATTTATTTTTTCACATGACGATTTCAACCCTAGCTGAAAATATTTTAACCGAGCAGTAGTTTACGTAGTCTTAATCACTATTTTTCTGTAATACAAGTTGATTTTAATGAATGAAGGTTTCTTATCTTTCTAATATAGAAAATTCAATCTACGTCTAGCATACTTTTAATGGGAAATTTAATGCTTTGCAAAATATATATATATTTCATTCAATACACATGAAAATTATTGCATTCACAGGCGCTAAAAAGCAGCTCATAAAAGTACAATATAAAATATTTAAGTTCATGCATTTATAAGGAATATATATATCACGTATCCAGTAACACTTAATTACCGTGTCAGGATTTCTGGAATAGATACCATCTTACCTAGCTTAGGTTTTGTAACAACTAAAATATTCGTTACAATGATGGACTAAGCCAGAATGAGCTATGTTGAATAAGATGTTAAAACCGACATAAGCAGGATGAGCACACAGCAGATAAAAAAAATTCTTCCCACAGAGACCAGAGTGGTAATTTCATGACATAACATCACAGGAGATCAAAGCGAGGTATCTCATTATGCAGTCAATCGGTTCGATATTCCAATGAGTTGTCCCAGAAATAATCAGTCAGCCACACAAAATGGAACTAAGTGTTTTTATTCGGTAGTTCTGTCAATTATAATCGAAGAAACTTTCTACATGCAATACAAAGTTCCAGGAGGTTTTCAAAAAGCTAAAAAAAATTAATTTCCGTAGAAATCTTCATAAAACAATTCGATATTTCATTAAGTTCCCTAAGAATAATTCATTAAATTCCATACAAATCAGCGGGTCGAAACACTTCGCTGATGTTGTAAAGGTTAAGTAGACGAAAAACACATAAAAGGGCTCTTGGGCTTGTTGCAGCTCCTCTTATAGGTAACGTGGAGAGCTAGAGATACAAAGACGCAATGCGACGAATAAGGTTCTAATCCAATCAAATACCACGCTGGGAACTCATTTGGTGGAAGCATCAAACCTAAGTAATTGGGTCCTCAAAAGCACGCGAAATACATTCGAAGCGGCATCTCAAACGAAAACAAACTAGGCTTAGGTTTCCTTTTTTTAATTTTGTTTAAGTGTATTTTTTTTGGAAATGAAACTTTTATTTCTATTGAAAAAGAGTATATATTTTTCTAAAGTGATTTAAAGTATATCAAAAATCACACATATATTTTATATCAAAAATCATATATATACAACCATAACCTAAAATTTTCCCTTTAACAAAAGCTTGATAAAGATTTTCTGGTAGTAAAAACCCACGCTATCTTGATGAAATTCTCTTTCAAAACAGAAAATAAATATAATATAAAAAAATTAAACACTCTGACTTTTATTCAATTAAAACGTACTTAAAAGTAGAAAATATATTTTATTCTTCAATCAGTGATTAAAATGAAAGTTTTTTCTACTATTAATAACTTAATTATGTTTTATCAGACATGCGTATCTATCTATATTAATAAAAGAAATATGTTTATCCGTGTATCTGTCTATCTCTGTGTGTATCCACAATGGCTAGGAAAATCTATGATACTATAGATCTGAGAATTTGGATGAGTATAATCTAAGACAGATCCAAATTCACCTAAGGCTCAGCTTTTTTATTTTTTGATATTTAGCCCCAATATTAATTAAACCCCATAATGAACATTGCGCCGTTGAATAAAAGTCGTAGTGGCCCGGCCCAAAACCCCGTTCCGAAGCTTTCTGCTGTTCTGCAAGCAGAGAAAAAATAAGAGGCTCTGTTTTTTCACGATTTTACAAGTCCAAATCGGCTTAACAAATAGAAATATATATAAAAAAAACGCACTTAACTGTTCTATTTTTACGACTCTAACGGCGTAATCCGTTTAAAAAATATTAATAGTTACACTTTCAAAAAGATTATTTTCAAATCGTTTATGTTTGTGTTTTTTCAACCGCGTGTTTACAAGTCCCCATCCATTCTCCTGTTCAAAATGCGAAAAAGCAAAAAATATCCACGTAACTATAGTACTTTTCCGATTTTAACGGATAGGGCTGCACAAAAGAATTCGGATATTTTTCCGACTATAGACGATAATTGCTGGAATTGGGTTTACAAATGTGTTGTGTGTTTTCCAAATTATTTACTAGGCACCTCTTACTTACAGTATTCTAAATTTGTTGTAAAATGTTTCATAGTCTATGATTTACGCATTATTTTTCTTTTTAGGGTTTTGTTCATCTCACGAAACCTTATTCATCCCGCTACGTTGTCCGTCCCTCACAGAGCCGGTTATTAGAAACTATGCAACTTACAGACATGAAATTTTGTGTACTTATAGCTGAATACCTAGTATAAAGCTCAAAATAATAAAATTTTGAAAAAATCGTATTATTTTAATATAGAGAGATAAAAAACCAACAATCTAACAGCCTTTTCCTATTAAATTTAAACATTTTTCGTTATAGCAGTTGCCAACATTTAAAAATCCACAATAAAATTCTTTCTACAACAATTAATTTTCTATTGAAATATTTCCACATGAAAAATGAAAATGAAATAAAAAGTTTCACCAATTGAAAAAAAGATTAATATGACGTTATATTTGAATAAAACGGAAATTTTCAAGCAGTTCTCAATAATACAAGGAATATGAGTATGTGCAAGTACAGAAAGCAGGTTAATATGACGTTATTAGAAAATTAAACAGAAAATTAATCTGACGTCATATTGGAAGTTTAACGGACTTTTTCAAATGTTTGAGAATAATACAAAGAGAGTATCAATATGAGTAATAAGAGAAAGCAAGTAGATATGACGTCAGCAAGTGATTATCACGTCATATGAGTTTGAGGAACGTGTTGAATCATGATAAGGACCCGATTATGGAAATATTGGCATATTTTAACAGTTTGAAGGTCTCTATGCAACATGTTTAATTTTGAAATTGATTTTTTTTTAATATATCGCATTTAGTCCACCTGACAGATATTATTATGACAGAGTATAATAGCGGGCTTAGCCCGCTATCGAACCGGTTCAGGTTTTCGAAAAAACGAGAAAAATAGACCGGTAAATTTTTACTCTATAAGAAACATGACCTTTTTTTTTTTTTAAACTTAAATATTTATCTGGATTTATTAAAGAAAGGATAAAGTGTTTTTAAAGGAATATTAAACGAAACACTTCGTGCGATCTTCGATCACACTTACCCACTTGTTTGTTTTCATTTCGCTACAGTTTCTTTTTGATGATAAGCGAAAGTGAGAAGGTTGATCAAAAGCCAGTGAGAACCTTGATACATACACGACATAGAGAAAATTTGTGGTTGAAGCTGTCCTTACCTACAGCTATTTAAAAGAGAACGGTTTCATTCATTAGATAATCAAGTATTTTGCATGTTTAGCGGATGAACTGAAATATACATATTTTTAAATTGTCTGAAAATACAAATTAACGACTGAGATGTAATAGATGTATGAAGTTAATGAAAAAACACTGTTCCCTTCCTATTTAGAAATTTTGCTCTTAATGAAAACATTTTGCAACTCTAATTATTTACCATGAGTCGAATAATATGATATTCCCATTTATATATGTATTAAACGCATAATATACATGATACGTATATATAATACGTATTAAATTACGTATCCACATTTAAATGTAAGAAAATTCTAAATCAAATATTTCTTTTCGTTCCGTAATTAATTGGAAACATTTCTCTTTTTACATATTTTGAAGGATTTTCTGGACAAAATGGCGATGAATGGATTGAACAACGCAAATTTTGTATGAAATCTATGAAAGATCTTGGAGTTGGTAAACAAAAATGGGAATGTATGATTCAGGTATGTAATGAAATAATTCCTTATAGGGTGTTTATAAAGTCCCGGACCCATTTTGATGTTTAATAACTCATAAAATAATAAAAATAAATTAAAATTAATAACATAAATGGTTAGATAGACTCAAAAAGTTTCATGACCCTTGTCAATGAACTTCCACGTGTGCCCCCTTCGTCGCACGGAGAATATCAAGTCGATAGTCAATTTCACGCCAGGTAGCGGCAAGCATGTCGGCATCCACAGAGGCTATTGCGGTTGTAATTCTGGCTTTTAAGTCATCAATGTTCGACACTCTCCTCCTGTAAACATTGTCCTTTACAAATCCCCAAAGGAAAAGTCCAGCGGCGTTATATCAGGTGATCTGGGTGGCCAAGGAATTGGACCTCCTCGCCCAATCCATCTTCCTGGAAAATGGTCATTCAAAGAAGTACGAATGATGGTACCCCAATGAGGTGGTGCACCATCTTGTTGCAAAAAGACATGTGGCTGAAGCTCTTCTAGTTGTGGAAATACGAAGTTTTCCAACATGTCTAACAAGATGGTGCACCACCTCATTGGGGTACCATCGTGGAATAGGGTAATCTCCAATCTGAAATAGGATGAATCGTTAATCTATAACATTCTTATATAACTGAGCTGCTGCACATACCATGCAGTTTACAAGGTGATTCAATTGTTACAGAAAAATGCAAATTCAATAATTCGAAGGTATAGACAATATAGCATCATGCTTTTTCAAGTAACTACACAAGAAGACGTAGAATTTTTTAATAGCACAAAGTTATTGCCACAATAGCTCCATTTGCCATTAACATATATGGACTGTAGTTGTTCCGAAGCTGCTGCTTTTCGCTGTTTAAGCCATCGTACGATAGGAATTATAGCAGAGATCTTTTTCGATGCTCCGCAGAGTATCTTGTCAATCTATTCTTACTAATGACATACGTCAAATTAAAGTATTTAATAACTAGTTATGATGCGAACGTTGCTGAGCCATTGTACAAACTGGTGACGCAAGTGAATCGCCCTTGTTGGTGACAAATTCATTTATTCTGGCTATAAAATTTGTGTTATTAAACAAATCCCACGAATTTCTGTATATTATTTTGAACATTCTAACTACTAATTTGACATACTATACTTTTTGAATTATTGAATCTCTACTTCTTTTGTGTCTTTTGGATTACCAGGATACCGTCCAGCGGGAAAATTTTGTCTAAAATTACTGTTTTTGCTTTATAATTAATTAATTTATTTTATCGCTTGTTTTTTTTCTCATATTTAATTCACTATGCACATAGTTAAAAAAACATTGAAGAAAAAAATCTATTTTTTGTAATATTTCAGAAGCTATTATGCGATAAGTCAGTAAATTTACCTGACATATTTGGTTGACGTAGGTTTGGTTGTACATTCTTGTTTTGTTGCAGGAATGAATTTCTTCGTAATTACTCCTTGTGACAAAATTTCATACGAATCGGGTTAGTAGAATGAAATGAATTGCATGTTTACTATTTTTTAATATTTAACAAACTGTGAATTAGACCCACCAAAAAATTTCAAAACCCTCCTTGACTTTAGCACCTGGTTACAGCCTGTTGAGTAGTCTATTACATTCGTGTCTCTACATTTTGTTGAGTTGTTTACATTTTTATGAAAACTCAAAACTTTTGCAGATGGAAGTTGAGGAAGTAGTCAAGTTAGTATCATCCTTCAACAGTCAACCCATTGATATCAGCAAAATATTAATCTCCAGTGTATCTAACAACATATCATGGTTCATCTTGGGAAAGCAACTACCTGTTGACCATCCGGACAGAATATTTCTGGATACCATAATGGGTGAAATCATTCAGCTCTTGGGAAAAGCACCCTCACGTAGTTTACTTCCTTCAATGCAAGATATTTGCATGACACTTAAAGTAGGAAATGTGTATAACAGATTAAAGAGATTTAATAACTTTTTCAGGTGATTAATTATGTTTAATTCTTAGTGATTTGTGATAAATTAATCTTGAATTAAATTTGAAGGGAAAATACTATCATTTTTAATTATTATAGTTTTAATAATTCCTTCTTTATGATATAGAAAATGTAATGTTATATATGTTTTTGTTGGAAATAATACTGAAAAAATGTTTTTTAACTGTCACATGCACTGTAAAAAAAGACAAATGTTTCTTAATCTTATAATATAACCACGAAAGAAAATTTACAATAACCTCTTCACACATCACCCACGATTCCGAAAAACATTCTTTGTCTTTAGAAACTCCAGAAAACACTATATTTCGGACATTTAAAGAAACATTTACAAAATAAAACTTTCCTTTGCTGCCACTGATTTTCAAAAACGTTTCCGAGTAGTTTTTATAATGTATTAATAGGTTTTTTAAACTCGGAATATAGGTTTTTCGGATGCTATCAAGTTTCATGTTCAACAAAATGATTTTACAAATAAACGTGATACATTAACAGTATTAACATCAAAATTAAAATTATTATCATTTTGTTGCTCTTGCATATATAAATTCAATTGTGCAGCTGAAAAGGTTTAATTCAAAATTAATAGCATACTAAACACAGCCATTCCGGTTGCCAAGAACTTATTAATACACTATAAAAACTACCCGGACTTAACTTGGTTGCCACAGGCGACCGAGTTTTTTGTATCTGGCGACCAAGTTCTTTAATCTGGCAGTGTTTTTTCTTTTCTTTCCATTCTTTTTTTTTTCTTTTTTCTTTTTTCTTTCTTTTTTCTTTTTTTTTTTCTTTTTGTACAAAAATTCGCCTAACAAATGAACACAAGCAGTATTCTCAATTTAAAAACTTTTGTTCTTTTTTAAAACAAATGACGGGGAAGGAAAGGGGGGGGGGGTAAATAACTTTTACTGGCGACTAGAATGTTTTGCTGGCTAGCCGATATTATCAAATTTATAAAGCCCTGGATGTCAGATATTGTGTAAGGTTGGATTTATTTAGCTATACTTGCTAACAGAAATGAAACCGATTTGTTTATAATTGTAAATAAAATTTTGATAATGTTTTGAAAAATTTAATCTTTACTTAATAAGAAATGAGATTCGTGAATTTTTTGGCATTGAATCATCTTTTTAGGGTTTCGTTCATCTCATGAAACCCTATTAATCCCGCTCCGTTGTCTGTCCGTCACAGAGCCATTCTCAAAAACTATATAACTTACAGGCAGGAAAATTTGTGTACTTACAGCCAACTACCTACTATGAAGCTCAAAATATTAAAATTTGAAAAAATCGTATTATGTTAATATAGACATAAAAAAAAAACAAAATTCTAACAGCCTTTTCCTATTAAATTTAAACATTTTTCGTTATAACAGTTACCAACATTTAAAAATCCACAATAAAATTCTTTCAACAGTAATTAATATTCTATTGAAAGATTTCCACGTGAAAAAGGAAAATGAAATAAAAAGTTTCACCCATTGAAAAAAAGATTAATATGACGTCATATTGGTAATAAAACGGAAATTTTCAAAGATTTCTCAATAATATAAGGAGTATAAGTATGTGTATGTACAGAAAGCAGGTTAATATCACGTGATTAGAGAATTAAAAAGAAAATTAATCTGACTAATCTAAATCCGTCATATTGGAAGTTTAACGGATTTTTCAAATGTTTGAGAATAATACAAAGCGAGTATCAATACGAGTAATAGAGAATAGTAAATATATGAGTTTAAGGAACGTATTGAATCATGATAAAAGCCCGATTATGGAAATATTCGCATATTTTAACATTCTGAAGGTGTACAACATGTTTAATTGCGTATTAATTTTTTTAATACGCATGTTTTATTTTTTTTATTAATTTCACTTCTCTCTTTTTTCACATTCATCTTTTTTTAATTTAATTTTATTAATTTCATGTTTATTTTTTTTTTAATATCGCATTTAGTCCACATGACAGATATTATTATGACAGAGTATAATACGGTCCTATTTAGATATTAAAAAAAAAAAAAAAAAAAAAAAAAAAAACCACGAAAAAATAGACCGGTAAATTGTTACTTTATAAAAAACATGACTTTTTTTTTGTTGCTAAATGAAATTTATTTGGATTTTTTAAAGAAAGGATAAAGTGTTTTGAAAGGAATATTAAACGCAACCCTTTGTGCGATCTTCGATCACACTTACCCACTTGTTTCTTTTTTTCCCCTTCAATGTTTTGTAGATTACAGAACATAACAATACATTCAATATTTAATGGGTAAATAAAAAGTGTTATGACGTATTACTGACAAATTATTATTTTTTTTTACTAATATGTAAACTACACATGCTTCCCACTCGAAATATTTAGAATTGTTAGTCCATGGAATTGCCCACAGATAGTATAAACAATTCTTTTCCTGAAACAGTGCTTTTATGATAATAACTATTAAAAAACTCGTTACTTTAAAGATTAATATAAAACTAAGAAAAAATATATAGGCCTGTGACAGTTGAAAAATATCACCAAAATTTCTGTGAATGGTATAAGAGAATTCTTAAAAGTCAAAAATAATTTACTAGTAACATAATTATTTCTCATAAAAAAACAAAATGAAGTTTCAATATTGCCGGTGGATATTCCCTCCTATATGTATGTGCTATTTATGTTTAATTATATCAATGTATATTTAATATCCTAAAACTTTCTATATTGCTTTTAGAAAAGAAACCGAAAAACTGAAAGAATCGCATGAAAGTGGAGTACATGACAATTTCATCACTCTTTATCTGAAAGAAATGGAAATTCAGAGAAATAAATCTGGAAACTTCTTTATTGGTAACATTATAATAATACGCCTAATGTATCACCTGTGTTAAACTGACATTTTAATAACAGATGTATTTTTTATTGTTAAATATTGTATATATTGTAATTGAATTAGAACCATTATCGAAACTGTTTTAAAGCTATACCCAAACAGCACGCTTTCGTTTTCAAACAAATGTTGAAAAAATCTCATTGTATTTCGTTGAAAAAATGTTTCAGTTTCGTAATAAATCTTAAAATGTATATCTTTGATTCCACTATGTTTCAACGGTTTTTCTAATGTCGTTAAAATGCAATAGAAAACATCTTTAAGATCTATATGCATTTGGAAAGTACATCTACCCCCAACAAGAAATTTGACCTCAAAGATAGTAATTTTTAATAAGATGGAAAATTAACATGGAAAACTGAATTCAGACATGTAAATTATATTAAAGCGGTAAGTTCTAAAAAGACATCCAAAACACACAAGTAAGAAATAGAGTTCTGCATCGGGTCGGGTAACCCGATTTTACACTAACCCGACCCGACAAAGGGTTGAGTTCACGCTAATTCTTTTTGTCGGGAGATGGGTCAAATCGGGTTGACTTTGAATGTTCCTGGTTTGGGTCGGTTTCGGGTTGGGTTTTGACTCTTTAGGGTTGGATTCAAGTTGACCCGAGTTTTCAAAAGAAAGTCTTGACTATTTTTCAAATGAAAAAAATTATATAGTATTTGAATATTAATGAGTGTATATTTGTTCATTTTTACAGAAAAAATATAAAATGTACACTAGAGTTACAATTGTAGACTACTTTTCCGTAATTCTACTAAAATATGGTTTAATTTTCTTTTACTTCGGGTTTGGATCTGTCTCGAGTTGAAGTGTGTTGGGTTCGGGCCGTGTTTAGGGTTGACTTTAAACAGAATTTTCTGGTTCGGGTCAGGTAGAACCCGACACGTGGTTTAAACAAACAAAGTTTACAGTGGAAAACAGCGGAAAAACAAAGTAAGTTTAGGACATTCTATTGTTTCTGTTTTCGTTTTTTGTTTGTTATACTTTTAGAGGAACCGTACTAATTACTAATACATTTCATGTTTAAAAGAAAACACAGAAATGCTTTATTTTCTTATCAAGATTCATGTTTTTATTTGCAGAAACTAATCTACTTGGAAACATTCAAGGCTTATTTCTTGGTGCCAGTGAAACAACCTCAACAGCTATTTATTGGCTTTTACTCATAATGGCCTCTTTCCCCGATGTTCAATACGAGGTTCACCGAGAACTGGATAATGTATTGGGAGAAAATGGACGTATTCGTTGGTCAGAACGTCACAAAATTCCTTTTACTTTTGCCACAATAATGGAAGGACAAAGATGGAGAACTTTAACACCTTTAAACTCACCAAGAAAGTAAGGGAAAAAATAAATGCTTAATTTTCTTTAATAAATTAATATTTACAGTATATTAAAAAGACTGCACAGATGAAAATAAACATGTAAATTATAAATCCATAATACTGCAAAAACTTGCAAAATATAGTACATCAATTTGATAAATTATGTATATTAAATCAATTTCATCTAATCTTCATATTATCGCCGTCTGGTTTTATCCAAAATCCATTCAACCAATCAAATTTTACTATCCATATGCGCCCATACTCTTTTACAAATATATTATACAGTTTTCCGATCGACAAAAACAATAAGAAACTAGAACACAATGAACGAAAAAAAATATAGATTGCAAGAGTTATGTTATTGCCTTTTTCGGAAGCCGTGGAAGAATGTTGAAAGTCTTATGCCAATGTGCACGTTTTAAATAAGTCGTGTATCTGTCTACTTTTCGGTACATCCTTTATAATATTTTTCAACGCCATATACAGAGAGATGCAAATGATAGGAATGATCATTTTATATAAAAAATATAATTATATCAATCCACATATAAACCATATACATCGACTTTATCAAAAAAAGTAGGGAATATGAATTTTAATTGCTTTTTAGTTATACTGGGTTATTTCACTATTTTTTCGATAGATATTTTCTATTTTTCTATTTATTTGACCATTATTTCGATAACCATTTGACCATGTTTTCAATAATTTCGTTCAAACGTTCTCCATGGAATTTAGGTAGGGCTATTGCCAGCCAATAGAATCTGAGAAGCTTATTGCTTTCAAACCAGTTTTTTGTGACTTTTGAAGAATAAATTAATCCATTGCCTTCTTGAAAAGTATACTTAAGACCAACAGACTTTTCACCCGGGTTCAACAAATGGCCTTCTAACATGTGAACATACATATTTTTATTTAGTTGTCTCTCCAGAAAAGCAATTTTCAGCTTTCCTGAAGAAGAAAAGGCCCAAACCATCAAGGCCGAAACCATCAGGGAGTCTCCATCCTGTTGACGTGTCGAAATACCGATAGTCATGTCAATATGAATGAATACCATCCGGACTATCGAAATTAAAATTCTTTTCATCACTGAAAATAAGTTTAGATCAGTTCATTTGTTGCTTCAGATGTTCTACTGCAAACTAAATACGTTTTTTTTTTTGTTTTTTTTCTTAATGGGCAAATGTTAAGTGCGTACACTGCCATGGTTTTACATATTTAAGGATGCCCAAGCTTTTAATTGCTCTTTTTATTCTCAATACTGATTCTAGCGTCTTGTCTAGCTTCCAAAATTTCCTTTGCTGTCATTCTTTTACTTGCAACCGTGCGAACATTTAAGCGTTCGGATCGCTTTGAAATAATTATCAGCTTTCCTGTAGATTTTGCAATACCATAAGTAGTCGGATTCTGTAAGAAATTAAAAAGGGCAATCTTTAAACGTTTAGTTTTATTTAAAAAAAATTTAAGCAACCATCCGATGTTGTTATAAGCTAGGATCTGGCTTCTTTAAAAGTCAGAAAACATTTTTCCTCTCCCCCATCATCAAATTTTTTCCGAACAGAACGATTGCAAATAGAATATCTCTTAAATGCTTTGCTAAATGATATGCAAAAATAGCCACCAATCCGGAGCCATGGTTTCGAAATATTTCTTATCATTTTGTTTCAACATAAATTTAAACATAAAATACATATTTAAAATAGATTTTTAAAAATGTATACAATTTTTGTAAACATGTAGATTGTTTATTAATTGGAATATCATATATTCAATTAATAAAAAAGATTCAAGCAGTTGCATAGCAAACACAAACTGATTTCAATTATTTATATTAAGCAATAGTAATGTCATAATCAAATGCATAAAGACGTGATAATCTCCCATTTCATTCAGACATTAAAAACATTCACAAAACAGCTTACAGACGTCATTAAAATAAAAATCACTTTATAAATGGAAGAAGTCAACTCTAAAAGATTACATTACATTGATAAAATTCCATAAAAAATAACCATAAATTCCATAAATTCACCACCTTTACTAGAGCATCATCATTTATGCTATATGTTTTCACAAAACGCTCAATTGAAGTTTCACTGATCTTTTTTCTTGAAGCTCAACAGGTACCGCCATCTATTACCAACCAGTAGTGGGATGCAACATATCATTACAAAAATTTGAATTTACGGTGATCATTTCAATTGCTTCTCTTAGTAATCCATAATTTAGGTTATTCAAATTTGAAAGCTTTTCAACATTTTTGAAATACATTTTTACTGGGCATTTATTATTCAGTTTTCCACCGCAGTACTTGGTGTATGTAATTTTATGTCTCTTTTGTATTCTTCATCCTTTCATCTATTCTTCTTTTGGTTACGCCTCTGTAGGCATGATCAAATTCTTTTGGTTAAACGAATAAAAATAAATTTAACATTACGAGTTCCAAATTTAAAACCTTCATAATTCCAAACTATTTGACCGAATGACTTCCTATCTGAATCTTCGTATCCCTCTTGGTATCCGAAAGTAAAATTTCCCCAAAAAAAAACCAAATGTACTGTTGAAATTGGGTGTTCGTTTTGAAAATTTCAAAGTTTGGTTTAGACAGTCTTTTAATCTTTTCTAATACGAAGGGCAGTCGGAAAATAAGTTTCCCCTGGCGACTGTGGACAGAGGTGTGTATGAAAGACAAAAAATGTAATGAGACATTAAAGATAAAACATAACTTTATTTTTCCACATAAGTACCAAGTACATTGAGACATTTGTCATACCGCTTTATAAGCTTCAAAAAGCCCTCCAGGAAAAAAATCAGGGCTTTGCATACGGACGAAGCGTTGAATGGCTATGGGCGAAAGACGACATAGCAGGTGAACGCGAACGTGCAAGACACCGATACACCATTGGGTAGTCGACCGCGATCAAGCAGATGGCGCTGTTGCAGTGCCTGCGCAGATGGCGTTGTTGCAGTCAACAGCGCCATCTGCTTGATCGCGGTCGACCTTTTCGAATATCGCTGTCTTTAAGATGATCTATTGAAAAATCGATACGAGCAGTGTTCGTAATGTTATTAATAGTGATGGCAAAAATTTTCAAAATATCGATTTTTCAATAGATCATCTTAAAGACAGCGATATTCGAAAACTACTGGACGGAAAATATCGATATGTCGATTCTTCGGCATATTATTTATTTTTACTTAATGTTTTAATACAGAATGATATATTTTCGTTTAAGTTAAAGTAATATTTTATTTTAGAATGGCTTTTAAGCTTTTTTACACATATTTTTGATGAAATTATTTCCAGTATTTTTGAGTATTGCCATTTAAAAATAGTTGCTTTTGAGAATAGCTGCCACCCAGACGATTTCTAATTTCCATAATTGTATTTTCAACCTTGTGTGTGTGTGTGTCATTTTTCAGTTTAAAATGCTCTTTAATACAAATTTTATTAATTTTGGTAAAATATCTCCAAACATTACTTTTAGGAGCCATATTACTTCGATAAATTTACTTGTTCAGTAATAATTAAAAATGCATTCTATATCAACAAAACTATTGCATTGACCCAATCGTAAAAACACAACAATCCACTTATCAGATAAGATAAACAAACAAATAGAAACGAAACATAAAGCACCTAAGTACCTTCGACACCTTGGTGAGCAGAAGCGTCATTTATTAAAACAATGGAATGGAGTAAGGGAGGTTTCTTAGTTTCTGATTTCGCTAATGATGTTTAGTCAAAAGTTGTGTAAATTATGATGGAACGCTTCTCTGACTGCATGAAGACTATTTTCAAATTAGCTAAAATTCTTGGCCATATTAAACAACTAAACCAAAATTTAAAAAAAAATTAAGCTTTTTTTTATTTATTTATTTTATTATTATTATTATTATTATTATTTTTTTTTTGAAAATATAAGATCGATTTACATTTATTTAGAAATCTTCTTCTTGAAAATGGGCTAAAATTTATTTTAACAAGCAAAATATAAAATATTTCTAAAGATTGTTGGTATGGTGGATGTAAAGAAACGATATATTGATATATATCGAAATTCTAACATGGATGACAAAAATTTTATATCGATACTGGCAAGCTACGCCCGCTACGCTGGTCAATTTCTCTTAACAAACTTTTAATCAAACAAAATGTTGACATTTCATAATTCACTTTTATATTTTAACAGAATAATAAGGCTACTATAATTTGTGACTCGTGAAATAGCCAATATACACGTCAGCACACGTCGCCCTTATCATTATCTTTTTATGCATGAAGGTTTCGCTATGGTACTCCAAAGAAATTGTGAAATTTGGTAACTTTTGAAATTCAATATTTAAAAAACGGCATAATCATTAGATTTGAAATTTATATCAAGAAAAATACAATTTTTTACCTTTCAAACGCAGTTTGTCTAACAAATTTCTGACAAATACTTTTCGAGCTATTATTTTTTTCAGTAACTTCAAATGTTTCATTTTCCGAGATTAGTCTGTGGCAACAATTAGCGAAAAACCCAGTCGTCAGCAACGCATAGCTTTTTATTAAAGAGGCTGTTGCAGTAGGGATTGTCACCATCAATTTGCTACCATCACTTTTGAAATCGGTTCTGTAGTTCCAGAGATTCCATAGAAATTGTAATTTAGAATGATTTTAGAACGCTTTTCGCTCATTTCACCCTTTTAAATTTCGATTTTTTTTTAAATTTATTCTTCGAGAGCATTTACATCTTATAAGTAACTACAATGCCAAATTTCAAATTTCTTGCTCCTTCAGTATAAAAAAGACGCAATTTTAGAACGATTTTCGCTCCTGCACCTCCCTGGGATTAGTGGCACCGACATAAAATATAGCCTATGTTGGAGCAGGGATTGTCACCATCAATTTGCCTCCATCACTTTTGAAATAGGTTCGGTAGTTCCAGAGATTCCATAGAAATTGTAAATTAGAATGTTTTTAGAACGTTCTTTGCTCATTAAACTCTTTTAAATTTCGATTTTTTTTTTGTTGTTCTTATAGAGAGCATTTACATCTTATAAGTAACTGCAATGCCAAATTTCAAATTTCTAGCTCTTTCAGTATAAAAAAATCGCAATTTTAGAACGTTTTTCGCTCCTGCACCCCCCTGGGGTTAGTGGCACCGACATAAAATATAGCCTATGTTGGAACAGGGGTTGTCACCATCAATTTGCCACCATGACTTTTGAAATCGGTTCGGTAGTTCCAGAGATTACCTCCTACAAACAAACAAACAAACAAACAAACAAAAAAACAATCTTTACCCCTTTATAATATTAGTATAGATATAGATATGGATATTTCCGATATATCTATATTTTGTTCCAATATTTCCCATCCCTAGTTATTAAACGCAATTCAATTAATAGCAGCACATGTGTAATACTGTATCAGACCCTTAAAATTACATAGCAAATATCCGTAAATTTACATTATTTATTTTTTACAGTGTATCTTAGACATTTGCTTTTGAAAATGCTCGACTAATTAATTTTTTTTTCTCTCTTCCAGTGCTGCGAATAAGTAACGCTGTAACATCGATATTAATATCAGCTGTGGTATTGGTGAAAAAATTTCGCGATCACTAAATTAATATGACTATATAAAAACGTTTTCTTGTTGAAAATTATCTATTTGTTTTTCGGACAGATGACTTTTTTGCGCTAAATAAATAAATGATTTTTTTTTTTTTTAGCTTTGTGTCAAGAGTGGTTGCAAAACATCTTCGTTCATCTAAAAGATAAATATTCTAAGTACAATATGTTAAGCATTTGATGTAGTAGTCAGCAGATAAAAGTAATTTGAATTATTTTTTTTCGCAGAATATTGTGAAGGTTTTCAGTAATTACTTATTACTTTTTTTCAGAATAAGGATTTGTTTTTTTCTTTTGGGCCAACATTTTAAACTTTTTCTAACATAAGCGAGCACTGTTCGATTTCATTATCTGCTTAGGTTGATTAGCTTCCAAAAAACTGGGTAAATTTATAAGAGAAGTGTAATATTTTAAAAACATTATTCTATCGAGAATATATTCTGCCGATTCACTCTGAAATATTATAACAATTGTCAGTGGAAAATTACTATTTAATTTTTTTTTTTTTTTTAGCTTATTTTTCGTTATACGTGAATGAAATCAGCTGTACATACACTGTAAAACATTTGTGTAAGTTTACCATGGTTTATCTGTGTAACATTACACAAATTCTGGAGTAACCCCTTCTGATTATTTAAAAACACACATCGCCGGTGAAACGTTTCACAGTGCTGTGTTAAGATACCGTTCTCCGGAATAACGGATGACGTAAATTCCAAACGCATGCGCAATGATAAATATTCTCACACGTGACAGGCGGGAAATGAAGAAACGAGGCAGAAACAAATGCGATAACGTGAAGGAAAGGACGCTGTTGCAAGTTACTAGTCGCCATTTCAGGAAGAAACTTAAATATTAAGTAAGTTGTCATTTTCTTAATATTTTTTATGCAAAATATAGAGTATTTTAAGGGCCTGATTAATGCACGGGCCTCGGCCCTGGGCCCACAAATTATGTGGCTGATTATTTTTTTTCCTTAATCAAATACTTTTCAAATAATATTGTTTATAATATATATATTGTTTTCAAATAATTTGTTATATCTCCCCCCCCCCCCTGTGTGACGTCGGGCTTCCCCTATATGTAAGTCCTAAGCGGGCGGGCCCTTGATTACCAGACTTTTAGGGAAAACACAATTTTTATGATTTTGGATAAGGCGAGTTTTGAAAAAGACGTCTTTATTTATTCTGCAACATAAACTGTGGATCATAGATGTTTGTGAATTATACAAATGCTTATTTGAGAAAGTGGACGGTAATTCATTTTCTTGATTATTCTTGTAGGTTAATTTTTTTTTTGTAAACTTGAAACTTTCACCCAAACAACTTTGTCAACTCATCAAATAAACCTACTTTTTTTTTTTTTAAAGTGTCGCCGGGAATGGGGAGGTAGGGGGGGATGTTCCGAAGTTCCACTGTTTTTCAGGGAAAATCTTAATGAACATGCTAAGAGCTAGCTTCACTTAATAAATTTATATATTCTATATTTTCTTTCAAAATTTGGATGTGTTTGTTTTGGTAACTGAATTTTATATACTCACGGCCATTTACAAAATTTATTTTTAAAGTTTTAAGACCAATGTACATTATTATTATAAATAAAAATTTAATTGTAAATAACAGAAAAAATATGAATCGAACTTTAATTGTAAATAACAGAAAAATATCAAAATTCCAGTAATTGACACCCCACAAAAAAGAAAATAAATATAATTGTTTTTATGACTGTATTTAGTACCAGAATTTAATGAAAACATTCTAATAAAAAAAATAGTTATATTAAAGTAAATTTACCAATTATGATATCAATGATTATCACAATATCAGTATTTTAATTATTTTAGATAGATGTTTTAAAATACTAAATATCAGGGAATTACAGTTGTCAAATTGAGAGAGAGTGGGGGGGGGGGGGGGTGATAACAAAAAAAATCTGAACAAAAAAAGTTTTGGAATAGTTTTACATAGATTCGTATAATTCCCACTATTTTTAACAGTTAAATTCCCCGAAACTACTTGATATATTATTTGTTGTAATTAGTATTACAAATATAAAAGAAATTTTTCTGCGGATTGAATTTTTTAAATAATAAGTAAAATAATTTTTAAAAAAATTGTAGAATTAACGTTCGAGGCCACTGATCTGCAGATTTACTAGTTTCATTGCTACTATAAATTTAATTAAAATTATTATTATTATTATTATTATTTTTTTTTTTTTTTTTTTTTTTTTGGTCGGAGGTGAATAAGCAAACATTTAAGACCTGTCCTGGCCACAGATTGTCATTATTTCTTATGGTCAGTGGTTGAGAAAAACTATTTTTTGTAGCAAACTATCACTACACATACCTTTCAGGTTAAGAGCTCTGAATCTTTCGCACTTCTGCAGATGTCTGTTTTTTTTTTTTTTTTTTTTTTTTTAAGAAAATCTACCCCCTCCCCCCCCCCCCCCCCCTTCAGCAGCACACAAAATTTAAATTTTTTATTGTAATAATCAGTCATCTAAAATCAGTGGTCGCCAACCTTTGGAATCTCACAGACCAGTAAATTTATAATTTTTAGTTCTGCGGATCACCATGATGATATTTTGTGGAACATAAAATAGTACTTGTGTACTATAACGGTCAGAGAACTGCCATTTTTTAAAGAAATAAAATGTATCTGTTTAATATCTAACAAAATTCTTATTTAATCGCAACATAAATCTTTAAAGGTTATTTAATTGTAATAAAATTTGTTTACTTGTTACAATTTAATTGAAGCTTATCTAAGTATTGCATATTTAGTGTAGGGGAGACCGGTACACACTAGACCTATGGACACAGTGGACTACCCCCTAATTATTTATTTATTAAAAAAAAATTTAAGCTTCTCTTCTATCCTAATAGACAACAGCACTGCACTGATTATTTATGGCCTTCAGAAAATATGTTTAGCTCAGATTGAAATATTTTATCCTGATGGGTTGTTCTGAGCTTCTAAAAATAAAATTTTTCATTATCATATTTTATTTTTTTAGTAATTAAAGGTTGTAGATAAATAAGGTAAAACAGCCTTTTTGCAAAGCTCAGATACTTCTTTTTTATTTAACTTTAAAGTTAATATGTTTAAAAGAAAGCTATAAACAAATATTAATATGATTATTTATTGAACTTCAATATGAGGCACAATGTACCACCCACTCCTGGGGCATAATGGTCCACAATCCACTCTGCTCCTGTAATGCAGAATGTTCAAAATATTTAATAATTGCTTATTTTCTATTAAGAAATATTGTTTTAAAGTAGTATTTAACTGTAAAATAAAGTAAACAAATAAAAATAACAATTTATTTAACATAGTAAGAAATATTTTGTTTTGTATTTACTGTCTTTGATAAATATAACTGTAGTCTAATTGGTGATAATTATATTCAAGTAAAATTCAATGCAAATGAGATGCAAATTGAATGGAAATCAGTTTATTTTCCCCGAAACTGTAGATGAATCTGCTGTTGATGTCAAGGATATTATAATGTTGCTCCCTCACCCAAAAGTATTTCAGGAAAATTCCATGCTCAATCTTACTCATAATCATAAGTATTTTGGAATTTCATTTGCAAATTTTAATGTGTGCTGATTTTTTTTGTACTTAAGTAATAACTTCAACTAAATTGCAATTGTTCCTGTATTAATCTGTTATTATTTTCAAAATATAATTATTCTTGTTTTTGTTTCAAAATGTTACTTGTAAATTTATATTATTATTATGTTATTTTGCGGGCAAAGGGGAAATAAAAAAGAATTAGATTAATGAAAAATAGATTTATATTGTATTTCAGATAATACCTAACAGCGGTCCACTGTGCCCCGGTGGGTGGGCGGTCCGCTTTATGGGTGCATATAAAAAAAAAAATTAAAAATGTATTGAAAACTACGTTTTGAGAAAATTATGCTGAATGTATAAAGGTTGTTTAAAGAATATTCAAAAATATTTTCATGCAGATCAGTTTACCTGTTACAGAGAAGAAAAAAAATTAACTGAAAAAGTGGTCCACTGTGTACCAGTCTCCCCTAATATTTGCAGAGTTTCCCCCAGGTTTAAAAAAAGGCAGGGTGCTGCTGGTGAGAAAAGGGCACTATTTTATTCTTAAGGGCACTTTTTGGATTCTTAAAGGCACTTTTTTTTAATTGTTAAAAGGTATTATTTTGAACTAAAATAACTTCTTTAAAAACACCATAATTTTTTTTTTTTTTTTTTTAAATGCGCTAGGCCTTTCGAAAGATCTAGTTCTTTCCAAGGAGGGTGCTAATTATTTTATGAGGGGCAAGAAGGGTGCTATTTTGTAAAGAAAAGGGCAGGCAGGGTGCAGCACCCTTCTGAAACTGTCTGGGAGAAACTCTGATATTTGCTCTAGTTTGTTTTCAAATAATCTGATTGGTTTTGGCTCGAATGATGTTGCTGAAAAACAGAAAGTGGTCAAGTTACTATTTTATTTGCTGTGACAAATAAAAAGTCTTGTTGCACAAATGTGTTTTTGAAAACTAAATTAAAATGTTCATTGCTTTTTTTCAGCAATGGGTGCTCATTTTTTATTTAGCATAATAAGAAACAAATAATATTTGGTAAACGTAATTATTATAGCCTGTTATTATTTAAAATTTCAAAACTAAACATATCTTAAGATTCATAAATATAAGAATTTCTTGGAATAATATATTTGTTTTAATATAATTAAAATAAAAAATCAAATATATATTCAAATGTAAACAATAAAATTGAAAGTAAAGATATTGAAACAAAAAAGGCAGCAAGAAACTTTTTTTAAACCATTTTTTACAGAAAGTTACTGCTATTTCTTTAAACATTAATTCAATGAAAATTTCAGTTTAATCCTTGCTTCTCCTGGAACCATAAATTAAACGATAATTAAATCAACAGTTTAAAAATATATATAGTACAGTAGATTCCCTCAAATCTGCATAACTTGAAACCAAAGATTGTGCAGATTTTAGAATTTTGCGGATTTCTGGTCACTGTTTTGTTTACATTTTTTAAACAGTCATTTGAATGTAATAATGCACTGTAAATTATAATGAATGCTTACAATAAAGTAAAATATTAAAATAATTAAGTAAAGTAAGAAAATTTAAAACATGATTAAAATTTTAAAGGTAAAGGTCAAGTACACAATAATACATAACTAAAAATAGGCATAATAACGATGAGATTTTTTTTCTTTTAATTATTCAATGAAACTTGCCTGATAAAGTTACACTAATAATTTACATAAAAATCATAAAATAAAAGTTTTATTTCATGCTTAGGCAAACTTAATATCCAAAAGTTCTCGATTAATACATTAATTTATTTGGTAAAAAGATCACAATCACCACTGAGAACAGCACTGTCTTGAATTTTTTTTTCAGAAATAAAGTTATACTTCCTTGATGAGAAAGCATGTTCAGCCAATTAATAAGAATTACATATTAAAATGTACATGGAATGATATAATCATTTAAAAAATCCTGAATTTTTTCCCTACATCTCAACTGTAAGTTTCATTGTTTTCATTTGTAATGATGTGCAGATTTTAGGGAGTCTACTGTATTCAATTTTATCGAAGCAGTCTTTCATTTCTGAACAAGGAATGTCATATTTTTCATTACTTGCTAGATACAATTTCCAAACAGAAATCTAAATTACTGAAATATACAACTAATACATCAATGTTTCATAAAATAAAAACTAATCATTGGTCAATGTGTATTTTGATTTGTGTATTTAAATGTAACACATATGCAAAAGAGAAATAATAACAAATAATTAACAATAATCTTCAAAATTGTATAATTTACATGACTTTTAATCCCAAACTTTGGAGATTAGAGGGAATGGAATTGATTTATATAAATAGACCCTTTCTAACTACTATTAAATACTTTAATTTTTAAAAATGAAAGTACATTGTGAAAATATTTGCATAATTTATTGTATAAAATTACCCTATATAAATAATATTCAGATTTTTATATTGTTTTAATGTTAGTCTCATTCTAAGTCTTTTTTTCTATGGAACAACATGTTGTAGCAAAACACTAGTTTGGATGCTTTCTGTTCTTCAAGTTTGTTTTGCAATTAGGAGTGGATAAATCCAAAATTGGAAAATATCGCACAATTGATGCTGAACTGCATGGACTGGAAACTGGAATGCAACTCCATGAGCTGTATAAATTAACTTGTTATATTGGTTTTTTAAGCTTTCCCACCTACCATTGCAGGTACAGCTTAATAGAATCCAAACAAAGAAAAAATGGTACTTTTCGGTTAGCCGGGTGCCAATGATTTATGTACATATATAAATAAATAAATATATATGTAAGTATATATATAATATATTTTCATACATATAAGTGTATATATATATATATATAAATAAATAAATATGTAAGTATATATATAATATATTTTCATACATATAAGTGTGTATATATATATATATATTAGAGTTTAATCTAGCAAAAAGAGATTTGTAGCTTTTTGGCTAATTGCAGCCAATAACTTTTAGCCAAATAAAAATAGCTTTAGCCAAGAAAAAAAAAACTTATTTATACAAAATTTCTGTATAAATGAGTATTATTTGTAATTATACAATATACAAACAGTACAAAACTCTGTAAGATTGACCCTCTCGAGATTTGGCCATACATCACACATCAAATGCTTTTTTAAATGGAAATTCTTTTCAAACTTCCCCTTCCAAATTAATCACCATTAAGTTACTTAAATTTTTGATTGTCAGTCTATTTCTCAAACCAGTTTTTGTTATATTCACGAGACTCAATTCCCTTTCACAATCTGCTGTAGACAACAGAATTGTTGCTGCAAATTCATACAAAGAAGTCACATTGGGAAGCATGTCAGTAATGCCATTTTTATGGAAAAAGAATACAATCAGCTGGTTTCATTTCTTTACCCCTTGTAGCCAGAACCTGCCTGAACAACTTCTATTCATGGTTTCATTTCATAAGTTGGGATCATCAACAAAAAATAAACAAACTCTTTTAATTTCCTCAATACTTGTTTAATGCAAATGACATCATACTATTTGTAAGATGCTTGCACAGAAAGGGTGAGACAAATTTCGAAGTGAGTTGCCGGGACAGAGACGGTTTGAGATTTTTTTTCACGCGGCAGCTGCAGGTTTACGAAAGGCAGGAACAACAAAATGGAAATGATATATTTTTTTGGCTGTTGCTATTTGGCTAATCCACTAAATGCTTTGGGGGCAAAAGGTGCTTTCAGTTAGCTTTTTGGCTATTTGGCTAGCTCTAGATTAAACCCTATATATATATATATATATATATATATATATATATATATATATATATATATATATATATATATATGTGTGTGTGTGTGTATATACATATATTTTCGGTTAGCCGGGTGCCAATGATTTATGTACATATATAAATAAATAAATATATATGTAAGTATATATATAATATATTTTCATACATATAAGTGTATATATATATATATATATATATAAATAAATAAATATGTAAGTATATATATAATATATTTTCATACATATAAGTGTGTATATATATATATATGTGTGTGTGTATATATACATGTATAGGTATGACTGGTGCCCGGCTAACCGAAAAGTACCGAAAAAAGGCTACCTGTTCTTTGCTTGCAAATGCACATTCTACAAACTAAGGATTAAGGCTAGGCTTACAGCTACAAACGTGAAATAACATGCTCAAAAAAGAAGGGGTGCAGGGACTTTTTTATAATTTATAAAAATAAAATTTAACATAAACATTGTTCTAAATGATTGAACTGAATTTAACATAATAAAATTGAAGATATTAGATATGTAAATATTGAAAATAACAAACCATCTTCTTTTAAGTTATTGATTTAAAGAATGTTTAATTATATTGGTTTCATATTATAATTCATTTAATTACTCAGAGAACATTTGTGTTGCATATGTACAAAAACAAACATTTAGAAATTAAAAATCTAGGTAACTTATGATCAGTCATTGAATAATGGCCACTTTAGCTTTACACAACCTCTTTTTTTTTTTATAAACATAAATTAGATAAGGGATTAGATTTTAACATAAATTAGATTGCGTTTTTTTCTGTGGCTTTATAGCTCAGCATGTGTCTTTACTATTTTAAAAACTAATGATAAATTATTTAATCTTTTTCAGCTGGATATAAGTTGCTTCATTCATGGAGAAGGAAATTCAAGAGGGACTGCATATTTAATTCTTTGCATAATCAAGAAACTGATGCAGCCAGAAAGAGCTACATGAAGTGCAATAACAATGGTATTTTTAAATTGATTTGCATATGTCTGTGTTAAATATTTGTTTAGCATTGTTATATGTGACATATTACATGTTGCTACATTGCATGACACTACCTTCATAATTCTAATTAGGCACTATAAATTACATAGACTGTGATTTAAATATATATATATATGCATATATATATATATATATATATATATGCATATATAAATAAATGTTTGAAGTGTGTTTTGATTTTTATAGTGCGAAATAATCTTACAAATTCAGATTTTCTTTCATATGTACTTTTGTCTGGCAAAATCAAAATAAGAATATTGTTTTTCTGATATTCCTCGCTATCATGATTGCTTAGCTTATACATTTTTTTTTTAAAACCGTATCTTGCCCAACTTTATCTTCTGACTGACTGTACATGATTTAAGATTTAATTAATATTCAAGTTTTGTTGTACATGTATTTATATTAAATAAATTACTTTACATTTTAAATTCCTGAGTTTTTTTTTTTTTTTTTATGGTGAAATTAATAATTTCTCAGTTATTTAGAGTATATTAAGTTACCATCATAATGCATTGTACTACTATTCTGTGATTGTTAATTTAAGATAAGTAAAAGAAATAAAACATGCATTTATAATTTTTTTAATTTATGATTTTTTGCCAGGACGGTTTTTACCGCAGTTTTTTCCACCTGCAGCACAAACTTACCAACCCTGAACTAAATAATAAATAAAAAAAATTAAGTTTAAAGTAATCAAATTGTATTACAATAGCTTATAAATTATCAAATTTATAAAGATTAAATTAATGGTAAATAAAGTAACATACATAACCTAAAGAAAAACCTAGTATTGCAAAATTAAAATTGACTTTTCAACGTTTCTCGATTGTTACTTATTAAATTAGCTCACATGTTTATGTTAATGGAAGTTCATGGAAATTGGATACTTTTCTTAAAGGTTCAAATCAAGCTGTAATATGTATTTTCTAACAATAATACATCAAAAACAATATCAATACATTATTATATATTATTATTTTTAATAGTGGTGTACCGAGTAGTGCTTTGGCCGCGTACCGAGTGAATACCGAGTAATTGTGTTTCAGAAAGAATCACTGATTCGAACATGAAGTGTGCTTAGTGGTAACACTTCTATGTGTGTGTGTGTGTGTTTATATATATATACCTATTTATAAACATGCATCTTGAGCATATAATTTAATCATATTTTATAAAATTAACTTCAATTTTTGAAATTTTATTTATTGTGGACCTTTTAAAGACAATTTTTGTATATTCAAAAATTTTAAAACAGTAACATTATTTAAAATTTATATATATAAAAAGAATTGATATATAAAAAGTTCAATTAACCAATATGAAATTAAAACTGATTATTCAACACAACTTTACCCATTTGTCATTTTGATACCTGAAATCTGTCTATCAAAAATGGTTTTTGCTTGCTGTAACAATACCTTTGAATAATGCAAAAGTTTCATATTTTTTAAAAGTAGCTTATTTTCTTTTGATTAAAAAAATTGGGTACTTTTGTGTAATAGCAGCCCCTGAGGATGAATCGCCAAGCGACCAAGATTTATCGCCAAATTATAAAGCATGTATGACATAATATGATATATTTTTACGTTAAATCATTACTTTTGTGATGTATATGGCCAAGTTATTAGTCATATATAACACATATATGATGTATACATATAACATGTGCATAAGTTGTATAGGATGTATATATATGGCATATAAAACGTAAATAATATGTATGTAATGACGTATAATGGGTGTTTGGAATAATATGTGTATATATGATGCATATATAAGCTTTTCGATGATCTTGGCGAAATCAGAGCTGAAACCTTGGCATAATTGTAATTGTGGAGGCCGCTATAACACGAAAACATCAAAAAAGGGGGCGGGGCTTTACAGTTTCTTTTCTTTTCTCTTTTGTGTGTGTTTGTAATGTACAGCTAAAATGCTATTTTATAAGTGCTCGCAGTGAACCCATTTTTTCTGAAGCACACTGCAAAAAAAAATTGTTGTTTTACAGTATAAAACTGGCATCCCAGCTAAGCAGTAATACGCTGCCGTGCAAGCAGTAATACACTATCGTGCATGCGCGGTAACGTATTACTACTTGCACGGCAGCGTATTACTGCTTATTTTACTGTTTAATACTGTTAATTTTATGGTATAATACTGGCAGCTGGGGTGCCAGTTTTAATACTGTAAAATCAACAATTATTTTTTGCAGTGCAGGCCAAATTTACATCAATAAAAGAAATGCCCTATCTCCTGAAAATGTAGAAAGATTGTAGTGTTTTTGTACCATAATTTGTCATACAGCAAATTTAATTACCGTATATACTCATGTATAAGTCGAAGAATTTTAGACAAAATTTGGGAGCTGAAAATGGCGGGTCGACTTATACACGAGTAAGTAGAAAAAAAAAAAAAATAGCGGAGTGAAATACCGGAGTCATATGTTTTTCGCAGATAGTTGGTGAATGTGCAAGTCTTTTAATTAATCACATATGGGTCTAGGTTGGAGAGACAGATAAAAGCAGACAATGGTGATTGATAAAAAAAAAAGCTCAACAATAATGCTTCTGTAATTGTTCTGCACTCATTTTCTCTTGGGATAGAATTCCCTTCAATACAGGGGCATTCCTTTCAACATTTTAATCACCTTTTCAAAAAGAGTTCAACTTGAGAATGCTACTAGATTTCTCTCCTAAAAGTCCTACAATACAAAGAAGTACTATATTTTAGCAGTTTAAGAAGTTGTTTACCTTGTAAATAAGGCTTGAATAGATTAAGAAGAAAAAAAAAGTAAGTAATCATTAAATTGATGTGAATAGCTTTCAAAATAGTTTAAGCTTCTTTAGTTATACATAATTATACAATTTTAAAATGTTGAATTAAAAAAAAAAAAAAAAAAAAAAAAGTCTGATTAGAAACGTAAAAAAAAAAAAAAAAATACTAATACTAATTTAATGAATGGTTTTTCTTTAAATCCTGGATTACAAATCATTTTTGAACATACTGCCAGAAATGTGATTCGACTTTTACACGAAAATTCAATTTTTTCCAAAATTTTGCGTAAGAATTGGGGGGGGGGGGGGGGGGGGGGGTCGACTTATACACGAGTATATACGGTATTATTTTTTTTAATTGCATTTATTGTATTTTCTGTTTCTGCACACTGCTTCTTTATCCAAAATCAGTCTTTTCCTACAGTTTTAAAAATGACTTTTTTCTTTTTTTTAAATATAAACTAAACTTTAATTTACATTAATTTTGCAGGGGGGGGGGGGTTCTTACCTTTTGCTATGTTTTATAGATAAATTTTTATGTACCGAGTAAATAGTTTTATGAATTAGGGCATATATTATACATTTATATTCAAATACCTTTTTATAGATCACATATAAATTAATTTGTCTTCAAATATGCTTAAAAAATGAAATTCTTGCAACTACTCGGAATTGGCCGAGTACAGAGTATATACAGAGTACTCGGTACGGCTCTAATTTTTAACTCAAACTGATTGATAAAAATATTATATGAATTGACATTTTTCCAACTGAGTGAAAATACGTCCAGGCCGAGAGTCGAAATCAAGACCTTTGGATAAATTGTCTGTGTTGAGCTACCTGGGCCGATAGCCAGCAGACACATTTCACTTAGATAACCTGATTGGCGATTATGTTAGCATCCATTTTTAATTAAGTTCCATTACCTGTAGTTTATTCTGTTGAATTCAGAACAGATGTTATTGCCAACAGTTGTCTGTCCAGGTAGCTCAATAGGCAGAGCGTTGTCAATTTAAGTGAAAGGTTTCAAGTTTGACTCTCAACCTGAACACATTTTAGTCAGGAATTTACTCTAGTAATAGAATTTTTTTAAAAACAGGTATTAGAATTTGTGTGAATTTGTAGATATGATCAAGTATTAAATATTAATTATTTTCTTATATTTCTCCCTAGGGTGAATATACTACTTCTCAACAGAAGAGACCTGTTCCAAGTTTTTTGAAATGGCCGTCTGTTTTGACCAATTGTATATAATTTTTAATTAGACTGTGCAACTATTTTATTAGATTTTATATTGCATTTAAAATTTTATTGCATCTACAGTAAATTTAATAAATTATATTTTATTTATATGTCTTATATTTTTATTTTCCCATCTATTGTGTTTTATTTCTTTTAAAGTATTTAAGCTCTTAGGCATCAGTAATGACAATAATTTTTATGTTCTCTCTTTTGATATAATTTTTGAAGGATAAAAGAAAACATGGGACAAAATGGTAAAATAAACATTAAATGCTGGGAGTATATATATATATATATATATAAACTATTTGACATCCAGCACAAATTTATTAAATGTGACCACTGATACACCAATTCACTGTTATGTTTTATATCCCCCCCCCCCCACCCTTTTTTTTTAGATTAAATCAACCACAAATCATTTTTAATATGTTGATGAATTATTTTTATGCTTCTTAGCTTTAAAAATTATGTATAAAAATAAACAAATCAAAACTTTGTAAGTTATCATTTGACGACGGGAGAAATAGTATTAAATACTGTAACCTTCTCTTCTGTCTAATGTGAAATTAATTAGGACTAAGAACATTTTCCGTCATATTATTTTACCTTCAGCAAAGTTTACTCTACGTCTATAAATTCACTGGGACTTGAAAATCTTTCTGCGGTAGACAGAGTTTACTGTAAATGTATAATTATAAAATGTATTTATTTACACGCCATATAATGAATATTTCCAACTGAAAGAGAGAGAGAGAGTTAATAAAATGAGGTATGAAAATTATTTAATTTAAGTAGATGGTTGATATAAAGGGATTTTTATGATAGAAGAGTAAAAATAAGATGTTAAGATATAACCTCTTAAACTTATTTTTTGATTAAATCTTAAACTGGAAAACATTAAATTTGTAATCTAAAAGAAAAAAAAGTTTTATAAATGTAAAGTTGTGAAAATAAATGTATATCATAAGATTTTTTACTTTTGTTATTTATATGTCTAATTTCTTTTATTCAAGCTGTTCCTCTTATTGTTATCCCATACCAAGTTCTTAAGCAGCTTTAAAAGTATATTTCTAATTGCAAAAATGTTTCAAAATGTTCTTTATCATATTAAAAACTTTACTTTTATTAAATACTTCTTTTTTTTTTTTTTTAAACATTAAAAATTTAAATTTTTTGTGTGCTCCTTGCATTCTAGAGTTATATGTAGAAAATTTTCCTTCATTTCTTTACAAGTAAAAACAAAATTCTTTCCTTTACGGCAAAATCCTACTGACTTTTTCTATTCTTTTAATTTTCAGTATTTTTCAATACAAGAGTCTTTGTTTTTAGAACCTGTAAACACTGAATATTCATAAAATTCAAAGTATCCTAATTCTGTTAGTTTTGTCATAAAAGAAAAAAAAAATAATTAAGAGGGACACCCTGTATAAGTATTAATTTATTGACTTGGGTTATATTGGAAATGAGATGTACAATAAAAACATGTACCACCATCTTTAGAGGCACAGAATATATTTTTACATAAGAAGCACTATCATATAAATTGAAAGGCACAATGTGCCTCTTAATCTCAAAGGCAAATGTGTCTCTGAATATTCAGGGGCGCAAACATTCCAAATGTACCTTTTATATCAGAGACACAGTTTTAAGAGTATAATTTAGCTGTTAACAGCATTCCTACATTTGTGTGGCATAAAGCAAATTATGAGCACCATATTTGCTTTTATGCTTTTTGTTTTGAATATTGTCTGTACTGCGCCAAGAACTACAAGTCAAGAATATTAAGCAAGTGTTAATATTTTTTTTTTATCAAATTTTAAATCATCATGTAGTTTTTAAACCTTATGTGTTAATTGTATTATGTACTGTGGAGTTTAGCAGTTATTTACGATTTCATATTACTTTTTTTCATTGCCATTATCAAGTTAAATTTTTCTCCACTCCCTTTAAATAATTAAATATCAAATACAACATTTTATATTTATAAGTAACAGTTATAAAGCTGTGTTAATATTTGTTTGTCTTGAAAAATGTCTGATTAAGTGGCCCCAAATTTAATATTGTATGACCATTAAAACTTCCTAAGTTTAATTTAAGCATGATCACAAGTAAATTTAACAAAGTGGTGATCCATGGCAATCATATATATTATTTCTGTTGTCAACATCCCTTTTTCTATGAATTTACGAAGCGCAGAACAATGAATGAAGTATCATTCAAAAGGTTTTAAAAGCAGCTTCTGACATATACACTTACATTTTCCTAAAACATCTTTCTTGATTAAAAATTGCTGTTAATTAAAAATTAAATTGGCATTGTTTTCATAAATGAAACGATAGGTTTTCTTCAAATTGTCTTGCCACAAAAATTAAATTCCGGAGTATATCACACTCACAATGATTATCTTTTTTATACTATTTATATTTTTATAAAGTGTGACATCTCTGCACATGTTTATTTTATATTTATGATAAAAAAGCAAAATTCGAATTTCAATGTTTAGGAGAAAAAAATACCATAGATTGTCCATGTTGTACCTTTTTTAAGCGAATGATGTCATCTAATGCAGTTTACGATTATTTTGTTTTTCTCGCGCATGCTTTTTTGTAAGTTTGATGGAATGAGTTGATATTCTGGCTTGACTAATCTTATGGAATAAATATCGCAGACGCTCCAGGGTTGCTTAAAAATTTTTTGTGGTGCTATTTTGGGAAGAAAATCTCATTTTCGAATAATTGTTAGACGGCCTATAAAATTGTATTATAATTTTATTTTAAAACACGCACATTTAATTTTATTATTACACAGTTTTATTTAAAACACATTATTTTTAATACACGTGTATTTAATTTTATTTAGTAATTATTTTAAATTTATTTACATACACATTTCATTTTGTTATAAAATACCATGTTGTCATATGATGCAAAAGTCACCAGGTTACCACACCAAGCAAAAAATCACCATTTTGGTGCCAAAAAGAAACCCCGGTGCATCCGTGACATCTGTACCACTATGGTTTTGTTTCATTAGAAGTTTAAATCTATAAATAAAAAGTTTAGATTGCAGTGCAAAATTCTTGCATGAGTTCACTTTTTTTTTTTTTTTTTTTTTTTTTTTTTTTTTTTAAGCTATGCTAAATACACAATAGCTGAATATAAATGTTTAGACAATAAAATTTCCTAATGTACCTAATATATTTTACTGTATTTTTTTCATATTTTTTAAGAATAATTATTAAATTATTAAAATCTGTTTAAACAAAGATTTGAAGATTAAATGTAATAGTCAGCAAGAATAAAATATAATTACTTGAAAATAATATTTGAGTAAACGTGGGGTACTATAGTCTTTAAAAGATATAGTCTTTATCAACTCTATTCCATTTAAATGTGGGTTTATAAGCATTTTAAGCATCGACACAAGGCCTGAATATTATATTCATATATAAAATATCACAAAACTATGTACGTGATAAATAACAATTATGATTTCCCTATTCGACATAGTAGTCAAAGTAACCCCAATTGATCTTTCTAATGTTAAAAGCAAATCTATTGCTTGTGGTAAGAATAATATTCTATCAATATTCTAAGAAATTTAAAAAATGAGAGACAAAAATTAGTACAAATCTGTATCTTAATTTTCTTTTAATATGACAAATGAAAGAAATCATAAAAGCTGGTGTCATAACACATTTAATTTGGTAGTTTATCTCATAAGAAAGTCATAATTTTGTTTCAAATCAAGATCCCGAGAAGAAGGATTCTAAATATTGAGAAAATTCCAGAAGTTGCTGAGAAAATTATTCAGCTATTTATTATTGGAATCTCATCGAAATTGAGCTAATTGTCTTATATTTCAAATATGAATAATTTTTGGAGGTACGATTTTAACTTTAAAATTTTACTGTAATGTTTTAATAAAAGCAATAAGTTATGAAGCTGTACACTAATAAACATTTAAAATAAATTCATAAATACTGTATCCAGCATTTTGGATGATTGTGCAATGTTAAAAATAATAGGCACTAAATGTGTCAAGAAAGGTATTTAAATTTATCAAAATTGGATGTTGAATTCATCCTAAAACAGGTATTTAAAGGCGCCCAAATTGAGTATTCATGTGTTCTAAAATAGATATTTAAGATTGTGCAAAATAGGTGTTAGCATGGCCAAAATGGGTACTTAGTGGTATTCATATTGGGTGTATAACCAAATTGGATATTAAATACTGCCTAAAATGGATTCTCAGTATTCACTGAAACATTTGGTGTAACGTTACTCCATAAAACTGGAGGCAGCATTGCTGCCTCCAATCTTACGGTGGTATTTAACTGATATAACTGGTGTAACATTACACAGCTCTTGTGTAAGTTTACACCATAATATTGTGAAACATATCACAATTTCTGTGTAACGTTACACCACAATTGCGTGTAAGCTTTCACAGTAATTGTGTGTAAGGTTACACCACAATTGCGTGTAAGCTTTCACAGTAATTGTGTGTAAGGTTACACCACAATTACTGTGAAAGCATACACGCAATTGTGATGTAACCTTACACACAATTGTGGTGTAACCTTACACACAATTACTGTGAAAGCTTACACGCAATTGTGGTGTAACCTTACACACAATTACTGTGGAAGCTTACACGCAATTGTGGTGTAACCTTACACACAATTACTGTGAAAGCTTACACGCAATTATGGTGTAACCTTACGCGCAATTGTGGTGTAACCTTACACAGAAATTGTGATATGTTCCACAATATTATGGTGTAAACTTACACAATAGCTGTGTAATGTTACACCAGTTATATCAGTTAAATACCACCGTAAAACTGGAGGCAGCAATGCTGCCTCCAGTTTTATGGAGTAACGTTACACCAAATGTTTTACAGTGTATAAACCACCTTCCACATTCTACAATATTACATAGTGATGAACATTTTGAACATAACGATTATTTTGATTATTCGAATGGATCATTCGGGCATACGCAGAAGCATATCTGTCAAACTTCAATTTTTTATATTATTATTCAATTACTACCAAAAATGTAAAAAAAAAAAAAAGTTTCTGATTTTAGTTAGAATTAGATTAGACGCCAGATAAAAATTAAAAAAATTTGTTTCGTTAACATATTTTTATCTGGGATCTAATCTAATTCTAATTAAAATCAGAAACTTCTGTTTTTTTTTTTTTTCAAAATTTCTGGTAGTAATTGAGTAATAAAAAAAAAAAAAAATTGAAGTTTGACAGATATGCTTCTGCGTATGCCCGATTGATTCATTCGAATAATCAAAATAATCGTTATGCCCATCACTAATATTACATTACCTTATTTAAAAGGAAAAGAGTAAGGTGTGCATTGATAATCATCGTATGCCTGATTTTAAGGCTACATTAAATGACTGGGGTATACATTCAACTATAAGCTTAATTTTAACCAAGTTTTATTAAAAGTATTCGAAATAATAATGTTATACTAGTTGAGGGGAAGCTCAATTTTATTTATTTGTCTTGCAATGAGGTACAATTTTCGAAAAAAAAAAAAAAAAAAATATATATATATATATATATATATATAAATGAACGTAATTTTATTCTACATTTTGAAATATAAATATAATATTATTTTTATTAAATTTCTTTTAAGAAATACGAAAGCGTATTTAAAATGTAGGATAACTTAAAATTGAGTGATTTGATGTAATTACTGTAAAACCATGAAATTTTCCAATAGAAACAAAAAGCAACACATTCACAAGTGAAAGCATTTTCATCTTTCAAAGATCTAATCCCTAATTTTGGAACTGGTGTAATAGAAAAGCCTCTGAAAATTTAAGAAAAATATTTCAATTTTATAAATTAAAACGGGTGCTTTCGGTGGTGTCATTTCCACCCGTGAAATAATTTAATTTTTATTTCCTTTATAAATAACGTTAAGTGTCATCTATTCAAATTAAAACATTTTTCTTCAACATTGTAATCAGAAAATGGCACTAGTGAAGATATACTAATTCCCATTAATTTTCCTTTTCCTTTTTTTCGCAACAGTAGAATGACCCAATTGCCACCATTTGAGTTTATTACAGAAATTTCTTTAAAATGTAAAAGAAACTAATCTCTCGGAAATTAATCCAAATTTTAAAAAATCAAGAGTTATAAGATCCTCGATTGATTGATCCTCGAACGTATGATTGATATCGGTTTCAGTTCTCAATGACTGATATTCCCATAGAAGTAGACATGCATATAGTCAGATTTTAATAGTATAGATTTAAGTGGTCTCAATTAAGTTCATTTTTAGAGATAAATAGCAGAAATAATTAAGATTATGTTTACGTGACACATTGGAAAGGCATTATGATCGTGAGGCGATAACTTTTCAGAACGCTTATAGGCATTTACAAGATGTACTGAAATTGACTGAACTTCTTAAAATTGAACGTAGGCAACTAACTGTAAACGTTATTCTTGAAGAAGAATGGTGTGTGAAATCGGAAATTTCTATACTACGCTTCCTTGTTTAGTTCCAAATATCCCCAATAGGTGGCACTGTTCTCTGTTAAACTGTAAAGCTTCCCAAAGTAGCTTAATTTAAAAATGCAAACCTTTTTTTTTTTTTTTTTTTTTTTTTTTTTTTTTTTTGGCGTTTTAATAGCTAAACAGAATGAAGGTTAAAAGCTGGGGCGAACTTTGATCCCTTTTTATACATTAATTTGAGCGTTCTAATAGTTTGAAACAGTGCAGCGCCATCTCTTAATGATATTTGGAACTGAAACAAGGACGTTTAGTAAAAAAATTGTCGACTTCACGCAATTAATCTTCTGCAAGAATAACTTCGCCAGCTGTCACCCTTTGCTTGTTATTGAATTTTTAAAACGTTCAGTCCATTTTTCGTACACCTTGTATATGCAACTGTTTAAACGCAACATTTTTTTTTATATTTTATTTTGATGTTGAATTAAACTGTTGAATAAAAAGTATAAGAAACGTTTACTGGAGATTTTTTTCTTTTTAATTTCTAGAGCAATAAAGGATATAAAACTTCAAAATTATGACATACCCAAGGGAACAATCATAATTGGTAATATCTGGAGTCTTCATAATGATCCAAAATACTGGGACGAACCGGAAAATTTCAACCCTAGTCGATTTTTAACCGCCAATAGGAAAGAAATAATAACAAGACCAGACAGTTATATTCCTTTTTCATATGGTAAGTATAACTAAATCCAAAGATTGTGCATTTTAACCTCACTACGGTGAAATGAAAAGGGAGAATTCTAAAATTAATCTTATTATATACGGGTTTTTTCATATAGGGCTCCCTAACTTTAAAATTCAATAATTCATTAACTATGATAAATATAAATATGAAATAAGTGACATGTTTATCCGCTGGCTCAGAAGTTTTCTAAGTACAACAATTTAAAAAAAAAAAAATCTTTTTTTAAAGGGGGGGGGAGGGGTGGAGGGAGAAATGTTTGCTTAATTAGTGGCATCGGCTTGGCTTTGAATTTCACGTGCACGATGTCACAAGTAAACCCTAGTTTCCAATGAAAATTAAATGCCAACAATGTTTACATCAACTATAATATATTTATTTAAATCGGAATGCTGGTAGATTGTACGGTAAAAGATCTTTTAACTTATGTACTTGTGGACAATATATTCTGTGGAAATTACGTTACTTTCTGCTATAAAATACTTATTTTTTCTAAATGAAAATAGGCGCATGATCTAATTTATGACGATACTTTTACCAGGGATAGTTTTCTGTATGGACTAATACTTATCAACATATTTGTTTTTCCATCACTGCATGATCCTTGCGTAAATATGCATATCTTTTTATTTATTGAAAGTGTTAAAAAATTTAGCTCTTATACCAGTATTTTTTAATGTTTCCTAAGCCTAAATAAATGTAGTCTTGATTCTTGAAAAAAATTGAAAGAGAAAATTCATTATGAAAAAAATAAATTATGAATAATTTTTTTATAAATGAAAAGCCATTTATGACATCACTTTCTCATGTAAAAGCCATGCATTAACCATACATTGGTTTTAAATATGAAGTCATATTTACCGGTTTCATATTGATGCTCCTTGTATTATTTACAAATATTTGAAAATCCCATTTTTATTTCAAATATGACGTCATATTCACCTGCTTTTTGTACTTACTCATATTTATGTTCCTTGTATTATTATTAAATACTTGAAAATGTCCGTTAAACCTCCAACATGACTTCATATTCATTTACTGTAATTCTTTTAATGGCGTCATATTCGCCTGCTTTCTGTATTTACTCATTCATATTCATGCTCCTTTTATTATTGTCAAATATTTGAAAATGTCCGTTATACTTCCAATATGACGTCGTATTCATTTTCTTTTTTTTTCTCTTAATGTCGTCATATTCACCTGCTTTCTGTACTTACTTATATTCATGCTCCCTGTATTATTGTCAAATATTTGAAAGTGTCCGTTATACTTCCAATATGACATCATATTCATTTTCTTTTTCATTCTTAAAACTTTTCATTTCATTTTCATTTTTCACGTGGAAATTTTTCAATTGAAGATTATTTGTTGAGGAAAGAATTTTATTGTGGGTTTTAAATTTTACACAACTGTAAAGAAAAATGGTTAAATTTTATTGGAATGTTATCTTGTTGGTTTTTTATTAAATAAAAACTAACTATAATTTATTTCGATTTCGGATTACTTTAGTTGCCTCGGCCGTGTTTTAATACGCCTGTATGTAAATTTTCGCGATTCTAGCTTCCAAACTGTAGATTTGTATAGAAAGACAGGACAAATTTTCATTTTTATACATTTGACATATACAGGGTGATTCATAAAAGATGGGCAGAACTTTAAGGGGTTATAGTACACTTAAAGACAAATAATATTAAATAGGAGACTAAGGGTCCCAGACGTATTCCCAAGGAGATAGGGGGCATTAAAGTTTAGGGTCCGAAATTTCAAATGATTATAAAACATGGAAAAATTGGTCGATTCGTTTGCGGTTTTTGCAAAAAATTTTCTTTATGCCAGTATTTTCTTGAAATAAAATTTTAAAGTTCAATTTCAAAAAATGCCGATAGGGGGCGCTTTAGACTTAGGAGTAACAAACAACTATTTTTTAACGTTATTTTTTGTATTTCTTTAAATGATTTCGAAAGCTTAGACTTAAACTTAAATTTTGATCTAAAAATCTGAGTCCTAACGAGTAGTTAAGTAGCGTAAACTGAAATTTGAAATTTGAAACCCTTCTCCCCCCAGAACAAAAATCAGTTATTCCCGATCTTTGTGTCGTAGATTAGGCTCTAACTACTGCCGCGTTTTGCTAAAATTATTCTTTATGTCAGTATTTTCTTGAAAATAAATTTTAAAGAAAATTTTCAAAAAAATCCGATAGAGGGCGCTTTAGACTTTGGAGTAACGAACAACTATTTTATACCGTTATTTTTTGTGTCTCATTAAATGCTTTCTAAAGCTTAGACTTAAATTTTCAGCCCAAAATCTGAATCGTTAGACGTGGTTAAGTTTCTGGGGAGAGGGGTTTGAAATTTCTACTCCTGAGCACAGTTCAGTTTACCATGTCCACACATTGTGTGCTGTGATACGAGGTAAAAAGACACAAATTAGGATTATGTTACCAAAGCATATTTATTAACATGTAATCACAATAAATGTTCAAAATTGTGACCACCAGAGGTTATGCACGCAGAACAACGGCGACGAATGGAACGGCGAACATTCGCGAAAACATCAGGCTTTTCGAGCACTTCCCCTACAGCGGCGGAAAGTCTGGCGACCAGTTCCTCGGGGGATTCAATGGGTGTCTCATACATAAGAGCCTTCAATCGTCCCCAAAAAAAGAAATCGAGGGGTGAAAGATCTGGCGAGCGAGCAGGCCAAGCAACAGGACCACCTCGACCAATCCATCTGTTCGGAAATGTGATGTCCAGATAGTTGCGGACGTCTCGTACGTAATGGGCTGGCGCTCCATCGTGCTGGAACCACATGACCCGCCGGATGCGTGGAGGAACAACGTTTAACAGGTCTGGCAGCACATGTTGCAGAAATGTGAGGTATGTTTTACCGTTGAGGCGTTCAGGAAGAAGGTACGGTCCGATTAGGTGGTCTCCGAGGATTCCTGCCCAAACATTGATGGAAAAGCGTCTCTGATGAGCATGTGGATACGTAGCATGTGGATTGACATCCGCCCATACATGTGCATTGTGTGTGTTAAATGTACCTTCACGTGTGAAGGTACATTCATCGGTGAAAAGCACAGTTCGTCCAAAATGTGGATTTAGCGCGTTCTGCTGCAGAAACCAGCGGGCGAATTCAATACGATTTGGATAATCCCCTGGAGACAGTTTCTGGACTCGTTGCACATGAAACGGGAGCAAATGTTCATCCTTCAGTACCCTCCAAGTCGTGGACTGTGAGGTATCCACCTGGCTAGCCACTGTTCGTGTACTTGTACTTGGCTGCGCCGCTACTACATCCAGAATGGCTTCTGCAACAACTACTGATTCGTCCTTTTTTGCACGACCTGCATTCGACCGGGAAGCGAGAAATGATCCCGTCTCACACAACTGTCTGTGCAAGCGCTCGAAAGTTTTGCGGTTAGGCAACCGCCTGTTAGGAAATCGCTCTCCGTACATTCGTTGTGCCTCTGCACCATTTCCATCTGCCGCTCCGTAAATTAAATGCATCTCAGCCTTTTCCTTATTCGTGAAGGGCACCATCTTCCGATTCATTACTACAGCGACTTACACTTGACTCACCGTTCAGTGGTTTTTATGCCTGAATCGTGTCGAAATTTTGCATACGTGTTCTTCTTCTTCCCCATTTGACATTTGCATACTTTCTGTTTCCTTCTTCACCCGGTGACTAGCGTCAGGAATGGAGCTTTAACGTTTGCATGAGCGACGTTTCCAACTGTGCCAGTGCCTTTATGAGTGAATTCCGACTATGCAATCCTTGACGAAAGTTGTATTTTTGCCTCGTATCACAGCACAGAATCGTTGGGCATGGTTAAGTAGTGCAAACTGAATTATGTTCAGAAGTTGAAATTTGAACCCCCTCCCCTCGCTACTGAACCACGCTCAGCGATTCAGATTTTGAGCTGAAAATTTAAGTTTAAGTCTAAGCTTTAGAAAGCATTTAATGAGACACAAAAAATAACGGTATAAAATAGTTGTTCGTTACTCCAAAGTCTAAAGCGCCCTCTATCGGAATTTTTTGAAAATTTTCTTTAAAATTTATTTTCAAGAAAATACTGACATAAAGAATAATTTTAGCAAAACGCGGCAGTAGTTAGAGCCTAATCTACGACACAAAGATCGGGAATAACTGATTTTTGTTCTGGGGGGAGAAGGGTTTCAAATTTCAAATTTCAGTTTACGCTACTTAACTACTCGTTAGGACTCAGATTTTTAGATCAAAATTTAAGTTTAAGTCTAAGCTTTCGAAATCATTTAAAGAAATACAAAAAATAACGTTAAAAAATAGTTGTTTGTTACTCCAAAGTCTAAAGCGCCCCCTATCGGCATTTTTTGAAATTGAACTTTAAAATTTTATTTCAAGAAAATACTGGCATAAAGAAAATTTTTTGCAAAAACCGCAAACGAATCGACCAATTTTTCCATGTTTTATAATCATTTGAAATTTCGGACCCTAAACTTTAATGCCCCCTATCTCCTTGGGAATACGTCTGGGACCCTTAGTCTCCTATTTAATATTATTTGTCTTTAAGTGTACTATAACCCCTTAAAGTTCTGCCCATCTTTTATGAATCACCCTGTATATACAGTAAAAGCTCCATAACGGACACTCCCGAATAGCGGACACCTCTATTTAACGGGCACTTTTCCAATCCCCACTCCCAAAATCTAAATTTTTCTATGTTTAACCTCTAAATAGCGGACATTCCGAATAGCGGACAGAAGTTTTGGCGATAAAAGATGAAAAATGATTTTTTAACGTGAAAGAAAATGGAGAAAAAAGTAAAAGGCTTCTAAATTTATCAGGGCAATGCGTCACAAATGTTGTGACCACAGATGAATGTAGAGGATGGCCTGGGGAATCTCCCAGTGAATGTGAAAAACAGAAATTAAGTTTACGGATACTTGCTCAAATTTTTAAAATAAGTGAAACACATGTGCGAGAGATTTTACGAAATAAACAAGAAATAAGGAATTTGTGGATGACAAACTCTGACCTAACACCAAAAATGTGAAATTGCGGAATACTGATTCCATTGAAATTGGTTCTACAATTCTGAATTGGTTTACTTCACTTCGTTCAAAAAAATTCCTATCAGTGGGCCTTTGATTCAGGAAAAGGCTTTAAAAGTCGACAAAGAATTCGGATTACATGATTTTAAGGCTTTGGGTGGATGGCTGGAAAAGTTCCGGTCCTTTCAAAACAATATGTGAAAAAGCAAAATCTGTAGTTCTTAAAAAAGTGGATGATTGGCATGAACGACTGCAATCAATTCGTAAAGGTTATGAGGAGCGAAACATTTTTAATGCCAACGTAACCAGACTCTTTTTCAAAATTATTCCGAATAAGACTTTGTGCTATAAAAAGGAAGACTGTATCGGCGAAAAAGGTCAAAAGAGCGACTCTCTATTTTATTATGTTGCAATGTATTAGGAGAATTAAAAATCCCTCTTATAAATGAAAAATCTCTGAAACCCATTTGTTTCTCAAACAACATCCAATTTAATAAATTTGGTGTTACGTGGAGAGCGAATAAAAAAGCGTGGAGGACCAGTTCTTTAGTGATTAAATGGTTAACTTTCTTTCATAATAGGATGAAAAAACAAAGAAAAGTTCTCTTGTTTTTGCACATTGCAACTTTTCATCCAAAACATTTGAAATTGGGTAATGTTAAAGCTGTGTTTTTCCCCCCAAACACAACTTCCGTATGCCAGCTTCTTGATCAAGGCGCTGTACACAATTGTAAAGCCTAGTACAGAAAGCTCTTATTAAGGCTCTTATAAAGCTCTTATTAAAGCTCTTATATTCTTTCGAAGTTAGATTCTATGAATACACTTGAGAACTGCCTAAAATTAGTTAATGTTCCCAATGTTCTCGCATTTAAATTTCTTCAACAGTAAAAAAAAAAAAAAAAAAAAAAAAAAAAAAAAAAAAAAAAAAAAAAGCGTACGACAATATTTCAGAAAAGCAGGCTTTATATTACAAGAAAATGAAACACTTATTTCCGATAGAAATGAAGAATTAAGCGCAATAAGTGAATTAATGAAATGTATCAGGAGTGAAGAAACTGCCAAAATGTTCATCAATATGGATGATGACCTACCGAAGAAGAATGAGTTGATGTAGGCTATTATATTACTTCAGAATATTCGACAAAAGTTGACCCCATTAGTGATATGAATCAGAATACTGAAATCACGGAATGTTTCCTGCAATATCGAGAATTTCCAAGAAGTGGCAAAATACAATGAGAAGTTACACATTTTCTTTTTCTTTTTGTAAAAAAAGATGATTCAGAAGGATTTAAATTTCTCATAGAATTAAAACTTCACGTAGAAAACAAATTAAATGTAATCGCAAGCAAAAGCAAACTTTTGTAACAGATTTTTTAGTAAGAATGTAATAAACAGTGGAAAATGTATGTACAATATCATTTCAGCTTTATTGCTTCAAAAAATAATTTTAATTTCTGATTAGTCATATAATAAAAGTTCACGGACATATAACAGACAATTAATGAAACATTAAGCATTTCTTAACGATTTTGTGAATCTCTGAGGTTTTCCCAATAACGGACACCTCCGAATAGCGGACAATTTCTGCGCTCCCGAGGAGTCCGTTATTTAGAGGTTTTACTGTATATGTGTGTATATATTCTAACATATTTTAATTATTCTAAATTTTTCTCCATTTAATTTAGTATTTTTAATCTTAAAATACTTTTATTTTAATTTCTCTTTTCCCATTTTCTTTGACAATTTACGCCGTAATTTTTTTCCATCTCAATTCATTCGATTTTAAAACATTCCATTCGATCAATAAGACTATTTTTTTCTGGGACGCTCCGAATGTTATTCCCGTGCAATTTCAGGACCTAATTACAACGATTTGATGTTTGCGTTAGTGAATTCTTCGGCATATCTTTTGATTGGATTAGAACCCTTACGCAATGTGTTTTTCCGGTAATCTATAACTCTGCGCAATGTCAATAAAACAGCCTGCATAGGGTCAGGAACCCTTTTTTATCGTCTTTCTCTCTGTCTCAAAAACTAACGACATCAGTGTTTTGGATGTAGTTTACGGCGTAGTGGAAGAAGCTGGTCTTGTTTAATTTTATTTAATGTATTTAAGTTACAGTATGAAGATGTTATCTTTAAAAATCCTGTAAAATTAATAACGATTATCGAAAATTCTCCCAGATTAGGATGGACTTGTTTTGTTTTAAATAAAAGTATGATTAAGACGATATCGGCTGGTTCATGACGTAAAATTCCTGTGTTTTTCGACTTCTTCTATCTTCCGTAAATCTATCGGAACCATGTCTCGACTGTCTGTTGTAACTTCATGTATGGAGCTGTGAGTTTAATATCCAGCTATCCTAAAATTTCGGTTTCCTAATTAAGAGTAATTATGCCGCCAATTTTTACCACGGCCGATAATTATTTACCATCTACATGATACCACATGTATATATATATATATATATATATATATATATATATATACATGTGTGTGTGTGTGTGTGTGTGTGTGTGTGTGTGTGTGTGTGTGTGTGCGAGTAATATTTTTAAATGGCAATTAATTTTTGTTTGATAAAATTTTCTAGGAAGACGAAACTGTCCAGGTGAACTGATCGCCTTGATGGAAATCCTTCTCTATTTCACTACATTTATGCAAAATTTCACAGTTCTGCCTCCAGAAGGAACCAAGCCTAATTTAAATGGAATACAAGGAATTACGTATCAAGCAGTTCCTCAAAAACTTCTTTTCGTATTAAGGAAAGGAAGCAAAATTATTGATAATAACATATGAGAATAAAATATTTAAGAACGGATAGTTTGTTATGAATTGAACGACATATAGAAATACACAATTTTTTTGTTATTTCTTCATTTAAAACAATTTATAACCAAGGATCTTCGAACACCTTGATTGAAAACAGCACCCGTTTATATTCACCATCCTATACAGGGTGTAAATTAAAGTCTGTGATACACTGAAATAGCTTTTGAACATTAAACCTACAGTTGTGTAACAAGTGTCTACTTATAGTTTAAAAAGTCAATTTCAAAAGTAGAGAACGTCCTCGAATTAGTATGAAATTATGTCTTATATGTAAAACTAACTTTATTAGAAGGCCTGAAATGTGAGAGTTTATTTTTATAAGCAATCATCGGCTCAAATACTCACTAATTCAAGTCAAGTCAACGCTGGTGCTTAAGGAGTACCTATGGTGGGTCACAATCCCCGATGACCTTCATCTAAAATGGAAACTATATAACGTTAAATGTTTCTAAACAATAAAGAGAAATAAAAATTAATAATTTGGAAACTCTGGAAGAGCACAAGCATTCCAAAGTTGAAAGAGCACTGAAGGCTAAATATAACCTCAAAGGTGTTGCAATGACGATTTAACTTTTATTTGGTTAATCATCACTTCGTTGGCAGACCAAATGTTGGTCGAGGTAAAAGCTGTTAATGGAATGGACAGTATGGTATCAACAAACCTAGAAAAAGCTCTCAGGAGAACAAAAACCTAAGCATTGAAAAAAAGGCCACATATTAGAATGGAAGTGATAGTATATTGTAGCCCAAATGAAAACTATCACCTGGAGAATAGGATAGTATAGTGCGCACACCAGCCAACGCACTTCTCATCAGCAAACGCCGCATTCTTCACTCACTAATTGCGCACAGAAGTGTGACATTTTAAGGCAGATGCACATTTTATGATAAAAATACCATATGTAAAACAAGGAACAGTTTATTTTAATACGAACATCAAGTTAAGTATGCTCCAGTGTGTCCGTCATTAGCAGTCATGCATTTGTATGCATGCGAGTGCACGTGTATTTTGCTTACATGTGTTATTTTTATTAGCCAATGTACATCATGCCACACTTCTGTACACAATTAGTGAATATTTGAACAGATGATTAGATATCTAAAAATTTATATTTCAGATCTTCTAAAAAAGTTTGTTCCCATATAAAGCATCATTTCGTGCTAATTCGAAGACGCTCTATACTTTTGTAATAGATATTTTTTTTTTCGTTATCTCTCATAGTTTTTAGAATAGAGTCGGTAATTTTTAAACTTGGCCACTAAGGACGCTGCAGTCAACGATTTGATAGTGTATAATAGTTTTACTATAGGTCATAGACGCCGACTTCACGGGGCGAAATAGTCAATCAGGCATACTTCTATCACTAATTTTATATATTTTTTGTCCCATTTAATCACTGTGATTAATTAAGACAAAAATTACATTTTAAAAATAGTGGTGAAAGTTTGCCTGATGTGCTCCCATTAAGTCGGCGCCTGTGCTATAGGTGTTTTTTTTTTTTTTTTTTTTTTTTTTTTTTTTATCTACAACGGTAAGTTTATCCATTCAAAAGTTATTCGAGTGTATCCGGGTTTTAGTTTGCATGCTGCATAATATTTGGCTGTAAACACCCGGAGATTGTTCCTAGTGTTTCTGTAAACACACGAAGATTGTCTCTATTCTCTTATAAATGTTCTAGAAGGCCTTTATAAGAGAAAAGCGTTATACGTACATAGCGCATGCTCAGATTTGACGTTTCGTCCAAACCCATATTTCAAAACCTGCTGATACTTGTTTAGACGAATTCACCTCTGAAAGGATAATATTTTTCGTTTTATGTTGAGTTTCACGAATAATGTTTAACACGATAATTAATCTTAATAAGCCAGCTGTAAAAGATAAAGATCCGAAATAATATAATTAATTACATTTGTTTAAAATTTCAAGTTTCATATATATATATATATATATATATATATATATATATATATATATAATTATAATATCTTTGAATTTCAAAAAAAAAATATATATATATATATATATATATATTTTACAATTTCTTGCTTACTTATTTCAGATAGTCAGTATTAAAAGGAAAAACCAAACAAAGATGAACTCAGTTTAGTTATTTTTTCTTTTAATTACAGGTACAACTAAAGTGCCTTTATACATAGGAGAGTGGCGACATACGGGTAAAAAAATTTGATTGATTGAAATGATTTTTCACAAAAACGTGGCATGGTTACGTGCAAAAAATTGTTACATTGATGGGCCCAGAAACAGAATTGATGGAAACAAGTGCTAGGGGAGTCAACAAGTGGTAGGGGATATGAAAATGTCAACATACGGGATATAAAATTTGATTGTTTGAGACGATCCTAGACAAAAAGCAAATCGAAAAGCACCTCGGCAAACGTGCCATAATCGCCAATCTAATGCTTCTTAACCTGTCTCTTGTATAATCGGACTCGTCATCGCCAAGTCTGGAATATAGATTTGCCATAGTTGGGACAAAAACGTCTGTCTAAGCACAGTCTGAGTATGCGCCCTGTGTGTGTGTTTCCATTCTCGTATAGAGTCACCCTACAAATGCTAAAGCTTCTGTAGCTGCACTAGCTTGGCGATACTCGCAGGCCTCATATTATCACCAAATTTGTTTTTGCTTAAAAAACGTTTCGAGCAATCAAATTTTACTGCTTTTCTTTTATATAGTTACTCTAGTAAAATAAGTTTAACTGAAATTTAAAGAATATGTCATTTACATGAAATTTAACGAATATGTCATTTGCATGTCAATTTCCCTTCAAGAATTTCCCTCAATAAACAGAAATGTACTCGAGAACTTTTGTGCTGCCCTGTATCTGATCTATAGAATTTATACTCACAAAGTAAAAGACAAAAATGAGTTAAATTTAAAAACGCGTTCAGCAACTACAAACCCTTCCCGCAATTATTGTCAACAGAAATTACCGAATTTTTTTGTGTTTCCCTGTAAATGAACGATGAATGCTACACACAATTATCTATAGTAAGTCTCTTGTAATGCACTTTTGTGATATATATCAATTTCAGTATGTTTGAAATAGTGAAACATTATTAAAATAAATAAACCGCAAACGATTTTTCTGCATAGACCGTAATCTAACGAAATTCTTTGGAGTGTCCCTGTAAAGGAACTATAAGTGCTATACCATAAGTGCATACCATATTCTACAGTAAGCCTGTTGTAGTGCACCTAAGTGATATATAACAATTTCAATATGTTTGAAACTGTCTAACATCATTAAAATAAACCGCAAATGATTTTACTCCATAGACCGTAATTTAACGGAATTCTTTTAGATGTCCCTGTAAAAAAATATAAGTTCTACACACTTATTTTCAATACCGAAAATGCCATAGTAAACCTCAATAACATATATCATTTGCATGACAATACGAATATATTTACGCGAGTTAGAGCACGAACAGACGACAGACAAACTGAATTTATAAACACTTTTCAACTATGTTGGAAAGTGTTGAAAATGTGGACAGTTTTAAGAACTTCATGTGAATATTTCGAATGGATTTTCAGAAATAAAAACTTTAAATGAGTTTTTTGAAGAAAACGTGATTTTCATGAACAACCAGTTACGAAAAATGTTCCATCTCCAAAAATTATGGTTATATTTATCTGAAACCGATTGCTCACTATTTATGTGATGTTGTGATTGTTGCAATGATCTCTTGGTTTAAATATCTGACAAGGAGAGGACCAAGCTTGGTAATAACAGATTTTGATTATTTTTATATATGTTATAGGGTAGAAGCCCCTTAGTCTCGGGTTCAACGGATTTTATACAACGCTCTTTAATTCTCGAGAAATAGGAGGTCTAATATTTTAACGCAACTTAAATCATTACTTTGTAACGAAGTTACAGGGTGTCCCAAAAGTCTCCGTACAACTTCAAAAATTTATTACAAAAAAAAATAATAGGCCTACAGCAAAAATGATTACAACAGTACATAGAGTAACTTAAAAAGTTTTTTCTACTACCTTAGTATACTTGTACATGAGATCCTTTCGTTGCACGAAGAATATCAAGTCGATATTCCAATTCCATCCACGTGCGTTTCAGCATGCTAACATCAACAGTAGTTACAACTGTTTGATGAAATCTGAACAAAAGTTAATAGTCTCATGGAATTTAAACAAAAGATCCAAACAGCAGTAGCTACTGTTGATGTTAGCATGTTTTTGATGTTAGCATGTTTTTCATGCTAACATCAACAGTGTATTGCCGTTCGTGGATTGAATTGGAATATCGTCTTGATATTCTTCGTGCTACGAAAGGATCTCATGTTGAAGTTTACTAAGGCAGTAGAAAAAACTTTTTAAGTTACTCTATGCACTGTTGTAATTATTTTTGCTGTAGGCCTATTATTTTTTTTTTTTTTTTTGTAATAAATTTTTGAAGTTGTACGGAGACTTTAGGGACACCCTGTACTACGTTGGTCGTAGCTCAGTTGTTATGTGTCTGCCCGGTGTCTGTTCGTTGATCCACAGACCCGGTTTCAAGACCGGGATGAGCTACGTTTGGTTTTCTGCTTTTTTGGTTCATAAATATACTTGTAATTATTATTTAATAATCCTAATTAAAATTATAATATTGTGCATTAATTATAATGTTAACCTATTTATTTTTTATTTATTTGTAACTAAATCGTGGTATAAAACATCATTAAACTGTTATTATTATTTTTTAATCACTTTTAAAATGTATTTCATATAAACTTTAACGATGCAATGATATTGAACAATTGTATCGATTCGTGAGTTTAACCCCTTCGCGACGAGCGTCCTTTACGGAATTTTTAATATTTTACCACCGGTTTTTTAAAACAGAAATTTTCGCCTAATTGAATCGCAGAAATGCTACCATTAAATAAGGCAAAGCTTACACTAAAAAATAACTGGTGAGAATAATCGAGGATTCTGAGCATCTTATCCGTCACGTATACGTGTCGCTCGTTCCCAAGGGGTTAAAGAAACACCATTTATATATTGCCTTAACAAGGGAAGTCAATGCGATGATAATATTACTCTGTTTTTAAAGTAAGAAGCATAATTATATTAAAATTTAGCATAAGAATTAAATTACAACTTTTTTTTTTCATATTAAAGATTTTTAAATTTGTAATACGTATGCTTGCGCTTTGAATTAATTTATAATTAATAAATAAGGTATGGTTTTGTAACGATTTTGTAATTTTTACTAGTCAATAATGGATCCATTTAAAAAAAAAATCTCTTTAAATGATGAGAAATGTTTAATAATGGCTTAAAAATCAAATTAATTAAATTAAAATTTAAATATGTTATCATTATAATTAATGTACGATATTAAAATTTTTAATTGAGATGATTAAATTATAATTACAAATATATTTATAACCCAAAAAATGATAAAAACAAAAGTAATTTGTCCCGGTCTCGAACCCGGGATCAAAGAGTATACGCCACTACAACTGAGCTACGACCAAGCAGTAGCTTCGTTATAAAGTAAGTATTTAAGTTGTGTTAAAATATTAGACCCCCTATTTCTCGAGAGCTAAGGAGCGTTGTATAAAATCCGTTGTACCTGAGACTGAGGGGCTTATACCCTACAACATATATAAAAATAATCAAAATCTGTGATTACCAAGCTTGGTCCTCTTCTTGTGATAATTTCTTCAAATCATAAAGCCATTTCAGTAAATTAACGTACAGAAAATATATTAAAAATCCTCAAAGTGATAATTTTAATACAGGTCTATCTACTGGTGTAGCTTCGATAAGAATATATCGTTTTCTCTGGAATTATACTGAAAGGATTTTAATCTTTTTTTCATTATAACTAATTATATTTGGATCGTTTTTTTCCTCGAAAATAAATTCTTTTTTAATAATGCTATTTTTTAAAAAACTTAGAAAATATTTTGTTTGCAAAATTGCGTAACTATTGGTGTTTTTTTTAACACTTTCCAACATTGTTGAAAAGTGTTTATGAATTGGGTTTGTCATGTCGTCTGTCTGTCCGCGCTCTAACTCGTGTAAATATACTCGGATTGCCATGTAATTGATATATGTTATTGAAGTTTACCATGCCATGTTCGGTATTGAAAATGAAGTGTGTACTATTTATGGTTGGTTTACAGGGATACTCAAAATACGGTCAATGGGGTTACATTACGGTCAATGGGAATTATTTGTTGGGATTTTAATGTTGTTACACTATTTCAAATGTAATAAGATTAATATGCATCATATTGAGTTGGATGACAACGTGTTATTTATAGAGTACGGAATAAGAAGGAATTATAGTTCATGGACACTCAAAAGCATTCCGTTACATTACAGTCAATGGGGAAAAATCGTTTTCATTGTATTTTAATATTATTAAACTGTTTAAAACATAATGAAATTGATATCCCTCACTAAGGTGGATGACAATATGTTTTCTGTAGAGTACCGAGTAAGTAGAAATCATAGTTCGTCTACAGGGACGCACAAAAGAATTCCACAACATTATGATATATGGGGAAAAATCGTTTGCAGGGTATTTTAATGATGTTAAACTATTTCAAACATAATGATACTCGTATACATTACTGAGCTGCGCCACAACAGGTTTTCTACAGAATGTTGAGTACGTAGAATTTGTCGTATATTTTACAGAGACACTCAAAAGCATTAGGTTGCAGGACTGACTATGAGCCATAACTGCTGGATGGGCGTTTTCAGATGTGACATGCTGACCGAATATGGATAAAGGCAGCTGGCTTTTACTGCACGACAACGTGAGGCCCCACTGTGCTCTCAATGTGAAGCGCTTTTTGACAAAACATGACATCGTAGAGGTTAATCATCCTCCGTATTCTCCTGATTTGTCACCTCCTGACTTTTACTTGTTCCCAAACTTAAGACTGCTCTGAAAGGGCATCGATTTCAAGACATAGAGGACATAAAGAAAAACGTAACCGTTCAACTTCGAAGCATATCTTCAAAGGACTACGAAGCGTGTTTCCAGAATTTGTACCACCGTACACAAAAGTGTGTGAGTGCTGGAGGTGATTATTTTGAGGACTATTAAACGTATGTTTGTTTTTTATTATTCATTCCGTTGTATTAGCCCCTGTCTAGGAATTTAATACACACCTTGTATATAGAACAGACAGAAAGAAGACGGACAGTAGACAAACAGAAGCCCGACAGCAAACAAACAAAAGAGAGACAGTCTACAAACAGTCGACAAAGTGTAGACAACCAGCATATAGCAGAAAACAGACAGACAGACAGAAGATAGCATAAAGACAGCCGACAGAGCGTAGACACACAGTTGATATCAGGCAGGCAAATAACTGACAGACAGGCAGCAAAGAGCAGACAGCATACAGACAACCCACAGATTTTAGAGAGATTCCACGCCGACAGACAGCAGATAGCAGTCAGACAGGCAGCAAATAGCCAACAGACATACATACAGAAGATAGCAGACAGGAGACAGACAAATAGTAGACAGTTAGCATGCAGACAGGAAACAGACAGGAAACAGACAGACAGAAGGGAGAGCAGACCAGCAGCCGATAGAGTGTAGATGGTCAGCAGATTTCATAAAGTTAGCAGGCAGTCACACAGCAGAGAGAGCAGGTAGACATACAGCAGACGGACATACAAACAGACAGGTAGAAAATACACAACAGACAACAAACAAACAGCAGGCAGACACACAGCAGATAGAGAATATGCAGATAGACAGCAGACAACAGGCAATAGAGAGACAGAAGACAGACAACAAGCAAACAGAAGACAGACAGCATGCAAACTGCCGACAGAGTGCAGCGAGACAACAGATAGCAGACAGTACAAAGAAGACGGGCAGATAGCAGACAAACAGAGGCCAGATGATAGACATATATCAGACAACCAAAGAGAGATACGATATAGAGAGAGCCCGACAGGGGCATACAGACCAAAAAAACTTCGGGGGTTGAGGTACGAAGGGCTCAGAGGCACACCCCCCTAGTATATACATAAAAGCTTTATGTATATCGATTAAAAATTTATTTTAATTAAATAAATTATGTTTATCTTTTAAATAAGGAACGGGAGATACATAAAGTTCATAGCCATATCTAGTTCGGGGAAAATATTTCAAAATTAATGTCAAACGCAATGTGCATATTCATGGCTAACAACTGAAATAAAAGAAGAATGTCCCCTGTCTCAAAATACTTTTATTAGGTGACGAATGCTTTTATATTTTGGAAAATAATTATTAATCTAAATTACTTCCTCTCCACTTTCACCCTCTGCCCTCTCCACACAAAAGCACTGAAGAAAATGAATTAAAACATGATGTAAACAATCCTAACTCGGTGTTGCTGGCATGCCAAGAAGATTGGATTTTGTCCATAATCATCTCAACCAATCAAATTTTATATCCCGTATGGTGCCACTCTCATATCTAGGCATCCTACTATAGGGGCACTGAGCTCCATTATAGAATAGAGTGCTTTCTGCAGCTACCGCATCACAGTTTCAATGTGCGCAAGTAAAGAAGTTTGCGCTTTTGTTAATATTGGCGGCATGTTTCAAACTTTGCGGCATACTTTTAATTCCTTTTGATTATTTTTACACCTTTTTCATATTTTTATGAGCAATATTATATTAAATTAATCAAAACGTCTTTTAAAAAATATATTAAAATGTCGATTTTATCAGGTCAAAAAGCAATGCTTTTAGTATTGTCTCTTTTAGCATCGTTTACTTTAACAGGAAGAATGGCTTTAAATACAATAAATTTTATTTTAATAATCTAAATGAATAATGTTTATAAGTGATCGCTAATACAGTGAATGATCTCTAAAAGAACAAGAGGACTGCTTTGTTTATTTGTTTATTGAGAACATACATCTGACTTGTGTGCTTGACATCAAGTGCACGCTTATAAGTCATCGTCAATATACAGGGACGAGATAGCCACAAGGAAATTTACAACACCAGAGAGTTATATCCGGGAGCTCCACAAAGTGTGTGCAATGGAGCAAAGAGGACTGCAAGCAGTATGCAGTTTAATGAAAATGATGTAAACAAACACTAGCTTGTCAATGTTGGCATGGTTTTGTCCAAAGTTATCTGAACCAATCAAATTTTACATTCGATATATCGTCACTCTGGTATCTAAGCATCCTAGGGGATATTTCCCACAAACGCTGTCTCAAGTGCTAAGCTCCACCTTTTGCGTATCGTTCATTGAGCGGACACGTGAATGTCTGTTAAGATTTGCAGTAGTTATCAAAGATTATAATAAAGATAACATTCTTTATCACAATCTGTTCAAAACATTAAAAAGACTCTAATTTAAAATACTCTATGATCTATTTTTCAGGATTTTCTTGAGCGTTTTCGCCTTTTCGCGGTTAAGAAAAGTTTAACTTTTAACTTCGAATTTGCATTGTGAAACTGTAAATAAACAAAATTGTGTGATGGCAGGTGTTGGCGCAGATGACTCAAAGGATCCAAAGCCTTGTAATAAAGTTGTGAAATATGAATATGACTTTCAAATAATGTCTTTAGAATGGTGGCAAAAAAATGTAATGTATCATGTTTATTTACAATCTTTTAAAGATTCCAATTACGACGGTATTGGAGATTTACAAGGTGATTATTCTAAAGTTCACTAATTTAGTTCACAATATTCGATTTTCGTTTTTATGTTCAATATCGTTTACTTTTAGGTTTAACATCAAGCTTGCATTATTTTGATGACTTGAATATAAAAACATTGTTGTTAAGTCCGTTTTATCAGTCACCTAAGAAAGACAATGGGTATGATATTTCGTCGTATGTTGACATCGATCCCATTTATGGAACTTTGGAAGATTTTAATAAATTTATGGCGGAAGTTAAAAAACGAGGTATGTTCTTTAATATTTTTTATTTAACTAATTTGAAATCTTTTACAATTATATATTTTCTAATTAGTTTTGCAGATTAGTATAAAGTTATTTGTGCTAAAAGTTAGTAAATAATTCACCTTAATATTTGGCTATAATGTCATACACTCACGCACAGTTTTTTTTTTTTAATCGGTTATAAAAATGAAAATAGTCGCCAAATTTAGGGGATTTTTTCCTTTAATGGCAACCTAACCATTGCATTAAGTTATTCGTTTGGCACAGTCTTGAAAATCGCGCCAACCAAAAAGTCGCCAAACTTATGTTTATATGTTTGCGTGAGTGTAAAGCATCTGTTCCAATCAGTATTTAAAAAAAAAAAAAAAAAAAAAAAAAAATTTTTTTTTTTTTTTATATTAAAATTATAAAATTGGGCTGTACATATATGCTATATGAACATAGTTTTTAAAGATTAATTGTTTGAGCTTCATAAAAATAAATGTGCTTTACTTTATGTCATGGAAAATTGATGTAAATGCAATTTTCAATACTAATTTTAAATAAGGAAACAAAACTCAAAATCCCACATCATGTCTTATGAATTAAAATTTTAGAAATATATTACTCAAAAATATGTCTTGCAATTCAGCTTAGGTATATTTAGTAGGGATGCACGAAATATTCGGTATCTATTCGGTATTCGGCCATATTACCGAATATTCGGTTAGGCCGAATATCAAACTATTTGGTCTGCCGAATATCAAACTATTCGGTCTGCCGAATATCGAAATATTCGGCCAAGCCGAATATTTAAAAAAACTTCTTTTTTAAACTCACAATTTCTACTTTTAACTGTGAATTAATAACGATATTAAATGAAAATTAGAAATAAAATTGTATTTCAATGAAAGAGAATGCTTTTACATTACTTATTCGCTGTTTGAAAAGTGTCACTTAAGAAAATTAACCATTAATGATGACCTTCAATAGGAATTAATGATGTACAAATAAATGCAAGTTTCTGATTATTGTCTAGTAAATACTCTGTTTCTTGCTTTTTTACAAACATCATGTTTCTAAACAAAATGGAAAAAAACTTTCTCAGGTGATAATAACCATCAAGACAGATAATTTTTGTCTAGGAAACCAGAATCAGAACACTCCAGGTTAAATTTGAATTTACGTTTGTTACTTTAATAATATTGAAGATACTGTAACTATATTTTCAAGATAGTTACTTTGATTTCTGTTAATCATGATAAGTGCTGGAAATTTCCAACATTCATTTCTAAACAACACTGAGCTAGACATTCCTTTATTCTGAGTGCAGCTGACATTACTACTTATACTCTGTCACTGGCCAAAATTCAGCCACTTCCAATAGTATCATCATATTTTCTACAATCAAAATTAATACGATATGCAAATATCGCTAAAATATCTTCATTGTTGCTATAGTTTTAAACAAAACTTCAGTTTCAGCTTGCGGTGACACACTCTGTGTTTTTGATTGAATGTATTGTATTTTTGATGGAATAAGTGGATTGAGATAATGTTTCTTGCTCAAAAAATGTTTGCCTTGACAACATTATCTGACACAAAGTTTATTCCAAGATGTATGAACACCCTGTATGTTTACAACCTCTGAATATGATCTCCCATTCCAGACACCTGCTCTCTGGTTCATTTAAAAGCTTCCTTGCCAAATCAAAAGGATCAGGAAAGTTAGTCTTGCTGATTTGCTAGCATTTTAATACATTGTATTGTTTTACTTTAGTCCCTTCCTGACAAATACACACTGCAAAATGTTTCTAATTCATTCTAAAAATGTCTTTGATTTTAAAATATTTGTTATAGAATGTAAGAACATTTTATAAATTTATTTTAATTCACAGAAGCTACAAAGCTTAAAACTTTATTAATTAAAAAAGTTTTAAGGCTATCCTCTTTTTAAGTTATAGCTCAAACCACAGATATTTTTTTATGTAAAGATTTCTTGTAAAAAGGTCTAGTTCATAAAATGGTAGTATCTGTGTTAAATATTATTATGTAAAATTCTTTTATAATTTAACATTTAATATTTTTAAACTCTGAAATAAATAAATATTCGGCCAGCCGAATATTCGGTATTCGGCCGAATAGTTACTATTCGGTTGGCCGAATATTCGGTATTCGGCCTCACTGTTACTATTCGGCTAGCCGAATATTCAGTATTCGGTTTCCTTTTTCAATAATAATAAAAAAAAATCCCAAAGAAGTCATTTGTTTTAATGGACACAAAATGTGATTGCACAGTCAGGGAAAGAAAATACCCCCATGCTAACTCTACTGCAAATCATCGTATAAAAATGTGACTGGTACCAATCTAATAGTAATAATGTCTACTAATTAATGCTATACTTAAATTTTGTTTATAAGACAACCTACATAAGGGTCATTCCATGTCAAATCAACACAAAAAAGTGACATTTTATACCTCATCTCCTCAGAATTTTATGATATTAAAGCTCAGTTGTTGGGATCATAAAGAAATGAATAAATACCCAATAATTAGTCTCCATCTCTCTTGGTTTTGGAGATAATTAGCTTCAAATATGGACAAAAATCGAATTTTTTTTTGCATTTCATGCACTACAAATGTAGTCATATTTTGTTCTATAATTATCACAGGGACTTCTTTTTAGTGTCATTAGAAAGTGTTTGAATTGGGCTTTCATATGATATATCACATGCATGTATTTTTTGAATTTTTAGTTTCAAGGTCAGACAGTTTGACCTTTGACCTGTCCTATCTCAAAATCAGACATTTTAATTTTTTTTTTTTAAATATGTTTGTTACTCATATACTTATTTTCTATAATATCTGAAGATGTCATTTTGGGACAACCATAAGATGCTGAGTTATAAATTAAAATGCAAACTGTCTTAATTTCTATATGAAAGTCACAAATTTACGTGAATTACCTATATATTTTATATTAATCTGTATAACTTACGTGTACTACAAGTAAGTATTAATGAAAAAAAATCTTTTTTTATTGTAAAGTTCACAAAACAAATTTTTCTTTTTTAAATGGGGAGGGGTGGAGGCTGAGGGAAGTTCCATAGCTAGTTAATAAATCTTTGTATGTTAGTAAATAAACTACTGAGTGATTTCTCACATCAAATCAACGCAGACAACCTAACCTCTTAATGTTTCAATAAAATTTGGGGTACTTAATAGTATCATAGTATAATTAAAAATTAGATGCCTGGGGTTACATGATACAAACTTTGAGCCAGTTGAAATTTCTAAATTTGGTTCAAAATTCATCAAGAGATGATTTTTTATTTTTTTTAAATCTTATTGTAGCAAGTAATCCAGTTGAGCTAAAGAGCCTATTTTAGTTTAATTTTAAAACTTGTGTCATGAACTTTTAAATTAATGGGTATTATATTTAAAAACATTTTCTTAAATTTCAAATTCAAATTTTTAAATCAATTCTAATAACATTAAAATTTTTTTTTTCAAAATAAAAAGGTGCTTTCAGACTATTGCAAATCTGTCACATAATTGGTAATAATCAATAGTTAACCATTCATTTAATAATATTATAGTATAAAGAGACTTTTTTTATTAGTTTTTTAAAAGTAATCTTAAATAACATCTTTTTTATAAATTTTATAGCAAATTTCCTTCTAGAGGCAAGAGAAGATTCAGATGAATTATTTAACATGGTTGATATACCACATAAATTATCAAATAAATAACTTCTTTTATTACAATATTTCTTATCAGTTCTGTTCTGACATGCTGTATATATTCTATCATCTGTATATTACTGAGTCGTGGAAGCTGGACCAAGAATAAAACAGAAAACACTTGCTGCTGAGCTTGTGACTTAGTCTTTAACTAGAGTTTCTGATGATAACTTGCTCAGTTGCTTTACAGTGTAATAAATTATGAAATTTGTGTATAAAAAATTATAATTTTAGCTAGTTTTGTGGATTCCATTGCCAGACATTCTTCTTAAAGCGAATCTTGTAATTCTAACGAGTTGAACATATACTATCCCTGATGAGGAAATTCAACAAACTATTAAGGCATTCCGTCAAATCATCAGATTGGAAAAAGGATAAAAAAGTATCCATCATAATTTTTTTATGTTACTTTACTTCCACTATCATTTTAAAATGACTTAAATTGAATACATTTCTTTAATTTTTTAATTTATGATACTATTAAGTAGCCCAAATGTTATTGAAATGTGAAGAAATCAGGTTAAATGTTACACATTTTACATTGATTTGACACAGAATGATATATTGAATTTATAACATTATAAATTTGCATTTCTTGCAGGATTACTTCAATGTTTAAATGCTTGTATTAAGAGTATGCAGGGAAATCATAAAAATGCATTGATATATTGGGGAACTCCACAGTATTTCGATTAGAGCTAAAAAAATTTATTTTCTTTAGCAGGAGGTGGGGGAGAGTCTGTATTCAACAATGGTTGTAATGTAAGAGGGAAAATGTATTAAGAAATAGTTCACAATGTCAGTACTTTTTTGCTTTATGTATAAAATTATTTTTTCTACTTAAAATACAGCAAATATGACTCATTTCAACCTCCTCCCCAAGAGAAAAAAAAAAAAAAAACAGCTTTGTGAACTTTGCAATAAAAAAGATTGTCAGTAAAAAAATAAAATAAAGATATGGTATGTAGGTAAGAGTTGGTCTTCAAATTAGGACAAGCAGTTTGCATTTTAATTTATAAATCAGCATCCCATGGTTGTTCCAAAATGATATGTTCAGATATTATAGAAAATAAGTATAAGAGTAACATATATTTTTTTCAAAAAAATTAAAATGTCCAATTTTGAAATATGAAAGGTTAAAGGTCAAAATGTTTGACCTTGATATTAAAAATTCAAAAAGCATGTGATATATCATATGAAAGCCCAATTCAAACACTTTCTAACGACATCAAAAGTAATTCTCTGTGACAATTAGGGAACAAAATATGGCTTTTTTTGTGTTGCATGAAATGCAAAAATTTGTGTTTTTAGTCCATCTTTGAAGCTAATTATCTCAGAAACCAAGCGAGATTGGGATTTATCACTGGGTATTTATTCATTTCTCTATGAAACTAACATTTGAGTTAAATATCATAAAATTCTGAGGAGGTCAGGAATTTAGCTGTGTTGATTTGACATGGACCCATAATAGAAATAATTTTTGAACCATAACTTAAAACCCTACTTGGTAGAATGAACTGTAATTTGGGATTCATAATATTTGAATCTTCTATAACTGGATTCCTGTTAAAACATTCATAAATTACAATTAATATTTAAAAAAAAAAAAAAAAAAATATTTTAAACATAATTTTTTGAGAAAATATGAATTTTAACATATGAAATTTTTGAACAGAAATAAATTTCTAGATGCTTAAAACATAGAAATCCAAAATTACAGCTCATTTTGCCATAGAGTCTTTGAGTTATGCTTTAAAAATTACCTGCATTGCAATCTTGCAATGATTAACCCCTTCATGACGAGCGTCCTTTACAAAATTTTTAAAATCTTTTGTTGCTGGTTTTTAAAGATAGATAATTTTTGCCTAACTGAATCGCAGAAATGCTTTGATTAAATAAGACAAAATTTTTGGTACATTTTCACTATACACTGAGTGGCCAAAAAATAGAGATATCCTCTAATAATGAGTTGGTCCACCTTTAGTTCTGACCACAGCCGATATTCTTCTTGGTATGGACTCAACAAGTTGCTGATACCATTGCTGAGGAATTCTGTTCTATGCTTATATAATGGCAGCTGTAAGTTGGATCAGAGTGGGTGGTGACGTTTCCAAGCTTTGAAGTGCTCTTTCGATTTCATCCCACAAGTGCTCAATAACATTGAGGTCAGGCGACTGATCTGGCCATGGAAGCAGGTTATACTCTTATTGATGCTCCTCAAACCAATTTAAGACCAAATCGAGCACAGTGGCAAAGTTCATTGTCCTGCTGAAGATGACCATCTCCATAAGGGAACATTATAGACATGTGATCAGCATTGATGTTGAGGTAAGCTGTGCTGTTCAGAGTTGTGTCCACAGATATCAAGAGACCCAGTGTACTCTGGGAAAAAATTCCCCACACCATAATTCCACTGTGTTTAAAAAAAAAAAAAAAAAAAAAAAAAAACAGGTTGGTGCAATTCAGAAAGTGTTGCCACATGATATAAACAACTATGGAAACAAACCTAATGAGCTTTTATCTAGTTTATATTGAATTTATATATATATATATATACCGGGTGTCCCACAAATGACTGATGGATTTTAAAATTCAATAACTAGCAAACGGTGACAGATATTTAAAAAATTCTTGCAGGAGGGTTATGTATGATGTCGGGAGTTTTTTTACTCTGATTCTTGATTTTAGTTCGAATTTCAAACAATAGATGGCGCTGACAGCGGTTGGCGCTCATTAGAGGCAGAAACTGACGTCACTCAGCATTGATGCGAAGAAAGGAGATTAAGGCTATGGAGTGGATCTCATTCGCCAGTACAATCTTGCTCTAAGGCCCCGATTCTGAACTCATTCAATATGATTTCAATGGAATGAAATGTTGCCATGGAAACAACAAATTATTTGATAGTGGAATACAGCGTTCAGATCAGGGCATGAATTTAACAAGCAGTATTCGAGTTGCAGGCGATTTTACATTTATGAAGTTTTATTTTCCGGGATTAAATTACTTTTTACGGCCTGATTTAAAGAATATTTTGTTCATCGTATTTTAAAACTACTAGGTGAAATAAACCATTTTCAATAAATAGTGTACACGCTTTTAAAAGTTCTCACTAGCAGATATTGTAGCAAGATCTCTTCACCTAGTTTTAAAATATGATACATAAAATATTCTTTAAATCAGGCCGTAAAAAGTAATTTAATCCCGGAAAATAAAACTTCATAAATGTAAAATCGCCTGCAACTCGAATACTGCTTGTTAAATTCATGCCCTGATCTGAACGCTGTATTCCACTATCAAAGAATTTGTTGTTTCCATGGCAACATTTCATTCCATTGAAATCATTGAATGAGTTCAGAATCGGGGCCTTAGAGCAAGATTGTACTGGCGAATGAGATCCACTCCATAGCCTTAATCTCCTTTCTTCGCATCAATGCTGAGTGACGTCAGTTTCGGCCTCTAATGAGCGCCAACTGCTGTCAGCGCCATCTATTGTTTGAAATTCGAACTAAAATCAAGAATCAGAGTAAAAAAACTCCCGACATCATACATAACCCTCCTGCAAGAAATTTTTTAATATCTGTCACCGTTTGCTAGTTATTGAATTTTAAAATCCATCAGTCATTTGTGGGACACACGGTATATATTTATTTATATATATATATATGTGTGTGTGTGTAATATATATATATATATACAGTCTATGCTCGTTATAACGACTCCTCGCGTGCCAAAGAAAAGGGTCGTTATAATGGGAGGTGGCTATAATGATAGTGAATGGAAAAAACTAATCAGGTGCAGTAAAATTAAAGTTTCAAAGGAAATTCTATAATACAATCTTATTACAAATTTTTGTTTACTTTTGTATCAAATAAACATTGACAATCAAAAATTATAAAAAATTAATTTAAGAGAGAATAATTATAGATTTCTAAAATAAAATTTTAAATTAAAGTGAAATCACAAAAAAAAAGTTACTTATGTATTAACATTTATTTTCTATAAAAATAATTCAAAATTGTTGTTTGTTTTTGTACATTTGATATTTTGTTAAAACAAAATTTTCCATCTCAGTTAGAGTTAAGTAACTTTCTGCGTTTTCTTGTCTTTCAAAAAAAATGTTTTAAAGTGTCAATAGCATTTGAAACACTTTTTACATTAAGTATCGGCGGTGACGGTATACTTTCATGCTGCTTTGGAAAGGTGTAATGCTGAAAGAACATCCACTTTATAAATTTTGTGTTCGTCTAGTGCAGAAACAATTATTCTCAAAAGTAATTTCCTGTAATTGCGTTTGAAACTTAGGATGATGCCTTGATCGGGAGGCTGAAGAACAGACGTGACGTTGGGCGGAAGATATTCCACTGTTATAGACTTCAAACCTGTAATCTGAATATGGGCATTACAATTGTCCATTCGGTCGCTGTATTGGACATAAACCGCTGGCTGGTCATTATATTGGATGTAAAAATAACATAGCATAAAGGGTATATATTTCGGAACATTTTGCATAGGTCGTTATAATGGAACGGTCGCTATAATGGGCGGTCGTTATAACGAGCGTCAACTGTATATAATATATATATTGCTAATGTATTTTATATGCAATTTATTTTTGTTTTTATATATAAAATAAAGAAATGATTTTTTTATATTAAAAACATTTTATAAATATTGAAAAAACTTTTATATACTACATGAAACAGTGAATAGGTTGCCAGAAAATATGTTGTCGAATTTCCTTCTCTTGCCAAGGCCATTTTCTCTATCTTTCCAGTCTGGAAAAATATCAAATTTTCAATTAAAAAATATTAGTAAGAATAATCAAAGATTCTCATCATGCAAAGGGGTTAAAAACGAATTTAAGATTAGGAGTTCCAAACTTTAAACCTTCATAATTCCCGAATTCCTTGATCGAATGACTTCCTGTTTGGTACCTAGGTAAAATTTTCCAAAAAATCCAAATATGAAGTCAAAATTGTATATTTGTATTGAAAATTTTCATTTTTGGTGCAAATTCCATATGTAGACTATCCTCTAAGCAAACTTTTAAGCATATAAATATTAATTAGTACTAATCATTTGGTATCGGTCCTATTTTTATACGATTATTTGCAGCAAAATTAGTACAGGGATATCCATTTTTTCATGACTATACCTTTATGCTATGTCTATTAAGTGTAATGTTTGCAATAGAAAGGTAGGCTTTCATGTCATAACATGGTTTGATACATCATACATGTCATATTGTATATGTATAGGCATGTAGATTCATTTATTGTTGGATAGAAGAAATGACTTTGTTTAAATGATGTAAAAATCAATTAGATTTTGGGAGTAAAACTACAATTCATTAGAACAGTTGTGAGCATGAAGTGTGTGTTTCATCGATCCATGTCCTCAAGAGCAAAAGAAAAAAATGGAAGCCCTAATAAAGTTATGGAAACTGACGAAAGACTTGAAAAAATAAAAATAAAATAATAAGCGGCCAAATTCTTGTATTGCATACATAAGTGAATACATAGGAGTGAAAAAGCAATTTTATATGCAGTAGACTTGTGATTTTTCGACCTTCACGAACCTCAGCAAATCGAGCATTAAATCGAATGGTCGTTAAATCAAAAGTTGGTAATATTGCTTGTTTTTAATGCAGTTCAACAATACCTGACATTCTAATGTAATAAAAACTATTGATTTATACAATTAAAAAATATATATATTTGTTGTAATTTGTCTTAGTCTTTAGAATTAAAATATGCATAAAAAATATGGAATAATTTTATTAGAAGTTAAACATTTTACAAAAATTAAAAATTACACTAGTTAGTTAAATAAATTTTTAAATTGATGTTACACTTTATTGCTTCAAATGGCAGTTGGAAACTTCCAGAATGCCACTTTTGAGGCCATTGATCATCTGAAAATAGTCGTTATAATTTTCTTTCCTTCCGAAAAAGTTCCATAGAGTTTCGGTGGCATCCTATGCTTCTTTTGTTGCAGCAAGTGTTTCTGGAACATTGTCACTTTCCTTGTCAAAAGAATTATTTGCAATGTCCTGTTCAGGATTTAGAAGGCTTCAGATTAAGTCATCTTCCAAAAATTCCCCCTCATTTTCTAACTTATCATCAGCGCTAACCGCCAACATAATCCTCAAATGTTAGATTTCCTGGCAAAACAATGTGTGTCCATTTGATATCTTCAGTTTCAATGTTCTGTTTTTTTTTTTACCCCTCAGCAGCAGCTTCAATTTCACAAAGTTTCTTTAAAAATCCAGCATGATGGAAGCAACTACTTGCAAAGCAGCATTTGGTATATGAATAGCCTCTAACAAATTCATTGTATGAGTTTTCATTGCTTCTAACTTCTAAGCTAATTGAATGTCATTGACTAGTTTCTTTCGGTACATTTTTTGAAACACTATAACACCTTGATCCATAGGCTGTAAAACGGATGTAACATTTGGGGAAGAAAAATAATCTTTATTGCTTCAAGATTTTTAATTTCTTGAGAATTCAAAGATATATTTTAATTGGAAATGCGATGCTTAATCCGACGCAATAAACCGTTAGTTAATATGATTATAATTTTTTGAGTTATAAAGATGTTTCTTTTACACAATTCAATAATAGAGCATTTAAAGTTTATGACGTCATCAAGCCACGATTTTATTCGAATTGCAATGCATTTTATAAGTAGTTTACACATGTTTTATTTTCATATTTTATATTATGCATATCCATAATGGGTAAGCATTACGGTGACCCCCAACGACTAGTTTCGTTTTCTAAACAGGTCCTAAGCAGGGGACACTGCTTTGATAATTAACTTTTTCTCTCTTTTTGAAAAAAAAAAGCTTATAAATTCTGCATTTGAGATTTGGCATATTTTCTCATTTCTGGAAAACAATATGCACAAAATTTTATTTGTCGCTTCCCTCTCCCCCTCCCTTTAAATTTTATCGTCGTGGATTGATGCGGAATATGCCTAGTTCCGGCTCTTATTATTATTATTTTTTAAAATCTTCATACATACAAAAAATCTTCTTCACATGTCCATGTTTAGTTTCCACAGAAAGAAAAAAAACCTTCTAATTTTTTGTTTGTAAAATAGTCAATGATTTTCTTGAATTTGTCAATTATTATTTTTTTTAATCTGTAACATAGCTAAATAGCTAAGGAATAAATAGAAGCTGTTACATCTTAAATATAGGTTTCTCAGCAGTTACTTTTTTGGCTACCATTACTTCTGTACAATTACAATCATGATAAATTTCTGCAACATCTTCAATAGAAATGTGGCAGGAAGATTATTGTTTGCAAATAGTAGTAGGAAATAAAGCAATTGCTGAGAACCCTGTAAATAAGTTTCGTTTACTTTAAGATTTGAAAATCTTCAACTTTCGTCAATGGCAAAGATAAAAAAAAAAAAAAAAAAAAAAATCAGGCATGCTGAAATGGTGTTAAGGAAGTTACTTGAGGCTGCAATACAGTAAGAATTAAAATTAAACTTCACGAATAGATGTAATTTTTTTTAGCTGAGTATAAAAACATGTTTTGAATCAAAGTAGTTGAGGTTAAAAACAAGAGAAAATATCATATGAATATGCTGATTGTAACAGTTCTGAATCATCCATAATATTTGATTAATAATGAAAAAAAATTGCAAATATTTTTACGTCTTTATTTTGCTCTTTCTAATTCTGTGCCCTTGGGATTCATGCACCTGGAGCAGTTTGCTCCACGGTAGCTATGCCCCTGGTTGAAACTGATCTATTTTATGTAACTATGCATCGCAACATTTTTTCAATGCTTGTCTCTCTTTTAATATCATGATGTCGCCGTTTAATGACATAATTGTTATTTTAATTAACAAAATAACTAATAAATCAGTAAAACATCATTAAAAATACAAATAGATGTGTAATTAAAAATCACTTGATGATATAACCAATACGTGTAACATATTTGACTTCAAGTGAATGTGATGCCACTATCATGCATTTTTGGCATTAAATCCTATAGTTTGGCGATAGTCTTTTTAATGGTCAGCAGGATAATAGAGAAGTACCAAAAATCTTCATTTAATCATATAAATAATAGGAAAAGTTTCCTTTTGGCAATTAAAAATTTGTAAAATGAAGTAAACCCGGAGGATTTTTTATGAAGTAATCATTTACAAGCATTTTCCGTATAAAATTTAATAATATCAGTTTTCTTTAATAATGCACAACATCTGTTGTCCCAGTCTTTATATAAGTAAAGGGCAGGATAAAAAAATAAAAATAGCATAGTTTCTAGAAATGCAATATTTGGAAACTCTCACACTGAAAAGGGTAAAATCCTAATAAAAAGTAGATGAGTTTAAAACGATAAGAAAAGCTGAATAAAACTAATTAAAAAAAATATACATATGCAGAAGATATGTGCTAAAATGTAACTGGAATAATGGAAAAAAAAATTAAATCCAACTTCATTTTTAACCAACGTTTAACAATAATAAAATGACTAGATAACAAACTCAATTTTCTTAACAATCAATAAGCATTCAGCAAACTAAATCAGATTCCGAGGATTCACAATAATACATCTTGAACACTTCGATACACTGTAAACAGTTGCTAGAAACTTAATAAAAAAGACACTGGAACACAGAGAGTTCATTAAACTTGCTTATATATCAAAACAGTTAAATACTCTGATAAAATATTAGTGTGTAAACTATTGATAAAACATTGTGCTTTAAAACTATCAATAGAGATCTAATACTATTATATGAGGCCAAATATTTATCAAATGACACAGAACTTCATTCATAAATTCCGTAACTAATACATTTAACCTTTAATTAAGTTTGGAAAAACATTTAACCTTTTATTTTAAGAAACAAAAATGAGCTTTAAGCTTTAATGCAATAAACCTTTTAATATTTATTTTAACTTTATATCTGCATTAGTTATTAGAATTAACTTTAACAGTGTAAGCTTGTAACTTTAACAAAATAGTATAATATGAGTCAGCTTTTAATTTAAACTTAATTTTCACTTTATACCTTTTAATGTGTTACTAAAAACTATATTAAGATATTAAAGATCAATTGAAAGTAATTACTATGATAACTTAAGAGGAACCACTCCAGCACAACGCCTAATAAAACTTAAACTATTGGAGATTAAAGCTTAAAGTTTAAATGTTGTTACTGATGGTACCAAATAATAATAAAAAAAAACATTCCAATTCTTCTCCATTCACATCATTCATCAAACAACTACCAATAACCACAGCATTATGCCCCAAAATATTCATTATTTGGCTATTCGGCCAAATCACTTTTCATAACATTCCTAAATTGTCTATGTATGTTTAGATTGTTAAATGTATCACAGTTCTTTTAATTAGCTTAAATATTTTCTACAGATATGAATGTAATAGTGGATTTGGTTCCTAATCATACTAGTGATCAACATCTGTGGTTTCAGAAGAGTGTCCAGAGAGTAGACCCTTTTTCTGATTTTTATATTTGGGTCGACCAGAAACCAGAATCTACTGAAGAAAATAGACTGCCTCCCAACAATTGGGTAAATATAAATTTTTTTTCATAACATTATTTTTGGTATTATTTCATTAATTTTATTTTAAAATTTTGAATTTTATCTTTCATGAAATGATTATTGTCAAAACCTCAGTTTAAACTTTCTGTGGAAACTCGATCAGATTTTCCTGACTGCCCGTATGTATAAGGTGATCCAAAAGTCACAAAATAAATAAAAATTCAATAGTTGGTAAAGTGTAGACAGTTGCATGATGTGGTTTTTAAAGAAAGGTTTAGAAAGACATGAGATTTTTTTTTAAGACAAACATTTTATTGCCGGAATAATTACATTTGCCACCAACAAGTAACATTTCATTTAATTCATTCTGTTCAGCAGTGCAGCATACTTTGTACCTTATGATTACTAATAATTTTTGTAGATTTTTTAAAATCTTTTTTAGTGCTCACTGTATTTCCTTAGATCTGTATATAAGTCAGTTATCAGTTTATTTTAAAATATAACCATTTAAAAATATTTTTGGATTTATTTTGTTCTTGTTAGAAATGAGATTTAATGCCTTACAAATGATACAAAAAAGTATTAATCTTAATTTTATTAGGTATTTGAGAAAATAGCCATAAGTCATTAACATCTGCATATGAGGGATTGGCATTAAGTTGCATCAATGCCAAATATTATAGATTATGAATACCACTATTTCTGAATAGTAATATTTTCTATATTAAATCAGGGTTGTAATTTTGATCGGTCAGAACTAATTTTAATCAGGACAGTAGTCAAAACTGGTTTTAACCATCAATAACTGGCCAAAATTGGTTTGAACCATTCAAAAGTGGTCAAAACTCTATCTTAAGCGTACACGAATTGCTCAAAATGTATATTTATATGAATATCGATGTCATATTATATGTATTTATTAACAATTAATATTTTAGTATGAAACTATTTTGTATTATGCAATAGTATTTCAAACACAAACATATTTCATAAATTTTATTTTTCTTAAAGTGTAACTTATATACTATGACATTTATTACAATAATGAAAATGATAAAATATTGATTTGGAATTTGTAGATTTCATATTCTACCTAATAAACGGTTGTGCAACCTCTGCATCAGTAGAAAGATTATTTTCCAAGTATGAAATCATCTTAGTTAGCTTAATTCAGCAACACTTGTTACTTGTAATAATTTTTTGTTTTAAATAAAATTTGTACTTGTCTATTTTCCCGTCAATCACTTTCTATCAATTAAAAATTCCCATCAAACAATGAGATTCAAGGCCAAAAATGCATAGGTGTGATGCAGGGTTCTTGCTGGCATTTGACCAACATTAGAAATTTGGCTAATCAGAAATAAAAAACTGTAGATGAATGAAAAAAATGTTAGCAAAAAATATTTGCCGTGAAACGTTGAATAAAACTATCTTTAACCTCTTAATATACCTTTTTTTTTACGTTCTAAAATAACATAATTTTTTGAAACTACTTACCAAATAGCTGCCAGTTATTGAGCTAAATTCAGTTATCAGCTACAGAAAGTATTAAAAATAAGTACATTTTAATGTCTTATGCAATGAAGAAAAAACTTCCAAACCGATTTAACTCATTAAAATGGTATGAAATAAAACTTCCCAAGCCAAGTTAACTGAGGATTTTAAGATATTGCATTCAACACACATTAGTTTGGCACCTGGTGCTTTGACACCGCCTGCATATCCCTTGCTTTGTGCTTCGCGCCGGGCCTGGTCTCCACTCGTTTCGGGGCGAGCCTTGCTTTTTTCCTGAAGGATCAGGCCATGCCTTAAATTATTTTTTCGTTACAGAGCTGGGACTGGTTTCATTCTTCCTAGTCTTCCCGCCCCAAAATTTTCAGTCCTGGTTTTGTATGAAAATCATTGTCTCTGCCTGGTCCGTTCGAAGGTCAGTAAAATAAGACCTGGCACAAAAATCTTTGCAAAACATGCATACATTTTTAAATTGCCATTATTCTACAATTAAACATTAAAATTTATTATTTTTAAAGAATAGTAGATTTATACGCCTCTTAAAATATGGCTAAATTAAAATGTAGTGAAACGTGTGAAAAACAACCTGCTTATGACGGAATCCTGTCTTAAACTAAAAAAATGTGTTGATCCATGCAAAATGAATATACTAATACGTAAGAAAAGAATATATAATACATTTACACCTGCTAAGAAGGCAAATTGTCGATAACTCATTTTTTCCCCCTTCCCTATGCAATTCTATCTTAGAAGATTTTACTGTATAGCATTTTTCTGATTTTTAACACTTCAATACATGGAATATGGAGTAACAATATTAATGATAACTTAAACACATACATACAACAAATAGAGATTTATTAAAAAAATAAATATCGCAGGCTGCGGCACTTCTATAAAAATGAAGATTATAAACATGAAAAAAAAAAGGCTAAGATAGGACACTTCTATAAAAATGAAGATTATAAACATGAAAAAAAAGGCTAAGATAGGAATTTTTTGTTAGATCTCCTCCTACGAGGCAAATTTTTAACCAAATCGATGTAAAAATAAATGTTTTGTAGAAATTCACTCAGGCTGAGATTTTAATTTTTTTCCGGGCCGGGCTCGGGCCAAACTTTTAGCTTTTTATACCAGCTCGGGCCGAACTTTTAACTTTTAAATTGGGCCAATATTTTTTTGTTCGGGCTGAACTTTTAATATTTGTATCGGGCCGGCCTGGAAATTTCGGCCCATGCAGACCTCTAACATACATACACACACAAATTAGCAAAAATTGAGTACTCGCAATTTGGCAAGTCTAATCGTTGATAGCCAGATGAAGCATTTTGGTGTAATGGCAAGTGGCAGCGAGAACCCTGGTGTGATATCACATTCATTACATGTTCACAATGTTCAGCCATGAACTATGGCCGAATGCCTCATTCATGTATCCTGACTGGAAAAAGATTTCAGTTCAGGAAGAAAACCACACGGAAAAATTTAAAAAAATACTAGGCATGACTCTCATTCTAAAAGTCATAGGATAAAGCTGTTGGCATCAAAATTCCTTGTTTATGGTTTTATATAATACTGTTATATATTTTCTAGAGAGATCTAATAAACGCCAATGGTAACGGAAAGTTTGAAGTAACAGATTGTTCTTTAATTAGTTATAAAATGTAAATAGATATAACAAATACAACAATCATAAATAACAGATAGTATAACATATAAAATGTGCAGAAAAATTAGGTAAAGTTTGACATTATGAACCAAAATAATTTTGAGCTGTCAAACCATGTTCCTTTTTTAATCAAATTCGCTCATCACAGTTTTTAATAATACATTGTTATTGTTTATTCATTTACAGATAAAGTCTCATATCATGCCCATTAATTCACACTTTTTAATGACACAATATGATAATCATGGAAATAATTTATCGCATCAAGTTCTGTAGATGGAAGATCCCAGATCTTTATATATATATTTTTTCAAAATGCGAGAAAACAAGGAAATTAATTTATATCCTTTCTTAGGAAAATTAAACTGGCTCTAAACTGATATCTCAATTGTAGAATTTGAATGAATCAATGACTATCTTGATTGTTATTTTCTACGATAGAATTTTATTCTGTTGTAAAGTTATCAAGCTATCGCCCATCACTACTTCAAACATGATGAAATTGATATACATAATTGAGGTGCACAATAGATTATGGACTGCATGGAATGTATTATTCCTTTACAGTAGGGGTGCACAACCTTTTTAGGCGAAGGGCCACTTAGAAAAATGACTTGTTTGTCGAGAACCACCATCAGCAACACAGAGAGAATTTTGTTTCGATAAAGTGTGGCGAGGGGGGGGGGGAATCTAAGTCTACAATCAGATTTTTTTTAAAAAACATCAGTTTCGGAAGGGTAGCTTTAGCTCCCTAGGTTCCTTCCTTCTCAGTCAACAAATTCAGTTCTGTTGGCAAGGATATATCAACAGTTTATGTTTGTATTTATAAAAGAGATATAGTTAAGATTATTTTCAAAGAGTGAAAATAGTCCTTGACTACTTTTGAAGGAGTAAATTTAGCTTTAAAGGTTGCCAGTACAGAAAATAAATTGTGCTTTCATAAAGGAAGGTGGGGAAGAGGAGAAACATATATTTATTCTAAATTGTACTTCTTAACATATTCAGTCATAGAAGGTGGATATCAAGTAGGAGTGCACAACCTGTATAAGAGGAGGGCCAGTCACAAAAATGAGGGTATTGTCGAGAGCCAACATCCGTAGTGTGGACAAAATTTTGTTTCGTGGAAGCAGGGGGAGGATTGGCCTAAAAGTTCATAAAAATGGGATAATTTTAAAAGGAGCTTTAGCCCCCTACACTCAACCATCTCCTTAGTCAGCATAACCCAATTCAGTTGGCAAGGATGGAAAAAACTTGCATTTTTTTCCCACGCATGATTGACAATATTCACAGTTTTTTTCCTAGTGATTGACTAAATTCATGATTTTTACATGCCCGTTTGGCGAAATTTACGATTTTTATGCACCCGATCAGCGAAATTTGCGATTTTTACGCAGCTGATCAGCAAATTTCGTGATTTTTATGTACCTGATCGGCAAAATTTGTGATTTTTTCGCACCCGATCGGCAAAATTTGTGATTTTTTCGACCTTGATTGGCGAAATTTGTGTTTTTTTTCACACCCAAGCTGCGAAATTTGTGTTTTTTTTCGCACCCGTTCGGCAAAATTCGCAATTTTTATGTACCCGATATGTAAAATTCATGATTTTTATATGCCCGATTGGCGAAATTCGTGATTTTTACGCACCTAATCGGCGAAAATTGTGATTTTTATGCACCCGATCGGCAAAATTCACGAAATTTACGATTTATACGCACCTGATCGTCAAAATTCGCGATTTATACGTACCCGATCGGCAAAATTCACGATTTTTACGGGCCCGATCGGCAAAATTCATGATTTTTATGCAGATGGTCAGCGAAATTTACGATTTATATGCACCTGATCAGCAACATTCGTGATTTTTACACAGACGATCGGCGAAATTTACAATTTATACGCACCTGATCGGCGAAATTTATGATTTATACGCACCCGATCGGCAGAATTAGCAATTTTTACTGACCTGATCAGATCAGCAAAATTTGCACTTTTTACGCGCCTGGTCGGCAAAATTCGTGATTTTTATTCAGACGAAATTTACGATTTATACGCACCTGATCGGCAAAATTCGTGATTTTTATGCACCCAATCGGCAAAATTCGTGATTTATATGCACCCGATCGGCAAAATTCGCAATCTATACGCACCCGATCGGCAAATTTCACGATTTATATGCACCCGATCAGCAACATTCGCTATATTTACGCACCCGATCGGCAAAATTTGCAATTTTTACGCGTTCAATCGGTGAAATTTTGCAAAATTCGCGATTATTTCGCGTCCGATCAGCGAAATTGATCCGCTGGCCACCAGTAATCCGATCGCGGGCCACATGTTGTGCATCCCTACTTTACAGAGACACGAAAGAGAATTCTGTTACCAGAGCTGGAAATTCAATTTTTCCTAGGAGGGGAGTATCCTTCCTAACATTTATAAATGGAGAGGAGTTGAAATATTTGAGAGGAAGAAAAAAACATCTGTAAACCCCATTATTATTTTATGTGCAATTAAAGAATTACATTAATACAGGCATGACAAAATACCATTGAAAAAAATTTAAATCGACAACTCAGAATAATTATGCAAAACGTTTATTTTAATTTTTTTTTTTTTTTTTTTTAAAAAGGAAGAAAGTCTGCTTTATACATACATCTATTTTTCAACATTCATCAAATGTTAGGACCCTTAACAGTTGGGTTGTTAAATGAATTTCTGATTTTAGAGTTTATTCGATTTTTGGTACTGAAGCTTCTTTCACAAGGTACGCTTGTGACAGGCAGCACAAGAGCAACTTTTATAACTTTGGAAAATATCATAAACTTATGGTTATGCTCTTTAAAAAAAAAAAAAAAAAAAAAAAAATCAGAAAACTTTCCAAAATCTGATGTGTACTCATTTTTAACTATTTACATGAACAATGCATATTTAGGATGATGGCATTATTAGTATCTATTTCTGAACAGAATTGTTTTAACCAAAATACGAACAAAATGAAGCGAAAGCCATAATCCCCCAGAATTTTCTTTGATTGAACCTATGCATTCTATGCATTGAAATTTTAAATCCATGTTCAAAGTTTGAAAGGCAATCCGTTGATTCATTTCTTCTATTGCACAAGAAATGTAGGTTGACTTTAAAATGTCAAGTCCTACTTTCGGTGAATTGCAAGGATCAATCAGTTTGTTGTTTCTAAATAATATATTCTTTGGAGTTCGGAAAGTTATTTTCTTCATGTGCTCCATGAGATTTTTGCAGTTCTTATCTCATTTTACTTTAGTGCTGACTGACTCTAATACTACGTTCAGATCGGATAGTTAAGATATCTTAGACCGCTGAACTCACTGAGTGAGTTCCAGAAACTCACTTAGTGAGTTCGAACTTTCCATTGCTAGATACAGTCAGTACCGCTCACTCTGATTGGCTCTGGAGGCCGATTGGCTGTTGAGTTTGCTTTTAACATATGTGCATGCGCACTGGACATGGTGTTATTGAGTGAGTTATCTTAAATGCGTTTGGCGGTGTGGACAGGTATTCAATTCCGGGGAGGTACCACCTCAAAAATGGCGGTCTAAGATATCTTAAATGTTCAATGTGAACAGGGTATAAGCCAATTTGGAAGGGCTCAATGCCCAGTGGCTCTTGCTGCCCTTTTGGTTCTTTTCCTTTTTTGATCCAGGAATAAGAGTCACAAAATACGAGCCGTAATTATTGGAAGAACATTTTCAGTTGTGATATGCATTTTAAATCTCAACTAAGTTTTGGTGTATTATGTATGTGTATAAATTGTGTATGGAAGTAAAATTACCTAAAGTGTTTTAATAACTGTGTTATGCATTTTCCAGCTGAATTATATTTTAGTATACTAAGAGATGCTTGTAGAATATAAATAAATTCATATGCAGAGCTGTGCAACCAAAAGAAAATGGATACATTGCTGTCTGTGGGTGGTAATTGATGGAATTTCATTTGTAGTTGTGTTGCACATTTTTTAGCTGAGTGAAATTTTAGTATATTATGTAGTGGGTTTAATTTCTATAAGTTTACACAAAATAATTTATGGATTAACATTTTTGGACAATATTTAATGAAAGTGCATTTTCAGCTATTTTACCCATTTTTCAGCTTTAACTATTTTTTACCACCATGTATGGTGCTAATATAGTCTAATATAAATAAATTCATGTACATAGTTGCATCAAAACATTAGCATTTGGCAATTTCCAAAAAAGAGTCTTTAGTAGCTTTATGCATTTTCCAACTGATTTAAATTTTAGTTTCACTTGCACAAAAGGATCTGCATAAATTAGCAGGTATATCATTTCATTAATATGAGAAATTGTAATTTCTTAACAATATTTTGTTAGTGTTGGAAAGTGTTTCAAAATCTATGCCTAATGCATGATTTTTTTTTTTTTTTTTTTTTTTTTTTGTATGAGTGTGTTATAATTTATATTTACTTTATTGTCTACTTGTACATACGTTTTCGTATTTATCTTTTAATATTGTTCTAACAAGTAGCAGTAAACATAAGTTTTTTAAGTTGCACTGCTGCCTGGGAGCTACTTTCGAAGGTAGTGAATGACTTGTATGCAGTTTTAGCATATAGTCACATGTTCTGCACATCTGTAACTCAATGTCTCACTCTCTCTTTGATAAGCAAGTCAATATTCTGCTTTCAAAATATTGCTAATGATAGAGAGAAAATACACAGAGAAAGAAATGCTGTCTAGGTTTGGAATGAATTCCACTGATAATTCATTTCATAGGAGAACATTTGGAGAAAAATTGCAAATAAAACAATTAGGTGCATCAGTGCACCCTTTCTTGATTTAGATATGGCACAGATGTTATAAACGCACCACATTGGCGTGATTTTTTTCCCCCGCCAATTTGGCGAAAACTTTGTTTTTGAATATTAGTTACAAATGGTATGCAATAATAAATAAACAGTTATAAATAATAAACATAATAATAAATATAGTAATGAATATAAATATCACAATAAATCATAAATATTAACAAAATAACCGCTTTACCATGTTTGGCATAAAATTGCCATTTTGTTGCAATCGTGCCAATGTGGTGCATATATAACATCTGTGCCTTAGATATTATACAAAAATCAGTAGCTAAGAAGAATTATATATTTAATTAAAACATTTTTCATAATACAGTAAAACCTGCTAAGATGGAATCACATAATTGACGGACCAGAATTTTTTTTTTATTTAGATATTTTTCTGTCTTAGACGGTATAGTTGTGTGGTATTTTTCGGACTGGAACCATAAAATGTTTACATCTAAGGCAGGTTTCTGTTATAGACAAGTTTTGTATTCACAGGTTTTGCTGTGCAGTTGAATCTATGATTGTAATGTTAGGAATGCTCTTTTCTGCCAATGAATGGATTTCATCTTTCGGTATTTTCAAAAATATAATTTAATTAGTACCAGCAGCTGCTGATGTCCAGTCTTAATATTCTGTACTTTTCAAATACAAAGAAATTTCTGTGTACTAAATTTTGCTTTCATTAACCTAAGTATTAGTTTAGTCATCTGTGTCATTTTTGATAATTTATTTGCTTACTTTATTTTAGATTTTACATTATAAAAGTGCTTTTTTCCCCTCAGTATCTTTTGTTTATGCTATATAAAATCTAGTACTTTTTTTAAATAACACATTTTTGGGTTGTAATGAAACTTATGTGATATGACAAAAATTGATTATGCCATTTATGATTGGGTTAATTTTCTCTTTTAGTTGAGTGTATTTGGAGGGTCTGCATGGACATGGAATGAGCAAAGAAAGCAATTTTATCTGCACCAATTTCTTCCTGAGCAGCCCGAACTTAACTTAAGAAATCCTGCTGTGATTGAAGAAATCAAAGTATGTCTATTTTTTTTTTTATTGCGTCTCTACTCATTATATTCTGTTCAAGCATTTTAACCACAAGATTGTTTTGTGCATTCCTAAGACCAGCTATTTTCTTGAAATAGTATAACTCATGCAAGTGACTTTATTTTTTTTTAATACTATTTTCAACTTAAATTTATGGGGTGCTTTTTACTTTCTTCTATCTATAATAGAAGAAAGTATTGTAATTGAAATTTTTTCCAATTTCTGACTTTCAGTGGATTTACATGTTTTAGGGGTTAGAGATCCAGAAAAACACGTTTTTACAAAATGTCTGTCTGTGTGTGTGTTCTCTTTGTATCATCGAAAAGTGTATGAAGGTATGCATAGAATTGAACCAATTCATTTATATGTTTTTCGGTATGACCAGCAGGTCCCAGTTGAATTTGGGAATATTCTGCTGGAAGGGGGTGCTGTAGTAGCGTAGCGATTTTTGTTCCATTTTCATTATTGTATCATTGAAAAGTGTATGAAGTTATGCATAGAATTGAACCAAATTTTAAATATATGTGTTTGACTATGGCCTATAAGTTCCAGTTGAATTCGTGGATATTCTGCCAGAAGAGGATGTTGTGATAGCAAATTTTCTCGATTTTTATAATTGTGTTGTACATTGTTTGCTCATGCAGCGAAGGGTGCTTAGCATCCAGGTAACCCGGCTATTTACAAACAGCTGACATACAACAGAATGACAAAAAATATTGATTTTATTGGCACTGTGATAGCGAATTTTTAAGTAATAACTTGTATGAGATAAAAGTAAGTTTTGGGATTGGCACATACGACTAGTTTAATTTCTCATTGACCATTTATGTTAAACAAAATCTGCCACCAAACAATGTGATGTAATGTCAATTATGTTAAGGGTGACATCACGCTTGTTGTTGTGAATTGTGCTGCTGCATGTCATACACAATGTACATATTCCATTATTATTCAGTTTCTGTGTAAGCCAGTTTTGTTTTTGTAATGAAGGCTATAAGTTAACTGCTGTTTCTCTGTTTTCTCTTGAATTTTGAATACAGTGATAAAGTCTTGAGGACATTCTGTCTACAGAATAGGATGTAGTAAAGTATTTGCAAGATTCTGCTATCAAAATGTGGGCATTAATGACTCAATATTCAGAAATAATATTTTTTTTCAATTTTCAATAATCAATTAATTTAAAAATTTACTAATTAAAATTCAAACAGTTATATATTTTTGTACAATCTCTTTTCAATTTCTAAATATTTAATTTAACAATCATTTTCAATTTCACAATCTTTAATTTTAAATAAATAATAAATTTCTTCTCTAAGTAATTTATCTATAATAAAAAATATCAGTAATAATTATTTTAAATGCTTTATTTATAAATCAGTTATATTCTAAATTTAATTTTCCATAATTTATGATATTTTTCATTTTTTAATCAATATTAAACTTTATTCTTAACCTTCTCACTTCTGCTAACTGATATATCCGTTCACTAATCTGTAGATTTCACTGCAACAGAAGCATTATTTAAATTAATATAATGCAGTTTTTAAAAATCGAGCAATGATTAGTACCCTCAAGGACTATATCCATATAGGCAATGAAGTTTTTTAACATCATGTTGGAAAAATCATATTTTTTTAATATTAAAAAAAATTCAGAGAAAACAACATTACAATTTCGCCCTTTTGCTCGGTGGTCAGTGGGTTAATATAGCTTCCATAGCGATGTTCAGATCTGATGGTGATGGGCTCCATTTGTGAACTGATTTATCGATCTACGGTTGTCATTTCTACTTTTAATCAACTTATTTTCAAATTATCAGTCTTCATTGTTTAAATGACAATCATATTTTATAATTTAATTTGTTTTCCATAATCGAATGTGCAAACCAAGTAAATTTTCAGTCAGTTTCACAGTTTGATTGACAGTCCCAAATGCAAACAATTAGTTAAAATTCAGTGCTGTTGGAGATTTTGATTGGCTGGGAGCTTTCCTACCTGAAATCGAGATAAAATAGTGTCACATCTCTGAGTCATTTGCTTCATATCAAGATAATTTTATAGTAATTTCTGAATAATTTTTTTTCATTTAGTGTTATAATTTGGTGTTATTGTCTAATATTAGTGAAAATAAGGATAAGAAAAATATTTAAATATATTAAAGATTTTTTTTCTAATATAATCTGGTTTTTACATTGGGGAATACATATTAATTTTATGCATTTTCCATCATGATATTTATTACTCTATGCACTATAGTAAATCAAAAAAGAAACTAGGACACAATCAATGAAACAAATAAAAATGTAGATTTCAAGGATTATCTTATCGAAAATGATGGAAAAATTTTTTTCATGTGGAAAGTTGAAATCAGCCAGTGTACAGATTGTACATAAGACATGCATCAAAGTGTTGAAATTCTACCAATGGGTATCTCGGGATCCGTTTAATTTATTTTTCCTGCAAACCAAATAATTTTAAAATAAGCTAATTTATTATTTATATTTATTAGCTTTTACAAACACAGTGTTTTGTATATAAAAGCTTATAATATGATCACATATAGGGCATGAAAGCTTCAATTCCCATTCAGTTACATTTTATTAAATATTAAAATTTTGTAACAATGTTCTTGAATATTGGAAAGTGTTTCATAATCTATGAAACATTTGATGCATACCATAAAATTCCAGAAATAGCCTCCCTTTTGACAACATGAAATAGTGGCAAAAGTGGAAAGTGTGCTTATAAACAGAATTTTCTTGAAAATTCCTTCAATACTAAATTTTATCATTAATGTCTATTAAGGCTATATATAATATCTATTAAAGCTATTCTCAAATCCAAACTAGCTGTTTTATGACATATTTTTTAATACATTTTTGTTTGGAAAAGTGTGAAATTGAGCAGGTGTTCAGAAACTTTCTAATCGAAAGTCCTTTTCCCTTTTTTGGTACAGGCAGAAAATACTGTCAAAGTCAACTCATTCCATCATTTAAACAAGTCTGTTCCGTGAATCTACATATCGCGTATTGCCATTCCTGAAAGCAAAAATCGTATTCAAAATGCAATTGCTAAAAGCTTACAAATGACTGCCGTGAACACTGACTAACAGTAATTCTGCAGTCACAGTGCTAGAGCGTGAACGAATCGCGTGTTTACCAGAAAGCCGGCATGAATTGGCACTTCGATGTACGTTACTGTAAACTTGGGGATGCTTAAAACACAAGTTATGTCATGTAAATAAAACTGAATTAAGATATATTTTAACTTTAAACGTTAATAAACAGACATGACATAACAAAATGACATTACTAGGGAGCAACAAAGAAACTAACCTTGCCGCATATATCGACACCATCAAAAATTTCATCGTCAAGGGATGGGTGAAAACACATCCCATTTCCAACCAAAGATTTTTTGTAGGGGTGCTTACAAACAAAAAGAAATTTATTTTTAAGTAAAATTTATTGAAAATTGGGGAGAGGGAGGTTATTTTCAGAATTTTATGGTAATTGTTTTTCTTGTTTGTACTTAAAGTTATTAGGGGAGGAGAACCATTTATTAAATTATTTGAATACCACCACTGCATGTGCTCATTTTATTAATTGAGGCCTACTTCATCTTATCACAGAAAAAAAAAATAATTCTGGTATTGGTTCGGAAGAGAACCACCAAACTTTTTTCCTCTATCATCTAATCTTTGTTTTATCTCTACTACTACTCTGTCTAACAGACCACAAATGAACTGTGCTTATATGATATAAATCATACCAGTGTTTGTGGCAATATGCTATTTATTGATCTATAACTGAGCTTATAATAGACGTATTCCTTGTTTGTACTGTAATTTAAACTTTTTTTTTCCAGAAAGCGATGGCATTTTGGTTTGAACAAGGTGTAGATGGGTTTAGAATTGATGCTGTTAGCCATCTGTTAGAAGATGAACAATTACGTGATGAGCCTAAATCTGAAGAAACTACATTTAAAGAGGTAGTAATATATGTATAATTGTTCATTTGTCTGAGTAATAAGTTTTAAATATGAACAATGTATACTAAAGTTCATAAGCTTTTGTGAAAGTTCTTTTAAATTCTCATAATAAGCACCTGCCAGAAAGTGGAATTCTTATATATTTTTAATTTTATTTATCTTCAGTCTTCATTAATTTCTTTGCTATGCTTTAAAACTTGTATTATATACAGGGTGATTCATAAAAGATGGGCAGAACTTTAAGGGGTTATAGTACACTTAAAGACAAATAATATTAAATAGGAGACTAAGGGTCCCAGACGTATTCCCAAGGAGATAGGGGGCATTAAAGTTTAGGGTCCGAAATTTCAAATGATTATAAAACATGGAAAAATTGGTCGATTCGTTTGCGGTTTTTGCAAAAAATTTTCTTTATGCCAGTATTTTCTTGAAATAAAATTTTAAAGTTCAATTTCAAAAAATGCCGATAGGGGGCGCTTTAGACTTTGGAGTAACAAACAACTATTTTTTAACGTTATTTTTTGTATTTCTTTAAATGATTTCGAAAGCTTAGACTTAAACTTAAATTTTGATCTAAAAATCTGAGTCCTAACGAGTAGTTAAGTAGCGTAAACTGAAATTTGAAATTTGAAACCCTTCTCCCCCCAGAACAAAAATCAGTTATTCCCGATCTTTGTGTCGTAGATTAGGCTCTAACTACTGCCGCGTTTTGCTAAAATTATTCTTTATGTCAGTATTTTCTTGAAAATAAATTTTAAAGAAAATTTTCAAAAAATTCCGATAGAGGGCGCTTTAGACTTTGGAGTAACGAACAACTATTTTATACCGTTATTTTTTGTGTCTCATTAAATGCTTTCTAAAGCTTAGACTTAAATTTTCAGCCCAAAATCTGAATCGTTAGACGTGGTTAAGTTTCTGGGGAGAGGGGTTTGAAATTTCTACTCCTGAGCACAGTTCAGTTTACCATGTCCACACATTGTGTGCTGTGATACGAGGTAAAAAGACACAAATTAGGATTATGTTACCAAAGCATATTTATTAACATGTAATCACAATAAATGTTCAAAATTGTGACCACCAGAGGTTATGCACGCAGAACAACGGCGACGAATGGAACGGCGAACATTCGCGAAAACATCAGGCTTTTCGAGCACTTCCCCTACAGCGGCGGAAAGTCTGGCGACCAGTTCCTCGGGGGATTCAATGGGTGTCTCATACATAAGAGCCTTCAATCGTCCCCAAAAAAAGAAATCGAGGGGTGAAAGATCTGGCGAGCGAGCAGGCCAAGCAACAGGACCACCTCGACCAATCCATCTGTTCGGAAATGTGATGTCCAGATAGTTGCGGACGTCTCGTACGTAATGGGCTGGCGCTCCATCGTGCTGGAACCACATGACCCGCCGGATGCGTGGAGGAACAACGTTTAACAGGTCTGGCAGCACATGTTGCAGAAATGTGAGGTATGTTTTACCGTTGAGGCGTTCAGGAAGAAGGTACGGTCCGATTAGGTGGTCTCCGAGGATTCCTGCCCAAACATTGATGGAAAAGCGTCTCTGATGAGCATGTGGATACGTAGCATGTGGATTGACATCCGCCCATACATGTGCATTGTGTGTGTTAAATGTACCTTCACGTGTGAAGGTACATTCATCGGTGAAAAGCACAGTTCGTCCAAAATGTGGATTTAGCGCGTTCTGCTGCAGAAACCAGCGGGCGAATTCAATACGATTTGGATAATCCCCTGGAGACAGTTTCTGGACTCGTTGCACATGAAACGGGAGCAAATGTTCATCCTTCAGTACCCTCCAAGTCGTGGACTGTGAGGTATCCACCTGGCTAGCCACTGTTCGTGTACTTGTACTTGGCTGCGCCGCTACTACATCCAGAATGGCTTCTGCAACAACTACTGATTCGTCCTTTTTTGCACGACCTGCATTCGACCGGGAAGCGAGAAATGATCCCGTCTCACACAACTGTCTGTGCAAGCGCTCGAAAGTTTTGCGGTTAGGCAACCGCCTGTTAGGAAATCGCTCTCCGTACATTCGTTGTGCCTCTGCACCATTTCCATCTGCCGCTCCGTAAATTAAATGCATCTCAGCCTTTTCCTTATTCGTGAAGGGCACCATCTTCCGATTCATTACTACAGCGACTTACACTTGACTCACCGTTCAGTGGTTTTTATGCCTGAATCGTGTCGAAATTTTGCATACGTGTTCTTCTTCTTCCCCATTTGACATTTGCATACTTTCTGTTTCCTTCTTCACCCGGTGACTAGCGTCAGGAATGGAGCTTTAACGTTTGCATGAGCGACGTTTCCAACTGTGCCAGTGCCTTTATGAGTGAATTCCGACTATGCAATCCTTGACGAAAGTTGTATTTTTGCCTCGTATCACAGCACAGAATCGTTGGGCATGGTTAAGTAGTGCAAACTGAACTATGTTCAGAAGTTGAAATTTGAACCCCCTCCCCTCGCTACTGAACCACGCTCAGCGATTCAGATTTTGAGCTGAAAATTTAAGTTTAAGTCTAAGCTTTAGAAAGCATTTAATGAGACACAAAAAATAACGGTATAAAATAGTTGTTCGTTACTCCAAAGTCTAAAGCGCCCTCTATCGGAATTTTTTGAAAATTTTCTTTAAAATTTATTTTCAAGAAAATACTGACATAAAGAATAATTTTAGCAAAACGCGGCAGTAGTTAGAGCCTAATCTACGACACAAAGATCGGGAATAACTGATTTTTGTTCTGGGGGGAGAAGGGTTTCAAATTTCAAATTTCAGTTTACGCTACTTAACTACTCGTTAGGACTCAGATTTTTAGATCAAAATTTAAGTTTAAGTCTAAGCTTTCGAAATCATTTAAAGAAATACAAAAAATAACGTTAAAAAATAGTTGTTTGTTACTCCAAAGTCTAAAGCGCCCCCTATCGGCATTTTTTGAAATTGAACTTTAAAATTTTATTTCAAGAAAATACTGGCATAAAGAAAATTTTTTGCAAAAACCGCAAACGAATCGACCAATTTTTCCATGTTTTATAATCATTTGAAATTTTGGACCCTAAACTTTAATGCCCCCTATCTCCTTGGGAATACGTCTGGGACCCTTAGTCTCCTATTTAATATTATTTGTCTTTAAGTGTACTATAACCCCTTAAAGTTCTGCCCATCTTTTATGAATCACCCTGTATATATATTTATTATTATTATATTTAAAAAAAATATTTCATTCATATTTAACTCATTTTAATATTGTTTTCTTTTCTTTTCTTTCCAATGCAATAAAAAAAAATTTTTGTAACATTCTTTTTTTTTTTTTTTTTTTTTTTTTTTGCTTGCCAACAGGATTGTTGTGACCTATTAATTCTATATCATCTTTCTCAGTATATCCCATGATATTTATTTGGAAATTCTAAAGAAATTTTTATATTAACAATAAATATTAAATACTGTTAAATTTATATTTTTTTGTGTATTTTTTTACTGCAAAGTTCTTTACTTAAGTTTCATGTGGCTGAGATGTAATTTAATGTTTTTGGTAGTTTTATGTTATTCATGCCTTTGTGTACATAATTCATAGGTCTTCCCTTGTGGTCCTAGAAGTCTGCACTTATGGTTTTCAAGGCTTGCCTCTTAGATTTCCAAAAAAAGTCAGAATTCTGCCTTATCAGTAGAATAAATCTCAGTCCATTTTATTCACTTATGTTTGACAATATAATAGATATTCAAAATATGCACAGTTGATTTGTTGTGTCAGGCATGTGTTTAAAAATAACATTAATTAAGATATGTTATTTTCAAACACTTTGCGATTTAATGAGTACATGCAAGAGAGTGTAACAGTTTGAAGAAAATGTGTTTTTGGTTTGGATTTGGATGGGATTTTTGCTCTCAGTGGTATGCAAATTGGTGCTGTTGCTAAAGTCAGAGATGTGGCTCCTGATGTTACCTGGACCCACTGTTTCATTCACAAAGAAAAAGAAGCTGTGGTGTCTAAATAGGTATGTCATCTAAATTCCCCTGTTAGAACAGCATCACAACACAATTTGAAAATTATTTTCCAAGGAGTAAATATAATGAAATGTTCATGAATTCGTGATTCTTTGTTTTACAAAAGTGAAAATTGGAAGCTGTCTTTGTGGGAAAAAAGGACAGTTAATTGAACAAACGAATGACATCAGGCGTAAAAGGAAATTCTAAGCAGAAAAAATTATAGTAATTTCTGGACTTCATCACTTAGTAAAATAAGAATCTAATGAACTGTTAAATGGTGCTTTAAAAATTATAATTCAGTTTGCTTATATAGCTGTGTAAAAAAGGGTTTTCATAACTCAAATAAAAACAAAGTACTGAAATGGACTTAATGTGCCGATCTGAGACTTTGGCTTACCAGCATTCAAACATAAAACAATTGTGTAAGAATCGACAGGCTCATTCATCTCATTACTATATTTATTTACCAACATTTATTTAATTTTTAAGTTAATTAAATAAAGATTATCAATTTGCTAATAGTCTTGAATTATTAAAAACAAATATGAAATTTCTTTTATTAACTTGACTACTTAATATCAAAGTTAAATTAAATGAATTTTAATTAATTCAATTTTTAAGAATATACTGGTATTAACATATTCTAAAACAAACTGAATTTTAAATTTGCTATCGAAGTAAAGCGTTCTGCAGTGGATTCTTAAAAGTGGTTTTCACTTTGAAAAAGTTTGAGAAGTGCTGATTTATTCATTTACTAGCTGACCTGCCCAGTGTTGCCGGGACCTGTGATAATAAGATTAAACAAACCTAAAGTTTGTATGATTTTAAATCCTTAACACGATTTTGTATGAAATTATTTATTTAAAAGTGCTGCGCACACAATGGAAAATCCTTTATTTCAGCCGATAGGCGACACATTCTGATCTAAACGAACCTCTGACACATGTTCCCGCTGCCTGCTATTTCCATTTATCAGTAAATTACCTTTGTGTGATTTACAACAGGCCCGATTTTGACGGGAATTGGCTCATTAAACTCCCGTGACACAACAGGTACCCGTGTCAGATGTTTGTTTAGAACAAATTGTGTCCCCTGGTAGTGGAAAGTGAACTAAAGGATTTAGCAGCGTGTGCATAGCACGCCTGCTATAGGCAGGCCGCACACCGAGACGACACAAGTAACATGTCTCGTGTGAGGAGAAGAAACAGGTTTGAATCAGGTTGTTTTCTTTGTTCCAACCCATTTCTTTCCCTAAGACATGAGACATGTTGCTTGTATTGTCTCAGTGTGCGACCTGCCATATGGGGCTGAAGGAAGCAGGGACACGTGTTGGAGTTTCGTTCGGAAGGTGGTTTGTTTGAAACAGCATGTGCCTCCTGGCAGTGGAAGGCAGAACTAAAAGATTTTGCAGTGTGTGTGCATCATGCTTACTATACGGTGCCGCAGGTAGCAGGAACACAAGTTGGAGGTTCGTTTAGATCAGAATGCACCTCTGTTGGCGGAAGGTGGAAATAAAAGATTTTCTATCACACGCGCAACACTTTTAAATAAATAATTTCATACAAAATCGGGTTAAAGATATAAAATCATTCAAGTCAGCAAGTAAGTTATAAATTACAAGCTTAAAATTTTTTCAATTCATTAATTGAGTAGGTTGAACTGACAGCATCGTCTGTCATCTTATATGTATAGGAATCGCTTACACTATGTATCAATCCATCAAGTTTTGAATACTTAATTAATTTTAAAGCAACTAATTAAAAATTGAAGCATATTTCTAATGGTACTTTCAAATTGTTTACCGTCAATCTTTGACATATACTATCTAGTTTTATTTATAATTGTTGTCAAATGTTGGACTGATATACTATTTCCATATTTGTTGACTATCATTTTCATATTTTTCTAGGATGAATTTGGTTATTTAGAGCATATACATACCAAAGGTCAGAAAGAAAATGTGAATTTTATAAAAGAATTAAGAAAAGTGGTTGATGAATACACAGAAAAAACTGGAAAAACAAAGTAATTATATTGTACAGTCATTATTTTTCACAAAGAATAAAATACCAGTGGGGAAGACCGAGATAAGCTCGGTGAAAGTCTGCTAAGTGTTCAACTCGATAAAACAATAAATTCTCACTATATTATTGCTATAAAGCATTTTGTTTTATGGCATTATTATCTACGGAAACAACGCATGCATTCACAATTCACATTGAAATGCATTGACCCATAGTGACCCCAAAATGACCCACTAACCAAATTTTTTGGAATATGTGACCTGGTCCAGTGGACCTAGCCCAAAGTCAAAATTGTTTGAGCCGTTTTATAGATATAATTGTCTTGACCCTGACCCATAGTGACCCAAAATGAACCACTAATCAAATTTTTTTGAACATGTGACCTAGCCCAATGGTATTTTTGTGCTCGAAAACAGTAGAATAAAAAATTTAGCCAAAACCTTTTCAGCCGTTTTAAAAATAAAATTAGCTTGACCCTGACCCGGAATGACCATAAATCGAATTTTCTTGATCATGTGACCTAGCCCAATGGTCTTTTCTTGCTCGAAAACGGTAGGATATAAAATTTAGTCAAAATCGTTTGAGCCTTTCTTTACATAAATTAGCTTGATCCTGACCCATAGTGACACAAAGTACCTACTAATTGAATTTTCTTGAAAATGTGACCTAGCCCAATGGTCTTCTTGTGCTCATAAACTGTGGAATAAAAAATTTAGTCAAAATCATTTCAGCCTTTTTTTTTTAAACATAAAATTAGCTTGACCCTGACCCATAGTGATCCAAAATAACCCATTAATTGTATTTTCTCGATCATGTAACTGAGCCCAATGGTCTTCTCATGTCGAAAATGATATGATACAAAGTTTAGTCAAAATCGTTGCAACTATTTTTTAGATAAAATGAGCTTGACCCGTAGTACACCGATGACACCCAAAAATTACCCATTAATCGAATTTTTTCGAACATTTGACTTCACTAGATGGTCTTCTATGAAATTAATATATTTGAATTATTATATCTGAAATGGTAAAATACAAAATTTCTTGAAAATCGATTTAGCCATTTTTTACATAAAATTAGCTTGACCCTGACCCATAGTGACCCAAAATGACCATTAATCAAATTTTCTTGAACACATGACCTAGTCAAATGGTTGGGGTCTTGCTCGAAAACGTCAGTACAAGAAATTTCGTGAAAATCATTTCAGCCATTTTTTACATAAAATTTGCTTGACCCTGACCCATAGTGACCCACTAATCGAATTTTCTCAAACATGTAACCTAACTCAATGGTCTTCTCATGCTCAAAAACAGTAGGATAAAAAATTTAATCAAAATCGTTTCAGCTGTTTTTTACATAAAATTAGCTTGACCCTGACCCGCAGAGTCCCAAAATGACCCGTTAATCGAATTTTCTCGATCATATGACTTAGCCCAATGGTCTTCTCATGCCCAAAAATGATAAAATATAAAAATTTTGTCAAAATCGTTAGAGCCATTTTTTAGATAAAATTAGCTTGACCTGTAGTGACCCAAAAATGACCCACTTATCAAATTTTCTCGAACATATGACCTAACCCTTTGATCTTCTTGTGCTCGAAAATGGTAGGATGTAAAATTTAGTCAAAATCGCTTGAGCAGTTTTTTAGATATAATTAGCTTAACCCTGACCCATAGTGACAAAAAATGACCCACTAATTGAATTTTCTCAAACCTGTGACCTAGCCCAATGGTCTTCTGGTGCTCCAAAATGGTAGGATACAAAATTTCGTCAAAATCGTTAGAGCCATTTTTAAGATAAAATTTACGTGTATATACACACACACAAAATTTGCTCATATTACAGTATATGATTTATTGCTGCATTATTATGTTTGGTAACCATTTAAAAATTTATTGGTATGATAGCTTGGTTTTAATTATGGTTAACTGGATATTGTTTTTGCCGGATATCAGATATCCAAAGCTCTTTTGCCTGCCGGATACTGTTAGGCTTAGTAAATAAACAACCTGTAGTTAAATTTAATAGCTTATTCACAATTTTAGGATATATATATATATTTTTGTAACTGTTTAACATTTAAACAGTATAATGCACTAAAACTGTTTTATTTAGATGTTGATTAAAAATACATTTAATTTGATAAATTAAAATATTGTAAAATAAAAAAAATACAACTTTCTAAATTTGTATCAGTTTTTATGTAAGAAATTTTAAAAAGATAGTTAACTAGGAAAATGAAAGCCTACTATTAACCAAATTATGGCTAAAAGTCTTCCGATCAAAATTATTGATAATTTTTTAGATGTATGAAAACATCCTCAATGAATGCAAGCTGTGAGATTAGTGTTAGCTGTGCATCTGCCCTACAAAATTTTCACTATAGATATGGCCGAGCTGTCTACCTGTTCTATTGCTAAAAAAATTATGAAATATGCTTAGAATATGAAAATGATGCATATAGTGCATTTCAGCCACTGGCCATTATATGGCACCTTTAATCATTTATAAAAGTAAAAAAATTCAAAGGGAGCAATCTGTGCTGCCTTTTGTTCTAATCCAAGATAACATATTTGGTAAATTTATTATTAACTATTACATTTATGCTAATATATGGTGGCCATGGTAACTTATGGTACAGTGATAAAAGCAATTGACAATGAGATTATAATATTGAGTTGACCATCAAACAGAAGCCATGCCATCCAGTCTATATTAGTGTTATTGAATCACTAACATTATGATTGAAAAAAAAAAAAATCATAAAAACAGGAAAGTGTTAAAATAAAGTATTGACAAAGCTATTTTTCCTAAATTTAATTTATTTTCTTTTAATGTCCTCTGAGAAATGTTGTAATAAATTTATTACTTGGTGAAAAGATTAACATGACACTAAAAGCAAGAAAATCCAAATGTTTCGGCTCAAGTCAAGAAGAAATAAATGTCTTTTCAGAAGAGGAAAATTCATTAAATTTAAATTAAATATATTTATATTAATACTCTATGACCTGGGTGTGATATTACTATCAAATTGGGGTTTTTTTTGCGTATTTTATTTGCTGTTTTTGTGCCATTATTTAGCACGAACACACTATCGGCATTTCACTTCTTCAAGGTATTGGCATCACCATCACACCTTCCGTTTTCCTGGTAGACTTAAGCTTTGGAAGCAGTACTTTGCGTCTTCTCTTTCTGCAGGCGATCAGTCATTTGATCTGCACATACACTTGTGCCGAGTGGACGGTTCTGGTTATGGTTTTGTTTCTTTGTCTCTGTGATGTAGGAGTGGTTTTTGCTAGTCACGTGTATTGAATTAATCTTTATTATTCTAAATTAATTTAATTTGTTTATAGTTATTTCTCCATAATTTAATTAACAAATCACTTCAAAAATTTCCGTTCAATTACTTTTAGGAATCACAGTTTATTCGTATATATACGAATGCATGAAGATAAAAACTCAAACTGATGGTGTACCGTGATTGCTGTCTTATTTTTCGACACAAGATTCTGTTTACCGAAACTTGCATTTAATATGACGAACTTCAAATTATTTTAATAGTTCTTAAGATCCGTAAAAGTGATAACATTTCATAAAATGATGCAGTGTATTTTATTTAAAATTTCTAAAGAGTTTGCCAAGCCAATTTGAATTCTTCCGTATTTTATAGGACTTTATTTCATCTTATTTCAACAGTAAAATTTAAATATGTTCTCCTGAATCTTCAATGAGATCCTTTTATTTTTAATGGAATACAGTGATCAAGAAAAACTGTTTAATTAAAAATAATCCTCCTTCTCCAATTATGAATTGAATAAAGATTGGATTAACTACAATTTGCTCGTCTTCAATCCAGCCTTCAGTTCATTGTCTTTTTCGCCTTGAAGTAAGAAGTTCATATTTAATTTTCCTTTTTTATTTCTCTTCAAGGACGTTTATGACCAAAAGAACCACAACCTTGTTGCATTTAGGGTTATTGCTCATAATGCACCACCAATTTTTAATTAATATCACAGTAAGGTAAAATAGTTAACTGACAACATGTTTTAAAACAGCATTATCAGTAATAATTTGCAATTTTCTTGTTGAAATGTTGTGACTAAAACTCATTTGCACATTCTATGTAATTTTTTTAAATTCAAATAATATATTTTTTTGCAAATAAGCATAAATAAAAAATGAGCTGTTTTAATAACAATTTTACCCTACATGACCTAAATTTGTCCTTAGCTGTGTATTAATGTGTTTACTACTGACTTCCATGACTTTATTGGAAAAATCATACATATTAAAAGAAAAAGCAATTTTCCTGATTACAGATGATATCAAAAACGGCTAAAGGAGTTTCATGAAACTTGCTTCCTATACTAAATCGATCATGAGAAAATATTCTAGATAGGTTACTAATTCGGGAAAGTTAGATTTATATGGTTAAAACAAATTCAATACTGAAAATGATACTGTAAATTGAAAATGGTTCTGATGATTTTCATAAAATAAACCTTATTCATATACAAGAATACAATCTAACTAGATCTCGACAACAGAAAAATTCATTTTTATAGGTTTAAGGCATTTTTGAAATCATTTTCAGTAATCGAAATTCTTGCCAATACTATTAGTGATTGATCACCAACACGATTATATACAATATCAAAGATGGGGTAACGATTTCATATGACAAAGAAATGTTGTGAATTAATATTCTGTTTACAAAAAGAGATAAATCATTAAACATGATTCTGAAAACTGTTCTTTCACAATGTCAATAATTAATTGTCCATTAAATGCAAAAGATTGTTAAATGAAACAACTTTGTTATGCAATTAAATATATATATATATATATATTGTTACTCTTTCTTAATTGGGTCCTTGATTACTGATGTAATACTGCATGTATTGTGTGGCATAAAATTACTAGCAGCTATGTAATCAAGAAAATTTTTCTGCTAAACTCCTTAATTAAATTGTCTTTTTTTCCTGCTATTGCCTCTGATTCAACCACAATCTAATAATACTTTAACGATCTCAACCATTTCTTATTTTAAATAGCAGAATTTATTAGAGGCACCAACAATATATTTTTACTTTCTTCTATCTTTACAAGAAGAAACTATTGGATTTGTGAAAAATTTTGACCTCCAGTTTTTAACGGATTTATATGTTTTAGAAAGTTCTGAACACGATTTGACTGCTTTTAGAAAATGTCTGTCTCTATGTGACACAAATTTTGTTAGTGCTCTATCTCAAGAATTAATGCACAGAATTTAATAAAACTTTAGATCCTGTTAGACCTTGATATAAATTGGTGCGCTCACACACACAAACACCAGTAGGTAGATATTAATATTGGCATATCTTGTTCATTTAGCTATTTCAGTTGTGGCTCGGTAAGTTCTTGGGTATGAGCCAATGATGAACTTACCTTTCAGTAGCTGATACTCTCTCTAGTATTAGAATGAGCATCTCTAAATGACATGGTTAAGTTTTTACCATGCATGATAGAGAGTTATGTTTAAACTTAGTTTGAAGTTAAAAACAAAGATATTATCAGGGTTTAACTTGTACTGCTGTTAGCTTATGTTTGAGATATTGGAATTCTTTTAATCAAGCCATTTTAGCTTATCTTCTCCTTCAACTCATTGCCCTTTAAGAACTTTGTCATCTTCTGAGGAAATGATCTCAGGTAGCAATGGTATCAGGATGTTTGAAAGATCCTGATAATGAATCATTTGAATGCAGTGAATGAAGATTAATCATCATGAAAAGATTACTTTATTCAGTGGATTTTAATCGGCAGCTATAATTCATGATTTTAATATCTTTGTCAATGGCTCTTATTATATTTATTGTTCTAAGAAGCTTTTAATGTTGGCTTTTAAATTAACCTTTATATGTCTAGATATCTACTTATAATAAAATCCAAAGGCAAGAAAGTGTCGGTAACCATTCCGGACGCGACAACTCTGGTCTGCGAATCGACCATAGTTAAATGCCATGTTAGGCTTAATGAAAAATCTATGCTAACATGCTAAATGATAATATCTTCTACTTGAAATCATGCCTGTTCAGCATATTTTCCTATAAAACATGTATATCATATCCTATTATAATGTTTTAAGTTCTTAATTAAAAATCCAGATTAAACATCGGAATCCCAGATATAAACAAATGAACACTGTTGCCATTCAGCATCACAAATTCAAATGAATCCCAAATGAATGACTCTTTGAAAGCTTCACATCCGATTCTGCTCTTAAAATATTTATAAAAGCATATTAAAGCTTTTAAATATTTTAATTTTGTTTAAAAACTTCAAAAACTATTTTAGCAGTCATCTATTGACAAATCCAAGTGTAGGAAAGTATATAGTAGGTAATCATTCCAGAGCGAACCGAGTCGGAGATGCGAACCTACTTCCTTGGCGAACCCGAGCATAGCGAAACGCCATGTTAGGCTTAATGAAAAACATATGCTATCATATGACAGCTAAATGATAACTTCTACTTTAAATCATGCTGTTCAGCATGTTTTCTTATAAAACATGTATATCATATCCAATTATAATGTTTTAAGTTCTAAATTAAAAATCCAGATTAAACATCGGATTACCAGATATAAACAAATGAACACTGTTGCCATTCAGAATCACAAATTCAAATGAATGACAAATGAAAGATTTTTTGAACGCTTCATTAAAAAAATACATGTTAACACCGATTCTGCACTTAAAATATTTGTAAACGCATAGTAAAGCCATTAAATATTTTAACTTTGTTTAATATTTAAAGTTATAATATGCATAGCTGCCAACTTTCCGATTTTCTTCAAGGCAAAATATATATTGAACCAGAAATATTTAATAAATTAAATCAAATAAGTACCTATAAAAACAAGCAACATTTCATTAAAAAAAATTCCTGGTTAAAAATAAGTTTATTTAATTTGGGGAAAACTGGAAAGTTGGCAGCTATGAATATGTGATTGTAGTAATTCAAAACAAATTTTAGACTAAAAGTTATGAAAATCCCTTTCCAAAATTGAAAAAAATTCAATCTCTATATAATGTAAAAAATATGTTTTTTTTTTCTTTAAAAAAAAAATTATTCATTGACATAGATGTTTAATCTTTATGTTTATTAACTATAATGATGATAATCACAACTTTAAACATTTTTAATGCAGATAACTGTAATTTTCTACTTTTTAAAGATAAATATTAATAAAGTGCTTTTTTCCAGAATATTAATTGCAGAAGCATTTGAGGAAATCAAGGATGTGATGCGTTATTATGGTGATGTTGGTGACAAAGTATGTGATTTCCCTTTTAATTTTCAGCTTTATAAAGTGAAGGCTACTGATACAGGAACTGGTCTCTTTGAGAAAATTGACATATGGCTAAAGAATATGCCTAAAGGAAAATATCCAAATTGGGTGGTGTGTATAATTTTTTATTTCTTTTTACTGTTTTTAAGTATATTTTAATACTGATTATCAAAGGTAAAAGATGTCACCTTTAGCTTATATTTTAATATGATTTTAACCTTTTAATAACAAATAAAAGATGCAACAAAGAATGTATGCACTTAACCCTGTAAAGGTAATCTATCTAATTTTTATGTACTTATCTCATTCAAATGACATGGAAGTTAGAAGAATATTATCTTTCTAGGGTTAAGGAAATTTATTTTATGTGTCAACAGAAGGATTATAACTTAAAAAAGACAAAATCTAACTAAAACTTAAAATTAACCCTTTTATTTATCTTGTGTCATCTTTTTGATTCCATATGATTGTTTGAAATTAGTTTTAATTTTTGTTATTATTTCCTTATTAGATTCAGAAATATTTATGTCATTTATTCTGTAAGTTAAATTCTGAAATATTTTGCGATTCATAACATTTTTAACAGTTCAACTATTTGAAGCCACTATCATTGTTGGTGCAGTGCTTACTAAAAATGCATCATTAGTTAATCTTGTTCATTGAATGATTTTACATAACTGATCAGTGTATTTCTATAGCAGCCATGATAAAGTGAAACTAATAGTGATTACATTATTTGCCGAAACCTACAATGATTCTTTAACTTCATACAAGGAATGCAACTTGTATCAGAGATTATAAATAAAATCCTGCTAAGTCTTCCATATTTTGAATACCACTATTCATGAATAGAAATATTCACCTTATTTAATTGTGAAACTTTTGTATTAAATAAAGCAAATATTTATGTTTATTCAGAAATTGCAGTACTCAAAATACAGGAGACTTGAGTGGTATGCCTTTTGTATAAAATCTCATTAAAAAAAAAACAGAACTCCCATTTTATTTTATTACAAAATTATTGCAGCAAATAAACTGCAGCGAGAGGTACCATGTCTACTTTCTGAATATAATTGTGATTTTTTAAATAGTAGCCAACTGCATTTAAAAATCGTAACAACTTTAATTTTTCAAATAGTCACCTCCACTTTTAACATTCCTTTTGAGTTCTTTGGATCAAAACGACCTAGAAAAATGTTTAGTTTTTATACTTTTTCTTAAATCTTCACATAGGAGAGATTAGGGAGGGATGGGACATCTGCAGTAATGCTTAAAATAAGCTTTATTTTTAATTTACTAGGCGGCTCTGCCCCCTGCTTGCTACGCTCACCAACCCCCGTTCTGATTTCACAACCTCTTAAAACCTGGTAATGTATCCTGTTTTAAAAAGATGATGATGATGATATCACAAACGGCGAGTATCTTCTGTAATCAGGTTATAATGCTTTTTCATTTAACTGGTTATAATGCTTTTTCATTTAATTCTTCTTTTTTTATTTTTAATATTCATGTGTAAACACAATTTTTATGACGTAATTTTCTTTATTTCCTGCTTTACAACACGTGATCATTTAATTATTATTTTAAACTTTCATTATTGCTTTTAATAGTCTCGCGCAAATATATTTTTTATTTGAGATAAAACATAATCCTTTGCGCTTATTTAGAAATTGGCAACAATATAAAAAAATGACTTTTTCAATAAAAGATTTTTTACGATTTTTAAGGATTTTTTGAGTTTTTATTGTCCGACCATGATATTTTTTTGAATTTCTGAAAGCTTGTTATATTTCGCGTCTGGTGGTATGATTTTCGAATACGTAGGATGGCTAGGAAAAAAGTAATCACTCCTCAAAAAAGTCCCTAGTAAAAAAGCGATGAGAATAACCCGGAATATCTACGCAGATTTTCATTGGTCCATTTCCAAACCATTACTTTTTTTTTATATATAGAAGGATGACTTTTACACCAGATGGAGTAATCATTGCATGATATTTGTTGCTGAAAATATTTTTAGTTGCAAGCACCTATGAGTTTGTGAATTAAAAAGACTATTTTACTATACCAAAAGTAACTAACTACTCAGATTTTAAATGTAAATTTTCAGTCTCTTTCTTTGTTGCTAACTTAATTGTTTTTAATGTTTTGTAAACTCAACAATATATATTTTATGAATGAACAGTTAAGTTAAGACTAAAAGCCGCATGCTTTTTGTAAAAGCCTTTTTTTTTTTAATATTGCTCTAAAGGAGGGATGGGACATGCCCATCCCTCCCAAATGATATCTATCCAAATAATAATGCTTAATTACATACATTTTTTTGTATTTTATATTTATAAGACTATCTTGTTTTGGAATTATTTGGCAAGTTAAAAAGGAATTTTAACTACATTCATGATTTTTTTAAAAAAAACAAATATACATTGAAAAATTAAAGCAGTGCAATTTTTTCTTTTCTTACTTATGCATTATTTATCACTGTCAACCATTAGTATTAAATATTTATATTTATTTCTATAATATCAATTTGATTAGCTTTTTTAAATAAAATATTACTGTTTTTGAAATAATTAAACTGCAAACTTTTATTTTTACATGGCAGTACACTATTTAAAAATGCATGTAAAAGTACATTATGACTGTTCAATCATTGATGAACAAGACATAATTGCAAAGCTACATCCACCAAAAATAATTCGTGGCACTAGCCAGTCACAAGCATATTTTTCATTTGATTTGGATTTTACAAAGCATAATATAAGATAAAATAAATATTATGATTTACAATAAACCTTAGGAATGCAAATGTCACATTGTGTTTGTCATTTTTTCACTACATTTTTAAAAATTAAATGTGAATTTTTGTTCTAAAACATGTCTCTTCCCTCCCTCACATGAGGGAGGGATGGAACATTTTTCTTGTTAATGTAATTGGTTTATTAACCTAAAATTTTAATTATTATCCTCAAATTTGTATATTTTAAATATGTTAAAATGTTTCAAGGTGTTATTCTGAAAATTTCCATTTTGTACTAGCGAAACATAATTTGTAAAAAATATTTTTGTTTAATTGTCCCATCCCTCCTTAATCTCAGAAAAAGTGTGAGGGGTATATCCATAAATTTCAAAAAATAAAGTGATCTTACAAGAAAAAGTACTAAAAACAAAATATTCAGTCAGCCACCAGTAAAATATACAAAAAGAAAAAAAAAACTTAAAAAAAAATTCTAGTAAGTTTCTAATATTTTTAATCTCAAAAACTAATTATTCAAATGAGCTATAAACTCACCCACTAGTGTTTTTGATGATTGTGATCAATTTTAGATAAAAATAATGTAGGTCATAATTCATAAGTTTTTTTAATGCATTTTTTAATTTTATAATTGAAAATATTTTTTTAATGAAAAAAATGCTTGAATATATTTATCTCTATTCATTCTATTTCATTGTAAAAGGGGAAATTCAATCTTATGATTTTTCAGAAGATATAATATAAATTAGTATGTCATCTGTATTTAACTTTAGCATCTTCAAACTTTTGATATCTTGTAATTCTATGAATATCTGAACTCTACCTTTTTCTGGGCTGTTAATCCAAGAAATTAATATATATATATATATATATATATATATATATATATATAACCATAAATGAAACATTATCATAACACCAACTGATACAATGAAATAATAATTAAGTATGTAATAATTAGATGACAATGAAAGATTCCACAGCACTCTGAATATGGAAACAAAAACATATTAAAAGAATAAATTAAATTAAAAATTGAATAAATGGAACTAAATGAATGAAATGAAATGAAATTTGTGGAATTAAGACAGAATTAATTATCAAGTCCCAAATTCAAAACGTTTTCAACCAAACTACTCTGTCATCATCAGTGAAAAACTAATTGTTGAGTTGAGTTGTTGTCTCTTCGCGTTTTTTCTTGCTGGCCCGGAATAAACTATCTTACTTCAAGGGTTTCGAATATAAGGTGGGATGGGAAAGGTAATCAATGATGTATTAATTCATTCCAGACTACGTGGATATCATATGATAATACATCGTTACAGACTATTTCTTTTTTAGATATTATTTCTAGAGACTCTTATGATAGCTTCCTGGTGATTATTTGTGTGGAATATAATTTTGGATCCATTGTGAAATTTTTAATTTATCTATTTAAACAAAAATCTTTCTAAATTATCCTAATGTTGGGGGGTGGGGGGGGCTATTTATGTACAGTGTACAGCCCTTCTGCCAAAGGCTGTACACCCTCAATTTTGTATGATTTTTTATTGTCAAATGAAAATCTATGCAAACAAACTTAGAATTGGGTGTGATACACACTGTTTTGATTTTAGATTTTTAAACGAAAGACCGGCATAGCCCAGGCCCGAGATAATAACCTTAAACATACCTAAAATCAGTGTTGAATAAATTTATATATTTAAATGAGAATCTTTCCAAATGAACCTAATAATGGGGACCCCAATGCCTTTGGCAGCAAAAAAGTGTTGTCGTCTAGCTTTTTTTTTTTTTTTTCACATTGGGTCATGTAAAATATAGTCCTAAAAAAAATATAGTCCTTATTGTTCAAACTCTTTGAAATTTTTATGAGTTATAAATATAACATTTCCGAATCCTTTGTATAGTTTTCATGCTAAAATATTTAGTTGTAAAAAGCAATGTTTTTCTTCTCACTTTTTTTTTTTTTTTTTTTTTTTTTCTTTTCAGATCGAAATTGTATGGGAAAATGTTCTATTTTCAAACTGATTATTTTATCCTTAATCTGATTATTTCTAAACCAAAATTTTACTAAAACAATAGCTAAAAGGTAAGAGTGATTCCCAATGTGGGGCATATGCCCCACAAGGGAGCAATTTTGTTTTTAAGGGGTGGCAATTCAAGAGTTGTTATTAATACATTCTCTATCATTTATTTCTGCAGTATTGTTATAGCCTAAAAAAAGTTGTGCATGGAAATTAAAAATAATTTAAACTAGAGTATCTGCCAATCTCAAATTTGATAAGCATTAGCCAGAACTACCTTTACAGTACGAACAGTGAAGAAATTAGAGGGGTTGGGGCAGGCATGGCAACTGCCTCGTGTACATAAATATAAATATTAAAAATCACACAGACCATCATGACTAAAAAATAATCAATTTTGTGTTTTGATACTTTTCTATCAGTAGAGAGATACGTATATTATTATTATTATTATTATTATTTTTGTGTTCTTCAAAATTAAGAATTTAAACATTTTATAGGAATTACATAATTTCATATTATGCAAAGGTATACATTAGTTAGCTGAACATTAAGTAATTTCCAATTTATTAAATGTCGCATTACCAGTATTTTGGAAAAGATTTCATTGACTCTGACCCTTGCCAGTCAAAACATAAAAAAATTTCAGCTATTCTTCAGCTACTTTTTTTACCTTTTGGTTGGGCAAAAAATGTACAGTGAAACCAGCTTAAGAAGTTTTCCAGGGAACTGGGTATTTAAAACTTCTTAAATGGGAAAATGTCTTAGACTGGAAAATTTCCGAGGGGAAAGCTATAATGACAAACTACATAAAGAAAACATTAATGACGTAAAATTATCTAAAATATTGACTTAGATATACAGTATTGTTTTAGAGATTAGAATAATAAAATATTTTTAGTGCATTTTGTTATTTTTAAAGTAAATAAAAAACTAGTCGTTGGGGGTCACCGTAATACTTACCCACCATAGGTATGCATAATATAAAATATGAAAATGAAACATGTGTAAACTATTTATAAAATGCATTGCAATTCGAATAAAATCCTGGCTTGATGACGTCATAAACTTTAAATGCTCTATTACTGAATTGCGTAAAGAAACATCCTTATAACTCCCAAAAATGATAATCATATTAACTAAGAGTTTACTGCATCTTATCGTCTCGTTTCCAATTAAAATATATATTTGAATTTAAATTTGAATGAAATACAGGGTCATGAAAAATCGAAGAGTGTCGAAAATATGATTACAAATGTCTCGGCAACTCACTTGTACTAACTTTATAATATTTCTTATTTCCTTTCTTATTTTAGTGTCTAATTTTTTTAGATAATTTTTATAAATTGGAATTGCCATCCATGCTGCTTTGTTGCTTTTATATTTATAAGGCAATTATTTCATTTTTTAAAAAACATCTGTGTTCTTGCTTTTCCATTTACTAAAATGTGGAAGTTTCTCACTACCGTTCTTGTTGCTACCTAGCAAAATTTTTAATCGCTCCTTATTCGATTTCCCTCCATAGCAATTTTCTTTTTTACGATACAACAATTAAAAGAAGAATCACAGTATAAGTAGGCAGTTCTTATTTTTTGTATATTTGTCAAGAAACTGAGTATTTACTAAGCTTTATGGTAATATGACATAACAGTACAGAATCCTCAGGGTGCGAGTCCTACTTCACTTATCCTGTTTTTCTGTATTACTATTAACAAGTGTTCACCTTTTATTTCTCATATTAGTATATTTATTTTCTCTTTTTCTCTCTTTTTATTTGTTTATTTTTTGTTTCTGTCTTTTTAGTTGAGCTCTCATGATGATCGCAGGATATCTCGTTTTGGTTCCCGTTTAGCATTTGCCTTGCACATGACAGTTATGCTTATGCCTGGAATTCCTGTCTGTTATTATGGTAATGAGATTGGGATGGAAAATGCAAAATTGAAAGATGAAGACATCAGAGATTCCTGGGCTTTAAGAACCACAATGGTATTTGAAAATATTTCTTTTTACACTAAAACACAACTTGTTTTTTTGTATGTAAAGATGAAATCTTGTAATTGATTTTTAACTCGCTTCCTGATACGCTAAAATTATAAAAATTATGGACATTATAAAGATTTTGTGTTTTTGATGACAATACAACATTTTAATATTTTTAGAACTTAATTAAGAATTAATAACTTAATTTTCAGGCTCAGGCAATGTCAGATGGGTTAGCTAGTAATTATCTAAAAACAAATCAGGTTAGAACAATTAAATTACATTTGCACCAGGCTGCACTCAAAACAATTACTCCAGTTGACAACATACCCATTTATGGAACTCTCCTCAACATTGTGATAAGCATTTTTCAGAAGCATGGTTAGTCATAACTTTATTTGTGTTTAACAGAATACTATTCCATCACATTTCCATGTCATCTAAAAACACTGTGTCTTCAAAATTTAAGCTCTATAGCTGTAAGTTACTTATGGACATGTTTTTGCTTTATAATACAGATTGTATTAGACCAGAAGACGACAACAGAAAATCTAAATTTTCAATTATCGTTTGAAAGACAATATTGTTTATGGAAAAACTAAACAGACGATCTGCCTCGGTAGACAGTTAAATTAGATCGTTTTTCATGTTTGAATTAGTATAGAAGCCAAGTTTAGGGGAAATCATTTGAGCCATCTTTGATGTATAGCTGCATTTTCAGTGCTGAATTTGTTTTAACCTGTGAAAATAAACTTTTTCTAATTCCAGACCTAGATAGATCATTTTTTCATGCTTGAATTAGTATAGAAGACATGTTTCGTGTAAATCACTTGAGCATTTTCCGATTTATAGCTAGTAACATTTTTAGCACTGAGTTTGTTTTAACCTGTCAAAACAAATTTTCTTGAATTTGAGACCTATAGTCTGTTCAGGGAAACGAGATAACGAAAGTAAACAAACGGGTTGCAGAAAAATCGTCAAGGAGCCACACATTTGGCACAAATCCCTAGGTTGGCGAATTTTATTTTTTATTTCGATTTGTTAATTTTTTAAACATTTATTTTGATAAGTATATGAAAACAACACAAGTTCCTAACTGACTTACATCGAGATTTTAAACAAAAATGTAAAAGTTTAAGATGTCAAAATATAAATTATTCTCTATTTATTTTAAACAGCATTGAATTCAGAGATATTTTTTCCTGGTGGGATTTCTGTGCCTCCAGGCGAGACATTATATATTTGGGGGGGGGGGGGGGGATTATACTTTTTGACCATTAAAAGTATAAAATCTGAAATATTCCGGGAGGGGACATTTTAATGCCCCGAACGGAATTTCCTCCCGGGGCAAACCGTCTGAATTCAACATTGTTATAAACCATCATCAGGAGTTAATTTTGTTAAATAAAAAATAGTACAAAACTATTTATATCTTACATTATTGTAGCCCACTTACCTCATAAATCATTCAGAAGATGATGTTGAAGTATCGGAACTATTAGAATCTAGATCGATTACCATGGAATCTACTATATTATCTATAGCATTATCTAAATCCCACATTTGTTGTTCCACTGTATTTGTTACATGTTGAATGCATCTTTTCCATTCTTCAGTGCCAATTTTGCTGATACTTTGAGAGAATATATCTTTTACATGAGGCTCATTTTGAATGTTTTGTTTTCTTTCGCATCTAAGTTCTTTATTTGTGATCAAATCAGTTCAATAGGATTAAGCTCGCAATGATAGGGGGGTAATCGTAAGACAGTTTTATTTTGTGCTTTTGCCATTTCATCGACAGCGTACTTGTCATATTTATTTTTATTTTGCTTCACTAACTGCAACAATTCCGCTTTTAACATTCCGTCCTCAAAAGGGATATTTTTTTTTTAAAAGCCAATCAACAATCTGTTGTTTTCTCCACGATGTATTCAGTATTTTTTCTGATTTTCGGGAATGATAAGGAGCATTGTCCATTACTATCACACAGTTATCTTCCAGTCGAAATAAGATATCACCAAACCACTTTTCAAAACGTTCTGAATTCATGTCTTCGTGATAATCTTTATTTTTATTTGATTCGAATAAGTCAAGCCCTCCATCCACGAAACCAGAATCGCTACCAATATGGGTAATTATCATCCGTTTTCCTTTTCCGGAAGGAGATTTTAATCCTGAAGAAAGACCAGATAAAAATGCTTGTTTTGATGATTTTACTGATGTATCTTTCCAAACTTTACTAACTGTATGGCCTGCATTCAAACAAGTTTCATCCATATAATATATTTTGCGCCCTTCTTCTCTGAAAGATTTGATTTGCCGTAAATATTTTCTTCGCCACACAATTATTTCGTTTTTATCAATGAGAGTACTGTCTCGTCCTCTCCGTGAATATCTAAAGTTTAATTCTTTCAGGAGATGATAAAATGTTGTCCTTTTAAAGGTTGGCAAATCAGGGTCATCATTTACAACTTCCAAAACTTTATTTATAGTGGGCAATTCATTCCTGAAAAAGAACTCGTGGATTTTTCTCCTAATAGCATTCCTATCAAAATCATCTATATTTTCTAAAACACGTTTACGTAATTTTATTTTCTTCGGCGAGTTTAACACACCACATTTTTTATACTCTCTTAACATTCAAAAAACGGAAGCTTTACCTATGCCTGTTATACGAGCAGCATTATCTCCTATATGAGAAATCGGAAGTTCAGGATTCGATTCAAGTTCGTTTTATATACATTTAAAATCATATCTTTCTCCACCTTACTCAAAGCTTTTCTTTTTATTCTCTTCTTAGGCGGGCTCAAAGAAGAATTTTCACACTCCATTTGTGTATACAAAATATCAAATCAATCGAAAAAAATCGTCAATTTTAAAAGTGAAAGACAAGCAACAAACAGACGTTTGGGAAAAAAGCAGAAGCTCAACACTTCAAGAAATCTGTTTGGCGCTTTTGGCACAGCGCCAGGTTTAAGCATCGCCAATCCGCACGTGCATTTGTTTACTTTCGTTATCTCGTTTCAGCGAACGGAGTATAGATAGATCTTTTTCTCATGCTCAGTTTGGTATAGAAGGCCAGTTTTGTGAAAATCGTCCCAGCTGTCTTCAATATCATCTGTAATCAGGAAAATTGCTTGCTCTTTTAATATATATGATATGCCACAAATATTCTTGAATAATAATTAATTAGATCATATATTTAACTGCATTTTTTGCATTAGCATTTTTAGCAAATATTTAGAGTAAAATCAATGCAATATTTGATAAATGTCATACTACAATCAGCAGTAATAATACTTTTGGCATATATTTTTTTCTATTTCATACTTATATTTTGTTGATAAAATGTTTTTTGTGCTTTGATTAAATGGATAATTTTGCATGACTTATTTAAATTTTTCTTTCTAGGAAAATTCACGTGATCCAATGCGTACACCTATGCAGTGGAATAATGAAAAACATGCTGGGTTTACAAACGGTGATAAACCATGGTTGCCTGTAAATCCAAACTATAAAGAAATTAATGTTGAGGTAATTAATAAATTTATATATGCATATCCATTTTACAACATTTATACTCTTTTGATATCTAGCTTTTAGTTTTACTAATTATGTCTCTCTTTTGTGACTTATGAGGAGAGGGCCAACCTTGGTAATCACAGATTTTGCTTATTTTTATATATGTTGTAGGGTAGAAGCCCCTTAGTTTCAGGTTCAATGGATTTTATACAACACCTCTAAGTTAATTGGCTAGCACATCTGCATCAACTTAAAATAAAACTCATAATTTTTCACCACAACTCACTAAAAATGACGTCAAAAACATGGGGTATTAGCAACTTCATGCTTAAGGGGCATATGGGGAGGGACACTTAACAAAACAAGCAATAACAAAATTGATCTCACTACAGCGAATGTTTCTCTTATAAATCTCACAAGGCTACAAAACAATCTCCACGGATGCGTTAAATACCATAACTGGCATACCACCAATCGACACAATACTCGCATATGAATACACCAAGGGACGTATTCTCCACCTTAAACATGAACCGACTGCAAGCGAATTCCTTCCAAACACCAAAATGCAGCACAAAGTTCCAGGATGGCAGATACATCCCTCCGATGTATTTTCCGCATAGGATTTCTCCGCATCCTCTAGGATTACTCTCTTCACTGATGGGTCCGGAACAGTCACCAGCGTGGCAGCAGCATTCTGCGCCATGGAAAGGAATGCCGTCACCCATCAGTGGGCCTGCAGACTAGATGACCACAATTCTGTTTATCAGGAAGAACTCTATGCCATCCTAAAAGCCATGGACTGAATCCAGACAAACACCACACACCCCTTTGTCTAAATTTATAGCGCCAGTATTTCGGGTCTGCAGGCTATCTATGCCCATAGAACCAAACATCTGCTAATCCTAGAAATCAAACTTAAGTTAAAGTCCCTTCTAAATAGAGTAGCTCTTGGCCACGTTTCAGCGCACGGGCATTCAAGGTAATGAAATCGCGGACGCACTCGCAAAGGAAGCAACAGCTAAACCACACATTGACATTCATCTTCCAATTCCTTCCGCATACATAAAACATTTACTAAAAGCAAATATACTCACGGAATGGCAATCAATCTGGGATAACAGCAGCAAAGGCCGACACACATATAATTTAATACCAAAAGTCTCAATAACACACTACAACCTCTACGCACACATAACAGCATTTCTCACAGGGCACGGTCCGTTTCGAACATACCTCTACAAATTTAAATGTGCAGACACATTCCTTTGCGAGTGTGGCGCAGAGGCGTCTGCTCCCCATTATTATTTCACCTGCCCGTTAACAGCACAGTGGCATATTAGGAAGCCTGCAATCCCTCCCAAGGAATGGCTTCCTGATATTCTAAAGAGGCACACCCTAAACAGAAAGCTACATAAAATCTATATTTTTCTGACAGAACTCTTTAACCTTATCTAGTAGCCATCAGCTGCCACTCTCAATGCACAACTCCTATTTAGTCCCTGCTAACTGTCGCGAAAAGGGTCCTTCCCTAGCAGGGCCGGCTTATATATGATCTGGTTGTTGACCATAGTTTGTATTTGTATTTGTTTTAAACATTCTATCCCGCTCCTTGTCGCGTTTAACGGCGGGTCCAGCTTCGGCTGTAATTTTTTTTTTTTTTTTAAGACCTTAATAAAGGGGACCGGGAGGGACACTATGCTCTACAGACTTCTACTAGTCTGAGCAGTCCCTCTTAGGCTATCAAATCAAAAACACCTCTAAGTTCTGAAAAAATAGGAGGTCTAATATTATAACACAACTTTAATACTTACTTTGTAATGAAATTACTGTGTTGGTCATAGCTTAGTTGTTATGGCATCTGCTTGTTGATCCGCAGGCTCGGGTTTGAGACCAGAATGTGCTACAGTTGGTTTTCTCATTTTTACTTACCCATCATACATAGTATAGGATAAGTCTTGTAATCGTTTTAAAAATCGAAAAAAAAATTTTTGACGGATTTACATGTTTCAGACACTAGAGATTCCGAAAAACATTTTTAGAAAAAAAAATTTTGCATTCCGTCTGTGTGTCTGTAAACACTCTATCTCCTGAACAAATTGAGATAGAGACTTGAAATTTGGTATGTACATAGTATGTAATAATGGGAAGAAGCTTATTGAATTTCAGTAACCTCGATTATCCGGAACTATTTTTTTCGGACTCTCTAAATATTCGTTCTGATAAAAGGCACATAAAAAATTTTTAAATTGTTTATTATAAGGAGTGAATATAAAAGACAATAAAAAAACATAAATTTTGCATAAAGAATGAAGGCGATCAGATAATTAGTTGTCGAGATATTTGTAATTCTATTTTGCCACACTCTTCGATATTTCATCCAAATTTCAATTCAAAGATATATTTTAATTGGAAATGAGACACTTAATCCGACGCAATAAACCATTAGTTAATATAATTATAATTTTTGGAGTTATAAGGATGTTTCTTTTACGCAATTCAGTAAATAGAGCATTTAAAGTTTATGATGTCATCAAGCCACATTTTTATTCGAATTGCAATGGATTTTATAAGTAGTTTACACATGTTTTATTTTCATATTTTAAATTATGCATATCCATGATGGGTAAGTATTACGGTGGCCCCCAATGACTAGTTTGTTTTATAAATATACTTATAATTATAATTTAATAATCTCAATTAGAAATTTTAATATCGTACATTAATTATAATGTTAATATATTTAAATTTAAATTTAGAATTTTTGATTTTTAAAACATTATTAAACATTTCTCATCATTTAAAGAGATTTTTAAAAAAATTGAATCTATTATTGACTAGTAAAAATTCCAAAATCATTTTCCTGACACTGCCGATTGATCTTCTTGTGAACTACAGCTTGCTTCTTCCATTTTTATATGATAATAAACTGTTATAGAATGATACTCACTTGTGTAATAAAGATTGCAAACAGGAACTACTTAACTGCACCAAACTGAAAAAGAAATAACCAAAGTCTCTTGTGGTGCCCTCTAGTTATAATAAAATAAAACATTTTCAAATAAAATAAAAATCAATGCAGGAAAAAGATAAATGAGAAAGCAAAATAATTCAAAGCGCAAATATATTATTACAAATTAAAAAATCTTTAATATGCAAAAAAATATGTTTAATTTAATTTTATGCTAATTTTTAATAAAATTATGCTTCTTACTTTATAAACAGAGTAGTATTATCATTGCATTGACTTCTCTTGTTAAGGCAATATGTATATTATGTTTCTTTAAAATCACGAATTGCAGAGCTGCCAACTGCTACGAAAAAATCGTAGTTGCTACGATTTTGAACCACAAACTACGATGCTATGAAAATCTGTCTAAAACTACGATTTTCTGCAAAAAAAAAAAAAATTTCGTCACAGGATCAGTCGAGAAAAACGCGAAATTTGTCGCAGGATCGCGCGAAAAGGATGAATTTCGTTACAGGATCGCGCGTAGAAACGTGCATTTCGTCGAAAGATCTCTGTAAAAACGCGAATTTAGCCGAAAGATTGCAGTAAAAATGCTAATTTAGCCAAAAGATTGCAGTAAAAATGCGAATTTAGCCAGAAGATCGCCGTAAAAACGTGAATTTAGCCGAAAGATCGCTGAAAAAACGCGCATTTCGTCGAAAGATTGCCGTAAAAACGCGAATTTAGCCGAAAGATCGCCGTAAAAACGCGATTTTAGCCGAAAGATCGCCGTAAAAACGCGATTTTTTATATTATATTATATTTATTTTAGTTAAAAATATATATTTTTAATAGCAATTATAATATTTGTTGCGCTTGAAATTCATAATTATTGCTCAAATGTCGTTCGCGCAGTTTTCAGCTTTTTTGCTTTTTTGTCAATCTCATCCCTGCTCCTGCTTTCGTCAGAAAGTCGTTAAAAAATGGCAAATTTCGTCAAAAACATTGCGAAAAACGGCAAATTTCATCAAAAGATCGCGAAAAAACAACAAATTTTGTCAACAGATCGCGGGAAAAACGTGACTTTCGTCAGAAAATCGCGAAAAACGGCAAATTTCTTCTAAAACATTGCAAAAAACGGCAAATTCCGTCAAAAGATCGCGAAAAAACGACAAATTTCTTCAAAAACATTGCGAAAAATGGCGAATTTCGTCAAAGGATCGCGAAAAAACGATAAATTTTGTCAACAGATCGCGGGAAAAACGTGACTTTCGTCAGAGAATCGCGTAAAAACGGCAAATTTCATCAAAAACATTGCGAAAAACGTCAAATTTCGTCAAAAGATCGCGAAAAAACGGCAAATTTTGTCAACCAATCGCTTAAACTGGCAAGTTTCGTCAAAAAATTGCGAAAAACAATGCAAATTTTATAAACAGATCTCGAAAAAACTGCAAATTTCGCCAAAAGATCGTGAAAAAACGCAAATTTCGTCAAAGGGACGCAAAAAAAGTGGCGGGAGTGGACACCCCCCCCCCCTTCTTTTGTAACTTTTCAGAAAATTTGCTGTGAATTTCAGAATTTTTTTTTTTTTTTTTTTTTTTTACTCAGAATCACCCCTGATTTGCTCGCTTAAAATTTGCAGCGTAAAAAACAGCCACCAACCAACCAACCTTCAGATAAATTTGAATTTGGTGTGCTACTATTTCTCATTTTCAAAGGTTGGCAGGTCTGGAATTGACAAAATTGTTCAATATCATTGCATCGATAAAGAATATATGAAATGCATTTTAAAAGTGATTTTAAAAAATTAACTGTTTAATGATGTTTTATACAATGATTTAGTTACAGATATAAAAATAAATAGGTTCACATTATAATTAATGCTAAATATTATAATTTTTAATTGAGATTGTTAAATTATAATTACAAGTAAATATATTTATAAAGCAAAAAATGAGAAAAACAAATGCAGCACATTCTGCTCTTGAACCCGAGCCCACGACTAAGCATTTGCCATAACAACTGAGCTATGACCAACGCAGTAATTTTGTTACAATGTAAGTATTTAAGTTGTGTTATAATATTAGACCCTCCTATTTCTTGAGAACTAAGGGGCGTTGTATAAAATCCGTTGAACCTGAGACTAAGGGACTTCTGGCCCACAACATATATAAAAATAATCAAAATCTGTGATTACCAAGCTTTGCCCTCTCCTTGTTAGAATATATATCTTTAATAAATATATTAACTAGTGATGGGCCGATCCAAGACCTTTTTAGAATGCCTCAGTCGTGAATCTTTTAGAATCGAATGATTCATTCAAATACTTTGCGCTCAAGTGTTGTTAGCACTGAGATCTACTCTAAGCTTCAAGCTAGGTGACAGGCAATATTTTGTCTGTTTCATTCTTCAAATGTTTAAGACCTACAGTGCTGTAATCCATTAAGGATCTTGGCCTACTGTGCCTAGCACTGTTTTCTTGACCATGGGCCCTGAGGTACTATGCTGCATATTTCCTGGCCAGGTGGTTAGCCTAACACTGGTGTTTCGTTCCCAAGCAAGCTTGGTACTAATTTTAACGACCCGAAGGGATGACATGTTGAGTAAACCTTACCATGTTCTCAGCCTGGAATCTAACTGGGGACCTGTATTGTGGTAGTATAATGTACTAACCACTTCACTACTGGGCTTACTTCAAATGTTTAGTCTACATAAAATCACAGATTTTTTTTTTATTATGATTGTGTGTCAGATTTACATCCAGGGCATTTAAACAGGATGAGTAATGATAATTTATATCTCTTTCTGCTAATCAAATGTTTATTTTTCTGTATATAAAGATTTGCTTTTTTAATGATAACGTTTTATAATTCACAACTGAGAACACTCTCTTTTCTTTTCATGTATTTAAGTTCTGATGAAGATTTGGATTGTCATAATGTTTTCTTTTTGACATAATTTTTTAATATTTAAATTTTCCTTAGAAATTTAAATGGTAAACTTTATCATATTTTAAGATATGTTTAATTTTAAATATCATTTGTTGCATTTAATTTATTATAATATGTAAAAAAAAAGGAGGAAAACAGGCAGTAAAAGATTAAAAGTTTGGAATTACTTAAAAAAAGGTAACTCAGTGTTAACTTTTAGGTAGCTTTCAATACAAAAAAGTATAAAGCTACCTATTGCAGCCGTTCGGAAGAAAGCAGTTCCGGAAAATTTTGATATATTTTCACCGATCATGACCCCCAGACCCTAAAACCACCCTCTGTTCAAATGTTGATTTATATATATATATATATATACTAGGGGGCCTACCCCCTGCGAGCTAAGCTCGCCAACCCCCGCTAAAACTTCGAAGCCTCTAAAAACATGACAGCGTGCTTTGTTTTAAAAATATTGGTAAATCTGCAATTGGGTTGCCATGCTTTTAACGTTTTAATGGGGCATTTTTTGTTTACCATTGCCTCATACACAGCTGTTGCGACATCTGACGACTGTTTTCGGGATTGATAAGTAAAATCAATTACAACTTGAAAACCAGCTTGTATAAAATGGTTAGGTTTAAATTGTGGCTACCTCTCGGACTTTTATAACAACGATCTGTATTCTATTCTTCCTTTGCATTTAAGGATGAGAAAAAAAACCATCTGCTTGTGAATAACATTAAAAACCAAGGTATTGAAAAGTACTGTTATAGACATTTTCAGTAACAGGTTTTAATTTTCTCTCTATTTTAGTGCACCATCATGCATATTTTCATGTTATTTTAAATATGTAAATTATTTATTTTAATTAATATGTATATACGAATTTTCTAATAATTATTTATCATACAAAATTAATTAAATATTTTGTGCATGCATGCCTGCATTTATTCGGCATCAATTGATGACATATTTAAACAAATTTGCTATCCGCGATAATTTTACACATTGTTATGTCACTTGAATATTGTCCATAAGAAAATCGGGTACTTTTCCAGTATAGGATTCTTTGCTTTTAGGTTTGGCGTAATTCGAGCTTCGAAAAGGGATAGATTCGTTAATATACATAGATTTGTTGCCAAAAGTTATGAAAACAAACCCAATGAGCTTTTGGTGCTTTTCTATTATAGGGGTCTTGACGCTTTTTTAAAAAGCTTGGCGCAATTCGGGCATCAGAAAGTGAGATTTGGTGCCAAATAACATAAACAGCCATGGAAACAAATTCAACGATTTTTTTGTTTATATGCGTATTTTAATTATACGTATATTATTATTGTTTTTTCTATACAAATTACTTCTGATTATATATAAAATAGGATAAATGACATTTTACGCTAAACACATTGTATAAATATTTTTTTGCTCCTTTCTTTTGCGTTTACATAAATGACGTCATTTGGACGAATTTATTCAAATATTTTCAGTTTATAAATTAAATTAAATGCTGACAGACGATTGAATCCTGACGATAGAAATGTGATTTTTTTTTTCAAATTTTCCTGAAAAACATGATTTAATCACAATCTTGTCTTCATTATCGATTGAAATAAAAGATAAATTCAATTTCAATTTGAAAATGACGAATAAAAAGAAATCAATAATCCCTATCGGGATCCTTTTCAATTTTTTTCCCTTTTTTGTCACAAAAAAACTGAGTAATTAGTTGCCATCATTACAGAAATGTCATTAAAGTTAGAAAAAAAATTAATATCTCGAAAACTAATCACAATTTCAAAATTCTATTACCAGTTTTGACATCTGCCAGTGATGGAACAGCTGCGCCAATTGCTCCAATTGCGCCAAAACGATAATGCTGCGCCATTCTGCGCCAAAACGATCATTTTTCAACAAAATTGTGCCCAACTGCGCCAATTCGATAATTTTCTTCTAGCAACATTTTGCCATAAGAAAAATTTCGTCATTCTTTGCGGTACGAAATTCCCTCTTTAAAGTGCCTGTTACGATTCGAAACGTGCTCGCGCGCGCCGATCAGTCGATCCTCTGATTGGATTGAGTTTCCTGCAAAGGAACCAACTATATATGACTAGAGCTTAGCAGCTAGGAAGCTCGGCTCGCGAGACACCAATCACAGTCTGCTACAGGGGTGATTCTGGTCGGAATTTTCCGAAAAATTAAGGCAATGGTTTCCGAAAAAAAAAAAAATATATATATATATATATATATATATATATATATATATATATATATATATATATATATATATATCTCGGTCATAAATCCGAAAATTCGGACATAAAATGTATCGGTATTTCGGCAAATGATCGCCGAAAAAAATCAATCTCGTCATTCGTTCGAAGAAAAGTCGCCAATTTTGTCAAACGATCGCGGGTAAAACATGACTTTCGTCAGAAAATCGCGAAAAAACGGCCAATTTCGTCAAAAAATTGCGAAAAGCGGCAAATTTCGTCAAAAGATCGCGAAAAAACGGCAAATTTTATCAACGGATCGCGGGAAAAACGTTACTTTCGTCAGAAAATCGAAAAAAACCGGCAAATTTCGTCAAAAACATTGCTAAAAACGGCAAATTTAGTCAAAAGATCGCGAAAAAACGGCAAATTTAGTCAAAGATTGCGAAAAACGGCAAATTTCGTCATAAACATTGCGAAAAACGGCAAAGATCGCGAAAAAATGACAAATTTTGACAACAGATCACGGGAAAAACGTGACTTTTGTCAGAGCATCGCGAAAAAAAGCAAATTTCGTCAAAATCATTGCGAAAAACGGCAAATTTCTTCGAAAACATTGCGAAAAATGGCAAATTTCGTCAAAAGATCGCGAAAAAACAACAAATTTTGTCAACAGATCGCGGGAAAAACGTGACTTTCGTCAGAGAATAGTGTAAAAACGGCAAATTTTGTTAACACATCGCGAAAAACGGCGAATTTCGTCAAAAAATAGCGAAAAAAACGCAAATTTTATCAACAGATCTCGGAAAAAACTGCAAATTTCGTCAAAGGAACGCAAAAAAAAAGTGACGGGAGTACGTGCTGATTAGCTTTTGGTGTAAATCGCTCAACAGGTGGCGCTGCTATCCTGCATTTCTCGCGACTTCCGCAATCTCTATCTCAAGAACTAATCCACTTATTTTCACCAAACTTCAGATTCAGTTAGACCTTGACATAAATAGATGCTGATTATATTTTGGTGTAGCTATCCCAACAGGTGGCACTGCTATACTACTTTTTTCATGATTTTCACGATAGCTGTATCTCAAGAACTAATACCCAGAATTTCATCAAACTTCAGATTCTGTTAGACATATGACATAAATAGATGCTGATTACGTTTCGATATAAATATCCCATAACAGGTGGTGCTGCTATTCTACTTTTGCATGATTTCACAATAACTATATCTCAAGAACTAATGCACAGAACTTCGTTAAACTTCATATTTTGTTAGACCTTGACATAATCAGTCAGGGGTGATTCTGTTCCGAATTTTCCGAAAAATTAAGGTCATTTCCTAAAATTAAAAAAAAAGGTCATAAATCCGAAAATTCGGACATAAAATACATCGCGTTTTTCGACAAATGGTCGCCGAAAAAAAATCAATTTCGTCAATCGTTCGAAAAGAAATCGCCAATTTGTCAAAGGATGGCGGAAAAACGACAGATTTCGTCAAAAAAATCGCAAAAAAGCGGCAAATTTCGTCAAAAGATCGTGGAAAAACGGCAAATTTCGTCAAAGAATCGCGAAAAAATGGCAAATTTCGTCAAAGGATCGCGAAAAATCGGCAGATTTCATCGAAGGATCGCGATAAAACGACAAATTTTGTTAAAAGATCGCGAAAAAACGCCAAATTTCGTCAAAGGATCGTGAAAAAAACCGGTAAATTTCGTCAAAGGATCGCGAAAAAACGGCAAATTTCGTCAAAGGATCGCGAAAAACCGGCAAATTTCATCGAAGGATCGCGATAAAACGACAAATTTTGTTAAAAGATCGCGAAAAAACGGCAAATTTCGTCAAAAGATCGTGAAAAAACGGCAAATTTCGTCAAAGGATCGCGAAAAACGGCAAATTTCATCGAAGGATCGCAATAAAACGACAAATTTTGTTAAAAGATCGCGAAAAAACGGCAAATTTCGTCAAAAGATCGTGAAAAATGGCAAATTTCGTCAAAGGATCGCGAAAAACGGCAAATTTCATCGAAGGATCGCAATAAAACGATAAATTTTGTTAAAAGATCGCGAAAAAACGGCAAATTTCGTCAAAAGATCGTGAAAAAACGGCAAATTTCGTCAAAGGATCGCGAAAAACGGCAAATTTCATCGAAGGATCGCAATAAAACGACAAATTTTGTTAAAAGATCGCGAAAAAACGGCAAATTTCGTCAAAAGATCGAGAAAAAACGGCAAATTTCGTCAAAAGATCGTGAAAAAACGGCAAATTTCGTCACAGGATAACGAAAACACCGCTAATTTCGTCAAAGGATTGCGGAAAACCCGCAAATTTCGTTAGAAGATCGCGAAAAAACGAAAAATTTCGTCAAAGGATCGCGAAAAAACGGCAAATTTTGTCAAAGAACCGCGAAAAAACGAAAAATTTCGTCAAAGGATCGCGAAAAAACGGCAAATTTTGTCAAAGGACCGCGAAAAAACGACAAATTTCGTCAAAGGATCGCGAAAAAACGCCAAATTTTGTCAAAGGATCGCGAAAAAACGCTAAATTTCGTCAAAAGATCGCGATAAAGCGGCAAATTTTGTTAAAAGATCGCGAAAAAACGGCAAATTTCGTCAAAAGATCACGAAAAAACGGCAAATTTCGCCAAAGGATCGTGAAAAAAAAACGCCAAATTTCGTCAAAAGATCGTGAAAAAACGGCAAATTTCGTCAAAGGATCGTGAAAAAACGGTAAATTAAGCCAAAGGATCGCGAAAAAACGGCAAATTTCGTCAAAGGATCGTGAAAAAACGGCAAATTTCGTCAAAGGATCGTGAAAAAAACGCCAAATTTCGTCACAGGATAACGAAAAAACCGCTAATTTCGTCAAAAGATCGCGGAAAATCGGCAGATTACATCGAAGGATCGCGAAAAAACGGCAAATTTCGTCAAAAGATCGCGAAAAAACGGCAAATTTCGTCAAAAGATCGCGAAAAAACGGCAAATTTCGTCAAAGGATTGTGAAAAAACGGCAAATTAAGCCAAAGGATCGCGAAAAAACGGCAAATTAAGCCAAAGGATCGCGAAAAAACGGTAAATTTCGTCAAAGGATAACGAAAAACCGCTAATTTCGTCAAAGGATTGCGGAAAACCCGCAAATTTCGTCAGAAGATCGCGAAAAAACGACAAATTTCGTCAAAGGAACCAGAAAAAACTGCAAATTTCGTCAAAAGATCGCGAAAAAACCGCAAATTTCGTCAAAAGCTTGCGGAAAAACCGGCAAATTTCATCGAAGGATTGCGATAAAACGACAAATTTTGTTAAAAGATCGCGAAAAAACGGCAAATTTCGTCAAAAGATCGTGAAAAACGGCGAATTTCGTCAAAAGATCGTGAAAAAACGGCAAATTTCGTCACAGGATAACGAAAAAACCGCTAATTTCGTCAAAGGATTGCGGAAAACCCGCAAATTTCGTTAGAAGATCGCGAAAAAACGCCAAATTTCGTCAAAGGAACGCGAAAAAACGCCAAATTTCGTCAAAGGATCGCGAAAAAACGCCGAATTTTGTCAAAGGATCGCGAAAAACGCCAAATTTCGTCAAAGGATCGCGATAAAGCGGCAAATTTTGTTGAAAGATCGCGAAAGAACGGCAAATTTCGTCAAAAGATCGCGAAAAAACGGCAAATTTCGTAAAAGGATCGTGAAAAAACGGCAAATTTCATCAAAGGATCGTGAAAAAACGGCAAATTAAGCCAAAGGATTGCGTAAAAACGTTAAATTTCGTCAAAGGATAACGCAAAACCGCTAATTTCGTCAAAGGATTGCGGAAAACCCGCAAATTTCGTCAGAAGATCGCGAAAAAACGACAAATTTCGTCAAAGGAACCCGAAAAACGGCAAATTTCGTCAAAAGATCGCGAAAAAACCGCAAATTTCGTCAAAGGCTTGCGGAAAAACCGGCAAATTTCGTCAAAAGATCGTGGGAAAACCACAATTTTCGTCAAAAGATCGCTTAAAAACAACAAATTTCGTCAAAGGATCCCGAAAAAACGGCAAATTTCGTCAAATGATCGAGAAAAAACCGCAAATTTCGTCAAAGGATCGCGGAAAAACCGGCAAATTTCGTCAAAAGATCGTGGGAAAACCGCAATTTTCGTCAAAAGATGCTTAAAAACAACAAATTTCGTCAAAGGATCCCGAAACAACTGCAAATTTCATCAAAGGATCGCGAAAAAACCGCAAATTTCGTTAAAGGATCACGGAAAAACCAGCAAATTTCGTCAAAAGTTCGTGGGAAAACCACAAATTTCGTCATAGGATCGCTTAAAAACAACAAATTTCGTCAAATAATCGCAGAAAAACGGCAAATTTCGTCAAAGGATCGCGGAAAAACGGCAAATTTCGTCAAAGGATCGAGGAAAAACCGCAAATTTTGTCAGTGGGGTGCGGAAAAAAATCATTGTGCCGGGAGTGGATTCCCCCTCCCCCGTCTCCCTTGTTGTAACCTTTCAGAAAATTTGTTGTGAATTTCAGATTTTTTTTTTTTTACTCAGAATTACCCCTGAATCAGATGCCAGTTAGATTGTGGTGTAAATCGCCCAACAGGTGGCGCTATTGCACTTCATTTATCACGATTTCTGAAATAGCTATATCTCAAGAATTAATGCACGGAATTTCATCAAACTTCATATTATGTTAAACCTTGACATAAATATATTCTTATTAGATTTGGATGTATACTGACCACCAGGTGGTGCTGCTATTCTCTGTTTTTCAGAATTTCCGCGATAGCTCTATCTCAAGAACGAGTAGATTGTCATTTAATTTTGGTTACAAACGATTTGATTGATATAGAAAAAAGTTTTGTGATAGCTGTAACATAGTTTTTTTTTTTTTTTTTTTTTTTGTGTGTGTGTACGTTTTCTCTAAAAAGCTTTTTCATGCTTAAAAGAGAGGGATTTTGCAGCTCCATAATAGTTATTTTCTGCTGAAAAACCGTTTTGCTGCTCCGAAATGAGCGATTTGCTGCTCCAAAATGAGCGATTTCTGCTCCAAAATGAGCGGTTTGCTGCTCCAAAATGGTGTTTTGCTGCTCCAAAATGATGATCCTGGTGTTCCATCACTGCATCTGCGGATTTTTATGGACAATTGGTATTAATTTCACTATCAAGCGTTTAATATTTTATTAAAAATAGCCCTGAAACATAATCAGACGTTTAATCAGTCGTTTCATAAAATCGTTTCAAAAATTCGTTTCATAAAATCGTTTCACAAATTCGTTTCATTAGGATTTTATATATATAGGGTAGATATCTGTCCTAAGTCATACGATAACGCTCGTATTTATAAATCAATTTTGATGAAACTAATTGTGTGTATTAAGCTCACCAATGTCTCGACTGAGTTCGTTGGCCAGCTTGGTCCGCCATTTTGTTTCAAGATGGCGGCCATTTAAAAATTTAAAACTAAAATAAATATACAAAAAAGTTAAAAATTCAAATTTATTTTTTAATTAAATGTTAGGCCTTGATACGAGGATTCCAGAGCATTTTTTGGTTTACCTCTATCTTAAAAAATGGCTGAGATAAAGCAGTTTGAAATTCTAGGGTGGCTGACATTTTGAAACAAGACAGCACATTACAAAAATTTTCATTGTTGTAATAATTTCCCAATCATACGCATAAAACTATATATTCATATCCGTTAGCGTCAAATTCTCGCCAAACTTGGCGACATTTGGCGACCAAAATAGGTCTTCATAAATGAAGTCAATTTGGCTATAGCTCAATATTTTGGCGAATTTCTTATTCAAATTCAGTATTAAAAAATCTTTTGTAAACATTTTCTTTGCATTTTAGCTTGCTGTTTTCGTGTAACATTAGCTAAAATTTTAAAACGAAGATATAGGAAAGCTACCTTTTCCTCCCAGTACAGGCCAGAAGGACTTTTTTACTTTCCAGGTTTTCAAAAAAAAAATCTTTGGTAACATTACTAATCTTAATTTACCTTTAAAAAGTCATTCCAGTCTGTACTAGGAAGAAAGGGTAGCTTCCTTATTTCTTGGTTTTAAGACTTTAGCTTATTTCCTCGAAAACAGGAAGCTAAAATGCGAAGAATTCGATTAGAGAAGATTCATTCTCAGGTTTTGTCAATACTGAATTTGAAGGAGAATTTCATCAAATTAAACCTAAATTGTAGCCAGATTTGTTTATTTATGGTGTTAATCATGGTTTTAGTAGATTTGTTTTCTTGATTTTTGTGCTCTTAACTAAAATTGCTGCTGAGATACGGCAAAATGACCTAAAACCTTCGACCTCCCCTTTTAACCCCCTCCGGGAGGGGAATTTCTAAAATTGCTGAAATACATGTTTAATCATTTTTTATTAGATCTGTTTTCTTGATTTTCGCGCTCCTACCTATAACTGCTGCAGAGATATGATGAAATGATCTAAAACATTCGACCCCCATTTAACCCCTTATAGTGTCTGAATTTCTAAAATCGCTGAAATATGTGTTTAAATATTTTTTAGTAGATTTGTTTTCATGATTTTCGCACTCCTACCTATAACTGCTGCTGAGATATGGCGAAATGACGTAAAACATTCGACCACCCCCCTTTAACCCCCTTCTGGGGGGAATTTCTAAAATCGCTGAAATAGGTGTTTAATAATTTTTTTAGTAGATTTGTTTTCTTGATTTTCGCGTTCCTACCTATAACTGCTGCTGAGATATGGCGAAATGACCTAAAACATTCGACCACCCCCCTTTAACCCCCTTCTGGAGGGAATTTCTAAAATCTCTGAAATAGGTGTTTAATCATTTTTTTAGTAGATTTGTTTTCTGGAATTTCAAGCTCCTACCTATAACTGCTGCTGAGATATGGCAAAATGACCTAAAACATTCGACCACCCCCCTTTAACCCCCTTCTGGGGGGAATTTCTAAAATCGCTGAAACATATGTTTAATCATTTTTTTAGTAGATTTGTTTTCTGGAATTTCAAGCTCCTATCTATAACTGCTGCTGAGATATGGCAAAATGACCTAAAACATTCGAACCCCCCTTTAACACCCTTCGGGGGGGGGGGGGGGATTTTCAAAAATCACTTCTTATTGCTTTCCTAGACCATAACAGCAATCTACAGTCCAAATTGCGTGACCCTGACTTTAGTAGTTTCGGCTGGGCGTTGATGAGTCACCCAGTCAGTCAGTCACCGTTTCCTCTTTATATAATAGTATAGATAATTACAGTTTTGTACATTACTTAAGAAAATGACAATTTTATAACAAATTAATAAAAGTTTAACAAAATGTGCGCCTGTACCTTTTTTGGTGAAACTTAGGAGACTTGAGATTGTGGAGAAAGAGGGTGGAAGGGGGATTCCAATCTTACTTTCTTAGACATTAAATTTAAAATTAACTAATTAATTCTTTCTTTTTATCTCAAAATGAGAAATGAAATTCTCACCACTGGAACCGCTATATCCCATGTTTCACTTCAATGGAAAAAAAGAAAGAAGAAACAGTAAAAAGAAATAAAAGAAAACAATTAGTGGAATCGGACTCCTCACCAAGCAAGAATCTCAAAATTTATGAATTTTTTTAACTTTACGGTCACTGTCCCTCATAAATGTTAGCTTTGCATAAAAAACAAGTTGGAAATTGTACGACAAACGAGGTGCGTTCGTACTGTAGCTAGTTATATAAATATTCAGACCTAGATGATTTTTAATTCTGTGAAATGAATTATATCGTCTGCAGATTAATTTCTGTAATAAAATAAGTGTCTCGGTCGCTTGACGATTTAACATCCATCGGAAGCTCCTCTAAAAAGAAAGCACCGATTTAAAAAAAAAAATTCAAATTTCTTAATAAATATTTTTATTAATATCTCCTAAAGTTTTGATTCGATTTTAATAAAATTTGAAATGTCTCAACAAAAATCCTCAAAGATAATATATCTTAAATCTCAAACCATTCGGTTGTGTAGTTTTTGCGTTGTTATATGCGGACGGACGCAAGACAGACGGACGGACCAAACGACAACAATAGGTGCTACATATTTATATAATTATGAACGCACCTAAAAAAAACCTTCTATCACTTTTCTTATGTTTGTTCATTTGATCAGTTTGACGACAACATTCTCACTGTTCAAGGACCAAATCAAATTTTGCTTGAATATCTTGTTCGACAACTGGGATGTTCAAGAATCTCCAAGGTTTTACTGTAATTTATTTTTTGGCCATATTAGACACTTTTTAGATTTGTAAAGGCACTTTTTTAATTTTTAAAAGCGCTCTTTTAATTTCTAAAAGTACTTTTAATATTTAAATTTGGGTCATTCTGTTCAAATATCAATAAGTCAACTTTTACTGTGCATGCAATTTTTTAAAATACAAACAGCACTAAATATGCTATTTTTTTTCAGTGAAGGCAAGAAGGGTTTCTATTTTTAAAATTAAAGGGCAGGCAGAGTTCCCCTCCTGAAACTGTCTGAAGGGAACTCTGAGTATATGATAAAACTTGTGTATAAACATTTTTTAGATGTTTGCAGTGATTCATGAATAATAAAAGAAAATAAAAATGTATAACTTATGAGCATGAAGTAACTCATTTAGAGATGATTTCAGAGATATTTATTGTCTTAGAAATGTAACTTTTGTGTATCCAAAAACCTTTACATCACCTTTGTCTTACATTACTTTAAAATGGATAAAAGTAGAAATTAAACACTTTTATGTTATGTTTATAAAGTAAAATGAGAAAGAAAAATAACTTGCAAAATGTAATTGTAAATTGAATGTATGAATTTATTCTTAAATACTTTCTATTTTGAATTTAGTATATCATTTGTATGTTGTACATTCATTTTAAAGAATTTTTTGATTTTTAGTCCAAAACTTAATTAATTTTTAATTTATATATAGGTTGAAAAAAGGGATTCTAAGTCATATTTGAATTTGTACAAGTATCTGGTGCAGCTGAGAAATGAACCATCAATATTAGTTGGATTGTTAATTTTTCCTTTAGTCAATGAAAATGTGTTTTCATTCTTGCGTTTTCTTGTAGATGCTAAGTGCTATTTATTACTGTTAAATATGAGCTCTAAATGTATCAGTATTGATATGAGTGGCACTTGTGAATATTTACCCAATGAAGCTTTTCTTGAAGTTTCTAATGGACATTTTAATAATGTGCCTGAAGATTTAGATGAATCGAAAATGAAGAATTCTGAATGTGAATGCCAAAATCAAGAATCTTTAGTACAAAATGGTCCATCTGCAAGTGTTGACAATAGAAGAGTCAAGCTTTCTCTCAATAATATTCATTTAAAATGTAAAGAAGCTGTAATATTATCTTTCATTGGGAAAAAAAGGGTATAATGGCTGCCTATAGTTTTATGTATATGTGAGTTTTTTTAAATAATGAAATCTAAATTTAATTTTATCTGTTATTATATAGGTGCTCATAAATTATCAGATCCATTTTAATATAACATAGCAAAAATTCAAAGAAAGAAGACAACAAAAGAAACAACAAAACACATTTAATTAAAATATAAATCTCTGCATTAATGAATTTCTATTTAACTTTGTTTTGTGGCTTCTGCATTATCTAAACAATACTCAGTTTCCTGTCAAATGTTTTTGAATATTTCAGTACAATAGAACTTCACTAATCTAAACTAATTAGGACTACTACTTGTTCGGATAAGCAAAATTTCAGATTATCTGAAATTCCAATAAAAATAAATACAAAAGTAAGAAAACAAAAGGTATTGGAAATTATGAGGTAACAAGGTTTTTTTTTTTTTCCCAAACATAATATACTACACATGAAAAAAATGTATTTTTAGTTCTTAACACAATTTTCTTCTTTACCAATGCACATTTCATTTCTTTTTCTTAAAATTTCAAATACATTTTGTTTCAGATTAGTGGGTTTCTACTGTATATTATACATCCAATAAAGACTGTGATATGTCTTTTAAGTTCATATATGTTCAATGTCGAGGTTGTCTTGTGTAGTTTGTGTTATAGTCAAGTAGTATATATAGCAATACCTACAGAGTCAGAATGCCAAGCAATAGCACTGTGTATTTAATGGGAAAATGTCTTTATGTATTTTATTTTTATTTATTTATTTATTTTTGCCACAGTCAGTGCTTAGGTAACCCTTAATATCAAATAGAAGAAAAATTCATTACTCCTGTCCTTGCACTTTTTTTTTTCCAGTTTTTTATTGTGATAACATTAAAATGGTTTCAAACATTTATGGGCATACTATACATAGTCTGCAATTTTTATCAGTTTTTTTTTCTGGGATTTAATAGATTAGCCACATTTACTCCTATAAATGATGGTGCTGGTAACTTTATAAAAATTTTGCCTTTCAGGTGTGCTATCAATTTTAAATTATTACATTATATTTACTGTGATAAAAGACAAAATTAATTTATTCATATTTTTTTACTTTCTATTAGAATAACCAAAAGGAAAAAAAGCATTTCTATAGAACAATATTTAAAGTATTGGCATTTCATCTATATTATAATAAAAGAATTAAAAAATGAAAATTGCTATTCAATTTATGTTATTTTGGAAAAAGGAGAAAAAAAAAGGATCTCATCCTATTTCCATACCATACCGTACAATATATCTTACAACCCAGAATATGATCTATAATGAAAATAAATCATATTTAATTTTTGTGCTGTTAATGTAATATTATTAATCTTTCGGCTTTGAAGAAAATGTTACCGTAATGCAAATGCGCAAATCAAATTTTATACTTCCTATCATTGGATATCTTGGATAAAAGTGTTGAAATGCAAATACTTTAGGGGGAGGGAAAAATCAAAACACAAAATGTGCCTTTATTCATTCCAAAATCAATTTCTAAGTAGTTTTCTTGTTTGTTGCTGAAAGTAATAAATAAAATTATTAACCTATTTTGAAATAGTGTAGTAATGTTACTTTTTTTTAAACAAATTATTAGCTGTAATCCTTATTTATTTTGTTATCATACTGTATTAGTTTAATAGAAATTTATACTAATTTATAAATTTTTAGGACTTTGTCCAAACACTGATTTAAAGCAAAAGCAAAAAATGTCTACTTCACTATATTTCAGTATACTTCAGCTCTTTATATTATCCAGAATTGTTTAGCCAATATTTTTAACTAGTTATAATTATATACTTAAATATTCAAAATTATCATTATAGTAATGAAACTTGCCTTCATCATCATCATTTTTTAAAACACATATTTCTGTCATTTTTGCATGCTTGTGTGCTGTTTTCTGCCTTAAACAAGAGTATTTACTGCTTGTAAACAAAAATTTTTTGATATAACCAGTTCATAGCAATTTTCAATTAATTTTTCTTTAAAATAAAGTATTTTTTAATAACTTCTTAGATATTGACTTTCACAATCCTGCAATGTATTTTTCTGCTTTACTAAAGTGTGTAGGTATATATATTTTCTTTCTTTCACAAGTGCTATTTTTGCTTTTTACTCCTGTATCTCTGAACAAATATTGTCAATGTTGAAGAGATGTTTTGTCTTAACAAATAGTTTTATCTTCAGAATGGCTTGTATTTTTGGTTGGCCTAATTTGTATTGCCGAAAGGTTACTTCATTCCACATTGCTTTGATGTATGTCAATTTTGATTACTGAAAGTTGCAAATATGCTGATAATATAAATATAGATTGTTAGCTATTCTGTTAATTTATTAGATTATTTGTTATATTTGTTATTTATTAGATTATTTATTGTTGTTGTTTCAGACCTGTGATTTTTTTTACAGTTGTGCTTTGACTGTGTAATATTTTTTGATAATTTTTCTAAAATAAGCTCTTACCAGTGGTGGCAACTCATTAAGGAAGAAAAGGCTAAAACTGGCTTAAAAAAGGGTTCAAAAGAAGCTAAATTTTTATGGGAGAAAAAAATGCTATAAAAGAGTTAATTTTTATCAAAAGTTCTAAACAAGTGCTAAATTAAACATATAAAGGAATTAATACTGAATTCTTACAACAATTGTAGAGAATTTAGAATAGTTTTCATATTTCAAATTAGAATAATTGAAAATTACAATAACCTTAATTACAGCCTACGAGTGTTGATTCAAAGCAAGCACTCCTTTTCTGATTTTAGATGGTATTAAACTTCATTCCTAGATATATATTCCATAATCTTCATTGGTTTAAATTCTTCTAACTTAGAATTCTTTTGATAATGGTGGTTGAAATGCATAAGCTTATGTTAACATCATAATAAAGATTCAGTCTAAGAAATAATGAGATTCAGACTTTCATTTTCACATTTAATAGATTCAGAATAAAATCAACACTTCTAGAATGCACAATAACAATAACCTTTTCTGCCGTCTTCTTTGTGCAAACTATTAAAAAAATTAAAAAATCTTCTAAATGGGAAAAAAATAATAATAAGATTAATACATATATATGAAAGGAAAAAACACAGTAGGATTAAAAAAAGAGAATTAGTTAAAGTTACATGAATTATAATTAAAAATAATAATGCAGTCGTCGTTCAGTCGGTTGCATTTCTATTCGATTGACTAGTGCTGTCACCTGTAGGCTGTCAGAACAACAGTACGAAAATAATTGTTATAAATTTTATTTGTACTACTTATTGCATTTATGATTATTAAGAGAATAGGATTATGTAGTGAAGTTTTGATAGCATTACATTTCAGTTCAGATGAACAAAATTGAGAAAGCCCACACTATATCTTGTTTCTCTGTAAAGAAATATTTAATAATTAAGTTTAATAATCAAAACAAATGGCAAAAGTGAAATTAACAATAATACAAGCATTGTATAATACAAGGTATAATAATTCAAAGTCACTGCTAAAATATGCATGAATGAATAATGGTTGAAACACATTGCAGTTCAGTATTTCATATACACATTTCAACATCCTATTAAAGCTAAAAATTAAAGAAACTAATAAGTTGTATTTAGCAATGTAGTAAGACTTTTTTTTTTTAATTCTCGAAACTTTCCCACAAAAAGAATCCTGAAAAATAAATAGATTGTTTTTTTTCCCCTAAAAGAAAAAAAACCCATGCATTTGACAACCCTGAGTAAATTATAAATAAAAGTGTTTAATCAACTGAACTTTGATAGAAAAATTCAAGTAAACACACTTTAAAGAAGGGAATACATGGCAAAACACGTGACACCAAAGCCAAATAAAAAATTTTTAGTGCTAAATTGACCTCCTTATGAGCTAAGTTGGCAACACCTACTTTACAACCTTTTTATTTTAATCAACACAAGGTTACCATTTGAATTCAACTCTTTTAGCCAAAGACTTAAGAAAATCTTAAATAATTGTTTTTAAATATCATGAAGCTTCTGTGAATAGCTTCTTAATAATAACCCTTCTCCTGATTTGTGTTTGAATGGCCTGTCTAGCTTAAAAATTAATGGCCAACTAGCATTTATGATTTCCACTTTAAAATAACAAACATTTTAGCTAATTATAATTAAACTTTTTAAAGTTAAACTTAAACTAAATAAATAAATAAAAGGAATATAAAAATATTTATCTATAAAACAAAATGAACTAAAATTTATTCTTGTGGAATTTTAAATTTAGCATTGTTTATAAGATAGTTAAAAGTTTAGGAAGCTTATTTTAGAAATCTTTCTTATGTGTGCATTAATCTTTGTTATAAATTACAACCTACCCAAATGTTTATTTATCTACTTATGAAATATATCTTTATTTACCTGTTATTAGACATTTATTTATAAATTACTAATACATTTCTCCAGTATTTACTTACTTTATTTAGATGTTGTCAATGCTTTTTTTTCTAGTCATACAATGTTATTTATTGATAATAATAAAAAATATTTTTGCATATATTTTTTCATTCTTCTTTGATTGTATCTTGATAAACAGTCTCAAATACACTCAATTATCTTTTTACATAAGCATATTGTGCAATTACAATAAAAAAAAAAAAAAAAAAAAAAAAAATACTAGTTTGACATGATTTATTTTGACATGATCGACCCAAATTACAAAAACATTTACTTTTTATGCTGGAATCTTCTTTAAGTTAATATCAATGTTTATTAAAAATAAAAATCAAATGCATAATTTTCACACCTTCAATTGAGTTGTGCAGTTCCGAAATTGATTCTACCAATATATATGTCGTAGGCTAATTGAGTGGCTCTTTGCAAAGAGCCGGTCTAATTGGAGAATCATCTCTCTTTTCCCAATCAGCCTGACATTTTTCAGGCCTATTGCAAAGAGACTAGACAGCGTTAGGTTAATGGGAATATGGTCATTTATTTCTCAATCAGCCTGATAATTTTTAGGCTTATTGCAAAGAGCCTAGACAGCGTTAGGTTAATTGAAAAATGACCATGCCTATTTAGAAAATGACCAGCTCTTTGTTAATATATGGTGTTGTACCCAACTCAAACCTGAAAATTCCATTCGATGTCGACCCGAACCAGACAGAAAAATCCCATCGGATTGTAACCCGATCCTAAAAGGACAAAATAAATTCCTTCGAGTCGCAACCTGACCCAAACCAGAAAACTGAAGTTAACTCGAAACCCGAGCAGAACTCGACAAAACAATCCATCAAACCGTAACCCGATCTGAACCCAACAAAATAAATTCGTTCATGTCGCAACCCGAAGCTGAACCTAAAAATTTGAAATTAACCAGTAACTCAACCCTTAACAAGACATAAAAATTCCATCGAACCGTAACCCTACGCAAACCCGACAAAATAAATTTCTTCGTGTCGCAACCCGACCCGAACCTGAAAATTGAAGTTAACTTGAAATCCGACCAGAACCCGACAAATAAAATTCATGGAACCGTAACCCGATTCAAACACGACAAAATAAAATCCATCTCAACGGAACCCAATCCAAAGCTGAAATTTCAAGTTAACCCGAAACCCGAGCCAACCTGAATCAGATTTTTAAAAAAATCCATTGAACAGTAACCCAATCTGAACCCGAGAAAATAAATGTCTTCATCTCGCAACCCGACCCTGACCAGAAAATTGAAGTTAACCCGAACCAGACAAATAAAAATCCATTGATACGTAACCCGATCTGAACCCGACAAAATAATTTTCATCATCACACAACCCGATCCAAACCAGAAAATCATAGTAAACCCGACCCGAACCAGAAAAAAATTCCATCTAACCGTAACCCGATCCGAACACGACAAAATAATTTCCGTCGTCATTCATCCCTACCCAAAACTGAAAATTGAAGTTAACTCAAAACCCGAACAGAACCCGACAAAAAAAACCTATCGAGCCATAACCCGATCCGAACCCATCAAAATAAATTCCGCCGCAATGCAACCCGATCTGAACCTGAAATTTCAAGTTAACCCGAAACCCAACCCGAACCAGAATATTTAAATTAATCCGAATCCCGGCCCAAACTGAAAATTTAACTCGAAACCCGATGCAAACCCGACAAAAAATTACCATCGCCCCGAAATTGACCCGAACCAGACAAAAAAATCCATTGAACAGTAACCCGATCCAAACACGACAAAATAAATTTCTTCATCTTGCAACTTGATCCGAACCTGAAAATTGAAGTTAACCCGAACCAGACAAATAAAAATCCACCGATACGTAACCCGATCCGAACTTGACAAAATAATTTTAGTCGTCACGGAACCCGATTCGAACCAGAAAATTGAAGTTAACCCGAAACCCAACCCGAGAAAAAATACATCAAACCGTAACCCGAACCGAACGCGACAAAATAAATTCTTTCGTGTCACAACCCGATCCAAACATGAAAATTCAAGTTAACTCGAAACCCGATCTGAACCAGAAAAAAAATCCAACGAAACGTAGCCCAATCCGAACCCGAAAAAATAAATTCCTTCGTCTCGTAACCCGACTCGAACCTGAAAATTGAAGTTACCCGAAACTCGACTGAACCTGAAAATTTATGCTAACCCGACCCAAATCTGAAAATTTAAGTTAGCCCGAAACCTGACCCGAACCCGCCAAAATCAATCCATCGGACCGTAACCCGATCCGAACCCGACAAAATAAATTCCTTCGTCTCGCAACCCGATCCGAACCCGACAAAATAAATTCCTTCGTCTCGCAACCCGATCCGAACGTGAAAATTGAAGTTAATCCGAATGCCAACCCGAACCAAACAAATAAAAATTCATCGACACGTAATCCGATCCGAATCTGACAAAATAATTTTCGGTTTTAAGGTTTCGGGTTAAATTAAATTTTCCGGTTCGTGTCGGTTTTTGGGTTAACTTAAATTTTAAGGTTCGTCTCGGGTTGCGAGACGAAGGAATTCATTTTTTCGGGTTCGGATTGGGTTACAGTTCGATGGATTTTTCTGTCGGATTCAGGTCTGGTTTCGAGTTAACTTCATTTTTCATGTTCGGATCGGGTTGCATGACGACGGAAATTATTTTGTCAGGTTCGGATTGGGTTAAGGATCGATGGATTTTTTTTTATCTGGTTCCAGTCGGGTTAACTTCAATTTTCTGGTTCGGATCGGGTTCTGTGACGACGAAAATAATTTTGTCGAGTTTTGATCGGGTTACGTATCGATGGGTTTTTACTTGTCTGATTCGGGTCGGCTTTCGGGTATAGTTGCGAGACGAAGAAATTTAATTTATCGGGTTACTGTTCAATAGATTTTTTTTGCCGCGTTTGCGTCGGGTTTCGGGTAAACTTAAATTTTCATGTTTGGGCCAGGTTTTGGGTTAATTTAAATATTTTGGTTCGGATCGGGTTTCGGGTTAACTTGAAATTTCCGGTTCAGATCGGGTTGCGTGGAGACAAAATTTATTTTGACGGGTTCGGATCGGGTTACGGTTCGATGGATTTTTTTATCGGTCGGGTTTCAAGTTAACTTCAATTTTCAGTTTCGGGTAGGGATGCATGACGACGGAAATTATTTAGTCGTGTTCAGATCGGGTTACGGTACGATGGAATTTTTTTCTGGTTCAGGTCGGGTTTCTGGTTAACTACTATTTTCTGGTTCGGATCGGGTTGTGTGACGACGAAAATTATTTTGTCGGGTTCGGATCGGGTTACGTATCGATGGAGTTTTATTTGTCTGGTGCGGGTCGGCTTTCGGGTGAACTTCATTTTTCCGGTTCGGGTCGGGTTCCAAGATGAAGAAATTTATTTTGTCGGGTTCAGATCGGGTTATTGTTTAATGGATTTTTTTCTGGTTCGGCTCGGGTTATGGGCGATGATAATTTTCTATCGGGTTTCGGGTTAACTTAAATTTTCAAGTTCGGTTCGGGTTTCGGTTATCTTGAATCTTTAACTTCGGATCGGGTTGCGTTGCGACCGATCATATTTTGTCGTTTTCGGATCGGGTTACGGTTCGATGGATTTTTTTTTTTTTTTTTTGTCGGGTTCTGGTAGGATTTCGAATTAACTTCAGTTTTCAGGTTGGGCGGGTTGCATGACGACGGAAATTATTTTGTCGTGTTCGGATCGGGTTACAGTTCGATGGAATTTTTTTTCCGGTTCGAGTCGGGTTTCGGGTTAACTTCGATTTTCAGTTTCGGGTCGAGTTGCGACACGAAGGAATTTATTTTGTCGAGTTTCGATCGGGTTACGGTTCGATGGAATTTTTATGTCTTGTTCGGGTTGGGTTACTGGTTAACTTCAGTTTTCTGGTTCGGGTCGGGTTGTGACTCGAAAGAATTTACTTTGTTCTTTTTGGTTCGGGTTACGGTTCGATGGAATTTTTCTGTCGGGTTCGGGTCGACTTCGAATGGAATTTTCAGGTTCGAGTTGAGTACAACACCATATATTGACAAAGAGCTGGTCATTTTCTAAATAGGCATGGACATTTTTCAATTAACCTAACGCTATCTAGGCTCTTCGAAATAAATAAGCCTAAAAACTATCAGGCTGATTGAGAAATAAATGACCATATTCCAATTAGCCTAACGCTGTCTAGGCTCTTTGCAATAGGCCTGAAAAATAGCAGGCTGATTGGGAAAAGGGAGATGATTCTCCAATTAAGCGATTTGCAAAGACCCGGATTTCTCAATTAGCCTACGACATATATACAGGGTCATTCATAATTCCCTCCGGGGTTTCGAAACGTTATAGTAAAAAAACGAAGACGAATATGAAAAAAAGAAACATATGAAATTATTCCGAAACTATTCAAGTTTTACTTACATACATTACAGGTGTTCTATGTGTGAACCCTTGGTCACACGGCATACATCCATGCGATAGTCCAGTTCCTGCCATACTCCGTTTCTTTAAATCTGAATCAGTGGTGTCAGTTCAACGGGCCTTTCGTAATAAATATCGAAAACAGGGACCAACTGACAAAACAATTCATGTGTGGTACCGGAAATTTAAAGAAACGGAGTATGGCAGGAACTGGACTATCGCATGGATGTATGCCGTGTGACCAAGGGTTCACACATAGAACACCTGTAATGTATGTAAGTAAAACTTGAATAGTTTCGGAATAATTTCATATGTTTCTTTTTTTCATATTCGTCTTCGTTTTTTTTTACTATAACGTTTCGAAACCCCGGAGGGAATTATGAATGACCCTGTATATATATGTATATATATTAGGTAGCTTTCAATACAAAAAAGTATAAAGCTACCTATTGCAGCCGTTCGGAGGAAAGCAATTTAGGAAAATTTCGGTATATTTTCACCGATCATGACCCCCAGACCCCAAAACCACCCTCCGTTCAAATGTTGATTTATATATATATATATATATATATATATATACTAGCTGTTACCCGTGACTTCGTTCACTCAACATTAAAAGAAGAATAAATACATTAATTAAGCAAAATATTTTACTCCCAATAATTAAAAACGTTAATAATTAACTATTTATCACATTTCATAGGAGACAATACGGTATTTATTATTATAGGGACCTTGACATAACTCAATCTTTAAAAAGTGAAATTTTGTGCCAAATAATCGCGAAAATGAAATTGCAACGAATGCAAAAAGGAGGGCCAAATAAAATCGTGGAAATAGACGAATTGGGAAGAAAACAAATGTCAATTTTACACGATAAACTATTTTACTTTTAACGCCTTTGTGAAACGTTTTAACAGCCATCCTTCAAAAAAATAACATTAATTAGAAATAGTATATGTTTTTTCTTTAAATTCAATTCTGCCTCCTTGGTTTAATGTATAGCTGAAACAAATCTTGTTTGCTAAATGACAGTATATTGGCAGGCAATTTTTGTTCTCCAGAATAAATTGATTCATGAAGTTTGAATATGTGAAAATATGTTTGTATTTTTCGGATAATTTACTGAAATCAAGATTTTGTTTTCACCATCTATTCAAAGTGAAAATAAATTCTGTTTTTCAGTTTTAATGAGAAAATGGTGTAAAAAATATACTGATCTGTTTTATTTCTCCTTTTTTATACACAAATATGGAGTAAGTTACTTTCCGTTTTTAGAGAAACTTCGTTAAAAAAAATGGCATTTAATTTAATTTTTTTAATTCTGAGAGTTTGTGTGACATCCTCGGATCAATTATAACCGGTTATTCGCTAAACCGGTAGTAAACTAACCGGTAGTAAATCGTGTTGCATTCGATAGTCTTAGGAGTAGTTGCGAAATACAAACATACGGTCAGATTTTAATATAATAGATTCGTGTTCATTTTCCTTTTCTTAAAATTATGATGTGATTTTTAGCAGAAAACTCGGATACTCATGCGGAACGAAATAACGGATACTCATGCTTAATAATCAGTATAGATAACAAAACATTTAAATTTTTCGTTATAAATATGGCGTGAAACTCATCTACTTTCTATACTTATTGATCCTTGTATTATTAATGTAAGGAATAGATTCACACTCATTTTAAAACATATTGGAAAATTCCCGTTTTATTTCAAATATGGCGTTTCCTTTTCCCCCAGAGAAATCCCTTTTTAATGACATAATTCTTGTTAATTTTCTTTTCCAGGCAATTAATTTCAATACTGGGATTTCAATTTCAATACATAGGGAAAATTATGTTACTTTAACGAAATAATATTAAATCTTTCGGTTTTATCAACAAAAATGGAACTATTAACATTTGTCATTTTTTTTTTAGGTAATCAAGTTATTTCTTTTAGTTTTAAGAATGAAAAATCACTATTTCTGGCTATCCATGACATCATTTACGAGATGGATAATTTTGCGGAGCATATTATTGACATTTGCTAACCATTTTCTTTTGAAACTTCTATTTACTTTTTAAAAATTTAAATAAAAAATACGGTATAGTTATATTAGCCGTGCGCAGAAGAAAAATTCAAGATCGTTTTATTTCACCAATCAAAGCATATCCGCTTTATTTTCGATAAATGACGTCATATTCGCCTGTTTCCTATGGTTACGCATATTGAAACCTTGTATTATTATCAAAAACTAAAAAAAACACGTTTTATTTCTAATAATATTATTTAATCTTTTTCTTAATTCTTTAATTTTTTTAATTTCATTTTCATTTTTCCCGTGAAAATTTTTCAATTGAAACTAAATTGTTGAGTAAAAATTATTTTTTCGGGTTTTGAATTAGTTTTGGCAACGATAAAGTATTAGCAACGGTAAAGTAAATTTAACCATTTTAAAATGCTATACGAAAAAATGTCCATTTATTCTCAATGAAAATACCGAAATTTTGAATTATTAAGAAAAATATTTGAATAAAATAAACAAAAACCGGCCTATGTTCATTGGAGGGTTATAATCAACGTATATGCAAAGATACAGGATCATTAAATGCTCCATTTTGACGCTGGCTTCAGCCTAACATTTGCACACAATCAGATTTATAATATTATTAGGATATATCTCCATATATATATATATATATCTGACCTATGTCATACGATAACGCTCGTATTTATAAATCAATTCCGATGAAACTAATTGTGTGTATTAAGCTCACCAATGTCTCGACCAAGTTCGTTGGCCAGCTTGGTCCGCCATTTTGTTTCAAGATGGCGGCCATTTAAAAATTTAAAACTAAAATAAATATACAAAAAAGTTTAAAATTCAAATTTATTTTTTGCTTAGATGTTAGGCCTTGATACAAGGATTCCGGAGTATTTTTTGTTTTACCTCTATCTTAAAAAACGGCTGAGATACAGCAGTTTGAAATTCTAGGGTGGCAGACATTTTGAAACAAGATAGCAAATTACAAAAATCTAACGATTAATTTATAAGTTTTAGTGAACGCGACTTCTGGCAAATTATTATCTTTCATTGTTATAATCATTTTCCCATCATACGCATAAAACTATATATTCATATCCGTTAGCGCCAAATTCGGCGACATTCGGCGAAATATCGCCAAATTTGGCGACCGAAATAAGACTTCATAAATGAAGCCAACTTGGCTGTAGCTCAATAATTTGGCAAATTTCTTATTCAAATTCAGTATTAACGAATCTTTTGTAAACGGTTTCTTTGCATTTTAGCTTGCTGTTTTCGAGTAACATTAGCTAAAATTTTAAAACGAAGATATAGGAAAGCTACCTTTTCCTCCCGGTACAGGCCGGAAGGACTTTATATCATTAAAGTGTGAATTGTAAAAATGTAAGCCACATGCACACATTTCAGAAGTCAAAACAGTTCTAAAAGTCTTTATTTTTTACTTAAAAATCAAAAACTAGGTACAGTTCTAGAATTTGCCAAGTCCACAGCACTGTCAGTTGCATAGTTCATTATGTCCACCACCCAATTACTAGACCAAAACCTATTGCTGTTCACTGTTCACTATTCACTTAGTCAATCAGTTGCATTTGTTTTTATGTCCAAAACAACTCAGCCTTGTTAGTCTTCTTAAAAACTGCCCCATCAGCAGTAAAACAATCAAATCATTCTTTTGTTCATCAGAGTTCATTATGCCCACATAGTTATGTCCACCACCCAATTACTAGACCAAAACCTATTGCCATTCACTGTTCATTTAGTCAATTAGTTCCATTTGTTGTTACATCCAAAACAACTCAATCTTGTTAGTTTTCTTAAAAAATGAACCTCCCTCAGTTCTTTTGTTCCCTGTTGCTGGTCATTCCTATATTCCCCCAGATCGTATTTTTGGCAAGATTCAAAGATAAGCAGAGCCAAATCAACTATTGCAAATCCTCAATAGTATGATGAAATTTTTAAGAATGTGAGAATTTTTTTTAATTTGGTACAGATTTGAAGAAATTTCTGCTGTGCCAGGCGCTGACAAAACTGCAAGAAATGGACACTTTATTCAACTTATGCACAGCAAGAAAATTTATCCTAATAAAGCACAAGAAAACTATTAAAGTGCAAGGAAAGTCTGAAAATGACTTAATTTTTTTTTGTTCCAAAGGGTATCCGTAAAAAGGGCAAATCCTGGAAAGAAATTGCGCCACAACCCATTTATAAAAGTGTCATTGTAAAGACTGAGAAATTGAATGAGCTGGCACTTCATGACTTCTTCAAAAGCACCATGGGCTTGAGTGTAATATGCAGTCAAACCTCTAGTTTACAAAAAGATTTTTTGAATCAAGAAGTTATTTTACAAAGAGACAATGTCCAGGGACATATTATAGCTGTAAGAAAACTGTAAGTTTAAAAACAGTAGAAACTAGTCGGATGTGTCAATCCCAAAACTTTCTTCTATCTCACACAGGTTTCACATACACTAAAAAGATTCAGCACCAATTTATATCAAGGTCTAACTGAAACTCAAGTTTTATTAAATTCCGTGCATTAGTTCTTGAGATAAGACTATCGCTAAAATCGTGTAAATCCTGCAAAATGCTGCATAGCAGCGGCACCTGCTGGGAGATTTTTACCAAAAACTAATCAGCACCAATTTATATCAGAGACTAACTGAATCTAAAGTTTTATTAAATTCCGAGCATTAGTTCTTAAGATAGAGCTATTGCGGAAATCGCGAAAAATGCTGCATAGCAGCGCCACCTGCCGGGCGATTTTTACCAAAAACTAATCAGCACCAATTTATATCTGGGACTAACTGAATCTAAAGTTTTATTAAATTCCGAGCGTTCTTGAGATAGAGCACCCACAAAATTTTTGTCACATACAGACAGATAGACATTTTCTAAAAATAGTCAAATCGTGTTCAGGACCTTCTAAAACGTATAAATCCGTCGAAAACCAGAAGTCGAAAATTTTCATGAATTCAATACTTTCTTGTAAAGATAGAAGAAAGTAAAAATGATGGGTTGGTTGACAGAAGTATTTGTTTGCAAACTTTCCCTTTGATTATCTACATATGTCATAAGATGTTTAAAAGTAAAATGCACCCAATTGGTCATCATTAAGGATTTTAACTTGCCTTGTTCAGAGGAAAATGGCAATAAAAAATTTCTCTTGAAAAAAATGGAATACTACGTTGTAATAAAATTTTAATCATTAGTTTCTAACGATATAGAAAGTCCTTTTTTGCAGGGAGGGTGTTGTATGGGAAGCAGAAAGGGAAAGGGCAGGACTGCGCCGCACTCCTTTTCTAAATCTTTGGAAATGTAAGAATTTCGGTCACTTTGCCAATTTCAACCATTTGGCATTTTCTTAACGAAAATCTTGATTGCATCCATGGGGCCCGGGGCAGCCACCCTGCATGCCCCTGCATAAGTTAGGCACTGCCTATTTCTTGTTTTCTGGTTTGTCAATGTCTGCTTGTTAAACTTGTGGCTACCGTGAGATTTTTAATACTTAATAGCATGATAAATAGGGCTTGATTAAAACAGGGGCCACAACTCTTAGGCCCCTGATTTTCAGGGGCCCCAAATTTAGTAAGCAATATTTTATGCCTGTTTTGACCTATCACTGATTATAATCAATATTTTGTATATTTTAAAAGAGAATAAGATTAAAATTACTTATCTAAATATGTATTTATTTATTCACTAGCTGACCCGCCCGGTGTTGCCCGAGCCCGTGTAATAAACTCAAATCTTTTAAAAAACGAAACTCTGGCCAAGGTTTCCGATGGCTTCGACACCGTATACCGAGCATGCTCGCACGCTCCGGAAAATCTTTTATTTCCCCCTTCCACCGCCAGGGGAGCACCCTCTTTCGGAAAGAACCTCTGAGACAGGTTAACGTTATCTACGGTATGTATAGTAGGCGTGCGACAAAATCGAGCTGATTTCTAGGAGATGGGAACATTATAAGTCTAGTTATTGAAATAAGCCACAGTTAGAGAAAATAATCATGAGTGAGCCGGGTGAAGGGGATGTTCAAGTGTCCTTCAGAAAATGACTAATTAGGAGGACTACGAAGCATCTTTAAAAATTCGTTCGTTTGCTAAAGCTAGGAACTTAATTACAAATTTGCCTTAAATTATTCTTCGGAAATAGTGGTAACCGCTACTCATAAATTTACTTTAATGTTATAGAAGGTAACTATTGAGTTAATTATGTTTGGAATCAGTTGCGTTGAAATCGGAAAGTAGTTGTGGAGATACGAAAACGGGGCATAGTTAGAGATAAAACTTTGAAGGAGGGGCCAGGGGGAGGGGGCGAGAGGATGTTCAAGTTCTCTTCAGCAAATGACTAATTTGGAGGACCACTATGCATCTTTAAAAATTCGTTCGTTTGGTTAAGCTAGAAACTTAATTACAAATTTGGCTTAAACTATTATTCGGAAATAGTGGTAGCCTCTACTCATAAATTAAGTTTAATGTTATAAAGGGTGTCTATTAAGTTAATTATAATGTTTGGAATCACTTGCGTTCAAATCGGAAATATAGGTGCGGAGATACAGAAACAGGGCATAGTTAGAGGAAAAACTTTGAAGGAGGGGAGGGGGGGAGGGGATGTTCAAGTTCCCTTCAGCAAATGACTAATTAGAAGGATCACTATGCATCTTTAAAAATTCCTTCATTTGGTTAAGCTAGAAACTTAATTACAAATTTGGCTTAAACTATTATTCAGAAATAGTGGTAACCGCTACTCATAAATTTAGTTTAATGTTATAAATGGTAACTATTAAGTTAATTATAATGTTTGGAATCACTTGCGTTGAAATCGGAAAGATAGTTGCTGAGATATGGAAACGGAAAATAGTTAGAGAAAACTTTGAAGGAGGGCCTTGGAGGGGGGGGGGGGTGGGATGTTCAAGTGACCTTCAGCAAATAACTAATTAGGAGGATCACTGTACATCTTTAAAGATTGATTCATTTGGTTAAACTAGGAACTTAATTTGAAATTTGGCTTAGGCTATTATTCGGAAATACTGGTAATTGCTTTTTAGAAATACACCTTGAAGCAATGAATGCTGATTTTTACGATAATTTAGTAAAAATGGTACTAAATGGAGAAGTTCGGAACATTATTACTGAGATATTACTGAGAAACTGAGATTTAAAATAGCGGTATTCTGTATATAAAACAACAATTATACGCTACGGGTTAAAATTGTTAAATGTAATTAGACCCCTACCCTTCACCATTCTCGCAAATATATAACAAATAATCTGTTAAATAAAGTTTTCTGTAATAATAGTCTCTATCATAATAATATATGTCGTGTTTTAAAAAAACCTTAAACCCAGATAATTATAATGAAGAAAAACGTGCCGGTAAATGTCTTAAACAGGTGGCGTTTATGTAATTTGCCGTGAGTAGATGGCGCTGCATTAGCTTGGCTATATGCAGGTAACTGCGATCAATGTTGGCACTATTTCGTTATAAGTCCTCGTTATAAGTCATCGTTACTCTGATTTATTTAATGTGTTCTGAGAAGATATTCTACACAACCAACCAACCGATGAAAAAAAGCGTATTTTTAATGAGAGTTCTTTGTGCATTTTAATTAATATTTCAGAAAGTAATTAAAATATTAAAATTCTGATGTAATGTTGCACCAGGAGAGGGTTTGCACTACCTAAATCTAAATTTCCAGCCTTCTAGGTGGGCTAGACTTTCCTAGCCATCGCCAACAGACACACACACACACACACACACAGAGCGGAACTTTCTTTTATTAGTATAGATATATGTATTCTAAGACTTTGCAAATGTTTAAATTCTTTTCACAATATAGGAAGGGGATCCAAAAACCCAGTGCCTGAGCTTCTCTTTGGCTTGATTGGGCACAATTTTTAACATTTTCCAACATAGTTGAAAAGTGTTTATGAATTCGGTTTGTCTGTCTGTCTGTTTGTGCTATAGCTCGTGTAAATATAGATGGATTGTCATGCGATTTATATATGCTATTGAGGTTTACTATGGCATGTTCGGTATTGAATATGAAGTGTATAGCGCTTATAGTTTTTTTTTACAGTGACAGTCAAAACAATTGTTACATTATGGTCTATGGGAAAAAATTATTTGTGGTTTATTTTAATGATGTTAGACAATTTCAAACATATTGAAATTGATATATATCACTGAGGTGCACTACAAGAGACTTACTATAGAATAAGGTGTGTAAAGCGCTTAAAGTTCATTCACAGCGATCCTTAAAATAACTCTGTTACATTACGGTCTATAGAAAAAAATGGTTTGCGCTTTATTTTAATAATGGTTCAGTATTTCAAACATATTGAAATTGATATATATCACTAAGGTGCATTACAATAGACTTACTATAAAACATTGCGCGTATAGCATTCATCGTTCATCTACAGGAACACACAAAATAATTCGGTACTGTCTGTTAACAATAATTGCTGGAAGAGCTTTTTCAGTTTCTGAACACGTTTTTAAATTTAACTCTTTTTTTATCTATTACTTGGTGTGTATAAATACTATAGATCATATACAGGGCTGCACAAAACTTCTCGAGTACATTTACGTTTATTGGTGGATATTCCATATAGGGAATTTTAAACTGTGGTATGCATTTTCTAAATGAACTAAAATTTAGCATTCTATGTAATATATATACAAATCTACAGATCATATACAGGACTGCACAAAAGAATTCAGACATTTTTCCGAATATTGTTGGTAATTCTTGAAATGGGTTTTTAAATGTTATGTGTTTTCCAAATTGTTTGCTTAGATATCATCTTTCACCTTATTAAACAATAAATATTTGTAAAACTAGGACTTCCCTCAAAGGGATTAGTCTGAGTGATATTGTTGGGAACCAAAAGTTAATAACTTTTGACAAGTACTGAAAATGAGACGTTATCTTTAATTAATTAATTATGTAATGGGTATAAATTCGAATGGTGAAAATGAGCAAATTAAATGGTAGAATTACAAAATAACCATATATAAATTCATATACACTTTTAAACTAGTCGTATGTGTCAATCCCAAAACTTTCTTCTATCTCACACAGGTTTCGCATACACTAAAAAGAATCAGCACCCATTTATATCAAGGTCTAACTGAAACTCAAGTTTTATTAAATTCCGTGCAATATTTCTTGAGATATGACTATCGCTAAAATCGTGTAAATCCTGCAAAATGCTGCATAGCAGCGCCACCTGCTGGGCGATTTTTACCAAAAACTAATCAGCACCAATTTATATCAGAAACTAACTGAATATAAAGTTTTATTAAATTCCGAGCATTATTTCTTGAGATAGAGCTATTGCGGAAATCGCGAAAAATGCTGAATAGCAGCGCCACCTGCCGGGCGATTTTTACCAAAAACTAATCGGTACCAATTTATATCAGGGACTAACTGAATCTAAAGTTTTATTAAATTCCGAGCATTAGTTCTTGAGATAGAGCTATTGCGGAAATCGTGAAAAATGCTGCATAGCAGCGCCACCTGCCGGGCGATTTTTACCAAAAACTAAGCAGCACCAATTTATATCAGGGACTAACTGAATCTGAAGTTTTATTAAATTCCGAGCCTTAGTTCTTGAGATAGAGCTATTGCGGAAATCGTGAAAAATGCTGCATAGCAGCGCCACCTGCCGGGCGATTGTTACCAAAAACTAATCAGCACCAATTTATATCAGGGACTAACTGAATCTAAAGTTTTATTAAATTCCGAGCATTAGTTCTTGAGATAGAGCGCCCACAAAATTTTTGTCACATACAGACAGACAGACAGACAGACAAACAGAATCACAGACAGACATTTTTAAAAATAGTCAAATCATGTTCAGGACCTTCTAAAACGTATAAATCCGTCGAAAACCGGAAGTCGAAAATTTTCATGAATCCAATACTTTCTTCTTGTAAAGATAGAAGAAAGTAAAAAAATAAGGAAGCAAACAAATAAATAACCATGCAAGACAGCCATGCATAGGTATAAAATTAGAAATACATATATGTTAAAGGTACAGAAAATAAGACACTAAAACATTGTATATCAGAATTTTTTAACTCTTTGAAATGATGTCAAGAACATGAAGAGACCAAGAGGCATCAATTAGAGTACCTATAAATGTCAAAAAATGTGTTTTTTGACAAAGGAATGTTTTATATTGTGTGGGCCCCTCGAACTATTAAGACTGTTGCACATCTGTTTTCCATGGATGCGATGAGGTTGTCGATAGGAGCATGGGAATTCTGTTCCACTTTTCAAAAAGTTCTATCTCAAAGTCCTGAACAGTCAACTTTAACAGAAGCATTGCTGTCGCTGCAATGCGTCGTCCGAGTGTGACCCGGACATGCTCGATTGTATTTAACTGATGAGAACATACTGACAACTACATACTCTGTATTATTATTTCCTTGTCAAACATATTCTCTACAAGTCAAGCTGTTTTATGCATTAGCATGCATTAAAAGAAAGGAATACACAATGGCTTCAGCGTCAGGTAAGGCATGAGATCTGAATATCTCGTTTGAATACCTTTGGGCTGTGAAAGTACTATTCCACGTAATTTGCAAATCCATGCATATTTTCACTGCAAATTATGCTAGCTAAAATACGCCAATGTGAACCCGATTACGTAACGCATACACCTGCTGTTTCATAACTGGTTGTTTCTTTCTTTCTAAGATCGTTTTGTCACGCCACAGTGTAGGAATTCACGAAAAAACAAATGCGCGTTTCAACTGTTCTATTCTTCGCATTAATGTCCGCAAGGTGTTTTTTGTACTAAATCGATGATGCTCTACAACTTTATAAATCACTTGTTTTCCCTATCTCTTTCCGTTTTCGAGATAGGAAGGCTAACTCCGCAGTTTTCCACCTGGTGGCGCCGTAGGCAGTTTCATTCAGTAGCGCATGGCTACTTTAGTATACCTAGACACCACTTTTATGAATATAGCAGCAGCCGTTCCGAAGTTAAGAAGGTGTCAAGGGACTTTAGTGGGCATACTGTACATATAACATTTCTTGACGTATGTGGCCAAGTTATAGTCATATATGATGTATATACGACATATAAGACGTAAATAATGTGTGTATAATCAGGTATATGGCACATTAGGAGTGTTTGGAATATATATATGCCTACATAGGATGCATATATAAGCTTTGCGATGATCTTGGCGAAATCATAACTGCAACCTTGGCATAATCCTAATCCTAATTGTGAGGGCCGCTATAACACGAAAGTACGGTAATTTTTTTTTTAAGCTTTCGGAACATTTTCCCAATGGTTATTGTAATTTGTTAAATTATATTTTTTTGTTTCTGTTTTCATTAATATATTGTAAATTTGGTACTTTCGTGTTATAGCGGCCCCCAAGGATGAATCGCCAAGCGACCAAGTTTTATCGCCAAATTATAAGGCATGTATGACATTATAATATATGATACTAGGGGGCTCAGCCCCCTACTCGCTAACGCTCGTCAACCCCCCCCCCCCCCCCGTGAATTGCAAAGCAATTCACATTGAGACCGCTACGCGGTCCCAAGCTCGCTTCGCTCGCTCGCCCCTTATTATTTTTCTAGTAATTCTAGTCGGAATAAGTACTACAATAAATCATTTGAACATATGAAATTGACAATTTTTTTAATGTAAAAAAGTAATTGAAAACTCCGTTGAAAACATAACTAAAAATGCATTTAGTTGATGCTACTAATGGGCATATAAATCATTTATATACTATGAAAAAAAGCTCTTGGAAACATAATTAGTTTAAAACTTATTGCACCTATAATATTGTACAGCACGGCTTAAATTCATTTAAAACAAAAAACAAAAAAAAAAAAAACACTACGTGGTAGGAAGATAGTTTATCATCAATGATTGTTTAAATTTCGTTCGACATTTTACTATTAATTTATTGAAAATAGATTTCTGCAAAATAAATTATTTTTACTTCAATAAAACAGCAACAGATGGCAGCAGGGGTATTCTAGAAAGTTTATATTTTATTATCTCCGATTTTTTGTGTTAGTGAAATTTGTAAATAAATTCTAAATAAGAGTTGAGAATTCATTTGAAATTAACAATATTACTCATAATTAAAATGAGGAATCATCTCAGACGCTTTGGATTACGTTCATATTATTTTATTTTTAATAATTGCTAGCTTGAGTTTCACTGCTCTGACACTGACCGCCATATTGGAGGCGGAGCTAACACAATCTTGTCTGTTCATTGGTCTGAGCTCTGGAAACTACGGTTGTTGCCAACGATAAGGTAGAAATTCAGCTCTATTTCCGCGCCACGTAAGACAAATATATATATATATAGATATATCATAGAAACTCAACAGAGTTTCTCGCCAAGCAAAAGAAACAGCAATGCATTGAACCGTAAATGAAAAGAATTTCCGCCAATGGATGCCAAACGATTTTACAAAATTTTTTTAGTACTCTGTCTAGTTTATATTTTGCGGATGGGCCAAAACGTGTTTTTGACACATCTATATCTCGCGTTCTATTTATGATAGACACAAAATTCTTTATTCTATGGAATGGGGCGTACCAAGTGACTAAGAAATCAAAAGTAAAGCAAAATCCGACGAATAGGTTTTCAGTAAATGTTATTTTAAAAGTGCTGTTTGTTGCACTTTTTAAATTCTTGTTCAGACCAAAAACTGTTGACAGGCCTACAGCAATGTGTAATTATCGCATTTTTACACGGTTTACGTCATTTGAATTGTTTTTATGAGTTGTTCAAACCTTTGTAAGTTTCATGTAAAAATATTAATTAGTTTTTGATTTATATCAGTTTAAAGTTATTGATTCCTATATTTAACATAGAGCAAAAAAATAATAAATGACCCAACTGTTTTAGGAATGGTCGTATACACATGATATTAATATATGTTATTACACTCGACCCAAGTAAGCTTCCTATTATAAAAAAATGGTAACATTTAAGGCTCGTTTACAGGGTCTCACAAAAGATCTTTTGATATAGGGCTAAAGAGTTGTGTAATTATCCGATTTTTACGCGGTTTGCAGCATTTGAATTGTTTTTATGAGTGGTTCAAATGTTTAATATTTCGTGTAAAAATATTAATTAGTTTTTTATGTATGCCACTTTAAAGGGATTAATTCCTATACTTAAGATGAAACAAATAAATATTAAATGGTCTAACTCTTTTCAAAAAGAACATATGCGCATGATGTTAAAATATGTTACTAGGAACGACCTAAGTTAGCTTCTTATTGTAAAACAGAATTGTAGACTTTACTGTTCGTTTACAGGGTAACTCAAAAGATTTTTTAATAAGACTAAAAAGTTGAGTAATTAGCGAATTTTTGCGTTGAAGTACTTGATTCCTATACTTAACACAGAGGAAAAACAATAGTAAATATCATAACTCTTGTCAAAGTAGCTATATACATAAGATATTCAAATATGTTACTACATCCGATTCATTTAAACTCTCTATTGTAAAGCGGCATTGAAGCATATACGTTTCGTTTACAGGGTCTCTTAGAATATCTTGATTACATTACAACCGATGTATATTTACTGAGTGAGATGTATTTTAATGATTTTATACTGTTTCTATCTCTGTAAGGTTTTATTATCTTGCTTTAAAATTTAATACGAGTTCATTTTGTCCGCCTGAAAGCTCGTCGATCTTAAGCTCTAAATCTATTAAAATATAGTATTTTCATCGATTAAAAAAAAAACTGTGTTTATTTATAAATATATAATTCTAGAGTATCAGGAATTAATTGAAATAGAGATTACAAAATTCCAACTTTACATTCATGCATTGAGTAATAGAATGCAAAAATGTTGCTACCGCAAGATAAGAAGTTTTGAGTTTAAATATTTGCCGTTCATCGAATCTCCGGCTATGACGAACTTAAAATGCTCTATAAACGGGCCTAGAGCACAATGAAAAGGAAATAAGTTTTTAAATTCCCCATAAAAATTAAAAATGTTAAATTTCGTATACAATAGGTGATCGGTAACAAACTGTTCGGTTTACGAACACTTTCGCATGAGATTTTTCTGTTTTGATAACGAACACTTTCGAGAGATTTTTATGTTCGGAGAACGAACACCTCACGAAACAAAGCCATGATGAAGCAATGCCGTGTTTCATATTTGCCGAGCTATACTTATTGCCTCTATTGTCGACTTAGAGAACATTTTAACAGTTGCATACATGTGTCCTAATTAATTCATGGACTGCCGTGGATTGGGGACCTATATTTTAGGATCCCCGAATCGACAGACTATAAAAACACAAAATATATATTTTGTGTTTTTATGTGTTTTGTGAATTTAGTAAATATAGTCTTTTTTGGTTTAATTACGCTCCTTTTTAAAATCTAATTTAAAACTTTATGAATTATTAAATCAAAAATTTTAATAAAATTTCACATCTTTTTAAACGGTTCAATATGTAAACGCTTTAGTCTTTGCGGTATATTTACAAAATCACACAAAATTTTGGAATACATGTCATCCTACGAACAGTTTCTATTTTGAAATAACTTTAATAGTTTTTATACTTTTGCAAACGTTGCGAATTTTATATTTTTCCGATTCTCGAAACGTTGAGTTAAAAATCTTAACAAATAAATAAACTTTTAAGGTGCTCAGCAATTTTCAAAAATAATATTTAATATATTAGTATAAAAATCCCTGTGAATTACAATGGTTCGTAGAAAAAACTAGTCGGATGTGCCAATCCCAAAACTTTCTTCTATCTCAGTCATGTTAATACTTCAAAATTCGCTATCACATCGCCAATAAAATCAATATTTTTCGTCATTCTGTTGTACGTCAGCTTCTTGCGAATCGTCGGGTTACCGGGGTGCGATCAACTGATGTACACTAAACTACGAAAAGTCCTTCTGGCTTCTACCGACAGGAACAGATAGCCTCCCTATTCCTTGGTTTTACGATTTTAGCTAATTTTACTGGAATACAGTAAGCTAAAATGTGTGGAACCCAATTAAAGAAGATTCATTCCCAGTTCTCGTCAACATTGAATTTGAATGAGAATATCGCCAAATTAGTCCTCTACAGCCAAGTTGGCTTCCTTTATGGCAACCTATTTTTGTCGCGAAATTTGGCGATATTTCGCCAACTGTCGCCAAGCTTGGCGATAATTTGACGTTGGCGAATATAAATATATAGTGTTAAGCATATAAGAATAGGAACAATGGTTACAACAATGAAAGAAAATTTGCCGCGACCATCTTAACTAAAACTCATAAATTAGACCCATTTATGGATGAATTCTGCTGTCTTGTTTGAAAATGTCAGCAACCCTAAAATTTCAAACCGCTATATCTCAGCCATTTTTTAATAAAGAAACAGAACATACAACCGCAATAACATTAGAAAATAAAAAAGAGACAATAACAGTAATAAATGTATATGCCCCCCCCCCCCCCATCAGCAGACTTCGACAATGTGCTTCAAGAGGACGAAGACACTTTGAAAATAGCCAAAGGCGAGGTTCTTTTGGCGGGGGACTTCAATGCACACTCCCAGGTCTGGGGCTATAATGATATAGATACAAGGGGAGAAAAACTAACAGACTTTTTACTTGCCAATAATCTATATGTACAAAACCCACCAGGCGCGCCAGCCACATTCACAGTAATGAGAAGGGAAAAACTTCAAAAAGGTTGGCCAGATTTAACAACAGCGACTATAAACCTTGGAGACAAAATAACGGAATGGGAAGTAAGCGACGACGAATCACACAGTGACCACAATTACATAAAATTCAAACTAGAATTCGAAAACATAAGCTATTACAGACACAGACTAGAAACAAAACATGGCAAACACGCAAAGTTCGAGAAAAAAATTAAACAAATAAAGAACAAGTACATAAACGAACTCACAATAATAAATAGCAAAAAACAACTAGATGAAATAACAATGAAAATACAAAATGAAATCACGACAATTGCATTACAATGCTACAAACAACGAACATCACCAAACATAAAAGCTCCAACATGGTGGACACCGGAAATAAAAACAGCACGAAACAGAGTTAGAGCGTTTAGAAGAAGATTTCAGAAACAACAAGACAAAGAACTTAGAAACAAACAACACATCTACCCTATATATATAAAATCCTAATGAAACAAATTTGTGAAACGATTTTATGAAACGAATTTATGAAACGATTTTATGAAACGACTGATTAAACGACTGATTATGTTTCAGGGCTATTTTTAATAAAATATTAAACGCTTGATGGGGAAATTAATACCATTTGTCCATAAAAATCCGCGGAATTCAAAACTGGTAATAGAATTTTGAAATTGGAATTAGTTTTCGAGATATTAATTTTTTTCTAATTTTAATGACATTTCTGTAATGATGGCAACTAATTACTCAGTTTTTTTGTGACAAAAAAGGGAAAAAATTGAAAAGGATCCCGATAGGGATTATTGATTTTTTTTTATTTGTCATTTTCAAATTGAAATTGAATTTATCTTTTATTTCAATCGATAATGGAGATAAGATTGTGATTAAATTATGTTTTTCAGGAAAATTTGAAAAAAAAAATCACATTTCTATCGTCAGGATTCAATTGTCTGTCAGCACTTAATTTAATTTATAAACTGAAGATATTTTGAATAAATTCGTCCAAATAACGTCATTTATGTAAACGCAAAAGAAAGGAGCAAAAAAATATTTATACAATTTGTTTAGCGTAAAATGTCATTTATCCTATTTTATGTATAATCAGAAGTAATTTGTATAGAAAAAACGGTACTTTTCGGTTAGCCGGGCGCCAGTGATATATGTACATATATAAATATATATGTATATGCATATATATGTATATTCATACATATATGTGTGTACATATATGTATGTATATATATGTGTATGTAGATATTTTTGTATCTATATATATGTGTGTATATATACATGTATATAAATCACTGGCGCCCGGCTAACCGAAAAGTACCGAAAAAACAATAATATATGTATAATTAAAATACGCATATAAACAAAAAAATCGTCGAATTTGTTTCCATGGCTGTTTATGTCATTTGGCACCAAATCTCACTTTCTGATGCCCGAATTGCGCCAATCTTTTTAAAAAAGCGTCAAGACCCCTATAATAGAAAAGCACCAAAAGTTCATTGGGTTTGTTTTCATAACTTTTGGCAACAAATCTATGTATATTAACGAATCTATTCCTTTTTGAAGCTCGAATTACGCCAAACCTAAAAGCAAAGGATCCTATACTGGAAAAGTACCCGATTTTCTTATGGACAATATTCAATTGACATAACAAGGTATAAAATTATCGCGGATAGCAAATTTGTTTAAATATCTCATCAATTGATGCCGAATAAATGTAGGCATGCATGCACAAAATATTTAATTAATTTTGTATGATAAATAATTATTAGAAAATTCGTATATGCATATTACTTAAAATAAATAATTTACATATTTAAAATAACATGAAAATATGCATGATGGTGCACTAAAATAGAGATAAAATTAAAACCTGTTACTAAAAATGTCTATAACATAGTACTTTTCAAAACCGTGGTTCTTAATGTTATTCACAAGCAGATGGAATTTTTCTCATCCTTAAACGCAAAGGAAGAATAGAATACAGATCGCTGTTATAAAAGTCCGAGAGGTAGTCACAATTTAAACCTAACCATTTTATACAAGCTGGTTTTCAAGTTGTAATTGATTTTACTTATCAATCCCGAAAACAGTCGTCAGTTGTCGCAACAGCTGTGTATGAGGCCATGATAATCAAAAAATGCCCCATTAAAACGTTAAAAGCATGGCAACCCAATTACAGATTTACCAATATTTTTAAAACAAAGCACGCTATCATGTTTTTAGAGGCCTCGAAGTCTGAGCGGGGGTTGGCGAGCGTAGCTCACAGGGGGTAGGCCCCCTAGTAGAATATAAAAAAGAAAGGGCAAAACTCAAAAAGCTAATCAACAAAACAAAAAGGGAAACATGGAAAAATTTTTGTAACGAAGCCACAGACATATACGGACCACAATATAAAATCGCCTCAGGCAAAAGAGCAAAACCAGCACGCCTAGTAAACATACTACCAGCTAGCCAAACAATCACAATAAAAGACACACTTAATTTTTTTCTAGACAACCTATACTTAACAAACCCAAACACAGAACATAAACTCACACCGGCGCCACCGAAATTCAGAGACATTAACCCACCAGACATAACAAAGCAAGAACTCAGCAGAATAATAAAAAACATAAAGCAAAACAAAGCTCCAGGATTCGATTACATAGACTACAATTTAGTTAAAAAAATACACAAAGCGACCCCACAATTAATGCTCTCGTTATTCAACGCATGCCTAAAGCTAAAACACTTCCCAAAAACATTCAAAATAGGTACAGTAGTCCTGTTCCACAAACCGGGCAAACCCCCCAAGACCCCAAAAACTATAGACCAATATGCCTGCTACCGGCCTTCAGTAAAATTTTAGAAAGAATAATATAAGGTAGAATAATGCACCATCTGACATTAAACAAATATTGGAGCAAAAATCAATATGGATTTAAACAAGGCACCTCAACAGAACACGCACTAAACAACCTAATAAAAACGATAAAACAACATAAAAAAGATAAATTCCAAACACTACTAGTAGCAATGGACATTAAAGGAGCCTTTGACAATATCAGATGGCCAATAATAGCAAATATACTAAAAAACTCTCCGAACCCAACTTATTTAACAAACTGGATAATTTGTTTCCTAGAAAACAGATTTGTCACACTTGAGGAAAACGGAATAAAACAATCAAGACAAACCTTTGGCAGCTGCTCGCAAGGAAGTTGTCTTGGCCCGCTACTTTGGCTGCTAATAGCAGACGTAGCCTTAAAAAAAAACTGGGGTAAAAAAGTTAGAATCCAAGCATTTGCCGACGATTTCATCCTAATACTCAAAGCTAAAACCAAAGAACAACTGGTAATCTTAGCAAATAAAATAATAGAAGAATTCAACAACTGGTTAAAAAGTAACAATCTTACGCTAAACAAGGAAAAAACAGAACTACTGTATCTAAACAGACCTCGCTTACACAACCTCCCAGATCAAGTCTCGGGAAAGATAGAGGGAATCAAATTAGAGGACAAGGATCTAGAAGGTAAAGACCAAATCAAATATCTAGGAGTCATAATACACCGAAACCTAAACTGGCTGCCACATTGCCAGCACCAAACAACCAAAGTACGCAAATCATTCAGTATGCTGGGACAAATGGCAAAAAGAGGTTGGGGAATAAAAGCAGACATCATAAAAATTTGGTATCGAACAGTAGTGGAAAAAGTGTTAACATATGCAGCCCCAATCTGGGGACACAAATTAAATGTCAGAAGCAAACAGGTCCTAACCACTTGCCAAAGACATTTTCTGCTGACCATAGTCAAGGCATACAAAACTGCCCCAACAGCGGCCCTTCAGGTACTGGCGGGCCTGATTCCAATACACCTACAGGTCAAATATGAAGCAACATATGGAACAATAACAAGATTAAGAGAAACATGTAAATTATACGGTAATACAATTCAACCAACAGACTACGATAGCAAAATAAACATATGGGAAACGCATCCAGCGGACACAACAGAACCAAATATAGGCTACAATGAAACAGATATAACAATTTATACAGACGGCTCAAAATTGGAATCAGGCGCTACGGGATCGGCTTTCGTAGCATACAAAAATGACAAAAAAATTAAACTATGGTCAACACCACTGCGGAAACATAACAGCGTCTTCCAAGCCGAACTACTGTCGATACTAAAGGCAACAGAATGGGGCAACGAAACAGCGGTGGATTATAGCATTCGCTCGGACTGCTTATCAGCAATACTAGAATTCAGCAAACCATTCAACAGAGTAAAACTAATTGCAGACATACAAAACAAAATAAGAAAATCAAACAACAAATTTAAAATTAATTGGGTTAAGGCACACATTGGCATCCAAGGAAACGAGGATGCCGACGAATTAGCAAAGGAAGCGGCTAAAAATAATAAAAATGATAGACCCTACCACATACAAAGACCAATATCAAACCTTAAACGTATATTAAAAGAGCTAACAATGAAACAATGGCAGTTCGAGTGCGACTACGGGGACACGGGTAGGACAACCCATGGATACTTCCCAAAGGTAGACACAAAAAGACTAATAAGCTGTAAATTACTGAGCCAAATCTACACAGAACATGGAGCATTCCCACAATACCTACATAGATTTACCAAATTTAGCTCTCCAGAATGCATATGCGGGGATTTAGGGTCCCCAAAACACTACCTCACGTCCTGCCCGCTCACACAACCACACCATCTGGTCAACATCACAGTTAATAACGAAAAACTATGGCACAGACAGCTTGCAAACAACAAACATTTACAAAACAAAGGTAGAGCAGTGATCAGATGGCTAATGAACAATGTAGACGACATGAAACAGACAAACATAGATTAATACAGCAAAAACAAGCAAAAACATAAAAGTCCCAGCAGCCACCATATTTCTATATTCAAAGTGTATATAACCTCTGCCTAATTTACCTTCTCTTTCAGGAAAAAAAAATATATGTATATATTGTGTATGTGTATATATAACAAAAATAGCAGTGTAAAGGACACCTCTTTCCTGTGACAAAAAAAATCGATCTTTCAGCGTCTAAGAGGGTGGAAGTTAATGTAATTAACGGACTAATGGGCAAGGAACATGCCCCACCCCACAGCGCACCAAGTCTTCAAATAGCTTCATCGAGTTCATGGTAACAGCCATAAGGTATCTATGGACTGATCGCCATTAGAGCGCAATCATGAAAACAAATTCAACGGTTACCAGTGATGCAACAGAGTATAAAATCAACAGCGAAAAATGAGAAACCCAAATCACAATGAGAAACCTGTAACAAATGAGAAACCAAAATAAAAGCAACAAATGAGAAACCAGAAACAACTGCAACAAATGAGAAACCAAAAAGCAATGAGAGAAAGCTAAACACGAAACAAAATGCAACAAAAATCAAGCAACAAAACAAAAACAACAGGAAACCTTTAAGTACAGTCGGAAAAAGGGAAAAGGAAAGGGGAAAAAATCCAACACAGGTAAAAGTAATCAATTTTTTATTTTTTTTATTTAAAGTTAAATAAACATGTATTAACCCCTTCCCTTACAGGTTTTTCTTTTTTTTTCTCATCATGTACACTAATGGCACCCGGTGCATGTAAAATCTGTCGTGGGAGCAAAGTCCTCTAAGTTACCTGTGAATAATACCTCTGGAGGTGCCTAGTCAGGTGAAGGTCTCGTCACCGGATCAAGGTTCTAAATTACGAGACCAACTTGCATAGCGATGGCATGACGTATAGGTGTGATGCCAAGCCCAGGTCCATACAAAAAGAATCAGATCAATTAGCAGCAAAACAAAAACGGGAACAAAACTCAGACCTCCACATAGCCGTCCTGCCAGTAATGACCAGCCGTTATGCGGCATCTCTTCAGTGGCGCTACGCGCCCCGGTGCCAGGCGGTAAACCCGTTTAAGCTAGGGAAACCTGGCAGGTAGGGGCCTGGTCGTCGGTCTCAAAAAAAAAAAAGATAGAGGCAAAACAAAAATTGCTCCGGATCAAGGCCAAACATTTAACGGAATTTTTTTTTTTAGGATTTCTAATTTTTTTGTACATCTTTTTTAATTTGAAATCCTTAAATGGCTATCACAGCGTCCCCTTCCGGCGGAATATCCCCAAATTCAAGTAGGACGTGCTTGCCATAGCCAAAAACATAGAAAAAAATTTGGTTTAATTATCTGCATAACATCATACACTTTTCGATAATACAATAGTGAAAATCGAACAAAAATCGCGATCGCAGCGCCCCCTTTCGTCGAAATATCCCCGAATTCAACTTGGACCTGCAGACTATAGTCAAAAACATAGAAAAAAAATTTGGTTCAATTATCTGCATAACTTCATACACTTTTCGATGATACAATAGTGAAAATCGAACAAAATTCGCGATCGCAGCGCCCCCTTTCATCGAAATATCTCCAAATTCAAGTAGGACCTGCTGGCCATAGCCAAAAACATAGAAAAAAATTGGTTCAATTTGAAGCATAACTTCATACATTTTTCGATGATACAATGAGGACGGACAGACAGACATTTTGTAAAAACATGTTTTTCGGAATCTCTGATCCCTGAAACGTGTAAACCCGCCGAAAACCGGAAGTAAAAAAAAATTGGATTACGATACTTTCTTCTATTATAGATAGAAGAAAGTGAAAATGTTGATTATTCTCGGTAAAGTATGCTCCATAAACTTATTATTATAATTGACCGAAAAAAAGTGCTTCTTATTTTTTCGCATTTTTCTGAAACTGCAGTATTTTAATTAGTTTGTAAACTACTGTAAAATTTTCTAATTTTTTGTTTTTTGAATGTACAGGGTGATTTTTTTTAAAGTTGTGAAAGTAAAACCCTATAACAAAAGAACCATTGATCCAAATGATCTGAAATTTCACCAGTATACTCCCAAAGCAATGGGAATTTTTTAGGTGTAGTTAAAAAAAAACCTTAAAATCGCACTGACAGATGGCGCTGTAGGTTAACATCAACTGGTTTTCTTCCTCTACCGGGTTTTCGGCTCAGTGAAGCAGTCTTTTCAAATTTCAAAACCATCTTCCGTAAGTCGTCTGTCGTCATTGGACCTTTCCTTAAATTCTTAAGTGTCCTAAATCTCCTAAGAGCAGTTGCTGCCCTATCATTATTCTGATAATGCAGTTTCACTAACAACGCACGCTCCACGTCAACGGCACAGTCATTGTGAGGGTATTCGTAGAATAATGAACACGAGGTGTGCATGCTTCACGTTTTTATCGCCACTGTATGTTTGTCGTGCACAAGCTCGTCTCCCGACTGTACTACATATACAGCACCATCTGTCGGTGGGATTTTAAGTTTTTTTAACCCCATCTAAAAAATTCCCATTGCTTTGACAGCACACTAGTGAAATTTCAGGTCATTTGGATCAGTGGTTCTTTTGTTATAGGGTTTTACTTTCACAACTTTAAAAAAAATCACCCTGTATATAAACGAAAGAGTGATATAAACAAAAGAAAAAGTAAAATAAACATGTCATAAATAATCTGATGAATACAATGTAAGGAAATTAATATAAAAGTTTCCCCGTTGCTATGGTAACGACATGTACATTGGAATAAGTCACTCAATAAATAGTATAATTCTGTTTATAGCATCACTATTATTATTATTACTAGCCGCCACTGGCGACCAGTTTGGTCTCCCTTAAATGTATGTTAAACATTGCAACACGTTACATTTATTCATAATTTAATTTTCCCTCAATCCTTCGCCAAATCGGAAGATTCTAATAGACAAATCATGAACTTTTGCGATCATGGTAGCATTTCGCATATTTTTTGGGCACAAATGTCACATACGCACGTTGGCGCGATTCCCCCCCCCTCCCCCGCCAATTTGGCGAAAACTTTGTTATGGAAATTGTTGTTTATTTACTTTTATTTTTTATTTTAATTCTATAAATTATTTTTGATATGTATATCAATATTTATTTACAACAAACTATCATTTATTTATTTTTATTCTTTTTTTTAATTATGAGTATTTTTGTTAGCCGGGAGCAGATGATAATTCGCCAAATATCGTTCCCATCACCGTCATTCATACTACAATTAATTTAATTTTAAATTATAAACCTGTCACTCATTTCATCTTCTAAAATAATAAAACCGTAAGTCATGTGACTGTCCTCAACAGTTCCGGGATGTCCGTTTCACTTTTTCATATGCCAAGCGGCCATTTTTATTCAAAATTATTTTTTCGAATAAACTGCATAAAAGTTACATTTTAAGAAAGATCGTTCAAAATAAATTAATATTTGAGAGATGACTTGCGTTCAATTATGTATATATTCTGCAATAACTTCAGTCGAAAGATTCGCAGTTCAAATTCTCTATTCATAAAAGTAAACAAAAAAAAGATTGATTCGTCGTGAACATTTAAAATATTAAATCATGGAGGTAATCATTCGCAAAGCAAGTTCTCCGCGAATGAATTTTTGGACCGCTGCCTCGCGTCAAAAAAATAATTCGCACCAGTGAGACAATCAAAGTTTACCATAATTATGTGCTATACAACTCAACTTTCGGACCTTTTCTTGACGTAAATTGAACTCATGTAATAATATTTAATGAATCAGATTTTTAGCATTTTTAAAATCGCTAATACAGCTTTTATTTATCGCGTGTACAAATTAGAAATGATACTTTGATTTTGAAATCAAATGTTTTGATTTATGATATTATTTCTTATTTATATTTATTTATTTATTTTCTCTTTTAAATGAAAAGTGTGAAGTATTTTAAATTTATGTAATATAAGCATTTTAGATTAAAGTTAAGTATTTTAAATGAAATGAGTGACAGGTTTATAATTTAAAATTAAATTAATTGTAGTATGAATGACGGTGATGGGAACGATATTTGGCGAATTATCATCTGCTCCCGGCCAACAAAAATACTCATAATTAAAAAAAAGAATAAAAATAAATAAATGATAGTTTGATGTAAATAAATATTGATATACATATCAAAAATAATTTATAGAATTAAAATAAAAAATAAAAGTAAATAAACAACAATTTCCATAACAAAGTTTTCGCCAAATTGGCGGGTGAGGGGGGGGGGGGGAATCGCGCCAACGTGCGTATGTGACATTTGTGCCCAAAAAATATGCGAAATGCTACCATGATCGCAAAAGTTCATGATTTGTCTATTAGAATCTTCCGATTTGGCGAAGGATTACGGGAAAATTAAATTATGAATAAATGTAACGTGTTGCAATGTTTAACATACATTTAAGGGAGACCAAACTGGTCGCCAGTGGCGGCTAGTTTAAAATACTTAACTTTAATCTAAAATGCCTATATTACATAAATTTAAAATACTTCACACTTTTCATTTACAAGAGAAAATAAATAAATAAATAAGAAATAATATCATAAATCAAAACATTTGATTTCAAAATCAAAGTATCATTTCTAATTTGTACACGCGATAAATAAAAGCTGTATTAGCGATTTTAAAAATGCTAAAAATCTGATTCATTAAATATTATTACATGAGTTCAATTTACGTGAAGAAAAGGTCCGAAAGTTGAATTGTATAGCACATAATTATGGTAAACTTTGATTGTCTCACTGGTGCGAATTATTTTTTTGACGCGAGGCAGCGGTCCAAAAATTCATTCGCGGAGAACTTGCTTTGCGAATGATTACCTCCATGATTTAATATTTTAAATGTTCACGACGAATCAATCTTTTTTTTGTTTACTTTTATGAATAGAGAATTTGAACTGCGAATCTTTCGACTGAAGTTATTGCAGAATATATACATAATTGAACGCAAGTCATCTCTCAAATATTAATTTATTTTGAACGATCTTTCTTAAAATGTAACTTTTATGCAGTTTATTCGAAAAAATAATTTTGAATAAAAATGGCCGCTTGGCATATGAAAAAGCGATGCGGCATCCCGGAACTGTTGAGGACAGTCACATGACTTACAGTTTTATTATAGAGATTTTTTTTTTTTTTTTTTTTTTTTTGCCCCTTTCATCATTCTTGTATTTTTTCTTTTCTGAATAAAAATGAAATCTGTATAATTGAAATTAAACAACTTACAAAAAGGAGTGATATCTCATCAAAAACAACTCGCTGTAAATGATCCCGCCAAGCCCCAAACCTAAAACGTCAGTCATAACTAGTCGTTGGGGGCCACCGTAATACTTACCCGTCATGGATATGCATAATGTAAAATATTAAAACAAAAATGTGTAAACTACTTATAAAATGCATAGCAATTCAAATAAAATCGTGGCTTGATGACGTCATAACTTTATAGGCTCGATTACTGAATTGCTTGAAAGAGGTTTTTCCTTATAACTCCAAAAATAATAGTCCTATTAACTAGCGGTTTATTGCATCTGATTAAGCGTCAAATTTCCAATTAAAATATATCTTTGAAGTGAAATTTGGATGAAATACAGGGTCATGAAAAATCGAAGAGTGTGGAAAATAGGATTACAAATATCTCAGCAACTAATTATCCGATCGACTTCATGCTTTATGCAAAATTTATGTTTTTTTATTGTCTTTTATATTCATTTCTTAAAATAAACAATTTCGAAAATTTTTATATACCTTTTATCAGAACGAATATTTCGAGAGTCCGAAAAAAATAGATCCGGTTAATCGAGGTTATTGAAATGAAATAGGCTTCTTCCCATTATTACATACTAAGTACATACCAAATTGCAAGTGTCTATCTCAATTTTTTCGGGAGATAGAGCGTTTACAGACACACAGACACACACACAGACACACAGACGGACGGCAAAATTTTTTTTCTAAAAATATGTTTTTTGGAATCTCCAGTGTCTGAAACGTGTAAATCCGTCAAAAAAAATTTTTCGATTTTCAAAACGATTACAAGACTTACCCTATACTACGTATGATGGGTAAGTAAAAAAGTAGTGATATCACATAAAAAGAAGCGATATAGAAGTGCATACTTCGAGTCCCGTGTAAAAATCTATCACCACTCATAATGTTTCCAAAGGACTCGGAGTGAGGGTCAGTAAGTGGAAACTGCTTGGCGACCTGCAGGCTTTTATAATGTTTGCGTTTCCTGCAAACCGCTTACGTTAGAATTACTGCAATATATCTCAATTTAGTTAACGTTTATTATAAGGTCCATTGTTATTAATATGCGTATGATCATTATATATATATATACTAGATGGAACCCGTCAAAACTTGACGGAAAAAAATTACTATAACAATATCAGTAAAACAAGTTTCTTTATTATTTAACAGGGGGAGACTATGAAAAAGTGTTTTTAAATTTTTATTTTAAAAGTTTTTTCTTCCAGTGAAATACAGTACTATTTTCGATGCAAATTCCAAACAAACAATCCGTAAACAACTGTGTAATGCAAATCAGTTCGAAATTACAGCCATATTCAGTACTGCAAGAAAGAAAACTTCAAGGACCTATGAAGTATCATACAAACAGTATATTCCTACGTCCATATCATATTCAATCAATAAAAGAAAATAGTAAATAAAGCACACATCTCTTGCCCTGAAGTATCATACAAACAGTATATTTCTACGTCCATATCATATTCAGTCAATAAAAGAAAATAGTAAATAAAGCACACATCTCTTGTCCTGTGATAATGTAACCCAGTGAGCTCCTACGCGCATGTGCATTGCATCTACTCAAAGGCACCGACGAAATTCGGCGTTAAAAAATTTTTAAATGTTTAAAAAAATGTTTTAAAATATCCTCTTTAATCATTGTTCGTTTCAAATCCATATCTTCTAAAACGCATCCATTTTGCTTTTAGCTAATATTTTTTTTAATGTAAAGATGGAGAAATTTTTGTACAATAATAATAATATGCAATCTGCAGATGAGGCAGATTTTTAATGTTTTCAAGTGTAATTAATTTGTATTGTAACGAACATCAATGTCAAAATTTGATAAACGTTAAACGTATTTTCAAACAAATTAAATACCTATGTATGCCCTTCACTTTCATACGATTTATAAGAATTTTGGTACTTCTCCGTTATCTCGTCGACCACTTTCCATTTAAAAAAAACTAGCGCCAAACTATAGGATTTAACGCCAAAAAAGCATGATCATGGATAAGGGAGTCTTGATCAAAATATGAAATAAATCTTTATTTACATAACTAAGGGGCTCTGCCCCCTGCTCGCTACGCTCACCAACCCCTATTCTGATTTCACAGTCTCTTAAAACCTGGTAATGTATCCTGTTTTAAAAAGATGATGATGATGATGATATCACGAACGGCGACTTTCTTCTGTAATCAGGTTATAATGCTTTTTCATTTAACTGGTTACAATGCTTTTTCATTTAATTCATCTTTTTTATTTTTAATATTCATGTGTAAACACAATTTTTATGACGTAATTTTCTTTATTTCCTGCTTTCAACTAATGTGTCATTTAATTATTATTTTAAACTTTCATTATTGTTTTTAATAGTCTCGCGCAAATACATTTTTTATTTGAGATAAAACATAATCCTTTGCGCTTATTTAGAAATTGGCAACAATATAAAAAAATGACTTTTTCAATGAAAGATTTTTTACTCGATTTTTAAGGATTTTTTGAGTTTTTATTGTCCGACCGGGATATTTTTTTTAATTTCTGAAAGCTTGTTATATTTCGCGTCTGGTGGTATGATTTTCGAATCCGTAGGATGGCTAGAAAAAAAGTAATAGCTCCTCAAAAAAGTCCCTAAGTAAAAAAGCGATGAGAATAACCTGGAATATCTACGCAGAATTTGATTGGTCCATTTCGTTTTTGGCTCAGTTCCAGATTACTTTTTTTTAAATATAGAAGGATGAAAATTTTAATAAAAATTGAAAGGAAAACTCTCCTAAAATTAGTCAAATTAAAAATTATTACACAATGCAGACCGCAAGCTTGTGAAGTTCATTCCTGAAAAAAAAAATAATAAAAGTTAAATTACTACAGTTTTTGTTCCTATAAAACTTTTTTAACGGAATTATTTTGACCGACTTCAATATTAAATAGCTCTTAAAATAATACTTAAATTTAAATACCGCCTGCTTCAATGTGTTTATCAAACATTTCTCTGTAATATTACCAATTTTAATATTTTAATCTGCAATAGTTTTCTTAATATTAGCCGAGAAAGACTTCCGTTCACAAAAAATTCATTTACAGCAGTGAAAGGGAAAGCGTCAGTTACTTTCTTTTATACTATAGAGATTTTCAAGAATGATTTATATATTTAATTTTCTTTTAAATGTCATAACAACAATGAATATTTGCTTGCTACAATAATGAAAGAACCTAGTAACAGATGTTAATTTGCAATTGATTGCCTAAAACAAATTAAAACCCGTTTTCATTTTCGTTACATTAATATTCCGTAATTGGGTTCTTTACCAAGTATTACTACCACGGATACAATGTCCTTTATAAGTCGGTTAAAAATGGATATACAGTGGTGGCCAAAAGTGTGGACATTTTTTGAAAGTTTCATGTTTTTCAAATTTGTGTGCTTGTAGAATATATTAATTTTCACTTAAATACAAAAGTTTATATATCAGATTGAAGGTAATTTAATGTAGAATTTAATAATAAAAACAGTATTGCAATATCTGTATTACAAAAAAAAGTTATGCAACTAATAGTAAGATCTATCTTAGATTTGCATTTTTTTAAGTGATACTTACACAATCAATGCTTAGTAGGATAACCCTTATTTTTTAAGACAGCTTCACAGCGTCTTTTCATCGAGTGAACGAGTGTTTGGAGTTCATCTTTCGTAATCACATGGTGCCAAGAATCAATTATAGCTTGAATAAGTTGTCTTTTGTTGGATGGGCGATTTTTTCGTACAAGAATTTTCAAACGTCGCCACAAATTTTCAATTGGATTGAGATCAGGGCTGTTTCCTGGCCATGGTAATATATTTATGCCTTTATTTTGAAACCATGCTTTGCATACTTTTGCTGTGTGACATGGAGCTGAATCCTGCTGAAAAATAAATGGTGCGTTGTTGGGGAAGAGATCCCTGATGGAAGGTATCAGTTTTGGTTCCAGGACAGTTTCGATGTATTTTTTGGCATTCAGGATGCCATCAATCACTTGAATTCGGCCCACACCATCTGCAGACATACATGCCCAAATCATGACATTTGTTGGGTTTTTTGTAGTTGCTTCAATGCAATCAGGATGAAGTTCTTCTCCTACTCTACGTCTCGCGTATTTTCTACCATCACTACCAAAGAGCGATACTTTACTCTCATCGCTCCAGATTACGTGCTTCCATTGTTTTTCTGACCATTTAATGTGTTCTTTTGCCCACTTAACTCGTTTTTCGCGTTGCTTTTGATTTAAATATGGTTTTTTCCTTGGAATTCTAGCTTGTAGTCCAAATCCTGATAACCTTCTTCTTATTGTTCTTGAACTTACTGCAATACCCGCTGCATTCATTTCACATCTAATGGCATCTGATTAAATTTTTCTATCTTGAAGGCATAGCCGTTTAATTTTTCTGTCGGCAGTAGCACTTGTGCATTTTTTTCGGCCTGATCTGGCCTTATTTTCCACTGATTTTGTTTTTTCATAACGTAAACAGAACTTTCGTACACCAGAACAAGTCACTGAACCACCAACTTGTCTTGCAATTTCAGCATAAAAGAGGTCTTTTTCTCTCAATATGACAATTCGGCTTCTTTTTGTAGATGTCCAATTAGTCCTTCTTGTTGATGACATTGTTTAAAATTAGTTTAATTAAAAAAAAGGACTTTAAATATTCAAAAACAGCAATACTCTATTTAATTGTACTAGTATGCATCATTCCGCAAAATATTTCCACAACAATAACTCTTTTACCATCCAAATAACCTAAACTATAGTTACAGACATTTGATTGGTCATTTGATACTAAAATGAGCATAACTTTTTTTGTAATACAGATATTACACCCGATGGTAACTGTGCGAAATTTAATTGGATTTTTATGAAATTTTGGAATTATAACAAGATAAGGATAATTTAAATTATTACATTTGATTTTTAGTAATTTGTGATAATTTAATAATTTTCTATTATTAATTTCAATATTTAATTTAGTTTTATTAAAAATATTACTTGTGTTAATTGCATTGTGAATTAACACTTTTTAGTACTCTTTACAAATAATAGCATAATTATTTGGAGATTTATCTACATAAGTAATTATCAATTTATTTTGTAGTTCTGATATATGTTTATTTATGTTTTTAAAAGCTGCATGTGTAATATGTTGATATTTTTTTATAATTTCATTTTTAAATTTATCCATTACAGAAAATCTCCATTCACTAAAATACTCGATAGGTTTATTGTAATCAATAGAAATTTTATATATAAATAAATCAATATCTTAGATAAACTGCAATATTATGGATTTGATTTTACACATATATGGAAGGCGAAATTTTGTGCCATTATGCATTAAGTTTTGTAAAATAGGTTGTTCTACAATATTACGATCACCAGTAATAATATGACCATGTGTTGTATTTATGTACTTTTGAAATTTTGGGTCATTACAATAACAAGGGTAATTATTTGAAGAGACCAATTGTTTTGCAAAAGAATTGTAATTAAAAATTTTACGTCCAAGTGTGCGATTATATTTATATGTCTTGTGAATAGTAAAATTTTTTATTGGAAAATTATTAGTAGTGTTGTTTATGACATTGTGTAAATTGATATTATTAAATACATGATTGGAAAAATTTATAATTAGTTGTGTATTATTAGTTTTATATTTAGGTTTATTAGAAAGACTTGTATTTAATAGGTTTGCTCTATAATGAAAAATATCATAAAAGATATCACAAAAATGTGGAGAATATTGATTATTTTTAAATACTTTGAAATATTGGTTCAAATATTTCTTTTTAATACTAAAAATATGTTTTCTTATAGCTAACCAACTATAATCATTACAAAATTGTGCCTCAAGATCATCAAGCTCTTGTTGTATCACAATATTATCAGTGTATTTTTTGTTATTATGTATACCTCTACCAGATCTTGAAGTTTTTTTTATGTTTGAAAAATTTAATCCTGAATAAAGATTTTTATAATTTTCATATTTAGTTAAATCTGAAAAAACAGGATGTGATTTTTTGTATACTAATTGATTTAATCCATAAGGATAGGTAGTGTTAAAATGTCTTATGTATTTAGATTCTAGAAAAAGTCGTTCAGTAAATTTTTTTTGTATTTTAAGTATTTTAATAGTAATATTTTTAAAATCATGATTTTTGAAATGAGTATATTCAATATTATGAGTAGTTTGAAATTTAGATTTTTTTAAATTTATCAATATGAGAACGATGTAAATTTAGCCGCTTATGTAATTTTTGACAAGACTGTCCAATATATTCCATATTACACGAATTGCATTTCAATGAATAGATTACATTGTATGCTTTGCAAAATTTTACCATTTATATTACCATATAAGATTGTGATTATTTGAAATCTGGGACTTATCAGCTAAAGGACATGTAAGGCAACGCTTAGATTCACACTCTCGAAAACATAGAACAGGCTTGGGACAATAGAATAGGTTATCTGATAACGATCCAGGAAGATCCCTAATAATCTTCCTGTACCGAGCATTAGTCCTGGATCCACCAAGGCCTAAATTGCCAGTATCTAACAATTTACTCATAACTACCATATTGTTTGAAAGCAATAAAAATTGCAAGAGATACATAGTAAAAATTATAACATCAAATAATAAATTGTTTTAATAATCTTTATTTTTATACATGTTTACTTAAAAAATCCTCTTCGTAAGAGTGGTGTTTCTAGTTTAAATAATGGTAAATAAAATCAACAAATTGATTTTTCAAGCTCATAAATAAGAAAGGACATGCAAACACAGAAGCTTCAACTTTTTACAATTTTATGGGAACAAAATAAATAAATAAATAAAATAAAATAAAATAAAATAAAAATAATATAGTCATATGTAATTGCAAGAAACGGAAACATTATAAAAGCCTGCAGGTCGCCAAGCAGTTTTCACATACTGTACCTCACTCCGAGTCCTTTGGAAACATTATGAGTGGTGATAGATTTTTACACGGGACTCTCAGTATGCACTTCTACATCGCTTCTTTTATGTGATATCACTTCTTTTTATGACTGACGTTTTAGGTTTGTGGCTTGGCGGAATCATTTACAACGAGTTGTTTTTGATGAGATTAGCTAATGTTAAAGGACTGGCGAAAAAAAAAAAACAGGTTGGCGAGATTCAAAATATTTTGGAGATCACTGGCGCCCGGCTAACAAAAAAGTACCGTTTAATTATAAATTAAAATCTGTCAACGAAAAAAGATATTTCATTTTTCTGGTATTTTTAACACTTTCTAACCTAGTTGAAAAGTGTTTATGACTTCGTTTTGTCTGCCGTCTGCCGTCTGGCCGTCTGTCTGTGCTCTAACTCCCGTAAATATGCTCGGATTGCTCTGCAATTTTTATATGTTATAGTCGTTATCTATAGCATGTTCCCTATTTCAACGGAAGTGTGTAGCACTTAGTTTTTTTACAGGGACACTCAAAAGAATTCCGTTACATTGCGGTCTATGGGGAAAAAATCATTTGCGGTTTATTTAAATAATGTTTCACTATTTTAAACGCATTGAAATTTATATATATCACTAAGGTGCATTAGAAAAAGCTTAATATGGAATAGGGTGTGCATAGCACTTATAGTTACTTTACAGGGACAGTCAAAAGAAATCCGTTACATTACGTCTATGGAGAAAAACCGTCTGCGGTTTATTTAAATAATGTTTCCCTATTTTAAACGCATTGAAATTTATATATATCACTAAGGTGCATTACAAGAGGCTTACTACAGAATAGTGTGTGTATAGCAGTCATCTTTCATTTACAGGGACACACAAAAGAATTCTCTACGATATGTTAACAATAATTCCTGGAAGTGCGTTTTAAGTTACTGAACGCGATTTTAATTTTAACTTGCTTTTTGTCTATTACGTGGTGTATAAATTCTGTAGATCCTATACAGGGAAGAACAAAAGTTCGCGAACACATTTCCGTATTATTTAACTTCAGACGGAGAATTTTAAACTGTGCTACGCGTTTCCTAACTGAACTAAAATTTAGCATCGTATGTAGTATATATACAAATCTATAGATCCTATACAGGGCTGAATAAAAGTATTCCGATTACTCAGATGTTATCTTTTAGCTTATTAAACGGTATGATTTGTAAAATTATTTTGGAAGCGTTGGAAAGTGTTACATAATCTATGCTTGACGCATGATTTTTCGTTCTTGTTTTAAATACATTGAAATTTTATATCTTTCTCCTACTGAATATGTTAAAACTATTGATCTGATAATTTTGTATCAGATTTTAGTAGTTAAAAATATGTTTTTGAATAAAGAAATAATGGCCAGGTTATCGCTGGATCCATTCATTGAATTTACTTTTTTTATAGTACATTTTTTCTTTGTCTTCTTTTTTTTATCTTTTGCCTTTAAGGAGGTTAAAAAAATACATTACTTTTATGTAACTGGATTTACTTGTAAGTGTTATCCTCTTGCCCAATACACCCTTATCATAATAACAGACTTCACAATCCGAAGAAAGTCTATGGGTTAAAATGTCCGCGGTAATTGACAAATTATTAAATGACTTTCTCCGGAAAGTATCGCCGCCTGGTGGATACTACCGATAGTAGCTCATAAGCAAATGCATAGAAAACAAGTGGGTAAGTGTGATCGAAGATCGCACAAAGGGTTTCGTTTAATATTCCTTTCAAAACACTTTATCCTTTCTTCAATAAATCCAAATAAATTTCATTTAGCAACAAAAAAAAAATGTCATGTTTTTATAAAAATTTACCGGTCTATTTTTTCGTTTTTTCGAATATCTAAACCAGCCCGATAGCGGGCTAAGCCCGCTATTATACTCTGTCATAATAATATCTGTCATGTGGACTAAATGCGATATTTAAAAAAAAATAATTTCAAAATTAAACATGTTGTACACCTTCAAATTGTTAAAATATGCGAATATTTCCATTATCGGATTTTTATCATGATTCAATACGTTCCTCAAACTATTGTAGAAGGAATTTTATTGTGGATTTTTAATTGTTGGCAACGGCTATAACGAAAAATGTTTAAAAACAATAGGAAAAGGCTGTTAGAATTTTGGTTTTTTATCTCTATTTATTAAAATAATACGATTTTTTCAAATTTTAATATTTTGAGCTTCATAATAGCTATTTAGCTATAACTACACAAATTTTCATTCCTGTAAGTTATATAGTTTCTGACAACGGAGCGGGAGTAATAGGGTTTCGTAAGATGAACGAAACCCTAAAAATGGAGCTATGAAAAAATTTCGTGTTAAAAAAAAAAAAAAAAAAAAAAAAATTAAAAAAATATTTTTCGAATTGCGCAAAAATAAATACGTAATATATATATATATATATATATATATATATTATATATATATATACAGCAAAACCTCCAAAGTTGACCACCTCTCTATGTTGGCCGAAATTTATTAGTTTGAATGGTCACAACGCATTTTCAATGGAGATTTACCTCTCTATGTTGACCACCTCCGTAAGTTGTATATTGACCACTTTTTAGTAGGTTTTACTCTCTGTAACTTGACCACTAATGTTTTCTTGAATTTTCTTTTTCCTCCGTTTGTTCTCCATAGGAATTTCTTTATCAGTCATTTGGCTTATCTGAGCAACACTCGCCCCCCCCTGGTTGTGCTCCATTCATTGTTCACTTCTAGTAGATACAATGGAAGGGAAATGCCAGAATTCCTGGAATCTGTCGAAAAATGTCAGGGGAGGGGGGGATGTGCGTAGCGGTGTAGCTATACGCAGAATTGGAAAACAACGTGTATCGCTCAAATGTGAAACACATTTCGTTCTTTTTTTCTGGATGTCCCGTCGTGACGGGACCGGTCGTTTATTTGCGAATTTTCATTAAACATGACACAAAGAAAAGCTATAAAAGAACTTAAATTAAAGGAGAAAGTGGATCTTCTTAATTTTCTGGAAAGCAGCAGCCAAAGAAAGACAGCGGAAAAATTTGGTGTGAGCAAGACAACTGTGAGCAATATTTTAAAACGCAATGAATAATATCTGGGGATTCCAAAGAAAACGCAGGAAAACCTGTCTCGACGCTGTGAACGAAGCCGCGTTTTGTTGGTTTAAAGAGATGAGCTCAATCAATGCAAGAATATCGGAACCTATGCTTCAGGAAGTAGCAAAAAAAATGCAAAAGAATTCGAAATAGAGAACTTTCAAGCGTCAGCAGGTTGGTTTAAAAAATTAAAACTACGATACGAGATTTCTCAAAAAGTTTTGTGTGGGGAATCTAATGAGGTGTTTCAGCTGAAGTGATGGAGAAGTTTGTTGAAAAATTCCCAGAGTTTGCTAAATGTTTTGAAGATAAGGACATATTTAATGCTGATGAGTGCGGTCTCTTCTTTAAAGCAATGCCTGATAGAAGTCTAGTAATGAAGGATGACACTTGCAAAAGAGGAAAACATTCAAAACAGCGTTTTACTATTCTATGTGCTAGTATAACTGGGAAAAAATTGAAGCCTACGATGATCAGCAAATCCGCAAAACTTCGTGCATTTAAAAATGTAACACCTGAAGACCTTCCTGTTTTTTGGAGAGCCATTAGATCCGCTTGGATGACCAGTGCTTTGTTCGAAAGGTGAGTTAGAGGATTTGACGCAGAAATGAGGAAAAAGAAGCGGTCTATTCTACTTACCGTGGGAAACTGCCGCAACCACCCGAAAGGGAATAATCTCACAAATGTGAAGCTAAAGTTTTTGCCTCCAAACACAACTTCGAAAACCCAACCTTTAGATCAAGGCGTTATTCAGTCCATCAAAGTGCACTACAGACCTCAACTTCTGGAATGGATGATCATGAAAGCACAAATCTGTGGTCCTTCTGCATTGGCATTGTCAACAGCTGCGTCAGTAAATGCTTTGAATGCTGTTCATTGGATTAAGTCTGCTTGGAATAAAGTTACGCAAACCACGATTAAGAACTGTTTCAAGAAAGCTGGATTTCTTACAGCTACAACATCGGTGCAAGAGGATGAGCTTCCTCTATCTCCCTTGCCAGTTTTTGAAGATTATGTTACCATGGACGATGAGTTAGTAACATGTGTTGAGCCAGACCCAGAGGCAATCTTCAATGAGATACTCTCTGCAACTAAGAACAGCGAGAACTCTAAGGTACAAGAAATGGACGGCGAAGAAGATGATGATCCAAGTGACGACGAAACTGAAAAGTACCCAACTCTGAAGGAAAACGATGTAAAGAGCATGATAGAGCAACTTAAAGATTTCGCTGCAGAAAAATGCCCAAGCATGCTTAATGGACTTGTAAACTGTGAAAGTGCTATTCTTGTAGGCATGTAAAGGTTGCGCTGTGGCTATTTATACGACGGCATAATTGACTATATACAACTTTATTACTTTAACGAAATATATAATTAATTCAACATATTCAAATAAACATAATTAATAAATAAATATAATGTTTAATAGCCGTCCAGCAGCCGCTCTAAAATCACGATGCATCACTCGAGACTGCCGAAGAGCAAGTGTCAAAAATTCCCCCCGAATCCACCGCCAGTCTATACTTGGCAAAACTTTCCAACCGCCAAACTTTCGCCAAATGTGAGAACGCTCTTTTGCTCCGCTGGAGAAACTTAAATGGATTATGCTTCCTGTTCCATTTTCAAATAAGGCGAATTAGCACAATTAGCGTCGCCACATGACTCCCCCGCCAGTCTCACACAACCCGTGGGAGACGAAAACGAACTTTCCTTCCCGATCTCGTTATATAAGTTGTAGGATCAGGCTCACCATCCTCATTCAACAGAAACGCAGGTTTTAAACGATCAATATTTATGATCTTTTCCTGGTTCCCGATAGAAACTACAAAATCTTTTTGCAGTCGTTTTACGACTTTGAATGGACCCTCGTAAGTCGGTTGTAAAGATCTCTTAAAAGGACCTCTCCGTACAAACACATGGGTGCAGTTCTTTAGCTCTTTCGGAACATAGATCTTTTGCTGTCCATGCCTTAAAGGTTGACAAGGTCTCAAAGCACACATAATTTTTTGTAGTTTTGAAATATAAGTCGGCGGGTCTGAGAAGGGGCTATCCTCGTATAACTGGCCTGGAAGCCGTAGAGTCGTTCCATATGTTAGCTCAGTTGTAGATGCACCAAGGTCCGCACGTACTGTTGTCCGTAGACCCAGCAAAACCAGGGGGAGAGCTTCCAACCAATCCACCTTATAGCACATTAAGGCCTGCTTTAAAGGTCTATGAAGTCGTTCCACCAAACCATTCGTCTGGGGCCTATACGAAGCAGTTCTAGCTATAACAGAGCCTAGCATTCTTGCCAGACTTTCAAAAAGTATGGACTCAAATTGTTTACCCCTATCGCATGTTATCCTCTGAGGCGTACCAAAACGGGAAACCCACGTCTGAACAAAAGCCTGAGCAACAGTTTCAGCAGTCATATCCACAATAGGTACAGCCTCTGGCCACAGGGTAAACTTATCTATCATGGTTAGGCAATATCTTAATCCACGTACTAGATGTAAGGGACCAATGATATCTATGTGTATATGCGCAAATCTCTCGTCTGGAACCAAAAATTGAACCAAAGGAGACTTGGTATGCAGGTGTACCTTAGTCCTTTGACAGGGTATACACGCCCTACACCACACAGCAACATCTTTATTTAGCCCTGACCAAATATATTTCGAACAGATTAGCTGCCTAGAAGCCCGTATTCCTGGATGCGACAACACATGCATTGACTCAAACACCTTATACCTCAAGGTCTGGGGGACATAAAACCTGTTCACCTCACCAGAAGTTTCACAATACAATAATGTCTTAGCATCCGGCATTTGCACTTTAGCTAAATTTCCACTAAACTCAGCCTTTCCGTCCAAAATAGCCTTTAGCTCTTCATCCTCTGTTTGCAACTTCTCCCACAACTCCAAATCTGTAAGTGACGCAAATTGAATCTCACAAACTCTAGATAAACTGTCAGCAACAAAATTTTCCTTGCCTGGCAAATAACGTATATCCGTCGTAAACTGTGATATAAAGTCTAACTGCCGAAGCCTTCTAGGGGAACATTTGTCCCGTTTCTGCTGAAATGCAAAAATTAGGGGTTTGTGATCTACATACAACGTAAATACCCGAGCCTCCAACATATGCCTAAAATATTGGATCGCAGAATATGCCGCCAACAATTCCCGGTCATATGTTGAATATTTGCATTGTGTAGGGGACAACTTACGAAAGAAAAATCCAAGTGGTTTCGGACCATCGGGCGTAACTTCTTGTAACACCCCACCCATAGCAAAATCACTGCAGTCAGTTATAAGTGCAAGCTTCGCATCTTGAGAAGGGTGATAAAGTAAAGTCGCATTAGCTATAGCTTGCTTAACTTGCTCAAAACTGCTTCCTGTATCCACATCCCACTTAATTTCTCTTTTATCCCTCTTTTTTGCTCCATTTAAGAACACATTTAGTGGTCTTAATATTGCTGCAATATGGGGTACAAAACGATGATAGTAGTTCACCATTCCCAAAAATCTCCTGAGATCGCTAACAGTTTTTGGTTTTGGAAATTCAAGTATAGCTTTCACCTTATCTTTATGTGGAACACAGCCCTGGCTATCTATAGTATGACCCAGAAAATCTATAGTTTCTTTGCCAAACTCACATTTAGATTCATTAATTATAATCCCGTAATCTCTAAACCGCTTAAAAACTTCCTCTAAATGCTGCATATGCTGAGCGTGAGTTTCACTCGCTATTAAGATGTCATCGAGATACGGAAAGCAATAGTCCAAACCTCGTAATACCTCAATTATAAAGCGTTGAAACGTTTGCGCTGCAGAGCATAACCCAAAGTTTAAAAATGGAAATTCAAACAAACCAAAAGGAGTTATAATAGCAGTTTTAGGGATATCGGGAGGATGAACCGGAATTTGATGATAAGCATGGACTAAATCCACTTTAGAAAATATTTTTTTACCTTTTAACATATAAGTAAAATCTTGAATGTGAGGAATGGGGTATCTGTCTTGTACAGTAATTCGGTTAAGTGCCCTGTAATCCCCAGTTGGTCTCCAATCCGAAACGCCTTTAGGGACCATATGTAATGGACTGGCCCAATTACTTTTAGATGGCCTACAGATACCTTTCTCAAGCATGTAGTCAAATTCCTGCTTAGCTATCCGGAGCTGCGCTGGATGTAACCGCCGAGCTCTAGCTGTCACAGGTGGGCCAACAGTAGGGATAAAATGGATTGTATCATGTTTTACAGTTCGTTTATTCGTATTATTTAACTGGGTAATCTCTTTATACTTTTTTAGCAGTTCTATATATGTAGTGTTTCCGATGATAGTTTTAACCACTGGTACATCACACAGAATGGCGCGACCACGAGCAGAAAAGTTAGTTACAGGGTCCAATAAACGCCGCTTTTTTAAATCAACCAATAAACCAAAATGTTGTAGAAAGTCAGCGCCTATAATTGGTTTAGTTACTTCAGCTATGATAAATGGCCATTGTAATTTACGTTTCAGTCCCAAATCCAGTGTCAATAGTTTAGTACCGTAAGTACAGATTTTTGTACCATTAGCGGCATACAATGTGAAATCCCTCTTTCTAGTACTTTTAACTAAAAATGACTTCGGAAAACATGAGACATCACTGCCTGTATCTATCAAATAGCTGGATTGAGTAACCTTATCTGTAACATAAAGCCTACGACTCAAGCCCATACGTGCAGTAGCCGTCGCTACTCCTGCGAGCGAAGGTCGTTTTTTGGTTTGTAAGCTCACGGAGGTACGCATTTTCGAGCCTTTTACTTAAATCGAAAATGATACCAACATAGCCACCCCTCTCTGTGTGATCTATCCCCTGAGTTAAATGAGTTCCGCCGGCCGGTAAGATTTCTTAGGCGACTTGGGACAAGAACCCGCTTTAACCAGCTTTGAAAGTTCCTGAACCTGAAATTGTAGCTGCTCCAACTGTTTATTTTGCTGACTAAACTGAGTTTGTTCAGCCCCTCTCGATTCCAGAGAGTTAACACCAACCTGCGTACATTCACAAATCTTATCCGCCATCTCCGCTAATTTATTTAAACCCTCAGAGCAGACAGACAAAATTGTTTGCACAGATACCGGTAACCTCCGAAGCCATATATTTTTCAAAAAGTCATCGTCAACATGGCCCTCACTTAACTCTCTCATCTTACGCAATAACATTGAGGGGGACCTATCACCCAGCTCTAAATCTTCCAGCAATGTCTTAACCTTCCGATTCTGAGAAACTTCAAATTCCGATAATAACCTCGCTTTAAGAGCACTGTACGGTTCTTCTGGGGGTTTACACACAATATCGGAGGCAAAAGATAAAGTTTCCGCATCCAAAGACGCCACCAAATGATCAAATTTAGTTTGTTCGACCGAAATTCCCGCTAACCTAAAACTAGCCTCTAGCTGTACAAAAAATAACTTTGCATTACTAGGCCAAAAATTTGGAACTTTCACAGACACTCCATTACATCCTGTACTCCCCCCTTTCACAGTTTCACTAGGATTGTCGTCCGGCATCCCGTATACAATAAAAAAAACAAAAAAAACAGAAATCTCAAAAAGCCGAACTAAACAACAATTTAATCCAGACTGAACGAAGATTAAAACATTTTAAAACTTAAAAAAGGGAAATCTACATCGAAACCATCCAACCATTGGAACCCAAAACAAGTTTAAATTATCTTAAAAGTCCTCAGAGGATACATGCAAAAGGGAATAAACAGTACGTAATCTCATACCTTAATCCTTGAAAGACATCCTAATAGACTGGACGAGAACTCATTATGAATTAATCTTTCTTGTACTCTTTTAAACCACAGCCAAAAGCATGTATACGGGTCACCACTTGTAGGTATGTAAAGGTTGCGCTGTGGTTATTTATACGACGGCATAATTGACTATATACAACTTTATTACTTTAACGAAATATATAATTAATTCAACATATTCAAATAAACATAATTAATAAATAAATATAATGTTTAATAGCCGTCCAGCAGCCGCTCTAAAATCACGATGCATCACTCGAGACTGCCGAAGAGCAAGTGTCAAATATTCTCCCCGAATCCACCGCCAGTCTGTACTTGGCAAAACTTTCCAACTGCCAAACTTTCGCCAAATGTGAGAACGCTCTTTTGCTCCGCTGGAGAAACTTAAATGGATTATGCTTCCTGTTCCATTTTCAAATAAGGCGAATTAGCACAATTAGCGTCGCCACATTCTATTCAATGGTTTTGGAGTATCATAGTTGAGATTACTCCAACCATTGAATATAATTTACCTAATTGAATATACTCTCCTCTGTTCATTATGTGAAAGTACTTTTTTTAGCTACCTAATGAACAAACAGAGAACTCAAACAAAAATTGAATAATTCTTTCAAAAATTGTAAAAATGTGCTGTACCTTCAGTAAAAGTAAGTAAGTGCTAATTATTTTCTACATTTTTCCTTAAAAAATACTAAAAAAGTTTACTAATTTTTTTCTAATATTGTACTAAATATTTCCTAAAAATTCCCTAAGTTGACCACCTCCGTATGTTGACCACCTCCGTATGTTGACCACTTAGTTTCAGTCCCTTGGGTGGTCAACTTATAGATGTTCTACTGTATATATATATATTTATATCACGCAATTATCATCAAGTTTTCAAAAATGTTGTTGAAAATGAAGATTTAAATATAAGATTAACTAATATATAATGTAGTATTCGTCAATCTTCTATAATATCAGGTCCATAGCCAAGGTTAGCGCCAAATTTGAGCGATGCTATGCTGGAAGAATGTAATTAGTTCAAAGTGTATGAGAGTGAACAACACTGGTTAAAAAATTAAATTAGTTTTGTGCCAAATTACACTTACTGTAACAAGCCAATTGGCTGTAGGCGGAAGAGTCCCTAAAACGTTATTACGGAAGAATCTCCTCACAAAAAGATTTACAAACACCATAAGCGTAGCATGACAAGAATTTATTTTTAGGGAGGAAAGTTGGGAAGGGGTGGAGACACGTATAATTTAAGTGATTATTAAACATTTTTATGCTTTCCAATTTTCTAACAAGTTGGAAATTGCCCGTCAAATGTGACAAATGAGGTGCGTTCGTACTATAGCTAGTTATATAAATATTCCGTTCGTGATAATTTTTAATTCTGTGAAATGAATTATATCGTCTGCAGATTAATTTCTGTAATAAAATAAGTATCTCGGTCGCTTGACGATTAAACCTCGGAAGCTCCTATAACAAAAAAGCAACGATTAAAAAAAAAAATCAAATTTCTTAATAAATATTTTTATTAATATCTTCTAAAGTTTTGATTCGATTTTCATAAAATTTGAAATGTCTCGACAAAATTATGCAAAGATAATATATCTTAAATTTCAAACCATTCGTTTGAGTAGTTTTTGCGTTGTTATATGCGGACAAACGGACGGACGGACCAGACGAGGACAATAGGTGCTACGTATTTATATAATTACGAACGCACCTAAAAAAGTGTTTATGATTTCAGCTCGTATGTTTGTCTGTCCATCCGTATAGTATAACAATAATAGTATTTATAATTCATACACATTAAATGGAACTATATTTATTATATAAGACCGTTTGGTTTTTGTTATTTCAAACTAGTCGAATAAAAAGGAAATTATGCTTGTTTTCACTCATAAAGCTCGACACTTTCCAATTTTCTAGATCGATATAATCATCAGCATCTGCTGAACGAAAGGCAAGATTTTTTTTAGCAAGTTTGTTATAATCTGATACTTTATATTAAATGAAAACACGGATAATCTTTCGTAATAGAGTCTATAGCCAAGTTGGCGTCAAACATGAATGAGCGATGTTGGAAACAATGTGTTTTGGAATGTACCTGAGTTACAATAAATAAATTAAATATGCGCCAATGACAAACCATGTTCGCAAGATACGCCAATTGGCTGTGGACCTAATTATGGAACTTCTCATGTAGACTTCTCACTACTTCATATATATAAACTTTCGGCCACAAAACAGTGAATTTTACGCTTAAAAGATATGTTAAACTAAAATGATACCCCATCACTTCAAAAATAAATAAAATGATAGACTAATAATTATAATAAATAAATAAATAAAATGATTAAAACGTGCATTTAAAAAAAAAGAAAAAGAAGGAACGATGATAAATTTATACATAACATGAAATTCTAACTAAGAGAAAAGTCAAATTGTCTGTAATAAAGTAATTTATATATAATATGAAAATAGAAAAAATAGAAAATTACATTAACATATTTACCTTTTCAAGATATAGATGTTATCAATTTGTTTCGAAGATCAATATCACTCGCAAACTCATGAAATGAGATTTTTATTTCCTGATTTTTTTCTTTATGTGATTTACACAAAGAAATACAGCAATAAACCATTTTGATTTAACAGTAAAATAAGTTTATGTTATGAAGAAAAAATGTCTCGAATATATGACAATTTTAAAATAAATAATTCTCATTTGAAAAGAGCAAACATATAGTATACCGTAAAAGAAAAGGAAAAAACACATATGGAAAACAAAATAAAAAATACTCCTATTACTGTCGTTAGATGGCGCCAATAGCAGGACAACCATGTGGTTTTTAACCACGTGTATAGCGGTCAAAGGAAACTTGCTGATCGTGAGGTCTAATACTATGATAAGGGATCTTGCTCCTGCCTACAATGTCTTTTAAATTGAATGTGCATACCACTAAAAGGTTTAACCAACAATTTTGCGCCGAATTACATTTACTTAAATGTATCATTTGGTATGGACCGGGGCCTCCGAGATGACGCTGTGTGTTTTTTGAACCGGGCCTGCTTTGCTACAAGTATTAGTGACGTCACAATAGTGATCCACTTTGGTCAATGTATCTCAGCAGAAAGATTTAATAAAGAGAGATGTTTTGAATTTCCTGTCTTAAAATTTATCATTATATAAATAATAGTAGTAAATTTCATAATCGTGAAATAAAAGGGAGTTAATAAACTTGTTTTATAAAAGGAAATTAAAAGTTTTAAATTAAAAAAATGCTAAGACTAATAGATATGATTTTACGGACATTGACTTTCCTCTTACTAAACACATTATTTACAATAAATATACTTACCAAAAATATAATACATTTCACAAAATTAATTCCATCCCTCCCCCCCTTTTCTTACCACCACATACCATAATTTAACCAAAACACAATAAATATCAATTTAAATAGAGAAATCTGTATTTTTCAACGGTACTTTTCCGTTATACGGACACCATTGTCGCCAATCATACATTTACATACATTTAATGCATACATTTAAATACATTTACATACATACATTTACATACATACATTAACATACATACATTTACATACATACATTTACATACATTATGCATTAGTAGACATTTTGGCATGGTGTCCGTATAACGGAAAAGTACCTTTTCACCTGTAGAGATCTTGGCATTTTTTTAAAGCTTGGCACAATTCAGGATTCAGAAAATGAGACTTGTTGCTTAATGATACAAACAGCTACACTATATTGCCAAAGGTGACCGGTCACTTGCGATTTTAGACGTTTTATTAACTATCTAGAAAAATACATGAGGAATTAACCTGAAACTGCAGGTGTGTAAACAATGTTGTAGTATAGGTTATATATTTCCCTCAAGATTTTTTCTCGAAACCCAATAGGGGACTGTCAACAAACTGAAACAGAACTAATATCTTTTGGATTACCCTGTAAAAACTAATGTAGCAAAAGCGTTCAAACTCGAGATTATTAATAAGTGGCTTATTGTAATATACTGTGTTCATTTTTATGAGGATAGCATGAATAATCGAAGAGAAATTAAGGTTTTTATAAAAACAGTCCCAAATTTTGCCAAGTTTTTTTGCTTATAATTTGCAGAGTTCTTAATATAAAAAAAAGTTATTTTGAGAAAATATGTCAAATAACATTGTACATAATACTCTGCAATTAGAATTGAAAATAATAAAAATTGTATGAAAATGAGCAGGTTTACTAAAAAATGTTTCCCTGCGCATGCGCGATTGCAATCAAAATATAATATGCATAATGTATTAGCTAAGTATATAGAGCAACTTTTGTGAAAGTCTCAAAATCATAGCTTAAAAATTCTGAAAATTATCGTCGATAGAATAAGCTCGAAATCCGTTGTTCCCAAAAAGAAGCAAAAAGATGAGGAGTTGTATCAAATATCTGTTGATTAGTGCCAAGATAGCGTACACATTATTGCACGTACTACTATTATATGGATACAACCCCTTATCTTTTTGCTTCCTTTTGGGAACAACGGATTTCGAGCTTATTCTATCGAAGATAATTTTCAGAACTTTCAAGCTATGATTTTGAGACTTTCACAAAAGTTGCTCTATATACTTAGCTAATACATTATGTACATTATATTTTGATTGCATTCGCGCATGCGCAGTGAAACATTTTTTAGTAAACCTGCTCATTTTTCATCCAATTTTTATTATTTTTTAATTCCGATTGCAGAGTATTATGTACAATGTTGTTTGACATATTTTCTCAAAATAACTTTATTTTATATTATGAACTCTGCAAATTATAAGCAAAAAACTTGGTGAAATTTGGGACTGTTTTTATAAAAACCTTAATTTCTCTTTGAGTATACATGCTATCCTTATAAAAATGAACACAGTACATTACAATAAGCCACTTATCAATAATCTTGAGTTTGAACGCTTTTGCTAACATTAGTTTTTACAGGGTAATCCGAAAGATATTTGTTCTTTTTCAATTTGTTGACAGTTCCCGTATGGGGTTTCGGGAAAAAATCTTCACGGAAATCTATAACCTATACTATACTGTTTACACACCTGCAGTTTCAGCTTAATTCCTCATGTATTTTTCTAGATAGTTAAAAAAACGTCTAAAATCGCAAGTGACCGGTCACCTTTGGCAATATAGTGTATATAAACAAACTTAACGAACTGTTATGTTTGTTTATACATGAATTTATACATACGTGTAAACATTTTATTTACATTCATATGTATGTATATATTATTATTTTTATATACAGTTCACTTCTATTTGCATATAAAAATAGATAAATGTCTTCTTTATATTAAACAAATTGTATAATTATTGAAAAAATTGCTTGTGTATATGAAATAGTTAGTAGGTTGTCATAAAATATGTTGGCAAATTTATTTTTTCTCGCCAAGGACATTCTATATATCCTCTTCCGTAATCATTCAATCATAAAATTTTATTTGATAGGTGGGATTGTAAACTTTCACAAAAGCTTATTGTACTATTATCTAAATTAGTTAATTTTCTTTAAAAAGATGCGGAGAAGGTAATATCAAAACTTTATTGTTACGAATTAAAATGTATGCAGCATGAAACACAGGTAAAATAAATTTTTGAGCACTACAAAATAAATTTACACGAAACCTCAGTCGTTTCATGGACAAAAGTGAAAATTGATACTCAATAAATTTTATTTTTAAATATTTATCATCATTATAGCCAATACCATTAAAACTTGTACATTTAAGTTAACAAAAATTTTAAATGAAACTACTAATCATCAGTTACTATTAATTTTATAACCAAACAGTACTCACCTATAGAAAAGGTTTATCCGGTCTCCATTCAATTTATTAGCGTATTTATTTTTAAAATAAAAAAAAAAATGTCATGTCATTGCACGATTTCTTAAATTATTTTATCGTCTGTTTCTTTTATTTTATTCCATCGATCAGTTGGCTCTTTTTATTTTGAAGACAAGCATTTGTTCAAATATTCTGGAATATTTTAACTGTCGTTAGGGATAACAAATTCAGTAACATCATCTCGTTTAATTCTATCTTCATGAATTATAAACCGTTCATCGAAATGTTTAATGCAGACCACTGCCGTTGCGCTAGGAATAAAATTATCACGATATAATTTTCTTAACCATAATTTCTATAACCATAATTTCTTTAACCATAATTAACGGTTGTATATTCCTTTTCACTAACGTAGTTAGACTTGCAACCAGGAGCACAACATTTTCTCCCCATTATTTTATAGACATAATCTGCAATTTCTTTAATAGTTTTAGTCTGTAGTTATTTATAGAGTTATAATCTAAATATACTGAAAAATATTATTAATTACTATATAAAACAATAAGTAATATCAAAATACTATCGTAAACAATCCGTGCAAACGAACAAAGTACATGAAATATTTTAAGTTAGTATGGATCACTGTTTTGACGTCAGCAGGTTGTGACATCACTTGTAGCAGGCCCGGTTCAGAAAACACACAGCGTCATCTCGGAAGCCCCGTATGGACCCGGTTTCGGAAGATTAATCATAAAATAGGGCACTTTGGCGCATTTCAAGTTGGCAAATTTCAATTTCCATGTTTAATTTTGCTTCTTACTTCTCTTATTTGTTCTGCAACTTAAATATTTAAATAAGTTCATATTTGTTCCCGAAATGTTTGCATGAGTTTAATGACACTGGAAGAATAGATATAGCATTTATATTTTAACATGACGCCATTTTCCTTGACAGAAAAATTTCGCCTTTCTGATATTAAAACTATATATAAAAGTTTTTCCAATCGAATTACGTCACATTCGCAAGTGACAATATTAGTTCATTTGAAGTTTCAATCCGTTGATCTACTCTAAATATATTATTTCAGAGCGGATGGAATGAAAAAATTCTGGAAAATATGTCATTTTGACGCAATTAAATAAAAATATTATCGTTTTATGAATTAATATAGGTGAATAAGTTTATGAATTAAAAAACGAAGTGTTTTAAAATTTAAGTAAGTGAAGCTCCTTGACGTTTTAAGCACCATCTCTTCAAATGTTAAATAATAAATAAAATAAAATAAAATAAAAATAAAAATATAGTCATATGTAATTGCAGGAAACGCAAACATTATAAAAGCCTGCAGGTCGCCAAGCAGTTTTCATATACTGTACCTCACTCCGAGTCCTTTGGAAACATTATGTGGTGATAGATTTTTACACAGGATTCGAAGTATGCACTTCTATATCGCTTCTTTTTATGTGATATCACTTCTTTTCAGGACTGACGTTTTAGGTTTGTGGCTTGGCGGGATCATTTACAGCGAGTTGTTTTTGATGAGATGTACATTATATTTACGGAGCACTGCTAGACCGCGACCTACGTTATACACGGCCGGTGCATGACGTTTAAAACGTCACATGGAATGGATCATTTTTACACACCGATTGGTGCAAAACGGTTGGAGCGCCGCTTTGCACCAATCACCGTATAAAAATGATCCATTTCATGTGACGTTTTAAACGTCATGCACCGGCCGTGTATAACGTAGGTCGCGGCTAGACAGACACACAGTTAGACAAACCGAAGTCATAACACTTTTCAATTATGTTGGAAAGTGTTAAAATGAGAAAAAGGAAAAAAGAAAAATCAGCCACTTTATTAAATCTCAAAATGCATTAATTTAATTAACGCTACGATTAGTACATCTTTTGTACCGGGTGTCCCAAAAATGACTGATGGATTTTAAAATTCAATAACTAGCAAACGGTGACAGATATTTAAAAAATTCTTGCAGGAGGGTTATGTATGATGTCGGGAGTTTTTTTACTGTGATTCTTGATTTTAGTCCGAATTTCAAACAATAGATGGCGCTGACAGCGGTTGGCGCTCATTCGAGGCCGAAACTGACGTCACTCAGCATTGATGCGAAGAAAGGAGATTAAGGCTATGGAGTGAGTCTCATTCGCCAGTACAATCTTGCTCTTAGGCCCCGATTCTGAACTCATTCAATATGATTTCAATGAAATGCGTTGCTGCCATTGATATGCAGACCGAACTTGGCGAATTTTTTGATGATTTTACGATTTTGGTGACAGATGTTGGCACCGAACAATTAAAAGAACCTACATCAGTCATGCGAAAAAAACGCGCAAGCTAATGTTAAGTCTATGGGAATGTTCTTGGCAGATTTTTCGCTCGCATTTTAATATTTTTGAATGATTTTTTTTGGCATAGGATAGCTGAGGTCGATTTCTAATGTTGTTAGTTTTTACTTTTTCGATTTTGGTTCCATTTTTACTATATAAGGTTACTTTCACTTTCAGAACCGGTTCCAACCGCTTCCAAAATTGGAAATGTCCGCTAAAAACTAACAACGTTAGAGATCGACCTCAGCTATCCTATGCCTAAAACATCATTTAAAAATATTAAAATGCGAGCGAGAAATCTGGCAAGAACCTTCCCATAGACTTAACATTAGCATTCAAGTTTCTTCGGATGACTAGCGTAGGCTCTTAAATTGAAAGCTGCAGAAATTAACTCTGCGTGATCCACTGGAGCCAAATTTTTGAGAATGGTCCGGGGAGCCTGTGATGAAGTTAAAAGTTCTTTTAAGGCTTGCTCGATATTAGAAAATTGAACAACATCTTGTATTATTTGTACAGTTATATACTTGTTTCTAGCAAATTGCTTGCACTGATTGCATAGACTGAGGTTTGAGTTGTTACAATTTTTTTTGTGTTTTGCTTCAGTTATTAAGCACCGTTTATGTGAATTTTGCCATAGAATGGAAATCAGTACGTCATGATCGTGAAATTTTCTGAATAATTCGCATTCATTAAACAAGAATTAACTTGTTTATTTATAGATCTTTTTGCATTGTACTAAAATAAAATAAAAGTTTCATAATCATTCATCATATATATTATTTATGTTGTCAACATCCCCTTTTCTCAGAAAATACGAAACGCACAACAACGAATGACATGCCGTATGAAAGGATTTTGAACAGGCTTCTGACATAGCGCACTTACATTTCCGTAAAATATATTTTTTGATTAAAAATTGCTGTTAATTAAAAATTAAATCGGCACTGTTTTCATAAATGAAATGAAAGGTTTTCCTCAAATTAGTGTTGCCACAAAAATAAAATACCGCATTATATGATGCTCAAAGTGATTATAAAAAATAATTAGTACAGAAAAGAGGAAGTGGGACATCACGAGTTTATTTTATATTAATGATTAAAAAGCAAAATTGAAATTCAAATGCTCAATTTAATTTTCTTTGTCCCATGTTTTTTTTTTTTTTTTTTTTTGAAACAGATGCTGCCATCCTCTAAAGCAGTTAAAATACTACTGATAATTTTTGTTCTGTCTTTGCTATCTTAGGTCAGTTTTTACTGTAACTTTGATGGAATAAATGAGACGATATCCTGACTTGGCTAATGTTGTTTGAAGAAGATAGTTTTAGTCCTTTATTTTCCTTTAGAAGTTTAAACCTGCATCTAAAGAGTAATAGATATTGCTAAAAAGTATTAGATTGCAGTGCGACATCTTCGCATGGGTCCACTGGTATATATTATTTATTTCTGTTGTCAACATCCCTTTTTCTATGAATTTACGAAACGCACAACAACGAATGAAGTATCATTCGAAAGGTTTTTGAAGCGGCTTCTGACACAGTATGCACTCGCATTTCGTTAAAACATGTTTTTTGATTAAAAATCGCTGTTAATTTAAAATTAAATCGGCAATGTTTTCATAAATGAAATGAAAGGTTTTCCTCAAATTAGTGTTGCCACAAAAATAAAATATCGCATTATAGGATGCTCAACAATGAATATAAAATGTAAATATTACAACAAAGATAAAGTGTGATGCCTGCACACGAGTTTATTTTATATTTATGATTTAAAAGGAAAGTCGAAATTGAAATGTTTAGAAGAAAAGGACACCATCGATCGATCGCAGCAGTAGTAATTCACGTGTAAACTAAAAAGTATGCTTTGTTATTTTAAACTGTATTTTATATGTATTTAATATATTTTCTTTGTTCCAAGTTTTCCCCAAAGCGAATGACGTCATCATTTAAATCAATTAAAATACGATTGTTATTTTTTTTTCTCGCGCGGGCCTTTTGCTATATTTGATCAGTTTTTACTGTAACTTTGATTGAATAAATGAGATGATATTCTGGCTTGACTAATGTTGTTTGCAGATATTTTTTCTTATTTTTTCTTTAGAAGTTTAAACCTGCATGCCTGCATCTAAAAAATATTAGATATTACTAAAAATTATTAGACTGCAGGCGCGAAATACTTCCACCGGTTCATTGGTACCCACATAATGTTGAAAATTTTTTCATAATATATGCATGAAAAATAATTTCTTGTACAATTTTTGTATTACTTTTAAAACGCCTATCGTCATGAAACGTTATGTGTATATATATACAGACACATACTTTCCGAATGCAAATCTTAATAACTTTTTTTCCCACCCAAAGGAACTATTTTCCTTGTTGTTCTATGTATTTTTTTCTTTTAAACAGACTCACATAAAAAAAAAAATGCGATGGAATCATATTTGAATAAATCTAAAAATTAATTTTATTATAAAAATTTTCATAATTAGATAATGCTTTGTGCGTTATTGTGCAGTTTACCATAATTTAATCTTTTCATAATTATTGTAAAATAAACCTTTTATTATAATTCGGGCATGATTTAGTATATTAATGTGCATTAAAATTTCAATTAGGTAGTTAAAATTTATTAGCTTTGCTTGTTTTGCTTTTTTATAGGGAAATAAAATTAAAAGCGTTTCAATTATTTCTATTTTCACCAAAGCCATTGTAATCTTCAAACAAAATGTGTTATTGTCTTTTAACCTATGCATCGATTTTTGCTTTTTAAAATTTTACTGAAAGTGAAAAAAAAAAAAAGGAAATCCCTATAAAATTCCTACATCTGTGAAAGTTTCAGCTAAAAAGCACAAACTAAACCAATCATCAAGGCATATAGATGCGACGCTAGGCGAGCAGAGCAGATATAACGACACCATTAACATTGGTGAGAAACTATCACGTTTCTGACTTTATAGATCTATAATGGTGAGAAAGGAAATAAATGATAGAGATTAGGCTATTTTATGATAAAAATGTGAGCATTAATTACAATAAAATGCAATGTCAAAATTATTTTACTTAAAAATTTACACATAATTACCTGCTACTAATTCTATATTTCCTTCTTCTAGTTTGTTTAAACTACTATATATTTCCAATAATAGATAATGATTCAAATATTAATAAAACGTTATATGAGAAAAATAAGTTTATTGCGTGCATTTTTGCATTTTAGAAATAGATGTATGGATTTAAGTGCAATAGATTGTAATTATTTCCGCAAAACACATGAGTTATCGCTTTTTTCAATTCATTAAATCCCTACTATTAGCTCACACTCTCTCTATATATATCTTGTTAAAATTTTCAATCGTTAATAAAATATTTTCTATTCATCCACTCGAGTTCAAATAATTTTTTTTAAACTTGTTAGTGGATGACACTTTATGTTAATACAGTTTTTTCAAATATTAATTCATTAATTAAATTTAATTAATTTTAGTTTTAAATGGGAGAAAAAAATTCTTCCTATTGTTTTCATAAATGAAATGAAAGATTTATCTCAAATTAGTGATGCCACATAAATAAAATACCGCAACGATCATTATAAAAAACTGTTCAATAAAGATAACGTGGGACATTAATGCTGCACGGATTTATTTTATATATTTATGATTAAAAAGTAGGAATTGACTTAAATTTTTTTTTTATATTACTTGTTTTCTACTTATCTTAGTGGATGGGCAAAAGAAAAAGATTTGGCATCGGTTTACCCGCATGGGTTCACGAGAACGTGGAACCGGAGGTGAAATTTGTTCATCTACGGTGGCGAAGCATAGTACCATCAAACCTGAGCTGAAAATGGTGAAATTAAGGTTCTGCTTTAAAATCTAAGAAAGGTGAAGAAATGTCATTAAATTACTTTATTTAATTAAAATAATATGACTCTTTCAAAGTTTTATGATTTGTCGTGTGACAGGAGGTATTCAGATATAAGTATGCAAAATTTCAAGTCTCTAATTTATACAGTTTTCGAGTAGGAACTTTGTGACAAACAGACAGAGAAGTGAGACTAATAAGATTTCGTCAGATGAACGAAACCTTAAAAATGGCCTAATTTAAATAAAACATTAAAAATCTTTCTTTTCTGTAAATTTTACAAAAACTTTTGGTCTTCTGATTATTTTCTTCAATTAATTAATTTTTCTTTCCTATGTCTGTATATTGTATCCTTATTCCAATATTTTTTTAATTGAAATTTATTCCACATAGTAAATTAAATATCGATGAAAGCTTAAGGGCATTTAGGCTTTTATTTTTCAAAATATTTTTCACAATAATGTTCTTTTTTCCAGGTGTCAATTTCAATGGTCTGCCTGACTGTCTCGGATTTTGAATTCTGTGATGCATTGAACGGTGTTTAACTGTGTCAAAGATTGTCAAACTGTTTAAATTCCACAATTCAGCAGCTTTTCTAATACATTTCCTTCCATCTAGATGCAAATCCAGAGCTATATTTCGATTTCGAGAAATCCAACGAAATAGTTATTTAAAAACCACCCATTAGCATCAAAATGTAATACTATATTCCATATTCCAATTCCAAATAAAATTATTTTAATAGAATAAGCAAACGACTTTCATATTAGGAGTTTCCATTTATACTTTTAATACCGTTTAAATAATGGCGTTATTTTCCCCTGTAGAGATATCTTAAAAAGAAACTACACACAAATTAAAAAAATAAATTAATTAATTAACTAGTTTGAGCTTTCTACCAAGCATAAAAAAGGGCGAATTTTCTATAATCGGGGCCCACACCAAATTCACGGATTGTAACAAAAATGTTTGGAACAGTATGAATTGCAGTCATGAAATTACACGTAATTTTTAAGATAAACATTGCATGCTTATAAAAGCATGTTTTCTTTTCTTTCTTTTTTTTTTCTTTCTTTTTTTTTCTTTTATATTTATTTAAATTTTATTTATTCATATTCAGTTTTTTCTGTTTCTTTAGGTACTGACAGAAATCAAAAACCTCATATTATTACAGAATGAGTTATAATAAATTACAAGCATAAAATAAAATAAAATAAATAGGCTGCTTATATATCATTTTCCCTTTGAATATTCTTTGAATCACTTTACATTATTTCTTCTTTTGAAATCTGCATCTACTATAAAATAATCGGGGAAATTTCATTATCATTCCGTGGAATTTTGAATAAGAAAATACAGTTGAAACAAATAACATTTTCCGTTAATTTTATTTTTCTTTCCCTCTTTTGTTGCGAAGTTAAAATTTTAACTTTTTATTTTCTGGATTTTTTTCTCCATATGAAGAGAGGAAGTTTTTGTTGCAGAGAATTCTTCGTAGTCGCTTTTTTTTTTCTTTTGCTGAATTCCGCTCTTTTAATTTTTAACTCCATACAATCGTCTGCGCTGATGATAGTATCTAATTCTCGCAGCTTATGGAATGGCTCGCAATTAAGTGTATCATTATGGTGTAGTGCATCGATGTGTGGTTGTCAGGTTAATGTTCGAGCTTACTACATCTATTTAATGTCGTCATCATTTAGGAATTCCTCGGATGTGAAGAAATTCATCCTAGGAGTTCGCACAAAGTTCTCCAGCCCTGGCAACTTCTGGTTACTAAGAGACGAAAACCTTTAATTAAGTGGAAACCGAAGGATCCTCACAGAACCCGATCGCTTTTGTTTCATCAAATTTTGATTTTCTCTTGAATATTAACGAGTTGTTTTCTTTTTAACTTGTCAGTAAAGTCGCTCATCTTTATTTATTTATAATTTTATTTCATTTGGTTTGGTAAGCTTTATTTCTACATTTTAAAGTTTTATTGATAATTGATTTAAATTCTTTTTATTCACTCATAAAATTATTTGATATAATAATTGCTTAAAATTGCAGCTTGTTTTTATTTTAATGTGTAGTGTTTGAGGATTTAATTTAAATAAGTTAAAGTTCATAAAAGTTTCTCCACTTTGACAGAATCACAGAAAGAATCTACTTAAACGTCCATTTCTATGGGTTAATAGCTAATTCTACGAAATGACAATAGAGCTATATTCGTGATTGACTTTGTACTTTTATGTTTTACTATGTCCTGTAATCCATATTATCACTTTAATGAGCAAAAGCGTTTTATTCATGTTCAGATAGTTAGATTTATATTAATGACTGGCTAAAATTCATTTGATCTTACAAAACAATTATTGTTTAACCCAACTACGGTGAATCCAAATGGATAGTATTTTTTTGCGCTAGTAAACGTCAAATGATTTAAAAAAAAAAAATAGATTTCCCTTTTCAATGACACAGTATAAAGTGGGTATCAGACATCAAAATGTTGAAGGGAAAATATTTTTATTCTTGCAGTCCTACCCAGAATTATCGTATAATTAAAATGCATTAAAATAATTTACGTATATGCAGATGGAGCAAATTTTTACAGTTTTCTCAGAATTTCGAAGAGAACAAAAGTTTCAAAATAATAAAAGAATATGTATAAGAAAACTGCTTTATTGCTAGATATGATTTAAGCTCCCGAATGCCTGAGATTAGTGACTACTTTAATTTATATTTTAAATCTATAGCGGACTGAAAATAAAAATAAGCACGCCATGCATAGGAATGATTGAGATTAGTGAAAATGTTATTTTTATTTTAAGTGTATATCCCCCCCCCCCCCACCACCACCACTCGTATAATAAAACATATTTTAAATTGTTTCAGTTTACAATCTCTTTATAAAGTTTCTTAGTTCACTTTGAATAATTTGGATGTCTGTGTCTTTTCCATGATTGGAGTTTATTTTCATCCTATGGTGTGATATGCAAAATCTATCTTTAAAAAAAAAAATGAAGTTAATAAAGGAAAAACAGGAAATCTTAAACGAAAAACATATTTTATTCAAAATTTTATTTATTGCTTGTGGATTAGTTTGCATCTAAAATTATTTTGTTTCCACTAAAACTTAATAAAGCAACTGCACATTTTTCATTAGCCTAAAGCTAAAGCTTTTTAAGCTCTTAGTAATAACTAGATTAATTTTAACACAATTATTCAAATTGGTAAAGAAATCATACAAGTTGTAATTTTCCAACTGGACGAAAAATGTCAATAAGGTTAACTGGATGAATTATGCCTTCCAGATTAGCTCCGGGATAGCTCAGTTGGTAGAGCGTGGCAGCTTCAGCCAAGAGATCCCAGGTTCAAATCCTGGTCCGGACATTTTCCGTCCAGTTGGAAAATTACAACTCGTCTTAGTAATAAGCCTGAAAAACATTAGTCTGATTGGAAAAAAAATCAAGATGATATTTTAATTAGTAAATAGCTAGAAAAGGCTCTTTACTATAAGCCAGACTTCTAAATTAGCCTACTAAATAGTCTTTTCTTATATTAAATTCGTAATAACATTTTCATTTATTTTCATTTAATATATTTAAAAGAATATATTTTGCACATCATTCCATGGGATGAAAAGGAATTCTAATAATGGTAAAAGGACTTATATGAATGTAAAAGAAGAAACATTAAAAGAAAAAACCCCCATCAAACTGAAAACATCTCATCTGCAATTGCCTCATCTGCAATTTTCTTTTTATACATAGTGAAAGAAGGGTTTCAAATATTTCCTCATTTGCAGTTTTTTAGGGAGAGGAAGGGGGGGGGGGGGCGTTCAAAATATACCTTTAAAAGAAAAAAATATTAATCTTAATTATTAATCAAGCGAGTAACAAAATTCGCTGGTATGGAAGATGCCTAACATATATATATTTTTCATTTAGCAATATATCATCTCTACCTAATACTATGAAAAAAAAATAACAATCGGCCTTGTCTGGAGATTTCTTAGGCCATCTTTACGAGAGGGTGGGATGTATAAAATAAATATAAAGTATTTATTAATCTTAATTATCAACCTGGCATTCAACAATCCCTCTTCACTATGTAATGCTGTGTAATACTAAGTATTCACTAATAAAGTATTCATCAGTATGAGACTTTCAGGCGCGTAATTCAAATCTATCTTCCAATAAAATACTTCTCTTATATATATATATATATATATATAACCATAAATGAAACATTACCATAACACCAACTTAAACTATGAAATAATGATTAAGTATGTAATAATTAGCTGACAATGAAAGTATTCCCCAACACACTGAATATAGATACCAAAAACTTATTTAAAAGAAGAAGAAATTAAATTAAAAATTGAATAAATGAAATTGAATGAATGAAATGAAATTTGTGGAATTTAGACAGAATTATCAAGTCTCAAATGCCTAAATACCACAAATAAAATGAGTAGTTTCATCATCATATTAGCCATAACATTGCTAAAGAATATGATATATATATATATATAACCATTAATGAAACATTACGATAACACCAACTGAAACTTGAAATTATGATTTAGGAAGTAATAATTTATTGACAACGAAATTGTAACCCTAGCACAATGAATATAGATATTAGATACTAATATAAAAGAAGTAGAAATTAAATTAAAAATTGAATAAAATAGAATGAATGAAATTTGTGGAATTTATACAGAATTATCAAGTCCCAAATGCATAAATTCCACAAATAAAATGAGTGGTTTCATCTTCATATTAGCATTAAAATTGCTAAAGAATATGAATTTGGGATGACCACTCTATGACCATAACCATCTAATTAAAAAAAGACTGAAAATTCATAAAACAAATACAATACTTAAAAAGAGAGAAACCTTACCCAGAATTATAAGAGAAGAACTGGATAATAGATCGACAAAAGCCATAATCTACACGATGAAGATGGATTCCTACTAACAACACTTACCAGATACATGAAGACAAATAAAGGCAATGAATTGCAAAAAATAATTTACTAAATGTTGCCAAAAACAGTTTTAGAAGATTATAAACCCTGTTGCCAATTTAGAAAATGAATTACATGGATATATGGAATTTTTTAAAAAGCATCACAGACCATGGTGCTGCCATCTATGATTTGAAAATAAACTACATGGAAATATTGAATATTTTAAAGCAACAAGCCATGGTGCTGCCATCTAGGAGCATAATATGTAGTGAAATACAATGGAAAAATCAATATTAAAAATGAATTCATTCTATCTAAAGTGGTCGTAATTAGTTAATAAATATAAATGAAATAAAAATAAAATAAATAATATTTAATAATAAATACATATGAAATTAAATATAAAATGAATAATAAATCCAATTACATTAAAGTAAAACTGGATGTAGTAATGATTAATTAAAATACTAAAAGTGAATAATGATGCTATGGAGATAAATTTAATATTGAACATATGATACAATAGGATAGGGAATAACATTAATTTAAATTAATACATATAATTTTAGCATTTAATAAAGTATTACATTATATTAGAACATAATATTGCCCACCGTGGGCAAACTAAAATACTAAATTATGTGAATTAAGATACTATGGATTTAAAAATAATATTAATATATATTAAATATTGATATATTAATAGATATTAAATATTGAAATTAATAGTAACAAATTATGTTTTTGCATACAAAGTTAAAATTTAAATTCACATGATAGAAGTTGTTAGGGAATAAAATTAATTTGAATTAATATATATTATATTAGTGTTTAATAAAGTATTACATTATATTAGAATATGATATTGTCCCCCATGGGCATAAAAGTAAATACAATAAATCAATAAACATTCTTAATAGTAGTGAATAATTCATTTAAATTAATTAATGAAGATTTAAATATAACTACGGTAATTCACATATAAAAGTACTACATCAAAGTCCATTACAAAAAGTGTATTAGTAAGCGTATGTGTAAATCAAAATACCCTCTTATTTTTTATTATTTTTTTTTTTTGGTGTAAAATAAATTAACCATGCGTTTTTTCCATACAACTCCGCCACACACCTCCTCAATCCAACATCTACCCACCCAGCCGTCCTATTATAATTAATTAATTATTATTATTATTCTTATTATTTTTTTAATATTATATGTTTTTTTATACATTTTTTAACGCATGTGTTAATTTGGTTGTATAGATCATATAAGTACTAATTATATATTAAAGAATATATGAATTTTTTTGGAAAACCATGTTGTAATGCATCATAGATTAGTTTTTTAATGTTGCTATTAATGAGTATGAGCTGTAAATATGATTAAGGAGTATATTATGATATACAGAATTATGAAGACAGGATTTAAAATTAGTAAATGCATTAACTTTAAATTTAAATTCTTTACGTTTATCAAAAAGATCAATTATTGTTTTGTTTTCTTTAAGTGTAATTTTAAGATCTAAAAAGTTAATAGTATTATTAGTAAGGAGGTTTTCCGTTAATTCTAAATTAGTAGGATAATCAATTGGAAATATAGAAATATTAGTGTGATCAGTGGCAATTAAAATTATGTCATCAATATAACGATATAAATGTATATTACTGTTAATAAAAGTACGTTCATAGTGATACAAGTATAAGTCTGATAGTATACTAGATGTACATCCCCCTTGTGGTATACCGACATTCTGTAAATATAACGTATTATCATGCAGTATAAAATTATTATATATAATGAAATTTGTTAAAGTTTTAAAATAAGCAGTATCTATATGAATAGGTAAATTTAGTGTATGATGATACTTATTAAATAATGCATTTATAACATTATGTAGATCTAATAAATCTATATTATTAAAAAGATCTTTGAAATCATAAGTCAATATATTGTTAAGATTTTTAAAAATATTGACGAGTTGATAGCTATTTTTTATACAATGTGTATTATCAGTGGATGTTGTCAGTGTATAAATTTGATTGAGAATTTTTAATAGATGTTTATTATTGGCTATATTATTATATGTATTGCACCCAATAGTTACAGTCCTAAATTTAATTGGATTTTTATGAAATTTGGGTATAAGAACTAAATAAGGATAATTAAAGTTAGTAGAAGAAATATTTAATAGTTTATAATAACTGTGAATTTTTCGATTATTTACAATTACATTTTCATTAGTTTTTTGAAACGATTTGTTAGTAGAAATACAAGATGTAAGTAGCCGGTGATAATAAGATTTACATATGATTGCATAATTATTAGGAGATTTGTCGATGTATGTGATTACAAAGTTTTTTTGTAATTTAGTAATTTGCTGGAACAACTGTTTAGTGTTAATTTTAACCAGATGCGATAAATTATGTTTTAAAGACGCAGTTAATTTTTCTATAACTAGTATTTTCCATTGATTAAAATATTCAATAGGTTTACTATATGAGATTGAAATTTTATAAATGAAAATATCTATATCGTATATAAACTGTTTTATAATAGAATTTATATTAAATTTAGAAGGAAGCCTATATTTAGTACCATAAACCATTAGTTTTTGCAGTTTAAAATTATTCACAATATCAAGATTACCAGTGATTATATGTCCATGATCATTATTAACGTATTTTTTTTAGAGTGCGGTCATTGCATTTACACGGAAAAGAACTTGCATCAGATGTATTTTTTGAAAATGCATTATAGTTAAAAATCTTTCGTCCGACTGTATTAGGATATTTAAATGTTTTTGAAATTTGAAGATTATTAATAGGAAAATAACAGTTTTTATCATTAATTATAGAATTAATATTAATTTTATTAAAGATTTGATTTGAAAAAGTGATTATCATTTGAGTATTAGTGTTTTGAATTTTTTGTTTTTTATGTAAATTAATGTTGAAAAGATTAGCTCTTGTCATAATAAGATCATAAAAAATATCAGAGAAATAATTTGAGTAAGAATTACAAAGAAACACATTTAAATATTGCACTATCTGTTTCTTTTTAATAGCAAATATGTATTTTCGAATTAATAACCAGTTGTAATTCTTATTGTAGTTATGCTGAAGAGAATTTATTTGTTTAACAATATATTTTTTGGAAATAACATCTGTAGCAGTACACTTTCCTCGCTTGTTTCGTGTAGTTTTATTATTTAATTTATGATTAAGTGTAGGATAAATAGGAGAATAATCTTTAGTATTATTTGTTGAAAAAACTTTAACTGGTCTGTTAAATAATTCACTATTAAGTCCATAAGGATAAATTGTGTTATAATATTTCATATATGAAGACTCCAAGAACAAACGTTCTGATTTAGATTTTATAATTTGTATAATTCCAATTGTAGTATTTTTAAATTTATGTTTATGAAAATGTTGTATTTCTGCTGTAGACTGTTTATTTTTTGCTGTGTTCTTGTTAGTGTCTGAACGATGTTGATTAATACGTTTATGTAATGGACCCGATGTTTCACCCACATATTTCAAACCGCATAAGTTACAATTAATACTATATATAACATTAAAGGCTTTACAAAAAATTGATAAAGTAGGATCTGATACAATTTGTTTCTGAGAAGCAAAGGGACAAGTCTTGCATCTAGCATCATTACATAATCGAAATAATAATGGAGGAGGAGGAGAGTAAAAATGGTCACTGGATGACGATCCAGGAGCAACCCATTTATTGCCCCTGTACCGGGCACTACACTGCTTTGATGCAAGGTGTATCTTGCCGGGAACGATAATTTTACTGAGTACTGCCATATAAATTGTTGTTTGATACATTGAATATTCAATAACAAAATTAAATGAAAATATAAATAAATGAAAATAAATATCATTAATATATGATATTGAAAAATCTAGAATAATTTAATAAATTATAAAATATTTAAAATTTCTTGAATAAAGGAAAGTATATACAAAATGTACAGGTTAAATAGGCAGTGCACATAAAAAACCATCAATAATAAAATCTTAACCGTAATAATATAAACCCGCATTACAATACTCCAAAACATAAAACCAATGGACATTTAGTAAAAAACAAATGAACCAAGTCATTATACCAAATCCATAAATGACAAATAACAAGCAAAGACTCCCATAATATATTCCCAAATAACTTCTCAGAAGTATGCGATCAGATCATAACAATTTACCAAAGCATGATATACATTTAATCACCAGTATTGTAAATAGTTGTACAAAAGTGAAACAAAATAAAAGAAAAAGATTACGGATAACAGTAGAACAAGAACCGTATATATAATTATAGATTAAATGGGACAATATCAGACAAAAGCATTATAAATAAATGTAACACACATAAACAATGGGAGTAGTAAAATTCATAGATTGAATCACGTGATGCAAATAATGTACCAATAATTGGGAATATTATAGCAAGTTATCAGATAACTACAAAGTAGAAATAGGATAAAAAATAAAATATATATATGCGTGTGTGTGTGTGTGTGTTCATGTTCATTCAGCAACCCCTTTTCTCTACGTAATGCTGGAAAAACTCTAAAAATCATCTTCAACTGCAGGTTTTACCGATTCTTCGTGTTTGTAGAAAATGTACCCTTAAAATAAAAAATAAAGCATTCACTAATATTAGATACTCAGACGCGTAATCAAATCGGTCAATAAGGTAGTTTTCTTATACTTTTTTTTCTCTTAATAAAAAATTAAGTTCCTGCTGCTATTTTTATACTAAAATATTGCATAAGACTGGATAAAACTGGATATTCTATTTGGACGAATAGTTATTCATTCTCTAATTAGCCTAAAACACTATAGGTTCATTGCAATGAGCCGGAAAAAATATCAGGTTAACTGGCAAACAATTGACCATATTCCAATTAGCCTGAAGTTGCATGGACTCATTTCAGTAAGCCTAAAAATTATCAGACTGATTGGGAAACATCTGGTTATTTTCTAATTAATCTAAAGCTCTTTACTCTAAATGATAAATTAAAAAGCGAAGATATGCGGTGAGTCGCTTTTTAGTTCAACCTACTGCTTACATATTTGCAATAAGCGTTTCTTTGTTTTTCTTTTTTCATTTATCTAACTTGTTTGTTATAAATCTCAGGGCAGGAGAGTTTTATTAATATATCAAAATTAATGCGACTGAATTGATTAACCTTTATTTTAAAAAAAATCAGGGGCCGAATCAAGTTCCAATTTCTAAATTTGAGAAGTGACGCTTTAGTTTATGCATTTAAGTATTTTAACGAATTCATCAACAGAATTGTGTAGTATGTAATCTGGCGGTAAAAAAAAAAAAATGTATATATCTGACAGATGAACTTTCAACATTTCATCGGCATAAAGACATTATGCTTATCTTCGTGTTGATAGCTCCATGCAGGCGATTTCTCTTTCTAAGAAGATAGTTGTGTTTGCTTTATTTAGTGAATCTACCAAGGCATTTCCGCAAACAGATAAGATAATAATTTCATATTACTTAAAGAAATAAAAAAAATGTGTGTTTATGCCACGTTGTAAAAAACTAAAGAAAAAACAAAGAATTGTCTGTTTACTTATTTTTTTTATTCCCTATGCCTATTTCATTTCCTTTCAATTAAGTTTCGGCAAAAACTTGGCATAAAAAATCACTTGATTAAATTGACTTTAATTAGTACACTAAATAATAAATAAATAAATAAATAATAAATTGTATTATTAAAATACTAGCTGTTACACGTGACTTCGTACACGTAACATTTAAAGAAAATTCATGGATTAATTAAGCAATATATAAAATTAACAAACTCTTTTTCATATTTTATAGTAGACTAGCAAAACCCGTGGCTTTGCTCGCGTAATTATTGGAAAATGTCAAGTGGTATTCGTGGGCCTATTTTCATTAGAGGAAATTTTACTGCCATCACAGATAATTCAAAAATTACGAATTAAGCCGCATTTTGAGTAAACTTCATTCTTATACTGCATTAGGCGAACATAATATTTATATGAATGAGAAGAGCTAAAATTAATTCCAAATTATTGGTAATTTAGAAAGTATTTTGAAGGTTTCCCTTTCATTTCATTTTTCATTTGAAATTTAGAATTTTTTTGAAACAGTTCTAAGCGAGTAGTTACATCTTAAAAATAAACATCATGCCAAATTCCAATCTTCTAGTTAAGGAAATTTCTGTAATAACTACATCACAGAAATTGCAATTTTAAAACTTTTTTGTTCCTGCACACATTAACATTTCTAAACTTTAAAAATATGTTCTGTGGATGAATTTGTGTTTCTAACGTAACGGCCATGTAAAATTTCAAGTTTCTATCCCTAGCAATTTCAGATAAGTCATAGTTCAGAAGGTTTATAGAACTTTTCCAGCTCATTTCACTCTTTAAAATTTCGATTTAATAAAAACCCGTTCCTAGCGAGCATTGAAATCTTAAAAATAGCCACTATGCCAAGCTTCAACTTTCTACACCAGCAGCATCACTAACATCGCAATTTTAGAAAGTTTTTTGCTTCTGCACCTTTTTTAAATTCGAATTTTGTAAAAACTGTTCTGTGAGAGCATTTACGTCTAAAAAATAACAGGTATGTCAAATTTTAAGTTTCTATCCCTAACGATTTAGGAAAAAAAACATAATAACGTTTTCCGCTCATTTTGCACCTTTAAATTTCGAATTTTTAATAAACTGTTTATACCGAGCGCCTGTATCTTAAAAGTTGCCACTATACTAAATTTCATGTTTCTAATCCGAATAAATCCAATTAAATCATAATGTAGAACGTTTTTAGAACGTTTTCCGTCGTTTCAGCTTGTTAAATTTCGAATTTTTTAGAAACCGGTCTCTTCATTTGCATTTTTAGAGTAACCACCATGCCAAATACGAAGCTTCTATACCAGCTGTACCACATAAATTGCAATTTTAGAACGTTTTATTTTTGCTCCTGCTCTTTTAAATTTCGCATTTTTAGTAAACAGTTCTGGGTGATCATTTACGTGAGTAACAGCCATGCAAAATTTCAAGTTTCTAATCCTGTAAGTATAAAAAAAAATTGTAATTTACAACGTTTTTTCCATCTTTACCCTTTTAAATTTCGATTTTTTTAAAACTGTTCTGGGTGTGCACTTGCGTCTTAAAAAGTATCAGCTATGTTAAATTTCAAGTTTCTGTCCTTAACAATTTCATAGAAATCGTAATTTAGAATGTTTTTATAGCATTTTCCCTCATATCACCCTTTTTAATTTCGAATTTTTAAGAAACTGTTCTTAGCGAGCATATATATCTTATAAGTAACTACCTTGCCCAATTTCAATTTTCTAATCCGCTCAGTATCACAAATATTGCAGTTTTAGAACGTTTTTCGCTCCTGCAACCCCCTGAGGGTAGTATCACTGACATAAAATATAGCCTATGTTAGAGCAGAGACTGTCACCATAAATTTGCAACCATTACGATTAAAATCGGTTCGGTAGTATTAGAGATTCCATAGAAATTGCAATTTAGAATGTTTTAAAAACACGTTTAGCTCATTTCACCCTTTCTAATTTCGATTTTTTTAGAAACTGTTCTTACAGAGCATATACATCTTATAAGTAACTACCATGCCAAATTTCAAATTTCTAGCCCCTTCAGTATTAAAAAATTTCAATTTTAGAACGTTTTTCGCTATTAACCCTCCTGGGATATTGACACCGACATGAAATATAGCCTATATTATAGCAGGAAATGTCACCATCACTTTTGAAATCGTTTTGGTAGTTCCAGTGATTCATTAGAAATTGGAATTTAGAATGTTTTTAGAACGCTTTTCGCTCATTTCAGCCTTTTAAATTTCGATTTTTTTTTCATTTGTTCTTAGAGATTTACCTCTTGTAAGTAACTACCATGCCAAATTTCAAGTTTCTAACTCCTTCAGTATTGCAAAAATTGTAATTTTAGAACAATTTTCGCTCCTGCACCCCCTGGGGATAGTGGAACCGACATAAAATATAGCCTAATAGCCTATGTTACAGCAGGGACTGTCACCATCAATTTACCACGATCACTTTTGGAAAGCAGTCCAAGAGATTCCATAGAAATTGTAATTTAGAATATTTTTGGAACATTTTTCGCTTATTTCACACATTTAAATTTCGAATTTTTTTAGAATTTGTTCTTAGAGAGCATTTACTATCTATCATGTAACTACCATACGTAAGTAACTACCATGCCAAATTTCAAGTTTCTAACTCCTTCAATAGCGAAAAAATCGTAATTTTAGAACGTTTATCGCTCCTGCACCCCCTGGGAGTAGTGGCACTGACATAAAATATAGCCTATGTTACATCAGGGACTGTGACCATCACTTTTGAAAAGGGTTCTGTTGTTTAAGAGATTCCATAGAAATTGTAATTTAGAATGTTTTTAGAACACTTTTCGCTTTTTTCACCCTTTTAAATTTCGAATGCTTTTTTAAATTTGTTCTTAGAGAGCATTTACATCTTGTAAGTAACTACCATGCTAAATTTGAAATTTCTAGCTCCATCAGTATCGCAAAAATCGTAATTTTAGAACGTTTTTAGAACGGAGCGATAAAACACCATCCTACAGCACTGTAAAAAACTGGTATAACGAATTCAATTGTGGTCGATGTTCGCTCAGGACGCATTCCGTGAAGGTTGTCCAAAATCGGTTGTTGTGCCTGAAAATATCGATGCTGTGCGTGATCGGATAAAGCAAAATCATCTTGTGGCATACCGTGAGATTGAGGGATCTTTGGACATTAGTATGACAAGCATCAATAAGATATTACATGAACATTTGGAGGTAAAAAAAATTGTTCGCGTTGTATCCCGCATAATCTGACAAACACTCAAAAGAAGGCTCGTGTCAATTGGTGCAAGGAAATGTTAAAAAAAAGACGTTCAAGGTTCATCAAATGCTGTGTATAATATCTACACAGGTGACGAATCATCGATCTATGCACATGAGCCGGAAACAAAACAGCAATAAACTGTATGGGTCTTCCAAGATGAGCCAAATCCAACAAAAGTTGTTCGAAGAAGAAGCACATCGAAGCAAATAGTTTCCTGTTTTTTCGGCATTACCGGTCACGTGGCGACAGTCGCGTTAGAGCAACGCAGTACAGTTGAATTCTGAATGGTACACGACCATTTGTTTGCCAGAAGTCTTCGGAGAAATTCGAAAAAAAGCAGAACAAGCGAATAATTCTTCATTATGACAATGCGAGCTCTCACACACCGGCTGAAACAAAGGAATTTCTGAAAAGCTAAAACTTCGAATTGATGGGTCATCCGCCGTACAGCCCTGATTTGGCAACAAATGACTTTTTTGGAATTCCCACACATCAATAATAAATTACGTAAACAACGATTTTCGGCACTCGAAGAAGTGGTTGATGCATTCAAAACGCATGTTTTGCAGTTACCTCCATCGGAGTGGAAACAATGCTTCGAAAATTGGTTCAAACGCATGTAAAAGTGTATTGATCTTCATGGAGAATTCTTTGAAAAACAATAAATCCAAAATGTCGATCATACGTATTTGTTTTTTCATTACTAGGCCAGAAATATAAATAGCAACCCTCGTATTAATACCGCGCATTAGACATCTTTCCGCATTCATCGTCCAGGCTCAGAAGTAAGGCTTTCGGGATGTTACGATGGGGAAAAAATGATACCCTGTCATGTAAATATCGTACGTGAATGAATAAAGAACAAGTTGGAAATTGTACGTTAAACGTGACAAATGAGGTGCGTTCTTACTAGTTTATAACTAGTTTTACAATGGAAAAAAACTTACCGTTTTATTTCACTGAAATGGATTATATCGTCTGTTATGAGCGAAATGAGCATGCCTTTCTTTTCTCTTATTACGTATGACACGTTTACAGAGGCGAATTTTTTTTTGACACCAGATAGCGCTGCAGATCATGTTTTGCGAATGATTACCCCTGTGGTTTAATATTTCTAAGTTTCGCGATAAAGGAATCGCTTGTGTTAATTTACTTTAATGGATACTGGGATAAATATTGGGCTGTTAACATAATTTCAACTGAAGTTATCTCAGAATCTATACATTTTTTAATGTATCTCATCTCTCAATCAAACAATTTTTTAAACGATCTTTCTAAAAATGTAACTTTTATGCAATGTTATTCGAAAAAATAATTTTGAATAAAATTGGCCGTCTGGCATATGAAAAAAGAAGTGGTTAACCCGTATTTGTTTTCCTCAGTCACATGACTTGCGCTTTTATTATATAGATTATGTATGATAGGATTCAATAGAATGAAGAAAACTTTTATTAATATCTTTTTAAGTTTTGATTCGATTTTCATAAAATTTGAAATGACTAGAACTAGACAAAATTCTGCAGTGATTATAAATTAAATTTCAAAGCATTTGGTTGGGTAGTTTTTGCGCTGTTATATGCGGGCGAACGAACAGACAGACAGGACAGACCAGACGACGACTATAGGAGTAGTGGGGAAAGGAGAGTTCTGGCTCAGCCGGTGGCACTGTGGCACCGTGCCACCGGCCGGAGGCACCGACCCTCCGATCACCCCCGCAACGCACCCTAGCGGGAAAAAATGGAAATTGTGAAAAAAGGGTTGTTTTTTCTACTGTAACACGAGGGGTGAAAACCTCAACTCTAAGAAGAGGTTAAATGAACAAGATTATCATACTATAAGATGAATATTGATTTTATATACTAAGTTTGAATGACAAACACCTTAATGAGTATCACTAATTAAGCGAAACAATGGAAAAATATCAATTTTAAGGGAAAAAGCTGATTTCTTAAGAATTTTTCAACTATAAGGCGAGGATATCAACTTATAGGAAGAAATTTAAACTTACATTTTAGTTTTTGAACAATCATTACATTAATGAGTACTGATAATTAGACAAAAAGAAGCTGATTTCTCACAAATTTTTCAACTGTAAAACGAAGATACCAAATCATAAATCGAAGATTAAACATATATAATAATTTTTAATAACGAACATCTTAATGAGTATTACTAATTACACGAAACAGTGAAAAAATATCAAATTTTAACGAAAAAGCTGATTTCTTATGAGTTTTTTAACTATAAGATTAGAATATCAAACTATAAGATGGATTTTTAACTTATATTTTAGTTTCTGAACAATAGACACCTTAATGAGTATAATAATTAAGCAAAATAAAATAACAATTTTAACGAAAAAAGCTGATTTCTTCTGAATTTTTCAACTATAAGACGAGAATATAATCATAAGCCGAAGATTAAACATATATATTAATTTTGAATGACGAACATCTTAATGAGTATTACTAATTAGACGAAACAATGGAAAAATATAAATTTTAAGGAATAAAGCTGATTTTTAAAGAATTTTTCATCTGTATGATGACGTTATCAACTTATAAGAGGAAATTACACTTATATTTTTAGTTTTTGAACCGCAATACATAGAAAATATTCAAAATTTGAATGATTTTTTAACGAATTAATTGATTTTTCCGCGCAATAATAGGAGTTTTAACAACCAATTATCTAATTTTACACTGTATACTTGATTTAATTCTGCTTAGACGCTCGTAATATAATCTTTTTATATCATTTAGACTTGAAATAACCGACCATATTTAAGTAAAAAACCAGCTGTTTATTTATTCTCAATACGCAATTTTTTTCTTTTTTTTTTTCATTCGCAAAATGTAGCATTTCTGAGGGGAGATCCAACCCCACCTTCTAAGAAAAGGGGGACACAACAAAAGATCGTGTAGGGTCTTATTCTGAAGTAAATATTATTCACTATTAAAGTTTACAAAAAATCCACGCTCTGAAATAGAATTGTACTATATTTAACAAAGTTTACCCTCTATCTTCTTAATGAGTGTTAATAATGTGTATTTCTTTTTCTTTATACAAGTTGTTATGTATTAATTTTAACAAAAACAGCATAATTTAGTATTAATAAATAGAGAAAACATAGGAAAGTATCGAATTTTATGGGGAAAATGTTGATTTTATGATTACCACACGTCTCATACCTCTTAGATGACCACAGTACACAGAAATAGCGAAAGTATTTACTTTTAGATGAATAATTAACCTGTTTACACATATCAAATATAGTAAACAAAAATTTTTTCTACATGAATACGAATACCGTCTTTTAAATTTTCTAGTTTTAACAAAATATACACCAATATAAGCTTTATTTTTATTTCAAATTGCCTCGTTTATGAAAACGATACATATTACCAAATATTAGACAACATTTTAACATGAACTTAGATGCTGCTCACATACCTATTTTGGTATAACTTAGATGATATAATTGCATTTCACCCATTTCTTTCAGAAACATACATATAAATATATGGATTTATCGAGTAAATATGAAAATATATGGATTTATCGAGTAAATACCCAATTTTAGCTTTCATTTAGTGATTTTTTACACCATTTGAATGATTTCAAGCTATTTTATATCACAGAAACGGAAACATATTTGAAGATAAACGCCGGTAAAATAATATTTGAACTGTGGTTCCTATTCAAAACTTCAAATCTCATGTTAAAATTTATGTTCTATCACTTATCAACTATATATCCCACATAATGTTTACCATAGAAACATCATAGAAATTAAATATACGTTAAATCAAAATAATAAAGTGTAAGTATCTAAAAATATCAAACACAAAAGCTATTAATCAAAAATTTAAAAAATTTAAAGTTTTAAGTTAAAAAAGTTAAAAAAATTGTTTTTACAAATTAAAAAATATATATATATACAAAAAAAGTTTTTACAAAATAAAAAAAAAGTTTTTACAAAATAAAAATAAAAAAAGTTTTTACAAAAAAAGTTTTACAAAAAAAAAAATTAAAAAAGTTAAAAAAAATTACAAAAAGTATTCATTTTTTACAAAGTTAAAAAAAATTAACAAATTAAAAATTTACAAATTAAATATTTAATAACTACCATTACCTCTATCACATCTGAAATATAATAATCTACCATTTACCATAAAATATTTCATCAATCAGATAAAATTTTCAACTATTAAATGAAAAAATATACTTAAGTACGCATGCGTGCTTTGTCACGTGATCAATGTTATTGGGGATAATATAAGTATTCGATAAGTAGCGCTGTGTTTCTCATTCCCACAGTTAAACTCTCGAGGGAGGGTGACTATGTGCAGCTCTGATAATTTTTCAGATTTTAATTCAAGTGAGGAATCGGTTTCTTCGTAAAGGAATAAAGTAAGTTTTAATATATCATTATAAAATTAATAAAAAATTATTTATCCATTAAATCTTTTCTAAGTATATAATTATTTTACTGTGTAGACATTACAACAGAACAACTCAAAACTGCAGAAATGGACATTCCGAATGTTTCGTCGTTGACACATATAAAGTTAAAGAATAATAAACATGTGAGTACTTATATGTGATATATTTAGATTACATACATTAAGCATAATTAGGATAAATTTACATTAAAATGTTTTACCACATATTCTTTTAGAAGTATTTTTCATCTGTAACATTAGAGTGAATTGTAATTGTTTACATTTATTTCTCTTGCATATGTGTTCTATTTGTGACAAATACTTTTCATCTAATTGGAATTTAAAAGAACATATGCAAATCCATACCAATGACAAACCATTTACTTGTGAAGATTGTGGAAAACCATTTACAAGAAAGCGTGAATTGAAAAAGCATATGATGACGTATGATAGTGTATCACTTGTTGTATGCGAAGTTTGCAAATTTTCCTTTACTAGAAAATGTGCTCTAATAACTCATATGCAGATTCATATCCATGAAAAACCATTTATTTGCGTGCATTGTGAAAAAAGCGGAGATTAAAAATACATATGATGGTGTATGATAGTGTATCACCTGCTGTATGTGAAGTCTGCCAATTATCTTTTACTAGAAAATGTGCATTCAGATAAAAAATTGTTTAAGTGTGAAAATTATGAAAAAAACTTTGATCGTCCTTATAGATTGAATAAACATATGCTCATTCACAATCGACCACAATTAGCTTAAAATGAATGCGAGAAATCGTTTTCAAGTGAATATAGATTGAATCAGCATTTGAAAGAACATCGAATCATACATAAGCCACAGTTACCATGTAACGAATGTGGGAAATCGTTTTCAAATGAAGTTAAGTTGAACCGTCATTTGAAAGTGCACCAAAACCTACATTATACATGTGATCACTGTAATCGAAAATTTAGTCAAAAATCAAATTTAAATCATCATTTACGTACACACCATACTAAAAAACCTCTTGTTCCTGTTACAGTTGAAATACCACTACCTAGTGTAGAGTTTAGCAGGTTAAGACATCAAGCATCAGCTTTCGGCGTGTTTAAAACTCTAACATTTCATCCTGAGAAACATGAGGAAGGCTGCTTAATGTCTTTTGAAAATAATTTGAAACCTGAGTTACAATACAATCTTCAAATTGAGACAAGAGAAAAAAAAAGCAATTAAATGGAATATGATTACTAAAATCATGTTTCAGCGTGAAAGAGGTGAAGATGAAATTGGAACAATCACATCTTATTTTAGAAGTGACTGTTATGTTGATCTTACTGAAAATAGTATTGCAAATCATATTGATGAAGGATATTCAAAAATTATCCAATCGTTTGAAGAATTTAACAATCAAGGATCAGATTGGACACTCCGAAAAATTGAATGTATGGAGCTCAATATTGTAAAGGTTTAAACCCTTAGCTAGAAATTGACTCTACATAGTGAAAAAGATACGTTCTTTAATCATTGAATTTAATTATTATATTATACAATTTATGATTTTAGAACATTTACCCAAACTACTCACGCAACATTATAGATTTGACATATAATCTCTAACCGTGAAATTTGTAAAGAATTTTGTTAGTTACAGTTTGTGTAATTGATATAAATGTAGACAATATTCACAATGTGTTGTTTAGATGATCATAATAAATTTTTTTATCTATACATATCTGTGTTTATTTTATAAAACATATTTCATTGTTAAAATATATTGTATGATTTTTAACATGAAATTTCTCATGATAGTAATTAACTAATTCCGCTTTACGTAAGACTTGGGAAATATATCATAACTTGTTCAACGAAACAACATTTTCACCAATGAATATCCAGTTTACACACATACATGTGAAAATCAACTTTTGATAATACTACGCATCAGATTAATGAAAAAATATATACAAGTCATTAAAAAAAATATATGTTTTTACAAATAAAAAATTAAAAAGTTTTTACAAAGTTTTAAAAAAAAGTTTTTTACAAATTAAAAAAAGTTTTTACAAAATAAAAAAAAAGTTTTTACAAATAAAAAAAAAGTTTTTACAAATAAAAAAGTTTTTAAAATTAAAAAAAAAGTTTTTACAAAAAAAAAATTGCAAAGTTTAAAAAAAGTTAATTTTTAAAAAATAATAACAAAAAAAATTATAAAAATTCCAAGTTTTTCTAAAAATATTTACATATTAACAAAATTTACACAAAAGTCAGGACCAGACCTATGTCTAACGTAGCATTTTTTCGATTTCAGCTGTTAAAATCATAGTGTTAGTACTGTGAAAATACAAAATAATACCTTCAAATGATACTATGTTTCAAATTGGATCCAATATCTGGTATATTAAGAATCATTTGTGATTTGAACAAATTAAATATGCGTGAGAAAACCATTAATGTATCAGCAGCTGATGGGACTTATTTTGCTGATGTTATATCAATCAATAAATCTGAAAGTTACCAACAGTAACAGTAACCAAAGACTAACAGATAGAGATGTTTTAAGGGTGTAGACATTACAGACATATACAAGAAACAATTTATATTTGACTTAATCAAATAAATGAGCTTCAGAGTTTCCTTTAGACTTACCTACTGAAGTGTAGATAAATGAAAGCATATCCATCGGTTCACAAGTGACTCACAATGGTGTACAATGTACAATGTTTGGGCAACCATTATACTACTCTTTAAAATAACACTTTAACCAACCGAAGTCGAGTAAAAAAAATGCGATGCTAGATATAGGCTTGGTCCTGCTGTGCAACATCGATCACGTGATCAACTTGCATATTTGAAACAACTAGATGTGGTTTCATTTTCTCTCCTTGAAATTAAATATTTTATTGGTTGTGTATTTCGAAATCACTCGTTGTAGAATGTCGTGAATTTCTCAGGTCATAAGCAGATACATATGTTTAAGTTATACTCCGATATGAATTCTCGGTTCAATTTTGACTCAACATATAATTGTATGCATATCTATCCGAAATGAACTGTATTTATCACCTGAAGCAATAACATAAACTAAAAGTCCGCTATACCCATTATCTGTATCCTTTGCTGTTATGTGAGTCACTTGTGAACCGATGGATATGCTTTCATTTCTACACTTCAGTAGGCAAGTCTAAAGGAAACTCTGAAGCTTATTTATTTGATTAAGTCAGATATAAATTGTTTCTTGTATATGTCTGCACCCTTAAAACATCTCTATCTGTTAGTCTTTGGTTACTTTTACTGTTGGTAACTTTCAGATTTATTGATTGATATAACATCAGCAAAATAAGTCCCATCAGCTGCTGATACATTAATGGTTTTCTCATGCATATTTAATTTGTTCAAATCACAAATGATTCTTAATATACCAGATATTGGATCCAATTTTGAAACATAGTATCATTTGGAGGTATTATTTTGTATTTTCACAGTACTAACACTATCATTTTAACAGCTGAAATCGAAAAAATGCTACGTTAGACATAGGTCTGGTCCTGACTTTTGTGTAAATTTTGTTAATATGTAAATATTTTTAGAAAAACTTTTAATTTTTGTAATTTTTATTGTTATTTTTTAAAAAAATTAACTTTTTTTTAACTTTGCAAAAAAATTTTTTTTTTTGTAAAAACTTTTTTTTTTAAATTTTAAAAACTTTTTTTATTTGTAAAAACTTTTTTTTTATTTTAAAAACTTTTTTTATTTGCAAAAACTTTTTTTATTTGTAAAAACTTTTTTAATTTGTAAAAACTTTTTTTTATTTTGTAAAAACTTTTTTAGATTTGTAAAAAACTTTTTTTTAAAACTTTGTAAAATCTTTTTTATTTTTTATTTGTAAAAACATATATATTTTTTAATGACTTGTATATATTTTTTCATTAATCTGATGCGCAGTATTATCAAAAGTTGATTTTCACATGTATGTGTGTAAACTGGATATTCATTGGTGAAAATGTTGTTTCGTTGAACAGGTTATGATATATTTCCCAAATCTTACGTAAAGCAGAATTAGTTATTTACTATCATGAGAAATTTCATGTTAAAAATCATACAATATATTTTAACAATGAAATATGTTGAAACAATGAAATATGAACACAGATATGTATAGATAAAAAAATTTATTATGATCATCTAAACAATACATTGTGAATATTGTCTACATTTATATCAATTACACAAACTGTGGCTAACAAAATTCTTTACAAATTTCATGGTTGGAGATTATATGTCAAATCTATAATGTTGCGTGAGTAGTTTGGGTAAATGTTCTAAAATCATAAATTTTATAATAGAATAATTAAATTCAATGATTAAAGAACGTATCTTTTTCACTATGTAGAGTCAATTTCTAGCTAAGGGTTTAAAACTTTACAATATTGAGCTCTATACATTCAATTTTTCGGAGTGTCCAATCTGATCCTTGATTGTTAAATTCTGCAAACGATTGGTTAATTTTTGAAGATCCTTCATCAATATGATTTGCAATACTATTTTCAGTAAGATCAACATAACAGTCACTTCTAAAATAAGATGTGATTGTTTCAATTTCATCTTCACCTCTTTCACGCTGAAACATGATTTTAGTAATCATATTCCATTTAATTGCTTTTTTTTTCTCTCGTCTCAATTTGAAGATTGTATTGTAACTCAGGTTTCAAATTATTTTCAAAAGACATTAGGCAGCTTTCCTCATGTTTCTCAGGATGAAATGTTAGAGTTTTAAACACGCCGAAAGCTGATGCTTGATGTCTTAACCTATTAAACTCTACACTAGGTAGTGGTATTTCAACTGTAACAGGAACAAGAGGTTTTTTAGTATGATGTGTACGTAAATGATGATTTAAATTTTATTTTTGACTAAATTTTCGATTACAGTGATCACATGTATAATGTAGGTTTTGGTGCACTTTCAAATGACGGTTCGACTTATCTTCATTTGAAAACGATTTCCCACATTCGTTACATGGTAACTGTGGCTTATGTATGATTCGATGTTCTTTCAAATGCTGATTCAATCTATATTCACTTGAAAACGATTTCTCGCTGATGGAATGCTACAGAGTGATCAATTAAATTATTTGAATTTAAGTCTGACTGCATAGGATTTACCACTATATTGCTGTTTATTTATTAATATGAGTATTTTAAATTAACCGAGACGTATAGTATTTATTTTGCACCTATGACTCTAAGGATCTGATATAATAATTTATACTTAGAAAATTTTATTAGACAAATTATCAATTAATTATAGAAAAGAAAAGGTTGCGTTGTGAATTATTTTTGAAGTTCGTATCCTCTTTGAGCCAATTACAATCATCAAAGGTTACCTGCAGAGAGTTGTGTAACATTAAATAAATAATGGCTTATTTTAAAACCTAGATTGTAATATTAAAGAAAACATTTCCTAAAATAAAAGAATTAATATTAATTCAATAAATTAAGTAAACAAAAGGAAAACTGACTAAAATTAATTGAATATAATATTGAGTTTATTTACAAGATAATTATAAGCATTTAATTAGAAAACAAACATAAATGTTTAAAAAAAAAAAAAAAAAAAAAAAAAAAAACATATTCAATCCTAGTTGAGAACTGTATTCTCAACATTTATTTTCTGAGCATTACAGTTTATCTTACTGAATTAACAAATTCAATTTTGAAAGGTAGAGTTCCATATCCTAGAAGTTTAGATCGGGGTAGGTTCTTCATATACACGTAAGTTCATATTATTAAAAGAATATAGCTTAATTAAATAAAATGGAACAATGGTGAAGGAAGATTGTTTGTTACCTTATATTACTAGATAACGTTGACAGCATGAGGTGACGGCTGACGCGTTTTCGCTATTTCCTAGCGCACACATTTCCATCTATTGGCACACACAATGAAAATCTGTTTTTAGTTAGAGAGCAGTCAACCTTCTACTTTTCCATCTTTTTTTTATCTGAACTCTCAAAAAAAAAATCACATTCTTTTCGTGGAGAAAAAAGGGATGGAATCATTTTTTCCTTTTCACATAAACTTAAGGCCTTATACATTTTAACTGCTTGAAAATTTGCATGTTTCGGCCATACCTCTAATTTTAGAGAGATGACCATTGGCAGGCGGGAGAAATTTGGTACTCCCCTTGAGTGTTTCATAGGCCAGTCGGTACAATAGCGATTCCTCTTGACGCCGTGCTGTGTCTGGGAGGTAAAGATGCTCTGACTTGGGAGGTCTTCGTGCCTATTTAAGCTCTCATAAATAAATGTGTCATATTATTGTTCTGACAATTTTCTCCATGGCATTTTTATTAGGTGTAGTTAAATCATTCGTGGGAACGGAAAAACAAATATTTTCTTGACTGCCGTGGTTCACTTTGTTCCACAATTATCTACCTGTATGCGCTGATCCTAAAATGGATCATTAATTTGTATTGTTCACTGTTCACTGATTAAAATGATACCAAATACTCTGCTAATATGCAGAAAAAAAACCAAATACTTTTTTTTTTATAGTGTGTGCTAGTTTAGATCTAGATGGTGGTATTTCTCACCATCACTCGCATTCATTACAAGCTAATTGTGGTCGATTGTGAATGAGCATATGTTTATTCAATCTATAACGACGATCAAAGATTTTTTCACAATTTTCACACTTAAACAATTTTTTATCTGAATGTGTTTTCATATGAGTTAAAAGAGCACATTTTCTAGTAAAAGATAATTGGCAGACTTCACATACAACAAGTGATACACTATCATACACCATCATATGTATTTTTAATCTCCGCATTTTTGTAAACGATTTTTCACAATGCATGCAAGTAAATGATTTTTCATGGATATGAATCTGCATATGATTCATTAGAGCACATTTTCTAGTAAAGGATAATTTGCAAACTTCACATACAACAGGTGATACACTATCATACGTCATTATATGCTTTTTCAATTCACGCTTTCTTGTAAATGGTTTTCCACAATCCTCACAAGTAAATGGTTTGTCATTGGTATGGATCTGCATATGTTCTTTTAAATTCCAATTAGATGAAAAGTGTTTGTCACAAATAGAACACATCTGCAAGAGAAATAAATGTAAACAATTACAATTCACTCTAATGTTACAGGTGAAAAATACTTCTAAAAGAATATGTGGTAAAATATTTTAATGTAAATTTATCCTAATTATGCTTAATGTATGTATTCTAAATATATCACATATAAGTACTAACATGTTTATTATTCTTTAACTTTATATGTATCAACGACGAAACATTCGGAATGTCCATTTCTGCAGTTTTGAGTTGTTCTGTTGTAATATCTACACAGTAAAATAATTATATACTTAGAAAAGATTTAATGGATAAATAATTTTTTATTAATTTTATAATGATACTAGATGGAACCCGTCAAAACTTGACGCAAAAAAATACTATAACAATATCAGTAAAATAAGCTTCTTTATTATTTATGAAGAGGTGCGTATAAAACAGTCTTTCAAATATTTTATTTTAATTTTTTCCCCAGTCAAATACAGTACTATTTCCGATGCAAACTCCAAACAAACAATCAGTAAATAACTGTGTAATGCAAATCAGTTTGACATTACCACCATATTCCCCACGGCAAGAAAAAAAAATTCATGGATCTATGAAGTATATACAAATAGTATATTCCTACGTTCATATCATATTCAGTCAATAACATAGTAAATAAAGCACACATCTCCCCCCCCCCCCTGTGATAATGCAACCGAATGAGTTCCTATGCACATGTGCATTGCATCTGCCCAAAAGAACCGTCGAAATTCGACGTTAAAAAAGTTTTAAAATGATTAAATTAAAAGTTTTAAAATGTCCTCTTTAATCATTGTTCGTTTCAAATCCATATCTTCTAAAACGCATCCATTGTTTTAAGCTAATCAATTTTTATGCAAAGATTAAGAAGTTTTTTACAGTAATAAATCTATCTGCAGATGAGGGAGATTTTTAATGTTTTCAAGTGTAATTTATTTGTATGGTTTCTTCGGTTCCTTGACATAATCAGGATGATTATCCCTTTTCCATCACAGTCGGGGATATTTTTCCTCTTATACAGTTGGCAAATGTAAAAAAATAAAAAAATGCAATTCCTAGCATATCCTGATATCTGATGGAACATATTCATCGACGAATTCAACATATCAATTTTATGTTCAACATAAACTATAAATAGTCTTTTTTTTTTCTTTTTTTTTTTCCCTGACAGATTTTTGTTTAGCACCAAAATGTTCTATCTTATGGATAATCTGATCTTATGATTTATCACTTTATTTTCTTTTTAAAAAAAAATTATTATTCGCTTTTTATGATGGTTAGGGAAATCTATTTTCAATTGTGGCAACTTTCCCAGGGGCTATTTTACATTATTGAAGTAAACTGGTGGTCATTGATAAGATAGAATTGAAAAACTTTTCATGCTTGAAAATTATTTAAAAAGTCGTTAAATTAATCGGCAGGTTTCAAATAAATTTCAATCGAAAGGTTATTTTTTTTTCTAATTGATGATGTAAGAATTGAAATTGTAAAATGTAGTAAAAAATAGAAATGTGTAGTATTTCGAAGTGATGTAAGCGCGATGAAAGCTAAAGCGATAGCGCCTTTGTTGTCACAACTGTTGTACATTTCTAAAAATTGCCACTGTATTTTGGCTGGCGTCCAAAAGTGGAAAAACATTTTTTGACATCGAAAGAGAAATTCACAGTGAAAGAAATAGGACTTTGCGCTAATAAGGAACTGTTAAATGAACTTATAATAAATCTACCAAAATAATTCCTATGAAATATTAGTCTTACATTGTTTATTCTAGCTAAAAATACAATCATTATTTCAAGATTTTTTTCTGCCATAACACTATTTTTAATAACTTTAAATTTCCTGAAATCCTTTACTTTTGTGATTTTTTTTATTAAAAAAGAAAATCTTCTATCCTATAATTAAAAAAAAAAAAAAAGCAATTGGTGACATGTAATCAAGGTATGCAATCAAGATGAAGAAATCAATGACGGCTCCAATTCTAATCTTTATAATTATGAATGCAAAAATCAGTAAAATTATGTCATGTTAACATAATCATATACATTTTTCTCTTTAGTTTTATCAATGTTAAAATGCACTTCAAGCTAAGCATAACGTCATTTTCGCCGGCGCAAACTTTTCACACGTACTTCATATACCTTACATTAATGCTTAAACACCATGCACACAAATATAAATATATTTTGTATTTAATTGTAATGAAAAAATGGCATCAACAAAGTTATAATGCATAATGATAAAATAAACCCAATGGACATTATTCTGGAGACGTCACAATAAATATGAATTTTTATTCGCTTATAAAACACGCGGATAAGTATTTTTACCGAAATTTAACCTGCAAATTAACAAATTCGGCCATAAAACCGCGTTCTTTTAATATTTATTATTTCTCTTTTATTCAACCACAGAGTTTAGAGAATAAACTCTGTGCTTCGCAACAGTAGGCGTTATCCGATTATGACGTCATTAGCAGAAGCAAAAGTTTAATTGAAAATTACGGTTAATTAATTAAATTTTCGAACAAACGAATGCACGATAACAAATCTGTGTCCAAATATCTTTCATTTAAAAAAAGAATGATGTAATTTGATGCAGTAGTTTGTTCCCACGGATTGTCGAAAGAAATCGCTTAGCGTTTTAAATATATAGATATTAAAACTTACTTTATTCCTTTACGAAGAAACCGATTCCTCACTTGAATTAAAATCTGAAAAATTATCAGAGCTGCACACAGTCACCCTCCCTCGAGAGTTTAACTGTGCGAATGAGAAACACAGCGCTACTTCTCGAATACTTATATTATCCCCAATAACATTGATCACGTGACAAAGCGCGCATGCGTACTTAAGTATATTTTTTCATTTAATAGTTGAAAATTTTATCTGATTGATGAAATATTTTATGGTAAATGGTAGATTATTATATTTCAGATGTGATAGAGGTAATGGTAGTTATTAAATATTTAATTTGTAAAATTTTTTGTAATTTTTTTTAAACTTTGTAAAAAATGAATGCTTTTTGTAATTATTTTAAACTTTTGTATTTTTTTTTGGAAAACTTTTTTTGTAAAAACTTTTTATATTTTTATTTTGTAAAAACGTTTTTTTTTGTAAAAACTTTTTTTGTATATATATATTTTTTTAATTTGTAAAAACTTTTTTTTTTTTAAATTTGTAAAAACAATTTTTTTTTAACTTCTTTAACTTAAAACTTTTAATTTTTTTTAAATTTTTGATTAATAGCTTTTGTGTTTGATATTTTTAGATACTTACAGTTTATTATTTTGATTTAACGTATATTTAATTTCTATGATGTTTCTATGGTAAACATTATGTGGGATATATAGTTGATAAGTGATAGAACATAAATTTTAACATGAGATTTGAAGTTTTGAATAGCAACCACAGTTCAAATATTATTTTACCGGCGTTTATCTTCAAATATGTTTCCGTTTCTGTGATAAAAATAGCTTGAAATCATTCAAATGGTGTAAAAAATCACTAAACGAAAGCTAAAATTGGGTATTTACTCGATAAATCCATATATTTTCATATTTACTCGATAAATCCATATATTTATATGTATGTTTCTGAAAGAAATGGGTGAAATGCAATTATATCATCTAAGTTATACCAAAATAGGTATGTGAGCAGCATCTAAGTTCATGTTAAAATGTTGTCTATATTTGGTAATATGTATCGTTTTCATAAACGAGGCAATTTGAAATGAAAATAAAGTTTATATTGGTGTATATTTTGTTAAAACTAGAAAATTTAAAAGACGGTATTCGTATTCATGTAGAAAAAAATTTTGTTTACTATATTTGATATGTGTAAACAGGTTAATTATTCATCTAAAAGTAAATACTTTCGCTATTTCTGTGTACTGTGGTCATCTAAGAGGTATGAGACGTGTGGTAATCATGCATATTAGTGTACAATAATATCGAAAACTTGTGTAAAATTCATTAAAATCAACATTTTCCCCATAAAATTCGATACTTTCCTATGTTTTCTCTATTTATTAATACTAAATGATGCTGTTTTTGTTAAAATTAATACATAACAACTTGTATAAACAAAAAGAAATACACACTATTAACACTCATTAAGAAGATAGAGGAGGGTAAACTTTGTTAAATATAGTACAATTCTATTTCAGAGCGTGGATTTTTTGTAAACTTTAATAGTGAATAATATTTACTTCAGAATAAGACCCTACACGATCTTTTGTTGTGTCCCCCTTTTCTTAGATGGTGGGGTTGGATCTCCCCTCAGAAATGCTACATTTTGTGAATGAAAAAAAAAAAAGAAAAAAATTGCGTATTGAGAATAAATAAACAGCTGGTTTTTTACTTAAATATGGTCGGTTATTTCAAGTCTAAATGATATAGAAAGATTATATTACGAGCGTCTAAGCAGAATTAAATCAAGTATACAGTGTAAAATTAGATAATTGGTAGTTAAAACTCCTATTATTGCGCGGAAAAATCAATTAATTCGGTAAAAAATCATTCAAATTTTGAATATTTTCTATGTATTGCTGTTCAAAAACTAAAAATATAAGTGTAATTTCCTCTTATAAGTTGATAACGTCATCATATAGATGAAAAATTCTTTAAAAATCAGCTTTATTCCTTAAAATTTATATTTTTCCATTGTTTCGTCTAATTAGTAATACTCATTAAGATGTTCGTCATTCAAAATTAATATATATGTTTAATCTTCGGCTTATGATTATATTCTCGTCTTATAGTTGAAAAATTCAGAAGAAATCAGCTTTTTTCGTTAAAATTGTTATTTTATTTTGCTTAATTATTATACTCATTAAGGTGTCTATTGTTCAGAAACTAAAATATAAGTTTAAAATCCATCTTATAGTTTGATATTCTAATCTTATAGTTGAAAAATTCGTAAGAAATCAGCTTTTTCGTTAAAATTTGATATTTTTTCATACTCATAAAGAAAGTAATACTCATTAAGATGTTCGTTATTAAAAATTATTATATATGTTTAATCTTCGGTTTATGATTTGGTATCTTCGTTTTATAGTTGAAAAATTTGTAAGAAATCAGCTTCTTTTTGTCTAATTATCAGTAATCATTAATGTAATGATTGTTCAAAAACTAAAATGTAAGTTTAAATTTCTTCTTATAAGTTCATATCCTCGCCTTATAGTTGAAAAATTCTTAAGAAATCAGCTTTTCCCCTTAAAATTGATATTTTTCCATTGTTTCGCTTAATTACTGATACTCATTAAGGTGTTTGTCATTCAAACTTAGTATATAAAATCAATATTCATCTTATAGTATGATAATCTTGTTCATTTAACCTCTTCTTAGAGTTCAGGTTTTCACCCCTCGTGTTACAGTAGAAAAAACAACCCTTTTTCACAATTTCTATTTTTTCCCGCTAGGGTGCGTTGCGGGGGTGATCGGAGGGTCGGTGCCTCCGGTCGGTGGTATGGTGCCTCCGGCCGGTGGCACGGTGCCACAGTGCCACCGGCTAAGCCAGAACTCTCCTTTCCCCACTACTTATAGGTATTGCATATTTATATAATTACGAACGCACCTAAAAACGGATGCTGTGTTTTATTTCCTACTTACGTTTGTTTTCTATTGCCATATCTTATAGCTATACCTTATAGCTAAGTGTTTTAATACTTTAGATATAATGGTAACATTTTGTACGATCTATATTATATAGGAATTGAAACACAGCAATCAATATTTTGATTCAGTTCTTTCTCTTAAAAAAAAAAAAAAAACTTCACGCCTGACGTCATGTTGGAAAGCGTCTAGAAAATGATGTCATTTTCAGGTAATCATTGTAGATTTAATTTTTATGAATGAAAATTCGAGTTTCCTTTTAAAAAATAATGTTTTATCAACAGGGGTAGGTAACGAAAATGTCAGACAGCTGACGTACCAGCGGAAGTGCTGCCACAGGCCACAGCAACATGCCATACCCTGTTGCAATGTGAAGTGAATGGCAACCGGATTACTGATGATGCCCGGAGTCTGTGTAAATTCAGCAATTGGATTGCCATTTCTTTCCCATTGTAACGAGCTGTGGGATGTTGCTGTGGCTACCCAACACCCCTCTCCCAGCTGATTGGCGGCTGTGCCAGCGCTGACAACGGTTGCTAATTAATCTATCATATATACTAAAATCATCGATGCTATAATTGTTTGACAAAATGTGACGGTGAGTCTCGGATTTTCGTTTTCTGATATTCGTTTAAATAGTTTATTGGTGCGAATGCATAGAGCTCCATATTTTTAGGATATTGCATTTCATTTATTTAATACAGAAAGCCCTGTGTTTAAGCCGGACGGGTCTGCTATTGCTATTTAATTGTTCTCACATGACACAAGTTACAGATAAATTTTCATTGTTGTTACGAAAATGGCTCGTTAAACAAAAGACGTTATCTATTTCAAAATTAGAAATTATCAGTGTTTGCTTGACGACATCAAATGAATGTTCTTTTGCTCAGCTTAATTTTGCGAAGGTACTGCATGCGCTTCCCTAGTTATTATTATTTTTTTAAACTTTAATAAAATGTCATCCTAAATAAGATCCGATATAACCTGTATTATATCTTCGACAAAATATCTCTCTAATCTTCAAAAAAAAAAAAAAAAAAAAAAAAAAAAGCTGTCATTGCCGCAATTGAATTTATTGTGACCAGGGCTCTTTCTCGGCTTATATTAAGAAAAAAAAAAACTGTTCATATAAAAATATGAAAATTGGTAGTTTTACAGAGAAATGTATGACAAACGTGCTGAAACAGACCATTTTTAATTTGAAGAATTAGTTTAAGTGCTTTTAAACATTTTCCAACATAGTTGAAAACTGTTTATGAATTAGGTTTGTCTGTCTGTCTGTCTGCCGTCTGTCTGTCCGTACTCCTACTCACGTAAATGTATTCGGATTGTCATGCAATTGATATATGTTATAGAGATTTACTATGGCATGTTTGGTATTGAAAATGAAATGTGTAGCACTTATAGTTTTTTTTACAGGGACACTCAAAAGAATTCCGTTACATTACGGTCTATAGGGAAAAATTATTTGCGGTTTATTTTAATGATGTTAAACAATTTGAAACCTGTTGAATTTGATATATATTGCTGAAGTGCACTACAAGAGGCTTACTATAGAATATGGTGTGCCTTGACTTATAGTTCCTTTACAAGGACACTCAAAGGAATTTCGTTACATTACGGTCTCTGGAGAAAAATCGTTTGCGGTTTATTTTAATAATCTTTCTCTATTTCAAACATATTGGAATTGATGTATATCACTAAGATGCATTACAAGAGGCTTACTGTAGAGTGTAGAATATTGTGCGTATAGCATTCATCGTTCACTTACAGGGACACACAAAAGAATTCGCTACTCTTTGTTAACAATATTTGCTGGAAGTGTGTTTTCAGTTGCTGAACGCGTTTTTAAATTTAACTCATTTGTTGTCTATTGTTGTCTATTGCCACAAAAGTTCTCGAACACATTTCCGTTTATTGACGGAAATTTGAGAAGGAGAATTTTAAATTATGCTGCGCGATTCCTAGTTGAACTAAAATTTAGCATTCTATGTCGTATGTATACAAATCTATAGGTGATATACAGGGCTCACAAAAGAGTACGGATAATTTTCCGAATATTGTTGGTAATTCCTGAAATTGAGTTTGTTATGCGTTTATACACTACAAAAAAAAGTGTTGATTTTGCAGTATTATACTATAAAATCAGCACTTTTTTTTTGCAGTGTATGTGTTATGCGTTTTCCAAATTATTTATTTAGATGTCATCTTTTACTTTATTAAACGGTAAAGATTTGTAAAATTATTTGTGTTGGAAAGTGTTACATAATCTATGCTTGACGCATGATTTTTCGTTCTTGTTAATGTAGAAATTGGTCAAAATAGTTCGGTTTAAAATGTTTTATATAGGATCAAAAATTCTGCATATCCATTTAACCATCTAGGTTGCGGTGTGCAGTGTCCTATTCTTTTAACTTTTTTTTTCCCTTCAAATTTTTTATCAAAAATTCCACTATCTGAATACAGATAGTTTTCATATTTCGAAAAAGTCATTTTATTACCTACCGTTGCCAAAATTTTAAAAAGCGCAAATAATAATATTTCTAAACACTTTTCAATTGAAAAAATATTTACATGTGAATATTAAACGAAAAATAAAACTTTAAAATAATTAAATTATTACGTGCGAAAAGCATTAAATGGTGGAAAATTGCGTCATACTTAAAACAATGTATTTAAAACATGATATTTAAAACGATTTTCTTATAACGTCTAATAGAAAAAAATTCTTCTAGACGTTATTATAAAACTATACAGGAGGTAGCGACATTTTTTATTTAACCATTTTGTACTAGCTGATTTTTAGCTCACAGGCTATCAAAGCCTGAGAGCTTATGTGCCCGCCGGTTCTGTATGTACGTACGTACGTATGTATGTACGTATGTATGTATGTATGTATGTACGTAACGCGATAACTCTTGATAGAACTAACCGTTTTATTTTAAATTTTGTTTATAGGTTCCTTGTGATAAGGCGCTTCCCTGATTAGTTTTGGAGGTTCATTGGTTAAGCATAAAGGGGGGAAACGGGGGGCTAACCGGGGCCTCCGAGATGTCGCTGTGTGTCCTTCACCGGGCCTGCTACAAGTATTAGTGACGTCACAGTAGTAATCCGCTTTGGTCAATATATCGCAGCAGAAAGATGTAATAAAAAGAGCATTTCCGCTCTTATAATTTGTGATTACATAAATAATATTAAATTTCATAATCGTGAAATAAAAGGGAATCAATACACTTGTTTTATTAAAGGAAATTAAAAGTTTTAAATTAAAAAAAAATGCTAAGATTAATAATTCAGATTGAACCCATTGACTTACCTTTTCCTAAACACATTATTTTACAATAAATATACGTACAAGAAATATAATAAATCTACCAAAAACTTTACAAAATCAATCCCATTCCTCCCTTTTACAACTACATACCATAATTTAACCACCAAAACACAATAAATGTCAATTTAAATAGAGAAATCGACATTTTTTAACTATAGAGACCTTGGCACTTTTTTTTAACGCTTTGGCGTAATCCGGGCTTCAGAAAGTTAGATATGTTTTTAAATTATATACACAATTATGAAAACAAACCTAATGAACTTTTATGTTTATTTATATATATATAAAATTATTTATATATACAATTCTGTTCTACCTGCATATAAAAAGAGATATATGGCTTCTTTATATTAAATAAATTATATAAATATTGAAAAAAAAAAATACTTATTTATATGAAACTACGAATAGGTTGCCAGAAAATATGTTGCCAACTTTCCTTCTCTCGCCATAAGCCTTTTTCGGTACTTTTCGGTTAGCCGGGCGCCAGTGATACATGTACATATATAAATATATATATATTAATTCATACATATATGTGTGTGTAGATATGTGTATATATATATATATCACTGGCACCCGGCTAACCGAAAAGTACCCAATTTTCTATCTTAACTTTGTAACTGACTTGTAATATTTTAATAATTGTCTATTTATTGTACTTGGGTCTAGGACCTAATAACCACTCAAATTAACTTATCAAAAGTTTTATTTTCATAATATATTTGTACACTTAAGTTAGCTAAAATGTTAAATGGAACTACGTAGAACTACTAAGTTGTGTAAATCAGTTACTTTTAATTTTATAAACAAAGCACACTCACTTCTAACTAAATGCATCCAGATTTCATTCAATTTATTACAGTATTTCTTTCAAAATCATTTTTTGAACTGTTTATCGTCTGCTTCTTTTATTTATTTATTTTTTCTAAAGATCATTTGACTCTTTTCGATTTGGAAGTACAAATTCATTCAAATATGCCGGAATATTTCCATTACAGTAGGATGGACATTCGTTGTTACGTTTTTTTTTCTGCACAACAAGCTCAATACAATCATATTAATTCTAGCTTCACGAATTGAAACGTTTATCGAAACATTTAACGCAGACTACTTCTGTTGAAATGTAAAAATAATTATCACAAGGTAATTTTCGTAGCTAAAATTTCTTCTTTTCATTATCAGTAGCGAATTTGAAGACTTAGATTAGAAACTAGGAGCACAACATTTTCTTCTCATTATTTTATAGATATAATCTACACTTTCTTTAATAATTATAATCAATAATTATTGATAGCATTATAATCTAAATACACTGAAAAATATTATTAATTACTATATAAAACAATAAATAAAATCAAAACACTATCGTAAACAATACGTACAAACGAACAAAGTACATGAAAATTTTTAAGTTATTATGGATCACTGTTTTGACGTCAGCAGGTTGTGACGTCACATGTAGCAGGCCCGGTGTAGGACACACAGCGACATCTCGGAGGCCCCGGGCTAACACCCCCATAATTTAGATAAATGGGTTTTTCATGCAGAATTATCCCATTTTCTTCACATTTTGTATATAGGTTCATTTTGATAATGTGCTTCTCTCAATAGTTTTGGGGGTTCATTGGTTAAGTATAAAGGGGGAAAGGGGGGATAACCCCCTAATTTAGATAAATGGGTTTTTCATGCAGAATTATCCGATTTTCTTCAAATTTTGTATATAGGTTCATTGTGATAATGCGCTTCTCTGAAAAGTTTTGGGGGTTCATTGGTTAAGTATAAAGGGGGAAAGAGGGGCTAATACCCCCTTAATTTAGATAAATGAGTTTTTCATGCAGAATTATCCGAATTTCTTCAAATTTTGTATATAGGTTCATTTTGATAATGTGCTTCTGTCAATAGTTTTGGGGGTTCATTGTTTAAGTATAAAGGGGGAAAGGGGGGTAATCCCCCTAATTTAGATAAATGAGTTTTTCATGTAGAATTATCCCATTTTCTTTAAATTTTGTATATAGGTTCATTTTGATAATGCGCTTCTGTCAATAGTTTTGGGGGTTCATTGGTTAAGTATAAAGGGGGAAAGGGGGGATAACACCCCCCCCCCTAATTTAGATAAATGGGTTTTTCATGCAGAATTATCCGATTTTCTTCAAATTTTGTATATAGGTTCATTGTGATAATGCGCTTCTCTGAAAAGTTTTGGGGGTTCATTGTTTAAGTATAAAGGGGGAAAGGGGGGTAATCCCCCTAATTTAGATAAATGAGTTTTTCATGTAGAATTATCCCATTTTCTTTAAATTTTGTATATAGGTTCATTTTGATAATGCGCTTCTGTCAATAGTTTTGGGGGTTCATTGGTTAAGTATAAAGGGGGAAAGGGGGGATAACACCCCCCCCCCTAATTTAGATAAATGGGTTTTTCATGCAGAATTATCCGATTTTCTTCAAATTTTGTATATAGGTTCATTGTGATAATGCGCTTCTCTGAAAAGTTTTGGGGGTTCATTGGTTAAGTATAAAGGCGGAAAGGGGGGCTAATCCCCCTTAATTTAGATAAATGAGTTTTTCATGCAGAATTATCCGATTTTCTTCAAATTTTGTATGTATATTCATTGTAATTAGACACTTCCCTGATTAGTTTAAGGAGTTCATTAGGTAACTATGAGGGGGTAACAGGGGGATGACCCCCCCTTAATATATTGTTGATTTCTTTATTTTTCGAGGGCATATTTCAAATTCTTTGAAATAAGAGTACAATATACAATGAGTGTGAATAGCCCGTGAGCTCAATGCCCTCAGTTTAACTGGGCAGTTTTCTTTTTATTAAATGCGTGATAGATCTTACTTAATCGATCTCAAAATTAGCCGCCAGTTATCGTGACAGCGGTGGATGCGATTTTAGGCACCGAAAAATCCGCATAGTCAAAGGGAAATAAATGACAACCCGATTGCAGAAGATCTCCACTGCTCGGGAGAATATCACTCAATCTCCCGTAATCAGGTAAACTTTTTAAAACAGAGCAAATTACCTTGTTTTTAGATCCTGAGAGATCTGGACGAGGTTGGATAGCGTAGCTCGCAGAGGGCAGAGACCCCTAGTTCATGAATAAAAAGACATCTTAGGATATTTTTCTGATAGAGATGTTGATGTAAGGTTTCTTGCAATTATTTCAGTGTTCTAAAATAAATCTGACAAATTAACTTTTTCTTAACTAGAATGCTTGAAGAAGAAAATGTCATTTACTGTTAATTTCATTAAAACTAAATTAATGAAATTTTAAATATCCACATTATGAAAAGGTATAAACGTTTCACTATTTCTTAATCAAATGATGATTTTTATTCTTACCGATGATTTTTTTTTTTTTTTTAAACACAGATAAGTAAATGAAAATAATATATAAGCACCCTCCGTCCAAAAAATAAGATATGTCTATCCCTGGATACTTGAACGCACAAAGACGACCCTGCCCTCTAAAAAGAAGGCCTACCACTTCTGTAGATTTGTCTTTGAAGAGACAGTGCCATCATTGTTTAGTGATTTTAAATAATTCGATTGCCTTTAGATGGCGCTAGTATTGTCATTTATGTTTATAAATTTCTGTGTCATCTAGCAGTTATTTCATTCGTAAATCTTTTCATATTAACCTAAAACCACAGTAATTTCAAGTGGAAAAGCGTTTCGATACATCATTTCCTCGAGATCACTAACACGGAAGTGTCCACTTCGAGAACAAAGAACATTAAGATCCAAACAGTCAGGGAAGGCATTCATTCTTGTTATTTATTTTGTTGCTTAATGATTCACTTGCTCAAGATTTTCTTTATTATGAAATATGTGTGACAAAATTTATAGATGTTGGATTGTGAAAATTGATTGCTTTTATACAGAAATGAGTCACGTATGCTAAGAGATAATCGCTATTAGGTTCTGAGAATACTGCTGGCGCATTAAGATCTTCATCTGAGAAAATTTTTCGAGCATTATTGTTCAAAACAAGTATACTGTGAAAAAAAGATAAATGTTTCTTAATCTAGGAGAATATAATATAGTCACGAACGAAAATATATAATAACGTTTTCATAGTTACTTACCCACGAATCCGAAAAGCGTTCTTTATCTTTAGAAACTTCAGAAACCAACATATTTTCGAGCTTTAAAAAAAATTAATAGAAACAATATTTATGTTGCTGCCACTGATTTTCGGGAGCGTTAATCAGTTTTTACAACCTGGAATATAGGTTTTTCGAATGCTATCCATTCTAAAATAAACATTTTTATGTTCAAAAAACATATTCTACAGACAAACATGATAAATTAACAACATTAACATTAATATTATTTTGTTGCTCTTGGATGTAAAAATTAAATTACACTGCTGAAAATGTTTAATTGAGAACTGATAGCATACTAGAAACCAATATTCCTGTTTCAGAAAACTGATTAATACGCTATAAAGTCTACTCGGAAACGTTTCCGAAAATTAGTGGCAATAAATGAAACTTTATTTTTATAAATTCTTTTCTATAAATCTCGAATAAATCTTCAATGGTCCATTTGAAGTTTCTAAAGATAAGTCGGTATAATACTGGACCCCAGCTGCCAGTATTATACCGTAAAATTAACAGTAATAAACAGTAAAATAAGCATAACAAACCGCGCATGCGCGGTAGCGTGGGCAGTTGGGATGCCAATGTTGTACTGTAAAATCAACACTTTTTTTTTCTTGAGTGTAACTCGGAAGAAATTATTGTATTTTCGTTTCGTTGTTATATTATACTTTCGTAGATTAAGAAGCATTTTTTTTTTTTTTTTACAGTTTACCCTATATACTGGTGTATAACGCGTACCTAAACTTTCAGACTTCATTTTTCTATTTTTAGCAAAATCCTTGTAAAAGCCCCATAGAAGGGCTTTTGTTTTTTAAGTATATTCTCCATATCACTTCGCTCACTTCCTTCCTTCTTTGAAAAGAAACCTTCATGAGATAAACAAGAACGAAAAATCATGCGTCAAGCATAGATTATGTAACACTTTCCAGTACTTTCAAAATAGTTTTACAACTCATTGCCGTTAATAAGGTGAAAGATGATAGCTAATTAAACAATTTGGAAAACGCATAACATATTTAAAAACAAAACTTCAGGAATTACCAACAATATTCGGAAAAATATCCGAATTCTTTTGTGCAGCCCTGTAAATGATTCATATAATTGTATATATACTACATAGAATGCTAAATTTTAGTTCAATTAAAAAACGCGTAGCACAGTTTAAAATTCTTCTTCTGGAATTTCTGTCAGTAAACGGAAATGAACCCGAGAACTTTTGTGCTGCCCTGTATATGATCTATAGAATTTATACACACCAAGTAATATACAAAAAATGAGTTAAATTAAAATCGCGTTCAGCAACTGAAAATGCATTTCCAGCAATTATTTTTAACAGTCAGTAGCGAATTCATTTGTGTGTCCCTGTAAATGAACGATGAATGCCAGTCACACAATATTTTATAGTAAGCCTCTTGTAATGCACCTTAGTGATATATATCAATTTCAATACGTTTGAAGTAGTGAAACATAAATAAAATAAATCGCAAACGATATTTTTCTATAGACCGTAATGTAAGAGAATTCTTGTGAGTGTTCCTGTAAAGAAACTACAAGCGCTATGCACACCATACTCCATAATAAGCCTCTTGTAATGCATCACTTCAGTGATATATATCAAATTCAATGTGTTTGGAATTGTGTAACATCATTAAAATAAACCGCAAACAATATTTCCCCGTATACCGTAATGTAACGGAATTCTTTTAAGTACCCCTGTAAAAAAATTATACGTCATTACACTTCATTTTCAATACCAAACATACCATAGTAAACCTCATTAACATATCTTAATTGCATGTCAATCTGAATATATTTACACGAGTTAGATCGCGGACAGACAGACGGCAGACAGACAAACCGAATTCATAAACAGTTTTCAACTTTGTTGGAAAGTGTTAAAAAATGAAATAAAGATTGCTGTAAAATGCAATAGCTATTACTTGTAATCTGATAGCGAATATATAGATACTTTTTTGTAAGTAATTAACATGTTTATTAATTTAGAGAAATCTTAGTTCTTATGATCATCTGTAAGCAATGACTCAAGCACGCGCTTGAAGCAATAACCGTCTGTGTAGAATATTGTGCGTAGTGTATATCATTCATCGTTTATTTACAGGGACACACAAAAGATTTCGATACTGTATGTTAACAATAATTGCTGGAAGTGCGTTTTCAGTTACTGAACGCGTTTTTAAATTTAACTCATTTGTTGTCTATTACTTGGTGTGTATACATTCTGTAGATCATATACAGGGCAGCACAACAGTTCTCGAGTACATTTCCGTTTATTGACGGAAATTCCAGTAGGGAAATTTTAAACTGTCCTACGCGTTTCCTAACGGAACTAAAATTTAGCATTCTATTTAGTATATATACAAATCTATAGATCCTATACAGGGATGCACAAAAGAGCTCGGATATTTTTCCGAATATTGTTGGCAATTTCTGAAATTGGATTTTTAAATATGTTATGTGTTTTCAAAATTGTTTAGTTAGATATCATCTTACATCTTACGGTAAAGATCTGTAAACTTATTTTGGAAGTGTTGGAAAGTGTTGCATAATCTTTACTTGACGCATGATTTTTCGTTCTTGTTAAATATGTTATGCGTTTTCCAAATCATTTACATAGATATCATCTTTCACCTTAATAATCGGTAAAGATTTGTAAAATTATTTTGGATGTGTTGTAAAGTGTTACATAATCTATGCTTGACACATGATTTTTCGTTCTTGTTTTTATTTATTTTCAGTGTCCACGGAGGGAGACTATTTTAGCAGGGACAAAGTTTATAAAATAATTCCTTAGTAAAAATAAAACCATTAAAAAAAATATTAAGTTACAACTTAACTGAAGGCTTTTAATTAGTTATTGAAAAAAATTAAAAATTAAATTGTTTAAATGTCAGTGAAATGAACGTTGTATTTTAGATGTAGGAACGTCCACGGTGGGGACTTCCGACTTATATTCATTAAAAGATTAAAATTAAATATAAAAATTATTTTGCCAGAATTTTATTTTATAGCTTACGTAAAACTTAAATATACATATGAATGAAAATATAAAGAAATTTGCTGCATTTTCCAATATTTATTCCTTTCGGGCAGTAAAATGTACTTTTTCGTGAGAATGACCCACATCTCCTTTAAAAGTATAACGAATTTTGCATACTTTTTTCATTTTTGAATACAGGAAAGAAAAGAATAAATATCTGGAGGCACGGCAGTGCCTCCGCCAAGTCGAGAGAGGACAGCCGTAAGCATACTTTTCTGGAAGCAACTCAGGGCACTTTTGACCCCCCTATATCTCCGCGCTGGAGTATCCCAAAAATTTGAAACTTCGTTTTTCTAGAGTATTTGGCACACAGGACCAAAATTTAAAATTACAACTTTCTGTCTTTCCTAGTTCAGACGATATATGAACTCAAACATTCGATTTTTTGTCACTCACTCACTCACTCGTTCACGCGTCATCAAAAAGATTACGTAGATCCCGCAGCCCTAAAAACTTGACATTTGGAAAAAAGGTAGTGTTTAGGATAAAAAGAAAGAAAAAATTACTAGGACTTCCCTCAAAGGGATTAGTCTGAGTGATATTGCTGAGAACATAAAGTTAACAATTACGATATAAAGAAGATATCAACAAGAATCTAAGTGAATATACAGCATATAATAGACAAGAGATAGATAAAGATACAACATATGAAAAATAGCAAATTAAATGATATAATTACAAAATATCATATATAAATTCATATACTGTTATGTTTTCATATGCATTTTTTTATAACATTTGGCAAATAATCTCATTTTCTTAAGCGGGAATTGCTCAAAACTTAAAAACAAACAAAAAAAAAAAAAAAACGCCGGATCTTTTAAAACGATATTTTTAAAGTCACATAATCAGATTTGCAGCCAATAGCGTATTTTAGCAAGCGTAGTTTAACGCAAATTTAATTTAATTTTTGCAACATTTTCTTTGTGACAAATATCTAAATAAAATATTAAAAAATAAAATATTAAATATTGAAATATTAAATCAAATATTTAATATTTGAATTAAAAAAATTTCCTTTGTTTATTTGTATAACTATTTATAGAAACTCGTATACTTCAAACCACATTGATAACATGCTTTGCTACAAACGTGTCTACCAGTCTAACTACTCGTATGTCTTAGCTGTGTCTCTCTCCGAACTCATCTGTCTACTGTCCCTCTACTCTTCTGTATACCCGTCTAAGTATCCGTCTGTCTTTCTACCCCACTCTTTAATCGTGTCTCTACCTGTCTCGCTTCCCGTTACACTACTCGTCTATCAACACGTCTGTCTGTCTATATACCCCTCTCTCTCTACCCGTCTGTCAAGTCGTCTCTGTACTCGTCTCTCTATCCACCACGCTACCCGTCTCCCTACCCATCTCACTACCCCTCTGTCAACCCTTTTTTGCACCTGCCTCGCTACCCGTCTGTCTATTCGTTTCGCTACCCGTTAGCTTATCTCTGTCCCTATCCGTCTCTCTACCCGTCTGTCTACCCGTTTGTTTACACGTCTATCTATCTCTCGCCAACTCTTCCCAATATTTAAACAATTTAGTAAACGGAAGCCGTTTATCTGTTATTAAATGCAAACAGGAGTAATTTATCTAAAGAGTGTAATCAGATGCAATTTTTTTAAATACATACATAAACCAGCATAATAATTCACCAGTTTTATTTTCATAGTAGTTTATGTCATTTGACAGTAAATCTCAACTTCTTCAACCAGAACTGCGTCAAGCTTTCTAAAAAAGCCCCAAGGTCCGTATAACTGGGAAGGGGAATTGTCCTCAGGGCTATTAGATACATGTTATTAAGTTAAGTGAAAGTTTCGTAATCGGGTTCGCAGCCAATTTCTTATGTCAGAAAGGGTGGCTTCACGCCATTTTAAATTCATTTCTGTAACTTTCTTATTCTTTTTTTGGTGGGTGGTTGGGGGGGGGGGAAGTGTTCCAAATATATACACTTAAATTCAAACTTTTGCCCCCATGTTAATATTAGTGTTGTTTGTATTATCAATTAATACTTTGTTGATCGAGCTTCATTCGAAACAAATGTAAAAGACTTCTACAGTTTTTTTTTCTAGGAGAAAGTTCCGTAATCGGGCCCTAAGCTAATCGGGGAATTTAATATCATTAATGTTTCTAACTCTTATAGAGTTAATACAATATTGTTGCTAGCATTACTCTTGTTTGTGACCAACCTCTTCTGTGTATCTGAATAGGGAAAAGTTCCGTATCATGTACTGGTTGGTGCCAAAGGCAGTTGTAGAATCTTACAAATTTTTCTTTGTTTACTTTTATTTTTTATTTTAATTCTATAGATTATTTTTATATGTATATCAATATTAATTTAGGCACAGATGTCATATACGTACCAGATTGGCGCGATTTTTCCCCCGCCAATTTGGCGAAAACTTTGTTTTTGAATATTAGTTACAAATACCATACAATAATAGCATGTAATTTTTTATTTCAATATAAAAATAAAATAACGTAATAAATGAAATAGCTCCTATTATTCAAAAATGGGAAATAAAAATAAATAAATGATAGTTTGATATAAATAAATATTGATATATATAATAAAAACAATTTATAGAATTAAAATAAAAAATAAAAGTTAATAAACAACAATTGAAACAAAATAACCGGGTTACCATGTGAGGCATAAAATTACCATTTTGTTGCAATCGCGCCAATGTGGTGCGTATTTGACATCCGCGCCTTTATTTATATCAAACTATTATTTATTTATTTTTATTTCCTTTTTTAAAATAATAGAAGCTGTTTCATTTATTACGTTATTTTATTTTTATATTGAAATAAAAAATCACGTGTACTATTTGTCACACTATTTGTAACTAATATTCAAAAACAAAGTTTTCCCCAAGCTGGTGGAGGAAAAAATCGCGCCAACGTGGTGCGTATATGACATCTGTGCCTTGTTTCATTTCACATAGAGGTACTGCTCTATTATCCCGTCGACCACTTTTCATAACAAAAAACTATCGCCAAACTGTTAGATTAAACGCCGAAAATGCAGTCCCATTTACTTGATATCAGAAGCATTATACGTGTTTGTTACGTCATCAAGTGGTTTTTAACGCGACATTTGCGTGTATTTTTCATTATGTTTTACTGATTTATTAGTTATTTCATTCATTAAAATAACAATTGTGTCCTTAAATTCTTATATTTTATTTATTTATGTATTTTGATATTTCAATGACAACGTTCTCCCGTTTATTTGGCGATAGTTTTTTGTTATGAAAAGTGGTCGACGGGATAATAGAGAAGTACCCACATATGTATTGGTACTTTTATGTTAACTTGGCGCAGTTGATAAATCGCCAAATATTTTTCTCATAACATCTTCATATTGCATTCATTTCATTTAAATATAAATCTTTCACTGATTTCATTTGAAATACATACATTAAAAATACACGTCTTTCACTCATTTAATTTAAAATACACGCCTTTCACTAATTCCATTTAAAATACTAAAAAGGAAAAGAAAATAAGAAATAATGCCACAAATCGAAACCTTTTATTTAAACATCAAAGAATTGTTCCTAACATACACACGCGAAATAAAAAAGCTGCTAATGGTGTGATTTACGCCAAATCTCTAATACTAATACTACTCTTACTAATCTCTAATACTTTTCAAACAGAAAAAAATCCAGATTAACTTTCCATTTTTATTAAATTGAAATATATTTTATTGTGCTGAATATTAGTGCTTGCATATTTTTTTGCTCCATGTATTCCATGAACTTTTCAATTCCGATTGTCTACGAAAACCTCCCGCCGGTGAAAATGACGTACGCACAAAATTTAGTGACGTATGTACTTTAATTGTGCTTTTTTATCTATTTTTTTAATATAACTTCCAAACGGTTTGACACTTATTCTTGGTAATAAATAGACGACGTTGTCACCTTTATAGGTACCTGCTGTAAAAATTTGAACGAAATCCGTTAAATATTTTTTGAGTTATGCTTAACGAAAGGTTTTAATATCCATCGTAGCTATATATGGGGCAAAGTAATACTGCGCTGTGTATGAGTCTTCGTTGCACTCAGACAATAAAATCCGGAAAATTCGAAAAAAAAAAACATTCGAAAATTCAACAAATTCCATCAAAATTGAAAATTGAAAATAATACGATCTTGTAGTCTTAGAAACTTAAGATTCGGTGTGAAGGTAGTGTTTAGTATCCAGAAAAAGAAAACATCAAAAACACCAAAAAAATCGAAAGCAAAATTGAAAAAAATCGAAAAATTTCAAATAATCCGATTTTGTTGCGCTAAAAACTTGGAATTCGGAATAAAGGTAGTATTTAGGATACAAAATAAGGAAAAATTAAAAATTCCGGAAAATTAAAAAAAAAAAACCCTTCAAAAATTCGAAAAATTCGAAAAAAATTGAAAAAATAAAATAATTTGATTTTTTAGCCTTAGAAACTTAAAATTCGCAGTAAAGACAGTGTTTAGGATTCAGAATAAATTAAAATAAAAAACGCAATAAAATTCGAAAATAAAATCAAAAAATCGAAAAAAATCGGAAAAATCGAAAAATAAGGAAAATTTGAAAGTAATTCGATTTCATAGCGCTAGAAACTTGAAATTTGGAATAAAGGTAATATTTAAGATACTAAAAATGGAAAAATTAAAAAATATGGATAATTCAAAAAATACCCATAAATTAGTGCAGACGATATATAAACTCAAAGTTTCGATTTTTTGTCACTCACACACTCACTCACTCTCGCGTCATCAAAAAGATTGGGTTGATCCCGCGGCCACAGAAACTTAAAATTTGGAATAAAGCTAGTGTTTCGGATACAAAGAAAGGAAATATTATAAAATCCCGAAAATTAAAAAAAAAAAAAAAAAAAAAACATTCGAAAATAAAAAAAACTCGAACAAAATTGAAAATTGAAAATAACACAATCTTGTAGTCTTAAAAACTTAAAATTTGGTGTGAAGGTAGTGTTTAGAATTCAGAAAAAGAAAACATCAACAACACACACACACACAAAAAAAATTGAAAATAAAATCAAAAAATCGAAAAAAATCGGAAAATTTCAAATAATCCAATTTTGTTGCGCTAGAAGCTTGGAATTCGGAATAAAGGTAGTATTTAGGATGCAAAATAAGGAAAAATTAAAAAATCCAGAAAATTTTGAAAAAATCAAAAAATCGAAAAATTCGAAAAAAATTGAAAATAATTAAAATAATTTGATCTTCTGGCCTTAGAAACTTAAAATTCGCGGTAAAGATAGTGTTTAGGATTCAGAATAAGTTAAAATAAAAACGCAATAAAATTTGAAAATAAAATAAAAAAATCGAAAGAAATCGAAAAATAAGGTAATTTTGAAAATAATTCGATTTCATAACGCTAGAAACTTGAAATTTGGAATAAAGGTAATATTTAAGATACTAAATAAGGAAACATTTTAAAATATAGATAATTCAAAAAAAAAAATCGAAAATTTAAAAAAAAAAAATAGTAAGAAAGAAAGAAAAAGAGAGAAATTGAAAATATGATCTCGTAGTCTTAGAAACTGAAAATTTGGTGTAAAGGTAGTGTTTAGGATTCAGAAAAAGAAAAAATTAAAAACACAACAAAAATTGAAAAAAAAAATCGAAAAAAAAAAACGAAAATTTGAAAATAATTCGATTTCGTAAAGCTGGAAACTTAAAATTTGGAATAAAGGTAGTATTTAGGGTACAAAAAAAGAAATAAATAAAAAATCTGTAACATTCGAAAAAAAAAAAAAATCGAAAATTTGAAAAATTGAAAAAAATTCGATTTTGTAGCTTTAGAACTTAAAATTCGGCGTAAACTGTTTGTTTAAGATACAGAAAAAAGAAAAATTAAAACACAATAAATTCGAAAATAGAATAGAGAACTCGAAAAAGATCGGAAATTTCAAAATAATTCGATTTTGTAGCGCTAGAAACTTGAAATTTGTAATAAAGGATACAAAATAAGAAAAATTAAAAAATCCAGAAAATTATAAAAAAAAAAAATCGAAAAAAATCAAAAATAATTTGATCTTGTAGTCTTAGAAACTTAAAACTTGGTGTAAAGGTAGTATTTACTATTCAATAAAAGGAACAATTAAAATATTCGTTAAATTCGAAAATAAAATTGAAAAATCGAAATATCTTTAAGAAATCGAAAATTCGAAAACAATTTGATTTTGTACTGCTAGAAACATTAGTTTTAAGATAATTGTCCTATTAGCTAGTACAACGCCCCTAATTGTTTTATGTTATTTCCCCCGGATTATGGTTTTCTTTTCTTTCGTTTTCGAATTTCGTTATAGAAAAGTTCCGCTATAGACTGGCTACGATATAGGCGATTTCTTTATAGACAGGTTTGTTTTCTTTCACAGGTTGTACTCTATTTACTTCACATATGAAATATGGATTGTTAAATGATGTTAGCTCCACAAAAATTTTCACATCTCCCCCTACCCTCCCGACATTACTGGCTGGTTATGGTTTGATAGTCCTTTCTAAATAAAATCATGGTGACTCTAAGATTCACTTGATTTATCTCTAAATTGAAACTAAATGATCCTAAGAAGACGGATCAAATAATTACTATATTAGCATGACAATCAGGTAACTTAGAATTAAAATCAAAAAATCAATAAATTTATAAAAAGTCGAAAAATTGAAAATAATTCGATTTTGTAGTCCTAGAAGCTTGACATTTAGCAGAAAGGCAGGGTTTAGTACCCAAAGTAAGAAAAAATTAAAAAATCTGCAAATAATAAAAAAAAAGACTAAAAAAAAGGAAAAAAAAAACATCGAAAAAAGGAATATAGTTTGATTTATTTGAAATTTCCGGAAATTGTAATTTTGGCTTTCTTTTTATACTAAAAAGTTCTTTTATGTTAAATAACAAATATCTAGGGCTGCGAGTAATATCTCAGATGGATAGCACCTATCCTGGAAGCAATTGAGAGTACTTTTGACACTCCCCCTCCCATAACTTAGTGCTTGCCTAGGAACCTGAAATCTCTTTTTATCTACAGTACTTTGCAAACGAAACTAAAACTTCAAATTTTTTATCCTGTAAATAATAGGGACAGAGTGTGGGCTTAGTGAAAATCAGTGGATGATCTCCAAAAGGAACCCAAAATCAAGAAAAGGAGGATTACTTACAAAAAGAAGTGAAATCTCATCAAAAAGTCACTTGTAAAAAATGCAGCCAAGTCTCGTAACTCATTTACCGTAAAAAGTACTGAGATCGTATAAAGCCAAGTTTAACTATCTTATTAACTCTGGAATTTTCATTTACAAATCACTCCTAGTCTCTACATCTTTAGTTAATTATTATTTTGTTACTTGGCAATTACTCAGCACAGGAAAGTTATTACACCTTACTATGTGATGTGATGGGATGGGATAATGTAATTAAGGCAAATTATATACGCACAGGGAAGTTATATATGTTATAACGTTAATATGTTATAGCATTATTTGATTAAGACCAACTATATAACATCACATTCTCGTGCTACGTAATTGCCAAGTCACAAAATAATAATTAACCAAAGATGTAGAGACTAGGAGTGATTTGTGAATGAAAATTTCAGAGTTAATAAAATAGTTAAATTTGGCTTTATACGATCTCAGTACTTTTTACGGTAAATGAGTTACGAGACTTGGCTGCATTTTTTACAGGTGACTTTTTGATGAGATTAATTTGTCTTCTGAATTTTTAAAAATATTTATTAAAAATAAATTAATGAATTCTTAAAGCAAAAAAAAAATTTTTTTTACGAGTACTTTCTATAACAAGAATCATATTTTTAAAAGTATCTTTATAGAAACAAAAAATCCTGAAGACAATTTAATCAGTACTTAACTGAAAATAACTGTAAGAAGTCTCATAAATTTATTTTTCATAGAAATTTGCAGAATATCTATTTAAATATGATAAACCTTGAATGAAATATATTCTGAGAAAAAATTATACAAAATTTTAAGCACATCATGGAAAAGCACAGCTAGTACAACATAATAAGTATAAAAAATAGTCTTTTTAAAAAAACACACTTTTATAAGCTTTCAATCTTTATCTTAAAAATCACACTTAATTTCATGATTGCAATTTATGTTGTTCCCAAACATTTACGCTACAATACGTTAATACGGCATGGTCCCGGATTATGTAAAATCCATCTCTTTGATTTATTCTGGGTAGAAAGCGCGAACTATTAAATCCAGGATATATATATGCTTTGTTTCTTATTTAGATAGGGCAACAGGAAAGAAAAAAAAGCATTATTTAAACTATTCATTCAGGATTTTTAAATTGTTTTCTCAATATATAAAGTTTATAAATTTAATTAGTATTTAACTCTTATTTGATAAAAGCATATTTAAAAATATATATTACACACTTTTCATTTTTTATTTATATATCTTTTTTTCTATTTTTTAGAGTTTAAATCATTTCATTGTTGCAGTTTTACAGCCAGTTGACGAATTTTGGCGAGCGCAGTTTGACGCATATTTAACTCCATTGTTGTTGTTCCTATACAGTTGCAACGATAAAATATATTTGGCTATTTATTACCCTGGGCTGATAAACGGAAAAATGACTTAAAATTATTTTATTAATTTATAACTAGCTGATCCGCCCGGCGTTGCCCGGTTCCGTCAAAAAATGGTACGAAATGCGAAAGCACTCTAAAAATCGCAGCACGAAACCGTTCCTCTTGGAAACCTTTCGTCTGTCGGAAAGTAAAGAGAGAGACGGACCCCGAAGCGGAAGTAAATTCAATACGATCCCCTCAAATGTCTGGATCATTTCATTCATAGCGGGTCAGTTTTTGTCCAAAGCTAAGAAAAGTTACAGTCCGATTTTCACAAAATTTGCATTTTCGGAATCAGAAAAATAAACTGCGTATATATTGTTAGTTTCAAATCGATACAATGCTTCCTTTAATATTAGAAGATGAATGAAAATGACAATATTTCGTTGTCTGGAATTATCAAATCGGTAATTTTCTTTTGTAGTTTCAATAAAAACAGCCATTTTCGGTGCACGGGCCGAAAAATCTTTTAGTTCCATCTTCCACCTCCAGGGGACATATTTTGTTCTAAACGAACCTTCGACACGTGCCTCCGCTGCCTATGGCACCATATAGCAGGCATGCTTGCACATGTCGCTGCAAAACCTTTCAGTTCCACTTTCCACCGCTAGGGGGCATATTCTGTTGTAAACAAACCTCTTTCCGAACGAAACTCCGACACAGATCCCCGTTGCCTGTGGCATCGTATAGCATGAGTGCTCCGCACGCGCTGAAAATCTTTTAGTTTCACTTTCCACTGCCTAGGGGTGCCATATCTATAGTTTAATTATCTATATCTTAATCAGTTCATGTTAAGTTGAATAAACCAATTCCCGTTGACATCTGGCCCATAGAACCCGAGAATATAAATCCCTCCCTGGAGATTAATATTTATAAATGGTGGTAACAAAGGTCTGGAAAAATGATACTGAAGTTTATTTAGTACCTGGGGGATTAGAGAAGAATGTTAGACAATATTTCGTTTGAGTCGGACCAATATTTAAAAAGTTCTCAATCGTTAACTTTTGCAACAGAAACAGAATGGCGTTTTTTTTTGTTTGACTTTGAAATTTACGTTTTTTATTAATTTTATCCAATGTCAATTTGCTATATAAAAAAAATTACCTGTCCATTTTTTCCGAAAATTAGATTTTATGTAATAGATTTTTTTTTTTTAGCGTATATATATGCCAATTTACATATTCCTATACCTGAAACAGTTTTAAGAAATTGAATTACCTTGTAATTTCTGACCTTTCGCATCGAAAAGTAAATGCATAGATGGGCCCCGTTCGGAAGTAAATTTTCTCTCAAGATAAAATTTTGAAATAAAACATCGCATTTTCAGGAGAATTTTAATGAGTTTTTAATTAATGTCTCGGGTAATCATGGACCGATATTTACGAAATTTGAAACAATGGTTACAGGACAAAATTTACTATATTGGAATACAACAATTGAAGTCGTATTTTTTTTATTAATGTAGAAATATCGCTCGTAATGTTAAAAAAAAAACCCGCTAAAAATACTATAAAAAATTAAATTAAAAATAATCTAGTCAAAATTTTTAAAATCGGTCTTCGAGGTGTAAAACTACATACCTTCTTTTGTAGCTCTTCGTGCAGCGTTTTTTTTTTCAGAATACAGTCGACACACACACACACAGAGAGACAAACTTCTTTCCTTACTATTATAGATTAAGTTCTATAAATGTAAAAATGTTCTGTTGTCATCGGAAATACACATGTGTACATAATTTTTAAATATCTAAGCATATCGGGAAGTGAGAGAAAAATCGATTACAAAATTCCGGACCAAGTTTAATTAAATGAAAAGTCTAAAAAAAGGTTATATCTTTTGCTCTAATTGTTGTATTTAAATGCGGTTTGAGTTATTTTATTTTTAAAACTCTGCAAGATGTTTTTAGCAAAAAAATTCGAAATTTTTTGAAGTTTTTGTGTTCCGAACCACCTTAAAGAACATTTATCCTCATTTTCTCATACTTGAAACATATGTATGGCGAAGGATTTTTCTTTAAATTACATTAATATTAATCCTTTGTTTCGTGGCCGTCGTCCTAAAAAAAAAAAAAAAAGATTTTTTGAACACTCCCAAGGTGATGTTACCCTTTTATCGCATATTCCGTAGATTAGAATGTGTTCAAATTTTTCATTTTATCCCTTTAAAGCGAAACACTTTCTATTAGAATATTTTGAATGACCTAAGTGACCAATCTCTTCTGAGACATTTCGCTGGTATATCTTGAAATGAAAAATATTGGAACTTTTTCTAAACTGTTGATTTGGGAAAATCGAGTGCATCTGTTCCATCTCAAGAGAGAAAACGGACAATAAAAATATTCAGACGGCTGTAAAAATCTCTATACTCTGAACAATATAGGTTTACACAAAATAAAAATACCTTTTCATATGCATCCCTCAGGCCACATTTCAAAATTTGAAAGTAAAAAGGAGATGTTCTGAACGGCGATCAATATTTAAATTGTAAAATGAAACCGTAAGTAAGTAAAAATCTTCAACTATGAAGACAGAAAATACATTGCATTTAATATACCGGGTTTATTAAACCTAGGTGATCCAATCCCGGGTTACAGAACATAAGTGAAAACCTGTTTTTTTTTATATAGATAACTGATATATTTTTACATTTAATATATTTTTCAACCCACTATCAACACCAAAAGCATTTTATATGAAACTAGGGGGCCTACCCCCTGCGAGCTACGCTCGCCAACCCCCGCTTAGATTTCGAGGCCTCTAAAAACATAACAGCGTGCTCTGTTTTAAAAATATTGGTAAATCTGTAATTGGGTTGCCATGCTTTTAACGTTTTAATGGGCATTTTTTGATTATCATGGCATCATACACAGCTGTTGTGACAACTGACGACTGTTTTCGGGATTGATAAGTAAAATCAATTACAATTTGAAAACCAGCTTGTATAAAATGGTTAGGTTTAAATTGTGGCTACCTCTCGGACTTTTATAACAACGATCTGTATTCTATTCTTCCTTTGCGTTTAAGGATGAGAAAAATTCCATCTGTTTGTGAGTAACATTAGGAACCACGGTATTGAAAAGTACTATGTTATAGACATTTTCAGTAACAGGTTTTAATTTTCTCTCTATTTTAGTGCACCATCATGCATATTTTCATGTTATTTTAAATATGAAAATTATTTATTTTAATTAATATGTATATACGAATTTTCTAATAATTATTTATCATACAAAATTAATTAAATATTTTGTGCATGCATGCCTGCATTTATTCGGCATCAATTGATGAGATGTTTAAACAAATTTGCTATCCGCGATAATTTTACACCATGTCATGTCACTTGAATATTGTCCATAAGAAAATCGGGTACTTTTCCAGTACAGGATCCTTTGCTTTTAGGTTTGGCATAATTCGAGCTTCAAAAAGGGATAGATTCGTTAATATACATAGATTTGTTGTCAAAAGTTATGAAAACAAACCCAATGAACTTTTGGTGATTTTCTATTATGTGACGCTTTTTTAAAAAGCTTGGCGCAATTCGGGCATCAGAAAGTGAGATTTGGTGCCAAATGACATAAACAGCCATGGAAACAAATTCGACGATTTTTTTGTTTATATGCGTATTTTAATTATACGTATATTATTATTGTTTTTTCTGTACAAATTACTTCTGATTGCATATAAAATAGGATAAATGACATTTTACGCTAAACAAATTGTATAAATATTGAAAAAATGCTTCTGTATATGAAATGACAAAGTGAATAGGTTGACCGAAAGTATGTTGCCAAATTTCCTTTTCCGCCAAGGCAATTTTCTCTGTTTCGTCAAGGCCCCATATACTGGAAAAGCACCGAACTTTTATGCTTGTTTATACATGTATTTATATGTATATATACAATTTATTTATAATTGTCTCTCAATTTACCTCTTTTTGTACATAAAAATTGATAAATGGCTACTTTATATTAAATAAATTGTATACATATCGAAATAATTGCTTGTGTATATCAAAAAGCGAATAGATTGTTAGAAAACATGTTGCCGAATTTCAATTCGTCGCCAAGGTCACTTTTTGTATATCTCGCGAAGGCCCCTAAATTGGAAAAGAAACGAAAATCATTTTAATATATAACGTAATTTACACCTTAAGTGTGTTTCGAGTATAGTAATTTAATTATTTGTAGTTTTTTCTTCTCTTTGTTATTTATGTGTAAACATATAATTCATTATTAAAAAAGTAATGCTACTGAAATATTCATTTGTTTTAAACTTTAATAGCATTTCTTTAATATATAGGGAGCATTTTTTTCCTTGCTGCCAATAAAAAATAGAAAGGAGTAAATGTCATTTTACCATAATTGATGTCATATTCTCATTAAAATTGGAAAGAAAACCAAGCAGGATATTTTATTCTCCTTCCGTTCAGTTGGGCAATTATTATTTTATATATTCGTTTAAAATATCCGAATTAGTGATTTTATATATTCGTTTAATTAAATTTTACAAAAAAATAACAAAATGATATCAATAAATAATAATTACTATTAATTGCTTTCCCCCTCCTTTCTTTTGCGTTTACATAAATGACGTCATTTAGACGAATTTATTCAAAATATTTTCAGTTTATAAATTAAATTAAATGCTGACAGACGATTGAATCTTGACGATAGGAATGTGATTTTTTTTTCAAATTTTCCTGAAAAACATAATTTAATCACAATCTTGTATTCATTATCGATTGAAATAAAAGATAAATTCAATTTCAATTTGAAAATGACGAATAAAAAGAAATCAATAATCCCTATCGGGATTCTTTTCGATTTTTTTTCCCTTTTTTGTCACAAAAAAACTGAGTAATTAGTTGCCATCATTACAGAAATGTCATTAAAATTAGAAAAAAATTAATATCTCGAAAACTAATTCCAATTTCAAAATTCTATTACCAGTTTTGACATCCGCGGATTTTTATGGACAATTGGTATTAATTTCACCATCAAACGTTTAATATTTTATTAAAAATAGCCCTGAAACATAATCAGTCGTTTAATCAGTCGTTTCATAAAATCGTTTCATAAATTCGTTTCATAAAATCGTTTCACAAATTTGTTTCATTAGGATTTTATATATATAGGGTAGACTAGGGGGCCTACCCCCTGCGAGCTACGCTCGCCAACCCCCGCTTAGATTTCGAGGCCTCTAAAAACATAACAGCGTGCTCTGTTTTAAAAATATTGGTAAATCTGTAATTGGGTTGCCATGCTTTTAACGTTTTAATGGGCATTTTTTGATTATCATGGCATCATACACAGCTGTTGTGACAACTGACGACTGTTTTCGGGATTGATAAGTAAAATCAATTACAATTTGAAAACCAGCTTGTATAAAATGGTTAGGTTTAAATTGTGGCTACCTCTCGGACTTTTATAACAACGATCTGTATTCTATTCTTCCTTTGCGTTTAAGGATGAGAAAAATTCCATCTGTTTGTGAGTAACATTAGGAACCACGGTATTGAAAAGTACTATGTTATAGACATTTTCAGTAACAGGTTTTAATTTTCTCTCTATTTTAGTGCACCATCATGCATATTTTCATGTTATTTTAAATATGAAAATTATTTATTTTAATTAATATGTATATACGAATTTTCTAATAATTATTTATCATACAAAATTAATTAAATATTTTGTGCATGCATGCCTGCATTTATTCGGCATCAATTGATGAGATGTTTAAACAAATTTGCTATCCGCGATAATTTTACACCATGTCATGTCACTTGAATATTGTCCATAAGAAAATCGGGTACTTTTCCAGTACAGGATCCTTTGCTTTTAGGTTTGGCATAATTCGAGCTTCAAAAAGGGATAGATTCGTTAATATACATAGATTTGTTGTCAAAAGTTATGAAAACAAACCCAATGAACTTTTGGTGATTTTCTATTATGTGACGCTTTTTTAAAAAGCTTGGCGCAATTCGGGCATCAGAAAGTGAGATTTGGTGCCAAATGACATAAACAGCCATGGAAACAAATTCGACGATTTTTTTGTTTATATGCGTATTTTAATTATACGTATATTATTATTGTTTTTTCTGTACAAATTACTTCTGATTGCATATAAAATAGGATAAATGACATTTTACGCTAAACAAATTGTATAAATATTGAAAAAATGCTTCTGTATATGAAATGACAAAGTGAATAGGTTGACCGAAAGTATGTTGCCAAATTTCCTTTTCCGCCAAGGCAATTTTCTCTGTTTCGTCAAGGCCCCATATACTGGAAAAGCACCGAACTTTTATGCTTGTTTATACATGTATTTATATGTATATATACAATTTATTTATAATTGTCTCTCAATTTACCTCTTTTTGTACATAAAAATTGATAAATGGCTACTTTATATTAAATAAATTGTATACATATCGAAATAATTGCTTGTGTATATCAAAAAGCGAATAGATTGTTAGAAAACATGTTGCCGAATTTCAATTCGTCGCCAAGGTCACTTTTTGTATATCTCGCGAAGGCCCCTAAATTGGAAAAGAAACGAAAATCATTTTAATATATAACGTAATTTACACCTTAAGTGTGTTTCGAGTATAGTAATTTAATTATTTGTAGTTTTTTCTTCTCTTTGTTATTTATGTGTAAACATATAATTCATTATTAAAAAAGTAATGCTACTGAAATATTCATTTGTTTTAAACTTTAATAGCATTTCTTTAATATATAGGGAGCATTTTTTTCCTTGCTGCCAATAAAAAATAGAAAGGAGTAAATGTCATTTTACCATAATTGATGTCATATTCTCATTAAAATTGGAAAGAAAACCAAGCAGGATATTTTATTCTCCTTCCGTTCAGTTGGGCAATTATTATTTTATATATTCGTTTAAAATATCCGAATTAGTGATTTTATATATTCGTTTAATTAAATTTTACAAAAAAATAACAAAATGATATCAATAAATAATAATTACTATTAATTGCTTTCCCCCTCCTTTCTTTTGCGTTTACATAAATGACGTCATTTAGACGAATTTATTCAAAATATTTTCAGTTTATAAATTAAATTAAATGCTGACAGACGATTGAATCTTGACGATAGGAATGTGATTTTTTTTTCAAATTTTCCTGAAAAACATAATTTAATCACAATCTTGTATTCATTATCGATTGAAATAAAAGATAAATTCAATTTCAATTTGAAAATGACGAATAAAAAGAAATCAATAATCCCTATCGGGATTCTTTTCGATTTTTTTTCCCTTTTTTGTCACAAAAAAACTGAGTAATTAGTTGCCATCATTACAGAAATGTCATTAAAATTAGAAAAAAATTAATATCTCGAAAACTAATTCCAATTTCAAAATTCTATTACCAGTTTTGACATCCGCGGATTTTTATGGACAATTGGTATTAATTTCACCATCAAACGTTTAATATTTTATTAAAAATAGCCCTGAAACATAATCAGTCGTTTAATCAGTCGTTTCATAAAATCGTTTCATAAATTCGTTTCATAAAATCGTTTCACAAATTTGTTTCATTAGGATTTTATATATATAGGGTAGAAATATTAATAATGCTTTCAAATAAAGTTTGGAAATTTATTAAAAGAGATACTTTCGTATTAGCCGCATCTCATGAGTTAATAGCTGAAGAAATCGCCAAACATCGCTACGTGCTGCAGTCTTTTTCATTCTGATATTTTCAGTGGTTTATGTGTGTAGTTCGATGATTATGTTTGTTAAATTCGTGTTTTATTTATATTATTATTTATTGTTTTATTTGTTCAATATTTTAATTTCGTTATATGAAATATTCGCCGGAAACAAATACTGAACGATTTATATTGTTTTAAGTGTACACAATTGAGATAGATTAAAAAGAAAAAAAAAATGCGCTTGAAAATTATTTTAAAACTATTAAAAAAAATTGTAAACAGATATATAGTTTTCAAACAAATTGCATTTGAAAGAACATTGTTTTCATTAGTTGACGGTGTAGAAATTGAAATTATCCGATGTTTAGAGGTTAAAAATTGTAAAGTAAAAGGTAACTGAATTGGTCAGGCGCTGACACCGTCAATATGACGCCAGTGTTACTCATGGACATGTTTATTTATTAAATATATATATATATATATATATATTTATATATATGTGTGTGTGTGTGTTTGTGTGTTATATATGTATACTAGCCGGACCTACCCTAGCTTTGCTCGGACAAAGCCAGCCAGCCACCTCCTGTCAGATGCGAATTAAAACAAGTGGGTAAGTGTGATCGAAGATCGCTCAAAGGGTTTCGTTCGTTTAATATTCCTTTCAAAACACTTTATCCTTTCCTTAATAAATTCAAACAAATTTAATTTAACAAAAAAAAAAAAAAAAAAAAAAGAGGAAAAAAAAAGTTTTTTTTTTTGTTTTTTTATATATCTAAACCGGGCCCGATAGCGGGCAAAGCCCGCTATTATATTCTGTCATAATAATATCTGTCATGCGGACTAAATGCGATATTAAAAAAAATAATTTCAAAATTAAACATGTTGTACACCTTCAAAATGTTAAAATATGCGAATATTTCCATAATGGGATTTTTATCACGATTCAACATATTTCTCAAACTCATATATTTACTATTCTCTATTACTCATATTGATACTCGCTTTGTATTATTCTCAAACATTTGAGAAATTTTTTAAACTTCCAATATGACGTCGAATTTTCTTTTTAATTCTCTAATGACGTGATATTAATCTGCTTTGTGTACATACACATACTCATACTCCTTGTATTATTGAGAAATCTTAGAAATTTTCCGTTTTATTACCACTATGACATCAATCAATTTTATTTCATATTTATCTTTTTTTCAATGGGCTTTATTGGGAATCTGGGTTCGAGATTGTAAGAAATCACGTGTTGGTGGTATTTTACCATCGGAATTTCCAATTGAATGTATGCATGCGATACATAGACAAACAAATATAAACACAGCAGGGAGAGGGAGGTCACATGATGGTGGTTTATGACGTCACGCCAATAAAGCCCATTGGTGAAACTTTTTATTTCATTTTCATTTTTCACGTGGAAATCGTCTGACAGAAAATTAATTATTGTAGATAGAATTTCATCGTGGATTTATAATTTTTGGCATCTGCTATAACGAAAAATGTTTAAATTTAATAGGAAAAGGCTGTTAGAATTTTGTTTTTTATATCTCTATTTATTAAAATAATACGATTTTTGCAAATTTTAATATTTTGAGCTCTTTATAGCTGGTATTCAGCTATATACACAAAGTTTCAACTCTGTAAGTTACATAGTTTCTGAGAATAGCTCTGTGACAGACAGACAACGGAGCGGGAGTAATAGGGTTTCGTGAGATGAACGAAACCCTAAAAATGAACCTTTAAATACAGAAATTATAAAGCTTAAACTAAATCAAAACACCATATTCTCAATACAGTTGCATTTAATTTAGCGACAGAAAATTCTGCTTTTAATTTAATTTTGTTTTCACTTTATTTCATACTTAATTAACTTATTCTATTACAACACTTGCTTATGAACTACATTTGTCATTTTATTATTTGTGAGTATTTATAGTGATACTAAATTCTAATCTTACAGAAAATTAAGGATGGGAAAAATAGTTACTTTTGTTTAACAGGTTACACAATTCCACAGTTGCATAGGCAACAGGTTCCAACAACATGTTATTTTTATAACGTATAACTAATCGCTATGTATGCTGTCAACGGACGTTTTAATTAAAAGGTCTTTAAACAGAATGTTTGAAATAATATTGGAAGTAAGCATACACGCTGTTTTCTATTGAGATGAATCCAAACCATTAAAATCAGTTTACATGGTTAAAACTCAATTTTTGCACGACAAAAACTTAACTAGTTATGATACATTGATTTTCATGGATTTTCAACTTTTTCTGGTACTTAAAACACGTTTTTCCATTTTTATCCAACGCTGAAAATTCATAAAATTCTAAGTATCATAACTCGGTAAGTTTTTGTCATTGAAGAAATTTCTTTTACTGTTTTACTTGTTAGAACACGAAGAAAGTTCTTTTTCTAAATAAAACTTATAGTACCCAGATATTGCATATAATTTTTAATTTCTTAACTATTTAAGAATTAACCATTTTAACATAAATGTATTTTATACGATACAAAACAAAGTTTGAGATTTTTTTGCAATTGAAACTATACCTCTAAAATTAACGGTTTAGAAATTGACTATTGGTAACCAATTAAAAGAGACACCCTGTATAAGAATAAACACATTTTTAACAACCTGATTTGTAAAAAAATAAATTTGATCCCCGACTTCATTGCGATCATATCTGTCCACTCATATTACCCAAAGCGAATCCCACAAATATTATTTATACACTTATAATCAAATGCAATTCATACTAACAAACTTCCAATATGGTTTTCAAATTAATTGCAATTGTATTAAAATTAAGTTACCACACAATTTATACGATGCTATTTTCTTTCTTTCTTTCCTTTTTTTTTCTGTAAAATAAAATCACAGATATAAAAATGTTTTTCAGCTCTCATTTTTTAAAAACGCTTTAATGACAAAGTAAAAAATAAAATAAAAACACATAACCCCCCTCCCCCCTCTAAAAATATAGCGTCAGAATAAAAAGGAAAAAAAACCTCATACTCTATGAGTATATAGCAACATCCCTTTTAAACATTCAAATTTTAAGTAACTGCAATCTATCAAACACGCAGGCTAAAGATGTCTGCCACACTAATTCTACCAAAATCAACAAGATGGAAATTAACAAGTTGGAAATTGTACGTTAAACGTGACAAATGAGGTGCGTTCATACTATAACTAGTTTTACAATGCAAAAAAAAATCATCGTTATTATTTCAGGGAAATGAATTATATCGTCTGTTATCAGCGAAATGAGCATGCCTTTTTTTGTTCTTAATACGTATGCCACGTTGTTCTTAATACGTATGCCACGTTGTTCTTAATACATATGCCACGTTTACAGATGTCAGACAGCGCTGCAAAATTCACCATGGAGATCTTGCTTTGCGAATGATTACCTCCATGGTTTAATATTTCTATGACTTACGATGAACGGATCTCTTGTATTTATTTACTTAATGGATTGAGATATTCGGATGTTAACCCAATTTCCACTGAAGTTATCTCAGAATCCGTACATTTTTTTAATGTAACCCATCTCTGAAGCAAACAATTCTTTTGTACGATCTTTCTAAAATTGTAACTTTTATGCAATTTTATTCGAAAAAATAATTTTTAATAAAAATGGCCGCTTGGTATATGAAAAAAGAAGTTGTTAGCCCGTATTTGTTTTCCTCAGTCACTGCGCTTTTATTATATAGATTACGTTATGATAGGATTAATAGAATAAAGAAAGCTTATATTAATATCTTTTTTAGTTTTGATTTGATTTTCATAAAATTTGAAATGACTCGACAAAATTCTGCATCGATTATATATATATTAAATTTCAAACGATTCGGTTCTGTAGTTTTTACGCTGTTATATGTGGACGGATGGACAGATACACTGCAAAAAATAATTGTTGATTTTGCAGTATAAAACTGGCACACAGCTGCCAGTATTATACCGTAAAATTAACAGTATTAAACAGTAAAATAAGCAGTAATACGCTGCCATGCAAGCAGTAATACGCTACCGCGCATGCGCGGTAGCGTATACTACGCGAACTAACTCGCGCACTAACTAACTCGCGTACTACGCGCACTAACGCTTTTTAACTACGCCATTTCAAATATAATGAAATTGATATACATTATTGAGGTTTACTACACGATACTATTATTATGTGCATAGCATTTATCGTTCATTTACAGGGACACATAAAATATTTCGGGTACAGTACTGTTACCGAAGTATTGTTTATAAGCCATAATTGGAAGTGGAATTTTAGTAAGGTATGTATTTAACTAAATTTTTGGATTCTATGAGGTATATATAAATGCTACAGATCATATACAGATCTACATAAAAAAAAATCGTTAAATTACGGTGCATCAGCGTAAATTAATTAAAATGGGTTTTAATCGAGTTATGCATTTTGAACATGAAATATATTTAGTATACCAAGAAAGGTTTGTAGAATATAAATAAAATCATATACAGGGCAACACAAAGAACTGAATACATGGTTGCCCATGTATGATAATTTCTAGAAGTGGGATTTCAGCGTGTATTTGCATGAATTAAACTATTGCTTAATATGTGGCGTGTATAAAAAGCTTAAGGTAATATACAGGGCTGTACTAAATAATTCAAATATGTTTCCATCAATTGGTAGAAACTGCTGAAGATGAATTTCCAACTGTGTTATTTGTTTTATTACTAAACTAAATTGTAGCATACTATAGAGTATATACAAATATATAAATTATATACAGGGCTGCAGGAAAGAATTGGAGTACTTTTACGGCTGTGGACGGTAATTGCTGAAATCTGGTTTTCAAATGTGTTTTGTTTTTTTCTGAAATGTTTACTTAGATACCTTATTTACCTTAATAAACAGCGATGGTTTGTTAAAGAATTCTGTTAGTGTTGGAAAGTGCTTCATAATCTATGCTTGGAAGTGTTTCATAATCTATGCCTGGTGCATGATTTTTCTTTCTTGTTTAAATTGAAATAGGAAACAAAATTCGTAAATTTAATTTTTATTATGATTTAAAAATGTATAAAATACTATTTACCAGCCTTTTTTCTTTTTTTTTTTTTTTAAATACTTTGCGGATAATTCATTGCAAATTTAACAAGGACTTTCCGTTAATCTGTTACCAAATAATAAAGTATAAAACAATAACATTGTTATTTATCCTAATACGTTAAATACCACCCACATGTACTGGAAATTGTAGTTGTTTGAATTGAAACGGCAGTATATTAGATATGCGTGGAATCCTCGGAATAAATACTGTTGTTTCTTTTCCTGACTTTATCTTTTCCTGACATTATTTTTGCTTAAATTATATTGTTTGATGATTGTTTCACGGTAATTCTTGTTCCATTACATAAACTTGGTGAATCTAAATTTATCAACCAAATAATTGATGATCCCATTTATAATCTTAAACAATGTAAAGGCATTTCTAGCACTTACATCAAATTCAAAAATACGGTGGGGGAAATTAACGCTTTCATTTGCATCAACCACTGAATCTTTTGATTTATATATTCTTTCCTCATCAGGAATCTTGTTTTGAAATTTTAAATTAATATCGCCAATTACTTCATTACTTACTGCTAAAATGGTTCTTTCCAATAACAAATTTGAATTTGTGTAATTTTAAACAATTTTTGGATAAACTTTACGTATTAATTTATCTGGTCTGTTGACGATATTACTTAAAACATTCGTAAGTTCAATTTGGCCTGCTAATTTTGGCTTGCAGTTACACAATCGATTTGTGCCTGCTTCACCAATTTGTAAGTTTTTCAACAAAATGTCTCGTTTCTGTTGTGTTCATCAATGGAAAGTTGAACTTTCATATTTGTTCTTAATTGTACTTTCCTCACCTGCCAAACTGTAATCTGTACTTCTTCTGCTTTGCACATCTCGTACACTAATGTTTTGTTCATTAGCTTGCGATCGTTGTCTATCAGTAACTTCACTCATTATAACTCTACTTATCATTTCGTACTTTCTATTTACGTTTTCCTACTTACTTATTTCGTAATCTTATTTCTTCAGCAATTTCTCTATGTCTGCTTGCTGAGTGCCACATTCGATCCTCTTCTCTAATTTCTTCTCGTTGTTCATTTGTTAAAAGTTTTCTCTCAATCTATTCATTCTCTTCCGTTATGAAGCTAAACGTGCTTCTCGCTCCTTATTTGTTTAATTTTTTCGCTGTTCTTTCTGTTTCCTTCTTTAGATTCCCCACTGGGACGATCTCTTTCTCTTTTACGTTTCGACATCCTGTTAAATGTTAATATTACTTAACAAACTAAAATTCCACTTAATACACTGTTCACTATCGTCACTTTCACTTATAACGTTTAAACAATTTCACTGAAATTTATTTAACTTTCTATCATTTTCTCTTTTCCTTGATCCGCTCTAATCGATTTCCAAAAGTATACTGACGAATGCGTCTCGCCATCGCCTTCTGGAACATTCTCGTTCTGTTCTGAGCTGGAACATATCCCCACCACAACAGCATAATGGAACATTCGAGAATGCTCCAGACGATTCTAGACTTCCGTTTCCGGTTTCTAGAACATTCTAGAACGTTCTCGAACGCTCCGGAACAGGAAGTCCCGTCAATGGTCCAGAACCGACTGGAACATTCTAGAACATTACAGAAGATTCTACACTGTCGTTTCCGGTTCCTAGAATATTCTAGAACGTTATCGAACTGCCCGAAACAGGAACATTCTAGAACATTCTTGAATATTCCGGAACCGGAAGTCCCTTTGAAGGTTGAGAACCTTCTGGGATATTTTAAAACATTATCAAACATTCTGAAACATTCTAGACATTCTAGAGCATTCTCGAACATTCTGGAACATTCTAGAATATTCTCGAACCTTCTGGAAGATACTATAACATTCTGGAATATTCTCCAACATTCTGGAACATTCTAGAACATAACCATCTGGAAGATTCTATAACATTCTATAACTTTCTACAACATTCTTCAACATTCTAGAACATTCTAGAGCATTTTCGAATATTCTGGGAAATTCAAGAACTTTCTCAGATATTCTATAACATTCTGGAACATTCTACAGCATTCTCGAACATTCTGGAACATTCTGGTCAGTTTCGGCCACTTCGGTACTCGATTCCCAGCTTCTTCACCGACTTCCCATAAGAAGTCCATTGGTGCGATGCTCTCTTTTGACACCAATATCTCCGAAACTAACCCCTGCAGTTCCAAACCGAAACCTTCTTCATGGATAAGGGATGAAGGGCTACCATATCATATAACCCCGATGGGACTGCGGGCGTTGGTTTCGGAGTTATAGCGGCACGCATGGACAAACCACACTTACATTTATTATATATATTGATTTGTGTTATATTTGTGTTATTTAGTGTAATATATTTGTCTTATTTAGAGGCTAAATAACTGAAATAATGATAAAAATAAAATGCTCAGATTGATCTTATGTGGAAGGCTAAAGGATTAAATTGCATTAAAGTTTATATATATTTTTTCGCAACAATACTCCTAAAAATAGCCTTTCTTTGACATTTCAAGGTTTGCACTTTTTTTAATCGCTTATTTTGTAAATCAGAATAGGATGAATTTTTTTTTCTCTGTCTTCAAAGTGGCACACTTCTGTTTGAAAAATTTACAATGACCCAAGTGATCAATCTCTCTTACACTTAGAATCTTCTGAGACATTTCGATTGCATATCTTGAAAGGAAAAATATTTCAACTTCCTCTAAACTGCTGGTTTTACAAAATCTCATGCATCTGTTCCATCTCAAGAAAGGAAAAGGACAATAAAAGCAGTCAAATGGTCTTAAAAATTTCTATTCTCTTAACAAAATAGGTTTACAAGGAACAAAAATATCTTTTCATGCGCCCTTCGTTTTATTGATTAAACTTAAAATGGCCTTATTTTTTACTGATAAATTTTATGCGTGCTTTGAGCAAAGCTTGCGCACAGGCACACACACATACACACAAAATTCCTTCATATTGTATTTCAAAACTTAGGTTTCTACGTAAAAATACGGAGATCACATTTAACAATGCTATTTTATTTTAAGGGACATTTTTTACCATTTTCTGTACACTTCAAATCTCTCTCTATATAAAAGCCGTTCTTGGTATGTTTGTTCCTCATACAAATCTACAGTTTTTGTCCGATTTGAACGAAACTTGATGTACATACGTTTTAGAACATAAGTAAAATTACTGTCAACTTAAAAATTTCTCAGACCATTCGCCTTACCATTTTTTTTTCAAACATCTCCCATAGGTTATCGTTAGAGAAATCTATTTTTTTTTTTAATGCACTTTCTTTCCCGTAGCCATAAAATAAATCGCGTATGGACAATATTTTTATAAACCAATAAAAATTCAGCTTCTCTCGCTATAATTTGAAATAAGAAACTGACGTCATTTTGGGCAGATAATGTTATTTTTTTCGCATATTAGAAAGATTACTATAAGTGCGTTTAAACGACATAGTACATTTATTTAAATGTGTTTGGAGATAAAAATAAGTAATTTTGATCCTAATTTTACAAAGGCAAATTGCTTCCACTGGTTTGTTAATATTAAAGTAAATTTTCTATGAAATAAAAACATATTTTTGAGCTATTCAAACTTCATGTTTCAATTTATTCTGCATAATCAAAAATCGTCTGTCAAATATTGACATTTAGTAATCATTACATCGTAACTTTTTTCAGCTTCAACATCAACCAAAGAGGCATATTTAAGTTCTTTGGATGCAGGTGGACAATATACGCCCACTTTTTCTTCAAAAATGGGTGTTGAAACAAATGGGATTAAAAGTAAAATGGTTTATCGGAAAAAAATTACGTATTTTTTTAAATGTAAAACATTTATTTTAATTTTAAAAACTAATATATTTTTTATAAGTTCGACAACGTGGCGACATTTTCATTTCACCAGCTTCGAAATTATTATCCAATTCTTAAAGGAACGATATATTTTTGAGAAATAATGTTTCGCATCAAAAATCACATAATTCCAAAACGCAATTTTAGCAAACTTCAAGCAATTTAGCTCAACGTTTTGCCTACCTTAAGTTGACAAACATGTACATTATCTATAAATATAAATGCATATTTGTACATGATTCATGAAGTGAAAGAATTTGTTTTAACTAGACACGTATCGGTTCAGAGGAAAATCTACCCCGGTGAAAGTGTCGTCCTATTTTAAATCATATGCCGGTTTTCATTCACAAAATATTAGTATTTTATAGCAATTGCACAACGTAGCTGAATTTCCACAGAATGTATTGGTCGCAAAAGCATAAGTTTAACATCTTTTAACCGTTCAATTTTCCAGAATATTAAATTTCGGTAAAATTTAATAAATATATCAAAGTCGATGTAAAAGTTGTTAGCATATGTAATTTTCATTGGGGAATGGAATTTGCATTTGACCTGGTTCACGTGAAATTTACAGAAGAGTCGACACCAATAATTAAACAAGAAAATCGCCCCTCCTCTTTTTTAAGGCACCATGATTATGGAAAAGAGCAAGAGAACATCTAATTAAAAATCCAAGTAGTTATCTTTCTCTGATACTTATATAATTCCTGATACTTATATAATTTTAAAATATCTAAATCTATAGTTGAAAATATCTCTGCAGAGTACTTTTTGCCTTTCATTGTAATACATTTCTGTCAAATTTTGAAATTCCCATAATCCTAAACTACAACACAACAATCAATATGACATTGCTCCATAATTGGGGTGATTTTTTGCAGATTGTTTTCGCCATTCAAATAAATAAGAAACTCTATTGCTTAACAAAAAAGCATTTAGCCTATGAAAGTTTTTGGAACGTGATATACATTTCGATTTTATTTGTAGATCTACAGCTGTTAAAAGTGTGATATTGTGAAATTGAAAATATCACAAATATATGAGGGTTAAAAATATTTCTTGCTTATTTTATTTATTTTTAAATTTTTATGCTCCAGCACGCTTTGATTTCTTGTTTAAATATCACATAACTTTAAATATCATATAATAATATTATATCATAAACTGTTTTGAAAAATAAACATAATTTATTTTGATTTTTAGATTTTTCTAATCAAATAAAAATCATATATAAAGTGACATGTTAATTAACAAATTTCCTCACAAAAATTTACTAATATAATCACTTTGAAAAATATTCTTTGATACGAAAACTTAAATTAAATCAATTTCCATGAACGGAATAAATGTGAAATAGAATAAATAGAAATGCTAGAATAGAATATTTAATACGCATTATAAGTTGCATAATTAGCGTTTTTTAAATAATTTTAATTGATTTAACAATTGTACTATGATATAGGATAACTGTGTTAATAATGGACACCTTACGAAATTTTTAGTTTATGAAAAAAAAAAAAAAAACAATAAAAATTGAGCATTGAGCTTTTGTTATACTTTTCATAACTCCTCTTTGCATGTTTTATAATCTAAACTATTCTTGACAATCTGAATCAAACCAATCAGAAAGCAGAGAACAATGTTTCACAGTTCCACTGTCTTTCACAGAAAATTTTACTGAGCAAGCTAAAAGCTGGTTTTAATTAATTTATATCTTCGTTATTTTCTTGTAAAAATTTTATGTTTTTGTTTTGATAGAAAACTATGAATTTTATATACTAATGACCATTTTCAAAATTTCATTTATTTTAAAGTGTCCATTACTGGAATGCTTAATTAGTCCATTTCTGGTAATGGAACCCGTTGTGGCCATTACTAGAAGTGTAATTTGAGTAATGGTCAAAATTCATAAAATCTGTTGATTTTACTGAAAAGCTAAGTAATTAAATTAAACTGTACCTATACTACTTGGACTAAGAACAAAATTTTTATAAATAGGTGATTTTAATTAATCTCATGTGTTAATAAAATTTTTAATATTAAATCAGATACATTTTTTTTATAATTCTGCCTCACAAATTTTATAATCTTGCAATCAATCAAACCAATCATTAAACTGAGAATAATTTTCAAATGCATAGGAAAAGAAGAGGTTCCAGCCTCTATTATTTTTTGTATTCAATGTTTGATTATTAATTTCTTAGAAAACAACTTTGCACATAAAAAGTACTATACATATTAATTATCATTTATAGTAGTAATGAAACTAGTAAATCGGCAGATCAGAGACCTCAAACACAAGTTCTTCAGTTTTATTTTAAAATCATTTTACTTAGTATTCAAAGCATTTAACCCACAGTTTCATTTCTTTCAGATTTGTATTAGTAATTACAAGTAATATATCAAGTAGTTTCAGGAAATTTAATTTTTAAGAATTTTAACGGGAAGTACGATTCTATGCAATGTTACTCTAAGACATTCAATTGCTTTTTTTACTAAACCCTCAAACCTCTCCCCCTCCCCCTTACACACATATTGCCTCAATAATTTGATAACTGTAATTCTCTGAAATTTAGTATCTTGTATCTTATATCTTCTATCAGATCAATATCCGATATAAATTAATTAAAATATTAATCTTGTGATAATGACAATAATTAATTTGAACAATTAATAATTTTCCTTAATATTTTAATTATTGATATCCTAATTGTCAAATTTATTTGAAAATGACAGTTTTACTTCATAAGTATGCTTTCATTAACTTCTGATTTTAAATCTATACTAATAAAAGAAAGTTGTTTGTCTGTCTCTCTGTTTGTGTGCGACGGCTAACGAATTTTAGCACACATAACAGTCTGAAAACTTGGGTAAGGATAGTCCAAGACAGGTCCTGATGCACCTGAAGTTCAGATTATTATTTTTTTTATAATTAGCCGAGATATAAATAAAAAACACATTATTCTTTTTTATAATTAGCCGAGCTATTAATTAAAAACTCGTCAAAACTTGTATCTTTCTTTCCGAGGCAGCAAAAGCGCTCGCGCATGCCCAGAACTCGATTTATGCGTCGGGAGGAAATGAAGAACCGAACGTGTGTCTTTATGTGTAATTTCTTAGTTTTTTTTAACCTAAATCGGCCAAACTGTTCGATGCAGTTAAAATTGGAACACATATTCGGAAAGATCGTACTCTTACGTTTCAAATGCTGCAATCAATTCGAAAAAATATCGTTGTTAAGCTTTTGGAAAAAAAAAACCAAATGGGATCGTTTTGCCATAGGACGTCTCCCCCCCCCCCTTATGGCAACGCCCCTCCAGGGTGCAATTTTACTGGTACTGACAAACAAAAAAATGTGCTCTTAAAACTGAAACTTTCTTTTAATCGATGGTGTAAATGTTTTTTAAAAATACGAATTTTAACACTTTAAAAAACACCGGCGAATGCAGGGCATTTCGCGTCTCACGGAGACGATCTTTTTTCTACACTAAAAGTAACTAAACTGTCCTTATTTAGACACAATATTTTTAGAGCATCTTGGTAGACCAGATTTACATCACCTACAAAATTTTCGAAACATTTGGACGTGTAGAATTAAAAAAAATAATAAAATCAGAGATATTTTCGATAAAAACCCACGAAAAAGGGGGGGGGGATGTTTCGGAGTGGCTTCGCATTGTTTCGACTGATGTATACACTACTAAATATTCACATTTTCCAATAAATTTTAAAGAGAGCTTGGATACAGTTATATTTATAACAGATTAAAATTTCAGAGAGTTCCAAAGATGAGAACTATTTTTTATTGTTATGTTAAAGGAGCCGACGCGAAAACAAACAACAAAAAAGCGAGAAGAAAACATATTTCTTTTACATCTAGATAACACTATTTCTTCACAAAATTTTTAATGGGCTGTAAAAGCATTATATTTATAACCGATAAAAATTTCAAAGAGTTTGGACAGCAAGAACTTTTTCTTTTTAAACCATCAAACGACCCTACGCGAAAACAGAAGAAAATATCTTCTTACGAGCCCTTTTACCACTATCAATATTTTTCGCGAATTTTTCATTTAAAAAAATAATTTCATACAAAATGGGTTAAAGATGTAAAATCATACAAAATTGAGATTTGTTTAAATTTATTACCAAGGGCCCGGGCAACGCAAAGCGAGTCAGCTAGTTTGTTAATAAAGTATAAATTTATCTTTTTGTATCATCTTTCTTCACAACTGAAATACATATCCTCTTTAATAAAAAGCTATGCGTTGCTGACGACTGGGATTTTCGTCAATCGTTGCCACAGATTAATCTCGGAAAATGAAACATTTGAAGTTGCAGAAAAAATTAATAGCTAGAAAAGTATGTGTCAGAAAATTGTTAAACAAACTTCGTTAGAAAGGTAAAAAATTGTATTTTTCTTGATATAAGTTTCAAATCTAATGATTATACCGTTTTTCAAATATTGAATTTCAAAAATTATCAAATTTCACAATGGAGTACTATAGCGAAATCTTCACGCGTAAAAATATAATGATAACGGCCATATGTCCTGACATATACTGGCTATAGCCGCGACACAAGTCACAAATTATAGTAGCCTTACTATTCTGTTAAAATATAAAAGTGAATTATGATGCCACGAGTGCATGATTTTTATGTAATTCTAATATAATCATCTTAGAAACAAGGTTTTGGACAAATTTTTCGAATGGCACTAATAAATTGGCCAATACTGTATATTATTTTGAGTTTAAAAGAGGAAAGGGGGGGAGCGCTTTAATTTATTTAGATTTCCTCAGGAACTTTTGGTCAGGATTTAAAGTTAAATATATCAAAACGTCATAAATTAAATCGACATTAAATCGGCAATAACTATAACGACTGTCCTTTAGTTCGTTTGGATAGATTTTCATTTAAAAATATAAAATCATGCAACATTGATTTTAGGTATTTTTAAAGTTATTATCACGGGCCCGGGCAACGCCGAGCATGTCAGCTAGTATAGTATATTTTGTGTATATATTTGCTAAATTTTGTACAAAAAAAAAAAGTTTTATTACAGTTTTTTTTACTGTTTATTTATTTATTTATTTATTTATTTATTATTATTATTATTAAATATAAATTGCTCTTAATATTTTTTCTTTGTCGGAAATTTCGTGTGGGACTGCTGAGGAGGGATTGGATTGGTATTTATCAAAGATGTTTCTGGATAATACTGCTTTATATTATTTGTACATTTATTTTATTAAAACTTCAGCAATGGGCCGTAAAAAACTGCATATCTAATAATTTGTGACCACCTTGTATATTTTTATTACTTGGCTATGAACTTTCCAAATTGACCACAGTATTTTCCTTCATGATAATGTCAACGTAGTTTCTTTTTCCTCTTGTCTTTTTACAAACCCATATAAAAATAAATAAATAAAGATATATTCATTTTTGGGCAGCTGCTGCTTTAAAAAATAGATATTTTTAATTGTAAAGCTTCAAAAATGAAATCATTTATATATTATTCTTATATGATTCTGTTTAATTTGCGAAGACAGATTTTTAATATTCGTTTTACTAAACTATGACTGTATATATAAAAGCAATTTTATTTCCAACAAAATATTTATTATCAGCGAATTTTAATGTAAGATATTTGTTACCACTCTGAATAATGACTGTATGTGTGAGAGTAGTATTGCGAAAGGAATTGCATATGGAATTTTCATTATTTTAATGCTGACATCGAAATGTTAATGCTGAAATGGAAATATCATAGAAATATCGTGGAAATTTAACATGAAGATATTTCTGATCACCCTGTATAGTTTTATTACTTGGCTATGAAGTTATGATATAATTTGTGATTAATAAAAAAAAAAGTCTTAAAATGCTAATCTTCGTAGTAATAGTCTATGGAATAATTTTCATAAGTTAAATATCCATTTTTTAAGATTTAATCGCATTCAAAATAATCCCTTATTAAAAATAAAAAAAAAACATAATAAAAAAATAAGGGAGATTGAGAATCTGCTGCGTATTATAGTAGCCCTCCTAACTCGGTGATCAATTGACGTCACCATTTCTTGAAATTCCATATGTAGCGAAAACACAGCAGAGCAGTGTACTCGCGTAGTATGAAATCTACTTTATGTAGCTCTTGCATCCCCCTGTTGAAAATGAAACATCGAAAATGTCACTTCCATCAAGTTCACGAAGGAATTGATTCAGAATTTTTGAGTAATGCTCAGCAATGGTTGTGACAGCATTGACAAAATCTTCTAACACCGTTTCCCCCCAGAATCTAAAGTCTAAAGCATACGCGAATAAGCCAAAATTTCTTCATAAATTAAAAGCAAACATTTTTGCCAATATTGCAAGGATAAAGTCATTTATTTTTTTGAAAATGTAATTGAAAATTATGACATCGAGTTCCATGCTTGGAAACACAGTAGTGACTATTATGAAAATATTATTATTTTTTATGTTTAAATACCATAGAACACAGTAATAATCAAAATTAAAAACTCTAAACTGTTTCAAGTAGTTTCTATTTTATTCCAAATTAATATCATAAAAGTATTCCCCTTCTGTTTTTTTCCCTATCACTGCTTCTCTAAATTTCAAAACAAAGACGTGGGATTGAAAATGTAAATCAGAAAATTCTGTAAATGAATGAGTATTATTTTGTTACTGCGCGTAATGCATTGGCTATTCACATTCTTTAATACAATCCTTACTAACAGTAACTATGGAACCTATTATTTGAGAATGCTTTATCGGCAAGCTATTGTATTCTGATATACACAATTAAAAATTTCGTTGCAATGATGAACCTAAAAATAAAAGCTGCTTGATTTGGTGAATTGGTGAACCACAGAAAGGAGCTTTTTTCAGTTGAAAGAATATTTATTTCGTTCAACAATTTGCTGAATCAAACTTATAGCAATTTATATAACTAGAACAAGGTTACTGTATCCATATTCTGATTCAATATTGCACGGAAGTTTTTAATAGTGTGTGTATTGTATGCATTGTTGTAAGTATTGAGTGATTAGTAACAGAATTTTTTTTGTCAATATGCAGCAAACCAAAATTTTTCTGAGTCCAAAAAATGGTATACCAGGCCTACTATTATAGGGGGTAATAGTTACCCTTAAAATAAGCAAAGTTTGGATTGACAACGGAAATATAATTAACGATACAATAAACCTAGACACTTAAATTATATTATAACATTTTTTTAAGCTCAGCTTTTCTTTTCAAACTGTTAGATTTATCTGCAAGTTCTAACATAATCAGCAACGCCTGTTGCCATGCTGTACTGTTTCTACCACAGAGTAAGGAGATTTAAACAGAGATCCAACTTCGCCTGAAAAGAGCGACTGCAGCGGATGACTTAAAAACTAAATCATCGCTTTGGCGATTTTTATCTTCGTAATTTCCGTTTAATTATAACCCTATTCTTCTTGGCGTCTTTTGTTGTTGTCATTTGCACAAGTGCAAATTTTCGGCGTTCGCTATTTGATTTTTGAATCTTGATTAATATTTATTATTAAAATTACTCTTTGAAGATCAAATAGGTCATTATAATTCTTCAAAATGTAAGTTGTGATTTATTTTCATGTGTTATTTTTGTTCTTTTTTTTTTTCAAGTTCCATAATGTTTGAAATATTTTATATATATTGAGTGTTGACAGATTTTTGCCGAAACGTCATGTTAAGGCTCACTGTGGAGACGCGAAATGTTTTTGGTTTCCGTCTGTCTGTTTGCCGTAAAAATGGTCCGACTAGGTTGATTTTTAGTAGGTATGTTGGCGAGGTATCCGGAATTAGCTGTATAGTTTTTGGTTAAATTTGGTTCATTCGTTCGGAAAATATAGAACTTTTTTTTAAGGTCATAATGCTTTCCTATGGGGATGCAGACGATTTTTCAAATTTCATTTTTATCTGAAATGAAAAGGAAACATTTGCATAATGGATTTAGACGTAAAATTATGACTGCTAAATTTTCGATATGGATTTCCAATAGTTTTAAAAATTTGTCGATAAATTTAATAGAATTTAGAAATAAATTGCTTAAAATATTTGAAAATGTTTTTGCATCTGTTCGGGAAATATAAACATCTTTTCATATTTTTTTACAATTTTTAAAAGCGTTTATTTTTACTTTCCACTTTAATTTATTCGTTGCTGATGAATACCTGTTTATTTAAAAAAATTAAAAGAATAAGCAATTCATCAGAATTTCAGAATATCATTGTATAACACCGCGTTTATTCTAATTTCTGGAACATTCGAAGAATTTTATATGCTTATAAATATGCATGCAATTGAAAAAATAATAATTGCGGATTGTACGAGGTTAAATGATATCAAAAATGAGATTTAAAAAACAAGCAGTCGCCGTTTTTTTTCCCTTCCCTCATTTGTCGCCAAGAAAGCGATATGTAGCCGTTTTAGAAACCTCGCTTCTGTTATGTCCGTAGTTTCTGCGTCACCCGCAGCTATCGCCACTGTCTATTTGTAATCCCATGTTAAAAAAAGTTACCATTGCAGTGTATGAGAGTTGATTCTCTGTTTAAATCTCCTTACTCTGTTGTTTCTACTACTGGGGTTGAGTGCATACAATAATTAGCCAAATTCATTAAACAGTGCACTACACTGACACACCAATAATCCAAAACTCGATGGCAAATCATTCATTTATTATTAATAAGTATGGGAAATTGCATATCGCCTGATAAAATTATGAATATCTTTTGTACATATTAAAATAATTTTCCTACCTATTATCGCTTCCACGATTTTATTTCATAAGCGATAGCGATAAACGTCTTTCGGAAAGTACTTTTCCTGAACTAATTGTTAGTTTGAAATTATGTTTCACAACTGCAAAAGCAAACTTTTAGGTGATTATTTCTCTCAACTTTTCAATACGTTTCATTGATATTTCATAATTTGTTTTCACTTTGGGCGATATTTTTATTATTTGTACTTCAGGTGGATTGATGATAATAAAAACATGTTACATGTTGATAGTTTTACATCTCTACTTGAGCTGATATTGACAAAGACGCACGCTTTTTCGTTTATTTCTTAAAATACTAAAGTTAGAATCTTTAAGCCTAAAAGCAAATAATTAAAATGGATTTTTATTGAAATAAAAGTTTCCGAACACAATGTGTTCAAAATATATCTAGCCGTGCATGAAATTGCATACATATGTATGCTACTTCACAAAGTGGAATTAGATTATTTCTTTTCTAGCTATTTTTTTTTATACAAAATAAAAGTAATAAAATTCAGATAACAGAATTTATTTACAAATAAAAAAATATATTACATATTTCTTTCTGAAATCACCATCACCATACTATAAGTAATACTTACAACTTAAAACATCATAATAATATTAATAAAAAAAAGTTTGATTTGTGTATTTAAAATTTAGAGGTATGTAGTAATAAATTAAGTAAGGCATTAAGATATTGTGCCTAAATCTGATGCAATTTTTCATAAATTTGTCATATTTAGGATATATTTCGAATTTTATTAAATGTAAAATGACAAATATAAGCAAAAATGATTTATTATTATGCTTTTAAGCAAAAACTAATTTATTTTGAAGAACTTGAATTATTATCTATTATCTAAGCAGAAATATGTCATTGTCATATTTAGGTAATATTTTCACATTTGCAATAGTTATAACTTAAATGACATGCCCGAAGTTCATAAATTTGGCAATGCATTTTTGCATGTCACTTTTTTATAATTTTAACAATTTAATTTTTATCAATTTTTTAAGTACTTAATAATACATTATAATTAAATAATGAATATTTAGCATTCATACTTTAAACACTTTTAACTTTGACAATTAATAAACAAGAACAAAAAGTGAATAATCACTACAACAGTAATTTTTCAAAACAATGTTTATTACTGTATTTTTACACAACTATTTCATAAACTAAATTTTTTTTATGTAGGAATTTTTGGAACGCTGTAGTTATTTCTTGAATGTATCTGTTGTGGTAATATCATAGCTGCCAAAACTTTTCGGATTTTTTAAAACATATAGTTACACACATAATCGACATAGTATTATTTGAATAAAATCTGTAAAAAGGGAATCTGTCTATAACAGAAAAAGATTCATTGCCCCGACGAAAGGAGAACCTCGCAAGTATACCTGCTAATACGAAAACCTGTCTAAATCGGAATTTTATTCTGATCCCTAGCGATTGTATTTTTACAGATTTTGAGGTATGTAAAACGATATAGTGAGTTATTATTTACCATTAGGTATAAATCCTAATTTCTGTTACTTAATTGATGGAGCGAAATCTCTGAAAATGGTAGCTGTTTATGACGGAATCCTGTTTTAAATGGAAACATTTCCTATCTCCATGGAAGGAATATAATACATATCTACCTTCTAAAATGGAAACCTGTTAGACATTAAAATTAATTTCGGTTCTTAGTGATTCCGGTTTCAAAGGTTTTACTGTAAGTTTGCAGTTTATTATTAATTGTTTAAAAAAAAAAAAAACCTAATGCAGTAAAATCTATGAAGACGAAATCATAAGAGATAAAAAAGAAGCTATGTTTTAGATAGATTTCCATCTTAGCAGGCATAATTGTATGATATATTTTTTTCGTCGGTGCTATGAAATGATTCTGTTTAAGGTAGGATTCCGTTTTAGACGGTTTCTGTTTTTGCAGATTTTAGTTACTGTACCATGTGTATTTTTAATGATTTACAAATAGAAGTGCAATAAATACTGTGAAAATGAAATCACAAGGAACCATAAAAGATAGGTTTTAGACAGGTTTCCATTTTAGCAGGTATAATGACATTTATTTCGTTGAAACCATGAAAAATTTCTGTTTCAACTTACATTTTTCATGAAATTAATAATGTTTTTGACATTGATACTTTTCTCCTCAAAATGAATAAAATAATGTTTTATACATATATATTTTTTCTTGCTTACGATTTAAAAATACCAGAATGAAAAAGGAAGAAACATTCAATGTTTCGATGCAAACAATACCAATACGGAAGATTGGGCGCAGGATTACTTAAAAGAAAAAAAGTTTCCAACTAAAATGCAGCTTTGTCAACACACTTCAAAAACTTCAGTTTATTATGATCTCAAATATGTATATCTAAGTGATATTTCTATTGTTTAGAATATAAATCTGAAAATATCATGTGTTATTATACACTGTAAAAAAAAATTCGGAAAAGTTTCCGGTAGGAATAGGATTTCCAGTTGCCCGTATAGTACAGGAAACTTTTCCGAAACAACACGGAAAAAAAACGGAAAAAAACCGAAAGTTTTTTCTTTCCGTCAGGAAACTTTTCCCGTTTGATTCAGAAACTAATCTTTAGACACAGAATAAATTCCTGGGTCTTACGGAAATCTTTCCATTCACATAAAGAAACGTTTTGGAAGAATGGAAGAATAGATAGAAAGTATTCCGTTTAAAAAAGGAAAACTTTCCATTCACATAAAGAAACGTTTTGGAAGAATGGAAGAATAGATAGAAAGTATTCCGTTTTAAAAAGGAAAACTTTCCATTCACATAAAGAAACGTTTTGGAAGAATGGGAGAATAGATAGAAAGTATTCCGTTTTAAAAAGGAAACTTTTCCGAATCAGTCAGTAAACTAATCTTGAAAAAATTAAAAATTCCTGTGTAGAATAGAAACTTTTTCTTTGCTTTACGGAATTTTTTTTCATTATGATCGGAAAATTTTCTGTATTGTAAAGAAACTTTTGTTTTGAAGAGTAGGAACATTAACGGATGAAAATATTGCTTTTGGACACTGTTTTGATTTCCTTTTATCTCAATTAAATATTATTAAGAACTTTTTTGAATACATACACACATTTTAAGTATTTGTTATCATAAAATGCATTACATGTAATGCATTTTATGATAACAAAATGCATTTTATGATACGAAATGTGTGTATGTATTCAAAAAAGTTCTTAGTAATATTTAATTGAGATAAAAGGAAATCAAAACAGTGTCCAAAAGCAATATTTTCATCTGTTATTGGTCCTACTCTTTATAACAAAAGTTTCTTTACAATACAGAATCAGCTTGAAATGTTATTTATTTGTTACAAGTATACTGATGCGCTCATGGGTATAATATAACTAAATATTCAGATGATGCTGAACCAGTGTTGAATTCAGAGCCTTTTCTGCGGCTCCGGCGGGGAGGGGGGAGGAATTATATATTTCCTTTTTGGAAATTGCACTTTTTAACCATTAAAAGCATAATATCTCAAATCTTCTGGGGGGGGGGGGATTTCAATGTTCCAGGGGGGTCCCAGCGGGCCACCCCCTGAATTCAATACTGTGCCAAACAACTGTTCAATATTACTAAAAAAAGGGACAAGCCTGTATCCTCAAAAAACTCAAATTTATTCCACTGGGTGTAGCACAAGTATGAAACATGTTCTATGCATATGAGGTGTATGCAACTACTTTGAAGTTTATTGTTGCTGGAAAGAATTTCTATAGCTATAATTCTAAAACAAAGGACATACAAAACCTATCTTTTTAAATCATAATATTGCCCCACCCCTCCTTAAAAAACAGAAATAGCCATATTTGACTGAAAATTATCTTCTTCCAATAATAGGTTTTAAAAAAATAAGCTTAGGGGGTCGTCATCATTCTTAAATTGTACCAAACTCCAACTTTTCAATACATACACCTAATTTTGACGTTATACATTTTTTTTCTGTAAATTTCTCCCAAGGATACGAAACAAGAAATCACTTGGTCAAGTGGTTTAAGAAATATGAAGGTTTAAAATTTGGAAGTCTTAATGTGAAATTAATTTGCAATTGATGAAAAACAAATTGCAATGCGGGTAGCCTTTTAAGCGTAATTCAAAAACTACTTGACATAATAATTTTGGATTCGCTTATTTGAAGATTTTCAAAATCTATTTGTTAAAATTGTATAGATGATGTTTAGTTCTCTCTTATAAAAAAAAAAAAAAAAAATGTATTTTTAAATTCATTTCAAAAAAGAAAAAAAATAACCTATGAATTTTTAATAGAGGTGGATTTCTGGAGGCTTCAAATATGCAAATCCAAAATCCCAGATAGTTGGTAAGTAGTTTTTGAGTTATGCTTAAAACATAGAATTATATGAGACTTATTTCTCAATTTATCAATGTATTTATCAATGCTGTAACTATTTGAGTTTTCACGATAGTTCACTGGTCTTTTTATATGAGTTGCCCTATAGTATTGCTATCAAATCATAACAAAAATGTTTGCTGTAGTTTGCGCATGCGCAGTTAAAATTAATTTCATAAAAATACCTATATCTCATCAAATATTCAATATATTAATATTTTAATCACAGTATACTATTTCTACGATTCTTTGTCAAGTTTTTGGAAAGTGGTGTTAAATTTGGCTGAAAACTCTGCATGTTATAAAAAAAACTTTTGAATTTTTCACAGAAACGTTAATATATTCACGAATATACATGCTATACTTACAAAAAATGCACACAAATGTTGAACAGAACCTACATAGTCATTTACTACAGTGACAGACCATTTTTAGCATTTTTCGTTACTTGGGTGATCGAAAATATTATTTTATGATTAAAGTTATTATCCCCCCCCCCCATAGTTGTCCTCGCGATAAAATATTCACTGAAAAACATCAAGTCAAACATGTTCTTTACATCCTCAAAGCTTAAGGGCATTCCGGGCATTTACTCACGAGTTTCAGTAAGATAATTGACGAAACGTCTGAAATCGGTCACTGCCCCTTAATTTCTGGACACCAGTGTAATATTAATAAAGTAAATCTAAAAACTTTTGAAGCCATGTAACTTATAAGAATATATATACAGAATTCAGCTAATCCTAATAAATAGCTTGATGATAAACAAATTTTAGAAGCCATGCAATTTGAAAATGTACAAGACTTTGAACTTGAAGCTCAACTGAAAATTATATAACAAAAAGCCTTGCTAAATGAAAATCCTTTTTAAAAACAGGGTTCGTGATTTTACTTATTTATTTAATCAAAAAATCATATATGTTTTTAATTATTTAAATCAGCTTTTTTTTTAAATTCAAAATACAATTTTAAAATTATACATTTTACAGTAAAATAAACTTTACTAAATAATTAAAATTAACAATTAGAAGTGTCCATTTAAATATATTTGAAATTAAAAAAATATATAGAAACTCATTCACTTGGTTAAATTAAAATATTTTAATCATATAAATAGTTAAAAATATACAGTTTAAAAAAATGGAGCTACAGAAAAAGATTTAATTTAGAAATGTGAATTCTCTTTTACTTTTGAAAACATGAAATAAATAAAACAAATTGTCTTGTGTCATCACTTATTTACAAAAACTGCAATTTAACAGATATCCTATTCTGTATAAAATACATATACCACCTTGAATTACCCCTTTGATAAAATAAAAAGCATATGCACTCTGCATTACTAAAAGCGAAAGCTTTTTGTTCTGACCAAATTTCTTTATTCATTTAATGAATTTAGAGCATATATTAAACACACTTAAGATGGTTATGATTATATTTTATAAATTTCAATGGATATGAAAAAAATATTCTTTGTTATTAAAATGTTTGAAAAGAAACACAAATTTTCCAGCTTTATGAGTTCCTAAGCGATTACAGAGTTTACAGTGAATTAAAGTTTGATTTATTTGAATTTAAAATAAAAATAATTAAATCAGGCCTTTTTTTAAGATTTTAAAACTTTAGTTGTTTATGAGTTTACATTTGCAAGTAATTGAAATTGTATGAAAAAAATATATATAACATTTCAAAGTATATTACTTACCATGCAATCTTTATTTTCCGAATCTTTCCATAAATAAATTACGTTGGAATATTGAACCATTTGTTATTTACATGTGCACAATGAAGTCATGAGATATCTACATAAATATCAATAAATATACTGTTGACTGACCTATATTCATTTTACTATATTTATGAAGTCTAGTTGCCTATAAAAATTTATGTATATTTAAAGTCAAAATTTTATCATCATTAATGACAAAGAAAGAAATGTTTGTGAGTCTTTTATTCTTCAATGGCAGATCACTTAATAGAAGAATATTAAAAATTACAAATAATTCAGGAAAAATATATAAAAAATAAGTGTATATTTAATAAAAAATCTGACTTCGCAAATGTGGTATGTGCTGTTTTTTTTAACTTAAACTTAGTAAAATAAATCAATCGCATTTAATCTGCACAAACATTAAATTGCACATACTAACAAAATACTATTTAAAAAAATATATATAAGTTACTCGATTTTTTTTTCTGGCTAACTACAAAAGACAGAAAAAATAAAACAAACATTTATACTGAAAAATAACATTTATTTGCAACAAAACTATAAATCAAAATGTTATAATGAATAAAAATTACAGCAATACTGATATTACTTCCATTGACAGTTCTTGCCTTCGAATAGCTGCACTTAGTAAAAAAGTAGGCCTAGATTCTTTAATTTCTTCCAGGCCTTAATTGATTACACAATATGATGCTACCAAAACAAAATTGTCCTAGGACATTTCTCCGAAAAAACTGTCAAACCATCAATATTATTCGAGAACAGCATGATTTCCTTTCTTACATCATCATTCGCTATTAAGCAAGGATGATATGCTCTAGCTGGAATGCGACACTGATCACTGCAGTATTATCCTGCAATAATAACAATAATAATATTAATATATTTTTATTTTACTAATTTCTAGTGATCATGTATATTTAATGGGACAAAAACAGCACAACAGCAATGAATGATTAAGAGGACTCTTCGTCTTCAGCGATAAGTATTTTTAAGAGCATAAAATTTGAAACTTTTCCTTTCAGTAAAAATTTCAAATTTCATAAGTTTTTAAAATACTTAAAAATTAAGGAAAATTATTAAAATGTACAATTTAAAAATTTTAATTTAAAGATGCACATTGGACATCTGCTTCCTGCTGGTGAAAGCTATATTTTGATAATTGTATAAGGGAATTTACTACCTCTTTAAAATTTACATAGGTTACCATGGGATTTCACGATCAGCATTAAATGAAAAAAAAAAGCGTGCCACAGTAATATAATAGAACTAGTGGGTAAGTGTGATCGAACATCGCTCAAAGGGTTTCGTTTAATATTCCTTTCAAAACACTTTGTCCTTTCTTTAATAAATCCAAATAAATTTCATTTAGCATCAACAACAAAAAAAAACTCATGTTTTTTATAAAGTAAAAATTTACCGGTTCTGCATGAAAACCCATTTCTTTAAATTAGGGGGTGCAGAATAGCCCCGTTCCCTCTCTTTATACTTCACCAATTAAACTTCAAAACTGATCAGGGAAGCACCTTATCAAACTGAACCTATATACAAAATTTGAAGCAAATCGGATAATTCTGTATAAAAAACCCATTTATCTAAATTAAGGAGGGGAGATTAGCCTCCCGATCCCCCCTTTATACTTTACCATTGAACCCCCAAAACTAATCAAGGAAGCGCCTTATAACAATGAACCTATATACAAAATGTGAAGCAAATTGGAAAATTCTGCATGAAAAACATATTTATCTAAATTAAGGGAGGGATTGGACCTTGTTCCCCCTTTCTATATTTAACCAATGAACCCCCAAAACTAAACAGAGAAGCAACTTGTCACATTGAACCTATTTACAAAATTTGAAGCAAATCGGATAATTCTGCATGAAATACCCATTTATCTAATTTAAGGAGGGGGATTTGCCTCCCTTCCCTACCCTTTATACTTAACCAATGAACCCCCAAAACTGATCAGGGAAGCGCCTTATCAGAATGAACCTATATACAAAATTTGACACAAATCGGATAATTCTGCATTAAAAACCCATTTATCTAAATTAAGGGGGGATTGGACACAGTTCCCCCTTTATGCTTAATCAATGAACCCCCAAAACTGATAAGGAGAAGCGTCGTATCACAATTAACCAATATAAAAAAAATGAAGCAAATCGGATAATTCTGAATAAAAAAAACATTTATTTAGATTAAGAGGGGGGATTGGCCCCCTGGTTTCCCCTTTATACTTAACCAATGAACCCCAAAACTAATCAGGGAAGCGACTTATCACAATGAGCCTATGTACAAAATATGAAGCAAATTGGATAATTCTGCATTAAAAACCCATTTGTCTAAATTAAGGGGGCGATTGGACACCGTTCTGTTATTTATACTTAATCAAGGACCCCCAAAACTGATATAAGGAAGCGTCTTATCACAATTAACCTATATACAAAATTTGAAGCAAATCGGATAATTCTGCATGAAAAACCCATTAGCCCCCAGTTCCCCCTGTATCTTTAACCAAAGAACCCCCAAAACTAATCAGGGAAGCGACTTATTAGAAGGAACCTATATACAAAATTTTTAGCAAATACAATAATTCTGCATAAAAACCCCATTTATCTAAATTATGGGGGGGGGGATTAGCCCCCGTTCCCCTCTTTATGCTGAACGAAATAACTCCCAAAATTAATGAGGGACGCACCTTATCACAATGAAGCTATATACAAAATTTGAAGAAAATTGTGTAATTCTGCATGAAAAACCCATTTACCTAAATTAGAGGGGATTAGTCCCTGTTCCCTCCTTTATGCTTAACCAATGAACCCCTAAAACTGAGCAGGGTACCGCCTTATCAGAATGAACCTATATGCAAAATTTGAAACAAATCAGATATTTCCGCATGGAAAACCCATTAATCTAAATTAAGGGGATATCAGCTCCCCGTTCCCCCCTTTGTACTTACCAATGAACCCCCAAAACTAATCAGGGAAGCGGCTTTTAACAATGAACCTATATACAAAATTTGAAGCAAATTGGATAATTCTGCATTAAAAACCTATTTATCTAAATTAAGGGGGGATTGGACACCGTTCCCCCCTTTATACTTAATCAATGAACAACCAAAATTGATAAGGGGAAGCGCCTTATCACAATTAACCTATATACAAAATTTGAAGCAAATCGGATAATTCTGCATAAAAAACCCAATTATTTAAATTAAGGAGGAGGGTATTAACCACCGTTTCCCTCTTTAAACTTAACTAATGAACCTCCAAAACTAATGAGGGAAGCGCCTTTTCACAATGAAGCTTTATGCAAAATCTGAAGCAAATTGGGTAATTTTGCATGAAAAACCCCTTTATCTAAATTAGGGGGAATTAGCCCCCCGTTCCCCTTTATACTTAACCAATAAACCCTCAAAACTGATCAGGGAAGCGCCTTATCAGAATGAACCTATATACAAAATTTCAAACAAATCGGATAATTCTGCATAAAAAAAACCGTTTATCTAAATTAAGGGGGCTATCAGCCCCGTTCCCTCCTCCTTTATATTTAACCAATGAACCTCCATAACTAATCAAGGAACCGCCTTATCAGAATCAACCTATATACAAAATTTCAAAAATTGAAATCGGATAACTCTGTATGAAAAACCTATTTTTCTAAATTAAGGGGGTGGCGAATTAGCCCCCCTTTCTGGCTTTGACAGACTGGGAGCTAAAAAAGGTTTCTATTACAATGATATTTCGGGTTCTGTAGACTCCAAAAGTAGCAGAATTTTCAATTTTTGCCTTACCTCGGGTTCTGCAAACCCCAAAAAGCTGAGTGAAAAGACTGTATACTAAATGGAAAATATCAACGAGAGTTTTTAATTAAAAACAGTTTTCATCTATGCGGTATATAGTCCCAAAATAAAAATAATAATTCAGTTTATAAATTTAAAATCACATATAATTAATTTAATTTTACTTTGAATTGTCCAAAAAACAAGCTAGGGACTGAGTCAAGTCGGCCAGTTTTTTAGAGACACCGAATCTCCCCCCCCCCCAAAAAAAAAAAAAAAAAAAAAAAAACGTGCCTGACTTATACTCAGACTCCACAGCCCTGGAAGAAATGATTGGATGAGGACGTATCACAAAAATTCTAAGCTTTGAGATTACTTAAGAGTAGTGCTTGGAAGGACACGCAAAAATGCTGTGCCTAGGACTCTGAAGTTTAAAGTTGGGTTCTAGTGACATTTATGATTTATATGTTGACATCATGACTCTTTTGAACATTTTTTTTTCTTGAAATTTGAACAGTATTAACACGTGCATTTAAATACATGACAAGATTTAGTTAAATGAAAGCAGAAATATGAAATAAAATCAAGTAAGATTTTTTTTTTTTGCTAAAACACCACATTTTTTTTTTTTTTTTTTTTTTTTTTTTTTTTTAATGAATGAATGAAGAATTGAAGCTTTATATTTTTGAAGTAAAAAAAATTCAAGCCTTTTGAGGGTTTATTCTCCTTGAAGCCCATTCAATATAATTTTTCAAGACATGAGCACGAAATAAAAATCAGAACAAAAAATTGTGTTCCTTTCCACATGTGACATGATGTTCAGCAGTGGAGATCTCCCCCATCCATCTCTACTGACAAAAATTCCCTGTTTGCTTTTTTTCTTTTTCTGTTTATTTTAAATTATTAGAAAAGATTAAATGTCATTTTTTATTTTCAAAATAATGTAAGAAAAATAAAATTTAGCCAATTAAACTTGAATATCAAGGGCGAGGCAGTTGATCTCTGCTGCCCAAGATGTAAGCTTCTGCATGCAAGCTTTTACAGCATGAATATAGATAATATCAACCTCAAGATATTCAGCATATTCAACTTTACGTTTGTTACAACTAAAATTTTGTCTGATATGCAAAGAATACTGAAATTTATTTTACCATATACCAATACAAATTTCATTATATCGTCCTAACATAAAGTTCTCAATTTATTAATTAACATTATAGAATTAAAGGATTCCCCTTTTCAATTGAATTTTAATACACTACAAATAATTAGGAATGTAAAGAATATTCGACCACTATTCGGTATTCGGCTTAATGGGCCTTTTTGCTGAATATTGAACAGATATTCTGCCGAATACCTGTAGCAGAATATATTTAGATATATTGTCGAATACTTGCTTATTTGACCGAATATTCTAAGATATTTGGTTAAATAAATTCCAGAAAAAAAAATGTGATTTTAAATATTTTTAACAAACAATATTAAAGAATGATATCTAAATACATTAATAAGAAAAATAAATCCTAATACTTACTCAATTTTAAAGCTTCATGACAACTTATAAATAACTGTATATAATGAAATTAAAAAATATTTTTCTTGCTGCATATTTAGGCATCATATGAATTTAAGTAAGTATTGCAACATTAATTTATTTTACATTAAAATGCAAAATATATACTGCATTTAAAGTTTAAATCTCTCTCTCTCTCTCTCTCTCTCTCTCTCTCTCATCAGTGAATTAAAAAAAATTCACTTTATATCAATTTTTTTAATCTGATTTATAATGATGATAAGTTTCTTAAACAATAAAATTCATAAATATTAAAAACAAATATTTTACTGTCTTGTAAAAATGCTTAATCTTTCACAAATTAAATCATTTTTCTAGCTTTTAGTTTTACTTTTAAATAATAAATATATGACTATATAATTACTTTACTAATTAAAAATTAAACATTAGATGTTGATTAAACGAACTAATGAGTTTGATACATTGAAAAGAAAAAAACTATTACCTATACTGAAAAAAACATTTAATGAGTTACTTCAAAATAACATACAGGGGTAACAAAATTATTTATCACTGTAAAGCCTGAAATTGTGATGCAAAAATAACTTTTCAGCATTTTCAGGAAGAAGTCTGTTTCGTTTGGTTTCATATATATTACCAGCTTCAGAAAACAAACGTTCACTATATACCGTGCTTACATACATTCAGCTGTCATGATTTTTGAACACTCAAACAAAAAATTTATTTCAATTAGTCCTTAATTTAATTTTTGATTTTAAAATTGGAAAAAAAATAAATAAACAAATAAAATAATTTTTTTTTAAGTCAGTATTCGGCCGCCGAACATTCGGTATTCGGCTAAAACTTGGCCGAATATTCGGTATTCGGCTATTCGGCCAAATCACTATTCGTTACATCCCTACAAATAATAAAATGTAAAATTGATTCTATAATAATGCAGTACCTGAAAAAAGACAATATGATTCTGATATAGCATCGAACATAGAAAAATATCATCAATTTATTTTAAGATCATAGGTATGTTATTGATGTCTTCAGTGTTGAATTCAGACATTTTTCTCCGGGAGGGATTTCTGTGGTTCCGGGGGGGGGGATATTATAGAGTTCCGGGGGGTATTGCACTTTTTGATTATTAAAAGCATAAAATGTGAAATCTTCCGGTGGGACATTTCAATGCTCCGGGGGGGACTGTCCCCCCACCCCCTGAATTCAACACTGGATGTCTTACAGAATTAAAGAAATAAACAAGGAATTTAATTTAGAATAAGTTAAAAACTATTTAAAAAAACAGCCTACAAAAACTAAGTTTCATTAAGATAATATCTAAGTTAGAAATTTCTGGCACATCAAAATATTTTTTACTTCGGGGATATTTTTCTCATAAAAAATAAACTGACCGAGAAATAAGATAACATGCATTTTATTTCAGGCTACGCAGCTCCTTAAACATGTTATTCGATTTGATAATCATGCACTATAAATATATGTACATATCAAATCCAAAATATTAAAAATCACATAAATTTTAGTACTTACCATTGCGAAGTTGTTGTTGTTGTTGTTGGTTTGGCCCATGGGCCCGGTGAGCAGCTTTTTATTCCTATACAGCAGTAGATGATAAAAGAGAGTTCTGCATCAGCGGCGTACGCGGCGTAGGCTCAAGGTTGAAGGAAGGTCACGGAGCCGGAAGGAACAGGTGTGGACACCGGAAGTCGCAGGTGTGGATAACAAACATGTTGGAACAGGCATGTTTAGACAGGAAGTAAGACCGGAAGGAATTTGGAGATAAGGACAGGATGAGTCGTATTTTTTATAGGTTTTAATCAGATTCTTTCTTGAGAGGGAAATTTTTTTAATTTTTTTTAATTGTGGACCCACCATAACCACCCGCTATGAAAACAATTCATAACGCCACAATTATTATTATTTTTCCCATCTGCATATCCTTTTGCACCAGACATCTGTGAGTGACCTGTAACGAAATAAAAGAAAACATTTTACTTAAACAATTTATATGTACTTGAATGAGAAAAAAAAAAGAAGGTCACCGGAAGGAACAGGTGTGGACACCGGAAGTCGCAGGTGTGAATAACATACATGTTGAGACAGGAAACCGGAAGGAATTTGGAGATAAGGACAGGATGAGACGTATTTTTTATGAGTTTTGAACAGGTTCTTTCTTGACAGGGAAAATTTTTCTGCATCAGATGTGCTAATGTCTCAAGGTTAGCGGAAGGGACAGGTGGTGATAACAGACATGTTTATACAGGAAGTGATTCCGTAAGTAAGGCCGGAAGGTAATTGGAGATAACGTTTGGATGTTCTACATTAGATGTGCTAACCTCGCAAGGTCATAGGAAATGACAGATGTTGATAATACACAGGTTGAAACAAGTATCTTTAGACAGGAAGTAATTCCGTAAGTAATACTGGAAGGGATCAGGAAGTGAAATGTGATAAGACTTTCTGACTTTATAAAAGTTTAATATGATTTTTTTTTCTATAAAAAGGGTTTTAATTAGATTCTTTCTTGAGAGGGAAAAAAATTTAGTTTTTTTTTTTTTTTTTTTTTTTTTTTTTAATTTTATAAAAGTTTTTTTTTTTTTTTTTTTTTTTTTTTTAAGTTTGTAAATAATAGATCTTAATGATATAATAGGTGCTTTGATGTAATACAAATTGTACCATAAAATGGAAATAATATTAGCACAATACCAACAGTGGTTTTAGTCAAGTAGAGTTGAGTTGTAGGAATCCTGCTATAAAAATAATATTAGCAAAATGTTGAATTTTTTTTCTTATTTAAACATTAACTTAAATGTGAATGAGATTAAAATAGATGTGAGGGCTAAATTTTTAGAGATTTAAGAAAATTCACTGTGAGTTATGTTAGGGTTGTTAAAGGAAAGGAGGTGATCGACTTTGACAGTATTTTTCTAAAAGTTTTCAGTGTGATAAGGGAGAGAGGGGGAAGGCTTAATTTTTTCGTACATGTGAGGGAAAAACGGTATCGCCCTCTATCGTTGGGAAAAGGAAGTGTGAAAAGAAAAATGAAGATTGAAAAGAAGGTTACCTTTGAGTTTCGAACCCGGGATCAAAATAGTCTCATGGTTTGATCATTGATGAGGGGTTTAATGATCTTGATATAGCTACATGAGAATGTTTATTAATGAAAAAAAAATTAATTCAAGTCTTTGAGACTAATCTTTCATAGGAAAAAAAGATTTGTTTATTTTTTAAGTTTACAAATTTGTGGAGTAACTTAAATAATCGTTTTTATGATACTTAAACAAGATATTTTTAATTATATATATATTTTTTTTTTTAATTAGCTTGTAATATAGCTTTTTTTTTTCTTAAAAGGGTACTGTAGAATAATTTATGTCACAAATACTACATCCTTCTTTAATAACATATGTTTCACTTAAGACATGACAAAGTGTCTTAGAAACATTTCATTTTGGAGTTAAGTGATTAAACAAGAAAAATATTATTTATAAAAACACAACACATAAGACCAGTGACTGAGAGGTTCTACTGTCAAAGCTGATAGACGGAAGGTGTTAGGTTTAAACCTCTCTCGAGGTCGTCGACCTAACCGTTTGGAGTTTTCTTGGAACCTTACATAAATACGGGTTAGAACACATTAGAAAGACCCCACGGAGGACTATACCCCAAACGTAGGTAATCGGTTTTAACACTTAAGACATTTTAGATTATTACATTTGGTTAATATGTGATTTAACATGCAAAATATTATTTATAGAAACATACAATATGATATATACAACACACTAAACATTCAATTTTAAAGATTCTTTCCCTTTCATATGAACAATTTTTAGTGACTATTTAACTTGTTGAAGAAGGCGATTATTTTGTTTATAGTTATACGATTAAAATAAATTTTCAATAGATTTGATTTTATACAACCAACCTTTTTAAAAAAAGAGAATGGAATCTAGTTTTTATAAATTAACATATTTCAATTTTACAAATACTTCACACCCCGTCTTTTTTCCCCTCTTTTGGTAGACTTTATACACATAAGACATAAAAAGCGTTTTAGAATACATCATTTAGAAATTAAGCAATTTGATAAGTAAAATATTATTTATAAAAGCAAAATAGATACAAAAGTAATAAAGATTTTTACTTACAAATGTACGAACTTCTGATAGGTAAGACTTTTTAAATCATTGTGCAAGAATTAAGTGGTTATTGAACTTATAACATTACAGGATGAAATAATCACGTGACGTATTTTTAAACCAATAAAAAGTTAGTATTTTTTTTTTACACGAGCGCCCTCTATTACTATATAAATTTCAATGAAACGAGTTCATAACATTCTACTGTGACCTGGTATCGTTGTAATAGGTTGTATTTTTCGTTAAGTTAGTTTTCATTTAAGTTATTATGGAACGAGTTACGAATTCTTATGTTGGTGACGTAACCAACTTGGAGTGTCAACACTCATCACCAAAGTTAAATAATCAAGAGATGGATTCTACACTTTTATCCAAAGAAGGACTCGTTTCGAATTATGAAGTGAAACCCACCTCATCAGGACTAAAGAAACAGAAGTTACCCCATGTGTGTAAGACGTGTAACAAAGCATTTCCTCGAAAAGTTAACTTAGTGTTTCATATGAAATGTCATTTAAAGGAAAAGTCTTTTCGTTGTGAGGTGTGTGCTGAAGTTTTTTCGCGAAAGAGTGATTTACGTATGCATCAAAAGATTCACAAATCACCCAAACAATACAAGTGTAGTGATTGCAACGAACTGTTTTCAAGAATGTATGATTTATTAATTCACAAGAAGACTCACAAGACTCATAAACAACATTCATGTATAAAGTGTAGCGAAATGTTTGATTGTGAATCAGATTTAGTACAACATTGTGATACTTTTCATAAAGCTGTGAAATCACCCTATTCAAAAGATTTGTTATTTGAAAAAGTGAAACATTTTAAAAGACAACATGATGTGCGAAATATTTGTACTAAAACTATCATTGTGTCCAATGAGATGAATCAAAAAGACTTTCGTTCGTTTTTTAACAGTGTTCGATCGGATGTTTTAAACGAATTAAATTACCAATTACAAATGAAAAAGTCAATAAAATGGTATGCAGCCGTTAAAGTGGATGTCTACCGTGAATCACAGGATGGTGACTTAGAGAGAGCAACCCCTTTTTCCTTTCCAAAAGTGAACTGGAATTAACAGAACAAAACATACATGTACATGTTGAGAATGCCTTTCTAAAGCTGTACAATGGCTTTGAAGATTTCACAGAACGTGTGTTTAATTGGACATTACAAAAAATTTTGAAATTAGAATTGATTACAGCTCAATATGACAGGCTTATTTGATTTGTATTACTTTAAATGATTAATAAATAGTTTTAATATGAAAAAGTATAGTGTTTTTTTTTTTTTTTTTTAGTTGATGTAAATTACTTTGAACAGTTTGACAATGCAACATAAACTACTGTTTAACATTTTGAATGTCTTAGACAAAATGGGAATGAATTTGTTGAAATTATGTAAAACATGATGAAATAAATGTGATGTATTTATTATATGTTACTTAAACTACAAGAGAAATGATTGGAAATGTGTTATTTTAAATCTATGATACTTTTAATCACTAACAAAGTAAGACGTGACGTTATGAATCATCGATGGGTTTTCCTTTGAATAGGTATTAATCTTACTTATTGATAAGAAAGTTGAATTTTTCTCTTCATTTAAACAATGACACTGCATGTTTTGATAATTTTCTCTCAACAGTCAAAATCAATGTTTTTAACCTAGTTAAGAAATTTTTTAACTTAAACCGTCACTGAGTTTATCCTAGATAAGTAAATTTTTATATTTAACCTACATATAAATTAAATGATCAACTATAACCATAACTGTTTTTAAAATCTAGATAAGTAGACGTTTTTATGAAACACATCCAGTGTTCTGCTGACTTTTATCGAGATTACATCAGTTAGTGAAGCAGATTAAATTGTATAAAAATATTTTATGAAATGAATATGCGATCCCACGAAGAAGTGTTTCCACCTTCAAAGCGTCCACGCTTAGAAAAAGCTATGGAAAAATCAAATACTTGTGAGAAGGAGTTAAAAGACCCAAGATTAAAACTTTCTAAAATGGACAATGACTGTGTAACTATATCACGTGATATCTCCTCTACTAAGAACTTACCAGATGTGAAACCGGAGATCGCTATGAATTTTTCAAACTTTACCGATGGTTACGATGCAACATCTTTCGAGAATCCACATCAAGAGTCAGTTTTTGCCCAGGACTATTTAAATACATTTTTCAAAGACATGAATTTTGAAAATTTAGATTGTTCTACCCCCTTAACCTCGCTAAAGGATGAACCCTTTCAAGAACCTACGAATAATATCTTACAGACTACTGTTAAACATGAGATGAACGAGCTACAAGCAAACAGCCTTTCGCAAGCAAGTGGTGAAATACAAAGCATCACTACACCTACATTTGCCACTAAAAGTGACAAATTATACAATTCCAATGTGTTTCACAAAGAACTAAGTGACTGTTTCTACTTAACTTTGAAGTTAAAAAATAAACAATATTCTATACATATACGAGAATTTAAACGCAATGTATCTACTAATGAAGAAATCCCAACCAAAAACGGAGTTAATATGGATATTCATAGCTGGTATGAGTTTCAATATAAAATCCTTGCATTTAATTTAAGATACAAAAGTGCATCCTTTGTTTCTAATAACACGATTTTAGTGTTAAATCAAGATTCTATGATGCGAATTAAAAATTTGAAGAATTTTTCTCATGTTGACTTAAACGAACAACAAATGGAAAAATTAAAAGAAAGTACCTCACACTTAAATACTGTACTTTTACAACATATGTACACAAAACTATTACCCTTTCTCATTAAACAGAAATGTGTGGTGAGTAACAGATCCACAGAAAAAGAACCTGTGTTATGGTCTAAACTTAATACGTGTATCGAGAATAATATGGTAACAATACTTAACCAGTTGTATGAATGTACAGGATGTATTTTTCGATATGCAAGTCAAAGCCTTCACTCATGCTTCGCATTTAATAATAAGGAAAAATTTAATCAACTAGGTGAAGCTTTGTTAATGCTCATCGATTTCGATTATGTAATTTCAACGTTTTTGAATGGAGTTTATAGTGTTAGTGAACACTTTGTACATAAGCTTCATGAACAAACTGTTTATAATGAATTGTTTAAGACAAAATAAATGATTTGTTTTGTTAAAGATCTGTGTGTGTTTATTTCTACAAAGTGTCTCTGTGTGAATTTATTAGTTTTTTATCTAATCGAACTTTTAAGTGAAGAGATGTAATTTAACTTTTTTGTATATTCCAATTCAAAAATTTCAACACTTGCAAAAAAGATTAAACTATTGAAAAAAAGAATATTCACGTTAGAAAAAAAATTTTGAAAAAATTATTAGTTAACAAAAATAAAATAAAATAAAATAAAATAAAATAAAATAAAGTTAACAAAACAGCTTAAAAACATTAAAGTTAACAAAAAGTTTATAAATGTTAAAAGTTAACAAAAAAAATAATAAGTTATGTTGAAAAGTTAAAAAAAACAATGAAAAGTAAACAAAAATATAGTTTTTAAATTAAAATATTTTATAGTCTTCAAGTTAATCAAAATTAACTTTTTACTTTTAACTATTGAGAGACTATGATCTAACTGTTTATCCTCGCAACCAACTGGTGCATATCAACTATATACTCTATATCTGCATATGCGCAGAAAAACATAGACATTTACACTAACGACTTTAAATTCGTTAAATTTGTTCGACTTTAAATTCTTTGCCAACTTTTAAGTTTAATTACTATACACAACTCGATTACCTTTCCCACAAAACACCTTTCAGAAACAAAACAGAAATTAACACTTACCGAAAAACACGTCCACTTTGGGTGTTAGTCTTCACTCAACTAACGTTTCTCCCTTATCTTTGCTAGGGGGCGCTGCAATCGCCGCTAGAGGCGTTAGTAGTCTTCAGGTGTGTGATAAGAATAAACTTTAAATCCAACTTACACTCGCTCAGTCATTCTTGCTTCTCTCTACCTTGCTAACAACCGTTTGCTGCTGTCTCATTGTTTGGTTGTTTAAACTTGTTAAATGACGTCATCATGTGTTTGTCTAAACTTGTCCAGTCTTGTTTTTATGCAGTACGTCTATTTAGATGAGTCATCACTCGCTTATCTTGGTTGACTTGTCCAAACTTGTTTTTGTGTGGCACGTCTATTTGGGTGAGTCATCGTTCGCTTATCTTGCTTTACTTGTTTGAACTTGTCTAGTATCCACCACCTCATGTCTTTTGTCATAGCTTGAATATACTTTACACCAATCACTTAAATATAAAAGTCTTGTCACAACTTACTTAAACTTTGATAAAAATATTAATTATTTATAAATTTCATCAAATTCTTATTTTTCTGATACATTTACTATGTAATTTTCGTTCAAAAATATGGTAAAGCCCGATTTTAAATCGAAGTCTAAGATAAATTCCCCAAATTTGTAACATTTTAACACTAATAATAAATATTGTAAGCACCCAGTACATACAAGTTTTGTAAAAATAATATTACTTATAGCTAACTCGTTATGTCCCATGATACAAAACTTCAATATAGCTAAAATCAGTGTTAAACGAAAATCTAATCACGTGTCTTTATATATTATTTTGAAATGCAAAGCATTATATCTAAACGAATGATATAAGGAGTAGTTAGAATAGTTCTTATATTTTTGTTAGTAAAAAATTTATACAATTATCTTACAAGGTTGCAATATTCAACACACGGTTCACCATATTTAAAAACGATTCACCATGATTTAAAAACTTAGTAACATATTTTTAATTTATAAATTTAAATTAAAACATATTTTTATAAATAAACAATTATAAATACTTAAGTATTTTTAATTTAAATTTATAAATTTAAAATATGTTACTAAGTTTTTAAATCATGGTGAATCGTTTTTAAATATGGTGAACCGTGTGTTGAATATTGCAACCTTGTAAGATAATGTGTATAAATTTTTTACTAACAAAAATATAAGAACTATTCTAACTACTCCTTATATCATTCGTTTAGATATAATGCTTTGCATTTCAAAATAATATATAAAGACACGTGATTAGATTTTCGTTTAACACTGATTTTAGTTATATTGAAGTTTTGTATCATGGGACATAACGAGTTAGCTATAAGTAATATTATTTTTACAAAACTTGTATGTACTGGGTGCTTACAATATTTATTATTAGTGTTAAAATGTTACAAATTTGGGGAATTTATCTTAGACTTCGATTTAAAATCGGGCTTTACCATATTTTTGAACGAAAATTACATAGTAAATGTATCAGAAAAATAAGAATTTGATGAAATTTATAAATAATTAATATTTTTATCAAAGTTTAAGTAAGTTGTGACAAGACTTTTATATTTAAGTGATTGGTGTAAAGTATATTCAAGCTATGACAAAAGACATGAGGTGGTGGATACTAGACAAGTTCAAACAAGTAAAGCAAGATAAGCGAACGATGACTCACCCAAATAGACGTGCCACACAAAAACAAGTTTGGACAAGTCAACCAAGATAAGCGAGTGATGACTCATCTAAATAGACGTACTGCATAAAAACAAGACTGGACAAGTTTAGACAAACACATGATGACGTCATTTAACAAGTTTAAACAACCAAACAATGAGACAGCAGCAAACGGTTGTTAGCAAGGTAGAGAGAAGCAAGAATGACTGAGCGAGTGTAAGTTGGATTTAAAGTTTATTCTTATCACACACCTGAAGACTACTAACGCCTCTAGCGGCGATTGCAGCGCCCCCTAGCAAAGATAAGGGAGAAACGTTAGTTGAGTGAAGACTAACACCCAAAGTGGACGTGTTTTTCGGTAAGTGTTAATTTCTGTTTTGTTTCTGAAAGGTGTTTTGTGGGAAAGGTAATCGAGTTGTGTATAGTAATTAAACTTAAAAGTTGGCAAAGAATTTAAAGTCGAACAAATTTAACGAATTTAAAGTCGTTAGTGTAAATGTCTATGTTTTTCTGCGCATATGCAGATATAGAGTATATAGTTGATATGCACCAGTTGGTTGCGAGGATAAACAGTTAGATCATAGTCTCTCAATAGTTAAAAGTAAAAAGTTAATTTTGATTAACTTGAAGACTATAAAATATTTTAATTTAAAAACTATATTTTTGTTTACTTTTCATTGTTTTTTTAACTTTTCAACATAACTTATTATTTTTTTTTGTTAACTTTTAACATTTATAAACTTTTTGTTAACTTTAATGTTTTTAAGCTGTTTTGTTAACTTTATTTTATTTTATTTTATTTTATTTTATTTTATTTTTGTTAACTAATAATTTTTTCAAAATTTTTTTTCTAACGTGAATATTCTTTTTTTCAATAGTTTAATCTTTTTTGCAAGTGTTGAAATTTTTGAATTGGAATATACAAAAAAGTTAAATTACATCTCTTCACTTAAAAGTTCGATTAGATAAAAAACTAATAAATTCACACAGAGACACTTTGTAGAAATAAACACACACAGATCTTTAACAAAACAAATCATTTATTTTGTCTTAAACAATTCATTATAAACAGTTTGTTCATGAAGCTTATGTACAAAGTGTTCACTAACACTATAAACTCCATTCAAAAACGTTGAAATTACATAATCGAAATCGATGAGCATTAACAAAGCTTCACCTAGTTGATTAAATTTTTCCTTATTATTAAATGCGAAGCATGAGTGAAGGCTTTGACTTGCATGTCGAAAAATACATCCTGTACATTCATACAACTGGTTAAGTATTGTTACCATATTATTCTCGATACACGTATTAAGTTTAGACCATAACACAGGTTCTTTTTCTGTGGATCTGTTACTCACCACACATTTCTGTTTAATGAGAAAGGGTAATAGTTTTGTGTACATATGTTGTAAAAGTACAGTATTTAAGTGTGAGGTACTTTCTTTTAATTTTTCCATTTGTTGTTCGTTTAAGTCAACATGAGAAAAATTCTTCAAATTTTTAATTCGCATCATAGAATCTTGATTTAACACTAAAATCGTGTTATTAGAAACAAAGGATGCACTTTTGTATCTTAAATTAAATGCAAGGATTTTATATTGAAACTCATACCAGCTATGAATATCCATATTAACTCCGTTTTTGGTTGGGATTTCTTCATTAGTAGATACATTGCGTTTAAATTCTCGTATATGTATAGAATATTGTTTATTTTTTAACTTCAAAGTTAAGTAGAAACAGTCACTTAGTTCTTTGTGAAACACATTGGAATTGTATAATTTGTCACTTTTAGTGGCAAATGTAGGTGTAGTGATGCTTTGTATTTCACCACTTGCTTGCGAAAGGCTGTTTGCTTGTAGCTCGTTCATCTCATGTTTAACAGTAGTCTGTAAGATATTATTCGTAGGTTCTTGAAAGGGTTCATCCTTTAGCGAGGTTAAGGGGGTAGAACAATCTAAATTTTCAAAATTCATGTCTTTGAAAAATGTATTTAAATAGTCCTGGGCAAAAACTGACTCTTGATGTGGATTCTCGAAAGATGTTGCATCGTAACCATCGGTAAAGTTTGAAAAATTCATAGCGATCTCCGGTTTCACATCTGGTAAGTTCTTAGTAGAGGAGATATCACGTGATATAGTTACACAGTCATTGTCCATTTTAGAAAGTTTTAATCTTGGGTCTTTTAACTCCTTCTCACAAGTATTTGATTTTTCCATAGCTTTTTCTAAGCGTGGACGCTTTGAAGGTGGAAACACTTCTTCGTGGGATCGCATATTCATTTCATAAAATATTTTTATACAATTTAATCTGCTTCACTAACTGATGTAATCTCGATAAAAGTCAGCAGAACACTGGATGTGTTTCATAAAAACGTCTACTTATCTAGATTTTAAAAACAGTCATGGTTATAGTTGATCATTTAATTTATATGTAGGTTAAATATAAAAATTTACTTATCTAGGATAAACTCAGTGACGGTTTAAGTTAAAAAATTTCTTAACTAGGTTAAAAACATTGATTTTGACTGTTGAGAGAAAATTATCAAAACATGCAGTGTCATTGTTTAAATGAAGAGAAAAATTCAACTTTCTTATCAATAAGTAAGATTAATACCTATTCAAAGGAAAACCCATCGATGATTCATAACGTCACGTCTTACTTTGTTAGTGATTAAAAGTATCATAGATTTAAAATAACACATTTCCAATCATTTCTCTTGTAGTTTAAGTAACATATAATAAATACATCACATTTATTTCATCATGTTTTACATAATTTCAACAAATTCATTCCCATTTTGTCTAAGACATTCAAAATGTTAAACAGTAGTTTATGTTGCATTGTCAAACTGTTCAAAGTAATTTACATCAACTAAAAAAAAAAAAAAAAACACTATACTTTTTCATATTAAAACTATTTATTAATCATTTAAAGTAATACAAATCAAATAAGCCTGTCATATTGAGCTGTAATCAATTCTAATTTCAAAATTTTTTGTAATGTCCAATTAAACACACGTTCTGTGAAATCTTCAAAGCCATTGTACAGCTTTAGAAAGGCATTCTCAACATGTACATGTATGTTTTGTTCTGTTAATTCCAGTTCACTTTTGGAAAGGAAAAAGGGGTTGCTCTCTCTAAGTCACCATCCTGTGATTCACGGTAGACATCCACTTTAACGGCTGCATACCATTTTATTGACTTTTTCATTTGTAATTGGTAATTTAATTCGTTTAAAACATCCGATCGAACACTGTTAAAAAACGAACGAAAGTCTTTTTGATTCATCTCATTGGACACAATGATAGTTTTAGTACAAATATTTCGCACATCATGTTGTCTTTTAAAATGTTTCACTTTTTCAAATAACAAATCTTTTGAATAGGGTGATTTCACAGCTTTATGAAAAGTATCACAATGTTGTACTAAATCTGATTCACAATCAAACATTTCGCTACACTTTATACATGAATGTTGTTTATGAGTCTTGTGAGTCTTCTTGTGAATTAATAAATCATACATTCTTGAAAACAGTTCGTTGCAATCACTACACTTGTATTGTTTGGGTGATTTGTGAATCTTTTGATGCATACGTAAATCACTCTTTCGCGAAAAAACTTCAGCACACACCTCACAACGAAAAGACTTTTCCTTTAAATGACATTTCATATGAAACACTAAGTTAACTTTTCGAGGAAATGCTTTGTTACACGTCTTACACACATGGGGTAACTTCTGTTTCTTTAGTCCTGATGAGGTGGGTTTCACTTCATAATTCGAAACGAGTCCTTCTTTGGATAAAAGTGTAGAATCCATCTCTTGATTATTTAACTTTGGTGATGAGTGTTGACACTCCAAGTTGGTTACGTCACCAACATAAGAATTCGTAACTCGTTCCATAATAACTTAAATGAAAACTAACTTAACGAAAAATACAACCTATTACAACGATACCAGGTCACAGTAGAATGTTATGAACTCGTTTCATTGAAATTTATATAGTAATAGAGGGCGCTCGTGTAAAAAAAAAATACTAACTTTTTATTGGTTTAAAAATACGTCACGTGATTATTTCATCCTGTAATGTTATAAGTTCAATAACCACTTAATTCTTGCACAATGATTTAAAAAGTCTTACCTATCAGAAGTTCGTACATTTGTAAGTAAAAATCTTTATTACTTTTGTATCTATTTTGCTTTTATAAATAATATTTTACTTATCAAATTGCTTAATTTCTAAATGATGTATTCTAAAACGCTTTTTATGTCTTATGTGTATAAAGTCTACCAAAAGAGGGGAAAAAAGACGGGGTGTGAAGTATTTGTAAAATTGAAATATGTTAATTTATAAAAACTAGATTCCATTCTCTTTTTTTAAAAAGGTTGGTTGTATAAAATCAAATCTATTGAAAATTTATTTTAATCGTATAACTATAAACAAAATAATCGCCTTCTTCAACAAGTTAAATAGTCACTAAAAATTGTTCATATGAAAGGGAAAGAATCTTTAAAATTGAATGTTTAGTGTGTTGTATATATCATATTGTATGTTTCTATAAATAATATTTTGCATGTTAAATCACATATTAACCAAATGTAATAATCTAAAATGTCTTAAGTGTTAAAACCGATTACCTACGTTTGGGGTATAGTCCTCCGTGGGGTCTTTCTAATGTGTTCTAACCCGTATTTATGTAAGGTTCCAAGAAAACTCCAAACGGTTAGGTCGACGACCTCGAGAGAGGTTTAAACCTAACACCTTCCGTCTATCAGCTTTGACAGTAGAACCTCTCAGTCACTGGTCTTATGTGTTGTGTTTTTATAAATAATATTTTTCTTGTTTAATCACTTAACTCCAAAATGAAATGTTTCTAAGACACTTTGTCATGTCTTAAGTGAAACATATGTTATTAAAGAAGGATGTAGTATTTGTGACATAAATTATTCTACAGTACCCTTTTAAGAAAAAAAAAGCTATATTACAAGCTAATTAAAAAAAAATATATATATATAATTAAAAATATCTTGTTTAAGTATCATAAAAACGATTATTTAAGTTACTCCACAAATTTGTAAACTTAAAAAATAAACAAATCTTTTTTTCCTATGAAAGATTAGTCTCAAAGACTTGAATTAATTTTTTTTTCATTAATAAACATTCTCATGTAGCTATATCAAGCTCGATTCAAACTACGCTTCATTTATTTTTTCAAAAATGTCACATGATTCTTAAGACACGACCAAGATCAGGTAATTTCTTTTTCACAAATAGCTTACATCGCCTTTCAACGATGTAGTCCCATGGCTTGATCATTAAACCCCTCGTCAATGATCAAACCATGAGACTATTTTGATCCCGGGTTCGAAACTCAAAGGTAACCTTCTTTTCAATCTTCATTTTTCTTTTCACACTTCCTTTTCCCAACGATAGAGGGCGATACCGTTTTTCCCTCACATGTACGAAAAAATTAAGCCTTCCCCCTCTCTCCCTTATCACACTGAAAACTTTTAGAAAAATACTGTCAAAGTCGATCACCTCCTTTCCTTTAACAACCCTAACATAACTCACAGTGAATTTTCTTAAATCTCTAAAAATTTAGCCCTCACATCTATTTTAATCTCATTCACATTTAAGTTAATGTTTAAATAAGAAAAAAAATTCAACATTTTGCTAATATTATTTTTATAGCAGGATTCCTACAACTCAACTCTACTTGACTAAAACCACTGTTGGTATTGTGCTAATATTATTTCCATTTTATGGTACAATTTGTATTACATCAAAGCACCTATTATATCATTAAGATCTATTATTTACAAACTTAAAAAAAAAAAAAAAAAAAAAACTTTTATAAAATTTAAAAAAAAAAAAAAAAAAAAAAAAAAAACTAAATTTTTTTCCCTCTCAAGAAAGAATCTAATTAAAACCCTTTTTATAGAAAAAAAAATCATATTAAACTTTTATAAAGTCAGAAAGTCTTATCACATTTCACTTCCTGATCCCTTCCGGTATTACTTACGGAATTACTTCCTGTCTAAAGATACTTGTTTCAACCTGTGTATTATCAACATCTGTCATTTCCTATGAGCTTGCGAGGTTAGCACATCTAATGTAGAACATCCAAACGTTATCTCCAATTACCTTCCGGCCTTACTTACGGAATCACTTCCTGTATAAACATGTCTGTTATCACCACCTGTCCCTTCCGCTAACCTTGAGACATTAGCACATCTGATGCAGAAAAATTTTCCCTGTCAAGAAAGAACCTGTTCAAAACTCATAAAAAATACGTCTCATCCTGTCCTTATCTCCAAATTCCTTCCGGTTTCCTGTCTCAACATGTATGTTATCCACACCTGCGACTTCCGGTGTCCACACCTGTTCCTTCCGGTGACCTTCTTTTTTTTTTTCTCATTCAAGTACATATAAATTGTTTAAGTAAAATGTTTTCTTTTATTTCGTTACAGGTCACTCACAGATGTCTGGTGCAAAAGGATATGCAGATGGGAAAAATAATAATAATTGTGGCGTTATGAATTGTTTTCATAGCGGGTGGTTATGGTGGGTCCACAATTAAAAAAAATTAAAAAAATTTCCCTCTCAAGAAAGAATCTGATTAAAGCCTATAAAAAATACGACTCATCCTGTCCTTATCTCCAAATTCCTTCCGGTCTTACTTCCTGTCTAAACATGCCTGTTCCAACATGTTTGTTATCCACACCTGCGACTTCCGGTGTCCACACCTGTTCCTTCCGGCTCCGAGACCTTCCTTCAACCTTGAGCCTACGCCGCGTACGCCGCTGATGCAGAACTCTCTTTTATCATCTACTTACAGCTGTCTTACTCCGCAAAAACCAGACTCCTACCAGAGGTAAAACTATTGCGAAGTTAGAAGTACGTAGAGCAGTTGTCCAATATTTAAAAACATGGCGCCCATCTTCATCCAAAAACTCGATTCTGTTCTGTTATCAATCACGTGACGCAACGCCTTTCATACGTCAGCAGAGAACGAGACTGCGCAGTAAGTCCGGAGAAAGCTGTTTTCCATCCGTTCGGAAACTAATCCGATATAAATAGATTATTTTTATGACTGTAGAAAACCTTTCTGTTGTGATTCGGAATAATTATTTTATCGGTTGTTTTCCGTATCGTAAAGGAAATTTATCTTTTACGAAACGGAAAAGGGTTGGAAATTTTTTACAGTGTAAAATAAAAATATATAGTTTAAAGGTACATAAAAATACAAGAGTGTGAATTTCAATATATTTTTATTCATAATATATGTAATAATTATATAATATAATCCTATATATTCATACGACAAGCTAAATTTTCAGCGTAAATTCGACACTTTTGCGCATGCGTGAGATTAAATCTAAAACCTTGTAATAACTCCTCTATACCGACCCGATAAAGATGTTGAGTGGTAGCGAGATCAGATCATTGGCAAAGAGAAATTTCTCGTATAAATTAGAAAATGGAATTTTTATTGCATAACAATATTAATTCTAGTTAAAATATGTACAAGATATTATTACAGCAATTTTATTATTTTTCGTGGGTCAATCGCTTATAAATTAATGTCCTCTTAACTCTAAGTGCAACTCGATCAATCAAAAGTGTCAGAAAATTACTGTCAGTCGTAACTTCTAAATAAAGTTCATTCGGAACAAGGCTCGTCCGTTCCTTCTCTTCGGAGAAATATACTAAATCACGATGCTTCAGAGTTAAAGAACTCTCACTATCGCACTTGTCGTGCTTTTTCACTTCGCTGGGATTTTCACCTGATACCTGCTGTATCAATCAAATAGAGGTCAGACCTCACTCTTTCCAGAGAGTCACCACTCTCGTTCAGATCTATTCTAAAACTCGTCTTTTTTAACTTTTTCATTCTCGCAGGGGATCTTTCACTAGGGGCGGGGATTTGGTCGAGGCAGTGCCCCTTGAAACTCCCCAGCCTCTTAGCAGCCTTGAGATACGTCTCTTTCATCTATAATAAGTCCGTCATTGGACGTTCTATGACAAAGGGCATAGTTTCGTGTGCAAACCTAAAAATCGTGTGCAGAGATCGCTTCCCTCGCAGATGCTCTCTTTCCCACGACTTCGATAAAAGATCAAAGCATAAGACCCCTCTTTGGGTACCACCTTACCAATGCATCACTGTCCGAACTTTCCGCTCGCAGTACAATAGAATTCGGCGTTTGCTTGTCTTCAAGGCCAAACTAGCGTGGGAAGGTGTGCAGTTAAGTGTACTCACAGGAAGTGCTAGAATGACACATAGTGCACCTGGATGTAGAGGCTCAATTCTTTACAGCACCCCCTCCTCAAACGATTCTTAAGGGTGAAACACTAAGAATCTCTAAGAGTCGAATAAAGAATTGCAAGCTCAATTTACATCAGAGTGGCAAGAGATAAAACATACATGAATAAGATAATACTACTTTCATTTTCATCTTGCGCGCTCTGATAAGAAATCATGAACATATATTGAAATAAAACACAGTGAAATAAAAAATAAAAAGAACTTAAAATAATTATATACAAAAGTTTATCAAGAAATCTCCTTAAACTCGACTCAGACAATCAACATGCGGAATGTCTTTGCCTGGGCGATGAGAAATTGCATAATTATAAGGTTGCAGAGCCAAGGACCACCTTAACAACCTGGGATTATTTCCAGAATTTATTTTTAGAAATACCAAGGGATTGTGATCGGTTTCGATAGAAAAGTTTTGTCCATCAATATAATGCCTTAACTTTTTTATCGCAAAAATAATTCCAGCACACTCTCTTTCAGTGGCGCAGAAACTTTTCTCACTATCAGTAAATTTGCGACTTAAATATATTATGGGGTGCTCTTCCGATCCCTCTCTTTGAGCCAAAACCACGCCAATACCTAAGTCACTAGCATCAGTTTGTACTATGAATTCTTTCTGAAAATTAGGAGCGTAAAGCACCGGTTCTTCAGTAAGTTTCATTTTCAAAGTCTCAAAGGCTTTTCCCATTTCGTCGCTCCATGCAATCTTTTCCTTTTTATTTTTCCCTTTAAGCGCCCTCGTTAATGGTTCTACAATCACTGCATAATCTTTTATGTACCGGGAATAATATCCAGCCATTCCCAAACATCTACGAATTTCAGTTTTCGATTTCGGAGCCGGTAATTCCTTAATTGCCTTTTCTTTCGCCTCAGCTGGCCTCCGTCTGCCCTCCCCTACAATATGCCCAAGATATTTTACGGTTTTCTGAGCGAACTTGCATTTCGCCAATTTGATTTTTAGTTTCGCGTCATTAACCCTTTTTAATACTATCTCTAGATGACGCATATGGTCCTCCCAACTGTCTGAAAAAATCGCCATATCATCTAGATACGGTAAACAGAATTCCTCAAGTCCGTTTATCTCTCGCGTTAAAATATTCGCTAACTCCACCCGTTTTTTATAGGGTTTTAATAAATCCACGTGGTAAAACTGGGATTTCTGTCGCCTCCCAAGAACATTCACATAATGATTGGTTTCCGAAATTTTTGATTCATTACTTCCCGGTCCTATCCAACTATCCGACATATTATTTGGTTTACTGGTCGCCAACCCCAGTACCTCATTTCCCACGTTAAATTTCCTTTTTTCTGCCTTCCTGTCAAACCAAAATTTCCTCTTTTCTCGATCTGCTGACACATTTTTAACGGCCAAAACTCGACCTCTTTTTAACCTGTTCGCGAGATTAAACACATCTCCCTTCACGAATTTATTTTCCTCCGTCTCTCTTATCCATTCTCCAAACACTAACGCTTTCAAAAGCTTTCTAAATTTTCGATGCCAAAATGCAATACTATCGCTTATCGAATCTCACATCTTAACACAGAACCGTTTTAGAAATGCGGTCGCTAAATCATTCATCAAACTTCTCCCAAGGTCCAAGTATCTTGACACATTTCCTTTAACTTTCGCTTTCCCTAAGTGTAAGGACACATTTTCTAGGCACGTGCCAAAAATATCCACCTGACAATGCAATGGGACCAGCACCCGCGCCCTTCCACTTATGCGTTCGTCTCTGGCTTTTTCCACTATTAAAAAATCTCCCGAATTACAACGCGTTTCTTCAAATTCCCCTTTTCCTCTAATCTCTTCGAATGATGGATACCTGTCATGTTCCATTTTACTAACCCCTCTTTCAATGTTTGCTAAGATCGAAGAGTTCTCATATATCGACGAAGGCGATAATCCCTTATCTACACCAAGCAACTCAATAACACTTTCTAAATCCTTATCCTCGTTTATCTTTGCCAGATCCGTAAATCCGTCTTCGATCAATAATGGCAGCAAACCTTTGTCTAAACTATCCAACTCGATGGGATTATCTATCTCCTCACCCTTTTCTTTAGAATTCAACGTTTCCGTTTCACTGCCTCCGCTAGAATTTTCTCCCTCTTTTTCTGAATTCAACCTTTCTGCCTCATTTCTTTCGCGAAAATTCCCTTCTTCTTTTTCTTTTACCGAATTCAAAGTTTCCGCTTCAACACTTTCGCTAGAAATATCTTCTTCTTTCACGGAATTCAAGGTTTCCGCTTCACAGCACTCGCGAAAATTTCCCCCTTCTCTTTCTTCCTCGGAATTCATAATCTGTTTATTTTCTGGTTTTGGAGCTTGGTCAACCTTGCTCTTTACCTGCTCTAACAACTTTTGAGTCCCATTGCCCAACAAATAGTAACCCACGTCTGAATCTCTATTGTTTACTCCTGCCTGGGTTTCAATGACCCCCACACCTTCAATTTCTAACGTGACTTTTGCTATAGGTAAACAGTATAATTTACTGTCTAACGGAGTTTTAATCCATATGTGGTCTCCATTCAATTTATCTTGACTGACTAAGTCGTATGGGATTAAATCGACCTCACTCCCACTGTCCGTTAAAGCAGTTGCCTGAATTCCATTCACCAATACTTTACTCAAATAAGGGGAGAAGGTTTCTTCAAGTGTCGGCTTACTTATTAAGTGACCGACCAACGCAGCCTCTTTCTTTTTAATTTCCGGACAATTTATTTTGTAGTGCCCGCTTTGAAAACACGCATAACACTTAACTTCTCGCCTTTTTTCGAACGCCTTTTCCCTATCTTTATTGTCACTTCGATCCCTCCAATTATAATTAATCTCTGGATTTCTGTTACCGTTTCGCACATTTTCAAAAGTCCTGGGTCTTTCAAAATTCTTCTCTAAAGGGAGTTTCGGATTCCACGTCTTTTTAGAAGGGCGCTTGATTGCCTCGTACGCATCTAAAATCCTCACCAGTTCTTCGGGGTCTTTAATTTCCGCCCAATTATCCATAAAATGTTCGCGCATTTCGGGAGACGCCCTCCGTTTGATCTGGTCCGTGACAAGCAAATTTTTCAAACCCTCAAAATCCGAAACTTGTAAGCATGACAGCCATCCTTCTAAAAAACTATTAAGTTCGAAGATCAGGTCCTTCCAAACTGAATTAGGATTTCGGGGATGCTGACTAAATATTTGTCGGTACGTTTCTGCATTCTAGCGATAACGTTCTAACAGTTTTTCTTTCACATATTGAAAATCATCAATTTTGTGTTCGGGTTCTCTTAAAATTAACTCGGCCATTCCCACAGGTAATAATTATAGTAAGTTCGTCACCAACTCATCCGAATTTAGATTACATTTTTTGCCTGTCTCTCGAATAAATTCAAAAACAACGAAATATCCGAATTCTTTTCATCAAAGCGATGCATAATTGTTTTTAGGGGTAAATGATTCGTTCTAACTGAGATGCTACTGGATGCGGTACTCCGGTCATCTGACTCTTGTGTCGCTTTTAACATAGCTAACTCATGTTCGCCCTCTTTCTCTTTTTGAAGTCTATCGTTCTCTTCCTTCTCTGTCAATAATTTATTTTCCCTGTCTTTTTCTAACAGTTTAATTTGCGCTAAGGCTAGCTCTTTATCAAATCCCTCTGACGACTCTATCTTTTTTATAATTTTCGGTACTGTATCATTCTCTTCTAAAATGACCTCAAATTCGTAAGCTAACGTTTGCAAATCAGCTGTCCTAAAATATTTAAGCTCCGACATTTTTTTAAAGTTTAAAATTAGAAATTATCTTTCCCACAAATATATAGCAATACAATAAGATTTAATGCTATTCCTACCAAGTGCGTCAAAATATTACCAAAATATACACTCATAAAAAAAGGTACGCTTAACAATAATATAGGAAATATGCAACATATAAAAATAAGCAACTCTATCCTAACGTCTACATTCACCTTGGTATTTGGTTATAAAATACATATGGGATAAATTTTACACAAAACAACAATTTCAATTTAAAAAAGTACAGTAAAAATATTTTAAATTGCAAAAGTCTTATTCAATTCCTTTTTCTTTTAATCAATGGTGGTCTTAATCTCTGCATCCACTCTTAAAAGATTTAGAATAATTCACAAAAAAAAATATATATATAAAATCAACTCTGTTATCTTAAAATATGAAATGCGTTCGATATTTTCTTTTTTTTCTTTTCCAAAGATCTCACAATTATAGATTCAGCTAAAATTTGTAACACTGCACAACTCTCAGTTTGCATTAAATTAATTCAACAATAATTTTATTTTAACTACAAAATTTGTCTATTAAATAAGTTACAGTTATATCAGAAATATATTTCATCATACTACATTATTTATTTTTCTACTGGAAAAATTTCTCAAAAATTTACTCTCACAAAAATAAACATGCAACGTTCTTTTTTTTTCTAAAGCCTACAGCACTTATATAAACACTATTAACAATTAAAGCCACTCTGAATATAAAAAGAGCTTACCTTCATTACTAAGAGTCTTTCAGGGCGTCAGAAGCACTTCAGACATTTACTGATGAACAGGAGCACAGACTTTTCTGGATGCATAGGAGCACAGACTTTTCTGGATGCATAGGAGCACAGACTTTTCTGGATGCCTAGGAGCACACACTGTGGTCTCTATCACACTTTTCGGATGGGGAACACTCTTCAGAATTCTTGGCAGATTTCTCTTTCTGATGCTGTGTTGATCCACAGGGACGTCTAAGGAGACTCGGGTCACAAGGAGATTCTTTCTTGGAGCACTAGATGATTCAAATTACAGAGTTCACTCTTTGTCTTTAGAGAATGTCATTAATTTTTGCTAATTAATCCCTCACCGAAAGCCACCAGTTGTAATAACTCCTCTATAACGACCCGATAAAGATGTTGAGTGGTAGCGAGATCAGATCATTGGCAAAGAGAAATTTCTCGTATAAATTAGAAAATGGAATTTTTATTGCATAACAATATTAATTCTAGTTAAAATATGTACAAGATATTATTACAGCAATTTTATTATTTTTCGTGGGTCAATCGCTTATAAATTAATGTCCTCTTAACTCTAAGTGCAACTCGATCAATCAAAAGTGTCAGAAAATTACTGTCAGTCGTAACTTCTAAATAAAGTTCATTCGGAACAAGGCTCGTCCGTTCCTTCTCTTCGGAGAAATATACTAAATCACGATGCTTCAGAGTTAAAGAACTCTCACTATCGCACTTGTCGTGCTTTTTCACTTCGCTGGGATTTTCACCTGATACCTGCTGTATCAATCAAATAGAGGTCAGACCTCACTCTTTCCAGAGAGTCACCACTCTCGTTCAGATCTATTCTAAAACTCGTCTTTTTTAACTTTTTCATTCTCGCAGGGGATCTTTCACTAGGGGCGGGGATTTGGTCGAGGCAGCGCCCCTTGAAACTCCCCAGCCTCTTAGCAGCCTTGAGATACGTCTCTTTCATCTATAATAAGTCCGTCATTGGACGTTCTATGACAAAGGGCATAGTTTCGTGTGCAAACCTAAAAATCGTGTGCAGAGATCGCTTCCTCGCAGATGCTCTCTTTCCCACGACTTCGATAAAAGATCAAAGCATAAGACCCCTCTTTGGGTACCACCTTACCAATGCATCACTGTCCGAACTTTCCGCTCGCAGTACAATAGAATTCGGCGTTTGCTTGTCTTCAAGGCCAAACTAGCGTGGTAAGGTGTGCAGTTAAGTGTACTCACAGGAAGTGCTAGAATGACACATAGTGCACCTGGATGTAGAGGCTCAATTCTTTACAGCACCCCCTCCTCAAACGATTCTTAAGGGTGAAACACTAAGAATCTCTAAGAGTCGAATAAAGAATTGCAAGCTCAATTTACATCAGAGTGGCAAGAGATAAAACATACATGAATAAGATAATACTACTTTCATTTTCATCTTGCGCGCTCTGATAAGAAATCATGAACATATATTGAAATAAAACACAGTGAAATAAAAAATAAAAAGAACTTAAAATAATTATATGCAAAAGTTTATCAAGAAATCTCCTTAAACTCGACTCAGACAATCAACATGCGGAATGTCTTTGCCTGGGCAATGAGAAATTGCATAATTATAAGGTTGCAGAGCCAAGGACCACCTTAACAACCTGGGATTATTTCCAGAATTTATTTTTAGAAATACCAAGGGATTGTGATCGGTTTCGATAGAAAAGTTTTGTCCATCAATATAATGCCTTAACTTTTTTATCGCAAAAATAATTCCAGCACACTCTCTTTCAGTGGCGCAGAAACTTTTCTCACTATCAGTACAGTCAGCGTGGGAAGGTGTGCAGTTAAGTGTACTCACAGGAAGTGCTAGAATGACACATAGTGCACCTGGATGTAGAGGCTCAATTCTTTACAACCTGTTCAGTGTAAAGTTACACTCGAACTCGCTGAGAGGTCTAAAGCATTTGTTTAAGTTCTGGCTCTCTGCAAAGAAAATGAGTTCGAATCCCGCTTCCGACAGAGTGATTTCTGCGTTAGTTTTGGCTGTAATTCATTTTAATTACTGTCATATTTTCAGGAAAAGAAGTTACGTGTATAATTTGTATTTTTTTTTTATTAGAATGCTTTTGAATTAAGTAAAGTTTAACACCCAACAATATTTTTACAAATTAAAAATTGTATTAAAAATATAATAACATAAATAAAAAATATTTGTATTAACATTATTTTTAAAAAAATTGCATGTAATTATTATCGATTAAATAAATTGGAGTGATCTGCAATTTTTGCTATGTTTTGTAAGACCATTATCAATAATATATTTATATATGTATACCAAGAAAAATATGTGATTATTTTCCGTAAAAAAAGAAAAAAAAAGAAGAGAAAATAGAAAAAAGTAAAACATTCTTCTAAGAACTATAAAATAAATTTTCTACATATCCATGGTTTAATAATTAAATAATGTATGAAAATGTTAAATTAAATTCAAGTAATTAAATATATATATTATAAAGCGCTAGTTGCTAGCAGCAAATTATAATTTAGGCGTTTTAGAGTGAGATTTCTAAAAATAAAAGTAGTGTAAAATTTTAAATATCGCGTAGGTTTAAAAAGTTTAAAATATTTTAAAAATATTGTTATTTTTTCAAAAAATTGTGACTGAAATAAGTAAAAATAAATACCCTACCCATTCAATTAATATTTTTAGTTAAAATTCTGCTAAAAACAAGCATAATACAGTAGAACTTCCATTTAACGAAGTCTCATCGTTACACTTAAAAACTTCGTTATGAAGAAAATTCGTTAAATAGAAATTAACTTAAATTCATGAAATTTTTCCTTGAGATATGACAAACAGGTATTGGATTCAGAAGCATTTGATTCAGTTTTAATTATGAAGCCGTTTTTTACAAAACAGTTGTGTACGGTCTATGAAATCACGTCACATTCCCAAGCTTTGGCCCAAGCTTTCATCAGCTCCGATACACAGAATCTCAAACTAATGTTTTCACTACATCGGCTTTTTACTGTCTTTTTCGATAATGTACTTCAAGATTTTTTATTATTCCTTAGACTAATGATTTCAGTTTAGCTGTATTGGCAGGAACAAAAATAACTTTGATGTTCTTCGATTTGTATTTTGAAGCACGTTCTTTTGGATGTACAAAGCAATTGTCTATCAGCGATGGAAGTCCAGAATGGTACCTGTCTGACTCTAATAGATATTTTTTGTTTCAATGCATCTGAGGCCATTGCGACACCTCATCTTCTATATCATTGAAGGTAAAAAAGGGATTTTGACTTCCCTCAACTGTCAGCGAAGTGGGAGAATAATGATAACAAGTGTTTTTCTTAGGGTGAAAAAAAAATTGTTTTATTTAGCATCAAGCAGAATGGAAATTATCTAAATGTGTTTATTTTCATACAGTCGAATCTGCTGAAATAAATTTGCATATCCTTCGAACAGCAATCGCTTAATTTGAATTCTGTACACGTACAAAAGTGGAATAAACTTCGTTATATAGAATATATTTTTCGTAATGTGGAGATTAATTTACATGCTAATGGTGTTCAAAGTCAACGTTCTGCAGAAAATTTCGTTAAGTAGAAAACTTCGTTAAATAGGGACTTCGTTAAAGGGAAGTTCCACTGTATATTATAAATTACACGTTTAAAATTATTTCACTTCATTAATTGAGTAGATCTTGGATTGAGAGCAACATCTATCGCCTTATATCTATAAGAATCGCTTATAGATATGCATACAATATCGCAATTTTTAAAGTTTTCAATACTTAGCAAATAAATAAAAATTCAAACATTTTTCTAATGAAATTTTCAAGCTGTTCACCGTCAAATCTTGACGGGTACTATCTAGTTTATTGTATATATTATAAAGAATCTATATTTATAAAGGTTGTTTACAGAGCATATGCATTTACAGAGTGTAGATGTAGTTTTATTATCTATACTCCTAAAAAAAATCAAGTAAAAAACATTGTGCTTTAATATAATCAAGATAAAATAAGCATATGTCGGAATGACAGTACTTTTTAGGAAAACTTAAAACGTAAAATAGTTCAACTTACATATAAAATTTTATTTACAAGGACATAATGTACTATAAATTTTTTAAAATATTTATTTATAATTATTAAAGATTTATATAGTCGTTTTGGTTTTATATGAACATTGAGTAAAAATGTATATTTATCACAATATTTAAGAAAGAATAAAATAAAATGCTAGAATCATATATTTTAGCATCGTCATTTTGTCATTTTATGATAGAAAATGCAATATACATAAATGATTTTGGCACAGATGTCATATACGTTTATTGGCGCGATTGCAACAAAATGGCAATTTTATGCCTCACATGGTTACCCAGTTATTTTGTTTATATTGCTGTTTATTTACTTTTATTTTTTATTTTAATTCTATAAATTGTTTTTATTATGTATACCAATATTTATTTATACCAAACTATCATTTATTTATTTTTATTTCCTTTTTTTTAAATAATAGAAGCTATTTCATTTATTACGTTATTTTATTTTTATATTGAAATAAAAAATCGCGTGTTATTATTGGATGCTATTTGTAAGTAATATTCAAAAACAAAGTTTTCGCCCTCGCGGAGGGGGGAAAATCGCGCCAATGTGGTGCGTATATGACATGTGTGCCATGATTTTATGTAATGTGATTGTATGTTTTTAAGTAATTTATGTTTAAACTTTTCAAATTTCCATAGTTCATGCTACATCTTTTCTGTTTTTCTCTTGATTTTTTATACTTTTATTTTGTTTTTATTGCTCATAATCTTGCACAATCCATTGGAACACAGATTGTAGAATACAAGATGCCTGGAAATACAAGAGATTGTGTGACCAATCAGAACTTGGCCTCTGCAGAATCCCTAGAAATAAATGCAATTAAATCATTTTAAATTTCCCTTTCATTAAAATGAAACTTAAATGAAAAGGATAAGGAAATGTATTTATTTATACATTTTACAAAAATAAAAAAGTACTTGAATTAATCATTTTAAAGAATTAGCCAATATTTCAAGAGATGGTTCCTGTTGACAAATAATTTTTATTTCTGAATATATATATATATATATATATATACACTACATATATAATCTTATACCGTTAATACTTGGTAGGTCTTCAAGTAATTCTGAATAACATATCCTCTCGCACATCAGGATTTGAACACACAGATTGTGAAATCTTATGTTTGCCTATAGTGAAATTTTAATATGTGAATGTTCATTACCTCTTTCAAAACATGTTTTCGCCATAATAAAATGGTTGTCTGATACCAATTTATTACGCTTTTAAAAACTGCACAGTTAAAATAAACTTCTTATAAAAACTTCATTTAAATCACATTTCTATACTGATTTCATTAGCTCAGCTAGAATCTTCATCTGCGAAGAATTTGAACCATTATTACTTATAAAATGCAAAATTTCTGAACAAATTTGTTTAATCAGATAGTTTTGCAAAATATAATGTAAAATAATAATAATAATAATAATAATGATAGCAAATGACAATAATATTAAGCATAGTATAGCAATTTCAGGGCTTTATTGGAAAAGGGTAAAAGGGAGAGAGAAATAGTAGAACAAATATAAGCACTCACTAACTTTCTATGATATTATAAATATACTGATATACCTTCTCAACAACAGGAATAGCTAAGTAAGAATGCAATATCTAGCTTTTCATAATAATACTAATTCATTTTTCATTATTAAAAAAATACTAATTATATTGATTTTATTATTAATTTAAATTAAAAATATTTATGAATTCATTATAATTAAGTTATTAAATTACTAATTATTTATTAAAATTAACTAATTATTTATAAAAATACACATTATTAGCTTATTATAATTAAATTATTAAATTATAGTTAAATTACAAAATTATTTAATTATATTAATTAAAAAATAATAATTTTTAATTACTTTATTAAATATTTTATAAATAAAATACTAATTATATTTTTCCCGAATTCTTAACAGTTTTGATGCCGAAATCTTTTCTGAGAAATTTGAAAAATTGGGACTGGTTGGTCTTTTGCATTTTTCAGAAATTTAAAATATTCGAAAAGTCACTTTTCGAAAACACCAAAACTGTTAAATCGGTTATTTTATCTAGTGATGGACATAACGATTATTTTGATTATTCGAATGAATCATTCGGGCCTGCGCAGAAGCATATCTGTCAAACTTCAATTTTTTTTTTTCAAAATTTCTTGTGGTAATTGAATAAAAAAAGTTTGAAGTTTGACAGATTTGCTTCTGCACATGCCCGAATGATTCATTCGAATAATCAAAATAATCGTTATGCCCATCACTAATTTTATCGCTTTTTTTCCCCAAGATCACGTTAACACCTGAGATCAATAGTTTTCTATGCCTGTAAATATTTTCTATGCCTTCTTCAACAATAATTCTAGTAGATGTGGCATGCAAACATTTCGTAATAATATATATTTTTTCATTATAGATAATAAGTTCTAATAATTATTTGCATTATCATACACAATAAAAAAGTACTAATTATAAGCTAAATTATTAATTATTAATTTATTATAATTATAAAGCATTAATTGAAAATTAACTAATTATTAATTACATTATTAACTATTAATTACATTATCAATTGATTTTATTTAAATTATTAATTTTATTAAATAAAATTATTATTTTCATTCTTAATTACTAATTACATTATAAGTAAAATACTAATACTTTTTTCGTCTAAAAGTTTTCGTGCCAAAACCTTTTCTGGGAAATTTGAAAGGTCAACTCCAATCTTTGAAATTTCCCAGAAATTAAAAATAGCATTCCAAAGTTACTGATTGAACTCACCAAAACTGTTAAGTTGCCTAGTTTTTCGCCACGATCACGTTTCTGCCAAAGATTAGGAAGCACTCAGTAGCTTTCTATACCTGTAAATATACTTTTGCAACAATAATAGTAGTAGAGCAGGAATGCAAATCTAGCATTTCGTAATAATACTAATTCTGTTCACACTAAGGCTCCTATTATAGAAGCTCTAGTTCACACTATAAACAGGGGGAGGGGGGGGGGCTGTTGACGAATAATTTTTATTTCTGAAAAAAAAAATACATACATAATCTTATACCGTTATTACTTGGTAGGTCTTCAAGTATTTCTGAATAACATATCCTCTAGCACATCAGGATTTGAACACACAGATTGCGAAATCTTATATTTGCTTATAGTGAAATTTTAATATATGAACGTTCGTTACCTCTTTCAAAATATGTTTTCACCATAATAAAATGGTTGTTTGATACTACCAATTTATTAAGCCTTTAAAAACTGTACAGTTAAAATAAACTTCTTATAAAAACTTTATTTAAATCACCTTTTTAGAATCTTTCAAACAATCATATATATATATATATATATATATATATATATACATATATAAAAACTGTTTTTATAAACACAACACGCAAATACACAATTTAAAGCATTTTTGATAAGGGAAACATTCTGATGGTATTAGTAACTTTTCTATACTGATTTCACTAGCTCAGCTAGAATCTTCATCTTAGAAGAATTTGAACCATTATTACTTATAAAATGCAAAATTTCTGAACAAATTTGTTTAATCAGACAGTTTTGAAAAAAAAAAAAAAATAAATAAATAAATAAAATAAATAAATAAATAACAAATAACAAATAACAATAATGGTAAGCGTAGTATAGCAATTTCAGGGCTTCATTGAAAGCAGGGATTAAAGGCTTCATGAAAAATATTCTGTTTTAATATAAAATGGTAAAAGGGAGAGAGAAATAGTAGAACAAATTTAAGCACTCAGTAACTTTCTATGATATTATAAATATACTGATATACCTTCTCAACAAAAGGAATAGCCAAGTAAGAATGCAATATCTAGTTTTTCATAATAATACTAATTCATTTTTCGTTATTAAAAAAATACTAACTATATTGATTTTATTATTAATTGCAATTAAAAATACTTATGAATTTATTATAATTAAGTTATTAAATTACTAATTATTAATTAAAATTAACTAATTATTTATTAAAATACACATTATTAGCTTATTATAATTAACTTATTAAATTATAGTTATATTACAAAATTATTTAATTATATTAATTAAAAAATAATAATTTCTAATTACTTTATTAAATATTTTATAAATAAAATACTAATTATTTTTCTCCTGAATTCTTAACAGTTTTGATGCCAAAACCTTCCCCAGTAACTTTCTATGATATTATAAATATACTGATATACCTTCTCAACAACAGGAATAGCTAAGTAAGAATGCAATATCTAGCTTTTCATAATAATACTAATTCATTTTTCATTATTAAAAAAATACTAATTATACTGATTTTATTATTAATTGAAATTAAAAATATTTATGAATTCATAATAATTAAGTTATTAAATTACTAATTATTAATTAAAATTAAATAATTATTTATTAAAATACACATTATTAGCTTATTATAATTAAATTAAAAAATTATTTAATTATATTAATTAAAAAATAATAATTTTTAATTACTTTATTAAATATTTTATAAATAAAATACTAATTTTATTTTTCTTGAATTCTTAACAGTTTTTATGTCAAAACCTTTTCTGAGAAATTTGAAAAATTGGGACTGGTTGGTCTTTTGCATTTTTCAGAAATTTAAAATATTCGAAAAGTCACTTGTCGAAAAAACCAAAACTGTTAAATCGGTTATTTTATCACTTTTTTCCGCCAAGATCACGTTTCCACCTGAGATCAATAGTTTTCTATGCCTGTAAATATACTTCTTCAACAATAATTCTAGCAGATGTGGCATGCAAACATTTCGTAATAATATATATTTTTTTCATTATATATAATAAATTCTAATAATTATTTGCATTATTTTACACAATAAAAAATATTAATTATAAGCTAAATTATTAATTATTAATTTATTATAATTATAAAGCGTTAATTGAAATTAACTAATTATTAATTACATTATTAACTATTAATTACATTATCAATTGATTTTATTTAAATTATTAATTTTATTAAATAAAATTATTATTTTCATTCTTAATTACTAATTATATTATAAGTAAAATACTAATACTTTTTTCGTCTAAAAGTTTTCGTGCCAAAACCTTTTCTGGGAAATTTGAAAGGTCAACTCCAATCTTTGAAATTTCCCAGAAATTAAAAATAGCATTCCAAAGTTACTGATTGAACTCACCAAAACTGTTTAATTGCCTAGTTTTTCGCCACGATCACGTTTCTGCCAAAGATTAGGAAGCACTCAGTAGCTTTCTATACCTGTAAATATACTTTCGCAACAATAATAGTAGTAGAGCAGGAATGCAAATCTAGCATTTCGTAATAATACTAATTCTGTTCACACTAAGGCTCCTATTATAGGAGCTCTAGTTCACACTATAAACAGGGGGGGGGGGGGGTTCATATAGTTAAGAAACTTGCTTTTATTTACTTTAAGGGGAAATTTACGTTTTTTAGAACATGCATTTTTACATATAAATTTTTAAAACCGATAAAATTTAATTGTTTTCAAAATTTATCATCGTATTTCTCCTTTAAAATAGTGTATTTAAACTATGATTATCAAATGAACTGCACAAATATCTGTATATAAGCATTATTATTATTTTTTTTTTCATTATGAGGTTTAAATATATTTAAAATTATATCATGATAAATCATATTGAATGTTTTTCTTTTTAAAATATTAAATCTTATAAATCTGTTAAATTTTAATTCGAAAAATAATTATATTAATCCATCATAGGAGAGCTGAATAAGTTCAATTGTTTCCTCTCTCGTGAGATACAGTGGCAGAATGTCTCAAATGAGAAACGATTTTCTTATCTAAAGCTTCGTTAGCCCATTTAACATACGCTCGGTACAACTACATTAATAATTATTATTACCTTTAAATGCGACAATAATGGCACGCAAAGTAGGCAAACGCAAGTTTCTTCATACATTATTGTATATACTACTTCAATACATATGCACAATGAAATCCGCACCTGAAATCCGCACTGCATATGACCACAGTTTTTGTTTGATTTCAGATCACTATTTTAAATAACCTTACTCTGTTAAAAACCGATTTCCATGAAGTAGAAGGAAACTATAAAACGTTTTGTACAAGAGAAGAAATATATTACAATCAACAGAATGAATTAATGTATGAATTATGTCTGAATTAAAACTTACGTTTCAACATCTTCTAGAAGCTGTTCTAGTACAAAGAGAACTTGGAATTTTATTTTGTTTTAACTCTTCCTACTCACACAAGCTCCTCTTACTTCCAAGCATCCAGATTTTACCTTCAGATAATTCAATTTATAAAGCATGTTTAAAAACAGTTCTTCCGCTAATTAAAAATACTTTATCAGGGTACGTACGCCTCCTGGAATTTTGCGACCAGGAAATTCTTCGGTACCAGTATTTTCTTACAGAAAATCTCTCCTTAAAAGAAGTTGAAGTTTCGCGAGTTTAACCTAGATTTCTTTTTCTATAAGAAGTACTGGTATATCTCCTGGAAAATTCCCTGATCCGTACGAACCCTGCTTTATTCATTAATTTTAAAATTAGGTCTTTATTAAAAAAATAATTTTTTATCATTTTAAATCTAATAATGTAATAATTATGTTTTTAATTCTGGAAAACTGATTGTATCATAAGCGGTGTGTGCGAATTTCAGCAAGTCTGCTATTACAAACATTTCTCGCAACAACAACAAAAATAAAAAAATAAATAAAAAATAAATAAAAAGAGTTTACAAAACCTAAATCACATTCGAAATTTTTTTGAAAATTTTTGAGTTAAAAAAGACAATCCGTTTTTGATTCCATAATAATATGCTGAATTTTGTATTTTATTCCACGTACCAGTATCGGATTTCTGTGTACCATTAGCCAGAGCTTCACGTACCAGTACTGGTAGGCGTACCATAATTTGAGAAACTCTGTTTTATACTTTATTCCAATATGTTACGTACGTTGGAATAGCTTGTTTAATGCCAACCATAGCTTATCGAGTTGTTATATGAAAAAAAAGTACATTTATTTAAAAATTCATCATCTCCTTAAAGTAATTTATTATTATTATTTTTTTATTTGAAGTATGATTCAACTTATCAAAGAGTAAATGCTTCATTATAATATGTATTTGCTTTATATTGTTTACCGAAGCAAATACTATTTCAAATTTGTTAGATAAAAAACTTATGATATAGTTTAAAAAAAAAAAAAAATCAATTTAAACTGCTTTATTAGAAAAATTTGACTGATCTTGTAAACAAAACATAAACTGTTTTATTTCAAGATTCTTAAAAGATTAGATAACGTTTGATAACATAAATTTAAAAATAGTAATAAAATTATCCCCCTTTTTTTTCTTTGTTGACTTTGAAAATATCGATTTTAGTATAAAATATTTCTTATATTCTAAAATGCATTACAGCAAACTTTATGAATCATTCCCTATCAAAACGCTATTTAGAGCTGTTTTCATAAATATCTATTAATTGTTGCTCTACTTAATGATAGCTTTAAACGTTTTCATCGCACCTTTTCCGACATTTTTATTTTTAATTCTTCAAAAGTGCAAGTCTTTGACAAATATTTATATAATTTGTTTGATTTTTTTTTCTAGTCGAACATTATATCAAACATGCGAAATATAAAAATTGTATACTCAGTATTCCTTTAAAAACAGGAAATGTGTAGTTATAAATGACTTTTCCCTATTTTTTTGTATATCGCTGATAATTCATTAAGCAATAAAATACTGTATTTTTTTATTTAAATTTTTTCACAACCTTTTACTTTTAATTCAATAGACTGGCTCAGAATATAACCAGATCTATAGACTCTTAATGGCTAGATGTTACCTCACATCGTGGCATTCCTTTAAATTACCATTTTTTAAATACAATATCTTAAAAGAAGTTTAAAAACCAAATATGTTAACAAACTGTTTGTCAGACTAAATCTATTATAAATACATTTAAAAAAAATTCTGAATTTATGATTTTTTTTAATAAAAAAATCTCTAAATATCTTTAAAAATCTATTTTTAAATTAAATAAGCTTTTTTTCTTTTTAATTTGAATCTTTTAGGTTAAAAGGGGTTTAAATTAAAAGGTTAAAAGGGGTTTAAATTTAACTCCTTTTCCCAATTCATTCAAAGTTTTCAAGCCGAAGTAAATGTACAATAATCTATACTCTGTATGAAATTGACTTAGCGTTAGTTTCCTGTAAACATTGTTAAAAAAATCTAGCCCTAGTGCCAATTTTCAGCATACATATTTACTCAAGAAATAATAATTACATTTTATATCCGGAAAATATAGTATGAATATTAATCTAGAGACGAGAGTAATATAGAACAGGAGCAATTTTTTTTCCTTAAATATATAAGCTTTTTTGTTATTATTATTATTAGCGTAATAGCTTTACGAAGGCTTTGTCGCTTGCATTACTGGTTAATGGAATTTTAAAATTTTTGAAAATAATATAGTTGAAAATGATATTTAAAGTTTCCAAGAAAATCATTACTCAAGAGTGGCTTTCAAAATGTCTACTTATTATATAAAACATTTGTTACAATCCCGGCAAATAGATATATTTGTGAAAGATGTTTCTTAAGATTAAAAACTTATTTGCGTATTAGCATAGGACAAGAGAGATTAAGCAATTTAGCACTAGTTTACATTCAACAAGAAAAATATATTAATAAAGATTTAATTATTAATGAATTTAACGCAGATCAAAAAATCAGAGGAGTCCACCAGGCATCTAATAAAAAAAAATAAATAAGAAGAACAGATTCCGTGGAAAGATAAATAATAAATTAATTTTCTATGTGATTCGTTAACACAACAACAGTAAGAAGAATCTATAAAAATTGTAATATCTCTTATTAAATTTAAATTAATCATTAAAAATATTGCTTACATTGACAACAAGTACATCTTTTAAATAATATAGAAGGGAAACCATGGGCATAATGGGCTACTGTTCTTTTTTTTTTAATTGTTTCTTCAAACTGAAATTTTCTGAAAAATTAAATAATAGTTTAAATTCACTAATTTTCCACAAATATGCATGTTCTCTACTATATATCCCTGCTTATATTCCGTTCACTTATCATTACTAACTGGAACTTTACTTTCTTGAACATATTTAAAAAAAAAAAAATAGATTCGAAAGTAGAGTATCGCTCCTTAAGCTTGTTACTATGTTACCATCCTAACAAATGTCTCGAATGTTTACAAAAAAAAAAAAACAAAAAAAAAAAACATTTTTTAGTTGGCTCTCCCAATATACTTATTCTAGATTTAACAATAACGAAAAATCATGCATCACGGCATAGATTATGAAGATTATAAAACATTTTCGAACACTATCTGAATAGTGTTAAACAATTTCATTTTTGTTCTTACAATGAAAAGAGATATTTAAATAAACACACACACACACGGAAAAAAAAAAGCAGTAAAAAATTATTTTTAGAAATTACTGTTCATAGCCAGTAATTTGTTCAAATTCTTCTGTACAGCCCTTTATATGATCTACACACCTCGTAATACACTAAAATTACTTAAGTTTTAAAATGCATATCAAAGCTTGAAAACACACATCCATCACTTATGGCTCGTAGTCAGTCCTATAACCAAATTCTTTTGAGAGTCTCTGTAAACAAACGACAATTTCTACGTACTCAATAATTTATAGAAGACATGCTGCGATTCACGTGTTATGTAAATAAATTATGTGTAATGTAGATAAATTTCATTGAATAGTGTAACACCATTAAAATAAACTGCAAAAGATTTTTCTCCATACATTATTATGAATTCTTTTGTGCATCCTTGTAATGGAACAGTAATTGCTACTTACTCTACAAAAAAAAAAAAAAAAAAAAAAAAAAACATGTTATCGTCCACTTCAGTGATGCATATCAATTTCATTATGTTTGAAATAGTGTAACATCATTGAAATGTCCTAAAAAAGATTTTTTACCATTGACCGTAATGTAACGGAATACTTTTGAGTGGCCCTGTAAACAAATTATAATTTCTACTTATTCTATACTCTATAGAAAACATACTGTTGTCTACTTCTGTGATATATATCAATTTTATTATGTTTTAAATAGTGTAACATCATTAAAATGAATTGAAAATGATTTTTTCTCATTAACAGTAATGCAACGGAATAATTTTGAGTGTCCCTGTAAACAAACGATAAATGGTACACATTCCATTTTCAATACCGAACATGCCATGGTAAATCTCAATAACATGTATATGTTATTGTATCTGTATTACATAGCAATCCGAGAATATTTACGCAAATTCGAGCACGGTCAGACAGACAAACCGAATTCATAAGCACTTTTCAACTGTGTTGAAAAGTTTCATGAAAATAGAGATTAAACAAGAACGAAAAATCATGCGCCAAGCATAGATTATGTAACACTTTCCAACGCTTCCAAAATGATTTTACAAATCATACCGTTTAATAAGCTAAAAGATAAGATCTAAATATACAATTTGGAAAACGCATAACATATTTAAAAACATAATTTCAGGAATTTCCAACATATACAATATTTGGAAAAATATCCGAATACTTTTATTCAGCCCTGTATAGGATCTATAGATTTGTATATATACTACATAGGATGCTAAATTTTAGTTCAGTTAGGAAACGCGTAGCACAGTTTAAAATTCTCCGTCTGGAGTTTCTGTCAATAAACGGAAATGTGTTCGCGAAATTTTGTGCTTCCCTGTATAGGATCTACAGAATTTATACACACCACGTAATAGACAAAAAGCGAGTTAAAATTAAAATCGCGTTCAGTAACTTAAAACGCACTTCCAGGAATTATTGTTAACAGACAGTAGAGAATACTTTTGTGTGTCCCTGTAAATGAACGATGACTGCTATACACACAATATTCTGTAGTAAGCCTCTTGTAATGTACCTTAGTGATATATATAAATTTCAATGCGTTTAAAATTGTGAAACATTATTTAAATAAACCGCAGACGATTTTTCTCCATAGACGTAATGTAACGGAATTCTTTTGACTGTCCCTGTAAAGTAACTATAAGTGCTATGCACACCCTATTCCATATTAACCTTCTTCTAATGCACCTTAGTGATATATATAAACTTCAATGCGTTTAAAATAGTGAAACATTATTTAAATAAATCGCAAATGATTTTTCCCCATAGACCGCAATGTAACAGAATTCTTTTGAGTGTCCCTGTAAAAAAACTATAAGTGCTACATACTTCCGTTGAAATAGGGAACATCCTATAGATAACGACAATAACATATAAAAATTGCAGAGGAATCCGAGCATATTTACGGGAGTTAGAGCACGGACAGACGGCCATGCGGCAGACGGCAGACAAACCGAAGTCATAAACACTTTTCAACTAGGTTGGAAAGTGTCAAAAAAGATGAGAAATGAAAAAACTAAAATTTTATGTGAACTTTACTGAATTGAGAATGAACATTAATTAGAAATCTGTTATAAATGAACATATTTTGTTTATTTCTCATTTTCGCTCAACTGATTTGCTTTGTCATCGAAGTTTAATACTTAAAATTTGAATATCAGAATCTGGAGGCACGGCAGTGCCTCCGCCAAGTCGAGTGAGGACAGCCGTAAGCATACTTTTCTGGAAGCAACTCAGGGCACATTTGACCCCCCCATATCTCCGCGCTGGAGTATCCCAAAAATTTTAAACTTCAATTATAGAGAGTATTTGGCCCACAGGACCAAAATTTAAAATTACAACTTTCTGTCTTTTCTAGTTCAGGCGATATATGAACTCAAACATTCGATTTTTTGTCACTTCTTACTCACTCTTTCTCGCGTCATCAAAAAGATTGGGTAGATCCCGTAGCCCCAGAAACTTGACATTTGGAAAAAAGGTAGTGTTTAGGATACAAAGAAAGGAAAAATTATAAAATCCAGAAAATTCGAAAAAAAAACATTCGAAAATTCAACAAATTCCATCAAAATTGAAAATTGAAAATAATACGATCTTGTAGTCTTGGAAACTTAAGATTTGGTGTGAAGGTAGTGTTTAACATCCAGAAAAAGAAAACATCAAAAACACCAAAAAATTCGAAAGCAAAATTGAAAAAATCGAAGAAATTGAAAAAAACCGAAAATTTGAAGACAATCCGATTTTGTTGCGCTAGAAAATTCAAATTAGGAATAAAGGTAGTATTTAGGATACAGAAAAAGAAAAACTAAAAAAATCCAGAAAAATCGAAAAAAAAATAAAAATTCGAAAAAAATTGAAAAAATGAAAATAATTTGATACGATAACGCTCGTATTTATAAATTAATTTGGATGAAACTAATTGTGTGTATTAAGCTCACCAATGCCTCGACCGAGTTCGTTGGCCAGTTTGGTCCGCCATCTTGTTTCAAGATGGCGGCCACGGAAAATTTTAAAACTAAGATAAATATACAAAAAAGTTAAAAAATCAAGTTTATTTTTTAATTAGGTGTTAGGACTTGATACAAGGATTCCAGAGCATTTTTTGTTTTACCTCTATCTTAAAAATTGGCTGAGATAGAGCAGTTTGAAATTCTAGGGTGGCTGGCATTTTGAAACAAAACAGCACATTACAAAAAACCAACGATAAATTTATGGTCAATAATGGTCAAGCAGGTGCAATCCCGAATGAATACTCCGTGTTATTATAACTGTAACTTTGACTTCGAAATTTTGATACGTTGCATTTTCTATTTGTTGATATTTTTGAACTATGATTTACGCTAAGTGAAATGTTGTTGTTGAAGAGTGATTTTCCATGTAAATCCGAAACGTCCAATTTTAATATGTTTTTAATGTTTTGTTGTAAATAAATATTGATATACATATCAAAAATAATTTATAGAATTAAAATAAAAAATAAAAGTAAACAAACAACAATTTCCATAACAAAGTTTTCGCCAAATTGGCGGGGGAGGAATCGCGCCAACGTGCGTATGTGACATTTGTGCCCAAAAAATATGCGAAATGCTACCATGATCGCAAAAGTTCATGATTTGTCTATTAGAATCTTCCGATTTGGCGAAGGATTAAGGGAAAATTAAATTATGAATAAATGTAACGTGTTGCAATGTTTAACATACATTTAAGGGAGACCAAACTGGTCGCCAGTGGCGGCTAGTTTTAATATAAATTTATAAGTTTTAGTGAACGCGATTTCTCGCAAATTATTTTCTTTCATTGTTGTAATCATTTTCAACTATATATTCATATCCATTAGCGCCAAATTCTCGCCAAACTTGGCGACAATTGGCGAAATATCGCCAAATTTGGCGACAAAAATAAGTCTTCATAAATGAAGCCAACTTGGCTATAGCTCAATAATTTGGCGAATTTCTTATTCAAATTCAGTGTAAACGAATCTTTTGTAAACGGTTTCTTTGCATTTTAACTTGCTGTTTTCGAGTAACATTAGCTAAAATTTTAAAACGAAGATATAGGAAAGCTACCTTTTCCTGCCGGTACAGGCCGGAGGACTTTTTTATGAGTTGTCGGATGCAATCTATGTTTTGATTAAATAAAGTAAAACATTGAAAAACAAATCCCACAGGATGGGGATAGTTTGTTTTAGATAGATTTTAAGATAATTGTCCTATTAGCTAGTACACCTTCCGTTATTGTTTTGTGTTATTTTCCCCGGATTATGCTTTTCTTTTCTTTTGTTTACGAATTTTGTAATAGAAAAGTTCCGCTATAGACTGGCTACGTTATAGACCTTTTTTTTTTTATAGACAGGTTCATTTTCTTTCACAGGCTTTACTCTATTTAATTTATATATGAAATATTTGTTGTTAAAAGATGTTGGTCGCACAAAAATTTTCACGTCTCTCCCTCCCGACATTACTGGTTGGTTATGGCTTGATAGTCCTTTCTAAATAAAATCATGGTGATTCTAAGATTCTCTTGATTTATCTCTAAATTGAACATAAACGATCCTAAGAAAACGGATCAATGAATTACTATATTGGCATGAGGAAATTTAGTTGCAGAAAAATGGAGCATATAGCTAACATTAAGTCTAATAGGAAAACCACAGCCTTGGCAAGATCTGGAAGTCGAGAGAGGACAGCCGTAAGCATACTTTTCTGGAAGCAACTCAGGCACTTTTGACCCCCCCCCCCCCCCATATCTCCGCGCTGGAGTATCCCAAAAATTTGAAACTTTATTTTTCTAGAGTATTTGGCACACAGAACCTAAATTTAAAATTACAACTTTCTGTCTTTTCTAGTTCAGACGATATATGAACTCAAACATTGGATTTTTTGTCACTCACTCACTCACTCGTTCACGCGTCATCAAAAACATTAGGTTGATCCCGTAGCCCTAGAAACTTGACATTTGGAAAAAAGGTAGTGTTTAGGATACAAAGAAAGGAAAAATTATAAAATCCGGAAAATTCGAAAAAAAAAAACCATCCGAAAATTCAACAAATTCCATCAAAATTGAAAATTGAAAATAATACGATCTTGTAGTCTTAGAAACTTAAGATTTGGTGTGAAGGTAGTGTTTAGTATCCAGAAAAAGAAAACATCAAACACACCAAAAAAATCGAAAGCAAAATTGAAAAAATCGAAAAATCGAAAATTTTCAAATAATCCGATTTTGTTGCGCTAGAAACTTGGAATTCGGAATAAAGGTAGTATTTAGGATGCAAAATAATGAAAAATTAAAAAATCCAGAAAATTCGAAAAAAAATTCGAAAATTCGAAAAATTCGTAAAAAATTGAAAAAAATAAAATAATTTGATTTTTTAGCCTTAGAAACTGAAAATTCGCAGTAAACATACTGTTTAGGATTCAGAATAAGTTAAAATAAAAAACGCAATAAAATTCGAAAATAAAATCCAAAAGTCGGAAAAATAAAAAAATAAGGAAAATTTGAAAATAATTCGATTTTATAGCGCTAGAAACTTGAAATTTGGAATAAAGGTAATATTTAAGATACTAAATAAGGAAAAATTAAAAAATATGCATCATTCAAAAAATACACATAAATTAGTGCAGACGATATATGAACTCAAAGTTTCGATTTTTTGTCACTCACTCACTCTTGCGTCATCAAAAAGATTGGGTAGATCCCGCAGCCACAGAAACTTAAAATTTGGAATAAAGCTAGTGGGATACAAAGAAAGGAAAAATTATAAAATCCGGAAAATTAAAAAAAAAAAAATTCGAAAATTAAAAAAAATCGAACAAAATTGAAAATTGAAAATAACACGATCTTGTAGTCTTAAAAACTTAAAATTAGGTGTGAATTCAGAAAAAGAAAACATCAAAACACAAAAAAAAATAAAATCGAAAAATCGAAAAAAATGGAAAAATTTCAAATAATCAAATTTTGTTGCGCTAGAAACTTGAAATTCGGAATAAATGTAGTATTTAGGATGCAAAATAAGAAAAAATTAAAAAATCCAGAAAATTCGAAAAAAAAAATCAAAAATTCAAAAAATTGGAAAAAAATTGAAAAAAATTAAAATAATTTGATCTTTTGGCCTTAGAAATTTAAAATTCGCAGTAAAAATAGTGTTTAGGATTCAGAATAAGTTAAAATAAAAACGCAATAAAATTCGAAAATAAAATCAAGAAATCGAAAGAAATCGAAAAATAAGGAAATTTTGAAAATAATTCGATTTCATAGCGCTAGAAACTTGAAATTTGGAATAAAGGTAATATTTAAGATATTAAATAAGGAAACATTAAAAAATATGGATAGTTAAAAAAAATCGAAAATTTCAAAAAAAAAAAAAAAAAAGAAAAAGAAGAAAAAGAGAGAAAATGAAAATAATGTGATCTCGTAGTCTTAGAAACTGAAAATTTTGTGTAAAGGTAGTGTTTAGGATTCAGAAAAAGAAAAAATTAAAAACACAACAAAAATTGAAAAAAAAAAACGAAAATTTGAAAATAATTCGATTTTGTAAAGCTAGAAACTTAAAATTTGGAATAAAGGTAGTATTTAGGATACAAAAAAAGAAAAAAAGAAAAAATCTGTAAAATTCGAAAAAAAAATTCGAAAAAAAAAAATTCGAAAATCCGAAAAATTGAAAAAAATTCGATTTTGTAGCTTTAGAACTTAAAATTCGGCGTAAACTTATTGTTTAGGATACAGAAAAAGGGAAAATTAAAACACAATAAATTCGAAAATAGAATAAAAAAACTCGAAAAAGATCGGAAATTTCAAAATAATTCGATTTTGTAGCGCTAGAAACTTGAAATTTGTAATAAAGGATACAAAATAAGAAAAAATTAAAAAATCCAGAAAATTATAAAAAAAATTCGAAAATATCAAAAATTGAAAATAATTTTATCTTGTAGTCTTAGAAACTTAAAACTTTGTGTAAAAGTAGTATTATACAATTAAAATATTCGTTAAATTCGAAAATAAAATCGAAAAATCAAAATATCTTTAAGAAATCGAAAATTCGAAAACAATTTGATTTTGTACTGCTAGAAACATTAGTTTTAAGATAATTGTCCTATTAGCTAGTACAACGCCCCTAATTGTTTTATGTTATTTCCCCCGGATTATGGTTTTCTTTTCTTTCGTTTACGAATTTCGTTATAGAGAAGTTCCGCTATAGACTGGCTACGATATAGGCAATTTCTTTATAGACAGGTTTGTTTTCTTTCACAGGTTGTACTCTATGTACTTCACATATGAAATATGGATTGTTAAATATTGTCATCCCCACAAAAATTTTCACAGCTCCCCCTACCCTCCCGACATTACTGGCTGGTTATGGCTTGATAGTCCTTTCTAAATAAAATCATGGTAACTCTAAGATTCACTTGATGTATCTCTAAATTGAACCTAAATGATCCTAAGAAGACGGATCAAATAATTACTATATTGGCATGACAATCAGGTAACTTAGAATTAAAATCGAAAAATCAATAAATTTATAAAAAGTCGAAAATTTGAAAATAATTCGATTTTGTAGTCCTAGAAGCTTGACATTTGGCAGAAAGGCAGGGTTTAGTACACAAAGTAAGGAAAAATTAAAAAATCTGTAAATAATAAAAAAAAAGACTAAAAAAACGAAAAAAAAATCGAATAAAGGAATATAATTTGATTTATTGGAAATTTCCGGAATTTTAATTTTGGCTTTCTTTTCACACTAAAAAGTTCTTTTATGTTAAATATCAAGTATCTAGGGCTGCGAGTAATATCTCAGATGGATAGCACCTATCCTGGAAGCAATTGAGACTACTTTTGACACCCCCCCCCCCCTCCCATAACTTAGTGCTTGCCTAGGAACCTGAAATCTCTTTTTATCTACAGTACTTTGCAAACGAAACTAAAGCTTCAAATTTTTGATACCTGTAAATAATAGGGACAGAGTGTGGGCTTAGCGAAAATCAGTGGATGATCTCAAGAAAAGGAGAAAATCAAGAAAAGGAGGATTACTTACAAAAAGAAGTGAAATCTCATCAAAAAGTCACCTGTAAAAAATGCAGCCAAGTCTCGTAACTCATTTACCGTAAAAAGTACTGAGATCGTATAAAGCCAAGTTTAACTATCTTATTAACTCTGAAATTTTCATTCGCAAATCACTCCTAGTCTCTACATCTTTAGTTAATTATTATTTTGTGACTTGGCAATTACGCATCACAGGGAAGTTATTACACCTTACTATGTTATGGAATAGGATGGGATAATTTAATTAAGGCAAATTATATACGCACAGGGAAGTTATTACACTTTAATATGTTATAGTATTATTTGATTAAGACTAACTATATACATCACATTCTCGTGCTACGTAATTGCCAAGTCACAAAATAATAATTAACTAAAGATGTAGAGACTAGGAGTGATTTGTGAATGAAAATTTCAGAGTTAATAAGATAGTTAAACTTGGCTTTATACGATCTCAGTACTTTTTACGGTAAATGAGTTACGAGACTTGGCTGCATTTTTTACAGGTGACTTTTTGATGAGATTATTTTATCTTAATTTCTTATAATGTATAAAAATATGTATTTTTTAATAGGAAAGTTTTTAAACATCTAATTTATGTGTACTTCTATATATATATGTGTGGGCTTAAAAGTGGCTTTTATTATGATCGCCCTGTATATAACATTAATCAAGTTATTACTTTATCTGACATTGCAGATATTCAAATGTAAATAAAAAAGATTAGCTTCATGATTATGAACTTGTTATTACAATATACTTTGTGATAGAATAAGCTTCCGCCATTGTTGAAAAATTGCTTTCTATATTTTTATATTTTATAAAATCTTTAGAAATATGAAAATCTAATTATTAAATATAAACTGAATAGCAATAGCTAAAATATTTTTCAACATCATTATTCAAAAGAAATACCTTGTTACTAAATTATGCGGAAGAAAACTTCCATTTAAAATATTAACTGCTTATTTTAATCATAATCGTCTTTTTGAAATCCTCGCTTTTATTCACTACTTTTATGTATTAGAAAAATCCTCCTCTTGAATAAAATGCTTTAAAAATATGCGCGAAAGATAGATTTAAACGCCTCTTCCATACATTTTTTGGTAAAATATTCTTCCTGAGAAACAAAAACCAATTTATCGGCGAAAAAGTTTCTTCCAAAACTGGCATCGGTTTAAGCGCGCCCTCTGCCGGGATGAAATTTTTGCTCCAGAATCAACAGATGACATCCAATGGATCGGAGCCTCAATTCGCCGTCTTGAGCGCGGGAAAAGTTGAAAGAATAGGTTCCTGATATTTATTTCAGTTCCACACGATTTTATAAATTATGTCTGTTCCGAATTCAACCTCGAAAAGTTCTCTGAAAGCGGAATTACAAGGGGAAGAAGTTCGGACTATAGTTATTGCTCGGCCAGCTTTAACGGAGACAGACGATGGCCGTGAAACGTGGGACAAAAAAGCCGAATTTTTACTAGCTGTAATCGGTTTTGCTGTGGATCTGGGAAATGTGTGGAGATTTCCATTTATATGTTACAGAAATGGGGGAGGTAAGAACGTTTTTCCATGTTAAAATTTTATTTAAAAAAAAAACCATACTCTTATTTATCCTTAATATAAAGATATTGTATTTAAAATTTTCAGAATTTTTAAATTTGTTCAATTTTCTAAAATCACATGCATTTACGAAAGTTTCCATTAAATGTTTAACATATTTTAAGAAGAACGCAATTATAGAACAGCAATTTTTAAATGAGAGAGTGAATACACTTTTATTCTTTAATTTAAAGATTTCATTTCATAAAAGAAAACACAACATATATGCAATAAATTAAAATAAAATGCATAAAAGATCATTTAACATTTTATTTTAGGTAAATTCGCTAAATAAAAATTTTACTTCTACAAACGTTCCCTTAAAATATCTAAGGTTTGAAAACATGCATCTTAACAAAAGCTTTAATTTAACTAAAAAAAATAAAATGTTTTTAAATTAAGTAACTGATTTGATGTTCAATTGCCAAAATAGCACGCTTAATTCAATATTTTAAGGCTACTCAAAAATATTCTTAAATAAGTATTTTTTTGCTTAATGAAATTACATATCTACGCGCAGCTTTAAAATTTGCAGCACAATTATAATTTTTTTTAATTTTTTAAATGATATTAAAATTTATGTTTTCAACTGAATTTACTTATTTTATGTTAAATTGAGAAATTAATTCTTTATAGGAACAACAATAGAATTTTTTTAGATTGTTATCTACAAATTTTCAGTCAACGATGAAATTGTGATTTTAATAAAGCTAATTAAAACTTATGTTTTTAGAGATTAAATGGTATCTTTTGTGTTTAATCATGAATTTTACATTTAAACATGCTGTTTATTTATCAATTTATAAATCATTGGTGTTTTAAATAAAGTACTCTATTTATGCATTGTGATGAAATCACGCTAATGAAAACTAATATTAAGATTTCCATTACTACGTTTCCTTTTTAAACTAAAAGAATGTAAAGAAATGAAGTTCAGCCAAAGAACGAATTTCCTAATACAGGAAGTCAATATAATACCAAACTTTTAACCAACGTTTCAAGGCTATTATGCAAGTCTTTCAGACTTGTAAGATAAAAAATTAAAAAGAAATTATCTCTAGGTAATTTTTTTTAAATAATTAATTTGAATAAGTGTTGATTATAGTGTCGCACAAGACGTATTCCCACTTTCAGATGCATTATTTTGCAAAAAAAAAAAGAAATGCATTGTATTACATAAATTAATTAAATAATCAAAGTACCTCTAAGAAAAATTTTAAATATTATTATTTATTATTTGAATAATATTCATATGCAAAAGAAAGAAAAACGATTATTATTGAGATTTTTAAGAAAGTTGTTTGTTACGTATGTAAAAATCATTAAAGTGAAAAATTACTTTTTAATTACTACTACTATTATTATTATTATTGAAAAAACATTTAAATTTCGTATAAGTAATGGGAATCGTATAAAAAAATGGGAAGATAACAACTAATAATTGGTAAAATAATGGACAATAAATACACGAATAATTGACAATAAATTATAGTTTATACATTCATTATTTGCATACATTTATTTATTATTTGACAAGTTTGGAAAATTAAGAATATTGTTACATAATTGAAAAAAAGTGATTCAATAATCAAAGCTTCACTTTTAAAACTGTTTTTGTAGTACTGTTATGCTTATATTTAAATAATAATCTACGCATATAATTTTTTTTTAAGAAATGAAAACATCTTGCTACGAGAAGATTATTATTGAAAAAGATTATTATACTAAGAAAAGATTATTATTGAGATTTTTAAGAAATGAAAATGTTTTGATTTTTAAGTATTAATATTCCGTACCTTTTATTATACAGTATGAAAAAGAAGAAAAGGTACTTTAACGTCAATGGAAATTCGTTTTCTACAATAAATAATTAAATAGTTTAAAGTATTTTCATATATAAAAAAAAATGTTACAGTGTTTGTAATACATATATGATTCAAAATTGTTCCCAATGAATCGTTCTAGAAATATACAAATTAATTAATTATATAGTAATTATGGGAAAGTGAATTTATGGAACATAAAGCGTTGAGGTTGATTCGTAATCTCAAATTAGAAAGAAACACCTACAAATTAATATTGACTTTAACCTAATTTTAATTTTATTAAGTAGTCACTCACTATATTTTAAAGAATAATTTCATATCTTCATTTTAAAATTAAAGTGCATTTTCATGATTTTTCGTAAAATGTGTAAATTTCTTTTTATTGAGAAAAGTTCTTTTCTCTTTGTAAGATAAAATTAATCTTTGTCTAATCTCTTTGATTTTTACGTTGAATTATTCTGCTGATTTACATTTTATAAGTTTGCAATTTTAACGCCGTGTTACTTGCCTTAAATAACTGTCAAACCGAGCAAGCTACAGTGAAAACGTGATGTCTAGGTATAGTAAAACGGATATGAACTACACTTTGTTGTACCTTGAAACACACCTAGTAGCACACTGCTGAGTTTCTATCTCGAAAACGTTACGTAATACGGTAAAAAAGTCAATTACAAAGTTGTAGAGCATCCTCGATTTTGTATGATACGATATCTTACATATAAAAATAGCTTTATTAGAAGCCTTGAAATATAATGTTTTTATATACAGTCACCAAACTTAAATACGCCACTAACTACCTACAGATGTCTGCAGCACTGCACACATCGAGCATACTTAGCTTGATTTTCTTATTAAAATAAGCTTACTTGGCTTACATTTTATAATTTTATTGATAAATGTGCATATAATGTGTTATAATGCCACACTACTCCATGTAATATATGGGCGTATTTAAGCACATTTTTTTAGGAATTGGATATAAAAAAATTACATTTCAAGCTTCTAATAAAGTTATTTTTGTATGTAAGACACCATTTCATACTAAATTGAAGTCGTTCTACAACTTTGTAATTAACTTTTTTCTCCTATCTTGTATAATTTTCGAGATAGGAGCGCTAACTCTGCAGCTTGCCACTAGGAGGCATCACAATGCACCTCATCATGAAGTGCATTCCAGTTTTACTATAGCTAGACACCATGTTTATGGCTGTAGCTAACTCTGTTCCCCAGTTATTTGAAGCAAAATGGAATTAAGGAATCAGCCTGTATAGCAATTAGTAAAACTAATGTTTCTTTAGTTTTCATCAAATTTTCTTCATTTATCTTAGTGATTTTCTTAGACGTTTTGTGCCACTCAAAAATTTTCACGGACGAAACAAATGTTATGCTTTTTATTTTTTATACAAGATGGACACAAATTTGTTATGCAATTTCCTAACTAAATAATTTGTGAAAATAGCAGTTCAATGGGAGATTACTAGTACTGTATTATATGTTTGCGGATATACTTCTTATATCATTACTGAAGCCTCAGTTAGGACTGAGGGTGGAGGTATTATTTCATGGCCATCGCGATCATCCCTAGATTTCAGTATATGGTTTTATTAAAGATCAGATTTAGAAACCGGCGCATTTGAAAACCATTCCTGAATATAAATCATGAATCAGCTGTAAACTTTGTTTAATTGACGTGAACAGGTTCACACACATTAGTACAAGAACTGATTTACCATTGGCACATTTAGAGAGTAGCGAAGTGCAGCCACATTGGATTTTCTAAAAAAAGTAAACTTCGTGTGTCTATCTATAAACTATCTGTATCTATATCTAAACTATATCTATAAACTATGTATATCTAAAATATATCTATAAACTATCTATAAACTATCTTATAATCATGTGTAATCGCATGCTTGAGTGTATAACTACGCGTAATAAACCATCCTCTTTGCCCCCAAAATTTAGTCCACCACGTTTTTTTAATTAGATTTACATCTAAACATATTTCAATTCTTTTTAATCTTTATAATTCAATGCCTTTTTTATGTGTGTGTGAGTGGAGACACAGGGGTATGCGTTGTTTATTTTTTAAAGAAAAGTCGTACCGATGTAATAGTCTAGTCACGTCATTCCTTTCTATGCAGGACTGCATAGAGGGGAACGTAAGAGTTCAAGTTACCAAGGCCCAGCTTCATTAAAGGTCCCATTTTGGTTCCTGTTATTTAGATAAAACAGCAAAAGCAAACGTGGACCTTTCACTGAAAACTTTAAAACTAAACTAAATAAAAATTGAAAAAAATAAACAGTTAAATCTCAAGTTGTATAAGTTATGCGTATTAATGTTATTACATAGCGCAAAGAAAAAGCAATTAAAATAAAAAATCTCATTTAATAATAAATATACACACTGGTGCAATTATAAAGTAACAAATCTGGTGACATGTTATGCGCCCTTAACTTCAGAGCTTATTAACGCATCGCCAGTTAAAAATGAGAACAGGACCCTTTAAACTGGGAAGCTAATTAATTTCTATATCTTGTTAATATAATAATGTTATAATTTTACGCAAATATATATGAATTTTTAAAAAGTAATTATTCAACAATTTTATATACTAATAAAATACTTAAAGGCCGCATTCAAATTAATATCGGGATCTCTCTGTGGACGTGTTTCCGTGTAATTTTATCTTTTAAAGGTGGTTTAAAACGATACAAGTAACATGCGTGTCATACTTTATACAGCGTGATTGAAAATTATTCGAACGATTATTTCAACACATTATATTTTATTAATAAATTGCCAAAATAAGATATAATTCACATACATGTGACGTCTAAGTTGCTATTGACCTAATTTTATTGGCCATGTTTATTGTGAAGTTAACTCGAAATCTCACTATGTGAGCACATTTCGTTATTCTGCACGCATCAACTTCCTTCAGGACCTGTTTCAGCAGTTTTCTCATTAATGGTTTTACTGCAACGCTGATGTGATCTTGAATTCGCACATGCACATTGCCCAAGAGTGGCAACAGCCATGCCTCTGCAGGTATATACCCGAAAAAAAAAGTATTTATTGGACAGCAGGGAGGCAGAAGTGAAATATCTTTCAACTCCATTGGTGTTTATTTCTATATATCCATAATTGACGTGACATGGGTAAAGTCCATAGGTGGTAAGTGTAGAGATGTTTGGGCAATGTAGATGCCTATATTGTGTCCAATCAGTCACGTCTCTTTACATACCCCCCTTTCCTTCGCAACCACCTCTCCCCAAAACACAAAATCATACTGAATATACCGTCAACTGATGTTCTGGTTGGAGTTGACGAGTTCACAATAACGAAGTATGCTCACATTGGGCATTTGTGAGTTAACGATATGATAGCCACTGGCACTTAATCTTAGACAGTTACATTACATATGTGTGAAAGTTTACCTTATTTCGACAATATATGAGTAAAATATAATAGAATGAAATCTTTCACATCACTTTGAAATACACTGTATACTTGCCAAATACTAAAAAAAATCTGTTCATTGGGGAAAAAAACTAAAATCATGTTAATATTGTAGAGCATTTGAGGAAATAAATGAAAAATTTCTACAAATTTTCCAATTAATTATGAATCTCAAATTTCAAATTTCAACACTGATAAACCATTTGTGAAATTCTTTAGCACAGTCTTATGAAAATTTTAAATTATAAGAATTAATAGTCTTATACTGATTAAAAGCATATTGAAAAGATGAACTAACAGAAACGGCTCTTTTTAATTAACAACTCAACAAAAACAAAAACAAAAAAAACGAATACTTAACGCAATACGTTTACTATACATTTAAAGTAATTAAAAAAAATTGCGAAATAGCCCAAGCTAATTTTTGAAAAGTTAAAATAAATAATAAGCATTCCAAACATCCTTTTCCATTAATATTGAAACGCACAATAGCCGTATGTGGTCCTTCCGCGGCATTATTTTTCTTTTTCAATGTCAACCGTCATTAGCTATCACACCCTTCAATTGTTTTTCTTCTTCATGTTTACCTTGAATTAGAAACTGTTTTAGAACGTAACAATTTCAACATATATAAATTTAATTCTATCTCGCACCACTTTCTCAAAACAAAATTTTTTCACATATACTTTGACAACATGTGCAAGAGAAATATTCGACAAAATTATTTTTTTTTAAATAGTGGTGCGAATAGAATATAAAAATAGTCGAAAGTGGCAGCCCTGCATATTATAAGTGAAACCACTTTTAACGAAACTGAAGGGAGGGTGGAAATTATTTGTTATTTTCAGACTTCGTTGCAACCGATTTCCTTAGAACATTCAAAATTTTATTAAGAAATTTTGGTATATCTTGGTTAATGGTTTTCTAGTCATATATATAATGTTTAGAATAATGCATAATAATGAAAATAGCTATTTTATTTCCATACGCTCGCTCATTTTTAATTGTTAAACTTTTAAATTACACTTCCTTAATTGTCTTTTAAGTTATGATATTTAATACGAATTATATTAATTCACCTTAAAAAACCCAACATTCCTCTTTCACAGATTTTTTTATGCCCAATTAATGCGATGAATTTGGCAGAGAGTTTTTAATTAATATTAAAAATACCATATCCTAATTTTTGGAAAACTATTTTTTTTTTGTTAAAAAATATGTCGATCTACAGGATGTTTAAAATGTTGTGTATTTAATTTAAACTATTATAACGGTCCGGATCATCTTCATTAAGAGCGTAGACTAGGGTGCCTGTATATGAGAATGGCGACATACGGGATATAAAATTTAATTGGTTCAGTCATTTTTGGGAAAAAAAAAACGCCGAGCATTTTGGCGAGCCTGTCATTATTGCCAAAAGCTAATGTTTCTGAACTTATCACAATCACCTAATCGAAGTCGTCCACGTGAGTATCGCCAAATTCTAAAATGTAAGTTTGCCATAATTCGGACAAAAACTTCTGTTTGAGCAGAGTTTGAACATGCGCCCTGTGTGTATGTCGCCATTCACATATAAAAGCACCCTAGAATGGACCAATCTTGGAATGTAACTCTTACAATGTAGGCGATTTAAACTGCGATGGACATTTGATGGTCGCTTTCTGAAACAGATCTAGCAGACTTTCTTCATTTACGGTGTGTTGATGACCGCGATCTTCCCGAACGTTGCTCTTGAATATTTTGAACAGCGCATTCTGTCATAAATTTATATCTAATTCTAGATATTGTAAATCGCGTAGGGTGATCTGTTTGCAAACTCTCTCCTAAACTATCTCTGCACTTCAGATGAGTTTTCGAACTTCCACAGTAACATTTTAGGTTAAATTTTGTTCGCTCACATCTTAGTCTGGTTTCAGACATTACTGCAAGTTAGTTAAACCTGAAATAAAAAGAAGACCATGGCAGTTATTATCGAATAAATAGTGTATATATATTTTAAAAACATCCTGTATTTTTAAAGAAATCGCCCAGTTAAATTTATTTTTTATAATTTGTTGTATAACAGTTTTAATAAATGCTTCAATATTAGTTAAGGTTGTTGCTAAAAGATTTTTAATATAAAATAGATTTTAAGCTTGTTCTAAATTTAATCACGATATCATTTGACACTTTATTTTTTATAATTTGTTGTATAACAGTTTTAATAAATGTTTCAATATTAGTTAAGGTTGTTGCTAAAAGATTTTTAATATAAAATAGATTTTAAGCTTGTTCTAAATTTAATCACGATATCATTTGACACTTTCTTTTTTACAATACTTTACTCCATCGTTATTTTATTCAAGTGCATTTCGATTTTTTATTCGATCGACTGTTTCGTTACCGGTGCTTTTATCTTCAATTAACAGTGAGTAATTAATCTGATACAGATTTCCGAGGAGAATTATTTTTTGTGGTATATTTTTCGTAGCCTCGTTATACACAATATTCAAGTTATAAAGTTTCTCTTATTAGCAGAAAAATATTGAAATTCGCCGATAATTTTTAAAAATTCTCTTTATCAGATACTTAATTTGAATTTCGATTTAACCGGGCTCGTATTATCCGGATTTTACTGTAAAACATTTTCAATAAAATTCAATTAACAATACCGCGTTTTATTATTTGTTTATATAGAAATTCAGATAAAAAAACAGATGATTTCGCAAAAGATTGAATTAGTGAAAGAACTATTATGATACAATTTGTTAAATTACAAAACTCATGCTGTTTAATATTACAAAAGAAGTCACCATTTCAAATATTGTAATGTACTTGCTAAGTGTTTTGGTTCACATAAATTTCGGAAATAAAAGATATGAAAAAAAAAAAAAAAAAACAGTAATCGTTCAAGTGCGAGTTCTACTCGCGTACAAAAGGTTCCGTAGAATAAATATATTAGTTTTCTAACTGCAATATTACAAAAAGTCGTTGCTAAAAGAAAAATAGGACTGCAAAAAACTATACAACGTAGAGTTGGGTATAGCTATATATACTGGCAAAGTATTAATGGATATACTATGAACGTTCAGAGATATATGAAGTCCCACCTTACGTCAAAGAAAGAACTTGTACAAAGTTTAAACTTGGCATTGTGCCAAGCGCGCTTCAAAAGGAAGTCACAAAGTTGCACTATCACCTTGGTGCATGCCGCGATTTTCTAGATAAAGTTTTAAATAATATCTCGGCTAATTACTGCAAAATTGTATCTAAAATCATTATCACCAATCCTTGGATGATCCCTGCATCGATAGGTACCTCAAGCGCCCCTCAACTCTCCCGCTGAGCGGCTGCAAAGAAAAGTTTGTGTGTAGCGGAAAAATGGGATTTTCTCAAAAACTATGTGACCTAGCATAATCTCTATAGTTTTCCTCCAAGGTTTAAATAAACTTCTACTACTCTTAATTTTTTCCTAATTTTAGTTTCAGAAGATTCGGAAATAGGGGTGGGGGCATAATTTTGCAGTACATTTTCTATAATAGTTGTCCAGAAAAACGGCTGTGACAGACGGACAGACAAGATACACGAATGGTTCCGTTTTTACTTTTTAAGTACGTAAAGTAATTTTTTTTTTTTTAATTATTGTATTTTTTTTTCTTCTTTAGCATATTTTTAATATTTTCCGATTTAATAAAATTTAAAAATCTCATGTTACCCTTTTAACATTTCCTTATAGATCTTTTGCTGTTATTTTATTTTAAAAAAATAAATGTTTAACGCTTATAAATATTTTATTAAGCAACAAGAGTTTTTTTTTTTTTTTTTTTTTTTTTTTTTAAATCTCAATCAGGTTATCTATTATCTTTAAAGAATTGGCATATTCAAAGCTAATAACCATTTTTTCAGCGTATACTCCAAATTTAAAATTGAAATTTTCATTTTATTTATTTATTTATTTATTTATTTATTTTTACGATAACACACTTCATATTTTTATAAACAATTTTTCTCAGAAAACTGTTTATATATCATTATTAAAGGTGTTTGAATCTGCTTTACTTTAAAAGTTTTAAAGCTTTGTACATTATCACTTAAGTAAGAAATTAATGTTAATAAATTTTCTTGTGATTCAATTTATTTTAACTTTTTATATTAAATACAAAATGCATTTTGTTGACTAGAGATTTCATGAAAAATTTATTTTCTCCAAAATAATAATTTCAGCAATGTAGTAATGTAAACGGAAGAAACGCATTTATTTTGCACCCCCCCCCCCTCCCGATAGTGTAATTGTTTTCACTTTTCTAAGATGCTTTGATTACTTTAATGTAACTTAGTTCCTATACTCACTGCTCGTTTGATGGAAATTTGTTTGAAGATTTTTTTAAATTTGTTATACAAGTTCGGAAACATAGGTTTACTTAGAAAATTTTCATGTATTTGAGTTACATCAATTTGTTTTTAACACCTTTCCAACGTAGTTGTAAACTGTTTATGAATTCGATATATCTGGCCGTGATCTAACTCGCGTAAATATACTTGAATTGCCATGTAATTTATACATGTTACTGAGGTTTACGATGTCGTATGTTCGGTATTGAAAATGAAGTGTGTTTCATTTATAGTTCTTTTGCAAGGGCACTCAAAATAATTCCGTTACATTCTGATCTATGGGGAAAATCGCTTGCAGTGTATTTTAATGATGTTACTCTATTTCAATCATATTGAAATTGGTATACGTCATTGAGGCGTACTATCAGTTTCAATTCAAGATGCTTACTCTAGAATACGGTGTGCAATTCATCCCTACACGATGCTTACTGTAAAATAAGGTGTGCATAGCATTTATCGTTCATTTGCAGAGACACACAAAAAAATTCGGTTACTGTATTGCCTATGAACGATAATTACTATAAATGTATTTTCGGTTTTGGTATGAGTTCTTAAATTTAATTTTAATAATTTTAATGAAATAAATTATAGAAACGGGTCGATTAGACCCATTTAAGGCAGGAAGGTCAATAATGTTACAGTATTTCAAACATATTGAAATTAATATATAACACCGATGTGCATTACAAGATGCTTACTGCAGTATATGGTGTGCATAGCATTTATAGCATTTATCGTTCATTTACAGAGGCACTCAAAAGAAATCCGTTACAATACTGTTTATCAATAATAATTGAATATCAACTACTGGAGGTGAGTTTTCAGTTGTGGTACGCGTTTTTACTCATTTTTTGCATATTACTTGATTTAGTTACTTAATTCGATTACAGTGCTGTCTATGAACGATAATGGCTGAAAATCGTTTTCAGTTGTGGTATGTGTTTTTAAATTTCATTATTTTCATATCCTTCACATATACTCCATATACTTCATCTATATAGATCATACATAATCTATAGATCATATAGATCATATACTTCGAAAATACAAAAGAATTCGAATACTTTTCCGACTATAGATGACAATTGCTGAAATTGGGTTTTCAGATGTGTTATGCGGTTTCCAAATTGTTTATTTAGACATCATCTTTCACCTTATTATATGGTAAAGTTTCGTTACAGAATTACATTTTCCTTACGGACAGTTATTCTGAAAGTGTAGGAAAGTGTTTCATAATCTATGCTTGACGCATGATTTTTCCTTCTTGTTTCAATATGAAGCACTTTTAATACGATTATAGTTTTATATATGTTAATATATGAAACATAAAGTTATATAAAACTACAATGTTGCCATATCGAAAGAAAATCAAACTGGTGTAATTGGAATACATTCAAATTTGAAAAATAAATCTATGTTTCTGATCTTGTACAACATATCTTCAAATAAAAAATAATCAGAGAGACAGCAAATATATATTTCAGCTGATCTCCCAAATTATATTAAAACAATAAACAAAATCTTAGGATAAAATACACAACGTAAATTCATTCATTTCACAATTTAATCGTTACTAAAACAGGTGCAAATACAAAATCAAAGTTTTAAAACATTAAAACCATTAAGATGTTAAAAACAAAGATGTCAAAGATATCCTGAGCGCTTTCAGCTAAACACTAGCCATCATCAGAGGAGTTGTTACGAAACCTGTAGTTGTTGAGACGAAAACTGTAGTTCTAAACAAGTATACTGGACAAGTAGCAAGGGTCGAAACCAAAAACAATAAATCGGAGGGAGGGAAGGAAAAAGAGGCGATACTTGTTTAGAGCTACTATACAGTTTTCCTCTCATTTTAACTCCTCTGATGATGGCCAATGTTTAGCTGAAAGCGCTCAGAATATATCTTTGACATCTGTGTTTTTAACATCTTAATGGGTTTAATGTTTTAAAACTTTGATTTTGTATTTGCACCTATTTTAGTAACAATTAAATTGTAAAATCAATGTATTTACGTTGTGTATTTTAACTTATTAAGGTGAATATGACGTTGAATATATAGAATTTTCTATATGTTTTTAAAATATTAAGATTTCTTAAAAATTTTTAGGAGAGCGGGAAGGGGACGAAAATTAGTGCACATTTATCAATCTGTTTAATATAACCATGAGCAATAACTTCTTCCGAGTTACCCACGATTCCGAAAAGTGTTCTTTATCTTTAGAAATCTCAGAAACTGATATATTTTCGAAAGATGAAGAAGCATAATGTAAAAAAAAAGTTGCTTTAGCTACCACGGAAACGTTTTCGAGTAGTTTTTATAGTGTATTAATTAGATTTTCCAATACGGAATATAGGTTTTTCGGATGCTATCCATTCTCTATTAAATATTTTCAACTGCGTAACTGAATTTATACATGTTAGAATAATAACAAAATAATATTAGTTTTAATGTTAACGTTAATGCTGTTAATTTATCATATTTGTCTGTGAAATACGTTTGTTGGATATAAAAATGTTTATTTGAGAATGGATATCATCTGGAAAACCTATGTTCCGGTTTGAGAAACCTATAATGAATGCACTATAAAAGCTACTCGGAAATGTTTCCCAAAATCAGTGGCAGCAAAAGAAACTTTGTTTTTATAAATGCTTCTTTAAATCTCTAAAATATATTGGTTTCTGAGGTTTTTTAAGTTAAGGAACGTTTTTCGGAATCGTGGGTAACTCGGGAGAGGTTACTATATATTTTCGTTAGTGTTTCAATAATATTTTCCTAGATTAAGAAATATTTATTTGTCTTTTTTAACAGTGTATGTTAGACTAAATATATGGATTATGACTTTAGTTTGCAGTACAAAAAGTGTTTGTTGTAGTATACACTATTAACTCTTAAAGTTTGTCTAATGTTCTCTGTGCATTCTACCATTCTATTTATAATCATAACATAAACTAACATAAACTCATTATGATTATTTATATTCATATAACTGTTAGAAAAATCATTCCAAATGCAAATTTTTTAATTATGATTTTCTCCCTCGCAATTTATAATTTTATTTTTCAATATTCGAAACACTTGTTTTGGAAAAATATTTTTTATCACAAATCTTATGCTTTTGTATTATTCTTTAAAAACGTTTTTAAATATTAATATTTCCCGTGATTCTACCTCATAACAAAACAATTCTGTACGACTCACAAATATATTTTGATTGTTAGGTAAATGATAATTAAAAACTTTAATGCAAAATTAAATTGAAAGAAAATTTGAATGAAAATATGCATTTAGATGAGCTTATGACAAAGGAAAAAATTATATAATACACAGCAGAGAAAAAAAGGTTGATTTTACGATATAAATTGGCAGCTGGGTTGCCAGTATTATACCGTAAAATTAACAGTAATAAACAGTAAAATAAGCAGTAATACGCTACCGCGCATACGCGCGCCAGCATATTACTGCTTATTTTTACGTCTGCTATTAAATGGTACGCACGGATAGGTGTTTAAGGTCAGTCTACATTTTAAAATGTCAGCTAACTTTAAATTTTCAAGAGCAAGATTATGATCTATCATGTTCATTTTTTGTATGAACATATCATTTAAAAATCCAAGCATAAATATAATCAGTCTTGTAATTCCCGTAATTTTAAGATGTAAGATATGAATTAGGACAGTAACACTCGAAAGCATTATGAATTATAAGATATAAAAAATTTAATGCATTCGATTCAAAAATGCTTCGTATACCACACATACAGAATTTTAACATTTTTTTTTCCTGAGTAGTTTTTTTATTTTTAAAAATCTCTATGAGGAATGATGTATTGGTTGAAAAGTGGACGAGTTTCATTTAATTAGAATTTTATATATTTTTAAATATAACTAGCATTTTCGTTTTTTCCCGTCTGCAGAAAACTTTTAAATGTATAAAAATTCTGCTTCACTAGTAAAAACGATGTTAAAAACTCTGTTGTTCTGCATACATAATATTAATATAAGAAGCAAATTTCAATTTGGAGAAAACCCCTAAAATCGACTCTTTATAAAATAATTTATAGTTGCTTAGGTATTGCAGAAATATAGTTGAAAAAATACATTTAGTCTGATTGAATGTTATAAAAAATGTGTATTGCGTCAAATTTGAAGGTTACAATTTAAAAATACATACAGTTTGTAATCGTTTTAATGTGAAGATAATCTCCTAAAAGATGTAAAATTGCAAATAAAAGCAGATGTTAGTCCCAGTCGACTAGTACCTGTTTCACTTTCCTACTATGATTTGTAGTTGAGTGAGTAGAAAGTGCTTACTTTTTTTCCCTCTGGGACTGGACTTTAATGTGATAACGAGGGATGACATCACCTAAGCTCATTGCTTTATTCATACTTTTATAGTCAGTATAAAGAAAATATGTGTTTCATTAATCCATTTAATCCAACTGCTAAGATTTCTGAGCAACATATATTTTCAGGATTTTTACAACTGTTTTTGAAAAGTAATATTTTTAATGACAGCATTTTTCGATTAAATAAGCCGAAGTTTGCTACTTGAAAATAAAGGTACTCAAGAATTAAAACCGTACGAATCTTGTTTTTTGTACCCACGTCAGATATGCAGAATGTTAAAGTAATAGCAATTCATTTTTCCGCTCATTTGAAACTATCCACTGATACACTTAGTTTTTCTTTTCAGAAGGAAGTCTGGTTACCAGATTTGATGATATCCCATGAATTTTCATTTCACTTGACTGATCTGTTTTCCTCTGCAAGTTTTCTTGTTAAGCAAAAAAACAACCAATAATTCAGCAATTAATACCAAATATGTCCCAAGCCATGAAAAATAGATAATAAAGAAAAGAGTTATATGTTTAAATTGCAAGGAATCTCAAAAAATAATTCTTGGAAAAAATGTGTTAAGTGTGTTTTTCATCTCTTCATTTTTCAAATTTTTGTTGTGGATATTCAGTGGTTCCCAAAATTTATTGCTCCGCGATCCACCTTTAGAGTTTGAAATTATTTCACGACCCGCACAGAGTCTTTTGTAAATATATTCTACGGGAATGGCGAACTTTTGTACATAGTATAAGCACAAGAAAAGTAATAGGTACTTCTAATGTGAAAAGGAAACAATCATAAAACAAAAATTTCTTTTACTACTTAGGGAAAAATCGTTTGTTAATTAATGTTTAGTACTGAATTAAAATACTGCTTAAAAGTCAATGCCATTTATGATATTGCTTTGAATCACTAAGAGAGTCTATATTTGGATTGAAACTTGTTAAATATTTAGTCTTAAGCTACTCTCTTTACAAAGTTTAATAAAATACTGTCTTTTCACAAAGTTATTATTCTATATTTTTTAACGTTTGTTCGTTCTCATGTAAAACTGTACCATACTGGTTTGTTATATTTTTACAACAGATAAAATTAATAATAATTTTTGGAGACCTGACAGATCGTTCTGCGATCCAACAAAATATCGCTTACAACTACCAGTCGGTTGCGAGAAATAACATTGCAGAAAGTAGGGAAGTTAGATACATTTCATACTTAAAAAAATACGTTTGAAGCTTTTTTTTTTTTTTTTTTTTTTTTTTTATAAAACTACAATGTTATTGCCTCCATGAAAAATGTCTTAAATACTACCTTATTGCCTCAAAAATTTGACCTAATCAGATAACAAGCCATAGTATGAAGTTCAGGATGTTAGTATCACAACTCCTGTTCCAAGATTAAGTTCTATCTTTAAAATAAGAGCTTTGCCCCCCCCCCCCCAAAAAAAAAAAAAAAAAAAAAAAAAATTAGCTTTCTTATTAAAATAGTCAGTATTTACGATATCAACCTTACTTTAAAATTTTTGACACAATTTTGTAATAGTTCAGAAAAAGTTAAATGTTATACTTTACGTAATAAGAAGAGGGCTAGTTTTATGCCGGAGAAAAGACTTCTTCCTGAATACTAGACTGCCAATAAGGATCGATATAATTAGGTTTTCACTGCAGAGGCATAGATAGATTGCACATTTAAATCAAAAACTAATAAAAACTTATACAAAGTTATAATAGAAACATTTCCATGTCATAAAATTTTCTAAGACGTTAACGCACAGCCATCAAAACTTGTCATTAAATTCAAAGATTATCATTAGATTTCCTATTTAAAGCAAAAACTATTAAAAGCTTATTTAAAGTTACAATAGAAACATTTCCATATCATAAAATTTTCTAAAACATTGACGCACATCCATCAAAACTTATCATTAAAAGCTTATATTTAAAAGCAAAAACTATTAAAGGATTATTCAACGTTATAATAGAAACATTTTTATATCATAGAATTTACTAAGCCATTAACACACAACCATCAAAACTTATCATTATTAAACATAAAGATATTATAGTATCACTTGATGCATTATCAAAGTGTCACCATGGACCACTACTAAAGTATAAGCACCGTGCAATTACGAAAACACATCACTATTTCAAGTGTATAGTAAGGGAAATTAAACTCAAACAAAAGGAAATATTTAAGAAGATTTACTGTAATTAAATAAATTTAAATTTTTGTTACTGAAAATACACGAATAAAGGCAGACTGTTGTATATGAATGTATGAATAAATATAAATTGTTTTAAATGAATGAATATAAATTATTGTGCATGAAAAAAATATAAGATACTCCCTGAGAGTAAGCCCTAGTGTATCTTTTGAAACAAAAAGTAATATAAGATCCGATCTTATATTCGGGGAAACACGGTATTCAAAATTTAGAATATCTTTACTAGCTGATCAGGAGAATCTATCTTTTCCTAATTCCCCTAGATGCCTAGATTATCTTTAAGACGACGAAAAACCAGCAAAATCGAATTTCCAACTATAAATATCTGCGAAGGAAATATAGATAGATCGGTTATTTTTATGTACAATTATTAAGAAGCATTCATATTACATGTGAATTGATTTTTATAAATTGATGAATATTGTAATTATGTGGTTTTTTTTTTTTTTTATGTTTACCTATGGCGGCTCGATATATTGAGAAAATGATTTTTTTTTCTAATGTCGCCGGTATGGCGAGCCTGAACACGAAAAGTACAATAGGGTTGATTGCTTTATAGCCCTAAATTTTTGATAGAGATGAAAGAAAGGCTACCCTGTATTCAGGGGTTTACAAACATGACCAATATGCGTATATAATTTGTAAATAAACTCTGTAAATATTTAATCTAAAGTTAATCTTTTTTTTTTTTTTTTTTTTTTTTTTTTTTTTTTTTTTTTTTTTTTTTTGCATCATGTGGTAATTTATTTATTTTAATTTAAAAACCTATTTTTACTGCTTAAAAATATTTAATGTTAATTCCTGTAAGCAATTCATTAACTATAAAGTCTCATAAGTTAGAGTTTTCTACGAAATTAAGCAGCGCATTGCCTTTTTAATTTAGATTATTATTTTATCTTTACTGTATGTTAACTTTAGAAACCTTAACCAGAGAAGGTACGATTAATTATGCAATATTTTGCAAGTATATCCAAGATGTCTGGGATGAATATTAAATTTTGCAGCCGAAATTTAAATAGTTTACGAACCTAAACTGGATCTTCCTTCAATTAGCAATAATTGAAAAACAAAAAAGGAGTGTGCTACGCATTCAATATTTTCCATGTTTTAATCATTATTGACCTGTTTTGTTGCTTATCTTCATGTCTCCATATTTAATATTAAATAGAGTTTATACAATTATTTATTAAGTTATTCAAGGGAGCATGATGAACATTATTTATTTTATGATTAGTTTGCAGTATGTGTTATGCAAATAAAAGTAAAAACGTATTATCTTTCAAAATAATTTTCAAGTAAATCGGCCATTTTAGTAATATATTATGAAACTAATATTCCTTTAACAGGCAACTGAAAGTAGCGGGACACAAAAAAAAGTAAATGAGATTTTATGCAATATGGGAAAATTTAAAACCTTCATAAAAGTCAAGAATTAGAATGAAATACAACTAAATTAAAGAAAAAGGACTAATCAAATGATTTATGATGCTTTATGAAATGAAAAATAAGTATAATTTGTGATCGATTTCATTCCTATATGTATAATTACAATTCTCGTTCGATTGATTTTGTTTGACAATATCATCTATGGTTTATTGCAAGAATCATCAAAAAAGAAAATTTCTTCATATTCACCAAAATGTTTTAATTGTGTTTTTAATATCTTTTCTAATGTAAGGAGATATGTACTCTCGTATTTAAAGGAAACGGGTAGCAACTTAAATGAAACAAATGAAACAGAATACGACAACTCTTTTTATCTTCGACTGCATTTTGATATGATTTTCTTCAAGAAAAAACTACAAGAGATTTAAGCTACCCAATACTTACCAGACCTTTTATTTGTTAAATCATAATTGACTGCAACTCGTGGTTCTATTAAATTAAAATTTTCTTTAAGAAACCATGCTTTGAAAAGATTTTTAAAGTATGCATGAGAAATTTTCAAAGTACAATCCATATCAGAAAAAAGCATTTTTTTGGAGGTCAAATAAGATATACACTGAACAAGATGTCATTAGATTGGAAATACCGTGTACTTAAAAAATAAATTCAATTTTTGAAATAGGGACCATCTACATGAAAAGAAGTATAAATTTTATTTTTCCAAATGGTTAATGCGCACTTTTGTCCCTATATTTGCGTTCTTTGGATCAAAGCAGCTCGTGAAAAGGCACAGTTTATATGCTTTTTCTAAATCTTCATAGAGTTGTATATAGAGAAAATAGAGAAAAAATCCATAGAGAAAAAATCCTGCTAAATTAACAACATTGAAACTCTTCTTTATACCGCGTTCTAATATTATTTGTCTCTTGCTTCATGTATGTTTTTAGTGAAGTAGATAGAAAGAGGCGAATGTTTATGTTTTTTTTTTTTTTGTTGCTTATTATTATTTTATAGCGTAGTGTATACTGTAAATTCTGTATTTTCCCTTCTCGTACAATGTAGGGGAAAAGCAACCCCCAGTGGTGTGCTTTTAAAGGCAGTTGAAAAGAAATTGAAATGTCCTTTCATTTTCAATTCTATTTCTTCGTTAATTTTTTCTGATACCAGCCTGCTCCTATTTTATTCATGGACGGTAAATTACTTGTACCACGAGTTTCGTAGAGTCAAGTTGTCTCTGATTAGGTTATCGACTTTTGTCAGTTTTACTGTTAATATGGAAAATAGTCATAAAATCAAAAAGAAGACACTATCTGCCTCAGATAAATTGAACATTACATAAAATGCATCTGATGGCCATGCTAAATAAATTAAAAAAGCATTTGAAAAATAAATAAATAAATATTTCGGAATCAACGTTAGGTATCCCGCTAAAAAATTTCAGGCACAATCGAGAAAATTGCAGCTGCTAATTCGTTCAAGAGAATGAAGGTGAAAACCAAGAAATACGATGGCGTGTAAAGTATATTGTTTGACCTGTAAGCTCGAGCTCGAGCTAATCGTCTAATAGTCAATAGTGAAACAGCTAATAAAAAATTCCATTTGACTCTCAACAGACAATTTGAACCGCCAAGTGGATGGTTGAGACAATTTAAAAATCTATATGCAATCGTAAACAAGCATGTTACTGGGAAGTGGCAGCAGTGAACATCAAAGATGTAGAGTGTTGAATAACCAGAGTTGCCTCCGCAAATTGCCAAAGTATATATCCGTTGTGATATCTTCAATGTGGTCAAATTTGAACTATTCTTCAAAGTAATGAATTCATGTCTGATAAAACATTCGTTGTGAAAAGAGACAAATTCACAAGAGAGATGTTCAGTAAAGATCGAGTACTAGTCGGAAGAAATGCTGACGGCACGAAAAAAACCAAGTTTCTCATGATTGGTAAATCACAAAATCCCCACTGCTTCAAAATAAAATAAAATAAAATAAAGAGTAAGTTTTGCGAATATGCAAATCAGAAGCCAGCTTTAATAGCTTGGTGATTTTTTGTCTTATAGATGTGCAACTTCAACCTACAAATGGGGGGGGGGGGGGAGAGAAATCAGAGAAGGTAGTGTTAAATGTAGAGAACTGCCCAACACATCCGAAGAACAATCATTTTTGTCCCATGTTTGTCCCAGCCGATGGATCAAGCCGTAATTACGGCCCTAAAACAAAACTACCAAAAATGTCTAGTTAACCGGTTCCTCATGGAACAATATAAAAAGGAACAACTGGCATCTGTCAATTTGCTAAGATAGAATGCAACCTCATTTCATATTGGGATAGTGTCAAACCAAAACCAAATGTAAACTTTTTCCGGGAGTCCGGTTTTACATCAAACAAAAGTGATGCTCAACGCGAGGTATTGGATGACCACCTTCTGTCTCAATATGGAATTACTTTTAATCAACGCAGTGGAAACAAAAAACAGACTTGTCTCGAAGAGTAATTGTCTTCGACGAAGGCATCAGTACAAGCGACTTTGGAAGTTTAGGAGATATTATAAAAGACGCAAAAATATATATACTGGTATTCATGACTACAAGAACGAAGCGGTTAAGGGCAAGGACGACGAAGAACCTGAACATACGCTTATTCAGACAATATCTGCTGCTGCAAATGCGTTCAATGTTTGGCTCATATGATATACGTCATAAATATTGTTATGGTGAGAGATGATTATATTTATTGTTAGTGAGGTGTTTAAATGTATGTTACATTAGTAATATTTTTTATGATGCATGTTATAGCAATTGAGATGCGTGTCAATCGGAATAGATGGCATTTTACGAAAGTCAAATGTTGAACAAAAACCGAGGCAAAAAAAAGATTGAAGTCTATGAAAGCCTAACAAATACGACTGTGGTTGTACATTTCTTTTATGCTTTCCTTGTTTACTTTTTGCCATGCTAATATATTTTTTTCTTTTACACAAAGATTGACACATATAGTTTGTACTCATTATATAACAATTAAGAACTAATTATAAGGGTACTCATTATTACAAGTACTAAATATTATTTTAATAACTGGGTTCCGCAAATATTTAACATTTTTGGTTTGTGTTAAAAAAATTAGACTTGTAGGAGAATTATTTCTGTTGTTTTATTTTTTTGTTCTAACTTATTAATCGACAATAAAATCATATTTGTATCCATATTTATTTCCATTAATTATTCCAGTCAGTCCTGTAAAAAAATAATGAATTAAACTTGACTACAGTTAAATTTTAATCTAAATATGTGTAAAAAAACACAATTTTCGTCCGTAAACATATAAACACAAGCTCTAAACTTCATTTTGGACAATTAGATGTATAAATGAGCGTAGTTCCTGCAATAGTATGCAAATTACGTTTAACACGCGATCCCGCTTCATACGCGAATTTTGTCTAGTCTCATGAAACGTGTCTTTGGGGTTCAACTACACTGAAAAAAATGGGTACTCAAAATTGAGTAAAAAGTACTCAATTTTGAATACGTCACATACTCAAATACGTCACATACGTCACATACTCCTATCTAAATGTACTCAAAATTAAAAAACACATGTACTCATTTTTGATCCCATTGATGTATTCAAATATGAACTGCTATGTACTCATTTTTGATCCCATGGATGTATTCAAATTTAGAAATTTTTATGCCGTTAAAATAAAATTTATAGGATAAAAAAAAAAGTTTCTTCGCGAGGACAACCTTATAAGGGATACATACATTTCTGCTCATTTTTGCGTGAGTTTTATAGTAATTAACCAACCCTTGCCCATGAAAGGAATCGAACCCGTGATGGCCTGTGTACTAACCTGACGACTCAGACCAACGCGCCATGAGTGGTCACGCCTCCTTCTCAAATATTGTTTGTTATTTTGTAAAACTTGCAAAAACTTAAGGTTTCATCTGTAGATGGATTTTTTTCATTTCCAATGTTTTTAATATTTTCTTTTCATAATGTTCAATATTTTGCTGTATGATTTGATACCTTATAACAGATAAATTTCAATTTATTATGTATTATATGCGTAAAACATTGCATTAAGAATACTGATTGCTTCTTTTTGCAACAGTACCAACAATTTCTTTATTCGAACATATACTTTTTTTTTAATTATTTGCCTGATTATCTATTTATCAATTCTAATAAAAACAACAATTATCTTAATCAGACGTGTTTATTACATGCTATTAAAATATTTTTTTTAATGTCTTATTTTAAAAAAAATATGTAAATAATTTTTTTTATAATAAATTAAATTATTATATTCCAGCTATACTGAGAGCTTTTGCATACGGTTCGGTTAAACTAAATAGTTTTAAAAAAATGATTTTTAGAGACAAATTTGAAATTAATGACCTTGGAATAAGTAGGTTTAAATCTGGACTTATTGATTTTATTTGAATTGAATTAGTTTAATTTATAAAAATATAAGATAAAGAAATAAATTAAAAACGTTATAAAGTTAAAAACTTTATTTTTATAAAAGCAAAGAAAAAATATTAACTAATTTTATAAATTTAAGGAAAAAATTAAAAACTTTGTAAAATTATAATTTATAAAATAATAAATTTTAGCGTAATTCATAAATTTGTAAGCCAAATCAGCTTAGTTTAATACCAATTTGCATAGCTATAATTTGCAAAGATATTACGCTATAAAACTTTTAAATAACACAATATTGCCTCACGTTAAAAAAGTTAAAATAAATTTAAAAAAAAATAGAGGGGAAAAAAATCATAATTTTGAAGTACACTCAAGGAAAAAAAAAAGTAGATGTGTAAAATGTGAGGGAAAAAAAAAAGTAAATGTGTTGTAGTGGATCCACTTTGATGAAAATCCCGAACAACCAGATCCACTTTTCATTTCTCTTATTCTTCGTTTTTCCTTCAAATAATAGCTTTTTAGGCTCCGAAATTTTGTCATTGCACATGCTGAAATATACAAGTATGTTGGGTTTGATCATATGTTCATTTTTTATCCAAAAATACTCATTTCGAAATGAGTACATGAACTTACTCATTTTTGAGAATGCACATGTTCATTTTTGATCCAAAAATACTCATTTCGATATGAGTACATGAACTTACTCATTTTTGAGAATGCACATGTTCATTTTTGATCCAAAAATACTCATTTCGAAATGAGTACATGGACTTACTCATTTTTGAGTACTTCATTTTTTTCAGTGTATGTGGAAGTTTTAACATTTTCATCATATTTAGGGTGAAAACCCCAGTAACTCACACTTTAAGGATTTTTTCTTGTTAAAATCACTATTACAAAGTTTTAAATCTATTTTATACTTATCTTTGTTTTTGAAAGTACAGTAAATATACATTAAAAAAATTATTGTTGAGAAAAGTTTGAAGAAATATACTTTTTATTACTAAAAATTAATATTTGTCATAAATATTGTCACTATCTCCAGTAACTGAAACCATCCCTTCTTTGAAAAACCAATAACTGAAAAATAAGTTATAACAAATAAGTTACCACTAGATGATATTATTTTGCAGAATTTCACAAGAAAATGCCTATTTGAGTTAGATTTCTGCTGAAGTGTCAGTTACTGGTTATGTGTCAATAACTGGGGGTTTCACCCTGTATTGAAAAACACAAACTCAGATAAATTAATTTAAAAAATTGCAACTCTGACACATTTCAAGAAAAAAGGATGCAATAAAAAACCTTTTTCACATATTCATAATCACCGGATCTTTCAGTGACTTCGCCAGAATAACACTAGGGATGTTTAAATACATTTTAAGCAACAAATTGAGAAGTTGATATTTTCGTCATTTTTTTTTCAAAATGTAGAGTAGAGAGCCCCCTAAATTAAAAAAAAAAAAGCCCTATAACATTATAGTTGAATATATATATGTGAATTCAAAAGTTTTTAGTCTTTAAATGTCAAACAGAAGAATAAAAATGCAAGAAAAAATATTTATATACATTCCAAATACGCTCCAGGTTGTTTGCTACATATGCTTGTGAAATCATGAGAAGTGTTACTTCTGAAATAAAAACAAAAATATATTTTTTCTAAATTAGGTGGTGGTGGGGGAGAGGGGTGATTTATTAATAAAAGAAATGTAATATATTTTTAAAAATACGTTCTTATTGTACCAATGAAATTTTATATGTTTTTAACACTTTCCAACATAGTTGAAAAGTGTTTATGACTTAGGCTTGTCTGTCTTCTATCTGTCTGTCTGGCCATTTGTCCACGCTCTAATTCACGTTAATATTTTTGGATTACCATGAGTTTGTTTTATATTATTGAAAACCAATTTGTTGGAACAACAGTAGGTGTCAACATTTGAAAAAACAATTTTGATACACTTTTTAATACGTAAACGAGCCCTATATCAAAAATTGCTTTCATATTCAGAAAAAATGCATTATTACGAGTCTAATGACACCTTTGTTGTGATTTTATTGTAAACGGTCTCTGTACATATAAAGCTGTTAAAGTTACAAAGGATAATTTTGAAAAATGGCACTAAGTGCATGGTGGGTATCTTAGACATAGCAAACTATTTGCGTGGAGAATGGTAAAAATGATACTTTCACGAAATCACAGCACTTTAAGATATTTCATATGTGAATACACTCTCTGAAACATTAAATTAACTCCAAATTAACAAAACTACAAAAAATTAAATAAATAATTAAAAAAAATCAAAACAAAATTGTTGCTCCCATTTTATCTAATCGAAATTTTTGATGCATTTCTTTTAACCTGACGCAAACGATAAACCACCAAATGTGGTTTCAATTGCAATATTTCACATTGAATAATTTTATAAGCATTTCGAACATTCCCTTTCACGTTTAAATTAAATGTTTTTGTTTTATAACACTATATCTCATCGTTTTGTCTTTTTTCTTTTTTCTTTTTTTAATTAAATAAAATTAGTAAGTTTTTCTTTTACTTTTCGAGGTGTTTGTATTATTTTCTAAATGATATAGCTGTTTCAATTCTTTCACCAACGATAATGGTCGCCAAAAAATGACCAATGGTAACCTTTCCGTCCAAAATAACAGAACGTTCCATCATAATTCTATAACTAATCTACGTAGAACAATATGTTATATACTAAAACGTTCCCTGAAACATTAGCTATCTAACAGTGTAAGTGCCAACAAAATCCATTCAGTAGAACTCGAGTTATAAGCAGTCGGAACGAAATATCCGTTTGTATTTTATATATATAGTAGATAGAACGTATATTCGTGGAGATTTGAAGGTTACTTTAAAAATATCCAGACATTTCTGCAAGTTTTTTGTTCATCGCATAAAGGATTTTCAACCAAATTTAACTCCACTTTCAGGAATCTTTACAAAGTACTATAGATACAATATATTACAAATAGATTATACATATATTTGATATTTGATGAAATATGAGTATTTGTATGAAATACTTTTTAACTGTGCTTGTACGAGCAACAACGAAGATAATTTTGCAAAATTTAGTACTCAACTATGTAAAGCAACTCATATAAAGAGGCCCGTGAAGTTAAAATGCCCGTGAAAATTTAGAACGACCTCCACGATATTGGGAGCTAAATTTCAATTGCTTTATAAAAATAATAGAATAAAGTCAGCCACATAATTTTCAAATAAAACTGAAGATGAGCATTTATTTTATATTATGTTTTTGAGATTTTGTACATATTGCGACTTTGTCTGACTAATTTGATGTAGTGCTTTAATTCTGATCATTAACTTTATTTATTTGAAAAACATTATTCCTTTGTTGAGCCCATATGTCATGGTATATTAAGTAATACTACCTAACTTCTCAATTAGCATTAGAATTTTCTGAAGAAGATTTTTTTAACCTCTTCGTGATCAGCGTCGCGTATATGTGACGTATGGGATTCTCAGAATCCTTGATTTTTCCTATCAGTAATTTCGTGCAGTAATTTTTGCTTTGTTTAATTATAGTTTTTTTTTCAATTAATTTTACAATCTTCTTCGCGACGAGCATCACATATACGTGACGTATAGAGTGCTCAGAATCCTTAATTTTTTCTAACAGTAATTTCGTATAATAATTATCGCCTTTTTTAATTATAAATTTTCTGCAATTAAATTAGGTAAATATTTCTGTTAGGAATTACTGATGATAAAAATAAAAATTTCTGTACGGATGTTCGTCGTGAAAGAGTTCATTTACTTCATTCTCATTGATTTTTTATTATGTAAAATGACATTTCTATTCTTTCCGCACGAGCTTCACCTTTTTATACACAAGCAAGCATATTTGAGAAAAAACAATTGTTAGATTAGAAAATTACTTATTTTAAATTTTTTATCATATTAAAATATTATTATTCCTGTAATATTTTAATAATCTTCAGTCATATATCGCCTTTTTTAAATTTTGCGTAACTATAATTTCCAATCATTCGTCAAATGCTACGTGGTTTGTTAATCCCAGCTTGCTTTTAAGTGCCATTACATATTTACTGAGCTTCTATAGTTTGAGGTTTAAGGTGTTATAGAAAAAACAAAATGTGTACCACGGAGAAAGAACCTGGAGGGTAAACTAGAATAGGCGAGGATATCGAAAATGCAAGTCATATTTTTTTAACGAAAGAGGGCGCTGTAAAATTTGGCGGCAGCCTTTAAACAGAATGTCATTAGATTGCATGTTAAATTCCGAAAGTATTTTACTCGATTATTTTTAATTATAGCAATTATATGTCATAAATATAAGATGGGATATAAATGTTTTATTCCGCGTTGTAGATCGGGCTATGATGATGAGATAAACAAAAGAAAAATCGAAGAATTTTTTTTTTTAAGTATGTTTAGAGCTCCAAAGATGAGTGCTTTTTATTATACTTTAATTTAAAGTTATATGCATGTAATCATTTTTAAACTAAGAAATTTTTATTCTAGTATATCGATCTTAGTGTATATGTTTTTAAAATGTTATACTTAATGAATGCTAATGTCTGTGGCTAATTGACATGACCATTTAAATTGTCTTATAGAGTGCTATTTGTTTGGCTGTAATCTAAAGCTGTTTTTATTTGAATAATACTTTTAATCTCTAAAAATTATACGTCCATTCCGTATTTCTTCGCAGTACAATATCCGTGATATTTATTTTTAAATGACTACTATTCAGATGCTTCTGTCAGGATGAACTCTTATTTAAAGCGTTATAAAAAGCAATCGAAACGCCAAATATCTATTAAAATATATGCATGGTGTGAAGAAAACTTTATTTGATGAAATTTCTACTTGTTTGACTTTTTTAAAGTTCAAATTTTCAATCAAAAACATTTAAAAAATGAATGCTTTTCGCATTGAAAAGCATTGCAGAAGCAGGTTAGGATAGCCTTCAGTTTACCGTGGCGCCATCTATACGGAGAAAAACTGTATTGTAAAATTTCAACGTTACTTTCCCCTCCATCTATCTTCCTCCGTGATTCCGAGGCGCCTGATTAACATCCCCATGATATATGCCCCCATACGTCATTTTTACGTCACGAGAAAAGGGGATATAAATCCAGTACTTGAGCATTTCACTTTTCACGAAATTCTGATTAATGTCCCCCTGATATATGCCCCCATATCTGAAAGGAACACAAATGTAAAGCTAGAGAAATTTCGTTTCGTTGAGAGCCTGATTAACGTTCCCATGATCCATGCCCCCATACGTCATTTTGACGTCACAAAAAATGGGGGTGCAAATCCGTTGTTCGATCATTTCACTTTTCAAGAAATCCTGATTAATGTCCCCATGATATATATCCCCATATCAGAAGGGGACACATATCCAGTGATAGAGAATTTTCCTTTCATTGAGAGTCTGATTAATGTCCCCCTGATTTAAGCCCCCGTACGTCATTTTGACGTCACAAAAAATGGGGGCACAAATCCAGTGCCGGAGCATTTTACTTTCGACGAAATCCTGATTAACACCCCCATGATATGCATCCCCATACGTCATTTGATGACGTCACAGAAGATGGGGACTTAAATCAGGGGGCACAAATCCAGTACTAGAACATTTTAATTCGTCGAGAATTCCTGATTTACGACCCCATGATATAAGCCCCCATACGTCCTTTTTATGTCGCAACAAAGGGTATTCAGATTTCATGTAGGATAGGCTACTAGAGTTTTGCACGGGCAGGAATAGAGGTCTGCACGGGCCGAAATTTCCAGTTCCGGGCCCAGCCCGACCCATACAAAAAAAATTCGATCCGGCCCGGCCCGATACAAAAATTTAAAGTTTGGTCCGAGCCAAGCCCGAACAAAAAATATATTGGCCCTGCCCGGCCCGATTTAAAAGTTAAAAGTTCGTGCCGAGCCCGGCCCGGTATAAAAGCTAAAAGTTCGGACCGAGTGAATTTCTACAAAACATTGATTTTTACGTCGATTTGGTTAAATATTTGCCTCGTAGGAGGAGATCTAACCAAAAATTCCTATCTAAGCCCTTTTTTTCATGTTTATAATCTTCATTTTTATAGAAGTTTTTTTTATAGAAGTCATTTTATATAAGCTTCCGATATTTATTTTTCTAATAAATCTCTATTTGTTGTATGTATGTGTTTAAGTTATCATTAATATTGTTAATCCATTTTCCATGTATTCAAGTGTTAAAAATCAGAAAAATGCTATACAGTAAAATCTTCTAAGATGGAATTGCATAGGGAAGAAAAAAAATGAGTTATCGACAATTTGCCTTCTTAGCAGGTGTAAATGTATTATACATTCTTTTCTTACGAATTAGTATATTCCTTTTGCATGGATCAACACATTTTTCAGTTTAAAACAGGATTTCGTCATAAGCAGGTTCTTTTTCACACATTTCACTATATTTTAATAAGCGCATAAATCTACTATTGTTTAAAAATAATAAATTTTAATGTTTAATTGTAGAATAATGGCGATTTAAAAATGTATGCATCTTTTGCAAAGATTTTTGTGCCAGGTCTTATTTTACTCACCTTCGGACGGACCAGGCCAAGCCGAGATAATGATTTTCATACGGGTCAAAATCAGGACTGAAAATTTTGGGGCGTGAAGACTAGGATAAAGGAAACCAGTCCCGGCTCTGTACCGAAAAAATAATTTAAGGCACGGCTGATCCTTCAGGAAAAAAGCAAGGCCCGGCACGGCCCGTAAAGAGTAATCGCTAGGCCCGGCTCGGCCCGGCCCGAGTGCCGTGAAGGAAAATAGGCCCGAGTCCGAACCGCCGTCCGGGCCGTCCTTTAACATTTCACTTCGGGCCTTGCCCGGCCCTTGCAGATCTCTAGGCAGGAATTTCCAGTCTGATTCCGGCCCGGTGCAAAAATTTAAAGTTCGACCTCAGAAATTTTTGTGTTAAAAAGAAATAATCTTGTGTAATCACGTGTTCAACGTTTTCTGGCGTTTCCATTACCTGCGATTTTATTCTGTTGGGCTAATTCATAAACATCAAACCAGATTTATAATCAATAAAGTTAACTGGGTGAATTAGTCCTTCCAGCTTCATCCAGGATGGCTCAGTTTTTAGAGCACTGGCGGCTTCAGCTAGGATATTCCTGCTTCGAATCTTGGCCTGGACATTTTTCGCCCATTTAGAAAAATTAAATCTCATATGATATATCAATTATTCTAGGGAAAATCGGGGAAATGTTTTGCAATAAATAAAGTAAACATTGTTTATGCAGACGGCAGAAAGCTGTTTCTATCCCACTTGCTACAAATTAGTAAAAGATATTGTTTTTGAGGCATGATTGTGAATAGATTTTTTTCTGTAAATTGTTTTATCAGTTCCGTATTGCCAATTTTGAATTTTGATTATGTTTTTGTCTTTAAAATGTTAAATGTAGCATTATTATTCTTTTCCTTCACACTAACACACTAAATAAATTAAGTACATAATTTCATATATTGGACTGGACAATAATCAAATGCTTATGTATATCACAATTCTAAAAAAAAAAAAAAAAAACAGTGAATTTTGTAGTATTTTGTAAAATGATTAATCAAACAAAACTTAGAGAGTTTTTTTTTTGTATACTGAAAGGGAAAAAAATGTTAAAGAAGATTTATTGCTGTTTTCAAATCCAAAGAAGCTACTTTCTGCTAGGTGACTGCCTGGGACAAGAAAAACAAAGGGGTGGAAAATTCACAAAATAAAATACTTAATGATAACTTGATATGTATATATATATATATATATATATAAAATAACGTATGGGGGCATATATCATGGGGATGTTAATCAGCGTCCCCGTATCAACACATAGTTGCTTTACACAATTTGGTTTTTCTAACTGCCCAAAATGGTGATTATAAGTGTAATCCGCCAAGCTGCGATATAAATACTCTCCAACCCAAACCTTAATATTGTCAGACTTCAAAATATGGAACCATGTAATATTTGTTTTAACATTAAAAAAAGTGTCAAATGATATATTATAATTGATCGGTGAAAATATACCAAAATTTTCTGGAATAGCTTTCCTCCGAACGGTTGCAATAGGTAGCTTTTTGTAATGAGAGCTACTTAAAAAGGGGTGGAAAATTCACAAAATAAAATACTTAATGATAACTTGATATGTATATATATATATATATATATGAAAATTGCTTGGAATTGTTTTCCTCCGAACGGTTGCAATAGGTGGTTTTTTGTAATGAGAGTTACTTAAAAAGGGGTTGAAAATTCACAAAATAAAATTGGGTAGACCGGGGCACATTTACGCGGATTTGTTTCAATGAATTTTCTAATTTTTATGTTTTAACTTAGGAAATTTTAGACATTGTGGTTTTATAAAGCAGTTAATAAAGTCAAAATTTGTGTATTCAGTTTTTGCCCTATTTGTGTTTATAACCGTAAAAAAAAATTCTTTTAAGTCCAAGTCAGCTGCGGGTTCGGGTTGACCCGACTTTTTAAAAGAATGTGGAAAATATTTTTTCACATTAAAAACCTATATAAACCACAGATCAAAGTTTCACAAAAGCAAAATGTGTGTCTGTCTGTTTTGTCTTTAGTCATCCTTTCTCGAGTCTTCGAAATAACAAACTGCATTATATTTTTATCGTATTTTAAAAATACAATACGCAGCAAAACTCTAAATGGTCCGTCCTGTCTATCACACAGTAGTTGGTCATAACAAAGTAAGAAGTATCAAGACTTATAGAACATTAGATTTCTAACTATTCAACAAAAATGCTTCAGCAGTTCATGATTCGTTATAATCCTTATCGTGCCAGTAGTTGAAAAAGTATGTTTATATTAACTTCCAGAAACGAATTCAATACTTCTAGAGCTCCCATTCAAATTGTATCAAGTGAATAATTTAATTGTGATGATACACGATGCACTATCTTACACGGGAAATTTTTCAAAATAATAACTGCTGATGAACTAAATGCAGATGCCTAATTGTGTAAAACAAGGTGTGTCGTTATAAGTACCTTACTATAAGTACGTTATAAGCCCTTACGAATTAAAACATATGAATTACATACAAGTTTTGCCCACCCATTATTTAATTTTACCCACCCTTTATAACGCTGTAAATCACATTTTATTTTTTGCCCCATTTTGCATGCTGGCACACCCCAATTCGAAATATCAAAAAACAATTGTGCTATTATTTTGCTCAAGTTTTACCCAGTTTTGCTCACCCATTGGATAAATTTGCCCACCTTTTATAACGCTGAAAATCAAAGATTCTTTGTTGACCACGTGTGAAGTTGCCCCCCCCCCCAATTGAAAATTTCAAAAAACAATTGTACCATTATTTTGCCCAAGTTTTTGCCCACCTATTAGATAATTTTGCCCGCCTTTTAAAAAGATATAAATTAAAAAATATGGTTTTGACCACGTGTTCAGCTGGCACCCCCCAATTCGAATATAGCCATAAAAATTACATAGAAGCTTTGCCCAAGTTTTTCCCAGTTTTGCCCACCTATTATTTAATTTTGCCTGCCCTTTATAACGCTGTAAATAAGATCTTATTTTTTGACCCATTTTTGATACTGGCACCCCCCGATTCGAAATATCAAAAAACAATTGCACCATTATTTTGCCCAAATTATGCCCAATTTTGCCCATCCATTAGATAATTTTGCCCACCTTTTATAATGCTGTAAATCAAAGATATCTTTGTTGACCACGTCTGAAGTTGGCACCCCCCAATTGGAAATTTCAAATAACAACTGTGCCCAACTTTGCCTAAGTCTTGCCCAGTTTTTGCCCACCCATTAGATAATTTTGCCCAATTTGAAAAAGCTGTAAAATAAAAATTATGGTTTTGACCACGTGTTCAGTTGGCACCCCCCAATTCGATTATAGCCATAAAAATTACATAGAAGTTTTGCCCAGTTTATGTCCACCCATTATATAATTTTTGCCCACCTTTTGCAACACTGTAAATCAAAGATATCTTTGTTGCCACGTGTGCAGTTAACACTTCCCAATTCAAATTTTAAAAGAACAATTTGTCATTATTTTGCCCAAGTTTTGTCCAGTTTTTCCCACCCATTAGATAATTTTGCCCACCTTTCAAAAAGCTGTAAATTAAAAATATGGTTTTGACCACGTGTTCAGTTGGCACCCCCCCAATTCGATTATAGCCATAAAAATTACATAGAAGTTTTGCCCAGTTTTGTCCACCCATTATATAATTTTTGCCCACCTTTTGCAACACTGTAAATCAAAGATATCTTTGTTGCCACGTGTGAAGTTAACACTTCCCAATTCAAAATTTAAAAGAACAATTTCACACGTGACCAACTTCACACGTGTTCAACAAAGATATCTTTGATTTACAGCGGTATAATGGTTGGGCAAAATTAAATAATGGGTGGACAAAACCGTGACAAAACTTCTATATAATTTTTATGGCTATATTCGAATTGGGGGGTGCCACCTTCACACGTGGTCAACAAATATATTTTTGATTTATAGCGTTAAAAAAGGTGGGCAAAATTATCTACTGGATGGGCAAAACTGGGCAAAATAATGGCACAATTGTTATTTGAAATTTTGAATTGGGGGGTACCAGTATGAAAAATGGGTCAAAAAATAAAATCTGATTTACATCGTTATAAAGGGTGGGTAATATTAAATAATGGGTGGCCAAAACTTGTATGTAATTTTTATGGCCTTATTCGAATTGGGGGGTGACAGTTGAACACGTTGTCAAAACTATATTTTTAATTTACAGCTTTTTAAAAGTTGGGCAAAATTATCTAATGGGTAGGTAAAACTGGGCTAAACGTGGGCAAAATAATAGCATAATTGTTTTTTGAAATGTCGAATTGGGGGATGCCAAATTCACACGTGGTCCACAAAGATATCTCCGATTTAGAAAATCTGACGTCCTATTGGAAGTTTAACGAATTTTTGAATGTTTAAGAATAATACAAAGCGAGTATCAATATGAGCAATAGAGAATAGTAAATATATGAAATATATGAGTTTGAGAAATATATTGAATCATGATAAAAATCCGATTATGGAAATATTCGCATATTTTAACATTTTGAAGGTGTGCAACATGTTTAATTTTACTTTATAAAAATCAAGACTTCTTTTTTTTTTTTTTTTTTTTTTTGCTAAATGAAATTTATTTGGATTTATTAAAGAAATGATAAAGTATTTTGAAAGGAATATTAAACGAAACCCTTTGAGCTATCGTCGATCACACTTACCCACTTGTTAGGTTTCCGTGCAGTCACTTAACCACGCAGTTTCTACGCCCGGATCTAGATTTTAAAAAAAATGGCCTTTTTCGGTTTAGAAATGACAAAATGCCGAGGAAAAATAATTTGGGGGGTAGCGGGTAAAAGCAGGGGCGGTTTTGCTAGCCATTTCACCCTGAGTGAGATATTTCTGCACCTAATATATATATATATATATATATATATATATATATATATCAAGTTATCATTAAGTATTTTATTTTGTTGGATTTGAAAACAGCAATAAATCTTCTTTAACATTTTTTTCTTTTAGTATACAATAAAAAAAAAAACCCTCTAAGTTTTGTTTGATTAATCATTTTACAAAATGTTACAAAATTCACTACTTTTTTTTCTGGTTTGATGTTTATGAATTAGCTCAACAGAATAAAATCGCAGGTAATAGAAACGCCAGAAAACGCTGGACACGTATTTATACAAGAATCATTTTTTTAAACGCAATTATTATAATAGGTAAATAAATCATATGAGATTTAATTTTTCACACTGGGCGAAAAATGTCCAGGCTAGGATTCGAACCAAGGATATCCTGGCTGAAGCCGCCACTGCTCTAATAATTATGAAATCCTGGAGAAGCTGGAAGGAATAATTCACCCACTTAACCGCAATAATTATAATTCTGGTCTGATAATTATGATCAGCTCAACAAAATAAAATCGCAGGTAATGGAAACGCCAGAAAACGTTGAACACGTGATTACACAAGATTATTTCTTTTTAACACAAAAATTTCTGGGGTCGAACTTTAAATTTTTGCACCAGGCCGGGATCAGACTGAAATTTCTTGCCTAGAGATCGGCAAGGGCCGGGCAAGGCCCGAAGTGAAATGTTAAGGCCGGCCTGGCCGGCGGTTCGGGCTCGGGCCTATTTTCCTTCACGGCTCTCGGGCCGGGCCTAGCGATTACTCTTTACGGGCCGTGCCAGGCCTTGCTTTTTTCCTGAAGGATCAGGCCGTGCCTTAAATTATTTTTTCGGTACAGAGCCGGGACTGGTTTCCTTTATCCTAGTCTTCACGCCCCAAAATTTTCAGTCCTGATTTTGACCCGTATGAAAATCATTATCTCGGCTTGGCCTGGTCCGTCCGAAGGTCAGTAAAATAAGACCTGGCACTTGAATACATGAAATATGGATTAACAATATTAATGATAACTTAAACACATACATACAACAAATAGAGATTTATTAAAAAAATAAATATCGGAAGCTGCGGCACTTCTATAAAAATTAAGATTATAAACATGAAAAAAGGGCTTAGATAGGAATTTTTGGTTAGATCTCCTCCTACGAGGCAAATATTTAATCAAATCGACGTAAAAATCAATGTTTTGTAGAAATTCACTCGGGCCGAACTTTTAGCTTTTATACCGGGCCGGGCCGGGCTCGGGCCGAACTTTTAACTTTTAAACCGGGCCGGGCAGGGCCAATATATTTTTTGTTCAGGCCGGGCTCGGACCAAACTTTAAATTTTTGTATCGGGCCGGGCCGGATCGAATTTTTTTTATATGAGTCGGGCTGGGCCCAGACCCGGAAATTTCGGCCCGTGCAGACCTCTATTCCTGCCCGTGCAAAACTCTAGTAGCCTATCCTACATGAAATCTGAATACCCTTTGTTGCGACATAAGAAGGACGTATGGGGGCTTATATCATGGGGTCGTAAATCAGGAATTCTCGACGAAATAAAATGTTCTAGTACTGGATTTGTGCCCCCTGATTTAAGTCCCCATCTTCTGTGACGTCATATCTTCTGTGACGTCATCAAAATGACGTATGGGGATGCATATCATGGGGGTGTTAATCAGGATTTCGTCGAAAGTAAAATGCTCCAGCACTGTATTTGTGCCCCCATTTTTGTGACGTCAAAATGACGTACGGGGGCTTAAATCAGGGGGACATTAATCAGGCTCTTAATGAAAGAAAAATTCTCTATCACTGGATATGTGTCCCCTTCTGATATGGGGATATATATCATGGGGACATTAATCAGGATTTCTTGAAAAGTGAAATGAACTCGAACACCGGATTTGCACCCCCATTTTTTGTGACGTCAAAATGACGTATGGGGGTATGAATCACGGGAACGTTAATCAGGCTCTCAACGAAGCGAAATTTCTCTAGCTTTACATTTGTGTTCCTTTCAGATATGGGGGCATATATCAGAGGGACATTAATCAGGATTTCGTGAAAAGTGAAATGCTCAAGCACTGGATTTATATCCCCTTTTCTCGTGACGTAAAAATGACGTATGGGGGCATATATCATGGGGATGTTAATCAGCGTCCCCGTATTATTGGGGATAAATTTTCCATTGAGGAATCTTACGAGAAAAAAAAATCTTCTTGCTTTATGGCATACTGGGCTTCCATAAATGATAAATTTCAAAGTTTTGAAAGGCGATGACGATGAGTAAGCATTATCCTTTAAGTGTTCTAACCGTGTTTTTCCGTCACGTAAACTTTTAATTCAAATTCTGAATTAACAAAAATTTTATATTGATGTTAATTTTCCAGTGCATAAGAAATATTGATATGTAACGTTATTAAATATAAATCCTCATACCAATTATTTTCATATCTATTATTTTATGAATCGTTAAACATACGTGAAAAAATTTGCGGGACGTTTAAATTTGGCCACCCGATAAGGTCATTTTTAATACTCTCCAACATAGTTGAAAAGTGGTGAATTCAGTTTGCTCGTCTCTCCGTACTATAACTCTCGTAAATATACTCGGATTTCAATGTAATTTTTATATGTTATTGAAGTTTACCATAGAACATTCTTTATAGAAAATGAACTGTGTAGTATTTATAATTCGTTTACAGGGACACACAAAAGATTTCCGTTACATTTTGATCTATGGGGGAAAATTGTTTGCAGTGCATTTTTTTGATGTAATGATATTTCAATCATAATAAAATGGATATGCATCACTGATATGAACTATAACTAGGGAATCGAACCCGGGCTTCCCGGGTTACAGAACGCAGGCAAAAACCATTTTTTTCCCTAAATCTAATAGATTTTTCATATTTTTATTTGTCAAAATTGCTGCATTTAGTGTTTTTTTTTTTTTTTTTTTTTTTTTTTTTTTTTTTTTTTTACTGGTTCCTTTGCTTTTCTTGTGCGTGAAGCGCTCATACATGCGGTATCCATCCACTTTTTTTTTTCGTTCGAAGCGTTCATACATGCGATATAGTGATCGCGACATTAACGAATTTCAAGGGTTTTGTTTATTTTTTATTTTTTTGGTATTATTAATACAGGGAGTTCGCTGCATCCAGTGATGCTTCTTAGTTAATTTATTATTCATCATCTTATGCATGCGATATAGTGATCGCGATATTAACCAATTTCATGTATATTCGATTTTTCCAACTTCGCAATGACCGTTAACATTATTTGTAATACTGATGAAATATGAATTAAAACGTTGTTTCTTACTGCTCATATTAACTTTTTATATGCATTTTTATTAAATTTGTGAAATAATTTTTTTATATTTTATTCATAAAAATGCAATATCTAAAACATCTGTTAAAATATCCGATGTTTGTTTATGGTGTAAACAAATAATTTTCTTTTAAATTTTTAAATTATTACAAAGCTTCCTTTTCTCCAAAATCGTCTGAACTAATCAAATTTTGTATCTGGTATAACGCTACTCTCATATAAAGGCACCCTATTCTTGTGACGTTTTTATTTCAAAATTCATTAATTTTACTACTTGTAACTATTTAAAAATTTATAATGGCAGCATTCTTCCTTTTGTTTATTGGGCGTTTCAAAATTCATGCTTAAAAATTATTTTATAAGCCATAATATATCAGGCAATTAAGATATAGTTTTCAAACAAATTGCATTTGAAAGTAAATTTTTTTTCCTCAATAACGGTGTAAAAATTGAAAGTGTTCTATGTTTAGAAATTAAAAAAATTGCAGCAAAAATCACAAAACCGAAATTTCGTCGTCAGCTGTTGCCATTCGCAAAATGACGTATGCGTTACACACGGACACGTTTGGCCTTTATAATATAGATAGATAGATATGCTTTTTCAGAAGTATAGAAAAAGTACCATTTATAACTGGATTACAGGGACGCACATATTAATTTAATTGCAATCTGATATATGAGGAAAAATCGTTTGCGGCGCATTTGAATGATGTTACACTGCAAAAAATAATTGTTGATATTGCAGTATAAAACTGGCACCCAGCTGCCAGTATTATACCGTAAAATTAACAGTATTAAACAGTAAAATAAGCAGTAATACGCTGCCGTGCAAGCAGTAATACGCTACCGCGCATATGCGCGGTAGCGTATTACTGCTTGCACGGCAGCGTATTACTGCTTTTTTTACTGTTTAATACTGTTAATTTTACGGTATAATACTGGCAGCTGGGATACCAGTTTTATACTGTAAAATCAACAATTATTTTTTGCAGTGTGCAGAAATGAATTCTGAACAATAATTTCAACATCAGTCATTAGAATAAATGAAAATAGATTAAACTCATTTTCATATTTCTTTAAATTCAAAAATCTTATTTTTTTTTCTTTCACTCATTTTTGAATATATTTTTCAAAATGAAAATTTCAAAGTTTGCAAGTTTTTTTTTGTAATAATGCTTGGCAACATTTAAATTAAAATATTTCTTTTTAAATTGTTTTATCACAGTAATAAATCCTATTTGAAAACTCTAATACTATCAAATAACAAGATAGCATTATAAAATTTGCCTTGAAGTTGAAATTTACACAGGTGTTTTGTAATTTCAAATGAAAACTCCAAGGACTTTGTCTGATGGACTTTTAATAACCCAAATTCATAATTTGTCGATTTAAAATGAAAATTGTAACTTTTTTAACAGTTCGAAAATAACAGTTATAACTTTATATTAGAAAGCCGTCAAATTCCATATAAGAAGGTATATATCCGTTTATCTTCCTACCCATATTTCCAAGATATTTTCTAGATTGACGATTATTAAGCATGTGCGTACGAATATGTTTTTAAGCACATGGCCGGCTTTTAGAAATCACTTTGTTATAGATAAATATTCCTAGTAATGATATTTATGCTTATAGTATTTTAAAATTTCTTTAACTGCTCTAGACATCATTTTTTCAATTTTGTTTTGAGTGATTTCGACTCGGGGGACATTTAATGTATTAAAGACAATAAATAGCTTAATAAAGCAAATATATTTCATTCAATAGGCTTGGTGAAAGAAATTTGATTCTCTTAAGAAGTATCAGTTTCAATTCTGACAGTTTATATTTTCGATGTTTAGCTAGATTTCTGTGAGTTTTCTTTATACTTTGCGCTGTAGCACCTCTTAATGTTTCATTTTTCCCAAACTCCAAAAGTGCCTCCTTATCAAACATAAAATTTCAGTTTTTCTCTGAACATAATTGTGTTGTAAATAGCTTTTAAAAAATTCTGCGATGTCCATCTTCAGTTTAACATATTTATTTATAGGGTAAAGAGCTTTAACATATATTTTTTTATAAATCCTGGGATGTATGAGAGTATGTCAATAAAATGTGTGTATATCAATAAAAAAGGAAAGGAACGAAAGGAAGATCATGTAGGATTCCAGAAGGATCACACACAATTACTAGCGTAAGTAATGAAAATAATTAAAGAATATAATCCAAAATTTTTAAGCTCGACTAAAAGATTCGCCCAAGTGAAGAACCTGGATGACATATTCGGGGTTTTTGTGTCAAGCACAAAAGTAATAATTTATGCCCCTTTCAAAGCAACTCATTTAAAGCTATTTAATTTTATATTTTTATATTTAAAATTTTTAACTGTTCTTAATTAGCGCTGAATTTTATTAATTTTATAATACATGTCTTAGTATTTAATAAATACAGCATATTAATTTGTAAAGTAGTGATGTAAAATCTAAGAGAGTAGTAAAATAAATTATTAGTTTCAACATAAACAAATACAAATTATAAGTAAAAAACAGTAACAATTTTACGAATCTAAATTTTCAGACTCAAGATAACGCACTTTACTATGTTCAGATTCGTAATCTTTGTATCCCTATTTTTTTTGTGCTAAAATTTAAAATTCAGTTATATTTCTCTATATACATCACTGTTTCCAGATGAGCAGGAATCTTTTAATTCAGAATGCTACTACATTCTGAAGACAGATATTCCCCTTATTTAATGACATAATACATAAGACACAGTATTCAAAAATAGTAACAGCATTCGGATTAATAAACTAGTCGTTGGGGGCCACCGTAATACTTACCCATCATGGATATGCATAATGTAAAATATTAAAACAAAAATGTGTAAACTACTTATAAAATGCATTGCAATTCAAATAAAATCGTGCCTTGATGACGTCATAACTTTAAAGGCTCGATTACTGAATTGCTTGAAAGAGGTTTTTCCTTATAACTCAAACAATAATAATCCTATTAACTAGCGGTTTATTGCATCTTATTAAGCGTCAAATTTCCAATTAAAATATATCTTTGAAGTAAAATTTGGATGAAATACAGGGTCATGAAAAATCGAAGAGTGTGGAAAATAGGATTCCAAATATCTCGGCAACCAATTATCCGATTGACTTCATGCTTTATGCAAAATTTATGTTTTTTTATTGTATTTTATATTCATTTCTTAAAATAAAGAATTTCAAAAATTTTTATATACCTTTTATCAGAACGAATATTTCGTGAGTCCGAAAAAAATAGTTCCGGTTAATCGAGGTTATTGAAATGAAATAGGCTTCTTCCCATTATTACATACTAAGTACATACCAAATTTCAAGTCTCTATCTCAATTTTTTCGGGAGATAGAGCGTTTACAGACACACAGACACACACACAGACACACAGACGGACGGCAAAAATTTTTTTCTAAAAATATGTTTTTTGGAATCTCCAGTGTCTGAAACGTGTAAATCCGTCAAAAAAAAATTTTCGATTTTCAAAACGATTACAAGACTTACCCTATACTACGTATGATGGGTAAGTAAAAACGGCCGCCAAACTGGTAACACTGATATACATATCTTTCTGCTGTTTGCCATCTCTAAGACCATGATTGGTGCAAGTGTGTTCGTGCAAAGTGTATTTTCAGCATCCGTGTTCTAACAACTAAAAAAAATGCATGTAAATTACCAAAGGCTTCGCGGGCCACAGATAAGTTGTCGGCGGGCCAGTTGTGGCCCGCGGACCACGTGTTTGACATGCCTGGTCTAGAACATAGCCCAAAAGTGCTTTTTGAAATTCGAATTATTGCAAAAGTTAATATGTAAAGTGACAAATATGTAACTAATGGTAACTAAAGCAAACTTTAAATTTTAGGTACATTTTTGTTTACCTGGTAGCAGTATGACCTGGTAGTAGTATACAGATGTTCTCGTGTTCTGAAGCAGCATATTGAAAGTTCATATAACTGGTTTAATTAAATATTGAATAGTTACTTTTTTTTTTTTTTTTTTTTTTTTTTTTTTTGGTAAAAGTTTAAATGTTTTTTCAAGATTGAACTTCGAAGAAGATTTTTTTAAAGCAATATTATGGTTAATCTTATAACATTACACCACAGAAAATATTTTTAACAGGGTCTATTAATATTATTTCCTGAATTGTGCCTTCGTTCTACGAAAAAAGTAAATAAGTACCTTATTCAGTTTTAAAATGTTTAGTGTCTGAAAAAGATGTGTAAACTACAATCTTCAAGCTTATAAACCAAAGCAAATTTGGATTTTAGTTCGACCTAAAGTCTACTTTATGCTAATCTAAATTTCAAATTTTGCTTCTAACACTAAACTTCATGGAAGTAAAATGTAAAAAAAAAAAAAAAAAATCACGTTAATAATATCTTGATGCACCTAGGCAGAGTTTTATTAAAAGTTGTCGAACACTGATTTTTTTTTTTTTTTTGGATATTTTACTCATAGTAATAATTTTTCTTTTAATAAAATCTTCAACAGAATCTTATTGAATATGTTCTTAAATTTTTGTTCTCCCCGAGCAGATTGAAAATATAGTACATCGATTTTCGCAATGAATAATTATTCAAGCCCCAAAGGAAATGAATTACGACATATTTTTGTCCTTTATAGGTGGTATTAGATTTTGTAGCATAACTGAGAAAGAAATACTTCTTCCCTAGTGAATTTACATTGAATTTTTAAAGAAATTTTCTATGTGTGTTTAGCATTTTTCTTCTGATTTCTTGTAAAAAATGTAAAAGAAATTCTCAAAGTTCTAAAAACATTTTTAGTGCATTTAAAAAAATGTTTGTATTAATATTTCTTTATTTGTCCTATAAATGTTACAATAAAATTATTTCACAACTTTTCTCCGTATTTAATGTATAATTTGCTACATCTTTATTCGAGTAAATTTATATGAAGCGCACAGTTTTTAATCAACCTAAGAAATGAAGAATAACCAATTCCGCAATTTATACATTTTTTTAATCTATGTTTACGAATAACTTTTGAATGAATGAGTTGATTTTATTTGTTTGCAAGAGCTTGTTTTCCCTTTGATCCCGTGTCTATTTTATCAGGATTCAAAAATGGAATATTTTTCTGACTGTCTGGTTTGACAGTATTTCCATGTCAGTTTTATTAGGATTCAAAAAACGAATGTTTTCCGTCTTTTTGTTTTCTCGTTGCTTCTTTCTTATCAGCTTAATTAGGATTAGAAAATGGAACGCTTTCCAAACTATCTGTTTTCCGGGTGATCCCGTGTCTGCTTTATCAGGATAAAAAAAATAGAATATTGTTCTGACTGTCTGGTGTACCAGTAATTGCATATTAATTTTACGGATTCAAAAAGGAAGTTTTGTCGCTCTGTCTGCTTTGCCGGTGATCACACAACAGTTTTAAAAGGATCCAAAACTTGATTGTTTTCCTGTCTTTCTGCTTTCCCATCCCACCATGATCAAATGTTCGCAAAAATATAGCAATTGCTCCGAAATTTGAATAAGTTTATATGATAAAAAATAGTATAATTCCCTTTTGAAAATAGTCACCGTATATCATGTAAAGATATCTAAACATCTATGTTTTACGCAAAAATTCTCTAATTGTTACAAAATTTGAGTATGTTGATCAAATAGAGCCCAATATTTCTTTATTTAAAATAGTCATATTATCATGCAAAAATTGATTATAGTGACAAATACGAATTTTGAATATGATATCATTAAAAGCGATTATTATTTCAACAATTCGTATAGCAATAAAATGATCAAAACTAGTTGGATACACAAATAAAGGCACAAAATTTCTTAATAACACTACAGGGTGGCTACTAAATACTGTTACACATATTAAATCATTTTATTTCACAAATATAAAATATAAAATGATAAATACACTAATATGATAAACATCAGAGATGAAAGTTTACCTGTAAATAATTTTACTCGAATCCACCGCCATCTTTATCGATTACCAAATATAATCTCTTATGCCACTGTCCGATTGCGGAACGAATCATTTTAAGAGGTAATCGGTCCCATTCACGCAATATGGAAGCTTTGAGAGAGTCCAAACTTCTGTGTTGTTTGCTATTTTCTTTAGCCTCTAAAATCCCCCAGACGCAGTAATCTAAAGGATTTAGATCCGGTGAAGAAGGTGGCCAATCTTCTAGCATGATAAAGTTCGGACAATTGCAATGAAAACAAGCCTGCGTTGATTTAGCTCGGTGCGAAAGTGCAGAATCTTGCTGAAACATCCAATTCTTTTTGGCATACAACCTGTCAGTATGTGGCAATAAATGTGCAGCCAATATGACCTGTTTGTAGTATTCCGCATTGATTTTTATCCCTTTATCGATGAATTTAAAAGACAATTTTCCATTGTTTGAAACTGCAGCCCAAACCACTGCAGCCACTGCAGCCCAACACTGCAGCCCAACAGAATTCTTGTTCTGAAAGCGTTTAACAGTTCGAAGGTTTTCAAGTATATCCTCGAAGGTAGCTGAATATACGACATCATTTTTAGCATTATAACACTGTTCAGTGCAATATAGCTTCTTATCATAAAATACTATTCTGTCGACACTTTTCCCACCATGCCGCTTCAGCAATTTCTTGCATCTTTGTGATCTTTTTATTCTTTGTGAAGCAGTCAAATCTTGAACTTTTTTTTGCGATAAGGGCAAAAAACCAAGTCTTCATTTGTAATAACTTACATAATTCTGTGACTCACGTTCTCTTTTGCAGCCTTTTTTTTTTTTTTTACAGAACTTTGTGGATTTCTTGGTATTATTTCACGAATTCTTTTGATGCGCTCTTATGTGCGAACTGAGCGTAGACGACCAGACCTAGGTTTACAGCTATTAGTATCCAAAAATCGATTTATAGTTCTATATATAAATGTTCTATTAAAACCAAGGCATTTTAATTGCTTAAATATTTTACCTGCAGAAAATCCGCGATCAAATAGCTGTTTAATAATCATTCTTTTGGCTTCCATCTTTAAAATAATTTTAAGTAGTGGCTTTATACAAAAATCATCTCTGCACTAATAGAAAATTTCCAAACGCTGAAATAGAGAAATAAATTGTTTTACCAAACGATTAAAATCAATTCTTATTTTTTGGAGTGTAACAGTATTTAGTAGCCACCCTGTATAAAAATCAGAAATGCTCAAGGAATTCCGAAAGAACTTTGTCTTTCAACCGCAAAGAAGCCGTGCTACCATTTTGAAAACAGGAGCACGACTGGAAGTGCTTCTGCCTTCAGAGTGGTGTTTCCTGCCTTCAAAGTGGTAATTCCTTATTTTTATGGTGTTATTAAGAATTTTATTGGCTATAAATATGCATTGCATTTGAAATTGTAATCCCTTAGCAGCAAATAATAATGGTTAAGATATCATGAAAACACAGAATTCAATCACTTTTTGGAAAGTTGAGTAAGTCAACACTTTATAAGAAAATATATTTGAAGTCAGTCTATTTAAAATAATTGCTTGTTTAAACCTTTCTGTATGTGCAGGTCGAAAAAAATTATTCATTTCCTTATTAAAAAGTACCCCACACACTGAGCTCCAAATATAACATATAACAGGAGATCTGTCTTCCTAATGCCTAACATGATTTCCAGCGGAAGGATACAGTGACGTTAATTTTAGCTCGCATTCATGGCAAAACATGCTGTCTATCGCATTCCCTTACATAATTAGTGAATTATTTATGAATTAGATAAGCATAGCTTAATTATAAAAGCAAAAATTAGGATAATAGTAAATGAGAATACTAACATCTGACATTGACAACACGGACTATTTTTTACTTTTTCCTTGCAAGCTTCATTGCCTTTCATGCTTCTGACCGCTGATTCTGAACTCCTGTTATACATAAAGCTCAATGACCCCACATGTATTACATGCAATTTTTCGCAACTCTGCATCACTGACTCAGCGCCTCTGTATTATTAGACATAAATGTCCTTTTTTCGATACTCTATTTCTCTTACTTCGAGATTAATATTTCAAATTATGGCTTTTTTTTTTTTTTTTTTTTTTAAGTAGGGGGAGATCAGTGCTAGTTGGCACAGATTTCGGTTTTCACGATTTTTCTATTTTTTTTTCACTAATACTTTCAGTAAAATAGGATAGCACCGCTGATAATAAAATCACTTGGCTACTAAATAACGAATAATATACCACTTAAAATTGTATAGTATACTGATCAAAACCTGCTAAGAAAAATTTCCAACTGTGTCAACCTACTCCAGATGTGAGGTAGACATTACAAGATGACAAAATTTCTACTTATTACTTAATATTTTTAGACAGAAAACAAATATCATAATAGGTAGAAATTCCTAATTGTTTAGGAAAAGTACAAAGCCAAACCAAAACTAGCTGGATATGCCAATACCAAAACTTTCTTCTAACCCATACATGTTAATATGTCAAAATTCGCTATCACATCACCAAAAAAATCAATATTTTTCGTCATTCTGTTGTGCGTCATTTACTTGCGAATCGTCAGGTTAGCTGGATGCGAGCAACCGATGTATTATACTAAAATACGAAAGTCCTTTTGGCCTGTACCGGCAGGGAAAGATAGCCTCCCTATAGCTTAGTTTTAAGATTTTAGCTAATTTTAATGAAAAACACCAAGATAACATGCGTCGTACCCGATTACATAAGAGTCATTCCCAGTTCTCGTCAATATTGAATTTGAATGAGAATATCGCCAAATTTGACAGACATAGACAAGTTGGCTTCAAAAATGACAACGTATTTTTGTCGCCAAATTTGCTGATATTTCGCCAATTGTCGCCAAGATTGGCGAGAATTTGACGTTAGCGAATACAAATATATAGTGTTAAGCATGTAAGAGTTGAAATGATGGTTAAACAATGAAAGAAAATTTGCCGAAATCATGTTCACTAAATCTCATAAATTAAAACCGTTTATGGAGGAATCCTGCTGTATTGTTTCAAAATGTCAGCCACCCTAAAATTTCAAACTGATATATCTCAGCTATTTTTTAAGATAGAGGCAAAAAAAAAATGCTCTGGAATCCTTGGATAAAGGCCGAACATTTAACGAAAAAATGTCTAGGATTTCTAATTTTTGTGTATTTTTTTTTTAATTTGAAATTTTTAAATGGCTATCACAGAGTCCCATCCAGGCTTAGTATCCCCAAATTCAACTAGGACATGCAGGACATAGTTAAAAAATTTTACAAAAAATTTGGTTCAATTATCTGCATAACTTCCTACACTTTTCGATGATACAATAATGAAAATGGAACAAAAATCGTTATCACACAGCCCCCTTTTGTTGAAATACCCCAAAATTCATTTGGGACCTGCTGGCCATAACCAAAAACCTATAAATAAAATTTGTTTCAATTTGAAGCATAACTTCATATACTTTTCGATGATACAAAGAGGACATACACACTTACAGACAGACATTTTGTAAAAACATGTTTTTCGGAATCTCTGACCTCTAAAACGTGTAAATCCATCGAAAACCCTAAGTCGAAAAATATTTCGATTTCAATACTTTCTTCTAATTATAGAGAGAAGAAAGTAAAAAAAGGGAATCGTCAACATTTTAAGTTCCAAAAGAAAGTAGAGCTATCGTCAAGTTGAACTCGTGATTGAAATTTACATAACATTTTGTCGCGTTTATTCCAGTTTGTGTGCCCGATGTCTGGTCATCTCCAAAATTGGTGTTGTTTCACCATTTTAATATACAGAATCAGGGGTCGATCCAGGAAAAATTTGGGGCCTATTTAGGGTCCCTTCACAAAAATCAATTTAATAAAATGGGCCCCTTCACAAAAATCAATTTGACAAAATGGGACCCTTCACAAAATTCTTTTTACTAAAATAGGCCCTTTCACAAAATTCCATTCCATAAAAACTTGCTATTTATTATTAATTTATTGTTTTGTGATGTTTTAAAATGTGTAATTTGTAAACAAACAAGTTCACCAGAGAAGAAAACTTCACCAAAAGGATTTTAAAAAGTTTTTGTTTATAAATGCTTGGTTCGAATTTGATTAACTGGATTTCAACTTCCGTTACAAAATGTTATTTTTCACAAAAATATAATAAATTTCACAAAAATAACCTTTACTTTTCACAAAATGGGCCCCAAGAAAAAAAACTTGCATCGACCCCTGAGAATTCTTCATCGTCGATCAAAGTCATCCATTTGATATTGATTGGATTAATTCCACTGATTTATTTTCATGTTATTTTCATCTGGAGGTTGTGAGTGCTCTGTAGATCTTGAAAGACCGGGCTCACCTCAGAGTTTGTAGGAAAGCCTAAGATATCCTCGCTTTCGGCATAGGTGATTACATCTGACATGTAAAAAACTAATCCATTCATTTCAATCACTTAATATTTTCCACTCAAAGTAAAATAAATAAATAAAGAAAATGATGAAGCACGCAGATAAAAACCCAACGATAATTTTTCTCTCATCTCTTAAAACAAGTGACCTAATTTATGACTCTTAAGTTTCAAGTTTATCAAGCAATAGAGATTTATTACCTCGTTATAATCGTTCTCTTCTAATAATGTGAAATATGTTTATAATTTGTTATTTGTGATTATGCCATTATAAACTTATTACAGAACTAAAACATTTAAAAGGACAATTATTCAACGTCAATTTGTTTCAAAGAAATGATGCAACTTTACTCGTAACTTTCCAAACTTTGTGAAAATGAGTCAGTGTATTACTATCCTTCATTCTGTAAAGTCACAGGAAAAAATGTTTCCTGATGTTAAAATTAATCTAAATGTAAACCTTTTAAAATTTTAAGTAATGTAAAATATATTTTTTAAAATCAATCCAAACGTGAACTTATTTATTCAATGTGAATTGTGCATTAATATAATTTTTTTTTACAAGTCTTATTTCAGCAGTGGTACATCTACACGATTATTCAAGAAGTGTTTATAATAAATTCTCAAATAGTTGAAATATATAAACCAGTGGATATTTCATAAATTGGATAGACCTTAGAAAAGGTAAGCAATTCCTTTTCTTTCTGCATGTTGAAGACCAGAGTTAATTTTAATTTGAAGAATTTAATATTCTGATGTTACGCGCTTACCTCGTTGGCCTCGCCCCTTCAACAGACATTGGATCTTTAAATGTCGTACCTTTTACATCCTTTTTCTTTGAACGTTCGTTCTTCTTATTCTTGTGAGTTGCAGCACCCTACAGGTCGTTGGTGTTCGTACTTCCAATATCCTTTTTATTTTTATTTTTCCTATTATTATGAGTTGCAGCCCCTATAGGTCATGTAATCTATACCAATATGCCCCACCCACTAAAATGCCAACTTACCCCACTAGACGTGTTGAGACAAGATGGCTGCTTTATTCTTCCACACATGTTTTACAAACAATTGGAGTACATGAATTGAAAAGTTATTGAATCTCGTATCTAACACAAGCACTGAAACGTTTCATCATAATTTGAAGCTTCACAAAGCAACAAAAACATTGAGTGAAAAAAATACTTGGCAAAAGAAAACACACGCACACACACACACAATCTGCCTTTCTCATTTTCTGGGATTGACCATGACACTGAAATTAAATTATTTACCCCTTATGCCAACTACCTCCAGTTTCTCTTACCAAAGTATCTTTTCTTACTGGCTGTAACCTTAATTTTAAATACATTAACATCGAATTTTTCACTTTAAAATGTGACGCTCATTTTAGAAATCTAACTGATGATACTTTTAAAAGAAATCTAATACATATTAGTGCTCCCTATTAAACGTTTATACGTGTATACGTATAATACGTATTATACGGGTTTCAAATTTTCGATACGTATCATATGGTCAAAGCGGTTATACGTATAATACGAAACAACATATACGGTACATCGTATATACGGATCTTACCCCAACGGTTAAACGTATAATCGTTTAAACGGTTTTCGTTCATTGCCTGAAAAAAGATGATTTTCTCCTGCTGGTCTACAGATCACAGACATTAAGAAACACCCGCTAAAGTCCTGCATTCTCGAGCGGTTTACAGGGAGCCATCATGATTCCTCGATCCATGAAACCACGATGGCCGCGAGTTTACCTGCCTTGAGGTTCCTGTGCAGGTAGCAAGTACTAACAAAAGGAAAAAAAAAAAAAAAAAAAAAAAAAAAGGAAAATTTTTTCCTTAATTTGGATGATGGTTGTTTTATTCTCAAAACTAATCTAACTAATTAATTATGAAATGTTTCACTATGGGTAATGGGTAGCTTCGAAGCTACCTTTATCAGGTCTTTAACACCCGCACATAGCTTCTTTTGATTTGCGCGTGGACACTTCTCGCGAAACTTTTTTTTTTGCGACCGCTGAACATAGACTTACATTGACTTTACATTTTATAGTGACATTGACCAATCCAACTACTGGGAAGTTTTGTAATGATAATTTTATTGTATTTAAGAAAACCATTTTCTATATTTAAAATATTTTGAAAATACGATTTACATTAAAAGAGACCTTGAAATTAAATGTAATTGCTGCTGCGATGAGCCTGATTTTCAAGCTTGATACAGCCCTAGCAACAGGAACGTGTTTATGAATAAAAAATTCACGTCACATGAAGCCATTACAGAATTACATGGATGTAAATTACCATTTTTCTAAAAAACATATAATGAATTTGGAGTAGAGTAGAGATTATTACCCAGTAACGAAGTAAAACCAGAAATTAAATTTTTGCTAAATTATGAACCGCAGTTACAATATGAAACTATAGGGCGGACGAGGATATCACCTTCGTGAGTTTTTGATAAGGCCTAAAACATAGCACAGGCAGCATGTGAGGAAGTTAAATGTTTTTTAATTCTGATATAAAAGGGGTTTATTTAAGATTATTTTTAATCTTAAGTCAATCTCTATTTGTAGGATTTTATTTTATTTCAACGTTGAGGCCAGATGTTATATGGGAATTAACCCTTAACTGCTGTTAGCGGTCTCACAGACCGCTGGGTATTTTCAATATCACCAGTTTAACTTGTAACTTTCAGTTTAACTATAGATACTAATGAAATTTTGTTTCGTTTGGAATTCTAGTATAGTCTACTGCTGCTAGATTTCTGAAAATGTGAAATTTAACTATAGCAGTCCTGTACATAAAGTGTATTACATAAACAGTATCATATGAGTCAACCTAGCCTTTTATTCATCTTTAGATCAAGCGGTCTCAGAGACTCCTCACAGTAACTATTCGACAATTTTTGTCACAGTAGTTAAGGCTTAACTCTTTCTATATGTAATGTTCCGACCATCGCTATAACTTGTCAACACCTGTCTGCCTTATAAAGGATAATGTTAGATTGCATATTAAGTGGTAATTATTTTATAAGACTTACATGTTTAAAACGTCGTTTTGTGGTTTTATTATTCACATGCAAGGTATGTTTATGTAAAAAGGGAACTACTTGACTTACCGGCTTTCTTGGGTCCTTGGTTTGTTGTTTAAAATGGGGTTTAAATTATGAATCCCTTATAATGGTTGCTGATAGGACCTGTCGTTCCACCAGTTGCACAAAACGAGTTTTCTGCGAGATCGTCTTCACATAACTGGCAATAAGCTCTGTCATTCCTTTTTTCAGCGTAGTGCCACACCCAACTTTTCTTGCTCATATTTTATTACTTTCCGACGTAGTATTGCTCTTCTTAGTGTAGAACACTACACCAATAATGTGAAAACGATGCAACTGCTCTTGTGTATCCCGTCTTTATAACGATATACGTATACTATTTCCATGAACATTGAAATAGATAAGGACTTCTAACGAAATAGATTTCGAGAATAGACATTCGACAAGGAAAAAAACCGTTCCTCAAAAAAAATTTCAAATAGGTGGCGTCTCTGTAGGACAGTTGCTCTATACATAACCAGTTCGTCTGCTTGACATTGCAATACGAAACATTGTTAGTGACAGTTTTGGCTCGTTGTTTGTAGGTGGCGCTACCTTAGCAGGGATGCCCACCGGCGGCGCAGAACCATGAGCGTATCTGCGCATCTGCCATTAAGTTTGAATGTCGCGACACGATATTAACACTATTTCATTAGATGTCCTTATCTATTTCTATGTTCATGACTATGTCAGTCTATGTGCCAGTACAGTTATTAATAAGATCCTAGGTATGAAACATATTATGCAGACAGCTACTGTAACGCCACTGATTTCCAGCATATGTTTCTCCGTTTATGACGCAAGACTGGTGAGGTCCATTGGTATTAAAAGTAAATACGTCTAAGTAAATATACGTATAATTTAAATATACGTATACATGAATTATACGTTTAACCGATATTCGCTTATACGTATCTGGGTACGTTTAAACGTATATTTTAAGGTATACGTATTTTATATATACGCATTATACGTATATCGGTTAAACGTATAACTGAAATACGTATCGCGTCGGGAGCACTATTACATATTATTATGCTGTAACAATTTCCCCATTTAAATAGCTAATTTTTCCAGTCCCATAATTTTAGCTTACAATAAAAATGGTATTTTCTTCACCCGAATGTCATGTCTTGAGACAGCAATGTAGTAGTGGTAATAAATGATTTTTACTAAAGAAAATTCCACTACGATCAAATTTTATAAACGAAATTATTTACAAACTATTTTTAATTCCTGATATCTCTTTGTTTTATCCCGTCTGGCTAAGCATTTTTTTTTTCTCAACCAACCAACTAAACTTTTTGCTTTATCAAATTTTTATTTTCTCCTTTTAAGCAAAATCTACATAAACTTACTGAAATAAGTCACGAACTTTTAATTTCGTTGTCAGAATTCATTGTTTTCTAAATCAACTAAAAATCGCTTACGAATTCCCATAAATTTAGAGTAACAAGTTAACAACTGTATCAGCAAGTCCTTCAGCCTACAGCAGCGCTTCCCAACCTTTTTTCCGTCACGTACCCCTTGCTTAGGCTATTCACTTCAGCGTACCCCCCTTTACCAGAAACACGCCCCCACCCCTCCTCTCATTCATATAACGCAAACATGCTTTTTTAAAATTAGTAATATACTCATTAGTAAATACTCATTAAAAAGAAGGAAGCTTTCCTATTAATAAATATAAATAAGTGACATAACCCCGCCTATTCGAAAACGAAAATAAGGGCCTGCTTTTCAACGCGTTTCAAAACAAAGCATTAACAATAGAAGCCCTGACGTAATTAAGGCAATTATTATTAAAAACGGAACAATAAGATAAATGTGGTGGGAAAGTAATATTGTATAATATAATCAATGGCTGTTTTCGTGAAGATTGGGTAAATATATAAGTACTCATGCAATATGATTATCGGTAGGCGGAGCTGGTGATATTGAATTATCTATGAATTATTATGTCCAGTGGGCCTTTCCCCTCATTTTGAGTGTAACATATTGGGATTATACATTAAACTAACTTTATAATCCAAAAAGTGCCAACTTTCTTTAAGTGTTTTCAGTGAAACCATTTTTGTGATTACCGCCATTACCGATTTTATTTTTACGTACCCCCAGGGGTACGCGTACCCCAGGTTGGGAACCGCTGGCCTACAGTAACAAGTAGTACATCTAGAGGCTTTCAGAAAATGCTTGTTACAACTGTGGTTACTTAATTGGAAACTAAAATCCTATGTACTTTTTATCAAATATATTATTACTTATTACTAATGCATTTTTAATGTATAAAAATGTATCAATAATGCAAGAATTGGTGATGTACACATAACTAAATTTGTTCAAATTTAAAGTTGAGAAAAGAAAACCTTACTTCTTGATCGTCAATGTACTAAGACCTTGTTGGTATCGAACTTCGCGGACATCGGCACAAGTTCTTCAGTTTTTGGAGAACATACTAAACATTTGACGGTGGAGAATAAATACACTTTTCTTTCATACACCTCTTAATTCTTTTGTAGATTTAACTCATGTTTAAATTCTAGATTACACTTTTCCGTATCCCTTCAAGAGTATTGAAATGACCTTTTAAATGAATCTTCATTTAGAGAATGAAGTCTTGAAGTAGAGTCGTTGAAAAAAAAAAATTGAACACCTCCCCCCACTAACTCTGCAACAAATTATAGTAGAAGGAAGTTACTGGTACTAAACGATTGGAAATAAAGTATACTTTTAAATGATGTATATAAATTTGCTTAGGGGGCTATCTACATATCAGAACTAGCCCAAACTTTGTGGATAAGTTTGGATGATAAGTTTTGAATTATAAACATTAAAAATTTAGAGCATCTTGTGTTAAATTACATTTTCATATTTTTATTAATAGCTCCTGAAATTATAATCCTAATGTGCTAATTTTTTGTTGGCTATAATACTAAAAAAACCAAACATAAATACGTTGAATTTGTAATTTTTATAATTTTATAATATGAATTATGAATTATAAAATTAATATTCGAAAAAAAAAAAATATATGAATCGAAACCTACAATTTTTTTGATTGATTTATGTTTATTATGTCCTGCTTTATGCGAAATCAAAATTTCAAAATTTTCTTCCAATTTTCAAATTATACTTAAAAAATGGCAAGATGCTGGTTTAAGGGGCCGTATATAATGTACAGAAAAGCATAATTTGAAAAATATATTTTACTCATTTTATTGTTGATTAGAATAAGATTTTTTTTGCTGCTGTTTCTGTGTCTGCTTTAAATTTTTTTTTATTTAAATTACGTAAATCGCATTTGCATGAGATATAATTTGACGTCAGTTATGTAAGTTAGCGTAGCTTTTATTTTTAAATTAACAAAGCTCATTTTTTTTTAAATGAACAGTTCTGACTTAGAAAATTTTTTTACTCATTATTATTTTTTTTTACCTTTAATTGAATTTCTAGCTTCTTCACTAGTCTAATAAACCTACTTTATTTTTTCTGCGATATATATATTTGAAGTAAAGTTTCTTATAAATGCATATGTGTTGTGCATTTACTGCAAAAAGTTTTAAAAATATGCCATTAGCAGTCGAGTTAAGATTTATATTTAGACTGAAAAGCAATTTGCCTGGGTTTTTTCTACATCGTTTCTTTCTACTGCATCATACTATTTTTTATTCTAAATTTTGTATTCGCCGATATTCTTTACATATAAATTTAGAAAAGAGCAAGTAAAATAAATTCAAATCTGAGAAAAAGCATTATAAAAACACCTATAAAATTCCAATCACATTCACATATTTGAAAACTATTTTAATCACAGATAACATTATATATATTTTTAATCGGATAATTCAACTCTTGTAAACATTATAAAATGAATGTTGAAAAGGATTTTACCGTATATAACAATAGCCGAAACATATAAAGAGAGTAAAATGGTCATATTGGCAAGAAATAATGTATAATCGAATTGACTTTAGTCATTCTAACAACAGAGTACCGAGCTTCAATTTGGATACAGCCCCTAAAATATGCTCATTTTAAAATAATAAATTTTTCTGAAGCTAATCGTAGGAATTTCGTCAATTTGGTATATAGGCATAATTTTAAGCCGAAGATTTTAAATATCTTGTCAAAATTGGGTCTTGTCATTAAAAAAATACAAAGTTTGGGTTTGTTTTGATATGTGGATGATCCCCTAAGAAAATTTTATATACATCATTTAAAAGTAGATTTTATTTCACAATCGTTTGGTACCAGTAACCTTCTTCTACAATAATTTGTTGCAGAGTTAGTAGGGCGTGGTCACTTTTTTTTCCACGACTGTACATAATCTGGAGAATAAAGAGAGCCAGGGATTTTTTAACCATGCGACAGTTTTGGCCACATTGCTGTAGAAGGTATGCCTGAGGAGAATGAAATATTGTATAGGTGGCTTTCGAATCTATAACAATAAATGTTGATTGGATTGCAAAGGATTAACTACATGTGCCTTTTTAAAAAAATTTCCAACATAGTTGAAAAGTATTTATGAATTCGGTTTGTCTGATCGTCCTGTCCGCGCTCTAACTCGCGTAAATATAATCGGATTGCTTATGTAATTGAAGATTAATGTGGCATGTTAGGTATTGAAAATGAAGTGCGTAGCATTTATAATTCGTTTACAGGGACACTCAAAAGAATTTCGTTTCATTACGGTCTATGGGGAAAACCGTTTGCATGCATTTTAAACTACCTACTCTGTTGAATTTTTACTCAACCTTGATAAAAACATTTAACACCAGAATTTTTATTTAAATCTATTTAACATATTTATTTAACTTAATGTGGCATTTATTTAACTTACTTTATGAAAAAAATTCTAATTCTAATCGGATGAATTAAATTATAGAAACGGGTCAATTAGACCCATTTAAGGCAGGAAGGTCAATAATGTTGGACTCTTTCAAGCATATTGAAATTAATATATAACACCGATGTGCACTACAAAATGCTTACTGCAGTATATGGTGTGCAAGCATTTAGCGTTCATTTACAGAGACACACAAAAGAATTCCGTTACAATACTGTTTATCAATAATAATTGAATAACAACTACTGGAGGTGCGTTTTCAGTTGTGGTACGCGTTTTTACTCATTTTCTGAATATTGCTTGTTTCAGTTACTTAATTCAGTTACAGTGCTGTCTATGAAAGATAATGGCTGAAAGTGCGTTTTCAGTTGTGGTATGTTTTAAATTTCATTATTTTTTTGCATATTACTTAGTGTATATAAATTCTATAGATCATATACAGGACTGCACAAAAGAACCCGAGTACATTTCCATTTATTGACGGAAATTTCTGAAGGAGGAATTTGCAACTGTGTTATGCGTTTCCTAAGTAAACTAAATTTTAGTATACTATAAAAGTGTATACAGAAATCTTTGGGTGATATACAGGGCTTCACAAAAAATTTTGAATACGTTCCCGATTGTAAATGGTAATTATGGAAATTGCGTTTTCAAAAGTGTTATGCGTTTTCCAAATTGTTTAGTTATGTTGGGCGGGGTAGTTGAACTTAAGCCGAAAGGTAGGCCGCCTCTCACGATTTGACTTTGACTTTGTTTAGTTAGATATCATCTTTCCCCTTATCGGGGAAGTTTTGTTAGAGCATTCTGAATGTTAGGTATAAAAGGTACACTTTGTGTGGTTATCAATACGAAAAAGCTAAAAACAACGTTGAAGCACACAAATTATAAAACTTTAAAACACATACGGCCGTTTCAAGGATACATTGATCCCCTTCATCAGTGTAAGGTTGGGGAAAAAATGTTAAAAGGGTTCAAACGACCCACGCTCGGCTATAACCCCGAGTACTGGCTGTAATCTGACCAAAATGGCAAAGCAAGTGTAACCAGAAGAGCAGAAGTGACGCAGCTGACAGGAAATCACCGAAAACAGGCATCACCGCGCAGGCTCTCTCCAAACGGGAGAAAGAAAAGGGGTGCTAGACATATCGTTCACCAATGAATCTGTAATGTGCTTCGTAAAAATCAAGATCAAATATTGAATTGCAATTTTGAATAATTTTGGCTCCGGAAAAGTTAAATCTATGGTCAAAATTCCAACAATGCTTCGCTATTGTAGATTTTAATTGACCCCTACATCCAGTTTACTTATGAAATGGAAAGTCAGCAACGTCTGGCTTTTCTTGACGTTCTAGTAATTCGTAATGAACATGATTTTTCTACGACTGTTTTTCGTAAACCATTTGCTGTTTGTTTGCCCCCTCATTTCAGATCCAATCATCCCCCTGCACACAAGTTTGCTTCTTTCAATACATTCATTTCCCGTGCTCGTAACGTGTGTTCTAATACAGAGTTATTCAATAGTGAAATAAATTATATTAAAGCCATTGCTATCGATCGTGGTTTTCCATTGGATACCATTGATCGTATTTTATCTAAATCCCCAAAGATAGATAATCCTATATCTGGAAACAAAGATTTTAAAAATGTTATTGTACTACCATATTTTCCAAAAGTCAGTTCTTGAATTTCACGGATTCTAAATAAATTTCATTTTAAAGTTGTTTTTTCTCCAATAAATAAAGTCACTTTTTCTAATCTTAAAGATCCGATTCCAAGTCATAATAGTTGGGGAATTTACAGAATATATTGTGAATGTGGTCTTCCTTATATTGGTCAGACGAGGCGAGCACTTAAATTTAGATTAAAAGAACACGAAAATTATATCAAAAAGCAAGAACTTGATAAATCTACAATAGCGAGGCATTGTTGGAATTTTGACCATAGATTTAACTTTTCCGGAGCCAAAATTATTCAAAATTGCAATTCAATATTTGATCTTGATTTTTACGAAGCACATTATATTTATAAATATACAGATTCATTGGTGAACGACATGTCTAGCACCCCTTTTCTTTCTCCAGTTTGGAGAGAGCGTGCGCAGTGATGCCTGTTTTCGGTGATTTCCTGTCAGCTGCGTCACTTCTGCTCTTCTGGTTACACTTGCTTTGCCATTTTGGTCAGATTACAGCCAGTACTCGGGGCTATAGCCGAGCGTGGGTCTTTTGAACCCTTTTAACATTTTTTCCCCAACCTTACACTGATAAAGGGGATCAATGTATCCTTGAAAAGGCCGTATGTGTTTTAAAGTTTTATAATTTGTGTGCTTCAACGTTGTTTTTAGCTTTTTCGTATATTTTGAATGTGTTGGAAAGTGTTTCATAATCTATGCTTGACGCATGAATTTTCTTTCTTGTTGCTTAAGCATACAATATTTTAAAAATACCAACTTCAGGTTAAACATTAGTAAGTGATATTAGTTATTGTTTATCAGGATTTGTTTAATTGACTTTATAAACCCCATTGTAAATCTCTTCAGGCGCACTGTACACGTTTAGAAAAATAAAAATATAAATAAAACTTGCCACATTATTTTTCTCGTACTTTTAGTTTAAATAAATGAATTACGTATTACATTATTGCAGATATTTGACTTATTTTGAATAGAATATATTTAGCTACATTTATACTTCTGTTATAATCTTATTTTGTATGTTTTTCTACTTAATTTAATTGGATGCATTAGAACCATCTACATGAAATATTCCAAAGCACTTTTTGGTAGGTGAAGTTTTTAACAGTAATATGATTCGACAAGTGTTGCAATATTAGCTCAAAATGCTGCCTGTGTATTAATTTAATTACAGAAATAAATTAATGCTTATGAAAAAGAAGATAAAAGTTCTCGGATACATTAATTTTTAACCTTTGTTGGAATAGGTTTTTACAAGAGTAAAATAGTTACAATTACTTTTAACAGATAAATTACACATTAATGATAAAGTTTTATAACAATTTTTAAAATAAGTTTTAACACTAGAAATGCTAAGTCGTCAAAATGACGAATCTGGGAGTTTTAAAATTAGTACCATTGTGTTAGTTTAGTAGTATGAATTTATAATGAATGTTTGGAATAATTTTTAAAAGGTGTAAAAAGGTTATTCTTCCACATTCATTTTCTTTCAGTTATTTTAATTTTTAAGCATTTCTTTAGTTATACTAAGACCCGTCAAAATAAAGGATAAACAAAATTAATTATAAAACGGCTATATAACCCCCGTCAAAAGTGACGTAATGTTGATCTGCGTCTCATTTTCATGAGACTTCGTACAAACAAACAGCATGAAGATTTTATTAAATAATATCCAATTCTTTGATATACACTATATGGCCAATGATGACCGGTCACTTGCGATTTTAGACGTTTTGTTAAATATCTGGAAAGGTACATGAGGAATTATCCTGAAACTTCAGGAGTGTAAACAACATGATAGACGTCATATATTTCCGCGAAGATTTTTTCCCGAAACCCCATAAGGGGCCGTCCACAAATTGAAGAAAAACGAATATCTTTTGGATGACCCTGTAAAAACTAATATCGCAAAAGCGTTGAAACGGTAGCACATGCTTAGGAGGCTTTTTTTTTTAATAAACTATGTTCATTTTTATGAGGATAGCACGTATACTTGTGGAGAAATTAAGGTTTTTATAAAAACAATCCCAAATTTCACCAAGTGTTTTGCTTATAATTTTCAGAGTTCTTAATATAAAAGAATGTTCTTTTCAGGAACGATGACACACAACATTATGTACAATACCCTGCAATCAGAATTAAAGAATAATAAATATTGGATGAAAAATGAGCAGGTTCACTAAATATTGTTTCACTGCGCATGCGCGAATTCAATCAAAATATAGTGTGCATAATACATTAGCTAAATGTATAGACCAACTTTTGTGAAAGTCTCAAAAACATAGCTTGAAAATTCTGATAGTAATCGTCGATAGAATAAGTTCGTAATTCACTGTTCCCAAAAGGAAGCAAAAAGATGAGGGGTTGTATCCAAATATACTAGCTTATAAAAGTTGACATAATAAGAATGAAGTGTCTCTCATTGTATATTAGGATACCGCCCCTCATCTTTTTGCTTCCTTTTGGGAACAGCGAATTTCAAGCTTATTCTATCGACTATCACTATCAGAATTTTCAAGCTATATTTTTGAAACGCTTACAAATGTTGCTCTATACATTTAGCTAATATATTATGCACAGTATATTTTGATTGCATTCTCGCATGCGCAGTGAAACAATATTTAGTGAACCTGCTCATTTTTCATCCAATATTTATTAGTTTTTAATTTTGATTACAGGGTATTGTACATAATGTTGTTTGTCATCGTTCCTGAAAAGAACATTCTTTTATATTAAGAACTCTGAAAATTATAAGCAAAACACTTGGTGAAATTTTGGACTTTTTTTTAGGTTCAATTTCTCCACGAGTATACGTGCTATCCTCATAAAAATAAACATAGTTTATTAAAAGAAGCCTCCTAAGCATGTGCTATCGTTTCAACGATTTTGCGATATTAGTTTTTACAGGGTCATCCAAAAGATATTCGTTTTTCTTCAATTTATTGACGGCCCCCTATGGGGTTTCGGGAAAACATCTTCGCCAAAATATATGACGTCAACAATGCTGTTTACACGCCTGAAGTTTCAGGATAATTCCTTATGTATTTTTCTAGATATTTAACAAACCGTCTAAAATCGCAAGTGACCGGTCATCATTGGCCATATAGTGTAAACAAAGACATTCCCAAAGGATATAAACTGCTTTGATTGAACTTCAGTAGTTTTAAGAATCCGCTATAAAAGGATTCTGTAACGATTAAGAAAGACAAATCTTCAAGACAATGTTTAGATTAACAAAGATGTTTAAACATCCGTTGTAAATCAGCACAAACAATTTTGATGAATGAGTCTTAAAAATGAATGACTCACCACACAAGTATTTATTGCAACAATAATAATAATTAGCAACATGAAACACAATTTCTGAAGATTTCACAAAATAATAAAATTAAATATTCAATACGTTACAGTTTTTTTTCTTTTTCTTTTTTTAAATATATCATTTTTACGAAATTGAAGGAATCTCAAAAATGAATGACTGATCAAACCGATTTCCGTTTATTTCATAATTTCTGACAAAAGTGTTTACAGAAAAAATTGTTTACTGAAATGTGGATGAAAATATGCTGAACAGACATGATTTGAAGTAGAAGAAATTATCATTTAGTTGTTATATGTTAGCATATGTTTTTTATTAAGCCTAACATGGCTTTTAGCTATGGCCGGTTCGCAGCGGAATGGCTACCTACACTTTTCTGCACTTGGATTTTATATAAGTCGATGAGATCTAGACTTAAAATGTAAACAAGTACTTTTTCATTCCTTTATAGAAAGATACAATGAAACTTATCTTAAATTTAGTTTACATTTTTAGCTATGAGCCTCCATCTTTTCATGCAAATTAAATTGTGCTGTCTTCCGTCTCTCTGTTTGTTTACCGTAACACAATGCCTGCGTTTTTCTCTTAACAGGAGAATTCCGGATGTATAGCATTTTAAAAGTTGAAAAGTAAAAATAAAACATTAAAAAATAAAATAAACTACATTAATTACATTATTGGCAGATTTTATTTATTTACCAGAGTAACTAAGTAAGTGCTATTTAATTTTTACTTGAAATGATATGTTTTACCTCCTGCTGGTACGCCAAAATTTTTTTTAGATATATCAAGTTTTTTTTCTTCTTTTTTTATTTTTAACTTAACATGGTTTGTAAGCAAAGATGGAATTTTGTAATCAAATTTTCACTTGCTTCTTGATATACAAGAATTATGAAAATTATGTACACAGGTATGTTTTCGGTGACAATACAGAATTTGATATTTTTAGAACTTATTTATAAATTAATAAATTAATTTTAGGGCATTTTTCCGTCAGCCGACCGCAAGTAATTGCCAAATAATCCTTAAAGTTACAACTGTTGAGTTACAAAGGTAATGGAATTAATTATACCCTAAACAACTCTCGCCAAAATAGGTCAACTGGCTGTAAAACTACAAGAACGAAATATTTTAAACACTAATAATAGAAAATATATATGAAAATAAAGAGTGTAGTATTTAAAAAAGCAATAACATGCTCTTTTATCATTTAATAGTTTAATATTAATAAAATTATGATTATACGTTGAGAAAACAATTTATGAATCCTGAATAGATAGTTTAAATAATGTTTTTTTTTTTTTTTAATTATTATTTCCTGTTGCCGTACCTTAAAAAGAAAACAAAGCAAAAGTTATAATAAAAAAAATACCAGTTCGCTCTTTTTATCACGCGTAAATCAAAGCTGTGAATTTTCAATAATCGGAGTCCATGACAAATTATGTATTGTAACGGAAATTTTTCGAAACTAGTACATGAATTGCAATCATGAAATTAGGTGTGATTTTTAAGATAAATACTGAATGCTTATAAAAGAATGTTTTTAAAATAAATTATTTTTGCTTTTATTATTATGTTTCATTAAAAAACTTTTTGTATTTTCTTTTTTCATTTTTCTTAGGCCATTTTCCACAATAAATTGCCCTTTCCATAATCAGTGGTCTCTGTTTGTTCTATGAAGTGACGTATAAAATATATCTAAAGTAATTACAACTAAAACATTATATATCTTAAATTAAATTTAAGGTATCATTTTATTCAATATGTGCTTCAGTACTTCTAAATTAGTTTGTTTTAAAAAAAAAATCAATTAAATAAATATTTCGATTCAACTAAAACTTAAATAATATGCACTTAAATTGAGGAATCTTTTGTAATTGGAGTGTTCTATAATTTCTGAGAACAAATACTTTTCAACAAACGAAAACTATACTTACTTTGTTTGAAATTTATTTTTTTACAATTTAAAAACTGAAACACACCAAAAAATAAAGTTTTTTAAATGCAAGTTAAACAGTAAAGTTATGTATACATTAATCTACGGTGTTTTCAAAGGAATTGCAATTTATTTATGAGTGTTAAAGTAATCCTAGAATTTCATTTGTTCAACCAATATGAAAAGAAAGGTTTATTTAATTCTACTTTGTAAAAATTAACCAAATCAATAATCATAATTACTTATTTCAATATGTATTTTTATATTATACAGTACAGATGGAAGCAAAAGTTTATAACAAAATATTTTTAATTTCTAAACACGATCAGTTTCGTGTTTCATAGCATTTTTTTAATGCAAAAATGAAGCCAAAAAACATTTCATAGCATTCAGGTACGATATTTCTATCTGTATTTTAATTGAAAATGAAATATAATACATTTTAATAAATACGAAATGAAAACTTTTTAAGAAATTGATTTTTAAACAAATAAAACGCATTTTTTTAAACTAAATCTCTAAAGATAATGCTTACGAAAGACGTAATCGAAGTATAGAAATTAAAGGGGAAAAAAATGTGAAATGAATTCGTTACAAATTGGATCATATATGTTATTATTATGATTTTTTTAACCGACATTCGATTTGCATTTATTTTTGTGTGTAAGATCTTGTTAAATTTTTTTAACTGATAGTTTTACGATACATTATATTTAAAATAAAGTTTTGAACTGAAGTAATTATTATAAATCAAAATAGAAAAATCAATCTGCGACTTATTTGAAATAAAACCTTTACAAAAACCGATTATATTACTTGGAATAAAATTTTAATTGCAACTGAAACTCATAGTTTCATCATATAAGTAAATGATAAATTTAGATGAAACTGGTCAGTTTATAATAACGTAATACTTTGCACCGTTTTTCAATGTTTCTTAACACTAAAAAATGTCTCATATAAAGAAATTTATTAAATGTCATTTGAAAACGATGTTAATGTATTCTAAGACAATGTGCAAAGGTTCTATTACCATAAGGAAAGTGGTTCTATTAACATATAAAACCCATATATATATATATATATATATATATATATATATATATATATATATATATATATATATATATATATATATATGGAACAAAATTTTAAATTTTTTTCGCCGTTGGCCTCATCAAATCTATAATTCTGTGTAAATCCCATTATTCTAAATTATTTTCTCGTTCTAGTATTTAGATCGTCAAAATTCTGCCTAGCTAAAAATGCTTTATTCTAAATTCATTCTCTTAAAAAAATGGTTCTAAGCGCTGTTCTGTTAAAATTACACACTTTTTGTTTCATTAAATAAACGCATCCTAGAATTTAATTTATTAGAATTTAACATCTTTTTATTTTTATTTTTCCTCTTAAAAAATGGCTCTAAGCACTGTTCTGTTAAAATTACACACTTTTTGTTTCATTAAATAAACGCATCCTAGAATTTAATTCTTTTAAATATCAATCTCCCAGCTAAAAATATTTTAATTATCTTGAAATAACAACCTATATCTTTTTATTTTTATTTCCCTATCTTTTCTGACAAAACAGTATTCTTTCTCAAAAATATAAAAATTAATTTCAGTTTCAATGTAAAATCTTATCTTGGCATCCTGCCCATACTCGATAAAACCTACGTATTTTTTTTCTTTCTTATTTGTTCGAAGGAATTAGATTGTTCCGTAATATTCTGGAAATATTTTCCCGCACTTTTTCAGCCTGCGGTCTGATATCTTCAAAATCATAGCGTCAGAAAATTTAGTTCCGTAGCGCTGATTGGTCGAAAGACTGTTTAACGGCACTGTATTCATGTGCGTTAGATAATAGTTATACGCTGATTTTTCCCGCGTAGCAGCAGATTGTACCTGGAGCTCGATGTACATGTAACCCCGGCGCGTACTTCGCGACCGTGGAATAATCTCCTTGGCTGCCGATAGACAAGACGACGCTGCCTGTCATGATCTTATGTCTTCTTCAAGCATTGAATTAATTCACCAAGTCTCTCCATGGTACTAAAAATCATTATTTATGGAATTATCATTTTGAAATAGTAAAGCATAACCTCAACGTTTCTCTGGATTCTAATAAAATGTGGATTGGAATCGACTGCCTATTATTTTCCTTCAGTACGCACACCATAATTTGGATTCTCGGCGCTACGACTGCAAACTCCTCGGTGGAAACTCTCGCCTTGATAGTTGGATTTACGAAAAATAAGGTGATTCAAGTGAAAACGTAACATATATATATATAAAATTTTCGACAGTAGGAGCAGGTTACTTTGCACCACCTAGTAATATTAATTATTTTAAAACAATACATCATTTCGGAGTAATTCAGGACAACTTAAAACTTAATGTGTTATCATACAGCACGACGAGATACTGATGCAGGAAGCAGATTTTACGATTAATCTTTTCTTATTGGTGCAATATTACGCCTACAGTAAAATAACAGTAATACGCTACCGCGCATGTGCGGCAGCGTATTACTGTTTATTACTGTTAATTTTACTGTATAATACTGACAGCTGTGATGCCAGTATTATACTGTAAAATCAACACTTTTTTTTGTAGTGTAGCTACATAGCCGAAAGTACTTGATTTGAATGTAATTTTTTAACAACTTTTAAAGTATTTTATCATCTTTTAGGTGGTGAATCACATCGTTTGTGTGATTTTATATTGTATTACCAAGATGATAGCATTCTGAACTAGTTTATTTTATGTAAATATAGAAAGTTAATGATATATTTATGCATTTTTTTATGAGTACCATTACTCCGATTAACAAATTTCTGTTACATCATTATTTTAACACCTTTAGCCGCAATATCACGCATTAAAAAAAATGCCTTTCTCAATATTGACGCATTCTTTCGAACGCACTTTAGCTCACATTTCCGGACAGGATGAAGGACTGTCATTAAGATTACGAAGGAAGTTATTTGAATATGAATGTTTAGCATTCTATATTAAAGCAAGAATTAAAAAAAAAAATTACGGAGACCCTTAGGATGAAAAGAAAATAATAATTTAAAATGATGATATTTTGTGTTAGCATAAGTGTATATCTTTTTATATTCTTTTATTTAACCTAACTTGGTACATGTATGTAAAGATGGAATTTTGATCAATTTTTCACTCACTTTCTGGTGTATTAAAATTATAAAAATTATGTACGCAGGTGTATTTCCGAGGACAATGCAACATTTTAATATTTTAAAATCTTAATTATAAGTCAATAAATTAATGCATTTTAATGCATTTTTCATTAGCCTTCCGCAGGTTATAAATCACCGAATATTCTTCAGGGCTACAACTATATATACGAATTACAACGACAATGCGCCAAACCACTCTTGCCATAATATTCCGAAGGACTATGAAATTGCTGCAACTAAATATTTTAAACACAAAAAAGTAAAAAATAAAAATAAAGAGCATAATAATTTTTTTAAATACTCTTTTATCATTTAATATATTAACATTAATTAAATTATGATTATAAGTTCAGAAAAAAAATTAGAAATCCAAAAAATACAGTTTTAATATGCTGCTTTTCTTTCCTGTTACTATATATGAAAAAGAAATACAGCAAAAATGTTATTATTATTTTTTTATTATAAATTCATTAGTTTGCGTTATTTTAAATGAAAGGGGTGAAATTTCCATAATCGGGGCCAACAATAATTTATCGTATTGTAAGCGGAATTTCTCTTGAACAACATGAAATGTAGACATAAAATTAGGCATATTTTTCAAGATAAACATTGAATGTTTATAAAAGAGTATTAAAAAAACTATTTTTACTTTTATTTAAAAAATAATTGAAATCAAGACCTCAAAACGGATCAATGCCGAAAATGTTATTTCCGATGGAACGAAAACCAGAACTGAACTGCAAACCTTTATTTTTAAAAGAACGAAAACCAAAACCAAAATATATTTTATTTTGACTGAACCGAAATAAAACATATTATTGTTAGAAACCCTGACATATACATTATTTCAATCTTAGAAATGAACTCTTAGCGACAAAATCTCAGTTTGAAACAAAAGAAAAACTTTATTGTATTAAATACTAGCATGCTACGCCCGCTGCGCTGGGCCATTTTTCTAAATGTACCTTAAATCATCGAAATGGCTTTTTATTTTAAAGGAATATGGATCTTCACCTATGGATGCTACCCTGTTCAAAATTTTCAAACGAATTATATCAATGGATTTGTGCATGTATTTTAAAGCAATAGGGACGTTCACCTGGTTTTTCCTTCAATATTGCTGTAAACGATGTGAACGACATTGCTTTATATTATATTATAAATTTGACAAAATTTGGGCTAATAAGAAGCAACTCATTTAGTTGATTATTTATAGTAGAGTTTGGTAGGGAAATGAGGCCATTATGAGATTATGACAACAGGAACTAAAATCTTCTCTAGTCAACATACTGCTAAAAATGAGAGCATTACAATGATTGCATAGATTGACCATTGAACTTAAGTAATGTTCGGGTGATTCATTTTCGTCTGTAAGTTCTTGAACTCCGTCCCTCTTTCTTATCAGTATGTGAGGTTCTGGTAACATAAGTACAATCTCACTCTATGTTACGTTATATTTCGTAATATACGTCCTCTTCTGGCAAGTCTACTACGGTTTTTCATCTTTCGATTCCAGCAGAGTAAATACAGTCAAAAACGTAATACATTGTTTGCACATAAAGAACAGTGTTTAACTTTCCTACTTAAAAAACTGCTGAAACATAAAAAAGTGCTTTTTTAAAGCTGAATAGTTTGAATAAAATTAAAATGACGCCATTTTCACTGTCTTTCCATTTTTTAGACCAGTTGCATTCGTATAATCGTTAACCTGAAAAATCTCCCGATGATTAAATCCCGTAGAAGAATAAACCTCTAGTTTGCATCCAATAAAATCTTCCTAATCTTCCATAATCTTGTCGATATCAAAGTTTGACGTCAAACATTAGAAATGCTTGAAACGATATGGTTACTAATGTACCAGAGTTACTTACAAAACGAAGTTATTGACACGCCAAACTATGTTCCATTAAATAATGTCAAATTACTGTTAATTCAATTATAGATCTTCCATTAGCAAAATTCCATACCTTATACAAAACTGACAATGATAAAGTTAGTTATGCAAAATGTTCAGTAATAATTTTTTTGGTGAATACTTAAATGGAATATTTTCTTTGCATTTCACTAAAGAGCATAATAACACGCAGAAATAAATTCATTTGCCACTATGTTTATCTGCTAGGGATGTGTGTACGTCGAAAATGCTTTATAATGATAAAAAAATTATCTAATCAGAATTTTAGCTACTCGTTTTTCTTATCCAGGCTGAAATGATAAATCGACAAATATTATTTATTCCATTCGCCACCATTGACATTACAAAGTTTTTCCGTACATTAATTGGAAGCTTTGCTTTTTTGGTAAAACTTTGCTTCATAATGAAAAAACCCCCATAAATTTAGCAATCGCTAATTTCAAAAGTCGTCTAATCTTCTGTAATCTGAATCGTCGTCCAGAGTAACTTTGAAACATAAACGAAACTTCCAACAATATAGTAAAAATGCCAACTGGCAGGTGACCGGAATACGTACGATTAGTCCAATATCTTTTAAAAACAATGACGAATCAAAAAGAGCATCGAAAATTTATTCCAGCACGCAATTTTTATTACAAAATGTTGCCTTTTGTGATAAGTAATAACGCATAATTGCACACATCTCCTTAAGAATATTCTTTAGTTCCTAATTTTTGACGCAGTGAATATTTCTATAAGTGAAATTGACGATATATTAAAAAAACAAAAGTAAAAGAATAGACAATATTCGCTGATCTGAATTCAAGGCTATAAAAATCATATGTTTGGGGAAAACAAACCAGCATGTTTCCGTAGTAAATTTTTAAATATCTAAAATTTAACTATTTTGCAATAAATTTATGTTTGGGTGGCAGACATTCACTAAAATTTAAATATTTGATCGCATACTTATAACAATAACTGCTATTTATATAATTTGCATTTGAATATAAAAATTTACTCCAAAAAGGATCTTCTATACCCGAAAAAACACTATTATTGCTAATAAAGCTCAAGCTGATGTCACGCTTAGCCATTTTTGGCTTAAAATCACATTGTTTGGCGCCAAAAGTAAAATCAAAATCGTGAATAAACAAATAACATGTAACTCATAAGTGCAGTCATTTTTGCAATTACATTTGCTAGTTCCTCCTGTAAGTCACATGATAGGGGAGTAATATATATAAAAAAAATTAACAGAAAGACAAAAAAAAAAAAAAAAGAAAAAAAAATGCCACTCATATAATATCTAATCAAATGATCAGATTTTGTTAACCTGACGCAAACGATAAATCGCCAAATATTGAATATTTTTAAGCATTACAAACATTCCTTTGGGTTTTAATTAAATATTTTCGCTTTATAATAGTATCCCTCATTAAAACAGTTTTTTTTCTTTTTCTTTTTTTGCGGAGGGGGTGGGGGATTTTAAATAAAAATAATTAGAGAATTTTTCTTTTAGTTTTCTCTGTGTTTGAATTATTTTCTGATATAGCCGTTTCAATTCTTTCGCCAACGATAACGATCGCGAAAAAATTAGCAATGGTAACCTTTTCGGCCAAAATAACAGAACTTTCCATCATAATTATATAACTAATGTACGTAGAACGTTGTGTTATATACTAAAACCTTCCCTGAAAAAATATCTATCGAACAGTGCAAGTTCCATCAAAATCCATTCAGCGGAACTTGAGTTATAAAGGAACGGAACGAAATTTCCGTTTGTGTTTTATATATATAGTAGATGTGGCATATCCTTACGGGTTGTCCACTTGAAAGAGAGCCATAATACAGATCTTAACAAAAACATGTCAATTCATTTAAAACGATAAACACGGTAATTCACAGTGGAGTGGGTCGACTTAAACCTAGGAGATCAAAATTAAAGTCGATTCTACTTATGACTGAGAGGCCAAAAGAGTCTTTTCACAAAAAAATAATTAAATTCAAATACTAACTGAAATCAAAATAGCCTCACTGTTCGTTCTGAAATATCATGAGAGAGAAAGATAATCACGTTAAAATATCATTATAATAGCACTATAACAATGGAACCCCGTGGATTCCAACATTTATATTCATAAGCACACAGTGTAATAACTTCTTACCACGCTTTCGAAACTCACAGACGTAGATTCTATCTGAAATCGATAATGGGAAACTCCACTTGCACTCGATACGTGGAGAACTCAGGTACCTTGCGGCAGGCTTCGTTCTAAATTCATTGATTACAAATCCTAACGCACTATGGAAAGCAACTACACAACCACAGATACCAACTTATCATATCATTGCAAGAAATGATTGTGACAATCAGATTCCCGGAGATTCAGACATACATTGCGAAACTTAAAGAAATGACAGAATAGAAAGCTCAACCATGCATAAATGTCCGAATTGAGGATATCACGATCGCACGCAAATTCTCAAAACTCATTCGACCACAGAGTACCTTTACAAAAGAGTAGCTAGGCAGTATGTTACAAACAATAAATTAAATATCCGACTTCTCTTCTAACGAAAAATGAATTAAGTGCTTAATGATCCCATTTTTTCAAAAAATAAAGAAAATGCATCGATACTAATAAAAGAAGAGAGTTTGTCTGTCTTTCTCTCTCTCTCTCTCTGTGTGTGTGTGTCTGTCGGAGATTGCTAGGAAAATCTAGCTCGCGTAGAGGTCCGAAAATTTGGAGGAATATAATTCAAGGCAGGTCCTGATGCACCTGAGGTTAAGATTTTTAACTTTTTGACAATTTACTGAGATATTAATTAAAAACTACAACGGACACTCATAAAAAAAATATTATTTTTCTCAAAATGACACACGGTACCCATTCCGGAATATCGCTAGCAGAGAAGACCCAAAGGTCAGAAACAGTCTTTTTCTTTCGAATGTTCCGAGGCCCCCATCGGCTAAACGATTGGAAATACCGACAAGCAAATCAGGCATTCTATTGGAGGGTATTTTAAGCTTTCTAACGGCTCAATCCGTTTTGAAAAATTATAATATGAATCCTTTAAAAAAAATTATTTTCGAAACTTCGGTTTTTGCGGTTTTTTCCTCCGTCTTTCGAAATTTGCATCCGCCGGACGAAAATAAATACGGAAAAAGCAATTACAACAAATTAAATTTTTTTATTTCAGCTTAAAAAATAAGTCTTAGGTTTCAAAAAATAACCCTTTCAATATTAACCTTTTCATTTTTTTTTTCGAGAGCCGTTTCGGTGTTTTCGCGTTTTAAAAATCTGCATCCGCGCTTCGGACAAGACACCCACTTAATCCGCGTACATTCAGCTTTCAAAAGGCGTCTTCGGTTTCAAAATATATGAATATTAACCCTTTCATAAAATAATTGACTTGAAGTCACTTCTCGACTACTCGATACGCTCTTCTTTCTAGACGAAAAGGAACTAAATATCGGTATTTTAACACAATTTTTTACGCAGTCATCGGATGCATAATTCTATATAACATACAAAATTTTAATTCGGTTTAATTCAATTTTCGTCTTTTTTCGCAATGTTTATCGTTCTTGCAACCGTTCTTTTTAATCGAAAAAAAAAAACCGATCCATACACTACAAGTATGCATTTTGCTTTAAAATGACGTCTTTGTTTTTAAAAAATATTAATATTAACCTTTTAAAAATCTTCCTTTCTCAAACTCGCTCTATCGAAGTTCGTTTTTGTGCATATTTTAAATTCTGCATCCGGTTTGAAAGTCCACATACGAAAAAGCAAATCACACACACTTAAAAAAGGTACATTTAGCTTTACAAGGATGTCTTAGGTTAAAAAATAATAATATTAACCTTTAAAAAAATAATTGACAGGAAGTAATTTCTTCACTCCTCGATACACTCTTTTTTCTAGGCGGAATGGAAATAAATATCGGTATTTTAAGACAATTTTATTATCCATTCTTTGGATGAGTAATTTATATCACATATAAAAATGTTAAATTTAACACGATTTTATTATCCATTCTTTGGATGAGTAATTTATATCACATATAAAAATGTTAAATTTAACACGATTTTATTATCCATTCTTTGGAGGAGTAATTTATATCACATATAAAAATGTTAAAACAATCGGACAATTCTATAAGTACTTCAAACTAATAAAAATCAGCTCCGCAGTTCCTTGTTTTCGATCATGAATATGCGGGCGGCTTTTGCTCTCGAAAAAAAAAAAAAAAAAGGTAAATAAAAAGAAATAGAAGAACACTTCTTTTACAACTAAATATCCACATTTGTATGATGCCGAAGGCAGTGGGACCACTAACTCTAGGTTTGTTTTTGAAAAATTTTCATTTAAAAAATAAAATCATACAAACTCGAGAGTTTTTGCTGCCGGAGACATTGGGACTCCTAGCATCAGGATCGTTTGGAAAGATTTTTGTCTAAATATATAACATCATTCATCACTAATTTTAGGTATATTTAAGGTTATTATTACGGACCCGGGCAAATTTAATGTGCACGAATTTTATCGAGTCCGATAATTTTTCTGTACCTCGTAATTTATTAGTAAAAATAAAATACTAGAATCTAAATTTGGGAGAAACGGGTTAGTAGAGAAGAAATGGGGCTCCGACCCCAGGAGGTGGAGTGTGGAGTGAGGAGGGAGGAGGGCTCCTCCTCCTGAAGTGCCCTCCTCCTCCTCCTCCTCCTCACGAAGTGCCCTCCACCTCCCAAAGTGTGCACCTCCTCCTCCTCCCAAAGTGCGCACCTCCTCCCGAAGTGGCCTCCTCCTCCTGAAGTGCCCACCTCCTCCCGAAGTGTCCTCCTCCACCACCTAAGATAAGGGGGTTAATTAAGGATTAGTGTTAATTAATTTTAATTAGGGAACTTAGAAATTTTTTTGAAGCAATTTTTTTTTTTTTCGCGGAGAATTTCCTACTAGAGTATGAGGTGTGTTTCAAGGGATTTATTTTAGCGAATTAGAAATTTAATTAATTTTAATTGGAGAACTTAGAAATTTTTGAAGCATTTTTTTTTTTCAACGAGAGTAGGCCATTCAATATACATGTTAGAGTATATTACAGGTGAATTTTAAAAGTCAATAATGATTTAATTAAAAAGGGTCATTAATTAATTTTAATTGGAGAACTTAAGAAATTTTGGCAAGATTTTTTTTTTTCCCCTCAACGAGAGTACGCAGTTTGCATGTGCAGTAAAATGGTAGATGCTAGTAATTAAAAAGGGTCATTAATTAATTTTAATTGGCGGACTTCAACATTTTTGAGGCAAACAGGCGCGTTTTAATGAATTCGATATAGGTTGTAGTAGGTCCCGCATGAATGATACTGTACTCAACTGAATAGCTCCCCCCTCCCCCTCCCTTTTTTTTTACCCAGAGGGGGCCCTTCGATAGACTAACAATACACACTTACAAAAGTATAGAGTACTATAAAAAGAATTTTAGCGTATATGTAAATAAACAAGTATGTAAAATCAGGCATAATTCATGAATCACTTTCCACAAAAAATACAGATTGGTACAAAAAGAATTTTAACGTATATATAAAATAAACAAGAATGAAAAATCATGCGTAGCGACATAATTCATGAATCACTTTCCAACATCATTGAAATGTTATGTGAATAAAATATAATTTTACCAGCTAGTGTGTAGTTAATTAAAATAGTGAACAGATCCCCTTTTTAATAAAAAGGAACCCTTCACAATAATCCATTTATGCATAAGGACCCTTCATAAAATCAGATAATTTACACTTTACCCTGTTTTTTTTTCAATTCAAGTTAGGGTAAAAGTACAGTTTACGCATCGATAGATTCAAAATACAGGGACCCTTCGAAGTGTGAACTCGCATTAGACTGTAGGGCCCCTTCATAAAATAAATGAGATACATGCCCTATTCGACCTTTTTTTTTTTTTCAATTCAAGTTATGCTAAAAGTACAGCTTACGCATCGATAGGTTCAAAATACAGGGACCCTTCAAAGTGTGAACTCGCATTAGACTATAGGGCCCCTTCATAAAATAAATTAGATACATGCCCTATTCAAATAAAAACCACCCTTCACAAAAACTGTAGGGGTTCCCTTTTGGAATAAAAAAGCATCCTTCACAAAAATTCCAATTATGCATAAGATCCCTTCATAAAATCAGATAATTTACACTTTCGCCTTTTTTTTTTTTTCAATTCAAGTTAGGCTAAAAGTACAGCTTGCGCGTCGATATGTTCAAAACACATAGTTATAGATATTGGGCTACCTTCACAAAATAAATTCAATAGATTCATGTTATATTATGGCGACAGAAATACAAGGGATACTCACCTTCCATGAAAATGCAAGGTCCGCTGTTTGAATGAAAAGGCCTCCCTTCACAATATACCCTGTAAAAATATTATGATTCCACAGATATTTTAAGAAATAGAGTACTAATCTCAAATGAATACGAATTCATGCAATGTAAAAAATAGGTTTTACACGAACACATTTTTAGTATAACGTTCAAAATATAGTTTTTAGAAAAAAGATTCATGTTTCACCAAATTTATCATACAAGTCTGTAAAATAGGGTAGATCATTTCATGAAAAATAATTGAATTTTCGAATGATTATGCTTTAAAATACATATTTATAACTGCAACTAAGATTTGAATGTTCCCCCTCAACATGCATATCGCTGAATCATAATGAGTCATATTATCAGATAAGCGAAGATCTTGCTTTGATTTCACCCCGTATGCGATAATGAGTCACTCCGCGATAAGAAATACCTGAGACTCGTAATTTCTGACACATTTTTTGTAGGTAAATGAACTATTTAAAACCGTCAATGTATACGAATTATTTCGTGTAGTTCTATATAGGTGCTACTCTTCATATATACATATGGTGATATATACTAAAATCTGTTAAGTTTTAAAAGGCTTCACTGTGTATTCATTGTAAAATAAGAAATATCCCTTAAGAATTTTGAGTATAAGAGACGGGTTTAAAGGAATTTGAATCTGTTTAAATGTACCTGTGTTTAAATGAACTTGATACAGCTTAGGGTAAAAAATATACAGGAGTCCCTATAAAATATAGGAATTAAATTTTAAATAATATAAAACTAAATTACATTAGTCTATGCTTTTTTTGTATAGAAAAATTATACTAAATTGAGTTTTTAGTATTTTAACTTAAAAACTTCTTTTGAGGAATGAATAACTAACCTTTTGACTTTGTTTTTATAAAATATATATTGTACTATTTAGTTAGGGCATTATTTAAAAAATTTTTGTTTTTAATATTGAAAAAAAATGTATCTTACATAAATATTTAAACCATAATGTACTGGAATTCATCCAAATTTGATCGACTGCATGCATGTCTTAAAAGAACTAAACGTGTTCGCTTATCTCTTAAAACCACGGGATATTATAACGTTATGGATAAAGCATAGGGTAGAATACAGAATGAATAGGTATTATAAAGCAGAATCATAAATTTTGCATACTTTACACTTGTAGTATGTGAAATGATTGCTACTATTGCCTATATGAGAAAATGAATCATCAACGAATCTTATTAGTGTATGTTATATTTAACCAACAGGCTTGAAATGCGTGAATTTTGACTAGAATTAATCATTGAATGTAAAAATGATTTATTTTTAGATCTAATATTTATATCGTTTAACATTTTAAAATATATACATAAATTAATCTTACCTTATTCACAAACTTGCAATCCCGTCTTCAATATATGACTACAGCATGAAAAAACATGCGTGCTACTTGTATAGCAACAGACCAGAAATGATTTCAGTACAAGTCCATTATCTTATCGTTAATCTATAGATTAGTAACATCACGTGACTGATTGCGATAACATTCTATATAAGATTTACTGATATGAATACATTTCAATTCATTTCTCCCAAAAGCAAGTGTATGAGTTGGTTGTGAGATCTAGGTAAGTATCCTTACTTTATATATTTAAAGTTATAATATATGAATAGATATAATATTAATGTATTTTTTCAATATGTATGGTAGGCAAAAAGGAATAGGTAGGCAAAAAGAATAGGTATTATTGCATGTTTCCTCTAATTTATTTTTAAAATAATTATTTTAAAAATACATACTAACAATTTATGCGATGAGTCACACAGCATGATGGGACGATACATGAAATTTATTTTTATATTATACAAGCTCCTATATACAATTCATATGGGTGAGCAAGATTATTTTTAGAATTTTTCACTCTTACCCTCTATAGGCTATACTTTTAAAATAGTAGTATTCGAATACTTGTAAAATGTAATTATAGCTTAGTAATTTTCTAGTCTTTTAACTATGCCGTTGAAGGAGTATTGTCATATTTAACTAACAGGCTCGAACATGCGTGAATTTTGACTAGAATTATTCACTGAATGTAAAAAAAAAAAAAAAAAATGATTTATATTTAGATCTAATATCGTTTAACATTTTAAAATCCTATTAAAAGTATATACATTAGTATGCTTGTGAAAGGCCTATTGTTAATACGAAACGTTGTGTGAAGTGTCCTGTTTTAGGGTTAAAAGTTTCGTGAAGGGGTCTGTTTGAAGGAGCCTGTTTCGAAATGACTTAAGAACGCACAATTTATTCCTAAACATTCAACTCGATTCGTTATATATGCTTTATTAAGTATTCAATAAAAAATAATAACTAAGAAATAAAATTAAAAATAGTAATTAAGAGATATCCTTAAGAATTCTTGCGATAGGAGATTGGTTTTAATTAAATAGGTTAATGAATCTAATTCGATACAAGTCTTGTTAAAACAGAGATTATAGTTAAAATACACATTAATTATACAGCATTACACTGTATTACACAATGCGCTACCTCACCTATATTATCCCAGAAATACCTTCGATAAAATTTAGACTAACAATACGCACCTAAAAAATATATACAGAGTACCCAGAAAATGATAGGAATGAATGAAAAATTTTAACGTAAATTATAAAATAGGATCTACAATAAGTGACAATAAATAAATATGAAGGAAAAATCATGAGTCATGGTATACTTTATGAAACACTTTTCAATGCTATGTGACTATCGTTAAGAATTTGAAATAAGTGAATTAGATTTAATAATTCATACTGGAAATGTATTTTTAAAAAAATTAATAGCTTCGTCTACTTTTAAATCATTCAAGACATATGATGAAGATTTAACCGCTGCAGAACGACTAAAAACTAGTATCTTAATGAATAGACCTATTTACGTCGGGTTCACAATTTTAGAATTATCTAAATTAGTTATATATGATTTTCATTACAATTTTATAAAGAAAACATACAAAGATCATGCAGTTTTACTCTTTACGGATATAGATTCCTTAACTTATCATATTCAAACACATAATATTTATAAGGATATGGAGCACCATCATGATTTTTTCGACTTTTCTGAATACTCGAAATCCCATCGTCTAAACCGCACAAGTATCGAACCCACAAACATATAATCAGACTTGACATTTTATAACCATCACGCTAACTACTGGGCTGAGTGAGCCCCAGGTTATTTAGTTGCATGAATATGATTTCCAAGGTATATGTCCTAACTTGATTTAGACCATTGCCTATGGTAAGATAAAGCTAGGAAGTAAATTGGTAAACTATATACCTTGAAAATTCACTTGTATTTTATTAAATATCTGCAGAAATTAGCATAGTTTATTAAAATTATATGCATTCTCATTAGTTTATGAATCTACTAACTTATAATATCTATATGGTAACTTGGATTATTAGTATTCCCACTTAAAAATTTCTTTTGTAGATTTAATATGATAAACACTAACATGAGACTGACTAAACCTTTACCATTTTCATTTCAACTTAGTTTTAGGAAATTTATCTACACAGCTTTAAATTTTACTGTTTAGTAAGTCTATTATTTCAAAGTATGTGACGTCACTGTTTAAGTGATATCACGTGACCATGTGGTATCATTCAATACGTCATCAATGACGTCAGAGATCACGTGATCAAGTCTTATCAGTGATTATATTAGCAGATAAGGCCCTGAACAAGCATTTACTTTTCTCAGAGCCTTGGTGTGAGACGGTTGTGTGCTTAGCTAGCTGGCGTGTTAGGTAAGAATAGTATTTGTATATATATATATTTTTAATATGACTTTAAATTAATTTGATACCTACTATGTAAAACGATATGAATATGTTTTGAATATTAGAACTAAAAAATAATACTTTGAAATAATAGACTTACTAAACAGTAAAATTTAAAGCTGTGTAGATAAATTTCCTAAAACTAAGTTGAAATGAAAATGGTAAAGGTTTAGTCAGTCTCATGTTAGTGTTTATCATATTAAATCTACAAAAGAAATTTTTAAGTGGGAATACTAATAATCCAAGTTACCATATAGATATTATAAGTTAGTAGATTCATAAACTAATGAGAATGCATATAATTTTAATAAACTATGCTAATTTCTGCAGATATTTAATAAAATACAAGTGAATTTTCAAGGTATATAGTTTACCAATTTACTTCCTAGCTTTATCTTACCATAGGCAATGGTCTAAATCAAGTTAGGACATATACCTTGGAAATCATATTCATGCGACTAAATAACCTGGGGCTCACTCAGCCCAGTAGTTAGCGTGATGGTTATAAAATACCTGGGGCTTAATCAGCCCAGTAGTTAGCGTGTTGACTATATAATAAGCGGGGGCTCACTTAGCCCTGTGGTTAGTATGGTGGCTATAAAATAAGCGGGGGTTCACTAGGCCCCACAGTTAGCGTGGTTGGTATAAGTTAGCCTGGGGCTCACTAAGCCCAATAGTTAGCATGTTGACTATAAAATAAGCAGGGACTCACTAAGCCCAATAGTTAGCGTGGTGTATATAAATTAGCCTGGGGCTTACTAAGTCCAATAGTCAGCGTGGTGATTATAAAATAAGCGGGGGCTCACTTAGCCCTGTGGTTAGCGTCCTGGTTATAAAATGTCAAGTCTGATTATATGTTTGTGGGTTCGATACTTGTGCGGTTTAGACGATGGGATTTCGAGTATTCAGAAAAGTCGAAAAAATCATGATGGTGCTCCATATCCTTATAAATATTATGTGTTTGAATATGATAAGTTAAGGAATCTATATCCGTAAAGAGTAAAACTGCATGATCTTTGTATGTTTTCTTTATAAAATTGTAATGAAAATCATATATAACTAATTTAGATAATTCTAAAATTGTGAACCCGACGTAAATAGGTCTATTCATTAAGATACTAGTTTTTAGTCGTTCTGCAGCGGTTAAATCTTCATCATATGTCTTGAATGATTTAAAAGTAGACGAAGCTATTAATTTTTTTAAAAATACATTTCCAGTATGAATTATTAAATCTAATTCACTTATTTCAAATTCTTAACGATAGTCACATAGCATTGAAAAGTGTTTCATAAAGTATACCATGACTCATGATTTTTCCTTCATATTTATTTATTGTCACTTATTGTAGATCCTATTTTATAATTTACGTTAAAATTTTTCATTCATTCCTATCATTTTCTGGGTACTCTGTATATATTTTTTAGGTGCGTATTGTTAGTCTAAATTTTATCGAAGGTATTTCTGGGATAATATAGGTGAGGTAGCGCATTGTGTAATACAGTGTAATGCTGTATAATTAATGTGTATTTTAACTATAATCTCTGTTTTAACAAGACTTGTATCGAATTAGATTCATTAACCTATTTAATTAAAACCAATCTCCTATCGCAAGAATTCTTAAGGATATCTCTTAATTACTATTTTTAATTTTATTTCTTAGTTATTATTTTTTATTGAATACTTAATAAAGCATATATAACGAATCGAGTTGAATGTTTAGGAATAAATTGTGCGTTCTTAAGTCATTTCGAAACAGGCTCCTTCAAACAGACCCCTTCACGAAACTTTTAACCCTAAAACAGGACACTTCACACAACGTTTCGTATTAACAATAGGCCTTTCACAAGCATACTAATGTATATACTTTTAATAGGATTTTAAAATGTTAAACGATATTAGATCTAAATATAAATCATTTTTTTTTTTTTTTTTTACATTCAGTGAATAATTCTAGTCAAAATTCACGCATGTTCGAGCCTGTTAGTTAAATATGACAATACTCCTTCAACGGCATAGTTAAAAGACTAGAAAATTACTAAGCTATAATTACATTTTACAAGTATTCGAATACTACTATTTTAAAAGTATAGCCTATAGAGGGTAAGAGTGAAAAATTCTAAAAATAATCTTGCTCACCCATATGAATTGTATATAGGAGCTTGTATAATATAAAAATAAATTTCATGTATCGTCCCATCATGCTGTGTGACTCATCGCATAAATTGTTAGTATGTATTTTTAAAATAATTATTTTAAAAATAAATTAGAGGAAACATGCAATAATACCTATTCTTTTTGCCTACCTATTCCTTTTTGCCTACCATACATATTGAAAAAATACATTAATATTATATCTATTCATATATTATAACTTTAAATATATAAAGTAAGGATACTTACCTAGATCTCACAACCAACTCATACACTTGCTTTTGGGAGAAATGAATTGAAATGTATTCATATCAGTAAATCTTATATAGAATGTTATCGCAATCAGTCACGTGATGTTACTAATCTATAGATTAACGATAAGATAATGGACTTGTACTGAAATCATTTCTGGTCTGTTGCTATACAAGTAGCACGCATGTTTTTTCATGCTGTAGTCATATATTGAAGACGGGATTGCAAGTTTGTGAATAAGGTAAGATTAATTTATGTATATATTTTAAAATGTTAAACGATATAAATATTAGATCTAAAAATAAATCATTTTTACATTCAATGATTAATTCTAGTCAAAATTCACGCATTTCAAGCCTGTTGGTTAAATATAACATACACTAATAAGATTCGTTGATGATTCATTTTCTCATATAGGCAATAGTAGCAATCATTTCACATACTACAAGTGTAAAGTATGCAAAATTTATGATTCTGCTTTATAATACCTATTCATTCTGTATTCTACCCTATGCTTTATCCATAACGTTATAATATCCCGTGGTTTTAAGAGATAAGCGAACACGTTTAGTTCTTTTAAGACATGCATGCAGTCGATCAAATTTGGATGAATTCCAGTACATTATGGTTTAAATATTTATGTAAGATACATTTTTTTTCAATATTAAAAACAAAAATTTTTTAAATAATGCCCTAACTAAATAGTACAATATATATTTTATAAAAACAAAGTCAAAAGGTTAGTTATTCATTCCTCAAAAGAAGTTTTTAAGTTAAAATACTAAAAACTCAATTTAGTATAATTTTTCTATACAAAAAAAGCATAGACTAATGTAATTTAGTTTTATATTATTTAAAATTTAATTCCTATATTTTATAGGGACTCCTGTATATTTTTTACCCTAAGCTGTATCAAGTTCATTTAAACACAGGTACATTTAAACAGATTCAAATTCCTTTAAACCCGTCTCTTATACTCAAAATTCTTAAGGGATATTTCTTATTTTACAATGAATACACAGTGAAGCCTTTTAAAACTTAACAGATTTTAGTATATATCACCATATGTATATATGAAGAGTAGCACCTATATAGAACTACACGAAATAATTCGTATACATTGACGGTTTTAAATAGTTCATTTACCTACAAAAAATGTGTCAGAAATTACGAGTCTCAGGTATTTCTTATCGCGGAGTGACTCATTATCGCATACGGGGTGAAATCAAAGCAAGATCTTCGCTTATCTGATAATATGACTCATTATGATTCAGCGATATGCATGTTGAGGGGGAACATTCAAATCTTAGTTGCAGTTATAAATATGTATTTTAAAGCATAATCATTCGAAAATTCAATTATTTTTCATGAAATGATCTACCCTATTTTACAGACTTGTATGATAAATTTGGTGAAACATGAATCTTTTTTCTAAAAACTATATTTTGAACGTTATACTAAAAATGTGTTCGTGTAAAACCTATTTTTTACATTGCATGAATTCGTATTCATTTGAGATTAGTACTCTATTTCTTAAAATATCTGTGGAATCATAATATTTTTACAGGGTATATTGTGAAGGGAGGCCTTTTCATTCAAACAGCGGACCTTGCATTTTCATGGAAGGTGAGTATCCCTTGTATTTCTGTCGCCATAATATAACATGAATCTATTGAATTTATTTTGTGAAGGTAGCCCAATATCTATAACTATGTGTTTTGAACATATCGACGCGCAAGCTGTACTTTTAGCCTAACTTGAATTGAAAAAAAAAAAAAGGCGAAAGTGTAAATTATCTGATTTTATGAAGGGATCTTATGCATAATTGGAATTTTTGTGAAGGATGCTTTTTTATTCCAAAAGGGAACCCCTACAGTTTTTGTGAAGGGTGGTTTTTATTTGAATAGGGCATGTATCTAATTTATTTTATGAAGGGGCCCTATAGTCTAATGCGAGTTCACACTTTGAAGGGTCCCTGTATTTTGAACCTATCGATGCGTAAGCTGTACTTTTAGCATAACTTGAATTGAAAAAAAAAAAAAGGTCGAATAGGGCATGTATCTCATTTATTTTATGAAGGGGCCCTACAGTCTAATGCGAGTTCACACTTCGAAGGGTCCCTGTATTTTGAATCTATCGATGCGTAAACTGTACTTTTACCCTAACTTGAATTGAAAAAAAAACAGGGTAAAGTGTAAATTATCTGATTTTATGAAGGGTCCTTATGCATAAATGGATTATTGTGAAGGGTTCCTTTTTATTAAAAAGGGGATCTGTTCACTATTTTAATTAACTACACACTAGCTGGTAAAATTATATTTTATTCACATAACATTTCAATGATGTTGGAAAGTGATTCATGAATTATGTCGCTACGCATGATTTTTCATTCTTGTTTATTTTATATATACGTTAAAATTCTTTTTGTACCAATCTGTATTTTTTGTGGAAAGTGATTCATGAATTATGCCTGATTTTACATACTTGTTTATTTACATATACGCTAAAATTCTTTTTATAGTACTCTATACTTTTGTAAGTGTGTATTGTTAGTCTATCGAAGGGCCCCCTCTGGGTAAAAAAAAAGGGAGGGGGAGGGGGGAGCTATTCAGTTGAGTACAGTATCATTCATGCGGGACCTACTACAACCTATATCGAATTCATTAAAACGCGCCTGTTTGCCTCAAAAATGTTGAAGTCCGCCAATTAAAATTAATTAATGACCCTTTTTAATTACTAGCATCTACCATTTTACTGCACATGCAAACTGCGTACTCTCGTTGAGGGGAAAAAAAAAAATCTTGCCAAAATTTCTTAAGTTCTCCAATTAAAATTAATTAATGACCCTTTTTAATTAAATCATTATTGACTTTTAAAATTCACCTGTAATATACTCTAACATGTATATTGAATGGCCTACTCTCGTTGAAAAAAAAAAATGCTTCAAAAATTTCTAAGTTCTCCAATTAAAATTAATTAAATTTCTAATTCGCTAAAATAAATCCCTTGAAACACACCTCATACTCTAGTAGGAAATTCTCCGCGAAAAAAAAAAAAATTGCTTCAAAAAAATTTCTAAGTTCCCTAATTAAAATTAATTAACACTAATCCTTAATTAACCCCCTTATCTTAGGTGGTGGAGGAGGACACTTCGGGAGGAGGTGGGCACTTCAGGAGGAGGAGGCCACTTCGGGAGGAGGTGCGCACTTTGGGAGGAGGAGGAGGTGCACACTTTGGGAGGTGGAGGGCACTTCGTGAGGAGGAGGAGGAGGAGGAGGGCACTTCAGGAGGAGGAGCCCTCCTCCCTCCTCACTCCACACTCCACCTCCTGGGGTCGGAGCCCCATTTCTTCTCTACTCGGGTTCAACAAATGTTTTCTTTTATTAAAAGTTTTAAAATAAAGTATGGATTAAACTTTTGAAAGTAATTTATGTTTAAATAATTTTAATCATAACTGTTAAAAATATGATAACAATTTATATGATAACCTTCTTATTATAACAATTTAACTTGGCATAACAAATCTGTTCATGTGTTCTCGATAATATTTTCATCTGGGTATGTATTTAACTATATGAATGGGTATTAACGAAGTATTGTACATATGTACATCCAGGATAATCGAGTTCACTTCGCATATGATTGTTGAATATGACATAAATAATTCAAAATGAAAATAAGGACAATAAAAATAGTCTAAAGTTCTTAGAGTTTCTTAATAAAGCATTTGCTTGACGCATCTATTATGCAATGAATTCAGCTTATTAGATAGAGTGACATAAACGACTTTTAAAGAACGTAGCACGCATTCAGACGACTTCTGTAGAAAATTATAGCAAGATTTATGGACTTGACAGGCTATCGATAACTTTTATATCAATCTAGGAAACATAAATATATAAATGCTCTACAATCTACAATGAAAAAAATTTAAACGAAAAGAAAAAAGCAAGTTGTAGTTTCAATTTTGATACGTAAAATATTTTTTTCTTTCATGATTTTAGCTTTTGGTTATCTACTCCAAGCCTTGAAGATTGCAGATATACATGTACAAATTTTCACACATATGATTTTAATTTGTGTTTATCCATATGGAACAACTTTGGACGAAACTTTTGACATTTTTGAGAGGGTTTCTTTAAAAGAATCTGTAAACTATTTTTTAGAGAGCATCTACGACGTGCATCGCAAGGTGCTTTCCGGAAAAAAAAAGTTATAGATGGATGATATTTTTATTCCTTGATGCACAAAATAAAAATTTTCACTTCCATGATTTTGATTGGGCTCCTTAAAACTCAAGCCAATGTAGCAGATTTCTACGCATAAGCACTGTGTATCGAGAATGTTTGGTAAAATGAGAAATATTTCCAGTCCTAAATTGCACTGTAAAAAAAGATACATATTTCTTAATCTGCGAAAATATAATATAACCAAGACCGAAAATATACAATAACCTTAACCGAGTTATCCATGATTCTCAAAAGAGTTTTTTATCTTTAGAAAACTCAGAAACAAATATATTTTCGAGATTTCAAGAAGCATTTATAAAAATAAAGTTGCTTTTGCTGCCACTGATTTTCGGAAATGTTTCCGAGAAGTTTTTATAGTGTATTAATGTTTTATCAACCCAGAATATCGGTTTTTAAGATGCTATCAATTCTCGATTAAATTAAACATTTTCAGCTGCGTAACTGAATTTATACATGGAAGAGTAACAAATTAATATTAATTTTAAGGTTAATATTAATGCTGTTAATTTATCATGTTTGTCTATAAAACATGTTTATTGAACATGAAAATGTTTATTTGAGAATTGAAATATCCAAAAAACCTATGAGAAAACAAATTAATACACTATAAAAACTTCTCGGAAGCGTTTCAGAAAATCAATGACACCAAAAGAAACTTTGTTTTTGTAAATGCTTCTTTAAATCTTAAAAATATATTGGTTTCTGAGCTTTGTAAAAATTAAGAACGCTTTTTGGAATCGTGGGTAACTCGAAAGATGATATTGTACATTTTCGTTCATGGTTATGTCATACTTATCTAGATTAAGAAACATTTATCTTTTTTTTTACAGCGTAGGAGATTTTTTAAACATGCATAATTCTATATATAGACTATGTATACTTTTAAAAATATAGAAGTACATAAAGTATTGGGCTTAACAACTTAGAAAATATTTCGAAATTTATTCCAATCGTCACTACCTTTCTCTCTCTCATCCCCCCCCCCTTTTTTAGCCCCGAGCATATGATCCAAAAATTCTTTATTTGTGAAATCCATCATATCTGCATACTCATCAATCTGCACATCATAGCTACATAAAACTCGTACTTTAATTTTAATAATAAAATGTATGATGCAGATGTAGTATATAAGCTTATGTATATATTACACGAACGTGCGTGGCAATACAAACTGCGCAATTTGTGCATTAGCGAATGACAACAATTGGCTGAATTATTCAAGTGGGTCAATTTAAAATTAGCCAAGACATATCTGAAAAACAAGAAATAGGTAAGGTCCTTTTTCCTCCAGTTATGGGCAAGAAGGACTTTTATTTTTACACACATTTATCTTTAATGTGCGAGTAACGGGGCTGAACTATATGACGAATGATTTTTGAAAACTTTTTCGACCTCATTTTTTGAATCTTGAATTTAATGTAATATATATTACTCACTCACCAACTAAATATTAGATTACTGATCTAAAAAAAATTAATAGTAATTATTTATTTATAATTGTTTTTTTTTACTTTATTAATTAGTATTTTTGTAACAATGTAATTGGCCTCCCGCGAGCACAGGACCGCCAGTTGGATCATAATGATGTAGACTACAGCGTATTCTTATCAATGGATAAATGAATTGTAAATTTGACAAGTGGGGATTGGCGTCCAAAGTGAGTTGCAGGCATACTTTCCCAGTGAGTATAGAAATGTACAAAATAAAATTAAATAATCTTTAGTAGAAATTTTTATGTAAATTGCTATAGGTATTAGCTTTCGATGTCGTGATCCCTTGAAATACTCCAGCTTTCGTATTGTTGATTCATCCGTGAATAGTAAATTTAAACTTTAAAATAAATTGCACTATAGATTAATATTTTTTATAAGTTTATTTATTTTTTAATTGTAAGGTAATATGTTTGCAAGACTTCTGTAACATTTCTTATAAATGTAAATATTTTAATTGCAATATAATACTCGAGTATTATACATGTGTATCTTCGTAAACCTGTATACATTGAAAACATTTTCATGAATATATTTCCTCTTCCAGAAATTTAACGAAATAAAATACCTCTTAAAATCACAGAAGTATCTATTAACTTCATACTCAAAATAATTCCTTCGAGCAATATTTTATTGCATGATAAATTTTCTAAAAAATGTAAGCTAATGACTAAAGTTTTAACTTTGCGGCACGTCGAGAAGTTTATCTGTTCAGCCTGCTAAACAGGAAGGAAATTTCCGATAAGAATTAAATAAATTTTGGAAAAAATAATATTAATTTATAAACGCCTTGCTTATCGGTTAGTTTCAATGTCATCCTAAATTCATTTTTTATTCTGTTCAGAATAAAAACTATTCATTGTGTCAAAAATGTTGCAAAACGATCGCATGATAAAAGAGATATTTCTAAATAAATTTGATTATGAATGAAATATTATGTATTAAATATTCAATCGAAATCCTGTAAAGAATTCATTCAAGACATTTAAACAGTTACATATGTATACATATATCATATATATTATTCGTATGTTCTCAGCAATAAAATGAATAAATAAATAAATAAAAATAGCAAGCTGTGTCAGGTGAAGTTATGACAAGTATTTAAAGGAAGTTAAAAAGAGTGGTAAACTGTGTCATAGCAGCATCCAAATAGTGAAGCAAAGCAGTATCGAACGTGGCCTGGCAAGTACTTGGGAGGGTAATTTCCTGGAAACACTGCGCTGCTGTTGGTTCCATGTGGATTCCACATACCTGCACCATGAACGTAGAAACCAACAGGACGAGACTCCACTTTAACGTATGTAGTCCAAATTCAACATACACGAACATCTATACGGGACGCAGCGCCATCTATTGAGTCAATTCTAGTAAATCAAATCTAAACTAAGCATTTTTAAATCATTGAATCCTTTCGGTTCATGGACCTGCACATAAAATCAGTTGTGTAGAGAGCCAGCCCTGTTGGTGAGAGAAAGATAGAAGATTACCCCATTCTGGTAAGAATGAAAATTGTGAGTTCCACAACAGTCTTTCGCCTCTGTAGTTTCAATGCATGTTGCTGTTGATCAGCTAATACTCCCTTCTTTTACATATATAAAATGTCACTTTTTTCCCCCAATATATGAATTTCGTATCCACTTGTGTACATTCATATTTTACCACCAAACGCTATAGAATTATCACATATTGCAACACAAGACTAACGTAATCGATTTTTAGAGTAACTGCATCAATGATAAGCTGGGCCTGTTCAATTAAATAATATAAATGGTGCATTTAAGGATTAGATAAAATCTGCATCTCCTTTTGATCCAGTGACTACGGGTTCTGGATTGCCGTCTCGATCGGCCAGGAAACATTAGAAACAACAGAGAGATGTTAAAAAGACATTTATTATGTGTAAAGTTGTCGTACACACATAAAACATTTTGGACTCATCAAAAATTTTAATGCATTGTGACCAAATATCTCTATAAAATATCTATGAATGTCTCTAATTTGGGTATATTTTTGCTATGAACGCAAAAAGATTTGTTTAAAAAATGGTCATCTTATTACATATACTGACTTTACAGGGTCGCATCCAAAATTCTTAGATACATTACTATTGATGATTGGTTGAATAATTCATATAATATTTTATGTTGTCAATCACACAATGCGCATTGGGCAATGTATAAAATCTATATTATAAAGGACAAACGTGTCCGTGAGTAACGCTAACATAATTTTGATGTTGGCCTGACTATTACATTTCGTTTTACTGTAATTTTTTTAAATTTCTAAATATCGGACATTTTAAATTTTTACACCGTCGAATAGGGAAAAAACAGTTCGTTCAAATGCAATTGGTTTGAAAACTCTATCCCAATTTACTAATTTTTTATGGTTTTAAAACTAATTTTCAATGATATATTTTTTTTATCTATCATCTCTATCGCATGTAACACAATTACGAAAGATTAACCAGTTTGCACTTAAAGCAATATAAATAGTTCAACATTTGTTTCCGCCTAATATTCCATAACAAAATTAAAGCTCCATCAATAAATAAGTAAAATAATATAAATAAAACTTAAGTTTAACAGACATGTAATCAAACTTGCACGGTTAAACCACCGAAATTATCAGAATAAACTTAGGCTGCTCTAAGTTGCAAAATCTGGCGATTTCTTCGGTTATTAACTCCTGTCATGCGGCTAATACGAAAGTATCGCTTTTAATAAATTTCTAAATCTTTTTTGAGTACATTATTTATATTTTTCATATTGAAAGGATTTTTGGTGTTGTTAGTGGGTATTAAAAAATATATATATATACAGTAAATCAAAAACATTACCGTAAACCGGGGGTACTTTGTCACGTTTCAGACATATTTTTGTGCATAACTTTTTTATTCTTCGAATTCGGGTCTCAAAAAATTACAGGCATATCGATCTAACGACCCTTCGATATAACCTATCGACCTATAAAACGATATAACCTATCGACCCTTCAACATCAAAGTGGATTCAAATGTATACGAGAAGTATCTCTCTATATTAAAAAAAAAAGTAACCACCACCGCGGCTACCGCCGCAGCCGCTGTCAGTGAAGATTTTGTGCCTTGAGATCTTCTTGGAAACCAGAAAACTATTGTATAGAAAAATATGAAAATTGATAGTTTTATGAAGAAATGTTCGATAAACACGCTGAAGCAGACAGTTTTCAAATCAATAAATTATTTTAAGATATATTTAATATTAAAGTTGGTCAAAATAGTTCTTTTAAAAAAGTTTTAGAGGAACGAAAAATATGCACAGGAATTTAACCATAATTTAAAAGGATATAGTTGACAAGCTTGCGGTAGGCAGACTGCAATTAATTTATTAATATCAGTAATTTTTTGAGTTATATTTCAATTTTTTATTCAAATTTTCATTCTTTTGATGGAGATTTATTTCATATTTCAAAAAGTCCATTATTTGAATTGTTGCCAATTTGTAAAATAGCACACATAATAATATTCCCTTTCATTTAAAAAATGTATTTACACGTAACTATGAAAATCAGAAATAAAACTTTAAAAAAAATTAAATGATTATGTGTTAAAAGCAGTAATTGTAGAAAATTACGTAACAATAAAAAAAAAAAAAATTGTGTATGAGTATTAAAAAGATAAATTATTAAATTATTACGCGTTCAAAGCATTAAATGGGGAAACTACGTCATATTTAAAATGCTCAAATAACAATATTTCCAAACAGTTTCAATTTAAAAATATATTTACACGAGAGATTAATTTATTTCGACAAAATCTTTTACCTATTATTATTGCAAATTTTAAAACAGCGTAAATAATAATATTTCCCTTCAATTAAAAACTATATTTTTACGTTTAATAGGAAGAAAACTTTGAAAATTGGGCCATATTGGAAACGATACATTTAAAACGTCTTACTGAAAACAATTTTCGGTACTTCTCCATTATACCGTTGACAAATTTCCAGTAAAAGAAAACTATCGCCAAACTATTCGCCAAAACCTAATGCCCCAAAAAATCAGTAGAAGAATGTTGCTATCTAAAGTCCCACTCAGTAAAGTTCCAACTATCAGTAATTTTAAACAATAAAATTTATAATACATTAATGAAAAGAGAGAAAAAGTAATCTTAAATATTTATTTCTTAATTATCCCCCTCGGCTGATGCGCTGATGGATAAGTGTTTATGACGTCAGTTGAAACGGATCTGTTGTACGTAACTATGCATAATATCATTTTTTTCAACGCTTTTTCTCTTTTAATATCATGGCGGCGCCATTTAAGGTCGCAATTATTATTTAAATTAGCGAAATAACTAATAAATTGATAAAATATCATTAAAAATACAGATAAATGTCGAATAAAAATCTCGCGATGACATAACAAACCAGTATAACGCACCTGATGTCAATTGAATGTGACGCCACGTTAACGCACTTTTGGCGTTAAATCCTATATTTTGGCGACATTTTTTCTTTTTTAGATAGTGGTAGACGGGACAACGGATAAGTACACAATTTTTTATAACATCATTATAAAATTCCCCGATGCAGCGACATTGTTTACTTAGCCATTTTACACAAATTGATTTTCAAATGTTTAATTGATCTTATTTAACCAATCACGAAAACAGTTGTTAGCTCTTTCGACAGCAGTTGATTTGGCCTTAAAATACCTTAGTGAAAGGAAAATGAATGGAAACCCGATTACAGTACATCGCCACTGGTCGCTTAATTATAATTCAGTCTTCCGTAATCATTTTAGAGTTGATAAAATTAGCGTGTTTTTAGAGTTTGCGGTGTCAGAACGGGGGTTGGCCAGCGTAGCTCGTAGGGAGCAGCGTCCTCTAGTTGTAAGAAAAGAATGGGGCAACAAACTTACCCCGGGTTTGGGGTAATTTTGTCACCTAACTACAAATATGCTTTAAATGCTCGCAATAGGCGATTTACGACAAAGTTACCTCAGATATCGATGTAAAATAAAAAATCCCTGACGGCTCGGCCTACAGGCACAGGTAGATTTCGAAGACGCAGACCGTGGGACGCCTGTTTGTTGGGAATTGCGGAAGAAATGCCTTTTTGCCATTGCGGCAGTTGGAACCACCTACTTCGAAACCTAACTTGTTTGCAGGCGGAGCCAGCAGGGATTTTTTTTTTTTTTTTTTTTTTTTTTTTTTTTTTTTTTTTTTTTTTTGCTATAAGAGTTGGTCCTATAAAAAACTTATCAATATAAAAGTTTGAGATAATATTAAGTGGATTTATAATAAATTTAAGCGGATTTGAAATCTTGGGAATTGACGAAGTTATGAATTTTTTTCTTCTAAAACCCCCCTTCCTCCCCCCCCCCTTTGGGGCCATTTTTAATTACATCACAAATCTGTCATACATAAATTCTCGGCCCTTCTCCTAGAAGTAATAATAACTTCAAACGGATTCGATACGTATCATAATTAAGAAATTATGGGTTTTTTTCTGTTTTCCCAACCCCCTACCCCCATCCCCTCTCCTTTGGTTCGATTTTGCCCATTAACGAACTTGACCGAGATTTTATGCCCCTTGATTTTATGTATCAGTTTCGAAAAGATGCGGGAGTTGGAACCGCCTACTTCGAAAAATAAAATGTTTACAGGCAGAGCCGGCAGGGATTTTTTTGTTTTTAATTTTTTTTCTGCTATAAGGGTTGGTCCTATAAAAAACTTGTCAATATAAAAGTTTTAGATAATATTAAGAGGATTTATAATAAATTTAAGCGGATTTGATATCTTGTGAATTGGCAACGTTATGAATTTTTTTTCTTCTAAAACACCCCCTTTTTCCCCCTCTTGGGGACATTTTTAATTATATCAAAAATTTGTCATACATACATTTTCGGCCCTTCTCCTAGAAGTAATAATAACTTTAAAAGGATTCGAGACGTATCATAATTAAGAAATTATGGGTTTTTTTTCTGTTTTCACAAAAAGCCCCCCACCTCCCCCCCCCCCCTTGGTTCGATTTTGCCCATTAACGAACTTGACCCAGATTTTATGCCCCTTGATTTTATGTATCAGTTTCGAAGAGATCTGTGCAGAATTATTGCAGTTACCCTGGTCATAAAAAAGTGACATAGATAGATAGATAGATAGATAGATAGATAGATAAAGTTTTGAACTGGGGGTGGTTTTGGGTTCTGGGAGTCATGATCGGCGTAGATCTGCAAAAATTTTTCAAAAATTCCAACTTAGGTGAGAATGTAATAGGTAGTATTTCTTACGAAATCTACCTAAAAACACTCATGCACAATTACAGGTAGATTTCGAAGACGCAGACCGTGGGGCACCTAATTGTCGGGAATTGCGGAAGAAATGACCTTTTTGCGATGATGCTGCAGTTGGAACCGCATACTTCGAAACCAAACTTGTTTGCAGGCGGAGCCAGCAAAGATTTTTTTTTTTTTTTTTTTTTTGCTATAAGAGTTGGTCCTATAAAAAACATGTCAGTATAAAAGTTTTAGATAATATTAAGAGGATTTATAATAAATTTAAGCGGATTTGAAATTTTTGGAATTGACGAAGTTATGAATTTTTTTCTTCTGAAACCCCCCTTCCCCCCCCCCTTAAGACAATTTTTAATTATATCAAAAATCTGTCATACATAAATTTTCGGCCCTTCTCCTAGAAGTAATAATAACTTCAAACGGATTCGATATGTATCATAACTAAGAAATTATGGGTTTTTTTCTGTTTTCACAAAAAGTCCTCCCCATTCCCCCCCCCCCCCCCTGGTTCGATTTTGCCCATTAACGAACTTGACCGAGATTTTATGCCCCTTGATTTTATGTATCAGTTTCGAAAAGATGCGGGAGTTGGAACCGCCTACTTCGAAAATTAACTTGTTTGCAGGCGGAGCCGGCAGGGGTTTTTTTGTTTTTTATTATTTTTTTTTTTTTTGCTATAACGGTTGGTTTTATAAAAAACTTGTCAATATAAAAGTTTTAGATAATATTAAGAAGATTTATAATAAATTTAAGCGGATTTGAAATCTTGGGAATTGACGATATTATGAATTTTTTTCTTCTAAAACCCCCTTCCCTCCCCCCCTTAAGGCAATTTTTAATTATATCAAAAATCTGTCATACATAAGTTTTTGGCCCTGTCCCTAGAAGTAATAATAACTTTAAACGGATTCAATACGTATCATAATTAAGAAATTATGGGTTTTTTTCTGTTTTCACAAAAAGCCCCCCCCCCCCATTTCCCCCTCCTTGGTTCGATTTTGCCCATTAACGAACTTGACCGAGATTTTAAGCCCCTTGATTTTATGTATCAGTTTCGAAAAGATGCGGGAGTTGGAACCGCCTACTTCGAAAAATAACTTGTTTGCAGGCGGAGCCGGCAGGGATTTTTTTGTTTTTAATTTTTTTTGCTATAACGGTTGGTCCTATAAAAAACTTGTCAATATAAAAGTTTTAGATAATACTAAGAGGATTAATAATAAATTTACGCGGATTTGATATCTTGTGAATTGACGAAGCTATGATTTTTTTCTTCTAAACCCCCCCTTTTTCTCCCCCCCTTGGGGCCATTTTTAATTATATCAAAAATCTGTCATACATAAATTTTCGGCCCTTTTCCTAGAAGTAATAATAACTTTAAATGGATTCGATACATATAATAATAAAGAAATTATGAAGGTTTTTCTGTTTTCACAAAAAGCCCCCCCCCCCCATTTCCCTCCCCCCTTGGTTCGATTTTGCCTATTAACGAACTTGACCGAGATTTTATGACCCTTGATTTTATGTATCAGTTTGGAAGAGATTTATGCAGAATTTTTCCAGTTGTCGTGGTCAGAAAAAAGTGACATAGATATATAGATAGATAGATAGATAGATAGATAGATAAAGTTTTGAACTGGGGGTAGTTTTGGGTTCTGGGAGTCCTGATCGGCGTAGATCGGCAAAAATTTTTCAAAATTTTCAACTTAGGTGAGAATGTAATAGGTAGTATTTCTTACGAAATCTACCTAAAAAGTACACCCCTTAGACCACCGAAGGGTATTTGAACGATTCTGTTTTACAAGTTATTGGGAAAAATATAATTTTCCAGTTTTTTTTAAATGTAAACCAATAATTATTAAGATAAAGAGGTCAATATAAGGATATTAACACCCTTCCGGTCAATGTATTTTTTAATTACCATCTTGACATCGTGCTTGGTTAAGGGAAAACCCAGGTCAGCCTTGACTCCCAAGGTCTTGGAAATCAAATGCGCTTCTTCATGAGTAAGCATTGTCGGACGACCCATAGACCTGGTGTTCCTTTCAAGGCATTTATTGACAAGAGTACTACGTAGTAATTTGAAATGTTACGGCAGCTAGTTTTTTACACTTGCCATTATTGACAGCTGCCACTGCGTTTGCCACATTCTCTTCAGTGTAATTGTGATAATGCCGGGCATCTGGTGTTTTTTCGAAGGTCCTCATTTTTCCCTTACTGCCTAAGACCTGTAAGAAAAGCGAGAATTAATCACATGAATAAAACACATGAATAAATATATATAAAACAATAATAAATCCGTCTGTCCACGAGGTGACAAAGTTACCCAGGGATGTCAAAGTACGGTATTAGAATTTTCAATTAAAAAAAAAGTAACCCGAAAGGGCCGGGTTGGATCTCCTAGTATTCCTAAAGGGTTCATACAAAAAAAAAAAAAATAATAAAATAAAATAAAATGAGAGAGAGAAGATAGTACCAATCCTGATGAACAATTTTTGTATAGTTAACTAGGGTCGCAATCAGCTTTTTTCAGTGGATATAGAGTTTCACTCCAATCTGAATCAGGATTTTCGTATATAACTTTGATAAAATAGAAGATATTTTTTAAAAAAAATTGCTTTGTGTGAAATGTGATGCCATTTCGGGAAACGTTGCAAATGACCCACCGTTTGCTGCAACGATGAACTAGACGCTTCATTATCCTGAATGTAGCTGACAATATATACGTCGTCACTGAACGAATTGTTGTATGCTTTTATCATATCTCGTGATCTTATTCCATTATCCACGTAACAAAGTTAGTTTTGGTGAAATTTTGCTAAAATATCTTCATCATTGCTTAAGTTATATACGTAAATCTAGGTTCAGCTTAAAGGGAGACACGCTGTATTTTTAAACCTTTTTTATTATTATTAAACTCTGTTATTTAACTTAACTTGGTTTTTGTATATAAAAATGGAATTTCGTAATTGATTTTTCAAAGTACGTATTGGCGCAGAACAAATACAGCATTGCAGACCAAAAATTTACAACATACTATAAAATACGGAGGCAGCAGCCAAATGGTTTGGGGTTGTATGGCGAGTTCTGGTGTAAGAAACTTAGAACTTATTGATGGTATAATGGACAAACATGTCTATCTTGGCATTCTTAAGCGAAATTTAACGCAAAGTGCAAAAAACTTGGGAATTTCAAGACATCTAAAACTGTATTATGACAAAGTTGTGGGTCCTCTATCACTGTCCAGTGTGATTCAGGCTCCTGCCCAGAGTCCAGACCTTAATCTCATTGAACATCTTTGGGATTATGTTCAGCAAAGAATTTATGACCATCCTATTCCCAGAAAGCAAGATTTAAGGAAGCATCTTGTCGAAGAATGAGTCAAAATGAACCCATCCTTTTGCGCAGAATTGGTAAAATCTATGTCAAATAGACTAGGAGAGGTCATAAAGCACAAGTGTAAGCCAACAAGATATTAACTATCTGTTTTATAATTTTTTTCTTGATTTATTGGATAGTGTCCAAATACTTTTTTGAGATATTTTTTTGACTTGATTTCTTTTACTTTAAGTTTTAACCATAATTGTATTAAAAAATGCATTATTTTATCATGATTTGCATTTATCAAAGTATGATACTGTATTCTTTTTGCTCCCTTTCTATATATCAGTTATACAAAAAATAAAATTATATGCAATTGTATCGTGTCCCAATACTTTTTTGAGTGACTGTATATAAAATCCGTTCATGATATGTGTGTGTGTATATATTTCTTATACAAATATACAGTTTTTATGCGATTTGAACGAAATTTGATGTACATACGATTTAGAACACGAGTAATATTACTGTCAACTTTAAAGATTTATCAGACCACTCTTTACCGTTTCTTTTTCAAACAAATCGCATAGTGTATCATTACAGAAATCTATTTTTTTTTCTTTTTCTCAATTTCTAATGCAATTTCTTTCCCGTTGCCATAAAAAGAAATAGCGTATGGACAATATTTTTTTATAAACCAATAAAAATTCAGATTCTCTCTATAATTTGACATCCGAAACTGACGTCCTTTTGGGCAGATAATGTAATTTTTTCGCATATTACAAAGATTACTATAAGTGTATTTAAACAACATAGGACATTTATTTAAATGTGTTTGGAGATAAAAAAATAAGTAACTTAGCTGCTAATTTTACAAAGGTAAATTGTTTCCACTAGTTTGTTAATATTGCAGTAAATTTTCCAATCAATAAAACCTATTTTTGCATATTCAAACTTCATGATTCACTTTATTTTACATATTCAAAAATGTCTGTCAAATATTGACATTTAGAAATCATTGCATTGTAACTTTTTTCAGCTTGAGCTTCAACCAATGAGACATATTTAAGCTCTTTGGAAGTTAGGTGAACAATAATTGCCCACTATTAATAAAAATTGGATTTAAAGAAAACAATACAGTATATTCCATTAATAATTCTTTAAAGATAGGTGTTAAAACAAACTGAATTAAAAGTAAAATGGTTTATCGAAAAAAAAAATGGTTTATCGGAAAAAATAACTTATGTACAACATTCATTTTAATTTAAAAAACTAATATATTCCACAAAGTGGCTACATTTTCATTTCACCAGCTTCGAAATTATTTCCCAATTCTTAAACGAACAATATACTTTTGAGAAATAACGTTTTGTATCAAAAATCCCACAATTTCAAAACACAATTTTGCCAATTTCTGTTTAAATTACATTGTAAATATAATTTCTGAGTTAAATTTAGTATTTAATAATATTAATGTTTAAAATTTTTCTATAAATTATTGAGTAGTATTGGATTTTTTTAAACGCTTTCATGTTTTAAATAGATAACGAGCATGTGACGTCACGCACTCAAGTAAAGGCGTTTTTCTCAACTAATTGTAGGGGAAAAAGTGATAATTTTTGCAGAGTTAGTAATTCATAATGTATTATTTCCTACACATAATATAATGTATTCTAACTTCTTGAAAATTACAAGAAACTTAGCGAAACTTCAAGCAACTTAGCTCAGCGCTTTCCCTACGTTAAGTTGAAAAACATGCACATTATCTATAAATATAAATGCATATTTGTACATGATTCATGAACTGAAATAATTTTTTTTAACTAGACAGCTATCGGTTCATAGGAAAATCTATCCCCGGTGAAAGTGTCGTCATATTTTAAATCAAGTGCTAGTTTTCATTCAGAAAATAGTAGTATTTTATAGCAATTACACAAAGTAGCTGAATTTTTGCAGATAGAATAAGTTTAACATCCTTTTACGGTACACTCTTCCAGAACATTAAATTTCGATTAAATTTAATAAATATATTAAAGTCGATGTAAAAGTTGTTAGCATATGCAATTTTCATTGGAGAACGGAATTCGCATTTGACATCGTTCAAGTCAAATTTAAAGAAGAGTCGACGCCACTAATTAAACAAGAAAATCCCTCCTCCTATTTTTAAAGGCATCATGATTACGGAAAAGAACAAGAGAAAAGCCAATTTAAAATCTAGGTATTATTAGTTATATTTCTCTGATACTTATAATTTTAAAATATCTAAATCTATAGTTTAAAATATCTCTGCAGGGTAATTTTTGCCCCTTTTTGCAATACATTCCTGTCAAATTTCGAAACTTCTATTATCCTAAACTACAACACAACAAACAATATGCTCCATAATTGGGGCGCTTTTTTCATATTGTTTTCGCCATTTAAATAAATAAGCAACTCTATTGCTTATCAAATAAGTATAGGCTTTAAAAGTTTTTGGAACGTGATAAACATTTTGATTTTATTGGTAGCATCTACAGCTGTTAAAAGTGTGGCACTGTGAAATAAAAAACCTATAAATATATGAGGGTTAAAGGTATTTTTCTACTTATTTTATTTATTTTTAAACTTTTATGCTCCACAACGTTTTAATTTTTTTTAAATATCATATAATTTTAAATATTATATAATAATATTATATCATAAACAGTTTTGGAAAAGAAAGATAATTTATGTTGATTTTTAGATTATTCTAGTCAATATAAAGATCGTATCGAAAGTAACATGTTAATTAACAAATTTCCTCAAAAATACTTACTAATATAATCACTTTGAAAAATATTCTTTGACATGAAAACTTAAATTAAATCAATTTCTATGGAATAAATGTAAACTAGAATAAATAGAAATGCTAAAATAGAATAACAAAGGGAAAAAAAGTATTCCACGCTTAATCTTAGTGAAAGGGTACGAAATTTCAAGCTCGTGAAGGAAATTTAAATGATCATATGTATAAAAACAAAAATACGCAAATTGTGATTATCAGAAGTATTATCTACTATAAAATATGATAAAGAGTTTGTTAATTGTATATGTTGCTTAAATAATGCATTAATTTTTTTTAATGTTACGTGAACGAAGTCATGGGTAACAGTTAGTTATGTAATAAAAAGTGTATCTGATTACAAAATGAGATTTTTATAGCAATTGTCCCACGTCTTTTTTTCCTTTATTCAATTTGGACTAACGAGCTCTGTGCAACAATAAAATAATCTAAACTAAGTCTTCGCGGGGGAAAATGCTCTTTTTTTCTACCAACCTGCTTCTAAAAATCCCAGAGAGTTCGCATAACCATTATTAAATGTCAGATTGTCACATTTGGATGTCATTTGCTAGTGATAACGGCGGTGGATGTAGAAACACATCCAGCACGCTTGTGTTTGACATTTAAAACATTAGAATCTATCGCCGGGTTGTTGACACGTCTAACGATCTATGCACATATTTTGAATGACTAAAAGAATTAATTAAATGTGATGAAACTTACTTTATTTGATATTTGAAGAGTGCTGTGAGAGATACTTGTATACCGTCATTTTTTTCTCAATAGTTGAAAAACGTGAGAAATATCGTTCATTTTAATATTTGGACAAAAAATATTTAATAAACCATGTCATTATATCAATTCATTGTACTATTTGGAATTTAGACAAAAGGAGTCTGTATATCTTTGAACTTTTTAAAAAATTAGTTGAGTATTTTATACCTTTTTGACATATTAAATGTTTTAACGAGGGAAAATTATTTACTCAAGAAACAAATGCAATTCTTATGGTAAAATTTGAAAATTTTAATTAAAAAAAATTAAGAAATTTTTAAAATCCCGCTTCTTTTACAATGATGAACTTTTTGAAACATTTTTTTACAAGTGTGCCTTATTCAAAGCAATGAGTGAGCTCGAAGCCGCCGCAATCATCTGATATATTAAACGTCCCCGACACTACCGCCACTGGTCGATGTCTTAAACTTATTGAATTTAGCTTTTAATTTTTTCGGTGGGATCATCCATGATTTGTCTATTACCGAAGCAGTTTTGAAGGAACAGGCCCGCCGATTCCGCCTGAAACAATTGGAAACGTATTCAATGAACGGTTGTAGACACGATCACGGAAGATCCCACCGGAAAAATTTAGAAGCTATATTCAATAAGTTGAAGATATTGTTGTAACTCACTCATCGTAAGAAACAGATTTCGAAAACAGTTAATTAGTTTAAGAAAACATAAATACAATGTTATCATATAGTAAAAAAAGGATTATTTTATTACTGAAGATATACTATTTATATACTATTTATATTATTGAAAATCCTATCCTGAATTTTATGAAATACACCTTAAAGATCGCCCATTGAAAAAAAAATTGAGTCAATCGCAAAACATGTGTTGATGTTTTAGTGTTTTGATCATACTCATATATTAAAAAAAAAAAAACGCAAACTGAGAAAAATGAATTTAAAGTTCGCAATTCTAAATCCTTTAAAGGGACCTGGATGCATTAAAAAGCCTTTTGCACACATTTTGGATCTCTAAGAAATTTAGTCATAATGAACAACGGATTTCTAAAAGAGCGGATACTCGTTTCCCAATCAAAATTATTTGCAAAAGTAATCAGATTATTATTGCTCTCATTTTCCAACACATATTTTTTTGTGCTCATTTTGTTTTCTTGACTTTAAAAATTTTTAAGGTAGTTTACTGATGAAACAGAACAATCTTTGAATGTCCTGAATTATTTTCCTATCTCTCTTAAAATACTATGTAACACTCTGGTACTAAAAAGAAATGAGCAAATTGTCTATTTTTTAATTCCAGTAACGAAGAGCTAATATACATTTGCTAATATAAATTTGCAGCAAACTGTCCAGTTATTCGACCGAATATAGAAAACCGTTATATAACCGTGATTTAACAATTCTATTCTGACCATATTATTGCCCATATTACGCTCAGATTAGAGTTAAATTACAGTTATGTAAAACCTTTTCTATAAAAACGGTCGACTGACTGAACAGTTTGCTGAAAATTATTAACAGCGTACAATTACGTTTAAAGAACATTTGAATACCAGGATTTCAGTCATAATCCGAATTAAAAGAAATCCTACTGGATTTCAATATAAACTCTTACCAGAACAGAAACATATTCATTCATAAAACATGCTTATAATTTTGTTTTGAAACATAGATAAATAGGTTTTTATTCTCATTGCATCGCAGTGACGTATTGCATTCCTTTACTGAACTTAACTTGGTTCATATAGAGCTGCTATAGTATGTAGCATATTAGGTTCATGTATGTCATCGGTTTTTCATTAATTCCCTGATATGCTAGAATTTCTGTACACAGATGTGTTTCCGATGACAATACAGCATTTTAATATTTTTAGAGCGTAATTCATAAATTAATAAATTATTTTTAAGGCATTTTCCCGTTAGTCGAGCGCAGGCGATAAATCACCAAATATTCTTTATGGTTGCGCCACGAGTTACAACAACATGGAGGTTAATGATGCGCCAAATCACACTCACTAAAATATGCCAACTGGCTATGAAACTGCAAAAACGAAATACTTTAAACGTCAAAATGTCGAAAATAAAATATAAAGAAAAACTAAATAGTTTTATTAATAATTTTTAATCGAGTAATTTTAAGAGGGCAATATTTAAAAAAAAAAAAAAAAAAAAAAAAAAAAAAAAAAAAAACTTTTTTTATCAAGTAATAGTTTAACATTAATTAAACTATGATTAAAAATTGAGAAAACAATTTAGAAATTCTCTGATTCCGTCGTCTAAAATTCGACACTCTTTCAAACAAATGTTTTTGCAAGTCATCAATGTACTTGCTCGCATCAAGAATTTTGCCAGCTATTGCCAGTTCTATACTCTGATCCATAGATCCCCAAACCAAAATACTATCAGCACCATGATTCGCAATTGAAATCTCATTTGAAGATTGTAAAAGAGTTTTTTATATTCTCTAAATTGGATTTTGGTCATCATAAACAAATTTTATTCTCGTAAGCGAATATTATTTTCTTTAAAAAATCTAAAGGGTTATGAACAAAGTATTTTGCAAACATCAATCCTTTTTTATGATTTATTTCATTGATATATCATTTTTTAATGCCGCTTCTATTCTTATAGTCTAATTTATTCTGATATTTTTTGTTACTTCAGCGTATGACAAGAATACTAGAACATGAAACAACATCTTTAGCTCAGAGTTCATTGCTAATAATATATATGTAATTGTAATACCTTTGAATTTCCAAATTACAGTAAACACGATATTGCATCAAATATACATACATATATATATATATATATATATATATATATATATATATATATATATATATATATATATATATATACATAACTTTAAGTAAAATTTAACCATTGAAACATAAGAAACTGACCATATACATTGAAATCACTATACCAAAGAGCCATGTCAAATTACAAATTAAAAATGTAGTCCTAATATATGTAACATTATTAATTCAAAGTATGAAGGAAAAAAAAGTAAGGAATGAAATAAAAACCATACGAGTATAAACACAAATGAAAGCTTATAAAGTAATTCACTTTTTCAAGGGCAAGAAAATCACATTTATAAGCAAAGAACGATTGTTTTCTGTATATGACACCAGCTTTTGTCAAACATCATGTCATATCTTGCCCGAACAATCGTTGATACAATATTGAATAACAAGACCTTTTAAAATGGAATATTATAAATCATACATACAATTTGAATAAGAGTGGGAAAAAGAAGAAGAAAAAAGAAATCATATATTACTTACATTAATTATATATCCAATATATATATATATATATATATATATATATATATATATATGTATGTATTTAAATCACCTAGTTTTCGTTTCATTTTCGATCTTACCAATGAATTGAATTTTTGTTATTAATGTAAAAAGTCGTAGAAATATTCGCTTTTAAAGAATTAGATATCCTAATTTTTCTTTTTAAATCACCAACTTTTACATGCATAATCAATAGTAATTTTCTTTACAGATTTTAAATTTTTGCAAGAAAACTCGTGAAAACTATTGTATGATAATAACTACATAAATTAAAACCAGGGTTTCAACCAGCATTCATTTCTCTGTCATATTTATCAAACAACTAATAATAAATTCGCAAGTGCTGTTTAAATACATCCCCCACCTCCATATAAATTATCTGTTTTGTATTTTGGACTTTACCTTTAAATATTCGCACAATTTCTTGTCATATGATCTGATTTATGGGTGAAGCGCATTTGTTTTGCTAAATTTTACAATAAAATTACAACGAAAGCACTCAAACAGATTTTCCCACCATTATATATATATTTAAAATAAATACAGCTTCCTATATTGATGCTATAGAATTGCCTCAATATTGATCACATATTTTGCTGATATTGTACCAATGCTGGTTTGTTAATAAGATTTATGTCGAATCAATGAATAAAATTGAAATATCCTTGACGTAATGTTACATTTATCAAATGAATAACAATATTTTTGGCGCTTCTACAAAAAGTCAGACTAAAGACTTAAAGTTATTTTAACTTAATTTAAATTTAACTTTGAAATTAAATCTTTAATTCAACAACAACAACAAATTACAGCTTTTAAATAACTCAAAAAAATGTAATTACAACGCACGTTTAATAATCCAAAGTAACCCAACTTATAACATAAATAAAGAAATTCATTCACCATTCTCTTACATTAAACATTTTAAGCTAAAATGTGACGCAAAAGCAATTTCCTTTAAAGAATAAAATATTTAAGAATGCAATTTAGGAGTATGGAATGAGAATAAGAAGGTACAGTTTTTCTTTTCTTTTCTTTTATTTATTACTTAGGAATGCAAGTACATATTTTTTTTATTTTTATAATAAAATATTCTTGATATTTTCAACTATCTCTGTATGTTGTTGTTACTTTTGTGTGAACACTTAAAAAGACACATCATTTAAATAAAATGTGAAAATTGTGTGATTGCAATTAATTCCAGTTTTTAATAAATTAAAAACATATCTATATTATGTCTGTTTATAACCTTTAAATTTGAGCAGCGAATTATTTATAATAAAACATTTATTGATAAAAACGTAAATTAAAATAACTTGTAAGAAAAAATTAAAATAACAAAATATTACAATTCTAGGAAAATATATGTTGTCACGTAAAAAATCGCCAAGTTTTTCAAATTCTTACAATTACTCCGTTTTACTCACTAATAAAATTGTGATTTCTGCTCATATATGACCATTTTTTTTAAATGTAGACATTTGTGCATAATTATTCATTGTCAGTAAATAGCCACTTCAAACACCCCCCCCCCCCCCCGAAATATATAATGGTTAAGTCATCATAAAAATTGAAAAAATCCGTGACGACTCGGCCTACAGGCACAGGTACATTTCGAAGGCGCAGACCGTGGGGCACCTGTTAATTGGGAATTGTAGAAGAAAGACCTATTTGCCATGATGTGGCAGTTGGCACCACCCACTTCGAAATATACCTCTGCCTGTAGGCGGAGCCAGCGGGGAATTTTTTGTTTTTAATTTTTTTAACCGTAAGAGTTGGTCCTATAAAAAACTTGTCAGTATAAAAGTGTAGATAATTTTTAAGAAGATTTATAATAAATTTAAGTGGATTTGATATCTTGGGAAATGACGAAGTTATGAATTTTTTTCTTCTGAAACCCCTATTCCCCCCCTCATTGGGGGCATTTTTAATGAAATTAAAAATCTGTCATACATAAATTTTTGGTTCTTTTCTTAGAAGTAATAATAACTTAAAACGGATTCGATACGTATCTTAATTAAGAAATTATGGGGGGTTTTCTGTATTCATAAAAAGCTCCCCCTTGGTTTGATTTTGCCCGTTAACGAACTTGACCGAGATTTTATGCCCCTTGATTTTATGTATCAGTTTGGAAGAGATTTGTGCATAATTATTGCAGTTATCGTGTCCATAAAAAAGTGACATAGATAGATAGATAGATAGATAGATAGATAGATAAAGTTTTGAAATGGGAGGGGGGGGGGGTTGTGTTCTGGGAGTCATGATCGGCGTAGATCTGTAAATTTTTTTCAAAAACTCCAACTTAGGAGAAAATGTAATAGGTAGTATTTCTTACGAAATCTACCTAAAAACAGAAGAAAGCTATTCGATTCATTACTGTATGTCAATACTGTGTTATTCACCCTATACTCACTCTACTTAAATATTTTTAGCCCATTTTTGCCATTTCAAAGGAGCAAATTAGAGGATATAGGCACGTGACTTTTTATTAAGTATTCCTTGATAATCATATTTCTCGACGCAAAATTTGGAGTGATAAATGAAATCCAGGGCTTTACAAAGTTGATAAAATCTGGTAGCTAGCAAAAAATTCTAATCGCCAGTGAAAAATACCCCTCCCCGTCATTGATTTTCTAAAAACAAAATTTTTTCAGAATTAATTAAGAAAAAATAATAACAAGAAAAGTTTAGAATTATTAGTTATATAGTTTAGAATAGTACATAATTTAGAAAGATAATATCTAAGTTTTCTGATGAAACATAAAAAATATATATCCCTGGGAAAAGAAAAGAAATACTGTAAAGGCTGCATTAGCCGGCATGTTCGGAAAATGCTGATTGTCAAATGCTTCAAATGTCCGGACAGTTGAGTGTTACAAAATCTGTATCTGATGAGGAGGCATTGATAAAATAGTGAAGCAAAAAAACAATTTTTTCCAATTTTCCTGTCCAAGTCGTTCAAATTATTCTGATTTTATTATTTTAAAATTTGCAGTTGGTGAACTCATTTTTGCCAAATCAAAAATAAAATTGTATTATTTTTTTCTGGACTATAGTTTCTAAGATTATTTTTTAATATTGGGAGGAGAGAAAAAATTCCGTTTGTGTTCATTTCTCAGGTCAATTTTTATACAAGAAAGAAAAAAAAAAGCCACCGCCAGATTAAGTAACTTGGTCTCCAGATAAAGAAAAAAAAAATGGTTGCCAGTGGCGACCTGGTGACCTGGTGACCTGGCGACCTGGCGACCGCATTTGTCAAGCCCTGGAAATGATTATCCTTAAAATTAATATAAAATTTTAATAAATGAATGAAATTGCGATCCAACCCGGACTATAGAATATACTACTTAGCAGCTACCCAGCAGTGTTTGGCAGAATCTGATTACAAAGTAATGAAATTACAGATTAAAATACATTATAATCTCCGCACAATGCAATTGATTATCATGTAATGCATTACAAAGTAATTTTAATTTAATCTGATAATCGTATAATCTGTTTATCGTGTAATAGATTACAGGTCAATTCTCATTTTCTCTTTTAAAATATAATCAGGTTAATTTTTAAAGGATTACAAGATGATTCCCATTACGTTTTTAATTGTATAATCCAATTAACCTGTAATGGATAATAGGTTAATTCTAATTACGTCTTTAAAAATATAATTTAAATTAAATTGTAATGTATTACAAGTTAATGTCAATTATGTTTGTTCGGAATACAATTTGGTTAATGTGTAATGTAATACTACTAAATCTAAATTAGATTCTATAAAATATATTTAAATTAAACTGCAATCAATTACGAGCTAATTCCAATTGCATTTTTAACACTTTCCAACAAAGTTGAAAAAGTGTTTATGAATTCAGTTTGTCTGGCTGTCCCTGCTCAGTATACTCGGATTTCCATGCAATTGATATATGTTATTGAGGTTTACTGTGGCATGTTTGGTATTGAAAATGAGGTATGTATATGTAGCATGTATACTTTATTTACAGAGCCACTCAAAGGAATTCTTTTACATTACGGCCTATGGAGAAAAATCGTTTGCGGTGTATTTTAATGATATTTGTGTATTTCGAACATTTTGATATATATCACTGAGATGCATTACAAACAAGAAACTTACTACAGATTATGGAGTACATAGCATTTATCGTTAATTTACAGAGACATACAAAATAATTCGGTTACAGTACTGACTATGAAAAATAATTGCTAGAAGTGCCTTTTTCAGTTATTGCATGCGTTTTTAATTGAAACTAATTTTTTGCATATTGCTTGGTGTGTATAAATTCTATAGATCATATACAGGGTTGACAAAAGATCCGGAGTACATTACCGTTCATGGACAGAAATTGCGGAATGAGAAATTTCAACTGTGCTATGTGTTTCATAACTGAACTAAATTTTAGCATATTATGTAGTATATATACATATCTATTGATAATATACAAGGTTCCGAAAATAAAATTGGCTATTTTTCCGATCGTTAATGGTAATGACTGCCATTGAGTTTTCAAATATGTTATGCATTTTCCAAATTGTTTACTTAGATATCTATCACCTTATTAATCTATGAAGTTTTGTTACAGTATTCTGAATGTGCTAGAATGTGTTTCATAGTCTATGCTGAGCACATATTTTTTCATTCTTGTTAAAATTGATATGAAAATTACCTGTAATTCATTGCAAGTTAATACCAGTTACGTTTCTAAGAATATAACTTAATTTATAAGTAGCTAATTATATGTCAGCAAAATATTAATTTATAATTTAACATAATAGAATTCTTTAAATAAAATTATATATATACTAATTATTTAGGTATTTTTACGTAATTTCTCGTTTTCTGGAAACATGTTTATTTTTTCAACCATTTTCAATTTAGACTTGAATAACGTTTCTGTACCGAGTCTGATAAAAAGATTTTCACCTGCTCGTTATTGTGCATGCTCCCTAATTTTGCAAAAATGTCGGGATTTTTTAAGTTTTTGTACCAGAAAAAAGTAAATATATGAAGTTTAAACTAACTTTGAAGGACTATTAAGAGAAAACAAAAAAGTAAAGCCTTGTTGTTAATCAGAAATCAAAACTAACAGTTGAAAATTTAAATTCAAGACAGTTATAAGTGTTCAATGTGAGTCTCTCTAGGAACACGAACGATATCGAGGCGGTACGATAACTCATCACTGACATCACTCCATGTGATTTTTTTGATGGGGTCTCATCAAAGATCAGGTGTTTGTTCCACCTCTATCAACCGACGTTGACGAACTTAGGACACGCATATCTACAGCCATTCAAAGAGTCACACCAGACATGCTGAAAAAAATGCGGGATGAGTTATCGTACCGCCTCGATATCGTTCGTGTTTCTAGAGGGGCTCACATTGAACACTTATCACTATCTCGAATTTAAACTTTCAACTGTTAGTTTTGATTTCTGATTAACAACAAGGTTGTACTTTTTTGTTTTCTCTTAACAGTCTTTCAAAGTTGGGATATTCATTTGTAATCACCCTGTCTTATAAATTTAAAAAAACTACTTATTGCTCTATTCTTAACCGATAGATCATAAATATCTCTGAGGTTTAAGTTATATATAATGCATTTAATTTTTTGTAGATAATCTGACAATGGAGAATGCAATGCTGAAAATGAAGGAATATCAAATTTAACCATCTCGTGGAAGTAGGTCATTTCGGTTTCGACACTTGGGTCCTGCTGTTTAGGTCACAGCACTTCGATCCCGACATTTCTGTCCTAGTGCCATTTCAGTCCCACAAAGTGACATAATTTTACAGAGGACATTGTCGTTTTGTTTAACCAAAACCACGTAAATTTGACTACAGCGCAAATATAACGGCCCGATAATCACAAAAACAAAAAACGCGAATCCATATTGTCGACACTCACACATATTTCGTATGATAAACGTAATCGTTTTTTAAAAAAGGGGTGGGATCTATAATTTTTTTTATAAAAATCCTCATATATCAAAATATAAGGTGCTGACAACTTAAAACAATTATAACTCAAGCTGTAATTATCGTAGAACACTCATATTTTGTATGGTAAACGTAATCTGTATAATGGAGAACATTGTCTGTTCGTTTAACTGAAATCCGATAAATTTTAGTATAGCGCAAATATAAGGGCTCCGTAACCTCAAACACTGATAATTTGGATCCAAACTGTCGCAGACAACACAAATTTCATATGGTAAACACAATCGTTTTAAAGGAGGAAGAAGGGCACTGTCTGCATATTTTCCACCCCTTTTTGCAATTAAGAATGTTTTCTTGAAATTGATCCAGTGTTCATGGTTGAAAAATGGTAAAGTTTTATATTTAAAATCCAAATTCAGTTAATTTCGGTTTACATTTTCATGCATTCTTTGGATGGAATAATAATAGTATTTTACATGTTTGTATAATATTGGAATATATATGTTTTATTTTTTATTAATATTCTCTAATTAATTAAAATATTTTAAAGTGGAGTCATGCATCAGGTTAGGCATCCAATTTCGACACTGTCCACGAATATATATTTTTGTTAGCGCACTTTTTATTTCCGACTTTTTGCATTTACGAATATTTTTCTAAAATTGATTTAGTATTATTCTACATTTGATATATTATTTAGATTATCCATCAACTACACCAAAGCTTTTTCATATGAAAGATTTCAAATAATAAAGTTTTGAAATTTATTAAAAACAACATGTTTAAAAAGCAGACTGCATTCTAATCCCGTTATATCTATATACAGTCTTTCAAATAAATTATTTCATCCATTTTTACTTTCTTCTATCTATAATAGAAAAAAGTATTGTAATCGAAATTTTTTTTTTACCTCCGGTTTTTGACGTATTTACACTTTTTAGGGATCAGAGATTCCGAAAAACATGTTTTTACAAAATGCCTGTCTATCTGTCCCTCTGTCTATCCTCATTGTATCATCGAAAAGTATAAGAAGTTAATCTTCAAATTCCTGGACATTTTTTGTTTTGCCCCTATCTTAAAAAATGGCTGGGATATAGCAGTTTGAAATTTTAGGGTGGCTGACATTTTGAAACAATACAGCACGATTCCTCCATAAACGTGTTTAATTTATGAGTTTTAGTGAACAAGGAATTTTTCTTTCATTGTTGTAACCATCGTTTGAACTCTTACATGCTTAACACTATATATTTATATTTGCCAACGTCAAATTCTTGCCAAGCGTGGCAACAATTGGCGAAATATCGCCAAATTTGGCAATAAAAATACGTTGCCCTATATGAAGCCAACTTGGCTGTGGGTGTCAATTTAGCGTTATTCTCATTCAAATTCAATATTGACGAAAACTGGGAATGACTCTTCTGTAATCGGGTTCCGCGCATTTCAGCTTTGTGTATTTTCATTAGAATTAGCTAAAATCTCAAAACCAAGCAATAGGGAGGCTATCTTTTCCTGCCGGTACAGGTCAGGAGGATTTTTCGTAGTTTAGTATAATACAACGACTGATTGCATCCCGGTAACCCGACGATTCGCAAGCAGCTGACGTACAACAGAATGACGAAAAATACTGAGTTTTTTGGTGGTGTGATAGCGAATTTTGAAGTATTAACATGTATGAGATAGAAGAAAGTTTTGGGATTTCCATATCCGACTAGTTCTAATTTACGAAAGACAACACTTTTTCACTTTCTTCTATTTACAATAGAAGAAAGTATTGTAATCGAAATTTTTTCGACTTCCGGTTTTCAACGGATTTACCCGTTTTAAGGGTCAGAGATCCCGAAAAACATGTTTATACAAAATGTCTGTCTGTCCGTCTATTCTTGTGTCTGTGTGTTCATGTGTTTGTCCTCATTGTATCATCGAAAAGTGTATAAAGTTATGAATAGAATTGGATCATATTTCATTTATAGGTTTGTGACTATGGTCAGCAGGTCCTACTTGAATTTAGAGATATTCCACCGGAAAGGGACGCTTTAATAGCGATTTTTATGCTATTTTCATTATTCTACCATCGAAAATTGTATGAAGTTGTGCATAGAATTGAACCATATTTCATTTGTAGGTTTTGGCTTTGACCAGAAAATGCTGCTTGAATTCGGAGATATTCCGCCGGAAGAGGGAGCTGTAATAGCAATTTTCGTGCGATTTTATCGATTTTTCGTAGTAAATCGGATGCTTGTGCAGCGAAGGTATGCCGACGCTTCGTAAGCAGCTGACGTACAACAGAATAACGAAAAATATTGATTTCATTGGCGATGTGATAGCGAATTTTGAAGTATTAACATGTATGAGACAGAAGAAAGTTTTGGGATTAGCACATCCGACTACTTTTTTATGTAAGGAAGGTTGAAGAAGTAGTTCTCGCCGAGGTTGGGCCATCTGTTGCCAAATGTTATAACGCTGCTACTTTCTTCTTACTTTTGCATATTAATTTATGTTACTGAAAATGTTACTTTACATTACTGTAACAAACAGACGCCTGTTGCTTAGATAGATTTTTAAAAATTCAATTTTTGCATTACATTTACATAATTGTTTAAAGATAATGTCATTTTTAATTTTTTTCATGTTACAGTTTAAGATAACAGCATCAATAAAAATCTATCTAATCACTAGATGAAAGCTTGATCAAATATACCGAAGGATTCAATTATTGGCCAGACTATGCTGTTAAAAGTCGTATAACAGTAGAAATTTCAGTCTACGGAAAAATTCTAGACGTCTAGAAATTTCAGTTGCCGTTTATTTTATTACCTGTAAAAGTAATTTGTTAGGTGTAAGACAAAAGGGAAATTTTTCGAAACACAAAAATATTTTGCGATTGAGCATTATTTCGCAGCATCATCTTTTATTAAAGACATTGCAGCGTTTAAAGAGACATATCTCTAATCCAACATTATCATTTCTCAGAGATAATTTTATTATCAACGCTTCATTCCCAACGAGTTGTGACCTCCACATTCCCCTGATTTCCCCCTCCCCCTGATTTCTTTCTATGGGTTCTTCTAAAAGTACACATTTATAGGATCAAGAACAATCCACACTCTACCGTTGACCTGAAAGCAAACTTTAAACACAAGGTTCAATAAATAAGCGCTCCAAAATTGAGAGGAGTTCGTCAAATGTGGTAAAACACATTCAAGCATATATCCGAGGAAATGGGTCGCACTTTAAACATTTTCTGTAACAGTGTTAATTTTTCTTTCCGTTTTGTTTATCAGAATAATAACCTTTTCAATTTAATTCAAGTTTGCAGTTTGAATATTGCGCGTGTAGTTTTAAATAAAATATTTTTTCACGGGTTGCGCGACATTCAAATCATCCTGTAATTTGTTAAATGTATTTTTAAGTATTTGTTATATAGAGGATGTATTAGGATTTCTATTAAATTTGAAAATATAATTCCAAGAAGATATTTTTAATGGTGTATTTTTTGTACAAAACGTCATTATACATGACATTCAGATTTTTCAATATTTTTTATGGCCTGGGTTCAAGAAAAAGTTGCAATTTGCAGGGAAATTCAAACATTTCAATTTATTAATGTACAGTGACCACCGCCGTTTACAGTTATCACTGATTATAAGAATCAACCGTTTATAGGAATCAAAGTTGAAATAACAAATGTGATTCTTATAAGCAGAAATTACGGTTTTAAACTTCGGTTACAAGAATCAACTGTTTATAAGAATCAAAATTGTAATAACAAATCAGAATTTTCTGTATTCGATGTTATAATTTAAATGGGCTCGTATTATCCGGATTCTACTATATTATCAAATATAAACAATCTAGAGCTCACATCTATAACATAATAAAATTTCATCCTGATTTGAATATTTTTACGAAAATTAAAGTACGAAATGAAAAAGATATAAACTCATAAGTAGTCTGAAATTAGAAACACTTTTTGGTAAAGTTTTAAATATTGTATTGGAATCAGCATAGAAAATCTATTTTTAAAAATTACAGAATCTTGTCTCAATGTAAGATGATAAAAGTTACTTGCAAGATTTTATTCAAACCACTAAATAAAAGCGTTTAATAACAAAAAAAATTACAGCGACCTTTGTGAAACAACTCTTGAATGAATATATTAAAACTTAAATATAATCTGTGACATTTGGAAATGGTAAAGTGAATTTTAATCAAGTTGACTGATAAAAGAATATAGGTAAAATTAGGACGCTTGGTTCATATGGACAGATCCTCCTTTGAAAAGAAAAGTATTTTTTACTTAAAAAATTACAAGAATAAGCTGTCCTTAAAGCATCATCGTGTCGAATCGTGTTTAACTCAACAATCCGTAAAAGTCAAATTTCTTGAAACTTTGAAAGATCTGAAGGAGTACCCAAAACTATCAAGATAAATGAAATTCCGGGTTCTGTGGTTTAAATATCTAGGTAAAATGAAATAAAAATAAAAATGCTATATGCCCATCGGACTTTTATGCCGCTAATCTGCAGATATATTAGTATTGTTAATACTATGAACTTTAATTACTGTTTCTCCATGTACTTATCGTTTTTTTCCCGATGCATTATATTTTTTTCTGTTAGTATTATCAACAATATTGTTGCTATTCATGTCGATTTTAATGTCGCCAATTTAGCGGATTTTTTTTTAAATTCAGAAATCTACCGCTATTTCTAAATAGTAATATTAACCTTATTTAATGAGACTAGTATTGCTGTTCGGAGAGAATGGTAGTTTTCTAAATTTAAAAAAAAAAAAAATCTGCTAAATTGATAACACCGGTTTATGTTTCAGCATATATACACTGCGCATCTAACTTATTGTCAAGTCTGCTTTTTTTTTTTTTTTTTTTTTTTTTTTTTTTTTGTAAAAATAATTAAAGTATTTTGCTTAAGGCGGTACTAAAAAAAAAAATATATATATTTTCCCCACTGAACAACACGAAACTTTATTTCATATTTTCTTATTTATTTTTAAACATAAAATCTTGACACTTGCAATCATTATTATTGAAATAATTTGTAATCGGACAGTTTTTTTTCCTTTTCCAATAAATTATTTATAATGTGAGTTATAAGCGTTTGTTATCTCAGGATGGTAGTTTTTTTCCTTTCCTGCGCTCTCGCCTCCGGAAATAGGGTTCAAAATGCCATCTTTCACATAATTTTTTAAAAATCTTCTGCTTTTACCAAAAAAAAAATAGAAAAACAATTCAATAACGTATATTTTCTGAGTAAGTAAACCTGTCAATTTGATGAGTTTGCAAACAAAAAGGAATGAATTAAAAAATGTGTCTGAAATTAACCAGTTTAAATTTCAGAACAACCTGCACACTTAAGTTCAGTACAATTCACAACTAAGTTCTGTAAAATAATTCCTTAAAATATTAACAGATATAAACGAACCTACATCATAACATAATAAAATTGCATTCTGTCCGGAATATATTTATTAAAATTAAAACTCGAACTTAAAAAGCTAAAAAAGAAAAGTAAAATACAGACAAACTCATAGACAATCTGAAATTAGAAACACTTTTCAGGAGAAACTGATTAAATATTGTATTATCTCCAACACTGAGAAACTATTAAAGAACTTTGAAACTTCCATTGCTGTTCAATGGAAGTAGATAAAAAATACTTAGAAGATTTCGTTCAAACCGCTAAATAAAAGCGTTAGACAGGGGAGAAAAATTGCGGCGACCTTTGTGAAACAGCTCTTGAATGAATACATCAAAACTGAAATACATTTGTGACATTTCTGAAAGGTGAAGTGAGTTTTTTATCAAATTGACGGAGATCAATATGGTTAAATTTAGGACGCTTTTGATTGAGTTTATTGGGTCATTGTTAGAATGTATCTAGCTCTTTATGCAATCTATCACGTTACGATTTTTATTAGCGTACTCGATACTTCATATAGCCGAAAACAAAGGAGAGAAAATGGGAAAAATTCATTCATACTTAGTGAAATAAATGCTTCCCAGCTGATTAAAAATAAATTGGGTAAATAAAATAATATTTAAATAACTAATTATAGTATTTTAATTACTAATTACTACTTTTTACATTCAGTGAAGTGTAGTGATAGAACTATTAATAAACTATGAATAATACTGTGAATAAATTCATGAATATCTTAAAAATAAATAAAAATAAACTTCGTTGAATTAAACTTCTAAGTGAGTTTGGTTTAGTTTACTAAGTTTCCTGATAAATTTGTTTATTCTTTATTAATCTACTGAACAAATCAAAATGAAATTAGCGGTTTATGGTTGGTTTCACTTATTTTGGTATCGTTTCATATTTGAATTGGGATTATTTGAAACATATTAGTGCTAGCATGTATGCAGAAAATTGTTCGCGAATTAATACAATTTAATATCATTAATACGGTGAAATTCAAGGCGCTTCTTTATGTTTATTAAATCACTGTTTAAATTTACTTATTTCATATGCTTTCTAACTCATACTGTTCTTGTATGGCGTACAAGATATTTAATGTAATCACAACGAGAGAAAAAGAGAAAGAGGGAGAGAGAGGAAGGGGGAGGGGGATGAGTGAGTGAATGAATGAATTAATTCATACTTTGTGTTATAACTATTTTTGAGCCGATTAAAAATTACTTTATTAATTCTAGAGTTTTATTATTACTAATTATTATAAATTTTTCCTTTTTTTTAAGTGTAATGTTGTGAATAAATTTATTAAACATTTTATAAATAAGTAAATAAAAATAAACTTTATGGGATTAACCTTCCAGGTGAGATTTGTATAGTTTATCAAGTTTCTGATACATATTTTTTATTATTCGATATATATATTTTTTTTTTTTTCAAACAAAGAGCACCTACTTGGACTACTAATCCGAAGGTTTATAATAGCCAGATTTCTAAGAAGAGGAATTACGTATATTACAACAGACACTTTTCACTAAATCAATACACAAAAACTACATACAATTATAAATTAATTACAATCACAATTATAAATTAATTACAATCACAATTATAAATTATACAAATTAAGATAATTACTAAGTACCCAGCTAGCACAGAACTAACAGATTGGCACAAAAATAGTATCTTTCGTCAAGTACTGGAGGTGTTATTTCGATAACAGCGAATCATAACCAAAAAGTATCGATTCTGTCCACTCATTCGATATCTTTGGCGATACTTTAATGGGTTATCGACATTGCGCCAGAAATATGGCACAACAACGGAAATCGGCGATATAGGTGATACGTAATTGATACAAATACGTAGGAATTCCGAGATTGCAGGCATAAAAATGTTAAAATAATGGCACAAATGTGGTATTATTGATATCCAATGGTAATCATTTTGAACTGCATTTTTGATGCACATATGACAATATAGATCTTGTGCCAATCGAATGACATTTTATATGTATGTCGGCGAATACTTTTAATCTATTTAATTACACATTTTGTAGTATCGAAACTGTTTTAACCCTTTCAGGGGCAAAGCACTTCGATTGCTACAATGTTAAAATGAATGAATGATACCGGAATTTACAAATTTGGAGAAAAAAAAAGCTAAATTTCACATGCTTCATGAACTTTTTTTTTATCAAATCGAAATTCTGGTACCATTCTGTAATTAAAATTAAGTGGCTTCATAAGTCATCACCCTTGAAAGAGTTATATAATTGAAAAAATCTTTTATATCTATATAAGTATTCATATGCACATTTAAGTTTCAGAATCTTAAATAGTTGCACGATTTTCTCTAAACTAATTTTATAGTACAGAATTAAGCTTATGTTGTCATATTTTGAAATGTTAGGACTGAACCCCCCCTCCCCCCCCCCAAGACCTTGCAGTTACCTTATTTTATGGTGTAATACTTAACTTCAATTTTTTTTAGCTTAATACAGATATACTTAGAGAAAGCAATCTTTTTTTTTAATATTTTATATAAATCTCTTCACTTAGTTTCATGTGTTTCATATTTTTGATCGGCCATGTTCATCATATCCAGTGCAATAAACTAGAACTAAATTTTGAAAAGGGTTTCATTTTAAACAAATATTGATAAATTCTGACAATTTTAATTTTAAAAAAATTATGTTGTTCAATGTAAATATCTCAAACGACATACTTCATTTTCAGTTCATAACACAGCTTCATGGTGAAAAACAATATAATAAACACTTGTTAAATGTATATTCATATGTCTATTATATTTCAGTAGTTTTCAAGCAATAAAGCTTTTATAAAGATAACCATTAGTATAGCATACACTGTTAAAAATCTTCAGCTTTTGCTGCAGACACACTCCACCGCTTTTAGAGAAAATGGTTATGTTACTATATATTACGGAGTGTTTTCATTGGTCAAAATAAAGACAGTCTATAAAAGCAGGGGAGTGACTATGCAGCAAAAGCTGAAAATTTTTAACAGTGTACAGTTGCTAATCTGCTGTTTTTCGATTATTGTCATTCATCCCTTCTAGTTATATATGAGCAAATATTTTTAAAGGGGGGGGGGGATGATACAGGTTTAAAATCCAATAAAATAGTTAAACATTTATCTTGCACAAATTTGAACACTATGCAAAATGTGAATGTTAACTACTACACACTTAATTTTCCATGATATTAAATTTTCTTCTAAACGCCACGTGTTTCTATTTTATCCCATGCAGACTCAACTTTCCCAATTTATATCTAGAAAAATCCATCCTAGAAATTTCCATTGAAACATCTTCTCTATCTAGAACCACCAAATTCAATCCTTTACAAATGTAGTGATTGTAAATAGCTTAAATTATCAATGAAACTGGAAGAAATAAAATTCGAATTTTTATTAAATTTTTTACAAGTAATAAGTAGTACTCAGTAGTAATCAAACGTAGTGATTGTAAATAGCTTAAATCATCGATTAATCTTGAAGAAACAAAATTCAAATTTTTATTAAATTCTTTACAAGCTATAAATAGATATAAAAGTTTATAAAAATGGGATAGCATTGGGGGGGGGGGGGGGAATCTGATCAAATTCCTGGCAAGATAGTTAATGCAACTTTCTCTTTGTTAAAAAGAAAATTTAGTAGGAAACTTTTAATGTACTTTTTGAAAGAGTAAAATTGTTTCAATAACAATGGTAATGGCAAGGTCAAAAACATACAAAACTTGATTTTTTTCTTCTTTTGGCTGTAGTTTTCCAAATAATCAGATGGTAATTACCAGAAATATATTTAGTATGCAAAAATTCACCTGTTTTATAACCTTCATTAATATGTATTATTTTCGTATCAAATATCTTCATGTATTTACATAAACTAAAACAGTTTGGACTATGATCAGGATGACATATTTGATTTTGCTTCGCTTTTACATAAATTATACATATGCCCCTATAAGAGTGGAGAAATACATTTTAATCACAACAGGCAGGAGGATTTTCTGACAGGGTGAGTGAAATTTTAGGTAGTCTTTGAAAAAAAAAAAAAAAAAAAAAAAAGAAAAAAAAAGACATGTTTAAAAAAATAAAAGTTACAAACCAAAATATTGTACTTAAAGTTATATCCTATACTAAACTTTTCCCTCTTGTGTACAATTCAATTTTATAAAAGAAATATTAAATTATTTGTAAAATAATAAACTATTTATTTTTCAGTTGCTTACATCTTGTCATAACAATGTTCAACTGTATTTTGCATCTTGTTGGCTAGTGAAGTAAATCATTGTCGATAAAATTTTCTGATAATTCTCCCACACCTGCCTGTGTAATTATTTATACTTATGTTCCACATGATTAACTTGATCACATTCATCATAAAATGTACTATAGTCATCACTACAGTAACATCTCTGTTGCTCCACAATTCAACCTTAAGAACACTTAAAAGCTGCTCCAAAACAAAATGCATAGAACAAATTAGTAACAATTGAAGATTTGAAAATATTTATGCCAAAAATAAAATTTGTTTCTCTAAAATGGCATCGTTTACATACTTAACAATACTTTAAAAGTTTAAATTTGTCTTCAAACTGCAATAATATTGCTCGAACTTTCATTTTTATTTTTTAGATTAGCTTCACTGATAAACTATCTTACAATTTATTTTTAATTAAACAGGAAAAACTATTATCAAGGCTATTTATAAAAACTGACTTTTTTCTTTTTTAGTTTATGCAGATAATTTAAAATTGTTGATATACTTAAAAGAAACATTTATGAGAAATAAATTGTATAAAGTATTTTACATTTTTGGCTAAAGTATAATAAACTTTAAAAAAATCCTTTTTTGATATTAAGATCTAAAAAAAAGAAAGAAAGAAAAAAGAAAAAAAAGAGAAAGACAATACAAATACATGGTTATTTATTTATTAAAATCAGAATTTTCTGATACATTAGGTTGTTTTTTTTCGACAGCCCAACTCTCTCTCTATCTGTTGCATATTGCAGCCACTTGGCTATCCAGCTTTGAATGTCACTAACAGCAGCATCTTCAAACAGTTTGTTGTGTCTCACTGAAGCTAGAAAATATTTAAGAATACAATATTAGTACATTATTTGCATATAAATTAACAAGACAAATAAATTAGTTTTGGTAAGATAGGGCTTTAAATAAGATTTTATTTCGGAAAGCTACAGAAAGAAATCTGAGACACTGGTTTTGTCGCAAGTGACTGCCAAATTTTGTAATATATTTCAATGACAGACTGATGAAATCAGAGATTTTTTTTCCCACGATAGGCGAAATATGCATTTTTTTTTTTTTTTTTTTTTTTTTTTTTTTTAAACAGTGAACGACTGCCAAAATTTGCAATTTTTAATAATGAACGATCATACATTTTCTGATGCATTTCAATGACCGACTAATGAAATCAGCAATTTTTTTTTTTGCTGCGATTGAATGACGAAATGAATGATTTTTTTTTTTTTTTTTACAGCGACTGCTGAAATTTGTGACTTGCGACTGCTGAAAATTACAATTTTTAACAACTACTGACTGACGAAATTGGTAATTTTTTGTTATGGCTGACTGACGAAATTGCTAATTTTTTGTTATGGCTGTCTGACGAAATTGAAATTTTTTTTTTTTACAGCGAGTGACTGCCGAAATTTGAGATTTTTTATTAACCAATGGTCGACAAATTTTGTGATTCATTTCAGCAATTGATTGGTGAGACTGAAAAACTTACAGGATTTTTATGATTTTTATCAACTGATCGACAAATTTCCCGATATATTACAATGACTGATTGACAAAATCAACAATTTTTTAATGCGATTGACTGGAGAAATTATTTTTTTTTTACCACTTCATAGACTAAGATCACGATTTTTATCAGCCATCGATTAACAAAATTGGCAATTTTTTTCAATGACCGATAGATGAAATCCATATTTTTTCTTCTGAGATAAATTGACGAAAATCCAGATTTATTTTTAACCGATCGATGAAATTTACAATTATTTTTCGCAATCAAATGATGAAGTTTCCAATATTGCCGCAGACTTAACAAATGAACTTTTTTTTCTTCGTAGGATTGACGAAATTTGTGCAATCACATCTGGATTGTAGAACTTTGCGGCTCACAACTAAATAAAAAATAATTGCGAGGGTAAAGGGCTGAAAAAATAGGAACTTTTTCAAATTTATAGGAAATATAGGAGCACTGCAAGGCCTGAGCATATATAACACTTTCAGAAGCAAAGTAATTCTGCTAATTAAATGCTGAAATGAGATGATCCCTTAGGACAGTTAACTCATTAATTAGTGCAAAATTATCATCAGATGCAATAGCTTTTTGGGCATACCTGCCAGTAAACTTGCTCAACTAGAAATGCTCAAATGATTTACTAATTTTTTAATTTCATAATCACAAACCCGAAAAATTCCAATTATCGAAACCTAAAGAAGAAAACAAAACAGAAATTTTACTATTTCGGATTCGTGGCCTTGAAAAAGGGAAAGTAGAGTAATAAGGTTCCCCAGCGCAGAAAAATTTTTTGATGGAAGAGAAAAATAAAATAAAATAAAGATTAATTATTGCCAAACTAGTAAAATTTTCTAGTTTTCATCTACAAAGTATGCCAGGCAGTATATTGAGAATTGGTTTAATTTCACTTCAAACTGTCTAACAAAAAAAAAGCCGGAGTCTGAGTCGGCTTGTTTTTTTCTGTGACAGATTGGCAAATTTGTAATATTTTGCTCAACTGATTGCACATTTTCTTCTTGCGAGAGTGACAAAATTCACGATTTTCCTTGCATTCGACTGAAAACCGGTCAAAAAATTTCACGACTTTCTTCCCACGACCAATTGAGAAATTTTGCAATCTTTTTCAGTAATAGAACTGTGAATTTTGCAATCCCCCCCCCCCCATATAACTTATATTCCAAGTTTTATCGATATCTGTCAACCAGGTCTAAGCAGGGTAACTTTAATTATAACAAACCTGTACATAACATTTATGCATAATCATACAGTGCATAAATATTTACTATTCTTGCAGCAACCATTCTATTTGGATATAAATTAATATAAAACAGTATTTACTGATAGATTTGTTTCTTAACCCTCCAATAGCACACTCTTAATATGTAATTGTATTGCCCAAAAAAGAATTACCATTTTTCGAAGAAATTTGTTTTTTGAAGCGATGATCAAGTCCCGCAACTGACTGACGAATATTTTCTCATGCCCGTTCAACAAATTTTGCAAGGATTTTCCCACGACAGATTGACAAAATTCACAATTTTTTCCCCACATCCTTTCGACAAATTTTGCAATATTTTTTCATGAGCGATTGACAAATTTTGTGATATTTTCCACGACTGATCGGTGATTTGCATGCTTTCTTTTCCCAACATGATTTACAAATGATTTTTTTCTTTAGTGTTCATCTGAAAATATTTGTAATTTTTTCCCCCTCGAGCGACTGATTGACAATTTTGCGATATTTTCAAGAAACCGCCCAACAACATTTATGATTTTTTTCCAAAGATAGATTGAAGAAATTCACGATTTTCCCCCCACAACCGATTGGTGAATTTCATGATTTTTTCTGACTGATAGATTGAAAAAAAATTAACATTTTTTTTCGCTGCATCCGAATGAAAATTTTTGGGATTTTTCTTCACAACCAGCTCACGAACTGAGATATTTTTACGCATCCAATTGACAAATTTTACGATTTTTTTCCATGATAAATGGGCAATTTTTGTGATATTTTGCTCGACTTATGATGCACGATTTTCCTTGCGTTCGACTGAAAATTTTCGCGATTTATTCCCTCCCTCCCTCCCAAAACCAGTCTAAAATTTTTATGACCAATTGACAAATTTTGCGATATTTACCAGTGACAAACCGGTTAATTTCGAATTCCCCCCCCCCTTCCGAACAGATCAACAAATTTCGAGATTTTTTTTTTTCCTGTGGCCAATTGACTAATTTTGTGTTATTTTCCCATTGACAGATTAACGAATGGTGGGGTTTTTTCTTGCAACGGAGGCAAGTAGTTAAAAACTTTTCCTGCAACAGATCGATGAAATACATAATTTTCTCCATGAAATCAATCAACGAATTTTGGGTTTTTTCCCCCCCCACAACTGATCAAGTAATTTTGGCAATTTTTTTCCTTGACCTATTGACATTCCGACAACCAACAGTATTTCACGATTTTCTTTTCTGTTACCGAAAAAGGAAAAGAACCGAAAGGGCAGTAAGGTCCACCGTGCTCTGCACCCAACCAAATTTGCCTAGACAGCACTAAGCAGAAATGATACAGATATTAGAACTGTAAAGAACTTGTGGTGTATATGTAATTTTTTTTTCCTGAACTTTAAGGAAACATTTAAAAACAACAAACTAGTTTATCCTTGCAATTCACAGAAATTAGGACTTGACAATTTAAAGTAGTTCTTAAATTCCCTGGTCAACAATGCTAAATTTTCTGACTCATTTTTAAACATAAAAGGTACCTAATTGGCAGGCCTGACTATTAAAGCAATTTGGAATCGAATAGCGTTTTTGGATAAATAAATTACTTATCAACTTGTATGCAAATCTTGTTACGTGACGATATGTTTTTTCCCTGTCTTGTGCGTCAGAATTAGGTTCAAAAAGCTGACATTGACTTTTTTCTGAAAAATCTTCGGCCTTTACTAAAAAAAATGGAAAATGACTTCTGAATACATAGTTTCTGAATAAGAACACCTGGCAATTTCATGTATTTGCAAACAAAAATGAATTTAGAAATGTGTCAGAAAGTAGTTCTTTTGGATTTGAGAACAGCTTTAAAGTCAACAAGCATTTCTCATCTAACAGAAAAAATAAATTGACTGTTTCCCTTTCAAACTATGGAGATCTATTTAAAATTTCAATGCATATAGAACCTAAGAAAATACCAGGGATTCAGGTTTTACCTATATTTCATTAAGGATATAATAAAACAATTTTATTCAGAAATTGATATTGATGTCATCACCCTGAATATGTATTTTTCATGCAAGTAGTTAAAAATAAAGACACATAAGATTTTGTAAAGTTTCTGAAATTTTTTTAAAGAGAACATAACTATAAGTTTCCAATATTTTCCTAAGTTATAAAAGTTGCTCTTGTGCTGGCCTGTCACAAGTGTACCTTGTGAAAGACTCATCTCCAGTGCACAAAATCGAATAAAATCAGAAATTCATATAGCAACCCAATTGTTAAAAGGTCCATAACATTGATGAGCGTTGAAAAATATAGAGATTGTTGTGTATATATATAGAGCTCGACTTTCTTCCTTTTTTAAAAATATAAATAGACATATATATACACGTATATAATATATATAATAATCATGTATAATAAATAAACATGTACATAATTATTCTGAGTTCTAGATTTCAATTTTTTAAAAGCTTTTTGTCATGTCTGTATTAATGTGATTCTTCAAATAGCATATAAAATAGTGGGATAGATTATTTTTCTTCCTTCCAAACAGTTAAACTCCCCTCCATTTATAAATGTTGGGAGGGAGACTACCCTCCTAGGAAAATTTGAATTTCAAACCTTGTCTATAGATAAAGCAATTCCAAATAAAAAACTTGGCGGTAAAATATGAAGACATAATGAGTAAATAGACAAATGTTACCAGAAACCAAATTAAATACTTTGGTGGATTAGTACTTTATTTTAGCAGCAAGTGTCAATGGGGATAAAAATATACGACTTTTGACCATATAGAGAATAGACTGTAGCTGAGGTTTGTTGTTAAGATTTGCAAATCACACAGCAGAACAAATTTTGCACCAAACAACAAAAGTTACTGCCACAAGATTTACAGAATGACACACCCTGCCCACCTCTTGAAGCATCGATTTCGCTACAAAACTTATTAAAAATTAATACTTATGTCAAGAAGTTTTAGGTAGGCAGACTTGACACGCTCTGAAACCCAAAAATCAGATTTTATTTCAGAAAGCTTTTTGGTAAAAAACATTTTTTTAAAATGCAAGCTTGTTTAGTAGAAGTTTAATTTAAAATTGTGCTTGGATGTCTTAGAAGATTAACTATCATTTTTACTCAAGAAAAAAATATATACTACTTCTTAAATGTAGAAAAATTCAAGCATATCATATTTAGATTAACTACGAACTGAGGAATTTTTTTTTTCCTACATAATCCCATACAAAACAAAAGTGAAGATTTTAATTTTTATTTGAGGCAGCTTTTGATAGTCAAAAGAACAGAGTAAGAAAATCAGAAGAAATGGAAAATGTGTGAAAATTAGGAGACATGTCAAGTCTCGGTAGGTAGACAAACCTGCAACAAGCTCGATGACGTGCTTGTATTCCTGGAATGAATATTTTACAAAACTTCCGATCCCATTGTACTTCGTGTCTAATATATTTGAAGTTAGGAACTCATTTTCCTGGTTGCATTATGGGCATCTTTGCTATCATAGGCTGAAGTAAAAGAGAATCTGAAAAAAAAAAGTTACAAATGTATTTTTATCAAAGATCAGAAGAAACAGTTTTTGCTATTTCAGATACAAACTAGTGTAAATAGTTTGTTTAAATTGCAATATTGTAATTAAATTTTATTTTGAATTTAAAATTATACACCCTTATTAAGAAATGTGATTTATGTTACCAGCATACAGGTAAACATCCATCTATTCTATGTGCAAGCTGAATCAATTTGTGCATCAGTCAACCCTTCACCCTTACGGTTAAGATGCAAAATTAAACCAAAAATGGTATGGTTTCATGATTTGATCCATTCCTATTACACACATTTTCAATATGCAGCTTAAGTGAACTTTTTTTAAAGAAAACTTGACCAAACATGACATGCATCAACAATTGCAGCAGTATCTCGTTGAAGAATATCTAATCTCCAAGGTCAATCTCCAACGTTGTTAGTTTTTACTTCTTTGATTTTAGTTCCCATTATTTTATACAAAATTACTTTTACTTTCAGAACCGGTTCCAAAATTAAAAATACTCGCTTATAAAAAAAACTGCAACAAAAATCGAAAAAGTAAAATCTTGGAGATTGATCTCAGCTATCCTAACAAAAAAATAGTTTAAAAATATTAAAATGAGAGCGAGAAATCGCTCTAGAACCTTCCCATAGACTTAACATTACCTTGAGCGTTTCTTCCCGTGACTAGTGTAGGCTCTTAACAAAATTTATGATCAACTAATTGAAAACAACAGACACAATTTGCTTTTTACACTCACAAAAAACAAACTATTAAGATTTAGTAATCAGTTTAAGAAACTTTTATGTTTTATACAACAAAATAATTTGTTTTTATTGTCATATTTCAACATAAATATGGTCTGCTTAGCTGAACAAAACGAAAACCAGAAAAAATTATTTGTAATGTAGCTGCAAGTTTATCTAAATTACATAGTTTAACTTTCAGCAGCTTTTATAAGTATTGTCCGACAATTATTGATTCTACATTTAAAAATTCAGCTTGGTAAAGTTTGGGGAGGAGAGCTAAAAAAGACACTATAAGAGCAAAAATTCTTTATCTACAGAACGACATAGCCAATAACAGTTAAAAAATTATTTTACATTTGTTTTAACTGAAAATATCAAAAATATTGGATATACATCCCTGAACCCTGACAAAAATAGAAACTTAATATAAAATACCAAAATCTATTAAAATCATTTAGAATGTAAAATTTTATCTTTAAAAAGCATGAATTATCATTAAAAACATGCATTAACAAATAACAACAATAAAATAATTCATCAAAAAAGAATTAGGCAAGTTTTATTAAAAAAATTAATTATCATGCTGCAGTTAACCAACCGTATCCTCTACAAATAGGTTTCAAGAATGTATTTGTGCATTTTATTTAGAATTTATAGATTAAAGTCTATCCAACTCTACTAAATAATTCCTTTAATGATATTTTATTAAAATTAGGTTTTTGAAGTGACAATTTTAACCATATTTAAAACGAGTTTATGCCACCACATTAAAAAAACTTACCAACCCTGATTTAAGCATATATGAGGCATTTCATGTTTTTACTGCATTAAAAATCTGATTAAAAACAAGTCCAGAAAACCAAAACTTTTAATTAAAAAAATATATACCTACACAAAAAGTTTATATTTATCATGTTACATAATCAAAATAAGATCCTTCCCCATTAACCGCTTAGCACCGAAAAAAAAAAAAAAAAAAAAAAAAAAAAAAAAAGATATATCACCACATAATGCCCAATAAACAACTGGTGGGGGGGAGGGGAGGGTATTGTGAAAACTGAAAATTCCCCATAACTTTTAATTATGAAACATATCGAATCTGTTTAAAGTTATTATTACTTCTAGGAAAAGGGTCGAAAATTTATGTATGACAGATTTTTGATATCATTAAAAATGGCCTCAAGAGGACGGGGGGGAATTCATAAGATATCAAATCCGCTTAAATTTATTATAAATCCTCTTAATATTATCTAAAACTTTTATATTGACAAGTTTTTTATAAGACCAACCTTTACAGGAAAAAAAAAAAAAAAATCGGCCAGCTCTGCCTACTTGACACAGGTAGATTTCAAAGTGGGCAGTTCCAACTGCTGCATCATGGTAAAAAGGTCATTTCTTCTGCAATTCCTAATAAACAGACGCCCCACGGTCTGCATCTTTAAAATCTACCTGTGCATGTAGGGGCCGAGCCGTCAGAGATTTTTTTTATAGTTGTGAATGTGCCTTGTCCGTTTTTATATAGCTGGAAATGTGCCAAATTATTTTGAATTTGCAAAAATTGCTGGCATTAATTTCACCAAAAGGTTGCAGGAAAATATCGCAAACTTCAACTATCGATCACGAGAAAATATGACAAACTTCATCTGTCGGTTGAGTGTAAAAATGCAAAATTCAGCAGTTGGTTGTAGAAAAAGAAATTGTGAAATCCATCTACGATTGCAAGAAAAAGCCCTTTAAGTTTCACCATTAAGTTTAAAAGGTGAAAATAAGGAATTTCGCTTAGTAGCCACTGGCCAGTAGGCTGATTTTTTTAGTAGCCAATTACTGGCTAAGGAGAATAATTTCTTTAGTAGCCAGTAGGTACATTTATGTCACTGAATATTTATTTTTTTTTAAATACAATGACTTTACAGTAAAAAAGTAATTTATGTACTAAAAAAACTATTTTAATTTATATTGTTTTGAATAAACTTGAGATATTAATTTCCAATCTATTTTAAATTTTTAAATAAGTTAACAGCATAGTTCTACACAACATGCTTAAGTAGCTATCAAGTAGCTATTAAGTAGCGTAAAAATCATGAGCTTCGTCGATCGAGAACGTAAGAATTATGAATTTTATCTATCGGTACATACAAATCATGTATTTCATCAAACGGCTACATAAAAATCGAATTTTGTCATTCAGGAATGTAAAAATCCTGAATTTTGTCTATTGAACGTGTAAAAATAATGAATTTTGTCGATCAAATGCGTAAAAGTCACGAATTTAGTCTATCAGGCACGTAAAAATTACGAATTTCATCGACTGAGCATGGAAAAATCACGAATTTTATCGACTGCTTGTGTAAAAATCATGAGCTTCGTCGATCGAAAGCATAAAAATCATGAATTTCATTGATTGCCACCTAAAAATCACGAATTTCATTGATCGTGCGTGTAAAAAATAATTAATTTCAACGATTGGGTGCAGAAAAATAATGAATTTTGTCGATCGACTACGTAAAAATAAAATTTCGTCATTCGGGAGTGTAAAAATCCTGAATGTCGTCGATCGAACGTATAAAAACCATGAATTTTGTCGATCGAATGCATAAATATTATGAATTTCGTCCATCAGGCGCGTAAAAATCATTAATTTTATCGACCAAGTGTGTAAAAATCATGAATTTTACGGCCAAGCGTGTAAAAAATCATGAATTTTATCGATCGCCGCATAAAAATCATTAATTTTGTCAATCGTGTGCATAAAAATAACTAATTTCGTCGATCAGGCGCAGAAAAACAATGAATTTTGTCGATCGGCTATGTAAAAATCAAATTTCGTCATTCGGGAGTGTAAAATTCCTGAACTTCGTCGATTGCCGTGTAAAATTCCTGAACTTTGTCGATTGCCGTGTAAAAATCATGAATCAATTGCCGCATAAAAATCAAGAATTTCGGCGATTACGCACGGAAAATCGTAAATTTCTTCGAACGGACGCGTAAAAGCTATGAATTTCTTCGAACGGACACATAAAAATTACGAATTTCGTCGAACGGACACTGAAAAATCGTGAAATTTAGGGAAAAATGGTAATCGGGAAATCCTGCATTTGGCCAGTTCTTTCCATATTTTTAATTGTCAGTTTTTTAAAGTTTAATCGACGAGTGGCGACTGCATATTTTTACCTTTAATTAAGATGCATAAAAAATCGAGAAATTTGTCTATTGATCGCAAGAAATCCCCCTTCCCCCAGAAAATTTACTTATCGGTCACAAGAAAAACTGCAAAATTCAGCAATCGGTAACAGGAAAATATCCTGAAATTCGTCAGTCATGGGAAAAAAATAGCAAAATTCATCCATTGATTGCATGAGAAAAATCGCTAAATTTGTCAATCGATTGCAGCAAAAAAAATTAGAGAAATTTGTATATCTGTCACGAAAGAACATTTATTTATCTTGGAATGCTGTATTGAAATTTGTAAAGTAGCATAGAGAGAGGAAAAACGACTAATTCGTGTTCCAGATTTTTTTTTTTTTTTTTTTTTTTTTGAGATAGTAATTATTCAGATATTTTTAAATAAATTATATTGTTTCAAAAGAAAAATGTTAATTAAATAAATGGCTATTTTTTGGAAAGGAGGGGGGGAGGGGGGATGGTACTAGATAGGCAACATAGAAAAACTTTAACGTACAAATTGATCAAGGAAATGTGTTTTTTGGAATAATATTTTTTTAAACAAATTTTTTGAGTAAAAAAAAACTGAAAAATAAATACAATGTTGTAAATGACCATTAACATATAAAATTGAAATTTTCATACTACAGTAGAACCTTGATTAACCGAGCTTCGATTAATCGAGGTTTCTGTTAACCGAGCCAATAACGAAGTCTGATTTTTTTTATTTTTAGGTAGATTTCGTAAGAAATATATATATATATGTGTGTGTCACTTTTTATAGACACGATAACTTCAATAATTCTGCACAAATCTCTTCCAAACTGATACATAAAATCAAGGGGCATAAAATCTCTGTCAAGTTCGTTAATGTGCAAAATCGAACTAAGGGGGAAGGAATGGGGGGTGGAGGCTTTTTGAGAAACAGAAAAAAAACAATTTCTTAATTATGATACGTATCAAATCCGTTAAAGTTATTATTACTTTTAGGAAAAGGGCCGAAAATTTATGTATGACAGATTTTTGATATCCTTAAGAATAGCCCCAAGGGGGGGGGGGTTAGAAGAAAAAATTCATAACTTCGTCAATTCACAACACAAGATATCAAATCTGCTTAAATTTATTATAAATCTACTTAATATTATCTAAAACTTTTATATTGACAAGTTTTTATAGGACTAACCCTCATAGCAAAAAAAAAATCCATGCTGGCTCCGCCAGCAAACAAGTTAGGTTCCGAAGTGGGCGCTTCCAATTGCCGCATCAAGACAAAAATATCATTTCTTCCACAATTCCCACAAACAGGTGTCCCACGGTCTGCGTTTTCGAAATCTACCTGTGCCTGTAGGCCGAGCCGTCAGGGATTTTTTTATTTTTTTCGTGAATGAGCCTTTAAAAAGACTATAACTTTATATAAGTTTATTTTTATAATTTAAAAAACGTTCTATTGTTTTTTTATTCCAAGAGATGTTAAATTCGCGAGTAGGGGAGTTTTTATGCACAATTTCTATTAACCGAGATTTCCGATATCCGAGGTACTAGCAGTCCCAATTAGCTCGGATAATCGAGGTTGCACTGTACTATCAGGGCTGTGTTTTTGCCGGCAGAAAGTGGTTTCTGCCGTGCCAGTGGCAGAAAATGGTTATAACCGGCAGAAACTGGCATAAATACATTTCATGTCAAAATCTGGGACTTTTTTAGGTAGTACAGTGCAACCTCGATTATCCGAGCTAATTGGGACCGCTAGTACCTCGGATATCGGAAATCTCGGTTAATAGAAATTGTGCATAAAAACTAACCGTGGTCGCGAATTTAACAGCTCTTATCATAAAATACAGTAAAACGTTTTTTGAATAATAAAAATAAATATATATAAAGTTATGTTTCACAGCTAAACAAATTTAAAAAGGAAATCAATTAAAAATAGTTATTTTTAAAAAGCAAATTGAAATGTTTTTAACTATTCTAAATTAAGTCCAGATTTTCTATCAGTGACTGTCCGATCACGCCAATTTTTGAGCAGCAGAAGATCTATCGGCGCAACATCGCTTCTTTGCTCCAAATATTTTAGGGCAGTTGTTAGTGCTTGAACACCTTCAGTATGACTTACAGTCCTTGAATCCTCAAAGTCCTGGTCCTCATTGTCAGCATCATTAATGTTCAATAGGAATTAATGGCTTGTATAATTTCTTCATCATTAAGGATTTGAAAACTTGGATGTTGCTTTTCAACGTCCAGCCATTCGGAAATGTCTTCTTCCAAAACTTTTTCACACCTCTTAATGCGATTAATAATCTCAAATAGTTCTCCGTCTGTCGGTGGGTTTACCCTTTGCTGGGATTCATCCTCTCTTCTCTTTAGAATAATTATGTAGCCTGCAGCATGGACAGTGAACTAAAACGTGTGGTATTTTTCAAGGCTCATTCACAAAAAAAAAAAAAAAAAAAAAAAATCAGACTTTGTTATCGGCTCGGTTAATAGAAACCTCGATTAATCGAAGCTCGGTTAATCGAGGTTCTACTGTATTAAATTCCTTAAGTATATTTTATTCAGGATAAATAACAAATAAAATACTGTGGATAGCTTTAATTTAAAATAAATATATTTGTATTAGAAAAAATGAGTAATGTAACAGATAAAATTTGTTATAATAAGGTCATGTAATTTTATATATAAACAATTATTAGAGCATTTGAAATCTCAGTTTAAAATTCAAAATAGAAAACTATATCCAATACTTACTCAAAATACTTTTCTGTAATTTAACATAATTTAATAACTGTAAAAAACCTTTCTCATAGAAATGTTATACAGCTCCAAATCAAAAAATTAGAATAATTAATTCCATTTGTATTTGGAATAGCATTTAGCTTTATTTCACTGTAGTACAATTGAAAAAAAAAAAAAAAAAAAAAAAAAACAGCGGTGGATGTTTTAATGCATTTGCATGTTATTAAGGAAAATTAAAACTGTAAAATATTAAATTTTGAGTGAATATTTAATTTTTGTAAAATTTCATTATTCAAAATATTAGAATACTAAAATAGGTGGTTCAAAAAATTAGAATACTTATGAATTTTCCTGATTTGTTCAGAAGGTTGCATAAAATAAGCATTTATGGCACAATAGATATTGCGCCAAAAAACAAAGTTGAGCTTCTTTCCAGCATAAAGTTATAAAATGTAAAGGTATTACTTTTTGTATAAGCGATACATAAAAAAACCTTTTCTTCACAATTCCTTTTTTTCTATTATTCTAATTTTTTAACTTGAAGCTGTAGTTATATGTGGATCTTGTAATTCTGTGGATTTAAAAACATTTCATTTAAATACAGTATTCAAAGGAACAAATCTGACATCTTTTTTTAAATTTAAGACTGTTAGTTGAAAATGTTCTAACCATATATATATAAACCATATTCCATATAGTTGATAACCTTTAAGTTATTGCATTATATTATTTATTTAAAAATTCTCTAAACAGTGATTTGTTAAAATATCATAGAATTTTTTGTAAATTTCTTTCTTTTTTTACTTTTAAATAGAAATGTAACTGCAAATAATAATATTAATAGTTAAACTTATATAACATCAGATTACCATTATGAAAATTTCTGTTTTTCAAGTAAAAGAAAATTAGTATTATATAAATAAAGTATATTTATATGATCATTTTGAAGCATTTTGCTACTTTGATTAACACTCGTTATCTTTAGTGTTAATTTTTAATTTGTTTACATATCAAATACATGTGTGAATTATGAATCATTGCTGCTAAAATTATTCATATTATTTCTTAGTTTCTGCCTTGCCAATTTTAACCGGTTATAACAACCCCGGCAGAAACTTGCCAGCCCTGACTACTATCAAAACAAAAACATACAATTTTTTGCAAGAAAGTAAAAAATATATAAGTAAATTAATTCAAGCTCTTAGCAGTTAATTCAGATTTTCACACAAAAACAAAAAAAACTCATGAAACTGTGAAACATTATTTTCTGCCAAAGATTGGTTTGATTAAAAGAGTCAACAGTAACATAGATTAAAAAACATACAAGGGGAAGTTTAAAAAAAAAAAAATACAGGTTATTTTTTTAAAAAACAACTTTTACTACCCTATATTTCATCTTGCTGACTAGTAAAAACAGGTCTTTGGCTGTTAAAACTACTAAAAACAAATTTCCACTCTTGTGCATGTATATGAATTTTGCACACGAATACAACAAAAAATTACTGGATGCAGTGAAGTAGTTGAATCTCAAACGAAACGAAACGCACAAGAAATTTGGAAAAACTCGATCACTAAAGTATCAAGTATCAGTAACTTTTAACAATAAAATTTACTATATAACTATTAATGAAAACAAAAAATAATCTTTGATATTTATTCACTTAGTCAGAGAAAGAAATTAAGTGATTTGAAAGCAGATATTAAAAAAGCATGCATCACTTATCATTTCAATATGTAATTCAAGCTAAACAAGTACGTAACCCTAATTACATGTTTTTATACGTTCGCAAAAGATTTACTTCAGTAAGATGACTTAAATCATTATAAAAAAGGAAAGATACAAAATTTCAAAGCTAAACAGCTAAAAGATTAGAGAAAAAACTTACTTAAACTGGGATATTCTGCAGACCATATTGATGTACACAAACAAACTAACGCGCGCGGCCATTGAAGACAGAAGTGAAGGTCGAGTGTGTTGCCACTGCGGTTTAGATAAATGCCTAGACGACAATGATAGTATATGGATGATTAATCGGCGGGTGTTAAAAAATTATCATACCCATGGCGTCAAATGGATTTTGCTTTTCGATAAACTAGTGGCGCGACGCCACGCTATCCTTTGTAGTCTAGGTATCGGATACCTAGTAATTGACACGGATTTTGTGGCGCGTAAGATTATCGCCATTTTTTTACAGTACAGACACCACTTATTTGATAAAACTTTAATTTGCCATGAAACATTTATCGGAATGTTACATGAAAATCGATGTATCTGACAATAATGATATTACTTATACCAATTCGTGACATTTCTGACAATTATGTGTTTGCTGGGTAGATGCCTTTTCAATACTTGTTTCTATATGAATAAATTATCAGATAAAACAGATACATTAATACTATAACAATATAAGTAATACATGATAATATAACAACATGACAGATATAACATAATATAATATAACAACATGACAGATATAACATAATATAATATAACATAACAAAAATCCAATACAGACAAGATGAATTAAAAAATAGTAAGTTTCAATGAATTGTTATAAATAAGAATAAATAATTGCAGAATAGCCGGCGCTTAAATTGTCCTGTAAGCGGATAGTATATAATTAATATTCTGTAATTTTCTTGAATCTGATTTTAACAAAGATTAGTTTTGTTATACAGATAAAAACGTTTGGTTCTGCTGTGATTATGGGGTTCCATTCAGAGTGGAATGCATTAGAAGACAGTCGTCGTAGAGAAGTCAGGAAGCTAATGCGTCATGGAGACTAATAGGCCAAATGGATTTTCTCATAAAACAAATCAATTAACTGTCCAGGCTTTTGTCAATAGATAGTAGTGCCAGCGTTACACAAGAACATGTTTTGAACATTTTTTTTTTCATTACAACATTACACAAGAACATGCATTGAACTTTTTTTTTTCCTTAGCCGGTTGCCAAGTAAGAAGCAAAATATTTCATAAGCCTACACTGTAAAAAAGAAAGACAGATGCTTTTTAATCTCGGGAAATATAATATAACCACAAACGAAAATATACAATAACCGCATCCTACTTACCCAAGATTCCGAAAAACTTTCTCTAGGCTTAGAAACATCAGAAACAAATATATTTTCGAGATTTAAAGAAGCATTTATAAAAACATAATCTATTAGGCTGCAACTTATTTTCAGAAACGTTTCCGAGTACACCCAGAGAAACGTTTTGTTGAATCAACAAAAATTTGGTTGGTTGGCCCAACAAAACTTTCCGTTTAAATATGGGTCAATGGAAAATTTGTTTGAATCAACAAGAAAAATATTGTTGATTTTTTTTGCAATTCCAACAAAAAATTTTGTATCGTCAGCAAAAAAAATGTTCTGTTAATTCAAGTAAAAATGTTACAATTTTACTTGAATTAACAAAATTCTTTTGTTGAAAGTTTTTTCAAAATAAATATAATTATCTGTTACTTTAAGAGTTCTTTTCAGTTTCGGCAACAAAAACTTTTGTTTAAAGAACAATTGTTTTGTGTAATTTTAAGAATTTTCTTTGTTTTAACAACACAAGGTTTTTGTTACATAAACAATTATAATATTCACTTTAAAATTATTTTTTTTTGTATTAGAACCAATCTAAACTATTTTTTTAGGTAATTTTTAATTCATTTTCAGCAGTGAATTATGCCTGTAAGCCTTGCACAGAAACAAGTTAGTTTTTATCCTGCTTTTTTGCAAGCTTAAACCTACCGATTGAACAATATCCCAAGCTGGGAATCGAAACCGGGTCCTCAGAATAACGATCTGAGACTCTGACCACTGAGCCAGAAGGAGCTATATCCGAACTCGAAATTTCTCACTCTTATATATGTCGGACCGGCTGCAACCGCAGCACATACGCTTAAGACGTAAAAGAAGGGGAAGCCCGACGTTACTCTGGGGCCCTTCTGTACCAATTGCTTTGTTATTTACTAAATCCATTTTTTATATACTGCAACAATTTGAAATTTTACCATCATAATTTCGAGTAGACAACAATTTAGAAAAAGCGAGCTTCTTAAATAACAATTTCGTAAGGAAAAAATTCATTTTTTTACCCTGATTGATTTTTTTTTTTTTTTTTTTTTTTTTTTTTGTAAAAAGTTATTCTGAAAAGTAAATTTGGGGGGGCACCTTTGTATTTCTTTGGGTAAGAATGGGCTTCCCGGGACTATTCGGTAAACAGGCCCTGCATGAGCATGCAAATTTCTTCGGCAAACATGAGACGAAAATACAAAACCCAGCATACGGCAACATATAGTTAATTTTTAATTCATTTTCAGCAGTGAATTACGCCTGTAAAAAGCAGGATAAAAATTCACTAATTATTATTCAAGGATCACAGGCGTAATTCACTGCAGAAAATTAATTTAAAAGTAACTGTGCTGCCGTATGCTAAGGCCTCAGAGCGCTATTCTGAGGACCCGGGTACGATTCCCGGAATAGGACATTTTTCACTCTGTCGGTTTACGCTTCAAAAAAGCAGGATAAAAATTCACTGGTTATTATTTAAGAATTACAGGCGTAAATCACTGCTGAAAATGATTTAAAAATTAATCCGTGCATTAGTTCTTGAGATTTAGTTATAGTGAAAATCATGAAAAAATAGCATAGCAGCGCCACCTGTTGGGCTATTTACACCAAAACGTAATCAGCTTCTATTTATGTCTAGGTCTAACTCAATCTGTATTTTGATGTAAATCAGTGCATTAGTTCTTGAGAAATCGCAAATTTATTGCAGAAATCGCGAAAATTGCAACATAGCAGCGCCACTTGTTGTGCGATTTACACCAAAAACTAATCAGCAACAACTTATATCAGGAAGTAACTGAATATAAAGTTTTATTAAATTCCGTGCATTAGTTCTTGAAATAGAGTGTCCACAAAATGTTTGTCAAATACAGCCAGACATAGACAGTCATTTTCTAAAAACAGTCAAATCGTGTTCAGGACCTTCTAAAATCCGTCGGAAACCGGAAGTCGAAAATTTTCATGAATCCAATACTTTCTTCTTGTAAAGATAGAAGAAAATAATAAATGAGACAGGAGGATTTTTAAAACTACCTTGGTCCGTCACAATGAAAAAAAGTTTTAATTATCCAAAAATTATATTAATCCTTTAATTATATAGCTATATAAGTCAAATAAATCGAGTTACGGAGAGAGTTATGGCTACTACACAACAATTTGAATTTTGCAAAAACAACAAAATTTTGCTGGAATTACAAAATTATTGTAAAATTTAAAAAAACAAACAGATTTTGTTAAATCAAGTAAAACTGATGAAATTTTGTTAAAATTTTGTAAGAGTGTTAACAATATTTTTTTATCCAAGCAACAAAACCAAATTTTTTACTTCAACAAAAAATTTTGCTAAAACAACCAAAATGTACACAACAAAACATGTTTTGTTGTTTTAATCAATTCCTTTTTCTGGGTGAAGTTTTATAGTGTACTAGCTGACCCGCAAGGCGTTGAATCATACATCTAATCATAATAACCTTAAACAGAACTCAAGTTTGTATGATTTTTTTTTAAAGAAGCTGCACCAAAGGTCCCAAGGAGGAGATTAATGTTCAAAATTATTCGTAGTTGGGTTCCGAGAAATTTTTTTGTCGTTTAAGTAGTAGCTAGAAGTCCTAAGAAGTAGTTAGAAAAAAAAAGCTAGTAAATTGAACTATTTTTAATGGAGCTGTTGTAGGGGGACCAAAAAGGGCCAACTGATAGTTTTGAGCAGGGACTAAGAGTAAAACATCTTAAAAGATCCTAGTACTTAGCGCTTTAGATCTTCAATTAGTCAAAATTTAGCATAGAGTATAAATTAATCATTAGAATAAAATTTTACAGAAATGCTTAAAAAAGGGCCGTAGGGCCCCAATAAAAATATGAGGGTGGTGGAAGCAACAAGACTCAATATTAAAGTTATGCATTGAGAGGGTGACACAATTAGGTGGGTGAAAAATGCATGGCGTACAAAAAGTTCAAGGGCCCCTACCTCGGCCCTGTGGACCAAGATCCCAGAATGCTGAAATGGGGGAATAACTAAATAGAGCAAAGGACCTAAAAACGAAGAAGATCGGATCAAAAATTCGGGCAAGTTATTAACAATTTAAGGAACAAAATCTTCAAGAAACCCTGTACCGGGCCCCAGGGGTCCAGGGTCTTAATGGATATTGAAATAGAGGAATAACTAAATGGAGAAAGGGTCACCATAAACGAAGAAGATCGGATAAAAAAGGGGCAAGTTATTAACAATTTAAGGCAAAAAAACTTAAAGGAACCTAGGTGGCCGGAGTCTTGTCCGAGAATTTTTTTGTCGTTCATGTAGAAGCTGGAAGTCCTAAGAAGTTATTAGGAAAAATAAAGCTAGTGAATCGGACGATTTTTAGGGATTGATAGTAGGGTGCCCAAAAGAGGCCCACTGATAGTTTTCAGCAGGGCTCTAAGAGGAAAACATCTTAAAAGGTCCTAGTACTTAGCGCTTTATATCTTTAACTAGTCGAAATTAAGCATAGGGTATGAATTAATCATTAGAATACAAATTTACAGAAATGCTTAAAAAAAGGCCGTAGGGCTATGATAAAAATATGAGGGTGGCTAAATTCCCTTCGTCATAACTCCATAATTATTTAGCACTTCTGATTTTCGAAAAATCACAGCAAATCGAATTTCACAACTTTTGATGTTCTGTAAACGCAGACGTAACTGTTCAAATTTTTATAAAAATCGTCTGCTATGAAAGAAGAAGTTTTTCCATTGTCAGATTCGAAAAACTTAAGTACTGGCCCTATAACCCGAACCATTCAATGAATGTCATCGAAAATTTTTGTGTGTCTCTCTAAATGAACTACAGGAGCACCATACTTGATTAATGAATTCATTCAAGAAAATTCATATTTCTAAAGAAATCAACCTAAAATTGTGCCCATCTTTTTTCTTTACACCGGGAAGTATGGTCGGATCCCCCAGTATAAATAAAAGTAAAACATATTTATTCGATGAATTATGAACAGTTTAATCACTGATTTCATATAAATATTTTCTCCTTCCGAAAATTTCAATGTTTATTCATTAATTTATAGAATATAAATAAAAAGAAAACGGATAAATTTATTCCATGAATTATGAACATTTTAATTCAGAATTCTTTGTCTTTTCTCTTTCTTAACACGCTAATGCACATTCATTAGTTGTTAGAATACAAATAAAGAGAAAACTGATGCATTTATTCGAAGAATTACAAACATTTTAATCGCTGATTTCATGTATCTATTTTCTCCTTCCGAAAATTTTAATGTCTATTAATACATAGAATAGAAATAAAAAGAAAACTGATAAATTTATTCCATGAATTATGAACATTTTAATTCCAGAATTCACTATGACTTTTTCCTTTCCTAACACGCTAATGCACATTAATTAGTTGTTAGAATATATAAATAAAAAGAAAACTGATACATTTATTCGGAGAATTATGAACAGTTTAATTGCAGATTTCATGTATCTCTTTTATCTTTTCGAAAATGTTAATGTCGGTTAATTTATAACTTATTAATGAAAACAAAGTCAACATTTTTAAATTAATTGCTTAAAAAAATGAAGCTAGTGAATTTGCAAATGAAGTAAATAACATTATTTCTGATTGTATAAAATATACTAAAATTACAAGTTTTGTGGCCGCAATATTTACTCATGTTTTAAACTTTTTATTTAATTTTAATTGGATTATAAATTTAAAAAATAAAACTTTTAACAAAGCATGTAAGGGTAATGTTTTAATGCTTTGATACTCATTGTTTACAACTTTGTATTTTTTAACTTTTATTTTCTATACAAGTAAAAAAAAAAAATTTTTTTTTAAACGATCTGTATAGATTTGAAGAGTCATTGAATATCTTATCAACACTGCATAATAGGATGGAAAATATTTTTAAAAAATCGATAGTAATGCCGGCATGCTACATAATTTAAAATAAAGTCATTAAAAGAGTAGTTTTTTTTCTTCTTTGAATGCTCAAAAATAAGTACTTTAAAACACTTTATTCTACTCTAACTGAAAGATGTAATTATTTTTCTTTCCTTCTTGTTCTTGCTCTTTCTTTCTTCCTTGTTCTTTTTTTTTTTAGTCCTACTCAAAGTTATCCTAATGTTCAGCACTAAACATAACTTCAAGCATAATAAATTTTCAGTATGGTTATTAATAGAAAATTTATTTTACAAGTTACTTCACGCTTAGTTATTCAAAAGAAAAATACAGAGGTAGGCCAAAAATATTGGACACATTTTAAAATTTTATGTAAAATTAAATATTTGGGCGCGCAAGAAAGCGGTTTGAACTAAAATGCTTCTTATGATCGGAAGTTTTCCTTAAGCAAATAATAAAAATAAATTCCAAAATTTGCCTACAGTAAATACTTTAAATAACTATACATTAAAAAGGGGAAAAAATCAAAACTCAAGATAAAAAGTTAAGGAACATTTATTTTCTAAAATCTATGTACCGTTTGAACGTAGTTCGAGCTCCAAAGAACATACTAGTTAAAGTATAGTAGTATATTGTACAAAATAAAGTTTCTTTAGCGGATTATCGTGAGTATTTTTTTAAATGTTTTTTTTAGCAATTATCGATCATAGTCAGTACTGTAACGGATTTCCTTTTTGCATCTCTGTACATAAACGATAAATGCTACGCACACCATAATCTACAGAAAAAAAAAAATGTTGTAATGCACTTCAGTACTTCTTTTTAATTTTATTACGTTTGAAATATTATAATTTTATTAAAATGCTCCAAAATCGATTTTCCCTCATAGATCATAATGTAATGGTAATATTTTGTGCGTTATTGTAAACGAACTCTATAAATGATAGTTACGCTATACTCCTGAAAAACATGTTGTAGTCCATCTCAGTGAAAAATTACCAATCTTATTATGTTTGAAATATCATAATATGAATAAAATGACGATTTTCCACATAGATCACAGAATTATTTTGTGTGTCCCTGTCAAGGAACTAAAAATGCTACACACTTCATTTTCACTACCGAACATTCTATACAAAACCTCAATAACATATAAAAATTACACGACAATCCGAGTATATTTAGGAGAGTTAAAGCACGGCCAGACGGACAGGCAGACATACAGAGAAGCCGAATTGATAAACACTTTTCAACTTTGTTGTAAAGTGTTAGTTGGTTGGTTGGTTGATTTATGACGGCCAATTATCTACTCGAGGGATATAGGCCCTAGGGGGAGAGTGCCCTTCGTGGGGGTCTTTCTAAGGGATCCTAACCCGTATTTAGGGCAAGGTTCGAAGAAAACCGCCGAAAACTCCGAACGGTTAGGTCGACGAGCGCGACAGGGGCTTGAACCCAGCACCGCCCATCTACCAGCTTTGAGAGCAGAACCTCTCAGCCACTAGTGGGGCGTTGTAAAGTGTTAAAAATGTATTTTAATTTTATGCATCAAAGATTTATTGAAATTACTTTATTTTTAATGTTATAGTACGAAAATAAAATGATGAGAGCAAATACTTTACAGTTCATTATAATTATATATTTTTAAATATTACACAAACATCATTATTGATGTATAATTAGCCTTTTGCCTTCCCTCCCTCCCCCCCCCCCCAAAATAAATAAATAAATAAATAAAATAAAATAAAATAATAGTTTTCTCCTTGGACTTTTTCTGTGTATATAATAGAGAGTTAAGCTTGAATATTAATGATGCAATCAAATAATTTTGCATGAAGTATTTACCCACCAAATCAGATTACTTTATTTTATAGAATTTTCCAATATTACAATTATGCTATTTAAATGTATTTACATTATTTCAATTAGCTAATTAAATTTTTTAACATACTTTAATCAGCTTGTTTCATCTAAATTTTTTTTTGTTATTGTGCATGAAAATTAAGTATGTCAAAAATAGATTTTCTCTTTTTTAACTTATTCATTAATCATTTCTGAACACTGTGAAGAAAGAAAGAAAAAATACATTTAAAATTTTGCATTATAAGTTATAGCTTCTTTTAAACAAAATTCTATCATTGAACAACATTACTGTTACAAACTTTAAATTGATTTTTTCCTCCAAATAATACGAATATTTAGTTTGCACGCTCTGTTACTCTAGAACCGCTTAATATAAATTCCTGAAATTGTAACTATGTGTGGCCTTTTTCCAACAGACTATACGCTACAGCCAAAATATTTACAAAAAGTTTTTATTAAAAATTAGTATAAAATTAAAAATTAAAAAATCTGATGATTTTTTGTATTTTTTTTTTAATTTAATTTTTGTTTTTAGTATCTAGACACCTCAAAAATGCATACGTGATTATAACTTCATAAATTATCCTCAAACGGTATCAGATAAATAACGAAAAACAGTATGTATCATTTTTTAGAAAAAACAATACATTAAGATTGAATGAGTAACGTGGCTCAAATGTACAGTTTGTTTAAAGCATGTTATTACTCGGATAATACGAACTACAAATGAAACACATTGTGAATTTTTATATGCGATTTTTTTAAACAGTGATCAGAAATGATTAAAGGAAGAGAATAAGTTGAAAAAGTGGACTCAGTTCCCTTCATTTTCCAAAAAATGACGACGATATCAATTTTCTAATTTTTTTTCTTACAATTAATTTAGAATTTCTTGGTATATTCTGACGCAGTGTCATAAAGATCACATAATTGTAAATATGCAAAAAAAAAAGGCTTTTAATTTCATCCATCTCCCTTTAAGTGACTCAGAAGTTACAATATTTAAATTCATTTTTCTCAGTTTGTGTTTTCTCAATATATCAGTATGATTAAAATGCTAAAACTTCAACATATACTTTTCAATTGATTCGCTATTTTTTTTTTATGAGAGATCTTAAGGTGCATTTTACAAATTTAAGAATTTTATTTTCAGTAATATAAATAGTTTATCTTTAAAAGATAAAAATGCTAAGTAAATAGTCATTTTTAATGTATTTTAACATACGACATGATATTATATATATTTTTTCTAAACTAATTAACTTTTTGGAAATCTGGTCTTTACAGTTATAGAATACACCTGTAAGAAAAAAATGCGAAAAGTTCAAAATTGTAGGAAAAATGTGGTTTTAATTTTTTTTTAAAATTATTATTAGATTTTTTTAATTGAACACCAAGATTGGATGTTTTTCTTGATTAAATCATTTTTCTTCATAAAACTATTTATTGATATGTCAAAAAAGTAAAATAAAAAATCAAATAACAGAAGTTGAAAGGGTACGAGTCATATGAAATTTATTAAAAACTAGCTACCCGCCCGGCGTTGCCCGGGCACGAGATAATAACAATCTCAGTGCAAGGCATATCCCCTCCCTCCCCATACCTGCAAATATAACGAATAATTTGTTCAAGAAAACCACCTTCACCTACATTAACGCGATCATTAAAAAAATAATTAAATTTTTCTGATAAATAGAACATAACGAAGACGCTACGCTAAAATAGCCGGCAGATGACAACACCTCCCATCCTCAATTTCAGATCTATATCTTAATTAGTTATCTAAATTTTTGTTCATTAGTAAAAATTGGCAATTATTTCTTTTCTTTTTCGCAAAGTAAATGGAAGGATCGGCCCGAGAAACAAATCTCTTTGTAGTTCAGTTTATAATGAAAGCAGATCCCTGTCTGAAACTTTCTCGAATTTTTTTCACTGGCGCCAGCAGATTTTTAGCAGTTTTTTTGCATAAATTAAGAAAAATTACCCGCCGAATTTTTCAAAAATTACATAGACGGATGCAGAATTTTTTTTTTTTACATATGCTCATAAATTTTCAAATTGATATCTTAATTAATTTTCTTAAAATTCGCTAATTAGTAAAATAATTTCGAATTCGTTCATTTTCGCTTGCAAATCCACAACAACAGTTCTTTTCTTTAGCCATTTTGATTTAAAAGATGGCATTTTCGATGCGATGTTTAATGATATTCTAATTAATATCTAGAGTAGTTATCAAAATATTAAAATTCTGAAACCCAGGTGCACATGGTCAGACCATTGACTATCCACACCTAAATTTCCAGACTTCTAGGTGGGCTAGATTTTACTAGCCATCGCTAACAGACACACACACACACACACACACACACGCCGAGCGAAACTTTATTTTATTAGTATAGATAAATGTAAGAAATGAACTGAAACACTCTAATCCATAAATTATTATATTTTTTCTTTATATTTCAGGGGCATTTCTCATTCCATACGTCATTATGTTGGTCTTCGGTGGTTTACCTTTATTTTATTTGGAGCTAGCCCTTGGTCAGTATTACAGAAGTGGCTGTATAACGATATGGGACAAGTTATGTCCAATGATGAAAGGTAAGTGTTTTAAATATCTTAACCAACTTAAACAAGATAGTGATCACATTTAAATTACTATTATACATTGACAAATAATTCTTTGTATCTGTGTAAGAATTCTGTACTTTTGCTTAGATTTTTAAATTCATGTATATTATTCTTGTTGTATACCAGGGTCGTCAAAAAAAATTTTCCGATACCTGTGTAATGTTAGTGTGGTCACTGCAATTTTTTAAAGTTATTTATCAATCTTCGCCATTTATTTCCATAAACTTCTACTTTAGAACTAATTTCAAATTGCTTTCCAAAAGATTTTTTTTTTAATGTGACACTTTAAATGATATATATATAGAGAGATAGATAGATAGATAGATAGATAAACTTATTGTAAAAATTAACCATTGAAACAGAAGCAACTGACCATATACAATGAAATTACTATACCATATAGCACTGTCAAATTACAAATTATAAAACATAGTTCTAATATATGAAGTATTTATTCAAAAAGGGAAACAAAAGTATAAACACAAATGGAGGCTTATAATGTAATTCACTTTTTCAAGGGCAGGGAAACCACATATAAGCAAAAAATGATTGTTTTCTATAATTGACACCAGCTTAATGCCAAAAATTGTGTCAAATCCTTGTCCCCGAACATATATATATATATATATATATATATATATATATATATATATATATATATATATATATACAGGGTGATTCATAAAAGATGGGCAGAACTTTAAGGGGTTATAGTACACTTAAAGACAAATAATATTAAATAGGAGACTAAGGGTCCCAGACGTATTCCCAAGGAGATAGGGGGCATTAAAGTTTAGGGTCCGAAATTTCAAATGATTATAAAACATGGAAAAATTGGTCGATTCGTTTGCGGTTTTTGCAAAAAATTTTCTTTATGCCAGTATTTTCTTGAAATAAAATTTTAACGTTCAATTTCAAAAAATGCCGATAGGGGGCGCTTTAGACTTTGGAGTAACAAACAACTATTTTTTAACGTTATTTTTTGTATTTCTTTAAATGATTTCGAAAGCTTAGACTTAAACTTAAATTTTGATCTAAAAATCTGAGTCCTAACGAGTAGTTAAGTAGCGTAAACTGAAATTTGAAATTTGAAACCCTTCTCCCCCCAGAACAAAAATCAGTTATTCCCGATCTTTCTGTCGTAGATTAGGCTCTAACTACTGCCGCGTTTTGCTAAAATTATTCTTTATGTCAGTATTTTCTTGAAAATAAATTTTAAAGAAAATTTTCAAAAAATTCCGATAGAGGGCGCTTTAGACTTTGGAGTAACGAACAACTATTTTATACCGTTATTTTTTGTGTCTCATTAAATGCTTTCTAAAGCTTAGACTTAAACTTAAATTTTCAGCTCAAAATCTGAATCGCTGAGCGTGGTTCAGTAGCGAGGGGAGGGGGTTCAAATTTCAACTTCTGAACATAGTTCAGTTTGCACTACTTAACCATGCCCAACGATTCTGTGCTGTGATACGAGGCAAAAATACAACTTTCGTCAAGGACTGCATAGTCGGAATTCACTCATAAAGGCACTGGCACAGTTGGAAACGTCGCTCATGCAAACGTTAAAGCTCCATTCCTGACGCTAGTCACCGGGTGAAGAAGGAAACAGAAAGTATGCAAATGTCAAATGGGGAAGAAGAAGAACACGTATGCAAAATTTCGACACGATTCAGGCATAAAAACCACTGAACGGTGAGTCAAGTGTAAGTCGCTGTAGTAATGAATCGGAAGATGGAGCCCTTCACGAATAAGGAAAAGGCTGAGATGCATTTAATTTACGGAGCGGCAGATGGAAATGGTGCAGAGGCACAACGAATGTACGGAGAGCGATTTCCTAACAGGCGGTTGCCTAACCGCAAAACTTTCGAGCGCTTGCACAGACAGTTGTGTGAGACGGGATCATTTCTCGCTTCCCGGTCGAATGCAGGTCGTGCAAAAAAGGACGAATCAGTAGTTGTTGCAGAAGCCATTCTGGATGTAGTAGCGGCGCAGCCAAGTACAAGTACACGAACAGTGGCTAGCCAGGTGGATACCTCACAGTCCACGACTTGGAGGGTACTGAAGGATGAACATTTGCTCCCGTTTCATGTGCAACGAGTCCAGAAACTGTCTCCAGGGGATTATCCAAATCGTATTGAATTCGCCCGCTGGTTTCTGCAGCAGAACGCGCTAAATCCACATTTTGGACGAACTGTGCTTTTCACCGATGAATGTACCTTCACACGTGAAGGTACATTTAACACACACAATGCACATGTATGGGCGGATGTCAATCCACATGCTACGTATCCACATGCTCATCAGAGACGCTTTTCCATCAATGTTTGGGCAGGAATCCTCGGAGACCACCTAATCGGACCGTACCTTCTTCCTGAACGCCTCAACGGTAAAACATACCTCACATTTCTGCAACATGTGCTGCCAGACCTGTTAAACGTTGTTCCTCCACGCATCCGGCGGGTCATGTGGTTCCAGCACGATGGAGCGCCAGCCCATTACGTACGAGACGTCCGCAACTATCTGGACATCACATTTCCGAACAGATGGATTGGTCGAGGTGGTCCTGTTGCTTGGCCTGCTCGCTCGCCAGATCTTTCACCCCTCGATTTCTTTTTTTGGGGACGATTGAAGGCTCTTATGTATGAGACACCCATTGAATCCCCCGAGGAACTGGTCGCCAGACTTTCCGCCGCTGTAGGGGAAGTGCTCGAAAAGCCTGATGTTTTCGCGAATGTTCGCCGTTCCATTCGTCGCCGTTGTTCTGCGTGCATAACCTCTGGTGGTCACAATTTTGAACATTTATTGTGATTACATGTTAATGAATATGCTTTGGTAACATAATCCTAATTTGTATCTTTTTACCTCGTATCACAGCACACAATGTGTGGACATGGTAAACTGAACTGTGCTCAGGAGTAGAAATTTCAAACCCCTCTCCCCAGAAACTTAACCACGTCTAACGATTCAGATTTTGGGCTGAAAATTTAAGTCTAAGCTTTAGAAAGCATTTAATGAGACACAAAAAATAACGGTATAAAATAGTTGTTCGTTACTCCAAAGTCTAAAGCGCCCTCTATCGGAATTTTAAAATTTTCTTTAAAATTTATTTTCAAGAAAATACTGACATAAAGAATAATTTTAGCAAAACGCGGCAGTAGTTAGAGCCTAATCTACGACACAAAGATCGGGAATAACTGATTTTTGTTCTGGGGGGAGAAGGGTTTCAAATTTCAAATTTCAGTTTACGCTACTTAACTACTCGTTAGGACTCAGATTTTTGGATCAAAATTTAAGTTTAAGTCTAAGCTTTCGAAATCATTTAAAGAAATACAAAAAATAACGTTAAAAAATAGTTGTTTGTTACTCCAAAGTCTAAAGCGCCCCCTATCGGCATTTTTTGAAATTGAACTTTAAAATTTTATTTCAAGAAAATACTGGCATAAAGAAAATTTTTTGCAAAAACCGCAAACGAATCGACCAATTTTTCCATGTTTTATAATCATTTGAAATTTCGGACCCTAAACTTTAATGCCCCCTATCTCCTTGGGAATACGTCTGGGACCCTTAGTCTCCTATTTAATATTATTTGTCTTTAAGTGTACTATAACCCCTTAAAGTTCTGCCCATCTTTTATGAATCACCCTGTATATATATATTCCCCAAATATGTAATAAATCATAAAAATATGCTTTATTAACTTACAAAGAAATATTAATAAATGTAATTTAAAAATTAAAAATTAAATTTAGATCATTTTTTATTACTTTTTACTGTTTTAAAAATTCTCAATAACATGAATATGCATGTCTAATATTAAGTACTCTCTCATTGTTTTTTAGATAATAATTTTTTTTCCTTGCTTTCAATTGTTTGATTTATATTTTCCTGAGACATTCGGTTGCCAAATAGTAAATAGAAAACAATGTAGACATAAAATTCTACACAAATAAAAAGTTTAAAAAAATTAGCATAAGTGACCAAATACTACTACTACTAATAATAATAACAAATTTCGGAAGATTTGTATTAGCGGAAGAAAATTTAATTAAGCCCTCGTGGGCGTTAATGTGGTACATTCTTTAACCCGATGAAGAATCGGCGAAATATACCACCGAAACATGTGTAGTGATTATTATTTTTTTCCCTTACGTTATTGAAAATTATTTAAATTATTTATTAATCTTCTCCAGTTATTTTGATGTTTTTCTAACTGATGTCTAACTTCAAACAGCTAGCTTTCTCAAAACTTTTTTAAGGGAGATGCCACATTTTAATTTTGTACTCCAAATGTGTAAGATAATATAAGGGAATGTTTTTAAACCTTACAAATAATTTTTAAAACCATCGTTTTTAATTAAAATTAGAAATTTATTGAATTTTATTGATTGATATATTTCATATTTTCTCTCATTATTTTCTAAAACAGAATTCTGCCGGCATTTCTTTGAATGTCGTATTTGATTTCTATTTTCCTGACGCACACTGTTTCAAAATCGAAAATACTAAATAAACAGAGAAATAAAAGTCTACGCAAATAAAAACGTCAAAGAATTTGTCATGGGTGACAAAAAAAAAAAAAAAAAAAAAAAAAAAAACCTCTGAAGATTCGTTTTAACGGTAAAGGATTTAATCAAGCCCTAAGGAATGTGCTGCTATGGTGATGGTCTCATTGAAAAGTGTCAGATCTTTCTGAAAAAAAAAGAAAAAAAAAGAGAGAGAAAGAACAAAATCAGAATGTGATACGACTTCATTATAGTTTTGGTGGGGCAAAGAAAACAAATATATATATATATGTATATATATATATATATTCTTTGCTTTGTTTCTCAAAGTATCTGGAAAGCTGAATTGCTATTGTAATTTATTCAATAAGTATATTTTGAGTAATTCTGAATTATTAAATGTAAAATTGTATAAAAGGGTACATTTAATAAAGTGAAACACTTTCTGGAAAATTTTATTCGGATACTAAAAGTAAATAAACTGACTACATTTTATTAAAAAGAAACAATAGACTATGTTACATAGTCTAGAAATAAAGATGAGACTATTATAAAGTCAAGAATGGGAATTACGATTTTGCTCATTGTATGTGATGCACAAATTTTTACGCTTTTTCACTTCATGAAGGATGACTGAAAATTTTGGTCGAAACGCATGTAGAGCTTAGTTCATGGTGTCAGGAATATTTTTAAATTATTTATTAACATTCTTTAGATATTTTGGTGCTTCTCTATGTATAGTCAAACAACCTTTCTCTAGTATTTTAAAGATATACGAATTTCAAAATACAAAATTTAATTTTGTTCTCCAAATATGTAAGAAATAGAAGAAGAATACTTTTCTATATTACGAATGAATATTAGAAAATATCATTTTCAATAAAAGTTAGAACCTAAATGAATCTGATTGATTCATAAATCCATCAATATTTTGTTTTATTACCTTTCACTGCTTCGAAATTCTTAAAAACATGAAAAATTCGTATATATAATTTTCCGACATTTCTTTCAATTATATTTGTTTGGTTCCTATTTTCTTGACGCATACTGTTGCCAATTCTAAAATAGAAAAAAAAAGAGCGTAAAATCATGAATCAGAGAATAGATTATAAAACACTTTCAAACACTAATGGCACACTTTCCAACACAACTTCACAACTTTCATGTTTGTTCATACAATCAAATGAGATATCTAAATAAACATAAAAAAAAGAATAGCAATGGTAATTTATTTTCAGCAGTGGCTGTCCATAGCCGGTAATGTGTGCAATTATTTTGTGCAACCCTGTATATGATCGACACACCTCGTAATGCACAATAAATAAGTTGCACAACATAATAATGTACAACAAATAAACTTAGTTCAGTTTTAAAATGCATATCGCAGCTGAAAATACACAGAGCTCATAACCAGTTCTCTTACTAAATTATTTTGAGTGTATCTGTAAATAAACGATATTTTCTACGTACTCAATAATTTATAGAAAACATGTTGTAGTGCACCTCAGTAATGTATATCAGTTTCATTATGTTTAAAATAGTTTAACATCATTAAAATACATTGCAAACGATTTCCCCGATTGATAAAAATATAATGGAAATCGTTTGTGCGTCCCTGTAAAACGAACTATAATTCCTACTTACTCAATATTCCATAGAAAACATATTTACTTATTTATTTATTTATTAAAATGCCCACTAAAGACGAATACATTTACAGTGTTGCAAGAACATCATAAGAAAAAACAAAACGTACATATATAAACACATATCATATACACAAATATATCACATACAACACGAATACAAACGCAAATTAAGAGATTAAAAGTTCAGAACATTTATCCTTGAAGACAGAAAAGGACATATTAAAGATATCAAGATCCACAGAGAATTCATTAAATATTTTATAAAATTTATATAAAGAGAAATTACCAACATAATTATATTTAAGAAATGGTAATTTAAAAAATTGAGTACATCTGAGGGATCTGATTGAGTACTGATTGAGAGATCTAATTGAGTACATCTGAGGGGTTTTCAAACGAAACTTCATGACTGACGTCACGACTGAAAGCGTCTAGAAAACAACATCATTTTCATGTAATCATTGTAGCTTTAGTTGTTATGAATGAAATTGCAGGTTTTCATTTTAAAATAAAGCCATACGAAACAGAATTTCTCTAAATTCTACACCATTTCGTTTGATTTTTTGCATTTTTATCCCCATATTGTCAGAGAATACAACCAAAGAAAATTTACATTCTCATTTATAAAGCTGAGAGGTTTTACTGTGATTTCGTCAAAGAAACGTCCTTTTTTACTGATTCTGTTTTGAGGATTTATGGGCGCCATTTCACAGAGCTCCCTTACTGTGATCATCGTATTATTATATTTTTATTTATTTTACTTGGAAGCCCTCATGGTAAAACCGGGCAAATCCAGGGGGTTTTAAGAATGGAAAGTGTAGCGATTTATTGATAAAGAGGAAATGTTTGAAGGGATAATATTGCGGAGATTTTTAATTTCAAGAGATTAAATATCTAATTTAAAATGTTCCAGCTATTCTAAGCCACATACAAATATGACTGAACCCAAATCAGTAAATAATGTTTTTGTGAGATTTTTTTTTCTTTTTAAGTTTTCGATAATTTTATAAAAAAGATTTGATTGACAGTGAACCCGGGAGAAACTTTTGTAAGTCGTTCATATTTTATGGGGGGGGGGGGGGGGAATTAGTAATACTCTGCTCATTATGCCAAAGCTTGAGTTTACATAAAAGCTTTTTTTTTTTATTTACAAGAGAAAATAAAAAGATGTGCTGCTGAGGTTTTGTTTTCCATTTATTTTATTTATTCATTTATTTATTTTTATTTTTTTGGCAAAATTGCCATTGATAAAAAAAGTAAGGTACAAATTATAAGTTAAAAACGATTAACTTAAGTTATAAATAGGATTTTAATACACTTAATACTTATAAATTTAGACTACACACTAATAGAATTAGATTTGTTACTTTTATCTTTCTACAGTGATATGGTTGAATCAGAAATAATGTTTTTCAATGTTTATGATTTCGTCTTCTGCCTTAATCGTTTGATTTATTTTTCTTCTTTCAGGTATTGGCTATGCTATATGTTTCATAGATCTCTACATGGGTATGTATTATAACACCATAATTGCGTGGGCTTTTTATTACCTCTTCGACTCGTTCAGGGCGGAACTACCGTGGACGCAGTGCAACAATCCATGGAATACGCCGAATTGCTTGACTCTAGCACAAAGGAGTATTAATTCAACGGATGAATCCAAAAGTCCTGCACAAGAATATTTCGAGCAAGTGACAATGTTGCTTATTCATTTTCGTTTCATTTTAAACAGAATTTTTTTAAAGCCTGTTTTATTTTATAATATATCAGGTCATCCCAAAATCTGGGGAAATTTTCAAAAATCAATAATTCACAAACTAATAAAGATAGAAAGGCGCCATTAGCACAGAAAAATGGAATTGAAGTGCGAGTTTTTGTCAAGAAACGAAAATATCTTTCTTAGAAAAATTTATATTCTCAACCACCAGATGGTGCTGCACTTTTACCAGTCACGCATTACATTAGACAAAATTTTGGAGGAAGTATTAGGTTACAAATGTTAGATGGACCGCCAGTCATTCAGCAGGACAGTTGTCAGGCGAAGCACCGCACGATTCAGAGCATTAAGCTATATTTCTATTAGTATAGCAGACATAAAGTGTAGCATAGTGCCTAGCTACTCTCTTTATGAAGGTAGTCTGGTATTAAAAGAATTGTTGAATTTTCGTGCGAGCGTGTTGTCCGGATTCTAACATTTTATGCGTGAAAGAACCATCAATTCTGTCATTTCTTTTACTTTCGCAAAATATGATTGAATCTCCCTGAATCTGATTGTCGCGGTTATTTTACACAGTTATATGGTAGTTTTGTTGCTGGCGAGTATAAATACGCTGGTAGAATGGATTAGAGTTGGATTTGGGTCGAATCTCTGAGTGCACAAGTGACGTTGTTACATAGTGTTTTCAGTGTGTCTTAGTGATCTGGGCCTAGGGGAAATGTTTCATCAGTTTCTGCAAACTGTCAGAGTAGCAATTTTAACGCCAGTTTGAGTTCAAATTTATTGAATCTCATTCAGTGTTATTTACTTAAATGTTAATTTGATCTCCGTTAACTTAAAAGCCTGACTCCACTATTTTCCTCAACCGTTAATGCTTTTAAATAAACAGTATCTGAATTTTCGCATCATGGCTCCTCATATAGCGGACGAACCCCCAGGGTCCGCCACAATAGTACCGGATGATATATTTAACTAATGACACTGACACTCACTTTTCGTGGTACCTTTTGATTTCAAATATCTCCCTCCAAAATTCACTAGATATCGATCTGACAGTAAAGGATCTGACAGTAAACGGTTCTCACTATATGCTGAACGTAATAATTGTTGCATAAACTCGGAGAACTGCTTAATGACAACATTCTGGTTCTTAATGTTTTCTACTACGAACGTTGTCCACCAGCGGCATTCCTTTTATATCGCCGGATACCTAATCCATAATACGACTACATCACCTGTTGATCAAAAAAGAATTTCTTATAGCATTAGTTTTTGGTTTCTAAACAAAAGAAAAAAAAATCTACCTAATTAAAATTATTTTTCTATAAACTGCATCTTAATTAGTTTGCGAATTATTGTTTTTTCCCTAACTTTTAGACCGTCCTGTTCATTATGCATAAAAAATTATTCTTGTTACAATTTAGCCGTAAACAGTGATCTCCCTATTATCATTATTCAATACATTATAACCTGTTAGTCAATGATATGTGTTTGCAATCACAAAAATGTTTCAAATGTTGTAAACTGACCAGATGTCATCTTTTTTAGAGTACAGTGCTTATTTAAAAGGCATTTTTTTAAACCCAGAATTGAAAATTGAAATTATAGGATACATTGTTTGAAATTAATATAAACTGACAAGATGATCGGCTTATCCTAATTTCAATTTTTAAAACTGAGAAAAATGGTTTAAAATTGAGCACTGTCGTCTAAAATAAAGGATACTTTATGATCACCTTAAAATACAGTAAAAGATTATATTAGAAGCTTTTTCGGTTTCTGAATATTGTCTCAGCAAAAAAAGATACATATAAAATATTTGTCTTTATGCAGTTCAAGGGCGTAGCCAAAGGGCGAGGTCTCCAGGGTTTGTTCCCCTTCAAAATGTTTGCCATGATGACTATAAATACGCCATTAAGTCTCAATCAATATCAAGACAGTTAAAATTCAAAAATCAACTACAATCAAATATCTTAAATCAAAACTCTATGCGCTAGCATCTCTTTCTTTGCTTTGATTCCGTCAGAATGTTGAAAAAAATTAATGCAATTTCCAGAAATTCCTTAAAATTCATAATTTTTTTTTTGAAATGGGACTCTGAAAAAGCGAGATTAACCATACTATCAAACAAAAAGGCTAGAACATTCTAATGTAGATTCTCCAACTTGTTTAACTGAAGCTCTTAAAGAATACTATGAGGGTCTAATTCCAAATATCCCAAAATTATTAAAGTTGGCAAGTGTTGGCAAGTTTCACATACTATGCTCTGGAAAGACATTTTTAACAAAAAACAAATCTGATAATACATATAAAAAGCTTCAAAATATTTTTATTTGGTTGACACTAATGTTGATACATCGGCAAAGTAGAATCAGCATCAACACAACCGATATTATAATTTTCTTTAGAATGAACCAGGCTCAAGTATTCAATTATCTTTTGTAATAAGTATGAGTTATTCGAATTCACAATAACTAATTTTCAACTAATTTCATCTCAATTAAAGTATTAAAAAACAAATCTAAAATAAGATAATAAGAATGAAATTTGGAACCTACAAATCCCCTCCGAAATCTTTTCCTACTACAAGCTTAATGCAATTAATTATCATCAATTAATATGTAGTTGGAAATTATATGTACTTATATTACAGTAACAAATGCAGAATATGAAAAGAAAAAAATCCAAATACAACTGATAAATAAGTCACAAAATAAAACTGATTTTGCTGTTTGAGGTACTGTACAAAGGAATCTGTTAGACAGCCACATCCTTACGACCGCTACATAGGTGATTAAAGGACATTTTCCCTTATTTTCTCATTTTTTAACATCTTTATGCAAACTATTTAGAGAATATCTTAGAAAAATGCTTTTTATAGGAACATATTAATTTTAATATGAAATTGCCTTACAGAACAACATAGAATAAATTCCAACTGTGATTTGTAAATCTTGAAGATTAGAAATAAAAGGAATACAATTCTTATTTTTATTACTTTGACATATAATTTTGTGCAATGACGTAACGAAAATATTATCCGTAATTTGCGAACTAATTTGGAGAAAAATACTCTCAGAAACAAAGACAGGAATTTCTTACATTTCTCTTCTTAAATGTATAAATGCTTAATTCATCCAATGAAACAATTAATGTGCGGAAAAAGTCTTAGAGGTAAAATACGATATTATAAATATTAGCTTCTTTATAGTAAAGTGAATTTTTCCTTTCTTCACCATTCCAAAGAAAAATCTTCTGTGTATATTGAAAGTGACGAACTCTTTCATAAGTGATCCATGGCTTTTTGGAAAACTTTCAGTACTATCGCGCTGACCATATTTCTTCCACAGAATATGGCAACACTCTTCATGCCAGCTCCTAGAACCCAGGAGTTAGAAAGCATTAGTCGTTATCAGAGCAACGATAGTGAAGCTATTTAGCCGTATGTCGGTGATTTAATGAGACAATCGATTTCTTTAGTCCACATTGATAGGGGTGAGAAGGGGTGGAAAGTTAGATAAGTGTCATATGTCACCTCTTTGTTGCTGCGACCTTGGTTATTTATTCTGAGTTTGAAGTGTCATCTAAGAACTTTCTTTTATAAAACCTTCTTCATCGTTTATTGAGTCATTTTATTTTGAAAGAAAAAAAAATCTTATTTTATAGATTGTCTTATTAGTTTTTAGAGTTTGTTAATGATATGTAAAGTTAAGGATGCTTAAATATTTCTACACTAAAATGTTTTTTTAGCCGTTTTTGACTTATTTTCAGATATTATATTTAAATCTTTAATGGATTTTGTTTCATTTAAAAAAGAGAAATTCGCTAGATAAATAAGTTTAAGATGAATTTTGAAATAAGTTCTCATTTTTTAAAAGACATTTTTTGCACATGTCCATCTTTAATGCTAATATACATTTTCTGACTTACTTTTAGGAAAGCCAGTACTGATTATATCTCCAGTTTTAAATTATCTATATCTATATATTATATATATATATATATATATATATATATATTATATGTCTATCACAGAATACTTTTATAAAATAGGATAAGGATATTCAATTTATTATCGTTGTTAGGAATGTTGGGATTAAACCAATTTTCTACTCTATCAAAGTTTTATAATTTTATTTATAGTTTAATTTAAGGTATCTTGTGATTAAAAACATAGGATTGTTACTAGTTTCTATATAATGAAGTTTTTATGAGTATCAATCAAATGCTTAAAATCCGTGTCACATGGAAAACAATTTAACCATCATTTAAAACTTTGCATTCAGAAGCTATCATTTCTTTAAAAATACTATATAAAGAAATACAAATGGGAGACGGAGTGCAATGAGCAAAAAGGGAGCTGGATGGATTAAACCTTTCAAAATTAATTTATGAAAAAGAATAAATATATTCATTTTATTGTGTTTATTGTTTTTTTTTTAATTTTATTATTATTATTATTATTATTATTATTATTATTTGTATTAATTGCTCTCTTTGCAGTAAAAATTATCGCACCAAAAAAGTTTTCGTTTTCGAATGAAATCTTACATGTTTGATTGCAATGTTGATTTAAATAATTTAAATAAGTAATTATAAAACAAAAGCAAAAAGACAGTTAATTGCAGAAAAACTACAAATGAATGCAAGAAAGGTTACAAATGTTGTTGTAAACACTACATCTAGTTGGACAAAACTTTTAGACTATTCAACTTGCTATCACCGCGTTGACCTCATATTGCCTCGATTGAAGGCAAACCTGGGGATAGGGCAAGGCAGGGCAGATAAGAGTAGTAATGTATTGGTCCAGCCCTGTGACACTTTTACTTTGTGTAACCGAGCATCATCTTGTTGGAAAGTGTCTTAAAAGCAGATTTTGCAAAAGGCTGGCACGAACGTAACACTGGTCTATATACTAGTCTAAAGTACTGTGAATCATTATAAGAGGTAGATATTGTATGCTCATAGCACTCCATGTTATCACATCAGGTATGGGAAGGCTAAAAATTTAATTTTATGATGTTGATTTTATTAAATTATCTTCGTAATTTGTAATGCACTCTGTAACAATAAACCGTTAACTGACTCATTATTTCCTGTTAATAATGACTTAATGTTTACCGTTTTTATTTGTTCAGTTTCCCTCAACTCACTTATAGTTCTAAAATCTAAGCTAGAATTGAAATAAAATTCTCAAATCTAAGTTTTATTTCCGTGAAATCACCAGGATTAAAGGCAACTGTGTCGCCATTAGTTTTCCCGTTGCTTAGCTGAATTTCCAGTTTGTCTATTTTCCCTCAAATCACTGAACATTCTTCTATCAAAGCTAAAAGCAACCGGAATTTCTCCATTCTAAGCTAAAATTAATCAGAATTTCTCCAATCTAAACACGAAAATTCCGTGAAATCATGCAGATATTTCAAGGAACTCTGGTACTCAAGTTTTCCTGTTTTTAGAAGAAAAGTTTTTTACAGTATATTTAAACTATAAATTTGCCGCTTTAATCGTGAATAAACTCAGATAAATATTTCAATTCAAGCGATCAGTTCTGTTAAATAATCTCCTGTATTGGTGTGTATCATGGTTTTCTTAACTAGTTACTTAAGAGGAAACTTAAAAGACTTCCACTTCAACTAACTTTTTCTTTCATTTTTATTTCAGACGCAAAGTTCTAGAGCTGCACAAATCCGATGGTATAGGTAGTGTAGGTCCAGTAAAATGGTCTTTGTCATTATGTCTCATGGCTGTTTTTATACTTGTATATTTTGCCTTGTGGAAAGGCGTGAAGAGCTCAGGAAAGGTAAGTAGCTACACTGCTAAAAATTTGCTAAAAACTGTCCAGTCATTTGACCGTTTTCTATAAAAACGGTCGAATAACTGGACAGTTTGATGCAAATTTTTAACAATGTACTGTAACATATTTTTAAAATATAATATTTAATAAATGTATGTGCATTCGTGGGGGAAAAAGGCTCCATTGCATGCTATTTTGAACACTGTTTATGGTGGGGGGGGGGAAGGTGTCAATTAGTAAAGATTAACCTCTACTATTAGCTGATATGCATGAATTAAGATTTTAGAACTATCTACTCATTAAAATTTTAACTAACTTTTGGATTTTCAATAGCAACACCCTGTTTTGAGAAAAATATTTTAATCTACTGAAAATCTATCTGAAATTTATTTTCAGATATCGAATTTTAAGTCCAAAAAGTTTGGAATTACAATTATTCAAAATTTTGCCTTTTTAATATTTTTATTGATATTTTTTAAAAGAATAATCTCATCGTAGTGATTTTGTGCATGAACATACTGCTTAAAACCCCAAATACCGTATATTCCGGTGTATAACGTGCACTTTTCGTATACAAAATTGATATAAATTTACGGGTACGCATTATACACCTGTTATAAGAAAGAAAGGTTAAAATTTAAAAAAATAATAAATATACCATTATTTAAAAAAGGTTCTTTATGTTAGTATTATTTATTACACTTTACAATGTTATTTATTGTATTTTTATGTGGCATATATTTCATGAAGATTTGCAATACAATTATTATCTAAAAACAGCAAATTGTATTCTCAAACCCTTGATGCGTGTTATACGGTGGAGTGCGTTATACGACAGTATATACGGTACTTTTGCAATTTTCATAATTATATGATATAATATATGAACTATTAAATTAATATTCGAAAAAATTTTGCATTATAACTTATACAAATTTTTACTGCATTCAACTGATAAATACATTTTATATGCGTTATAAAATTTAACTCTTTCCTCCGAGTGTTTTCTTTTAAACTATCCTTTAAAAAAATCTGATACGTGCTTAGAAAATGATGTATGGAATATACCCAATGCTTGTATACTCTATATAAGTACTGTATTCCAATATAGAGAGAGTCCTTGAAGTCGGCTCTGTATAAAACAGTTGATAACTCTGAAACAAATCGTAGAAATGCTGCGAAAATTTTTATTTAGGCTAATTAAGCTATATAGGTTTTTATAATTATGTCAAATTTGAGGAATTACTGTTGAAAAATTTAAAGTTTGTGTTCCTTTTATCTAGATACCATCCGAAAGAAAAAAAATCAAAAATATGTAAATGAAAAAAGATGTTATTTTTAATCGATAGGCACATTTAATTTTCTTCTACGACAAACGATGCTCAAAATATTATGAGTACTGTTTGTATTCTTAACTTGACCTAATGTCTTAAGAACCTACACTAGTCGCGCGAAAACACTCGCAAGCTAATGTTAATCCTATGGGAGCGTTCTTTTCAAATATCTCGCATGTATTTAATATTTTTAAATGATTTTTTTTTTCACATGATACCCGAGGTCGATATCTAACGCTAACGTTGTGCGTTTTCACTTTTTCGATTTTGTTTTGGTTGCAGTTTTTTTTTTAATATATATACATATACTAGCAGACTACGCCCGCTGCGCTTTTCGGTTTCCCCAAAAGAACCTTGAATCAAACGAAATATATAACGAAATAACATAAAAACGGATACTTATTTCACTAAGTTATGTTTTTTAATACGGTTTATTATTACGTTTGCAATTTATTACCTACCGTTTTCCATTGATTTATATATTTTATAGCTACATTTTTTAATAACGGAAATAAACCTATATAATTCACAACTAAATAGAAATGGCGCATCTAGTAATTGTCGAGAATTAAATAAAAATCATGCGCTCGTAACATCATAATTCACTTTTATATTTTAACAGAATAATATGGTTACTATAATTTGTGACTCGTGCTGACATATTGCTGTTATTATTTTTTTACGCGTGAAGTTTTCGCTATGGTAATGCATTGTGAAATTTGGACATTTTTGAAATTCAATATTTGAAAAATGGCCTAATCAGTGGATTTGAAATTTATATCAAGAAAAATACAATTTTTTACCTTTCTAACGCAGTTTGTCTAACAATTTTCTGAGAAATACTTTTCGAGCAATTAATTTTTTCAGTAACTTCAAATGTTTCATTTTCTGAGATTAATCAGTGGCAACGATCCCAGTCGTCAGCAACACATACCTTTTTATTAAAGAGGATATATATATAAATCTATACTAATATTATAAAGGAGTAAAGATTGTTTGTTTGTTTGTTTGTTTGTATGTTTGTAGGGGATAATCTCTGGAACTACCGAACCAATTTCAAAAGTGATGGTGGCAAATTGATGGTGACAACCCCTGCTCCAACATAGGCTATATTTTATGTCGGTGCCACTAACCCCAGGGCGGTGCAGGAGCGAAAAACGTTCTAAAATTGCGATTTTTTGTATACGGAAGGAGCTAGAAATTTGAAATTTGACGTTGAGCTACTTATAAGATGTAAATGCTCTCTAAGAACAAAAAAAAAAAAAAAAAAAAAAAAAAAAAATCGAAATTTAAAAGGGTGAAATGAGCGAAAAGCGTTCGAAAAACATTCTAAATTACAATTTCTATGGAATCTCTGGAACTGCAGAACCAATTTCAAAAGTGATGGTGGTAAATTGATGGTGACAACCCCTGCTCCAACATAGGCTATATTTTATGTCAGTGCCACTAACCCCAGGGCGGTGCAGGAGCGAAAAACGTTCTAAAATTGCGATTTTTTGTATACGGAAGGAGCTAGAAATTTGAAATTTGGCGTTGAGCTACTTATAAGATGTAAATGCTCTCTAAGAACAAATAAAAAAAAATCGAAATTTAAAAGGGTGAAATGAGCGAAAAGCGTTCTAAAAACATTCTAAATTACAATTTCTATGCAATCTCTGGAACTACAGAACCGATTTCAAAAGTGATGGTGGTAAATTGATGGTGACAACCCCTGCTCCAGCATAGGCTATATTTTATGTCGGTGCCACTAACCCTAGGGCCGTGCAAGAGCGAAAAACGTTCTTAAATTACGATTTTTTTTTTATACTGAAGGAGCTAGAAATTTGAAATTTGGCATTGTAGTTACTTATAAGATGTAAATGCTCTCTAAGAACAAAATAAAAAAAAAATCGAAATTTAAAAGGGTGAAATGAGCGTAAAGCGTTCTAAAAACATTCTAAATTACAATTTCTATGGAATCTTTGGAACTACAGAACCGATTTCAAAAGTGATGGTGGCAAATTGATGGTGACAACCCCTGCTCCAACATAGGCTATGTTTTATGTCAGTGTCACTATCCCCAGGGGGGTGCAGGAGCTAAAAACGTTCTAAAATTGCGATTTTTTTATACTGAAAGAGCTAGAAATTTGAAATTTGGCATTGTAGTTATTTATAAGATGTAAATGATCTCTAAGAATAATAAAAAAAAGAAATCGAAATTGAAAAGGGTGAAATGAGCGAAAAGCGTTCTAAACTCATTCTAAATTACAATTTCTATGGAATATCTGGAACTACAGAACTGATTTCAAAAGTGATGGTGGCAAATTGATGGTGACATTCCCTGCTCCAACAGCCTCTTTAATAAAAGCTATACGATGCTGACGACTGGGTTTTTCGCTAATTGTTGCCACAGATTAATCTCGGAAAATGAAACCTTTGAAGTTACTGAAAAAAATAATAGCTCGAAAAGTATTTGTCAGAAAATTGTTAGACAAACTGCGTGTGAAAGGTAAAAGATTGTATTTTTCTTGATATAAATTTCAAATCTAATGATTATGCCGTTTTTCAAATATTGAATTTGAATTTCAAAAATTACCAAATTTCACAATGGAGTACCTTAGCGAAACCTTCATGCGTAAAAAGATAATGATAAGGGCGACGTGTCCTGAGGTGTATATTGGTACGAGTCACAAATTATAGTAGCCTTATTATTCTGTTAAAATATAAGAGGGAATTATGAAATGTCAATATTTTGTTGGATTAAAAGTTCGTTAAGAGAAATTGACCAGCATAGCGGGCGTAGCTTGCTAGTATACTATAATTTTTAGAACCTGTTCCAAAAGGGAAAGTGCCCGCATATAAAATAACTGTAACCAAAATCGAAAAAGTACAAATGCACAACTTTAGATACCGACCTCAGGTATCCTAAACCAAAAAAAAAAAAAAAAAAAAAAAGAACGCTCCCATAGGATTAACATTAGCTTTTAGCTGGACCATTTCTTCGCGTGACGAGTGTAGGCTAAGTATGTTGTCTAAATGTGTTAACTTGACTAAATGTCTCGAGATACGCAAGATTTTATACAATCCAGATGAGAACATTCTCTTCATCGTCACTTCCATAAAGATTTCATTCCAATTAAATTGCACAAAACTAACGAATCAGTATGTGCATTATTAAATACTGCGATCTACTTGGCTTATTATTTTAACATAGCCATTAAACATATTTAAAATACATTGATGTGATTACCAGCCAATATCTAGATCAACCGCCTTTTTCCGGAATGCACAGTATAGACAGATGAATTTGAAGCCACTGTCTAAGATACTTTAAGATGTAATTCTTAAGAATATGGAGAGATGCTTACTGCAGTGCGTCAGACTTCAGTACTTTTATACGCAATAGTATTTAGAGATCCATATACTCATCTTAAAAGTAAGCACTAATTGTCAACTTTCAAGGTTTTAGCTTAATGTTTTAACAGCTTCAAATACATGATAATTTTAGAACGTTTTTCTTTTGGTACGTTTTTTTTTCTTTCCTATGTGGCAGGAATCGCGAGATTTTTAAGAAATAGCCTATGCTTTAGCAGTGATAGTCACCATTATAATTAAGGAAAAAATTAAACTTGTTTATCAGCTTAAGAGTAATCGTGATTTAAAATATTTTCACTACTTTTAAAGAGATTTATGCTATGTGTCCACCAGATTTAATACTATGTGTTCTAAAATCTAAAGTTTACGAAAGAATTATCGTGTTTCATCCCTGCGCTGATTGTAGCAAAATTATTGAAAATAGGTCACAAGTCGATTTTTTCTTGAGAAGATCTTTGAAAATTAGAACTTTAATGTTGTTTTTCTATGACAAAATATTCATTAAAAATACATTATTAGGTGTGTTCGTAATTATATAAATACGTAGCACCTATTGTCGTCGCTTGGTCCGTCCGTCTGTCCGTCTGTCTTTCTGTCCGTCCGTCCGCATATAACAACGCAAAAACTACCCAACCGAATGGTTTGGAATTTAAGATATATTATCTTTGCAGAATTTTGTCGAGACATTTCAATTTTTTTAAAAATCGAATCAAAACTTTAGGAGATATTAATAAACATATTTATTAAGAAATTTTAATTAAAAGAAAAAAAAATAGGTGCTTTCTTGTTAGAGGAGCTTCCGAGGTTTAATGATCAAGCGACCGAGATACTTATTTTATGACAGAAATTAATCTGCAGACGATATAATTCATTTCACAGAATTAAAAATCATCACGAACGGAATATTTATATAACTAGCTATAGTACGAACGCACCTCATTTGTCACGTTTGACGTACAATTTCCAACTTGTTTTATTTGTAATTGTTTTATACCGTGATATATTATGTATAGAAAGGTAGTATCTTTCTGTTACATGTATAGTATTTGTATCAAACTGCATGTGCAGTAATTGCATTTAAACTGAACTATTTTAATGTTTGAAAAATAATTTATTTGTTATTATTACATGGGGATCAAGTACGGACTTCCCGGGTTACAAAACATAGGTGAAAACCTTTTTTTTTAAATCAAAAACTCTAACAGATATTTTACCTTTAATATATTTTGTAGATTGCTCACTAACAATATGAAAAGGTATTTTTATATGAAAAATATCAATAATTTCTTCAAATAAAGTTTTGAAATTTATTAGAAAAAATACTTTCTTATTAGCTGCAATGCCACGTGTTAACAGCCGAAGAAATTGGCAAAGATCGCTACTTACCACAGCCTTTTTTATTTTGATAATTTCAGTTATTTTTGCGAGTAGCTCGATTGCATGTTTGTTAAATTTGAGTTTTATTTATATTATTTTATTTATTTATTGGTGAGACTTATTTCGTTCTGGAATATTTGCTGTAAATAAATGCGGAGCTATTTATACTGTTTTAAATGCAAGCGGCCAATCTCTCGTAAGCGAGCTGCACACGATACAGATAACTTTTTTTAAAAATAATATTTGAAAAATATTTTAAAGATCATAAAAAAATTCGGTGCAGTTTTCAAACACATTTCATTTAAAAGTGTTTTTTTTTTTTTTTTTTTTTTTTTTTTTTAAAGAACATTGTTTTTCCTATTCGACGGTATAAAAATTTAAATTGGGCGATTTTTAGGTGTTAAACAAATTGTAGTAAAAGCGAAATTTATTCGTCAGATGTTGCTACCGTCAATATGACGTCAGTGTGGCTCACGGACATGTTTTTTGCTTTATAATATGGATTATTGGTGTTGTTATTGGTCTTTAAAGAAGATAGATCTGGGTTTAAAATATTTTTTAATGTATTTTTTGAATGAACATTTATGTAGTTTCAAGTTTTATACAAATTATCAATTTAAATAACTTTCTGTCTATGTTTTATAAGTGTATAAAGAAGCTTTAATTTTATTCGCCTAGCTTTCCGAAATAGATTTTTTTTCACATACGATCTCCTAGTATAAAATATAACTTTCGTCTCATTATTTACTGATACAAACGGTTTGTTCATAATTGTAGGTGGTATGGTTCACTGCCACGATGCCTTATGTTGTCTTGTTCATCTTGCTTTGTAGAGGAGTAACTCTAGAAGGATCATTAGATGGAATTAAATATTATTTATATCCCAAGTGGGAAAAACTCTTAGAAAGTGATGTAAGTATCGTTCTGCTTTCTTTTCCTCTCTCTCTCTTTTTTTTTTTTTTTTTTTTTGTGTCATAATATAATAGCGATTATATACTATATTAGATATTAAAATAACCACATAATTCAGGAAAGATAGCACTGGTATAAGACATGTAACTATACTTTTATTTACATACCATAAACACAGGACTCAACGCACCATCCAAACATTCTAGAAACTAATTACATCACCGAGAAAATTAGATCTTTTAAATGGCTGGCATAGGAATACTTATCTGTTAATTTTGGTACTGCCATCACATATACATCTAAAACACAAACACTAAAGCTCTCCCCCACTTAATATTTCGAATGGGTAGGAGCTCTTTTAATCCTTTTAGATCTTATAGGTACCTGTGGAGAAGAAGAAGAATTAGCTTTTATAGATTCTGCAGCAGCATCAATTGAACTATTCGGAACAGTAGGTTTTGAAACCGAAAGTATCAAATCAGAGTCAGCTGGTTTAGGACTTGGAGTATTTGGGTGTATCAGATGAGAATCAGCTGGTTGAAGATCTGCGATACTAGTCTGTATTAGTTGAGAATTACCTTGTTTAACAATTGTATTTTCATTTCTGTAACTTTCTGTATAACTTTCTTTCGAAGTTGTATCATTAGCTAAAGATATCTTTGATCCTATGTTAGTTATTTGATCAACATGTCTTTTCTAAATACTTGAACCAACTTTAATTCTATAATGTAACTTCCCTGTCTTACTATAATGCGAAAACAATACTTTTTTTAGGGTTCCGTGCTTAAAAAGTAAAAACGGAACATTATAAGATCACTCCTGTGTCTGTCTGTCCGTCTGTCAGAGCCTTTTTTCTCGTAAATTATGGGATATGAAAAGTTCAAACTTGGGAAAGTTATAAAGCCTATTGACCCTACATATTTTCATATTATTAGCCATTCACACATATGTTTAGGATAAATTTAGAGGGGCCAATTAAGTTACTTTAAAAAACAAATTTTCTTTTTGTATATCATGTGGGATATCATGTGAAATATCTCGTAATATCGAACTCAATTATACAGTTGTTTTAATTTTGGTAATATATTTTCAGAGATATCGTCGAAAATGTACTGCAGAAATATCCCCCCCCCCCCCTATTTCCTACTTTAGGAGTTTGTTAATTAATAAATATTAATTAATAAATTTAATGTATGGAACCCTTTGAGCGCGATTTAAACTCGCACTTGACCGATTTATTTTAATATCATTGTACAAAATTGGCAGAAAAACATGTGTTCTGTTTTACAGTAATTCCTGCAAAGAAATTCAAACAGAAAGCGCGGATAAATAATGGATATCCCGCGGCTTCTTTCTGTTACTAGCATTCACTGTGCAAAAGCTTCCGAATCCCATAGAATATTTCTCCTTCTATCCCATCACTAACAATTCAATTCCCTTTCAAACTGATTTTTAAAGGATTGTAAAACACTTTAAGAAACTTAGATTACATTATTGTTTCTCAAATAGCAAGTTTAATTTCAATATTTTAATTTGTGAATAAATAAAATTTTTACTTTGAACCCGATCTTGCCCGAGCACGAAGAATGGTATATAAATCGACTGCGAGTCCGTGGCGAGGTCGGGCGAAGCCCATCTCATCTCTGATATATACTATGCGTTTGTGTGTGTGTGTATTAGTGGTTGTTTAAAAATTGTTATTAAACCATTAACTCCCTGGGCCCTAGGACAACTTAATTCTATCTCTGTATAATCAGTTAATTAGCTCTTATAATGAATCCATGATGTTATAATTTAAAAAGGGGTAGCGTGTGGCCTTTTCATATGGATTAATTTCAATATGTTACTTCGAAACGAATTTTATTTAATATTGTTCTCGAATTTCTTAATATTTACAACTCATTACAACAATTTTTTTCAGCTGGTTTCGTTTCAACTTGCAATCAATTTATAAATCAATAGAGTCCAGTCTTGTGCAGTAATTTGAAATCTTAACATCCAACCGGAGTATCTTTTTCACTCTTCACAAAAAGTTCAAACGACGGCCTTGCCGTTGCCTTCAGAGAAATCCTCTCTCTTTTTAAAATCTGTCAGCAAAACCTTTTCTTCCCCACTAAGATGGGAATCCGTCCTGAGATGAGTGTTTTTCTACCAACACTCGTCTCCCCCCAAACTCTAACTAACCTCCCCTCGATTCTCTTTCTCGTCCCTTGGCTCCAACAAAAGTCTCTCCGTTCACCAATCAAAGAAGTTTCCGTTCACGTCATAGCATTCAGTTTTCCTGTGATTCGATCGGGATTCCTTTTTGGGAGGTCTTACTGAAATACCAAATGTTCACACGGGTAAAGTTCTCACGCTAAAACGACCACACATGAAGCCGGCGAGATCAGAGAAATATTTTGCTGTCGAAACAGTTTCCGTTCACAGGATTGATCGAAGCTATTCTGTGCCTTTGCAGGTCGGCGACATTCTTGCAAGTTAGCAGAAAAATATGACAGAAGTTTTCCAACACCTGGGAACTTCTATCCTTGATTATTTTGCATAATTAGCAGACTGTGGGAGATTTAATGAAATCGTTACACTCTGTATAATCACTTATTAGTGATTTTGTGTATGTACGCGTATTCTATCTTTTTTACCCACTGTTCCAATCCTCTAGGTACCAGTACAGTCTATTTTTTCAACTGCTGTTAGAGCATGAACAACGCAAATTTTTCTGTCTCTGAAGTCAATTGTTAACTTCTCCCTACAAAATGCTCTAACTGATGTGTATCTACTAGAGGTAGGACTTACATATCAATTGTAGTACTATACCAGATAAGACGTACTATCTGTAGTACGTTAAAAGAGGAAGACTTTCTTCTTCTCTCGTAGTGGTAGGGCGTCCTTTTGCGCCTGATGAAAAAATATAATTTCTTTCGAAACGCGTTGCATTAGTTTCTTTTTTAGGTGTATTTAGGTATTATGAGACAACAATATTTCTTGTTGTTGTACAGCAATTTGTTTGGTTTTATGTCGCTTAAATTCAAACTTTACAACAACGTGTGCGTTAACGGTTAAAGGGTCATTCCATGGTAACTTACGTTACATTTAGAATAATTGACTTCAGTAATTTTAGTAATATAACACTAAAAAATATTCAAAATGTAATGTTTATATGATTTGTTAATTAAAGCTAAATTTGGATAAAAATTACTTACATTTAGTACTATTTCTTGAACGCTAAAATTTATATTTAGTAAGATAACTTACGTTTCTGACAAAAAGAACGTAAGTTACCATAATAAATATAATGGCCATTGTTCAAAAAATAGCACTAAAGGTAGGTAATTTTCATCCAAATTTCGCTTTGAACAGGTTTAATTAACAAATCATATCAACATTACATTTTCAATATTTTTTGGTGTTATCTTATGAAAATTACTAAAGAAAATTATTCTAAATGTAACGTAAGTTACCATGGAATGACCCGAAAACGTAAACGAAGTCTTCAACTTAAAATTACTGATTAAAATCAATTATATAGGAGCCGCTGAGTTAAAATATTTCTAAATCTTTACGATGTTAAGCTTCCAATTTCATTATTTTGAAATGATTTTATGGAGAATTCGGTTACTGTGTAAATGTAAACGACGTTTACGAAATCATTGTTGAATACGCTTTAATAAACGATTTCAAAAGTGCATCTTCTGAACACGTACCTCATTGATGTAAACAATTTTAATCTCTAAATGTACTTTAATAAGATTAACGTGTCTATTTTAGATATGATTTTCTACACAGAGCGCTTTCACAATGCATGCCAGTAGTTCCCTGAAACAACTTACAGAATGTCCCAATTCGTTATTTTAAATTAATTTTGGCTTAAATTGCTAAAAATAGAGAAAATGAAATTACTTGAATAGACTTTACTTACGTCAGATTATATTCATTATGTTGTTACTTAAATTCATTGATAAAATTAAACAGTAATTTAACATGAAAAAATTATAATAATTTAAAAAGTATTACTGACTAAAAACAGAAAGAGCAGTTTTTAATGCCGGAAAATAGCGAAAATTTATAAAATTCTAAGTATTAGAACTCGGCAAGTTTTAGTAGTGGAAAAAGAGAATTTTTTGAATGTCTTCCTTAGACGCAGAGTAACATTTTTCTATACAGGGTGTTTCAGTTAAACGTTTCAGAACTTCTAAGAGGGGTAGGGTACATCCTGACGAACCAAAATCATATACCAATGGGCAGTCAGAAATGCTTTCCTGACGCGGTAGATGGCGTTGTGCGAAAGTTCCGAGCTTTCGTGCAGAGAATCTTCATTTCGCACAAGAACGCCAAGTTAGTAGGATGGATGATTACACGAACGCAGAATTAGCCGATATGCATTTGGTGTACGGGGCTGCAAATTGCAGTGGGCCAGCCGCACAGCGTTTGTACGCGGAACGATATCCGACGAGGCGTATTCCCAATCAAAATTTATTTGCAAGACTGCACCAGAGGTTAGCTGAGACAGGTTCATTTGAAAGAGCTGACAGGGTCAGGGTAAGAACAGCACGGACTCCAGCCGTCGAACAGAATGTGCTGCAGCATGGACAGAGGAATCCAAGAACGAGTACACGAAGTCTAGCAAACTTAGTCGGGGTTTCCCCTTGCAGCGTCTGGAGGATTCTCCGAGAACAAGACATGCATCCGTTTCACGTGCAGTGTGTCCAGGCACAGCAGCCGGAGGATTATGCACCTCGTATTGCTTTCTCACAGTGGTACCTTGGAAAATGTGCTACAAATCCCACTTTTCCTGCTGAAGTGTTGTTTCCGGTGAGGCATCCTTCACAAGGGAAGGAATTTTCAACTCGCATAACGACCATATCTGGGCGGTCGAAAACCCGCATGCAATACGACGTCGTGCAGCACAGATTCGATTTTCGGTCAATGTATGGGCCGGTATTATGGGAGATCACCTCATCGGACCTTACCTGTTACCGTGTCGTCTAACCGGAGATAACTACTTGCTCTTTCTGCAGCAAGTATTGCCACAACTTTTGAGAGATGAACAGATTTCTGCATCAACGCAACAGACAATGTGGTTCCAACACGATGGAGCCCCTGCCCATTATAGCGGAGCAGTTCGTAACTACCTGGATGTCACATTTGGTCAACAGTGGATCGGACGTGGTGGTCCCGTGCATTGGCCTGCTCGGTCACCTCACCTATCATGTCTTGATTTTTATTTCTGGGGTCATATGAAATCGCTAGTTTATGACACCCCTGTTGACAATGCTGAGGAGCTTGTTGCAAGAATCGCAGTAGCTGCCGGAGAAATTCGAAATTCGCCTGGAGTATTCCAGAATGTTCGGATGTCCATGCGTCGGAGATGTGGCGCGTGCATTGTAGCCCGTGGAAGCAACTTCGAACACTTACTTTAATCTATGTACCTTTTGCTTCTTTCCATGTATTATTAAAACGATTTCTCACTTACGGTCTCTTTTCTTTATGGTGCTTCTGTGTACAACACCGCTTCAGGAAAGCATTTCCGATCCCACATTGCTATATGATTTCGAGTTGTCAGGATGTACCCTACCCCTCTTAGAAGTTCTGAAACGTTTAACTGAAACACCCTGTATATAAGGTATGGGAAAAAGGTGGCCGTATAAAAAATTAATTTTTGAATTTTAATATGTACTAGCTGCATTGCAACCCGATGTGGAAAAAATCCAATATTATTGTACATTCAGAAAAACTTATAACAGTAATTTTATTACATACTAAAATTAAAGTACGAAATCATATTTACAACGAAGTTTAAACAGTAATTGCGAAAATTACATTTTGCAGATTACGTGATTCTTTATGCAAAATTTTATTTGTCAAAAGTATATTGCTCTTTTAAGATTTGTTTTCTAATTTCGGAGCTAAATGACGTCACATTGACAAGGTTATAAAAAAATATTGTAGCTTTTTGAATTAAAACAAATGCTTTACCAAAAGATATATATATTATGTGTAATTTTTACTCGATAAATCATTTTACTTTTAGTACCTTTGTGAAATGTTTTAATCGCCATCTTTCAGAAATAATTAATTGAAAATAGTATATGATTTTTCTTTAAATTCAATTCTTGCGGATAGGGGGTAATAATTTTCCACTTAAATGGAAGGAGTTTAAATCTTCCTCCTTGGTTAACCCTTTCAAGGTCGGTGGTTCATTTTTGGACCACATAATTTTAATCCCTTAATGCAGCAGTTCCCAACCTGGAGTACGTGGCGGGCCTGCAGGGGGTACGTAAAAATAAAATCGGTAATGGCGGTAATCACAAAAATGGTTTTACTGAAAACACATAAAGAAAGTTGATAATTTTGGATTACAAAGTTTAGCCTTATGTGTAACTATATTACACTCAAAATGCTAATAATTCATTGATAATTCAACGTCATTAGCTTCGCCCACTGCTAATCATATTGCATGAGTACTTATATATTTCCCCCAATCTTCGCGAAAACTTCCAATGATCATTATGCAATGTTCCTTTCCCACCTCTTTTTTCTTATTGTTTCTTTTTAATAATAATTGCAAAACGCCTAAATTACGCCAGAGCTGTTGGTTTTAATTTTTAATTTTAAAAGTATTGAAAATCAGGCCCTTATTTTCGTTTTTGAATAGGCGGAGTTATATCATTAACGATATTAATTGGAAAGCTTCCTTCCCTTTAATGGGAATTTAACTTGAAATGTTTACTTATTACTTGAATGATTTGGTTTTCCGTTTAAAATGGATAACTCGTTGAAATCCGAAATTCTTAAGAGTTCTGCAACTGTGATTGAAATTCAACCTGATGATTACGGGAAATAAAAGTTATTCGAAACAATTTGATTATTTAGAAATGCAAGAGAACCTGGGCGTAGCTGTTATAAAAGGCCTGTTCTGATAACTAATAAACCTAATTCTTTAAATAAAACTGAAAACAACAGTGCTCCCTTAATGAATAGGTAATATAACAATGCATAATTCTTGAAATTGATTTTTAATCATGGGAGATGAAGATTCCAATAATATGTGGGGGAAGTTGGAGGTGGTGGGTGTTAATGATAAATAGGGGTACTTCGAAATGAAAATCTTAAGCAAGGGGTACGTGAAAGAAAAAAGGTTGGGCCTTAATGCCAGATTGGCACCAGAATTTTGGAATGAAAATTTTTTGGTTTATTAAGTACCTGAAGAAGAGTTTTTACTTATTTTCAAATAAATTCTTTTGTGAAATCTGGTGTCAGTCAATCATTTCAGCATTTTACGAATAGAAGTACTTTGCCCCTGAAAGGGTTAAATGTACATCTGAAAAATTATCTACGATGTAATGATTACTAAATGCCAATATGTCGAAAGACGATCTTCGTTTCTTCCGAAAAAATCGATTCTGTGAAAATATGTTTTTATTTTTCAAATTTTCATAGAAAATTTAGTTTAATAAAGAATTTTTTCACCATCTATTTGAATTCAAAATAATTTATCTCTTCAATTTTAATGAGAAAATGGCGTAAAAATAAATAAACCTTACCATATTCCCCCTTTTCTCTCTTTTATCTACAAAAATGGAATTATTTAGTTGCCACCATTACGGAAATGTCATTAAAAATAAAAAAAAAATTAAATCTTAGAAACTAATTCAAATTTCAAAATTCTGAGACCTTTCATACCGATGACCAGGCCCCTACCTGCCAGGTTTCCCTAGCTGAACGGGTTATTTGCCTGGTATCGGAGCGCGTCAGCGCCACAGAAGGGATGCCTCGTAGTGGCGGGCTATAGCTGGCAAGTCGGCTGTAATGTCCTCTAGGGGGCAGGTGAAAACTTTGTTTGATTTCTTTGTTTTCCTGTTACTTATTACTTGCTCTTTTTAAATGTACTTGCGCTTGGAACTCACACTCATCGGTGCAATGGTGACGGGACCCCGCTTTTCTACCGTACCCCACCGGGTAAAAACTGGCTCCGTAGGCAATCCTATTGGAGCGGGTCAGATAGTTATTGTGCTGGCTTTAGCCAATATGCACCTAATAAAGAGGTGGTCAAAAAAAGAAAAAGAAATCCTGAAAAGGAAAGTGAATAGCACATTTTATTTAACTCTTATGGACTAATATTTATATGGCTAACTTAGGCTATTAGAATTTTATGTTGGGAAGTTACTAGGATGGTAATTACTTGTATTATTTTTTAGTACTAGCTATTATACTGCTACCTCTTCGTATGGGGCGTGATGTAGGCTTACAAAATAACTTTATTAGTGAATTATTTAACTACTAGGGGGCTCAGCCCCCTACTCGCTAACGCTCGCCAACCCCCGTGAATTGCGAAGCAATTCACATTGAGACCGCTACGCGGTCCCAAGCAATTCTAGCTGGAATGAGTACTACCATAAATCGTTTTAACATATGAAATTGACAATTTGTTTTAAATGTAATAAAAAGTAATTGAAAACTTCGTTGAAAACACAATTAAAAATGCATTTATAATGGGCATAAATCATTTAAATACTATGAAAAAAGGATCTTGGAAACACAATTAGTTTAAAACTCATTGTTCCTATAACATTGTACAGCACAGCTTAAATTCATAAAAAAAAAAAAAAAACACTTCCTGATTTTTATTTATTTCATCAAGACAGCAAGAGATGGCAGCAGTTGCACTCTAGACTGTTGATATTTTCATTCCCTCCGGTTTTTCATGTGAATGAAATTCGTAAATAAATTCTAAATATGAATTGAGAATTCATTTGGAATTAACGATCCTTATATATTATTTCTCCTGTCAACATCCCTTTTACTCAGAAAATATGAAACGCAGAACAACGAATGAGATACCATATGAAAGGTTTTAGAACCGGCTTCTGACATAGCCCACTTAACAATTCGTTAAAACAAGTTTTTGATTAAAATTTGCTGAAATTAAAAAATTAAATCGGCATTGTTTTCATGAAAGAAATGAAAGGTTTTCCTGAAATTATTGTTGCCAAAAAAATAAAATACCACATTATATGATGCTCATAGCAATTATTATAAAGAACACCGCACGGGTTTATTTTATACATGATTAAAAAGCGAAATTGAAATTGAAATGTTTAGATTTATATTTCTAAGTCCCATGGTTTTCCCGAAGCGAATGTCGTCATCCTCTAATGCAGTCAAAATACGATTGTTAATTTTTTTTTTCTCGCGCGTACCTTTAGCAATCTTGGATCAGTTTTTAGTCTAACTTTGATGGAATAAATTAGATGATATTCTGGCTTGACTAACAACTAAATGTTGTTAGCAGATATTTTTATCCTTGCTTTTTCTTTAGAAGTTTAAACCTGCATCTAATAAATATTACATATTGATAAAAAATGATACTTCTCTATTATCCCGTCGACCAGTTTTCATAACAAAAAACTATCGCCAAATAAACAGGAGAACGTTGCCATTGGAATATCAAAAAATAAATAAATAAATAAAATATAAGAATTTAAGGACACAATTGTTATTTTAATTAATAAAATAACTACTAAATCAGTAAAATATAATGAAAAAGACACGCAAATGTCGAATGTAAAACCACTAGATGACGTAACAAACACGCATAATGATTCTGACATCAAGTAAATGGGACTGCATTTTTGGCGTTTAATCTTACAGTTTGGCGGTAGTTTTTTGTTATGAAAAGCGGTCGACGGGTTAATAGAGAAGTACCTAAAAAATATTAGATTTCAGTGCGAAATCTTCGCACGGGCCCTCTGGTCCTTATATATTATTTCTCCTGTCAACATCCCTTTTACTCAGAAAATACAAAACGCAGAACAACGAATGAGATACCATATGAAAGGTTTTAGAACAGGCTTCTGACATAGCCCAATTAACAATTCGTTAAAACATGTTTTTGATTAAAATTTGCTGAAATTAAAAAATTAAATCGGCATTGTTTTCATGAAAGAAATGAAAGGTTTTCCTGAAATTATTGTTGCCAAAAAAATAAAATACCACATTATATGATGCTCATAGCAATTATTATAAAAAACACCGCACGGGTTTATTTTATACTTATGATTAAAAAGCGAAATTGAAATGTTTAGATTTATATTTCTAAGTTCCATGGTTTTCCCGAAGCGGATGACGTCATCCTCTAATGCAGTCAAAATATACGATTGTTAATTTTTTTCTCGCGCGTGCCTTTAGCAATCTTGGATCAGGTTTTAGTCTAACTTTGATGGAATAAATTAGATGATATTCTGGCTTGACTAACAACTAAATGTTGTTTGCAGATATTTTTATCCTTGCTTTTTTTTTTAGAAGTTTAAACCTGCATCTAATAAATATTACATATTGATAAAAAATTATACTTCTCTATTATCCCGTCGACCACTTTTCATAACAAAAAAACTATCGCCAAATAAACGGGAGAACGTTGCCATTGGAATATCAAAAAATAAATAAAATATAAGAATTTAAGGACACAATTGTTATTTTAATTAATAAAATAATTACTAAATCAGTAAAACATAATGAAAAATACACGCAAATGTCGAATGTAATACCACTAGATGACGTAACAAACAGGCATAATGATTTTGACATCAAGTAAATGGGACTGCATTTTTGGCGTTTAATCTTACAGTTTGGCGGTAGTTTTTTGTTATGAAAAGCGGTCGACGGGTTAATAGAGAAGTACCTAAAAAATATTAGATTTCAGTGCGAAATCTTCGCACGGGCCCTCTGGTCCTTATATATTATTTCTCCTGTCAACATCCCTTTTACTCAGAAAATATGAAACGCAGAACAACGAATGAAATACCATATGAAAGGTTTTAGAACAGGCTTCTGACATAGCCAACTTAACAATTCGTTAAAACATGTTTTTGATTAAAATTTGCTGAAATTAAAAAATTAAATCGGCATTGTTTTCATGAAAGAAATGAAAGGTTTTCCTGAAATTATTGTTGCCAAAAAAATAAAATACCACATTATATGATGCTCATAGCAATTATTATAAAAAACACCGCACGGGTTTATTTTATACTTACGATTAAAAAGCGAAATTGAAATTGAAATGTTTGGATTTATATAAGTTCCATGGTTTTCCCGAAGCGGATGACGTCATCCTCTAATGCAATCAAAATACGATTGTTAATTTTTTTTTCTCGCGCGTGCCTTTAGTAATCTTGGATCAGTATTTAGTCTAACTTTGATGGAATAAATTAGATGATATTCTGGCTTGACTAACAACTAAATGTTGTTTGAAGATATTTTTATCCTTGCTTTTTCTTTAGAAGTTTAAACCTGAATCTAATAAATATTACATATTGATAAAAAATGATACTTCTCTATTATCCCGTCGAACACTTTTCATAACAAAAAACTATCGCCAAATAAACGGAACAACGTTGCCATTGGAATATCAAAAAATAAATAAAATATAAGAATTTAAGGACACAATTGTTATTTTAATTAATAAAATAACTACTAAATCAGTAAAACATAATGAAAAATACACGCAAATGTCGAATGTAAAACCACTAGATGACGTAACAAACACGCATAATGATTCTGACATCAAGTAAATGGGACTGCATTTTTGGCGTTTAATCTTACATTTTGGCGGTAGTTTTTTGTTATGAAAAGTGGTCGACGGGATAATAGAGAAGTACCTAAAAAATATTAGATTTCAGTGCGAAATCTTTGCACGGGCCCTCTGGTGTTACTCATAATTAAAATGAGGAACCATCTCAAACGCTCTTGATAACGTACATGTTATTTTATTTTTAATAATTGATAGTTTAAGTTTCACTGCTCGTGCCAGTGTGATACAATGGCCGCCATATTGGAGCTGGAAACTACGATTGTTGCCAAACTACAATCTAGAAATTCAGCCTTATTTTCGCGCCACGTAAGAGAAATATATATATAGATAAGATTGTTAGAGCTTTTCCTAGGATTGCATTGTTAGAAGGAGCGACTATTGGACCATTAGTTATGCTAAATTCTAGGAGTTGTGCTGAGGATTGAGTTCGGGCGAGGAAGAAGTTATAACTAGGAGTATTTAGTCTATTTAACTTTTAATGTTTGTTTGATTTTAAGACTTTTACTAAATCTATTGACTATGGGGCTTGGGGTTGAGGCTTGATTATTTCTTGGTTTATGAACAGTTATGACTATTGTTACTTAGATCTAAGAAGTTACCTCAAGGGTAATGTTAAGATATTTATTTACATTATGAGTAATTTAAAAATATCCATCATTAAATACTAGGATAATCAGGGCTATTTGGTCTAGGGACAATTAAGTACTAAGAACGATTATTTACCTATTAATTTGATTGAATTTGGAGGGAGTCAAGGTGAGAACAGATTATCTTAGTTAAGTATGCCAATTCTAGTCCTAATATTATAGTTATTTATGAATTGTTACTATTAGTTGGCTTATTTTTACCTTTATTGGGTTACCTTGTGTAGATTATACTCACGGTTACTTGTCATTTTTTCGATTGTTTATCTTCTGATGATTAGGCTTCACTTTGTTGCAGGTTTCTCACTTTGTTGCAGGTTTCTCATTTGTTATCACTTTTACGATATTGTTTTTTGCATTGCTGGAATTTGGCAAACAGTCCATTGAAGCCTAATGACTGTTATCATTTTGACGATGTAGTTACTTGGCTGTCTTGCTGCTCTATGGGGTGGGGTATGTTCCGTGGCCATTAGTCCGTTATAAATAACTTCCACCTTCAGTAGAGCTAGTAAACGAATTTTTTTTGGCGCAGGAAAAAAGCTCCTTTACACTGCTATTTGTTTTATTTTTCCTGTCTAAAAGAGGATATACATATTTGGGTCATTGACCATAAGGAGGTGGGGTGACTGCTGGTATTTCTGTGGTTTGTTTATTTTGTTTCTATTGCATCATGTCATCTCTGTTTTTTATTAGCCATCTGCCTTGCCTTTGTTTTGAACGTGTTTGTTCTTTGGTAGCTGGTTGTGCCAAAGTTTTTCGTTATTCACTGTGATTTGATCAGATGGTGTGACTGTGTGAGCGGGCAGGTTGTGAGATAATGTTTCGGGGTTCCCAATTCCCCGCACGTGCATTCTGGCGAATCCATGCGCTTAAATCTGTGTAAGTAGGTTGGAAATGCCCCGTGTCCTGTGTAAAGTTGGCTCAGTAGTTTGCAGCTTATGAGTCTGTTTATGTCTACCTTTGGGAAGTATTCATGTGTTGTTCTGCCCGTGTTCCCGTAGTCCCACTCGAACTGCCACTGTTTTATTGTTATTTATTTTAATATTCTTTTGAGGTGAGATATTGGTTTTTCTATATAGTATGGTCATTTGTTTGATTCTTTGCAGCTTGTTTAAATAATTCATCGGCATCTCCGTTTCCTCGGATGCCCACGTGTGCTTTAACACAGCTGAGATCTTATGCGCATTCTCGGATACATGCGGATAGCTGGTATTAATTTTATCATCCAATGTTTGATATTCTAGGAGGAGAAGTGGAGAAATAAAAACAAACAGTCAGATTTTAATATAATAGATATAGCCTTTTTTAAAAACAAATGCCGTATCTTAAAGGTACACTTGATTTGAAGACATCCTGCAATTAGAAGTGTGTTTCAAATATCAGCGGATAACCGATATTACAAAAACCATTTTGAATAAAATTATTTCGATATGTCTATTGTAAATGTAATCGTGTAATTTTACTTTAAAATATATTTTTTGTAAGATCATTGTTTATTCTTGTTTTCAATTTAGTTATCTCATAAAAGTAAAAGATATAGCGCAATAAAATCTCAGATCTAAACAATCTCTACAAAGAAAAGACATTACATAAAAAAAATTATTCGCCATTCAATTTTTTCTTTCTAGGTATGGATCGATGCTGCTACTCAAATATTTTTTTCATTAGGACCTGGTTTTGGAACGCTTTTAGCATTGTCTAGCTACAATAAATTTCACAATAATTGTTACAGGTAAGTACTGTTTCACTCTTTATTTTCGGTTTATTTTGTTTTCCCTTTTAAGCGTAAAATATTATAATTTTTATTAGTTCAAACGGAAAACGAATGAAATTTAAGTACAATTTTCTGATTCATTTGATATTTAGTCAAACTATTTCTTGAAATGAATTCGTATTTAATTGCACTTAGTCATGGAATGATACAGAATTCGATTTGCACACTTTCGATCTTACACAGTAAAAGAATTCTAGGACAACTTCTGTTTACACGACTCTTTCATTTCAACTTAAGAGGGAACATCACTTTTAAAACTTTCTAAAATCGATTTTTTTATTTTCATATTTTTTTAAAAAAATGATACAATTCTGAATCAAGCAACGCAAATTGCATTATAATATTCAAATTAGAGTAAGGTCAATTTTAATCTGACAATGTGTATTTTAATGCACACTTTAATGGATTTTTAACTTTCCATGTGTTTTTCTCAAAACTGTGTGTTTTTGTTGCTAACGCAGGCAATTTAAAATAATAGTTGCAGACAAATAAATATATTTTGTATAGATATCTATAAAATTGCTGTACCTATAATTTCTCCATACTTTTTTGTCTGTCAAATGACATAAATTTATTTGTTGTGAGTGGAATATAATTTTGAATGCGATATTTATTAGAATTTAAATATATAACCTTCTTGCACTAGAATAATTTCCATATAAGCTAGGGTGTAAATGCTTTAATCAACCGATTTAAATCCCTATTTTAATCAAGTGATTTAAAAAAAATTCATTGATTAAAATCAAAATATTTTTTAGTTTTTAAAATGATAAGAAAAAAATTAAAATCTGTCATAAACATAATCTATAATGTTGCTATAAGATATTTTAGCTATTGAATAAATAAAAGAAACCCTAAATATTATTTTACAAGTTTAATTTCTTTAAGATTGTAAACAATAAAGTATAATAAGCTTGAAAACAGTCAGTTTTATCCTGGACAAAAAACATTTCATTTAAAATTATTTAATTAAACCTATTACAACTTACATTATCATAATAACTTCCACCTTTAGGTAATCAAATTATTCACTGAATGAATGGTAAAAAATTGTATTTTTCTTGATATAAATTTCAAATCTAATGATTATGCCATTTTTCAAATATTGAATTTGAAAAATTACCAAATTTCACAATGGAGTACCATAGCGAAATCTTCACGCGTAAAAAGATAATGATAAGGGCGACGTGTCCTGACGTGTATACTGGCTATAGCACGAGTCACAAATTATAGTAGCCTTATTATTCTGTTAGTGAATTATGAAATGTCAATTTTTTGTTTGATTAAAGGTTCTTTAAGAGAAATTGACCAGCGTAGCGGGCGTAGCTTGCTAGTTGTTTGATAAACCTACAATTCTTGATAGTCTTAATACACCCCAATACCGTAACGAAGGAAAAAAATCCGTTTTAAATAAAAACATTTAATTTCAATTTTAAAAAACCCGATTTTTTAAATACTATTTTATGCCCTAACATGATCTAATAAAATTAAATGTAGCTTCATATCTAATCTACGTATTTACTTTAAAGAAAGCCAAAAATAGAAACTAAATATTTGTTTTTGTTGTTGTACTTCTGCGCGCAACAGTTGTATTTTATTTTTGCGATCCATGCCAACAGTTCTTAGTATTTTTAATAAACTTCATGTTAATTGATATTAAAATTAATAATGGAAAATGATAATCAGATTATTAAGAATTACTTCTGAGGAGATGGTTTTAATGTAATAAATCTGAAGAAAACTGCGACCCATGAAATATAGGTAAAAAACCTTGAAATTTCAGTATCGTAAATGGGATGACTCCTCCTTACCATAGTCCAACACATAAAATTTATATGTTTTTGAAAAATTAGAATACTTTTGCGTGCATTAAATATTCAGGGATGAATTTATTTTATTATATTTTATTTTATTGTGAATTTTTCGTCACATATCACTTGAAAAAAAAAGTGTTGATTTTACAGTATAATACTGGCACCCCAGCTGCCAGTATTATACCGTAAAATTAACACTAATAAACAGTAAAATAAGCAGTAATACGCTACCGTGCATGCGGCTAATATTCAGAGGGCTGTGAATCAAATATTTGATGATGTATGCAGAGATATGTCTATGAGGAATGCTTGCTATTTTGGAATAACGTGGAAAATAGATAAAATTAGAATTAACCATATTTCGTATTTCTCACAAATTTTCTTGTGTGTTATACACGAGTTTTAAAGAAAAATTCTTATTTTACACACCTAAAAATTAAGGGGCGTCTTAAATTCGAGTAAATACGGTATATTCATTTTCTAATTGCAGTATAATGTTTCTAATGCACTTTTTCCAATTTTGTAAAAGTGGTCTTAAATTTGATTGAAAACCCTACGTGCTGTAAACAAAACAAGAACGAAAAATCATGCGTCAAGCATAGATTATGTAGCACTTTCCAACGCTTCCAAAATAATTTTACAAATCATACCGTTTAATAAGCTAAAAGATAACTTCTAAGTAAACAATTTGGAAAACGCATAACATATTTAAAAACATAATTTCAGGAATTTCCAACATATACAATATTCGGAAAAATATCCGAATACTTTTATTCAGCCCTGTATAGGATATATAGAATTGTATATATACTACATAGGATGCTAAATTTTAGTTCAGTTAGGAAACGTGTAGCACATTTTAAAATTCTCCGTCTGGAGTTTGTCAATAAACAGAAATGTGTTCGCGAACTTTTGTGCTGCCCTGTATAGGATCTACAGAATTTATACACACCACGTAATAGACAAAAAGCAAGTTAACATTAAAATCGCGTTCAGTAACTTAAAACGCACTTCCAGGAATTATTGTTAACAGACAGTAGATAATTCTTTTGCGTGTCCCTGTAAATGAACGATGACTGCTATACACACAATATTCCGTAGTAAGTCTCTTGTAATGCACCTTAGTGATCTATATAAATTTCAATGCGTTTAAAATAGTGAAACATTATTTAAATAAACCGCAGACGATTTTTCTCCATAGACGTAATGTAACGGAATTATTTTTACTGTCCCTGTAAAGTAACTATAAGTGCTATGCACACCCTGTTCCATATTAAGCTTCTTCTAATGCACCTTAGTGATATATATAAATTTCAATGCGTTTAAAATAGTGAAACATTATTTAAATAAACAGCAAATGATTTTTCCCCATAGACCGCAATGTAACGGAATTCTTTTGAGTGTCCCTGTAAAAAAACTCTAAGTGCTACACACTTCCGTTGAAATAGGGAACATGCTATAGATAACGATAATAACATATAAAAATTGCAGAGCAATCCGAGCATATTTACGGGAGTTAGAGCACGGACAGACGGCAGACGGCAGACGGCCAGACGGCCAGACGGCCAGACGGCCAGACGGCCAGACGGCAGACGGCCAGACGGCCAGACAAACCGAAGTCATAAGCACTTTTCAACTAGGTTGGAAAGTGCTAAAAACATTCGGAAATGTTTTGAATTTTTAAAGAAACTTTTATAGGGTTCTTTTTCATACCAATAGTCGGCTACATTGAGATAAAATTCCTTTCGAATAGCTTATTTTTGGTTCTAAATGAAATATTACAATTTGGTTATATGCAGCCATCTTTCATAAGTCATAAACAATCACCAAAGAATTGTGGGTAATTTTTTTTCTTTTTAATTAGTAATAAGCCTTTTTTTTTCAAGATAAAGGTCAAATCGACATTTTTCTTATTTTTTGTTAACTGATGGCAATTTTTCTAAAAAGCAAGTATTAATTTATTTTATATTTTTTTTTCAAAAATTATAAAGTTTGAATATTAGCAGGGTAAATAAACTAATGTTTTTGAGTATAGAAAGTAAAAAGATTTGTTGGTTTTAATTAATTTTAATGTAGCCGACTATTGGGTATTAATTTTGCTTACATGTCCAATAGTCTGCCACCAGGGGCCGACCATTGGGTATTACATTTTGCTTACATGTTCAATAGTCGGCCACCAGGAGCTGAATACTGAATACATAACTTATTGTACTTTTTGAGTTTATTTTTCATTGTTTGGTAGATATAACTTTATCTCTACATCTATACTAATATTATAAAAAATAAACTTTTTTTACGTGGTTGTTTGTTTGTTGGGGAAACTACTGGAACTACTGAACGAATTTCAAAAGTAAGGGTAGCAGTCCCAACATAGACTATATTTGACGTCAGAGCCACTTTTCCCAAATAGATGGATGAGCAAAAAACATTCTGAACTTGCCCTTTTTGTGATATTGAGGGAGCTAGTAACTTGAAATTTGGCATGGTTGTTGTTTTATAAAATATTCGAAATTTAAAAGTGTGAAATGAGTGGAAAAAGTTCTAAATTACAATTTGTGTAGAATTGTTAGGAATATAAACTTGAAATTTACCATGTATGTTACTTTTAAGGCGTAAATTATAGATCAGGACAATTAAAAAAAGGGGGAATTTTAGAAAATGAAAAAAACTGTGAACATTCTAAAAACATTCTAAATTCCGATTTATATGGAATTACTAGGGATAGAAATTTAAAATTTGCCAATTCTATCATTTTTAATATGTAAACGCTGGTACAAAATAGTTTCTTAAAAAATACGAAATTTCAAAGGGTACGGGACCAAACAAACGTTGTAAAGTTTCGAATTCTGTGATAGTTTTGGTCATAGAGATGTTTTGGTGCTGGAAACTTAAAATTTGGCATGGTGGTTAATTTTAAGACATAAATGACCGGCTAAGAAAGGTTTAAAAAAAAGTGGAAATTTAGAATGCTGAAATGAGAGAAAAATGCTCTGAATTATGTTTTTTTTTAAATAGAAATTTTGGAATAGAAATTTGAAATTAGACATGGAAAAACCTTTTTAATACGTAAGTGGTCTGATCATAACCGAACAGTTTCTAAAAAATTCGAAATTTAAAAGGAACTAAACATTTTCTAAAATTGCATTTTCTGTAATACTGTTGGGTTTGAAACTTCAAATTTTGCATGGTGGTTTCTTTTGAGATGTAAACTCTCGCAAAGAATGGTTTCTATAAAATGCTAAATTTAAAAAATTGAAATTATCAGTAATTGTTGTTTATGCTTCTAAATTATGATTTATTTAGAATTAATAGGGATAGAAAATTGATATTCGACACCGGGGTTACTTTTAAGTCGTAAATACTTGCACACAGTAGCTTTTTTTTTTAAACAAAAATCTAAATTTAAAATGGGGAAATGAATAGAAAAGTTTTAAAATCCAAATTATTTTTGACCCACTAAACCGAATCCAAAATTTCTTTCAGGATAACACTGTCAGTCAGGAACGTAAAACACATGATGATTTGTGATTATGATTTATTTAGAGTTGATACGGTGATTGCTAGATACACCAAATTTGACATGACTTTTACTTTTAAGATGTAAATGCGCCGGCAGATCATATTCTAACATATTCGAAATTTAAAAGAGTGAAATGAATAGAATAGGGTTTAAAATCACGATTTCTTTTGTACTACAGAAACGATTTCAACTCTTGTCCTGGGATAAAAAGGATGCCGTTCTCCACTTAAAAATAGGCTGCATTTTATCTCTCTACAAACGACCTGATGGAATGAAAAATGTTCTAAAATCCCGTTTACTTTGAATCTGTTAAGACTAAGAGCAAGAAACTCCTTATGGTGATGTATTTTAAGACATGAATGTTCATTAAGAACGTTCATCAAAGTATTTGATTTTTTAAAAGAAAGAATATTTTCGAAAGCGCTCTATAATTATGATTTTACTCGCAAATTGTCTAGGCTAGAAATTTTAAATTCGACATGAAAATCTCTATGAGACGTGATGCTCTTAAAGATGCCTCTATTTTAAAGATTTTCAAATAATTGAAATGGGAAGAAAATGTTCTACAGTTATATTTTTACTATGATTTTTCAAAAAATGTCAGCCTAGAATCTTTAAATTTGACATAGAACTAACTAAGACATAGATGCACAAGAACAATATTTGTCCTTTTAATTTTTTTTTTTAATTTAAAAGAAAAGTAAAATTAAGTAGTTTTTCATACCATGTTAGGAACAACTTTTTTGAGCAGTGGTATAAACATAGGTACGAGCAAACATTATATTTAATTCAAATGATAGAATACAGAAACATGATTTCCAATAAGGAAAGGAAATATTTCATATTCAGCCTTTAGCCGTACACAAATGACAATTAAATATAGTAAACTAATGTTTTCCCACTTATTATTTCTCGGTGTTTTGATTTTTATGGTGCATAAAGGTACATTAATATTGTAAAAAGAAACGTTTGATTTTTATGGAAAATAAATTCTGAAACTACTGAACTGATTTTAAAAATTCTTCCACTAAACGATAGCTTATAAGCAGAGTTTTCAAATAGACTGCATTGTATCTGTTTTCTTGGAAGAATGTGGATTCAAATGCGTTGCTTTGACGATTTTCACGTTATTTCAAGTCTCACATTCACATAATGCGGTACAAAAATGACGTTTATTCAAATTGTGACTTAATTTAGTAATATTTAAATTATTTACAAAAGTATAATTTCTCCTAATATAATTGGTACAGAAATACCACTTGCCATATTTCAACCATGCGTGCAAAGCCGTTGGTTTTGATAAAATAAAAACTTGTTACCTGATTGCTTTATCCAATAGTTAGACGCTCTATTAATAAGAGACTAACTACTAGGATTTAGAATCCTTTTTGCAGCCTCTATTAAACTTAAATAATAAAATAAAATAAAATAATGGAGCTTTCTGCATGTGTCACTTTTAATTGAACTGCCGCATTAAGATTTACATTACACAGAAAATCAATTTAGTTGGAATGTAAAGAGGTATTGTGTTATTAATTTTTCGTAGTTTAACACTCATAAAGTAATCATTTATCAGATAATATCAAAAATTTAAAAAAAAATTATGATTGATGTTTTTGATTGACGTTACTTTTAAAAAGTAACACTTATGAGATATAACTTGAGATTCCCAGAAGAATTTCCAAAAGTAAGCATTTATACATGGCACTGTTAAAAACGTTTTGCTGTTTTTAAAAAGTTCTACTTTAAGTTATTTACAACCATCTGGGAAGACCAAATTAAAATTATCTTTGTGTTCAACACGCTATAACAATAAATTATCTGTACAACATATAACAATCAGTTCTATGTACCCTGATTGGTTAAATTATGTTTTTAGAACGTTCTATGGACTCTGATTGGTTGAATCATTTATCCTCGCTGTTAGTGGGAATTTCTAGAAAATTCCTTCAGATTCTGAAAACCAATCTGTTCGCCAAATGTCGCCATAATTTTGCAAAAATCCGGAAACTTGACACATTCTTTTATTTGACGGTAAGCATGTGCTTTGGCATTAGTAATCTTGAAAGTCGATTTTCCTGCTAAATCTTGCCAATGTCGCGAAACTTTCACCAAACTTAGCGAAGTTGGCGATATATTGCCAACATTGCAACTTCGTTAACTGTCAACTGTTCAACAACTGTCTCAACTTTCATTCACAATGAAATGCATTCACCCGTAGTGACCCCAAAAGAACCCACTAATCAAATTTTCTCAAACCTGTGACCCAGCTCAATGGTATTTTCGTACCCCCCCCCCCCCCAAAAAAAAAAAAAAAAAAAAAAAAAAAACGGTAGGATACAAAATTTGGTCAAAATCGTTTGAGCCGTCTCTTTGATAAAATTATGTTGACCCGTAGTGAACCCAAAATGACCCACTAATCGAATGTTCTCAAACCTGTGACTCAGCCCAATGGTCTTTTCGTACCCCAAAACGGAGGTATACAAAATTTAGTCAAAATCGTTAGGACCATTTTTTATATAAAATTAGCTTGACCCATAGTGACCTCTCCCCCCCCAAATGATCCACTAATTGAATTTTCTCGAACATGTGACCCAGCCAAATGGTTTTCTTGTATCCCAAAAAAGGTAGGACTCAAAACGTAGTCAAAATCGTTAAAGCCATTTATTCGAGAAGATAAAATTACCTTGACCCGCAGTGACCCCAAAATAACCCACTAATTGAATTTTATTTTCTCGAACATGTGACCTAGCCCAATAGTGTTTTCGTACACCTTATTAGTAGATACAAAATGTAGTCAAAATCGTTTTAGCCGTTTTTAGATAAAATTAACTTGACCCGTAGTGACCCCAAAATGACCCACTAATCGTATTTTCTCAAACATGTGACCCAGCCCAATGGTCTTTTAGTACCCCAAAACAGTAGGATATAATTTTAGTCAAAATCGATAGAGCCGTTTTTTAGATGAAATTTATTTGACCCATAGTGACCCCCAAATGACCAACTAATGAAATGCCTAAATTATGTTTGGGTCTATTCAATATCACATATATTATTTCTGATATCAACATCCCTATTTCTATGCACATGCAAAATGCACAACAAAGAATATGATATCATACGAAAGGTTTTTGAAAAGGCTTTTGTCACAGTACACAGTTTCGTTAAAACTGGTTATTTCATTAAAATTTCAATTAATTAGAAATTAAACAAGAACGAAAAATCATGCGTCAAGCATAGATTATATAGCACTTTCCAACGCTTCCAAAATAATTTTACAAATCATACCATTTAATAAGCTAAAAGCTAACATCTAAGTAAACAATTTAGAAAACGCATAACATATTTAAAAACATAATTTCAGGAATTTCCAGCATATACAATATTCGGAAAAATATCCGAATACTTTTATTCAGCCCTGTATAGGATCTATAGATTTGTATATATACTACATAGGATGATAATTTTAGTTCAGTTAGGAAACGCGTAGCACAGTTTAAAATTCTCCGTCTGGAGTTTGTCAATAAACAGAAATGTGTTCGCGAACTTTTGTGCTGCCCTGTATAGGATCTACAGAATTTATACACACCACGTAATAGACAAAAAGCAAGTTAAAATTAAAATCGCGTTCAATAACTTAAAACGCACTTCCAGGAATTATTGTTAACAGACAGTAGATAATTTTTTTGCGTGTCCCTGTAAATGAACGATGACTGCTATACACACACTATTCCGTAGTAAGTCTCTTGTAATGCACCTTAGTGATCTATATAAATTTCAATGCGTTTAAAATAGTGAAACATTATTTAAATAAACCGCAGACGATTTTTCTCCATAGACGTAATGTAACGGAATTCTTTTGACTGTCCCTGTAAAGTAACTATAAGTGCTATGCGCACCCTGTTCCATATTAAGCATCTTCTAATGCACCTTAGTGATATATATAAATTTCAATGCGTTTAAAGTAGTGAAACATTATTTAAATAAACCGCAAATGATTTTTCCCCATAGACCGCAATGTAACGGAATTCCTTTGAGTGTCCCTGTAAAAAAACTATAAGTGCTATACACTTCCGTTGAAATAGGGAACATGCTATAGATAACGACAATAACATATAAAAATTGCAGAGCAATCCGAGCATATTTACGGGAGTCAGACGGCAGACGGCCAGACAGCCAGACGGTCAGACGGCCAGACAAACCGAAGTCATAAGCACTTTTCAACTAGGTTGGAAAGTGCTAAAAAGAGAATCAGCCAATAATCTCAAAGAATGCAGTGCTAAATCCTCGCATGGTTACACTAGTATCTCATTAAAAAAAAAGAAGCTTTTCAACCGGATGATTTTTTGGGAAGATATAAATTAAAGATTGTCGCATATATTTAATATTAACAACCTCAAATTTTGACTCCTTATAACATGTATGAAGATTTTAAGAAAAATGCATATACAATATACTTATTGAGTCTATTTTGATCCAAAAGACCAAGTATCGAAATTTCTGGTGGATAAAATAAATAAGTTTTCAACAAGAAAATTTTACTTGATTAATGGAATCAAATAAGTACTATGTAGGAGTAATTTGCATTTTATAAAATAAAATTTCTGATTCAAAACTTGTTTATTTTATACGCGGATTATACGCCGTAAATTATGATATTAAAAGAGTATGTTATCTTTTAACAATAATAATAAAATTTTAATAGATAAACGACTTCCTAAATGATAATTTATGCGTAGCATTTAATAGTAGATATTATCTCAAAGTTGATTAGCGTCTATATATTTTTTAAACGAATATTTGCGGAAGAATTAGTACGTGCTGGTGCGTTTTCTGGCCCAGACGGAGCGCTATGTATTGTATATTCGTATGTGCTATAGTGGAAAAAGATTCATTGTGTTGAAATTTCAATTTGTTATTGGGTTAATGAGACACTGAAGGATTACTAAAAATAATTGTTGCGTGTCCTTATTTAATCACTTTGACAAAAAAAGCCCATAAAATATTTCGTCATGGAAACAAAAATTAAATTAGGTGATAAAAACTCTGAATGAATGAATTTTTAGCTAATAATAATAAATTGTCATGTTTTGCGCTGTCCTAATTTGATCATTCATTTGTCTTAATTTAAAGGTATTGAGATACCTTTAATAAAAAGGTATGCGTTGCTGACGACTGGGATTTTTGATAATCGTTGCCACAGATTAATCTCGGAAAATGAAACATTTGAAGTTACTGAAAAAATTAATTGCTCGAAAAGTATTTGTCAGAAATTTGTTTGACAAACTGCGTTAGAAAGGTAAAAAATTGTATTTTTCTTGATATAAATTTCAAATCCACTGATTATGCCATTTTTCAAATATTGAATTTCAAAAATTACCAAATTTCACAATGGAGTACATTAGCGAAAACTTCACGCGTAAAAAATAATAATAACAGCAATGTGTCCCCACGAGTCACAAATTATAGTAACCGTATTATTCTGTTAAAATATAAAAGTGAATTATGATGTCACGAGAGCATGATCCTATATATTATTTCTCCTGTCAACATCCCTTTTTCTAAGAAAATACAAAACGCAGAACGACGAATGAGATAGCATATGAAAGGATTTTGAACAGGCTTCTGTCATAGCACACTTAACATTTCGTTAAAACAGGTTTTTGATTAAAATTTGCTGATAATTAAAAATTAAATCGGCATTGTTTTCATAAAAGAAATGAAAGGTTTTCCTCAAAATATTGTTGCCAAAAAAATAAATTTTTGTAACATATTATTTTGAATCCGGAGTGGAAACTATTTTAGTTACAAATAAAACTTGATAACTTCTTCATAGACTAATAAATTTAATATTTACAACGTATTTACATGTTACTATTTACAAAATAACTCATTTAATTTAATATTACGGCTTAGCTCAGATGCCTTGTCGGCAACAACTCTGTAAACATTCTTCTCTTTTCGTAAAGTCTAATTTACTCAGCTTGTCAATTCTTCTGAAAGAAAAAAAAATAAAAGGAGAGAAAATATGATGGAGTGAGTATAGTTCGAGCGTTACACTCTTCCCCATTACTGGTCCCTCAGATGCAGTATGCATTTCCTGGGTGACGTTTCCCAGGTCTACCTCTTTGAATGAAGCCTTTAGAACATCCACCATATCCATAAATGACACTACGAGAAACAAGTTGTTCTCCAAATAAAAAAAATTCTGAACAGAAGCACTTGGTACAAAAAGTACGTTAATCAAATTACAATTTCTTAAAAAGTTTTAAACATATATGCTCAAGAAAAAGGTTGTATTCATGGTGAGCCTTAATGAAAAATAATCCATGAGAAAAAAAAAAAACTTTTTTTCAAGGGAAGAAAAGAGTCAGTATTTGAAGTTCTTGAATATATAAAAACTTATGACGATGATTTCAACAAACAGTTAAAAATAAAATAAAATAAAATAATTAAAATGTTCAACATCAGATACTGATCTCTAAACTTTTAAACAGTCGTCCATCTAAAAACCAGTGAAATGCCACTTTTTTCCTAAAGTTGCTCCAACACCAGTAGAATCTTCTCTAAAAATCACTTAATATCTTTTTAATAAATTTTCAACATCTCTGGACCTGATAGTAGAATCAATCTGGTGCAAGTAAGAACAAATATAATTAATGTTTGCACCAAATGGATGAACATGGAGGAATGTTGAAATGAAACCAATGAGGTGAGCCTCCCTTTCTATATTAGCATTAGATAAATTTCCTAATTGGGAATTATTCTCATAAGCTGAATCATTAAGACAATCAGGATTTCCTTCTGTCATTCTGCGCTTAAAGGCACGAAGCTCTTTTAATTCAGCTTCATTAGATCTTCTTTGATTCAAATTTAGCTCTTCCTTTTTAGGTGTGTTCGTAATTATATAAATACGTAGCACCTATTGTCGTCGTCTGGTCCGTCCGTCTGTCCGTCCGTCCGTCCGCATATAACAACGCAAAAACTACCCAACCGAATGGTTTAAAATTTAAGATATATTATCTTTGCAGAATTTTATCGAGACATTTCAATTTTTTTAAAAATTGAATCAAAACTTTAGAAAATATAATTAAAAACATTTATTAAGAAGTTTGATTTTTTTTTTTTAAATCGGTGCTTTCTTTTTATAGGAGCTTTAGAAGTTTAATCGTCAAGCGACCGAGATGCTTATTTTATTACAGAAATTAATCTGCAGACGATATAATTCATTTCACAGAATTAGAAATCATCAAGATCTTAATATTTGTATAACTAGCTGATACATATATATCTGAATATTTATATAACTAGTTAAGATATTTGTATGAACAGTGTCATAAAATATATACTTAACAAGCTGTTTAACCCGTTCTACGCACGGGAGATCATGAATTTAATTCTAAAACAAATATTAAAAATAAAAATCAGTACAACCCAATGTATCTATGTAATATGTAGAAAAAGACGCACGGGAGATTATGAATTTAATTCTAAAACGTGCGTACGAACGCACCTCGTTTGTAACGTTTGACTTACAATTTCCAACTTGTTTGAGTTTTGTAAAGCCTGTCGCATTGTTGCCAACTGATTATCTTTACGTTTAAGTTCTTCTTTGTGATCAGACTTCATGACCATAATTTTATTTTGTGCAGCTTCTAACTGACATCTCAAAGAATCAGCCTCTTCTTGGTACTTATGAACATCTTCTTGATATAGTTTTTTTACCTGATCAATATCAGTATTTGTTTTATCTGAATTTTCATCATCACTGAGTTCCATTTCTTCATCTTGTCGTTCATTTTTCAACTTCTCACAAATAAGTGGGGCTTCATGATCTGTATAATGCACTACTGGCGGAGTAGGCGGTCTATAATAGTCTAGTTCTTGATGGCGTGCTTGACGTTGTAGCTCTCTGCTTGCATTCATAATCATACTGGTCATCTCGAGCTTGAGCATAATCAACATGTAGCCTTCCAGTAAAAGGTGCCTCGTCTTTATTTTCTATTTTTAACCAATATCCAGAAAAATACAAAGCATTATCTACGTAGAGCTCATCAGAAAATCTTATATGGCAAAAATTCTTTTTAGACATTCTAACTGTTTCTACAGACCCACAACGTTCGAAAATTTCTCGAATAATTTCCTCCGTAATCTTTTCTGGCAAACCGCCCACAAACACTGTTTTGCACCCCAATGGCCGTTCTCTAGTAGTAGGTCGAGGTGAATTTGGATTCGGGGGATATAAAACACTTTTTGCAAGCTTCACAAATTCTTTAACATGAGGATGTGATCCAGTATCAATATAATGTTTAACTTTAGGTGTAGCCTCTTCCCCTAGTTGGAAGCTACTTGTAAATTTTCCAAGCCGTTCATTCAACCTAACTCGTTGCTCTGAAGTGAGATGTCTACCTTCATCTTCTCTAAGAAAAACAGTGTCTAATTCAACGGTTTTTATTGCTAATTCACCGGGAGGTCTATATGTATCTTCGGCAAATCTATACTTCCACCTGCATCTATCAGCAAAGAACCATTCTTGATTTACTACATCCAAAACAATTTTTGCTTTGCGTAAAAAATCGATTCCCAAAATTGTACGATTATTTTTGGCATTCGGCAGAGCATAAAGTGTTGTTTTAACATCGCGACCTTCAATTTTAACATGAACTTCTGTTTTATAAAGTTCGGTAGTGTTTTGTAGCCCGTCCACTAAGACTACGATCATTTGAGTTTTTTCAAACTTCACACCTTGGTCTTTTAATAAAGAATACAAAACTTCACCCGCAACGCAATGTGTTGCGCCAGTGTCAGCACAGGCTGTGCCAGAGAAACCATTTATACTTATTTTTACCAATGATGTTGGTGATGTTTGCATATTACCTGTACGAAATTCTAGAGATTGAAAGTGCGCCGATACATTTTTAGGAGAACAAGTTGGACACTTGGATTTAATAACTCCCTGGTTTCCACATCCATAGCAACTTAACATTAGCCGATTTAAATTTGAAGGATAATTAATTTTATTTCTCTTGGACTCATTTTGATTGCCAAATTTACCAAACTCATTTCTTTTAAAATCTAAAGGCGTTTTTTCAAAGCGATTAGAATTCCCGACCTCACTGATTTTATTTGATCTCTTTATTTCTACTTTGTGTGACCTCAAATTATCATATAAATCTAACTTTTCAGCTAATTCAACAGGATCTGTTAAATTCTCCCATTGGTCTAAATAATGTTCTTTGCAATCAGGAGAAACCTTTTTCTTTAATTGATCCGCAATAATTAATTCCGATAGTTTTTCAAAGGAATTTATATTTAATTCGGATAGCCATCCCTCAAGATAGCTTCTAATTTCAAAGTAATATTCTTTCCAGCTAATATCGGTTCGCTTTGGATGTCGATTAAATAAAACTCTAAACCTTCTATCAGTTAACTTGAACCTCTGCAATAATATATCTTTAATATAAGAATAATCCTCAAATTTTTCTTCCGGTTCACGCGCTATTAATTTACCGATTTCATTTGGAAGGACTCCAATTAAATACGTAATCCACAGTTCTTTAAAACCTTTAAAAGTTTCATTTGCCTCTCAAAAGTTATTAAAAATAAATTCATATCATCCTTTTCAGGATTGAAATCGGGTAAAACCTTTTTCAAGTCAACGCGGATTGAAGAAGTTTCTAGAGGGTTGCTTGTATTTGCAACAACATCTCTTGTTCCTGTTTCTAACCTGAGCTTCTGTATCTCAAATTATCTTTCTTCGGCTAAACGCTTCGCTTCCTCAAGAGTCTTTCTTTCTTCTATGATATTTTCTAAAATTCCCTGTACAAAATCTATGTTATCTTTAAATGCCTCACTATTTACAATTTTATCACCTAATTCGAGGACTTTATCATCACTACTTATTTGTACTTTTAACTCTGAAGCCAAAGTGATTAAATCAATTTTCTTACCCTAGAAAGAAACGCCATCATTTGAATTAATTATGTTTCAGCTAACTTCAAACTTAATTTGTGTTACGAATAACTCTTAGCAAAATAATTTAAATCAATTCTTCATATAATAAATAAAATAATGCCAAGCACTAATTTATAATAATAACTTCAATAATAATATAGCTCAGTGCAACTATATAAATTTATATAAAAGAATTGACAAGCTGAGTAAATTAGACTTTACGAAAAGAGAAGAATGTTTACAGAGTTGTTGCCGACAAGGCATCTGAGTTAAGCCGTAATATAATATTAAATGAGTTATTTTGTACATTTTGTATACATTTTGTATACATTTATGTATAAAATAAAGCAAACGAGTTTATTTTTCAATAATAATTATTAGATATATTTCTCTTATAAATATCTTCATTTAACTCAGATACTAAAATACTTGAAGCTGCAGACGATTTTTCGTATTTCAATTCCAAGGAAAATATCATTCAGGTTGAATAGTATAATTCCAAAATATTTAGATTCTGGACGAATCAAACACAACTTTTCAAAAAATCCTCAGATTCCGGATGAATCAAAAGAAATACTTTTTGTACTTTAGTATTTAAATTTTCTTATTAAACAGTTTAACACAATTTAAAATAATACTTATCTTCATATCTTGCCTATATTCGGGCCCGAAGTTGGGGAGCCAATCTTTGTAACATATTATTTTGAATCCGGAGTGGAAACTATTTTAGTTACAAATAAAACTTGATAATTTCTTCATAGACTAATAAATTTAATATTTACAACGTATTTACATGTTACTATTTACAAAATAACTCATTTAATATTATATTACGGCTTAACTCAGATGCCTTGTCGGCAACAACTCTGTAAACATTCTTCTCTTTTCGTAAAGTCTAATTTACTCAGCTTGTCAATTCTTTTGAAAGAAAAAAAAAAGAAAAGGAGAGAAAATATGATGGAGTGAGTATAGTTCGAGCGTTACAATACCACATTATATGATGCTCAGCAATTATTATAAAAACACCGCTCGGGTTTTATATTTATGATTAAAAAGCGAAATTGAAATTGAAATGTTTAGATTTATATTTCTATATCCCATGTTTTTCCCGAAGCGGATGACGTCATCTTCTAATGCAGCGGGGCTAACGAGAACTTAACGAGAAAGTACGGTAGCCCAGTACGTAAGCCCCGCTAATGCAGTTAAAATCAAAACGTATACATGTCAAGCGTTCCAAGATATATGGCAGAGGTATCCGCCGAGGTCACGTCAATGAAGGTCGTACGCCACGTAGTGGAAGGAGGGGGAACTACTAGAGGTTCAATAATTGTTGTGATATCTATGAAATAACTGCGCATGGGCAAACCAAAATGCAAACGATTATTTCATTCGCAAAACATTTCGACTGTTATCTTATTTTTTATTTGTTCTTCAAGATTGTTTTAGGATATGTTTCATTATTTAAATAAAATATAACTTGTTTTTATTTAATTCTCGACAAATACTAGATGCTCCATTTCTTTTTTGTTGTGATAATATAGGTTAATTCACGTTATTAAAAAATGTAGCTATAAAACATATAAATCAATGGAAAACGGTAGGTAATAAATTGTAAACGTAATAAGAAACCGTATTAAAAAAACATAACTTAGTGAAATAAGTATCCGTTTTTATGTTATTTTAGAATATTCCAGGTAAAGGTACAGATTACTTTAAAATACAAGGTTAAACTCGCCGATATATTTCGTTTGATTCAAGGTTCTTTTGGAGAAACCGACGAGCGCAGCGGGCGTAGTCTGCTAGTCCTCATACATAAAAATCTAAAACAAAATTAAAACAGTAAAGATAATAAAAAAAAAGAAACAAACTTGCTTTTCCGCAGTCGTCTACAAGTACAAGAGCTATTGTCATTCATTTTATAATTATGTAACTGCCAATCAAATTATATAAAATATGCCAATTGGTTGTGAACTTGATTATGGAGCATTCCTAACATTTGTTCATGTGCATTCACACGCGTGCCAAATTTGTTGTTAAAAATAAGTCGCCGAAAAAGAGGTGAGCTTTTTGGTAATTGGCGAATTCGGCATTCTAATACATTAAAGTAACATTTGCGTAATTTATCGAGGAACCTTTTTCTGGCTTATACGTAAAAAGATTAAAATTTCTGATAAAATTGCATTTTTATTTAAATTTTTAAGTTTAATATGGTAAACTTATGAGTATAATTGGCTAACAATGAAAAGTTTTGCCATTCTAAAACAATGCGTTTTCTATATTAAAAAATGTACAGATTTTGGATATCTCTGATATTTTGCTAGTTTTTTTTTTCAGTGTAATTGTATGTACACTATACTTTATGTATCTGTTTGTAGTATAATATGGCAAAATATTATTTTTATTTCTCGTTGAATGTGCCATTGGGTAAACTACTTCATGTCCCTATTTAATAACATTCTTTGACGAAGAAAGCATATAAAAAATGTTTCTACGTGTGAAAAAAAAATTAGTTTAGGCCATAAAAAAACTGTCAATGAACAGCAAAAAAAAAAAGTATAAATTAACATAAGAAATAATAAATTTTTATCGTCTTTTGTGTTGTCTTAATTTGATCATTCATCTGTCTTGTCACCATACATAAATTACGTGTAAATCACTAAATTAAAACAGAAAAGGTACTAATTAAGAAGACCATATCAAACTTTCTTGACCACAGTCGTCTACAATTACAAAAACTATTGTCATTCATGGTATAATTATATAACTGTCAATCAATTAACAGAAATGCCGCGTACGGCTTACTTGCTTGACTACGTATTATCTTTTTCATTATTTTTCATTTCTTTTAAGCCAAAAAGATGTTTTATGAGACGATTTATCATCAGATTTAAAAAGTTTAATTCAAGTTATATGTTTTTTAATTAAATGATATACTTTTTAATGACTAGTAATAAAATGTGTAATAATAATTAAAAAATTTTGTAGTTAAAATAATGACAGCAAGTTTTTTGTAATTCTTTTATTGATTTGAAATGATATAACAACTTTCGATAATTCAAGAGAAGGGAAACCTACATATTTATGGAAGTATGCCATTAAAAATAAACATGTATATAATAAGTGAAAAAAAAGAAAATATCAATCAGAAATATTAAAAGAAAAGTAATTACCAGTATTCCATCAAGCCGAATTGTCTGAAATATATTGTAAAAATGCATTCAAAATGAAAGAAAAAAAAAATCGAATGCAATATTGTCGAAGTTTAAAAAGAATTAAAAAACCCGTTTTGTAAACACAATTAAAAGATTCACTCGTTGAGTGGATTATTATTTTGCTTTCAAAAAAATAGTAAGCCACCAAATGGTTCTTGCTCTTTGTAACGATTTTCAATCGCATTCATCCTATTACAACTAATTAGCATTGAATCTTTTTAACACTTTCCAAACAAAGTTTAAAAGTGTTTATGAATTCGATTTGTCTGTCTGTCTGCCTATCCGAGCTCTAACTCGCGTAAATATACTCCGATTTTCATGCAGTTGATATATGCTATTGAACTTTACTATGTCAGGTTCGGTATTGAAAATGGTAGGGATACTCAAAAGAATTCCTTTACATTACAATCTATGGGAAAAAATCGTTTGCGTTTTTTATAATAATGTTTCACTATTTCAAACATATTGAAATTTATATATATCAGTGAGGTGCATTACAAGAGGCTGTGTATAGCATATCGTGTGTATAGCATTCATCGTTCATTTACAGGGATACACGAAAGAATTCGGTACTGTATGTTAACAATAATTGCTGGAAATGCGTTTTGAGTTGAGCAAAGCGTTTTTAAACTTAACTAATTTGTTGCCTATTACTTGGTGTGTATAAATCATATAGATCATATACTACAGTGCAGCACAAAAGATCTCTAGTACATTTCCGTTTTTTGGCGGAAATTTCAGAAGGGGATTTTAAACTGCGCTATGCGTTTCCTAACTGTTGTAGAATTTAGCATTCTATGTAGTATATATGTTACGGTCAATATGATTAATCCGGTCATTATTAATAATAACCGGTTATTACTAATAATGACCATATTAATCATATTGACCGTAACATATATATATATATATATATATATATATATATATATATATATATATATATATATATATATATATATAAATGTATAGATCATATACAGGGATGCACAAAATGATTCATATAGTTTTCCGAATATTCTTGGTGATTCTTGAAATTGAGTTTTTAAATGTCTTATTCGTTTTCCAAATTGGTTATTTCATCCTATTAAACGTTAAAGATTTGTTAAAGTATTTTGTAAATGATGGAAAGTGTTGCATAATCTATGCTTGACGTATGATTTTTCGTTCTTGTTTCACTTTGCACTGATTATAATCAATCTTTTAGAAACTACTTTTAGAAACGGATTAAAAACAAAAATATATTTATCTAAATGTGTATTTACTAGTCGATCCGTGTGAGGATTTCGCACTAAAGTCTACTAGTTTTTAGCAATATCTTATATTTTTTTAGATGCAAGTTTAAACTTCTACAGAAAAATTAAGGATAAAAATATCTACAAACAACATTAGTCAAAACAGAACGCAGCCTACGTAATTATACAAAGGCCATTTCATTTCGCCGAAAACCGTGCAATTTGGGCTTAGCACTAAATCATTATTGAATCAACTGATTTCTACCCTGCCCAGATAGCTGATTTGTCCGAGTCAGACTTCAGTTTTGGTTTGCACGATTGTTCAGAAAGGTCACAACGCCCTCTGTTGATTGACTTCACACATTATAAGAAAAGAGTCTATCTCCTTTATATTGTATGCCTTGGCCAAAATATCATCTCATTTATTCCATCAAAGTAACAGTAGAAACTGATGGAAGATAGCAAAAGACCCGCGCGAGAAAAATAAAGTAGCAATCGTATTTTAACTGCATTAGAGGATGATGTCATCCACTTCGGGAAAAATACGAGACAAAGAAAAATAAATTGAATATATAGAAAGCTCAACTTTAGGCTACTCGTGAAATACCATTGCTTCGATCGATCGATGGTGTCTTTTTCTTCTAAACATTTGAATTTGATTTTTTAATCATAAATATAAAATAAACTCGTTCAGAGACGCTCCACTGTATGTTTTTTGTTCTATTTATCTTCACTGTAAAAATTTTTGGTCAACAATTACGGTACATATTCTGGCAACTTTGACCAGTATATATACCGTAATGTAACTGGACGGTATATGTACCGTAAAACGTTTAAAGTATATGTACCGGCTGCACCACCGCCTCTCCTCAGCCTGCACGCATTACGAAACAAGAGCAAGAGCATTACTTCAGCGGTTGCCGTACACCGAGGTGCGGCTACCAGCTTTTTTCTTACTAAAAAAATAATTATTTTACTGTATAAATACCGTTTATAATCGAAATGGCATATATACGGTTTTTTACGCTTAATATACCTTAGAAGTACGGTACTCATACCGTACAGAGTAAAACGGTACAAGTACCGTTAATTTACGGTACATCTACTGAAAATTTACGGAATTTTTTTACAGTGTTTCTTTATATTCATTGTTCAGTACATATAATGCGGTGTTTTATTTTTATGGCAACAATGATTTGAAAACTCTTTCATTTCATTTATGAAAACAATGCTGATTTTATTTTTAATTAACTGCAATTTTAATCAAAAAAACGTGTTTTAACGAAATGTGAGTGTAGTATGTCAGAAGCCGGTTCAAAAATCTATCGAATGATACCCCATTCATTGTCGTGCGTTTCGTAAATGCACAGAAAAAGGGATGTTGACAACAGCAATAATATATATGATATATTCATATCTGTACTCTAAAGCATAAATTAATATATATATTTTTTTTTTTTGTGTGATAGTATAGAAAAGAATCCGCGAATGAATACCAGGCCCTAGGTTCCTGTTTTGCTTGATCGGGCCGGTGGTTTATATTGTTCTATATGAATTGAAGTTATCGTTATTTAATAATATTTTATGAATTTTTTATATACATTTAACAACAATTCTAAAGACTTTAAAAATGCTTAAGGAAAATATCCCCTCTTCATCAATAACGGTTTCATTTAGTTGCAAGTGTATGCATGGATACAACTTGTTTCAAAAAGATAATAAATAGACATCTTATGAATTTAATTCACACAAATTCTGTAAGGCAGAAACACATCTCGCATTTAGCTGGATACAGGAAAAACAACAGTTTGGTCTACACTGCAAAAAAAAAGTGTTGATTTTACAGTATAATACTGGCATTCCAGCTGCCACTATTATACCGTAAAATTAACAGTAATAAACAGTAAAATAAGCAGTAATACGCTACCGCGCATGCGTGGCAGCGTATTACGGCTTATTTTACATTTTATTACTCGTTATTTTGCATTAACATACTTAATTTTAGTTGCTTGTATAGCCTCCCAGGTCTGTAGATCAAATATTTGCCTTATTTAATCCGTTATTAAATAAAGCGAATATTAATATTCACAGAAAGTGCTAACATTTTAAATAAATGAAACCGCACCCAACTGACAACACTGGTTTAAGAAATCCTGAAATATAATTTTTTCACTGCAACACAAAGTATTGAAAATTTATTGATGTGCTTTTACGTACTACTCTAAGAAGGAAAGTTCCAGCCTTCTTAAAACAATTATTCTTGCTTTCAAAAGTAGCATTTCTGCGAAGTAAGTCTGAAAGAAAACTTATAACAAGAATTCTCTTATTGTAATAAACGTCCCAAAAATAGATTTTCTCCCAAAACTCTCCACTTTCTTTCGACTACATAGGAACATATGGACAATAACTTTTCATCGTTCATCTGTAACATCATCAGATATATCCCTCTTTTAAAAAAAATGTTCTTAAAATGTTTGAACACGGAATTCTTGGATTTCTAGTATCTAATTTATATAATTTACATTAGTTTGGTTAGAAACGTAATTTAGTTCAAAGTAGGTTGTAACTATGTTTGCCATTTAATTCATTAAATATTAAGTAATGTTAAAATTCAATAAAAATAACAAAATGAATTAATTGATCGTTAGGTTTTGTGAAAAAAAAAAGCATTATTTACTGAAAAATGTTGTATTTATGATACTTAAGAGTTTTGTAACACAATTTTAAGATATTCTAGAATTTATCATACGTTTTAATCTACTTTAATAAATAATAGAATGGGAATTAAGCATTAGGAGCCTCCTAAGTGGTCCCTATCAGCTCCCAGGCATCGATATGACATTAAAAGGGGTCAACTCTGCTTTGGGGGTCGACAGAAAAAAGTTATTTAACAGTTGCTATCTGATATATGGGAAAACGGTACGCATATCCCAGATACGAGTATTACACCACCATTTTCTTGGCGTTTCGATAGTTTCATTATTATTTGAAGCTATCAACGAAATGTACAAGGAGCTAAGACGTTTGAGGTTATATAAAAGTATAATTAAACATGTGTAATATAAATAATTAAGTTAAAAATTGTATAAGCACCCTTTTTTATTATTTTATTGAAAATTAGGAAATAGTACCATAACGAGGGTCGATAAACAGTTAAGAATAGCGATAGCAGCAAAATATCGATAAATATCCAGTTTATTTTAATCCTTTCAAGTCCGAAATGCCTTTCAATTTTGGTAAAAAATTACTTTTACTTTAATTATATTAAACGAAACTATCCAAATCACAAAAGTTAAGATTTATTGAAATTTATCGAATATGTCATTGGCTGGAATTCAACGAATATAGTTATTTTGCGTTCTATTCCTGAGATGATAAATTAAGGAATAATTTTTAAAGGTGTTTGGAAAATGTCGTACTACAACAGAATTAAACAGCCATAACAACTTTCTAGATTTTTTATGTTACATCACAAATTATTTGTTTGACAAAGTAGCCCCTATTTTAAATTTAAAGAGATCTAAACAAATGTTTCAAATAAAAGGATCGGCAACGGTATAAAGAAAATGAAGCGAGCTTTTATTATTATTATTACTAAATAGTGAAGCATAAATGAAGTCATAATAAAAAATGTATAGATTTATACTATCATTAATACATGCAGATAATGAGAAAAATAATTGTTAAGACGATATATAGAGTATACCTAGAATACACCTGATAAAAAGACATGTCTTATTAATGCAGACCCGAGCGTTAATTAAATAAGAGCATAACCAAACGAAAGTACTCGAAATTGGTTTTCTTTTATTATTATTATTATTATTATTTTAGAGTTTTTCAATGATTTATGAAGCATTTAAAAATCTAGGGAAAATAAAATTGTTTTAATGCACGAGTACTCAAAATTAAATCTGTATAGTTAAACTATTTTATATTACAATTTCATGATTATCATGATCTGCATAATTAAACTATTTTATATTACAATTTCATGATTATCATGATCTGTATAATTAAACTACTTTATATTACAATTTCAAAAATTTTAAACGTAAAAGAATTCTTAATAAGACTTTCTCTATATTGATTACTATTTGTACATTTAATTTTTAAACTTTTTATTTGATTTTAAATCACAGCAAAACTTTTTCATTTCTCTCTTGCGACATAATATCAAACAAGCAAAAAACAAAGTTTATAAGAAGAAATTGTACTTGACGTTTTCACTTGATAAATTGACATTTCTGCCTTTAAGGGGTGTTTTTTATACAGCATATCAATCGTATAAGAAATTACTTTCTTTGAAAATATAACTTTTATGAGTGTAAGGTTTTAGAGTGCAACAAATTTAATTCTTAACTACTGTAGAAATTTAACATGTACATTAGGAAAAAATAAAATGGGAATAGAAAAAGATTTATTTTTTATTTATTTAATTTTCAAAAATAAATATTAAATAAATGGTGTTGTAATTTGATGTTTCTGCAATCAACTATTCCAAATAAGCAAAATAAAAATAAATAAATATTTTTAAAACTTTATTTTCAAATCATTTCTTAGTAGAAAAACAGAAAATTCTTCATTGTTTAGTTCACAAACTACATTAAAAATAGTTTAAATAATAGTTTTCATTATTTATAACAATTCTATAATTTCAGAAAAGTTATATGAATTGTAATTTTTTGTTATTGTTATTTAAAATAAGGCTTTAGCTTTTTCTTTTGTAATAACAATGAGAATAATAACCATTGAATCTGTACAAGGTTTTTGCATTGCAGTTTTTTTTCTTAGATTATTTGATGATAAGTTTTTTCATTAATTATTGATTAACTGCAATTCTTAATCAAAAATTTGTTTAAAAAAAATGTGGATGTAATATGTTGAAAGACTGTTCAAAAGTATTTCGAATGATACCTCATTCACCGCTGTGCGTTTTGTATGCGCATAGAAAATGGAATGTTGACATCAGAAATAATACCGTATTAATTCGCGTATTTTGCGCACTATTTTTATCATTTCTTCGAGGCCAAAAGTAGAGGGTGCGAAAAATACGCGTGAAACTTAAAAAAAAAAATATTTATTGATATGAAACTTCAAAACTTCAAGTAATTAAAGAAATGTCTCTCTTTAACACTTTGTTGACCGACCACGAGTATATTCGTGTTTTAAAAGCAATGTCATTTACTAAAGGCGTGTCCTAAATACTTAGTTCCGCCTATAATTTTTACGGCATAGAATCTTTATCAAAAAGAATGTGTATTATTTTGGGAATATTACATTTGGGAATATATTGTTAGACTGTAAGAAATTCTACATGAAATTCACATACTGTAAAATATTTACTGGTGTATACGTTTGAAAAAAGTTAACTAGACAAAGAGTATTCCAAAAACTTTTAAAAGAAGGTAGGACTTATATTGACTCAAAACAAAAATTTCGTATTAAATTACCTGTCAAAAGTGTGTTAAGATAATTATAACATTTATAAAATGGTAATTAACATTAATGGTAATTAATGGTAATTAATGGTAATTTAATGGTAATTAAGCGTCATATTCAATTTAGTGATAGTATGCTGAATACCAGCTATGTTAAATTTCGTCAAAAATACAAAAAAATTCAAAAATACATAATTCACACCTGAAATTCTTACCTTAATTCTTTACCTTGATTCACACCTTAATTAAAAGAATAATTTTAATTTATGCAATCGCGAAAAATCTGTCATTATATAAAATACAAATTACTACTATAACTTTCTGGTATGAATTCAAAATTTTGAATTTTAAAAAAGGCCAAACTGGCCACCGGGCACATACGTCCTGGTATTTCAGATAGAGGTGTTCATGGCGTACGCAGGTATGCCGTGGTGTTTAAGGGGTTAATATTTAAGAAACAAATACATTTCAGCAGTTATTTAAGTGACATATTTAAACAGGGTGAACATAGTCTTTATTTAGTTTTCAGTATTGTAGGATTATAATAATAATAATAAAACTAATTTAGCAAGAAAAGTATTTGCAAAATTAAAAAACGCTATTGCTATAATTTTTCGGAAGGAGGTCCTTTATAAGTTTAAACTCTGTGGTTAAAAAATTTTAGCCATTTTAATTTCACCGCACGCACGAACAATATGATCAAATGTCTTAATTTAGACTGTTTAATTTTCGCCATGAAGTACTAATATATCACAAGACTGTTAATGCAACATTGGTCATAAAAGGGCGCAAATTATTCAAGAAAATACGGTATATGTGGTACGGTATACGATATATACGGTATATTATTAACAAAAAACATTTGTACATTTGTTAACAAATTACATTGAAAAAAAAAGATTTTCATCAAAATACTTATCGGACCATATTTAAACAGAAAATTTTGTTGAGGCAAACAAACTTTTGTTGGATCAACAACATTTTTATTCAATTACTGTTGATACAACTAAAACCTGCTTAGCTCAATAAAATTTTCTGTTTTGATATGAGCCAATCAAAGTTTTGTTGAATTATTTTTCTATTGGGTATCACATTTTTTCTCAGCGCATAAAAGAAAATTGAAAAAACTAAACACTAAAAACTGCATAAAAACTCATTCTTATTAATATGATAAATTTGAAATTGTTATGCCTACACATTGCTATTTTTTTATATAAAAATAAATGAAAGCATCGAATTTTAAATGATTTCATATTTGTTTTAATGTCTATTAATGATTTTTTTTTTTAGAGATGCGATCTTCACAAGTACTGTTAACTGTCTTACGAGTTTCCTAGCTGGTTTCGTCATTTTTTCTGTGCTTGGCTATATGGCACATATGCTTAAGAAAGACATTAGCACTGTTGCTACTGATGGTAAGTGTATAAAATTACTTTTCCAGCAGTTATTAAATATAGTTTTATTGGGTCTTTATTTGTTCATAAATACGTAAAAAGAGAGTTAAAATGTAGCAGTAGTAACATATATTTTTTAAAGCGTCAAATGGCATTTTCATGAAGTGCGTGTTTTGAAATACTAAAGAAGAAGCTCTCTTTTGAACTTGAAATAACTGTATGCTTTCTTTTTCCTGGTTATTTGCTAAAATGATGCAATATAGTTTTCTGCTAAATGAGAGAGGGGTGAAAGGAAGGAAGACTTTTATTTATTGTCAAACTTTGCTGATGGTAAAAATTGGACATTATTCTTTTGTGAGAAATCAGAAGAATATATCAGATGTGATAAAACGCTGCTGAAATGTAATGCTTTAAAATATTTATTTTTTTTTTCATTCATAAAACATTTTCATCTATGTCGGTCATTCGCAATAAAAACTCTGGTATCATGTTCGAAGAATTATCAAGATGCAGACTAAATGCCTGTGCACAGAAAATTTGACAATAAGCATTATTGATCCTGACGTACCAGTAAATTTTGCATTTGAACTACTGGATGGACTTGTTAGCAATGTTAACGTTGTTCAACATTATCATAGTGGTTGTTTGAAATGCTGATGGCACTAAGAAATGGAGAACTATTTGTAAAGAACATCAAACCTATTTGTAAAGAATCCTTTGTAGTGTTCATTATCCTTCTGATAAATCTGGGGCGGAGCTAAAGATTATATCATGAAAAAATCGAACATTTAAAATGGAGGAAGTTGAAAAACATACTCATTAAGGAATACAGAAAGCGTCTTCTTCTTGGGCTGATTGTGTTCAAAATGTAATTGAAAAGGTAGAAACAAACATGTGTAAATTAGACCGCATTGAAGAACAATTACTTGAAAAAGTCAGTTTCACTGTTGGTGACTCATCTGAGAATTACACAGATGGTAGCCTTAGCGGAATCGAGCCATTAGTTTAAGAACATAGCAGTGCTTTTTAGGACTAAAAAAAGGTCCTTTTAAGGACTAAGCCTTGCCCAAGGTTAAAAAAAATTAATAATAATAATTGCATTAAAACACATATTTCCAACGGTGCTTTTATTCTTTTTGTAGAATATCCAATTTCGAATTAATTTATCGATTTTCGTATCCTTAAGGCTGTTCTCAAATCCAAACTGGCTACTTTGACATTTTTTTAATGCATTTTGTTCGGAAACGCATGAAATTGGTAGTTGTGCTTATTCAGAAACCTTGTAATCGAAAGACTTTTGCCCTTTTTTTATTAAGGCAGAAGATCTTTCAGAAAATACTGTCAAAGCCGGCGTATTGAACCGAATTTCCATCGCCGCACCACGAGAAAGGGGGAAAATGTGTCGTCACCTGAGACGAATCGCTTATAACTCGATAAGTAATTTATTTATTAAAAAATGGAAAACTCATTTCTATTCCAAATCGCTTCAACAGTCAGAGGACTGCCCATTTTATGCCTTTGCGTTTAAATGAGTCATAAAATGTGCCAGAAAGTTTTGTGTTGTTGAGCAGATCATTTGAGAACCACCTTTAGATACTTCCAGCCTTTAGTTTAAAAAAATTAGTTTTCTTTACGGCTGTTTGTCAATTTGAATTAACTAATTTCTAACATTTTCCTGAACTCCTTTTCATTTGTAAGTGCATAAAATTTACAGAAGTTTTCATTCAGATATCAAGGAACCGAATAGCGTTTCGCATATTTCTATAAAGACAAATTATCTTTCGGAAAATTGTTAAAAATTTTCCTTTTAACCTGATGAATGCCAAATAACATTCATTGAAAAGAGAACAAAATTCACTATATTCGGCTAGAAGATATAAACAGGATTATTTTTACTCATGTGGAAAAATAGATTATTTTTACTCATGTGGGAAAATAGATTATTTTTACTCATGTGGAAAAATCGCAGAAAATCGCGCAAAAATGCTAAAAATAGCATTAAAATCACTAAAATTTCAAAAATTGGAGAGGAAAAAAAATTTCTATATTGGACTAAAAGAGAAACAGGATTCCTTTTACGAATGTGGAAAAATCGCCTCGCAAACACGAAAATTCTATACATTCAACTAAAAATATTCGCAAAAAATTCAAAAATCTACGTACGAATTTCGAATAAACTTTATTGGAAAGAGAATAAAGTTTACTAAATTGTACTAAAAGATTAAAACCATATTTATATTTAATAATGTGGAAAAATCGTCACGAAACGCAAAAAACCCCTTTCAATCGCATAAGAATCGCTAAAAATTCAAAAATCGCAGATGACAAAATTTAATACAGTGGACTAAAACATTCTAAAGGGAATTATTTCACGAATATAAAATAATCGGCGCGTAACATAACATCAACTCTTGCAAATTTACTCCCCCAAATAACGATAAATGGCGATTCAAGGATTTACATCAAAAGTAAACAAATATTATAAATTAAATCCAAAAACGAATTTTCTACACACCAAATCATCGCTTATCTCCCAGTATGGGAATCTACTAAGCGCCAAAGTAAGTAAACAGGCTTTCATATAGCTTTACTCCATTTCCAGAATAAGTTTGCCCCAAGATTAGTAAATTTGACATCACATATCAAACTTAGAAGGTCCAGCAATGTTTACAAAAACCATCAAAAAGCGCTTGCACAATAATGGGCTACGAAACAGGCACACAACACCAAATGTCCTAGTGACTTCGTGTCATGATCATTGTAAACTATAATTCATAGTTGTGTGTCCATCCAGCATTCGAAGCTAGAAAGCAGTTTTACCAGCGTCTCTGAAGAAAGGAAACCTCCTATTCCGTTTTTACTGCCACGTTATATAGTCTCATATATGACAACATTCAAAAGTTATGCGCGGGATCAATGGTATATGCGTTAGTGAACGATTGGTTTGTAACTCAGTATCACACAATTGCATTCTGATGGCTGATATAGATCCTGTTGGACTTCCTATGAGCTTGATTTGTGATGAAGAAAACAGGGTACGCCGATTTAAATAAAGTTGATTAAAATCATGATTTAAATCACGATTTAAGTAACTCTGATTTTTTTTTTAAATCATTGATTTAAAATCAACATTGAAATTTTATTATTTTGGAACATGTTAAAAACAAGTGCTTAAGAATGACTCTTTTAAATTCCCTAATGTATCTATCTGTATCTATTGCTTTCTTTTTTTCTTTTTCTTTTTTTTTTTCGTGAGAGCACTAACTAAAGAGAACAGCCTTTATCATAGAAGAGATCCCTGATGGCATTTCCAGAGCAAAAGTGGCACAAAATTCATTTCATCATTACATAGCCTTATTACCAAGGCCATTTTTACCATTATATGTATCACTTAAATGCTATTTAAGATGGCATTTTTATAATTTGCTTGATAATTTAATATTTTTAACTTATTTTACAATATTTTGCAACTATTTTACCTATGATTATGATTGTGTCGTAGACTATAAAAACACAAAAATTCAGAATAAAGATAAGGAAGACTGTTGTAAGAACTTGTTAATTATTTTGGTAACAAATAGATCAGATTTCTCATGTAATTAATGTTATTACACACACACACACACACACACACACACACACACACATATATCATCATCATCAACCGTTTTCAATCCACTGCTGGATGTAGGTCTCCCCCAGATTTTTCCATTGTTGCCTGTCTAGTGCTTTAGTCATCCAATTAACACCGGCCACTTTTCTGATTTCGTCACTCCATCTTACTTGAGGTCGTCTTCTTGGTCGTTTTACATCTCTGGGATACCACTGTAGGGTGTTTGTGCTCCAACTATTGTCTTGTCTTCTTGCAATGTGCCCAGCCCATTTCCATTTTAGCCATTTAATTCTCTCGATAATGTCAAAAACTTTCGTCTGACTTCTTATCCACGTTATTCTCTTTCGGTCTCTTCTGGTTATGCCTAGCATACATCTTTCCATACTTCGCTGTGTTGTTTGTAATCTTTGTACCATCCGTTTTGTTAGTGTCCAAGTTTCTGCTCCATAAGTTAGTGCAGGCAAAACACATTGGTTAAACACCTTTCTTTTCAAACAAAGAGGCATGTTACTTTTCAGAATAATATTGTTCTTCCCAAAAGCACTCCATCCATTTCTTATTCTTCTATTGATTTCATTCATGATACTGTTGTCTGAAGATATTTCTTGTCCAAGGTACACATAACTTTCAACATCTTTAATCTCAGTGTTGTTGTAGACGATTTTCTTTTTTGATGCAAATGAATTGAACATCACCTTAGTCTTTTCCAAAATTATTTTTAATCCCACATTAATGCTAGCTTCTGCCAAATCTTTTAGCCTATTTTGCAATTCTTCAGGGCTATTACTGAAAATTAAAATGTCATCAGCAAACCGGAGATGGCTTAAATATTCCCCATTTATTCTAATCCCTTTGTTTTCCCAATCCAGCTTCTTGAAAATACTCTCTAAGACAGCAGTAAAAAGCTTAGGCGAAATGGTGTCTCCTTGTCTTACTCCTCTTTCAAGCTTGAAAGAGGAGTAAGACAAGGAGACACCATTTCGAGAGAGAGGGAGATTATAAATTTATTTAAAAAAATAATGAAGTGCATAAAGTAAGACATGATCAAAGTGACATTATACAAAGACATACACTGATGCCTCTATTAAAAATAATACATGATCACTGTAACATTGTACAAAGACATAGGCTGATGCCTCTGTTAAAAATATAACAATTCATAATCCCTGTGTAATATTGTATGAAGACATACACTGATGCCTCTATTAAAAAAATATTAATAAGTAAAGTACTAAACGAAAATTCGGGTATACAAATAAATTTAGAAAGATTCTTGCCTTAAAGTGAAAAAAAAAATACAAATTGGTTGAAAACCGTCTTGAATCTACAAAATGCTTTATATTACAACTAGATATGAGCTTACACAAAAAGTAAATTTTATCTTTATATATTAAAAGAAAAGATGCAGAAAAATCTGATTAAAAAGAGGGGGGTTTTGTGTGTGTGATGTGTACGCGCATGTGCGCGTGTGCGTAAAATTGAGAAAATTGTTTTTGAAAGTTAAACACATTCTATTTTTCTTAACTAACTTTTGTAGTAAATATTTTTTTACAAAAATATCATCTTAGTTTACTTTAAAATGATATATGTGTCACCAAACTACTTCTAACTCGAAAAATAATCATGTTCCAAAATTTTTCTTCATTATGACAGCTTTTCTAAAAATAATATCATATTTTTAAAGTACTACACATAAATTTATCAAGCTTTCTACAATACTAGATGAAGAATGAAAATAAATTATTTTGGAAACCTGCAATTCTTGGTTGCCATTCTATATTTTAATGCAGGAAAAAAATCCCAACAATCTGAGTTAAATAAAAAAAATGATTTTAATTAAAAAAATCTGATTATTTTGATTTTTTTTACACCCTGGTCTAAAGTCGCTCGCAGTAAACTAGGAATCTCTTCACTCCATTACAATCTCCATCTCTCCATACAATCGACGCTCTGTTTGACGAAAATTTAATCTCTATAGATATCTTGTTGTCGTCTGTATTCGAGATTGTTCCTACAATCTCTCGAATACACAACATTAAACTGTTCTAATGTACAGGCCTAAACACGAACTATTTGTTTCATGAAAAATGAATCTCTCTCAAACCTAAATAGAAATATTAAATGAAATAGGTATAACTATAATATCTAAATATATGCAATTATTTTATTTTAAATTGACACTTATCTTAATTTCAGTGATTTCAAACCAAGGATTAATTCACTTTCACTTTGGTTTAACATACTTGTACTTGATGTTGAGTTGAGAAAAATAATATTATTTTATGTATTCCCAGTTATTTCATACTTGCTTGATGAAGAAAATTAATTTTAAATACAATAGACAATAAAGTTTTGCACTCACCATCTTTAATTTTTCAAAGTTTGTCAAATTATCTAGTAGATCTATGGTTCAAACCTTCTTTTTCCCCTTTTGTTTTCTTTCTCTATGCAGTGCGCGTTCTCGTTTTACTGTCTCAAGTATCTTTGCCCTCCGCTCATGAAAACCGCTGGCTATCATTTCTCTTACAGAAAAAAGACCTAGGCACTTTTCGCAGAAAAATAATTTTGTTTCTCACAGAATAATACTTTATCTGAAGAAAGTGTCAAGTTTTGCTTACTCATATTGGCGTTTGAGACAATTATCAATTTGTGACGTTTAGAAGACAAATATTCAACAAATAAAGTTCACCCACTTTCAAAATAAGAAAATAATTCTAAGAAGATTGTCTGAGAGACTGATTACTAACTTTTATTACCCTGAGAAAAATCAGAACAAGGACGAAGCTCTCTTTATGCGGAAAATTATATGCGAATATACAGGCTTAGCATATGTATGCTTTTCTTAATGCTGGATTTCATGGAACGTATAAATTGAACAGTACCTTTTTCATGTTTACAAAAATGCTAACTTATTACAGTTTATTCATAGCCATTAGGGTTTCTTTTCTATAAAATTAGAATTATGTTGTTATTTATACCCAAACATCTAATCATCTTACAATATTTATAAAATTGCAGAAGAGTCTGCGAGCAATTCACTTGAATTCAATTGAAAATCACAGCTGTTATTATTTTTAAAAACTTTCTGAGTTTGGCATCTCTGTATGATCCGTTTACTGCACTGTTAAAAATTTGCAGCAAAGTGTCCAGTCAATTGACCGTTTTTATAGAAAACGGTTACATAACTGTAATTTAACTCTATTCTGACCATAATATGGGCAATAATATGATCAGAATAGAGTTAAATTACGGTTAAGTAATCGCTTTCTCTAAAAATGGTCAAATGACTGGACAGTTTGCTGCAAATTTTTAACATTGTGGATAGTTTTCATTATCCATATTCAAAATAGCCATAAAGCTCGTTAAAAGTATTTAGTTAGTAAATATTTGGTCAATGTTTTCTCGAGTATTGTTATGCCTGAGAGTGCATTTGACTCTATGATCTTTGAAAATAATTTTATGACAATGTCAAAATAATAACTAAAATTATATATAGGTACATATATGTATAAATTTATTTAGGAACCAATTAATTTTATGCTTTTAATTTGTGAGAGTTCTGCTACAGTTTGGAAGCTCTTCTCATATCCCTTTAATTATTTTTTTTTCTTTAAAATACATTGATCTAAAAAAAAAGGGGGGAAAAATGCACAGAGTATGCCGAAAATGCAAATGTTTAGTTTATTTATTAAGAAAATAACATTAAAAACGTTCAATCTGTAATATTATAAAGTATTAAATTCCCGGAAAACTATTTGAGGAATTAAGGGGAAAATTCTTAATAAAATCTCAAAAAATATAAATGGCCTAAAATGTTATAATTAAATATATTAATACAATACAAACTATAATTTATTTCAAAGGGAAATTATTTTCTGCCTATTTCCTTTAGGAAGAGTAGTTCATGAATTCGCCTTAATAGATGATAATTCGCCTTAATACACTTTATTCTTATCATGTAACTTTATAGAACTTAAATTCGTTACGCATGATTTCCTTGTTATTTATGATATGACTTAAAAACAAAACAGAAATCAGTTTTAAAAGATCGTTGTGTTCATACAAAAATTTTACAAAAATTCGAATTTCAAACAACCAAATGTTCTAGATAAAGACATATAAGGAAATATCTCGAATGTTTCAAAAGATTATTTTGATTGTCTTATACTGTGATTGTGATAAGAAAGCATGAAGCCTTTGAAAAGTTCGGTACAAATTGTTAAAAAATTCCTAATAAGACATACAGGTAGTAAAAAAAAAAAAAAAAAAAAAAAAAAACTTGGTTCTACTAGTTTTCGGTTCTAATTGTTTCATTAATAATCGAATCAATTGTCTAAAGCTGCATGTTTCGCACACTTACTTATACTAATCAAATAGTCATTATTAGATTGATACATAGTAGGGTTACATGATAGTTTCTGAATAATAAATTTCAGCCTCGTCAGTAACTATTTTGCATAACTGGTATTTTTTGCATTCTGAAATACATTTCATCATATTTTTAGCCTTTTAAATACCATCAATAATATTTGAAGGGTTTTTTTTTCTTTACACTACCATGTTTATCTTACACAATCAAACCTCGATAAATAGTCAACACCTTGGTAAATAATAATACAAGCCCACTCCGCTAGTGCCATGCTCAGGCCCGTACAGAGGGGGGTAGAGCCGGTACAAATTACCAGGGCCCAGGTTTCCTAGGGGGCCCAACTTTTGATACTGGTTTTTAAAGAAATACCAGAAAAAAAGTAGACTGTTATTTTTTACATAAAAATTTTAATTAAAATAACTAACAAATAATAAAATTCAAAAGTCAGAAGTTGCTTGAACGTCTTTAGGGGAGGAGGGGGGGAGGGGTGCTCAGGAGGCATTTTACGTTCGAAACAAAATCCAGCTTTTATTAAAAATCAGCAGAATGCACATAGCAAAGATGCATGCATTTGTTTATATATTTATGTTTTATAGAACAAGTATTTTCTAAATCGTAAAACACAATAACAAACGTTGCGATAGCGTCAGAAAATCGGCGACTTACTGATGAATTGAATTAAAATTTAATTATATTTTCAATATTTTAAATTTCTATAGAAGTCCTTATATGAAAAGGTGTTATCAATGCATCATAAAATGTAATACTATTGTAAAATACTGTAAAAAAAATTGTAAGAAAATACTATAAAGATTTTCTAAAAAAGTACTATCCAACGTATTTATTTTCTAATACAGTAAAGGCTGTTTATAATGGAATTCTGCTGTAAGCGGAAAAAAATCATAGTCTAGCCCCCCCCCCCCAAAAAAAAAAAAAAAAAAAAAAAAGAAAAGAAAAAAAATCCATGCATTTATAACTTTTATGACGAAAAAACCTATTTAAAATGGAATTTCCTGTACGTTTTCGTCTAAGCAGGTTTTATTTTATCAGGCTTATGGTGGGGGCCCCGCATTGGAAATATTACTGGGGCCCGCTGTCTTTCTGTACGGCCTTGGCCATGCTACACAATTCAGACAATAAATTACAAAGACACATCTTTTATTCTGCGTATATTGTTACTTCGCATGTAAATTCACTTTGTATTTCTCAATCGGGTGACTCTGTACTAAGGTTTGACCGTATATGGTCCTGTAGCTTTTTATTTGTGAAATTTTACAAAGAAAAATATCAATCATTATAAAAATAATTTTTGATTTAGAAAGATTTTTCAAAATAACACTTTTAGCATTGAAAGTGCGGTGTCTTTTTTTGCACACTTCTTTTTAACACGTCCCAACATAGTTGAAAAGTGCTTATGACTTCGATTTGTCTGGCCGTGCTCCAACTCTCGAAAATAAACTCGGATTGTCCTGAAATTTTTATATGTTATTGACGTTTACTGCAGTACGATCATTATTGAAAAGGAAGTATATAGCATATATAGTTCGTTTACAAGGACAACCAACAGTATTCCGTTAAATTACGGTCAATGAGAAAAAATCGTTTCAAGTGAATTTCCGTGATATTACACCATTTAAAACATAATGAAATTGATATGCATTTATGAAGTGCACTAAAACATGCTTCCTGTAGAATATGGGCTGCAAAACATTTACTATTCATTTACAGGGACACACAAAAGAATTCTGTTTACCTAATTGTCTACGGGGAAGGTATTTTGCAGTATATTTTAATGTTGTTATACTATTTCAATCAAAATGAAATTTATATGCATTACTGAGGTGTACTATAAGTTTCTTACTGAGAAGTATGGTATGCATCGCATTTTTCGTTCATTTACAAGTTCACACAAAAGAACTCGCTTACAGTACTGCGATTATTGTTGGAAGTGCGTTTTCAACTTTTGTTTGCGAATTTAAGTTTAACTAAATTTTTGCATAGTATATGGTGTATATAAATTTTGTTGATCATATCTAAAGCTATACAAAGGAATTCGTAAATATTACTAGCTATGAAAGTGAATTGCTTAAGGGTAGTTTTTAACTGTGTTATGCATTTTCATGCTGAACTATATTTAGTGTATTAATAAAAGTTTGTGTAATGTAAATAAATTCATATACAGGGCTACGCAAAGAACAAGATACATTGCCGTTTATCGTTGGTAATTGCTGGAAGTGCATTTTAAGTTTTGTTATGCGTTTGTTACCTGAATTAAATTTTTGCTTAATATGTGGTGTGTACAAAAGTCTTTAGATAATATACAAGGCTGTACAAAATAATTCGAATGCATTTCCATCTATTGACGAAAATTCCTAGAAGTAAATTTTCTAACTGAACTAAATTTTAGCATGCCAAGTAGTATATATACAAATCTATAGATCCTATACAGAGCTGCACAAAATAATAAAGTTTTTGATGGAAAATAATTTCTAAAGCTGAATTTTTAAATGTGTTATATGCTCTCAAAACTGTTATGTACTGTATGTTACTGTAAGAACGTATATATCTTCTTTCACCATATTCAACAATGAAGTTCCATTACAGCTTTCTAGATATGTTGGAAAGTGTTTCATAATCTATGCTTGACGCATGATGTTTCGTATTTTGTTCTTTCTAATGGTATATAGTTGATGTTGGTAGAATATATATTAAAAAAAACATGTTAAAAATCTCCAGTAAAAAAAAAAAAAATCTCAAAACGGGTACTTAACGGTTTTTCTTTGTTGACAAAAGTCCAGAAGAGCGGAAAAATCGTAACACCCCACAAAAGTGTTTGAAGACATCTGGGCTATTGAAAAACACTATTTTTTGACACAGAAAAATTCTTCACTACTTGGGAAAAGGCGGTTTTTAGGACCATCTGAAACAGCTCCGAATTTTGGTGGTAGGCTAAAACCGGGTACTAATCAGAAATTGAGCTTTTACACTTCCAGTAGCAAAAAGCTTTATTGTAATAAATTTTTAATCAAACTTTAAAACATATATATATGTGAATGGGATGGATGTGGTTCTGCAGTTCCCATAACATGTCGACCGCAGCGAGAAGAGGTGCGGCCCGGTCCCACGAAAACTCATTAGGCCAGCAATAACGATACACAATAAAGATGATGACTAAAGGGTTTCGCCTCTCTGGCCTGGGAACGGAATATCAAGATTATCGTCAGATTTACTTTGGAGATTGACTTGTCCGGTTGGCTTTAGGTAGACGGCCTAGCTCCGGTCTGATATAGGAAGGACGCGTTAAATGCCGGTAACTGCGGCAGAATCAGCCCCTATTCCCTTAACCCTGTATATAACCTGTATTTAGTCTGTATATATAACTGTGTTTTACTCCAGAGATTAAAATAGTATAGTTTTTTACAAAAGACTCTTCAATAATCTCACCAGCCTAATTATTATTTATTATTACATGGGGGCTGGCCGGTCAAGAGTTCGCAACCAGTTAATTAATCTTCCTAGACCAAACCCCGGCCACTGAATATGTTTTAAAATGCCCTAGAATTTTTTCCGCTGATAGAAAAAAGAAAGACGAGAAGGAAAAATCTGTTTTCGACCAGTGCAGCTAGAGTTACTTTCGAAGATAAGAGATGGGTGTGTTATTTTTTCGCCTCCGAAAATGTGTGTCACACAGAGTGTGAATCATTTCGTTTTTTTTTAACATCATTAAAATACAAGTAGATATTTTTTTTTTCTTTTGAACTCTCCAAGATAGAATTATTTATGTGACTCTTAAAAGACTCTTCAATAATCTCACCAGCCTAATTATTATTTATTATTACATATATATTAAGTTCAGCAACTTTTTTTTCAGGTTTTCAAGAAATTTTTAATGTTGTCATGCAATGGCTTTCCCAACTTTTACTTCTCGTATCCGCTGCACTTCTCATGTGTCAACTCTTTGCAGATTGAACATTATATCCAACCTTCACCACCTGCTGGGTGAAGAAACAATTCATTATAGAATTCAATGCAAAACCATGGGTACCCGGTTTTGCCACAACAGGCGACCAAAACTCTGTATGGTCATTCTCCTGGATAGCTGGACGTACACACTTCTACCTGGCATCAAAATATCGTGTAAAAGCAATAGAAAACAGTGGTTTACTTACCTAAATTATCCGTCAGGCTGTATTTATTTGAAGAGTAGAAAACACAGCGAAAAATTAACACTTTGAAATGAATTTCTTTCCAATAGAACACAGATATTAACTTACTTGAAAAACCGATTTCACAGTGCTATTATAGGAGTCACTAAGGGATGTAGTTAAAACGGCTGCTGTTCACAGGGCAGCACTCATCAGCGAGAAAACAGGGCACCCGGTTTTACCCTACTCTCTCCTAGTTAAAAAAATATAATTAGCATGTACCTTAAATTAATTGTTTATCTTCTATTTTTTCAAAGTTAGCATTTGTTTTTAAAGATGTATCATTGTAGTGTTTGAATATATCAGAAATTTCTTTTTAATTTTTCAGGTCAAGGTTTAGTGTTTATGGTATATCCAGAAGCTGTTGCTACAATGACAGGCTCTGTTTTCTGGAGCATCCTCTTTTTTCTCATGCTTATAACACTAGGCTTGGATAGCACTGTAAGTACTTACAAATATTTATATCCATATCAGTAATTATCAACATTTTCAATTTTCGTGAAGTTAGTATCCGTTTGGAAATAAAATGAATGCCACATTATGGAAATCAGAAATATTGTTTAAACATGATTATCTGATGAGCTTACAGTATATTAAAGAAAATTTACTCACCATCTTACTGGAAGTAAGAATAACAACATACAGAGGCTGCAAGCAAGAGCTGGAACTTTGGCAAATCCTGCTATATATATTAACTCTGGAAAAATATTAAACAAGAAATTTGAATCGACTTTGTCTACGGCATTGAATTAAAAGAAGAAAAAAATGTTCTAAGATTCATTTTTTTTTTTTCGTTTCTCAGTTATCTATGAACTTCGATATTTTTTCACCTCTTAATCTTTAATACATTTTTTTTTTTTTTTTTTTTTTTTTTTTTGAGATCATTTGAATCAATTCTTAAATTTGTTTTCCTGAATGTTTGTCTTCTCAGATCTTTAATCCGTCATATTTTATTTATTTATTTATTTATTTTATTTATTTATTTTTTATTTATTTTATTTATTTTATTTATTTTATTTATTTATTTATTTTATTTATTTTTTATTTATTTATTTATTTATTTTGCCATCTTTGGAAAGTTTTTTATTTCTTCACGTGCATCTCCAGTTGTTTTCTTTAGCTATTGTTGAACACCTCACCCCCCCCCCTTTTTTTTTAATTAACGCATACCGCTTGCAGTGATAATTTCATATTTTGTTTAATTTTTCATCTGCTTTCAGCTTTCTTACTGTTTAGATCAAAAATATCTGCTCAAACTGTGTAGTTCTTCCCTTGTGATGTACATGTGCTCTGCTCCATCTAGTTAAAAAAAAAAAAAAAAAAAAAAAACAGTTAATTAATCGCTCCTGAAATTTTAGTCATATATGATGCTTAGGGGATGTGATCGTGATGATGTGATTGATGCTTTAAAGCAACTAAAGGATTTTCACTCCAAAATATTTGTATTTACCAGTTTTCTTCCATTTTGTCCAAGACTTTCTTTAAAAGATCACGTTTAAATATTTATTTTTGCTTTACAAACAATCCCTGAGATTGTAGACGATGATATTCCGACAGAATGTTTAAAACATAGCAGCTTATAATGCAAAGCATCCAAATAGCTAGTCACAATAATAATTCATAACTTAGTACTCCTAAATAACATATATAGATAAACTTTTTTTTATCTATCTTAATATTGCACAAAAATTTTATCCTATTGAAATACATGTTTTAAAATGTCGTGTTTTGTTTTCTAATAGTCAGAAAAGACAGAAATAAAATTTTTAATAAATGAGTTACAATAGATTTTTGGAAGAACGTAAGAAGAAAATTTTAATAATTTTGGATACCTAAAAGATAGTTACTATATAATGATAAAAATAATAATAATAAAAGCTTATTTTATCAAAAAGTTATTTAAACGAATAGCTTCCTTAAGACGATTGAAGACACAAAATCTCGAAAAAAAAATCACGTCTTCATTTTTTTTTTTTTTTTTACTAAAATGTACTCTAGAATATGTAAAATAAAATAACGTAAATTTGGAATAAAATAATGTAAATCAATTTCACAAAACTATACTTATATTAAAAGATATAATATTTTTATGTTGAATTGCCCTCTTCCAGCATTTAAACCTGTTTATCTCGGAATATATATTTTTAAATATGCGTTATATTTAAATTGATATATGTAAACTTCTATAAAAGATACAGCTATATGAAATTTTGCACAGTGTTTTGCAATCATATATTTTTATTTCATTCTTTATACATAAGAAGAAAGTATTGGAATCGTGCAAATTTTCGACTTCCGTTTTTTCAAGGATATAGAAGTTTTAGGATGTCCTGAACGCGATTTGACTATTTTTACTGAATGTCTGTTTTTCTGTCTTTTAATCTGCGTGTGACACAATTTTCATCTTAGCTCTATCTCAAAAGCTAATGCACGGAATTTCATCAAACTTCATATTCAGTTAGACCCTGACAAAAAATGGTGCTGATTAGATTTGAATGTATATCGCCCAAGAAGTGGTGCTGCGATCCTTTTTTACGATTTCCGTAATAGTTATATATCAAGAACTAATGCTCGGAACTTCCTCAAACTGCATATTCTTATATATAACTCGACTTAAATAGATGATAATTAAGTTTAGATTTTGGCCCAACAGGTGGAGCTGCTATGTTGCGTGTTTCGCGATTTTCGTGATAGCTATATCTCAAGAAATACGTGAAATTTCGTCAAATTGCATATTCTATTAGACTTTGATATAAATAGGAGTTAGGTTTTTGTGTATATTGTCCAACAGGTGACATTACTATGCTGTTTTTTATTATGATTTCAGTGATAGCTATATCTCGGTATCTGTTCGATGGAATTGCACATAATTTTATATGTAAAATGTTTTTTTTTTCAAAAATCGATACTGATTCAATTTTGATGTTGATCACTCAACAGGGGGCGCTGCTATCATATGTTTAGGGAAAGCTTTCTAATCGGGTCCACAATCAATTAATGCAACTTAGCGAGCATGGTTTGCCGTATTATTAACTCCATTCTTGTAACTCTCATACACTTCTAACCATTTTATTGCCGAAATCGTTCATTTTTGTCGCCAACTTTGGCTGTAGAGCCGATTACGGAATAATTAACCCTATGTTATTTGCGATGAACATTATAGCTGTATCTTATTTCTATTATGTAGAAATGCGAAAATTTTTATATTGAAGAATATTAATTAAAAATGGAAATGTTGATCTTATTTTAAATTTTAACACCCATATCGAAAAGAAAAAGGATACTTCGGAGTAGAATCAAAAAAGGTTCGGAGTATGGGATAGACAAAGAATTTGTAGTAGCATCTGAAATAGGGGAAAATTGTTTTCGGTGGGACGTAGGCACTTAGGTCCCGAGAGACGTATAGTGAATTCATATGTTGTTTCCCGTAATAACTCAAGTTGACGACATCCTGCTGAGAACTGGAAAAAGTTTGTTTCGACGAGGAAGAATCAAGAAGTATTTGACAAACATCTTTTCTTTATTTTAAAACGATGAAAATAAGACATATCTATGAAGTTATTCCACAGTTAATAATCCACGGGTACAAGAAATTACATCTTGTATGATGGGGTGACAATCCAAATTTTTGACAGAGGAGCGAAGTAAGAATATCGAGAACTTAGGCTGCATATCCAAATTTTAAAAAGTGGGAAAATGTTTTAGGAGAGTACCATAGGGTGGCCAAGGGGCCAGAATATTTTTAGAGATGTTACATCGAGGAGATCAGAGAGGAAAAGTGTCCTTTTGATAATGACAGCGTGCGTTGAAAATACGCCAAACCATTTACATTTTTAGAGCCAAGAGTATTGTATTTTTGCGTGGGAATTGTAACCGTTACATATACATCAGATCAACTTCATAATTGACGTCAGTGGTAGGGGAAACCTTTATTGGCGAAGATTGCACTTTGGCAAAAAAGAGAGTGAAATAGAATTTTGGCGGTTAGTTGTTTTGAGAAAATGAAGGAAAGATATTTTAGAAATATGTTATAAGGCGTCAGTCAGACGGAATTAACATCTGGATTCAGTATGAAGTCAAAACTGACCATGAGAAAGGAAACATTTTATGCCTTGGATAATTTCATTTACTTTGATATGTGGGAGACCGAATAAAGTACGTTAATGATAATTTACAAACAATATGTATGATTTTGACTAAAAGTTATCGTTGAAAGAGAATGATAAAAAGGGTGCGCGTTTGTGGATGTGCGCCGGGAATGTATATAAATTACGATAATACAGAAAGGGGAAAGTATATTTAATAAAATACTTAAAATATAGATTTCTTTAATTTTTGAAAAAGATATATATGGTATCTTTACCATATATATATCACCCCTTCACAAGATTTTGAAAAATTTTGAATGTCACCCTGAAAATATAATACACAATATCAATATATAAAAATAATAAAAAATAAGTATGCATACAATATGTAAATAAAAAAAATGTAGTACTACCATAAAGCTTCATACTAGTATAATAAATGGCCATAAAATTTTCAAATTGCAGCAGCATGTATTTCAGTAGCTTTCAAAAGTTCCATTATCAACATGAATATATTTGTTTTTGGCTGCATAAAAATATATCATTTTCTTTAAAATGGCATGCCTAATGCTATTTTAATATTATTAGTGCACTTGCATAAATAGTCACATTTTGTCTCATATTTTATTTCGAAGATTAGAATGTGCACAATTAAACTTTTCACTTTTACTTCTGGCCATAGGAAATATAAACATAAATAATATTTCAATATTGAAAAAAATAGTTACAATTATACAATATAAAAATGACACAATAACACATACAAAAACACATATACCAAATGAAAAATTAAAAAAAATTGTGTAATAATCGGGAAATGTGCATAAACAGTTTACAAAACCACCTTGTAATTTAATAATTGCATAAATAATCTTAATTTTATTTTATAACTTGGAAAACAATTAAATTTTTATAGTACTTAAAAGGGATTATCTTTACCGATTATTAAAATAGCAATTGAATAAATAATTTTGGAATAACCCATAATAGTTGTAATCATTTTAAAAATTTATATCAAACTTTCATTAATAAATTTCTTTATATAACAATTTTTTAATGCATCTCAAAAGAATTTCTGAAATATTTAAAAGAAACAATACGATGAATAAATATAGAAGAATTGAATTTTTTTTTTTTAAATGAAGGATCTGCTTCTACAAGTGAGAAAAAGAAAAAGAAAAAATGCCTAAAATATCACTATAATCTATATAGTGTGAAGTAAAGGTGTTAACATTATGTATGTTCGATGAGAGAGAGATGTTTACACCTGAACAATATTTAGAAAAAGCAACATGTACGTTATCGAAGTAAGAAGGCATATCATAGAATTCAAAAATTTAACATAATTCCAAATTTTAAGAACGATTATGGGAATTATCCACTGAAATAAAGTTCAAAAATTCTTTCTAATTGATAAAGTGAAGGTGGCATGTAAAGTGATGTAACTTTTAAAAAAAAACGATGACATAGTGTATATGTAAAGAGCAATAGAAAATTAATGTATACACTAACATGTGAAGTGTGAAAAATATAAACGGTATGTGTGAATGCTTGGCCATACCTATCAGTGAATACGAATCTTAAGTATAGAAGTGTAGTAATAATGAATAAAGGAAAAAAAGAAAAGGTTTGGATTACAAAGGAATCAGACCGGAGAAAACTAAGTGAGAAAACGGTAAACAAAAAAAATTCTGGTTACAAAGGGAACCAGTCACACAAATAAAAATTTCTGATAACAAGGGGTATCAGAGCTCAATAAATTGTATATCTGAAAACAAAGGAATCAGACTCACCAAAATAATATCTGATAACAAGGTATCAGCCCTCAATAAGTTATATATCTGAAAACTAGGAATCAGACTCACCAAAACAATATTCTGATAACAAAAGTATCAGCCCTCAATAAGTTATATGTCCGAAAACTAGGAATCGGACTCACCAAAACAATAATCTGATAACAAAAGTATCAGCCCTCAATAAGTTATATATCCGAAAACTAGGAATCGGACTCACCAAAACAATAATCTGATAACAAAAGTATCAGCCCTCAATAAGTTATATTTCTGAAAACAAAAGGAATCAGAACCACAAAGAATTTTTTTTTTTTTTTTTTTTTTAATCACAACCGAAGTTTAGAAGAATGGATAAATTTCTGATTATAGAGAAAAACAGAACCAAAATAATTAATTTAATTTAAAAAAATGTCATTACTTATTTCTATCAAAGGAAATTAAAAAAAGAAAAAAGCTGAATGATGTGAATTTCTGCAAGAATGTGCCAAAGGAAAAGATGTGACGCCGAATTTATTTTGCCTTAATTTTTAATAACAATTTATTTTTATTTATTTCTATTATTTTTATTTTAAAAGGATAGCGATGCAAAGAAGAAGAATTGTCTACTCCCGAAATGTCGAAAATACAACGAAGATAAAAGGTAAAATTAAGCTGTGTGTACGGATTAGTTACACTTATTCAATATGCGAAAAATTTCTGACGACCCGCACCAAAAAAAAATCTCGGCATACAAATATACCTCTAATCGTCCTACCATTTTCGCGCGCTAAATAGTCAAACGAAAAGAGACGAACCATCTATACACACAGATGAGTAAAAAACAAAAACATTAACTTATGAAATAGAAAGAAAAATATTCATAAGAGCAGTTGTCTGGAAAAATTACCCATATAGTAGGGAAGTGTATCAAAAATACCAAAAATTGAATCGAAGTAAGAAAAGAAGTAAAATATTTGTGACAGTATATAATAAAAGAAATAGATATTCAAAGAGTATCATAATATAGCATCTTATCATTAATAATATAGTTTCGTAAAAATATAAACTAGAATTAACAGAGAGTGGTATTTCTTTCTTCATCAATATATTTCTTTATTGACGGACAACCTGGCGAAGATACGGTGTGAGAAATGTTAAAATCTCATCAAAAAGTCACCTGTAAAAAATGCAGCCAAGTCTCGTAACTCATTTACCGTAAAAAGTACTGAGATCGTATAAAGCCAAGTTCAACTATCTTATTAACTCAGAAATTTTCATTCACAAATCACTCCTAGTCTCTACATCTTTAGTTAATTATTATTTTGTGACTTGGCAATTACGTAGCACGAGAATTTGATGTATATAGTTAGTCTTAATAAAATAATACTATATATATAACATATTAAAGTGTAATAACTTACCTGTGCGTATATAATTTGCCTTAATTAAATTATCCCATCCCATCCCATAACATAGTAAGGTGTAATAACTTCCCTGTGCTGCGTAATTGCCAAGTCACAAAATAATAATTAACTAAAGATGTAGAGACTAGGAGTGATTTGTGAATGAAAATTTCTGAGTTAATAAGATAGTTGAACTTGGCTTTATACGATCTCAGTACTTTTTACGGTAAATGAGTTACGAGACTTGGCTGCATTTTTTACAGGTGACTTTTTGATGAGATTTCACTTCTTTTTGTAAGTAATCCCCCTTTTCTTGGTTTTGGGTTCTTTTTGGAGATCATCCACTGATTTTCGCTAAGCCCACACTCTGTCCCTATTATTTACAGGTATCAAAAATTTGAAGCTTTAGTTTCGTTTGAAAAAAAATGCGTAGATAAAAAGAGATTTCAGGTTCATAGGCAAGCACTAAGTTATGGGAGGGGGAGTGTCAAAAGTACTCTCAATTGCTTCCAGGATATGTGCTATCCATCTGAGATATTACTCGCAGCCCTAGATACTTGATATTTAACATAAAAGAACTTTTTAGTATAAAAAGAAAGCCAAAATTAAATTTTCCAATAAATCAAAGTATATTCCTTTTTTCGATGGTTTTTTTTTTCGTTTTTTTTTTTTAGTCTTTTTTTATTATTTGCGGATTTTTTTCATTTTTCCTTACTTTGTGTACTAAACCCTGCCTTTCTGCGAAATGTCAAGCTTCTAGGACTACAAAATCGAATTATTTTCAAATCTTCGACTTTTTATAAATTTATTGATTTTTCGATTTTAATTCTAAGTTATCTGATTGTCACGCCAATATAGTAATTATTTTATCCGTCTTCTTAGGATCATTTAGGTTCAATTTAGAGATATATCAAGTGAATCTTAGAGTCACCATGATTTTATTTAGAAAGGACTATCAAGCCATAACCAGCCAGTAAAGTCGGGAGGGTAGGGGGAGCTGTGAACATTTTTGTGGGGCTAACATCATTTAACAATCCATATTTCATATGTGAAGTAAATAGAGTACAACATGTGAAAGAAAACAAACCTGTCTATAAAGAAATCGCCTATATCGTAGCCAGTCTATAGCAGAACTTTTCTATAACGAAATTCGTAAACGAAAGAAAAGAAAACCATAATCCGGAGGAAATAACATAAAACAATTAGGGGCGTTGTACTAGCTAATAGGACAATTATCATAAAACTAATGTTTCCAGCAGTACAAAATCAAATTGTTTTCGAATTTTTGATTTTTTAAAGATATTTCGATTTTATTTTCGAATTTAACGAATATTTTAATTGTTCCTTTTATTGAATAGTAAATACTACCTTTACACCAAGTTTTAAGTTTCTAAGACTACGAGATCATATTATTTTCAATTTTTCTGTTTTTCTTTCTTGCTTTCTATTTTTTTTTTTTTTTTTTTTTTTTTTTTTTTTTTTTTTTTTTTAATTTTCGAATTTTACAGATTTTTTTATTTATTTCTTTTTTTGTATCCTAAATACTACCTTTATTCCAAATTTTAAGTTTCTAGCTTTACAAAATCGAATTATTTTCAAATTTTCGTTATTTTTTCGATTTTTTGATTTTATTTTCAATTTTTGTTGTGTTTTTAATTTTTTCTTTTTCTGAATCCTAAACACTACCTTTACATCAAATTTTCAGTTTCTAAGACTACGAGATCATATTATTTTCAATTTTTCTCTTTTTCTTTCTTGCTTTCTATTTTTTTTTTTTTTTTTTTTTTTTTTTTTTTTTTTTTTAATTTTCGAATTTTCTTTTTGAATTATCCATATTTTTTAATGTTTCCTTATTTAGTATCTTAAATATTACCATTATTCCAAATTTCAAGTTTCTAGCGCTATGAAATCGAATTATTTTCAAAATTTCCTTATTTTTCGATTTCTTTCGATTTTTTATTTTATTTTCAAATTTTATTGCGTTTTTATTTTAACTTTTTCTGAATCCTAAACACTATCTTTACCGCGAATTTTAAGTTTTTAAGGCCAAAAGATCAAATTATTTAAATTTTTTTCGAATTTTTCGAATTTTTGATTTTGTTTCGAATTTCCTGGATTTTTTAATTTTTCCTTATTTTGCATCCTAAGTACTACCTTTATTCCGAATTCCTAGTTTCTAGCTCAACAAAATCAAATTATTTGAAATTTTTCGATTTTTTCGATTTTTTTTATTTTATTTTCGATTTTTTTTTTTTGTGTTTTTGATGTTTTCTTTTTCTGAATTCTAAACACTACCACACAAGATTGTGTTATTTTCAATTTTCGATTTTGTTCGATTTTTTTGAATTTTCAAATGTTTTTTTTTAATTTTCCGGATTTTATAATTTTTCCTTTCTTTGTATCCGAAACACTAGCTTTATTCCAAATTTTAAGTTTCTGCGGCTGCGGGATCTACCCAATCTTTTTGATGACGCGAGAGTGAGTGAGTGTGTGAGTGACAAAAAATCGAAACTTTTGAGTTCATATATCATCTGCACTAATTTATGGGTATTTTTTCAATTATCCATATTTTTTCATTTTTCCTTATTTAGTATCTTAAATATTACCTTTATTCCAAATTTCAAGTTTCTAGCGCTATAAAATCGAATTATTTTCAAATTTTCCTTATTTTTCGATTTTTCCGATTTTTTCGATTTTTTGATTTTTTTTTTCGAATTTTATTGCGTTTTTTATTTTAACTTATTCTGAATCCTAAACACTATCTTTACTGCGAATTCCTACCTAGCTTCTAAGGCTAAAAAATATTATTTTAATTTTATCAATTTTTTTCGAATTTTTCGAATTTTTGATTTTTTTTTTTCGAATTTTCCGGAATTTTTAATTTTTCCTTATTTTGCATCCTAAATACTACCTTTATTCCGAATTCCAAGTTTCTAGCGCAACAAAATTGGATTATTTGAAAATTTTCGATTTTTTTCGATTTTTCGAATTTTGCTTTCGATTTTTTGGGTGTTTTTGATGTTTTCTTTTTCTGGATACTAAACACTACCTTCACACCGAATCTTAAGTTTCTAAGACTACAAGATCGTATTATTTTCAATTTTCAATTTTGATGGAATTTGTTGAATTTTCGAATGTTTTTTTTTTCGTATTTTCCGGATTTTATAATTTTTCCTTTCTTTGTATCCTAAACACTACCTTTTTTTCCAAATGTCAAGTTTCTAGGGCTACGGGATCTACCTAATATTTTTGATGACGCGTGAACGAGTGAGTGAGTGAGTGACAAAAAATCGAATGTTTGAGTTCATATATTCGCTGAACTAGAAAAGACAGAAAGTTGTAATTTTAAATTTTGGTCCTGTGTGCCAAATACTCTAGAAAAACGAAGTTTCAAATTTTTGGGATACTCCAGCGCGGAGATATGGGGGGGGGGGGGGGGTTAAAGTGCCCTGAGTTGCTTCCAGAAAAGTATGCTTACGGCTGTCCTCTCTCGACTTGGCGGAGGCACTGCCGTGCCTCCAGATAGAGTAAAGCCTGTGAAAGAAAATGAACCTGTCTATAAAAAAAAAAGGTCTATAACGAAGCCAGTCTATAGCGGAACTTTTCTATTACAAAATTCGTAAACAAAAGAAAAGAAAAGCATAATCCGGGGAAAATAACACAAAACAATAACGGAAGGTGTACTAGCTAATAGGACAATTATTTTAAAATCTATCTAAAACAAACTATCCCCATCCTGTGGGATTTGTTTTTCAATGTTTTACTTTATTTAATGCAAAACATAGATTGCATCCGACAACTCATAAAAAAGTTCTCCGGCCTGTACCGGCAGAAAAAGGTAGCTTTCCTTTCTTCATTTTAAAATTTTAGCTAATGTTACTCGAAAACAGCAAGTTAAAATGCAAAGAAACCGTTTACAAAAGATTCGTTTACACTGTATTTGAATAAGAAATTCGCCAAATTATTGAGCTATAGCCAAGTTGGCTTCATTTATGAAGACTTATTTTTGTCGCCAAATTTGGCGAGATTTCGCCAATTGTCGCCAAGTTTGGCGAGAATTTGGCGCTAATGGATATGAATATATAGTTTTATGCGTATGATTGGGAAAATGATTACAACAATGAAAGAAAATAATTTGCGAGAAATCGCGTTCACTAAAACTTATAAATTTATATTAAAATCATTAAAATTACAGACATTACAATACACTTTCATAAAACATTAAAAACATATTAAAATTGGACGTTTCGGATTTACATGGAAAATCCCTCTTCAACAACAACATTTCACTTAGCGTAAATCATAGTTAAAAAATATCAACAAATAGAAAATGCAACGTATCAAAATTTCGAAGTCAAAGTTACAGTTATAATAACACGGAGTATTCATTCGGGATTGCACCTGCTTGACCATTATTGACCATAAATTTATCGTTGGTTTTTTGTAATGTGCTGTTTTGTTTCAAAATGTCAGCCACCCTAGAATTTCAAACTGCTCTATCTCAGCCAATTTTTAAGATAGAGGTAAAACAAAAAATGCTCTGGAATCCTTGTATCAAGTCCTAACACCTAATTAAAAAATAAACTTGATTTTTTAACTTTTTTGTATATTTATTTTAGTTTTAAAATTTTCCGTGGCCGCCATCTTGAAACAAAATGGCGGACCAAGCTGGCCAACGAACTCGGTCGAGGCATTGGTGAGCTTAATACACACAATTAGTTTCATCCAAATTAATTTATAAATACGAGCGTTATCGTATCAAATTATTTTCATTTTTTCAATTTTTTTCGAATTTTTTTATTTTTTTTTCGAATTTTCTGGATTTTTTTAATTTTCCTTTTTCTGTATCCTAAATACTACCTTTATTCCTAATTTGAATTTTCTAGCGCAACAAAATCGGATTGTCTTCAAATTTTCGGTTTTTTTCAATTTCTTCGATTTTTTCAATTTTGCTTTCGATTTTTTTGGTGTTTTTGATGTTTTCTTTTTCTGGATGTTAAACACTACCTTCACACCAAATCTTAAGTTTCCAAGACTACAAGATAGTATTATTTTCAATTTTCAATTTTGATGGAATTTGTTGAATTTTCGAATGTTTTTTTTTCGAATTTTCTGGATTTTACAATTTTTCCTTTCTTTGTATCCTAAACACTACCTTTTTTCCAAATGTCAAGTTTCTGGGGCTACGGGATCTACCCAATCTTTTTGATGACGCGTGAACGAGTGAGTAAGAAGTGACAAAAAATCGAATGTTTGAGTTCATATATCGCCTGAACTAGAAAAGACAGAAAGTTGTAATTTTAAATTTTGGTCCTGTGGGCCAAATACTCTCTATAATTGAAGTTTAAAATTTTTGGGATACTCCAGCGCGGAGATATGGGGGGGTCAAAAGTGCCCTGAGTTGCTTCCAGAAAAGTATGCTTACGGCTGTCCTCTCTCGACTTGGCGGAGGCACTGCCGTGCCTCCAGATTAGTATTGTTATTTTCATTATTTGATATGCAATTAATGCATTTAGGAGGGTTTGTGCACCTAAGATTGTTATGCTGGCCTGCACAAATCGGACATTTTATAGAATTAAGACATACCTGATGTGCAATATGATAAAATGAATGACATCGAAAACAACGTTTTACAGGGATAAATCTGATTACAGGATATTTTTTGTTTTGAATAGTTATTTGTTTAAGCTCCAGTAATATTTTTGCAATAGGAAACGACATCTCAAATATCCAGTTGTACTCATCTGTATCCCTAAGTTTACATTTCCTTATAAATTGTATAGAGGACACTGGTTTTTGAAGAATATCAGAAATTCCAAATAAAATGTCTGGTATATTAAATTTTAAAGGTAATTTACAAATAATGATGTGAACCGGTTTATGATGCATTTATGTAGGTGAACAAATAGGAATGTTTTCTGAAAGATCAAGCTTACTAGAAGTATTTGATTGCTGCATATCATTTTTTTCATGTGCTAAATCATCGAATGTGTTTTCATCATCTGTAATTTGTGAAATATCCGTCTGTGTAAAAATATTATGCACGGAATTAACATCTGGATTCAGTATGAAGTCAAAACTGACCATGAGAAAGGAAACATTTTATGCCTTGGATAATTTCATTTACTTTGATATGTGGGAGACCGAATAAAGTACGTTAATGATAATTTACAAACAATATGTATGATTTTGACTAAAAGTTATCGTTGAAAGAGAATGATAAAAAGGGTGCGCGTTTGTGGATGTGCGCCGGGAATGTATATAAATTACGATAATACAGAAAGGGGAAAGTATATTTAATAAAATACTTAAAATATAGATTTCTTTAATTTTTGAAAAAGATATATATGGTATCTTTACCATAACCCAAGAGGGGGTGCTGTTGTTCTGTGCTTCTTTTTTTATTTCACTGTTCACTGTAGCTGTCTGTTAAATTCAAAGAAATGCACAATGTTTTATATTCATAAGTGTTGTTGTTATTATAAATTAATGTATTAGAATGATATAGTGGAAAATTTTGTGATGGCCACAGCATACTAGTTTTAAATTGTTTTTCAGAATTTTTTGTTTTAAAAGAAAATTTCTAAGAGAAAAATATTATTCTCCTAGTAATACGTTTAGCGACGAATTTCATTCAAATAAAAAAGTATGAGTGAAAATTGTTTTATAGAATTAGCTCATATTCAATTCACGTTTAATGAAAAATGTGGACAATCAAACGAAAAGCAAAGACGCAAATAAATATGCTAGATTTTAAACTTCTAAATCCAAAGTTACTACACTGTAAAAAATTGTAAAAGCGTTTCATTTCATTACATAGTAGAAGCTTACAAAAATTCAAAGTAATTTCGAACTTACGTTGATTTCTGAAATATTTCCATTATCATTGAAAAACGCTTGGAAAAAAATCTCTCAAAACATTAAATTTTCGAGTTTTGCTGAAAAGTTTCTAAAATAAAAAAGTCTCTTTTCTACTCGTAAATTTCATAAAAAATGACTTTCTTAATTTTCGAAACCTATTTGTTTCTGAAGTTTTTGATATGCTCTTCTAAAACCTTTTGAACATAAGGAAAAAGTTTATAGAATTTGTAATTACTATACGAGTTTAATACTAAATTTTCGTGAACCATATCATATATTCTAATACGAGCAAATCTTGAGTGTGTGTGTGTGTGGTTTTATATATATATATATATATATATATATATATATATATATGCAAATTTTATCTTAAAAACGGCTCTAACGATTTAGACGAAATTTTGTATCCTACCGTTTTAGAGCACCAGAAAACCATTGGGTTAGGTCAGATGGTTGAGAAAATTCGATTAGTGGGTCATTTTGGGTTACCACGGGTCAGGGTCAAGCTAATTGTATCTAAAAAACGGTTCAAACGATTTTCACGAAATTTTGTATCTTACCATTTTCGGGCACTAGGAGACTATTGGGCTAGGTCACATGTTCGAGAACTTTCGATTAGTGGGTCCTTTTTGGGTCAACGCGGGTCAAGTTAATTTTATCTAAAAAACGGTCCTAACGATTTTGATTTAAATTTTGTATCCTACGAGTTTCGGGCACGAGAAAATCAGCGGGGTAGGTCACATGTCCGAGAAAATTCGATTAGTGGGTCATTTTTGGGTCACTTTGGGTAAAGCTAATTTTATATAAAAAGCGGCTCAGATTATTTTGACTAAATTTTGCATCCTCTAGTTTTTCGGGCACGAGAAGACTGTTGGGCTAGGTCACATGTTCGAGAAAATTCGATTAGTGGGTCAATTTGATCATGGGTCAAGCTATTTTTATCTTAAAAACGGCTCAGAGGATTTGAACTAAATTTAGTATCCTACAGTTTTAGGGAACGAAAAAACTATTGGGCTAGGTCACATATTCGAGAAATTTCGATTAGTGGGTCATTTTGGTCATGGGTCATTAGGGGACAAGCTATTTTTATCTTAAATACTGCTCAGACGATTTGAACTAAATTTTGTATCCTACGGTTTTTGGGCACGAGAAAATCATTGAGCTAGGTCAGATGCTCGAGAAAATCCGATTAGTGGGTCGTTTTGGGGTCACTGTGGATCAAGCTAATTTTATCTAAAAAACGGCTCAGACTATTTTAACTACATTTTAAAAATTTACGTGTTTCGGGCACGAGAAGACAATCGGGCTTGGTCACATGTTCGAAAAAATTTGATTAGTGCGTCATTTTGGTCATGGTCATGATATTTGAACTCAAAGCTAATTTTGATCGAACATAGCTCGGTCTTCCAAGCTGGTGTTTTTTCTATAACAGGAAACGTTTCTGTAATTTCTTATTGTGTCAGCGGCTACAGCAAAGAATAGTTAACTATAAATTTCTAAATTTGAACTATTTTTCAATATCAGTATTAAAATATAGAATTGATGATAAATTAAAGGCAACAAAAAGAACAAAAGTTCAATTCTATAAATTCCTTTTCACTTCAGAAGTATAATTTACAACTTGAATGAATTAATCACATTTAAAGTTCAGCTTTCAGCTTCGCTGTAAAAAGAAAAGAAAAAAAATACAAATGTATCTTAATCAAGGAATAACAACGAACGAAAATATACAATAACCTCTTCGAGTTACCAATGATTCCGAAGTGCGTTCTTTATCTTTAAAAATCTCAGAAACCAATATATTTTCCAGATTTAAAGAAGCATTTATAAAAGCAAAGTTTATTTTGCTGCCATTGGTTTTCGGAAACGTTTCCGAGTAGTTTTCGTTAGTGTATTAATCAGTTTATTTTTAAAACTAGAATGTCAGTTTTAAAGATGCTATCCGTTCTCAATTAAACATTTTCAGCTGCGTAATTGAATTTATACATGCAAAAAATAACAGAATAATATAAATTTTAATGTTAATGTCAATGCTGTTAAGGTATCATGTCTGTCTGTAAAACCTGTTTGTTGAACATGAAAATGTTTATTTGAGAATTGATAGCATCCTATCATGGATGTTCCGGTTTGAGAAAACTGATTAATACACTAAAAAAACCACTCGGAAACGCTTGCAAAATTCAGTGGCAACAAAAGAAACTTTGTTTTTGTAAATGTTTCTTTAAATCAGGACAATATATTGGTTTCTGCGGTTTCTAAAGATAAAGAGCGTTTTTCGGAATCTTGGGTAACTCGGAAGAGGTTATTGTATATTTTTGTTCATGGTTACATTAAATTTTCCTAGATTAAGAAACATTTGTCTTTTTTTACAGTGTTGGATAAATACTTCTTCTTAATACGTTCTTGAAGAAAAGTAAGGTTTGAGTCAACTCATAAATCATTCGTGTTTGACGTAGTTATTGGTGGAAAGATATCATATTATGAACCACTGTGGAAGCCTAAAAGAAAAACAAAATCCTTGGAAATGTGAGCTACGTAAATAATTTGCAAGACTCGCAGCTGGTAAAAAGTTTAAAGCATATATAAGCACAAGCATATGTATAAATATATAAATAAAATAAGAAAATTAATTATCTGAATAAATTACTGGTGAAATTTACTGTATCATTTCGTTTAAAAAAAGGAAGAAGAATTAAAACAGCTCTATTTCTAGAAGGTACGTTAATGAAATGCACTTGAAAAAAATTGTGTTCTTTCACTAGCTCACGAGGATAATTTTTTTTTTCAGGAATTTATCTGTAGCATATTTTTTTAGGGTTTCGTTCATCTCACGAAACCCTATTACTCCCGCTCTGTTGTCTGTCCGTCACAGGGCAATTCTCAGAAACTATGTAACTTACAGAGGTGAAACTTTGCGTATATCTAGTTGAATACCAGCTATGAAGCTCAAAATTCTAAAATTTGAAAAAATCGCATTATTTTAATAAATAGAGATAAAAAACAAAAATTCTAACAGCCTTTTCCTATTAAATTTAAATATGTTTCGTTGTAGCAGTTACCAAAAAATTAAAAATCCACAATGAAATTTTTTGTACAATAATTAATTTTCTATTGAACGATTTCCACGTGAAAAATGAAAATAAAATAAAAAGTTTCACCAATTGAAAAAAAGTTATGAAATAAAATTGGTTGACGTTATAGTGGTAATAAAACGGAAAATGTCTAAGATTTCTCAATAATACAAGGAGTATGAGTATGTGTATGTACACAAAGCAGATTAATATCACGTCATTAGAGAATTAAAAAGAAAATCTGACGTCAAATTGAAAGTTTAACGAATTTTTCAGATGTGTGAGAATAATACAAAGCGAGTATCAATATGGGTAATGGAGAATAGTAAATAGATGACTTTGAGAAACATATTGAATCGTGATAAAAATCCGATTATGGAAATGTTCGCATATTTTAATATTTTAAAGTTGTACAACATGTTTAATTTTGAAATTATTTTTTTAAATATCGCATTTAGTCCGCATGACAGGTATCATAATGACAGAATATAATAGCGGGCTGGTTTAGATATTCGAAAAAAACGAAAACATAGACCGGTAAATTTTTACTTTATAAAAAAACATGACTTTTTTTTTTTATAATCTCCACTTCATAAATAAAATGTGTATTTTTTAAACAATTCCGCACCAAAAGATATACACTGAAAGTAGTTAGAAATATATCTGCAAATAGTTAGACTATTGGATCAGCCAAAAGACCTAGTTACTTTTTTTTCAGCATTACCAAAATTAGTGTCCTCATTCCTGACTGTTTTTTTTTTCTTTCTTTCTTTCTTTCTTCCTTTCTTTCATTTTTTTTTCGGTACAGTTCAAAAAATAAAGGTTTTTCTGTTTGAATTTGATGAAAAGAGCATTTGACAGCGATTCTTTATTATATTATTCTGATTTTGTTTACGGGAATGTACATTGTACTTTTTGCTTAAAACTATTTAAATAAATTGAACTTTATTATCACTCCTTACATAGTTTATTTCAATTGTATGATTACTTTCTGTTTACTCTGACACTTTTGTACTCTTTAGATAACATTTTTATAGTTTCCTATATAAGATAAGGTCAAGGTTAATTTGGACTGGATCTGAACAGAAAGCTTTTAAATACGTTATGATTTTGAGAGTCGTTTTCGAAACTTACTTTCAATTTAAACAAAACGTTAAAGAAAATCTGCAAAAAAGAATAAAGTTACACCGTAAAAAAAAGACAAATGTTTTTGTAATCTGAGAAAATATAATATAACCACGAATGAAAATAGTCAATAATCTCTTCCGAGTTACTCACAAAGTCAAAGTCAAACCGGACGGGGAGGCCTACCTTTCGGCTTAAGCTCAACTAGTCCCGCCCAGAAGGTTTGTTTACTATGCGGCAAAGCCTTACAAGATAATTATTAAAGTTGAGAGAAGACAATAAATACAAAACAATACTAATAGCTCACTTATTGTACGATAAACAATTAATAAATACGATAAAGACAAATGAAATAATCATAGAATAAACACAAATCAAATACTACCATGAGATTAAAGAAGTAGTACTGAAACACTAATTCCAAAAATTAAAATTTTGATGATATAATAACTGAGATTTTTAGGAGGAGTAAATTTTGATAATTTACTAATTATACTGAGCAATACTAAATAATACTTTGTGATACTAAGCAATAATAATACTATGTAACGCTGAAATACGAATTCTGAAATTACAAAATTACGAAAATACAATTTACCAATTATACTGAGCAGTACTAAATAATACTACAATACTCACAATTCCGAAAAGCGTTCTATAGCTTTAGAAACTAATATATTCTCGAGATTTAAAAAAGTATTTATAAAAACAAAGTTTCTTTCTCTGCCGCTGACTTTCGGAAACTTTCCGAGTAGATTTTACATTGTATTAATCAGTTTTTTCACCCCGGAATATAGGGTTTTCGGATACTATTAACTCTAAAGTAAACCTTTTCATGTTCAACAAACATGTTTTACAGACACACGTGATCAGGGCTTGACAAATGCAGTCGCCAGGTAACCACTGGCGACCAAGTTTTTTGATCTGGTGGTTTCTTTTTCTTTTTTAATTTGTACAAAAATTGACCTAAGAAATGAGCACAAATAGCATTTAGAACAGTTAGCGGATAGTTCTTACTGCTTCAGAAATAAATTGTCCCCAAATCGCCGTAAAACGCGAAAAAACTCTAAAAATCCCATAATTTTTTTTTTAATTTCAGAGAACAAAATTTACTTTATTGGTCTAAAGGATAGAAACAAGATTCCTTTTACAAATGTCCAAAAATCGCTGCATAACGGGAAAAAACGGAAAAAATCGTTAAAAATTCAAAACATCGCAGAGGACAAAAATTATTACTTTATTAAAAAATGTAAACCGGATTCCTTTTACGAACTTCAAAAAACTGCCGCAGAACGCGAAAAAAAGCTACAAATCATATAAGAAATTGCTAAAAATTCAAAAATCGCAGAGGGCAAATTTCAGTATAGTGGGCTAAAAGACTAAAACCTGATTCCTTTTACTAATGTTAAAAAATCCCTGCAAAACGTGAAAAGAAAAAAAAAGTTAAGAGGACAAAATTTACTATATTGGGCTAAACCATCAAAACAGGATTCTTTAAAGAATGTAACAAAATCGCCACGGAACGCGGAAAAACGCTAAAAATCGCATAAAATTTAAATTACCTAGTTAAAAAATCCGGCACTATTCTAAATTATGTAATTAATAATTCTAAACTATGCTTGTTATTATTTTTTCTCAATCAGTTCTTAAAAAACTTTTGTGCTTTTTGAAAATCAGTAATAGGTGACGAGAAAAGAGGTATTTTTCTTTCCCTGGCGACCAGAATTTTTTGCTGTCTACCGGATTTTATCAATTTTGTAAAGCCCTGCTCGTGATAAATTATCAGCATTAACATTACCATTAAAATTAATAAATATTGTTTTGTTACTCTTGCATGTATAAATTCAATTACGCAACTGAAAATGTTTAACTAAGAGTTGATAGCATTCCAAAAACCAATATTCCTGTCTGGCTGGAGAAAACAGATAAAGCTACTCGGCGACACTATAAATCTACTCGGAAACGTTTCCGAATATCAGTGGCAACAAAAGATACTTTGTTTTTATAAATACTTCTTTAATTGTCGGAAAAATATTGATTTCTGAGGTTCCTAAATATAAATAACACATTTCGGAATCATGGGTAATTCGGAAGAGGTTATTATATATTTTTGTTCATGGCTATATTATATTTTCATATAAAGAAATATTTGTCTTTTTTTTTTTTTTTTTTTTTTTTCTTTACAGTGTATAGATTGAAAATAAGCACTGAAGAGATGCAAAATAAAAACCTTGAAACTTAACATAATCATGCTTAATGTGAAAAAATGCTTTATAATTACTGACAATTAATACTTTTTATTTCTTGATTTTATTTCAAATGTGATTTTATCAACTTCCTAGATAGATAATTATGTTTAATTATGCATCAAACTTTTAGCATTAAAAAAAAAAATTATCTTCCAATTATATTTGTGTTTTTTTTTTTTTTTTTTTTTTTTTTTTTGAAAAAAAAATCATCATTGTTAATATTTATAATGCGTCTATCTCTATAAAATTGGATTAAAAAGTAGAAAATTAATAATCTTAAATAAATGCGATGGCATTTTTTTCCCTCTCGGCATCAGTAATTTTTGCCAGTGATCATTATTGGCATTTCCATTATTTATTATCCTTTTCATATAATTTCCCGAAATTCCACCAAAACATTTCAAATACTTTTTCGCATTTTTATGTTCAGAGTCCCACATGCTGCTTAAATATTTTTGACAGACAGTATCAGTAATTTACGGTGGAACGTTTGGAGGGTATCACTGTAGCTACGTGCCGTATTTTGATGAAGCCACTTCCAAGTAACGCAGATGTCAACTGAGAATTTCGACCCGCATTTCATCGCTTTTTTTCCACGCTTTTTCATCTAACATCTTTTTTTAATTTAATAAGTAACTTAAACGTCATATATTGATTTCCACAGAAAAGTATATGAATTCGTAATTTTGCATGCTTCGGGAGAAATGACTTTTGACTGTCAGTTATGACTCATGAGAAAAAAAAATACGTGAAACAAAGATTGTTTTTTTTTTTTTTTTTACCATATTAATGTGTTAGCAAAAATGAAAAGGCAGAAGCATAATTAAAGTTAATTATTAGCAAGAAATCTTAAATTAAATTAGGAATACCTTTCTTTTATTTGACAGCAATAATAAAAATTCCTTTTTTTTAATATATAGAAAATTTTCCTCATTTTCTTCTTAAAGTAATAGTTTTAATTTTGATATGTAAAGAAAAATTTCATTTGACACGGTGTGAATTTCTACATTTAAGTTAGCCATTATTTTCACATTATTCATGCATTTAAACTTCATGCCATTAATGAAATTTATTATTTTTATTAAAATTACATATTTAAAAAAAAATTCTTGCTGTAATAATTTATCTTTAATTTTTAAAAGTATACTGCGTATAAGGTTTGGTTCTAGTTGTTCTTATTTGTTTGTTCGGATCTTGTTTGAGTCTCTCGAGTTACATAAGGTGTATGAACAAGGATGTTTATGTCATCAACACTTACATAAATTGCAATGAATGAAAAAAAAAGCAAGTAATCATCATCACACATTTTTGGTTAGTGTGCCAATCAAAAAATACCTTGGTCTTTTATGTTGAGTCTCTGGTTATACATTTTTGCACCGACTTGCATTAATTCTACATGTCCATTTTAAATACAAGGAGATGTTTACATAAATCTACTACTCGAAATCTGATTTTCTGAATAGCTTTTAATGACACAGATGACAAAAGGCTCGAAATTTTCAATTTTTCAATTTTTCGCTTAAAAAATAAAACAGATTCATACAATCCCCGAAAAAAAAAATAATAGTTTCAAAATAGGAAAATCCTTAAACATAGTCTTTAATTTTGTAAACAAACAATATTACGCTTATATATGTTAAAAAAAGAAAGAAAAATCCTAGTTTTCTCAGAAGGTATATTTTACAGCTTTAGGTACACTTTTCGTAAAATATATTAAAGCTAGTTGATTAAAACTTACACATGCTCCTATGGCTAATCTGTTTCTTTAAAACTATCGAACATTATGAGTGTATCTATAATATTACATAAAATATACTGGAATATATTATTTTTTCTACATTTTTTTCCAAACGTTTCAGAAATTGTTTTTTTAATTCATTTATTTTTTTACTTTTATTTCACTTTTAAGACAAATGAAAGATGCTTTTTATTATTATTAAATTATATATTTTTAATATTCATGCATGATTTAAAGACGTTACCTACAATACTTTTTTAGAAAAGTGTACCTTACATACATATCTATAGTCATAGACATTTAGACAGAGTTAAGTAAAAATTAAACAGTTATGCTGAGTAAAATTACGTATACAACAATTATTTTTTTGTATCATATATATAAACTAAAATAAACAACCATTTTAAAAGATAATTTTTTTAAATTTGTATACAGCTTTGTATAATAAATTACACTTTATAAACCTTATGCTAAGTATGCTTCGCACACGCTATCTCCAGGACGACCAAACAAAATAAATGTTTCTACAATGGCATAATGTTATATATATATATATATGATTTTATAGAGCAATTTTTCTATACTCTGTACTAATTACTTGAGTAACATTTTGAATTTTTCTTGACATCGCAGAAGAAAATCCTTCAGCTTTTTCAACCACAAGTCGGTTGTAGTAGTCTGCTTTCTCATGTTTCTCTTTACTTTTCTTTTAATTTTACTTTACTTTTTTTTTTTTCACTCGCTTTTAATTTGCGAATGATTTCTTCTCAAGAGACCAAACCACATTCATCAAAGCCACTTTGGACTTTTTCTCTTTTTCTCTTGATTTTCTTAGCTTTGGCCATTATATTAACAGTTCCATATATAATGGAGGGGGGAGGGGGGGGGGGTTGAATCTATTGAACTCACACCTTACCTAATTTTATCATACATAATGTAATATAATATGTAATATACCACTTTCGTTTGTTATAATTTCAAAACCAAGTGGTAGTCAACCGCGAAATATTTCTCTTATCTTGATAGGTTTGCAGACGTAATAAAATTTATTAACATTATAATAAAGCACACTAGTAAAAATTAAAATCTTGAAAGAATTTCCCAAATTTGTGTTATTGATATCATTTATGTTGTTATTACTTTTATTAACATTATTGTTCTAATTATTATTATATTATAGTTTGGTGGACTTGAAGCGATGATTACTGGATTATGCGACCAGTTTCCAAACCATCTTCGTCGAAATCGTGAGATATTCGTTGGCTTTGTAGTTATTTTTATTTATCTGTGTGCTTTACCAACCTGCACTTATGTAAGTATTTATTCTTGTTTTATAGTATATTATTTAGTAAAATATGCTTCTGTTTTTGTCTCAGTATGATGCAGTGTAATAAAATCCAGGAAGTTTTCTGGAATCTTTAATGGGAACCTGTTTGGCCCAAAACAATTTCCTGGATAAAAAGGTTTAAATTTTGAAAACATTCCTGATCAAAGTTCGCAATAGCAGTATGGGAATCAAACATCCTAGAAGCCGCCAGTAAGATTTCTGTATTTTTTTTAAAAACGTTTCTTGTTGGCATCTAGCTAACATTGATTCCCAGGAACGTTTCTGGATTTATTCTACATACGAATTTGTTACAAAACTTCGCATCTTTATGGCAAACTCTGGAACCTACACTGCAAAAAATAATTGTGATTTTACAGTATAAAACTGGCACCCCAGCTGCCAGTATTATACCGTAAAATTAACAGTATTAAACCGTAAAATAAGCAGTAATACGCTGCCGCGCAAGCAGTAATACGCTACCGCGCATGCGCGGTAGCGTATTACTGCTTGCGCGGCAGCGTATTACTGCTTATTTTACGGTTTAATACTGTTAATTTTACGGTATAATACTGGCAGCTGGGGTGCCAGTTTTATACTGTAAAATCGACAATTATTTTTTGCAGTGTAGCGAAAGAAAGGAGCAGGAAGCAACGGTTTCTCAAAAATATTGCAATGATCGTGACAAGATCTTTCATTTGATTATCATTTCAGCGGAATTCGCGAGAAGGCTTTTTATTTTCCCACTTATAATTTCTTCTGAATAATTAAATGACTTCTTTTTCCACCGATAATTAATACTTTACCATTATCATTAGGACATATTTTTAACTGATTTTCAATGAAGGAGGTTATACAATTCGTTTGTATTTTTTTTTTTTTTTTTTATGGATGTCCAGGCGTAACTCTTGATTCTTGAACGAATTTTCCTTGTTGGAACGGCCTCTGTCTGCAGATGGTCACGTTGCAATATCATTATGATCTAAAAATTATATATAGTTGTCTGTCTGTTTGTTTTCATGTCTTTTTTTTTTTTTTTTTTTTTTTTACTTTATAGGTTTTGGTTTTCGTAAACATTGATCAAGTGTCATGAAATTTTAATACGGTTAGATACTAATAAGTTAAAAAAAAGAAAAGAACGGGGGAACACCAAAAGGACCTGTTTGACCAATTTAGTGGCTGTGGAGCCAAACTATAACTTCAATCATATAAGAACTTCCATAGCTAACATTGGAGCAAGTCGCATTCATTCCCTTGATCTTTTTTCCAATTTTAATTAATTAATAATTAATTTAATAATTAATTTAATAATTCATTTTTTTTTCAATTTTCATTTAAAATATAAGAACATTTCAAAAAGTTCTTTAAAAATTGTTTGAAATCAGAGAAAAAAATTAGGCAGTGATAAGTAAAATATTTTCTAAACAAATTTGCGGGTTTGTTCAGTAAATTTATAAAATTGAAAAAAAAAATTGTTGTTGGTTGCCTCTAGTTTACAGGAACACACAAAATAATTCTGTTACATTGTGTTCTATGCGGAAAAATCGTTTGCGATTCACTTTAATGATGTTACAATACCTCAAATATAATTAAATTGATATGCATCACTGAGGTGTACTGCATCATGCTTTCTATAGAGTATGAAGTATACAATTAGTATTTCTAGATTTATCCCCATTCAATTTGCTATTTTTTCTCCTAAAATACTATATTTTGGTTTCCTTTACCAAATTCCCATGGCTCTAACGCCTCTTTCCCGTCTAAATTTATTCGATTTCAAAAACATTCTATTTGACCAATAATCCTATTTTATTTTTTCCTGGGGATACATAAAATATTATTCCCGCGCAAATTCAGTACCCATTTACAGCGTTTTGATGCTTCCACTAATAAATTTTCCAACGCGGCTTCTCATAGGATTAGAATCTTTCCGCAATGTGTTTTTTCTAATATCATGTCTTCCTACACGCTATCTATATACCGTTTGCGCGAGATCAGAAACTACTTTTCTATGTTTTTCGTCGGTCTAAACGACTTGTACGACATCAGCGAAGAGTTGGCCTGCTGATTTTCATGGAATTTTGTCATGGAATGTTTATATAATGTAATGTGGAATTTCTCATGGAATTTCTTAATTTTTTTTCATTTTTGATATTAAGTTTAAAGGATGTGGATTAGCTTTAAGAGTTCTCCATCAGTTTGTGAAGAAATTTGTTAATAAATGTGAAGAGTTCAATTTTGCTTGATTTTTTCTCTGGGAAACATCAGGGAATTCTTTTATTTTCGTTCACGCCTGTTCATTCCAATCGACTTTACGCTAGTATGTTTCTATCCAACGGCACTAAGTATGTTATCATCATGGGTGTACTATTTTTTTTATCGCTGGCGAGCTAACATTTTGCTTGCTTTTCTCCTAATTCAAGCAGTCTCGGCTACCTGATTATAAAGATCATCATGGATTAATAGATCGCAGTAAAGCTTACGTGTGATGTTCCACATATATAATATTTAGTTTTATTTTCTGTTTGTTATCATGTAAATATGCTTCTGACTCTAACTATATTGGGATTTCCCGGTAAGTTTTATTTATTAAGATGTTTTCTATACATAAATGTTTTACTATAACACTTAATGTAAAATATATTTACATGCCATCTTTAAATAAGAGATTCTGTAATTTTTGTTAGACGAACTTGTAAGTTGATTTTTGATTTCAAAGGTATAAATATATATATCTTGGTATTAGGAAATTACAAAATCAACGACAACAAAAATCTACGGTGTTTGTTTTATTTTCCATATTTAAGAATTTATCAGCTATAACATGTAGGAAAAAAATAATAGAATTCAAATGATTCTTAAGTATGCAAATGCATTTCTACATTCTTTCTTAACGACCATATCTTATTATATGTATAATGGCAAAACTAATACAGTGATATGTGTATAAGACTTTATTTGAGGTGGTATCAGTTGTGTTACAATAACCAAATTTTGTCGCTATATATCTAACACCCCTCATTTTATTATCATTTCACAAATCTCACAATTATGTAAAATTAAAAATACTTTAAACCACTGATAATTATATTAGATTGTAATTTACAGGGTGGTTACTATATTGTAAATCTTCTTGATTCCTATGGTACTGCAATGTCTGTATTATTCATTGTCTTTGTGGAGGCAGCTGCAGTGTGTTGGATATATGGTATGTCTTAACTGTATTATTCTTATTTTGTATAATATTTTTAATGTAAACACAAAACGCTGATATAATTGTTTAAATTATTAAAAACCGGTAAGCTGATAAAAATTTTAACTTTTTTGTGCTATATATATAATTTTACAAGAATATCCTAAATCAATTAGTTCATATTTGATGCCAAAATCGGGATCGAAGTCCATTTATTCAGCCAAAATGTGTTTCTCACTCCTCCTCACTCACTCGAACCCAGATTTATTTTCATAACTTTACCAGTAATCAAAATATTTTAAATATATTTTCAACATATTTACTTTGCTTTCTGTGAATTCTTCTGAAATCACAAGAAGTGAGAAAAATTGTCACCTTCCTCGTCCAAACACGAAACATAATTCATTGAATTGGACATTGAATAATTCAAAATGTAGCTAATAGTGCAACGGATGTCACAGACTGGCTGATTTACTGTGTACTTTCAGCATTTCCTTAATAAGATCACATTTCACACCAAACAAATTTAATACGTTGAAAATTTCACCGCAATATCTTCACTATTATTAAAGTTATGAAGAGAAATTTGGGTTCGTCTTAAAGATCTTGGGGGGGGGGGGGGGGCACTTAATAATGCGGTGTTTTTGACTGATTTACTGGATTGTGACTGTGTTTTTTTTTCCCATGAAAACAGTATTTATCGAGACATGTATTATCCCCTCTAAACGTTTGTATTTAAAAAATTAAAAGACCTGGTATATATATATAAACAAATTATAGGCAAAAATCATCCAATTTTTCCGCGAGATATCCGCTGTGTCTGATGACTTAGCCAATGCACTGTATGTGCCTTATCAGAAATGATATACGTATATATATATTAACTGATTAGATATCTTTGGAAAAATACATATTTTTCGAATAACGAATTGTGAAGTTGTGATTAATGGAAACAGGTAAAAAATTGATGTGGGTGGGTTTTATCTCTTATGCGGTGATAGCGAAATATGTGTATTTTTTGTTTCATCATCCAGTGTTTCGCATGCATTTTATCATAAAAGTTATCAATGCAAAAAATGTATAAGTTATAGAAATCACTTTAGTGACACACTCTAACCGGGTAAAAATATTGCAAACTATCACCATGAGTTCATGTAACAAAATGCATAACACATCAAGCCATCTCAACTTCATCAATAGGTTAAATTAGCAAACCTAAGCACTGCGCGTATTTCATTGTTGTTTTGCACATTTTAGCTGACCAGTGTACGCATTATTTAAAATTAATAGTAAATATGTTTTCATATCTAAAAATTGTGTTTTATTTTACTTAATGTACAATGTTTTATTAAAAATGCAGTGGTTTGGTTAATAACACTTTATAGAATAAACTAGTATAATAAAATAATGATTTAATTTGTTCATATGAGGGGTATATAAGGGACTGATATAAACAGGATTTTGTTTATTTTAAATATGAATATATCTTTATAATTTCTTATGAGCATATAATTAGACTTTTATAATTATTTTAAGACAAAGTATATCTGTTCTTAACTTAATGAAAATGTACATGGTGTCCGAAAACTCTGCGTACAAAGTCTGGGGACTTCAGAGAACATCGATTTCGGCTATATTTACACTGGAAAGCATGACCGGAAATCACAGACACAGGAGATAAACAAGACACGTCAATAACCACAATACAAAAAGTAATGTAAAATGGTTTATTTGGCGCGACTTAACTGTTCAAGAGCTGGAAGAATACGTTTTCACAACACTCAAGAAACACAGAGACAGTGGATCATTCATTGATGGCTACGTTACCCTTGGCTAGAAGTGCTTGATAGAGGTCCGCTACAAACATATCGTAACGGTGACACAACAAAAGAGCCACGCTGAATTGGCGAATTGGCACTTGCAGCGGTTTCCATTACATTGGCGATGGTTCTTATATCAATTTCAGTGGTAAAGCGGGTTTTTTCACAATTTGGCACTTACAGCCTTTTCGATTTACATGCATCAATTATCTTTAAAAAACGATGGTTCTTACGTATCCACTCCAATTTCACAATGAAATGCATACGATTTCTTAGCAATGGCAATTACAAATTAATTTACCACAAACACAGATTTTAGTAAGACTGGGATAATGACAGTGCCCCAACATTTTAAAATTCGATCTTTGGCTTGAGTAATTACTAGTCATAGTTCTAATATAAACAATATGGGAGATCCTATGTCTTTGGCAATGCCATAAGTATCCATCGATCACAAGTACTTATATTAATAACTGCCAACTTTTACGATTTTTTGGCACGGTACTTCCAAAGAGAAATCTTCGCTTTATTTAATCGCAGAATTCTTCGATGAAATAAGAATAGGATTTACCTTCGAAATTACTGGTGCCAAAAACTCGTAGCAGTTGCAAGCTATGTTTATACTTGATAAAGCAATTGTGATATTGGTAAAAACGAATTCGCACTTGGACTAAAATATGTCCGCTGGTCACGTGTAAGAAAACTGACTGATCTCTTTTATTTGACACGTCTTTCAACATTGATCGCTTGCTGAAAATTAACTTGAAAAGTCATTGATTCCAAAACGTTTAGAGTTACAGCGTCTTTTAAATTTACAATATATTCTGTATACTTTTAAAAATAAAACTTCACGAATTTCAATTGCACTCACAAGCCTTAGAAAACTTGAATGGTATTTTATTTTTCTCCTTTTTTTTATACAAAGTCTAAAAAAAAAAAAAAAAAAAAAAAAAAAAGTCTACTGGCGGGTCCCTCTCCGTGGTCCCGACCCGACTCCTTTGATGGAGGAGGTGACCGGGAGCGGAGCATTGCGCGGACACACCGTTTCATACGGAGTGTTCGTCGACACGACGGGGACAGGAGGTGACTGGTCTGGGTTCCTCATCGTGGTCCGCCAGTGGGAAAGGAGTCTCCGCAGGGCCGGAGACGCCACGCTATGGCCCATTGTGGTTCGCCCATTTTGGGTTGTGGGCTCGTGGGTCTCCTCCTCGCAAGCGCAGGTTCTCTGCGACGCGAGCACAGCCTGTGATCGGAATTTTCCGTAGGTGGCAGGCAGACGACTCCGTAGGCCAATCCCAAGGTTCACGTGGATCTTGGGCAAAGGCTAGCAAATGCCAGCCGGATCCCTCCAAAACTTGACTAAGGAATTGACGGAAGCACGATCGATCTCTGTAGAGCACGAAATCGTGATGACTCTGTTGTGCACCGATCGTCGGGAGATACGGCATGCAGCAACTATCTGCGACGAGACGGAGGCAGAGGTGAAATAGTCCCAACACGAACCCCCATACTCGTGGAAGAGGACCTCACGAAATCCACTGCAGCTGGAGAGTTGTGAGCCGCCCTCAATGGTCACCGCAGGGAGTGCCTGAATCGAGGAGACGGTCACCATCCGAAGGCGACCGGCCAGAGGCGCCAGGGACGCGAACGTTCTCTTCGAGGAAAGGACCACCCTCTTCCTGCCATGTGACTACGAGGAACCGGGCCGGAGGCTGCCGACTAACGCGGCATCGATCAGCTGAAACTCGAGACCTAGGTCCGAAACCCAGTCCGAGCACGTCTCTCGTGCAGCCAGGATTTTCCACACCTGGCGGGCGGACTAGTGGCACGCCTACTAATTTTCTCGCTACTAATCTCGATCGGGCCCGTCTCTTTGGCGCGCTTAGAGGAAGTTTCCGCAACCTCTAGAGTCCGATAGCGGTGTCTTAGGATTCTTCCGTTTTTTGAGTGATATTATATGTGGATGATGTAGTTCTGGAGTTGTCGCTGGGTTACCGGCTAGTTCTGCCTAGTCGGGTTCAACCTCGCGCCAGACTGCGTAGGGACAACCTATCCGAATCCCGTCTATGGGAAAGAACCGAATTTCCTCGTGGTTCTGGGTCGGAGAGAGGCCTCTTCTGCTCCTTTTTAAAGTGTATGACATGTGAACCTCACGGCCAACGAGCCCAGTAGCTTGCCCATCCATGCATGTCTATGATCGGAAGCCGTGGGAAAGCAAGAGCCGTCGGAGGAACTCGACATATGACCGAGGGACCGTTTCCCCCTGTGGGGTTTCGTGAACGAGGCCGTCGGGGGTTCTTCGGCGGTTCATCAGGTGTATGTTCCACGCGGAAGTTTCCCCAGAGCAGGGTTACTGCCGCAACGACCTATGGGGTCGATACCTGGTAAAATGGTCTAGGGTTCGCAGAGGGGCGGCCCAAGACCGGTCGCAGCGCCGGACGAGACAAAGTCCTGGTGCATTAAAAGTCCTTCAGAGACTTGGGCGCGATGGTCGAAAGCGTGCCGCGGGCTACCCCCGAGGGCGCCTGGCGGCGCAGGATAGTTTTTATACAAAGTCTACTGAATTTCATACACACAAGCTTGCCTGCTGCGTTTGAGTTACGATTTCTTAATTAAATGGGGTAATATATATTTCGACTATATGATCCTGCTCCCCTGCCTTCTAGATGATGCTAGACCTTTACTTCCTGGCGAGAAACGTACTTACACAGAGAAAATATGCACATTATTTTTCTCCCTACTTGCCCAGTATTAGTTTGACTATGCCTACTGGATGCAATGGCATATCAATTATAAATGTTTAGATACAAATGGACACAAGCTGTTTGATCATAATGTTTACAACATGCGGCCACAAGTCTTGTGTTTGTTAACCCCTTCGGGACCGGCGGATTCTACACAAATTTTATTCGGTTGGCACCACTTTTTAAAAAAAAGCTAGCTTTACTTAAACTATCACAAAAATGCTCTAATTAGAGAAAGCAAATATTACTTTTATTTTTTAATGGTGCCTAAAACAAATTCTGTATGATCTTTTTGAGGGTGCATATATGCACCCATGGTCCCGAATGGGTTAAGCAGGTGTTAGAATTTCCAACCATTCCTAATGATTGCCATCGACGTCGCATGGATTGTCGAACATAGATACCTGGAATTTTGAAGATATTAGAATAGGCAATGGAGATACTTGCCACGAGTTCTAATTAAGAATCAACGGATATTTCGTATCCAATTGATTGAAGATCCACTACAGGAAACAGGAGACACCTTCCTGGGCAGCCGATTTATTGGGTTCAAACCAAGAATATCCCTAAAGCTCAGAAAGAAAGATCTATCTATTTCCAACTCACCCAATCAGAGACCAGCCAGGAAAAAATACCGATTTGTTGTAGCTGTTAAGAACCGTTTTTTACACTGTTTTACAATGACAGTACAATTTGAGATTTTAGATATAGACTTTTGAATTTCATGATTTCAAAGATATAAATTTTTAAATATATTTTTCTATATTTTTTTTCTAATGACTAATTGAATGTTCCGAGTACTTCTCCTTGTAAGATCTTAATTTTATTTCTTCGAAATGGAGAAACCCGTAACACATTTTCTTCGATAACTCTGTGAAGATTTTAAAAATATATATAAACTGCGCTTTTTTCCGGGCTGATTTGATCTAAGGAACTCAAATATGATGTCAAAAGTGAATGTTACTACTTAAAAAGGTCGGGACAATTTTTAATGTGTAGACCTTACCTTAAGAGAAAAATAAACCACATACGATTATAAAAAACGTGATATGAATTAAAACGGTACTCTTATTTATTTTTGAATTAACGAGAACTCGCGTTATAGCCATTGTTCTTATTTTTTTCGGGAGTATTGTATATAATTTCCATTTCTGTTTAAAATAACATTATATATATATATATATATGAAAGGATAAAAGCTAAACCCCTTTTTAAAATGCAAAATCCCTTTTTGCCCCTTTTAAAATTTTAAATTACCGTTTTAAAAAATAGAAATTTAAATCAAAACTTTTTAAATGCTTTAATAATTGTGTTTCAATTGATTGAAATTCGCGTTCCCCTGTTAAATTAGTTTTCCTGCATCGCATCTTATAACTTTCAAAGATCGTTTTCTGACTCTTCATAAGAATATTTGTGCTGACGCTAACGCGATTTTAAAGTCTTGCTGCATCCCATCGGCCGATGGAGCCAACGCCTTTATTCCGCACAATCAATCACTCAGCTCGCGGCCAATTAAAATTAAAAATACGCCTCTTTTGACTTCGACGACCTCTAGCAGAAATAATGCAAAACCTCATATTTATACCATTGCACAGCTATCAGGAGAGAACTTTTTACGATTTCCCTCATCTAAACAAATCCACGCCAATCTGCTCTCTCGGAATTGCCTCGCGATGGACGAACCTTCGATGTCCAGACAGACTTAAAAAGCAGCTCTCACGCCAATATGGGCCTGGTTTAAAAGGAATCATGTAAGAAAAAGAAATAAACCAGGTTCCGTAATAAACTGCGTCTTCATTTAAACAGAAATACATTCACTCGGAATTTAACCGAATCCCGCTTACGGCCCAGGACTACACGAACATGCAAGGGAATCAGAATGAGCGCTTTGACGTAAGTACGGAGCCTCCATCAGTCCGCGCAGCCACCGGCCCGACGCACAGCAAAGCCACGATCGAGGACCCACCGAAGGAGCAACACGCTTCGTTTCAGAAGTCGAGTAGGACAGTTCATCTCGACGGGAAATCCCAAAAACTAAACAGTTACGTAATCTCTAAGCCCGTCAATCCCAGCGAATACCTCCGTGAAAAATTCTTACAGCGTGTGTATACGGTGAAAGACTTACGGAATTTATCCCAAAAACTCAAAAGTACTTAATCTCCCTTCGTCAAAAGGAAAGTGAATCATTAACTTTTCTTCATTCTCAATCTTGTGCAGTATTTCATTCTGCCGGCAAGAATCAAGTGTTTAGAAAGAAGTAGGTCAAATACACAGCTGTTTTCAATTTTCAAGAGCGCGCCGATAAAGAAATGAACTCAAGTGACTCAGATGTTCAGTTTCGGTTTCTGGACTATAGAGAAAAATAAATCAGAACTGAGCTCAGCAAAAACAAAAACCACGTGACTACGGGAAAAAGTATTTTCGTGTGCAGTGCAAGAAGATACAGAGATAAATCTTTCAGTGAAATTAATTTATTATTGTTTCGCGTCGCGGTAAAAAAAAAAAGAAAAAAAAGTAAGAGGTAAATTTTTTATGAATTTATTTAAAGCAAAGGCGTATAAAGGTATGTACTTTTGATATTAACGTACAGAAGAAAAAAAAATTAAGATCTTTTTAGTGAGAGGCATTGGTTCTCAAACTTTTATTTTGGAATGCTTTTTGATATATTAGATGGCAAGCACTGAAGGAAATTTTTTTCTTTTTTACAATTTTGGTTGTTTTAAAAGAACTGCCAAGTAATATTTTTAAAGAAATATTGTTTTTATTATTAGAAGCATAAACAAGTGGTTCTCAAACTTTTTATTTAATTTTTTATGCATGCGAAAAATAAATTAAACAGGATTATTTTTATTATGCTATTATTTGTGTGAAAATTTTAATGATTTTTTTAAGTCAGCTATTTAAGTTCAAATATATAATTGTTTATGTATTGTGTTTAACGTAATTTTAAAGAGATGAAAAAGTAAGAATGGTGATTTTTATGAAAATTCTTTAGTTGTGTTGAACTGATAATTACGATTTTAATGAAAAATAACATTAACTAAACCTCATATTAAAATCATTTTTCTAGACAGTTTGAAAATATTTTAGCAGAAGTGAAAATTTTATTATTATTATATTATTATAATATTTTTATTATTAAGTGTTAAACATTTTAAAGGTGATTTATATACAACGTACTTTATAGTTAGTGAGGTTATTTAACTTTTTTTTTATTGAATTCAAGTTATTGGGGGGAAAAAATGGAGTTTAACTTTGAAGAGATTTTAACGGATTTTTACAGATATAATGTTACAAATTTTAAATAGTTTGAAAGATTTTTTCATTTTTATTCTTATGTGCTTTAATTGTGTATTATATTTCTGTGTAATTCAGTGATATTTTGTATTAATATCCATCATGAGTAGCCCAACCCCTCCCAAAGAAGTAGAGGATTTAACAGACAAATCAGGTGACCCCGAAAAAGAAAAAAATCAAATTTCGAGCAAAGATGATAATCCCGTTAATAATCCTGAAGAGAAAAATAATCAGATGTCTAGTCAGGAATCTGGAGGTGCACCAGAGACATCTGGTGTAACAATGTTAGGTGGACAGACCCTGTCAGCTCAAGCTGGGTCTGGTCACACTTCAGTATCCGCCAACCCAAAAACGTCAGTAGATCCCGATATCGTTGCGTTTTCTCCGCAAGATAGAATGTCTTGGATACCATGGTTAGCCTATTTCGAGAGTGTCTGTATAGGACAGGGAAAAGACGAGTGCTGGAAAATTAGGCACATACAGAAGTATTTAAAGGACAGTGCACTTACGTTGTACATTAATAATTGTCTAAATGTACTTCATTGGTCCGACTTTGTCACTTTGTTTAATGAACACTACGAAATTCCCGATACCCTTTCTCTCACTGATTTTTCACGTATTAGATATAAAGTTGGAGAGGACTTGAACGAATATTATCAAAAAAAGACTAAAGTAGGCCGAACCTTAGGTTTAGAGCAGAAACTTATCCTGGAAAGGTTAACGGAGGGCTTGCCATTAGAAATGCAGAAGTTAGTTATTGCAGGCAACCCCTCAACTACACATTCATGGCGTGAATTAGTTTTCAGAATTAGCAAACTGCAACTGGACAGAAAGGGAAATGAGAGCAAATTTGAAGCAAGCCCCCAAAACCCCAATCAGTATCGACAATGGCGACCAAGCCGACCTCCATATGAGAATGGACAGAATTTTAACAGGCAGTGGAACTACAGAGTTCCCTATCAAACACACCCCATTCGACCTTTTCCATCAAATCAAGCAAGAAATCCCCAAAATACGTTTAGACCGACTTCAAAGGTTCCACCACGACCTAATGTACACCACCAGACCACTTTGCCGCCCTCTCCATGCAAAGTTTGTCTTAATATCGGAATACCAAATGCGTATCATTGGGTGGGAAACTGCCCTTTTTGACAACAAGTGTTAGCAGTACCAACCCCTAGTCACAATATGACTTTGCCGAACCCCAACCAAGATCATATAGCTAATGAGTCATCCCGAAATACATCTAGTAATCAATGACGATTTCTTATGTCCGGACATATACAAAAAGAAAAAGCTAGCTATAAAAAATCAAATAGAGATTGTCATAAAGTTACTTATGTAAAAAATGAAGACTCACTACCTTGTTTGATCGATACTGGGAGTTCAATTAGTGTTATTCCTTGTCATTTAGCCCATAAACTTAACCTAAAAATATGTAAAGTTCAGCAGAGTATACCAGTCACCCAAACACAAGGTGTTCTTGCTTTGAAAGAAAAATGCCTTGTTAGTTTGCAATTTGGACGTATCTCTAAGAGAATTGAACTTTTTATAATTAACAATCAGTTACCTTATGCTTTGATTGGGCTACCCCATTGTAAACTATTTAGATTAAATATTGACTGTGTTAAAATGCAAATAACTCAAGATAATAAGAAAGTACCTCTCATGGACCATATTCCAACAAATGCATCTCACCATACTTTACATTTATCAGAAGTATATACTAGCCAGCCAGCAATTGAACATGCAGAGATATTCGAAGAAAATTTTGAGCCGGAGTTGTTCGAGACCACTGACCATGTGCAAAATGTTCAGTCTGTCAGAGAACAATTACCTGCTCTTCTAGCCAAATATGTCTGTATTTTCGCCAAAGATAAATATGATATAGGCTGTGTAAACATGGAACCCCAGAGAATACAGTTAACATCAGATCTCCCCGTTTCTTTAAGAGCATATCGCACTTCCCCTAAGGAAGAAGAGGAAATTAAAGAACAAATTCCAAATTTATTGCGAGCCGGTATCATTAAAGAAAGCTATTCCCCTTATTCATCACCCGTAACTTTGGTGTATAAACGTGAAGAAGGGAAGAAAACCCGGTTATGTATTGACTTCTGAAAATTAAATGTCATTACAAAAACAGATGCAGAACCTTTACCTCGAATCGACACCCTGTTAGATAAATTTGCGCATGCTAAAATTTTTTCCACTCTTGACTTAGCTAGTGGATATTGGCACATTCCTATCCACCCTAGAGACACTGAGAAGCTGGCATTTGCCACCACCTTTGGATTATATGAGTGGAATCGTTTACCGTTTGGATGGAAAAACGCACCTGCGTGGTTTAACCGTACCCTCCGTAGAATTCTTAATAAATACAAAATTGACTTTGCCTGTAGTTACTTTGATGATGTTATTGTATTCTCCCAAAATGAAGAGGAACATTTATGTCATTTAGAGACATTATTTAATATCTGTGTTCAAGAAAACCTTAAACTCAAATTGTCAAAGTGTAATTTTGTGAAATCCAAAATTAATTTTCTAGGATATGAAGTTTCGAACGGTTGTATCACACCTGACAACCCTAATACAGAGACGATTAAGAAATTAACACCACCAACGAATGTAAAAGAATTACAACGTTTTTTGGAATCTATAAATGTTTATCACAAATTTATTCCAAAGTATGCTAACATTCGATACCCTCTCAACAATTTGTTGAAGAAAAATGTCGCTTATGTATGGGACCAAAATTGTCAAAATTCTTTTGAAAAATTAAAAAATGCTTTAATTGAAAAACCAATCTTAAAGTTGTTTGATCCCAAAACACCTTGTCATTTGTTTGTAGACGCATCAAGTCATGGAGTGGGATGTGTAGTGAAACAAGTTGATGAAAAAGGAACATTACATCCTATAGCATATCACTCTAGAAATCTTCGCGATTATGAAAAAGTGTTAAAAATTTAAGAGGACGTCTTTTCCGCTGGTCTCTAAAACTTAGTATGTTTGACTATGAAATTAAATACCAGAAAGGCTCCACTAATGTTGAAGCTGATATGCTATCCAGACAACCTGTTTCAGAAAATTTACCCCATATTATACATCTCCTTGACTTGAATGAAGTAAGAGACAATCAGAAGAAAGAAAATGTAACAATTGATGGTAAAAAGTACACTGAGATAAATGATGTTGTTGTTATTAAAAAGAAAGGTTTGTATAAGATTGTGGTCCCCATGTCTTTACGTTTACCCCTATTAGAAAAAACCCACACACAATTTGGCCACCCTGGAATTTATAAAATGATAAATTTAATCTCTCCGCAATATTATTGGCCTAACTTTAATCAGGACATTGAAAATTTTGTAAAACACTGCCACACTTGTCAGATAAACAAAAAATGTAGACAAAAAAGATTTGGCTTATTGCAATTAATGCCCCTAACAGAGATACCTTTTGAATGTTTGGCAGTAGACTCTGTTGGCGGATTTAATTATTACAATTCTACAAAAAAATATTTGCATTTAGTCGTTGACCATGCAACTCGATATGTGTGGGGTTTTCCGTCAAAAAGTGTAACTACCGAAACTTATACAAACATTTTGAAACAATTATTTCAAATACAAGTACCAGATAGATTGTTAACCGACAGAAATGGAGCATTTACAGCTTCCAGGTTTAGGAGATTTCTTCGTAATTACAATATAAAACACAGATTGACGAGCAGCCATCACCCGGAAACAAATGGGAAAATTGAACGACTAAATCAGACTATTGTCACTAGATTAAAATGTAAAGTCAATTCCACATCCAAGAAAATACCCTGGACTAAGCTTTTAGATGAAGTCTTATATGAATATAATAACACCCCTCATTCTGTAACCCAATTCACCCCTAGCTATTTATTTTTAGGAAATTTACCATATGATCCCCCTTTACCAAATAATAGTTACTATCCCCCTGTGGAAGAAGCTAGAAAATTGGCTAAAGAGAGAACAATTGCTTACCATAAAAAGAATAAAGTCCGTTATGATGCTCGTTTCCTTCCTGTAAAGTTTAAAGTTGGTGACATTGTGATGTATGAAGAATTTCACTATCCGAATACCCGTAAATTGACTGCACCATATTCTGGCCCATACACCATTTTAAAACAACTTTCTGATGTATCCTTCGAAATTGATAAACCCAGCCCACATTTTAAGAGAAATTCCGAAATTGTCCATTCCTCCAAGTTAAGATACTACCACCCTCCTCAAAATCTTAAACTCAGCCATGAATAAACCCCGTCTATCTCTTTCAGCTGTCAATTTTTTTTAATTTTTGCTTTCCTATCGTCCCCCTTACTCGTAGCATTTGGATGAGGACCCAGCTGGGCGTGTAACCCATCTCCCCAGCAGTGTAGAATGATGGTGACAGTTTAAAAGTACTGTTAGAATTTTTATTATTTTTTAAAAAAATATTATAATGACGAATTGATGACACATGAAGGGGTCCTCCGCTCCGTGGCCACCCATCTTTAGCCGGACTGTTTTCCCAGATTCTCTTTCCAGGTTGAACGGAGAATCTGGCAAAACTGCTTCGCTTCCCCTCTGCAGGTGAATATCGATTTCCCACTTTTCTTTTTCTGTCGTGCAAGTGGCACATTTTTGGGTGATATTCCCCTCAGAGTATTAAAGCCCATATCGCACTGACCCTGTGCATGGTGAAAATTATAGCAAGTGTATATTTAGTTTTTTTAGCTGTAGTTTTCTTTTTTTTTTAAACAACTTAGTGTTGTTTTTCACGGATATAAACCTAAGGCTGCATCATAGAAGTAGCTAAGTCCCTACCAAAACAGAAAGGTATACGAATAAATATAATTTGTTTTTGTTATTAGTATTTTAGGATATTTTACTGTTATTTTATCTCAGTGTGAAAATTCAATATATCTCTAGAAATGCAAGCGTTTCAAATTGCATTTGATATACAATATATTTTGTTGATAGTATTAGTGCATATTTTGTATTATTGAATATTTTATATTTTTGAATATTTTGTATTTGTGAATATTTTTTTTTTTACATTTGAACATTGTCTATTATTGAATATTTTTTACATTGGAATATTTTTTACATTTGCATATGTTGTATAGTTTTCAGTATGTTTACCTGTGAATATTTTAATATACTATATAGTTTATGGTTGCAATTTGCAATTATACACAAAAGGATGTTTCCCAACAAACTATACCAAAAACTTTAAAACAAAAACTGGAAACGAAAGGGAAACACTACAAACACAGTTGTGTTACGATAATTGGTATAATCAAGATATGTCTCGAGACACATTATTGTTTGCTGCAGCACCATTGAAAGAATTCTATTATTTTAGTGTAACCAATATTTTTATGTAAATTTGATATATAAATGTAAAAATAGGTCCAATTGACTTGAGAGCTGAAGTAAATACTGAAGAGCTGGAGAAATTACTTGTGAGCTGGAGAAAATAAGAATCTAAAAAACATGGGTTAAATTCACAAGATAAGACCCACAGGTCTTGCAGGCGCGCCCTGTGGCTCTTGTTTTAGTGGGGGGGGGGGGGCGGAGGGGATATGAAAGGATAAAAGCTAAACCCCTTTTTAAAATGCAAAATCCCTTTTTGCCCCTTTTAAAATTTTAAATTACCGTTTTAAAAAATAGAAATTTAAATCAAAACTTTTTAAATGCTTTAATAATTGTGTTTCAATTGATTGAAATTCGCGTTGCCCCTGTTAAATTAGTTTTCCTGCATCGCATCTTATAACTTTCAAAGATCGTTTTCTGACTCTTCATAAGAATATTTGTGCTGACGCTAACGCGATTTTAAAGTCTTGCTGCCTCCCATCGGCCGATGGAGCCAACGCCTTTATTCCGCACAATCAATCACTCAGCTCGCGGCCAATTAAAATTAAAAATACGCCTCTTTTGACTTCGACGACCTCTAGCAGAAATAATGCAAAACCTCATATTTATACCATTGCACAGCTATCAGGAGCGAACTTTTTTACGATTTCCCTCATCTAAACAAATCCACGCCAATCTGCTCTCTCGGAATTGCCTCGCGATGGACGAACCTTCGATGTCCAGACAGACTTAAAAAGCAGCTCTCACGCCAATATGGGCCTGGTTTAAAAGGAATCATGTAAGAAAAAGAAATAAACCAGGTTCCGTAATAAACTGCGTCTTCATTTAAACAGAAATACATTCACTCGGAATTTAACCGAATCCCGCTTACGGCCCAGGACTACACGAACATGCAAGGGAATCAGAATGAGCGCTTTGACGTAAGTACGGAGCCGCCATCAGCCCGCGCAGCCACCGGCCCGACGCACAGCAAAGCCACGATCGAGGACCCACCGAAGGAGCAACACGCTTCGTTTCATATATATATATATATACAGGTCCGCCACGTAACGTGTGCGATGTGTGCAATGTCCACAAGGCGCCTTTATATTTTTTATAAGGCTGAAAAAAAAATTGGACAAATCCCAAAAATATTTCTAAATGTGATAAATTTTAAAAATTTAACTTCAATGTATCTGGGATTACATTAAAATTCTAAAGATCAAATTCAATATTTTTCAACGAAGCAGTGGATTTAATTTAAAATATTATTCAGATGAACATTAACATATTCTCTCTCTCTCTCTAAAAAAAAAAAAAAAAAAAAAAATGTCACACATGCATTTGTTAATTGAGATAATAACTACGAGTTTATTAAATAATTGAAATAAAAACCTTAATAACCAATAGTATGAGTTTGAAGTGTATTAAAATGTATGTCAATCAAATATTTTTTCTAACTAAAAGTTGCTGATTTTTAAATAAAAGCTCTTTAAACATTGGGGCACAGTTCAGGCTAACACTGAATATTTGAAATTCATTACAAATCCCGATGAAAAACTTCTCCAACAAATTTTTGATGAAGTAAATATGTGAACATTTTAATGAGGTTTTGGTGTATTTTTGGGATAGACTGAAAATAAAATAATGGACTTAAAAATAACATAATGTACGGCATGCGAGAGACATCGTATAGTTTTGCAAAATTTATGCGTAAAGGGACAGGGGGGGGGGTGAACAACGTCCATTCCATCTAATTAACATCAGATGAAAATCTTTTAAAAATTGTAAATAGTTGATAGGATTAATATCAAATGTTGACAATTTTTAAACGATTTTAATCTGTTGTTAATTGGATAATGTGGACCTTGTTCACATTTAATTTTATGTGCCAGCACTGTAGGTGAAACCATTTATTTTGAATTGAATACTCTAATAGATTTTTTAATTTTTTACATCGCCCAACTATCAACACCAAAATCTTTTTTATGAAAAATATCCATAATGTATTTAAATAAAGTTTTGAAATTTATTAAGAGCGATACTTTTGTATTAGTCGCATGCCAGAGCCAGGGGTTAATAGCCGAAGAAATCACCTAAAATTTCACCAAAGATACAAGAGTCTTTTTGATTATGATCAATTCAGGACTGCACGCGATAGAGATAGAATTTTTTTTTTTAAATTATACTTGGAAATTATTTTTAAAACCATAAAAAAACCGTAAATTGCGATACAGCTTTCGGAAAAGTTCCATTTGAAAGGACATTTTTTTTCCCTCTATTTGACGGTGAAAAAATTAAAATTGTACTATCTTTTAAAAAAAAATTGCAATAAAGGTTTGTTGCCACCGTCAAAATGACTCCAGCGTTACTCATAGACATGATTTTGTTGTATGATATAGATTACACTTTTTACGCTTCTTTCGGGTTGTCTCATATTAACCCCTTGCCTGTGACGCCCGAACTCACTTCGGGTAACGCAAATGCGCGAGTTCGGGCTTCACGGAATTGAAAGACCAATTTTTCTCTTGCCCGAACTTAGTTCGGGTATTCCAAAATTTGCTCGTTTGCGTTGCCCGAACTCAGTTCGGGTATCACAGACAAGGGGTTAGAGAAAAAAAATTTCCCATTTTTGGCACGTTTTTCTGAAATATATTCCACAGGCAAAGAGTTAAAAAAAATCTGTTTCTTTTTTTTCTCTTTCAGGAGCGGAACGGTTCTCCGACCAAGTGAAAGAAATGCTTGGATTTCGGCCAGGAATATTCTGGAGAGTTTGTTGGAATTACATAAGTCCAATTTTCATTCTGGTTTGTTTCACAAAGTTTATTTATTTATTTAATTTAATACTACTCATTATACTAATAATACCTTAAAATATTCGTGCTTTGAAAACAAAGAGATGCACAGGTCCAAGAAAAATGTATCAAAGTTTCCAATATGTCTAAAATTTATAATTTATTCGACAAAATGTCTATTTTAGAATAATTACACTGTGGTGTAAGTGTAAATACAGAACTCCATTTTATGATTAAAGTCGGCATTAGTTTCAGATGTTTCCAACTATCATTTTTCCTGATCTCCTTTATTTAAGATGTATATTAATAAAACTAGACACAAAAATCTCGAAAATATCACTTTAACTTTTTCGGCTTGAAAAACACTCTACAGTTTTTATTGTGTAGGTACTAAACTTAATTTTAAAGGATTAACCAAAGGATGCGCACCTAAAGGCATCGGCACCATACTGAAGCCAACTTTAAATGAAAACCCTGTCATTAGGCTTTTAGGCTCAATATATTTCATTTAATTGAAGAGTAAACAACATATTTTGTAATGCATTTAATATGTCAAATTTTCTGCCAACGAAACGTAATTTGCGGGAAGCAATACTTTTATGTTTTCATTAGCAGTTGAAAGTTTTCGTTTGCTGTCCGAAATCTATGGGAAGTACACTGAAAAAAAAATGTTAATTTTACGGTATAAAACTGGCGGGTGGAGTGCTAGTATTATACCGTAAAAGGAACATTTTTTTTTTTTTTTTTTTTTTTTTTTTTTACTGTGTAATGTTCTTGCAGTGTGCAATTTTTTTTTTTTGTAGTTTTCATCTATTGCCACTTGTGAGCACTGGTTTAAACGATTCAGAAGCAGATATTTTGATTTAAAAGAAAAGAAACGTCCTATCGAACCGAAAAAAATTGAACCCAAAAAATTATTGACATTGCTGAATGAAAATTAATATCAAACTCTTAAAACATTTTTTAAGAAATTTTTAAAAATATTATTTTTCTCATATAAAGTACTCATAAAAAAATCACTTTTCTATTTAAAAAAATTATTAGTTTTTTTTTCAATGAAAATTTTAAACTAAGACGAAATTTTCGTGTAGGGGGGGGGGTAGTTTCTGCCTGGTCTACGACACCAAGATCGGGAATAACTGAACTGTGTTCAGGAGTAGAGGGGGGGGGGGGGGTTCAAATTTCAACTCCTGAACACAGTTCAGTTTGCGCTACTTAACCACTCCCAATAATTCAGATTTTGAGCTCAAAATTTAAGTCTAAGTTTTTGAAAGCATTTAATGAGATACAAAAAATAACGGTAAAAAATAGTTGTTCGTTACTGCAAAGTCTAAAGCGCCCTCTATCGGCATTTTTTAAACTTTATCTTTAAAATTTATTTTTAAGAAAATACTGACATAAAGAATAGTTTTATCGAAAACCGCAAACGAATCGACAAATTTTTTCCGTTTTTTATAATCATTTGAAATTTTGGACCCTAAACTTTAATGGCGCCTATCTCCTTCGGAAGACGTTTGGGACCCTTAGTTTCCTATTTAATATTGTTTGTCTTGATGTGTACTATCACCCCTTAAAGTTTTGCCCAAGAGTTTAGATTCACCCTGTATAATAGTATAGATGTTTCCTGCAATAACCGGATGTCTTCAAAGTGCTTATAAATGATTTAGAATTAGTCCTAATTTTTTACATTGGTTTTTTATTAATTTATTAACACTTTATTATGTTTAGCGAAGAATAATTGTTAAATTTTCGTAGCTTCAATATATATATATATTTTAATTTAACAATTATTCACCGCCAATCATAATAAAATTTTTATTAACAAATAAAAAACGAGTGAAAAAATTAAGAATAATTCTACAAAAAGTCGTGCGGTTCTAAATATTGAAATAATTTGATTATATCATAAAAATATTTTTTTTTTCAATTTGAAGTAGTTGATGTAATGTCATGTGTCATTTTATGCTCTCGAGTTTTTTTTTTTTTTTTTTTTTTTTTTTTTTTTTTTAATATATTACTACTATATTGTTACTTGTTTTTTCTTTCTTTTTTATCAGTGCATTTTTATATGCGCCATTGTTCAATACAAAGACCTCACTCTTCAAGACTATGAATATCCTAAGTGGTCGATAGCTGTAGGTTGGTTATTAACTGCATCGTCCCTCTGTTGCATTCCAGGATACATATTTTATTATTTACTCACAACACCAGGAACACTGCTCGAAGTAAGATTTTTTTTTCACTTACTCTTTTTTCCCTGTTTGGAAAACAAAATTATACTCAATACTAATTTTTTTTTTTTTTTTTTTTTACAAACTGTTTAATATTGTCTGTGTCAAATTCAACAATTTAAAAAATTCTGATTATGATTAAATAACTCAAATGATAGACAGTTAATCAGTCTATCAGTTGAATAAACGGTTTGATTAAATAGGAAGTATTCTTTAGTTTCCAGAGAAGACTCAAGATAATGTAAGTGTGAAAAAAAAAAAAAGAAAAAAAAAAAGAAGAAACATCCAAACGGAAATCATAACACCGGTTCTAAAAACTGCGTGGTAAAACTGTTTGCACGGAAATTTCTTGGAAATATTTTATGTTGTTTCTATTTAAATAAAGGTAATTATTAATTCACCTTTTCACTATGTGTTATTGAATATCTTAAAGAATCGTAATTGGACCTGTAGATTTCAAAAGATAAATGAAGTGTGAAAAGTTAAAGTTCTCCAAAACAGAAGACAAAAGTAGCTCAATAATAATATTGCGTTAAGGAGAATGCGAGGCCAAGCAAGATATCGTCGTCATGCTCCTCAAAACACGATTTTTTTGACACAGCTGTTATAATTGGACAGTTATTACTCTAAAAGACGCCATCCCTTGCTGTTTAAATTACCGTAAGATCGTTTTTGGCTAAATTTTCGTCTTAGTCTACCCGGTTACTCCTTAGAGGACTTGTAGGAAAATACATGGTAAGCTACCCAAAAATCATCCGAGATTCACTTCCATGCTTTACAGTTGAAAGAACGAAATCCTGATTATATTCTTGTCACGGTGTTGTACACTGCAATAAAAAAGTGTTGATTTTACAGTATAATACTGGCACCCCAGTTGCCAGTATTATACCGTAAAATTAACAATAATAAACAGTAAAATAAGCAGTAATAAGCTGTCGCGGTAGCGTATTACTGCTTATTTTACTGTTTATTAATTTTACGGTATAATACTGGCAGCTGGGGTGCTAGTATTATACTGTAAAATCAACACTTTTTTTTTTTTTTCAGTGTATATTTGCAGTAAAAGAAATATTCTGATAGCCAGACTTGTTTCTCTTGAATACCTACATTTGTCGTAAGCATATGTTTGCTATATTATGAATTTCAGTTTTACTGTTTCCTTTTATTTTCAGAGAATTCATCGTGGTCTAAGCCCGGGGTCTGACAGTCCTCAGCCTAAGCAGAGTTGCCAAGAAAGAATTCCTATCAACCAACGCCCTCAAAAACTGAATTGAATCCAATCGTGTACCTTACCCAAGTAAAGACGATTGCCTGAAGAGATATTCAAGTCGCACACCTCAGGCTGCTCAACACGCTTTTTTGCTCTTTTTAACAGTAAAGTCACAGATTACAACGAAACTGTTCTGGCTTCTTCACGTGCATTTAGAGTAAATAAAACTCATCTACTGAAAATTACAGTGGCACGATAATTACCTTCTACAAGGGAATCGAAAAAAAGAATTTTTACGAGTATAATTTCTCGATTCATATAACACTATTTATGATATGTTTTGTATCTTACGTTTTCATGTAATGAAAAAAGGGACGTTTCATGCTCGTCCATGTGTGTTTGGTTTTTATATTCCACTCCCATAGAGATTAGTTAAATGTATCTTATTTTTCGCACATTTTTAGAAGAAATTATGTAGAAAAGTTTAGTAACTATTTAAATTATTTGAAAGTAATTTTATTTTCATGTATTAGTAATTCATATTATATCCGTATAATATATTCTGACTGAGTGAGCAAACATTAAGTCGATACCCTTACAATATTTTTAATATAAAGAAGCATCTTTAGTCTGTCTTTGCAACGTGATTAAATCAGGTATTTATTGTGCGACTTGAAATTTACACTTAATCTGTTAAAATGTACAGATAAAGGCTGTTCTCAGGGTAATTTCAAAGTTAAGTTTGTAAAATAAAAGTTGAGATATATTTAATATAAAAATGATATGTTTTTAAAAAAATAATAAACCTTTGCCAATTCTTTTCTTTTTTTCAGTCGTAAAAAATGTAAAATGAACAAAATGGCAGACTAGTTTTTAAACTAGTAAAAATTCATTTTAGAAATAATAAATACAGAACAGACATCGACATATAAAACGGGGTAAAAGTAATGCCCTTTATTAGTCTGGGCAAAAATAAGGCTCTTTCTTAGTCAATGGTCTTTCGTTACTGCGGTGACTATTACAGTGAATAAGTATGATAAATGTGATTTGAAAAGTAATCAAGTCGTTCAAAAACATGTATTTTTCGTATGCCTAAACAGTGACATTAAAAATAACTCCATTGTTATAAGGGCGTGTAATGATCCTATCAATAAAACGTATTGACCAGCTTCTCAGAAATATCTGCAAATTAAACACGTATTGTGTCTTTTAAATTAAGAAAATGTTTCGGTTTGTCCTTATAGTTAGGATATTTTAAGATATCCCAGGCGAAGAAGTCTGTTTCTGTTAATCGATAAGAAATTATAAGTTAAGCGATAGAATCATTAAAGAATGGAAAAATATTTAATATAAAATTTTGTATACTTTTTGTTCAAAACTGCCTGGGGAATAGGACATTGCTTATACCCTATCTATCTAATAATAAAATATATACAGTACGCGCTAAAAAAGCTGAGAAAATAATTTCCTTTGCAATATTTATACACGGTGGCTGAAAACTCTACGTACAAATTTTGAGAGTACGTAGAAAATATCGATAAGAGCCATATTGACATAAAAATGTATGACCGGAAACATCATTCGCAGGACACAGAAAACAATCAAAGTCACATTAATAACGCGCTACAGAAAAAAATGTAAAGCTCTTTATTATGCGAAAATTAACAACAAACGGTCTGACAACTGGTAAATACAGAATAAGGTTTTACAAAAGTTGCTCAAATTTTCAGCCATTCGTAAAGTTTGACACAGACATCAAATGGATTGTCAAACTTTTTCAAAATTTACTGGAGCTTCGCTGGAATTAGCAATTGGCAATAGCGATTCTTTCCACGAGGTCCATATCAGAAGCATTTCGTACACAATAGACTTGAAAATAGACCATAGGAAAAAAAACTAAATAAATCATGTGAATGCGGGGCTATACGACGACCATGGGCTGCACTTCATCAAATCCACGCACTGGCATACAGCGCAACCTATCTAGTCATGAATTCCTTTGTCAATATGGTTCTTATCTAGTCATGAATTCCTATGTGAATATGGTTCTTATTTACTGCCCATCAAATTTTGTGCGTGACGTTTCGAAACATTCCTATGTATATCCATTTCGTCTAAGATGGATAAAAGCATTTATATTAGAAGAGAAGAAATAAACTACAACGCGCACAAAAATGACATATGTCAATAATTCACAGAATGATGTTTCGGAAGTTGAAACGTCTATCAGAAAATGGTTAATATTTTTTTGTTTATCTGAGAGCAGCTTTTTGATCAGAGTTATTTGTAGTTTTCATTGGAGTTTTATTACCTCCACCTAAGATGAAACGTGAATTTGTGCATTTTTGTATGTGTGGTCATGGTTAAATGTTTCTACAAGACACTGAAAGTGCTTGAAATCCGCTCTACTTCTACCTGAAGTTGATTTATATGACAGTTAACCGGGGAGATAATCTCATATAGCTCTAACGTTTTCCATACATTATTAGATGCATTATAAATGTTTTTAAGCTTTTATATTTTAAATACATGGAGCAAATATTTAATTTATATATATTGAATGACATTAGTGTGAAATATATTTAATTTATATATATTGAATAGCATTAGTGTGAAATATATTTCAGTTTGGTTTACTTAGCTTCATCAAATACTTTACACTCTAATCGTATTTTATTCCTTATTGTTACAGCAAAAGTATTTTTTATAGATTACCAACATTATTATTATTTATTGTGGATATCTATCTTTTCGATTTTCAAATAACTATTTATACATTTTGAATCGGGAGAGTTTCTTAAATTTTTGTTTCTTAAGCCTGTTGAATTTTTGTTACAAGTGTAGAAATGTTTAACACTTTTGATAATAAATTCAAGCGTTTATTTTACTTAAATTTAATGCATGTTATTTTTTTTCCAATGTTAATAATAACTTTATTTCATTATGTGTTACAAAAGTTTCATTTTTTTTTTTTTTTTTTTTTCAAATTAAAAAAAATGTTTTTTACAAAATATTTATTTAAAAAAAGTCATTTGGGAAATTTAATTTTAAAAACTGTTAAATTTCTCATTTGAATATAAACAGCATCATGCACAGCCATTTATGTAACTTTTTTTAACCTTACACAAATTATTTTTAATGCATAGCGTTTAATAACAAAACTGGAGCAGGGAATTCTGTATCTTTTAATTTTTATTTGGATTCATAAGATACGTAAATGATGTACCTTAGTATAGTAATAAAATTTTGACGTCCCTTAAATTGGGTTTTCTGTTTTTTTTTTCTTAATCTATTTGAGGAAAGAAAAAAAATCTATACTAAAATTTACGCAATACTAATATTTTGTTTAGAAAATGGGGTTGGGAATAATTTCCAAATCTTTAAAATCATGTTGATTAAATATTTTTAATAAAAGTTCACTTTTGAAACAAATTTTCAACAATAAATAAAACTTCTACCATCTTGAATAATTTTTAATGACATTGCCTTCTGAAGTTAATCCAAATGTAAGTAATAATATGCTTGATTTTCATTGTTAACATGTGGTTAAATCCTTTCAACTATAAGATCAAATAAGCTTTAATTGAATAACTTGCAGAATAATAAATATTATACATCTTAAGCTTGTAGATTTTAATAATGGACTTTAGTTCGCCATTTCAAAACATCTACGCTCATAAAAACCCATTTCCACACCAACTTTTTTTTTTGAAGAATTAACCATCTGTCTTTGTAGAGCTGTGCCGATTGATCGATTAATTGATCAATGCTTAGTCGCGATCAAATTTTTTAATTAAGTTAATTGGGTAGATTAATTCAATTAATTATTTCCAAAATTCCATTAAAGTTTTTTAATTAACAAACTAACGCAAAAAGTAAAAATGCAATTCTGTCTACAAAATAATTTTCCGCCAATATTTCATCAAAAATATTCCGATCAAACGATGTAAAACAGAAAAAAAATCCTAACAAATTACAATAAATTTGCTTATAGAGAGAAAATGGGAGACAGGTAAAAACGAAATTTCTGGTTTGTCTCTGTTCCAGAATAAGCAAACTTCACGCCCCTCTCGACAATGAAATAAAGCTAAACAAAAAAAATCGCTGAACTGGGTGATGATTTTATTAACCTTCTCAACTGGTGGAAAATAAATACAAAGTACCAAATTTCCCGTTCTGTAATTATTAGCAAAAAGAATTTTAATCACGACTGCAACATCTGTACCATGAAAGGTATCCTAATAATATTATAAATCTGATTGTGTGCAAATGTTAGGCTGAAGCCAGCGTTAAAATGGAGCTTTTAATGATCCTGTATTTTTGCATGTAGTTTGATTATAACCCTCAAATGAACATAGACTAGGTTTTATTTATTTTATTCAAATATTTTCTTTAATAATTAAAAATTTCATTATTTTCATAGAGAATAAATGGACATTTTTCAATAAAATTTAACCATTTTACTACGTTGCCAAAAAATAAAAACTCGGAAAAATAATTTTTCCTCAACAACTAATTTTCAATTGAACGATTTTCACGTGAAAAATTAAAATTAAAAAGAATTCAAAAGAAGATTAATTTCCGTGGTATTTGAAACAACATTATACATGAAGTATGAATATCAGTTACATTAAAAAGATATTTTTCTGTCAAAAATTGCGTTATAATTATAAGGAAGAATGAACAATAATTATAGTATTAAAAATAGATTTCGCTTGGACCATGGAACTATGAAAAGGATCCTCCTCGGTTTGGACAAATATGACGTCATAAATAAAACATGTAATTTCCAAATGTTCGTAATAATACAAGGAGCATGAATATCAATGTATAATGAAAGTAGATAGATAATGGACGTATTATTTAAGATGAAAAACTGAATATATTTTATCGTCACTGATTAATAATTAGCTTGAATACCAGTTACATACAAATGTGAGTTTTCCGCTAACATTTACGCCCTGATTGCCAGAAAAAGAAAATTAACAAGAATTATGCCATTAAAAAGAGATTTCTCTGAGGAAAAAGTGACGTCATATTTGAAATAAAACGGGAATTTTCAAATGTGTTTTACAAGGAGCGTGAATCACTTCCTTACATTAATAATACAAGGATCGGTAAGTTTAGAAAGTAAATGAGTTTCACGCCATATTTAAAACGAAAAATTTGAAATATTTTTTTATCTACACCGATAGCATGAATATCAGTTACATACAGATGAGAGTTTTTTGCCAAATACCAAAACGTAATTATTAGGAAAAGAAGAATAAATACGAATCTATTATATTAAAATCTGACCGCCTGTTTGCATTTCGCAACTACTCCTTTCAGGTTGTCGAACGTAACACGATTTACTTAAGACCGGTTATCATTGATCCGAGGATGTCGTAAACTCTCAGAATTTAAAAAAAAAATGATATTTAAATTCCGAGAATTTTTTTTTTTTTTTTTTTTTTTTTTTTTTGTAAATTTTAACGAAGTTTCTCTAAAAATGGCAACTAAATTATTCCATTTTTGTCAATAAAAAAGAAGAAATAAAACGGATTAATATATTTTTTCTCATTAAAACTGAAAAAAAGAATTTATTTTCAATTTGAATAGATAGTGAAAGAAAAAAAAAATCTTGATTACAGTAAAATTTTTGAAAAATAAAAACTTATTTTCACATATTTAAACTTCATGAATCAATTTATTCTGGAGAACTAAAAGTCGTCTGTCAACATATTTTCATTTAGAAATAAAGATTTTTTTTCAGGTATAAATTAAATCAAGGAGGCAAATTTAAGCTCCTTGCAGTTAGGTCTACAATTATTGCTCCCTATTCACAAGAATTGAATTTAATTAAAAAGAATATACTATTTCCATTATCTTTGAAGGATGCTATTAAAACGTTTCACAAAGGAGTTAAAAGTAAAATAGTTTACCAGGTAAACTTGACATATGTTTTTACACAATTCGCCGATTTCCACGATTTTATTTGGCCCGCCTTTTTTCATTGGTTGCAGTTTCCTTTTCGTGATTATTTGTCACAAATTTTCACTTTTTTAAAACTTAGTTATGTCAAGGCCTGTATAACATAGAAATACGGTATTGTCTATGTGATAAAGAGTTAGTTAATTATTTACGATTCTAATTATCGGGAATGAAATATTTTGCTTAATTAATGCATTTATGCTTCTTTTAATGATACGTGAACGAAGTCACGGGTAACAGCTAGTTGTAAATAAATTTAAATCGATCACTGATCCGGAAAATGTAAATGTGCTCGGTTTGCTTAAAGGACTTACATTTTCGTTCTTCTTTGTGAGTTGTATAAAGAAAACTTAACTTTTACTCATAACCTTGATAAGACTGCACCTTTCAAAAAAATTAATTTTATTCTTAGTTTCAAAATACTTTAATTAATGTCTAAAAATTTTTATGGCTTTTCATCTATAACTTCAAAGATGCAGAGCCTTTTTAAATGTGTTTTAACATAGTCTTTTAATTTAACATTTTTAATGAAGCTATTTAAAAATAGTATTTTGACGACCGAGCATTTCCCGACAATGATTCGTATAGGATGAAAATAACATGGTTCACTCTAAAGTCAAAGCATTGTATGAAAAAGAATTAGAATAAGAGTCAGGCCAAACTGAACAGATGCTGTATGCGTTTTATGTCTACTTCTCCCCACCGATATTACAGTTTAAAAGAGATTAAAACATTAATGCAAGTTTCAAATCATAAACAAATTTGAAAGTTTGGCAGATTTATTTCAGTTCTGAATGTTAAGTTCCTTTTAAAATAATACTGTGCTTAGTAAATGCATTTCGCGACAATGATCCGTGTATGATAAAAATAACATGGTTCACTATAAAGTCAAAGTGTTGCATTAAAAATATTTAGTCATGTCAAATTAAAGATGCTGTATGCGGTTTGTGTCTACTTCTTCCCACCGATATTACAATTTAAAAGAAATTAAAACATTAATGCAAGTTTCAAATCAAAAGCAAATTTGAAAGTTTTACAGATTTGTTTCAGTCCTGAATAATGTAAAGTTCCTTTTAAAATATTACTGTGTTCAGTAAATACATTTTCAGTTTTTTCATTAAAGATCTCTGTGTGACTCGTATAAATACTTCGTCATGATGTCATGATTGTACTGAAGAAATGCATTTTAAATAGTCTAGAATTACAAACTGGTTACGGCGGACCAATGCTTTTTCAATATATACGTTAATGATCCAGAAAGCTATTAGAGTGTGTTTGATTTTCTTGCATGAATCTTTAAAAACCTGCAATATAATTTCGGATTTAAAATGAAAGATTTGACGATTCTTCTACAAAATACTCGAAAAGTCGCGCAACCCGTAAAAAAAAAAAAAAAAATATTTAAAAAATACGTGCATTATCCAAACTAGAAACATGAACTAATCTGAAAGAATGATTATTCTGAGAAACAAAGCTGTAAGAAAAATTGTCATTGTCTCAGCAGGTGTTTAAAACGTGACCCGTTTCTTCGGATACATGCAGGTATGTGCTTTGCCACATTTCAGGCGACTCTTGTCAATGTTTGAATGCTTATTTATTTGTTGAATCTCATGTTCAATGTTTCCTTTCAGTTCACCGATAGAATGTAGATTGTTTCTACAAACGCGTACTTCCAGATCACACCACAGAAAGAAGTCAGGGGCTGACAAATCAACCGTGGTGTAATTGCCACAGATATTTGGAACTAAATCATAAAAAAAAACTAATAATAAAAAAAAATCGGAAAAATTACATTATTGCATTAAAGGTAATTGGGGATCCTACCCGGGTTAGAAAATAAAGATGAAAAGATTTGTTGTTATCTTTTTTTAACTTTGATAGATTTGTTACAATTAAATAAATAAATATATATATATCTAGATATATATATATTATATTGCCCACTAACAACACCCCGCAAAAAATATGTATGGAAAATATCAATTATCTATTCCAATAAAGATTTGAAAATTTGAAAGATTTGAAATTTATTAAAAGCGATGTTTTCATATTAGCCGCAAATGCCAGTAGTTAAATGCCGAAGAAATCGTCAAAGATTTCGCTATTTAAAGCATTTTTTTTTTTTAATTCTTATAATATTAGTGATTTAAGCGGGTTGTTCGATTACGTGTCTGTTAAAGTTGTGTTTTATTTATATTATTTTATTTATTTATTCATGGCGTTTTCATTTCGTTAAATTATTTTAGCCAGAAACAAATGCCGAATTATTTATATTGTTTTAAGTTCAAACAGGTGAATTTATCGTAAACGGGCTGCACGTGATAATGATAGATTTAAAAAACATTCATGCTTGAAAATTATTTTTAAAAACATAAAAAATCAATATGTTGAGACACAGTTTTCGGTACTTCTCTATTATCCCGTCGACCACTTTCCATAACAAAAAACTATCGCCAAACTGTAATATTAAGCGCCAAAAATGCAGTCCCATTTACTTGATATCAGAAGCAGTATACGTGTTTGTTATGTCATCAAGTGGTTTTTAATTCGACATATGCGTGTATTTTTCATTATGTTTTACTGATTTATTAGTTATTTCATTAATTAAAATAACAATTGTGCCCTTAAATTCTTTATTTTATTTATTTATTTATTTTGATATTCCAATGGCAACGTTCTTCCATTTATTTGGCGTTACAGTTTGGCGATAGTTTTTTAAGTGGTCGACGGGATAATAGAGAAGTACCCAGTTTTCAAATAAATTGAATTTGAAAGAACATTTTTTCCTATTCGACGGTTTAAAAATTAAAATTGTGCAATGTTTAGAAGTGAAAACATTTGCAGTAAAAGAAAAAAATAAATTATTGTTCATGTGTTGCCACCACCAATGTGGCGTCAGCGTTACTCACGGACATATTTTCGCTTTATACTATAGATTGCACAGTAAAAGCGAAATTTACTGATTTGTTATCACCGTCAAAATGACTCCAGCGTTGCACACGGACATTTTTTTGCTTTATAGTATGGATGTCTCTTTAAATGCTTCAAAGACTTCAATGACTTCGTGCTCGATCATAAAAATTGTTTGTGCTCAGAGAAAATTTCACCTCCATCTTGCACAAAGAAAGAAAAACGATTCTTACAGGCAACAACATAAATTGCAACATAAATTGCTACTACTACACGACTTTCAATATTATAGTGATTATAATTATAGTATTATAATAACTATTCAATATTATCATCTATGGAAAAATAATCCCATTATTATGACGTAGTTTGGATTTTACACAATTTTTTAACTTTGAGTTGTGCGACTTTTTGATCACCCTGTACGATACCTGTATGGTGTTCACGCCATTGATCATAAAGTCAACATTTACGAGTTCACCAATTCTGTAACTTTCTGACATGATGTGCACAACTTAGTCGAATGAATACCAAATTATTTTAAAGCTTGCTGCTCCTGTAGCAACCGTACCAAAATATTTAAAAAAAAAGAAAAAGAAATTTATTTATTTTACATAAGATTAAGATTATTATAAAAACATTCTGGTTTTTTTTTTTTTTTTTGTACATACACTCAATTAGCGTAAAAAAATTCTAATAAGCCACTAAAGTTATTGTAACATTACGTATAAAAATCATTTCGAAATATTTAGTTTTTTTAATGTATACCAAAAGGATTTCACAGTTATAAAAAAATAATGCATGATATTCCTATAAAAATTACCAAAACAATGATGATTTTATTAAAAATTGCAATTAGGCTTTAAAATTTTTTCATAAATAATAAGTTGACAGATTGTTTAGAATAATTATAAGAATAAAAAAAAATTATTTCTCAATGTTGCAGGATAAATACATTTATGATTAAATATACATACAATAATTATTCATGCACATACATGCTCATACTTATACACACGAACATACAAACACATGTGTATACATATACATATTATGTGTGTATACAAGGATAAATTTAATAATACTTGAAGTTACCCAAATAGAAGAAGGATATTTAAAACGAAGCTAATCTGTTACGAGTTAAACAAATTAATAAATCAACTAAAAAAAATTACATCTTCGAAAAAAATAACAAAACCGGATAAATTACAATGTGCAGAAATTCATTCTTAAACTGATAACATAATATATACTTATAGCTCTATTTAAGACTACTCTTAATGCATGAAATACTTACTTTGTCTAATATGATAACAAAGTATGATTATTTAAAGAGTTGTTAAAAAGAAGTGTGATGTACTTAAGTATAATATGTGTATTTTGTATTTATAATGTTTCCCTTGTTTAATTTATTAGAACTTGAAAAATGCTGCTTCGTCATGGGTGTCCTATATGATTTCATCACGCTTTAAAACTAATATCATATCACACATGTAAAAAAACAACGCTTTGTACATAAATAATGTTTCGTCACTTCATGTATTGTGATGCTGCCAAAGTAACAAAGTTTGAATGTTCATTAAGAAGACTCAGTACCTTAAGAAAAAGTTTTGTTATCAGTTTCAATTTTTATTTTCTTTTTGGCTATTATTAAATGCATACTACAATTAAGTTAATTTAATGTAAAAAAATAAAACAAAAATGATGAGAAAAATTTCTAAACTTTTTTTTTCAGAAAATTATTTAAAAATTAAGTTCATATTGCAATTTTTAAGCTACTGGTCTTATTTTTTTATTTAACTTTCCACATGCTGCCAATAGTATATAATCAATAAATTTAAGGATCAGATTTTTTTTTCATTGATTTAGTTATCGAGAAAAAAAAAATCAATTTAAATTACAGTTACATTCAAAAAAGTAGAAAAATCTTAATTAATGACACATTTGAATCTAACATGCTTTCGAAAAAAAAAATTTTGTTTTGTTATTAAAAAAGGTTTTCAAAATAGTGCCAAATTCTTTAGTAGCAAGACAATATTGACAATATTTTCCTAACATTAGGATATTTACATTTTGTTAATATTGCATCAACAATGGGCAGAAATTATCATTATTTCTTACAATTTAAGTTCTTGACATGTAATAGCTGTTATTTCTCTATTCCATTGCCAATGTTTCTACAATATTGGTTTCATCGAAAATATTTCCAATGTAAAGCCAATTTGCCTGTAATATTGGTATTTTATTGGAAATATTTTCCGTAAATGCAACATGTTGGGTCCCAATATAAATAGTATTGCTTTGCTTGTAGGGTCCGATACTTAAATCTCACACAAGTAATATAATGTTCAGTTAGAAGATTTTTCGAATTACTTCAGAAATCTTTGATAAAATCTAAGCATTTAGAAGGTAACAAATTAGGAAAAAACCTACGATAAATACGCTTAAAAATTTCATGCGGTAAAACAACAGCTCACAGATGTTTGTAAAAACAGCTATAGCTTGCATTTGAGTATATTAATTTTTGACTTTTCTGTAATGTATTTATTACATATGGATTCTTTATGTGTAATAACATCAAAGTCGACTTTTTTTTAAGTTGAAAATTTTTTCGAGGCACTGAGTCTCCTTAAATTAAAACTTAACACATATGTGTCTACATTTTTGTGTTTTAAGCCTTCCATAACAGCCATCAGTGTGATAAAAGCTCTTTAATGCACATATTTGTTAACTGTTGATTGTTTGTTGTTTTTAAGTGTTGACTATTAAATAGATTATAGTTGTTTGTATAGATCGGAGAAAAAGCTTTTATGATATTTACTATGCATATATTTTCTTTTAAATTCTCAAGTTGCTATCTAGTAACGTTGTGTTTGTTGGTTGAATGTAAATTGTTGTGTGGTTATTGTTTTAATATGTCTCAATACGTAATCAAATGAACGAGTTCGCCCAAAATGAATAACTATGTTTAATTATGTTTATCACTTAAATAATACTTTGTGTTTACGAGGAACTCTAATAAAGAAATTATAAAATACTTGTAAGCCTCTTTTTTTTTTCAGTTTTGTTGTTGTTGTTTGTGTGATTACGTTAATAATTATCTCTCTATATTAAAAAAAAGTAACCACCGCAGCAGCAGCCGCTGTCAATAAAGATTTTGTGCCTTGAAGTCTTTCTGGACTAATAGCCAGAAAACTATTGCAAATAAAAATTTAAAAATTGGTGGTTTTATAAAGAAATGTTCGATAAATACGCTGAAGTAGACAGTTTTTAAATCGAAGAATTATTTTAAGAGATATTTAATATTAAAGTTGGTCAAAATAATTTTATTATAAAAGTTTTATAGAAGCGAAAACTATGCACAGGAATTTAACTATAATTTGTAAGGATATAGTTGACAAAGTTGCGGTGTGCAGACTGCAATTATTTTTTTAATTTGACTCATTTTTTGAGGTTATATTTCAATTTTTTATTCAACATTTTCATTATATTTATGAAGATTTATTTAACATTTTATAAAATCCATTATTTGAATTGTTGCCAATTTGTAAAATAGCGCATATAATAATATTCCCTTTCAATTAAGAAATGTATTTATTTACACGTGACTATTAAAAACAGAAATAAAACTTTCAAATAATAATTAAATGATCACGTGATAAAAGCAGTAAATGTAGAAAATTACGTAATAAAAAATATACTTGCGCGTGAATGTTAAAACGAGAAATAATTAAATTATTAAGCGTTTTCAAAGCATTAAGTAGGGAAACTTACGTCATATTTAAAATGCTCAAATAGCAATATTTCCAAACAATTTCAATTAAAAATTATATTTACACGAGAGATTAATTTGTTTCGACAAATATTTTACCTGTTATTGCAAATTTTAAAACAGCGTAAATAATATTTCCTCTCAATTAAAAACTATATTTTTAAGTTTAATAATTACATTTAAAATGCCGAAATAACTAATAAATTGTTAAAATATCATTAACAGTATGCTACCTCTCCTTTATCCCGACGACCACTTTTCATAACAAAAAAACTATCGCCAAACTATAGGATTTAACACCAAAAATGCATGAATGTGGCGTCACCATTCACTTGACGTCAGAGTCAATACATGTGTTTGTTATAGCATCAAGTGGTTTTTAATTCGACATATACATATATTTTTCATTATGTTGCACTGATTTATTAATTATTTCATTAATTAAAATAACAATTGCATTCTTAAACGGCAGTGACCTGATATTAAAAAAGAAAAGGCATTGAAAATGTTGCGATGAACAGTTTCAACTGACGTCACAAACATTTATTCCGAGGCTAACGAAAAAGACAGGCTACCGCGGTACATTCTACTTATCTTTTTTTAAAGACCGCTAGAGTGACGTGTTGCTCTTTTCGTACACCTGCATTGGTGCATTCGAGCATCACGTGACTCCCGCGGTCTGTAAAAAAACATACGAGTAAAGCACCGCGGTAGCCTTTCTTTTTCGTTAGCCTCGCATTTATTCACTAGCGGAGAGAGATAATTAAGAAAAATCTCTATAATAAAACTGTAGTAAGTCATGTGACTGTCCTCAACAGTTCCGGGATGCCGCATCGCTTTTTCATATGCCAAGCGGCCATTTTTATTCAAAATTATTTTTTTGAATAAACTGCAGAAAAGTTACATTTTAAGAAAGATCGTTCAAAATAAATTAATATTTGAGAGATGACTTGCGTTCAATTATGTATATATTCTGCAATAACTTCAGTCGAAAGATTCGCAGTTCAAATTCTCTATTCATAAAAGTAAACAAAAAAAAGATTGATTCGTCGTGAACATTTAAAATATTAAATCATGGAGGTAATCATTCGCAAAGCAAGTTCTCCGCGAATGAATTTTTGGACCGCTGCCTCGCGTCAAAAAAATAATTCGCACCAGTGAGACAATCAAAGTTTACCATAATTATGTGCTATACAACTCAACTTTCGGACCTTTTCTTGACGTAAATTGAACTCATGTAATAATATTTAATGAATCAGATTTTTAGCATTTTTAAAATCGCTAATACAGCTTTTATTTATCGCGTGTACAAATTAGAAATGATACTTTGATTTTGAAATCAAATGTTTTGATTTATGATATTATTTCTTATTTATTTATTTATTTTCTCTTTTAAATGAAAAGTGTGAAGTATTTTAAATTTATGTAATATAAGCATTTTAGATTAAAGTTAAGTATTTTAAATGAAATGAGTGACAGGTTTATAATTTAAAATTAAATTAATTGTAGTATGAATGACGGTGATGGGAACGATATTTGGCGAATTATCATCTGCTCCCGGCTAACAAAAATACTCATAATTAAAAAAAAAGAATAAAAATAAATAAATGATAGTTTGTTGTAAATAAATATTGATATACATATCAAAAATAATTTATAGAATTAAAATAAAAAATAAAAGTAAATAAACAACAATTTCCATAACAAAGTTTTCGCCAAAGTGGCGGGGGAGGGGGGGGGGGAATCGCGCCAACGTGCGTATGTGACATTTGTGCCCAAAAAATATGCGAAATGCTACCATGATCGCAAAAGTTCATGATTTGTCTATTAGAATCTTCCGATTTGGCGAAGGATTAAGGGAAAATTAAATTATGAATAAATGTAACGTGTTGCAATGTTTAACATACATTTAAGGGAGACCAAACTGGTCGCCAGTGGCGGCTAGTAATGTAAATAAAGATCCAAGACGATTTTTTTCTGTTTTCATTAATATATTGTAAATTTTATTGTTTAAACTTACTGATAGTTGACACTTTGGTGAGTGGGGTTTTCCGAATTTCTTGTATTTTATTTATTTGTTTGTTTATTTATTTATTTTATTTTTATTTTATTTTTTTATTTTTTGAGATTCCTGTGGCAAAATTCGGCACAAATGTCATATACGCACCATGTTGGCCCGATTTTTTTCAACCGCCAATTTGGCGAAATCTTTGTTTTTCAATATTAGTTTCAAATAGCAGGCAATAATAACACTTGATTTTTTATTTGAATATGAAAACAGAATAACGTAATAAATGAAATAGCTTCTATTATTTTAAAAAAGGAAATAAATAAATGATAGTTTGATATAAATAAATATTGCTATACATAATAAAAATAATTTATATAATTAAAATAAAAAATAAAAGTAAATAGGCAACAATTTATTCAAAAATAAAGTTATCGCCAAATTGGCGGTTGAGAAAAATTGCGCCAACGTGGTGCGTATATGACACCTGTGCCCAAAATTCTTCTATTTGTTTATTTGGTGTTACAGTTTGGTGATAGTTTTTTTTCTTTTTTAATGAAAATTGATCGACGGGATAATGGAGAAGTGTCAAAAAGACAAATAAACCTTGAATTAAAAATTCCTCAGTGAAATGACTAATGCGTGTAACGCATCTGATGCCAACTGAATGCAACGCGACGCCACGACCATGCACGTTTGGTGTTAAATGATATATTCTGGCAACAGTTCTTTTCTTTTTATAGAAAGTAGTCGACGGTATAATGGAGAAGTAACCAATTTTCTATAGCATCGTTATAAAATTCTCCAATGCAGCGACATAGTTTACTTAACCATTTCCCACAAGTTGATTTTTAAATGTTTAATTCATCTTATTTAATAAATCAGGAAAACAGTTGTTAGCTGTTTCGAGAGCACATGATTCGAACTTAAAATCCCTCAGTCAAAGGAAAATGAATGGAAACCCGGTTACAGCAGATCGCCACTGGTCATTTAATCATAATACAATCTTCCGTAATCGTTTTAGAGTTGATCAAATCAGAGTCTTTTTAAATCATGCGGTGTCAGAACAGGGGTTGGCGAACGTAGCTCGTAGGGGGCAGAGCCCCCTAGTTAATATTTAAAATTAAAGAACAAATTTAAACCTTTATAAGAGTTAAAAGTTGCCCACGTTAAAAATGGCCACTTTCGCATATTTTTTCTTAAATATCGTTTACATTTTCATTTTGTTTAGCTAATATTTGTGATTCCAAAAATGCTTTACATGTTTAACCAATTTTCTTCAGTTTTGTTTCTTCCAGAAAAGATGTTGTTGAGTAAAAATAAATGTAATAAGTGCAAATTTTATAAACAAAATCTCTATAATAAAACCGTAAGTCATGTGACTGTCATCAACAGTTCCGGGATGCCCGCTTCACTTTTTCATATGCCAGGCGGCCATTTTTATTCAAAATTATTTTTTCGAATAAAACTGCATAAAAGTTACATTTTTAGAAAGATCGTTCAAAATTAATATTTGAGAGATGACTTACGTCCAATTATGTATACATTCCGCAATAACTTCAGTTTAAATTAGGTTCGCAGTTCAAATTCTCTATCCATGAAAGTAAACAAAAATAAAAAGATTCATTCGTTGTGAACGTTTAAAATATTAAACCATGAATTTTTGGACCGCTGCCTGGTGTAAAAAAAAAAAAAAAAAAAAAAAAAAAATCCGCACCAGTGAGACAGTCAAAGTTTACCATAAATGTGTTCTATACAACTCAACTTCCTTCCGGATTTTTTCTTGGCGTAAGTTGAACTCATGTAATAATATTTAATGGATCAAATTTCGAAACGAATTGTCAGCTTTTATTTTTCTCGTGTGCGAATTAGAAACGATACTTTAATTTTGAAATCAAATATTTTGATTTATGATGTTATTTCTTATTTATCTATTTTCTATTTTAAAGAAAAATGTGAAGGTCATGTATTTAAAATTGGAACAGCTGTCACGGACGCACCGGGGTTGGCGCGATTTTTGTTTTGCGCCATTTTGGCAAGAAAATCCCATTTTCAGGTAGCTATTAGAGATTACTAAAACAGCATGTACTTTTATTTTATTATGAAATAGTTTATTTTACATTAAAAAACGCACAATTTTATTATAAAACACACACAATGACTAATTTATTATAAAGTGGGTTAAGCGGTTTTTGTCAAGAAAGATGAATTACATAACAACAAAAAATATGCGAAATGCTACCACGATCGCAAAAGTTCTTGATTTGTCTATTAGATTTTTCCGGTTTGGCGAAGGATTAAGGAAAAAAAATAAATTATGAATAAAAATAATTTGTTACAATGCTATACATACATTTAAGGCGGCCAAACTGGTCGCCAGTGGCGTCTAGTGAATAAAATAGTTTTCTATTTAGTTTCCAAAAATTCAAGTGTCTAAAATACTGGTGAACCGAAAAAATTAATGATTGTATGACTTCATTTTTATATTATTTGAGAATTATTTTATTTAAATATTTTATAAAGTTTTCCTTGTTAGTGTTGTATTTTAGAATTTTACAAAAACGTTATCGGATATTTTTTGTATTTCTTTTCACTTTGCAATATTTTCCACAAAAAAGTATACACTTGAAACTACTGAAGAATATACCTGAAGCTGGCTGTCTTGAACCAAAATAACTGAAATATAGTCTCAAAAATATATGAAATATTTAATATGGGTACTATGAACCTTTGAAAATTAACAGACCTCCATCTGAAGGTAATAGATTAAATATGTGAGAGAACGTTTCATTTTATAGAGAGTTTTAATTATTGAATAAAAACTTTTACAACTTGCTTTCTAAAAGCTAAAACTTCAGATGCATTGTTTGAAAAATTATTTTTTAATAAGTTTCAGTGGTGACAACGCCCTATATGATTTTATATGCACCACTATTTCCAAACAACTATCTTCGTAGTACATTTCTAAAACATGCAATATAAGAATTTATCACGAAGATTTTCATTTGTAAATAGTGATGGAGAAGTGTATATAAAAAATGTAGGACGCTGCGACCCCTGAAATTTGGTTTGCTGTAGCATTGATAATTCGTTTAAAGTATTAAAGTAAAAAATTCGTAATAAGTTTTGCAAGTTTCTTATAAAAATTTCCCACATTTCATCCCCGCATTTCAGTCAGTTTTTGAAATATTTCAAATATTTTAGTTTGTTGCTAAGAAAAATGACAGAATAGCATTCTGTTAAGACGAAATTGAAATAACGCACCCACCTATATTTTCAAAGTGAAACAACTTAAAAATGCAAGTTTTTCTGAGAAGACAAGAAACGTTTTCAAGCTTAAAAATAAATTAATTTTAATGAAAATTAATCAAGGAATCATTCTCAACTTTTATATTCAATATCAAAATAAATTTGTTTATTTTCGTATGCGCTACACATTATAACCAATCACATTAAACCACTTAATCCTTTTGTACCATTTTTGTTTTCGAAAAGTAACATTTCTCTTATTTAATCACAGATATTTACGATTAAATAAAGCGAATATTAATATTTAAAAATAGAGGATTCAAAAACTAAAACATTTACGAATCCTGTCTTTTTTTTCGCCTACGTCAAAAAGACAGAATATAAAAGCAACAATAATTCATTTTGCCGCTTATTTGTAACTATTCACCATTACACTTTATTTTTGTTTTTTGCATAAAGCCCCATGAACTTTCAATTCATTTCACTGTGTTGTATCCAATCTTTAAACAAATTGTTAATATATTAAAAAAAAAAAAAAACATTAATACCTTTGTTTACAAACTCGGAAAAGACGAAAAATAAGTGTTTAAGTCAATTGTTATTAAAATAAAATATGTAGTGGAGAATTTCGCGAGTTTTAGCGCACAAGAAAAGTGCAGAGTTCCTTCGGGTAGAAAGGACGTCGAACTGCAACGTCACAAATGCGTACGGAGGCTTAATGTCAAATAGGTGTTTCTTTCAATCAGTGCAAAGGTCATACATTATAATTATTTTAGACTATAATTAGAATTATAGTGTAATTACTTCGGAAAGGACGGCGAACTATGACGTCACAAATTCGTACGGAGGCTGTATGTCAAGTAGGTCCAGCCAGTGCAAAGCTCATACTTTCTAATTATTTTACACTATAATTCACAAAATAGACATATTTAAAGTTTAATATGGCGTTCCATAAAAGTTTTAAGTAATAAACAAACGTGCTTGTAGTAGCACTCTAGATAGTGTAATAAAATACGTACGTCACTGCATTTTATTCTTGGTGTCAATTCCACTAGAACGTTAGAATTAAAATTCAACAAGAGGATAACATATTCCAGTTTTAGGTAGCTTTCAATACAAAACTAGTCGTTGGGGGCCACCGTAATACTTACCCATCATGGATATGCATAATGTAAAATATTAAAATAAAAATGTGTAAACTACTTATAAAATGCATTGCAATTCAAATAAAATCGTGGCTGGATGACGTCACAAACTTTAAAGGCTCGATTACTGAATTGCTTGAAAGAGGTTTTTCCTTATAACTCCAAAAATAAAAATCCTATTAACTAGCGGTTTATTGCATCTGATTAAGCGTCAAATTTCCAATTAAAATATATCTCTGAAGTGAAATTTGGATGAAATACAGGGTCATGAAAAATCGAAGAGTGCGGAAAATAGGATTCCAAATATCTCGGCAACTAATTATCCGATCGACTTCATGCTTTATTCAAAATTTATGTTTTTTTATTGTCTTTTATATTCATTTTTTAAAATAAACAATTTCGAAAATTTTTATATACCTTTCATCAGAACGAATATTTCGAGAGTCCGAAAAAAATTGTTCCGGTTAATCGAGGTTATTGAAATGAAATAGGCTTCTTCCTATTATTACATACTAAGTACATACCAAATTGCAAGTCTCTATCTCAATTTTTTCGGGAGATAGAGCGTTTACAGACACACACAGACACACAGACGGACGGCAAAATTTTTTTTCTAAAAATATGTTTTTCGGAATCTCCAGTGTCTGAAACGTGTAAATCCGTCAAAAAAAATTTTTCGATTTTCAAAACGATTACAAGACTTACCCTATACTACGTATGATGGGTAAGTAAAAGTATAAAGCTACCTATTGCAGCCGTTCGGAGGAAAGCAATTCCGGAAAATTTCGATATATTTTCACCGATCATGACCCCCAGACCCCAAAACCACCCTCCGTTCAAATGTTGATTTATATATATAATATATATATATATATATATATATACTAGCCGCCACTGGCGACCAGTTTGGTCTCCCTTAAATGTATGTTAAACATTGCAACACGTTACATTTATTCATAATTTAATTTTCCCTTAATCCTTCGCCAAATCGGAAGATTCTAATAGACAAATCATGAACTTTTGCGATCATGGTAGCATTTCGCATATTTTTTGGGCACAAATGTCACAAACGCACGTTGGCGCGATTCCCCCCCCCCCCTCCCCCGCCAATTTGGCGAAAACTTTGTTATGGAAATTGTTGTTTATTTACTTTTATTTTTTATTTTAATTCTATAAATTATTTTTGATATGTATATCAATATTTATTTACAACAAACTATCATTTATTTATTTTTATTCTTTTTTTTAATTATGTGTATTTTTGTTAGCCGGGAGCAGATGATAATTCGCCAAATATCGTTCCCATCACCGTCATTCATACTACAATTAATTTAATTTTAAATTATAAACCTGTCACTCATTTCATTTAAAATACTTAACTTTAATCTAAAATGCTTATATTACATAAATTTAAAATACTTCACACTTTTCATTTAAAAGAGAAAATAAATAAATAAATAAGAAATAATATCATAAATCAAAACATTTGATTTCAAAATCAAAGTATCATTTCTAATTTGTACACGCGATAAATAAAAGCTGTATTAGCGATTTTAAAAATGCTAAAAATCTGATTCATTAAATATTATTACATGAGTTCAATTTACGTCAAGAAAAGGTCCGAAAGTTGAGTTGTATAGCACATAATTATGGTAAACTTTGATTGTCTCACTGGTGCGAATTATTTTTTTGACGCGAGGCAGCGGTCCAAAAATTCATTCGCGGAGAACTTGCTTTGCGAATGATTACCTCCATGATTTAATATTTTAAATGTTCACGACGAATCAATCTTTTTTTTGTTTACTTTTATGAATAGAGAATTTGAACTGCGAATCTTTCGACTGAAGTTATTGCAGAATATATACATAATTGAACGCAAGTCATCTCTCAAATATTAATTTATTTTGAACGATCTTTCTTAAAATGTAACTTTTATGCAGTTTATTCGAAAAAATAATTTTGAATAAAAATGGCCGCTTGGCATATGAAAAAGCGATGCGGCATCCCGGAACTGTTGAGGACAGTCACATGACTTACAGTTTTATTATAGATATATATATTGACATAGCTATTTGGGATAATAATTTCATTGCATTTGGTCAGTTATTTCTGTTTCAATGGTTAATTTTTGCAATAAGTTTATATATATATATATATATATATATATATATATATATATATATATATATATATATATATATATATATATATATATATATATCTGACCTATATCATACGATAACGCTCGTATTTATAAATCAATTTTGATGAAACTAATTGTGTGTATTAAGCTCCCCAGTGTCTCGACCGAGTTCGTTGGCTAGCTTGGTCCGCAATTTTGTTTCAAGATGGCGGCCACTTAAAAATTTAAAACTAAAAGAAATATACAAAAAAGTAAAAAAATCAAATTTATTTTTTAATTACATGTTAGGCCTTGATACGAGGATTCCAGAGCATTTTTGGGTTTACCTCTATCTTAAAAAAGTCCTTCCGGCCTGTACCGGTAGGAAAAGGTAGCTTTCCTATATCTTCGTTTTAAAATTTTAGCTAATGTTACACGAAAACAGCAAGTTAAAATGCAAAGAAACGTTTACAAAAGATTCGTTCATACTGAATTTGAATAAGAAATTCGCCAAATTATTGAGGTAATAGCCAAATTGGCTTCATTTATGAAGACTTTTTTTGGTCGCCAAATTTGGCGATATTTCGCCAATTTTGGCCAGAATTTGGCGCTAACGGATATGAATATATAGTTTTATGCGTATGATTGGGAAAATTATTACAACAATGAAAGAAAATAATTTGCGAGTAATCGCGTTAATGTGCTCTTTTGTTTCAAAATGTCAGCCACCCTAGAATTTCAAACTGCTCTATCTCAGCAATTTTTTAAGATAGAGGTAAACCAAAAAATGCTCTGGAATCCTCGTATCAAGTCCTAAAACGTAATTAAAAAATAAATTTGAATTTTTAACTTTTTTGTATATTTATTTTAGTTTTAAATTTTTAAATGGCCGTTATCTTGAAACAAAATGGCGGACCAAGCTGGCCAACGAACTCGGTCGAGACATTGGTGAGCTTAATACACACAATTGGTTTCATCGAAATTGATTTATAAATACGAGAGTTATCGTATGACATATGTCAGATATATACATATATATATATATGGATATATATATACAGTGGAACTTCCCTTTAAGGAAGTCCCTATTTAACGAAGTTTTCTACTTAACGAAATTTTCTGCAGAACTTTGACTTTGAACACCATTAGCATGTAAATTAATCTCCGCATTACGAAAAATATATTCTATATAACGAAGTTTATTCCACTTTTGTACGTGTACAGAATTCAAATTAAGCGATTGCTGTTCGAAGGATATGCAAATTTATTTTAGCGAATTCGATTGTATGAAAATGAACACATTTAAATAATTTCCATTCTGCTTGGTGCTAATTAAAACAATTTTTTTTCACAGTAAGAAAAACACTTGTTATCACTATTTTCCCACTCCGAGACGGCAGCGCTGACAGTTGGGGGAAGTCAAAATCCCCTTTTTACTTTCAATGATATAGAAGATGAGGTGTCGCAATGGCGTCAGATGCATTGAAACAAAAAATATCTATTAGATTCAGACAGGTACCATTCTGACCTTCCATTGCTGATAGACAATTGCTTTGTACATCCAAAAGAACGTGCTTCAAAATACCAATCGAAGAACATCACAGTTATTTTTGTTCCTGCCAATACAGCTAAACTTCAATCATTAGTCTAAGGAATAATAAGAAATCCTGAAGTACATTATCGAAAAAGATAGAAAAATGCCGATGTAGTGAAAACATTAGTTTGAGATTCTGTGTATCAGAGCTGAAGAAAGCTTGGGCCAAAGCTTGGGAATGTGACGTGATTTCCTGGACAGTACACAACTGTTTTGTAAAAGACGGCTTTATAATTAAAACTGAATCAAATGCTTCTGAATCCAATATCTGTTTGTCGTATATCAAGAAAAAATTTCATCAATTTAAGTTAATTTCTATTTAACGAATTTTCTTCATAACGAAGTTTTTAAGTGTAACGATGAGACTTCGTTAAATGGAAGTTCCACTGTATATATATATATATATATATATAAATCAACATTTGAACGGAGGGTGGTTTTGGGGTCTGGAGTGTTGAAGGGGCGAGGCCAACGAGGTAAGCGCGTAACATCAGAATATTAAATTCTTCAAATTAAAATTAACTCTGGTCTTCAACATGCAGAAAGAAAAGGAATTGTTTACCTTTTCTATGGTCTATCCAATTTATGAAATATCCACTGGTTTATATATTTCAACTATTTGAGAATTTATTATAAACACGTCTTGAATAATCCTGTTTTGCACCACCGCTGAAATAAGACTTGTAAAAAATTATATTAATGCACAATTCACATTGAATAAATAGGTTCACGTTTGGATTGATTTTAAAAATTATATTTTACATTACTTAAAATTTTAAAAGGTTTACATTTAGATTAATTTTAACATCAGGAAACATTTTTTCCTGTGACTTTACAGAACGAAGGAGAAGTAATACACTGACTCATTTTCACAAAGCTTGGAAAGTTACGAGTAAAGTTGCATCATTTCTTTGAAACAAATTGACGTTGAATAATTGTCCTTTTAAATGTTTTAGTTCTGTAATAAGTTTATAATGGCATAATCACAAATAACAAATTATAAACATACTTCACATTATTAGAAGAGAACGATTATAACGAGGTAATAAATATCTATTGCTTGATAAACTTGAAACTTAAGAGTCATAAATTAGGTCACTTGTTTTGAAGAGATGAGAGAAAAATTATCGTTGGGTTTTTATCTGCGTGCTTCATCATTTTCTTTCTTTATTTATTTTACTTTGAGTGGAAAATATTAAGTTGATTGAAATGAATGGATTAGTTTTCTACAATTTCCCCCTTAATTCGTTCATGGGGATTAACTAATATTTTCATTGAATTTCTGTGTTCGATGAATCAAGGCTTGGGTAAAGGTTTGGTAAGTGCATCGGCTATCATTTTTTCTGTTGGAAGATATTTTAACTCAATTATGCCTTCTTCGCTATATTGTTTAATGGCATTAAATTTTACGTCGATGTGCTTTGATCTTTTCGTGAATTTTTCTGATTCAACCATTTTTATGGTACTTTGATTGTCTTCATATAAAGTGATTGGTTTTTGCTGTGGAAAGCCTAGATCGTCAAGTAACTTCAATAACCAAATTATTTCTTGGCTAGCATGTGCTGCGGACACATATTCAGCCTCTGCTGAAGATAAGGCAATGCAACTTTGCCTTTTCGTCGTCCACTGAATTGGGTTGTTGCCCAACATATATAATATTCCCGATGTTGATCTACGGGTTTTGGCATCACCTGCCCAATCGGCATCAGCGAATACATTTAATATTGGTTCTTCATTAGTGTTAATTATTAATTTTAGTTCTTTAGTATGATATAGATATCTTATTATTCTTTTTACGGCTTGCCAGTCTTTTTCGCGAGGATTCTCATTTCTTCTGCTTAAAATGTTTACTGCTGCTGAAATGTCAGGTCTAGTTATTGTTGTTATATAAAGCAATGAACCAAGTGCCTGGCGATATTTAATATTATTTGGCATTAAATTATCATCATCATTTAATTTGTTATATCCTGGTTCCATTGGAGTTTTGCACGGTTTGGAGTTTTCAAGATTGAACTTTTTCGCTAAATTTTCAATCTTAATTTTTTGATCAAGAGAATAACCGTTAGGTAATTTCTGAATTTGAGTACCCAAATAGTTACTAATATTGCCTAGATCCTTTAATTCGTATTCTTGTTTTAGAGAATTTACGATTTCTTCTATTATTTCATCTTTGCTGGCAATGAGTATATCATCAACATATATTATTATGTACGATGTATGATCTTTTTCTTTTCTAGTGAAAAGACATGTGTATGCTGTACTTTGGATAAAGTTCAAGTTGTCTAGTGTTTCAGCGATTTTAATATGCCAAGCTCTGGCGGCCTGTTTGAGGCCATAGATCGCCTTTTTGAGCTTGCAAACTTTTTCAGGAAATTGTTCGTTTACATAGCCTTCAGGTTGATTTATATATATTTCATTTAAGTTCCCATGAAGAAAAGCGGTATCAACATCTACATGTCGCACATTCAAATTATTATAAGCTGCTGCTAAAAGAAGTGTTTTGATGGTACAATGTTGTGCTACTGGTGAAAATGTTTCTTGATAATCTTCCCCATATTTTTGACTGAAACCTTTGGCAACAAAACGTGCTTTATATTTTTGTGTATTTCCTGAACTATCAATTTTTCGTTTGAAAATCCATCTACTTCCTATGATTCTTTTATTAAGAGGAGGATCGACTAGATCCCATGTATTATTTTTCATTAACGATTGTATTTCGTTTTCAGTGGCTTTAAGCCAGTTTTTCTTTTCTAGTGGATTGTTTATTTTGATAAGCTGTTTCCAGTTTTCAGGTTCTGTTGTATCGCAATCATTTGCTAAAGCAATAAAATTGTCGGAAGTATATCTTTGAGGTGGTACTCCTCTGTTTTGTCTTTCAGATCTACGAGGTTGATGTGTTTCTGATTGTTTGGGCGCGTCAGGTGTACAGGGTGTGTCACCTATTTCTATTTCAATGTATTTTTTATCTTCAATTAATTGTTCGTGTTCATTAATTTTCTCGTTTAAATTGTTCAGTTTTTCTTCCAGAAATTTTACAGATCTGGAAATTATTATTTCACCATTTTTAGTGAATACGCGGTATCCCTTTGTATTATTATCATAGCCCATGAAGATACCCTCTTCTGCTGTGTCATCTAGTTTAGATCTTTTGTGTTTGTTTATTTAAGTGTATGCTTTACAGCCAAATACACGTAAATAATAGAGATTTGGTTTTCTTTTGAACCAAATTTCATATGGCGTTTTATTTGTCAATTTAGTGGGGAGCCTATTTTGGAGGTGATTAGCAGTATTTATCGCTTCACCCCAGAACCTATGAGGTAAATTTGCTTCGGATAATAGGCTTCGTGCCATTTCAATTAAGCTTCTGTTTTTTCTCTCAGCAATGCCATTCTGGCTGGGACAAAATGGAACTGTGTACTCATGTTTTATACCATGTTCCCTTAGAAAGGCTTCTGTATTATTTCCTATGTATTCCCCACCGTTATCCGATCTAATCGCCGTCGGATATTTTCCTTGTCTGGTTTTGACCATTTGTACATAGTCTTTTATTTTTTCATAAACTTCATCTTTACCTTTTAATAAGTATATAACTGTGAATCTAGAACTGTCATCTATGAATGTAAGGAAGTAATTTTTTCCTCCTATTGTGGATGTTTTAAAGGGCCCACATAAATCAGTATGTACTAAATCTAATACTTTTGTTGTTTTATTTTATGATTACAGTTATTTATTTTTATCCCACTGGCCAAGTCATTTTTGACTAATTCTTTTATACTTTCATTATTTCTGTGGCCAAGGCGTTTATGCCAAATTTCGAGGTAATCTTTATTTCTGCAATCATGTGCAATGTTTATTTTATTTTGAGAACTTTCTTCTAGTGTTTCAACTTGATATAAGTTATGTTTCTTAAATGCTTCTAAGTATATATTTCCATTGCACGATAGTATGCATTTTTCATTTTCGAAAAATACTTTGTAGCCATGTTCTGTGGCTTTACTTACGGAAATTAAATTTGATTCCAATTGTGGAACAAATAACACATTTTTAAGTGTAATTCTATTTATACATCCATCAGATGTTTTTGTCATTATTTGTGTTTCGCCGGTTCCGTAAGAATTTAATGTATTCCCATTAGCAATTGTTACTGTAGTTTTTTCAGTATCGTTGAATTTTGTAAATATATCCCTATCGTTCGCTATATGCGAAGACGCTCCTGAGTCAATTAACCAGGTTTTATTAGCGGGATTTACAATTATGAATGCTGCATCTTTATGTTCACTTTTATTTATTTGTACCTGTTCATCTGTTTTTGATTCATTCATTTTATTTTTACTATCACCTTTTGTATTTTCAAAACACAACGATGTGTACTTTTTGTATTTGTATTGTGTTTTAGGTGTAGTGGTCTGTGTGGTTCTGTTCTTGAGATGCCAGCATTGTTTATAAGTGTGATTTGATTGTTTACAGTAGGTACAATATTTGTTTTGCCCTTTATAATCTTGAGTGTATTTCTTTTGTGTTTTAAACACCTTTTGTGAGTTTTCAACTTGCTCACTATTTTCTACCCGTTTATTAAATTCATCAGTAAGTTTGCTCTTGATGAATTCGGGAGTTAATTCAATTTCATTTCGGGCTTCGAGAGCTGTTATAAGTGTATTATAACTCGCAGGTAACGAGCACAATAGAAGTGCAGATAAATGCGAGTCGGTTATGTTCTCTCCTATTGCGGAGAGCTTATCTTTTATTTCCAGTCTATTAGTAATGTGTTCGTGCATGTTCCCATTTTCGGGAAGTTTTGCACTATACAATTTTCTTAACAAATACAATTTACTGGACAAATTGGCTCTCTCGTGAATATTTTTTAAACTATCCCATGTCTGTTTTGCTGTTTCTAAATGTTTTACATGAACTATTTGCGTATCGTCTATACTCAGGTTTATTAAAGCGCGAGCTTTTGCATCCTTTTTTCTCCAATCTTCGTTAATTGGTGTAGGGGGTTCCTGAGTTACGAGTTCGTACAAATCTTCCTTAATTAACAACATATTAATTTTAAACTTCCATATAGAATAATTATTATTGTTTAATTTATCTACTAATTGCATTTCCTTTATTGTCGCCATCTCGGAGAACTTGTTTATACAGTTTTTAAAGTTTTATTAGTTTAAATAGTTTATTAAATTCAATTATGTTTCCTTGAATTTTTAATCTAGCATAAGAGCTGAGTATTATTTTTATTAATTAGAATCAATTATTAATCCTTAAGAATAAATTCTGAGTTCATATATTAATCAGTCTCATGATCACTGTTGAAGGGGCGAGGCCAACGAGGTAAGCGCGTAACATCAGAATATTAAATTCTTCAAATTAAAATTAACTCTGGTCTTCAACATGCAGAAAGAAAAGGAATTGCTTACCTTTTCTATGGTCTATCCAATTTATGAAATATCCACTGGTTTATATATTTCAACTATTTAAGAATTTATTATAAACACGTCTTGAATAATCCTGTTTTGCACCACCGCTGAAATAAGACTTGTAAAAAATTATATTAATGCACAATTCACATTGAATAAATAGGTTCACGTTTGGATTGATTTTAAAAATTATATTTTACATTACTTAAAATTTTAAAAGGTTTACATTTAGATTAATTTTAACATCAGGAAACATTTTTTCCTGTGACTTTACAGAACGAAGGATAGTAATACACTGACTCATTTTCACAAAGCTTGGAAAGTTACGAGTAAAGTTGCATCATTTCTTTCAAACAAATTCACGTTGAATAATTGTCCTTTTAAATGTTTTAGTTCTGTAATAAGTTTATAATGGCATAATCACAAATAACAAATTATAAACATACTTCACATTATTAGAAGAGAACAATTATAACGAGGTAATAAATATCTATTGCTTGATAAACTTGAAACTTAAGAGTCATAAATTATGTCACTTGTTTTGAAGAGATGAGAGAAAAATTATCGTTGAGTTTTTATCTGCGTGCTTCATCATTTTCTTTCTTTATTTATTTTACTTTGAGTGGAAAATATTAAGTTGATTGAAATGAATGGATTAGTTTTCTACATGGAGGTCATGATCGGTGAAAATATATCGAAATTTTCCGGAACTGCTTTCCTCCGAACGGCTGCAATAGGTAGCTTTATACTTTTAGGTAGCTTTCAATACAAAAAAGTCCTTCCGGCCTGTACCGGGAGGAAAAGGTAGCTTTCCTATATCTTCGTTTTAAAATTTTAGCTAATGTTACACGAAAACAGCAAGTTAAAATGCAAAGAAACGTTTACAAAACATTCGTTAATACTGAATTTGAATAAGAAATTCGCCAAATTATTCAGCAATAGCCAAATGGGCTTCATTTATGAAGACTTATTTTGGTCGCCAAATTTGGCGATATTTCGCCAAATGTCGCCAATTTTGGCGAGAATTTGGCGCTAACGGATATGAATAAATAGTTTTATGCGTATGATTGGGAAAATTATTACAACAATGAAAGAAAATAATTTGCGAGTAATCGCGTTAATGTGCTATTTTGTTTCAAAATGTCAGCCACCCTAGAATTTCAAACTGCTCTATCCAGTCATTTTTTAAGATAGAGGTAAACCAAAAAATGCTCTGGAATCCTTGTATCAAGGCCTAACACGGAATTAAAAAATAAATTTGAACTTTTAACTTTTTTGTGTATTTATTTTAGTTTTAAATTTTGAAATGGCCGCCATCTTGAAACAAAATGGCGGACCAAGCTGGCCAACGAACTCGGTCGAGACATTAGTGACCTTAATACACACAATTAGTTTCATCAAAATCGATTCATAAATACGGGCGTTATCGTATGACATAGGTCAGATATAAATATATATATATATGGAGATATATATATATATTGTTTGGATGCAATATCATTTTGTAGGCATACTATAATTTATTTGTTTATAAATTGATTATAATGGGAAAAACCCTCATGTAAATACATTTTGAACTAATAGAGATAATTTATTATTCTATAATGATGTTCACATAATTTTAGGTAGCTTTCAATACTAAAAAGTATAAAGCTACCTATTGCAGCCGTTCGGAGGGAAGCAGTTCCGGAAAATTTCGATATATTTTCACCGATCATGACCCCCAGACCCCAAAACCACCCCCATATATATATATATATATATATATATATATATATATATATATATATATATATATATATATATATATATATATATATATATATCTGACCTATGTCATACGATAACGCTCGTATTTATAAATCGATTTTAATGAAACTAATTGTGTGTATTAAGCTCACCAATGTCTCGACCGAGTTCGTTGGCCAGCTTGGTCCGCCATTTTGTTTCAAGATGGCGGCCATTTAAAAATTTAAAACTAAAATAAATATACAAAAAAATTAAAAATTAAAATTTATTTTTTGCTTACGTGTTAGGCCTTGGTACAAGGATTCCGGAGCATTTTTTGTTTTACCTCTATCTTGAAAAATGGCTGAGATAGAGCAGTTTGAAATTCTAGGGTGGCTGACATTTTGAAACAAAACAGCACATTAACGCGATTACTCGCAAATTATTTTCTTTCATTGTTGTAATAATTTTGCCAATCATACGCATAAAACTATATATTCATATCCGTTAGCGCCAAAATTGGCGACATTGGCGACAAAATTGGCGACATTTGGCGAAATATCGCTAAATTTGGCGACCAAAATAAGTCTTCATAAATGAAGCCAATTTGGCTATTGCTCAATAATTTGGCGAATTTCTTATTCAATTTCGGTATTAACGAATCTTTTGTAAACGTTTCTTTGCATTTTAACTTGCTGTTTTCGCGTAACATTAGCTAAAATTTTAAAACGAAGATATAGGAAAGCTACCTTTTCCTCCCGGTACAGGCCGGAAGGACTTTATTACCTTATAATGACTTCCATATAATTTATTATCTGATGATTTTCATCTAATTTACTGTTTATAATGTTTTGATATAATTTAATGTTTATAATAGTAATATAATGATTTGAAGGTCATTTAATATAGATTTATTAGCTTTATACTAATTTTGGAATCTTAATGATGATTTATTAGTAATATAATAACTTTGGGATTTCTTGATATAAATTCATTTTGGGATCATTTAAATAGATTTATTAGTTTTATAATTACTTGATGTCACTGAAATGAAGATTTATAGCCTTTTATAATCTAATTTAATGTGTTTTATGATATTGGAAGTGAAACTGATTATAATCATGCATATTGTAAATTGATCTTGATTTATGTTAAAAAGTTCAGTCCTGACTCTGCAACCAGGCAGAGAAGTCATGTATCTTGGCTCTGTTTAATACTGAGAATTTGTACTTGAATATGGAAAGTTTAGCATTTGAAGCTGAACTAATTATGAACAAAATAGTTCAACCTCATTCTTGAAAACTTCTTAATTCTTTATATATTTAATAATAAACTATATTAATCTTATTCAAATGTGCTCTCCCATCTTTGAATTTGTGGACATAATACTTATTTCTCATGGATACATGATACATACATGCTAGTTTTGTGCATATATATATATATATATATATATATATATCAGATATATATCAGATATATATATATATCTGACCTATGTCATACGGTAACGCTCGTATTTATAAATCAATTTTGATGAAACTAATTGTGTGTATTAAGCTCACCAATGTCTCGACCGAGTTCGTTGGCCAGCTTGGTCCGCCATTTTGTTTCAAGATGGCGGCGATTTAAAAATTTAAAACTAAAATAAATATACAAAAAAGTTAAAAATTCAAATTTATTTTTTAATTACGTTTTAGGCCTTGATACGAGGATTCCAGAGCATTTTTTGGTTTACCTCTATCTTAAAAAATGGCTGAGATAGAGCAGTTTGAAATTCTAGGGTGGCTGACATTTTGAAACAAGACAGTACATTACAAAAATTTTCATTGTTGTAATAATTTCCCAGACATACGCATAAAACTATATATTCATATCAGTTAGCGCCAAATTCTCGCCAAACTTGGCGACATATCGCCAAATTTGGTGACCAAAATAAGTCTTCATAAATGAAGCCAATTTGGCTATTGCTCAATAATTTGGCGAATTTCTTATTCAGATTCAGTAAACGAATCCTTTGTAAACGTTTTCTTTGCATTTTAACTTGCTGTTTTCGTGTAACATTAGCTAAAATTTTAAAACGAAAATACAGGAAAGCAAATGCTACCTTTTCCTCCCGGTACAGGCCGGAAGGACTTTTTTGTATTGAAAGCTACCTAAAATGGCTGAGATAGAGCAGTTTGAAATTCTAGGGTGGCTGACATTTTGAAACAAGACAGCACATTACAAAAATTTTCATTGTTGTAATAATTTTCCCTATCATACGCATAAAACTATATATTCGTATCCGTTAGCGCCAAATTCTCACCAAACTTGGCAACATTTGTCGAAATATCGCCAAATTTGGCGACCAAAAAAGAGTCTTCATAAATGAAGCCAATTTGGCTATTGCTCAATAATTTGGCGAATTTCTTATTCAAATTCAGTATTAACGAATCTTTTGTAAACGTTTTCTTTGCATTTTAACTTGCTGTTTTCGTGCAACATTAGCTAAAATTTTAAAACGAAGATATAGGAAAGCTACCTTTTCCTCCCGGTACAGGCCGGAAGGACTTTTTTCACGTGACACCGGAAAAACACTTTTTTGGTTATGATTACCCTCTTTATGAGCGATCATACTACCGCCTACCTGTGTTATAAACTAATCATTCGTCTCCGCAGCATCAGCATTTCAGCATTTTAAGGGAAAACGAAGAATAACAGATTTTTTTTTTTTTTCAAATAAACCGAAATCATAAGCACTTCTCTTTAAAAATGTTTAAAATATTTCATTGTCATCATCAGCAATGTACAGGCTCTCTTACAGGGGACTAGCGGTTTTAAAAACGGAACAACACGCAAATAGTGACAGCTTTTAATGTTATTCCTGCCGGAGATTAATGTGTGAAGCTGTAAAGTAAGGATTTCTTAGGTATATTTCGTAATTTCTGAAAACATTTTGCAGATCAACGCCGATCATGACACCTAGAACTCAAAACCACCCCCTGTTCAAAACTTTATCTATCTATCTATCTATATCACTTTTTTATGGACACGATAATTTCCATAATTCTGCACAAATCTCTTCCAAACTGAAACATAAAGTCAAGGGACATAAAATCTCGGTCAAGTTCGTTAATGGGCAAAATCGGACAAGGGGGGGGGGGGGGGACAGAAGAAAACCCATAACTTCTTAATTATGATACATATCGAATCCGTTTAAAATTATTATTATTTCTAGGAAAATGGCCAAAAATTTATGTATGATGTATGACAGATTTTTGATATAATAAAAAATGGGGGTTTAAGAAGAAAAAAAATTCATAACTTTGTCAATTCCAACTATATCAAATCCGCTTATATTTATTATAGATCTTCTTAATATTATCTACAACTTTTATTTTGACAAGTTTTTTATAGGACCAACTCTTACAGCAAAAAAAATAAAATAAAAACAAAAAAATCCCATACGGCTCCGACTACAGGCACAGGTAGATTTCGAGGTGGGCAGTCCCAACTGCCGCATCATGGCAAAAAGGTCCTTCTTCTACAATTCCCAATAAACAGGCGTCCCACGGTCTGCGTCTTCGAAATCTACCTGTGCATGTAGGTCGAGCCGTCAGAGATATTTAGTATTCCGTCCTTGTTATCGTAAAAAATGCCAATGACAAATAACACTGCACTGCCTCAAACTGTAAGACTGCTTAATCTAACGTATAAAGATGTGTCAAAGTTCAGTAAATTTTTACTTCCATTCTGTTTATCTGTCGAAACACGAAAAAAAAAATGCGACTTGAAATTGTAAGGTTATTTTGAACATTTTTACAGTTTGAGAGAGTGCAGCGTCATCTGCCGGTGACATTTGATACTAAAACAAGGAAGAAATACTAAATAAATTCCTTACTTCATACATTAATCTCCTTCAAGATTAACTTTCAACAACTTCTACCATTTACTTGCTATTCCTTTTTAAAAACGTTCAAGCCATTTTAGGATAACTTGTGTATGCAGAGATATCTTGGATAGTTTTAACATTGGTTTAAACCTATTGTATCATTTAATATTCAAACAGAAATATTTCCGACTAGAAAAACTTTGCAGATGTGGAAAATATCTAATTTAGATGTCATTTTAGACAATAAATATATTTGAAAAAACAAAAAATGAAAGCCATCAACATCCAATTTAGTGTAAATTCCGTTCTGTGAGCGTGTCAGAGAATTAATACATTCTGATGAGTGATGATAATAAACGATCGATGGCATGTAAACTGCTGAGTAATCTTCGTGACAAGTAAATAAAAAAAACGCCATCATTCGTAAGGAATGAAAATGTATAATGTCTGTTAAGTATCTGAAATGAATTTCGGCTTTCAATTTGAACTTTATATTTGTAATTCAAAGGCTAATGCATGTTTCGTCATTAAATGTATGTCTGCAAGAGTAGAAATTTTCAGACCTGGGTCCGGCGGCCCGGCCCGACTCATTTTCTACAAAAAAAAAAAATAAATAAATAAAAAATAAAGTCCGATATTTTTAAAGCACAATTAATATATTTTTTAAAGAATATTGCATACGTATTTATACGAAACTTTTACAGCTTGTTTCAGAATATGTGTACGCATGCCATGGAATACAGAGTAACAACATTAATTTTATCATTTAGACTACTGCATTCAAATAAAAATTCATTGAAAAAATTAAGGTAGTTTAGAATAAAAGAAAAAGATGGTTAAAAAAAATTCCTAATTTCGATATTCTATAATAAATAAGTAGATTTTTAAAAGTATTTTTCTGTAACTTTTTTAACCAAAGCAAATTTACAGATTCCGTAAAAGAAATATGCATTAAATATCATCTTTGACTTGGCTCGGAAAAATTTAAATCTACAGGCCGAGCCCGGTCTTTAGAATAAATGTAAACCCGGGACCGGACACCTAACCGAATCTTCTGAAAAAAAAAATTAGCCTGGGGGCCGTCTGACTCGAGTGATAATGTCTACGAAAATTGTCCTCTAATAAATTTGACAGAAGACAATTCCCAGAACCCGGGCTTGTGCATATCTCTAAGTGGCATAATTTGGTTCGGTTGCACCCTCCCGTAACTTTAAAGATTGCGCCTCTTAACAGTAAAAATATGCAGACTATCCATGATATAACATATCTTGTTTCGAATAAATACTTGATACAATAGACAATCAATATCCTTTCAGTTTCCCATAAATTTAATCCACATTACCGTCATAGTAAACCTTCTAGTTTCGTCTTTGATTATAAAAAGCTGTCCCTTTTTATGAGGTATTTAAATAAATTATTGAGTAATTCTCTACTTCTTAAAAACATATGGAAAAACTTAATTCACGATGTAACAACTTGTAATCATTTCTTCCTAAATCGTAAATAAAAATATATCAGGGTAAAAGAATAATTAGAAAACGGAGAGATGAGATGCAGACACATACAAATGCAATTAAAAAGGAAGTCGTTTAATTCGCCTGGGCGTATTTTATTGATGTATTTATTCCACACTTTAAAAAATTATATAAGGCGGAAATCGGTTATAAAATACCCTTTTTGAAAACAAATAATAAAAGATAAAATTCCTTTTTTTTTTTTTTCTTTTCTTTTAAAAAATTACCACTTTTTAGGATTTCGTTCATCTCACGAAACCCTATTACTCCTGCTCCGTTGTCTGTCTGTCACAGAGCCATTCTCAAAAACTATATAACTTACAGAGTCGAAACTTTGCGTACATAGCAGAATATCAGCTATAAAGAGCTCAAAATATTAAAATTTGAAAAATTCGTATTATTTTAATTAATAGAGATAAAAAACCAAAATTCTAACAGCCTTTTCCTATTAAATTTAAACATTTTTCATTATAGCAGATGCCAAAAATTAAAAATCCACGATGAAATTCGTTCCACAATAATTAATTTTCTATCAGACGATTTCCACGTGAAGAATGAAAATGAAATAAAAAGTTTCACCAGTTGAAAAAAAGATAAATATGAAATAAAATTGATTGACGTCATAGTGATAATGAAACGGAAAATGTCTAAGATTTCTCAATAATACAAGGAGTATGAATATGTGTATGTACACAATGCAGATTAATATCACATCATTATAGAGAATTAAAAAGAAAATCTGACGTACTATTGGAAGTTTAACGAATTTTTCAGATGTTTGAGAATAATACAAAGCGGGTATCAATATGAATAATAGAGAATATTAAATATATGAGTTTGAGAAACATATTGAATCGTGATAAAAATCTGATTATGGAAATATTCGCATATTTTAACATTTTGAAGGTGTACAATTTGTTTAATTTTGAAATTATTTTTTTAACTATCGCATTTAGTTCCGCATGACGGATATTATTATGACAGAATATAATAGCGGGCTTTGCCCGCGGCTAGTTTATAGATATTCGAAAAAACAGAAAAATAGACCGGTAATTTTTTACTTATAAAAAACATGACTTTTTTTTTGTTGTTGCTAAATGAAATTTATTTGGATTTATTAAAGAAAGGATAACGTGTTTTGAAAAGAATATTAAACGAAACCCTTTGAGCTATATTCGATCACACTTACCCACTTGTTTAATTTTTACGCTCTGCGCTGCTTACTGTGAGTCACAAGTTAAGCCATTACGAAAGGATAACGTGTTTTGAAAAGAATATTAAACGAAACCCTTTGAGCTATATTCGATCACACTTACCCACTTGTTTAATTTTTACGCTCTGCGCTGCTTACTGTGAGTCACAAGTTAAGCCATTACGTTTCGTAATATTTTCCAACAATTTGGACAAAAAGGTAAAATCATTAAAGGGGCTACATTACTTTTACACATGGCAAAAATCAGTTTTCTATTTTCCACTATTATCATTCTTTAATCATTTCTGAACACTGTACAAATTACAAAAACAAGAACGAAAAATCATGCGTCAAGCATAGATTATGTAGCACTTTCCAACGCTTCTAAAATAATTTTACAAATCATTACCGTTTAATAAGCTGAAAGTTGACATCTAAGTAAACAATTTGGAAAACGCATAACATATTTAAAAACGTAATTTCAGGAATTTTCAATATATACAATATTCGGAAAAATATCCGAATACTTTTATGTAGCACTATATATGATCTATAGATTTGTATATATACATAGGATGCTAAATTTTAGTTTAGTTAGGAAACGCGTAGCACTTTTTAAATTCTCCTTCTGGAGTTTCTGTCAATAAACGGAAATGTGTTCGCGAACTTTTGTGCTGCCCTGTATACCCTGTATAGGATCTACAGAATTTATACACACCACGTAATAGACAAAAAGCTAGTTAAGATTAAAATCGCGTTCAGTAACTTAAAACGCACTTCCAGGAATTATTGTTAACAGACAGTAGAGAATTCTTTTGTGTGTCCCTGTAAATGAACGATGACTGCTATACACACACTATTCTGTAGTAAGCCTCTTGTAATGCACCTTAGTAATATATATAAACTTCAATGCGTTTAAAATAGTGGAACATTATTTAAATAAGCCGCAGACGATTTTTCTCCATAGACGTAATGTAACGGAATTATTTTGACTGTCCCTGTAAAGTAACTCTAAGTGCTATACACCTACTATTCCATATTAAGCTTCTTCTAATGCATCTTAGTGATCTATATAAATTTCAATGCGTTTACAATAGTACCTGTAAAGTAACTCTAAGTGCTATACACCTACTATTCCATATTAAGCTTCTTCTAATGCATCTTAGTGATCTATATAAATTTCAATGCGTTTACAATAGTGAAACATTTTTAAAATAAACCGCAAATGATTTTTCCCCATAGACCGCAATGTAACGGAATTCTTTTGAATGTCCTTGTAAGAAAACTATAAGTGCTACACACTTCAGTTAAAATAGGGAACGTGCCATAGATAACGACAATAACATATAAAAATTGCAGAGCAATCCGAGCATATTTACGGGAGTTAGAGCACGGACAGACGGCCATCCGGCCAGACAAACCGAAGTCATAAGCACTTTTCAACTAGGTTGGAAAGTGCTAAAAAACCGCATTTAAAAAAGTTGCATTATTGCCTTACAGACCGTTTAAACAAATGTCTATTATTAAATCACATTACTATTTATATTCGTGAGAGCAAAGTCAGGATTCATCCTTAGGAAAAAAAATAAAAAATAATAAATTAATACAATAAAACCAATTTTTGAAAGAGTAACTCAATGGCGGAATTTTGTTTACTGTTGTAACTCGGATAACACTACGAATGTTTTACATGGAAATTTTTATTTTGCACTGCGTTCAGATTTAAGAATCAGGATAAGTCAAAAACAGAAAATCGATTGTTTGCATGTAAACGTCGTGTAGCTGCTTAAATAAAATCAACGTCCGATCTAAGCCATCTCAGGTCAGAAGTAAAATTCTTGCACCTCCCACTTTATATACACTTTAACTTTCACATGCAAAATGAAAATGTCCTCAGAATTATTTTAGTACACTAGGTGGCTACGTTCGGCCACCCCCGACCAGACTACGCAGATTTAGAAACACACTAATTTGCTCTGTTTTAAAATATTACTTAATTACAGAAAATTAAATGACATTATCACGACCAGTGGAGATCTTCTATAATCGGGTTGCCATTCATTTCCCTTTGACTGGGAGATTTTCCAGTGTCCAAGGCCGCATCCACCGCTGTCGCGACAGCTGACGGCTGTTTTCATGATTGATTAAGTGAGATCTGTCCCACATTTCAAAAACAGCTTGTATAAAACGGTTAAATAAAAAGTGTCTCTGCATCCCAGACTATTACAATGTCTAAAACAAAAGTTTTCTTTTAGACATACATGTGCATTGAGGATATACTCCCTCCCGAGTAACATACTTTTACGTTAGACATGTGTGATAAGCACGTTGAAGCAGACAATTTTTAAATCGAAAAATGATTTAAAGCGCTATTTAATGTTAAAATCGGTCAATATAATTACATAAGGTTTATAGGATCGATAACCATGCATAACAATTTAACCCTCTTTTGCAGGTCACTAGATTGTGGTGTAAAATGTCCAATTATTTTTATTTTTTTCTAATTTTTTTTTTCAATTTTTGTATTAAAGATTTCATTATCTGAATAGAGATTTAATTCATATTTTGAGCTAACCGTTTTTTAACACTTCCAACATATTGGAAAAGTGTTTATGAATTCGGTTTGTCTCTCTGTCTGCCATTTTTCCGCCTCTGCTCTAACCCGCGGAAATATACTCAGATTACCATGCAATTGAAATATATTATTAAAGTTTACTATGGCATCTTCAGTATTGAAAATGAATTGTGTATCACTTATAATTCCTTCACAGAAACGCTCAAAAAAAATCCGTTACATTACAGTCTACTGGGAAAAATCATTGGCGGTGTATTTTAATGATGTTACACTATTTCAAACATATTGAAATTGTTATATATCACTGAGGTGCGCTACAAGAGGCTTACTATAGAATATGGTGTGCATAGCACTTATAGTTCCTTTACAGGGACACGCAAAAGAATTCCTTTACACTACTGTCTATGGGGAAAATTCGTTTGCTGCTTATTTTAATAATGTTTCACGATTTCAAACATATTGGAACTGATATATATATCACTGAGGTGCACTACAAAAGACTTACTGTAAAATATTATGTACATAGCATTCATCGTTCATTTACAGGGACACACAAAATAATTCGGTTAAAGTACTATCTATTAACAATAACTACTGGAAGTGCGTTTTCAATTGCGGAATGTGTTTTTAAATTAAACTACTTTTGTAGGGCAGCACAAAAGATCTCTTGTACATATCCTTTTATTGACAGAAATTCCAGAAGGGAAATTTTAAACTGTACTATGCGTTTCCTAACTGAACTAAAATTTATCATTCAATGTAGTGTATATACAAGTCTATATATAGATCATATACAGGGCTGCACAAAAGAATTCGGATATTTTTCCGAATATTGTTGGCAATTCCTTAAATTGTATTTTAAATGCGTTATGCGTTTTCCAAATTGTTTTCTTAGACATCATCTTTTACCTTACTAAATGGTAAAGATTTGTAAAAGTATTTTCAAAGTGTTGAAAAGTATTTTATAGTTTATGCTTGACGTATGATTTTTCGTTCTTGTAATTTGCTGTTGTCATATTTCAAAAAAGCCCAAATCTCATCAAAAAGTCAGCTGTAAAAAATGCAGCCAAGTCTCGTAACTTATTTACCGTAAAAAGTACTGAGATCGTATAAAGCCAAGTTTAACTATCTTATTAACTCTGAAATTTTCATTCACAAATCACTCCTAGTCTCTACATCTTTAGTTAATTATTATTTTGTGACTTGGCAATTACGTGGCACGAGAATGTGATGTATATAGTTAGTCTTAATCAAATAATACTATAACATATTAAGGTGTAATAACTTCCCTGTGCGTATATAATTTGCCTTAATTAAATTATCCCATCTCATCCCATAACACAGTAAGATGTAATAACTTCCCTGTGCTGCGTAATTGTCAAGTCACATAATAATAATTAACTAAAGATGTAGAGACTAGGAGTGATTTGTGAATGAAAATTTCAGAGTTAATAAGATAGTTAAACTTGGCTTTATACGATCTCAGTACTTTTTACGGTAAATGAGTTACGAGACTTGGCTGCATTTTTTACAGGTGACTTTTTGATGAGATTTCACTTCTTTTTGTAAGTAATCCTCCTTTTCTTGATTTTGGGTTCTTTTTAGAGATCATCCACTGATTTTCGCTAAGCCCACACTCTGTCCCTATTATTTACAGGTATCAAACATTTGAAGCTTTAGTTTCGTTTGCAAAGTACTGTAGATAAAAAGAGATTTCAGGTTCCTAGGCAAGCACTAAGTTATGGGAGGGGAGTGTCAAAAGTACTCTCAATTGCTTCCAGGATAGGTGCTATCCATCTGAGATATTACTCGCAGCCCTAGATACTTGATATTTAACATAAAAGAACTTTTTAGTATAAAAAGAAAGCCAAAATTAAAATTTCCGGAAATTTCCAATAAATCAAACTATATTCCTTTTTACGATGTTTTTTTTTTTTTCGTTTTTTAGTCTTTTTTTATTATTTACGGATTTTTTAATTTTTCCTTACTTTGTGTACTAAACCCTGCCTTTCTGCCAAATGTCAAGCTTCTAGGACTACAAAATCGAATTATTTTCAAATTTTCGACTTTTTATAAATTTATTGATATTTCGATTTTAATTCTAAGTTACCTGATTGTCATGCCAATATAGTAATTATTTGATCCGTCTTCTTAGGATCATTTAGGTTCAATTTAGAGATAAATCAAGTGAATCTTAGAGTCACCATGATTTTATTTAGAAAGGCCTATCAAGCCATAACCAGCCAGTAATGTCGGGAGGGTAGGGGGAGCTGTGAAAATTTTTGTAGGGCTAACATCATTTAACAATCCATATTTCATATGTGAAGTAAATAGAGTACAACCTGTGAAAGAAAACAAACCTGTCTATAAAGAAATCGCCTATATCGTAGCCAGTCTATAGCGGAACTTTTCTATAACGAAATTCGTAAACGAAAGAAAAGAAAACCATAATCCGGGGGAAATAACATAAAACAATTAGGGGCGTTGTACTAGCTAATAGGACAATTATCTTAAAACTAATGTTTCTAGCAGCACAAAATCAAAGTGTTTTCGAATTTTCGATTTCTTAAAGATCTTTCGATTTTTCGATTTTATTTTCGAATGTAACGAATATTTTAATTATTCCTTATATTGAATAGTAAATACTACCTTTACACCAAGTTTTAAGTTTCTAAGACTACAAGATAAAATTATTTTCAATTTTTGATTTTTTCGAATTTTTTGGTTTTTTCTTATTTTGTATCCTTTATTACAAATTTCAAGTTTCTAGCGCTACAAAATCGAATTATTTTGAAATGTCCGATCTTTTTCGAGTTTTTTATTCTATTTTCGAATCTATTGTGTTTTAATTTTTCCTTTTTCTGTATCCTAAACAATAAGTTTAAGCCGAATTTTAAGTTCTAAAGCTACAAAATCGAATTTTTTTCAATTTTTCGAATTTTCGATTTTTTTTTTCGAATTTTACAGATTTTTTTATTTCTTTCTTTTTTTGTATCCTAAATACTACCTTTATTCCAAATTTTAAGTTTCTAGCTTTTCAAAATCGAATTATTTTCAAATTTTCGTTTTTATTTTCAATTTTTTGCTTTTATTTTCAATTTTTGTTGTGTTTTTAATTTTTTCTTTTTCTGAATCCTAAACACTACCGTTACACCAAATTTTCAGTTTCTAAGACTACGAGATCATATTATTTTCAATTTCTCTCTTTTTCTTTCTTTCTTTCTATCTTTTTTTTTTTTTTTTTTTTTTTTTTTTTTTTAAATTTTCGATTTTCTTTTTTTGAATTATCCATATTTTTGAATGTTTCCTTATTTAGTATCTTAAATATTACCTTTATTCCAAATTTCAAGTTTCTAACGCTATGAAAATCGAATTATTTTCAAAATTTCCTTATTTTTCGATTTCTTTCGATTTTTTTATTTTATTTTCGAATTTTATTGCGTTTTTATTTTAACTTATTCTGAATCCTAAACACTATCTTTACCGCGAATTTTAAGTTTCTAAGGCCAAAAGATCAAATTATTTAAATTTTTTTCAATTTTTTTCGAATTTTTCGAATTTTTGATTTTTTTTTTCGAATTTTCTGGATTTTTTAATTTTTCCTTATTTTGCATCCTAAATTCTACCTTTATTCCGAATTCCAAGTTTCTAGCGCAACAAAATTGGATTATTTGAAAATTTTCGACTTTTCGATTTTATTTTCAATTTTCAATTTGTGTTTTTGATGTTTTCTTTTTCTGAATTCTACACAATACCTTCACACCAAATTTTAAGTTTTTAAGACTACAAGATCGTGCTATTTTCAATTTTCAATTTTGTTCGATTTTTTTGAATTTTCGAATGTTTTTTTGTTTTTTTTTTTTAAATTTTCCGGCTTTTATAATTTTCCCTTTCTTTGTATCCGAAACACCAGCTTTATTCCAAATTTTAAGTTTCTGTGGCTGCGGGATCTACCCAATCTTTTTGATGACGCGAGAGTGATGAGTGAGTGTGTGAGTGACAAAAAATCGAAACTTTGAGTTCATATATCGTCTGCACTAATTTATGGGTATTTTTTGAATCATCCATATTTTTTAATTTTTCCTTATTTAGTATCTTAAATATTACCTTTATTCCAAATTTCAAGTTTCTAGCGCTATAAAATCGAATTATTTTAAAATTTTCCTTATTTTTGGATTTTTCCGATTTTTTCGATTTTTTTATTTTATTTTCGAATTTTATTGCGTTTTTTATTTTAACTTATGCTGAATACTAAACACTATCTTTACTGCGAATTTTAAGTTTCTAAGGCTAAAAAATCAAATTATTTTACTTTTTTAAATTTTTTTCGGATTTTTCGAATTTTTGAATTTTTTTTTCGAATTTTCCGGAATTTTTAATTTTTCTTTATTTTGCATCCTAAATACTACCTTCATTCCGAATTCCAAGTTTCTAGCGCAACAAAATCGGATTATTTGAAATTTATCGATTTTTTCCGATTTTTTCAATTTTGCTTTTCGATTTTTTTTATGTTTTCTTTTTCTGGATACTAAACACTACCTTCACACCGAATCTTAAGTTTCTAAGACTATAAGATCGTATTCTTTTCAATTTTCAATTTTGATGGAATTTGTTGAATTTTCGAATGTTTTTTATTTTTTCGAATTTTCCGGATTTTATAATTTTTCCTTTCTTTGTATCGTAAACACTACCTTTTTCCCAAATGTTAAGTTTCTAGAGCTACGGGATCTACCTAATCTTTTTGATGACGCGTGAACGAGTGAGTGAGTGAGTGACAAAAATCGAATGTTTGAGTTCATATATCGTCTGAACTAGAAAAGACAGAAAGTTATAAATTTTAAATTTTGGTCCTGTGAGCCAAATACTCTAGAAAAACGAAGTTTCAAATTTTTGGGATACTCCAGCGCGGAGATATGGAGGGGTCAAAAGTGCCCTGAGTTGCTTCCAGAAAAGTATGCTTACGGCTGTCCACTCTCGACTTGGCGGAGGCACTGCCGTGCCTCCAGATAATAACATTTCCAAGTACACTTTTGAATTGAAATATATATTTAAACGTGAATATTAACAAGTAATATAAAAACAATTTTTTAAGTCAATTCCTACTTTTTAATCATAAATATATAAAATAAACCCGTGCAGCATTAATGTCCCACGTTATCTTTATTGAACATTATTTTATAATCATCGTTGCGGTATTTTATTTTTTGTTGGCATCACAAATTTGAGATAAATCTTTCATTTCATTTATGAAACAATGGGAGAAGTTTTTTTCTCCCATGTAAAAATTAAAATTAATTAATTAAATTTACTGAATGAATTAATATTTGAAAAAACTGTATTAACTTCAATTGTCATCCAGTACAAGTTTAAAAAAAATTATTTGAACTTGAATGGATCAATAGAAAATATTTTATTAACGATTGAAAATTCCAACAAGATATATATATAGACAGTGTGAGCTAATAGTAGGAATTTAAAAAGAAAAAATAAAGGAAAGAAAACTTTAAATTAATTAAATTATTACGTGCGAAAAGCATTTAATGATGAAAAATACGTTATAATTAAAACAATTTTCTTATAGCGTCTAAAAGAAAACTTTTCTTCTAGACATCGAGAAGTACCGAAATTTTTTTACTTAATCATTATATATAAGCGAATTTTTAAATCTGTAATTGATCTTACTTAATCAATCACGAAAACAGCCGTCACCTGTCGCCACAGTGATAGATGCGGCCTTGAGAAAAGAAAAATCCCCCCACTCAAAGGAAAATTAATAGCAACCCGATTACAGAAGATCATTAAATCTTCAATAACCGGGTAATATTTTTAAAACCGAGCAAATTAACATGTTTTTAGAACCTGTGGTGTCTGGACAGGGGTTGGCTCGTAGGGAGCAGAGTCCCTAGTGTAGTGAAATAAGATAGAAATAGTGTCTAATCAGTCTCTGTAACGTTTTGGAAATCTTACGTGTCTAACAGAACGTGTAGTTTTTCTTGGACATCTTTGTCAGGCAAATCTGGTTGTTCATTTTTGGTTGATGGTTGCATAGGCAGTTTGTTGTCGGCAGTGGCGCACCCAGGATTTTATCATGGGGGGGGGCCGAGCATTGGTGGCGAAACAAAATAAAATTATTGGGGGGAAAATTTCTCTAGTTGTGATTGCAGTAGGAAATTACAAGGAGATTCTAATTAATCATCAAATTGCCGTTAATTAATTCAGTATTCAATAATTAATTATTTATTTTAATAAAAATGAAAATTAATATACTGAAAATTTAATTTAATTAATAATTAAAAAAATGAAAATATTGTTACACAATAAAATCTATTCTTCTTTTTTTTTACAAAGCTCTTGAATTACTTCAGTCGCAGTTACATTAATCTCTCTGTGTATATATAACAAAGCCAGCCCATTTAATCTTGATTCTGTCATAGTGGATCTTAAGTAAGTTTTTAAAATGCGTAAGGTCGAAAATGACCTTTCGCTGACGCAGGTTGTAACGGGAAGCGTTGCAAATATTTTTAATAATTTGTAGATGTTGGGGTACAACATTTTGTCACATTTCGAAACTGCTTCAATGGCATTCTTGCATCGAGTTATTGAAAGCGATTTTTCAAATTTTTTGTACCACAACTTGAATTCGGCGTCCAAAATTTCTGAATTTGTGGAATGCAAATCATGTGCATAAAATTCACACAATTGACGGAAATCTTTCATTTCACTTGCTGTTGGAGCATCTTTTCCATTAGGTAGAAGAATAAAAAATTTTTTCAAAATGCTGCGGTGCCGAACGAAACGTTCATTAAGTTGAGTCAACATTTGATCAACGAATGGAATAAAAATATTTCTCCTGAAATACTCTTCTACAGAATCGGCTGGAACATTGGATCTGTGTGTTTGTTTTGATGCAGTCCTTGGCATTTTAATATCAACATGAAAGTTGTCGGCTTTCACACAAGCTTCATCATAAATATCCTTGAAAGAAATATCTGGGGCTTTACGAATAGCATTTAATTGAGCCACAACATCGTCAACGAAATTTAAGGCAATTAAAAGGTCACTGTCACATTTTTGCAATAACTTAGACAATGGTAAAGTGTATGCAAATATATTCTGTAAGCTAAATAAAGAAATTAGGAAACCAAATTCACATAACGAATTTTTCAAAAGTTTTGCCTTAGAAGACGAGTCTCTGTCTTCCCAAGTTGCGATTGTTTCAAGGCTATGAATCACTGCATCATATAATTCTACCATGGTCATGATGGCTTCATGGCGTTCTACCCACCTAGTTGGACAAACTTTTCGTAGTTTTTGTTTATTAATTTCCGGTGTATGTTTGTCAATATTATTGCGGAGGACGTCTTGCCTCTTAGGTGTAGTGAAAAAATTGTGTGTCATTTCTATTATGCCAATGCAGTTTCTTATTTCTGTCACAGATACAGCATTTCCAACTGCTAAATTTAAACTATGTGAGGCACAATGCACATATAAAGCTTGCGGATATATAGCTGATATGTGAGACTGAACACCGTTAAACTTTCCGCTCATTGATGCGGCACCATCATAACCTTGCCCACGTAAATAGGACAAGTCGATACCATATGTCTTTAATCCTTCTAATATTTTGTCGGACAAGTTTTTTCCTGTGGTGCTTGCTACAGGAATAAATTGTAAGAATTGTTCACAAACTTTGTTGTCATTATCTTCATCTATATATACCTGACACACAAGGAAATATGTTCAATAGTAGAAATGTCACATGTTTCATCAGCAAGAATAGAGAAACATTTTGCCGAATTAATTTTTTCTACCAAACTATTCAAGATGATATTGTTACACGCGTTTATAATTTGATTTTGTATGTTCCAGCTAATATAGGTAGCGTTTTTGGCAGAATGTTTAAAATGTTCAGTCAGGTTTTTATCACCCGCATCGATTTTTGTTCTTAGTAAAGCTCGAAAATTGCCTTCATTGGCGATTGGCTCCTGATCAATCGAAAATTCTCCATAATCACGATGTCCTCTCAAGGGTATATTTTGCCGACCGCATAAAATTACAGTTTTTATAATCGGCTCTAATCGTTTCCGATTAACTGCAGCTTGCGATGCCTGACCTACATCAATTTGTCGATCGACTGAAATACATTTTCCATCTCGAATATTCTGTAACCTTTCGTAAGTTGCAATAGTCCTGATATGATATTCTGTTTTTTCATGATTATTAAATTTCTCAATGGCTTTCTTCCAATTATTATAACCTTGTGTGACCAACTGCCCAGCTACTTCCGATTTAGATTTTCCAACGTTAGGAGGTGCAAAAAATACGCAATATTTACAATACGCACTATTTTCAACTTGAGAATACACAAGCCAAGTATATTTTTTAAACCATGTGTATTGAAAACTTCGTTTATGATTTGCAGCTGTAGCACAGGTTGCGGGGAAATTAAAATTTGGTTCTGGTTCCCACAACTTTTTCATAATATCTAAATTATCGTCAGTATTGAATGTTTGTTCTTTCAGCAATGCGATGTCTTGATAATTGTTAACAGCTGAGGAAATACTTTCTTCTTGGATATTCGATTGCTTTGACTGACTTGCGACTGGGGAAACCGAATTCAAATCGGTATTTATAGTGTTAATAACGTCGTTATTACTAACATTTAAATGATCTTTTTTTGTTTTTGTGAAATAATTCAATTTTAATAAATTACTCTGTTTACGTTTTTCAGCCATAATTTGAAGAAAAAATCTAAAATAAATAAATAAATAAATAAATAATAAATAAATAAAAATAAAATAAATAAATATTTTACAAATTTAATTTGCAAATGTCATCAAAAAGTTCTCATGTATATTACTTATCACGGGTGAAAAGCTAGTCTGAAGATCAGGATATGATTGCCAATAAAGTCATTGCAAAATAGCCAAGCAGAATACAAAATAAATTTTTAATTTAAAACTTCTACGAATTTTATTTACCGAGAGTTTAGTTTCATATTAGTAATAATTCTTTCGGTGTGGAAAAGTTTTGTAAATTTTTTTTATCATCATTTTCAGAATTCACATCAGAATTTGAAACTTTGGAAACTTTATTCTTTGGTGGTTTAATTTTAAAATTTATTCCAAATATATTTAATAATACTTAAAAATAATTAAAATAGTAAAAAATTGAAATGAGCTAAATATATAAAAACGCGTTTTAAGTAGCTTGAAAATTAACGTATAATATTATATAAACTGTAAAATCTCATAAAATATTAACTTGAAATATCAATTAAATTAATATTAAATGGTGTATTAATTAATCTTAATATATATGACAAAATGTTAGCAACAAAAAAATGCTAATTTCCAATTTAATTGGCATAGCATAGGAGTTTTGTTATTTAAGTTAAAAATAACCAACTATTCAGTGTTGAGGTGAATACTTGGTGCATTCATGTGTGTATTAGATTTGTGTTTCAACATTTGTGTTTATGTTTTTATAACACAACTGACAAAATTTAAAAGAACAATTGGAAAATGGCAATTATTTATAATTATTTGATAATTTTATTATAATATGATTGTAAACAGTATTTATTTTCTTTCGTGTTTCACTTTTGAAATGTTTTGCTTAGTTGGCGATAATATGAATTCAAAGTACAAAATTACCAGTTCAACGAGCTTACAACAAAGAATTCATAAAACTCCAATTTAAAAAAAAAAAAAAAAAAAAGAAGAAGAAGAAAGAATTAGAAAATTTTACTCAAAGTGAAATTTCTAACCTCTCGTTCAAACACGTGACTAGAAATAAAAATTTCGAAACACTTTCTCTCAGAAGTATATTTTTCATTTCAACAATTTGTTTTCCTCAAGACCGTTATTGCTTCATGAACAAAATTTAAATTACATTAAGCTATTTTGTTAAGTTACATATATATATTAAAAATTTTGATAATACGGAAATAAAATATTTTAGTTGAGCAAATTAATTACTTCTTATTTTTAAACAGCGAAATTACAAGCATTACATGATGTATGAAAATAAAATTAATTCCGAATTAAAATGTATATATTTGGAAAAATATTAATTATATTTAAATAGATAAAGAAGAAGAAAACTGTCGGCATACTTAAAAAATTTTTAAGCACCCACATAGATGGAAAACATTTAACTTATAAAATGATAATAATAATAATAAGCTTTAAAAGTTTAATTGCAAAAATTACGAGTTGTAAGAAACCTTCGGAACCAAAATTGAATTTTTTTTATTTTTTTTTTTTATTTTAAGAGTTGGGAATAGTTTAAAACTATGATATATATATATATATATATATATATATATATATATATACAGACACATAGTCAAAGTCGGAGGGACCATAAAATAATAAATTAATAACCATAATTCATATTACCGAATACTGAACAATGTTATACACTAGAGTGGGGATGGAAAATTGCTTTGTGTTTGTATTATCAGTAATTCGTATTAAGAGGAAAATGTTATTAATATTGTAATATATATATATATATATATATATATACTAGCTACACGCCCGGCGTTGCCCGGGCCCGAAATAATAACAATCTCAGAGCAATGCGTCAACCCCTCCCTCCCCATACCCGCAAATATAACGAATAATTTGTTCAAGAAAACCACCTTCACCTACAGTAACGCGATCATTAAAAAAATTATTAAATTTTTCTGATAAATAGAACATAACGAAGACGCTACGCTAAAATAGCCGGCAAACACCTCCCACAATGACAACATATGACAACACCTCCCATCCTCAATTTCAGATCTATATCTTAATTAGTTATCTAAATTTTTGTTCATTAGTAAAAATTGGCAATTATTTCCTTTCTTTTTCGCAAACTAAATGGAGGGATCGGCCAGAGAAACAGATCTCTTTGTAGTTCAGTTTTTAATGAAAGCAGATCCCTGTCTGAAACTTTCTGGGATTTTTTTTACTGGCGCCAGCAGATTTTTAGCAGTTTTTTGCATAAATTAAGAAAAATTACCGGCCGAATTTTTCAAAAATTGCATAGACGGATGCAGAATTATTTTTTACATATGCTCAGAAATTTTCATATTGATATCTTAATTAGTTTTTTTTAGAATTCGCTAATTAGTAAAATAATTTCGAATTCGTTCATTTTCGCTTGCAAATCCACAACAACAGTTCTTTTCTTTAGCCATTTTGATTTAAAAGATGGCATTTTCGATGCGATGTTTAATGATATTCTAATTAATATCTAGAGTAATTATCAAAATATTAAAATTCTGAGACTCAGGTATACCAGGAGGGGGTTTGGACCATTGACTAGAAATATAAATGGACAGCGGACTCCTTTCTTTTCTTCCGACAGACTTGAAGAATATATCTTTCCCCTTTCATCGCCAAAAATAGGCGAAAGGGTGCCGCTTTCTGGCGGTAATCCCTTTCTCAAACTTGACAAACTCAAACGCAAGTGAAAAATCTCTGTTTCTTCTCGGGAGCTGTGGAATTTCCGTGACAGTTTGGCGCGAAAAAAAACCTGTTTGGCAGAATATTCTTCCTCCACACCTGCTGGAGGAAAGGACATGTTTTCTAGACTTCTAGGTGCGCTAAATTTTCCTAACCATCGCAGACAGACACACACACACAGAGCGAAACTTTCTTTTATTAGTATATATATATATATATATTATAAAATTATTCGAATCCGGCTTTCTCTCTCGCAAAAAACCGCTCGAAATCACATAATTTTAAACAAAATTAGAAGTATTTGAAATATTTAATTAAACTGAAATACAAAATTCAAAATCTTTAAATGGCTTGCGATCCAAATTTTGTCCGAATTTCATGAAACTTGACAGAAATATTTATTATACATACTTTAACAAAGCTGTGTATTGGATTAAGAATACAGTTATATTAAGTACCATAAAATGCGATGAAAAATGTTGTGATATTTTGATAAAAATCCAGTTCAAACCCAGAAAAGAAAAAAAAAACTTTTGTATTCAAAAGTTAGTGTACATAATTTTTTTTTTTTTGTGTTGTATTGTTAAATATTTTTAACATGAAGTCGAAGAAAAAATTGAAATTCGGTACGAATGGAGCATTTTGATTTTTTTTTTTTATTAAATAAGTGAAGAATATTAGGTAGATTTCTTAAGAAATACTACCTATTACATTCTCCCCTGTGTTGGAATTTCTGGAAAATTTTTGCAGATCTACGCCGATCATGACTCACAGAACCCAAAACCACCCCCAGTTCAAAAATTATATATCACTTTTTTATGGACACAATAACTTCAATAATTCTGTACAAATCTCTTCCAAACTGATACATAAAATCTCGGTCAAGTTCGTTAATTTGTAAAATCGAACCTAGGGGGAAAGGGGGTAGAAAGGAGGGCATTTTGTGAAAAAAGAAAAAAACCCATAACTTCTTAATTATGATACGTATCGAATCCGTTTAAAGTTATTATTACTTCTATAGGAAAAGGGCCAAAAATTTATGTATGACAGATTTTTGATATCATTAAAAATGGCCTCAAGGAGGTGAAAATATAGGAGTTTAAGAAGAAAAAAAATCATAACTTTGTCAGTTCACAAGATATCAAAGCCGCTTAAATTTATTATAAATCCTCTTAATATTATCTACAACTTTTATACTGACAATTTTTTTATAGGACCAACCCTTTTAACAAAAAATAAATAAATAAATAAATAAATAAATAAATAAAAAGAAATATATATATATATATGCCGGCTCCTCCCTGAGACACAGGTAGATTTCGAAGTGGGCGGTCCCAACTGCCGCATCATTTCAAAAAGGTCATTTCTTCTGAAATTCCCAATTAACAGGCGCCCCACGGTTTGCGTCTTCGAAATCTACCTGTGCCTGTAGGCCGAGCCATCAGGGATTTTTTTAAATTACATTTGTAAAGCAATGTTATTATTAATATTTATACAAAATCTCAAATAGAAATAAATTTTAAAAAGTTGTTTGAAAGTCCTCTGTCATCTTAAGGTTGTTCTCAAATGACCTGCTCAAGAATGCGAAACTTTCTGACTCATTTTTAAACTCAAAGGCATAAAATTGGCATTGAAGCGATTTGGAATCGAAATGAGTTTTCCATTTTTTGATGACTAAATTATTTATCCAGATATAAGTGATTCGTGTCACGTGACGACACGTTTTTTTCTTTCTCGTGTTCAAGCTCCAGAAATTCGGTTCAAAACGCCAACTTTGACAATATTTTCTGACTGAAAGATCTTCTGTCTTTACCAAAAAAAATGGAAAAGTTTTTCGATTATATGGTTTTTGAACAAGAATACCTGCAAATTGCATTCGTTTCCGAACAAAATGAATAAAATAAAGGTGTCCGAAAGTAGCCCCTTTGGATTTGAGAACAGCCTTAGCCTTAAGCGTGCTCGTCTTAATGAGGTTTCATTATATATCTTAATTACTTGCATATTCTACATATAAATGCTTGTTTTAACACATGATTATAATCGTTCATTCAAAATTAAAAAAAACAGAAATTTTAAAAATATGAAATGTAACTTACCAGAGAACTTTCCGAATTTAGATGCCGGCGCCAGACTCGATTGTTCGACCGAGTGAAAACTGAAAAAAAACATGTCAAAGGGTGTCATTTTTTGGCGGTGATCGCTTTCTTGGCAACTTTGTTTTCATTCTCGCAATAAAATAAACGTTTTCTAAAGCAGCACGCATTTATGGGGAAAAACCTCTTAAAACGTCATCTTTTTTTTAATTGTTTTTTATTGCATGGTACTACGGGGATTGTACTATGTATTATAGGATACATGTATTATAGGGTCTTTTATAGGATTTTTTTACACACACGCACAAAAAAAAAAAAAAAAAAAAAAAAAAAACGAACGAACTTTGTTTCCATAAATATTTTAGATATTTTTCTAGTGTTTTCTCACTTTTACTTTGGGGGGGGCCAGGGCCCCTTGCCCCCCCCCTTGGGTGCGCCACTGGTTGTCGGGCAGAGGTAATGGTTCATATGGTAGCTCGTGATCAGAAATCTTCGCATCAACTATCAACAGATATGCAGGTTTTAGTCCCCTATCTATAGAAATATTCATATCTTTACACTTGATTTTTACTTTACAATGTTTTTCATATCTTTTGACAACTGGAATGGGTCTTCCACCATAAACAGGTTCCAGTGGTATGTTTACGTTGAAAAGAGCTACCAGATGTCGTTACTGTCACATTGTATGGTGTTCTCTATTTTAACTAAAGAACTAAACACAATCGTATACTAACTAGTTTTAATTATATTACGCTAAGCACATAATGGGTTTGCCACACAGACCTTTTATATGTTACATTCCGAAACTAAAAAGTAAAAACATTCGAATAACAACAGTTACAATTACAGTAGAAGTTAAAGTAATAGTTAGGACATATTATTACATGCCCTTTCTTTTCAAAACAGAAAATAAAAAAAAACATTTAGAGTTCAAAGTAGAGTTCGAATGAAAAGTCTTAAAAAAAAACTTTAAATATAGTCTTTGAAACGAGCGGGTGGTTTTATTTTTCTTTTAGGTCTCTCTACCTTTGGTGTATTTGGAGTAGACAGTACTGGCGAAGTAGGTTTGGGATTGACAGCGACTGTTTGATCAGATGGAGAATCAGGATTGATTAATGGGCTGTCATGGGGTTGAGGACTTGAGATTTTTGGTGTTTCTGTATTAGTCAGGTTGCAGGTTTGTGTTGCATCAGCATTTTCTTGTGAATTTACAGGAGCTTCAAACGCTAATTTCCTTGGTCTTAAATGAATTCTGTTGCGACGAAGAATGGATCCTTCTGAAGATTTCACAATGTAGGATCTTGGACTGTGTTTTTGGACAATAGTTCCGGGTGTCCATTCTCGATGACCAGTTTGGATATAGACAGGATCTTGAATATTCAATTCTTTTAATTTTGCAGTCGATGAGTCATAATAAGATTTCTGTGTTCTCTGATTTTCCTGTAATTGATGATGAGTATTCTTAATTGGAAATCTAGGTCTTAACAATTTCACCTTACAAGGGATGGGGGTTCTCAAAGATCTACCCATCAACATCTCTGCTGGAGAAGGCAATTTAAATTTTGGGGTGTTATTATACTCGAGAACTGCTAGATTTGGATCTCCTCCGGAAGCTCTCACTTTTAAGAGAAGGTTTTTCAATGTCCCAATAGATCTTTCAATCATCCCATTGGATCTTGGATACTTAGGTGACGATGTAATAGGGCAAATATCATAAGACCTCAGGAATGAAAAATATGCTTGACTATCAAATGGAGGACCATTATCAGAATGAATTTTACGTGGGATACCATGAGTACGAAAGATTTGCTTCAATGCACTAATTACAGAAGAGGCTGTTTTAGCATTAACTTTTCGCAATTCAATAAATTTGGAATGGTAGTCCGTTACTTGTAAAAAGTCATCTCCTTCAAGATACATAAAGTCTACACCTACCTCTTCCCAAGGTAGACTAGGAACTTCATAAGGTATCAAAGTCTGCTTACAATTAGCACGCTGATGCTGTTGACAAATTTGACACTTTTCTACATAATTCTTGATGTCTTCCATCATATTGGGCCAATATAAAGCTGTTTTGGCTTTTTCTTGACAAGCAGTGATGCCTTGATGTACTTGGTGCACTTTCGATAACACATAAGTTTGCATTGTTTTAGGTACTACTAATCTATTTCCAATAAAAATTAAGTCGTTATAGCAATGCAACTCTTCTTTCATATTCCAATAGGGTTTTAAATTTTCGGGCAATTGACAACACTGTTGTGGCACACCATTCTGAATTAGTAACTTTAGTTTCGAGAGACCTTCATCTTCTAGCGTTGCATTCTGCATTTCTTTTGTACGTTCTTCAGTGGTCGATAGAATTGTATGTACAACAGCAGCTCCATCTTCTAAAAAACCTGTATCTACACTCATGGTAGTGGGATTTCTGGAGAGGGCATCTGCTATGTAAAGCTTTTTCCCTGGGACATGCACAAGTTTAAATCTATATTTAAATAATTCAATTACCATTCTCTGTAATCTCGGAGACAAATTTTCAATCGGTTTCTGCAGTAAACCGAGGAGAGGTTTATGGTCAGTTTCCACTATAAAATCAGTACCATACACATAGTAATGGAATTTTCGACATCCGTTGACAACAGCTAGTAATTCTTTCTCGATTTGACTATATCTTTGCTGTGTATCGTTCAGAGCACATGAAGCATAGGCAATTGGATGTTCTTCTTGAAGTAATACTGCTCCTAATCCATACTGGCTAGCATCAACAGAAACAACTGATTTCAAATTTGGATTATAATAAGCCAGAATAGGTGAATTAGCTACCAACGTCTTCAAATTTTCAAAAGCTTCTTGCTCATTAGCCGTCCAAATAAATTCATTTTTCTTACTTAAGAGTTTTCTCAAAATTCCTGTTTTATCTGATAAATTTTCAATAAACTTCCCTAAATAGGTAATCATGCCTAAAAATCTCTGTAGCTCTTGTTTATTAGTTGGAGCTTTGAAATCTTCAATTGCTTTAATTTTATCACTATTTACTGAAATTCCTTTACTTGTTAAATTATAACCCAAATATTTTACGCAACTTCTTTTAATTTGACTTTTTTCCAAAGACAATTTCAAACCAGATTCACGAGCTCTTTTAAGAACTGCTTCAAGTCTTCTATCATGTTCTGCTTCTGTCTTGCCAAATACTAAAATATCATCTATATAAACTAAAGTTCCATCTAAATCTCCAAAAATATTATCTATTGTTTTCTGGTACACTTCAGGGGAACTCGTTAATCCATAAGGCAAACGGCAGAATTTATATCTTCCAAATGGAGTGGCAATTGTACATAAATCTGAGCTCTCTTGGTCAAGGGGTATTTGCAGAAAAGCTGACGATGCATCAAGTACTGTAAAAAATTCTCCTTCAATTTGAGAAAATAGGCTCTGTTGGGTTGGAATAGGATAATGTTCTCGCTTTATATATTTATTTAGCATACGTGGATCTATACAGATTCTTACACGATTATTAGGCTTTTGTACTATAACTATAGGATGTACCCAATCTGTTGGTTTTACAACTTTTTCTAATATTCCTTGATCAACCATTTTAGCAAGCTCATGTTTTACTTTCAATTTTAAGGCATGTGGAATAACTCTAGAGGCTGATATTTTAGGTTCGGCATTGGCATCTAATTTAATCTTATACGTATGTGGTAATTTTCCCATTTTTTCTGTAAATACATCTTTAAATTTCTCTATAAAATTTCTAGCATGTACAGAATCAACACTGATGTTTCTATTTACAAATCCCAATTTTTCACAAGCTTCAATTCCTAATAAAGCACTCGATTCTTGATCAATAATATAAAAATCAAGAAATTCCGATTTATTTTTAACTTTACATTTTAATTTACTGACCCCAACTACGTTCAAATTGTGTCCTGTATAAGACATCAACTTTCTTTTAGTTTCACTAATAACTTCATTCTTTCTCACATCATTAAAAATATTAAAGGGCAAAACATTGACTTCAGCTCCGGTATCTATTTTAAGAGACACTTCTGAATTATTTATTAGAACAGTTTCTCGCCATTCAGATTTTAAAGAATTAACCTGGCACTTTACTGAATCCAATTTACAAGAATCATCATCACTTGAGGGGTAAAAATTATCATTATTAGAAATTTCATGTACTTTTTTGTTTATTCTTTTCCCTTTATTTTTACAGCCTACCGAGAAATGATTTAACCCGTTACAATTGTAACACTTTTTACCAAATGCAGGGCATTTTCCATAATCATGAACGGTTTTACATTTAGAACAACTTTTCTTAACTTTCTGATTAATATAATTACGTTTTTCCTTATTGTATTTTTTCGTCTGCGTTTCGTTTTTGTTTGCACGAACAGCATTTACGGTGGTAGAACAGTTATTTTTATTCATTATTTCTATTTGTTTACCACTGGACTCCTTAGCTCTACAATATTCTATTGCCTTTGCAAGGGTTAACTCAGTTTCCATTAGCAATTTTTCTTTCATAGCGGAATCTTTAACACCAATAATTAACAAATCTCTAATTAAACTATCTTCTTGATCCTCAAAAGAACAATCTTTAGACAAATTTTTCAAATTTGTAACAAACGAATCAACAGATTCACCTTCTTTTTGTCTACAGTTAAAGAATTTATAGCGCGCAATAACTGTATTCGTTTTCGGTTGAAAATACTGATCAAAAGAATTTATAACAGTTTGAAAATTATTTGCATTATCATCACTAAGTTTAAAACTATTAAATATATCAATGCATTCTTCACCCATTATTCCTAGTAATAGTGCTACCAGGGAGATAGAAAGAAGGAGAACAAAGATAATGTTTCTACTTATGGAACTAAAAGCGGTACCTAGTATGGCGGCGTTTCTGGTCGTTTGGGCCTTTAGGAAGTGTAGCGCCCTCTATCTCTTTACCATGCTCGAAACCAAAATGCAGGAAGAGCAGACGACAATTTGTCATGTTTGGCAGGTCACATGACCGGCCTTTGGGAGCACCAGCGCCACAAACTGGGTACTCATTCCCGGTCCATGTTGTGATCTTGAAAGCCTATCTTCACTGTTCTCCTTCTTATTTCTATCTCCATGAGTGCTACTTTAAGTTTATCAGGCTTAGCCATTTTCTCAGAAGCTTCTAAATAAAGCATAAATCTTTGCTGAAATTTATTCCAATTCTCGGCCAAATTGCCATTTAAACTCATATTTGAAGGTGCCTTTAAATCCATTATAACGGATACAAAAGAAAAATATTCTCAAAAGCACATACACTAAACTATTCTTAAAAATAAGAATAAAAATTTCTGACCTTTACGATGCCAAGTATAACTGCCACCATGTCACATTGTATGGTGTTCTCTATTTTAACTAAAGAACTAAACACAATCGTATACTAACTAGTTTTAATTATATTACGCTAAGCACATAATGGGTTTGCCACACAGACCTTTTATATGTTACATTCCGAAACTAAAAAGTAAAAACATTCGAATAACAACAGTTACAATTACAGTAGAAGTTAAAGTAATAGTTAGGACATATTATTACAAATTAATTATGGATTGACATTTATCGTCCAGGCTTAATTTTGTTAGCTCTTTTAAAAGCATTACTGTAGCCGGAGCCGGGCACTATTCATATATACCTCAAAGACTGACCTTGCTGGCAGGCTGGGCTGAAAAATCCTCCATTCTTCAGTCCAGTGGTTCCGTACGACATCCGGGTTGGCGGCGGATACCAATAATGCTTTTTTAAAATTTATTTTACGTTTTGGAAGGAATGCTCATAAACACGCTAAAAAATATATCTTACCTACTAGGACACGCCATGCCTGCTAAGAAACTTGTATCCCAACTTTTGGTTAGGAGGACTTTCTCGAAGGAGACTTGTTTCTTTCAAATATATATATTATAACTGAAAACGAAGCTGTCGGAAGTTCAAATATGGATTCATTTTGAATATAGGTAAGTTTTAATGCTAGTAAACTTGTTTTAAAAATAATCTAACAAAATTTAACTATATAAACTGTTTTATTTAATTGTGATTTCTTGACTACTGCTTTCTGAATTATTTTATGTATAAAATCAAATATAACTCAAATCAAAAATAAAGTAATTGGAAAAAGAAAATGCTAGGAATTTTCAATCGTGTTTTCTCTGTTTTTGTAGTGTTACAAATATTAAACACCTGTTTATTATTGATATTTATATTAACTCGCAAGTGAAAAACTACAAGTTGTTTTATTTTGATTGAGTGTTTATTTTCCGAAAAAGCGAAGAAGCCCAAAAAAATAACAAAATAAACATATAGCAACAAGTGATTGATTTCTTTTGAAACAGAATTGGCATCAAATAACTAGCCAATGAAAATCTCTGCTGCTCACGAAAGGAAAAAAAAAGTAAATAAGAGTGTTTCTGATATGCGGCTTTAAGTGCCTTAAAAAACAAATTGCTTTTAGCTGTAAATGTCAATGTAGGTGCAAAAACATCTTTTACATATTTCATTTAATGAAAATTGAAGAAATCTTTCTCGATTTTGTTTCAAGGACTGTTAGATTTTGAATTTTATCTATTGGATTAGATAATCTGAGGTAAGGAAATTGTAACCACATCTTAATCATCCTGTTTCGATATTGTGACCACACTGAACTTCTTTTTGATTGCTCTCAATATCCTGTATTTTCTGCCTAATTTTTATTTTGGTAGATCTTAATTTATTTTAATGTTTTTTTGCATCAAATTCTAATTGCATTAAAAAAAAAGTACCATATATATAGTTGACGATATTATTACTAAATTGTGATTTCATCTTTAACAAGTTAAAAAAAATGTTTTTTTAATTTTTTCCAGAAGACTTCATTATGCTGTTGATGAGTTTGTTTGGCATTGCTTTTATATATGGTAAAAAATGTTTGATTCGAAAATTTTAAAAGTATTGTGAATGTTATGAATTGATTTTTAAATGTCATTTTCTGCTATTTCAGGTGTAATTTGTGAAGACATATCACCATGTTCTTCGCGACTTACTTGTGGTGCCTGCATAGCATCGCGAAATTGCGCCTGGTGTTCAGACAAAGTAAGAAATTATATGGCATTCTACATTCTTCATGCCAAAAGATAATTTATTTTTTAAAATAAGCTTACCTTACATAAAACTCTGGATACTTTTCAGTATAGGGGCCTTGGCCAGAGAAGGAAATTTGACAACATATTTTCTGGTAACCTATTCACTTTTTCATATACAGAAGAAATTTTTTCCATATTATAATATAAAGACACCATTTATCCATTTTTATATACAAACAGAAGTCATTTGTATATTAAAATAAACAGTAATATATATATATATATATAAATAAAATGGTTTATCAATATATAAATACATATATAAACAAGCATAAAAGTTAATTATGTTTGTTTTCATAGCTCTTTATATCATTCAGCAACAAATATCACTTTCTGAAGACTGAATTGTGCAAGCATTTAAAAAAAACACCAAGGTCCCTATAGTGAAAAAGTAACAAAATGGTATATGAAGTTTCATCTGTAATTTATTAATAATTTTTTGTCTCACATAACTAATTTTTTAGTTGGTCTTTTTAATTTGTACTCTGATTGAATTTTACTGTGAAAATGAGTAAAATACCACTGTTGGAGTAATGACGAACACTGGTTTCATGAGTGTTCGTTGAATGTTTTCAATTTGTACACTTTTGCCTATTGTATTTCCAAAATTACATAACTTTTACAGTTATTTTCTAGTGATTAAAGGAAAGAAAAAACAGTATTGAAATATAGAAAGGGTCTTTCAGTATTTAATTTTAATGCTTACTTGAAATTGCATTATATTTTAATTGTGATAGTCTGTTTTAATAATTAAAATAAACCGTTACTCTCTCTTGTTCTCAACCCCCCCCCCCCCCCCCCCTTCCAATTTTTCCTCAATATGATTTCAGAATATTTTTAAAGTCTGGTCCCAAACACACTCAAAAAGTCTAGTTCTTTGTTAATGAAGATAGTAGTAGCATTTTAAAATTTGTGTAATATTTAGTCAGATTATGTAGTTTTATATATTAGTTCTAATTCTAAACATTTAGACTGATTTTGACAATGGAGTTTGATCTGAGATTCTTCTTAATTTTACTTTAAAGTAAATATTTTTAAAAGTTTTATTTCACTTTTAGAATTAACACAAGTAATACAGTTATTTTGGTACTTTTCCATTATACAAACACCATGCCAAAATGTATGCTAATATGCCAATTATTTCAACCCTGACCGTGAAAAGGATTTTTATTGTAATGCTAAAATACATTTGTAATTTCATGCCAGCAGTTTAATACAAGTTTATTTTATTACTTTATTGTATAACAATTATTGGTACTTTTCTGTTATACGGACACCATTGTTGCCAAGCATACATTTAATACATACATTTACATACTACATACATTAGCATACATTTTGGCATGGTGTCCGTATAATGGAAAAGAACCCAATTATTTGTTCTCTTATATTAAGTATATGTTTATGTTGATTTAATAAAATAGTATGTTAAATCCTTTAATTTTCAAATGTTATTATTTTTTAAATGCTCACTTTCGTATCAACGTTTTTTTTTTTTTTTTTTTTTTTTTTCCAAATGTTTTGATTCACAAGAATTTTATTTTGTGCCAACTATTATGCTTGGGGACAATGGTGTTTGTATAACGGAAAAGTACCATTGTTTTTTCTAACTCCACAGCCCTTGACTCATTAAAATAAAACATTTATCTTAAAAAAAAGAAAATGTTGTTAACATTTAGATTTATTTTGAATCTGAATAATCTTATCAAAAAAATTATTTTGCATGCAGACCAAAATAAATAGTTATAAATGGTTCATTTCACTTGCCTGATATTGATGTCTTTGTCAGAAGTGATTTAATTTTCAAATAATTTCTTTGAAATTCAATAAAATAATTTTGACTATTTCTACTTATTAAATACACTATATTGCCAAAGGTGACCGGTCACTTGCGATTTTAGACGTTTTGTTAACTATCTAGAACAATACATGAGGAATTAACCTGAAACTGCAGGTGTGTAAACAGTATAGTATAGGTTATATATTTCCGTGAAGATTTTTTCCCGAAACTCCATAGAGGACTGTCAACAAATTGAAAAAGAATGAATATCTTTTGGATAACCCTGTAAAAACTAATGTAGCAAAATCCTTTAAACTCGAGATTATTAATAAGTGGCTTATTGTAATATACTGTGTTCATTTTTATGAGGATAGCATGTATACTCGTAGAGAAATTAAGATTTTTATAAAAACAGTCCCAAATTTCGCCAAGTTTTTTGCTTATAATTTGCAGAGTTCTTAATATAAAAAAAGTTATTTTGAAAAAATTTGTCAAACAACATTGTACACAATACTCTGCAATCAGAATTAAAAAATAATAAAAATTGGATGAAAAATGAGCAGGTTTACTAAAAAAATATTTCACTGCGCATGTGCGAAAGCAATCAAAATATAATGTGCATAATGCATTAGCTAAATATATAGAGCAACTTTTGTGAAAGTCTCAAAATCATAGCTTGAAAATTCTGAAAATTATCGTCGATAGAATAAGCTCGAAATCCGTTGTTCCCAAAAGGAAGCAAAACGATGAGTGGTTGTATGCAAATATAGTAGTACGTGCAATATTGTGTACGCTATCTTGGCACTAATCAACAGATATTTGATACAACCCCTCATATTTTTGCTTCTTTTTGGGAACAATGTATTTCGAGCTTATTCTATCGACGATATTTTTCAGAATTTTCAAGCTATGATTTTGAGACTTTCACAAAAGTTGCTGTATATACTTAGCTAATAAATTAATCATATTATATTTTGATTGCATTCGCGCATGCGTAGTAAAACATTTTTTAATAAACCTGCTCATTTTTCATCCAATTTGTATTATTTTTTAATTATGATTGCATAATATTATGTACAATGTTGTTTGTCATATTTTCTGAAAAGAACTTTTTTTTATACTAGGGGGCTCTGCCCCCTACGAGCTGCGCTCGCCAACCCCCGTTCTGACACCGCATGATTTAAAAACACTCTGATTTGATCATCTCTAAAACAATTACGGAAGATTGTATTATAATTAAACAACCAGTGGCGATCTGCTGTAACAGGGTTTCCATTCATTTTCCTTTGACTGAGGGATTTTAAGGTCGAATCAACTGCTGTTGAAACAGATTACAACTGTAACTGTCACCAAAATATATGATTTAGCGCCAAACGTGCATAATCGTGGCGTCGCGTCACTTTCAGTTGACATCAGATGCGTTACACGAGTTAGTTTTTTCATCGGGGAATTTTTAATTCAACGCTTATTTGTCTTTTGATACTTCTCCATTACCCTGTCAATCAATTTTCATTAAAAAAAAAAAAAAAAAAAAAAAAAACTATCGTTAAACTGTAACACCAAATAAACAAATAGAAGAATTTTGACATTGGAAAGGAAATATTATTATTTACGCTGTTTTAAAATTTGCAATAATGGGTAAAAGATATGTCGAAATAAATTGATCTCTCATGAAAATATAATAATTAATTGAAATTGTTTGGAAATATTGTTTTTTTTATCATTTTAAATGTGACGTGAATTTCCCTAGTTACTCGTATTTCTCTTTGTAATATTCACGCGCAAGTATATTTTTATTACGTCATTTTCTACATTTATTGCTTTTAACACGTGATCATTTAAATATTATTTTAAAGTTTTATTTCTGTTTTTAATAGTCTCGTGTAAATACATTTCTTAATTGAAAGGGAATCTTATTACGTGCGCTATTTTACAAATTGGCAACGGTTCAAATAATGGAATTTATGAAATATGAAATAAATCTTCGTCAAAATAATAAAAATTTTGAATAAAAAATTGGCAACGGTTCAAATAATGGAATTTATGAAATATGAAATAAATCTTCGTCAAAATAATGAAAATTTTGAATAAAAAATTGAAATATAACCTGAAAAAATTACTCAAATTAAAAAAGTGATTGCAGTCTGCACTCCGCAAACTTGTCAACTATATCCTTACAAATTATGGTTAAATTCCTGCGGATAGTTTTCGTTCCTATAAAACTTTTTTCAAAAAACTGTTTTGACGAACTTTGATTTTAAATATCTCTTAAAATAATTCTTCGATTTAAAAACTGTTTGCTTCAGCGTGTTTATCGAACATTTCTTTATAAAACTACCAATTTTTAAAATTTTACATGCAATAGCTTTCTAGATATTAGTCCAGAAAGACTTCAAGGCACAAAATCTTAATTGACAGCGGCGGCAGCGGTGGTTACTTTTTTTTAATATAGAGAGATTAAGAACTCTGCAAATAATAAGCAAAAAACTTGGCAAAATTTTGGACTGTTTTAATAAAAATCTTAATTTCTCTACGAGTATACATGCTATCCTCATAAAAATGAACACAGTATATTACAATAAGCCACTTATTAATAATCTCGATTTTGAACACTTTTGCTATATTAGTTTTTACAGGGTTATCCAAAAGATATTCGTTCTTTTTCAATTTGTTGACAATCCCCTATGGGGCTTCGGGGAAAAAATCTTCACGGAAATATATAACCTATACTATACTGTTTACACACCTGCAGTTTCAGGTTAATTCCTCATGTATTTTTCTAGATAGTTAACTAAACGTCTAAAATCACAAGTGACTGGTCACCTTTTGGCAATATAGTGTAAACTTCCATACATTTACATTAATTTTTTTATGTGAAACTCTCTAATATCTAATAGAGATATGCTGAAATAAATAAATAAATATTTGAAGATATCTGTATAGTTTTAATTTTTAGAGGCTTCTGTTAATAATTATCGATTCTATTTTTTTTTTGAGGCTATTTTAGCATAACTTGGTGACTTTTAATACTATTTTAAACTTTTAAGTCCCCTTTTTTTGATCTAGAAAAGACAAAATATTAGACTGAACCTTAATTTTGGAGATAGTATTTAAAATTTTGAGATTATATATTCTGTATTAATATCTTTTGTTATTTTTATATTTATACATCTTTATTATTATATCAATATCTTTTGTTGTAGGTTTATAAAAGAGGAGTTCAAAGATGTGACCACATTGATAATCTTCAGGAAAGAGGTTGTTCAAAAGAAAATATTATCAGTCCATCTACAAGATCAGAAATATTAGTGGTTCGTATTTCTTTGTTATTTTTTTATTGAAAAACAATGTGGCTGTTAAATAATTTAGAAAAAATATGTGTTATCTCTTTACAAAAGCTTTCTCAAATGATTTTTTAATGCTTAATGCTTCTTTTAAACAGTTTCCAATATAGTTGGAATTGTTAAAAAGAAAAGTTTCCGTCTGTTAGTAGAAATTGCTGAAGATGAATTTTTACCTGTGTTATGTATTTTCTTACTAAACTAAATTTTAGCATTATATATATTAATATTTGCTTAAAAAAAAAAAAATGTTGATTTCATATTAGTTTTCATGTTTTTCCATTTTATCTGAAGTTTTAAACTGTCATCTGTCTGTTCTGGATGGAAATACAAAAATTCTCAAAAATACTAGCTTATTCATGATACTTTTCCATTTATAATATCATTGTTAAAAAATATATTAATAATTACCATTTCAAAAAAATATTTTTGAAGACCAATTTCTGACTTGTTTCTATGCGTTCTACTTTTTGCAATTTTCAAATGTCATCTCCTTTTCCTGGATAGAAAAAAAAAATACCCACTTATTCGTGATACCTTTTGGATTGTAAATGTAATGATATCTTTTGTTTAAAAAAATATTAAGCTTTTACTTTTTCAAAAAAATATATTTTAGCCCCTCAATTGAACATGCCACAGACTTTTCTTTTTTTTTCTTCTCAATGCGTTTGAAGATATCCTATTGCACTAGGGTTTTTCACACTGAGCTCCACAATAGTACAGACATCTAACTCCCTATTCTGTCACATTGAATCCAGTGGTATGCCAATGAATACTATGCCATAGAATTTCGGAGGAAAATTTATAGCAAAACAGATTTCTTCCCAAAGAATAGTATGGGGTAGATATTTCCAAATTGAATTTTCTTTAAAAAATGTGACGAAGTTGGCTACAATTTCCACTGATATATATTTTCTTTTGAAAAACTACAGATTTTATTTAATTTCATCACAAATGTTTAATTTGATATACAATTTTATGTAAGCTCAACAAAAAAAAAAATGAAAAAATTGTTAAGTATTGCTCATAAAAATATGAAACAGGTGTAGAAATAACCAAAAGTATAAAAAGTATGCGGAAAAGTTTGAAAAAATGCCTCTAATATTAATAAAAGTACAGAATTCCTTGCTTGCATGTATTGAAAGCAGTCACTGCAAAAAGTGGACCGATCAGTTAGCTCTCCATTCTGTTATGGAGCTCAGTGGTTTTTCATTCATTTTTTGCTTTTCTATTTTCAATACTTTGAGATGTCATTTTGCATTTTAAAAGATGGCAAGGGATTGAGTGGTGGGATTTATTACTTTTTTTCTTCAAGTTAAAACTGTCAACATTTAATAATGTTACAGCTAATTGACAGTTTGATGATTTTTTTGCCATTTTCTTTATTTAAAGAGAAAAAATAAAATATATATGAAAATCACTATCACTAGAGGGTGATTTTTTTAAAATTATTATTTAGCTTTTCTTCAGAAACTTTAAATTAGAATTGAAAGCGTAATACATCTAAATGTTGGAAATTAAATTGCCATTCATTATTAATTGAGTCCCTCAGTTCATTTGGAAGTATTTTTGTGTGAAAATATAAAAGCATACAAATTCAAGGTTTGTTTGCAAAAACATGTCAGAGCAGGCATAGCACGCCTGGGTGCATGCTGGTGAAGACAGTGGGGACACTAAAACTTGGTTCGTTCGTAAATATTTTCATTTAAAAATATAAAATCATACAAATTAGAGGATGTAGTATGTCAGAGACAGCAGAGCCCCCTACAATAAATCCCTCTTGGAGAAAAATCTCTGAATACAACACTGATTTTAGAGATATATAAGGTCATTATTTGGGATGTAATGAATATTCAGCCACTGTTTGGTAGTCAGCTTATTCAGCCCTTTTATTGAATATTTGGTTGGCTTAAGCTTCGGTCAAATACCTGCAGACGAATATTGCTGATATCTCACCGAATAATTTCAAGATAATTTTCTTTTCGTATTTTGTAATTTTTTTTCTTTAATCCAAACTGGCTACTTTCTGACACATTCATAAAGTCATTTTCATTCTTAATTGTGCAAAATGTACTGTTATTTGGATAATACCATTATTATTATATATGTTTTCTTTATTTATATCTGCCTCCATTCATATTGTTATCAGTTTCTGCATCTGTGTATGCTTTTTAATGCATACTGAATAAGTCGTAGAACTTTGTGTTGTTGTATATTGTATATGCTTGTTCAGTTGTCAAAAATTTTGTTAAACATATATTATTTTACTTAAACTTTAGTTTAATTTGTAATTTAAGATTGGAGACGGATTTCAGAACAAAGACTCACTCTTACAAATTTGTTAATCACTAGGGACACAAGCTCCTCACAATAAAATTTACTTGACTAAAGGTTATTTCAGGAAATATCTCACTGTGAATTATGAGAGAGAACAAGTATTATAATTGATTTTGAAAGTAAGAAAAGATAAAAGTATCATTGGATAGAAAAGTGAAGTACATTCTATATTTTAATGAAAATAACAACTTGCCATCCTGAACTGCTTCCAACCTGACTTACAGAAAATCAATTTGATATTTGATATAACTAAAAATATAATAATAAAATGCAATTTCTTAATTTTTTTGTACTAAAATAAATTTTAAATAAAAAAAATTAATTAAAAAAGTGCATTTAACAGTGGTAATGACTAATGAATTTCTATTTTAGATAATATGTTTATGAATTACTTTCTTGTAAATAAAATTGTGTTGTTATAATTTAGATGTAATAAAAGTTGTTTTATTATTATCATCAAGGTATTTGAAATATTACAAGAAATGCATCAAACTATTAAAAATTAACACACAAATAATAAAACATTAATTTGTCTTTAATTCATTTCCCAATTTAAAATTATAAAAATATATTTAATCAAAAGTTGTTTTCTTTTTTTTAAGAATAAGTATTCGGCCAAATCACTATTTCTCACATCCTTAATTATTGTCTCAGGCTTTGGCAGATCAGCTAGTAATAAATAAATGGATAAAGAAAATGCTGATGACATAGTAAGATTTCTGTCTTTCATTATATAGGATGAAGAACTTAGTGATGCTGGTGCTGTGGCTGGATCAGCTATTCAACTCAAGCCTCAAAAACTAAAATTATCTTTGAGGCCAGGTATTTTCTTCTTCTTATTATTATTAATGTAGACATTTTTATATATAAAATCATGTTAAAAAAATAATATGTATACAGTCGAACCTCGTTAACACGAAATTTTAGGGACTGGGAATTTTTTTTGGGTATCCGAAATTTCGTGTTAACCGTCATAATAGTGGCGCCATCTATGTTATATATAAAAACTAAATAAATTAACCTACAAATATATCCCTGCTCAAAGAATCATAAATTAATAAGAAATAGTAAATTTCATTAACAAATTAATTATCATTTTTTAGGCAATAATAATTTTATTTATATGCTAATCATATTTTTAAATAGTCCGTTATTGACTTTGGCTTCAATTTTTGTAGAGTACTTTTTTTAGGAACGTATCGATCTAATCTAATTTGTCCAAAGCTCGGGAAGTATCCTCTTGATCCATAAGGAAATGTTGTACAGTTTCCAATGCTGCGGTAGATTCATTTATTGACACTAAACTTTTCCGTTCTGTGTCAATTTCTTCTTCCTCGTCTGACACTTCATTGTTGTCATCTTTTATTTTTTAGCAATTATTTCTTCCTCTGTCGTCACATCCGAAGTCAGCACATCTTCATCTATGCAAATGTACTTGGAAAAAACAATGTCTAAGAAATAATTTACTAATTTTGGCTATATATCTTTCTGCAGACAAGTCTATGACGCTATTTAAATCTTGTCAGTCATAGTCATCCGTTAGAAAATATGAAATCGCTCTCACCGAGAGCATCAGCAAAAGCCTCTGCTTCATCTTGCAAAACTGCAAAAGTTAAAACAATGTTCTGGCTTATTGTCTCTTTTATCCACCGCAAGAGAACAATTTCAATTTATTCATTCTTTCTTCTACACATTCGTTTTCTTACTGGTTTGAATTAACTCACTGCATAAACCGCTTCAATCTTTTCGCGATTCTTTAAAATTGTAGAAGAATTGTAGGTATCCCATACTTCGTCGCATTTTGTGATTTTTTCAGCACTTTATCGCTAACTTCGTTTAATTTTTTTGCTTGGTTTCTTAAGATACTGCTTGCTGTTTTCGACTCATCTTTCACAGAATTCTACAGAGCAACTGTGAACAGAGTTTCCATTATGTTAGTTAGGTAGTGAAGTAGAGATAGTCACTTCTTTCACTCACAGATAGGAGAATTCAGACCCCCGGTTTATAGTTTGTTACTGTCAATACAGTCAACCGAGTAATGGAACAATCCCTTTCAAAAAAAGAAATTCCTTCCCCAAACTTTCATTGTGACTAATCTATTGCTCATATGGTTAATCTGGGAACACTTGCGCATATCAGAGATCAAAGGAAAGCAGCGATTATTCAGGAATTCAGTATTTCATAATTTTCTGAAACCCTTTTTTACTTTACTTTAAATCATTTTCAAACCATGAGAAAATTCCACTTTTAATAAGAGTATGATACATTTAAGTTAATATCGAAAACATTGCATAAGAAATCATGTTTTGACTTTGAAGCGAAAAAAAAATTTTTGCCTTAAGCGGGATTTTCCAAAATTCTATTTCGTGTTAAACGAATTAATTAACATTGATTTTCAGACTCATCTGATGGGACCTGAAAATTATTTTGTGTTAAGCGATTTCGTGTTAACGAGGTTCGACTGTAGTTTAATTTATTTCTTTTCCTTTTAGGAGAACCTGCAGTATTTAATGTTACTTTTAGGCAAGCCGAAGATTATCCAGTAGATCTGTATTACTTAATGGATCTCACATTTACCATGAAAAAACATAAAGAAACTCTGGCTGAATTGGCTGATACAATTGGTAAGTGTAAATTTTTACAAATCTACTGTGTGCATTTTCCTGGTTAGGTTTTTAATTTTTTTTTTCTGTGTTTATAAAATTTTGCAACCAGTCAGCATTTAATAATATATCATAATTTACTATTATATTAGAAGTATCTTGTGTTGTTATTAAATAACCATTTTATTATGAATTTAGTTAAATAAAAAAAGTTAGGCATGTGATTTGTTCTTAAATTTATGTTATTCTAGTTTGGCTATAAGTCTTTATTTAAAAGCACCCTGAAAACATGCCTTTAAAATGTTTACATTTTTTAAATTATAATATTTGTAATAATGTAGTGTTTTTTCTTTTGATTATAATATTCCTTTTAATAATGAATTTTAAAAAGTAGCCCTAATATTACATGTTAACACATTAACTTTAAATACATTTCTATAAAATCAACAGCATTTTAAAGTACTGAAGATACACAATTTTAGTCTCTAATAAGTAAAACCTTCATAACGAACACTCCTGAATTACATCCTTATTTAGCGAACAGTTTTTCAATCTCTAACACTTATATATTTGTATACTTTTACCTCTGAATAGCAGACAAATCTTGCAGTCCGGAGGTGTCTGCTATTTGGATGTTTTACTGAATATGTTTTAGAAAAATTTTTGTATGAAGTGTGGTTATGAAGTCATGATGCAAATGGTTTAGGTGCAAAATTTGAAATAGGAGGTAATGGTGTCTGGTACATATTTAAAATTTACTGATAAATGAAAGTTTCTTATTTCTTTTTGCAACTATTCCAATTAAATTTTAATATGAGATTTACTAAAATATTTAAGAAAACTAATTTATCTCAAAATTAAGGATTATGCATCCATATGTTTATATCCAGTACTTCAATTCTGACTTAATCTACTGGTAATTTGTATTAAAATAGATTTTAGTACAGATTTATTAATTTGTTATTAATAAACTTTTTTTAATTTAGCTGAAAGCATGTACAATGTTACTAAAAATTTTCGTCTTGGTTTTGGGTCATTCATTGATAAGGTTGTGATGCCTTATGTTGACATGGTTCCTGATAGGTTAGTATTGTTAAATACTACTAGCTAATTAAATCATAGTACTTGTACTAGCATTTTTTTGTTGTATTTCTATGTCTTATTTCTAAACGTTATTGTTAATGCATATTTGATCAATTATTATGCTGATTTCACCAATTTAATCCATTGCTTATTAAAGTTTTATGATATTAGCCTATTAGTTTATTACTTACTATACTTTTATTAAATATAATATCAGGTTGTAACAAAAGTTTTTCACCAAAAAAAGTTCTTAATAAAGTTAGAAAAAAAAACATAAAAGCAGTACCTTTAGTGCGGGTAGTAATCGCCACCCAAATCTGATTTTCTGCCAATGTTTTGTTAATTTTTCAAACCCATCAGGCCAGAAACTTGGAGGCCGTGAGTCCAAAAACAGATCAACTACATTTCGGATGTCCTGTGCAGAATTAAAGATAGCACCAGCAAGATGTAGTTGCAGGTGTGAAAAAAGGTAGAAGTCTGAGGGAGTAATGTCGGCTATATAGTGAGTGTGGCAAAAGATCCCATTCGAGTGCATACAGAGTCCAGCCTTTGAATGCAAACACATGTGGTCTAGTATTATCTTGATGAAACAGTACCTTCTTGTGCCGGAACTCATTTTGGCATTTTGCCTTGATAGCAGCGTCAACATGGACTAGCATCTTGCTGTACACCATACTATTCATGGTTTTACCTTTTTCTAGATACTCTTTATAGATAATACCACGGCAATTCCACCAGATACAAAGCATTATCTTTTTGTTAGTCAAATTGCACTTTGTGACGCTGCTGACAGGCTCACTGGGCGCAGACCAACCTTTTTTTTGGCTTATGTTGTTGAAGTAAATCCACTTTTTGTCATAAGTGATGATCCGGTCCAGAATTTTGTCCTTGTGTTGATATTCAAGCAGATTAGGGCAGGCTCGAACAGGTCTGTCCTTGTCTGCTTGAGTAAGCTTATGCAGCCCCCAGCGATTGAACTTGTACGCCAAGTTTATGCGATGCATAGCACGACTAATGGACATTGCACTAACGTTTAACTCCTTAGCTAGCTCTCAAGCATACTGATCTTCTTCCACAAGTTCTCACAGGCGGCCTCATCAACATCAGTAGGCCGGCCAGAGCGCTCTACTTCTTCAATGTCATAGTCCTTGTTTTTGAACTTTTGGTACCAAACCTTCACAGTGTCATATGATACAACAGTAGTATCCAAAGCTGTACACATGATTTGGTGACATTCTGTAGTTGACTTTTTACAACAGAACTGGAAGTAAATGATGGTTCTAATCTGGTAGCATGATAGTTCTATTTCAGACACCTTGTACTTAATTATAATGATATTTTTTTACAAATTTCACAACACAGTGTTTTAAAACAAGTATCTTTCTTTCAAATGCCAAAAATCGTTTAACAAAATATGAGCAAACTGTTTGCGCATACGATATTAGCTGTGGTGGGAAACTTTCATTACAACCTGATATAATAATGACCATGATCTGCAAAAATGTGGGATCTAAAAAATTGAAACATTTATTATAGCAACTTTAGAAACAGTAATTTAAGTTTTTATATATGCAGTGAGAAAATATTATTACTCAGTGTTTTGGTTCTTTATTATTATTTTTTAATAGAGGCATCCGTATAAGTCTGTATAATGTTACAGTGATCATGTCTCGCCCTCGGTACTTTATTAAATTGTTTAAATAAATTTAAATTAAATATATATCTAATAAAATTAATTACATGGAAATTCTTATCTATTTGTTACCAAAAGAATTAACACATTTTTGTTCAGGAGAAAAAAAAATCAAAATTCTTTCAAAAAATGATCAGTTATAATCATCTATAGACTCGCAGCTTTCATTATCTTTATTTTGGTTTTCTGTGCTTTTATAGTCTGCAACACAACAATGGATAAAACAGTTGCAAGATATTTTGTGCTAAAATATAATGGTAATAATGACCTTGGTAATAAGGTCATATAATGAGCAAATCAGGATATATATGCCATCAGGGATATCTTTCCTATGATGAATACGGTTTTCTTTGGTTCTGTGTCAATTCATCGCAGCGTCAATTCATCATAGCAAATATGTTTTTGAAGGCAATGATGATAAAAGTAAAGTTAATTTAGTAAAATTATTTAATATTTTTTTTTTCGTAAATATCTATTCTATCTCTAATTTAAATAAGAAATGACTTGCTCTAATTCATTAAACTTTCATGTTCTCAGATGGGAAATTCACAAAAATCACATATAAAAAAAATTCCTCTCTATTTTCATGATTGATATTTCTGGCCAATAGCAGCAAGAGAAGAAATATATATATGTTTCAATTTTTAAATATATATATATATATATACATATATGCATCTAAAATCGGCCTGTACAGTGTTAATTTGCTTTTCAGATATAGAGAATTATAACTATCATTAAATACTTTTACTAAATTAACTTTATTTTTATCATCATTGTCTTCAAAAACCTTTTTACTGCAATGAATTGACAGCACTACGAATTGATGATGTGACATAGTTTTCTTCAGTTAGTGCTCTCAATAATTTTAAAAGACAGTAGATACAGATAGCTACAATTGGAAATGTAAAAAAGTAATTCTTAGGCACTTGTTTATTTATTTATTTATCTTTTCCCTTTTTTGGCTAATTTGATCCAAATAACATGTTGCATCTAGATTGTCTAAATTTTATTTTATTCTAAATCAAGGCAATCTATATATTCCAAAAGAATAAAATTTCAGTATCAATTTAAATCAATGATTTAAAAAAATCGGAGGAAAAAAAAAAAAAAAAAAAAAAAAAAAACATTGTAATGTTTCCTGCTACTAATCTTTATTTTAAATAAATATTCGTTTAAACGTGCTATGCTTTAAAATCATTGTTTATACATTGTTTTATTACATGCAGAATTAAGGTTTTTAAAACTCCTTTCCCTCTAAAAATTTTCAAAAAAAAAAAAAAAAAAAGCTAAATTTACCATGATTATGTTTCCTTATCTGCATGAATGTTTATTCTTATATGGGGACTTGCATCGTAGGTCGATTTCCTGCTACTACTATGAGACACAGGGAGATAATATTTTTGGTTATTTCCAATTTATGTTAATAATGGTTCCCTTCATTGTTTGCAATCAAAGGGGTATAACTGAATTGGTATATTACTAAAATCATAATTAAAGTAAAAATCAAATTTTTTTTTGTTTCTTAAAATAAAGCAGAAGTAAATTTTCTTAAAGTTTAAAGTAAGAGTTTTCATGTTAATTTTTTATTATTAATTTGATTAATTATATTTTTATGTTATTTTTACTAATAGATTGAAGAATCCTTGTAGAGATGTTTATTGTAATTCGCCATATGGATTTAGGAATCATTTGTCTCTGGATGATGATGTTACCAAGTTTACTGTAAGTAACTAACACTATCATGTGTTTATCATGTGATTATCATGTGTAACTAAGAAAATTAACTTTTTTATTTAAATCTAAAAAAATTCTATGCATGTCCTTATTGAAATATTACAATGGTCTTCTGAATGCATTATTTTTAATACTTTGGGTGCTCTTGCTGTAAAATCACTGAAGCATAGTTGTTATTTTGATATATAGTTGAACTCTTTTAATACGAGAAGCAAGCAGATTATATAAATCCTCATATTAACCCAGGGCACGAAATTTTCGCTTGCCATCGGCGAGCAAATATTTAAGGTTGGCGAGTAAATTTCATCTCTTAAAATGTAACTTATTATTAATGCAAATTAAATTATATATGCTCAGAATATCGTGCCTCAATACAGCAACATGTGGAGTGTTTTAAAATCAAGCGACAGCATTTATCTTCCAGAAGAAGAAAAAATGTGGCATCATCCACTTCTATTTCTCTCATACAGAGGAAGGAATACCCCCCCCCCCCCCCTCTGCATTTGTCATTTGTCCTCCCATTTTCATACTGCGCAAGAACCAAGGCTGCTTTTTTCACTTCTGAGGCCAAATCTGATCTCTCTTCACTCCTGTGCAACGTAAATCAGGTTTCACCATCTAAGCGCAGCTGCTTGAAACACAGTAAAAATTATTAGTTTTCTCCTAAATTTTTTGTTTCTTTCGGTTTAGCATTTTTCTTGGTTCTATGGTAGTTGGCGGTAATTAAAGTGGTTTTTGTAGTTTAATTTTTATTTATTGCCGTGAAGAAAAGACAAAGCAATAATATAAGAGTCCTTTTTTATTAAAGACAATACATCAAACGAAAAATGCGATAAAGTTGTGGTAAAAAATATTGAAAGTGAACACTTGCATCCTCAAGTCAAGCAAAGTGAGATTGGATCTTCTAGCAGCAATAATCCTCTTTTCTCACTTTCCAGCTCTTCTAAAACTGGTAAAAGAAAATGTGGAAGTGATTTCCAGTTGCCACTTTCAATTAAAAGAAGATTTAGCAAAGAGTGGCTAAGCTATTTTGAATGGCATTTGTATGATGATAAAACTAGTCTTGCTTTGTTCAAAATTTGTCAGCAGCTGTGCCTTGCAGTAATGTTGATAAAAAGTGGATCAATAGCTTTTCTGAGCCTTTTAAAAAAAGAGTCCTTTGTTTTTCACAATCAAAGCAAAATCCACTGTGAAAATGTTGCCATTGAAAAGGCAAAAATACATCCATCAGAAACACTGATGACTAAATGTCTGAAGAAAATGGACCAACACATGTTTTCTCATTTTAAAAATATATTCAATGTCACGTACTATGTTGCAAAGCATGAAAAACCATTTGAAGACTTTGTAGACCTTTTGTTCTTAGCTGAGAAATTAAATGTAGATATTTTAACAAAGTATGGCAATGAAAAATAATGCAGGTATTTTATCCATTTTATTGCTGAAACTTTGAAGTTAGATTTAGTGGAAAAATTAAAAAAGTGTACTTATATCAGCATTCTGGTTGATGGTCCCACAGATAGATCAGCTGTTGAAGATGCAAATGTGTATGTTCGATACGTCAGTGCAAAAGATAATCATATCAATGAGGACATATTAGGAGTAATAGAACAGAGCTGCCAAATTCTACTTCATCCAGTTATTTCTCAGCCATAACTGATTTTCTAGATAAGATTATAGGTCCAAATGAATATAAAAGCAGGTGTTATATTGTAGGCTTGGGTACTGATGGTGCTCCAAATATGGTTGGATTCGAATCAGGATTGGCTATGAAAATGAAATCTATTTGTCCTTAATTGATAAACATCTACTGCCTTGCACACTGTTTTCAGTTAGCTGTTTTGGATCTATGTGGTGAAGTTGAATATCTTGAAACATTTGATTCAGTGCTTAGAAGTATTTTTTTTAATTTTACCATTCCTCTGTTAAAAGACTTCATATACTAAAAGTAACAGCAGAAATTCTAGAAGAAGAAATTCTTAAACTGAGTGATATTCACACTATTAGATGCAGTGATGGAACAGCTGCACCAGTTGCTCTAATTGCGCCGAGAGTTTTGTTTTCAGATCAGAAACATCAGACCATAGAACTAGGTAGTTCTATGCTTCAGACCTCTCAGCAGAAAACAAAAGGAATCTACATTTGAGATAAAATAGTTTTGTTTTGGATAAGCATAACTAAATAATTGAGAACGAAAAGTGTACGAATTCCAGGAAATAAAAATAAGATTTGTGATTTTAATTTGTTCTTAGACCTTTTTGGATGTTGTTCTTTAAAGTATAGGTGAAAAGCTATCTATTTTCTTAACTGGAAAAATAGAAAAGAAAATCTAATTTTTCGCTATCTCTAGTCATCATATATTTCCAGCCATCTCTAGTTTTACTCCGAAACATGAAGTAAAAAAATAAAACATAAAGAATATTGAGGTCAATCTAACCCCGGGTCGGGTTCGGGTAAAAAAGAGTTAAAGATACATGCAGTTTTTCTACCAAATTTTCATTATGTAAAAAAAACAAACAAGAATGACTGTTGTGTCATAATTTGCTAGATATATATCAATGGGGCCTTTCATTAGACTCTGATTTGACCGGGCCCGGTCTAAATTAATTCTATAGACTCGGGCCGGACGCGGGCTTGTAACTCATTCTTTCCAGGTAGGCAGTTTTATTTAAACTTTCTTCCATCTTTACAAGCAGAAAGTATTGGATTCATGAAAATTTCCGATTTTCGATGGATTTATACGTTTTTAGAGGGTTCTGATCACGATTTGGCTGTTTTTAGAAAATGTCTGTCTGTGACCCTGTCTGTCTGTATGTGACAAAAATTTTGTAGGTGCTCTATCTCAAGAACTAATGCATGGAATTTAATAAAACTTTAGATTCAGTTAGTCCCTGACATAAATTAGTGCTGATTAAGTTTTGGTGTAAATAGCCCAACAGGTGGAGCTGCTATGATGCGTTTCTTGCGATTTCCGCAATAGCTCTGTCTCAAGAACTGATGCACTGATTTTCATGAAACTTCAGATTCAGTTAGACCATGACATAAATAGAAGCTGATTACATTTTGGTGTAGATATCCCAACAGGTGGCGCTGCTATGCTACTTTTTTCATGATTTTCACGATAGCTGTATCTCAAGAACTAATGCACAGAATTTCATCAAACTTCAGATTCTGTTAGACATTGACATAAATAGGTGCTGATTACGTTTTGATATAAATAGCCCAACAGGTGGTGCTTATATGCTACATTTTTCATGATGTCACTATAACTATATCTCAAGAACTAATGCACGGATTTTCATCAAATTTCAGATTCAGTTAGACATTGACATAAGGGGCTGTTGATTAGGTTTTGATGCAAATCTCCCGACAGGTTGCACTGCATTTTTTTTAGGATTTGCACGATTTTAGCGATAGTCATATCTCAAGAACTAATGCACAGAATTTAATAAAACTTTAGATTCAGTTAGACCTTGATATAAATTGTGCTGATTCATTTTTTGTGTATGTGAAACCTGTGTGAGGTAGAAAGTTTTGGGATTGGCACATCCGACTATAGTTTTAAATTTTTTTTGTATGTGTGAGAGAGAGAGAGAATAATACTGACATTGTACATCTGTTTAACTGAGCATTTAGAATTTTATTATTTTTTCTTTTTTTACTTTCTTCTATTTTTATAAGAAGAAAGTATTGGATTCGTTAAAAATTTTGACGGATTTATACGTTTTAGAAGGTCTTGAACACAATTTGACTGTTTTTAGAAATGTCTGTCTGTACTTGACAAAACTTTTGTGGGCATTATATCTAATGTATGAAATTTAATCAGATTTCAGATTTAGTTAGATCTCTATATAAATTGATGCTGATTAGTTTTTGGTGCAAATCGACCAACAGGTGACGCTGCTATGCTGCATTTTTCACGATTTCTCTGATCGCTATATCCCAAGAACTAATGAACGGAACTTAATTAAACTTCATATTCTGTTAGACCTTGACATAAACAAACACCAGTTAGATTGTGGTGTGAATCGCCCTACTGTGCTGCATTGTTCACGATTTCTGCAATAGCTATATCTCAAGAACTAATGCATGGAATTTCATCGAACTTCATATTATGTTAAACCTTGACATAAAAATATTCTTATTAAATTTGGATGTATACCGCCCAGTAGGTGGTGCTGCTATTCTCTGTTTTTCATGATTTCTGCGATAGCTCTATTTCAAGAACAAGTAGATTATCATTTAATTTTGGTTGCAAACGATTTGATTGATATAGAAAAAAGTTTTGTGATAGCCACAACATACTGTTTTTTTTTTGTTTTTTTTTGTGTGTGTGTGTACGTTTTTTCCAAAAAGCTTTTTCATGCTTAAAAAAGAGTTTTTATAGCTCCATAATAGTTATTTTTTGCTCAAAAAAGAAGTTTTGCTGCTCCAAAATGAGTGATTTGCTGCTCCAAAATGAGTGATTTGCTGCTCCAAAATGGCCTTTTCCTGCTCCAAAATGATGATCCTGCTGTTCCATCACTGTTAGATGGTTATCCAGCAAAGAAAGTGCTGTAAAAGCTTTCTTGGAATACTGTTGTAAGCCATCTTTAACAGGTGGCCCATGGAAAAGACAGTGATAGTGCTAAAGCTAAGGGTTTGCTGAAAAGTTTGAAGGATTATAAATTTCTTAAAGTTTTGTACTTCCTCTTGGATTTCTACAGGAAATTTAACCCATTAAGTGTGGCATTACAAAACTAGGAACTTGTCCTTTCATCTTTGAAAATAAAAATTGAACATTGCATCTCAATTCTGACTAATCTTGAATCTAGTGTTGGATCAAGCGAACATGAGTTTTTGTATCAAATATCCATCTCGGTGACAATCAAGGATGTGCAGCTGACAAATATTAAAAATGGGAGCAAGAATTTCAGACTTTAAGAGGGAGTTTAATTAAACATGGAAAGATATACATCACAGAAAGACTGCAATCTATGTCAACAGATATGTTAACATCTCTGCTTTGGGTTGGCCTTCCAAAGAAAAAATTCTTGAATTTGGGATAGAAGAAATAAAGAAGCTCTTCATGTATTTGAACCCAAGTCTCTTTAATGAAAAAGTGGATATTGTATTGGCAGAGTGGGCAGAATTCAAGTTTGTTTCCTTCACTAATACTGAAAGATATGTTGGAGAAGTTTTACAGTGAAAAATGTTCTGCAAGATTCCCCAATTTGCTCCAGATTCTAACATTTTGTACTCTTCTACAACTGAGCACAGCTTTGTGTGGGAGAGGCTTTAGCTGTCATAATAGACTCAAGACTGCATACAGGAATTCTCTGAAGACTGAGACACTGGATGATTTGTTAGAATTTCTATTAATGAACCCACACTGACAGAGTTTGACCATAAAAGCTGTGATTGACAAGTGGTATTTCAGTGCAGAAATACAGCACTACACAAACATGAAGTGTTAAAAGTACAGGAACTTTTTCTTTCATGCCTTTTTAGTGGTATGTGACAATTGCTGTAACCATTGAAACCTTATGGCAAACTTATTTTGAACTAATATATATATTTTTTTTTCTTTTGCAATAAATATATTTCGATTTTTCAATTTCTACATTCTTTTATGATTTCGGTCACCAGAAAGTTCTTCATACTACATCTGTTAACATTTTAAAAAATATTCGAATTTTTCATGAATGTAAAATATTCTCGATTTAACAGACAGCTCCTTCTAACAATGGTCAATTAAAGCTGCGAACAGTGCGAGTCCACCAACATCCAGCTCTAGCGGTTCTTTTGATGCGGTTTTTCGGAACCTTTTGATATTTTATGGGTTTTGATGGAGACGGGTGGAATCCATCCATCCAGTCCCTCTCCCTCGTCCGCCAGTGTCCGGAGGGTTTTGACAGCTTTATTACTTTAACATGGGGAGATAATTGCTACGTTTTCCATTGTGCATTCCCTCTCAAAGCAATAAAAAAAAGGTTACTGTCAGGTTTGGCCCAGATTTTGCCTAATGAGGGGAAATTCTAAGTTTATATTTTCGCCAAAGTTTTTCGTATATTAGGAAATCTAGATTTTTTTTTCCATTTTTTGACAAAGGAAATCATGAGTTATATTTAATATGAGTATTTTGCACTTTCTTTCTTTAATAATAATAATAATAATAATAATATAGATACTGCATTTTGATATGTAATTCAATATATACTTAGAACTCAAGATTTCATTTGTAAAAAAAAGAATAAAAAAGAAAACAAAACAAAGAAAGAAAAAATGTTGTTATATCCTAATCATTCAATAATTATTTCGATTCTAATTACATCCAGTGAAATCGGATGTTGCTTTCTCTTTTTCGATAAATGAATTACTTATCGAGGTATAGAAATTCTAAAAGAATTTATACTTTCGACAAAAAAAAAAGAAAAAAGAAACAGAAAGAAACATTCGATTACATAGTTTCTCAATAAGAACAGGAATTTCTAATTTTTTTTTTATACGTATACTTGATAACTTTCTTAATAAGTTATTTTAACAGAAGTTAATATGATTGATTAATTAAAGATATATTTTAAAAATACGAATGCATCACATATATATATATATATATATATATATATTTTTTTTTTTTTTTTTTTTTTTAAGAGATAAATTATGATACAAAAATTTATTATGAGTTATTTTGCAGTTTTTTTTTTCTTTTTAAGTAGTCATTTTAAAAAGTAACCTATAATAAATGAAATGTTTTAATCATATTATTTCGATTCTAATTATATCCAGTGCCAAAATTATGTTGTTTTTTTTACATCCGGGTCAAACATAAAATCTCCCCCCCCCCCCCTACCCTCACCCTCATTTGCAAAAAAAAAAGTTTAAAGAAAAGTTTTCAGTCCATTCCCTTAATTTTTATTTTAAATATAGAATAAATGTTAGGATTGTTTTATACATTATTAGATTTTTTTTTTCCCCCACACAACAACAGTTCTGACACAGTTACAAACTCATTTGTAAAAGCAAAAGCACGACACTTCCAGGATTGCTTTTGGAAGAGTTTTGAAATCGAATGTTGCTTTCTCTTTTTCGATAAATGAATTACTTATGGAGTTATAAGCGATTGTTGTCACGTGCAGTGACGGATCTAAGGGGGGGTTAGCCGGGGCAGCTGCCCCGGGTGCAAGACTTGGAAGGGCGCAAAAATGAGGAATCATAAAAGATTAATAATAAAGAAAAATTAAAAATTTCCATGAAAATATGTTCAATTTTATTTTGTTCAACGGCGGTTTACTTTCGTTGCATAAGGATCAGAAATAAAAAATATAAATTAATCTATATTACGTTACATAAAATATCACATTGCCACCAGTATTTTTAAGCAATTTTTATTTATTTAAAATTCAAAGATTTTGTGTAATTTCTTTTCCGATATTGTTTTACGTTGTTTTACAGCGTGTGCAGTATTTTATTTCGGTTATGTCTAAGAGACATTCGGGTGATTATTACAGAAAGAAGGTTAAAAAAAGAGAAGAGGAAGCTTCACATGTCCTTATGGCTTAAACCAAGCGATATTCATGAAAATAAGCAACCAAGTTACTTTTTTTAGGGTTTCGTTCATCTCACGAAACCCTATTGCTCCCGCTCCGTTGTCTGTCTGTCACAGAGCCATTCTCGAAAACTATGTAACTTACAGAGTTGAAACTTTGTATATAAATCAGAATATCAGCTGTGAAGAGCTGAAAATATTAAAATTTGAAAAAATCGTATTATTTTAATAAATAGAGATAAAAAACCAAAATTCTAACAGCCTTTTCCTATTAAATTTAAACATTTTTAGTTATAGCCGATGCCAAAAAATAAAAATCCACGATGAAATTCTTTCTACAATAATTAATTTTCTATCAGACGATTTCCACGTGAAAAATGAAATAAAAAGTTTCACCAATTGAAAAAAAAAGATTAATATGAAATAAAATTGATTGACGTCGTAGTCGTAATAAAACGGAAAATGTCTAAGATTTCTCAATAATACAAGGAGTATGAGTAAACACACAAAGCAGATTAATATCACGTCATTAGAGAATTAAAAAGAAAATCTGACGTCATATGGGAAGTTTAACTAATTTTTCAAATGTTTGAGAATAATACAAAGCGAGTATCAATATAAATAATAGAGAATAGTAAATATATGAGTTTGAGAAACATATTGAATCGTGATAAAAATCCCATTATGGAAATATTCGCATATTTTAACATTTTGAAAGTGTACAATTTGTTTAATTTTGAAATTATTTTTTTAAATATTGCATTTAGTCAGTATGACGGATATTATTATGACAGAATTTAATAGCGGGCTTGGCCCGCTATCCGGCTGGTTTAGACATTCGAAAAAACGAAAAAATAGACCGGTAAATTTTTACTTTATAAAAAACATTACTTTTTTTTGTTGCTAAAGGAAATTTATTTGAATTTATTAAAGAAAGGATAAAGTGTTTTGAAAGGAATATTAAACGAAACCCTTTGAGCGATCTTCGATCACACTTACCCACTTGTTTTTATATATATACGTGCTACACCATATAATAATTTATATGTATTATTTCTGTTCTAAAAATCTCCTTTTATATGCAATAACTGAGTTGCTATGTAAGGAAAGAATTATAAATCGATTTTTTATCAATTTCTTCTAAATTTAGATATTCTTGTAATTAACAGACATATTTGTTTAAAGAATGAAAACGAAACTTATACTCTGTTGAGAATTCAACACGTTCTGTTACTTTAAAGCCATTTTATTTATGTAGTTAAAAAGGTTTTCGATCCATTAGAATCAGTTTTATGTTTTTATTTAGGTATATCAGTTGTTAATAAGCCTTTTAAATTTTGATTTCAAAATATCGCACCTATGCTTTTTAAAAATTACTTAAATCTTTCATTAGAAATATTTATCTAATAAAATATGTTAACTTAAGTTGTGCTTCACAGTCACGCCACTTGTATTAATTTTGAAGGAAAAAAGTACATTAATTAAATTTAAACGGCGTAGGTTAACATAGCAATAAATTTAAAAGTTACTTTTAATCGAGATCGTCATGATTGTTTACATTTCTTGCCATGCTTATATTTTCGCTTCAAATCTCCTGTTTCTTTTTACATACAATAACGAATAAAGTTTATAACAGGTCTACTATAATTTTTTAAAAAGTTATAGTTATTTGAAAAAATGTTTCTGCTTAAAAAAATGCTTGTTTCTTTATTTCTAATGTAGTTCAATAACAAATATTTTGAATGCTATTAATGGAGCATTTACTCAGCAACCAAGTATAGCTGACAAAAAAATGAATATTATTACCCTTTTAAGAGGTAATTTCTGGCAGTCAGACTCATGGTCATCAATCTAATTTTCATTCGTTGTATAACCGTGAAAGTTGTAACAGAATATTTAGTGCGTGTTTTCAAATTTTTGTATATTAAATATTTGTTTTTAAACTTTTAAAGTATTAGTCAAATTTTAGAATTGTTTATTCAGTGAAAAATGAGATAGACCAAAGTATCCGTTTTAGCATTTAAAGATTATTATTAGAACCGCGGGAAATTTTACTAAAGTTTTATAAAAATATTTTATATCAGAATTTTTATTTAAAATCATTTAACTTGCATATTGAATTTATTTTTGTAAAGCATACAGATTTTGAGCATTGAGTATTAATATTACTTCCTTAAGCAATTGTTTACGCAAATTTTATTCTGATATTCTTGGGAGCAGAGGGGGGGGGGGGGCGCAAATCTACAAGCTTGTCCCGGCTAAAATTTAGTCTAGATCCGTCTCTGGTCACGTGACGACATGTTTTTCTCCTTTAACACGCAGCCGCGTATATGGTAGCTCAGTTCAAAACGCTAACTTTGAAAGAATTTTCTAAAATGTCTTCTGCCTTCAACAGAAAAGACTGGGGGAGAGGAGGGGTGGGAACACCCTTCGATTACATAGTTTCAGAATAAGAACACCTGCCAATTTCATGCGTTTCTAAACAAAAGTGAATTCGAAAATTTGTCAGAAATAACGACCGTATTTAGCACCAGAATTTAATGAAACAAAATAGTTGTTTTCAAATAAATTTAGCAATCAGGATTCCAATAATTAATAAAATATTTGTGAGAATTATCGGCCTCGACTAGCAAGTTTCTATGCCCAGGGCACTTTCAATTTTTTATCACCACTTAGATTGGTTTAATTACTGATACTACCAAAAAATTCAGAAAATACCCCCCCCCCCCCCCCCACAATTTTCAACAAATTTAATTTTTCTAAAAAAATTCTGTTTATAAGCTCCCACCACCCTTTTTTCTCTATGCCCTTAAACAGTATTCTCTGCTTCCTTATTTGTTTTATTGATTGCCAGATTATAAAATATGCAAGGCAGAGCTATAAAAAATATATAATTTGATGAAAATATTGAAAAATTTATTAACCACACGAAAAGGATGTTGGTGTTATTACATACTGGTAAGTACAGTTTAAAAATTAAATTTGATTACTTGGGTTTTCAGTTAAGTCAAAGGATTTTATGCGTTATGAATATTATTGAAATTGCATTTTCTGCAGTTCTACATAGGGTGTGGATCCTAGGTATAATATAATTGTTTCCTCTTCGCTGTGTGATGTTGATGACATAATTTCTTATACTGTGTCTACAGAAAGTTTGAAAATAAAATCACAAAAACAAGAAAATCTACCGTCTTTACATTGGCGATTGGTCGCCAATATAGCACTCCCTCTCAATATAATTTATGGCTTTTGGATGGATGTCTTTGTCTGGACGCGCATCCATCTGGAGGGATATGCAATGTCCGCAGCTTTAAATTCAGTTTGTCATAAATAGTTCATTTTCTGGGCAGGTGTGGTGGCCGAGGTTGCTGTCTGAATAAATGTAAAATACTGGCAAGCAAAAATTTAAGTCTGGCTAGTACCTTTGGAACTGCAGGGGTAGTACTTGTCCTGAAATTCCTGATATTCCTGAAAAAAATAAAAACATCCTGAAATGTTCTGAAATATGGTAGTCTGTCCTAATATTCCTGAAATTTTGCGAGTTTTGTTCTATATCGGCAATTGAAATCATCAAATAGGGGGTAGGTGTACCTTTTTACTGATGCAAAACGTTCACGAAAGTCACAATTTTCTTCAATCTATTGTTAAAAATAGTGATTTTCATCAATTTGCACAAAAAAAACTCAATTTTTATTGATCAGTTACCAAAATTCGCAATTTTTAGTGATTAGTCATTTAAAAATTGCTGTTTTCGTCTCTGTCACAAAAAAAAAAAAAAATCCTAATTGTCACGATGTAATCGCAACATTTTTACGCAATCACGATGTGTACGATTGCACGTGTTCAATTTCCCATTAAATCTCTAAATTTATTAATTTTAATATGTTTCTTTCAGTATTTAATTATCCCCGTATCAGCGTTTTTAATTATCTTTAATTTAACGTATCCATTGTCTGCCAACGCTGTTTCTTTCTCATTTTAACTTTCGTCAAACGCCGATATTTCGCATTTCATTCGATGCATATCGCGGCAGTTTCGTGGGGAATTCGTCATCGGCTCACCGCTTCTCCCGTTCCTTCGATCCGGCAAAAGCGCTCCACATGCTTCGCCGAGGAACGCGTTGCGGTATGTTCATCGCTCTTTGGCGCGCGCCAACAGTTGGCGTGTTTTCAGAGCTCGCTCCGTTTCTGCGCATCGCTAGTGGACGATCGCGGGTTTTATCGCCAAGGGCAACCGGCTCGGCACTTCGCGCTGATGTTAAAATCAGTTATGTTCTGGATGTGCTCAATGTAGTTTGGGAGTTTTTCTCCTCTTGAATTTCATCAGTCATGGAGGACGCGAAGTCACCGGAGTCCCTCACCTATTCAGAGTTTTATAAATGAATAAATCATCTCCTTTTTCTTTCCCATCAAGAAGTGTGTTGTATCAGTTATTCCTAAGATGAGTGTGCTGTGTTTGCAGTTATGTATATCTCTCGCGTCATTTATACATCGCATCGTTCCTGCTAAAAATGGGTGAGAGAATTCCTTTTTACTTATTTTAATTATGTGCTAGTCCATCGCTAAAATAATAGCGAGCGTGAGACCTTGGGTTCATTTTAATATTTATATTTTGCGGTTCTTCACTTGTGATCTCGTCACCACGTGTTAGCACGTGGTCGGCCTCTTCAACACAACGTGTTTGAAATATATACACTACATATGGTGCCTCAGATCCAGGTCGTAATTTTAGCGTGGACTATTTTTTTTTTCCCATATAAATTCAATTTGTTTAAAATTTAAAATCTAAAAAACTTACTCTCACCCTAAAAATTTTGTACAATCGTTAAAGTTATTTTTTTTATGCTATAGAATGTAGTAATTAATCAGTTAAAATTTAAATTTAAAAAAAAAAAAAAAAAAAAACGTCTTTTGGAATGTAAATTTTTCAAAAAAAAAAAAAAAAAAAATTTTTTTCATCATTTTTTCTGGCTGTAAATTTAATCAAGTCCTTTAATGTGTTTATCATTGCCAAATTATTTTTTCATGCAAAGCTCTCATATTCTTGTACTGATGCACTGACAGGGCATAACTCGTGCCAATCTTTTTTTTTTCCTTTAAATTTCTTAGTTTTTTTATATATTTTTTTAATCGAAAGTTTAAAATTTTTCAATCAACAACATGAATGTGCAAAATGGCATGATTAATCCGACGTGGCAGAAAGTCCCAGGTTTCACTTGTTTTGAAGCCATCTTAATGAACCTATCCAACATGGTGGAAGGAGATGTAACATATGAAATCAAGAAACACAGCAGTGTAAGTAACCCGGCATTGCCAGAAATCGAAAAGCAGCTTTTAAATGTATTCAATTTTAGAATCGAGCCCTTAACATCTCTGTTCAAAGAGGTGCAAACAGATTTTGCCCGCCTAGTGCATGAAAGAGACAATCTTCAAAATCTTAATACAAAATTATTACAGCGAATGCAAATGAACAAGAAGATTGAAGTCTCTCATGTTACTACCCAGGTTGAGGACCTGCAGCAAAATGTGCCGTCTTCTACTGATGCATCAACACAGACGTGCAACACCCCAGCATGTGCTCCTATAGTGCTGGATCCCTGTGTTCATAGGTGTGAACATGACACCTCCATATTAAATTCCACCTTAAAATCCCCTGCAGTAAAGTCTCTTCAGGCTCATAATTCTACATTAAATTCTTCTAGTAATTCTAATTCTTCGTTTAACAAATCCTCCAAGCCATCTAAAATCATCATTTATGCCATTGACGAGAAATATAGTATCCCTGATATCATCCAAGCAATATCGGATACTGCTGGCTTTACCCCTTCATGTAATTTCATAAAGAAAAATAAAGCAAGAAAATCAAACAACTACAATTACATCTTTGAAGTGCCTGCAAACATCGCCACACTACTTGTGAACTGCAAGACTTTGAAAATTGGTGAACAGAACGTTTTCGTGAAACGGTTTATCCGTATTATCCGGTGCTATAATTGCCAATCTTTCAACCACGTTGCAAGTTCTTGCAAAAAGTCACGTGCATGTCCCTGGTGTGCTGAAGCACATGAACCAGGCCACTGCACAAAACCTCCGAAGTGCAAAAACTGTATAGCAAATAATCAGTTCTACAAACGGAACTTTAATGTTGACCATCCGGCATTTTCGCCAACATGTGAGTCTTTTAAATTATTTGTTTCAAAAGTTAGGCTTAGGTTAAGCTCAAGCCTTATAAAATAGTTAAACCCAATCCTTTTGTGTCTGCTCCACATTCAACAGTTTTTTTTTTTCTCTACATAGTGTGTTCAAGTTTTTCCCGTTTGTGAAATATGTGTACGTGCTAGAGAGAGTGCATAGTACCCAATGGAGTGGTACTGCTATGAATCTTTCATGACATTTTGTAAACTCTCCTCTGGCATGTACCGCTGCTCATCCCTGCTTTTCCTTAATTTATTCACAATTTTAAAAGTTCGTACCTGAACCAGTAACGTGTGCTCCAGCTAGTGTTTCATCTTAACTGCAATTTCTCTGTCTTTTTCGTGAACTGTTTTCATCTACAAGTACTCACCTTTGCCTTGAACTCTGCAAGATTAAGTCCTAACATAAATAACATTCTTGAACTGTTCTCTTAAAGAACTCCTTTTGCAGCATCTTAATTTGTAATTATCGTAAATATTTAACATATGCAATATTTATTTGCATACTATCACAATTTTCCTTTTCCCTGTTGATGTGGCTCCAGCATAATCATCTGTAAAGTTTATTTATCTCAAGGTATTTTTTTATTTTAAATTAACAATTTTTACCAATTATTGAAATTATTTGTATCTATTTTTGTGTAATTCATTGGTCATTTTTTTAACTTATATAATTCTCTCATGCAAAATTTTTTTATATAACAAACAGGTTGAGATATACAGTTTGTATATTTCGTGCAAATCTTTACTTATTCAACTATATTTTTTATATCTTCGATTGGCACCTGTCTTTTTGACAGATTTTTTTTTGTATTTTCTTACTGTTCTTATAATTGTATTTTGTGTATTTCCCTAGCCCTTATTTAAATCACTCATGAGTTGCAACTCCCCCTTTTATAATTTTTGCTAGCCCTTTATTGTTTTTTCAACTTTTGTATATATTTATGTGTTTAGTTCAAGCGCTTGACATTATTTTCTTTGCACTTATATGTTTGTTCCATGGTACCTAATGAACAATCATACCTTTGCTAAGTATCAATTTCAAAGCAATCGATGTGTACACATAGTCAAATTTTTGAAATATTGAAAAGCTAATTATGCATTTATGTTTTTCGTAAGGCCTTACATTTTTCATTTGCAACAACTATCCCAAAAGGATATGTTCATATACCTAAGTATGTATATATAGGTTTGCATAACTACAAAAAAAAAAAAAAAAAAAATGATGGTAAATTTTAGGTTATGGTGTATAAACAATGTGTTCTCTTACAGCATTTTACCAATAATTTTCTACTTGATGCATTTAATTTTTACTTCAACCTGCTCTTATTGCAATTTTACATATATAATTTTTCCTCATTTTCATAACATCCTTTTCAAGGTATTAATATTTATTCAATGGTTTTGTCTCATAATTTTGAGTCAAATAATTTTTTTTGCACATTTTTAATCGTGTAATGTTATACAATGGTGTCTCATGCATTCGTACTTTTCCATTCAATGTTCATGATATGGAGTTGTTTTCAATTCACTGTGTGCTTAGGCTTTATAAAGTATGTATGAATACTGTGTTTACTTACAGGTTACAAATTGTACGTTTAATATTCATTTCAGTAACTATTCAATTAAATTTGTTAGGATAATTTTATAAGTTTGTACTTCTGTACATGTGTGCTCCATTTTAATTATTCTTATAGTTGTAACGTTGTTTCATTTGCTAATCATTAGCATTATGTTCTACTTCCTTTCACTCATTCATTTAAGTATTGCAATCCAAAGTGTTTTGCACTTAACTCTTGGTTTTCAACTTTTGATAATTGGAAAGTTTAAATTTTTTCATCACTGTCAATACAATGACAGTTGGTTTCCTCACATTTAAAAATTATTTACTATTGCACATAATGTATTTTTCTTGTGACATTTTTATCAATTAATGTGTTAATCTATTTATTATTTAAAAAAAAAAAAAATTAGTGTTACTCACAACGAATTTACATTTAACTAATTGTGTCATGCTTTTGAAATATTTTAGATTGTTAAATTGTTAAAAGAAATTTTTTTATTACCAATGGTGAAGTATAATTGTTAATCTTAATATGTCAAATTAATTATGAAATTGTGTTTGTCTCACAGAAGGTAATTTGTAATATGCATCACTGAAATTATGTAATAATGTACTGTTTATATATATATTACTGTATTTATTTCATTTACAATAGAAATTTACTGTGTCATTTATACGACTTATTGTATAGTCGTCTTTGTTAATCCCGTGTATTCTCTGGTGACTCGTTTTACTCCCATGTTCAGCAATGTTGGAATTTCATTCATAGTCAAAATTCGTATTTGTTGCTAAATTTGCTTCGAATTCCTCTTTTTAAATTTTGCAAAATTTTTCCTTCACATTCAAAATTTTTCCTTTTTCCAAATTTTTCTCGCCCATGTAAAATGGTCGCTTCCCAGTCAAATTTTTCATTCCCAGTCTAAATTTTACAAATTTTTCATTTGCGGGGGAATATGTCACGATGTAATCGCAACATTTTTACGCAATCACGATGTGTACGATTGCACGTGTTCAATTTCCCATTAAATCTCTAAATTTATTAATTTTAATATATTTCTTTCAGTATTTAATTATCCCCGTATCAGCGTTTTTAATTATCTTTAATTTAACGTATCCATTGTCTGCCAACGCTGTTTCTTTCTCATTTTAACTTTCGTCAAACGCCGATATTTCGCATTTCATTCGATGCATATCGCGGCAGTTTCGTGGGGAATTCGTCATCGGCTCACCGCTTCTCCCGTTCCTTCGATCCGGCAAAAGCGCTCCACATGCTTCGCCGAGGAACGCGTTGCGGTATGTTCATCGCTCTTTGGCGCGCGCCAACAGTTGGCGTGTTTTCAGAGCTCGCTCCGTTTCTGCGCATCGCTAGTGGACGATCGCAGGTTTTATCGCCAAGGGCAACCGGCTCGGCACTTCGCGCTGATGTTAAAATCAGTTATGTTCTGGATGTGCTCAATGTAGTTTGGGAGTTTTTCTCCTCTTGAATTTCATCAGTCATGGAGGACGCGAAGTCACCGGAGTCCCTCACCTATTCAGAGTTTTATAAATGAATAAATCATTTAATTTTTCTTTCCCATCAAGAAGTGTGTTGTATCAGTTATTCCTAAGATGAGTGTGCTGTGTTTGCAGTTATGTATATCTCTCGCGTCATTTATACATCGCATCGTTCCTGCTAAAAATGGGTGAGAGAATTCCTTTTTACTTATTTTAATTATGTGCTAGTCCATCGCTAAAATAATAGCGAGCGTGAGACCTTGGTTCATTTTAATATTTATATTTTGCGGTTCTTCACTTGTGATCTCGTCACCACGTGTTAGCACGTGGTCGGCCTCTTCAACACAACGTGTTTGAAATATTACACTACACTAATTTTTACCAATCAGTTATAAAAAAGAAAATCTTTTGCAATTTTTGTCGATCAGTGAAGAAAAAACCGAGATTTTCGTCCTTCAGTAATGCAAAAATCGCAATTTTTTAGCAGCTTGGTCAAAGGGTTCTGGTAAAATTATTTTTCTTTTAAATGTATACTTTTACAAAAAAAAAAAAAAAAAAATGTGTATGTAGTGTGCTATTTCTGATAATAAAATGTATTGAAGAGGAAGTTAAGGATTTTTTCGGTTAGAATGCCAAGCAAATGTGTCCTGAAATTGTCCTGAAATATTGAAAAAAGTATGTCCTGAAATATCATCTGGGGCTTGTACTACCCCTGCAACTGAAATTTCATGCCCTGAATTAACTGTTACTCATAATACCCATAAAGACAATAAAAATCTTAAAAACACTCGCATAATTAAACTAATTACTACTATTAATTGCTCTATTTATCTTAATGCTAAAATTAACTTAATATCATAAAGTTTACATAAAATATTTAGTCTTACCTTTGTGAGTGCTTTCTTTAAACAGGTCTTTTCTTTTGACTAAAATCACAATACTGAAGTCAAAGCCTCAAAATAACTAATAATTCCAAAGAACATGAGTGATGTACAGTAATGAAACTGATTACTTCCCTTTTTCCCAGGAAATCTCACTGAACATTGCAATAGCTACTGCAATTTAGAGCTATTGATTACACATTCTTTTCATTTTAACAGCGTAATAAGAGACGTAAAAAGGCTGGTTAATATGATCCAGGATCCAGATTTAAAGAAACAAGGGTTTTATTCTATCCTCGTTCCTTACGATGGCTCAGTTGTGTATCTTACAAAGGGGCAGTATTTGAAACATCCTTATCTCTCTGATCTTTCTTTCAAGACTTCAGGACATTCCTTTACATTTTCTTGGGTGGTGAACTCGATGAAGGTTGAAATTCTGTCTGAAAAAATTAATAAATTATTACATTTTGACAGACAACTGTAATGTAGAAATATTATTGCTGAGAGAGAACAGTGTTCAATGAGATTTTTTTTTTCTTTCCAATTTTACCTTACTTTTCGTTGAAATTTACATTGAAATGAACAGATGTTTTGCTCACATTAGCCTCCTTGTTCTTATCCACATTGCTTTTGTAGCTCGTTGTGACAATTTTAATATTGTTTAAATGATGAACCATTCATTCCTATTGTGAAAAGTGCTCATATTAACCATGTCCTCCTTTTAACCGTGCTCATATTAAATGGGTTTTACTTTTTTTAAAAAAATGTTTTAGGTTAAATTAACTGACGTAGCGACAGTCCAGTGTGTTGCATTTGCATTATATGAGGTCTTTCTTTTTTTTTGGAGAAAAAGAGATCTAATTTTATTCTACATTTAAAGAAGATTTATCATATTAATTTTACTAAATATCTTATTACTAAATGAATTTATTAAATGTCTTAAGCAAGAAATCATACTTACAATGTAAATTAACCGAAAACTATCGACATTTTATTTTGAATTAACGTGATTTTGATACAATTATAGTAAAATGCTTTTATAAGAAAATGCTAACATAAAATTTCATATAAAATTATTTAATATCAACAATAAAATTTCATTAGTCGAGAGGATTTTAGACAAAACTTGGGAAGCTAGGCATTATTGCCAAGATAATATTTGTTTGTTTACTTCTCTAACTCATTGAAGTGAATTCATCCATGTGAGTATTGTCAAGCTCTGTAGTGTAGGCTGCTATGGTTTGCGAAATAAGTTTTAATCTGAGCATAAGCCTTGTTCAGACTCCATACTCAAAACATCATGTTCTACTACAGTCCATTCAGTTACATTTTAAACGAATTCAGAAAATATTGTTTCATAGGGATCAATAATATTTAATTCTTTCTTTCAGCTTTGGGTAATAATTTTAGTAAATATGGAAATAAGTCACATTAATATTCTTTACATTATGTTTTTTAAAGAGAATTTAAAATAAAAATCATAAATTGATTTATACAAACAAAATAAAAACAGATATTGTTCATCAATTTGAATAACAGACATTATTTACATTGTCTTTTCTATTTTCCGTAAAATGGAGCAATTTTAATTGCCACCAGTACAGAAATTTCATTAAAATTATAAATAAAAAAAAAAATAATACCTTAGAAACTAATTTAAATTTCAAAATTCTGAGAGTTATGACATTCTTGGATTTTTAATAATAATACAAATGACTGGTGCAATATGTATTTCAGCCTATTCTCGGAGGAGTAGTTGCAAAATACTACTAAAAAACTGTCAGATTTTAATATAATAGGAATTGTTGTCATATTTGTGGGGTTTTTTTTTTAACCCCTTGAAGGGTTCATTTTTGGACCACTTAATTTTAATCACTAATTGGCACATTGGCATCAGAATTTTAGAATAAAAATTTTCCTTTTACTAATTACGTGAAGAAAATATTGTACTTATTTTCAAATACTTTTGTTTGTATATTCAGGTGTCAATCAATAATTTTAGCATTTTAGGAATAAATGTATTTTGCCCCTGAAAGGGTTAAATATGATATTTAAAGCATTATTGACACAAAACAGATACTTTCTAAGTGAAGAGCATTTTTATCTTTGAAACAATATCTTGTTTTTTCTATATTTAGCTGTGAATTATGGATACTTCTATTAATTTTGCTTTTTATTTAATGAAAATCTGAATGTTCTATTGAAGCCTTTGATGTATAAAGTATGTTTTGAAACAGAGTTATAGAGTGGAGTGGTGTTTATGATATTTCACAATATTATCTATAATTAATATTTGTCCTCCATTATATATTTGTTGTTTTAACAAATATAAATATTAACTGATATTTCTAAAACAGTATTATCTGTGGTAGCTTATATTAGATAACTTGTATAGATATAGAATAATCTGATATCATAATAATTCATATAAACAAGTTTGTGTGTGTTTCTGAATTAAATTTCATTTCGAAAGAAGCAATGTATTGCAGCATCAAAAGTATATTTAAAAATTTATGTCTAGAAAGTCTAATAATTCATGATGAAACATAAAATATTCAATTTAAAATTTTAATTATTAAAATGCTTGTGTTATTTTCATGTCAAAATTAATCCAACTTTTTGTGATATGTCTTATTTTAGCAAGAAGTTTCTCGTGCCAATTTATCTGGTAACCTTGACAATGCTGAAGGGGGTTTTGATGCAATTATGCAAGTTATTGTTTGCAAGGTCTGTATAAAAGCTTTTAATCTATTGTATTGTATTGATAAGTATAATAGTTTAAACATAAATCAGGCATTAATATAATAAAATTTTACTTCAAAGAAAAAATGTTTGTAACTTGATTTTAAACTATTATTTTTTTTTTTATATTTGTATTTTTGTATTTCAGGAAAAAATAAGATGGAATGATCGTTCAAGAAAAATAATCCTGTTTGCCACTGATGGTATATTTCATTATGCTGGAGATGGAAAAGTAAATAGGCATATTTCCCTTCCTCTGCATTAAAAATTATTTGTTATTGCTGTCCATTAGATAAAAAGTTCTATTTACTGTCTAGCTCTTTATTTTTTGCTTTATTTTTTGTCACCCTAAGCATGTTTTGTTTGCATGACTTGTTTTCTGAATCCTTTTCTTAGCTTTTATCACAACTTTCTGATGGTAGCTTAGCTGTTGTATTTTTTTTCTTGTTTATTTCATAAATATCTTTACATGTTTTATGTGTGTCTATTCTTCTAGCTATGTCAGTGCTCTTTTTCTTGCAAGCTCTCTCTCTTCCATCCTTCTTTTGATTGGTAAGTATCTAATTGTATGTGTTTGTGTTAAACTTTCTGATATTCTACTTTTCCTGGTGCTACATTACATTATAATTATATTAATTTTATTTACATCATGTTTTAAAATAAAGTATTTCTCTTTCAAAAATCAAATGCTGAATTTGATTATTATTCAATTTTTTTTTTTTTAATATTATTTTATTTGAAATGTATAAAGTTTCTGCTGACTTGTTTCTTTGTAGACATGTGTATCAGTATTTTAAAATATGGTAAAATGTTACAAAGTGTACAACATACTAAAACAATTTTTTAAAAAGTATAAAATCACAATACTCATAATGACAATATGTGTATCGTGATGAATCATATAGTAAAAGCAATAAAGATTGGCAAATAGCTGAAACATCAAAAGATGAATTCTTATTTCAATAGTACAGTAAACTTTTTAGTGTTTGAAGTTTTCTTATCACTGTTATAGAAACAACAACAACAAAAAGAATATATGCTAGCAAATTTGTATTTGTTTAATATAAGGATGTGATAAAAGAGCAAGCATAATAAGAGTTCTTCAAGATTTACTCAGGACATAGAAATGGATTACTATCGTATACATTGATGAATATGATTGGAAATGTTTATGGACTGATAGGATTTAGAGTGTAAAAGCTATTTATGGCCTTTGCTAAATATCATTATAAACTTTAGAACAAACACAAAATTTAATAAATATGTCATCCTCTTTTGTATTTTCAATTAATTTTGCTCTTGATTCTATTTATATACTTTTTAAGTAGATGTATATTTTACTGGTTTTAATAATTATTATTAACTATTGCCTTCCTCAACAAAATCATTTCAGAGTTACCCTTTTTTAAATTATAGAAAATTAGTGTTTTAAGGTTTATAAATCAATGCATAAGGTATGTTTTTTAAGAATAAATAATTTTAGAACTCTTTCAAAATTTTGATAGTTTGTTTTGACTTAAAAGCTTCCAAACTTGCCAGTTTCTGGAGATTGTGTATTACTTAGGCTAATTGTTAAGGTTGTTTTTAAACATTTCATTTTTCTTATTTCATAGTGAGGTTCTAAATCTTTGAACTGCAATTGTGAAGCCTTTTCATCAATTACATGCCTAAAATTTCCATATGTTTCTTATTTTTGGGTTTCATTAAAATGAAGTTTTCTTTTTTGTATAAATATAATTTATCTTTTAGTATAGTTGATTTTTAACTTATCTACTATACATTTTTTTGTACCCTGAAAATTGCTTTAAAACATCAACTTTTATTATGTTTTCTGAAAGCTATATATTGATTTCATATTAATAGAAGAATGTCTTCAAAGAAAAGATAAAACTGTCTTGGATCAAATTTTGAATTTGATTCAGACTGTATGAAAATTGCATCTGTAAGCTTAAAACTCTATATTCATATCAAAAAATGACATATTTAAAAGAGAGAAATATTAATAGAATATTCACACACATAAAATGTATGTAACTGTGTCCACCAGCATCAAATTCTCGTCATGCTTGATGAAATATTGCCAGATTGGTGACAAAAATAGGTCACTATAAATGAAACCAACTTGGTGATAGCTAACTAATTTTCTGAAATTCCCATTCAAATTCAATATTTTAAAAAACTGGAAATCTTCTATAATCCTGTTCAATGCATTTTAGCTTCATAATTTTGCATTAAATTAGCTGAAATCTGTAAATCAAGTAATAGAGAATTCCTACTGGTACACAGTGGAAGAACTTTCATGTAGTTAATTTAGGAGCATAAAATTATGATTATAAGAATGACCATCAAGTAATTTTTAATAATTTTGATTTTAGTTTATTTTCTGGTTGTTATAATATTTTATCTTGTTCGCTTTATAAATATTACAAATAAATGCTATGGTCCTTTTGTCCTTGTTATATCTGAATTTGAATTTTAACTGAATAATTCAAAAACAATAAAGCTGTAATATGTGAATCTAATTTAAATGTACCACACATTTAACTGATATGTAAATCGGTACAGATATTTCTAAAGGTTAAATGTAGAATGCTGTAATAGTTTCTTTTTTGTCTTTAAATGACATTTAATAAGGGATTTAAGCAATATTTGCTTTAAAAAAATAATTATATTTCTGATGGGTATTTTTTTTTTTTTTTCTGGCAGAGAGATTTTTATATGATAAACTAGGAAACACATTAATCTTATAATAATATTTTTAGAAAAAAAGAAATATGTATATATATCAACATCCCTTTTTCTATGCACATACAAAATACACAACTATAAATGAGATATTGTACAAAAAGTTTTTAAACAGACTTTTAACATAGTACACTCACATTTTATTAAAACACATTCCATTAAAAATCACAGTTAATTAAATATAAATTTAAAAAAAAACGCATTGGCAAATAATCTCAAAGATTGCAGTGCAAAAGAGTTTCACGTTGCCTTTCAGGATTCCACTGGTAATAGAATAAAAACGATAAAAGTTGCAGAAGCTGAATTGTCATTTATGCTGTAACCTGTACATTGTCTTGTTTTCACATTTTAATAACCTGTTCTTTTCAGTTAGGTGGCATTGTTAAACCAAATGATGGAAATTGTCACTTAGATGATGATGGATATTACACCGAAAGTATATATCAAGTATGTTTCTTCTAAAATCATTATTTAAATAATATATTTTATTTATTTAAGCACTAATAATTCTTTTTGTTGGTGTGATTATGATTGTGTTTCAATTGGACAATTTTTAAATGATTTTTACTGCCTGCTCTTAAGTTTCAGATGCTTTCTCTTTAATTATGGACACAATATTTATAATATTTCTAATATTGCAGTGCAAAAGTATTTATAATATTTTTATCTAAAATTAGAACAGCGAAAATTTGATAAATTTCCTACAAAAACACTAAATAATGGGGTGTTTCTGCACGGCCACGCTCGGCTTCAGGTAACGTTTTCACTATTTAATATGCAAATCTTTTCACAATATTTCATAAAGGGCTCAGATACAGTTATATTTATAAACTACTAAAATTTTTGACAGTTTGAACGACAAAAACTGCGTTTTTTTGTTAATGGACCCAAAATGCAAACACAAAAAAAAAAGCAAGAAGAAAATATATTTATTTTATTTTACAACTAAATAACAATATTTTTTGACATAATGTTTACACGGGCTGTAAAACCATTATATTTATAAACCGATAAAAATTTCAAAGAGTTTCAACAACAAGAATTTTTTATTATTTTTTTTAATTTGTGAAATTACCTTACGTGAAAAAACAAGAAAATGTCCTCCTATGAGCCCTTTAACCACTAATTATTAATATTTTTTCATGAATTTTTAACTAAAAAATATAATTTCATACAAAACTGGGTTAAAGATATAAAATCATACAAACTTGAACTTTACTTAAATTTATTATCATGGGCCTGGGCAACGCCAAGTGGGTCAGCTAGTTTTAATATAAACTAAAGTATTTATCTGTAGCTTATTGAAAGAAAAAAAAAATGTATATTAAAATATATATATGTATTTAAAAGCTGCAGATCATATAATTCAGGTGTTACTAGTTTCAAAGTATTTTTATTATAATTATAATTGATGATTATTTAGCTACATTGTAAAGCTATGGCTTAGCCATCATGATTAGATTTACCCTGTTTTGAATCATCTAAAAATTACTATGGTAATATGAATTCTTGCAGCCTTAATAATTCTTCAGCATTTCAAACTTTTATGGTAAAAATCAACTACAGTCTGAACTTGCATATAAGGTTATTACATGTGCTGTTTGGACAGAATAAAGAAAGACTACAAATGATTTCCTTTCATTAATTATTACCTTAATGACTTGCCTTCTGGATTTAGAGAAATATCTTTTGTCTTTCTATTTTTGATTGCAAAATCTTACAATGCAAATGAAAAGGGGAAAGAGATAAAATTTATTTTAAATGTGTACTGATTTGTTTCCTGTCTGCCCAACCTTCTGAATTTTGAGTACCACAATTTCTGAATAGAAATATTTTCATTATTTAATGACAGAAATTGGCAATTTAATGAGATGAATATTGCTATTTGGAAATTGTGGTACTAAAATATCAGAAGGTTTGGCAGTTATGATATTCATACATCTATTTATGCTTCTAAGTAAACATTATATTTTCTTCAAATAGTAAACAATCTGTTAAAAATTTTTATTTTTTTACCCTTTACAATCATAATAAAGCATTCTTTAATATAAATTAAATCTGAAAATGTTGATGCATTAAATTTATGTATATTTCTTCTTTATGAATTTTTATAGATATTTGTTTATTTAATGAAAATATCATTCTTTCCAGTAAACTGTTTAGATCTTAAGGCTTATTATTCCTATCCTCTGCTGCTGTGGATATCCCATAGTAAATAAAATGTACAAAAAAAAATCTGAAAAGATATGAAAAATAATATATATTATACATAATTTTTCATGTAGAGAAAATTATTATTATTATTTTTTTAATAATCTCAAGCTAGCTTTATTTCATATTAAATATATCAAATCTATCTTATTAGCAAACAAGAACAAAATTCATAGATTATGCAACACTTTCCAACGCTTCCAAAATAATTTTACAAATCATACTGTTTAATAAGCTGAGAGACAACATCTAAGTAAACAATTTGAAAAACGCATAACATATTTAAAAATATAATTTCAGGAATTTCCAATGTATACAATATTCGGAAAAATATCCGAATATTTTTATTCAGCCCTGTATATGATCTATAGATTTGTATATATACTACATAGGATGCTAAATTATAGTTCAGTTAAGAAACGTGTAGCACAGTTTAAAATTCTCCTTCTGGAGTTTCTGTCAATAAACGGAAATGTGTTCACGGACTTTTGTTTTTCCCTGTATATGATCTACAGAATTTATACACACCCCATAATAAACAAAAAGTGAGTTAAATTTAAAATCGCATTCAGTAACTTAAAACGCACTTCCAGGAGTTATTGTTAACAGACAGTAGAGAATTCTTTTGTGTGTCCCTGTAAATGAAAGATGACTACTATATACACAATATTATGTAGTAAGCCTCTTGTAATGCGCCTTAGTGATACACATAAATTTCAATGCGTTTAAAATAGTGAAACATTATTTAATTAAACCGCAAACGATTTTTCTCCATAGACGTAATGTAACGGAATTCTTTTGACTGTCCCTGTAAATTAACTATAAGTGCTATCCACACCCTATTCTATATTAAGCTTCTTGTAATACACCTTAGTGATGTATATCAATTACAATGTGTTTGCAATTGTGTAACATCATTAAAATAAACCGCAAATGATTTTTACCCATAGACCATAATGTAACAGAATTCTTTTGAGTGTCCCTGAAAAAAAACTAAGTGCTACACACTTCCGTTGAAATAGGGAACGTGCTATAGATAACGACAATAACATATAAAATTTGCAAGGCAATCCGAGCATATTAACGGGAGTTAGAGCATGGCCAGGCGGCTGACGGCCAGACAAACCGAAGTCATAAACACTTTTCAGCCAGGTTGGAAAGTGTTAAAAGGGTCCCACTTTTTAAAATAAAGGGAGCCTTTTCATTTTTTTGTCTGGGTTTAGGAACTAAGAATTTAAAAAAAAAAACTGGCATCGTTGCTATCTCTAGTTAAAGTTTCTGCCAGTCTTTATATTTGGTACTGGGTGACATGCCTATAGCTCAACAGTGCCATTATATAAAATTCCCTTGTGGAATAGTAAATAATGATATTTTTAACTGTACCTACCTATAATCATTTTCCATTATATGTGTATTTTAAATAATTGCCTTCTTTACAGGACTATCCATCTTTATCTCAGATTAACAGCAAAATAATTGAAAATAAAATTCTGATTATTTTTGCTGTGCCTGACTCAGAGTTGCCATTGTATCAAAGACTGACTACCCAGGTTGAAGGTACATATGCTGAAAGATTAGAAAGTGATGCATCCAATATTGTAGATCTAATACATCAACAGTATAATGTAAATATGTTTTTTTATTTTCTTAAATTAATTTTATGAAATTGCCTGTCAAACTAAATTTTTGTTTTTAAGAAACAGTTATAGTTTCATTGCTTGTTATTTTAATAAGTTTCTGTTTGATATATAATTGTATATATTGGCTATGGCTTTGTAACTGCAAGTAAATATTTTTTTTAATTATAGAATTGCCTTTAGCTGTACTCTACTCCTATTTTAAACTCTCTCCTTATCTAAGATTTGATCTTGGAACTTCTAATTTTAAACACAATGCCGTTTCATAGGTCATTGCAAGTTTTTTAAGTCTTCATTTTTGGAAAAAATAAAAATTGCAACAAAAGATTGGATCCAGTTAATCAAATCCAAACTAATCATTTATTGATACATTTTATAAGTCCTCCCATTAAAGTTTTCCATTCTGGTGAGTTTGTTTTAATTGCAAATTACACATTACAAATCTTAACAATAAAAAAAATTACGAATAATATGCTTTTATAAAATGACCTTTTGCGAAGAATCTCTTTTTTTAAAGTGGAATTTTAACCACTTGCCTTTTATTAAATGGAATTTCAGAAAGGGGTCTTAAAGGAGACTAATGTTTGCCTGAATTGACATTTGCATTATAGGATAATCTTTTATAATTTTGTCAAAATAGCATAGCAATAACCATATCATTGTGATACCATTGTTATTAATGGGATATAAAGATAAATATTCTGTGTGATTTTAAATCCTTTGCATGGTCAGTGCTAATAACATAAAAAAGGCCATGAAATATGCCTTGTCTATCTCTGTTTGTTTGAAATCATTTGCCATTGGCTGGGTATAATTAAAAAATTAAATTGCCTATTTTTAACAGATTTTCAGGGACATGAAAATTACAAAACATTGTCATCAGGGAGTATTTAGGATTAATACCTATTTCTATCTAAACAAGATTTTTAAATGTGAAATATAATCTTGAAACAATAAGTTATTAACTATTTTCTATTGCATACTTTTAGTATCTGGCTCAGATTTCAAATCATTGGGCTTGGGCTTTGAAAAGAGCCTGAACTCATCTCTAATGTTTATCATGAATATTAACATATTTTGCAACCCATATAAAAACAGTGTTAACCCATAAAAAAGGGATAAAAAGTGCCTGTTTGCTGGTTTGAATTGAAAATTCTTATGAAATGCAATGTAACCATGTTGCTGTGCTGACCTGTTTCTTTATGATCACAGATTATTTCTTGCATAATATATTAAACATTAATTTAATGAGATAAAAAATTTTCACATGTTTCCAAAGCTAATTTTTTTAGATACCACACTGAATGATGTGTAACATTTATTTAGTTATATCTTATATTACAATCGTTTTTACTTATTTAGAATTAATTAAAAAACTCTTTCAGAAAATACTGTAAGTATTTTCTTTGAAAGTATGATTGAATAGGATATCATTGTATATAGTTCATTTTTAAAATACTTTTTAATGTTTTATTCTATTTTTATAAAACAAACTTTGTATCGAAAACCTTTACTTTTTTTCTGATGTTGTTATAATTATATTAGTTGATAATATTAGTGATATTATTTATAATGATGTATAATAATCATTTTTCACTGAAGTTTAGCTAAAACATCACATTTATATTCTTAAAGTCAGAAATATTAAAATCAATAAGATTCTCATATTGAGTCTACTTTTAAATATTGTTATAATGTGGTCATCAACAGAAAGAAAAAAGTGAATTGATTGAAATTTTATAGTTAAGTTTAAATTCTTGATATTATCATTATCACTGAGTAGTAAATTTATACCAGAAGGACCCGAACGAAGCTTTCACACTGCAATCTTTGAGATTATTTCCTGGTACGTTTTAGTGCTAATTTTTAATTAACTGATTTTTTTTTTTTTAATTCAATCACCGCGTTTTAACAAAATGCAGTTGTACTTTCTCAGAAACTTGTTCAATAACTTTTCGAATACATCATTCATTGTTGTATGTTTTGTATGTGCATAGAAAAAATGATGTTGACAAATGAAATAATATATATAATGATCGCTTGTGCAAATAGATTGCCAGAAAATATTTTGCCAAATTTTCTTCTCTCGCCAAGGTTATTTCTCTAGGTTGCCAAAACCCCTATACTGAAAAAAAAAAAAAAAAAAAAAACGAATTATAAAAAAATTTTAACACTGAATCAGATGTTTGGGGAATTTATATGCCAGCATGGCACAGTTGTCATATACTCACCACATAATATAAATAGCATATAATAATAGCACGTGATATTTTATTTCAATATAAAAGTAAAATAACGTAATAAAGGAAATAGCTTTGATTATTTAAAAAAAGGAAATACAAATAAATAAATGATAGTTTGATATAAATAAATGTGGATATACATAATAACAATAATTTGTAGAATTAAAATACAAAATAAAGTAAATAAATGTTTAAAAATTAAATAAACAAAGTAAATAAAGAAAGTTTTTGTCAAATTAGCGGGGCAAAAATCGCGCCAATGTGGTGCATATAGACATCTGTGCCGAAAGCATTTCCTCAGATTTTGCAAAACTATTAAAGAAATGCTTTAAATACGTAAATCAATATTTGGTACACCACTTTTTTGAAAGCCTATGGGAACTTAAACATGGGGCGTTCAAACTTTGTGGTCCTGCAGCCATTTAAGTGACATCAGACTTCGCTGGCATATTAACAGCTTAATGAAATATTAAAAAATAAATATTTACAATTTTTGTAAATCCTAATGAAATGTATATTTGGAAGTTAATCCTTAAATTACGTAATCTACTGGTGCTCCGATTCCGATACAGTACGCATATAAACAGCCATGATTAAATAAAGAAAACAAATAAACAATAGGTGACGCACGCGTAAAAATTAAATTAAAAACCCGATTAAAAGCTCTATTTCTTCAAAAAGCATGCACAAGAAATAAATTAACAATCAGATTTTAATTGCATTAGAGGATGACGTCATACGATAATGCAGTATTTTACTATTGTGGCAACACTGATTTTAGAAAACCTTTCATTTCATTTATGAAATCAATGTCAATTTAATTTTTAATTAACAGCAATTTTTAATTGAAAAACATGTTTTAAAAAAATGTAAGTGTACTATGTCAGAAGCCGGTTCAAAAACCTTTCATATGGTATCTCATTCGTTGTTCTGCGTTTCATATTTTCTTAGAAAAAGGGATGTTGACAGGAGAAATAATATATATGATAATTATCATTTACAAGAACATAAGTTGTAAATCCTTTTTAAATGTATGTATGTTTTTTTTTTTTTATATAAAAGAAATGAATTATATGGTTTTTATTGTATAATTTTGAAATTGCCTATCTTGTGCTATATATATATTTTCTCATTTTATGTAATATTCATTTTAATATATTTTCTTTCAGAAAATCCAATCAAAAGTGGAATTAAAAGAACAGGCACCTGATTTCTTGAAAGTAACATATTCATCAAAGTGTTTGGGGTAATATTCTATTTTCTTAGTGGTTTTAGCTTAAAAAAATGTCTTAACCATAATTTTTATGTTACATCAAAACAAGTAGTACGAGAACAATAGGTTCTAAGAATTCTTTTCACTTTATGCTTAAAAAAAGTAGTAGTAGTTTTTTTTCCCTTCAATATCTTAAAATAAAAGTATTTATGTAGAAAAAATGCTTTATTTATGTATTAAGAAAATAAATTTGATGCATTGATCTCAAAGTAACTTATTAATTAACATAATGCAAATGGATTGACTTCCTATGTAATTACACTTTTATAGTCTGCTTCTGTCTATGTTTGGTCTTAGATAACTGAAGTTACTAGTCACAAAGTCCTATTTTTTTCATTACAGATTTTACCATCGTCAGAAATGTATCCCAAAAAGTAGTATGGTATGCTGATGTCATAACAATGCTGACAACTTGCAACTATCACTTGCTGTTTTTTCGGTCTTTCTTTCTTTCTTTTTTCTTTTTTTCTCTATTAATCTTTCATAATTGTGTCAACTTCCAAGGATTGCCATCTTGGTTATAATGTGCTTTAAAGTAAATGTGAATATCATTAAAGATTTAAAAAGAAAAACTCTCTTGCACCACATCACATTTGCCCAAATACACCATTTGACTATGGACCTGATTATGGAAGATTAAACATAAATATATAACATACCAACACAGACAAGACAACACAGAAACATCATACACAAATGGGGGAATAATAAATAATCATGAATTAAAATATGAACACATACCTGTTTGAATAATATGTGGAAAAATAAGATGAAATAATAAAGTATGTAACCCAGAAAAGATAAATGGAAAATAGTGAATAATCTTCAGGCCATTCCACAAAAAGTCTATGATTTCATCCTTGTACAAGCTATAGTAAGCTAAAATAATATAAGATTTCAGTAATTGCACATTAATATACTTAGAAAATGAATGAAATAAGATATGAAAAGATTCAAGTGAGAAAGAAAAAATTCCTCATAAAAAACTCCTGAAAAATATGCTTGATTCGACTAATTTGCACACATTTCTAAAAAATAGTTACAAATTCAGAAGATGTATTAAATTATAAAAGATCCGACATGCAAAAATATTCAAACCAAGTCATCACAGAAGTTTAAATAACATAATAAAACAAGAAATAGATTATCGATCCTAGTAAGAGCAGATTAACTATAAGAAACTTCCCTTTGACGCTCAACAGAAATCTGTCCGAAAGAAACATTTTTGTTTTATGCTGAATGTATAAATAATATCGATTGAAAGATACGTTGCATCAGAATTGCATTTGACTTTCTCTTTTTAAATTGTCTATTACTTTTATTTCTGAATTTCATTCTATTTAGATAAAAAATTTGTTCTTTCTCCATTATTCAATAGTTAATTAATTTAAATTTTACTTTTTATAATAACATGCAAAATAGTGATATGCATTTTTGTAAAGAGGAAATATTTAAAAATAAACATTATAAATTCAAAAACTGCCTTTAAACTAATACTGCTTACAATTAAGTTTTGTAATGCAAATTGAAACTTGAAATTAAAATGTTTACTTTTCATATTTATATAAATTCAAATTAATGCTTTATGTGCTAATTAGTAATATAAAAATATGTTTAGTAGCTTAACCCCTTCAGCACCAAATTATTGGCACTGTAACGAAAAAAGAAAAATAGAAAAGAAAGTTAAGTGATCAAAAATAGTGTAGAAAGAGAATTTTGAATAATTTATTAGATTTTTTAAATTTTTGATATTTCAAAAAGAGAACAGAGATAAATTTAGGTACAGTGATCGAAAGTGGTAATAAAAATAAAGAAGTATATTGCAATTATGGAAGCAATAAGAAATTACCGTAAAATAGATCTTCATGGAAAAATTACAGAAACATTCTTACCTGAACCATGGAAAATCTGCATCCCTGTAAAGATTCTAATATACAAGGACTGTTGTGCCGTATAATTATTTTCATTTGTTATAATTATATTGTGTTTGTTATAATTATATATAAATTTGTTATAATTAAATATATAATTATTTTCATATAATTATTTTATTTCATATTATATTGTTATTTAAGTATTTTTTATATTATTGTAATATTAAAAATAATAACCTGTACATATATATTCTATTTCTCATAAATTCATATTCAAATTGTTACCATCTTTACTATCTTTTATAAAATATATTGGTACCAATTATTAAATATGGAAAATTATAAAAGAATTAAATTTGATATTTAATTTAATAAATTTGAAAATAGGCACATAACTGATAAACCAATCTATACAAAATAAACATGACCATTTGTAAAATAATAAGGAATAAACATAACCATTTGTAAAATAATAAGAAAATGTGTATAGAACAATGTATTTTATTAAGGAAAAATAATTTTTAAGTATAAAAATTTGTAAATAGGATGTGCACATGCCTTACAAAAACTGATAATTATTTATGAAAATTATACTCATTTCTTAATGAAATATTTTTTACATTATTATTTTTCTCATATATGTTAATTAATACATTATATATATATATATATATATATATATATATATATATATATATATATATATATATATATATATATATATATATATATATATTTGGTGTAATATATCATTAAAAATTAGTTGATAAGAAGTTGCATAAGAAATTGTTTCTCAATGAGTCATCCTAAAGATTGTTCGAAGATACCATAATGAATGATGAAATCCCACAGGATTAGTTATCCAGCATCAAATTTATGACTGTCTCTTGGAATCTCAGTTCATTTAATATTTATAACAGAAGTAAATGTTCTCAATAGTCTCGATGAATCAGTAAGCAAATGTGACTCAAAATATTTGTGATAGAACCTCTCCTAAATGTTACACCAAAAGGATATAATTCAAAACATTACCATATCGAAGTGTCCTTCAAACTTTCAGGAAACCTATTTGATATTCAGACATCCTGATCTCAGCTTATGTTGACCAATTGATGACAAACTCATAGTTAGACTCCTTCAATGATACAGGTTACAATCGCTTGATCAAAGTGTATAGTTCAGCTTGAAGTAACGTACACCAAGTAGTCAACAACTTTCATATCTTGATCACAGTATCATTTAATTAAATATATAAATTAATTTTATTATAAATAAATCTGATTTAAAGTTCTTCTGACTAAATAAATTGTTAAAAATAAGATTCTAGTTCAACAGTAGGCCTATCACAAAAAAAGATGCACTCATGTGAATGCCTTTTCACATGAGCGTCCAGAAGAGCAAGAGACTGGTAGCTACGACCAGTATGCTAAGCTTACCCATTCCACGGAGAAACTTTGTAGCCAATCAGAGAGCTACACGCCATAACGACATCATAATCTTTTATGAAATGATATAATGCCACTGAGGAAATGCTTAAAATTTAAAAGTACAATGTGCAAAATCAGAATTGTGCTCGCAAAGCAGAGCGTTCGTGAGACAAAATTATTGTATGATTGACAACTGCGTATGGAATTTGAAACAGGTTGGGAAGATAATTAAAAAAAAAAAAAAAGGCGATTGTTTATGAAAAGAAAAGAAATAAAACGTAAAGTTACGGTTGCCGACCGATTAGAATTATTAGAAATGAAATAAAAAATGAGAAATAAAATATTTTAAGTTTTTTAAAAATAAATTAATAAATAAATAAATTTGAAATTTGAACATAGAATTTTTTTTTAAAAATGAAAGAAATTAATTAAATTGTCTGTGTAACAGTACAACGTATAATTTAGGCATCAATTGGCAAGTTTTCAAACCCTACCATGAGTCACTTTAGCGATGGCAGATATTTACCACAAAATGAACCACCACACACTTCAATATTATATATGACGTATGAGTAGTACATCTGGTAGGAGTTAAAATTGTGACATACGCAGTGTCCATCTGGTGCTGAAGGGGTTAAGTATTATATTTTGCTGTTCATATTTAAGTTTAAACATAAATTTAGCACTTTAAAATTATTATTTTTTTAGAGAGGAAAAGAAAGATGTTCGTTCATGTGAAGGTTTACGTGTTGGAAATACTGTAAGTCAATGAAAATCATTCTCTTTTTCAAATTAATTATTCTTTCATTCATGATTAAAGATTCTATTTTTATATGTTTTTATTACTATAGGTTGACTTTGAAGTTCGTGTGGAACTTCTTGAATGCCCTAAAAATACAAGTTTATGGTCAAACAAAGTTCATATTTCTCCTGTTGGTCTTAGTGAATACGTATTGCTAGATGTTGATTTACTATGTGAGTGTGATTGTGAAAAACCTGAAATCGAGGTAAATATTTTCTTTCTTTTTAGGTATAACTCCATGATGTATTTGTTATCAGATTATGTACAGTCTGCATTTCAGTTTCTAAAAGCTTCAGCTAGTTACTCTCTATTTTTTTATAATGAATATAGTTACTAATGAATGGAAAATGCATGCTTTTTATGTGGTATTAACAATATTAAAGATGAAAATGTGTGTTTTTCTCTCAATTTGAGGCTGATGGGTTCCCAGAAAATGCTTTCTAAATTTTAAGTCATTCAGTATGAATCTCCAAATCACAAATTAAAAACAAATAAATAATTAAGTTACAGAGTCCTTATGAATTAACTATTAATTTTGCTTTTGTGAAAAATTATATTTGTTTTCTGAAGAAAATTCATTTATTGAATAAGATATGCAGGGTTATTCATAATTCCCTCTGGGGTTTCGAAGCGCTGTAGCAAAAAAACTAAGACGAATACAGCAAAAAAGAACATTTGAAAGAATACAGAAACAAATCAAGTTTTATTTACATAACTTACTGTTCTGTGTGTGAACCCTTGGTCACATGGCATACATCAATGCGATAATCCAGTTCCTGCCACACTCTATTCAACATGGTACTATCAATGTTATTGACAGCACGTGTTATCCTTTCATGCAGTTCAGCTAGATCACGCAGCAAAGGGGGTACAAAAATGTGGTCTCTTACATACCCCTCCCCAACAAAAAAAAGTCACACAGTGTTAAATCCGGTAAGCGTGGGGGCCATCGCAAAAGAGGTATGTCATCTTCGGAAGCTTGCCCAATCCAATGATGAGGTAAGTGTGTGTTTAGGTACTCACACATATCAGACAGACAATGGGGGAGGAGCACCATCTTGTTGAAATACGATGTCATCCTCATGTTCCTCTAACTGCGGCATTAACCACAATTGTAGCATATCCAGGTACATTACACTAGCAATGGTCGTCTCTGTAAAAATAATGGCCCATAGACACGTGAGGAGGAGATAGTGCAGAACACGTTAACTTTTGGGGAATCACAATAGTGTTCCACTACCCGATGAGGATTTTCGGTGCCCCAAATGCATAAGTTGTGGCAGTTTACTTTGCCAGACAAGTGAAACGTGCATTCGTCACTAAAAATCTATTTCGGCATTAGGGTTTCGCATTCTTGAACATTGATGCAAAACTTCATACGAGAAATGCAATCTGATGAAGTCAATGCTTGCAACAATTGCAATCTGTATGGCTTCATACACAGTTTTTTTCTTAGAATTCGCCACACCATTGGTTGCAAAATTCCCAATTTGCGGCTTGCACAAACGGTTGATTTCGTCGGGCTCCTCAAAAATGTTTCCCGTACATCACTTGTGGCTTGCACAGATGGACCCGGCCGACCACTTCATTTCTTATCACACAAGCATCTTGTTTCTTTGAACTTATTGTGCGACACATGAATTGTCTTGTCAGTTGGTCCCTGTGTTCAATATTTCGTACGAAATGCCTGCTGAACCAACACCACGGATTCAGATTTTGAAAATTCTAAGACACAAAACGTTTTCTGTTTGCCTGTAAACGCCATTTTTATTTACTAACTGCTTTCAGTGGTTCTTGTATTGCCATCTACCGGCAACTGCTGACAATAAAACTTAATTTGTTTCTGTATTCTTTCAAATTTCTTTTTTGCTGTATTCGTCTTAGTTTTTTTACTACAGTGCTTCAAAACCCTGGAGGGAATTATGAATAACCCTGTATATGTATCATACTTAACCTTCTATAGATGTGCTTGAGTACACAAGATAAAAAAAAAACATACTTTCCCCTCCCTCTTTGCAAAGCTTGTCCTGTTTTTACTTGGTTTCCATTTGTTTTTACTTCTCACTTTAAAACTTGAAATATTATTTCCTTTTCTTTTATTATTTTTAATGTCTTATTTCATGTACTAATTACATATTTCCATATAGAAAAAAAAATTATGAGATCAACCATTTTAAACATTTTCTGAATGTGTTTATGATTTTGGTTAATCTCTCTGCCTGCACTCTAATTTTCATAAATATGTTTGGAAAATAGGAAAATTAATATATGTTAATGAGGTTCACTACTGTATTTTCCCAATTGTAAATGGTGCATGTAACATTTATTGATCATTTACAGGCACTCTCAAAATAATTTGGTTATATTTTGGTCTATAAACAGCAATTCTTTAAGTTGGGATTTTTGTAACATTCTACAATTTCAAACTCAACAAAATTTATGTGTGTTATTGAGATTTACTACAGCATATTTATCATTAAAAATAAGGCTTAAATGTTTTCTGAGGGCTATATAAAAGATTTTGAATCCAAAACCATCTGTCAGAAATAATCTTTTCAAGTGCATTTTCTAGCTGACCTAACTTTTAACCTACAAATTACACCATAAAAATTAACAAAAATACAATATTATTGAAGGATTTTTTTTTTTTCATGTATATAAAAGATGTGAAGAGCAGAGGCAAGTTGTCTTGCAAGTGTTTAACCCTTGCTTCTGCTCTTATTGTGATATCACATCTTTTTGCTTCGGAAAAAAAAATTTTTTTTTCAAAATGCAAAAAACATTTGCCTCACTTTTTATAAAGTATTTAAGAAAATCTCTTTCAATGTTATTAATGTCTAGTTTCTAAGCATTTGCTTATGTGATATATGTAAATTTATGCATGAACATTGTCACATTAATATAACCAAGTAATAGTCCTTAATGTGGAATTGTCAATAATCTTAATACACAACACAATAATCATTGCACAATGGTTTCTTTCCATGACCAGTGATGTTTTTATCATGAATGACAAAAAAAAATTTCTGGTGATTGAAAGAAGAAAAAAACAGAAATTTTGCTTTTTATTAATGCTTTTTATTGTAAAACATTCAAATTGGATTTTAGAATCTATACTTTAAATTAAATGTATGTTATTTAAATGTCTCATTATAAGTGCATGTATTTTTTTAAATCAGGATGATATCTTAGAAATTGATTTTTCTAGTAAGTTACATGATCTAATTTTCTGTGTAAATTTTATTTTCAGGGTAGTATTTATATTATAAGTGTTGTGGTGGGTAGTGTTTATATATTATATGTGTCGGATTCCTCTTCTCCGTCCACACAACTTCGAAGTATAATCCGGTCTTTTGATATGCTGCCACCACCGATATGAATACGTGACATCGGACACGTTATGTGATGTATATAAAAAAAAAACCTAACTCTTTCAATTAAAATTAAACTAACACTTTATTTACAGTATTTACACTTAAACTCGGATGGAACTTACCCGGTTCAACATTAAATCAAAAAAATTACAGAAAACTACTTTCTGTGTACCGTTAGGCTACGTTAATTCACTCAGAGCCGATATTTCTATTAATCTCACACCCGCTATATCTCTTCCTTTCGAGAGATCTCCCTCCACACGTGTCTCAGAGCGCTATCTCTGAACGACCTTCCTCCTTCGCTCCTACGTTCCAAACTAACTTCACTCTCTCGTCATCCACCAGAGAACCCCCTCCCTCTACGGGGCTCGTGCCCTGTTCCAAAGGGTTCCTTGACAACACTTAATCCCCTCTTGCTGGGTCTGTCCTCCTAAATAATGGGTGAAATATCTGTCTTATCTATGAAAGACAACGTCACAAAGGACATACTTTTTCCATTATATTCACGTCGCTCCCCTCCAGATTAAGATTTTTCTTAAGAAAGCCTTCAACAGTACACAACAGATACATATACAATAAGATAATCCCTTAAGAATAGCTTTTAAAGTCTTGCAGCTGCCAGGGGAACCTGACAATATGCTAGAGCTTAGTTTTCAGTTTGCTCTTAGTTTTCGAAAACAATGTTTTTAAAAATATTTTTATGATTATTTAATTTTTTTAAATTATTAGTTTAATTAAACAGGCTATCCCAGTGGCTTAGGGCTACGAAATGCCCATTGTCTTATCCTCTGATGGTAGAGTATGTTGAGATGAAAGACAAAATATGTTAAGTTTTTGTTTGACACAATATGTTCATAATGTGTTGAATTTTGACATACAAATGTGTGCTGTTATTTTATTTATTTATTACACCTATTTCCAAAACAAGGCCTAAAAAAATGTCCAAATATTTCTAGGTTAAAGATAAGAAATTTCATAGAATGATTGTCTCATAAGCACAATATAATGAATTCATATTGACTTGTGAATGAGTCATATACACAGTATAATGAATTTTTTTTAAATTTGATTTTTTATACCATTTTGGAACACACATAGATCTAAATTAAAAATAAAAACAAGATTGATATAAACAGAAAAGTTATACTTTATAAATTAAACTAAACTTAGTAAATATATTGATCTGATATTAGCAAAAGAATGCCAAAGCTAAACAAATTTCCGTTTTCCTCAAAATGAGTGTAATGTAATAATTTTCTGGCATTAAAATGCCAATATATGATAGCAACATTAAATTATTTTCCTTGCAATGTCTGAAAATTATGCTTTCTAGTTTAACTTATTGCTTAATTTCATAATACAGAATATTTTTACATTTCTTTCTTTTTTAAAGCAATGTGGTATAATTTAAATTATTGTAACCAAGTATATTTAAACCAACTATATGTAACTTCAGCTGTAGATTTTTCCATTACACTTTTTTAAAGTCTTCTTTCAAACAATAAATAGACTCTTTTGTTTCTCAGAAGTTTAGAAGTACTTTTTTAATCTGGAATTTTACAACTCTATTGTTAATCTAAAAATTATGTAATAATCAACTTTTAAAAATTTCTTGGGCTGGTTTTGCTTTTAAAATCTTTCTATTAGTGTAACTAAAACTAAGCTAAATTTCTACACTTCTTGAACATTAATAAAGCAAAACTGTCCAACCCAAAGCCAATGAAATCAAAGAAGTAGTAGTTATTTTTTAATAAATATAGTGTTATGTAATCTCTTCTTAGTTTGAAATTTTGTTTGTCAAAGTGAATTGATCTGGTTTCTTATTTGTTTGAGATCTTTCCTTTTTAGGAAGCTATAAGTCCTGAATGCAGCCATGTAGGTACTTATGAGTGCGGTATTTGTAGCTGTCAAACAAACTATTTTGGTAGAAAATGTGAATGTCAAGGAGATGACATTTTGAAGGAAGAAAAACTTGCTCAGTGTAGAATGTAAGCTTTCTTTTTTATTCAACTTTTCTATTACATTTTTTTAAATAAAATTATAAATACTAGAGCTCTTTAATTTGGAATCTATTGAATTTTTATAATATATAGTTAAGTTAAATTAGTATATATTATATTTAATATATATCATAGTAAATGTGAAATAATAACATTGATTCTTTTAATGATAAAATTATACTTTTTCATGTTCAATGTAATTTTTATTCATTACTGAGGCAGACAAGAAATTTTCAGTTGAGAGTTATCATTGTGATTGCAATTATGTTAATCGCATAACAGCAATGATGAATTTAAATGCATTGTTATAATTTAAGAAATAACTTTTTAAAATTATATTGTATTAAACAATACATAAGTAAAGTTTTATTATTTATTAAAACCAATTCCAATTTTATATTATCTAAGTAGTTCAAAACTAAAGGATGTGTATTAGGGTGGGCTGAAAAAAACTTTTTTTTGATTTTCTATACCACAGAAAACTTGCCTCTAGTATAATGCAAAAATAAAATAAATAAATTGTTACGTTTGGCGGTAGCGCATCGGCCCTAGAATTTGAGAAAATATAAAATTTTTATCATTTTGAAAGGGGGGTGCAAGATATTTTTTGTTTTGTTTTTTGATTCGCTATACCACAGAAAACGAGCCTCTAGGATAGCTTAGTAAAATGCAAAAACAAAATAAATAAATTTTCACATCTTGCAGTAGCACATCGGTCCTAAAATTTGAAAAAAAATACGAATTTTAAATTTTTTCTAATAAATGGAAATAAATCTAATAACTACTATTACAAATAGATATAGACATATTTTAGTAGAAAAAAGTATAGAGATGATAAATAAATGAAAAAAATAATACATTTTACAATTTATTAGTAAAGTATTAAATTTAACAAAAAATCTTTTTTTTTTTTAAATTGGCAATTTTTTATTGAAACCAACAAACATTTTTCTGATTGTGTAAAATTTCAGTTTATAATGAAATATAATCCTTTACTTATCTTTACTTTCTTTTGATAGTTTGAAATAAGATTTGCTTGAAAAACTACGCATTAAGATCTTGCGATAAGTGTAGTGAGATAAGTGTGCCAGGCTCACGAACAGATAAACCTTCAAAACAGCTACCTGATTTTATAGCAGAACTTATGTCCAGCATGTACTGCTGACCTGTGTATGTTGGTCATGTTTTACCCGCTTCTTGTTGTGCTCAAAACATTGCCAGTAGCATCTATATATATATATTTGTCTTACGTGGCGCGAAAATAGGGCTGAATTTGTAACTTATGGTTTGGCAACAACTGTAGTTTCCAGAGCTCAGACCAATGAACAGACTAGATTGTGTTAGATTAGCTCCACCTCCAATATGGCCGTCAGTGTGAGAGCATTGAAACCATAGAATGAAGCTCAAACTAGCAATTATTAAAAATAAAATAACATGTACGTAATCCAAAGCGTCTGAGATGATTCCTCATTTTAATTATGAGCAATATCGTTAATTTCAAATGAATTCTCAACCCTTATTCAGAATTCATTTACGAATTTCACTCACTCAAAAGTCGGAGAAGAAAAAAAATCAACTTTGTAGATTGCACCTGGTGCCATCTGTTGATGTATTGAGGAAGTAAAAAATAATTTCTACGTAGTTTTTTTTTTTTTTTTCTAATGAATTTAAGTAGTGCTGTACAAAAGATCCTTTTTTCATAGTATTTAAAAGATTTATATGCTCATTGGTAGCGCTAACTAAATACATTTTCAGTTGTGTTTTCAACGGAGAATTACTTTTTTACATTAAAAAAAAATTGTCAATTTCATATGTTCAAATGTTTTATGGTAGAACTCATTCCGGCTAAAATTGCTGAAAAAAAGGGCCGAGCGAGCGAAGCGAGCTGTGACTGCGTAGCATTCTCAATGTGAATTGCTTCGCAATTCACGGGGGGTTGGCGAGCGTTAGCGAGTAGGGGGCTAAGCCCCCTAGTTCTTTCTTATTTGACTGAGGCTGGATTTTCACTTCATGAATTGAACATGATTGGATGTCATGGCACAGTTACTAATATGGGGTGGAAAACCGGTGTTATTCGCACAATTGAAGAACAAGTTAATAGAGCAGTACAGTGGGGGGTGTGCCTCTTACATTTCAATGAATTGCCATTTCGACAATTGTTTCAAACTATTGATGGTGAAACGACTGGACCAAAATCATTTCGTTGTCCGCTTGGCTCACAGCTCAGTAAATGCGAGAAACTCTCAGTGGTACATTTTGACAGTGTTGAATATGAGATTCCAGAAATGGACAAGCAAAGTTTATGCAAAAATAAGCTGTACCTGCTGAACATAAGTTGTGATATAAATTCAGGCAGCTGTTCTGAAGAATTAACTGCTCGTGAGCCTGGCACACTTTCCTACTCAAGGTGGAGAACCGCGAGGTGTCACAAAAAGTCGTCGGCTCCAATTCCAGAGATGGTTTTATAACAACTATACTTATTTCAATATCGTCAATGCCTAGTTTTTCAAGCAAATCTTATTTCAAACTACCAAAAAAAAAAAGTAAAGACAAGTAAAGTACCGTATTTCATTGCAAACTGAATAGTTACATAATCAGAAAAATGATTTTTGGTTTCAATGGAAAGTTGTCAGTTTTTTTTAAAATGTTTTTTTAAAACTTAATACTCTATTAATAAATTGTAAAATATTTTTTTTCATTTATTTATAATTTCTTTACTTTGTTCTACTAAAATATGTCTCTATGTACTTGTTATAGAAGTTATTAGATTTATTTCCATTTATTAGAAAACTTTTAAAAATCTTACATTTTTTCGAATTTTAGGGCTGATTTGCTACCGCAAGACGTGAAAATTTATTTATTTTGTTTTCGCATTTTACTAAGCTACCCTAGAGGCTCGTTTTCCTTGGTATAGCGAATCAAAAAACAAAACAAAAAAATTCTCGCACTTCCCCTTGAAAATGATAAAAATCTTATATTTTCTCAAATTTTAGGGGCGATGCGCTACCGCCAAACGTAACAATTTATTTATTTTATTTTTGCATTATACTAAGTATAGCGAGATTTAGGGATCGGGGAATTTATACCAGAAAACTTTAACGATGTGATGATTCTTTCGAAAAATATTCCGATTGAATCCAAACCTGAAAATTCGATTTAGAAAAGGATATAAATCAACTATCCCAAAATCTCTCCATATGGTATGATCTCAAGAAGTAGTAACATTGTGTTGTAAAGAAAAGTTAAAAATTAAATGTTGGAATAGTAGAATTTAAATTAAAAGCTTAATTGTAAGATTTAAGAATTATAAACATTCTCTCAGAAGTTGATCCATCGTAATACTGTATCTGTTGAAATGTAAAAAGAAAAAATAAATAACTCACCAAATAGATGCCACACAGAAGTTTATTATGAATTCAAATAGTGCACTCTATGAACTTCAAACAAGAAAAATATACTAACTCATTTCACAAACTTCTTCTAAATCACAATATTTAAAGTATAAAAATCAACTTAAAATTGCTCGATGTTCAGTCCATATAAAAAGTTAATTAATTTGAATAAGATTATTGATATTAAATCTAAATTTTAATAATACTGTGTTAAAAAATGTTTATGTTGGTCGAAATTATCTTTAATAATATGGTAGAGTCTATTTCTACGTGCTAAAAGAGTCTTTTCATGGGAACATAATTTTTAGACTTTAAGTAAGTTGCTACTGGTGAATGTTGGAACTTGATAAACGAAAAAGTTCGTTAACTGAACAGGAAAACTGATGAAATGACATTTCTCTTCGAAGAAGCTTGCTTCTGACTATCGAGAATTCATCACAGAGACGTATGAGGAATCATGGCACTGAATATCAGCGAACACCAAAGATTGGAGATAGAAGTTGTCCAACAAAATAAATACTTAGTAACTAAAGATGGAAGATTTCATCTCGGTTCTAGATGACAAAATTATATGTGGCTATTCTATTAATAGGCTAGCGCTTGCACATCAGAAATATTTTTCTATAAATCAGCTAATATATACCATCTACGATGTTGAAAAATATGGTAGAGTCTACGATCTTGTATCTAATAAATTTCACGGAAATTTATCTTTTGGAAGCCAGCATATTGAAGAACTCTGCTGAATCACTAACAACCTCTTCTCCTGCCGGAAATTACTGAACTGCTGCCAGGCCCAAGGCCCGACAGCCTAAAAAAAGTTGTTGTTGACCAGTTGGGTATGTCTGGAGAAGTGATTATCTCCCCAATTCTCAAAGTACGGTAGAACTCTCCGAAAATTTGAAACTTCCGCCAATCAGATAGCAGCGTTTCCCAACGGTTCCAAAATTAACTGTCGCGCTCGTGACACCACCTGACGGAGTTTTCGAAAAAGCTCACCCACGCGGTCAAAGTTAAATTTTAACTGACTCGCATCCCTGACGACACGTCATTAAAAATGTTCCATGAGCTTCCATGAGTCACCTTGAATCGGACTGACAATGACCTTGCCTATCGTGAGTCACTGACCCAGATACAAATGCACGGGAAATAGAAATAACGCCTGGTTGTTTACTCGAAACATCTAAAAATTTAGAAATGGCGTCTCCTAGCGAATCTCCACGAACTTCAAAACAAAATAAACGAAAGTAATTAAAAATCGATAACTGCGAAACTTATGGATGAAAATAAATAAAATTTTAGCAATCGAATTAAATTAAAAAGTTCTTTCCACCAGATATGTTTTGAAAGTAAAAATATTTAATTTAAGAAATTTTGAAAAAGTAATTATTGTACTTAGAAATTTTGAAACGATATATGAAAGTTTCGCGATTCAGAAAGATTTTGCATTGATCAAAATTAGCGAATCTGAACTTTCCGAAAGTAATAAAATTAGCTATTAACCATTTTTTAATAATTATTATTAAAAAGGAAATACGCTATATTTTGGAATAATTATTAATTTTATACTGTCTGTTATTTAAGAAAAATGGATATTATTTAAAAGTTAGAAAAAGTAAGTCAGAAATATTTTTATTTTAGATAATTTGAAATAAGTTTAATTAATATTGCAAAGTGAATAAAATGTAAATTAAATTTGAAATGAATATCCTAAAACATATGTAATGGAAAGATTCTGAAATTAAATTATACTCTCACCAAAAGTAAGCAATTTAAAAAGAATGCTTGATTTAAAATGCAAAAATGAAACTTAGCTTAATTAATTTAAATGAATTTAATGAGTTTAATTAAATGGATGAATAAATTATAGTTAAATATTAAAATACTGAATAAATTAAAAGTAAAATTTTAAATCATAACACTAAGGTACCCCTAGAGGCAAGTTTTCTGCAATATAGCGAATCAAAAAACAAAACAAAAAAATCTCGCACTCACCCTTGAAACTGATAAAAATCTTATATATTTTTAAATTTTAGGGCCGATGCGCTACCGCCAAACGTAACAATTTATTTATTTTATTTTTGCATTATACTAAGCTACCGTAGAGGCAAGTTTCTGTGGTATAGTAAATCAAAAAAACAAAAAAAAGTTTTTTCGACCCACCCTAATGTGCATTTGCTAGTAATTTTAAAATTTGCAATTAAATTTACAATTAGTAATTTAATAATCTACTGAAAAATTATTTTACATGAATTTCTTTTTTTGTGTGTTAGGATTGTCTTTCATTTGTGTACTTAGTGGATTTTATATAACTTTTCATTGTAGGGATGATAACAGTACTATCTGTTCTGGGCGTGGTGACTGTGTCTGTGGAGTTTGTGATTGTTATCAAGGACCTGTGAGTATTAAAAGTTCATTTCATTGTTTGTTGGTTTTTAATTATTGAATTTTTAATAAATTCAATAACCTACAGCATTTGAGGTATGAATTAAGCCACAATGTTACGTACAAATAGTGTATTTAGAAATTCTAGCATTAAAATATCATGCATCATATTCTTTATTAGCATTTTCAATTTTAACCATCAAAGGGAAAAAAATGGTTTAAATTATAAGTAATGTTATATTTATCTGAGTTAATAATATTGTGTTTAATAGTTAGTAATATATATGTTGCAATGCATTTATTGAAATAATAAAATCATTTGCTGTACATATGATACTTAATTTTGCTCTTTCAAAATTTTATTTCCAGGCTGATTTTATTTTTTAACAATAATAAATTTACTTCTAAGTTTAAAAGAAATATATATTAGATTTAACTGCATTAAAATTTTACTTTAACACATTTTTGTTATTTTCTGTGGCATTTTCCCCCCCATATACAATATGTTGAATTACAAATAAATGTCTTTTCTAAATTTTGAGTAGCTTGTTAATAGCTTAATTTTCTTATAAAGTAATGAGAGTGAAGTTATCTTGTATAGATTTCTGTTTTCCAAACAATCTCACAGTTGTGATGTCACCTAAAAAACCTGAAAAATGCAAGTTTTGAGGGTTTTTTTTTTTTTTTAATGTGGGAAATACATAGAATTTTAAGTTTCTTAATTTTTCATCAAATATATGCCTTTCTCTTTAATCCTCATAAGCCTAAAATGATTGTATTTGTAGCATTTCTTCTTAACTTGTGTTTTTCTAGATGCATCTATACAGGGTGTCCAAAAAGTCTTGAAACTGTCAAATAACTCGAGAAATATACATCGGATTGAAAAACAGCAAAATGCATGTTCAATATTTTTGAAAAATCTATTTAGGGATATCAAAGTTGACATTTTTCTAAAATATTAAACACGTATTTTTCCGTTTTTCAATCTGATGTATATTTCTCGAGTTATTGGAGCATTTCCAGACATTGCAATGGTAACTATTCTCACAGCATTGCACTCGATTACAGCGCCATCTACAATGTTTCGAAGAAAATGTTCAATAGAAAAGTTACGTATTTTTTTCCATAGAATCCAAATCTGCAATAAAAAAATGGGGGTCATCATTTAAGATTTTAAAGTTGCCCCCCCTTTCCCCCTGGGGGGGGGGGCAACTTGCATATCCCTAAATAGATTTTTCAAAAATATTGAACATCCATTTTGGTGTTTTTCAATCCGATGTATATTTCTCGAGTTATTTGACCATTTCCAGACTTTTCGGACACCCTCTATATGGAAAACAAGGGGAATTTTTATTTTACAGGTATGAGTGGCAAACTTGAATCTGTGTTATTTAAATTGTTTGTTTAGTTTTTATATTAAAAAAATATTAATTAAATTATCTGTTTTTTCATTTTACAGAGTAGTGAATTAAAGATTTATGGTGAATTTTGCCACTGTGACACATTCTCATGCGAACGTGACTCTAATGGGGTGGTTTGTGGTGGTGAGGAAAGAGGTATATGTTGTGGTGAATGCATCTGCAACCCTGGGTGGTCTGGACCAGCTTGTGAGTGTCGATCTACAAATGATACTTGCATTGCACCAGCTGACCAAGAGAGTGGAAGATATTGCAGTGGTCGAGGACATTGTGTTTGTGGAGAATGTCAGTGCTATCGCGATGATGAGCATGGTTATTTTGGTGGTCCTTTCTGTGAAGATTGTAGTGTAAGTTTTTGTGATATTTATTTATTCTATGTTTTAAATGTTTAATTCTAAACTATAAATTATAATGTACAACGTCACAGCAATTCAAAAATTATAAGAGGGGCTCAAGTAGCCATTTTTGAATAAATTGAACAGTTTGGGTTATCATTCTATACTAATAAAAGAAAAGAGTTTGTATGTATGTGTGTGTGTGTGTGTGTGTGTGTCTGTGATGGCTAGCAAAACCTAAAACACGTTGAGAACTGAAATTAGCTGAGGATAGTCCAAGGCAGATCCTGATGCACCTAAGGTCCCGATTTTTCATTTTTGTTAATTAATCAAAATATTAATTCATTGGTTAGTTCATTGGGGTTTTTACCCCAATGAACTCTCATCAGAAATACTTTTTTTTTAAAAATCAAAATGGCACATGCCAGCAGTTTCAGAGTTGGCTAGCATTGAGGAATCAAAAGGCAGAAGACTGTTCTTTTGTTTTGCATTTTTTGCATTGTATGCCAGGTTAACTATTTGAAAGACGGGAAAAAGAAAGACACCAAACCACATCTACATACTTTTTTCTTTCTAACTGTGCAATCCATTTAAAAAATATCAATATTATCCCTTTAAAAAAAATATTTTCATAATGTGTTTTGTCATTTTTTTCCCCCTCATATTTCGAAGCCATGTTGATTACATCTAGTCCAGTCAAATTAGGCAGATTTTGGGTTATTTTGGGACATAATTACGAAAGTTTTGAAACTTGGTGATATTGTTTGGGAGGGTCTACTAATGAACATACTAAAAGTCCTGATGGGTAGGAAATGAGCGCGAGGGGGGGGGGTAAAAGAAGGTACCATTTTTCGGTTTTTTGATAATATCTCGTAAGCTATAAGTCCTACGGAAAAATTGCTAATACAAAAAACAAAGACAATTAAATTCTCTACAAAACAGGTTCTATACATTTTTCTCTAGAGTCCATAGGTAACGAGATAATCGCATTCAAAAATGAAGAAATTTGTCAACAGTCACACCAGCGCCAGAGAGTGGGTCCATGGCTCTTACATTATTACACCTACTTAACCTAAACTAAAACGAAGATTAATGAAGTTTGTGGTCAGAAGAATGGGAGCCTGAACAATAACTTTATCAAATGACATTTTTTGTTAACATAAAACATACAAAAATGAAAAATGTGTAAAATACAATAATATAGGAATAAACAATATACTCAAGTTCTTGAGTATATATACCCCGGATTCAATGGGAAATTTCAAAAGATGTTGATTTATGTTCCATTTCCATTATGATATCCTTGAAATTAAGTATTCATGTTGGTGAGGTACCCGTATATAGCTGCATTGTATTTTGTTACATTTGGTTCATTCATTCGGAAAATATATAATATTTTATTTTGCGCCATAATGCTTTGCTATGGCAATTCAGGCGATTTTCAAATTTCCATTTGACGAAAGACTACATTTTGGCAGAATTTCATACATGTTTTCGAATAATGTAAAACATTTTGTTTTATAAATTTACTAATTTGACATTCGTTTCCTTCTTTTACTTTTATCGTTACTTAGCTACTGTTTTTCATAGTCTATAAAAATATTCATTCAAATAATCCCGATTGCGAAGGAAGAAATATGAAACCTGGCTGAGGGAAACAAAACATTAGCTAATTTTTCGTAATTTGGTCTGCAACACAGAATTGCGTCAAATATGAACGATGTTATTAACATTACGGTTTTGAATTGAATCTGGATACTACTCGTATTAAAAGGCTATCACAAAAAATACATTATAGCTCCAAATCACGTTAACAATTTTGTCAATTGGCAGTAGACACGATGATGAATGACTATCCATTAAGTTTAAAAGTCTCCAAATATACCTATTTGGTGGTGATTTTATTAAGCTAATGCTATAGAGTAGATTAGGATGTATTTAGATAAATTCTTAGATCTAAATATTATAGAACGACAATCAAAACTGTTTTCGGAAACAAAAATTGTAAAAACATTAGATTTCCTGATCTGCAGATTTACTTGTAATTATAACTATTATAACTGTATTAGCTTTATAATTATTAATCGCAGGTTTTTATAATTATTATATTTAATGTATCTTTATAATTATTAATTTAATTAAAATTTCTGTTTTTAAAATTCCATAGTCCTTTATTATTAATATTATTAATAAACCATATTAAATGAGTTATGTAGTGAATATATTTATGTATATGTACTTATACACATCTATTACATGCACTACCTACAAATATTTGCGTATTTATAATGCTAATTATAACATTACATTATACTACCTGACCCGCCCGGCGTTTCCCGGGCCCGTGATAATAACCTTAAATATACCTAAAATCCAAAATCTGTTAATTTCACATGCCACCGCCAGGGGGCACATTCTGTTCTAAATAAACCTCTATCCCAACGAAACTCCGTTATTCAACCTATCAGTAGATATGTTAGTTAAGGGAGTGGGAACTCAAAAAAGTTTAGGTTAAGTAAGTGCAATGTAAGTGCCGTTGACTCGCTCTCTGGCGCTGGTGTGACTTTTGGCGAATTTCTTGATTTTTGAGTGCGATTATCTCGTTAACTATGGACTCTAAAGAAAAATGTAGGAAACCTATTTTGTAGAGAATTTAATTCTCTTTATCTTTTGTATTAGCAATTTTTCCGTAGCACTTATAGATTACAGGATATTAACAAAAAATCGGAAAATGGTACCTTTTTTTAACTTTTCCCCCTCGCGCTCACCCCCCATCCATCAGGACTTTTAGTATGTTCATTAATAGACCACCCCAAACAATATTTCTAAGTTTGAAAACTTTCGTAATTATGTCCAGAAAAAAACCTAATTTGACTGGACTAATCCTATTTAAGATGAACTTAAGTTTCCCATTTGAATTTTCCGTAAATGTCAACAAAAGATAAAATGTTGCCAACTTAAAATGTACTTATTTTATTACAGAAATTAATTGTATCATAATAACAGATGATATAATTAATTTCACTGAAATAATAACAGTACGAACGCACCTCATTTGTCATGTTTGACATGCAATTTCCAACTTGTTCTGTCTGTGTCAGTGCCTTTTAATGAGAAATTTTCCCATTTAGGTTTAGAAGATTTGCTTTTTTAACACATTCCAACCTAGTTGAAAAGTGTTTATGACTTTGGTTTGTCTGCCGTCTGTCCGTGCTCTAACTCCCGTAAATATGCTCGGATTGCCCTGCAATTTTTATATGTTATTGTCGTCATCTATAGCATGTTCCCTATTTCAACTGAAGTGTGTAGCACTTATAGTTTTTTTACAGGGACACTCAAAAGAATTCTGTTACATTACAGTCTATGGGGAAAAATCATTCGCGGTTTATTTTAATGATGTTACACAATTTCAAACACATTGTAATTGATATATATCACTAAGGTGCATTACAAGAAGCTTAATATGGAATAGGGTGTGCATAGCACTTATAGTTACTTTACAGGGACAGTTACAAGAATTCCGTTACATTACGTCTATGGAGAAAAATCGTTTGCGGTTCAATTAAATAATGTTTCACTATTTTAAACGCATTGAAATTTATATATATCACTAAGGTGCATTACAAGAGGCTTACTACAGAATATTGTGCGTATAGCAGTCATCGTTCATTTACAGGGACACACAAAAGAATTCTCTACTGTCTGTTAACAATAATTCCTGGAAGTGCATTTTAAGTTGCTGAACGCGACTTAAAATTTAACTCATTTTTTGTCTATTACTTGGTGCGTATAAATTCTGTAGATCATATACAGGGCAGCACAAAAGTTCGCGAACACATTTCCGTTTATTGACAAACTCCAGAAGGAGAATTTTAAACTATGCTACGCGTTTCCTAACTAAACTAAAATGTAGCATCCTATGTAGTATATATACAAATCTATAGATCCTATACTTATACAGGGCTGAATAAAAGTATTCGGATACTATTCCGAATATTGTATATGTTGGAAATTCCTGAAATTGTGTTTTTAAATATGTTATGCGTTTTCCAAATTGTTTACTTAGATGTTATGTTTCAGCTTATTAAACGGTAATGATTTGTAAAATTATTTTGGAAGCGTTGGAAAGTGTTACATAATCTATGCTTGACACATGATTTTTCGTTCTTGTTTTGCATGTGGTGGGAAATGTACGTTTTGATCAGAGAGAGATAGATTCTTTTCGAGTTTAAAAAAAGGATAGAGAAGGAGGAGGGGGAAAGACATTTTATATTGTTTAGGTTTTCTCAGGAATTTTTGGTCAGAATTAAAAGTTTAATTCATAGATTCCCTCAAATCCACACAGCTTGGAACCAGAGATTAGAATCAGCAGATTAGATTCTGCAGATTTTAGAATTTTGCAGATTTCTGGTCAGTTTTTTGTTTACATTTTTAAAATAGTAATTTGAATGTAGTAAAGTATTGAAATTATAATGAATGCTTACAATAAAGTAAAATATTAAAATAATTAAGTAAAATATTAATATAATTTAAGTAAAATATTAACTTAATTTAAATGAAATATTAAAATAATATAAATAAAATATTAAAATAATTATGTAAAATAATGAAAATTTAAGAAATGATTAAAATATTAAAAATAAAGTGAAGTGTAATAATTAAGGATGTAGTATTAAATATGCAAAATAGTGATGAAATATCATTTTTTCTAGTTTTATTACAAAATAAATATATTTTTCATGACTTTTTTTTTTTTTTTTTTTTTTTTTTTTAACAAGCTTCATTAATTTATTTATATTATACTTTGTGACCATGGACAAAATTGTTGTCTGCTTAAGTTTTTTGTTTTGTTAATTTTGTTTCTTTATGTCATACACTGTTCTAGGGCTTATTCCATTACAATTGTACCAAAAAACCATAGATGCCAACATCTCCAGAAATTCCAGAGTTTCTCAGGAATAGGTTAAAATGTGGTAGTATGAAAATAAAGTAGAAAATACGAAAATACACACTAACAAAAAAAAAAAAATGCGGATTTCATCAATCAATTGTTGCAAAAAATCACTGATTTTGTTACTTGGTCATGGCAAAAAATCGTTGATTTCATCAATCAGCCGTTGAAATATATCGCTAAATTTGTTGATCAGTCTTTGATACAATAAAGAATTTTGGCTGTCAATTTCAGTAAAAAATTTCGTCAGTTTAGTGAGAAAAAATTCATCAATCGGTAGAATCGCAGATTTCATCATTTGGTTGCAGAAAACAAATTACTAATGTTGTCAATATATCTCAGAAGAAAAATTGAGTTTCACCAATTAGTTGTTGAATAAAAATCAGGTATTTTGCCAATTGGTCGTTGAAAAAAATCATGAATTTTGCAAATCACTTGTGGCAAAAAAAAATAGCGAATTTCTCCAATCACTAGCGGCAAAAAATCATTAATTTTGTCAATCACTTGCGGCAAAAAATCATGAATTTCGAATCATCATCAAAATCAATCATCAATCAATCATCGAAAAGATCATGAATATTTGAACCCAGGATCTTAGCTTAAGCTGTCGACGCTCTATCAAGTAAGCTATCCAGGACAAATCTGGCAGACACAATTCACTCAGACAATTTTTTAGCAAAGACATCTGGTCTGCTATCCAAAACAGCTCAACAGAATGAACTAACAGGTAAAGAAACTCTAATAAACTTTCGTAACTACACCTTATTATTTTAACCCAATCATAGTGATTGGGTTAAAATATAAAACTCATACAAGTTTCATACAAATTGGTCAAAATTCTTATGTTTATTCTATGTGTAACAGTTTCAGTAATCAGGTTAGTGTGTATAAGCATTTGTCCTCCCTTCCTCCTTTGACTACCATCAAGAACAATTAATAAGCTCAAAGCTGCCTTGGTCGTTGATTATTAAACACTCCAAACCTGCCTAGACTGCCCTTTGAATCTGCCTACACTGCTCTTTGATGTCTTTTACTTAGCGAAAATTGCTTTAAGATTCTTTCAATGGGCTGTTTTGTAGTCGGCTACTTTCCAAACCTTCTTCAGTAGTGTTCTAGCTAGGCATTGCCACTCTGTTTCACTGCATTGGTTGTTATTTACCATGAGAGGAATAATTTAGCAATGAAATTTAAATGTAGTATTTATTTTTCTACATTTTATTTTATATTTCTTTTGAATTTGATATTCTATTAACCCTAGAATGCTAACTTTTCAAAAACTTACAAGAATGATAACCATTCGTCTTCCAGGCGAAATGTGGGTAGGCGCGCTTAAAATAAATTAAAAAAGCTAATTAGAATAATTGTATACTACCTGCAGATGACTTTATCATTATCAATCCTCAAGTAAGCAAGAAAGCATGATTTATTTATTTTCAAAGAAATATTTACACATTGGCTTGATGTTCACCACACATTGCTCTGGAACACGTTAGATAAAAGTTGCGCGTTATTCTGCACAATTTGTGTGGGCAAAATGCAGAAATTTTCTTTTTTCCACATTTAGATTGTTTAGGTTGTTGAATGTCCATATCCAATTTCAAAAGTTCACAAAAGTCTTTGTTGATCGGGGCAAAGTTGATATGTTAAGATGCTTCTTCATTCATGGGGCAAGAACATATTCACTTAGCTTTATCGTGAACTTTTTTCTGGATAGTGCTTTTTCAGTTTTTTCAGCCATGTTATGCACATACATAGCATGTGCATTAACTAAAATGATATTTATCATACTATAAAACACACAAAAAGGCCATCGGCGTCTTTTGCTACTACGTGACATGTTATTACAATCTGATCCAATGTGTTTACGACTCCTTTTGTGGAGTTATAAAATTCTATCATTATATTTCGAGCTGCTGTCCTTGTGTTGCTTGATTTAGGAACAGATGACCATTTTGACTTATTTTTACCAGTGAGCTGAATTTTGCCTGGATAAATTATAGACGTTAATGACTCAAAAAATTTTAGAATTTTTCTAACCCATTCACTTTCATTTCATGCACTGCGGTTTTCAGTTTTAGCTTCCTAATTTGACCTCATATTTTTATCCTCCTGGGTTTGTTTTTCAAGCCTTGTTTTTCTTCATCTTTATTGTCAAAGGATAATTCATCATTTTCATCTCTATCGCTATTTGTGATTTTGTCACTATCAACTTCAATAAAATCTTCATTTTCTGATTCATTCCCAGAAATAGAATTTTCTTCATCACTTAGTTCTTTTAATAGTTTCCAGATAGACTCAGGTCTCCCCCAAACATTTTCTCTAAGAAAACATTTTGATATGTTATGGCAGCACAGGAAAAAAACTAAGTCAGATTCTCAAATGCAAACGCTACTGCTAACCATTCGTCTGCAAGATGAATGTTGTTCTGAAAATCCCTTGTGCACAAATAATTTGGGAAGAAAAATTATCCTTAAGTGTAGTAGCCAAGGTCAAACGAAAGTACTGGGTGGCACGACCCATTTCCTGTTTTGGGGGGAGGTAGGTCAAAGTTACTTGTTACGGGCTTTGTATAAGAGACGAATGGGTAACATTGTAAGGTTAAGAGTTATTTTAAACTGTTGTATAAGTTCTCAGGTTCAATAATTTCACAGACACAAGCTAACTTGCTGCTCTTCAGTTACGAATTTTTGATTTAGCTTAGTTTAGTTTCATGTACAATATTAATTTTAATTTTTCTTAATGTTTCACATTGAGTAAAATTATTTTTTGCTGGTTTGTTTATCTTAATTTCCAAAGTTTTACTAATATACTTAAATAAATGAAATGCTTATTTATGCAAAAAAAACTGCGACTGATTAAAACTGGTTTATTATTGCAGATTTTATTTGTCTAAAGTAATACTTATGTATTGATATATATTCACATACACATACACACAAGTACCCTCTTCTTTTTTTTTTCTTTTTCTTTTTTTGGCACTTGTTTTTCCATTTCACATGTAATTCCTTATTAATCAACTGTTCCTTCTTTAGTTTCAAACTTGTGAAGGGAGATGCACAGAATTTAGAGACTGTGTACAGTGTAAGGCTTTTGAATCCGGCATTCTGGAACCAGATGAATGTGATAATTGTTCCATCATTCCTGAAATTGTTAATGAAATTGGTGGTATGCTTCATGTTTTTTTTTTTTATATTATTTCTAATAATCTTGTTAATGATACTTCTCTGTACTAATAATTTAAAAATGAAAAAAGGGATATTACTTATGTCATTTATTATTTTATGCTAATTGTTATAAATTGTTCTGCTTATATATATTTAATTTTTCTTATGTTCTTATTAAAGTAATTGCCAAAGTTTGATTATTCAGAAAACAATAACATAACAAAAATTTGTTTTAGTTATATTCAGTGCTCTAATTGTAAAAAAAAAAAAAAAAAAAAAAAAAAAAAAAAGAAGTAATATATACCACGGATGGCAAACCTTTTCATATATGCCATTTTCTTTTTTCTTTTTTTGTCACATTGGGCTGAGTTTGTTTTATTCTATCAAAATGAATTTTTCTGAATTCGAAACCTAGCTGGATCATTTTCTTGTGCTCCAATTAGTATAGGAGTTGCATTTTGTAAAAATCATTCCAGCCATTTTCGATATATAGCAGCATTTTCAGTGCTGAGTTTATTTTATCCTGTCAAAATGAACTTTCCAGAATGCAGGACCCAACTAGATCATTTTCTCAGGTTCAAATCTATGTTATAAAGCAGACAAGTATCTGTGAGTAACATTGACCTCATTTTGATATTGACAATACCTGATGATTAAATTTAACTTTTATTGCAATTTTTTGAACTTCTAACTATTGCATATTTTCAATTTCTACACTATTGAATAGGAAAACATTTCTTTCAAATGCAAATTTTTTTTTAAACTATCACAATTTACTGATTTTTTATGGCTTTAAAAATAATTTTCAAGCAAGATTAAAATTTTTTTTTTTAATTATTTCTATCACATGCGGACAATTACGAGAGATCCATTTGCACTTAAATAAAATATATAGTTCAACATTTGTTTTTGGTTAATATTCCATAACAAAATTAAAAATTCATCAATAAATAAATAAACTAATTTAAATAAGACATGAATTTAAGACTAGCAATCGAACTATGCGCTTCACCACTGAAATGATCGTAATCATAAAAGGCTCCTGTATGTAGGGAAATTTTTGGTGATTTTTTCAGCTCTTAACTCCTGACATGCAGCTAGTATGAAGGTATCGTTTTTAATAAATTTCCAAACTTTATTTGAATACAATATATTTCATATAATAAAGCTTTTTGATGTTGTTAATGGATAATAAAATATTTAAAAAAAAAACTTATTAGAGTTTTCAATGTTAAAAAAAATGGTTTTTACCCATGTTCTCTAACTTGGGAAAGCCAGACTGTATCACCTAGTTAGTATAGGAGACAAGTGTTGTAAAAATTGTTTGAAAAATTTTCTATTTATAGCAAACAGTATTGTTAGTGCTGAGTTTGTTTTAACAAGCTATCAAAATGAAGTTTCTTAAATTTTTGATCAAGCTAGATAGTTTTCTTGCACTCTATTTAGTATAAAAGACCAGTTTTGTGAAAATTGTTATAGCCTTTTTTTTTTTTTTTTTTTTTTTTAGTTCTTCTGCACACACAAAATCACTTGCTTGTTTAATATATTTGATATTGAATGGTATAAATATCTTAGTTTAATTTTCTTTTTCTTAATTTTTTTTTTTTTTTTTTTTTTTTTTTCAGAAATAGTGCCTAATCAGAGGAAATGTATTTTCAAAGATGATGAAGATTGTTCTTTTACATTTGTGTATTCCTATGATGACAATAATAAGCCTATAATACTAGTCTCTAAAACCAGAGGTAATAAATAATTCCATTTTCCTTACTTCTTTAATGAGCACAACTAACCTTTTTTTAAAAAATTATCTTTTATGTTACATAAAAATCTTTCAGCTTTATTTATTTTAATTTACAAGGTAAATTAAATAGAGGAAATTATAGGTTTTTAGTGTTTAAAAATAATTGTTAATATAGTGTTTAATTGCGCTAGTTGACACTAAAATCCTCCCTATAAAAATAATGGTTAATTCTTATGTCACAAAAACACAATATGGCAGTAAATATATATTTATGTACTATTTTGTTTAGGTGTTTGTTTTTTAAATTAAAATGTTTTATATCGTAATAAAGAGAAGTGAAACTGTATAAATAATAAAATGTATATAATAATACATAAATAACCTATAAATAAATCTGTAACATTAGCTAAGATACAGCAGCAAAAAGAATGAAAATATGTTAGTTGATACTGCTGGACATGAAAAGGAAGAAAACATCAGAAGAACAATACTTGAGACATGTCAACAAAATAGATTTTCATGATATATGTTATTGATTTGTTATCTAAGACATTGAAAATAACTTTTTCATGTTTTCAATTTTATCTTGCATAGGAAATTCATATAAGATAACAACCCTTCATTATTTGTTATTGGGTCATTCCATGCCAAATCACACCAAAAAATTTCAAAATGTAACCCACCATCTCCGATTTGTCTGAAATTTTCAGAAAACACCATACTAATAAAGTTAGAAAAGCACATAAAATTTTTAATTGATGTGACTTATACATTTTTTTTTAATGTGACTTTGAATGTGGGTGTACAACAAAAAAAGTGTTGCCTTGTAGTGGAAGTTTTGGGTGTGCTTTGAGCTGCATAATTTTATTTCTCGACTGCTACTTGTGTTAGAAAGCTCAAAATTTTGCCACTTATAGTTCTTTCCATGAGGAATTCAGAAAAAAATATTGTTTTAATGCAGGATCTTTGTATATAATTAAAAAAAATATTTATATTGACAGTTACCATATTCTGTATGAAAATTTTCAAAAATCACTATCTATAAAAGTGCATTTTCCAACCTGAACCTAATATTTTTTTAAATACTCCATATACTATATTCTTTCAAATAAAGAAAAAAAATCAATGGTTGCTCTAATAATTTTTGGGAGAAAAAAAAAAACGAAACTTATGAGCATTGCAATTGGAATAATGTTATAAACAGTTAAAGAAAATACTATACTAAATTAACTAAATAGCTTCATTAAAACACATTTTTTAAATTCTTGTTTGCATAACTACCAACATTTACAGTTATTGGTAAAATAAACACATAACTAAAAGTCTTGTTTATTCCAATTCTAATATTTCCTTGACTATATATTTGGAACAAATTACTTCAATATTTTTAATTTTCAGCAAGTAAATACATTGATAACAAACACTTTGATTTATTTTCTTTATTGTAAAATGAAATAAACAAACTTTTTTAATGATATTTTCATTTTGACCATTAGAACAGTGTTTATCTTATTAGCATAACTAACGATGTAAATGTTGTTTACATTGAATAAAGTTTAATGAGTTAGCAAGATTCTACTCAGCAATGAATAATCAAGACTCAAGAGTATGTTGAATCATCCTGATTTGAAATGTATCATCTCCTTTCCATAAACATTTAATGTGTCCCAGGCAGTCAGTTTCAGATTTTCTCTTGATGGTGAAGTTGCTATGTGAGCCTTTCTTTACAAGTTTGTCTTAGATTGAATTAAGTGAATAATTTATTATATTAATTGAGTGAATATTTATTTTGTTTATATTTAAAAATTATATTTTAATGATTTTGTTAAATTATATTTTAAAATTAAGCTGGTGAAATTTTGTTATGGAAATTTATTGAAAGTTAGATAGTTGATGTGAAATTTTCATAACAATGGCTGGTGCATTAAGAAAATGTCATATTGGGGAACTTACTGACACCTTGTGCCATAAAAAAACTTTCGTACCTAAAATAGGTTTTAAAAACTTAGAAGATTTATGCTTAAGTGAAAATGACAAGGAAATACTCAGTTTAAGAACAGAAAAATCAATTGAAGATGTACAAACTGGAAGTATTTGTCTTCATCATATAGAAGTTCTTTTGAAAAAATATGAATTTCTGCAGAAAAAATGTAGTGACCCTTTACAAAAACATCCAAATGTAAACAAAACAAAAGCACTGCGAACTGTTAGTTTGGAAATGTGTAAATCTTTACTTCTGAAAAATATAAAAATTAAACCAGGGCAAAAACTGTGTACTACATGCAGGCAGAGCATGCAGGAGTCTCAAGAAATAGAAGTAGACATTGCTGAGATATCAGAAGTTGTTTCCAGTGCCACAGCACAAGATGAATTGAAACAAGTAAATACATCCTTAACAGAAGCAGGATGTTCTCCACTCAAATTGCATTCCATTCCTCAGCACAGTAGAGCATCATACGGGGCCAGAAAACTAGAAGGTTTTGAATCCACTATTCGTGAGAAAATGACCAAAGTATTAAAAGTTGACCTTCCTCCTAAAAAGTCTCAAATAGTAGAGCAAGATTTTGTGAAAAAGGCTGCAGATTTGGATCGCTTGACTGGATTACTAAATGAAAAATTAAAAATAGTCCCTCGCCGGCAAAAAATTCAAATTCTTACAATACCTGCTGCAATGAACTGGGGTCGAAGAAAAATACAAAAGGAGTTCAATGTATCTGAATATTCTGTACGCCTAGCTCAACAACTAGCTAAAGAAAATGGTATTTTGTCTTTGCCTCAGACTCGACAGGGCAGAACTGTGAGTGCAGAAACAATCCAACTTGTCACACAATTTTATGAAGGAGATGACCAGTCAAGACTTTTACCAGGGATGAAAGATATTGTTAGTTTAGGGAAAAAAGAATATATGCGAAAGAGATTGCTGCTAGGAAATATTCGTGAAATTTATGCTTCATTTATTCAGGAACACCCAGATGTGAAAATAGGATTTTCCAAGTTTTGCACTCTAAGACCAAAATGGTGTGTCCTTGCTGGGGCGAATGGCACACACTCAGTTTGTGTGTGCACAAAACATCAAAATGTGATCCTTCTCATTCATGCTGCACATTTTAATGAAACATACAAGGATTTGATTGCCATTCTGGTGTGTAACACAGAAAATAGAGACTGTATGTTAAGGTATTGCCCCAAATGTCCATCAAAGCAAACCCTGATTGATGTCTTGCAATCAAAATTTGAAGATTATGATCCAATTGACACTATTGAGTTTAGGCAGTGGGTCTCAACTGATCGGTCTCAGCTGGATAAGAATATGGCAACACTTGAAGAGTTCATCCAGATTCTCACAGACAAGGTGGACAAGCTAATTTCACATAGTTTCATAGCAAAATCACAATCAACATTTTTTAAAAATATAAAAGAAAACTGTACCGTTGACATAGCTGTTGTTACATTAGATTTTAGCGAGAATTACTCTTTTGTGATACAGGATGAGGCACAGGGATATCACTGGACTCGTGCATCTTGCACTGTTCATCCACTTATCATTCACTACAAGGAGGCAGATGGAGGAAAGAGCATCTCAGCCCACTGTATCCTCTCTGATGACCTCCAGCATGATGTAGAAATGGTATATAAAATTCAGCATGTAATGATTGCTTTTTTGAAAACAAACGTGCCACATATTAAAAAAGTTCATTACTTTTCTGATGGCTGTGCTGCTCAGTATAAAAATAAGTACAACTTTGCCAATCTTTGTTGTCATGAAATTGACTTGAATTTGAAAGCCGAGTGGTCTTTCTTTGCCACTAGTCACGGCTGAACTCTTTGAATTTTGCAATTCATCAATTAAAAAGATCAATTTCCACTTTGTGAACAAGACAGAAATAGACTCTACACGAGAGAGTCTTCAGCAACGTTTCAAAGATGTCCACACTGTTCCCGGAACTCAAAGTTTTCACAACTTCATTCCTGTTGACTCAAAAACAGTGGCAGCTCAAAGAATATCTTCTGATGAAAAACCTTTACTGGTCTTCAACCTTTACGACCCAGACACTACATTAGTAACTATTCAGGATGTGTATCCACACTGCTATGTGGCATGTAAATATGATGACAAGTGGTTTTTTGCACTAGTGGAAAAAGTGAAAGAAGATGAAGGAACTGTCGAAGTAAGATTCTTCCATCCAAATGGACCAGCTGCTTCATTCTATTGGCCACAAGGAAGAGATGATGTATGTGATGTTCCTTTAGCTCACATTATAAGTGTTGTGGAAGCTCCAGACACTAAAGCATCTGGCCGTATGTACTATTTTTTGTCACACAGCTTGAAAAAAGTCCAGAAAAATCTTGCAAGATTTTCACTGTAGAGATAAATATATATATGTAGCAATTGCAATTCTAAGTTATTTTACTTCTAACTATTTTAACTTTGTTTGTAAAGGTATTCTAATTTCAGTACCCATAAATTTAGTTACTGATATATATATATATATATATGTATTTTAAATTATTAAAGCAGCCACTGATTATTATTATTATATATATTTTTTGAAAAAACGTGGTATATGTAAATCCAAGTGTTATCGGTATATTTACTTGCTGAAAATTAGCAATATTGAAGTAATTTATTCCAAATATGTATTCAAGGAAATATAGAATTGGAGTAAACAAGACTTTTATTTACGTATTTATATTATCAATCATATGCAACTTCATATTTGAACATTTGTAAGTTATTTTACCTTGTTAGTAAGGATATTCTAATTTCAGCACTCATAAACTTAGTTATTGATAAATATATTTTTTAATTATTAAAACACCCATTTATTATTATTTATTTATTCTTATTATTTAAAACATGGTATATGTAAAATCAAAGTCTGTTTGTTATCAATGTATTTACTTGCTGAAAATTAAAAATATTGAAGTAATTTGTTCCAAATATATAGTCAAGGAAATATTAGAATTGGAGTAAACAAGACTTTTAGTTATGTATTTATTTTACCAATAACTGTAAATGTTGGTAGTTATGCAAACAAGAATTTAAGAAATGTGTTTTAATGAAGCTATTTAGTTAATTTAGTATAGTATTTTCTTTAACTGTTTATAACATTATTCCAATTGCAATGCTCATAAGTTTCGTTTTTTTTTTCTAAAAATTATTAGAGCAACCATTGATTTTTTTTCTTTATTTGAAAGAACATAGTATATGGAGTATTTAAAAAAATATTAGGTTCAGGTTGGAAAATGCACTTTTATAGATAGTGATTTTTGAAAATTTTCATACAGAATATGGTAACTGTCAATATAAATATTTTTTTTAATTATATACAAAGATCCTGCATTAAAACAATATTTTTTTCTGAATTCCTCATGGAAAGAACTATAAGTGGCAAAATTTTGAGCTTTCTAACACAAGTAGCAGTCGAGAAATAAAATTCTGCAGCTCAAAGCACACCCAAAACTTCTACTACAAGGCGACACATTTTTTTGTTGTACACCCACATTCAAGGTCACGTTAAAAAAAATGTATAAGTCACATCAATTAAAAATTTTATGTGCTTTTCTAACTTTATTAGTATGGTGTTTTCTGAAAATTTCAGACAAATCTGAGATGGTGGGTTACATGGCTGGGGTGATTTGGCATGGAATGACCCTATTATTGTAAAACTGTTTCTTGCAAAAATTGTACTTGCAAGAGCAATTTGGAGCCATTCTGAGATTTAGGAATGTCAGATCTATATTGATCACATATTTTGCATGCAGGGATGTAAAATTTTTATATTTTTTCCTGCCAGTGTTATCAGGAGTAATTATTAAAATGAATTTTTCCTGATTTCAGGGTTTTTAAAAATTAGTTATCAATGGCTATTATGAGAAAACTATAATATTAGAGAAATTTAAAAAATAGCTTGAGCATATTAATTGCAATTTTAATACAGTCGACATCAGTTATAACATACTTTTACGGGATCAGAAAATATGGTGCGTTATAACTGAAGTGTGTTTGTTAAGCAATAACCAATAAAATACAGTGAACATGAAAGAAAAAGGCACATAATATCACATACAATAATTTTTCCTCATATTATCTGAAGTGTCAGCAGAGAACCTGCTTGACGAAAACAATTTTTAATTGTAGCTGATGTGACACATTGTCAAGATTTATTTAACATTCTTATCGCATCTAAAACAGAAACGGTGAATTTTTCCTTATTTTCTAAAGCCAGAATGTATTGCTAAATAAAATATTTTCTGAAATGAGATTTTAAACTTCAAATCGCACCCTGGTCGATCGGTTGACTTGGAATTCAATGGAATTTAAATTATCCACTGGCGGACGTACAGTGCAATTGTCCAAAATTAAGATAATTTTTCATATCTTTCTCTGCAGTTCCTTATCTATCCCATAATCGAAGTTAATCACAGAATATCTCAGGCGTCATACACACTTTTTGATTAACAGCATATCGAACAGGCATATTTTTTACATTTTTGAAACATCTCTGCTGTTTTGATTTTCCTCCCATGACCAATAATTTCTATTTTCATTGCCAGTCATATTTGCTCACAGAAGTACTGTCAGCCTCTCCTTAGATTGTTTACCGCCGACACACTTCTCTTCTTTGAATTTTAGAGTTTTCTGTGAAGTCAACTTGTAGAATATACTCGTCTCGTCACAATTAAAGCTATCTTTATCAGCATATCTCTCTTTTTTTCAAGCCATACTTCATTTATCCATTGTTCAACAGCTATAGTTGGCATTTCAGCAGCTTCTCCACAAATTTTACCACAAATGTTATGACATTTTAAAAATGTTTCCAACCAACCTACTGAACAAATAAAATCCTCATTAAAGAGTTTTGCAAAGTCTTCTGCTTTCTCTTACAACATTGCTCCTGTAATCAGGATATTCATGTTTCTTTGTATCATAAACCATTTTAATAAAACTTTATCTATGTCTTCATGAGTTGTCCTAATTTTTTTTTTTTTTTTTTACTGCTAAACTGTTCAAATGCATCAATGATCGAATTTTTGTTTTTCCAAATTGTATTCACAGTTCTTTTTAGACAGATTCGGTTTTCGACAGATTTCAGCTTGCATTTGGCCACCTAATATCCCGAATAATTTTTATTTTTTTCGTGTAGTTTCACAGCTGTTCATTTTCTACAAGTATCCATTACTTGAGCAGCAAGATAAAATTCAATATACACAGGCTGAAAAACTGAACTGATTTCAAATAAATATTTCCAATGTTTTGTTGGTCTCATCCTGAACTCTTTCACAATCAGTGGCCAATCAGTAGCCTATTCATATGTGTTGAAAATAATCACACTCACTTCAAAATGTTCATAATGGACTTTACCCAAGTGACGTCAAAATAATCACATACATTCATAATGCACTTTTGTGTTTCCTAAGCAGTTGCACTTCATTCTTCACTGAAAAATCACCTCTTTTCTATCGGGAGGTACAATCACCTTGCGCCGCTAAAATAAAAAAAAAAGTCCATCCACCTTGAAATCCCTCACCTCCTTATTAGACATTTCTAAAAAATGCTCCCCCTTGTTCGCCCTAGCTGCTGGAGATATCGAACAATAATCAAAGACATTCACTATTCGAAGGTCAAGTTAGAATACATGTCTCTTCCATGAAAAGGGATTTAAAACACTGGGATAAATGTCCAAGACAAAATACTGATTTCCAAATCAGAAATGCAAGGTTGACATCCAAATTTGACTTTTCATTAAAGTCTTAAAAGTACATAATATCCTGATTAAGGCATAATCCGTTATAGCCAAAGTTGCAAATCATTACATTATATAGGATTTCATTTGGGACCAAGCATCTGAGTACATTATAAGCAAAAATATGTTATATCCCAGGTATGTTATAATCGGTGTCGACTGTATTTACTTTTAGTGAATATTATTTTTATTGATAACAGTCAAAGTTAATCTTAAAAAGTTTAGAACCACTAACACACCTGATTATGTAATTTCATTACTATTTCCTTGAAATTTTACAAATTATATTTCTCTTGATAAAGGCACCTGAATTATTCTGATAGAGTTTTAAGTGCATTTATTTATTTATAATCGTGTCATTTAAATTTTCTGTTTAATACATGCTTTATATTTCATTAAAATTATTATAAACTTTTAATATTGCTAATTCATTGTTTGTTCAATTCAAATTGCAAAAGGAAATACTTCTATAACTTTCTTAAATAGCACATCAAATTTCAGTGATATCCTTATTATGCAAATAATTAAATGTGCTTGTTTATTAAATCCTAACACTTGATTTAATGTTCTTAAAAGCCGATCTTCAAGAAACTGTTATGACTTATTTTCAGATTTTGGCTGTTAAACAACTTTATTGCATAGAATTCAGGATTTTGTCGGAGAGGTCACAATCACTCCTGATTTATTTAAAGCATGATACTTTTATTACCAGTTTACCTTCTTTTTTAAGAACTATTTACACTTTTGTCCATTAAAAATATATAAATTTTGGTAATTAAAGATTTAACCTATATTTTAAAGCATTTCTTTCACAGAATGTCCAACTAAAGAACCTGTTCTTTGGATAGCCTTGGGTGTCACAGCTGGTGTATTTCTGGTTGGGCTCATAGCATTACTGATTGGAAGATTGGTTGTTTATTTAAAAGATAAGAGGGATTATGAAAAGTTTATCGAAGAAGTTAGCAAAAAAACTAATTGGACAAATGTAAGTTTTTTTTTTTTCATTAATGTTTAACATGCCACTTGTTTCACAAATGTTGGCTTTGTACATAATAAATAAATATATATATGTAGGTATTTTCCTTACATTCTCTATAGCTATGAACTCATTGGCTGAAAATAAAACTATGTAGAATTTTTTACCTAAATTTACTATGTTTTTATAGACAATTTTTTGTTTAGATCCTATTGCTGTATTTAAATATTTCTATTTAACTGATAACAATTTCCTACTAAAAGTATTTAACCTAATATATATATATATATATTAAATAAAGTTATAATAAATTAAAGTTATAATAAAAGAAAGTTTCGCTCTGTGTGTGTGTGTCTGTTGGCGATGGCTAGCAAAATCTAGCCCACCTAGAAGTCTGGAAATTTAGGTGTGGATAGTCCAAGGTCTGGCCATGTGCACCTGAGCCTCAGAATTTTAATATTTTGATAATTACCCAAGATATTAATTAGATTCTCATTAACCATCTCTTCTAAAATGACTATCTTTTAAAGCAAAATGGCGAAAGAAACGAATCGGCGCATTGGATTTGCAAACGGAAATGAATGAATTCGAAATTATTTTACTAATTAGCGAATTTTAAGAAAACTAATTGGGATATCAATTTGAAAATTTCTGAGCATATGTAAAAAAATATTCTTCATCTGCCTATGTGATTTTTGAAAAATTCGGTCGGTAATTTTTTTAAATTTATGCAAAAATCTGCTAGCGCCATTGAAAACGATCTGAGAAAGTTTCAGACAGGGATGTGCTTTCATTAAAAACTGAACTACAAAGAGATCTGTTTCTCTGGCCGATCCCTCTCATTTAGTTTGCGAAAATGAAAGGAAATAATTGCCAAATTTTACTAATGAACAAATATTTAGGTAACTAATTAAGATATAGATTTGAAATTGAGGTTGGGAAGGGGAGTCATCTGCCAGCTATTTTAGCGTAGCATCTTCGTTATGTTCTAATTATCAGAAAAATGTAATTCTTTTTTTAATGATCGCGTTAATGTACGTGACGGTGGTTCTCTTGAACAAATTATTCATTTTATTTGCGGGTATGGGGAGGTAGGGGGTTAATGCCTTTCACTGAGATTGTGATTATCTCGGGCCCGGGCAACGCCGGGCGGGTTAGCTAGTATATATATATTCATGTTTTTTAATTCATTAGGTATCTGCTCTTTCACTTATATACAAAACATCATTCACACATTTCATTAATATTAATCACATTTACAGACAAAATGAGCAATTTGTTATCTTGATGTTTTTTTAACTAATTAGACAAATGTAAGTTTTTGTTTGTTAATTTTTAACATGCAACTTGTTTCACAAATGTTGACTTTGTATATATATATATATATATATTAAATATAATATTAAATATATATATTAAATATATATATTAAATATATATATTATATATATATATATATATTATATATATTAAATATAAAAGTTAAAAATTTATAAGAATTGTATATTAGATAAAAGACATGAGTCATTATGATATTGCAATCTTTTATTATTATTTGATAGTTATTGCTATTGTGCTGTTAAATATTGTGGTTTATGTTAGTTTTTAATTTTATAAAACCTTATTTTAATGCATTTTACCTCTTTTTCAGGAAACGAATCCAATTTACAAAGAAGTTATTTCGGAATACCCAAATCCTATATATGAAAAGACTCAGTAACTGTTCTGCACAAAAGTTTCAGTTCTAGTCCATAGCATTATCTATAAATTTTATTGTGCTATGCATATTCAGTTATGGAGCATTTTTTTGTTTGTGAAATTTTTGTAAATCATGTGATAATAATTGGTGAATTTTTGAATCAGTTATTGTGAAATTTTGTGTTGTTTCAATTATATACCAGTTATTGTATGCTATTTTAAAGTTTAGTATTATTTTCCATAACTGAATGGTGTATTTTTATATTATTCATATCAGCTGTTTCTGTTTCTATTTATTTTTGAATTTTTTATGCATATATATTTTATATTTTTAGGCAACTTTTCATTTTTTTTTTCTAGTGCAACTAGGGATAATTTATAAGTAGATATGTGCAGCTTTTGGTTTTAAAAGTGCTGCTCAAGTATCCCGCCTCCCTTTTTTTTTAACCCATTTGATAAAATGTGGAAATTTTTATACTTTATTTTAGAATTTTTTTAAATGTAATTTTCTTTGTAAAAATTTATGGTAATTTTATAAACAAGATAAATTTTAACCTTTTTTGCAAATGTATATTAAACATAAAAATTAAAAATTTATAAGAATTGTATATTAGATAAAAGACATGAGTCATTATGATATTGCAGTCTTTTATTATTATTTACTTCTTTTTAATGTAATGACTTTTGCATCTATTTTATTGAAACAAATCATGGTGGACGGAGGAAGGAGGGGAGGTTGCATTTTACTTTTTGTGTTCCTGTAGTAGTCCATTGTGTCTATATATTTTTTTTTTAACTTTTCTCACTGTCTGTTTTTGTATTAAATTTATCATTTTATCCTTTTTTCCTTAAGTTTGTGATGATAATTAAATATCATTACAAAAGAAATTAAATTCTAAAATTAGTTTCCCCCCCCCCCCCCCAACATATTTAAAATTTTAGTTAAGAAAAAGGAAGAATGCCAATACATAATTGTTATTATATTAAAACTATTATTTACTGTTGTATTTTATTATTATTTATTTATTTAAATTTGGTTCCCATTTTCTTCTTTTTTCATATTTTCGTCCAAGTCTAACAATTGCTTTAAACTATTTAAAATTTGAATAGCTGTAGTTTTGTTCTATTTTGATTAGCATTTGAATATATCACCATGTTTTTTACTCAAGAAAATTAAGTTAATAAAATTGTTTTGTTATTTTATTGTCTTGTATTATCTTAGATGTGTCATTGTTTCCCCCTACTCTACCTCTTCACTTGTTTACCTTAACACATATGAAAATTGACTTGTTTTTTTTTTTTTAAGTGTCTTTTTATTTAACCATTTTGCTTATAAATTGATTTCTAAATAAATCTTGTTAAATGCTTTCTAGGGTATGAAGATATTAGTTAGATTAACCAGAAACTTGTAAACTATTACAATTTTTTTTTTTTTTTTAAGTATAATTAAGTACTCAAGACAGCAAACTGACTATTTTATAGGTAATAACTCCAATTAGAAAAAAAATAATCGAAGGTGCATTTGTCGATTATGATTTTTACCCAGATAATGATAAATAACATATCTTCTATAACTGCTATGAAAGCATTTTCCATTTAAGATTTTATTTGAATATTCCATTTATTTTTAAATTTTGCATTTGACTATTTCAAATATAATGCAACTGAATTTTCCACATTAGTTAAAATAGATTAATTTCAATTTGATTACTCTTGCCTATCATAACAGATATTTCTGACAACATTTTGATTGTAAATTATCATTATGTTAATAAATGTTATCAAAGTGATATTGGTTTTTAAAAATACTTTTGAATTATTTATTCATATTGTTTTCCCAAAATACATCGTTTTGTAGATGAAGTGTCTTATTTCTCTGCCTCTAGTTTGCATTTATTCCACAAAATCTTCTGTTTTGTAATTGTCTAAACTTTTGTCAGTATGTAACTAATGTTGCAAAAAAGTGAATAATTTTGGATCATCATTACAGAATTTTATGACTAAATTTATCAAAAAAAGCCTAGGCAGAAATACATTGAAAATTTTCTTAAAACCCTAATCAATTCAAATTCATCCGTTAAAGATTTTTTGTAAGTATGTCAGTTTTCTAGTTCCTATTATAAACAATTATTGCTTTTAAAAAGTGCTAAAAATCTTAATTTTCTAAAAAAGCATTTGTTTTATACAAATATATATAAATCCATTATATGTTCAACATTCTAGGTATAAAATAATGTAATGAAAGGGGCAAAACAATGAGCCTTCTTTATGCAATCTTTGTAGACCCATTTTTAACTCATTTACTTTTATTATGTAGAATGCAAAGTCTTATATTATGAGATTGTTATAAATAACTTTGTATATAGTTTTTTATTATGAATACAATTTCTGTTTTTATCATTCAAATATTTCTTATTTGTCTATGTTGTAATTTATATATATATACTTCTTTTTTTTCTATGTTGCAAAATAGTCTTATCATAACTTATACATTCCTGAAAAGCCTTGCTTTTTAAAACTTAAAAAAATCTTTTCATTTATTCAGATTTTACATATTTTTTTTAATTTTTGCCTAAAATCCATCCAAACTAAGTTCGTCCAGTCATTAATTTAAACACATTCCGTACATCTCCTTCTATATGTTTATGTGCATAAACATTTTGAAATTTGAAGTTTTGTTGAAAATTTTTTAATTCAATTATAGTTTCTTTATGACAGAAAAAAAAAAAAAGCTTTTGCATCTTGAATGTTTGCTAATGTTTATAATCCTCTTCTGAGACTAAGAAAAGGGTTTTACCTGTTTGTTTTGTCTTTTTAATTTTTTTTTTTTTTTTTTTTTTTTTTTTTTTACTAAGAAGGCAGGTTGAAGTAACCCCAAATAATTTTGGAAAAAGTAGATTTCTAATTGTAGTATGACTTTTGTGACATTCAGTCTCTTTTCTACACTCTCCCTCTCCTATTCCAAACAGTTTATCAATTTCCATATGTGGGAGTAACACTGCTAGTGAGATTATAATAAGTTTCAAGGGAAATTCTGATGTGAAATAAAAATTGTTAAAATGAAGTAATGATATTGTAGCGATCTCATCTCACTTGATCAGTATAAAGCGAGTTACTAGCTGAAAGTAACTGGCTTGGCTTTTTGCTTTATGCTAGCGTTCTCGCCTCCTGATCATGAGATCCTTGGTTCAACTCCCACCGGCGGCAGAAAACCACCACATTGGTGACCCGGACGGACGCCCACATTGTAACCATCATCGAACGTCCACATTGGTGACCCGGACGGACGTCTGGGTCACTAATGTGATGGTTTGCTGCCGCCGGTGGGAGTTGAACCAAGGATCTCATGATCAGGAAGCGAGAACGCTAGCGTCAAACAAAAGGCCAAGCCAGTTACTTTCAGCTAGTAACTCGCTTTGTACTGATCAAGTGAGAAGAGATCACTACAATATCATAATAGTGATTCCGCATATTTTAATTAAGAATAATGTAAACATAAAATTTATTTCTGGATACAGAATGCTTGAAATATTGATTTCTCTATTCTCCTACATTAAAACTTTCATTAAAATTTTGATATGCATTTTCATGAAATAATTTTTAACTCTGCATGGAACTGCTTGAGGGAAGGGGGAAAGAAATTATATAGAATATTAATAAGTTACATTTAGCATTTTTGAGTGTTTTATTAAGGACGATATTTGATGCCGGATGTCAGTAAAGTCAAACACTGATTAAGTCTGCTCAAATGTCAATTTAAAAAAGGTAGGCATAATATATTTACGGGTAAAAAATACATTCAGTTCCTTTCCTATTTTATTAATCTGCATTAATAAGTTGTGGCTAAAAATTATTTTTTAATTTTGAATCAAATGCCTGAAAATAATCAAAATATAATATACATATACATAATGCTCATTTTCATATATATCCTGTAAGTATTAAAGATGTTTTAAAAAAAATTTCAGTAGTTTGAGAAATGGAAAATTTTCTTAAATCATTGCTTTATACTCTGTTGTAGAGTTTTTGATAATACTTTAAAAATAAGTAGATTTTAGCAAAAAGTTTATTCTAAGATTTTGTGAAAAGTGTAATTATTTATAGTTATCCCTTCTGAATTACATCCTTTCGCAATAAATACTCATTGAGCTGATAATTAGTATGATTGTCCAATTTTTATTTATTTATTTATTCTACAGTTTATGACCTTTTTTATATAAAATGTTTTTATGCAACAAAAATAGCTAGCAATTTAAAAATTAACTCCATTTGATCACTATTGTAATAGACGCTGGACTTTACACTTAACTGTTCAAAAATTATTCATATTTCATCTTGACTGAATTGATTGAGCTATTGCTAATTTGCTAAATCTGACTGAACAGGTGAAATGTTATTCTTCCATTTTTTGAAGCTAGGATCTTTTCCTAAGGGTACAGTGAACTTTCAAATTTGAAAAATAAAAAATCAATATTCTTTTTTTTTTTTTTTTTTTAAGCATGATAATAATATTTTATGGTCGCAGTTTTTGATTGAAAAAAAAAGAGTACGATCATTTTCAAGTGAGTTGTTTTCATTTTTGTTCAGCTGCAGTCAACAGCTGTTTCAGCCACACCCATTTAAAACACTCTGCATAGTTGCCAACTTTTATACTTCCTTCTTACCAGTAAAATTTAAAAGTAAATTCTTTCTTATTTAATTGCCAAAATCTATGATTGAAATAATTCTGTGATTAACTGTGATTAAATAATTTATAAATTATTTAAATAAAGCAAAAATTTCTATTAAATTTTAGTGCTAACAAAAAAGTGTAAAAGTTGGCAGCTATGCATTTGACAGGACTGTGCTGATTTATTTCCCCTGCAAAGAGTTATTTTTGCAAACTCAATAGCTTTTTTTAATCATGCAGTGTTGCCAGGGATTAGCTATAGTGCATTATTTAAGCAAAAAATTAGAGAAGAGACAAAAAAAAAATTCAATGAGTTCCTCGGGATGCATAATTTTTCCCTTGAAATATTCCAAAGAAGGTGTATTTTGTATTAAATCCATTGAATCCGTCTTATTTCTAAAAGAAGGACCCACTTTTGTAAAAAAGGACAGCGTTTTTTAGAAGCATTTTGAAGTGTGCTAATTATTTGCTCATTTAAAAATAAATAAATAATGATTATCTAAAGAACCATTAAAGATATTTTAACTGAAATTTGCATATTGATATCTAATAACACTATAAACATATGCTGTAAGTTTTCAAAAAAATTCATTGGTAAATAAAATTGATTTTGATGGTTCACTGTACCCTTTTTTTTTTCTAACGCTTATTCAATTTTAAAGTTTTTATTGCTTTTTGTAAAAAAGCTGCTAATTTGTATAATCTTCTATACAGTTTGTATTGATATATTTTTTTTATTAATTTTAAAATACTGCCTTTTCCTTCTGTTTGCCATTTTTCAATCATTAGAATACAAGGCATTTATTTTCTTGTTAGTATAAGTAATCCCATTTAAAATGTTTTAATTTGTTTTTATGCAAGTTTTTCTTCAACTGTACCACCAGTTTACTTTGTTGTGTTATCATCTGCCTCATTTTAATCTTATTTTTTAAATACTTCTGCTCTTGTCTAATGTTTCATATATTGAATCATTTATTGCATTGAATATCATACTGATACACGCCAATAAATGTTGTATATTTCTCTATGTGCCATGCATTTGCAAAGTGAACTTTTATTATACAGCTGGAGCTATCAGATGTATGGTACCAATATAGTCTACTTAATAGTACTGTTATGCCAAATATTGTGCATTTTGTTAAGTGCTACACATTTTTGTCATTAAAATTCAATAAGTTCTGTAAAATAAAATCTATCATACAAAAATGTTGCATATAGTTAACTTAATATTCAGTCTTAACAAATCAGTTGTTTTAGAGGAAGCAATCATAATAGTTTTGGTTGCTGATTTTTTTTAGAAAACTTGATTATTGTTATATCTTGAAACCTACATTTTGTTAGTTATCATGTTTTACACCCAAGGTCTTCAAATATTCAAAGAAAGAAAATAAAATATTATTAGATAAATATGTGGGTTTTTTTTGTTTGTTTTTTGTGAGCTCAGTATCATAATTGTTACACTGTTTTCAAATAGGTAACTTCACTTGGTTTTGACACATTTGTATGTTACAAGTAATAAAATTCCAAAGTTTAATTGAAACTTCAAGTAATATTTTTAAATATATTTTCTACCATTTTTATTCTACTCAGGAAAAATCAAATAGTTTCTTTTTTCTAAAGATAAAAATTATATAGTAAAGGATTAAAAATATATTTCTCATAAAATTTAATTCATCAAATAAACTTCTGGTCCAGTAAAATCATCGGCATCTTTGTTAATATGAACTGCCATTTATAGTTTTGATTCTTTTATGAAAGTTGCTGGTTAAGTGCCATGAATATATTTTTGAAAGAATATTTAACTTGAGAGAAGCATAGTGTTTTTCATATTTATATTGTGATAGTACCACAATCCCATCCAAAACAACTCTTTCCTTCCATTAAATTCTGTGTTCATTTGTTTATATATTGTGAAATAATTTATGCTTGTTGTTTGTTTGAAGTCTGATAATGTAGTTAAATTAAAATACTGAATAGTTTTGTAGATTAAAACTCTTTAAGATATGTATATGTTAGGATTTTATTAAAGAAATAAATGTGATTTTTTTAAAAATGTGTTTGTTCATTTGTTTTTGTTTTTCATTACTAAAAGGTGATCATTATCTCCTGTAACAGTCTGAGAATATATGCAGATTCTGTTTACTATTTTTTTTTCCAAATTTGAAAAAAAAAACATTAGGAAATTAAGATGAAATATTCTAAAAAATTTCATGTACAGTATGAACTCTGAAAGTATTACTAGATGATAATAAAATTTGTATTTTTGTAAGGTAGCTGATAAGCATTTTGCTTAGTGAGATAATATTAAAGATTTTATTCTCAATCAGTCAAGAAACTGACATATAAAAATATAGTCCAGTGATAAAAGAAATAATTTCTTCTATTACTGGATTTGTTGAATTTTTCAATCCATTAAAATATCCACAAATAAGTGTTTAAAATAAACTTGTTTTTGTGTGTATATACACGTATGTGTTCATGATTTAGGGAATTTTTGCAAACAATGTTTGGGGAAATAATTTTGCTCACATATAGTTTTCTACTCAGTTTTTACTACTATGCCTGTGAAATATTTTTAGATGTTCTTTTGAAGAATATGATTGTTGTTTACATTTGTTTTTGTACTTTTATGTTTTAGAAATACAGGAATACCTTGATTATCACAATTTATTTGCCACAAAATTTACTGCAACAATCTGGATAAATACTAATGCTTGTGTAATAGGTAGTCATTTCCAAGGAATTTCAATATTGTTTCCGTTTTATGGATGAGGTGATAAAAAAATATTTATGTTTTATCTATGTATGAGGAGTATATACATATACTTATACTTTCTTTGATAAAAATTGGTGTAGCATTGTCTTTTGGAATTTTTTCTGTTTTCTTATAAAACTTTCTAGCATAGGGTGGAATTTTCAATTTCTTACTGAGTTGAACTATCATTGATTGCTGTTCAATATTTTGTCTTCCCTTTAAAAAATGCTTAAAATCATTCAGTGTTGCTGGTTGACTTGATGCTTTATCTAATATCAACAAGATTTTAAAATAAAGATATTATGATGTGCAGTACCTTTCAGCTTCAGGGTAAAAGCTATTTTTAAACAAATCCTTAAAAATAAAAAAAAATCAAAGTTTTTCTGTTGAATTTATAATGAACAGAAAGAAAATTTTTATTCAAACTTCTATAAAACCACAGTAATTGAAATTCCACTGTCAAATTATAAAACTGGGTAAATCCTGATCATTGAGATATTCCTGTAATTTTAAATATCATTTACCAAATTAAAGAAAAGAAAAACTTTGAATTAATAAAATTTTAAATTATCTCATCAATTAAAATTAAAACGCCATTTTAAAATCAGACATTTAATAAAAATAAAAAAACAAGAATAATATTGCATAACAAAAACAATTACAGTAGGCGTTTGAAGCTTTATTACAAGCTCCTCATCAGAACAAATGTCAATCAAAAACCGAAGCTGATGTTTACATTGTTCACGTTCAAGAATAAAAAAAATATTAAGACACCATCAGAGTAGAACTACATAATTTGGTGGAATTGTACATGCTTAGTTTATTGGATATTTCTTACTGTTACCTTCTAAACTAACCTTCTAATAAAATTCTACTTTTATAATTATTGCAATTGAATTTAATAATATTAATATTTTCAAAATCTGGAATGTAGTCGGCTTCTATTGAATGATTAACAAGTTTAGATTGTAAATTGCTGGATTTACAAGAACTTTTATGCTCTTCTAAGCAAATGTTGCATGATCGTCCAGTTTCACCAATATAAAAAGAGCCAGTCATTACAAGGGATACTGTAAACTATACCAGTTTTCTATAAGAGGGAATTTTAAGCTTGAATTTGCATAACAACCAGTATAGTTTATAGTATTCCTCGTAAAGACTGTTCGTATGTCTATTTTTTAATAAAAATATTGTTTTTAAGGTTTTTATTTGTATCCATACACTTTTGATGTATAAGATACGATGCAAATTATAGAGATCTATGCCAACTTTTCTAGCCATATAATAGTTCACAATTATCATATTTCTACTCTAAATAATGAATTACATGTATCATACAGGGTGTCTCTATTTACCACTGCACAATAGCTAATTTCTAAACTGGTTGATTATAAAGGTATACAGTCTGTCTCTGTCTCAAAAGTTTAGGCACACACTAAAATATAATAAAATTGGAAAGAGAAATGTATGAAATAATTTCACAATAAATACTCAAAATGTATTTGAATTAAAACATAGTAGAGATATTATAATGGCTTCATCAGCATTATTTATTTAAAAAATACTTTTTAATTTTTATTAAAAAAACACTTTCTCAAAGCTTACAAGTTGTAAATTTCCAACTGGACGAAAAATGTCCGGGCCAGGATTCGAACCTGGGATCGCTTGGCTGAAGCCACCACGCTCTACTACTGAGCTATCCCGGTCGAATCTGGAGGGCATAATTCATCCAGTTAACCTTATTGATCAAAGCATCTGGTCTGATATTTTATTCAGCTCAACAGAAAAGATCGCAGGTAATGGAACTCCAGTAGATGCTGGATACGTGAATACACTAGATTATTTTTAACACAATTATCCCAGGTTCAAATCCTGGCCCGGACATTTTTCGTCCAGTTGGAAATTTACTTTCTCAAAGGTTTAGGCACATTATGCGAAAATTAACGTAAAGGTATTTACGTTGAAATAAAAAATAAGCCCACTATTGAAATTTCTAGAATGCTAAAAAATGATTCAAAGTGAAAGGATATACAGAATATTTACTAGCAAAGTCCATTTTAACCGAAAACAAAGATGCAGGTGGCCACGTATAACGAGTGCTCAGACTGAGTGAAAAATTGAAAGAAGGTGTCAAAGCAAAATATGTCCATAAGACGAATTAAAAATAATCTTGGTATCAGTTTCTCTAAGGACACAATACATAGATGCATAGGAGACTGCAAGAATATTCTTTTAAGAAATGTATTTTCCCATGCCTAAAATCACACTATAAACAGGCCAGAATGATTTGAACTCAAAAGTACATGTTGTACGGGAACAAGTGACTCACTGTATTATTCAGCAACGAAAAAAAGTGGAATTTGGATGGTCCTAGTAGCTGGAATCGTTATTGGTATGACCTTAGGAAGCAGCCATATACTCTTTTTCAGTAGATGACAAGGCAGTAAGTCTCTGATGGTTTGGGAGGCGATTGGTTTTAATGGCTAAACTTGCCAGTCATTTCTCCATGGGAAACAAAATTCAACGAAGTATCATGAACAGTGATGGAACAGCATCAACATCATTTTGGAGCAGAAAAGAGGCTTTTTGCAGGGTTCCTATGGGTCAGGGAATTTGAAAATTGAGGTAAAAAGTCAGGGAAATTTTTAAATATTTGAAGAGGTCAAGGAAAAGTCAGGGAAATTTTAAAATATTTGAAAAGGTTAGGGAAAAGTCAGGGAATTTTTTGTGTACTACTTTCCAACAAAAGCTCGGTTATCATCGTAAATCAAGAAATTTTGAGTTAATTATTCCTCTGATCTAAAATTGTTATATATAATTTATGCAAACTATGCAACAACAGCATTATATGAAAAATAATTAAAAATGAAAAATTCATACAGTTAAGGGTAGCATATACTTTTTTTAGAATTTATCTCTAGACTAAAAGAAAAGAATACAGCACAGTGTACACAAAAAATGGTACTGCTTTTTTGGAAATTAGATCTGGTCAGATTAACAAAGACCCGAATCCTAAAAATTAAAATCCTCTCCCCCCTCCTCTTTCCTACCACATAAAACTTGCTCTAACTCTTTCATTTTATTTTTTTTTTCTGTCCCAATTGTAAATCTTTAGTAATCTCTACTAGCTGGCTTCGCCCGCCAGCGGGCCCCTAATTTACATCGGTGCCTCAAAGTTTTGTATTAACCGGCTAGCATTCCCCCTCGAGGCGAACGAACCTCCGACCCGGGTCCCCGCTGCCTTCGGCACCGGATAATCCCTTAATTTGCACATTGAATAGTAGAAATCTCTAACCGAACGAACCTCCGACCCTGGATCCCGCTGCCTTCGGCATCGTATACCGGTCGTGCTACGCACGCACCGGATAATCCTTTAAATTGCACATCGAATAGTATAAATCTCAAACTGAACGAACCTCCGGCTCGGGTCCCCGCTGCTTGCGGCACCGTATAGCGGTCGTGCTGCGCACGCGCTGCAGTATACGTTAGTTCCACCTTCCACCACCACATGACGCAAGCTGTTAATACGATTATAACTGAAATCGTCAAGGCTTTCGATGTCGAGTCAAATGAGCCATACCCCGTCGTAATCCGGGCCATAGAAACAGAGAAAATAAAACGCCCCCTGGTGGTGAAAAACGAACTAAAACTGATAAGCTCTAGTATCCTCTATTGATATCGAGTCGAATAAGCCAAACCGCGTTCCGATTTGACTCGTAGAACTCGAGATATTGTGAAATCAAAATATAAAATCTGATATTATTATTCGAAAAGAGTGGTATAAACTCAGAAAGTTTTAAAAATGTTATAGAGGGTCCTTATTACTTTAATTATGATGTTTGGAATCAGTTTGGGGGAAATCCGTAACATAGTTTCTTAGCTATAGAAACGGACCATACTTAAGAGAAAAAAAACCTGAAGGGGGGGGGGGGGAGGGAGCGATGACACTGCTTTTCCTCAAACGACTGATTTAGACTACCTGAGTTCTAGTTCAAAGACAGGGACCTGTAGAAAAACTTAAAACTGAAAAAAAAAATTCGATAACGGGCGAAGCCCGCTTTTCTCTGTCATAATATCTATTTGCCACTCTAAAAGAAAAAGATGACACTACTTTTCCTCAAACAACTGAATTAGACTATTAGACTACCGGAGTACTTGTTCAAAGACACAACTTAAAAAACTTAGAACTGAAAAAAAAAAACTCTGAATTTACTATTTGAAAATACTGGTAATTTCTATACATAAACACAATCAAACGCTAGGGACGAATAAAAAAAAATGTTAAATTAAAATCATAATATCTCGCCCACACTCAGCTTGAACATCTTACCAGAGAATCGTCTGCTTCTATTTTATTATTTTTGTCTGGGCATAGTTGAAATATCAATAATTAAATAATGTCTCAGCTCGTAATAATTAATATCTAAGCTCGTAATGAAGATATCAGAATAATTTTTAGATTCTCTGAAAGCTGATATATTTTTACGTCGAAATGCGCGGGCACGGAAGATCTGCGCCCCTCAGATTCTGAGATGGGGCGGCCCCCTGAATACCCGTAGTCTATAAAAATCACGTGATGTTTACTGGATTTCCTGCTAGCCTCGCCAAAAGGCCCCGAAAAAGACGGAAGCCGATTGGTCGTCGCTCTATTCGCTAGCCTCGCCTCGAGGTCTGAATCTAGTCAGGAATGAATTTATTTCTTTGTCGCAGAAAAAATGTTTAGTTTTGAGTAATTAAAACAGTTTTGTTCGTTAATAACTCCCTTAATTATGGGCCGATTTTTACGAAACTGCAATTCCTGGAGGACCGGATTTTTCTGAATTTTTTGACACAAAAAGCGCTTCGCTACTCGCTACGCTCGCAGAGTTTATCCGGGTACAGACACACAGACGTTTACGAACATTAATAATAAGGAGATAATAAAACCGTAAGTCATGTGACTGTCATCAACAGTTCCGGAATGTCCGTTTCACTTTTTCATATGCCAGGCGGCCATTTTTATTAAAAATTATTTTTTCGAATAAAACTTCATAAATGTGACATTTTTAGAAAGATAGTTCAAAATAAATTAATATTTGAGAGATGACTTACGTTCAATTATGTATATATTCTCCAATAACTTCAGTTAATCCCTTAAATTGCACATCGAATAGTATAAATCTCAAACTGAACGAACCTCCGGCTCGGGTCCCCGCTGCCTGCGGCACCGCATAGCAGTCGTGCTGCGCACGCGCTGCAGTATACGTTAGTTCCACCTTCCACCACCAGGTGACGCAAGCTGTTTATACGATCATAACTGAAATCGTCAAGGCTTTCGATGTCGAGTCAAATGAGCCATACCCCGTCGTAATCCGGGCCATAGAAACAGAGATAATAAAACGCCCCCTGGTGGTGAAAAACGAACTAAAACCGATAAGCTCTAGTATCCTCTATTGATATCGAGTCGAATAAGCCAAACCGCGTTCCGATTTGACTCGTAGAACTCGAGATATTGTGAAATCAAAATATAAAATCTGATATTATTATTCGAAAAGAGTGGTATAAAGCTCAGAAACTTTTAAAAATGTTATAGAGTGTCCTTATTACTTTAATTATGATGTTTGGAATCAGTTTGGTGGAAATCCGTAACATAGTTTCTTAGCTATAGAAACGGACCATACTTAAGAGAAAAAAAACCTGAAGGGGTGGGGGGAGGGGGCGATGACACTGCTTTTTCTCAAACGACTGATTTAGACTACCTGAGTTCTAGTTCAAAGACAGGGACCTGTAGAAAAACTTAAAACTGGAAAAAAAAATTCGATAACGGGCGAAGCCCGCTTTTCTATGTCATAATATCTATTTGCCACTCTAAAAGAAAAAGATGACACTACTTTTCCTCAAACAACTGAATTAGACTATTAGACTACCGGAGTACTTGTTCAAAGACGACTTGAAAAACTTAGGACTGAAAAAAAAAAAAAAAAACTCTGAATTTACTATTCGAAAATACTGGTAATTTCTATACATAAACACAATCAAACGCTAGGGACGAATAAAAAAAAAATGTTAAATTAAAATCATGATATCTCGCCCACACTCAGCTTGAACATCTTACCAGAGAATCTTCTGCTTCTAATTTATTATTTTTGTCTGGGCATAGCTGAAATATCAATAATTAAATAATGTCTCATCTCGTAATAATTAATATCTAAGCTCGTAATGAAGATATCAGAATAATTTTTAGATTCTCTGAAAGCTGATATATTTTTACGTCGAAATGCGTGAGCACGGAAGGCCTGCGCCCCTCAGATTCTGAGATGGGGCGGCCCCCTGAATACCCCTACGAGCGGATCAACAGAGTAATGACTCCACATACTGCGCGTGCGTCAACTAAATGTTTTGATCTGGCTTGGAAGCAAAATAGTCACGTGACTCGGATAAATCATTGCTAGTCTAGTTTAACAGCTCACTCTGTGTGCGTTTGCTTTATGATAGGTTTTTATTGAATTTATTTTCACCATTATAGTGATTTCACCGCCTACTTAGTGTAAGGATACTCATTATAAATTTTTAGGTTGTCTGTATTGGAAAAAATTTATTTGTTTTCCAAAATTGTAGCAGATTGCCTTGCATTTGGACGAAGTAATGCGAGTCTTATACAATTGCTTTTTCTCTCTGTATATTTCTACATATGTTTAAAATATAGTGTTATAAACACTTATGATTTAAACTTGAGGAATATATTTTTTTTATTAATGTGGTATTGTGTCTAGGAATTCATGTTTTTTTAAATTAAAATATCAATGCTACATCATTGTTCCGAGTTTGTCAGTAAGCCTGCTCGATAGTATATATTTTATGTAGAGTTTGTTTACCTGAGAAATTATATTACTCTAATTTTAAGGCCTTTACTGATAAGTAATACACTTCTTTTTTCCTCATCAATATTTAAAATCGTACATAACACCCATTAATAAAAAGTTATTTCTCACTATTGAAAACAGTACTAAGAATAAAATACTATGTAATAACTCTTTCGAGCGTTAGCAAGCTTTCCAAAATATTATTTCGAGAACAATGTTTCATGTAAATTTATCTTCTCAGTAATAAATCTCTTCTGAAATATCCTAAATTCTGAATAAACAGTTTACTGAAATTTTATTAGGGTTATTTCAATATGTACCTCATATTTAAATCATTAGCATTGATAAAATAATAAAAATGTCTTTCTGGGAGAGTAGCTATCAATGTTTTACCACAAAATTAAACATATTCATATTGTTGTTATTCATAATCTATTGTAACCAATGAAAATGCACTCGTATGAATTATTTCATTTTAATTTAGTAATTATAGATAACTTTTCTTACTTTTGAAATTTCTAATGTATAAAACTAAATTTTTCAGATGGGTATAAATGAAAATTTTTACTAAAAAACAAAGAACATTTTAATAATGTTATCCAGAAATTTACAGTTAAAATAACTTTCGAATTCCCAAATAAACTTAATATCAAAATATTAATTTAATATGTATAAGCTTATCACTGAAAATGTGAGTTGACTTTTTGGTATGGAGAACTGACTGATGAGGAAATGGATATGGCTGAATTATGAAGCAAGGAAGAAGGATATTGTTTAGAATTTTAACAGCTGGGTACATTCACTAGGCAGGAGTTTCTTTTGATTTTTCTGTCTGTAAATGTAACTTGCTAGTTGCTTTAGATACTGAATGGTCTTCACACCACAACAATATGTATTGAAGTATATGCAAACGCTGCGCTTGCTGTTAGCTGGGACATCGTCTATACCACTCTTGCTCCTGTTCCCGCTTCATTTTATGGTTTGTGTCACCAGTGAATGTTTTATTCACAATAACTTAATATTTGGATGTATAATTCATTTGAGATTTCGAAAGTTATTTTACTTGTTTATTTTTGAGTAACAACCATTAAAAAGTTCTTTATTTAGTGTATTTTTACTTTATAGCTTTTTTTTAAAGTTTTGTACATAAGAAATGCAATATGAATTCTAAAATTAATGCATTATTTGTGGCAACTAAATTAAGTGATTCATATGAGTTTAATATTTTCAATGCTTAATAAATACAGTACATGGTGTGACTATTACAAGTAAGTATTTTTTTGTAATTTATTTTTTTCTTACTGTATCACCAACTAACAAATTTTATGTATATATAGCTAGTCTCCCTACACTAAAACTTTAAGAATTTCTCCCCTTTCTTTTTAAGTCTTAAGAAACTTTCACTGTATAGGGTCAGATGGGGTAACACTATTTTGTTTCTTAATTAAAATCATACTATGTACTAAAAATATTTGTAAATCATGTGTATCAGCCATTGAACTGTCATTTTAAGTGTAGAATTAAAAAAAATATTGGCAACATTTAGAATCAATTTTGAAAGCTACATGGTGAATGTCAACATCACTTAGTGCTGCATTAACTTTATTGTATCTTTTTATTTTATTGCAAAAATATTTTTTTTTACTGCATAGTTTGTACATAGCCATGTCCTTTATTGACTGAAAAGTACAAGTAAGAAAATTTCTTTATTTTTTAAAAGTTATAATTAAAAATGTAAAGTGGGATGAAATGGGTGTAAGATTAGGCTTAATACTCAATACATAAATAATGCTATTTTTCTTTATAACATTTTAAATATCCTTTAAATACACTGTAAGAAATGTTTTTCTGATGGCTGTCTAGTATATATGTGTATAGAAAATGAGCTTTCTATTAATAAAGTAGTAGTTCTCCAATGCATTGTATCAACAGAATTAATCCAAAACCAAACACCCCAAAATTGCAAATACACCAGTAGTAATATTGCAGATATACCACATTGTTCCAAAATCCATGTATCTGCACATGATTCAACAAATAGTAAATTGTACATAACAAAAAACACAGCCTGGATATGAATCGGTGTATAAAGATTTAAAACAAGCAATCATCAATGTAATATCACCACTGCCTTCTCATTTAACTCAACAGGTACTTAAAAAATCGAACAACTGGAAGAAATAGAGAGAAAAAAAAGAAACATTTGCTCAGCTTTAACACACAAGCTTCTAAAACATAGGCAATAGGCTCATAGAAGAATACTTAGAGGAAAAATCTGAAAAATATTTTATTACCAAAGTGATTGAAACATCGGATCCTCTTACTTATGTTGTAAAATTCCTGCATAAATCATCAGTAGGGAACTTCTATACCTTTCCAAACAACGAGGATGAGATAGAAATCGACAGTAAACAACTTGTCAGAAAGCTTAGCCAACCAACATTTAATAATCGGGGGCATATTTTGTATTTAATGAGAAATAAATTACCAATAAATAATTTTATGTAATATACTAAAATTTGGTTTATTGATTGCTTGGAATGCATTTTAAACTTGGTTTCCCAATCCATCTTATCTTATGGAGTGGAGTGGGTATAGAAACAGCCACCAGAAAAAAAATTTTTGGTACTTTTCCGTTATACAGGCGAGACACCATGCCAAAATGTATGCTAATGCATAATGTATGTATGTATGTAAATGTATGCTTGGTGACAATGGTGTCTGTATAAAGGGAAAGTACCTTTTTTTTTTAAAGTTAATAATCTTTTGAAAGCAATTACAATGAAAATGTGATGTCTATAAGTGCAAAGTAAACAATGAATCATTTCTTTTTATAAATACCTTTCCATTTTGGAATGATTTCAAAAACTTGTATTTTTATACCCATTCCACCCCAAAAGATCCTATTAAAGCAAGTGATTACTGGGTGATTCCACCATTACGTGTGTGACTTTTAGAGAGTTTTTTTTGCAAATTGAGACAAATTTGGAAGTGAAATTATTTAGATAACGTTTCACTTTTTTTATTGCTATTGCAGGACGCATACAGAATTGTCGTGTTTGCGTGGGTATAAATACATTTAATAATGGAAACTGAAATCGGACACGATGCACATACTTTACTATAACAACACAAACATTTATATACACAAAAGGTACAACATTTTCTATCTATGCTCAATCGGCATACAACTACTCATAGCCATCTTATTAAACACAACAACTCGTATTCCATAATCTCGTTCACAGTATCTTATAATATAGTTTATTCAGTTCATCGATATAAACCATAGAGTCAATGTCACTATTCAGACACCACATCTCCTCCCCCTTTACAGGTCAAGCTTCTTGGGTGTTCGGCGAACTCTCTGAGATCGTCTGGGTATTACAGTCGGGCTTGCTTGAACCGGTGGAGTATCTGTCGTAGCGGGAACTCTTGACAAACTACTTGGCTGTTGAGTTGGCGAAGTCAAGTCTGGAGTCGGATCATCCGTTGAAGCTGATGCTACTGGTTTCTCATTGGAGATCTGGGGAGTGATACTTTCAGCATTGGAATGTTCCGGCTCTGAAGGAGTGTCTTTAGACCTTGTTGTTGGAAATCTTCGATATTCATTTGATATAGAATCATTCTCTTGTACTTGTTCACCCACTGAACGGATTTGATCAACATGGCGTCTTACTAGTGTGCCTTGAACATTGATGGTGTAATGTAGAGCACCATCTTTATTAATGATTCTTCCAAACTTCCATTTTGAATTGGCTGATCTATAATCTCTCATCGCTACAGAATCACCGATGTCAAATTTTCTGTCTGCGAATTCAAATACTCCCTTTCATATTTTTTCTTGAATCCTCGATTTCAGTTGAGGTACTAGTAAATCAATTCTGGTTCGGACATCTCTTTTTAAGAATAACATTGCTGGGCTATAACTTGTTGTTGCATTGGGTGCTTTTCTGTATTGTAGCAAAAATGTACTCAATTTTTGTTGAATACTTCCTTCATAAGTCTGCATAGCTCGCAGCGACTGTTTTACTGTATGCACATAACGTTCAGCTTGTCCATTACTTGATGGTTTAAATGGTGCGCTAGTTTTGTGCTTGATACCGTTTCTTCGCATGAATCTCCGAAATTCATCAGATGAGAATTGTGGCCCGTTGTCACTGACCAGGACTAATGGCAATCCAAATCGCGCAAAACTGTCTCGTAGACATTCAATCGTTTTCTTCGCTGTGGTCACCTTCATTGGATAAACTTCTAACCACTTCGAGTGAGCATCAACTATCACCAAAAACATATATTCAAATATAGGACCGGCAAAATCAACATGTATACGTTCCCAAGGCATGCTGGGATATTCCCAATAATGAACTTTTGCCTTTGTAGGATCTGATTTGTGTCTGGCACAGTCAGCACAATTTCTGGCTGCTTCTTCTATATCATTATCAATCCCTTTCCAATAGACGAATGATCTTGCGATTGCTTTCATTTTAACCATACCCAAGTGCCCTTCATGCAATTCTTCCAGAACACTTTTTTGATATTTCTTCGGAATACACACTCTTTGTCCGTACATAATGCAGCCATCTTCAATAGTATATTGTGCTTCTCTTCCGTGCAAATTCTGACCTTTTCGTAAGGCTTCTAAAAGTGGACCTAATTCTTCATCTCTCCACGTTTCTTGCCGTAATTCCCTTGAAGTAACTGGTAGTGTTTCAATTTGTGACATCTGGAATATTGTAATGTCATCTTTTACTTCCAATTCTTCAGACGTTTTAGGCAATCTTGACAAAAAGTCTGCATTTCCATGATCATTAGTTTTTCGGAATACTATGTCAAATTGGAATGATTGTAAAATCAATGCATAATGTAGTAATCTTGTAGCTGCTAATACTGGTAACCCTCGTTTTGATCCAAAAATCGCTACTAGAGGTTTGTGGTCAGTTATTAAAGTAAACCTTCTTCCCTTTAGGTATAAGTAAAACTTTTTTACTGCCCACACTATTGCTAAGGCCTCTTTGTCGATTTGAGAATATTTCTGCTCAGTCTTAGTTAAGGTTTTGGATGCAAAAGCTATTGGCCGTTCAGAACCATCTGGATATCAATGAGATAAGACACAACCAATACCAACTGGAGATGCATCACTTGCCAGGATTAAGGGAAGTTTCGGATCATAATGCACTAAGACTTTTTCTGAACAAATTTCTTGTTTTATTTTCTCAAAGGCAACTTGACAATTCTTCGACCATTTAAATTTCACATCTTTTCTTGTCAAACTATTAAGAGGATTTGCAATAGTCGCTAAATTTTTACAAAATTTACCATAAAACGTTACTAATCCAAGGAAACTCTTTATTTCTTGTACACTTTTAGGTACAGGAGCATTTAAAATCGCGAAATCTTCTCGTCAGTTTTATGTATGCCATTTGCATCAATTTTATGCCCTAAAAAATTTATTTCATTTTGAAAAAATTGACTCTTACTTAGATTAAGTTTCAGGCCATGCTCTTTACACGTTTTGAAAAACTGCTCTAAAGCTTTAAGATGTGACATTTCGTCATTTCCTGTTATTCTAGCATCATCCATGAACACTTTTACCCATTCCATACCTTGGAATAATCCATCAACGTACCGCTGCAAAATTGCAGGTGCTCCGTTTAACCCAAACATAAGCCTCTTGCAAATATAGAGTCCCTTATGAGTATTTATTGTCAACAGTTTTTGACTTTCAGGATGGATCTTCATTTGTAAATACGCATGTTTGAAATCTAATTTTGAAAATTGTTTTCCCCCATTTAAACTAGAGAATATCTCCTCCAACTTCGGCAAAGGGTGTTGTGGCACGATTAAATTGGGATTTAAGGTTACTGAATAATCCGCACATAATCGTATACTGCCATCCGATTTTACGACTGGTACTACTGGCGTTGCCCATTCAGAGCTTTCAACTCTCTCTATAATACCTTCCTTTTCTAATCTTTCTATTTCATCTTCAACTCTGCTTTTTAAAGCAAATGGCACTGTTCTAACCCTACAAAATACAGGTTTAACATCTGGTTTAAGTTCGAGCTTAGCTTCATAATTATTTATTTCCCCGAGTTTATCATCAAAAATATTCTTATACTCTTCCAAAAGATCTTTTAAGTTTAATTTATTTGTAGCTCTTAATGCCTTGATAGCGTTCCAGTCTAGATTTATCTTATGGAGCCATTCACGGCCAAAAATGGTATCCAAGTCCTCCTTAACAATGTATAAGTTCAAATTCGAAATTTGATTTTTATATTCAACTTTAACTGTAACATAACCCATAGGTACTAATGCTTCACCATTATAGGTTTTAAAAACTATATTAGTGGGTTGAATTTTCTTCCTTGAAATTTTCCTGAAATTCCTTATACTCATAACACTGACTGCCCCGCCAGTATCTAACTCCATTGAGCAATTTTTTCCATCAATTTTTAAATTAACCATTATTGGAGGTCGTCTCGGTTCTTCCTCACGTAAAGTACCGTTATTTGAATTTAATTCAAATAATGGGACCTGGTTATTGTTTTCAACCACATCCTTAAAATTTACTTGTTTTTGCTTAACTGGTCTAGCATTTGCTTTTCTTGCTGCGAAACATGCTTTTTTTATGTGACCAATTTTTGAACAAAAATCACATTTACTGGAAATAAATCTACATTTAGCTTTGACATGGTCTGTGCCGGTGCATCGCGTGCAAAATAAAGATTTTCGCTGTTTTTCAGCATAATTTGATTTCCTGTTCCATTGTTTTTTTACTGCATGAACTGCATTTATTCCTCGACCCATAATATCATTTGCCCCTTTAAATGCTTTTTCCATGGCTAAAGCTATTTGCAAGGTTTTATCTAGATCTATGTTATCTTCTTCAAATAATCGATCCAGAATTGTTTTATCGCGTAATCCGCTAACAAAAACATCGCGTAACATGATATTTAACATATTGCTGTCATAATCGCAATTAATTGCTAGTGCTCGGAGTTCCGCTATATAAGTAATAATACTCTCCCCTTCCCGCTGTTTACGATTCAGAAATTTATGTCGAGAAGGTATAACCAATGGCTTTGGGGTTAAATGTTTTTTCAAAACATCTTTCAATTTTTCCAAGCTTTGCGCAGAAGGAATTTCTGGAGACAGCAAATTTTTTAATAACTGATACAATTTAGCACTTAAAGAAGAAATAAATACTTTAGCCCTAGCGTCTTCTGGGACTTTTTGTACATCTAAATATGTGAGAAATCTTTCAAAAAAACTATCGAAGTTTTCATATTCTTCATTAAACTTTTCAAATTGTACAGTTACTTTCTGAGAGCTACTCTCTTTATTCTGGAGAGCAAGAATCAGTTCTTGATTCTGCTTCAATAACTCTTGAATTTGTTTCTCCATAATTCAAAACAGTAATTAAAAAATGAAAAAAAAAATCTTTTACCTTGAGCCGTCTTCAAACAGTTCAATTTTTAAATACTCGTCGCCAGCTGTTTTGTCGTGTTTGCGTGGGTATAAATACATTTAATAATGGAAACTGAAATCGGACACGATGCACATACTTTACTATAACAACACAAACATTTATATACACAAAAGGTACAACATTTTCTATCTATGCTCAATCGGCATACAACTACTCATAGCCATCTTATTAAACACAACAACTCGTATTCCATAATCTCGTTCACAGTATCTTATAATATAGTTTATTCAGTTCATCGATATAAACCATAGAGTCAATGTCACTATTCAGACACCACAAGAATAATTTTTGTAGTGACATCTTCAGTGTAAAGTAATAACAATTTTGTTTAAAAAAATAGTAAAGTCGTTACGTGTGTGACTCAGAAAAATCACACACGGAACGACGACTTTACTATTTAAAAAAAAAAATTGTTATTACTTTAGACTAAAGGTGTCGCTACAAAAATGATTCTGTATGTGTCTTGTAATAGCAATAAAAAGAAGTAAAACAATATTAAGTTATCTAAATAATTTCACTTCCAAATTTGTCTCAATTTGCAAAAAAACACTCTCTAAAAGACACACGTAACGGTGGAATCGCCCTACTTCAGTTTTTGCTATGCAGTATTTTATTATTATTGTTTTAAGTAAGGTATTTTGTACCAGAATTTGGCAAACTATTTTATGCTTACCACTGACGGAAATATACTAATTGAGAAGCAAATTATCTTGAACATATCTTGTTTTACAAAGGCTCCTATTTTTAAACATTTTGGTGAGTGGGCTTTTCTGAATTTCTTTTTTATATTCCAATGGCAACATTCTTCCATTTGTTTATTTGACATTATAGTTCTGTGATAGTTTTTTTAGGTACTACTCTATTATCCCGTCGGCCACTTTTCATAACAAAAAACTATCGCCAAACTGTAAGATTAAACGCCAAAAATGAAGTCCCATTTACTTGATGTCAGAAGCATTATACGTGTTTGTTATGTCATCAAGTGGTTTTTAATTCGACATTTGCCTGTATTTTTCATTATGTTTTACTGATTTATTAGTTATTTCCTTAATTAAAATAAAAATTGTGTCCTTAAATTCTTATGTTTTATTTATTTATTTATTTTGATATTCCAATGGCAACGTTCTCCCGTTTATTTGGCGTTACAGTTTGGCGATAGTTTTTTGTTATGAAAAGTGGTCGACGGGATAATAGAGTAGTACCTTTTTTTAAAATGAAAAGTGATTGACATGATGATGGATAAGTACTGTAGAAACTGCTGAAGGTGAGTTTTCAACTGTGTTATGTGTTTTCTTATACTAAAGTGAATGGCAGGATATTTATATAAGAGTATATACAAATCTATAGATTATATACAAGATTGCACAAAAGAATGGAATACATTTCTGGCTATAGCCTGTAATTGCTGAAATCTGGTTTTCTAAAATGTTTAGTTATGTATTTTATTTACTTTATTAAATAGCGAAAATTTGTTAAATTATTCTGCCAGTGTTGGAAAGTGTTTCATAATCTATACTTGATTTTTTTTTCTTGTGTTTGGTTTTTATTTTTGCTTATTTCATTTTGAACATTTTCCAACATAGCTGAAAAGTGTTTATGAATTCGGTTTGTCTGTTCATGTTCTAACTCGCATAAATACAGTTTGATTGATATATGTTATTGAGGTTGACCATAGAATGTCCGTTATTAAAAATGAAGTATGTAGCATTTAAAGTTTTACAGAGACACTCAATACAGAGACAGCATTTACAGAGACACTCAAAAGAATTCTGCTGCATTACGGTGTATGAGGAAAAGTCATTTGCAGTAAACTTTAATAATGTTACACTATTTCAAACATATTGAAATTGATATACTGAAGTATATTGAAATTGATATACTGTACAAAGTATTTATCGTTTATTTACAGGGACACACAAAATAATTTAATTGCATTGCTGTCTATGAGCGATAATTGCTGGAAGTGGATTTTCAATTTTGGTATGTGTTTTTAAATTTAACTATTTTTTTGCATATTATTTAGTATATATATATATATATTCTACAGATCATATACAGGGCTGCACAAAAGAATTAAAGTAAATTTTAGTTTAGTTTATTGACAGAAATTGCTGAAGAGGAATTTTCAACTGTTATGTGTTTCCTAGCTCAACTAAATGTTTAGATACTATCTGGTATATATACAAATCATATACAGGGCTGCATAAAAAAATTTGATTTTGATGACTTTTAATGGTAATTGCTGGCATTGGGTTTTCAAATGTGTTATGTGTTTTCCAAACTTTTTATCTAAACATTGGACGGGGCTAGTTGAACTCAAGCCGAAAGGTAGGCCTCTCCAACCGGTTTGACTTGACCTTGTTTATTTAAACATCATCTTTTATTATATTATGCTGTGAAGTTTTGTTACAGTATTCTGAATGTGTTGGAACGTGTTTCATAATCTGTGCTTCATGCAAGATTTTTCTGTATTGTTTTTAATAGTTTACAAGCAAATGTCTGTAAATGGCAGAAATTTTGACTTCAAAATTTTGGGTAATAAGCATTTTACAAAAGATAAATAAGTAATCTTTTATTTATATAGGGAAGTTTCAATCAGCTCATCAATGATTAAACTTTAATGGGAGGTCAGAGTGGTTCTATCAATCAGAATTGCCTATTTGTAGTGTGTGACCTCTAGCATGATGTCAATTGCAACTGCCCTATTCTGGAATTTTTTCAATATTGTTTATATTTCGAGAAGTTTTGATTTTAAACTGGTGTATTTATTAATACAATTTATATAACAGTATGAACTTTCAATATTTACATGCGTAACTTTTTTTTTTTTTAAATGTATGTTATTTTTTTAACTGCCAGTTTGTTTCATACTGATTTTACTATGAGTTAATTTTATATTCACATATAAATAATTTCATTCAAATTAGTATTAAGAAAATAATGTATATTATAGGAATATATGATAAACATTACATCAATTCTATAATAAATAAATAATGTTTTTGTATGCATTATCTTTTTATTTTAATCAAATGAAAAATATTTCTATTTATGTTTTTCCATATTCAAGATCAGATTACATGCTGATATTTTTCTTCTCTTATAAAATGTTCACTTTATGGTGGAGTAAAATTGAAGATATTGATTCAATAAATCCCTTTTGTGAAAACACTTTGCTTCCTCATACATTCCTTATTTTAAATCAATCCGCACCATCTTTGGAATATATCTGGGGTTTGGCACAATTTTCAAACTATCACCAAGCCAAAATGGCCCACAGACCTCTAATATAATAGAGATGCACTAAAATGTCAAAACGGCTTGTAGTATGAAACCACTTATTGCTTAAATGATTCAGTCAGATGATTTCAAAACAAGCTGCCAGTGTTTGGGCTGATTTGTGACTGGTTTTAAATAGTTTCAGGGTTACAATTTTAGCTTCACAGCTGACTAACACATTGCCTCTCTATTTTTCTCTGAACTCTGAAAATCGTCGCCCAACAACAAACAAAATATACAGTACGCCTTTTTATATATTTTGCTGTGAGGTTTGAATCAGCTGCATCTTTTCATGCTGGATGTTTTAGGTGAGTTTTATAAAGGTAATATTTTTTTTTGTGATTAAAAAAATAAATTAATATATTTAAAAAATTATGACACTTTTATGTTAGCCAGGTGTATGTATATATATACATATATATGTATGTATAGGCGATTCAAGTGCGCAAATACGCCATCTGATGGAGAAAAGATATAACTTCTCGTTTCAGGAATATCCCATGCAGACACATTGAATTACATGTATTTTTAATTTGTTCAGAATGATTAGTTTTTTGTACAATTTCAGATTTCATATGATATTTATGTTCCGTGTTAAAAAGTAAATATTATCGAATTTAAATATCTAAAACTTTCAATTATGCATTTACAATAAAGAATTATTTCAATGTCACTTTAGCATTAGCTAAAGGGATATTATTTTGTACCGATGCATGTGATCAGCACCTCTATGGGCTGTTTTAAGTCTCAGTATATGTATGTCACTGGCACCCGTCTAACATACAAGTACCAAAATTATTTCTGAAATATACATAGACACTACATACATATTGATTTTTTTTTTTTTTTTAATAATCTCCCAACTTTCTTTTTTATTTCTGTAAAATGCATTCACATTCTTTCGTTGTATACATGTTAAAGAAATATATACGTATAATATTGAAATTCTTTATTTTATATAAGAACTGTTACAAAAGCTGTAAAGCATTTTTAGTATTTGCATTATATTAAACATTAATATACAAATACAGCTGCCAATCTTCCCATTTCTTACAAGTCAAACAAACATATTTTTAATAAGAAATTATAATTTAATAAATTTATTACTATGTAGTAATAATTATTACTTAATAAATTAGTTCAAATCCTACCAAATAAAAACAAAACACATTTTATAATTTTGTCTTACATTATAAAATAGTTTATATATAATACTAGGGGGCTCTGACCCCTACGAGCTACGCTCGCCAACCCCCGTTCTGACACCACAAACTGTAAAAACACTCTGATTTGATCAACCTTAAAACAATTGCGGAAGATTGAATTATAATTAAACGACCTGCTGTAATCGGCTGCTCGCTGTAATATCTGCTATAATCGGGTTTCCATTCATTTTCCTTTGACCAAGGGATTTTAAAGCCGAATCAACTGCTGTCGAGACAGCTAACAACTGTTGATAAAATAAGGCTAATTAAACATTTGAAAATCAACTCGTTCAAAATGGTTAAGTAAGCATTGTCATGGCATCGGGAAATTTTATAACGATGCTATAGAAAATTGGGTATTACTCCATTATCCCGACTACTACTTTCTATAAAAGAAATGAACTGTCGTCAAAATATAGGATTTAAAGCCAAAAGTGCATATCTGTGGCGTCGCATTCAATTGATACCAGATGCGTTACGCGTGGTAGTTATGTCATCGAGTGATCTTTAATTCAACGTTTATCTGTATTTTTAATTATATTTTACCAATTTATTAGTTATTTCGTTGATTTAAACGAAATTATTAAACGTAAAAATATAGCTTTTAATTGAAGGGAAATATTATTAATTACGCTGTTTTAAAATTTGCAATAATAGATAAAATATTTTGTCGAAATAAATTAATCTTACTCTACTTAATGCTTTGAAAATGCAGAATAATTTAATTATTTATCTTTTTAATATTCACGTGCAAGTATATTTTTTATTCCGCTATTTTCTTCATTTATTGCTTTTAACACATGATCATTTAATTATTATTTTAAAGTTTTATTTCTGTTTTTAATAGGCACGTGTTCATACATTTCTTAATTGAAAGGGAATATTATTACGTGCGCTATTTTACAAATTGGCAATGATTCAAATAATGGAATTTATGAAATATGAAATAAATCTTCGTCAAAATAATGAAAATTTTGATTAAAAAATTGAAATATAACCTCAAAAAATGAGTCAAATTGAAAAAATAATTGCAGTCTGCACACCCCAACCTTGTCATCTATATCCTTACAAATAATTTTTAAATTCCTGTGCATAGTTTTCGTTTCTATAAAACTTTTATAAGAAAACTGTTTTGACCAACTTTGATTTTAAATATCTCTTAAAATAATTCTTCGATTTAAAAAACTGTCTACTTCAGCGTGTTTATCGAACATTTCTTTATAAAACCACCAATTTTTAAATTTTTATTTGCAATAGTTTTCTGGATATTAGTCCAGAAAGACTTCAAGGCACAAAATCTTAATTGACAGCGGCGGCCGTAGCGGTGGTTACTTTTTTTTAATATAGAGAGATATATATATTTTTGCTCATTTGACTTAGGTGGGAGGGGGGGGGGGGAAGGTTAACAACTATGTGAAAAATAAAACCTAGTTTTTGAGTACTTATAAATAATACTTTAACATGCATTCATAATCTGGGGAAGGTTAACAGCTATGTGAAAAATAAAACCTAGTTTTTGAGTACTTATAAATAATACTTTAACATACATTCATAATCTTTCATTGTAAACATATATTTTAAGTTTAAATGTTGATTTTTAACCTTTTTTCTTTTTCTTTTCAGAATTTTAATCATATTGTGGTTTTCCTGTCCTCTTCCAACCTCTTGTGGCCAAATAAGTGCATTGAGTGCATGTTGAGTTTTTTTCACATCACATTCCTCCGTGAAATTTCTCTGGCCAAATTTTCTTGTAGATGCCTAAAAAGCAATTTTTCAACATCAGTGAATTTTCCACTTTGGACTTGAAGTTTTTTTGAAGCACTGCATCCAGTTTGATGATGACTTTCCTCGATGATCTTACGCTTATAGATTAGCGTGTTTAATGTTGGAACTGGTAAACCTAATTCTTTGGCAAGATCCACTCTTTTTAAATGTTGGTTTTCATCCACTTTTTTTAAAATGCACATTTTTTTTTTCAACAACAGAGATTTTCTATTATGCAAAGTCATCGTAAACCGCTAGTGAACACGATACAAATTCAGATACTGAAACTGAAAGGAAAAGAATTTGCCCTGCTGACAGCACAACAACAACCCTTATCTATAGAAAGTGGGATATTCACTTTCCTTAGGAGTACGGCTTTTGTTAAATTGGGCAGGTGTTGGTCAAGGTCACCTGCCTTTTGTAAGACTGGACAATCGGGAGTTAGGAATCTGAGGTTGAAATGCACATTTTGTCTCTTCTTGACTTGCTGAAAAAAACATATAAATGAAATTAGCGATTTAAGGAAAAACGTACAAATGAAATTATTTAACGTTAATATCCGTTTGATTTTGCTGGGACCATTAAAAAAAAGTATAAATGAGAAACGTATAAGCGGTGCTCCACTGTATTTAAAATACCAAATTCTCATGATTTTTGTTATTTTATTACCAATAAGATAATTCATTTCAATAATGTCGTATTTTACCTTAGAAGTGACATAATTTGTAATTTTTTAAAAATTTGAATGCTTTACAATGAAAGTAAAAGCCAACAATATGTTTTTTTAATTACTAATTTTATTTATTTGAAATAAAAGATTGTGCATGTAATTATCAATTAAATAAATTGAACTGATCTACATTTTTTGCGATATTTGGTATGACCATTAATGACTAATTTGATTCAATGTTAAAAATCTGTGGTTATTAAAATACATATTTTATATTTTGATAATTTTTTTTATTTTGCTTAATAGATTCATTTAATTTGGGAAAATAGCTATTCTATTAAGCGAACTTGACTACATATTTATAAAATACAAAAAAACTGGATCAAAATAAAATTTATAAAAGCATTTGGTACTTTTCGGTTAGCCGGGTGCCAGTGATAAATATACATATATAAATACATATGTATATATATACATACATATATGTATATGTATGTATATATATACATACATATATGTATATGTATGTATATATGGGCGCACTGGCACCCGGCTAACCGAAAAGTACCAAGCATTTTAATAAATATGATCATTTTCAGTATGTATATGTATAGATTCTCCTGAAGGAAATTGTAATGTTTCTAGGATAGATTTTTTTTCGTTGTAAGTTGGCTGACTTAGAGAAATAGATGAATTCAATTTGCGTTTTTTTGTGGAACTGAATTTCCTTTGAGGTTCAATTTTTTTGTTGTGTGGTATGTTTTTTGAACTGTTAGCTGGAAAGTTCATTTTAGTTGCATCATTTGCAAATAGCTGCATACACTTATCCAAAAGCTTATTTGCTTCAATGTAAGTAGAAGAGGAGAATGTGTTACCATCCGTTTCTTCTTTTATCAGTTTCATTTTTTTTTTAAATATAATCTCAGCATCTGAGTTTAAAGTGCTATGCTGCTGTGCTTGCGACATCCGAAACAAATTACCAATATCCATATTTTTGTCTACATTAGCGGCAGGCTCATAAGGTTTCAAATTGGATAGAGTTACGCAAGCATGTATATGCTTGCAAATATTGAATTTGATTAAATTTTCATAGCAACTGCATTCATACATATGAACACAGATGTTGCAATCCAAACATTTCAGTTCACACTGTGACTTGTTACAGGATGGATTTTCTACTGCACGAACTGTGTAGAAATCCCTGCAACTTTGAGATGATTGAATCTTCCATTCCTTATTATCAGTATCTGTCTGCATCATCTCACTAAGAATTGTTTTACTCTTATTATGACTTGCTCTTATTTGCAAAATCCTTGATGTAGGTGTCTTTTTTACAATTCTTATCATTCTATCAAAAATTTTGTCTCTTGCTACCTTCATTAATGCATTTAAAGTTTTGTCTAACCTTTTGATCTTTTTTCCTTCCAAGTAAACATGTTTCAAAACTTTATGAAAAGACTCTAGATACATGTTAGTATTGATACCTAAATGTTTTCGGTAACAGAATGCCCAGAGTTTAGTGCGAGATGCATAATAAGTACAGTAATAAGTTAGAAAATCTTTAGTATCATCATCATTTTCTAGCATCTTTTTGAAGTTTTCTTCAGATTGGTGAAATTTTTTAACATCTGGCTCTTGTAGCAATACCCGTAACGTTTTATAAACTGCAACTTTTTTTGCTTTGCCAGGTATCTTATTTAGATTTTTTCGCCAGTTTCTGTCAATATGCCAAGCGCATAACAGCTGATGTAGAGGAGCTCCCATGACCATCACCCATGCATTAAAATATGCTTGTGCGTCATCTGACATGAAGACCTTCACACTAATTTGCCCAACTTTATCTTTTATGTACCTCCAAAAAACCTTTAACACATCTGTGTCAGTTCTATTTGATATCAAAAATGCTACAGGACATCCTGTACCATAATTATCGACAGTCAACAGTGTTGTTAAGGAAAAGTCATATGGATTCGTTCCATGTGTTGAATCTACACATAGTTTTTCATGGCCGAATTCTTTTAACATTTTCTCTTGAAACTTTGTCATTAAAATCAAACAAAAGTCTTCCTCTTTAAAATCTTCAATGCCTTTTTCTCCTTGATCCTTATAAAAAACAACAGGGTTATCACCTCCTAATTTTTTCATTAATTCTACCCATATTCTTGCACTAACAGCATCATTTTCATGATACTTCTCAGAACCTGCAAGGCAAAAATCTCTTTTAATGTTGTGGAGATCTCTTTTTGTTAAAAGATGAATGCGACTGAATTCTTCCGTATTGCTTCTAATATCATCTAAGATTCTTTCTAAAGGCACACCTTCATCTATTTTATCTGAAAAAAAAAAGAGGTTGAGATATGTATTGGAAAAATACATTATAATATATAGCATGAACAACAAATATAAATAATTGTTTAATTTTATTTAAGAAACTGCTATGTACTTTTAACTTTTGCAAAAAATTATGAAAACATTTTTTTTTTTATTAATACTAGGGACCCTTTTTATTAATACTCGCCTATGAGCTATGCTCACCAACCTCCGTTCTGACACTGCAAACTTTAAAAACACTCTGATTTGATCAACTCTAAAACGATTATGGAAGATTGAATTATAATTAAACGACCAGTGACTATCTTCTGTAATCGGGTTTCCATTCATTTTCCTTTGACTGAGGGATTTTAAGACCGAATCAACTGCTGTTGAAACAGCTAACAACTGTTTTCATGATTGACAAAGTAAGATTAATTAAACATTTGAAAATCAACTTGTGCAAAATGGTAAGCAATGTCACTGCATCGGGAAATTTTATAACGATGCTATAGAAAATTGGATACTTCTCCATTATCCTGTCGACTATTTTCTATAAAAGAAAAGAACTGTCACCAAAATATAGGATTTAAAGCCAAAAGTGCATGTTTGTGGCGTGGCATTCAATTGACATCAGATGCGCTATGCGTGTTAGTTACATCATCGAGTGACCTTTTATTCAGCGTTTATCTGTATTTTTAATTATATTTTACCAATTTATTAGTTATTTCATTGATTTAAACGTAAGTAAAAATAAAAGCCCATTAACGAACTTAACCAAGATTTTATGTATCAGTTTCGAAGAGATCTGTGCAGAATTATTGCAGTTATCGTGTCCATAAAAAAGTGACATAGATAGATAGATAGATATAAAGTTTTGAACTGGGTGTGTTTTTGGGTTCTGGGAGTCATGATCGGCGTAGATCTGCGAAATTTTTTCAAAAATTCCAACTTAGGTAAGAATGTAATAGGTAGTATTTCTTACAAAATCTACCTAAAATAATTGAAGTTTGCACACCGCAAGCTTGTCCAGAAAGACTTCAAGGCACAAAATCTTCATCGGCTGCAGTGACAGTGGTTACTTTTTTTAATATAGAGAGATTAATTGCAAAATATTTTACACAATTTCACAGAAAAATTGTATAATGTTAGATCTATTCTTATACAGGGTGTTTCAAAACTTCACGCACAAACTTTGAGCAGACAGAGAATGCAACAAGAAAAACTATATTTACATACAGAAGCATGACTGGAAGTGGACAGGTGGTGTTATTTGTAAGCACACCAGGTTGGCACATCGGGCTAATTCATTTAATGGAGAGCATGCGTCTTTTTACAAATAGTTAAGAGAGAGGCACTTCATGTATACATTAGAAGACAAAAAGGAACCCGATGTTGCATGAAATTATTGGAAAAGATATATTAATCTTATGTGAATCACAGCATCAAATGTTTGTGCATTTACAGCAGGACTTGTGAACGTAGATCCTTCAAAAGTAGTGTGCATGATACTCATACTGGGCAGCCACATTCGACTCAAACTCCTGTCATGCAAGAGTTGTTTTACATGCTGTGAGAAGTAATACATGTACTTTTGTATGATCAGTTATCAGTGTGACAGGATCAATGCCAGCCAGTATATGGTGTGTTTTGCATTACAACCTTGCATCCATTTCATATTCAATTACTGCAACTGTATTATCCAGAATGTGTGCTATCTGCAGGCAAAGTGCAGTCAATCTGGATTTTATAAGTCACGTTCTCTTCATGGATGAAGTGTTTGCCACTTGGCAAGGGATCTTCAACCAGTACTATGTGCATTTCTAGAAAAAATAGAACCCAAATACTATATGCTCTCACATGCTGTACAACACCGCTGCAGGTATCATGAATGAATATAGGTATTGAAAAGGAACAAGCCATACCTGCTAATGTATGCAATGATCCCAGACAGCACACTCTATCTATAAGATGTCGATTTATAGTCTAAATACATCTATAACGTCCATGACATCTTTTAGATATGCATAGCATTAAACAAATAGATGTCTATAAGCCATTTCTCATTTAGATTTCTATTAGACGTCTATGACCTGCAATAGACGTATTATATCTATCACTTTTTCGTCGTCTAAAGGAAATGCTTTTTTCAACTTCCAATGGAAATACTTTTCGATTCATCCAATGGATTTGCGAATAACACGTATTATGCTCATCTTATGGAAAAAGTACTCCTACTTCAATGCAACTGCGCGCATGCGGGAACGGAAAGTCAAAGGTCGTTTGAAGACACTCTCGCCGCGGCAGGGGCTGTTGTTTATTTTGTATACAGCGGCAATCTTGGATGTAATTATACTGACAACTTTTGTAAAAGGTAAGTTATTCATTTCTTTATTTACTTTCCTGTGTAGTTTATATATAACACTTAATTACTAAATTCTTGTATCTTACATATATACAAGATTTAGGCTTAATGTTACGATAAGTTTCATCAGTCATATATATATTGTGTTTAAAAGGAAAAATACATCCGAAATGTCGTTGTATAAATTGTATAAATGCAGAAATATAATCTCACAGGTACAACGAAAGCAATAATGTAATTGTTTTTAGTAGTAATTGAGTGTTAATGAACTACATATTGTTTTGTTTATCACCATTATGAATCCTGACCCCACTGAATCCTTTGAACGCCAGTGTTAGATTATTTATGCACTAAACCATAGTATTTATCAGAACTTTCGAATAATATTTAGATTTTACGATGTACATGAATGGAAAAAATAGCTATTATTTATTTTTAAATTAATTTATTTGACAAATTCAGATTTCAAAGGGTAACAAAAAAAAGTTTTGAACATGTTTGCAACTGAAATACTTTGCCCTTAAAGGGGTTAACAGTTTCGTGTATTATTTATCATACAATTTAGAATTACACTAAAATAGCTATATATAAAATTTTGCTAAGACTAAAACTAATACTATAAATAATGTAATTCTTGTTTAAAAAATTACTTTTTTTCCCCTGTATTTATTTATAATTTTGTGTCCCTTCTAGACCAATATTTAAGGGCGCAGCATCCTGCCTGCTCTAAAATTAGCAAAATGCACCGTACCCTTTTTAAAATATCGAAATGCATCCTTAATTATATCCAGAGGTCTCTTGTTAAAATCTTCCCCAATACCAGAGTATTTCTAAATTAATGTATCCAAAAGCTTGCAAAAAATCATAGACCTTCCTTCTTTCTTTAATAAAAGCAGGAGATTATTAAATAAATGTTGTACTGTTTTTGGCTATGATGTCTTACACTCACACAGTTTATTTCTTTAATCAGTTATAAAAAGGAAAATAGTTGCCAAAGTTAGGGGATTTTTTCCTTTTTAAAGGAAAAAATCCCGTAAGTTGGCTACTATGCTTGTATTTAAATTATTGGTTTGGCATGGGCTTGGAAAGCAGGCCAATCAAAAAGTCACCAAACTTCAGTGTGTGACAGTATCTCGTCTATTCCTTTTTTTTTTTTTTATCGTTACTCAACACAATAATTTTTTTTTCTTGAAGTAATGCCCATTTTTACTGAACAATGACTGTTTTCTGCTTCATTTGTGCTGTTATTATTTTCTAACAACCTGCCCTTTACTTTCTAGAGTGAACATTGTATAACAATTAAAATTCTGATCCTATATGTATTAAATTTTACATTTTTTTCTTCATTTGTTGTCATTGTTTAACTTGTGTTCCGACACATTTTTTTTTTTTACATACCCAGTAAAAGATATATATAATATTTTAATTGTGTATTATATGATATTTATGCTTGAGTATATTTTTTCAAATCACTTTGATACTAATCTTTTGGTACTTGTGTATTAACCATTAGGGATGCACCGAATATTCAGTATGTAGTATTTAGTCATACTGCTCAATATCTAAAGAAAATGCTTTTTAAAATATTTTTAAAACCCTAGATAACTTTTATTTTTAACTGTCAATAAATAAAAATATTCAGAAAAATTAAGAAATAGAATCATATTTAAATAACTTTTACATTATTTATTTGCTTATTTTTTTAAAGTAACAAGAATATTAACTGTTATAGTGCAGGGGTCAATGCAGGTTTTTTTTTTTTTTTTTTTTTTTTTTTTTGCGGGGCCCATTTTGTGAAAAGTAAAGGTTATTTTTGTAAAATTTTATTATATTTTTGTGAAAAATAACATTTTGTAATGAAAGTCGAAATCCAGCTACTCAAATTCGATCCAAGCGTTTATTAACAAACTTTTTTAAATACTTTTGCTGAAGTTTTCTTCTCTGGTGAACTTGTTTGTTTGCAAATTACACATTTTAAAAGTCAAAGAATAATAAATAATAGGGGAGACTGGTACACACTGCACCTATGGGCATAGTGGACCACACCCCTACTATTTTGTTTATTTAAAAAAATTTTAAGCTTCTCTTCTATCCTAATAGACAACAGCACTGCACTGATTATTTATAGCGTTCAGAAAATATGTTTAGCTCAGATTGAACTATTTTATCCTAATTGGTTGTTTTGATCTTCTAAAAGTAAAATTTTTCAACATTATATTTTAATTTTTTTAGTAATTAAAGGTTGTAGATAAATCCTATAAAACAGCTGTTTTGCAAAGCTAAGATACTTGTTTTTATTTAACTTTAAAGTTAGTATGTTTAAAAGAAAGCTATAAACAATATTAATATGATTATTTATTGAATTTCAACATGGGGCACAGTGGTCCACAATCCACTCTGCTCATGTAATGCAGAATGTTCAAAATATTTAATAATTGTTTATTTTCTATAAAGAAATATTGTTTAAAAGAAGTTATTTAACTGTAAAATAAAGTAAACAAAGAAAAATAACAATTTATTTAACATAGTAAGAAATATTTTGTTTTGTATTTACTGCCTGTGATAAATATAACTGTAGTCTAATTGGTGATGATTCTATTCAAGTAAGATTCATGAGATGCAAATTGAATGGAAATCAGTTTATTTTTCCCAAAACTGTAGATGAATCTATTGTTGATGTCAATGATTTCATAATATTGCTCCCAGACCCGAAAGTATTTCAGGAAAATTCCAGGCTCAATCTTACTCATAAGTATTTTGGAATTTCATTTGCAAATTTTAATGTGCGCTGATTTTTTTGTACTTAAGTAATAACTTCAACTAAATTGCAATTGTTCCTGTATTAATCTGTTATTTTCTAAATATAATAATAATATTTTTTTTTTTTCAAAATGTTACTTGTAAATTTATATTACTATGTTATTTTGCGGATAAAAGGGAAATAAAAAAGAATTAGATTAATGAAAAATAGATTTATATTGCATTTCAGATAATGCCTAACAGCGGTCCACTGTGCCCCGGTGGGTGGACCAGTGTGCCCCATTTCTGGGGCACACTGGTCCAATTTACGGGTGCATATAAAAATTTTTATTTTGAAAAATGTATTGAAAACTATGTTATGAGAAAATTATGATGAATGTATAAAGGTATAAGGAATATTCAAAAATATTTTCATGCAGGGATGCACCCGGTTTGTCCGTTAAAGAGAAAAAAAATTTAACTGAAAAAGTAGTCCACTGTGTACCATTCTCCCCTAAATAGTAAGTTTTTATGAAAGGGGGAAATTTTATCAAATTGATTTTTGTGAAGGGTCCCATTTTATTAAATTGATTTTTGTGAAGGGGCCCTAAATAGGCTCCAAATTTTGTCTGGATCGACCCTTGTAGTGTTTTCCCAAGGCATTTTCAAGAGGGTGCAGCGCCCTGCCTGTTTTTTTTTTTTTTTTTATAGTTGTAAATGCGCTCTGCCCATTTTTATATAGCTGGAAAAGTGCCCTGATTATTTTGGGTTTGCAAAAATTTACTGTCGCGAATTTCACCAAAAGGTTGCGGGAAAATATCGCACAAAAATTTCCCAATATTTGTACTCGGTGGGGGAAAATTATAAATTTTGTTAAGCTATTGCAGGTAAATAGCAAAATTTGCCGATGAGTCGTGAAAACAATCATGAAATTTGACCACAATCGCATGTAAAAAAAAAAAGAAAAGAAACATGCAAGTTTCACCTGTAAGGTGCGTGAAAAAAAATTGGGAAATTCGCTTATCTGTCACCAAGAAAAGGCAAAATTTGTCAATTAGTAGCAGAAAAAGATCACAAATTTCTTCAATCGATTGCAGGAAAGCAATCATGAAATTCGTCAATATGTCACGTGTAAAAAAAGAAACATGTGAGTTTCACCTGTAAGGTGCAGAAAAAAAAAGAGAAATTTGTTTATCGGTCGCCAAAAGAAAGCAAAATTTGTCAATTGGTAGCAGGAAAATATCACAAATTTCTTCAATGGATTCCAGGAAAACAATCGCGAAATTTGTCAGTTGGTTACAGTTACGGGAAATAAACGTGAAATTCATCAATAGTCACGTGTAAAAAAAAAAAAAAAAAAACATGTGAGTTTCACCTGTAAGGTGTGGGAAAAAAATTGAGAAATTCGCTTATCGGTCGCCAAAAAAAAAGCAAAATTTGTCAATTGGTAGCAGGAAAATATCACAAATTTCTTCAATCAATCGCAGGAAAACATTTTCGAAATTCATCAGTTGGTTACAAGAAATAAACGTGAAATTCTTCAATATGTCGTGTGTGAAAAAGAAAAAAAAAAAAGAAACATGCCGGTTTCATTTGTAAGGTGCAGAAAAAATTTGAGAAATTCGTTTCGGTCGCCAAAAAAAAAGCAAAATTTGTCAATTGGTAGGAGGAAAATAATCACGAAATTTGTCAGTTGGTTACAGGAAGTAAACGTGAAATTCGTCAATTTGTTGCCAGGAAAAAACTGCTCAATTCGCCAATAGGATGCTGGTAAATATCGCAAAATTAAGTTAAAATTTGCACGTATCAGTAATATTTTACTAAATATTAATTATTGATATACAGTAAAAGACTTTTTAAACATTGCATGCAATGTTGTACTGTTTCATGTAATATGTGTGATATTTAATATAAAATTTTACATATCAATGTAGCATTTGAGGTTTTTGACTGAAAAATTTAAATAAAAGAATAAATTTGTAATTTCGGCATACTTCAGGTCTCACAAATCTGAAAAATCTGAGTGAAAGGAAGCAACAAAAAAATCAAAACAGTACTGAAGGGACTCAGAAGGTATTAAAACTAAACTATTCAAGACAGCCATACTCAACAAGCGGGCATGTGGCCTGGCGACCTTTTATGTGCAATCCGAGACCTCAGAGAAAGAATCTACTAGAGAGTACATTCCTTTGTTATATTGTTGAAAAGCCAGTCCCAGGATCAGCTCGGATTTGGCGCTTTAGAAACTGTCTGTTTTGGCGGTGATCGCTTTCTTGGCAACTTCGATTTCATTCTCGCAATAAAAATAAACGTAAGTAAACCAAACTGTTGCTCCTTCTAGGATTTAATCTCAGAGGAAGGATAGAAATAAGTTATGAGAGTCCCACCCCTGATGAAAAAAGGATTGTTTAATCTTCTGGATGGATTTTCTTTTTCTGTTTTTGCTGCTGTATTTTATTTTAATGTTATAAAATGGCTTTGTCCTTGTAATAAATGTTACTTAAATTATATTTTTGAAGTGAATACTTCTTTAGGCGTGTTGGGCATTTTTTGAGATGGGAAAAAACGGGGGGCATTTGCTATAGAAATCTATATATTTACATTACTATACAAGTATGTGTTGCGGCCCACCTAACGTCGCAAATATACGTTTGCGGCCCGCGGTAATAAAAGGATGAGTATGGCTGATTCAAGATGTTTAGCATGCATAATAATTTTTTTTTTTTAAAAGAAATTTCTTATTGATTAAAATTTAATAAATCAAACTGATTTAAAATTTGAGATTTCTTGAGTTTGACATCCTTGGATCTTTGCGAATAATTGTTCCAAAAAAAAAAAAAAAGAAAAACCCATAATTAATCATTTTGAGAAAAGTTGGTGTGAAATATAAACAGTCACATTTTAACTATAATAGATGTTGCTGAATACTAATGAAACTTTCTTTGAATCTTTTTAGACTCCCAGTTGAAACACACCATCACAAACATTTGAAGACAGGAAGACTTGCATGAATATTTGGTTAGTATATTTTTTATTAAAAAATGCCTTGTTTTTTAGAATAATTAGTTTGTTGTGAGATTGCAAAATTTACACTACATTGCATTATGAAATTCTAGATTAATTTTAAATATCAGATCTTATGTTTTTACTCAAATTTTTTGGAGCAGAGTGGGAAGAGAGATATAAATGGCAATTTATTTACTAATGTATAATTTATAAATCTTAGAAGTTTATACTTTGGAAAATAACAGTACAATACCTAATTTTTTTTTAACATAATATTTAATGTATAATGTAACACATCAAAAATATTTTTTTTCTGTTAAGGTCCAAATCCAAACGGCTCACTTTATGACTTATTTTTTTAATTCTTTTTTTGTTCAGAAACGCATGAAATTTACAGGTATTCTTATTCAGAAATTTTGTAATTGAAAGACGTTTTCCATTTTTCAAATTTCCAATGCTGCAGCACAAAAAAGGTCAGAAACATGTCATCACATGACACAAATCACTTATAACTCGATAAGTGATTTATTGATTAAAAAAAATGGAAAACTCATTTAGATTCCAAATCCCTTCCATGATCAGACCTGCCAATTTTATGCTTTTGTGTTTAAAAATGAGTCAGAAAGTTTCGTGTTGTTGAGCAGATCATTTCAGAACCAAGAGTAAAAAAAAAACAGAAAAAAATAAGTTATATACATGAATTTCTGAGTTTTAAAAAATAAAGATAAAACTGACTTGTTTTTTTATGTATTTCTTAATCTGTAACTATGGTGTAGCAGGAGAAGCTGCTAAAGTTAAGATTATTAACTTTAAAGGATTTTGTAAATTTTTAAACATAGAAAACAAACATTTAAAGTTCATGTCGTATCTTCAAAACATGTATAAGCATGAGATTTCTATATTTTGCATGTATTTTTGTTTCTGTACTTTCGTATTAACTGCATGCCAGCATTTTGCTAAGCGTTTCACTCATTTATTTGTGAAATCATGTATGTATTAATTATGTATCATCGATGTATTCATATGTATGTGTGATGTAGTGGAAAGTTCTGTAATTTGGTTTGCAACCAATTGATGTATTTTAATAAGTGCAACTTGGCACCATTAAGGCTGTTCTCAAATCCAAACAGGCTACTTTATGACACATTTTTTAATTCATTTTTGCTTACAAATGCATGAAATTGGTAGGTGTTTTTATTCAGAAACTATGTAATCTAAACACGATTTCAATTTTTTAGTAAAGTCAGATCTTTTACAAAAGATTGTCAAAGTCGGCATTTTCAACCAAATTACCAAGGTGGTTGGCAGTAAAGTGCGAAAAAGTGTCGCCACATGACCGGAAGCACTTATAACTTGATAAGCAGGGTTGCAAAAAAGCCAGCTAAAATTAATAAAAGCCAGGCCAGCGGCTTCTATTGGTTTTAACCGGCTTTTTTTGGCCAAAATTGGCCTTTTTTGGTCAAAATTGGCTTTTATACGTTGAAGCAATTTATTTATAAACTGTAGATTTTTAAGTATTTTTTAACTAATTTAAAAGACATTTTATTGAGTTAGGATTTAATAAATAACTTAATTTCTCAATAATGAAGACATTAATATTGGAATAACACATAGCAGACTGGTGATTTGAGTCAGAATTGTAAATATGTTACCTAAATTTTAACAAGGAATACTTAGTGCTTAACTATTGCTATATTTTTAAAAGCTTTTTTTTTATTATGATTAATTTAATTTACACTTTTTTTTCAGTTTTACTTCTTTAAATAATTAAATAGGACAACAGTTGTTTAATTACATATTTTATTACTCAACTAAAAAGGCTATTAACCCACTAGTAGAAATAATGCAACATGACAGTGGGCATTGCAGATTTTTGAAGATTAATCTAATAGCTTAAAAAATACTGTAAAAAAAAAAAAAAAAAAAAAAAAAAGCAAAATTTTACTTTGTCATTGGATTACTGTTATCTTCTTACTGTATTTTCTTTGTAATTGAAAATTTTGCTTATTTAATGGGTTACTATTATTTCTTGTGATAGTAGACATTGTTGCGTCATAGATATATTTTGTTTTGCTGTAGATTGATACACACACAAATTAGTTACTGGGGCTATTGATAGGCAAGTTTTAATATTTCTCATATCTTTAAAATCATACATACAACAATTTAATAAAATTACCATTTTCCACTGTTAAAAACAGTAATATGAATAACATTTGCTTTTCATTTCAACAAGTTTTATTTATTTATTTTTTTAACTGTTCTCTCTTTTTTTATACACTTACATCTACTAAAATCTCCTCAAATATTATATATTCATCCTAATTCCTCTTTCAACGTTGATCATTCCATAATTTAATCTCATCATATGGACTTATCTGGCATGAGTTTTATAATTGTTTAGTAAAAAAAAAACATATTGAAATATATTTTTATAAGACATTAGAATACTGATTACTAACTAAATATGGATGCTCTCAAGTATTATATATGCTAATTTCATTTATTAATAATATAAATTATTAAGTTTTAATCCACAACAATTTTAAAAGTAAAAAGCAGTATATGTAAGAATTTTTCATTTTTGATGGTGATGTTTTGTTATTGTTTAATTAAATATAATCTTTAAAATGAACTGATTTAGTAGTTATTTCGTTATTTAAAATAATAATTGTGTCCTTAAACTGCTGCACCATGATATTAAAAGAGAAAATGCATTGAAAAAATGTTATGTTGCATAGTTAAGTGCAATACATCAATTTCAACTGACGTTATATTCACCAGCCGAGAAGGATAATTAAGAAAAATAATGTAAATAAATGAATATCCAAGATTTTTTTTTTTCTATTTTCATTTATATTGTAATTTTTTTGTGTTTAAATTAGTTGACACTTAGGTGAGTGGGGCTTTTCCAGATTTTTTTATTGTATTTATTTTGATATTCCAATGGCAACATTCTTCCATTTGTTTATTTGGCATTACTGTTTGGTGATAATTAATTTTTCTTGAAAAGTGGTCGACGGGATAATGGAAAAATCATTTGATTCCAAATCTTCCATAGTCAAGAGTCTGTGCTAGTCACATGGGCTAATGTTAATCCTATGGGAGTGTTAGTTTGAAATTTCTTGTTTGCATTTCAATATTTGTTTGTTATCTTGTTTGTATTTCAATATACAATGGTTCCGTTTTTATTTTTTAAGTACGTAACCCTAAAAATTAAGAATAACAATAGCGAAGGACATAATGAATGATTGTTATTGAAATGAATCATCCCGGCATACACAAAAGCATTGCTGTTTACTTTCTTGCTATTTTTGATCAATTAAAACCAGAACTTTTGTAAAACAAAAAGAATTTTAAGAACCCTGACAACTATGCTTTTGTGCATGCCTGAATGATTCATTCAAATATCAAAATCATTCATTATGCCCATCACTAGAAATCACATGCAAAAAATTAAGGAGGAGGGGGGGCTTACAATTGCTTCATTGAAGATTAATTCAGTTTTCATATAACAAAATGTCATTTTGTGTGATTCGTAAAATGTTATGTAGTAAAGCAGTGTTATTATTTTATTATAGGTGCTGCTCGAAGAAATCAGCTCTTACTATTGCAGTGATAATGGAGTAGAATAATAAGAATTTTGTCCTGTTCCAAAGATTTTTTTTTTCAAATAAAATAAAGTCACTTCTTTTTTTTTTTCCTTTTTCTGTTATAGTTATATTCTGTACCACCTAGTACTGTCACCTAGTTACTAATATTGCTGATAAGGAAAAAAGACTTACATTTTTATTAAAACTTTTATTGAGTAGTAGAGCTGACATGTTACAAAAATGATATGATAATGAGAAAGCATGCAATAATTTTTAGTATTAATCTGAATCATGTTGCAATATTTAAAACTTAAAATTTTTCTTGTTTTTCTAAAAATGCAAAATTGAGGTAGCAGTCAATTTGTAAATTTCCCTTTGTATCTGAAGCTCACATAATTGAAATAAGTTTTTGATGTAGGCAGACATTGACTAAAAAATAATTCTGAGTGGTTCTTTCATACAGTGAGTTAATTGGAGTAACATTTTTGTACTGATAAAAAAAAATTTAAAATTAGTTCAATATGCAAAATAGATTTTAAAACATTTGTCTAATAATTTTATCAAAATAAACAGAATAAGAAATTTATTAATTTGTGTTAACAACTTTGCGACGAGCGTCCCACACATAATTTTGAATCTGATTACTAGTATTTACAAATGGAATCCTTTGCCTAATTTAATTGAAGAAATTATATGATAAAATAAAGAAAAAATATTCTAAAATATTGGTATGAAAAATTAAAGATTTTATGCATGATGTGTAATGTATGTGTGACATTTATCACAAAGATTTCTTTTTTTCCCAAGAAAAATTTATCTATCAAAAGTCTTTATCCTCTGCAAGAAAGATTTGTTAAATTTAAATAATATGGGAGAAATAACAAATCTATTAGCCTCTTGTTGCAAAATACTGGAGGATTTAGAAATTTCTCACAAGATAAAATTATCAAACTGATTTTAAATACCATATTTACTTGTGTATAATGTGTACCATGTTATTTTAACTTAAAAAAAAAAAAAAAAAAAATCTGTAGAAATCATGATTTACAATCTTTTCTCAAATCTAAATTACTTTTGTATGTGCTCATATATATTTTGCTCTCTTATTAAAATATCATAAAATAAAGTTTCTGCAATATGTATATATACTTTGTGAAAATGTGTATGGTTTGATGTATACAATTAGAAATATTCAGTGTATCATGTATGTGTATACTGGATTTTAGACCTGAAATTTTTGTAAAAATGTGTGCATTATGCAGGAGTAAATATGGTAGATTTTTTAATTTAGCTATGAGATTTTAGTGAATTACAGCAGACATATTTCATTCGAAATATTAAAAAAAATTAGTCGATGCTTTGATAAAAATATTCCAATATAAATATGGCAACAGTCCCCAAAGCAGAATATGCTTAAGAGTGCGACATACATCGCAGAACAATGAACTTCTCTGCAGAACATTTCAAATTCTCATTTTCAACACAATTCACTATTCATTCATTTGAAAAAGCACTAAATTTGTCTGTCAATCACCAGAAAAACTTCATCAATCGTTCGTTGAAAAAGATTGTGAAATTCATTAATTGGTCGCAGGAAAAGCTCACACAATTTGTCAGTCGATCATGGGGAAAAATCGTGAAGTTCTTCAGCTGCTGCAGTTTAAAAAAAAAACATTAATTTTGTCAGTGGATCATCGGAAAAAAATCTGAAATTCACCGGTCAGTCACATAAAAACCCGGCAACTTTTACCAATCGGTCGCAAAAAAAGTGACAAAATTTGCCATCCTGTAGAAAGAAGATATTCCAAAATTCACCTATCAGTCGCGGGTCAAAAAATGTGAAATATGTTTATCAACCGAATGATTTTTGATTGAAATTTCATGTTTTTTGCCAAGAAAAAGCGCAAAAATTTCTCAATCGGTTGTGGGTAAAAACCATGAAATTTGTCAGTAAATCGTCGAGAAAAATGGGAAATTCGTCGATCAGTAGCGAAAAAAAAAACGCAATTTTCTCCAATTGGTCACAAGAAAAAACTGCAAAATTTTCCAATCGGCAGAAAGAAAATATTGCAAAATTTGGCTATCAGTTACAGCTGAAAAAAAAACCCACTAAATTAGTTGATCAGTTTTTGGAAATCCCTCGATTTTTTTCAATCAATTCCAAGATAAAGCGACAAAATTTTCCAATTGATAAAAAGAAAATAATGCAAAATTCGCCTATCAGTCGCAGGTTAAAAAACTAAATTAATCGGTGGATTGTCAGAAAAAAAAAATCACAAAATTCGTCAATCAGTCTTGTAAAAACCCACAATTTTTTCCATTCTGTCACAAGAAAATCCGCAACATTTATCGATCAATAAAGAAAATATCGCAAAAGTTAACAATCAGTTGTGGATAAAAAAAAAAAAAAAATCAAGACATTCGGATATTAGTCGCTTGAATTAAAAAAAAAATAAAATAAAAAAATAAATGCAATTTTTGCCCATTGGTCCTAAGAAAGAGCTGAACAAATTTGCCAGTCAGTGAAAAGAAAATATCAAAAATATTTAAAATTCGCCAATCAGTCGCGGATAAAAAAAATGCGAAATTCATCAGTGAAGTGTTGGAAAATATCTGGCAATTCTCGAATTAGTCGTGGGAAAAAAATTGCGGAGTTCGATGATTGGTTCTGAGAAAAAAAGTGAAATTCGCCAGTTACCAGAGAGAAAAATCTCAAAAATATTGCAAAAATAGTCTATTACGAGGAGGAAAAAAAGCGAAATTCGTCATTCGATCGGAGTAAAATTGTGAAATTCGTCATTTCTTTGGTTTTTGTGTGTGTTAGCGTTTTACGAAATGTCTTTAGCATTTCTATACAAGATGAAATCGCACTCCTACATATACAAGAAAATCTCTGTGTTTTATTTTTTTATTCCCACAGAACATTTGTGATCAGTTGAAGGTTCATTGCAGAACATTGCAAAATATTTGTTTTTTTTGGGGGGGGGGGAATAATATACTGATATTATTGGAATGAAACATTTAGTATTTTTATCTACAGTTGTCTTTACCAAAATTATTAAGCACCCTCGTATTTTTATCATAACTTATTTCAAAGTGTTAGCAGGCCCATGCTGGATGTCTTGAAAGGGCGGTGGACAGAGGGTTATGTTGGCACTTTCATATTAAATCATGTGCCATCATTAAGGGTGGTTCAGGCAGAGGGTGCAAGGGCACGTATTCCTAAGTGCCAGCAGGGGCCTGAATATTAGTCGTAGTGTCTGATGTTTAGTAATAGTATTCAAGTAATAGATATCGCATTTATATAAAAAAATGTTTAATTAAGAAAGAAAATATAATAGTTTATAAAAATTCAATGGCGGTGTATTTTGTACATCAGTGGAGACTTACTGATAAAAATAATGAAAAAGTAGAAAAAATTTTGAACTTCAACATTGAAGGATGTTTAGGAAGAGAGTAAATGAAGCGCAAGTGACACAATTATTTTAGAATTCACAACTGCTGTCTGTGTCTTTAATGGTTAAGTTATTACAATTAAAATGACAGCAAACTAACAACTCGACTTTTAATTAAACAATTTGCTTTAAAAAAATGAGTTTTTTAAAAAACTAAACTGCTTTGTTTTTCAGTAAGTTTCAGAATTGAAACTTTCATAGTATAGCAATTGTTATGCTATGCAAGTTAATAGGTAATCATGACAATTAGAATAACTCTTACCGGAAAAGCCAAAGTATATAAATCACTTATCTTCATCAATGAAAATATTTCCTAAAACTTGTATAATTTTTATTAACAGATATTAAAAGTTAAAATAATAAAAGTAACATATAAATTTAAAGTATATTTTAAAAATAAGATTTCTCTATTTTCATTGTTGAAGACAAATTCCATTATATTTTAACATTTTCTGCAAGAATTATTCTAATTTTCATATAGATATACTTAAGACATGCAAGGAAACAATGTCATTTCATTGGAAATACAGTCTTGGCTGAAAGTATTCAGCACCCCCATATTTTTAATATATTTGTAAAAGTAATAGTTATATACAAATATTTAACTGCATATAATTTAGGAATTTTCTTTTTAAGTTTATGGTTTGTAAAAAAAAAAAAAAAAAAAAAAAAAAAAGACAGTTAACAAGCAACTCGTCATTTAATGAAGTCATTTTCTTTAAACACCTACTTTTTCAAAACTATAAATTACTTTGTTTTCTGGAAGTTTCATTGTTATGTCATAAGTTAACAGATCATCATGGAAATTGAAATATTTCTTGCCTGAAATGCCAAGATCTCTTCAGCAGCATAAATATTTCTTAAAATTTATTTTTGTTATTAACACATGTTAAAAAATAAAATAATAAAAATTACATATAAATGTTTTTTTTTTTTTTTTTTTTTTTTTACATAAGCTTTCTTTATTTTCGTTTTTGAAGACTAAGTTCATTTTGTCTTTTCTTACAATAATTATTTTCTTGATTATTTATTAACTGGCTTAACAGAACAACAAAATTTAATTTAAAAAAAAGTTTTTTAAAGAAAATAGCTTCATTAAAAGATGAGTTATGCGTTTGCTATCTTTGAAAAAAAAATAAAAAACTTATTTTTTAAAGAAAATTCTTAATTGTATACAATTTAATATTTGTATCCATCTATTATTTTTACCAAATATATTATAAATATGGGGGTGCTCAATACTTTTGCCCTAAGGCTGTATTTCTGATGAAATTTATTGGATATCTTAAGTATATCTATAAGAAGTACTGAGTATCAATAAATAGACATGCATTAGACGTCTTATAAACGCATATCAGATGTCCCTGGATATCTACAATCCAAGTCTTAAGCACGGCTATAAGACATACTGCATGTCGAAAAGTGATCTATGCTTGGATGTCTTATAGACGTGGTCTCATAGACTACTTGGATATCTTGGACGTCTAATAGAACTCAGAGAGATCACACATAACATCTCCATAAGAGGTGAAAAGGGTGTATCATGGATATTTGTAGACTTCTTATAGATGTGTCGGTTTTCTTGGGTTTACAGCTTGTAGATGTCTTATAGATGGGTGTGTGCTGTTTGGGATATAATCTACCTTGTTTTTAATAGTATAAATATAATTTTAAACTTATATTTACCTGCAATTTTTGCTTTCTGCTCCTTAGAAACTGGAACACGCCCTAAAGAATCTTCATGGCCATAATGAGTTCCACAAAAATTTACAGTTACATCATTTGATATTTTTACTGTCATTGTTGATGGGCAATGTCCAAATATCTTATTGGAGCCTAAACTCTTCAAACTCCTTTTGCCTTTTGATTGACTATCAAAATCTCCACTCCTATGGCAGTAGTAATAAGATATTTTTTCTTCAGTTGCTAAGATTTTAGGAGAAGTATAGCGTACATACAAACACATCATTTTTTCTTCCATTTCTTGTTTCCATACATAAAAATCTGAAATGAAAAATTAAATCTTATAAGCTAAAGAACAGTATGATATGTTTAAAATTTTAATATGGTCTAAGACAAAGGTTCTATGTTCTATCTCAAGATAGAAAAGTGATTAATTTCTTTAACTTTTTGTGTTTTACAGTCAATGTTTTATGCAGCTTAAAGCATATCTGCAGAGAGTGACTGCTTAGGAGGGGAGGCTTCAGATTGTTTTTGATAAAATCTTTGAGATTTTATTTTAATTTTTTATGTCTGAGATAAAGATAAACCATCTTTTAAAGACTAGAAGGCAAAAAACATTTCAACAAAAATCTATTTTGTATAGTCTGATTCTACAAAAATCTATATTATTAAGGATATACACTTTAAATACTATTAGCAAGTTCGCCGTTAGCACTAGTTGCTTAAATTTAATATTACACTACTACCAAGTGAACAGGTGAAAGATATAATCTTAATCATGTGTAGATACATATAGAATAATTAAAGAAATAAATTGTCTGACATGTTTTGTGTCACTGGTCTAATAACTATTTTTTTTTAAGCATAAATGATGATAAGAATTGAAGAAAAGTTTTTTTTTTTTTTTTATGTTGGAAACTATGGTGGAGAAACTAGCTTACAAAGTGAAGAATTATGGCATACTAATACAACAGAAAAAAACAAGAATGACAGAAAGAGTTCATTCAGAAAGTCAACTCTGATCCTCCCGAACAGAGAACAACATTTATTAAAAAGACTAGAAAGATACACAGATAAGAAAGCAGTTGAATCTCAAAAATACGAGATCGTTCCAGAAAGGACCAAAAATCAATTAGAAAATACTTGGTTGAGAGGCAGAGAAGACAATAACCCCCCTTCAAAAAATGTAAAACATAATTAAAAAGTCAAGATGCTAATTTTTCAACTGGTATGTCTCTATGCAACAGTACAAGTAGCACACAATATATGAACTCTATAATACATGTTCAATAATACATACTCAAGTCGAAATCTCAACATTCTCTATAATACATTCTGAAATTGAAATAGAGTAAAAAGATACAGGAATAATTAAAGATTAAAATCAATAAAAAATTATTCATAAAAGCCCTACATAAACATAAATTAAGGTTACAGAAAAAAACAGTTCTCAGAACACACATCTCCAAATACAAAACTACAAAAACTGATTAAAAGAAATAAAATTACAAAGAAACTGATTTGGCAACTTGTTTTTAATCCAATAGTTGTTGATTTGTTTGCTAATTCTAACAATGTTAATCAAACAAAAAGAAAAAAAAATGCATTTTGATACTTCAAGAAAGATAAATAAAACAAAATATAAATGGCATGTTGAAGTGTATTAAGAATGAGATGAATATTTCGCTTAACAGACCACGTAAAAAAAAAAAAAAAAAATTAGGATTTCAGATTGTCCTGATATTATATTTCAAACACTGTTTTAATTTTGTATGCTTGAAATAACAATCTTTTAAAGACTGTAGAAAATGGGAGGTACATTTCACACAAAAATCTATCCAGTCAGAATGCACACTTAATACTTTACATACTATGTTCAAGGAACAAATTTACTACAATTTAGGCAAAACAAGACTAAAATACACTATATAGTATACATACACAGGCGTAACCAGTTTGACATATATATATATATAGGGGAGACTGGTACACAGTGGACCACTTTTTCAGTTAATTTTTTTTTTCTTTTTAATGGACAAACCGATCTGCATGAAAATATTTTTGAATACACCATAAACCTTTATACATTCGATAATTGAATAAAGTCACATTTAATACTTGGAAATTTTTCCAGAGAAAATTGCTCACGCCTTGCATTCATAATATTCAAATTTTAATTGCTTAATAGGCGTATAGCCAACATAGTGAAAAATCTGATGACCCGGTTTGGGTATTTTTCACTATGTTGGCTATACGCCTATTAAGCAATAAAAATTTGAATATTACTTTATACATTCATCATAATTTTCTCATAACATAATTTTCAATACATTTAAAAAAAAAAAAAATTATATACACCCGTAAAGTGGACCAGTGTACCCCACTTCTGGGACACACTGGTCCACCCACCGGGGCACAGTGGACCGCAATTAGGTATTATCTGAAATACAATATAAATCTATTTTTCATTAATCTAATTCTTTTTCATTTTCCCTTTACCCGCAAAATCACATAGTGATATAAATTTACAAGTAACATTTTGAAAAAAAAAAAAAAATTAATTATATTTTGAAAATAATAACAAATTAATACAGGAACAATTGCAATTTAGTTGAAGTTATTACTGAAGTACAAAAAAATCAGTGCACATTAAAATTTGCAAATGAAATTCCAAAATACTTATGAGTAAGATTGAGCCTGGAATTTTCCTGAAATACTTTTGGGTCTGGGAGCAATATTATGAAATCATTGACATCAACAATAGACTCATCTACAGTTTCGGAAAAATAAACCAATTTCCATTCAATTTGCATCTCACGAATCTTACTTGGAATAGAATCATCACTAATTAGACTACAGTTATATTTATCAAAGGCAGTAAATACAAAACAAAATATTTGTTACTATGTTAAATAAATTGTTATTTTTCTTTGTTTACTTTACAGTTAAATAACTACTTTAAAACAATATTTATTTATAGAAAATAAGCAATTATTAAATATTTTGAACATTCTGCATTACAGGAGCAGGGTTAATTGTGGACCACAGTGCCCCATGTTAAAGTTCAATAAATAATCATATTAATATTGTTTATAGCTTTCTTTTAAACATATTAACTTTAAAGTTAAATAAAAACAAGTGTCTTAGCTTTGCAAAAAATTGTTTTATCAGATTTATCTACAACCTTTAATTACTAAAAAACTTAAAATATGATGATGAAAAATTTTACTTTTGGAAACTCAAAACAACCAATCAGGATAGCATAGTTCAATCTGAGCTAAACATATTTTCTGAAGGCTATAAATAAGCAGTGCAGTGCTGTTGTCCATTAGGATAGAAGAAAAGCTTAAAAATTTTTAAATAAATAAAATATTAGGGGGTGGTCCACTGTGCCCATAGGTCCAGTGTGTACCGGTCTCCCCTAGATTATGTATACCTATATATAGTACATTCATATAGAGAAAAATACGGATGTAAAACATGTATTCAAAGATCAAACTTTAAAAATTTCACGTCTGATTTTTTTTTTTTTTTAATGTGAAAAATTTAGGTAAAATTTTTACTGCAGTAAATTGAATACCGCTTGGATATTTATCACTCCTATTTACGCCAATGTACCATAAGTAAAATCACAGAAATTATTTTTTCCTTTACATAAGTAGTACCAATATTTTTAAATACTTCAAATTAAACATTTTAAACTTAATTACTACAAAAATCATACCATTTTCAGTTTCAAATTTCAATTCTTCAATATCACACTGGATATCATGAATAGACGATATGTGACTTCTGAGCTCTGTATGATTTTGAAAAGTGGCATTGCAATTTATGTCCGGACACTTTATTTTTTTTTCATATTCTGGTTCTAAACCATGCACCTCTCTAATATGCCTATATAAATTACATTTCTTACTAAAATGCTTTTCACAAACAAAGCACGTCTGATCAAGCGTATTCATTTAATAATTTTATAAAATACACGGTTTTAAAATCGAAACTTCTAGAAAGATAAACAATATAGAAAAAGTTTAAGAATAAAATAAAATACACAGCTTTAAAATTGAAACAGCTAAAAACAAACAAAAATGAAAAACCCAGATCTAAACTTTCGCAAAAGTGCTGCTAGACTAGCAATCGTTTATCCGAATCACGTGACTATTTTGCTTCCAAGCCAGATCAAAACATTTAGTTGACGCACGCGCAGTATGTGGAGTCATTACTCTGTTGATCCGCTCGTATACCCCTAGTCTATAAAAGTCACGTGATGTTTACTGGATTTCCTGCTAGCCTCGCCAAAAGGCCCCGAAAAAGACGGAAGCCGATTGGTCGTCGCTCTATTCGCTAGCCTCGCCTCGAGGTCTGAATCTAGTCAGGAATGAATTTATTTCTTTGTCGCAGAAAAAATGTTTAGTTTTGAGTAATTAAAACAGTTTTGTTCGTTAATAACTCCCTTAATTATGGGCCGATTTTTTCGAAACTGCAATTCCTGGAGGACCGGATTTTTCTGAATTTTTTGACACCAAAAGCGCTTCGCTACTCGCTACGCTCGCAGAGTTTATCCAGGTACAGATACACAGACAGACACACAGACGTATACGAACATTAATAATGGCACCGTATACAAGTCGTGCTACGCACGCACCGGATAATCCCTTAATTTGCACATCGAATAGTATAAACCTCTAACTGAACGAATCTCCGACCCTGGTCCCCGCTGCCTTCGGCACCGTAAACCGGTCGTGCTAGGCACGCACCGGCACATAGAATGGTATGAACCTCTAACTGAACAAACCTCCGGTTCGGGTCCCCGCTGCCTGCGGCACCGTATAGCAATCGTGCTGCGTACGCGCTGTAGTATACGTTAGTTCCACCTTCCACTACCAGGTGGCGCAATCTGTTTATACGATCATTACTGAAATCTTTAAGGCTTTCGATGTCGAGTCGAATGAGCCATACCCCGTCGTTTTCATGCCCGTAGAACCGGAGATAGGAAAGCGCCCCCTGGTGATGAGACTCTGAGCAAAAATCGATAAGATCTAGTATCCTCTATCGATGTTGAGTCGATTGAGCCAAACCGCGTCGTGATGTGACCCATAGAACCCGAGTTGGATGAAAAATCCTTTAATTACACCTTCCACCACCAGGGGGTGCAATTTGTTCTATACGAACATGACCGAAATCTGTAAAGCTATCGAAATCCAGTCGAAAGAGCCAAACCACGTTGTAATCGGGCCCATAGAACCCGATTTCCGAAAGCGCTCCCTGGCGGTGATGTTCCTGTGTTGACTCTATGGTTTATTTTACTACGATCGAAATGAAGTTGATTCTTTACATAGTGCTTAATCTCTGATCCATCGAATAGAAAGTTTCTATAACTCAAATGGCAACATTTCTTTCCGACGAAATGAAAAAAGGATGCGTTTTAAAACGACAAATTTAAATATATCGCACCCCCACACAAACACAAAATCATAAACCGGATGTTAAATAAACTATATAGAATCCGATATATAAAAAATAGAAATAAAAAAAAATTATTTTGATATCTTTTGCAGCTTTCGAAAAAGGTAAACAAAGCAGGTATTAGCATTGCAATCGGCTGCTTCAGAATACAAATATCCTAGTAGAATAGAATTTTAACTATGAAAATATAATTATTTCTCAAAATAAATCATATATTCGGAAAGCCCATTCAATTCTGTACGCAAAATGAACAACGATTTTTTAAATAAAATCGTTAATAAATTAGATAATTACTTCCAAAGCAAAGTCACTTATTACACTTTGATTAATCTGTGCTTGCGCCGAAAAACGCTTATTTCTAGAAACGGGTTTCACAAAAGAATTTTTTTGAAATTGATAATACTCGAATTTTTTTAACTGAAAGGTGTCTTTCTAGAGCTGAATGTATGCACTTTTAGTTTTTTCTCTAGGAATTTATGTAAATCGATAAAAAATTGCCGCGGTGGGGGGGGGGGAGGTATACATTGGCAAATTAGAGGAAACACGAAAGTGACGTACGGGAACGATCGGTTTCTAAAGGGTTAATGTACATATTTTTTAAAACTGAAATATATGTTTCAAAGAAGAAGAAAGTGGCTATGACCTGGTGTATTTTATTTGTCTCTATTCACATTTTCCGAGTCGATGCGGATTTTTAAACATGGGCCTAAAAACGAAAATTCACGCGAGTGAGTTTCGGAAACCATTTTTTTAGAAGGGTTAAAAAACGAATATTTCGAAACTGATACCTGATTTTGAAAGGAAAAAGAACGTAGATTAGGTTCGGTATTTTTATTTTTTCGTATCTAGTTTAGAAGCCCAGAATTGAATTTTTAAAGATTGCAGAAATCGCTGAAAAACCGAAAGAGACTTACGGAAAAAAACGATTTCGAAAGGGTTAATTGAGATATTTTTTTAAACTAAAGGTTTTATATTAATCTCAAAAGAGCGGAAATGTACTTGGGTGTATTTGTTTGTTTTTTTGTTCTTTCAGAGAGCCGATGCGCGATTTTAAAAATTGCAGAGAATCAGAATTTGCAAAAGTGAGTCTGCGCGCGAATTTTTTTCGAAGCGTTAATATTTGTATTTTTCAAAAACGATCGCAGATTTCGAATGGAAAAAGAATGTAGATCTCGTCTGGTATTCTTAGTTTTCCCTGACTCGTTCTGAACCGCCGCAGCGAATTTTTCAATATAGTCGAAATTGCCGAAATCGCGAAACGGTGTACGGAAAATATACGTTTTTGAAGGGTTAACTGACGTATTTTTTTTTAATGGAAGGTGTTATTGGAGAGGACAGAGACCGATCTTTTATTTGGTGAAATCCGTTTATCCGAATCTTTCTTAGTCCGGCGGATGCGAGGTTCGGACGAAGGGAGAAAATCAAAAACACGAATTCGACCCTTTTTGATTATTTTTTTTGAAAGGGTTAATATCGAAATTTTTTCGAACCGACTGGATCGTTAGAGACGTAAAAGTACGTTCTTTGAGAATATGTGGACGGATTTTTAATATTTCTGTCGGTTCGCCGTCGGCGAGTTTAGACAGTCGTCAAACGAAACCGGCCGAAGCGATCTTTCCTTCTTCTTTTTGCGGCAGATGAGGATTGAGCTCTTCTGGGCATGCGCGGAGTACTTTCCACATAGGTTTCTTTTGAAGCAATTAAAACAGCTTTGTTCGTTAATAACTCCCTTAATTAAGGGCCGATTTTTTCGAAACTGCAATTCCTGTAGGCCCGGATTTTTCTGAATTTTTTGACACCAAAAGCGCTTCGCTACTCGCTACGCTCGCAGAGTTTATCCGTGTACAGATACACACACACACAGACAGACACACAGACGGATACGAACATTAATAATAAGGACTAGCTGGCTTCGCCCGCCAGCGGGCCCCTAATTTACATCGGTAACTAAAATCGATAAAATCCCTAATTTACATCGGTGCCTCGAATCTTTTGTATTCTCCGGCTCGCACCCCCTCGAACCGAACGAACTTCCGACACGGGTCCCCGCTGCCTTCGGCACCGGATAATCCCTTAATTTGCACATTGCGTAGTATAAACCTCTAACCGAACGAACCTCCGACCCTGGTCCCCGCTGCCTTCGGCACCGGATAATCCCTTAAGTTGCACATCGAATAGTATAAACCTCTAACTGAACGAATCTCCGACACTGGTCCCCGCTGCCTTCGGCACCGTAAACCGGTCGTGCTAGGCACGCACCGGCACATAGAATAGTATGAACCTCTAACTGAACGAACCTCCGGTTCGGGTCCACGCTGCCTGCGGCACCGTATAGCAGTCGTGCTGCAGTATACGTTAGTTCCACCTTCCACTACCAGGTGGCGCAATCTGTTTATACGATCATTACTGAAATTGTTAAGGCTTTCGATGTCGAGTCGAATGAGCCATACTCCGTCGTTTTCATGCCCGTAGAACCGGAGATAGGAAAGCGCCCCCTGGTGGTGAAACTCTGAGCAAAAATCGATAAGATCTAGTATCCTCTATCGACGTTGAGTCGATTGAGCCAAACCGCGTCGTGATGTGACCCATAGAACCCGAGTTGGATGAAAAATCCTTTAATTCCACCTTCCACCACCAGGGGGCGCAATTTGTTCTATACGAACATGACCGAAATCTGTAAAGCTATCGAAATCCAGTCGAAAGAGCCAAACCACGTCGTAATCGGGCCCATAGAACCTGATTTCCGGAAGCGCCCCCTGGCGGTGATGTTCCTGTGTTGACTCTATGGTTTATTTTACTACGATCGAAATGAAGTTGATTCTTTACATAGTGCATAATCTCTGATCCATCGAATAGAAAGTTTCTATAACTCAAATGGCAATATTTCTTTCCGACGAAACGAAAAAAGGATGCGTTTTAAAACGACAAATTTAAATATATCGCACCCCCACACAAACACAAAATCATAAACCGGGTGTTAAATAAACTATATAGAATCCGATATATAAAAAATAGAAATAAAAAAAAATTATTTTGATATCTTTTGGAGCTTTTGAAAAAGGTAAACAAAGCAGGTATTAGCAGTGCAATCGGCTGCTTCAGAATACAAATATCCTAGTAGAATAGAATTTTAACTATGAAAATATAATTATTTCTCAAAATAAATCATATATTCGTAGAGCCCATTCAATTCTGTACGCAAAATGAACAACGATTTTTTAAATAAAATCGTTAATAAATTAGATAATTACTTCCAAAGCAAAGTCACTTATTACACTTTGATTAATCTGTGCTTGCGCCGAAAAACGCTTATTTCTAGAAACGGGTTTCACAAAAGAATTTTTTTGAAATTGATAATACTCGAATTTTTTTAACTGAAAGGTGTCTTTCTAGAGCTGAATGTATGCACTTTTAGTTTTTTCTCTAGGAATTTATGTAAATCGATAAAAAAATTGCTGCTGTGGGGGGGGGGGGGGGGGGAGGGGGGTATACATTGGCAAATTAGAGGAAACACGAAAGTGACGTACGGGAACGATCGGTTTCTAAAGGGTTAATGTACATATTTTTTAAAACTGAAATATATGTTTCGAAGAATAAGAACGTGGCTATGATCTGGTGTATTTTATTTGTCTCTATTCACATTTTCCGAGTCGATGCGGATTTTTAAACATGGGCCTAAAGACAAAAATTCACGTGAGTGAGTTTCGGAAACCCTTTTTTTAGAAGGGTTAAAAAACGAATATTTCGAAACTGATACCTGATTTTAAAAGGAAAAAGAACGTAAATTAGGCTCGATATTTTCATTTTTTTGTATCTTGTTTAGAAGCCCAGAATTGAATTTTTGAAGATTGCAGAAATCACTGAAAAACCGAAAGAGACTTACGGAAAAAAACGATTTCGAAAGGGTAAACTGAAATATTTTTTTAAACTAAAGGTTTTATAATAATCTCGAAAGAGCGTAAATGTACTTGGGTGTGTTTGTTTGGTTTTTTGTTCTTTCAGAGAGCCGATGCGCGATTTTAAAAATTGCAGAGAATCGGAATTCGCAAAAGTGAGTCTGCGCGCGAATTTTTTTCGAAGGATTAATATTTGTATTTTTCAATAACGATCGCATATTTCGAAAGGATAAGGAATGCAGATCTCGTCTGGTATTTTTAGTTTACCCTGACTCGTTTGGAACCGCCGCTGCGAATTTTTCAAAATAGTCGAAATTGCCGAAATCGCGAAACGGTGTACGGAAAATATACGTTTTCGAAGGGTTAATTGACGTATTTTTTTTTAATGGAAGTTGGCATTGGAGAGGACAAAGATCGATCTTTTATTTGGTGAAATCAGTTTATCCGAATCTTTCTTAGTCCGGAGGATGCGAGGTTCGGACGAAGGGAGAAAATACAAAACACGAATTCGACGCTTTTTGATTATTTTTTTTGAAAGGGTTAATATCGAAATTTTTTCGAACCGACCGGATCGTTAGAGACGTAAAAGTACGTTCTTTGAGAATATGTTGACGGTTTTTTCGTATTTCAGTCGGTTCGCCGTCGGCGAGTTTGGACAGTCGTAAAACGAAACTGGCAGAAGCGATCTTTCCTTCTTCTTTTTGCGGAAGATGAGGATTGAGCTCTTCTGGGCATGCGCGGAATAATTTCCTCATAGGTTTCTTTTTAGTAATTAAAACAGTTTTGTTCGTTAATAACTCCCTTAATTATGGGCCGATTTTTTCGAAACTGCAATTCCTGAAGGACCGGATTTTTCTGAATTTTTTGACACAAAAAGCGCTTCGCTACTCGCTGCGCTCGCAGAGTTTATCTGGGTACAGATGCACACACACACACACACAGACAGACGTTTACGAACATTAATAATAAGGAGACTAGCTGGCTTCGCCCGCCAGCGGGCCCCTAATTTACATCGGTGCCTCAAAGTTTTGTATTCACCGGCTCGCATCCCCCTCGAGGCGAACGAACCTCCGACCCGGGTCCCCGCTGCCTTCGGCACCGGATAATCCCTTAATTTGCACATTGAATAGTAGAAATCTCTAACCGAACGAACCTCCGACCCTGGATCCCGCTGCCTTCGGCATCGTATACCGGTCGTGCTACGCACGCACCGGATAATCCCTTAAATTGCACATCGAATAGTATAAATCTCAAACTGAACGAACCTCCGGCTCGGGTACCCGCTGCCTGTGGCACCGAATAGCAGTCGTGCTGCGCACGCGCTGCAGTATACGTTAGTTCCACCTTCCACCACCAGGTGACGCAAGCTGTTTATACGATTATAACTGAAATCGTCAAGGCTTTCGATGTCGAGTCAAATGAGCCATACCCCGTCGTAATCCGGGCCATAGAAACAGAGAAAATAAAACGCCCCCTGGTGGTGAAAAACGAACTAAAACCGATAAGCTCTAGTATCCTCTATTGATATCGAGTCGAATAAGCCAAACCGCGTTCCGATTTGACTCGTAGAACTCGAGATATTGTGAAATCAAAATATAAAATCTGATATTATTATTCGAAAAGAGTGGTATAAACTCAGAAACTTTTAAAAATGTTATAGAGGGTCCTTATTACTTTAATTATGATGTTTGGAATCAGTTTGGTGGAAATCCGTAACATAGTTTCTTAGCTATAGAAACGGACCATACTTAAGAGAAAAAAAACCTGAAGGGGGGGGGGGGGAGGGGGCGATGACACTGCTTTTCCTCAAACGACTGATTTAGACTACCTGAGTTCTAGTTCAAAGACAGGGACCTGTAGAAAAACTTAAAACTGAAAAAAAAAATTCGATAACGGGCGAAGCCCGCTTTTCTCTGTCATAATATCTATTTGCCACTCTAAAAGAAAAAGATGACACTACTTTTCCTCAAACAACTGAATTAGACTATTAGACTACCGGAGTACTTGTTCAAAGACGACTTGAAAAACTTAGAACTGAAAAAAAAAAAAAAAAAAAATCTGAATTTACTATTCGAAAATACTGGTAATTTCTATACATAAACACAATCAAACGCTAGGGACGAATAAAAAAAAATGTTAAATTAAAATCATAATATCTCGCCCACACTCAGCTTGAACATCTTACCAAATTTATTATTTTTGTCTGGGCATAGTTGAAATATCAATAATTAAATAATGTCTCAACTCGTAATAATTAATATCTAAGCTCGTAATGAAGATATCAGAATAATTTTTAGATTCTCTGAAAGCTGATATATTTTTACGTCGAAATGCGCGAGCACGGAAGATCTGCGCCCCTCAGATTCTGAGATGGGGCGGCCCCCTGAATACCCGTAGTCTATAAAAATCACGTGATGTTTACTGGATTTCCTGCTAGCCTCGCCAAAAGGCCCCGAAAAAGACGGAAGCCGATTGGTCGTCGCTCTATTCGCTAGCCTCGCCTCCAGGTCTGAATCTAGTCAGGAATGAATTTATTTCTTTGTCGCAGAAAAAATGTTTAGTTTTGAGTAATTAAAACAGTTTTGTTCGTTAATAACTCCCTTAATTATGGGCCGATTTTTTCGAAACTGCAATTCCTGGAGGACCGGATTTTTCTGAATTTTTTGACACAAAAAGCGCTTCGCTACTCGCTACGCTCGCAGAGTTTATCCGGGTACAGATACACAGACACACAGACGTTTACGAACATTAATAATAAGGAGATAATAAAACCGTAAGTCATGTGACTGTCATCAACAGTTCCGGAATGTCCGTTTCACTTTTTCATATGCCAGGCGGCCATTTTTATTAAAAATTATTTTTTCGAATAAAACTTCATAAATGTGACATTTTTAGAAAGATCTTTCAAAATAAATTAATATTTGAGAGATGACTTACGTTGAATTATGTATATATTCTCCAATAACTTCAGTTGAAATTAGCTTCGCAGTTCAAATTCTCTATCCATGAAAGTAAACAGAAAAAAAAGATTCATTCGTCGTGAAGGTTTAAAAAATTAAACCATTAAACCATGGAGATAATCGTTCGTAAAGTTAGTTTTCCATGAAAGATTTTTTGGAGAGCTGCCTGGTGTCAAAAAAATAATTCGTACCAGTGACACAATCAAAGTTTACCATAATTATGTGCTATACAACTCAACTTCATTCTTTATCTTTTCTTGATGTAAGCTGAATGTAAACAAATACAGCTCATATAATGATATTTAATGAATCAAATTTCGAAACAAATTGTCAGTTAATTTGGTATTTATGTATTATACGTGAAAGGAAGAGAGACCACCGAAAATGATTGTTAATCACCAATCATATTTACCATTATTAATGACCAATCGCTTTCAAAACAGTAATTTAATATACATTTACAAAATACATAACATCATTAAGTACTTTTGTGTTATTTGGGCGCAAATCTCACCAATAGAATTTTTAAAATCGCCAATACCAGCTTTTATTTTTCGCGTGTTTAAATTAGAAACGATACTTTTATTTTGAAATCAAATGTTCTGATGGAACAGCTGTCGTAGACGCACCGGGGCACTATATGAACTATAGAGTTGCAATATAGAGAGAAAAAACGGGTTGCTGTAATTAGAATTATAGGTGGTAATGTTGGTGTGACATATTTACGTGATTATCAAAACTGGCTTCCAAAAGTTCAATGTTTCACCAAACCATACTCGAAAATTACGTGTTATAATATGCACTCCGATTATGTCACATTATTCAAGACGTTTTAAATGAGAATAATGATAGATTTTCTTCTTGATTCTCCCGTAATCAAGTCTACAGCCAAAGTTAGCGAGAAACAAACAAACAAACAAAAAAATATTGGCAACAATATGGTTCAGTGTAAATGGTGGATATCATTAAAGACTTTCACAAAATAGACTTCATTGCACCAAATCGTATTAACTAAAATACGCCATTTGGCAATGGATCCAATTACGGAAAACTACTTAATATGTTTAAGAATCTCCTCATTAGCAAACATATTGCAACTGATAAGCAAACAGATATGAAGCATAAATGCTTAAGTTGGTTAAGCGGTTTTTGTCAAGAAAGATGAAACACATAACAACAAAAAATATGCGAAATGCTACCATGATCGAAAAAGTTTTTGATTTGTCTATTAGAATCTTCCGGTTTGGCGAAGGGAAAAAAAAAATAAATTATGAATAAAAGTAACGTGTTACAGTGCTTAACATACATTTAAGGGAGACCAAACTGGTCGCCAGTGGCAGCTAGTGATAAATAACTAAGCAATCATCTAATAAACCTCTTTCTTCACCTTCAAACATTTCTGCTTCTCTTATTTTGTCTTCCCAGATTTCAAAGTTTAAATCTTTTAATAATAAAACTTTTTAATTTTTTAAAACTTTTCTATTCTATTTGTTCCTTTATTGAAACAATAAGTAATTGCTCACCTATATTCCTCCTCTTCACCCCCCCGCCCCCCCAAAAAAATATATATATATGCTTTCACATTTTACAAAGTGTGCAAAGTTAAAAAATGTTGAAGCTCTTTAATATTTATTTTTCTGCCCTATTTGTAACTCTATAGTAATGATAAATAAGCATCTAATCGAACTCTCTCTCGCTCCTCACCCCTTCTCCCTCTCCCCCCCTCAAAAGGTTCTCCTTAACTTACACATTGCAGTGACAATATAGTTAATTAAATAATCTGAATTCTTCCTATCAGAAGTTTCGATTCCCCCCCACTTCCTTTTGCTCACTTAAGTTTATAATTGTTAAATTTCCCTTTTTTTTTTGCTGTATTTGTTATTTTGAAATAACTATACTCTAATATCTTCTAAATTTCAAATCCCACATGTCAAAATTCCTCCCCCCCCCCCTCCCAGCTATTTGAATGCTTAAAAGTGTATTTATAAATATGAAACTCTTTGTTTTCTAGATATTATAATTCAATAGTCTATTCAATTTGTAGGTCTTTAAATTTTTTTGGTTTTGGTCCTTAAAAGTCCCTGATTTTTATTTTAAAAAAATGTGTACAAACTCTGATATTTCTTTTGTATTGACTTAATTTCCTTGCACCAAGTGTAGTCAATATCTCACTGTTAGTACTGTTATTTATTTCTTTAGTGTAAAAAAGCTGTATGTATTGACAGCATGTTAGTAGCCTTTTAACTAAATATAATTTAGATAGATACTAAGCGTTCTTAAATAACCGTAATTTAACAAGAAGCCTTCAGTTCAAATTGAACATTATTATTACATTTTATTTTTTTCTAATTTAAATGCAAAGTTCCGGTTTGAAATAGAATGTTATACCACTTGGATGAAAACTTTTCTGGACTTTCTCCTATTTATTATGTGATTACAAATCTTACCCTTTCAGTGTTTTGCACCTTTTTTTAAGCTATAGGCAACATCAACATCATCTCTTTATTTTAGAGATCTTATTCCAGTATTAGGCACTATAAAATAAGTGTCCATTTGAGCGTATTTGCGAAAGAATGGAGATTTTAGATTATGTATTACATTAATGTATTTTTATGGAAATTAGCAACTGTCTGTAACTGGGATGTATCCATTGTGGAGGGTTTTACAACAATATATAAGCCAAATTTTTATTGAGAAAGATCAGGGAAATTTTCGTGAAAAGGTCAGGGAATTTTTTTTTACCACAATTGTGTAGGGACCCTATTTTGGAGAAGAAAAACACTATTTTGGAGCAGAAAAGAGACTTTTTTTTAGAAGAAAAAAAAGCTTTTTGTGAAAAAAAAAAAAAACAACAACAACAGGAGGGGGAAAAGAGGCAGTGAATAATTATTTTAGGAAGAGTGGTAAATAAAGAGTTATATATAGTGCAAAATAAAGACACATTTTCAAACATGCCGACAGAACAAACACAATTTTTTAACTTGCTGGGCCGATAAAAAATAAAATAAATAAATAAACAGTTCTGTTGGGCTGATAAAAAAGTTAAACAAATAAGAAATTTAAAAGGGCTGGACTAAGCCAACAAAATATGAACAATTTTCAATGTTCGCTCCTCAAACAAATGTGTTACAAATAAGTATAAAATGTGCAGCCCGAGCCGATCCTATTTTGACACAATAAAGAAATTTGCTTTATCCAATGTGAGGATCTGTATCGGACTGGGTCTGGCCTGGGTTAGTTAGTGTTCGTGCCAGGCCAGACCAGACCTGAAATTTAATTGTTTTGGACTGGCAATGTTTTTGTAAAAATAATAGTGATTTTCTCATTTGTTAACGGAATCCCTGGAAATACAATTTGGTTTAATAAATTACAGAGAAATAATTTTTAAAATCTACTTTATTTTTACTATAAAGCTTACTAAGAGTTAGGATTTTCTTCGAGGGACATGATTACGCAAAGCGCGTACAAAATAGGAAATCCCGCATAATAAAAAATTCTGTGTGAGATTTTAACTTTTATCGCAGGCACATTATTCTTTTGGAAATATTTTTTAATTTTCATAAAAGACCGCAAATTATTATCATTTTTTTAAACAGAATTTCACAAAATTAATTATTGAGAACGGAAAAATGCTAATCGGTCGTAAAAAAAAAAAAAAAATCGCGAATTTCTTCAAACGACCGTGGAAAAAAAATCGAGCATCAAGGATCGCGCAAAAAATTGCGAATTTTGTTAGCGGTTGCAGGGGGGAGGGGGACTTAATTTCAACAAACGATCGTAGAATGGAATCGCGAATTTCGTCAATCGGTTGCAAAAAAAAAAAAAAAAATCACGAATTTCGGCAAAGGATCGCGGGAAAAAAATAGTGAATTTTTCTGATCAATAGCGAAAATTTTGCAAATTTCCTCAAACGAATGTAGGAAAAAATCGCAAATTTCGTCTAACGATAGCGGGAAGAAAATCGCGAATTTCATCAAACGAGTGCGGAAAAAAAAGTCATGAATTTATTCAAACAATCACGCAAAACAAAAATTTCGTCAAATGATCGCGCGCAAAAAAACAAAAATTTCCGCAAAGATCGCTGAAAAAATCGTGAATTTTCTCAGTCGGGTGCGGAGAAAATCGCAAATTTCAGAAAAGAATTGCTTGGAAAAAATAATTAATTTTGCTGATCAATAGCGGGAAATTTGTAAATTTCCTCAAACGAATGTAGGAAAAAATCGCAAATTTCGTTTAACGATAGCAGAAAAAATAGCGAATTTCGTCAGAAGGTTAAGGGAAAAAAATCACGAATTTAATCAAACGATCGCGCAAAAAATCGTGAATTTTGTTAATCGGTTGCGAAAAAAAATACGAAATTCGACAAACGGTCGTGGAAAAGAATCGCTAATTTCAATAAATGATCGCAGAAAAGAAATCGTAAAAACGCTTGCGGGGAAAAAAATCGCACATTTCGTCAAATGGTCTCGGGAAAAAAAATTGTTCGTACATGGGTGCAGTTTGGCGCAATTTCGTTGAAAAAAATGTCAATTTGGCGCAGAAATGCTCAATATTATTGTTTTCTAGCAATTGGTGCAGCTGTTCTGCATGAAACACTATAGCAACATCTATACTTCCATTTGATGACATCTTGGGAGATCCTCCATGGAGATTTCAGCACGACCTCAGGCAATGCTTCAATCCTCAACTCACATAATACGCAACAGTGACTTTCTGCCTGAAATGTTAACGTTTTAGATTAGGTGGCTTTAAGTCAGGACTTAAACCCAATTGGGAACCTTTAGGGTATCTTAACTCCTGAAGTATACAAGAATGAAAAGCAATGTGGCTCTACTAAAGAAGTAAAAGTGGCCATTGAAAAAGCATGCCCAATAATATTTCAAAAACTAATTGATCCAGTAGAAACAATTTAAGTTATCTGAAATCAAAGAATTACTATTAATAAATAACATATAAAAGTGTTAACAGTATGTATTTTTTCCATTGTGCGTCCATTTCATTGTGGATTTTTAATTTTTGGCAAATGCTATAACGGAACATGTTTAAATTTAATAGGAAAAGGCTATTAGAATTTTGGTTTTTTATCTCTATTTATTAAACTAATAGGATTTTTTCAGATTTTAATATTTTGAGCTTCTTTGCTGGTATTCAGCTATATATATGCAAAGTTTCAACTCTGTAAGTTACATAGTTTCTGAGAATGGCTCTGTGACGGACAGACAACGGAGCAGGAGTATTAGGGTTTCGTGAGATGAACGAAACCCTAAAAATACTTCAGCGCTTGAAAATGTCCAATCAACCTCTCTCCAAAGATAATTCAAACTCAAAAGAAGATCAGGATTTAGATATTCCATATTTTGAGAATAACCCAACAATTTTTGACTTTCAGGAAATAACTCGACTTAGTGAGTTAGAGAAAAAACTAAACGAAGCACAAATTAGCCAATTAAAAGAGCTTTTAAATAAATATGCCGCATGTTTTTCGAACGACCCTGGAACAACAGATCTGGTGGAGCACAATATAACTTTAATTAGCAATAAACCAGTCCGGGCGAACCCTTATCGGATGTCGCATAGGCAAACAGAAATTGTAAAAATGAAGATTCAAAAGATGTTAAAGTTATAGGGGTTATTGAAGCGGGCGAAAGTGACTATTTATCGCCCCTAATACTGATGGAATCACCTGGAAAAGACCCCAGACCGTGTGTAGATTATCGTCGCTTAAATGAAATAATCAGGACAGAATACTTCCCCCTTCCGAATATAGAAGAACGAGTTGAACAAGTAGCATCGGCTAAGTACATAACTGTCCTAGATATGGCGAAGGGTTATTGGCAAATTCCCTTAAGGCTGCTCGTCAGTAAACTTCCCGATTCCCCTCGCTAATGTTATTCCTATGCGCGTAGGATGCATTCGTATTTTTAAAATATCTCCTCGGAAAATTAATATTTTTAACTTCTGTTTTCTTTATATTGTTCTTAAAGAATGTCTCTTTTTTTCTTAGTTGTCAATTTTCTTCTAAAATATATACTTAATTTTATATGAAAAGTTAAAATCGTATTCCGTTTCGCTAAGATTTTAACACATAAAAATATAAATTAAGCACATAGTTTAGAAATATTTTGATAACTAAGAAAAAACGAAACTTTCTTTAAGAACAGTACACAAGAAACAGAAGTTAAAAATATTAATTTCCCGAGGAGATATTTTAAAAATACGAATGCATTCTACGCCCATAGGAATAACATTAGCGAGGGGAATCGGGAAGTTTACTGACGAGCAGCCTTAAGTCCCAGAGCCCAACGGTATGCAGCATTCTGTACTACCTTCGGTTCATTTAGGTGTCTAAAAATGGGTTTCGGTTTGAAGACTGCGCCATATTTCTTCAGTAAAATGATGGCAGGGCTATTAAGAGATATGGAGGAATTCGCAGTACCTTATTTAGATGACGTCGCGATATTTTCAGACACCTGGGAAGACCACTTAAAACATGTCGCTTTAGTTCTAGGTAGAATTCAAAAGGCTAATCTTAAAATAAAACCTTCTAAGTGTAAATTTGCCCAGAATACCGTTAAATATTTAGGACATATTGTAGGACAGGGAACACGCTCTCCCGCTGCAGCCAAAATAGAATGTGTTAAAAAATTCCCTACCCCCCAGACAAAATCGGGGACGCTGATATCTATCCCCAGTATATCTGCCCCCATACGTCACAGCAGAAGGGGATACATATCCAGGTTCACTTTCTTCGAGAGTCGGATATCCGACCCCAGTATATCTGCCCCCATATCAGAAGGAGCCATATATCAAAAACTAGTTCGTGTTACTTTCGTCGAGACCTGGATAACCGTCCCCTGTATGCCTCCGTACGTCATCTTGACATCATAGCAGAAGGGGACATTTATCAAGGGGTAACATATCCGATGCTTGGACGTTTTACTTTTGAGTAGAGCATTGGATATCCGACCCCTGTATATCTGCCCCCATACGTCATCTTGATGCCACAGCAGAGGGGACACATATCCAGTGCTAGAACATTTTCACGCTCGTCGAGAGTTGGATATCCGACCCCTGTATATGTATCCCCTTTTACAGAAATCCGTAGACGTCATTCAGATTATAACACACCAATTAGATACATATATATACATAATTGAAACAATATAAATATTGTTTGAATTATGTATTGCTACATTTAATAACAATACATAATTGAATTTTGTTATATATAATATATGCATTATGTTTCAATGTATTGAATACAATATATCTATTCAAATTTGTAGTGCAAAAAGTATTTTTTTTAATCATTTTTTCCCATTTTAAAATAAGTTATAGTAAGATGGCTAGAAATTATTTTCAAATGAAAAACTATATATATTATTGCTGATTTTCCATCTGTACCTAATTCCTGTTGATAGCACATACGAACAAAACAATAACAAAAAATAATGTCGATTGCACAGATTATAAAACACTTTCCAACTATTTTTACTTATTGCATTTATCCACCTTCAGTTTTTCGAAATATATTCTGTACTTTCATTAAATACTAAAGATTAAGTAAATTTATTTTAATTTGTTCGAGAAAAACATGATCAAAATGTACTTCAAATAAATTCTGCCACTAGACCGTAATGTATCCAAATTCTTTTGTGTATCCCATGTAAAAACTATAAATGCCAGATATAGCATTTTTTTTAAAAAGGAACATACTGTATAGTATTTCTTACTACCCTTCTCAAATCAAAGGGATGTACTTACTGACATATTTCTGAAATCATTTTTGTCCTGAAACGCATGAAATTGGCAGGTGTTGTTATTCAGAAACTATGTAATCAAAAGACGTTTTCCCTTTTTTTGGTAAAGACAGAAGAACTTTCTTGAAATGCTGTCAAAGTCGGCGTTTAAACCGAATTCCCTACACGGAAGCGCGAGAAAGGGGAAATACTTGAAACGTGAAAACAATTGCTTATCACTCGATAGGTAATTTATTTGCCAAACGCTATTCAATTGCAAATCCCTTCAATAATCAGGCTTGCCAATTTCATACCTTTAAATTTAAATATGAATTAGAAAATGTCTCAGAAAGTTCCACACTGTTGAACAAGGAATTTGAAAGCTACCTTAATGACATATATCAATTTTGTGGTTTTTATTTGTCAATATTTTCCCGAAAGTTAGAGCACGAATGGACAGATAGTAAAAAAAAAAATCATAAAGTCATGCCTCACACATAGATTACTAGCTTACCCGCCCGGCGTTGCCCGTGCCAACAACCTTAAATGTACCTGAAGTCAGTGTTGAACATTTTTTTATTTTTAAACAAATCTAATGTTGGGGGCCCCAATACCTTAGACAGCAAACACTGGGCGTGCCATACACACTCTCATATATTACCGTAAGTCGAGTCGAAAGAGCCATACCCCTTCATAATCCAGCCCATAGAACCAGAGATAGAAAAGCACCCCCTGGTGGTGAAAATCGAAAAGCTCTATCTATGTAGAGTCGAATGAGCCATACCCCGTCGTGATTCAGCCTATAGAACCAGATATAGGAAAGCACCCCTTGTGGTGAAAATCCGAACTAAAATCAGTCAGCTCTATCGATGTCAAGTGGAAAGAGCCATACCACATTGTGATCCAGCCCATAGAAACAGAGATAGGAAAGCACCCTTTGGTGGTGAAATGCAGAACTAAAATAGGTAAGCTCTATTGATGTTGTGTCGAATGAGCCAAACCGTGTCGTGATGTGACCCATAGAACCCGAGTTAGCTGCAAAATCCTTTAGTTACACCTTCCACCGCCAGGGGGCACAATATGTTCTATACGAACATAACTGAATTCATTAAGGTTATCGATGTCGAGTCGAATGAGGCATACCCCGTCATGATCCAGCCCATAGAACCAAAAATACGAAAGCGCCCCCCTGTGGTGAAAATCCAAACTAAAATCAGTAAGCTCTATTGATGTCGGGTGGAAAGAGCCATACTGTAATGACTTAACGAACTCCAGTGACCCAATGTGATGATTAACATCCAGCACTTTTTATTAGGCATCGTTGATACACAAGTTAAAATAAGATGAACAATTAAAAAACATTACACTCTGCCATCAAAATCCCAGCGTACACAATCATCATATACTGTTCACGCGCACACATCATTTTCCGCTCACCATCGTCTGTTCAACTCTCTCTGCATCTCTCTTAGCTTAGCTCGATTCACTTCTTTTTGACCTGCCAACTAACATCTCTTGCAGTCTCTTTGCATATCGAAAACTGTCCTTTCGATTCGATTAAACGGCAGTCAACCTCCGAAGCTAGGCGACAAAACCATGGACAAAAACTGGACAACTCTAGGCCAGCAACTCACGAGTCAGGCTAGGCCTATAGATTTCTTCGGTCGGTTCGGTCTCTCATTGGCTGGCTGCTTCGTTGCCGAGGCTATTTCATGGGAGGAGCTTGAAATAGCCTCGAACCCAAAATTCCATATACACGTTTTAATTTTTTTATAAAAATCTAAATTAAAATTTAAAAATCCGGCCGCGAGGTATACTATCCGGTGACAACATCTACACATGACAAAAATTTCTGAGTCCTAGGTGTTATAATTACGGAGAAATCCGCGGGCAGGCAGACAGACACTTACTCTTTTATAGAGATAGAGATTACACACTTTCCAACACGACGAACATATACATTAAGCTACATTTTACGCTATACCTTTTTTACGTTTGTTTGTTTGTTTAGCCTTGTAAAATGAGTATAAATTCTATACATAAAGTGTTCAATGGAGAACAGAGTATAGTATATATGTGCTTAGCTAAAACAACCTGGATAAAAAATAATTCTGCTCGAGTCATGCGCATATACCAGTAACCTCACTGAATGCGAAATTGGAGAATGAAAATTTAAAACTATGCCAGTTTTTATCGAAGGCGGATTGAGCGGGGGAGCGGTTAGGTGTCCTTTTCCCCTTCCTTCCACCAGTCGTCAATCGATATAATATATATTTTTTACGTGTCCATAGATTTCGAAACGAAATGGTCGAGTTTTGCTATCTTAGTCTCCGCCCCCTCTCCCCGAAAATGTTTCGTATCTGCTGACTCGACGGTCGAACAATAGTGACTTACTTATGTAGCTGCTATATGATTCGGACGAAATTTAGACAGAGAGAAAATTTCTGTGGACCAACTCACAGTGGGTAATTTTAAAAATCTAGGTGGTAAATAATCAGCTTTCAACTTATAGTTAGATACCCTATATCAGAGGTTCCCAAAGTGTGCTCCGCGGAGCCCTTGGGGCTCCGCCTATACTTTTCAGGGGCTCCGCGGCGTTCCAGGAAAATAAGTAAAACATGAAAGAAATTAGCAAGGGAAAATTTATTGCAATGGAAAATTGTTCGAAAGTATGTAGGAATTGTTGTGTGTGTGTGTGTGTGTGTCAAAAATAAATACATCTATCACTGGGTTGAAAAAAACTATAATATATTTTTTAAACCATGTAAAAATTTGCATTATACATGTATCAACTTTCTATATAATATTTTTGGTTTGAACTACTTTATTTTATGTTTCTGCATTTAACGTGTTTTAAAAAATTCGATTCAAAATAAGCTACAAGAAATAGTATTCTGAATCAAATGCACAACGTGAATCGAAAGAGCAAAGGCGCGCCAGTGCTGTTATCTCTACTTGCCGAGCAAAAGGGAGAACAGTTTTGTTCTTTGAAGCTCCGCCTGTTCATATGTTTATACTTACAGTCCCTGGCCAAATTATTAGACGCAGTTGTTTTTATTATAATTTGTTAAATATCTGGAAAGATACATCAGGAATTATCTTGAAACTTTAGGAGTGTAAACAACATGATAAACGTCATATATTTCCAAGAAGATTTTTTCTTGAAACCCCATAAGGGGCCGTCAACAAATTGAAGAAAAACGAATATCTTTTGGATAACCCTGTAAAAACTAATATCACAAAAGCGTTGAAACGGTATCACACGCTTAGGAGGCTTATTGTAATAATTTGGGTTCATTTTTATGAAGATACCATGTATACTCGAAGAGAAATTCAGGTTTTTATAAAAACGGTCCCAAATTTTACGAAGTTTTTTGCTTATAATTTGCAGAGTTTTTAATATAAAAACAAGTTATTTTCAGAAAATATGACAAACAAAATTATACACAATACCCTGTAATCAGAATTAAATAATAATAATAATTGCATGAAAAATGAGCAGGTTTACTAAATATTTTTTCACTGCGCATGCGCGAATTCAATCAAAATATACTGTGCATAATATATTAGCTAAATATATAGACCAACTTTTATGAAAGTCTCAAAAACATAGCTTGAAAATTCTGATAGTGATCGTCGATAGAATAAGCTCGAAATTCGCTGTTTCCAAAAGGAAGCAAAAAGATGAGGGGTTGTATCAAATATAGAATGAGAGACGCTTCATTCTTATTATGTCAATTTTCAAAAGCTAGTATATTTGGATACAACCCCTCATCTTTCTGCTTCCTTTTGGAAACAGCGAATTTCGAGCTTATTCTATCGACGGTCACTATCAAAATTTTCAAGCTATGTGTTTGAGACTTTCATAAAAGTTGGTCTATATATTTAGCTAGTATATTATGCACAGTATATTTTGATTGAATTCGCGCATGCGCAGTGAAAAAATATTTAGCAAACCTGCTCATTTTTCATGCAATTTTTATTATTTTTTAATTATGATTGCAGGGTATTGTGTATAATTTTGTTTGTCCTATTTTCTGAAAATAACTTGTTTTTATATTAAAAACTCTGCAAATTATAAGCAAAAAACTTCGTAAAATTTGGGACTGTTTTTGTAAAAACCTGAATTTCTCTTCGAGTATACATGCTATCTTCATAAAAATGAACCCAAATTATTACAATAAGCCTCCTAAGCGTGTGATACCGTTTCAACGCTTTTGTGATATTGGTTTTTACAGGGTTATCAAAAACGTATTCGTTTTTCTTCAATTTGTTGACGGCCCCTTATGGGGTTTTAAGAAAAAATGTTCTCGGAAATATATGACGTTGATCATGTTGTTTATACTCCTAAAGTTTCAAGATAATTCCTTATGTATCTTTCCAGATATTTAACAAATTATAATAAAAACAACTGCGTCTAATAATTTGGCCAGGGACTGTAGTTCTTTTTTGCTTAGTAACCAGTGCAAAATAATTCACCTACATTTTTCACACTAAACTTTTATACGTTATTGCTCGTCCCGCTTTGTGCAGAATGAAATAGATTCTATCGGCATTTAATATTTGTATATATTGTATTATTTTTATTTTTGGAATTTTAATTTCCTTCAACTGTTTATTTTATTTTTATTAAATTTTAGTTATTTAAATCTTTTATCCTATTTTTAACAATTGTACTTAATTTTTAAACCAATGTTTGTCGCATAAAACGTCCTTTTTATAAGATCTTGTATCATTTAAAGCCCCTCACTAGATTCATTTCGCATTTGTGTATATTGTGTATATATATCTCTTTTTCTTTTTATAACTTTGATTTCTTTAATCTGTTTATGTCATATGTATTAATTTTTAGTTATTTAAATTTTCTATACTGTTTTTCATAGTAAAACAATGTTTGTCGCTTAAAACATCTTTTTTATAATATCTTGTATCATTTAAAGCCTCTCATTAAATTCATTTTACATTTGTGTACATTGTGTATAGATATTTCTCTTTTTATATTATTTTAATTTCTTTAATCTGTTTATCTTATTTGTATATTTAAATTTTCTATACTGTTTTTCATAGTAAAACAATGTTTGTTGATTAAAATGCCACTTTTTTGTACCATCTTGTATCATTTAATAAACCCCTCATTATTATTCATTCAATTCATTTAATATTTGTATATGCTCTGTATATAGTTTTCTTTTTTCTTTTTGTAACTTTAATTCCCTTAATCTGTTTATTTTATTTTTATTAATTCTTAGTTATTTAAAGTTCCTATGCTGTTTTACATAATTGTACTTAATTTTTAAAGCAATATATGTTGCTGAAAACGAATTTTTTTAACATCTTGTATCACTTAACAATCCCTCTTTAAAATTTAGTTTTAATTGGTTTCGGCATTGTCTGAGATTCTGATGTTATTATGCCACATTTTCCTATCAGAAGTAAGGCTGCAATTTAAAAATATGTATTGGTTCTTTACGTTTGTCATTACACTAACAATCTAAACTGTTGCTCAGCTCCACTCATTTTCTTAGACTTTTTCTCAATGAGTACCCGCTTTGATATAAATTTAATCCCACCCATACATCCCGTTCTGTTAGTAAAGTTATTTTACTAGTTGCACTTCTTTCAATATGTGTGGTTTTTAACCGTATATCTATTTTGAGGCAAAAACAATGGTGAAAGAAAGTTTCTTTCAAAACTATAATTAATAGCTAAATACTCCAAATAAAACATCCAAAAAAGTGAACGATGCTGTACCTAACAATACAGGGTATAGATTTTGCTCCGCCCACTTAAAAACTAAAACGATGATCTGCTTCTAACTGTATTTTTAAAAAATGGTTCAAAAGAAGAAGCTCAGAGGCGATTGGTTTTCGTTGCATGTTTAGAAGTACTAGAAACGTAAAGAAGAACGAAAAATAATCAGTAACCACATGATTGTATTACGGGTGGGCGGGACTAGCGAAAACGCGTTATATAATTACTCATGTGTGACTGGGCCTACGCATTTTCTTTCTTTTCGCGAGTAGCCTATTGGGATCATACAGAGGTCTCTCTTGTAAACGAAAATTGTACAACTTACCCTTTTTCTACGTGTGTGTGGTTTTCGCCATAAATAATAATAGTTTCCCGTAAGCCACAATGTAATGCATGACCCAGACAGGATTACTAGTTTGATCTTTAATTCCGAGTTCATACTGGAAATCCCGAAAGAATATTTTTTATTTTAAAACTGGATGTCATGAAACCGTTAACCGTATTGTTCGAACGTCGCTCGGGTGAGAAGAGTTTGTTTTCTTCGTTATTAAAACTTTCAGAAACCGCAAACTTTTAACTATAATTTTTGCTGTATTTGGCGGACATCTTTATTATACAATGCAGATATTTTATACAAACAAAGTGGTTTTTAGTTCTTTTTTTTTAATTTATTGTGTCCAGTAATAGTAATAGTAATTAAAACTGTTAAGCAGTTTAATAATAGAAAATTTGATTTTCAAAATTTCTAATATGAATTCAGAATTTCTGTATCAAGAAAAGGGCCAAACTGATAATCTTGGCCTCATTTTGGAAACTACTGGTTCGGACTCTTATCCAGCAGATCTTTCTCTGATCCACAAGCATTAAAAAAAAACATTAATTTGTAAACCATAGAGTACCGTGGGGTTAAGGGGCTCCGCCTTAGAAATTTTTCCCAAAAAGGGCTCCGCGAGCCCAAAAGTTTGGAAACCACTGCCCTATATATTAAAGTAGGAGGACGATTATGGATGTCTGGACATGAATTTAGTAAGTCAAGTTTATCAGAACAGGAACTCTTACATGTCATTACATGTAGCTCACAATTAATTTATTTGCACTTCCATTGATTTTAAAGCATTATCATATACTATCAAAACATGTGGCTTTGATCGCGTAATTGTTGAAGTAATTGTGAAGTGGTATTTGTGTGTCGATTTTCATTAGGAAATTTTATTGCCACAGATAATTCAAAAATTACTAATTAAGTCACATTTTGAGCAAACTTCATTCTTATACTGCATTAGACGAACACGAGACTTAAATGAATGAGAAAAACTAAAATTAATTCCAAATAAATGGTAATTTAGAGTATATATTGAAGGTTTTTCGCTCATTTCATGTTTTATTTGAAATTTCGAATTTTTTGTAACCGTTCTTGAAGAGAATTTACATCTTAAATGTAATCGCCGTGCCAAATTTCAAGCTTCTATTACAACTATATCGCAGAAATCACAATTTTAGAATGTATTTTGTTCCTGCAGAGTTAAAAAATTCTGAATTTTTAAAAACTTTTCTGTGGATGCATTTATCTCTTTGAAGTAAGAGACATGTAAAATTTCAAGTTTCTATCACTAACAATTTCATATTAATCATAGGTTAGTAGGGCTCCTGTGGAGCTGTGCGGCAGGGGATCTGGGGATAAGGGATCGGGTATCTGTGGGGCGGGGGATCGGGGCGTCAACTATAAGACGAAGGGATTATTTCGGATTTTTTTTAAAATTAATTTTAATTGGGGGACTTAGAAAATTTCGAAGCATTTTTTTTTTCGCGGAGAAATATCTACTAGAATACGATGCGAGTTTCAACGGATTCATTTTAGCGAAATAGAAATTTATTTAATTTAAATTTTAATTGAGGGACTTAGAAATTTTCGAAGCAATTTTTTTTTTTGAACAAGAGTATGCAGTCTGAATATTAGAGTTATATAGTAGAAGTGAATGCAAAATAGTATTTAAAATAAATTAAAAATGCTAATTAAAATTACTCATTAAGAGATATGTTAATGAAGGAACTTAAGAATTTAAGCGAGATTATTTTTTCTCAACTAGAATATGCACTTTGAGTATTAGAGTATGTAGAAGTATGGTGTAAGTGAATGAAAAATAGTATTTAAAAATTAATTAAAAATAGTAATTAAGAAATAAATTAAAAATAGTAATTAAGAAATAAATTAAAAATAGTAATTAAAGGTTGATCGGTCTTAAAAATTTTTGGGGTAAGAGGTGGGTTTTAATTAAATGAATTCGATACACATTATGCTAAAAATACAGGGCCCCCATAAGAATTATACTGCACTAAATTTAATAGCTCCCCCCTTTTTTCCCCCCAATAGCCCTTCGATATAATTTAGGCTAACAATACGCACTTCGAAAAATACAGAGTGCCCACAAAAAGTATACGAAGAATTTTAACGTTAATGCATAATAGTAAGTAACAACAAATAAATAAGAACGAAAAATGCGTCATAGTATAGTATATGAAACACTTTCCAAATGCAATCGGAATTTTATGTGAAATAAGTTATAACTTTACTATCTAGTGCAAGTTAGATTTTACTTTCGAATGTTTAAATTTACGTTTGGAGAGGTGAAAATGGATATGAAAGGTAAAAAAAAAGGGTACGAAGAATTCAAATGTTAACATAAAATAGTAAGTAAGAAAGTAAACAAGAACGAAAAATGATGCGTATCGGTATAGTTTATGAATCATCTTCCACAATTATCGAAATGATATGTAAATAAAATATAATTTTACCATATAGTGCATTAGTTAATTAAAATAGTTAAAAGTTACAGGAACGCTTCGAAAGAAACTGGAAAAAGTTATAGATATTAACCCCTTCACAAAAATTGGAGAGATCTCCTTTTGAATAAATGGCCTAGGGTCCTTCAAAAAAATCCAATGAATTCACGTTACGGAAACCTTTAATAAAATCAGTTAATTAACCTCCCCCCTTTTTTCCCCATTCGAAGTGAGGACCGACATTACACTATAGGGGCTCTTCACAAAATAATGGGATACGTGCCCTATTTGAATAAAAAGACCCCTTGACAAAAAATCGCAGGAGTCCCCTGTTTGAATAAAAAGCCCTTCACAAAAAATTCGGTCATTATCTATAATAAGGCTTGGAAAGTACTTTGGTATACAATTACTTTGATAGTTAAACGGTATTTTATCGAATATCTGTAGAATTCACCATAGTTTTAAAATTAAATAAAATTCTTACTAATTTCCACGTTTATGTTTTTAGTAAAGTATAGTAAAATTATACTAAATTGGGTTTTTAGTATTCTGGCTTAAAAATTTCTTTTGATTAATGAATAGGATAAATAAATAACTTGCTTGACAAACCTTTTGACTTTGTTTTTATAAAATATGTATTCTACTATTTAGTTTGTCTATTATTTAAAAAAATGTTTTAAATGTTTAAAATACATTTTTACCATATTAAAACTTATATATAAACGTTTCTTACCTAAAATTTCAACCATGATGTACTGGACTTGACCCAAATTTGAACTTCTGTGGCACTTGTCTTAAAAGGAGTGAACGGTAACGTGTTCGCTTAAATCGCAAGACCATGGGATACTGTGACGTCATTTATAAGGGGTATGGTAGTAGACATAATGTATAGCTATAATTGAAATGAGCATGTTTCGTCTAATTGATTTTTAAAATAAAATACAATTTAAATTATTTGTTTTTATAATACATAGTGACTGTATGTCACATGGTCTCTAACGTCAGGGATTTTCCACCACGTGGTAGATTAGTAAGATCACGTGATTTGACGACATCACTGATCGCGATAACACTCTAGATAAGATTCACTGATAAGAACACATTTCAATTAATTTCTTCCAAAGCAAGTTTACGACCTAGTTGTAGGGTGCACTCGAGGTAAGTAGATATATAGTAAGTTAGTAGTAATATATTTTTTAAAGTTATTTTTCTTTATGTAGGGGTAGGCAAAAAGGAAAACACAAATTATTGCATTTTAAGTTAAATCTTTAATAATATAAAGACTTCAACCCACAGAAACGCATCCATACTTTTAGTTATTTTCATACAGACTTTAAAATATATGTTCTTTCTTTTACCATAACACATAACATTGTGCGCGGGAGGAGTCGACGGCAGTCGAGTATAACGGTAATCAGACTGAAGCAAAGCCACACGAGTACATTTCAGGTCACAAGGATGGCTTAACTCCAGAGACTAAGCGTAATCCTTCTGGAGATTCGGACGTAGCGGGCGGTAAATCGTACCCGAATAATACGGAAAAACAAAAACGTAAGTTTCTGGTGCAGACGGAGAGGTCTAAGACAGGCACGTCCCATGTCTGAAGCACACACAAAGTGAAACTTCACGGAGACGGGTTACCCGAAGTTCCTCAGCAGGGGAGTAAACAGAAAGCAACCCAGAGTGCTAGTGAGCGACGTACTGGTTCTGATCAATCCTCTCGAAACAAGGTGAAGCCTCGCAAAGACGGGTAACCCGACGATCCTCAGCTGGGGATTAAACGGAAAGTGACCAAGAGCGCTGGCAAGCTGCGTAAAAAGAGGAAAAAGAAAAACCCTTAGAGCTCTAAGGACGATCGTGAGGGAAGTAAGAAAGATTCGAGGAAGAGCGAAGTCCAATCTCATGATTCGGACGCGTCTTCCGTAGACGATCTTCTAGAAACCCAGATAGGTGGATTAATGGCTGATGAGGACGGCTCTTTGTCCAAAGTTGTGTCCAGGAATGCAAGTAAGAAACAGAGGGAGATGGATCGGGCGGGACGCCCAAAAGGTGCGAATCCCCATCCAAAGGAATCCGCCCAGAAGGGGAAGCAGAGGCCAAAAGCCAAAGCCAAACCTAAAGAGGAACTAGCCCTCATAGTGTGGCCGAAAACACCGGCCACACACTCTGACGTTTCCTCCAATTTCATTCGGACAAAAGTTAACTAGCGAAATCGACCCTATCAAGGTCAAAATCAGAATCAGAGGTGTGCGGGATATCTCAGGTTTAGGCATTGTCATTATAACAGACAGCACCTCCGATCTCGAGAGGTTGGAGACCGAAATAGGGAAGACGGAACTAGTGAGCGATCAATCGATTTCGAGACCGCGTCGACGCGCCCCGTTTATCATTGTCTTCGGTGTGGACTCGGATCTATCCAATGCCGACGTGATTCCTGCGATCCTGGAGCAGAATGAGATTCTTCAAGGGGCTTCCCTTGAACTCAGAACTTCGTTCACAGGGAAACGCGTTCGTAATCACGTAATAGCGATTGATGAGAGTTCATATGAGCGTGTGGAGCGGGTTCGCAAATTGAGTGTGTGGTGGTGACAGGTGGACATCCGGCCAAATCAGAGGCCTCTGATTTGCTATTGTTGCTGGAAGTACGGCCACACACAGAAGGTGTGCCGAAATGTGTCCCTGTGTGGGAGGTACGGCGTCTCGGATCACACAACCTCAGAATGCAGTGCGGACACGCTCTGCTGCCCGAACTGCAGAACCAGGAACGAACGGAGACCAAACGGCAAGCAATTGTCGACCAGTCATGCCGCAGGATCTAATGAGTGTCAAATCCACAAGTTGGAGGTCGAACAATTAAGAACAGCGTCATCATGGGGATAAACCCGACTTTCGCACATCTTAATTGCCACCTTGCTATGGCGGCCGCAAACCAACTGGCTCAGGATACTCTGTCGCAAGAGACAGACATCGTTTCACTCAATGAACCATACGTCGGCGAGGGTTCCGTCACCGGTACGCCTAGGGACTACGCGCAAGTTCATTCGGCGGGTAACCTTTTTCGGGCGGCCTTCTGGGTGAGCAAGCGAGTGTCCTTCTGCACGGTCTTGAGACACCTGGATGTGGTGGCCATCCCCTCCAAGTGGCCGAGCAGTTGGGTACTGGTAATAGCGTGTTACTGTGTCCCTTCTGAAGATATCAACCTCGTTCTCGAACCGTTGGATACGCTGTTGATGCAATACCCGAATGACAACGTCGTTCTGGTTGGAGAATTCAATACAAAGACCACGATTTAGGGCAGCGACCCACGGATCCCAGAGGGCGATCTCTGATTGCCTTCGCCTCGAACGCAAACCTTGAAATCGTTAACGACCCGGACGGTCCTCCCACATTCCTTGGCCTTCAAGGGAAAGGCTGGATCGACGTCCTTCTCGTCCATTTCTGCGCCAATCGCATTGCGGATTGGAGGATCTCCGACATCTAAAGACTCAGTGACCACCGTCTCATGCTATGGACCTATGAAGGCAGGCTGAGGTCAACCTAGAGGAACCAACAGACGTTGGTTCCCAAGGGACTTAGTCTTGGATGAGTTCCTCCGTGATCTGCAGACAGCGGATCTGAGATGGTACGATTTCGCCACCCCGGAGGAGGGTGTTGAACACTTGATGTCAACTTTGGTGAAGCTGTGTCAGAAGCACAAACGCCGAAAGCTTGTTCGTCGCAAGGGTGCATGTTGGTGGACAACTGCGTTGACCAGCATCAGATCTCGTTTGCGCATGCTGAAGCGGCTCTACCAGAATAATCTGGAGCCGACTCGGAGAGCGACACTTGGCGCCCTCTTTAAGCGTAAGCGAGCAGAATACAAGAAGTCGATCCTGCGCACAAAACGTGCCTGGTCCAGGAAATTTATTTCCGAAGGACCTGTCACGGATAGGCCAGGCCAAGTAGTTGATGTGGTAAAGGGCAAGTCGAGACGGGAGGCGCCCGTTTTGCTGGTCCTTCCCTCCGGTGAGGAGGTCTCCACCTGGGAGAAATCTCAGGATGCACTTGCTAGACACCATTTCCTACAGGCCGCCGAAACCTCGCGGGTCGAAATCATTAGGACCGGCGAACCGGACTGGTTCACATTGGAAGAGCTGGAGCTTGCAGTCGAATCGCTGCCGCCTAACAAGGCACCCGGCCACGATGGTATCAGTTTAGAGATCGCCCGTAAGGTCCTCCAGTTCCATCCTCAATGGTTACTGGCCTTGTATAACCACTGTTTGAGGAAGTCTTGTTTTCCGCGGACTTGGAAGCGAGTGGTTGCTGTTTACTTTGTCAAATCCGGCCAGGAACCGAGCGACCCAGATTCCTACCGTCCGATTTGTTTACTCCCGACCCTCGGGAAGATTCTAGACAAGTTGTGCACAGCAAGATTGGTGCTCTATCTAGAGACCAACGGTAAGATCCACCCGCATCAGTACGGCTTTCGCAAGAATGTCAGTACCGTAGAGGCGCAACGAAAGGTGTTGAACTACATATCCGAATCAAAGAGACGTGAAGCTAACACATGTCTGCTTACGTTAGACATCAAGAGCGCTTTCAACAGCGTACGGCGAGCCATTGTCCTCCAATACGTGAAGGACTACGGCGTTGAGCCGTATCTCCTGGGGATGATTGACAACTAACCCTGGTATCGTTCGATTATCCTCCACGACGGGAGCACTACTACAACGTAGGCGTACCTCAGGGGTCATGTCTCGGCCCGACTCTCTGGCTGGTTGTAACAAACGTCCTTTTGGACGATTTGGATCGCTTACCAGTTCCAATTGACGAGAAGTGGGCTGTCCTGACCTTCGCTGATGACGTCTTTGTGGTACCACGTCAAAAGGCGGTTATGAGGTTCGCGACTGTGCTCAGACCGGTTCTCTCGAAGATCGACAGCTGGGCGATGGATTTCGTCCTCACTTTCAGTTACGCCAAGTGCTGCCACTCAATCGTTCCTCCCAAGGGCACCTTTCAAGTACCAGCCATCGACGCCCATCCGTATGGCAGGCCACAAGGTAGCACATCGATGGAACATACAGTACTTAGGGTTACGATTGACAGCCATCTTAGTTGGATGCCCCACCTGGACCAGGTTCAGGAAAAGGCGTTCAAGGTACTTCACAAGATGAACCGACTTACTGCAGTGAGCTGGGGAATCAAGCCGCACCTCCGCAAGATGCTCTACGCACTAGTCTGGTACAACGGTAAAGTAGTGTTGAAAAATCGGTCACTAAGCGCGCAGCGGGGTCTACTGCTGTGCGTTACCAAGTGTTACAAGACGGTTTCGACGGATGCTCTAAACGTGTTGGCAGGGATTTTGCCTCTCGACCTACGTTCAGAGCTGGATCGAGACTTCAAGCCTCTGGTCCGTTGGAACGCAAGCATTGACGGCACTGGGCTAAACCCCGGAACTGTCGAGCTGTGGAAACCAACTCTCAACAGAGACGACCTTCGGTGGATCCCATGGACTTAAGACCTCACCCCAAAGACGACGTGTTCCTACTACACGGACGGATCCAAGCAAATGAACGACACCGTTGGGTGTGCGTTCCTTGCTGTTGTCGAGGGCCTAATCGAACGAGAGAGTCAGTTTCGTCTCACGAATGGTGCAGAAGTATTTGTAGCGGAGGTTCACGCGATCAAAGAAGCAATAACAGACGCCCATCTGCGAGGTCTCAGTGAGCTCGATCTCTACTCAGACTCGAGATCGGTGCTCCAAGCGCTTAATAGCCTGGTGCCAAAGCACAAGGCAATTGTTGAGATTAAGGAATTGGTGAAGCAAACTGGAGTCGAGCCTCATCTTCGCTGGGTTCGTGCTCACGTCGGTCACGTATACAATGAACGTGCGGATGCGTTGGCCAAGGCAGCCACGACACGACAAACTGTCAACGTGGAGATCAGGAAAACACGCCGCCAGGCCAAGAAAATTCTTCTGGGTTGGGCCGTAGCATCTTGGCAAGAAAGATGGACCGATTCTGAGCACGGTCGAGCGACGTATGAGGTTTTCCCGCGGGTCCGCTCTCGCAGACTGCAGGGAGAATTCTATGTGAACCAGGCCCTTACGGGACATGGCGCCTTCGGCGACTTTCAAAGACGCCTCTTCGGAAACATCTCAGTATATTTCTTCGGAACGCGCGTCAGCACAGTCAGACACTGTCTGTATGAGTGCAACTTCTGGTGGTCCGAGAGAGAAACATTCTTTCCTCGTGACTTCCGGACTCGAACGCTGCATGACTTATGTCTAGACGGTTATTGCCGCAAGGGAGTGAGGCTCATAGTCCAGGACCTCCTTGTTCGGACACTGGACCGCAATCTGGGTCGTCGAAGGGCAGGCCGAAGCGCAAATGCTTTTCGTGGTCGCCGACCACGTTTAAATGCAAATCAACCAGCCCGCGGCATTTGCGGCGCTGGGGGTCATGGTGCATAATTAGTGGGTTAAGAGTCCTACTCGAGAACCCACAGGTAAGGTAAACAGGTAGGTATGATTTCCTTATCTATATGTGTTGTGTTATGTTTTGCATGCAGTAGTGTATATATGTAGTAGTGCATTTATGTCGTAGTTATATATATGTAGTAGTGCATGAATGTCGTAGTTATATAAATATGGGTATGATCTCCTCGAATGGGGTCGCTTGACCACGTCCTAGTTTCGCCTATGGGGTTCTGTCTCGCGGAAGCTATTCTAGTGGGGGACAACCTTAGCCAAGGCGTGTCTGTGCGTCAGGGACTAACTTTCTTCGAAGCCCCGGGTTGGCAAGAAGCACCTTCTGCTCGCCACGTCCGATGAACTAGTCGCTTCCTCTTTCCCTAGGATTTGATAATCTGAAGGCGTGGTTACAGTAATGGGTCGTGGGGTGTTTCGGCAATGGCCTACAATCCGGATCCTCTTATGAGGTTCTGGCAACAAGGCCGTCGGGTCGTCTCTGCGTCCGCCCAAGTGTCAGGTGGTGGTGTCCTGCACTTGGGCTCCACCGCAAGTCGCAGCGTCCGCTGAACTTCACTCATTTGGGTTAGGGTGAGAGGCGCAGGTAGGATTCGGCCCCCGTCTTTCCCCAGGCCAAAGAGCACCACCTTGGAGGTGTCCGGGTAAACCGGCCCTTCTTGTTCGTGACCTCGTATGGGCTAACCAGAGCCCGGAATCCGCTGTGAACTAGACTGCCTTCGGCAGCCGTAGCTTATCATTACCATAACACATATGGATTTTTTTAAATGTATGTCACGTGACTATCTAAAATTATAATAAATTAATTCGCTAATCACAAATTCTATTTCATAACCAATCACCTATACTAATTTATAATTTTTCAACCATGTACATAACCTATAATTATAAAATTCAAATTTTTTGTTAAGGATTCGCCAATAACTCATGCTATAAAACGTTTGCGAAACTAAAAATTGTATATGATCCGTGTTCAATTTGTAAAAAAGTATTAGGTTAGAAACGCACACGTGACCATAATCACCTGTAAGGTGTATAAAGAGGAGCTACACATGTGGAATGTAACTTGAACTATAAGCAATGTAAAACAATCCCTGTTATATTCCATAACTTGAAAAATTATGATAGTCATCATATTATAACAAAGCTAGAAAAATTTAAAGATCTTGAAATCGATGTGATTGCGCGTACGCTGGAAAATTATATTACTTTTAAAATCAGAAAGCCAACATGTCTTATTCATAAGGACTTTTTAGTTTCATTCGTTTGCGTCGGTTTTGAGCCCGCGAACTTGAGCTCGAATTTATTATTTTATTATTGATACGCTAACTATTGGGCTGTCCGTGCCCTGATACTTTCTCACTTTCTTATAAATACTATCTATTACAATCACACTTTTTTCGAATCGTGTTGTATCATTCATAAATATTTTTTCTTCTAAAAACACCTCGAAGAATACTTTTTAAAGAATGAAATTAAGTTTTAGAGAATTTATAACGGAATCAAAATAATTATAAAGTTTCATTATAAAAAATTTCAGACACATTGTAAAATAATCTTTTATTCTCGAAGAATACTTCTTTCACGAAATAGATTCCCTTTTAAATTTTTTTAATCAGGAAAAAAACTAGTTCTATACAAAAAAGAATGTGTTTCGATTAGGAATTCCTCTTTAGTACACAATGCTTTAACACATGTACCGAAATTTGTAGAATTTTTCAATGCTGCTATCACTGGATATTAGTTTAAGCTTTTCAGTTTTAAATAGTAGTGAGAATATAAATTGAAAGTGATTGCGTGGTTGTAACACTAGCAAAATCTAATCATGACTCAATGTTTTTTTTTAATCTTAACCACTGAATCATGATTGCGTACCTTCGAAAGAGTATTTAAAGAAGAGGTAGGCTAATTTCATTAAATCAACTATGCTTCCGACTTTGCTTTTTTGGAAAAGAACTTTTATTATAAGACAAAGCGGTTTTATTTATATCTCTCTATATACTTGCATGTCAGATATTATAGGGTAAAGCGATTTTGTTTATCTCTCTCTATATACATGCGTGTATATCGCATATCTGATTTTATAGGTCAAAGCGAATTTTTTATCTCTCTCTCTCTCTCTATATATATATATATATATATATATAAAATCTAAAATGTATATCGCATGTCTGATATTATAGGGCAAAGCGATTTTATTTATCTCTCTTTATATATATGCATGTCTGATATTATAGGACAAAGCGATTTTATATATATCACTCTACATTTGTATATACCTTTGTGTAATAGGTTTGTGATATTTATTTCAAAATAATTATTAATTATTTTGAAATAAATATCACACACCTATTATACAAAGGTATATGCATATACAAAATAGAGTGATATATATAAAATCGCTTTGTCCTATAATATCAGATATACATATATAGAAAGAGAGATAAATAATATCACATATACGATATATACGTATATATCTTATATCTATAATCATTTATTTATTATAATAATTTTTTTTTCTTGAAATATAAATTTATATATGTATTCCCTTTTAAATGTAAATTCTTTAATGAAAATTACTAAAATATTCTATCTTCTAAAATATTTTAGGTAGCTTTCAATACAAAAAGCTACCTATTGCAGCCGTTCGGGAAATCATTTATTTAAAAGTGCTGCGCACATGACGGAAAATCCTCTATTTCCACCTACCGCCGACAGGATGCGCATTCTCTGTAACGCGAGTCTGTAACGCGATCGAAAAGTCGAATTAACCATAGCCCGTCGTGATCGGGCCCGTTTAACCCGAGATAACAAAGCACTGTTAGAGAAAAAAAGCTTGTAGTGTTTCCCGCCAGGGGGCGCTTGATCAAGTGCTCAACAACAATTCATTTACTTTGTTTGTTGGTATGTATCAAGTAAATACGGGTTGTGTACTTTTATTAGGAACATAAATTTAATTTTTACGAAAATCGTTATTTGAAATTTCTGGTATTCTCTATATATAACATTTATAAAACGATACGGGAGAAGCTAAAAATGTGAAATTTCTTAAATGGAATTTGTTTTGTGCAAATCAGAGCAAGGCCTTAACACCCCAACCCCCCCCCCCCACCTACCCATACCCGCAAATATAACGAATAATTTGTTCAAGGAAATCCTCTTCCCCTACATTAACGGGATCATTAAAAAAAAAGAATTATATTTTTCTGATAGTTAGAACATAACGCTAAAATAGCCGCCAGATGGCACCCCTTCCCATCCTCAAATTCAAATCTATATCTTAATTAGTTATATTTGTTCATTAGTAAAAATTGGCAATTATTTCCTTTCATTTTCGCAAAGTATATGGAGGGATCGCCAGAGAAACGAATATCTTTGTAGTTCAGTGTTTAATGTAAGCCGATCCATGTCTGAAACATTCTCGGATTTTTTTAACGTTGTAAAATGCACATACATGCATACACACATGTATGTGTACATGTGGGGCATACATGCATACACACATGTATGTGTACATGTGGGGCATACATGCATACACACATGTATGTGTACATGTGGGGACATACATGCATACACACATGTATGTGTACATGTGTGGGCATACATGCATACACACATGTATGTGCACATGTGGGAGCATACATGCATACACACATGTATGTGTACATGTGGGGGCATACATGCATACACACATGTATGTGTACATGTGGGGGCATACATGCATACACACATGTGCATACACATGCATACACACCACCATATTTTTGCAGTTTTTTGTAAAAATTAAGGAAAATTACCGGCCGAATTTTACAAAAATTCCATTATCGGATGTCGAAAATGTTTCTACTTATGATTAAAAATTTCAATCAATATCTTAATTAGTTTTCTTAAAATTCGCTAATTAATAAATAAATTTCAAATTTGTTCATTTCTACTTGCAAATTGAGAACAGATGTTCTTTTCTTTAGTCATTTTATTAAAAAAGATGGCATTTTCGAAACGATGTTTAATGAGATTCTAATTAATATCGTGGGTAATTATCAATATATTAGAATTCTGAGTCCCAGGTGCATCAGATCAGGCCTTGTACTACATAAATCTAAATTTTCTTACTTCTAGGTGCGCTACATTTCGTTGGCCATCGTAGACATCAGACAGACACACAGACACACACAGCAATTTTGTTTTATATTAGTACTAGCTACACTCCCGGCATTGCCCGGGCCAAAGATAATAACAATCTCAGAGCAAGGCGTTAACCCCCTCCCTCCCCATACTCGCAAATATAACGAATAATTTGTTCAAGAAAACCACCTTCACCTACATTAACGCGATCATTAAAAAAATAATTAAATTTTTCTGATAATTAGAACATAACGAAGACGCTACGCTAAAATAGCCGGCAGAGGACAACCCCATCCTCAATTTCAGATCTATATCTTAATTAGTTATCTAAATTTTTGTTCATTAGTAAAAATTGGCAATTATTTACTTTCATTTTCGCAAACTAAATGGAGGGATCGGCCAGAGAAATAGATCTCTTCGTAGTTTAGTTTTTAATGAAAGCAGATCCCTGTCTGAAACTCTCTCCGATTTATTTCACTGGCGCCGGCAGATTTTTGGCAGTTTCTTGCATAAATTAAGAAAAAATACCGGCCGAATTTTTCAAAAATCGCATAGTCGGATGCAGATTTTTTTTTTCTACATATGTTCAGAAATTTTCAAATTGATATCTTAATTAGTTTTCTTAAAATTAGCTAATTATTAAAATAATTTCGAATTCATTCATTTCCGCTTGCAAATCCCAACAGCAATTCTTTTCTTTAGCCATTTTGATTAAAAAGATGGCATTTTTGATGCGATGTTTAATGAGAATATAATTAATATGATGGGTAATTATCAAAATATTAAAATTCTGAGACTCAGGTACAAATGGCCAGACCTTGGGCTATACACACCTAAATTTTCAGAGTTCTAGGTGGGCTAGATTTTGCTAGCCATCGCAGACAAACACACACACACACACACACACAGAGCGAAACTTTCTTTTATTAGTATAGAGATATAGATATAGATATAGATATAGATATAGATATCTGATATTTGTCATGCTGTAACGCTCTTATTTATGAACCTATTTGGTTGTGACTGAGTATGTGTATAGGACATACCAAGGTCTCAACCGAGTTCGTTGGTCAGCTTCATCCACCATCTTGTTTCAAAATGGCGGCCAGTTAATTTTTTTTAATTTATTAAAAACTCAAAAAGATGAACAAAAAAATTATAAATTTGAAAAATTGTTTCCGTTAAGTGTTAGATTGTGATACAAGGATTACGGATCAGTTTTTGTTTTGGTTTTATCTTAAAAAAAAAAAAAAAAAACGGCTGAGATATGGCAGTTTAAAATTCTAGGGAGGCTGACATTTTGAAACAACCTGATTTTTGTTATGCTATAACTCTCGTATTTATGAACCGATACGAATGTGACTGATCATGTGTACAGAACATACCAAAGTTTCGACCGAGTTCGTTGTCCAGCATCATGCGCCATCTAGTTTCAAAGTGGAGGGCAGTTAAAAAATGTAAAAAGATGTTCTAAAAGATGTAAAATAAAATTATAAATTCAAAAAGTTGTTTCCGTGAACTGTTAGATCATGATACATGGATTCCGGAGCATATTTTGTTTTGGCTTTATCTTAAAAAACGGCTGCGATATAGCTGTTTGAAATTCCATGGAATATGGAAGCTACCTTTTCCCCCCGGTGCAGGCCGGAATGACTTTTTTGAATACTTTTTTCACATTTGATATGAAAATTATAAGTTTTGATTTGACTAAGGGATTTACAGAAATATTTATTTAAAAAAAATTACTAATTTTTTAAAGAACAAATGTCTATTTTTTATGAGTAGAGAAACTATGTAATCGAATGATGTTTTACCTTTTTTTGGTAAAGACAGAAATTTCTTTCAGAATATACTTTGAAAGTTGGCGTTTTGAATCGAATTTCCGGACGCGGCAGCGAGGGAAAGGGGAAAAAGTGGTCGTCAAGTGACAACAATCATTTGTAACTTGATAAATAATTTATTTATCACAAATGTAGTACTCAATCCAATTTCCATCGTTTTTATAGTCAGGCTTGCAAATTTTACGCGTTTAGGTTTAAAAATGTGTTAGAAAAAGTAGTCAGAAAGTTTCAAGTTGTTCAGGAGGGAATTTGAGAACAACCTTAAATTTTCACTTAATAGTTAGTGAATTTCATACACTTTAGTTTTTCGTGTCCCTGGTAGTCGCCGGACCACGCAGTTTCTGAGGCCATTTCAAGAAAGTATATAGCGTAAAATGTAGATATAAAAAGATATAGCGTAAACTGTTGCTTAATGTATATGTTCATCGTGTTGGAAAGGGTGTAATAATGTATGTGTGAGGCATGTCTTTATAATTTTGTTTTGACTGTCTGTCCGTTCGTGCTCTAACTTTCGGGAAAATATTGACAAATAAAAACCACAAAATTGATATATGTCATTAAGGTAGCTTTCAAATTCCTTGCTCAACAATGAGGAACTTTCTGAGACATTTTCTAACTCATATTTAAATTTAAATGTATAAAATTGGTAAGCCTGATTATTGAAGGGATTTGCAATCGAATAGCGTTTGGCAAATAAATTACCTATCGAGTGATAAGCGATTGTTTTCACGTGACAAGCATTTCCCCTTTCTCGCGCTTCCGTGTAGGGAATTCGGTTTAAACGCCGACTTTGACAGCATTTCAAGAAAGTTCTTCTGTCTTTACCAAAAAAATGGAAAATGTCTTTTGATTACATAGTTTCTGACTAACAACACCTGCCAATTTCATGCGTTTCTGGACAAAAATGATTTCAGAAATGTGTCAGTAAGCACATCCCTTTGATTTGAAAAGGGTCGTAAGAAATGCTATACAGCAAGTTCCTTATAAAAAAAATGCTATATCTAGCATTTATAGTTTTTACACGAGGTACACAAAAGAATTCGGACACATTACATTACGGTCTAGTGGCAGAATTTATTTGAAGTATATTTTGATCATGTTTTTCTTGAACAAATTCAAAGAAAGTTATTTAATCTTTAACATTGCATGAAAGTTCAGAATATATTTCGAAAAACTGAAGGTGGATAAATGCAATAAGTAAAAATAGTTGGAAGGTGTTTTATAATCTGTGCAATCGACATTATTTTTCGTTATTGTTTTGTTCGTATGTGCTATCAACAGGAATTAGGCACAGATGTTCAGCAATAATATATATTTTTTTTCATTTGAAAATAATTTCTAGCCATCTAACTATAACTCGTTTTTAAAAAAGGAAAAAATTATTTAAAAGAAATACTTTTTACATTACAAATTTCAATAGATATATGGTATTCAATACATTGAAACCTAATACATATATTATATATAACAAAATTCAATTATGAGTAGTGTAGTATTACCGGTTCCACATCACCTGAGTCGAGCAGGCGGAAGGCGGAAGGCGCAGGCGGAGCACTGTGGAGCTGTGCAGGTGGAGCAGGCGGAAGGCGGAAGGCGCAGGTGGAGCAGGTGGAGCAGGCGGAAGGCGGAAGGCGGAAGGCGCAGGTGGAGCAGGTGGAGCACAGGGGGAGCAGGTGAAGGTGGCGATAAGAGCATGAGCACTGATAAGAAAGGAGGGTTCGATGGGAGGGGGGTGCGATAAAGATTTCTACTATAAGATAAGGGGATTATTTTATTTAATTTTAATTGGGGAACTTAGAAAATTTGGAAGCAATTTTTTTTTCGAACTATAGTAGGGTGGGGTGTTTGTAAATATTTTTCGAAGTGTGATTTGTGAATTGTATTTAAAAATATGAATTAAAAATCTAATTAATTTTAATTGGGAAACTTAGAAAATTTAAAAGCATTTTTTTTTTTTTTTTTTTTTTTTTTTTTTTTTCGCGGAGAATTGGTGGACGAGGTGAATGTCAACGGATTTATTTGTGCGAATTAGAAATTTAATTAATTTTAATTGCGAGACTTAGAAATTTTTCAAAGCAATTTTTGTTAAGGGGGCCGCTATTACGGAAAAGTTTCTTATATATCGTTGGTAGTATCCGGCCAAGCCTAGAAACGCACGGATATGTGATTTTGTCGAGTCGCCTGATATCTATCCCCAGTATATCTGCCCCCATACGTCGCATTTAGGTCACAGCAGAAGGGGATACATATCCAGGTTCACTTTCTTCGAGAGTCGGATATCCGACCCCAGTATATCTGCCCCCATATCAGAAGGGGCCATATATCAAAAACTAGTTCGTGTTACTTTCGTCGAGACCTGGATAACCGTCCCCTGTATATTTGCCCCCGTACTTCATCTAGACGTCATAGCAGAAGGGGACATATATCAAGGGGTAACATATCCGATGCTTGGACGTTTTACTTTTGAGGGGAGCATTGGATATCCGACCCCTGGATATCTGCCCCCATACGTCATCTTGAAGCCACAGCAGAGGGGACACATATCCAGTGCTAGAATATTTTCACGCTCGTCGAGAGTTGGATATCCGACCCCTGTATATGTATCCCCTGTTACGTACAGTTTTTATTTTGGCCGTGAACTAATATACGTCCTTATTTATCTAGAAATCGGTAGACGTCATTCAGATTATAACACACCAATTAGATACATATATATATACATAATTGAAACAATATAAATATTGTTTGAATTATGTATTGTTATATTTAACCCTCTAAGCGTGTGGAACGTAATATTCCGTTCACTAAGCTCCAGGTTTCACTGCAATATATGCTATGTTTAAGATAATATAATTCTATAGATTTAATGAATTTTCAAAGCATTGAAGAATGATTAATACTCTCAAGGGTTATATTCATATTTGTAATTAAGTTTTATTGATAATGCTGCAAGAATCATATTTTTTTAGCATTTAAAACAAAATGAAGAGAAAACAACGTTACAATTTTACCCTTTTTCAAAACACTCAGAGGGTTAATAACATTACATAATAGTAGTGTAGTATTACCGGTTCCACATCACCTGAGTCGAGCAGGCGGAAGGCGGAAGGCGCAGGCGGAGCACTGTGGAGCTGTGCAGGTGGAGCAGGCGGAAGGCGGAAGGCGCAGGTGGAGCAGGTGGAGCAGGCGGAAGGCGGAAGGCGCAGGTGGAGCAGGTGGAGCACAGGGGGAGCAGGTGAAGGTGGCGATAAGAGCATGAGCACTGATAAGAAAGGAGGGTTCGATGGGAGGGGGGTGCGATAAAGATTTCTACTATAAGATAAGGGGATTATTTTATTTAATTTTAATTGGGGAACTTAGAAAATTTGGAAGCAATTTTTTTTTCGAACTATAGTAGGGTGGGGTGTTTGTAAATATTTTTCGAAGTGTGATTTGTGAATTGTATTTAAAAATATGAATTAAAAATCTAATTAATTTTAATTGGGGAACTTAGAAAATTTGGAAGCATTTTTTTTTTTTTTTTTTTTTTTTTTTTTTTTTTTTTTTTTTTTCGCGGAGAATTGGTGGACGAGGTGAATGTCAACGGATTTATTTGTGCGAATTAGAAATTTAATTAATTTTAATTGCGAGACTTAGAAATTTTTCAAAGCAATTTTTTTTTTTTTTTTTTTTTTTTTCGCGGAGAATTTTCTATTACAGTACAAGGTGAAATTTAACGAATTACAAATTTAATTAATTTTAATTGGGGAACTTAGACATTTTTCGAAGCATTTTTTTTTTCTAAACGAGAGTATGCAGTTTGAATATGAGTGTATGCAGTAGAAGTGAATGAAATAAATTAAAAATAGTCATTCATTAATTTTAATTGTAGAACTTAAGAACTTTTTGCGATTTTTAGTTTTAAAAATTGCCAAAAAATAGAATTTTTTAGTTTTAAAAGTCGCCAAAAGTAGGATTTTCAGCTGAAAGTAATCTAAAATATAAACTCTCAACTGAAATGAATTTTGCCTTAAGGTGTGAGCTTTTAGCTAGAAGTGACCTAGAGTCAAAACTTCCAGGTCCCAGGAATCACCACGGGGGTCATAGTAAAAAAATACAGGGTCCCGTATGAATTATACAGTATTCAATTTAATAACTCGCCCCCTCCCCCTCCCTTTTTTTACCCAGAGGAGCCCTTCGATAGACTAACAATACGCACTTTCAAAAGTATAGAGTACTATAAAAAGAAGAATTCAACGTATATGTAAATAAACAAGAATGAAAAATCATGCGTAGCGACATAATTCATGAATCACTTTCCAACATCATTGAAATGTTATGTGAACAAAATATAATTTTACCAGCTAGTGCGTAGTTAATTAAAATAGTGAACAGATCCCCTTTTTAATAAAAAGGCTACCCTTCACAATAATCCATTTATGCATAAGGACCCTTCCTAAAATCAGATAATTTACACTTTGCCCTGTTTTTTTTTTTTAATTCAAGTTAGGGTAAAAGTATAACTTACACATCGATAGGTTCAAAATATTGAAATCCTTCAAAAGAAACTAGAAAAAGTTAAAGATTTAAGCCCTGCTCATAAAATAATGCGACTACCCCTTGCCCTTCACAAATAATATAACCTTATTCGAATCTCAGGGCCCTTCACAAAATAAATCCAATAGATTCACGTTATTTTACAGCGACAGAAATATTAGGGATATTGACCTTTCATAAAAATGCATGGTCCGCTGTTTGAATGAAAAGGCCTCCCTTCACAATATACCCTGTAAAAATATTATGATTCCACAGATATTTTAAGAAATAGAGTACTAATCTCAAATGAATACGAATTCATGCAATGTAAAAAATAGGTTTTACACGAATACATTTTTAGTATAACGTTCAAAATATAGATTTTAGAAAAAAAAAAGTACATATTTCACCAAATTTATCATACAAGTCTGTAAAATAGGGTAGATCGTTTCATGAAAAATAATTGAATTTTCGAATGATTATGCTTTAAAATACATATTTATAACTGCAACTAAGATTTGAGTGTTACCCCCTCAACATGCATATCGCTGAATCATAATGAGTCTTATTATCAGATAAGCGAAGATCTTGCTTTGATTTCACCCCGTATGCGATAATGAGTCACTCCGCGATAAGAAATACCTGAGACTCGTAATTTCTGACACATTTTTTGTAGGTAAATGAGCTATTTAAAACCGTCAATGTATACGAATTATTTCGTGTAGTCCTATATAATTATTAATCTGTTAAGTTTTAAAATGCTTCAATGAAAAATAAGAACTAGTCATTAAGCGATGCCCTTAAGAATTTTGAGGCAAACAGATGTTTAAATGAATTTGAACCTGTTTAAATGTACCTGTGTTTAAATGAATTTGACGCATGTTATGGTAAAAAAAATACAGGGTCCCCTATAAGATATATGAATTAAACTTTAAATATTTTAAAATTACATTAGTCTATGCTTTTTTTTGTATAGAAAAATTATACTAAATTGTGTTTTTAGTATTTTAACTTAAAAATTTCTTTTGAGGAATGAATATAATAACTAAGCTTTGTTTTTATAAAATATATATTGTACTAAATAGTTAGGGTATTATTTAAAAAAATTTTGTTTTTAATATTGAAAAAAAAAGTTATTTTACCTAAATATTTAAACCATAATGTACTGTGGACTTCATCGAAATTCGACTGCATGCATGCCTTACAACAACTAAACGGTATAACGTGTTCGCTTATCTCTTAAAATTACGGGATATCGTGACGTCATGGATAAAGCATAGGGTAGAATACAGAATGAATAGGTATTATAAAGCAGAATCATAAATTTTGCGTACTTTACACTTGTAGTATGTGAAATGATTGCCACTATTGCCTATATGAGAAAATGAATCATCAACGAATCTTATTAGTGTATGTCATATTTAACTAACAGGCTCGAACATGCGTGAATTTTGCCAATCATATCTGTTTATTAATGAACCAATCACATATGCTGTTATATGCACACGAGCGCCCCCTAGGATGGTATAAATTTGCGTGGAATGAGATAATTTCCTTAATCTGTGCACTGACACCATCGTGTGAAGACGCTTTTGACTGTTCAGTATTATTATTTTACATTAAAGTTATTATGGAACAAACCATACATACTTCTTTGCTAAGTGATTCCAAGATGATTAGTCAACCCCTATCACCAGAATTAAAGAATCACGACATGGACATAACCAAAGAAGCTCCCGTTTTGAATTATGAAGTCAAACCCACCTCATCAGAACTGAAGAAACAGAAGTTACCCTTTGTTTGTGATGTTTGCAGCAAGTCTTTTTCCCGAAAGTTTGTGTTAATTAGACACAAGAAATTTCATCTGGAGAAAAAACCTTTTATGTGTGACATCTGTGAAAAACAATTTGTTCAAAAGAGTGATTTATTAAATCATAGGAAGATTCATTTAAAGACACCTCTGATTTATAATTGTGATTTATGTGCTGAAGTATTTTCGCGGAAGTACGAGTTACGCCAACACAAAAATATTCATAGACCTCTCAAGCAATATATTTGTGATGTATGCAACGAAAAGTTCTCAAGCAAGAATGACTTATTAAAGCATAGAAAGATTCACAGACCTATCAAGCAATATAATTGTGATGTGTGCTCTGAAGTATTTTCACGGAAGTATGACTTATTGAAGCATAAGAAGATTCATAGACCTATCAAGCATCATACATGTCTCCAGTGTACTGAAGAATTTTTACGGAAGTATGACTTATTGAAGCATAAGAAGATTCATAGACCTATCAAGCATCATACATGTCTCCAGTGTACTGAAGAATTTTTACGGAAGTATGACTTATTGAAGCATAAGAAGATTCATAGACCTATCAAGCATCATACATGTCTCCAGTGTACTGAAGAATTTTTACGGAAGGATGATTTAATTCGACATCTGAGAACTGCTCATAAAGTTTCATCTAACCCAACTCAATCTGTTGCTTTAAAGGATGCATTATATGAGAAAGTGAAGCATTTTAAAAGACAAAATGCCCTTAATGTATGCACTAATACTATCATCGATTCTAACGAGGAAAATGATAAAGACTTTCAAACATTTTTTAATAGCGTTCGACCAGACGTTTTGAATGAACTAAATTATCAGATAGAAGTTAAAAAGTCCATGAAATGGTATGCTACTGTAAAAGTGGTTTTAACACGTATATCACAGGACGGTGGTTTAGAAACTGCCAATCCCTATTTTCGTTCGAACACTATACTTGAATTGATGAATCAAAACATACCTGTGCATATCGAAGAAGCTTTCGCTAAAATTATAAACTCCTTCGAGAAGTTCAATGAACGTGGATCTAACTGGACATTGGAAAAAATACTGCATTTAGAACTGTCTACAGCTAAATTCAGCATGGTTTGAAATTTTTTGTACCTTTCTTTTGAAATATGTATACTCATGACTTGCTCTTGTAACTATTGAAAACGATCAATAAATACTATATGAGTGAAAAATCCCAGAGTGATTAATTTAATATCTGCATAAATTACTTCTGTCACATAACTTACTTATTAACATTTTAATAATTCACACTGGAAATGTAACAAACTATTTTTAGGATTTTAGATAAACAAAAAAATCTATAGATTTAATCTTTCTAAAACACATATAACATTCTAAATGTATAAGAGAAATAAATCTTTTCATAATCTTTTCATATTGAAGAAACAAAAATTTTGCATACTTTATACAAAACACTTGCAGTATGAGAAATGATTGCTACTATTACCCATATGAGAAAATGAATCATTAGCAAATCTTATCTATGTGTCATATTTAACCAACAGACTCAAACATGAGTGAATTTTGACTAGAATTCATCATTGAATGTAAAAATGATTTGTTTTTAGATCCAATATTGATATCGTTTAACATTTTAAAATCGTATTAAAAATATATACATAAACTAATCTTACCTTATTCACAAGCTTGCAATCCCGTCTTCAACATATGACTACAGCATGACAAAAACATATGTGCTGCTTCTATGACAATTAGGACAGAAATGATTTTCAGTACAAGTCCATTATCTTATCGTTAATCTATAGATTAGTAACACTATGTGACTTGAGGACGTCACTGATCGCGATAACATTCTAGATAAGATTTACTGATAAGAATACATTTCAATTCATTTCTCCCAAAACAAGTGTATGAGTTGGTTGTAAGATCTAGGTAAGTACCCTTTCAACTAAATACATTAGTAGGCTAGCATTTAAAAAATATATACAGAGTGCCCAGAAAAAGGGTAGAAAAAAATTAAGACTTTTAACCTAAATTATAAAATAGGATCTACAGTAAGTGACAATAAATAAATATGAAGGAAAAATCATGTGTCATAGTATACTTTCCAATGCTATGCGACTATTGTTAAGAATTTTAAATACTACTGAAATAAGTGAATTAGATTTAATAATTCATACTGGAATTGTATTTAAAAATTTACAGTTTTTTTTTTCACTTAGATATAATTATAAGGCTTCTTTTACAATAAAGACCTGACTGTTGTGGAGAGATTGAAAACTAGCATACATATGAACCGACCCATCTATGTTGGATTTTCTATACTCGAACTATCTAAACTTTGTATGTATGATTTCCATTGCAATTTTGTGAAGGCAACATATGGAGAAAAAGCTCGGCTCTTATTCACCGACACAGATAGTTTATCCTATCACATAGAGACTCTCGATATTTATAAGGATCTGAAAAGCATCATGATATTTTCGACTTTTCTGAATACCCAAAATCCCATCGTCTAAACCGCACAAGTTTCGAACCCACAAACATATAATCAGACTTGGCATTTTATAGCCAACACGCTAACCACGGGGCTAAGTGAGCCCCCGCTTATTTTATAGTCACCATGCTAACTATTGGGCTTAGTGAGCCCCCAGGCTAATTTATACCCACCACGCTAACTATTGGGCTAAGTGAGCCCCCGCTTATTTTATAGTCACCATGCTAACTATTGAGCTTAGTGAGCCCCCAGGCTAATTTATACACACCACACTAACTATTGGGCTTAGTGAGCCACCACGCTAACCACAGGGCTAAGTGAGGCCCCGCTTTTTTTATAGTCACCACGCTAACTACTGGGCTGAGTGACCCCCAGGCTGTTTTATACCTACCATGATAACTACTGGGCTGATTAAGCCCCAGGTATTTTATAGCCATTACGCTAACTACTGGACTGAGTGAGCCCCAGGTTATTTAGTCACATGAATATGATTTCCAAGGTATATGTCTTAACTTGATTTAGACCATTGCCTATGGTAAGATAAAGCTCGGAAGTAAATTGGTAAACTAAATTCATTTCCCTCGAAAACTCACTTGTATTTTATTAAATATCTGTAGAAATCAGCATAGTATATTAAAATTATATACATTCTCATTAGTTTATGAATCTACTAACTTATAATATCTATATGGTAACTTGGATTATTAGTATTCACACTTAAACATTTCTTTTACAGATTTAATATGATAAACACTAACATGAGACTGACTAAACTTTTACCATTTTAATTTAAACTTAGTTTTAGGAAATTTATCTACATAGCTTTAAATTTTACTGTTTAGTAAGTCTATTATTTCAAAGTATTATTTTTTAGTTCTAATATTCAAAACATATTCATAACGTTTTACATAGTAGGTATCAAATTAATTTAAAGTCATATTAAAAAAATATATATACAAATACTATTCTTACTTAACACGCCAGCTAGCTAAGCACCCAATCGTCTCACACCAAGACTCTGAGAAAAGTGAATGCTTGTTCAGGGCCTTATCAGCTAATATAATCAGTGATAAGTTTTAAATAAGTGACATGTGACGTCACTGTTTAAGTGATATCACGTGACCATGTGGTATCATTCAATATGTCACCAGTGACGTCAGAGATCACGTGACCACTAGGTCATAAAAGAACCAATTACTAATTGCAATTAACAATTTACCTCTAATTAATTTATCTATATATATTATACAACTCAATTAGAGGTAAATTGTTAATAGTTAGTGTGGTGTGTATAAATTAGCCTGGGGGCTCACTAAGCTCAATAGTTAGCATGGTGACTATAAAATAAGCGGGGGCTCACTTAGCCCAATAGTTAGCGTGGTGGGTATAAATTAGCCTGGGGGCTCACTAAGCCCAATAGTTAGCATGGTGACTATAAAATAAGCGGGGGCTCACTTAGCCCCGTGGTTAGCGTGTTGGCTATAAAATGCCAAGTCTGATTATATGTTTGTGGGTTCGAAACTTGTGCGGTTTAGACGATGGGATTTTGGGTATTCAGAAAAGTCGAAAATATCATGATGCTTTTCCAGATCCTTATAAATATCGAGAGTCTCTATGTGATAGGATAAACTATCTGTGTCGGTGAATAAGAGCCGAGCTTTTTCTCCATATGTTGCCTTCACAAAATTGCAATGGAAATCATACATACAAAGTTTAGATAGTTCGAGTATAGAAAATCCAACATAGATGGGTCGGTTCATATGTATGCTAGTTTTCAATCTCTCCACAACAGTCAGGTCTTTATTGTAAAAGAAGCCTTATAATTATATCTAAGTGAAAAAAAAAACTGTAAATTTTTAAATACAATTCCAGTATGAATTATTAAATCTAATTCACTTATTTCAGTAGTATTTAAAATTCTTAACAATAGTCGCATAGCATTGGAAAGTATACTATGACACATGATTTTTCCTTCATATTTATTTATTGTCACTTACTGTAGATCCTATTTTATAATTTAGGTTAAAAGTCTTAATTTTTTTCTACCCTTTTTCTGGGCACTCTGTATATATTTTTTAAATGCTAGCCTACTAATGTATTTAGTTGAAAGGGTACTTACCTAGATCTTACAACCAACTCATACACTTGTTGTGGGAGAAATGAATTGAAATGTATTCTTATCAGTAAATCTTATCTAGAATGTTATCGCGATCAGTGACGTCCTCAAGTCACATAGTGTTACTAATCTATAGATTAACGATAAGATAATGGACTTGTACTGAAAATCATTTCTGTCCTAATTGTCATAGAAGCAGCACATATGTTTTTGTCATGCTGTAGTCATATGTTGAAGACGGGATTGCAAGCTTGTGAATAATGTAAGATTAGTTTATGTATATATTTTTAATACGATTTTAAAATGTTAAACGATATCAATATTGGATCTAAAAACAAATCATTTTTACATTCAATGATGAATTCTAGTCAAAATTCACTCATGTTTGAGTCTGTTGGTTAAATATGACACATAGATAAGATTTGCTAATGATTCATTTTCTCATATGGGTAATAGTAGCAATCATTTCTCATACTGCAAGTGTTTTGTATAAAGTATGCAAAATTTTTGTTTCTTCAATATGAAAAGATTATGAAAAGATTTATTTCTCTTATACATTTAGAATGTTATATGTGTTTTAGAAAGATTAAATCTATACATTTTTTTGTTTATCTAAAATCCTAAAAATAGTTTGTTACATTTCCAGTGTGAATTATTAAAATGTTAATAAGTAAGTTATGTGACAGAAGTAATTTATGCAGATATTAAATTAATCACTCTGGGATTTTTCACTCATATAGTATTTATTGATCGTTTTCAATAGTTACAAGAGCAAGTCATGAGTATACATATTTCAAAAGAAAGGTACAAAAAATTTCAAACCATGCTGAATTTAGCTGTAGACAGTTCTAAATGCAGTATTTTTTCCAATGTCCAGTTAGATCCACGTTCATTGAACTTCTCGAAGGAGTTTATAATTTTAGCGAAAGCTTCTTCGATATGCACAGGTATGTTTTGATTCATCAATTCAAGTATAGTGTTCGAACGAAAATAGGGATTGGCAGTTTCTAAACCACCGTCCTGTGATATACGTGTTAAAACCACTTTTACAGTAGCATACCATTTCATGGACTTTTTAACTTCTATCTGATAATTTAGTTCATTCAAAACGTCTGGTCGAACGCTATTAAAAAATGTTTGAAAGTCTTTATCATTTTCCTCGTTAGAATCGATGATAGTATTAGTGCATACATTAAGGGCATTTTGTCTTTTAAAATGCTTCACTTTCTCATATAATGCATCCTTTAAAGCAACAGATTGAGTTGGGTTAGATGAAACTTTATGAGCAGTTCTCAGATGTCGAATTAAATCATCCTTCCGTAAAAATTCTTCAGTACACTGGAGACATGTATGATGCTTGATAGGTCTATGAATCTTCTTATGCTTCAATAAGTCATACTTCCGTAAAAATTCTTCAGTACACTGGAGACATGTATGATGCTTGATAGGTCTATGAATCTTCTTATGCTTCAATAAGTCATACTTCCGTAAAAATTCTTCAGTACACTGGAGACATGTATGATGCTTGATAGGTCTATGAATCTTCTTATGCTTCAATAAGTCATACTTCCGTGAAAATACTTCAGAGCACACATCACAATTATATTGCTTGATAGGTCTGTGAATCTTTCTATGCTTTAATAAGTCATTCTTGCTTGAGAACTTTTCGTTGCATACATCACAAATATATTGCTTGAGAGGTCTATGAATATTTTTGTGTTGGCGTAACTCGTACTTCCGCGAAAATACTTCAGCACATAAATCACAATTATAAATCAGAGGTGTCTTTAAATGAATCTTCCTATGATTTAATAAATCACTCTTTTGAACAAATTGTTTTTCACAGATGTCACACATAAAAGGTTTTTTCTCCAGATGAAATTTCTTGTGTCTAATTAACACAAACTTTCGGGAAAAAGACTTGCTGCAAACATCACAAACAAAGGGTAACTTCTGTTTCTTCAGTTCTGATGAGGTGGGTTTGACTTCATAATTCAAAACGGGAGCTTCTTTGGTTATGTCCATGTCGTGATTCTTTAATTCTGGTGATAGGGGTTGACTAATCATCTTGGAATCACTTAGCAAAGAAGTATGTATGGTTTGTTCCATAATAACTTTAATGTAAAATAATAATACTGAACAGTCAAAAGCGTCTTCACACGATGGTGTCAGTGCACAGATTAAGGAAATTATCTCATTCCACGCAAATTTATACCATCCTAGGGGGCGCTCGTGTGCATATAACAGCATATGTGATTGGTTCATTAATAAACAGATATGATTGGCAAAATTCACGCATGTTCGAGCCTGTTAGTTAAATATGACATACACTAATAAGATTCGTTGATGATTCATTTTCTCATATAGGCAATAGTGGCAATCATTTCACATACTACAAGTGTAAAGTATGCAAAATTTATGATTCTGCTTTATAATACCTATTCATTCTGCATTCTACCCTATGCTTTATCCATGACGTCACGATATCCCGTAATTTTAAGAGATAAGCGAACACGTTATACCGTTTAGTTGTTGTAAGGCATGCATGCAGTCGAATTTCGATGAAGTCCACAGTACATTATGGTTTAAATATTTAGGTAAAATAACTTTTTTTTTCAATATTAAAAACAAAATTTTTTTAAATAATACCCTAACTATTTAGTACAATATATATTTTATAAAAACAAAGCTTAGTTATTATATTCATTCCTCAAAAGAAATTTTTAAGTTAAAATACTAAAAACACAATTTAGTATAATTTTTCTATACAAAAAAAAGCATAGACTAATGTAATTTTAAAATATTTAAAGTTTAATTCATATATCTTATAGGGGACCCTGTATTTTTTTTACCATAACATGCGTCAAATTCATTTAAACACAGGTACATTTAAACAGGTTCAAATTCATTTAAACATCTGTTTGCCTCAAAATTCTTAAGGGCATCGCTTAATGACTAGTTCTTATTTTTCATTGAAGCATTTTAAAACTTAACAGATTAATAATTATATAGGACTACACGAAATAATTCGTATACATTGACGGTTTTAAATAGCTCATTTACCTACAAAAAATGTGTCAGAAATTACGAGTCTCAGGTATTTCTTATCGCGGAGTGACTCATTATCGCATACGGGGTGAAATCAAAGCAAGATCTTCGCTTATCTGATAATAAGACTCATTATGATTCAGCGATATGCATGTTGAGGGGGTAACACTCAAATCTTAGTTGCAGTTATAAATATGTATTTTAAAGCATAATCATTCGAAAATTCAATTATTTTTCATGAAACGATCTACCCTATTTTACAGACTTGTATGATAAATTTGGTGAAATATGTACTTTTTTTTTTCTAAAATCTATATTTTGAACGTTATACTAAAAATGTATTCGTGTAAAACCTATTTTTTACATTGCATGAATTCGTATTCATTTGAGATTAGTACTCTATTTCTTAAAATATCTGTGGAATCATAATATTTTTACAGGGTATATTGTGAAGGGAGGCCTTTTCATTCAAACAGCGGACCATGCATTTTTATGAAAGGTCAATATCCCTAATATTTCTGTCGCTGTAAAATAACGTGAATCTATTGGATTTATTTTGTGAAGGGCCCTGAGATTCGAATAAGGTTATATTATTTGTGAAGGGCAAGGGGTAGTCGCATTATTTTATGAGCAGGGCTTAAATCTTTAACTTTTTCTAGTTTCTTTTGAAGGATTTCAATATTTTGAACCTATCGATGTGTAAGTTATACTTTTACCCTAACTTGAATTAAAAAAAAAAAACAGGGCAAAGTGTAAATTATCTGATTTTAGGAAGGGTCCTTATGCATAAATGGATTATTGTGAAGGGTAGCCTTTTTATTAAAAAGGGGATCTGTTCACTATTTTAATTAACTACGCACTAGCTGGTAAAATTATATTTTGTTCACATAACATTTCAATGATGTTGGAAAGTGATTCATGAATTATGTCGCTACGCATGATTTTTCATTCTTGTTTATTTACATATACGTTGAATTCTTCTTTTTATAGTACTCTATACTTTTGAAAGTGCGTATTGTTAGTCTATCGAAGGGCTCCTCTGGGTAAAAAAAGGGAGGGGGAGGGGGCGAGTTATTAAATTGAATACTGTATAATTCATACGGGACCCTGTATTTTTTTACTATGACCCCCGTGGTGATTCCTGGGACCTGGAAGTTTTGACTCTAGGTCACTTCTAGCTAAAAGCTCACACCTTAAGGCAAAATTCATTTCAGTTGAGAGTTTATATTTTAGATTACTTTCAGCTGAAAATCCTACTTTTGGCGACTTTTAAAACTAAAAAATTCTATTTTTTGGCAATTTTTAAAACTAAAAATCGCAAAAATTTCTTAAGTTCTACAATTAAAATTAATGAATGACTATTTTTAATTTATTTCATTCACTTCTACTGCATACACTCATATTCAAACTGCATACTCTCGTTTAGAAAAAAAAAATGCTTCGAAAAATGTCTAAGTTCCCCAATTAAAATTAATTAAATTTGTAATTCGTTAAATTTCACCTTGTACTGTAATAGAAAATTCTCCGCGAAAAAAAAAAAAAAAAAAAAAAAAATTGCTTTGAAAAATTTCTAAGTCTCGCAATTAAAATTAATTAAATTTCTAATTCGCACAAATAAATCCGTTGACATTCACCTCGTCCACCAATTCTCCGCGAAAAAAAAAAAAAAAAAAAAAAAAAAAAAAAAAAAAAAAAAAAAAAAAAATGCTTCCAAATTTTCTAAGTTCCCCAATTAAAATTAATTAGATTTTTAATTCATATTTTTAAATACAATTCACAAATCACACTTCGAAAAATATTTACAAACACCCCACCCTACTATAGTTCGAAAAAAAAATTGCTTCCAAATTTTCTAAGTTCCCCAATTAAAATTAAATAAAATAATCCCCTTATCTTATAGTAGAAATCTTTATCGCACCCCCCTCCCATCGAACCCTCCTTTCTTATCAGTGCTCATGCTCTTATCGCCACCTTCACCTGCTCCCCCTGTGCTCCACCTGCTCCACCTGCGCCTTCCGCCTTCCGCCTGCTCCACCTGCTCCACCTGCGCCTTCCGCCTTCCGCCTGCTCCACCTGCACAGCTCCACAGTGCTCCGCCTGCGCCTTCCGCCTTCCGCCTGCTCGACTCAGGTGATGTGGAACCGGTAATACTACACTACTATTATGTAATGTTATTAACCCTCTGAGTGTTTTGAAAAAGGGTAAAATTGTAACGTTGTTTTCTCTTCATTTTGTTTTAAATGCTAAAAAAATATGATTCTTGCAGCATTATCAATAAAACTTAATTACAAATATGAATATAACCCTTGAGAGTATTAATCATTCTTCAATGCTTTGAAAATTCATTAAATCTATAGAATTATATTATCTTAAACATAGCATATATTGCAGTGAAACCTGGAGCTTAGTGAACGGAATATTACGTTCCACACGCTTAGAGGGTTAAATATAACAATACATAATTCAAACAATATTTATATTGTTTCAATTATGTATATATATATGTATCTAATTGGTGTGTTATAATCTGAATGACGTCTACCGATTTCTAGATAAATAAGGACGTATATTAGTTCACGGCCAAAATAAAAACTGTACGTAACAGGGGATACATATACAGGGGTCGGATATCCAACTCTCGACGAGCGTGAAAATATTCTAGCACTGGATATGTGTCCCCTCTGCTGTGGCTTCAAGATGACGTATGGGGGCAGATATCCAGGGGTCGGATATCCAATGCTCCCCTCAAAAGTAAAACGTCCAAGCATCGGATATGTTACCCCTTGATATATGTCCCCTTCTGCTATGACGTCTAGATGAAGTACGGGGGCAAATATACAGGGGACGGTTATCCAGGTCTCGACGAAAGTAACACGAACTAGTTTTTGATATATGGCCCCTTCTGATATGGGGGCAGATATACTGGGGTCGGATATCCGACTCTCGAAGAAAGTGAACCTGGATATGTATCCCCTTCTGCTGTGACCTAAATGCGACGTATGGGGGCAGATATACTGGGGATAGATATCAGGCGACTCGACAAAATCACATATCCGTGCGTTTCTAGGCTTGGCCGGATACTACCAACGATATATAAGAAACTTTTCCGTAATAGCAGCCCCCTTAACCGACGCATTAAAAGGGAAAACGAAGCGAGGCAAGGTCGAATGGACCCCTGCGTGTGAAAGCGTATTTCGGGCCCTAAAAGAGAAACTAACGGAAAAGCCAGTCTTGTATGCGCCGAATTTTCACCGGGAATTCATAGTCCAAGTAGACGCTTCGCTCTGCGGAATTGGAGCAGTATTGAGCCAGGAGAATGAGGTAGGAGAAGAACATCCTATCTTATATTTGAGAAGGAAATTCTCCCCGGTAGAACAGCGTTATAGCACAACTGAGAGAGAATGTGCAGGTATTGTTTTCGCAGTAAAAAGATTACACTTTTATTTGGATGGTCGCAGATTTAGAATTATTACAGATCATAACCCATTGCGATTTTTACAAACTCATGCGAGTTCTAATCCAAGGCTTATGCGTTGGAGCTTAGCATTACAACCGTACGATTTTAAAATTGAGCATAGAGAGGGAAAAAAGCATCAAAATGCTGATAGTTTAAGTAGAGCAGTGTTTGAGGATGAAAAATAGATTATTATAAGAATAATTTAAGTGTATTTTTTTTATTATGGTGTTAAAATTCTTTAAATTAAGTATCCTTAAATAGAAATTATTGTTGTTGAAATATGTAATTGTGTGAATTAAAATACTTGTGTGATGTTTACTTTTAATACTGATTATATTAAAAGGAAGTCCTTTAACGAAATTACTGGATTGTTATGTTATTGAAATGCATATATCATATTATTATATAATTATTGTTAAAATTGTACTGTGTTTATTTTGTAAATGCTGAATCCCTCCCATAGTATTGGAGTACTTTCAGATATCATTTTTTTGGAAGAATTTTTAAAATTGGATTAGTTTGCTTTGTTTGAATAAACATTGACTCCTGGATTAATTATGTTTTGCACCATAGTTAGGAAAATTTTCCCTGTAAGAAAATTTTTCCTTGGGGCGCAGAGAAGCTGTAACGTTTCTTAAAAACAGATGGTTTTTAAGTACTAATAAACACTTTAAATTTCATCTGCCCAAAGGCCCAGATGGCCTCTTGAAATCTCACAAAATCCAGCTGGACGATATAAACAATTTTAACGAGATACTTATTTTCCGTGCCAAAGTGGATTGGTGACAGTTCAGAAATAAACCTTGTTAATAAGACCCCAGATATACCACGTGGTCATCCAATTAAAAAATCCAGAGAACATGAATCGCAAAAGCCCCGTTTGAGATGTGCTTTTGAGACGAGAGAGTTCGGTCGCTTAAAGTTTAGCACCGGAAAAGTGTGTGGAGTGCCATGCTCCCAGAAACTCCACGAAATTTCCATGTAACTATTTGTTGTGTGTGTTTGTACGTATTGTAAAATAAAAGTGATTAGAAAAGAACTCTTAGTTCTCCATTAGTAATTAAGATTACTGTTAGTTTAGAATATTTTACGTTATACCACTGCGGCTGCTGTGGGACCGTGTGCGTTAATGGGGGCTCGTGCACGTAAAATCTGTTCGTGGCTTCAATTTCCTCCAAGTTTAGAATAAGCGTTACCTCTGGGGGGGGGGGGGGTCACCCAACCTGGAGCCCAGCCGTAAGGCTGATGGGCGTACCACCAGGCGGAAATTCCCATCTACCATCCAAATCCACCCAGCCACAGGAGCAGACTAAGTCAACGAGCGTTAATTAAAACAATAATCAAACTCAAAAGCAAAAATGGCGACATCGCCAATGAATCCAGTTGATTCATACTACTAAACTAAAATATATAAACTAATACTAACATAAAAAAATAGCAAGATAACACACAACCTCCTTATTCTAAAAACTAAATAAAAATTAACTACAAACAAAACAATAAATGAAACAAAATTTTAAGACCAGTATGGTTACACAAGTCTAAATATTATGAAAATAATAGGTGTCTACTGCAACTGTGCTCATCATTATATAAGACAGACTATATTGAAAAAGTTCATAACAGTTCATAGTCTAGAAAAGTTCATAGTATAATTTGAAAAAGTTCATAACAGTTCATAGTCTATAACAGTTCATAGTCTATTTTGAAAAAGTTCATAAGTAGTCATACCAATTTAACTCCAATATATGTACGTCAATAAATAAATGTGAAGTTTTCTTGAACAGTAAAAGAAAATTATCAATTTAAAAGCGATATCTGATAAAAGAATAAAGATCATTTAAAATATTGTAATTGTCAGCCAGTTTTTTATAATTAGCGGGATTATTCAAAGTTTTGAATAAATTCTGTCTAAGAGTCAAGCCTGAATTGAATTTGAAATGATGCATCATTAAATTACACCTGCCATAAATATAATGTACCACGTCTCCTCTACTGCCGCATTCACAAAGATCGTTTTCTCTCTTTTCAATCTTATATAGAAAGTGAGGAAAATTGCCATGTCGAGTGAAAAAGTCTTGTGCCACCTGTGAGCTGCACAAATAATCTGTTTTTACCTCCTTAATTATGTTGTACGTGTCTCGACCAACTGTAGAAGATTGCCATTCCAACTGCCAGGTCTTTAACACTTCTCTCCTACAATACAACTTTATGGCCGAGATAGGTACCGGCAATTCTATGTGTATATCCGCCGGACCATTAATGATCACACTTTTGGCTAATTCATCTGCTCTCTCATTTCCCGATATACCGATGTGTGCTTTAATCCAGCCAATGTTCACCACCTTATCTGGATTTTGATATAATAGATCAAATATATCTCTATGATATTTGCAGGAAAAATCTGCTGGAGAACTAGGACCGAAGATTGACTGTCTGAAAATATTTTCACTGATTTAAAATTTAATTGTACAAACCACTTTATTGCCTGCTTAATTGCCTCCAATTCAGCCTGATAAATTGAGTTCCATTTTGATAAACTGACTTTATAATCAAATACATAATTTCCTTGGTGGTATACAGTAAAAGCTGCAGAGGTACCGTTGGCCATTTTAGAACCGTCTGTAAAAATAATTGGGTTAACTGAAAAAGGTGGACTGTCGCGCAATGGGTTCATAAAAACTAAATTCTTTATCATATTATAATTTGGATATTCTTACTGCTTAGTGTTAGTCATAAAATCTTTGCCGCGAAGCTCTTTCCCCCACATTTGTATTGCAGACTTCCCTTTTAAAACATTGTATTGCAATGCATCATACTTCAGTCTGATACCAATTGGAGGGACTCCCGCTAAAACACACAGTGCCTCCGTTAAGACATTCCTATAAGACTTTATAATTGTCCTCAAACCCACTCTTTGACAGGAGCTGAGCTTACGCAGCGCATGGTTTTTCAAATCATCATACCAAATTTCGTGACCATATGCAATTTGCTTTTCCATTACGGTCAAATACCAAGTCTTCAAAATCTCATGACGAATACCTTTATCTCTATAACCTGTCTTTGCTATATTAAGTACAAAGTTTCTTAGATTTGACCTCACAGTGTCCAAATGAACAAGCCATGTGAATTTACTATCAAGATTGAAGCCCAGGTATCTGAATGAATCAACAATATCAATTGTGATGTTGTTTAATTTGAAAATCGGATGTCTATTTTCCATAAGATTTGAACCAAATAACATTGCTATTGATTTATCAATACTAAGATTTGAGTGAAAGTTTTGACATCCAATCACAAACCTGTTCAAATATTTGTTCATAACTGTCTCCAATTCTCTTCTTGTATCAGAACCGTTTACTATAAGGAAATCATCTGCGTAGGAGACTATGAGTGCATATTCAGCCTTATAAAATTTAATTAAAGCGTCCGCAATTAACAACCACAACAGTGGGCCAATGCAAGAGCCCTGCAGGAAACCCTTGTGTAACAGAAACCATCTGATGCCATCTGAATATTTAAAACCTATTTTTCTTTCAGAAAGGTAATTTTTTAGGATTGATTTTAAATAGCTTGGAATTGGAGTAGAATCAATGATCTCCGCCAGAATAAACCAATCTGTACTATCAAATGCACCCTGGATATCCAGTGACGCAACTGCACAATATTTGAAGTTAGATAAAACGTTTCTAACCATGCCTCTAAAATAAGACATAGCAGACAATGTGCTCCTTCCTTCACGGAATCCATGTTGATCAACGTCAAGGTAATTATCTTTTTCCAGCTTTATCATAACTCTTGTTTTAATTACTCTTCCTAAAAGTTTACCCAATATCGATAACAGAGTAATAGGACGATATCCCCTAGCAGAACTAGGGTCTTTATTCCTTTTTCGGAAGACGATTACAATTCCCGATTTCCAAATTCGTGGAAAATGTCCAAAGATCAAGCACTTGTTTAGGATCGCTTTTATAATTTCAGGAAACTTCTTGCATAAGTTTCTAACCACCAAGGCATCTATTTTATCTGAGCCCGGAGCCTTCGAAAGTCCTTGCTGGGCAACCACAAATTTTAATTCCCTCGTAGTCACAGATGAACAAGTACCTCTGGGGGTGCCAATCCAGGTGCAGGTCTCTCATCTGGAATTGGTTCAAAATTAAGAGACCAACTCTTCTGGGCGGGGCTTGTGAGTGCTTAAGCCATTTAGTAGACCTCCCCATCCAGCTGACTCTTGACTCTTGAAAATGTCCAATTCGCTTTAAGTATGACGTAATTTTCATAAGTAAATATCTTTCGTACGTAATTATTTATTTATTTTGAAGTTTTCTTTCATTTTCACTATATTTACGTCTAAAGATATATAATTTAAAGTACGTTGTTTGGAAATAACAACATATGATAACATAAACGTAGAGTTTACAGAGAAATGAATATTGAAGCAAACGGTTTTTAAATCGCAGAATTCTTTTAAGCGCTATTCGATGTTAAAATCGGCCAAGATAGTTCAGTTATATACAAGTTTTATAGGATCAAAAACTATTCATAGCATTATTCATTCATTCATATTATTAAGGCTTATCAAAACTAATGAAATTAAAAAAATGATTGGACACTGCACACCACAATCTATAGTGACGTATATGGACCTGCAAAAGATGGGTAAATTGCTAGGAATAGTTTTTGATCCTATATGTGTAACTGAACTATCTTGGCCGATTTTAACATCGAATAGCGCTTAAAATAATTCCTCGATTTAAAAATCGCTGAAAAAGTGAAGAGTACATGCACGTTTACAAAAAGGCAGCGTTAGTTAGTAACTCTTATTTAGAATAGAGAGATAACATTAAATTAAAACTTTACGAACATAAAACATCCTTTGATTTTGTTAGCTTTTTACAATTTTTTTTAGCTTTTTTTTCTTTTACATAGTCTATTGACGAGTCGAAGATACAAAGATAATTTCCAATGGATTTTATGCTGTTATTACTGTTGCAAGATTACTGTCCGTGTACATTTGGATAGAGGGTTGGACAGCGAATTTCCTAGAGCACAGAGCGTAGTTGTTGTTGTGAGACAGACATAAGAGGAAATTAAAATGTATAATATTTTACCTCTTTTGCTTTTAGGCAGGGTAAAAATACTGAAAGAAGGACTTTGTAGCACAGCGTTATATGGGTTTTGCGAGGCTTTGGAACCACAAAAGTGAAGGAGAGACAAGTGAAAATATTTTCTCGCTTTAGTTGATAATAGTATCATTTTAGAAGCAAAATTATTTTCTTTACATTTCATTTTTTCTCTCTTGTAGAAATTTACAAGTATATATATATAATAAGAAACTTGATACAGCTTAAGCAATTGCTGCCAGGACGTCCCCGAGTGAATACTGACTACTGGGGATACAACCCCAGTAGCCTCAAACCCCTCCAATCTGGCCCTAGCCATGGAAACAGCGCCCGATAAAGACAAGGAAAAGCCCAGGTTCGGATGCACTTTGGAACTCCTGCTTGTAAATTTGCAATACAAGTTCTTTACTGCATAGTTTGGACTAAAACTACAATACATAAAGTTAATCTAATGTGAAAGATGTTTCCAATTTTTAGGCAAAGAGGTTTGAGGTGAGCCTCAGCTTATTGATTTAAAAAAAACTTAAAAGTTTTTAAAAGTTGATAAATATATGAAGTTTAAAAAATGATAATGACTTAAATAATTATAAATTTGTGAAATTTTTAAAGCTTAGAATCTTAGGAATTTTCGAAATGTGGTTACCTTGTAGAGGAATTATGACATGTAAGTTTGTTATCATATGATCATGATGAAATGTGTTGGTTTAGGGGGTTGGGAGACAGAAATCTTGGTGTCTATGTTTCCGGACCCGCATTAATCAGACTCTATATCAGGGTTGCCAGTTTCGCCTTCTATATTATTCAGAAATTCCAAATCATACCAGAAATTAAGAATAGTATTCTTTGCTTTATTTAATAACAAACATTTCGTGAAAATAAAAATTCTTCTTTCGGAATTTTCGGTGTGGATGTTAAATTTTGGAATAAAAATAGAGGTCAAACTGGCAATCCTGCACTGTATGTGAAGTGATTATACAGTCAGCTTTATGCTGGCCCACATAAGTTTTATATTTTCAAAAAATAGAAAATAATTATTTTATACCGCAAATATAATAGTGGGACCTACTGGGTCTTCAAACGAAGTTAGTCGAAAATCACTTGTGTGAACTAAATTATGACAAATCTATACAATATCCCAGGTTCCCCACTTTCAGTAGCTTGTTTAGTGCTATGAAAATGGAATGAAACTGTATGTCTGTGAGAATCTCTTGCATTTTTATGAAGATGTATACAATTTAGAGATTGAATGTTATGTATTTACTTCTGAACTCAAGATTCACGTAAAAAGAAAATTCATATGTTTTAATCTGAATCAGCAAGTATTTTTAATATGAATCAGCAAGCATATAAGATCTTTTAAAACATACATTTTCTAATCATCAACGTTAAATTTTTGCTGCTTCTGGAAATTTACTTATTGCATTTCAAAAAGAAATAAAAAAGCAATGGTGCAATCAAGATAAGGACAGAAATTTAAGGCCATTTTCTAAAAACTATTCTAAATTTTCGTGTCTTAAATTTCTATATACAACTTTATGATAAAACTAAAAATTTACAGATTTTTACCTCTAATACTTTTAAAGTTAATAAAGGAATGCGGTAAACATTTGAATGCACCAGCATGTAATAATTATTTCCACTAAGAGTTTTAAGTAGGCCTGTCATGAATATATTCTAAAATAATTTTCCTTGGAAAGATTTTCAAAGTAATTGTAAAAGTATGATTTTTTTTTTTTTTTTTTTTTTTTTTAATATATATATGAATAAGTATGTAAATCTTGATCACAGATATTCTTGAATATTTTTTAAAAATATTACTTATTTCCTACTTGCTTTTAATTACTGCATATGCTTGAACACATTAAATCATTTAACTTGTTTTTGTATTGTTCTTGGATGTATCTATAAAAAGAAACATCTCAAATGTAGTTTTTGATTTAAAAAAAAAAGTTATGCAACAAAACTGGATATTTTCCAGAATGCTATGTTAGAGAAAAAAAAGTTTGAACATGATTTTTTTTTTTTTAACTTTCAATTCTTGCGTACTATATCTTTTATTTGGCATCATTTTCCTTTCGTTTGCAGATCTTTCTAGTGTAACCACTCTTGCAGTTTGTTTTGGGCTTTGTCCGAATAAAAGCAGGAATAAAATACGACATTCCTTTATCTAATTTTGAATCTCAGTTGGCTGCCAAACTGTAATTGTTCATGAAAAAATTATGATGAACAGAATGCAAGGTTGTTCATAACAATTTTTATTTATTATTTTATTATTTATTATTAGTTATCCTTCTTATGGGGATCATAGTGGGATGAATGGTTTTTGTACTTACGCATTATCCGTGTCAGGAAGACACACCGCGTCAATAAAATTAATTTACAGAACTCGGCCTTTTTTTCTTTCTACATTGTAACTGCATAGTTAATGTTAATTTTATATAGTTGCCGTATTAAAGGTAATTGCAGGTTTATAATATGATGCAGTACGAGGGTAAGTTAAAAATTATCCGCAATGTAGTTGTAAATTTTATTGCAATACGATTAAGAAACTAACGTTAACATCATTTTTCAATATAATCCACTTGCTTTTTCAGAAAAGAAAGTTTTCGGCTGAGCAGAGAGCTACCGCGTCCTTCAGTTCTTGGTCCGAGGTGAATCGACGGCCCCTTAATGCTTCTTTGAGTGGACTTCATCAATAGTCACTCGTCTAACACAGCCACACTCAACCTTTTTTTCTGGCGGGCCGCAAACATATATTTACGACGTTTGGCGGGCCGCAACACACTTGTATAATAATGTAAAAAAATATAGATTTCTATTGCAAATGCCGCGAAGATTTTTGTTTTGAAATAGTGGTATAAAACTTTTTGCTGCCAATTTTTTCTGCGACAAATATTTAACCCTAATAAGATTTATTAGCTATATTATAAGTATACAACAGTGCAGCAATTCCAAATTCTCAGAAAATCAGTTTTTTTCTCAATGCAAAAACTTTTTTTTTAATGTAGAAGTATAGAGTGCAAATTAAATTTATTTGGAATAATGTTTGTTTAGTGTTCGGTATTAAGAAATGTATACACTACTATAGCACAAGTAAAACTACATGTAAAAGAACTTTGACTGAGGAAACGTCATTTAAGATATTTTAAGGTAATTTTAAATTAGTAATTATGAGTATCAGGAAATTGTCTTCCCATGAAAATATATAAAAGAGCAGTGAAAATATTAAAAACTTTTTATACATATCTCAATCAATTTTAAAAATAGGGAGAAATGATTATGTGTCTCGGGCCGCACATAAAGGGTCGCCGGGCCACATACGGCCCTTGGGCCGCAGGTTGAGTATGGCTGGTCTAACAGAACCATGTTAAGTGCACGCTCAATGTCTTCATTTGTGGCCGTACACGGTCGCCCGGCTCCTTCCTGATGCGTAACACTCTTGTGCGACAATTTTTGAATTTTTAAATCCATTCGTAGACACTCCGTTGCGGCGAGACACTGTTCCCGTATTGTGCCGAAAGTCTTCGATGGATTGCGGCCCCTACACCTCCCGACCACAAAAACCGGATCACTTCTCGTTGCTCCTCTTTGGTGCAAACCTCTAATGACGCGGCCATGATCTATCTGCAACAAAATGAAGACAAATGGAGGAATTACGATCAAACTTTCATAGCATGACCACAGCAGCATAACAATAACATAAACGAGAACAGATGTCAGTATGAACAATGTAAGAAGAGTTATGTCAAAATTGCGGATAATTTTTGACTTACCCTCGTATATATATATATATATATATATATATATATATATACAGTTCTTCAGTGTCCATGGAAATGGGAAGAGCTCCTGAGTATATAAGCATTTTCAATCAAGTTTTATCCCATACATACTTTGTTTTTATAGTGAGCTATATCCATTGCTTTATTGTATTTTATATATCACTGTTTTATCATGGTTTATTTATTTATTTATTTGATCTTTGGGTTTTATATTTTATACGTATCTATCTCATATTGGTTTTTCTATATGTTATAAGGAGCAAAATATTGTCATTTTAGGCTTAATTCTGTCAATATTTGAGGAAATAACATATATTTACTATGAATTATTCTTATGATGCTCCTCTGAAGAATCCATAAGATATTCCTAGTATTCCATTCTTGATTTTTCTTTTTATTAAGTTTAAAACTTGCAATATCCTTTCGATTGCTTTTTATAATATCTCTTCCTTTGTTTTTCACACATGTGATTTCATTTTAAATATATATATATATATTAGGGCGTATCGAAAAAATCCAAATTTCTTAGATCTTTTTGCGGTAGTGCGGAAAAGTTGCGAACTCCCTTTATTAAAAAATGTGCGAAATCTTAAAACTGTGGGTTGATATCTTCTGTCGCCTCAGTGGGCCGAAAGTTCCAAAAATTGGACTAAAAATGATTAAAAATCAAAAATTAATAAATAATCATAGATTTTGCTCATCGTTTTGTGGTAGTGCTTACAAGTTACTATTTTGTAACACCAACAACCATAAAAAATTGTAGAATTATAGATTAATATCTTCTGTCGCCTCATCGGCATCGAATTTTGGAAATTTTGACACATTTTGGTAGTTTTCTAAATAACTGTTTACTGCTTGCACAATACACAATCGAGACAGACTGGGTTTGGCGGTCTGCCAAAATACTGAAGACAATGTGGGAGCCTTCAAGGAGTGTTCAAATGCGTTTAGAACTGGACAACACAGTTCTTGTCAGTGAAAGGTCTCTTGGTGTCTCCAACAGAGCCACGGCTGCTATTGCATCGAGTGTTATGCAAGATTTGGGTTTAATATCAGAATCAGATACCAGCCTCGTCACAGACAAATATAAAATATGGAGGAAAAAATCTAGAATTTACAAAATATTGGTCTCAAAATCAAGTGAAAATCATTCCACTCTATCTGGCCTTTATTTTGATGGACGACATGACAAAACCTTAACATCAGAAACACTCGAGGACAAGCAGTTCCAAAGAACAATTGTAGAAGCGCATTGCTGTATTGTATCGGACCTGGTTCAACGTATATGGAACCTGTTACACCTGAAAGCGGATCTAATCTTAATATATCTAATAGCATTTACGAATACGTAACAAGTGCTTCATTGGAGGATTTTAGCAACCTTATTGTTCTCGGGTGTGACGGCACTGTAGTGAACACAGGAGTGTCTAATGGCGTAATTCGCAAGCTTGAATTGAAATTTCAACGGCCAGTCCAATGGATTATCTTCTTACTTCATTTCAATGAGTTGCCATTACGACACCTGTTTGAGTCCATAGAAGGCAAGTCATCTGTCCCCACATCTAACACCGGAGGCATTGGACGAAACTTCAAAGGATGCGAAAAGCTTTCAATTGTTGCTTTTAATAGTATTGAATGCAAATTGACAGACCTTGATCTTACCACCCTCAGTTCAGATCAGAAATACTTATTAGACATTTGTACCGCCATTAGTTCTGGCGTTTGTTGTTCAGATCTAGCAATCCGGGAACCGGGAACGTTGAATTTGTCCCACTGGCTAACAACTTCCAATCGAATACTGAGGTTATATATATCTACATCAGACCCATCAAATTAGTTGCTAACATTGGCTGCATTCATTCTAAGAGTCTACGCACCCTCATGGTACCGAATTAAGATTCGTCATTCCATAAAGGATGGTACTAGTGTGTATAGTACCTGTGGCATTTCATCAGATCATCTCGGTAATTGCCAAAAAAGTATTGTGACATAATCGACCCAGTTATTTCTCGCAACGCTTACTTTGCGCCTCAAGAAAACATGCTTTTGGCCATGTTAACTGATGATAGGTGCCCTATTAGGACCCTTGGAGCTCGGCGGATTATCAAGGCAGGAGAAATTAGCCCACACGGAAATTGTGTTCGCAAATTCGTTATTCCTGCTGTTAACTTTGGAGCTACAGACTATGTAGATCTCATTGACTGGCAAGCTTCTTATGTGATATCGCCTCCTGTTTTGAGAGAGATCAGTTCTCAAGAATTTCTGAAGATGATACAGGGCAGTATGCCAATGTATTGCTAGGACTTTATTAAATTTGCTTCACACACACAAGCGGTAGAGCGGATTGTGAAACTAGTCACTGCAGCCTCCGGAAAAACAGTTGGGCCGCAGAACAGGGATAGATTTATTAGAGCAACACTAGAATCCAGAAAACACATGTCAAAATTTGAGACCAAAATGATTACAAGCAGTAATGCTTTTGTCATTTGTATGTTGGAAAGGTAAAATAAAGTTTATGTTGCATTAAAATGAGGTAAGTGTGACGTGTATTTATTTAAAATTTTGCCTTCATTTTTAGAAATTTGGTGTCGATGAAGCGGCAGAAGATATTAACGTGTAATTCAAAAAATTTTTATGACTGTTATTGTTGTTTCTCAGCGTGAAAATAGGGGTGTTCCACTATTTTGGCAGATCGACAAACCCAATCTGTCTCGATTGTGCATTGTGCAAGCAGTAAACAGTTATGCAAAACTACCAAACTACCAAACTGCATCAAAATGTCAAAAATTCGATGCTGATGAGGCGACAGAAGATATTAACCTATAATTCTACAATTTTCTATGGTTGTTGTTGTTACAAAACAGTAACTTGTAAGCGCTACCCCAAACCGATGAGCGAAATCTTTGATTATTTATTAATTTTTGTATTGTAATAATTTTTAGTCCAATTTTTGGAACTTTCGGCCCACTGAGGCGACAGAAGATATCAACCCACAGTTTTAAGATTCTGCGCACTTTTTAATAAAGGGAGTTCACAACTTTTCCGCACTACCGCTAAAAGATCTAAGAAATTTCGATTTTTTCGATACGCCCTAATATATATATAATACTAGCTACAATACCCGGCGTTGCCCGGGACTTTAAGAATGTTTGCTAAGAAAAATCGATTTCAAAATTAAACATTAAAACAAACAATAAAAGAAAGCAGCCAAAATGTTATACACATGTATCAAATGAAAACCCAATATAAAATATATATATATTTATATATTAGACTCATCAGAATTCAGCTATAAATGAGCTTTTTTCCATTCATCATTGGAGCAATACAAGCTGAAAAAAAATGTCAAACTGTCTTTGAACTGTACATGATGGGAACTGGAAAAAAAAAATTACTTCAAAGCAGCTTCATAAACTGTATTTTTTGTTTCTTGATTCGGTGTAAATACATACAAATTTCTTGAATAGCCAACTCTTGAGCACGCAACGTAAAACTGTCCATGAGAAAAGCAAGGTGTTTCCAAGTTGACTTCAACTACGTGTAAAGATTGACCCTGTGCCTTATTGATCGACATGGCAAAAGCTAAACGAACTAGCATTTGTAGATGTTTGAAATGAAACGGAGTATCAGATGGAATGAAGGTATGCGCGGAATGAAAACATCCTCATATTTGGCACAGCCCGTCAAAATTGTTGCTTCCATGACATGAGCTTTTTAACTATTAATCTTGTACCGTTGCAAAGTCTCGTAGGATGTAAATTTCAGAGAAGCATAATGGGTGATCCATTCTTCAGTATCAAGTTATGTGGTGGCATTCCGGGAAAGTCCAAAGAGTTTAAAAATTCAGCGCACAGCCTCATTTCCTTCAACAACGGTATTTAGTGATTTGTACAGTACAGCTTCTCCAGGTAATTCTTTTTGAATCTTCAAGTTGATGTTATTTACACTATTATTTTTTGGTGCAAGAATCGCACGCTCGAAAAGCCACTTATGGTCTGTAAAATTTTGTTGAACATTTGAAAATACTTTCCCCTTGAGTTCTTCAACAGACATAACTGTGCTACAAAATGCTTAGTTGATTTTGAACAGATCAGTTACTGGATGAAGCGGTATTAATCCATTCCCAATATTTAACAAATTGTCAGCAAATTGACCCTCCAATATGTTTCCATGCAAATGAACTCTCATATTTGTAGTTAGTAAAAGTGCGAACATGCCTCCAAAGATATGACGATTCATGCGTTAATTTCGTCCGCCATCGTTCCTTCTGGAATAATCGGCCCCACCAGTGGCTGAGAGGTACTACTCTCAAAGCTGGTAGACGGGAAGTGCTGGGTTCAAACCCCTGTCACGCTCGTCGGCCTAACCGATCGGAGTTTTCGTGGTTTTCTTCGAACCTTGCCGTAAATACGGTTAGGATCCCTTAGAAAAACCCCCCTCCCCCACGGAGGGCACTTTTCCTAGGACCTATATCCCTCGAGTAGATAATCGGCAGTCAAAAATCAACCAACCAACCAACCTTTTGGAATAATCGGCACTGTTTAACAGTGACAAAAATTTTATGGCCGCTCTATCTCAAGAACTAATGCACGGAATTTAATAAAACTTTAGATTCAGTTAGACCTTGATATAAATTGGTTCTGATTGGTTTTTGGTGTAAATCACCCAACAGCTTCTATGCTACATTTTTCACCGTTTTCACGATAGCTATATATCTGAAGAACTAATTCACCGAATTTATATATAGGGCTGCACAAAACAAATCGGATATTTTTTCGACTACAAATAGTAATTTCTGAAATTGGATTTTCAAATGTGTTATGCGTTTTTCAAATTGCATATTTAGACATCCTTTTTCACGTTATTAAATGGTGAAGTTTTCTTACAGTGTTCTGAATGTGTTTCATAATCTATGTTTGACGCATATTGTTTTTCTTTCTTCTTAATTTCCTTACTTGGTAGTTATTTTAGCTTGAAAATTTTTCATAAAAGAAGATTCTTGAGTCTATTTCTTTACTACTTTTATTTTTAAAATACAGGACCCGATACGGACCCTTTAGGAAAGCCCGACGCCGGTAATTTCTGCCAGTTAACTCTGCGCCTCTCTCTTAAGGCCCTGTCAATAAGTAAGAGCAGTTTTTGCGTTATTGATTAAAAGTTTCTAAATCGAGAAGTGCTGGAATAAAGAAAAAGTAACATCTAAATTATTTCAGCATCTTTATTAGTGTATTACGTCATTTTCACAAAAATTTAAAGAATGGTAGGGAAGTTATATTTTTTCTTCTGTCAAACTGACTTGAAATCGAGCCAAAAGTAAACGCTTTTTCTCGTTATCTTTGAACCAGGAAACAATGCAAGATATATTCTTTTTTTTTACGTCCTGTAATTAGCCTATATGACTTTAGATTACTTTTTAAGTTTAAGTTTAGTTATAGAGAATATAAGACAAAGATTTTTTGATTACTTAACATGCAAAAATGAATATAAAAACGGAAAAATAACACACAGTTGTCTCAGTGCTTCAGAAAAGATTCCTCCGATTACCATTCTGTCTTCTACAATAAGTATATGTAGTATTGTTGTTGTTGGTATTTCTTAATAACTTTTTCCGCTTTGCACTAAATAAAGCCTTTTAAGAAGGATTGAAGATGCAGGGTGCTAACTTTTCTAGTTATTTGCGCTTTAGTTTAGCATATGCTTCCGATATTATAGCATCAATATCGCTATTGCATAATATCTTCTTATTCAGTGTCCTAAAATATCGATTGAACTAAACCACATTCTTCCGCTTGATCTTTGCTATTGCATTAAAAAGTTACTTCACTCATGGGAAAACACCCGCTTGCTAATGTTAAATGGTTAATCCTATGGGAGAAAGTTTTTAAAATATCTCTTTTGCATTTCAATACTTTTAAAATGATTTTTACTTTCTTCTATCTGTAATACACTATATTTCCAATGATGACCGGTCACTTGCAATTTTGGACGTTTTGTTAAATATTTGGAAAGATACATGAGGAATTATCCTGAAACGTCAGGAGTGTAAACAACATGATAGACGTCATATATTTCCGCGAAGATTTTTTCCCGAAACCCCATAAGAGGCTGTCAACAAATTGAAGAAGAACGACTATCTTTTGGATAACCCTGTAAAACTAATATTGCAAAAGTATTCAAACTGTAGATTATGATTAAGTGGCTTATTGTAAAAATTTGGGTTCATTGTTATGAAGATAGCATGTATACTCGAAGAGAAATTCCGGTTTTTATAAAAACAGTCCCAAATTTTACAAGGATTTTTGCTTATAATTTGCAGAGTTTTTTATATAAAAACAAGTTATTTTTAGAAAATATGACAAACAAAATTATACACAATACCCTGCAATCAGAATTAAAAAATAATAAAAATTGTATGAAAAATGAGCAGGTTCACTAAATATTGTTTCACTGCGCAGGCGCGAATTCAATCAAAATATACTGTGCATAATATATTAGCTAAATGTATAGACCAACTTTTATGAAAGTCTCAAAAACATAGCTTGAAAATTCTGATAGTAATCGTCGATAGAATAAGCTCGAAATTCGCTGTTCTCAAAAGGAAGCAAAAAGATGAGGGGTTGTATCCAAATACACTAGCTTATGAAAGTTGACATAATAAGAATGAAGTGTCTCTCATTCTATATTTGATACAACTCCTCATCTTTTTGCTTCCTTTTGGGAACAGCGAATTTCGAGCTTATTCTATCGACGATTACTATCAGAATTTTCAAGCTATGTTTTTGAGACTTTCATAAAAGTTGGTCTAAACATTTAGCTAATATATTATGCACAGTATATTTTGATTTTATTCGCGCATGCGCAGTGAAACAATATTTAGTAAACCTGCTCATTTTTCATCCAATTATTATTATTTTTTAATTCTGATTGCAGGGTATTGTGTACAATTTTGTTTGTCATATTTTCTGAAAATAACTTGTTTTTATATTAAAAACTCTGCAAATTATAAGCAAAAGACTTGGTAAAATTTGGTACTATTTTTATAAAAACCTGAATTTCTCTTCGAGTATATATACATGCTATCTTCATAAATGTGAACCCAAATTATTACAATAATCCACTTAATCATAATCTACAGTTTGAATGCTGTTGCAATATTAGTTTTTACAGGGTTATCCAAAAGATATTCGTTTTTCTTCAATTTGTTGACGGCCCCTTATGGGGTTTCGGGAAAAAAATCTTCGTGGAAATATATGACGTCTATCATGTTGTTTACATTCCTGAAGTTTCAGGATAATTCCTCATGTATCTTTCCAGATATTTAACAAAACGTCTAAAATCGCAAGTGACCGGTCATCATTGGAAATATAGTGTAGAAGAAAGTATTGTAATCGAAATTTTTTTCGACTTCCGGTTTTCGACGGATTTACACGTTTTAGGGGTCAGAGATTCCGAAAAATACGTTTTTACAAAATGTCTGTCTGTCCGTCTGTGTGTCTTCATTGTATCATCGAAAAGTGTATGAAGTTATGCTTCAAATTGAACCTAATTTTTTTCTATGTTTTTGGCTATGGCAAGCAGATTCTATCAGAATTTGGGGATATTTCGACGGAAGGGGGCGCTGTGATCGATATTTTTGTTCCATTTTCATTATTGTATCATCGAAAAGTGTATGAAGTTATGTAGATAATTGAACCAATTTTCTTTTCTATGTTTTTGACCATAGCCTGCAGGTCCAGGTTGAATTCGGGGATATTTCGACGAAAGAGGGCACTGCCTTCGCGATTTTTGTTCGATTTTCACTATTGTATCATCGAAAAGTGTATGATGTTATGCAGATAATTAAACCAAAAATTTTTAATATGTTTTTACTGTAGCCAGCAGGTTCTACTAGAATGTGGGGATATTCGGCGGAAGGGGGCGCTGTGATAGCCATTTAAAGATTTCAAATTCAAAAAGATGTATAAAAAAATTAGAAATCCTAAAAGTTTTTTCCGTTAAATGTTCGGCCTTGATCTGGAGAATCCGGAGCAGTTTTTGTTTTGTCTCTGTATTTAAAAATGGCGGAGATATAGCGGTTTGAAATTTTAGGGTGGTTGACATTTTCAAACAAGACAGCAGAATTCATCCATAAACGGGTTTAATTTATGAGTTTTAGTTAACAGGGTTTCAGCAAATTTTCTTTCATTGTTGTAACCATTGTTCCTATTCTCAAATGCTTAACACTATATATTTATATTCGCCAACGTCAAATTCTCGCCAAGCTTGGCGGCAATTGACGAAATATCGCCAAATTTGGCGACAAAAATAGGTTGCCACAAATAAAGCCAACTTGGCTGTAGAAGACTAATTTGGCGATATTCTCATTCAAATTCAATGTTGACGAGAACTGGGAATGAATCTTCTTTAATTGGGTTCCACGCATTTTAGCTTCGTGTTTTCCAGTAAAATTAGCTAAAATCGTAAAACCAAGGAATAGGGACACTATCTGTTCCGGTCGGTACAGGCAAAAGAACTTTTCGTAGTTTAGTATACATCAGTTGATTGCATCCCGGTAACCCGATGATTCGTAAGCAGCTGACGTACAACAGAATGACGAAAAATATTGATTTTATTGGCGATGTGAGGACGAAATTAGAAGTATTAACATGATTGAGATAGAAGAAAGTTTTGGGATTGGCACATCCGACTAGTTTTTTTTTTTTTTTTTTTTTTTTTTTTTTTTTTTTTTTTGCATTGGATAGCTGAGGTCGATTTCTACAAAGGCCGTTTTTTAATTTTTCGATTTTGTTTGCAAGTTTTTTTTAATTAAGATACTTTCACTTTCGAAATCGGTTTCGAAATGAAAGTATCCTCATAAAAAACCCTGCAAACAAAATCGAAATAATAATTTAAAAAAGGGCCTTTGTAGAGATGGACCTCAGCTATCCAATTAAAAAAAAAAAAAAAAAACATTTAAAAAAATTGAAAATTAAACGAGATATTTTAAAAAAATTCTCCCGTAGGATAAACTGGGGGTGTTTTCGGGTGAATGAAGTAGCCCCTTAAGGAGGGAACACCTATCTTATCCATACTAATGACGCCTTGGTACAGCGGTGAAAATATTTTAGTAATAAAATAAATAAATATTTCAACTATATTTAATTGTTTGTTTTAATGCCTGTAAATAGGTAATGTTTAAGATATTTGTATAGTGATATTATATTATATTGAATATAGCAATATATATAAAATACATCAGACAAATATTCTCTCACCATAAATAAAACAATAGTAAGTTTGTCATTTTTTTTTCTTGATTAAGAAACATGGAAGAAAAAGACCGCCTCCTTTATGCGCTTTCAGTGAACCACATAATAAAATGCAAACGTATGTTGATCATTCTTAAAATTCGACTTGTTGACAAATAGAATGACGAAAGAGAGTCGACAGACTGCATGAAGAACGGAATTACTCATCTTCCGAAGATGGGTGCACGTACGCTTTTTAAAAAATAACCGTAAAAAATCTTCTTTTTGGAATTGCTTCCAAAATCCCACCTTCTCGCGTCAGCAGTTAGTGAAATCGCTACGCGGGAGAAGTATCATCTTGGAAAAAATCTCCAGTATGGAGTGTGTTCCGATGAAGAGAAGAGCCCATTGCTAGAGCTTTTCACGTTTTGTGCTGTCATCCATGGCACAGAAATAGAAACATTCGAAGATAATGGAGCACTTACGGTGGATAGTGGTTTTGGCGGGATTCTTTGCTCTCTCGTCAGGTCTCCCAGCAAGAATTCATGTCGGTAAGACAAAAAAGTATCATTATTATTAGAATGTATTTAAATTCCAATCAAATGCCAATATCTATGCGCAGGACATTCCCAATAATTAGCGGTGTTCGGAATTGAGTTATTGAAAAATGCCACTGTTTTGTTTTTGGCACACGTTCAATTCTTATCCCCTTTTCCAGTCACAACTGTAATCTTTGCTATTAAGTATTCATAAGTGAATAAGTTATTTACTATCAAAAGTGTAACCATTCCATCTTTCTCCAATCATATATTACACCTTTTTAATCTTCGATAAAAATGTTTATTAATGATATGTGTGTAACATCATGCTATTAATAATAATGAATGGAGTACATCATACATATAATAATGGATATATGTGCATATAATAATGAATATATATGTACATCACATATTAACCCCTTGAAGGGCACCGGTATATTATATATACACCACTTAATTTTAATCCCAAAATGTCACAATGACACCAGAATTTTATAATCAAATTTTGAATTTATAAGGTACATGAAGAAAAGCTTTTACTTATTTTAAAATAAATTCGTTCGTGAATCCTGGTGTCAATCAATCATTTCAATATTTTAGATACAAGAGTGAGTTGCCCCTGAAGGGGTTAATCCAAAAACGTATTACCACCTGAGAAAAACCGAAATATTTGTTTTTAAAAAAAATAAACGAACTAAATGGCCATTTGGTTTGAGGCGCAATGGTCATCTTTTGTGCACAAGATCTAACAAACTGGTGCATGGTGCATTTGTTTAAACTAGAATTCGACTCGTTCCGAATATCCAAGACTGAACTGAACTGAGATTCAATTCAAATTTCTTTTGAATAACCCTTAGATAAGTAGGCGGGCTGTACTAATTAGTAAAAATCTCTTTAGCCATTCATTCTTTTTGCGCCAGCAGTTGGTGAAATCGCTACGCAGAAGAAGCATCTTAGGAAAAACTTCAGTATGGAATGGGTTCCGATGCAGAGAAGAACCCACTGCTAGCTTTTCTCGTTTTGTACTGCTATCCATGGCACAGAAATAGAAACGTTCGAAGATAATGGAGCACTTGCGATGGATAACGGTTTTGGCAGGGCTGGTTGCATTGTCGTCAGGTCTCCCATCAAGAATTCATGTCGGTAAGACAAACATTAATGTTATTAGAATATGTGTAGCATCCAATCAAATGCCAGTATTCTCTGTTCAGACAAACCCCGATAATAATTAAGTGTTCAGGACCGAGAAATATACAAAATATTGAAAAATGGAAATTACATGTTTCTGCCACATATCTAATTCGAATCCCGCCCCCATTCTTCTCTAGTCATAATTGATACACAGTACACTTATGTAATCAACAATAATAGTATTTATTAATGAATATGTTGCCTGTTTTTCTGCCTCAAGTGTCCTTCTCTCTCCTATTTAAAACCACATCTGGCATACAATACTTTTCTGTACCCTGACATAAAAGTATTTATTAGCACTAAAACTACCGATATTTCACTTATACTTATTTCTATTACAACGGATCAGGTAAACTGTCTTCAAAATTTCAAGATGTATGCATAAAAGGTAATAATGTAGCACACATTTTAAAATTAGATTTGTGGCCTGAGTAATTTAATGTTAAAGTTCAAATGAAAATGCTATAGGCGATTTCAATAAAAGAAAAAAATCCCTCGTGAAATTTCGAATTGAGTAATTTTTTACACACAATTACATGCACTAATACTACTACACTAGTCATTCCCCTCAAATATATCAAGTAAGAACTTTATTTTGACCTCAACTTTAGTTATAAAATACTTTTATGGGTGTACAAATAATTTCTAAGGGGGAGAAATTATAAATGTATTGGGAGCGTGAGTGTGAAAATGAGATCAAAATTTGGAATGGCACAGCATGTGCAATTTTCATAGGCTATGTGCAAATTTTACAGGAATAGATTATTTTGGGGGAGCTCCAACTTTCAAATATTAACCATTGATTTTGTTTGTTTGTTTTCAATTACTTACAGTTTCTAAAGGAAAGAGGCTATGCATATACAACGTTATCACTTTAGGGGAGACGGGGTCTGGCAATTGATATCTAGTGAGAGGGGAGTTGACTTTTGGTATTGTAATCATTTTTGATCCAACTAAAATTTTCTTTCTTTTTTATTTTATATTATACTTTTTCATTACCTCAAAATAGTCTGTTATATATATATATATATTTATTCTCTTATCTATTTTTATGAAAATACAAAGTTATCAAAACTATTAAATGATTATACAATTATTTCATTCCAAAATATGTAATATCGTTTGGCATTCCTCACAGAAAAAATAAAACCCAATTTGGGTCGAAAGATTCTTAGGTATGTGTCCAAATTGGGTCATGCCTGTTTTGGTTACCACTGTGTATCCATTTTGGGCACTGTTAAATACGCATTTTCAAAAAAAATTTTTTTTTTTTTTTTTGTGGTATTTTATTTTTGTTATTTTATTTCTCTACAGCAGGGGTTCCCAAACTATGATACGCGTACCAATACTGGTACGTAAAGCTCTGGCTACTGGTACGCGAAAGTGCGATGCTGGTACGTAAAATGAAATACCAGCATAATATTATAAAATCAAAAACGGCATGAATTTATCACTTTGGAAATTTTCGAATGAAAATTAGAGACTGTAAACGTTTTTTTTTTTGTTTTTTTTGTTGTTGTTACTAGAAATGTTTGTAATAGCAAACTCTATGAAATCCGCAAACGCTGCTTATGATACAACCAGTTTTCCAGAATTAAACACATGTAATTATAACATTTATGCGGGAAAAAATTAAAATTTGTAAATGAAGACCTAATTTAAAAATTAATCAATGAAACAGTTTTAATTAGCAGAAAAAGTGTTTTAAACATGTTTTTTAAATTCTATTATCTGAAGGCTAAGTCTGAATCCGTGAAAGTAGGAAGATCTTGTTCAAATAGGAGGAGTTAAAACAATTTTATTTATTTTATGTTTCTGTACTAGTTATTTCAGTGTTAAAGTTTTATTTGAAGCCTAATTCATTATTATTTATTTAAGTCTGTCAATTGAAATTTTTCTCTTCTTCTGTACCAAATGTGTAAGTTTCTTTCTATTTCGTGGAAATATGTTTTTAATACATTAAAGTTATTTAAAATGTTGATTTGAAATCGAACAACATATAGGAAGCTCCACTTTCACTGTTTTTCCTACACTGCAAAAAATAATTGTTGATTTTGCAGTATAATACTGGCAGCTGGGTGCCAGTTTTATACTGCAAAATCAACAATTATTTTTTGCAGTGTATATTAACTTTAGGTTTGATACCTGGTGGTACGCGGAAGTATGAACTTCGATTTAGTAGTACGTCGGTCTGAAAGTTTGGGAACCCCTGCTTTACAGTATTTTCTTTTGAATTTTGTATTCCCTTCAGAGCTACTTTCAGCTATGGTACAAAAAGTTCTTTGAACGTCATATACACAAACTAAACTGCTATGTTTCAGTTACGAATCCTTGACTCAACCTATTTTCTTCAATTAAAATCCACCATAAAAATAAGGAAACCAAACCCTCATTTATTCCCGGATTTAGAAGTAAACACATAACTGTCAGCTTCTATGATTTTTTTTTCTTTAACAGCAAACACTCTTCGCTTTATTTAATAGCAGATTTCTGAGATTAAATATGACGAAGATTCGAAAAAAGTAGTGACAAAACATCGTAGAAGTTGGCAACTATGCACCTAATCAACTGCACTCTCAAATGACCCATCATGGTGGATAGGCCAAGTCGCATACATTAATCAGTACAAAGATAAACAAGAAAGAAAGAAATATTGAAAAATACATTATATGTAAATTATAATAAAAGTCGTGAGTTCAAAAGGCAATGTGATAACGCTGCATATAAAAAATTCTGTCAGAAATTTAAAAAGGGTCGTTTGACCTGTAGTGGTAGATTCAGTGTTAATGAATATATAGTCATAAGAAGCATACAAAGACAATTTACAAATAAAAATACCTTCTGTGTACCATAATAAAAAATTTATGCATTGCCTCAAAATACAAGGAAAAAAAATCGCCGTCTGAAAAAAAAATATTTGAGATATTTGTTCGAAAAAACATCTTTTGATGTTTTTGTACGTATTAAAATGGAAAAGATTCCTTTATACATATATCAGAAATCAGAATACAAGATAGCAGTGAACATGTTTCAATTTAAAAATTTAAACGGGCATTTTTCTGTGAAAAAATAATGAAAATATGATGAAAACTAGTCGAAAAAAAATTCTATTTTTTAATAAATAACTGCCATGAACTATTCGCCCATGAATTTACAGGAGTGTATAGTATACATCATTATTGGTATTTTGTGACGTTCAAAAATCGTCTAATTTGTTTTGAATAACATCCGAAACAACTTGATAAGAGGAAACTAAAATAGTACTACGAATATATCCCATCGCTATTTTTGAGTTCGTGTTTAAAAGAAAGTTTAACCTTTAACTGTTGTTAGCGGTCTCACAGATCGCTGCTTTATTCACCTTTTTATTCAATTTCTATAAAGTGGTCTCAAAGACCGCTCACGGTACACTGAAAAAAAAAAATGTTGATTTTACAGTATAATACTGGCAGCTGGGGTGGCAGTATTATACTGTAAAATCAACAAATTTTTTTTGCAGTGTAGCTATTATACAATGTATGGATATAATAAAATCACTTACAGTCTAACATGTACAAATATATTATATAAATACATATTCTTTCTGATAAATGCTTACCAAGCAAGAAAAATTACATACATGGAACTAAGGATTCAGAACACATATTTAGTCATTAAAGTTTGATTTTATATATACACGAGTATACTCGTGATCGTCTAACAACGTGCTAATTTTAAAGGAAAAAGTGTTAGATTACATTACTTCTATAAGATGGATTCAGAGTGTGACATCTCCTATGTATCACCTTTCTTAGCAGGCTCTGTATATCCCTAATTATTATTCATTACATTTGCATTACGCATAACACTTTCACTTGCATTACATATTAGTAATTTAACTTGCGTTATTTAAAATATGTTCACAGCCATCCAGAAGAAATTGTACGCCTGCGTCCATTCGTACAATTGGTGTAAAAGTAAAAAAAAATAATAATAAAAGAAAAAACAATTGATACACCTAATACAATTTAATGGCCAGAATGTCGTAAAAAAAAAAAAAAAAAAAAAAAAAAAAATTTAGCCATTCGATTAAGAATTAGACCTTCTTTCAATTTATATTTAAAAAAATAAGATTAGGGGGCCGTCTTCATAGGGACATTGTATCAAACTGTGGAATTTTCAATATAAACATCCAATTTTGACAGCATATTTGGATTTTTTTTTGGTGCATTTTACCTACGTATGCAATATGGTTGTAATGGTTGTATATTTGTAATAGGTTGCAAGATTACTGTTAATTTTGTCACCGAAAATTAAAATCAACCCAGGTTTCTTAGCTTCAACACGTTGCAGCAAATGCTTTCAAATAACTGAAAAAAAATTACCGATTATTTTCCTTCCAAGTAATTTTCACTAAATCAATGTAATTATTTTTCTGCCGTGTGAATAAAAGTTGTCTTTAAAGGCATGAAAACGCTTGAAAAATAGCTCAAAATTTTTATTATTTGTTTCAAATTCTTGAACTGTCAAACACTGATACACTGTCGACCTCTGGTGCGGCAACATTGATTTCATACCTACCTCACGGGCGGTTTTATAATTTATTTTATCTAACTGAGGATGTGTCTGTGCCTAATCAGTTAATGGACAAACTGACCACATGAAAACAAACAAAAATAAACTTAGGAAGCAATCTAAGGAATAATTTAAGAAGTGTATGCTGATATGTGTTGATGTTTTTAAAACATAAATTTACCTATATTCGGGGAAGGTGGTAATATTGGAAAAGAAAACAAAGAAATATTTATTTATTTATTTATTTATTGGAATGAGAAAAGTGTCTTTACAAATTTACATTACATTCCTTAACTTTGATGAAAATTTAACATTTTCTTATTAAAATTATTATCGATTTTAAAATTTTAAAACCAATTTTTGTGGTTTCATTTTTTTTTAAATTCTGTTTCATATTATCACTGACAGATAATAAGAGACTGTTCTTCCAACATTTATTTGTCCTACAAACTAATATACAGTTCTTAGATACATGGTTGATACAAAATACGATTGTATACACATAAACATAAGATTGAAATAGGGACGAGACACAATAATAGACTCTTGTCTTTTATTACTCAAGCAATAAGTATAAACACTGCAATAAAAGAGATGGCTGAAAATACGTACAAAAAAAAAATTTCATAATTTACAAACTAGAATATAAATAAACATATTATTAGTCAAAAATTGACAGATCAATTACTGTAATATTTTATTGTGAAAAAGTCTTGAATAATTATGAGTAGTTTAAAGTGAAAATTGTTAAAAAAAAAAAAAAAAAAAAAAAAAAAAAAAGAAGAAATACACACACACACACACACATATATATATACATACATAATTCCAGGTAATTGTTCTATTGGATAAGTCATAACAATAAAGGTAAAAACTATTGGGTTATTCGGAAAGTTCCTCCCGTTTCGAAATAAAACAATTCGTACCGGAAAATTCTGCCCGTCAATTAGTAGACATTAGATATCGGAATTAATGTCTAATAATTAAATGATAGAATTTTTCGATACGAACCAACTTTCTCAAACGGAAAGAACTTTCCGAAGAACCCAATATATTTTAGCAATTCTTTAAAATAAATTATAGTATTACGACCTAAACATTTCCCTAAATGATTGTTATTTCTACAGGTATATTGATGATATCATAGTTTTTATACGAAATGTCAATCACATTATCTGTTACCCGTAAAATGTCACAATAATTTAAAATTAAGTGAAAATGACATTAAAAAATAATGTAATCAACTTCCTTGATCTCAAATTAATTCTAAATGAAAATAAAAATCTTAGCATTGATATTTATGATAAGCGAAGTGGTTTTCCTTTCAAAGTAAACCTTATTCACTAATAATAACTCCTGTTTACATAAATCTGTTTATGTTAATATTTTATTAAACTTTACTCATAGAATAAATAATCTTTGGTCAAATAAATTTAAAGTTCAAAATTTAAAATCAGTATGTCAACAAGCTATTCATTACGGGTGTCCTTTGCATCTCTTTAAATCAATATTACACAGTTTTTTTTTTCGTGATTATTTTTTCCACAAACACATACACATACACATAAAAAAAAAAAAAAATTACGTGATATTGCTTTAAAATGGAGGATAGTTTACTGTTAGGAAGGTACATTCAGTCGAATAATTATAGAGGTAAGGCGGTATTATATGGGTTAGTTTATATACCTACCTTATTTAATTAATAAAAAAAAATCGGAGAGTTAAGTTGCTGGTTATTGGTTTTGAGTCGTTGGTATTTGTTGTATTTTATGGTAACGATGGTTATGGTATAGTACAGTAATATCCATTAGTTGTTAGTTCTTACATTTAATACCTCATATATACATATATATTAATCTATAACTAATATCTAAACTTTTCCTAGATATTTAAAGTTATTTACAATATTATTCTTATATTTTTACTCTTATATTATGTTTAATTACAGATTAATTACAAGGTTTGTATGTTAATGTAGAGATATGTTTATACATATTTTTATATATCGATATACATATTTACTTTTCTATCAATTAGTCATTAATTATAAGTATTAAATTTAATTGGTTAAATTTATATTTAATTTATTCTATATAATTTATAATCTTATAATATCTAGGTTGCATTTTTCAATTAATATTACGAATTTGATTTCTAGATTCAAATTGTCATATTACTTATAATGTGTTATAATTTATTTGTAGTGATATGAATAAATTTAATTTAAAGGAATTTCCTTTTGTTGCAAATTGACTTACCATTTTTAATCATATTCTATTGTATTTGTTACTTCTTTATTATAATCTATATATTTAAAACGCTAAGCGATTTCTTTCGACAATCCGTGAGAACAAACTACTACATCAAATTACATAATTCTTTTTTTAAATGAAAGATATTTGGTCACAGATTTGTTATCGTACATTCTTTTGTTCGAAAATTTAATTAATTAGAAGTAATCTTAAATTAAAATTTTACTTCTGCTTATGACGTCATAAAGTCGGCAATCGGATTAACGCCCACTGTTGCGACGTACAGAGTTTATTTTCTGAACTCAATGATTGCGAGCATAAAAAATAAATATTAAATATTAAAAGCACGTGACTTTTAGGCCGAATTTTTTAATTTGTAAGTTAAAATATAGTTAAAATGTTTAAGTATTTCGGTAAAAATATTTATCCGTGTGTTTTATAAGCAAATAAAAATTCATATTTACTGTGACGTCACGGAAATATTATCCATTGGGTTCATTTTATCATTAAGCATTATAACTTTGTTGATGCCATTTTTTTTCATTACAATTAAATGCAAAATATATTTTTATTTGTATGCATGGTGCTTAAGCATAAATGTACGTGTGAAAAGTTTGTACCGGTGAAAATGACGTTATGCTTAGCTTGAAATGCATTTTAACATTGATAAAACTAAAAAGAAAAATTTATATGACTGTGTCAACATGGCGTAATATTAACTGATATTTCAATTTTTAATTTTAAAGATTAGAACTGGAGCCTTTATTGGTTGCTTCATCTTGATTGCATACCTTGATTACATGTTACCAATTACTTTTTTTTAAATTATAGGATTAAGTTATAGGAATTATAGGATTTAAATTATTAAGATTTCCTTTTTTAATAAAAAAATTCACAAAAGTAAAGAATTTCCGGAAAAAAAAAACTTGAAATAATGATTGTATTTTTAGCTAGAAAAAACATTGTAAGGCTAATATTTTATAGGAATTATTTTGGTAGGTTTGTTATAAGTTCATTTAACAGTTCCTTATCAGCGGCAAAGTCTTATTTCTTTCACTGTGAATTTTTCTTTCGATGTCAAAAAATGGTAGTCTACTTTTGGACGCCAACCAAAACACAGTGGCAATATTTAGAAATGTATAACGGTTGTGACAACAAACGGCACTATCGCTTTAGCTTTCATCGCGCTTACATCACTTCTAAATACTAAAAATTTAATTTTTTTACTACATTTTACAATTTCAATTCTTACATCCTCAATTAGAAAAAAATTAGCTTTCGATTGAAATTTATTTGAAATCTGCCGCTTAATTTAACGACTTTTTAAATAATTTTCAAGCATGAAATATTTTTCAATTCTATCTCAACAATGACCATCCGTTTGTTTTAATAATGTAAAATAGCCCCTTGGAAAGTTGCAACAATTGAAAATAGGTATCCCTAACCTTCATGAGAAGTGAAAAAAAATAATAATAATAAAAACCTGATAAATCATAAGATCAGATTATCCATAAGATAGAGTATTTTGGCGCTAATACAAAATCTGCCAAAAGAAAAAAAAATTATTTTGAGTTTATGATTAACATAAAATTGATATGTTGAATTCATTGATGTATATGTTGAATCAGAATATGCTAGGAACTGTTATTTATTATTTTTTTAAAGATCCATTGGATATTTAACTGCATAAGAGACCGACTGTGATGGAAAAGGAATAATCATCCTGATTATGTAAAGGGATAGAAGAAACCATACAAATAAATTACAATTGAAAACATTAAAATTCTCCCTCATCTGCATATTAATTTATTATTTTTAACAAAAATTCTTCATTTTTACATAAAAATTGATTAGCTTAAAACAATGGATGCGTTTTAGAAGATATGGATTTGAAACGAACATTGATTAAAGAGGACATTTTAAAACTTTTTTTAACGTCGAATTTCAACGGTGCCTTTGGGCAGATGCAATACATATGGGCATAGGAGCTCATTCGATTGCATTATCACAGGGGGGGGGGAGGTGCTTATACTATGTTCTTTTATTTACTGAATATGAGATGAAAGTAGGAAATTTGTATGATACTTTATGATAGGACTATTTGTATGATACTTTATAGGTCCATGACCTTTTTTTTTTTTTTTTTTTTTTTTTTTTTTTGTCGTGGGGATTATAGTGGTAATGTCAAACTGATTTGCATTACACATTTGTTTACGGAGTGTTCATTTTGAGTTTGCATCGGAAATAGCATTTCACTCGGGGGTGGGGGGAGGATTTGTTAAAATAAAATATTTGAAAGACTGTTTCATACGAAGCCCTACTTAAATAATAAAGAAGCTTATTTTACTGATATTGTTATAGTATTTTTTTCCGTCACGTTTTGACGGGTTCCATCTAGTATTAATTAAGTTTTAATAATTGACATAAAGGTCTACTATTTTAAATGCTACAAACATTTTTATTTATTTATCTTTTATAATTTATTTAAATAATGCAATATTTATAAATAATTAACAATTTTAATTATAGATAGCAGCACTACAAAAATTTATTTAATCTCCACGTAATTCTTCATATATTTAATTTCTCTGTTGCATAATCAATAATGATTTGATTTTATAATTTCTCAAAAAGGAATTAAATCTAATTATTTCATGTTTAAATAAATGTCTGTTTGATTATTTCTTTTATTTATTATAAGCCTTTTTAAAAATCTAAATATTTTTTATTTTAGTCACATTAATACATTGTAATGTTATCTGCTTAACTTTTGCACAAGATAGCAGCACTGATGATAAAAATATGCATAGTTTATTATTCCTGATATCGCGTCATTAAATATAATATTTTAATTTTATGCAGCAAACATTTTAATTTCATAATTTTATTATTGTTATTATTATTAACTAGTTGCCCCGTCCGGCGTTGCCCGGGCCCGTGATAAAACCTTAAAAGAAACCTAAATAAGAAATACTGATTTTTTGTGATAAAAGTGCTCATAAGAAAAAAAAAAGAAACTTTTGTTATCCAAACCCTTTGAAATTTTTAATAGTTATAAATATAAAGTTTTTACAGGCCGTGTAAAAATTACGCCTTTCTTCCCGGGAAAACACCCTTTTAAAAATTCTATAGAAGGGGAGAACCCCCCACCCACCTCCAATTTTTCTTTCTAGCCTTCAAAAAAGCACATCTTCATGAAAATCTCATTCATGAAAGCACATCTCTCCCTTTCCCTTTTGTTCAACCCTCTCTCAAACGAGGCAGGTGGAAGAATGGATACTCCCTCCAAGAAGGGAGAATAAAAAATAGAATGAAGAAGAATTTAGAAGGAGGATTTCTTAGGGGTAGGGTTGTGAGCAGTGAAGGCCAATAAGCGAGCTATTCTTTCCCCAACCCTCTTGATTCTTCTTAATTCTATTTCATGCTTTTTGCACCCTTAAAAAAGTTGAGGCATACGCAGTAAGGTCGAATTTGCACTGAAAATTTAAGACTTTTGCTTCTCGCTTTAATATATTAGATACTAGCCGGTCTTTCACCCATCTAGACGGTCGCTTGATGGCCTCAGATGCCTTTTGCAGTCTATAACCCGGGCTTTGCCTGGGGCCCACAAAGTGCATTTTACATGCAAACAGAAAATAAATAAATAAAATACTTTATTTTAAATTATTCGAAAATAACTAATAAAAATATCGAAAAAGCATGTAACGATTTCGTGACATTAAAAAAAAATACTTATTATTCCCCTAACAAAGATCGCTCTGCACTGCCGTGCTAATCTAGGGGAGGAAAGGAGAGTTTTCAGATGAAATAAGCAAAAATGGGATAACCTAAGATATATGGCGATCATTGTACATGGGCTTTGTGGGTTTCGTGCTCATAAATTGTTAATAGATTGATTAAAATAAAGGAGATTGTGTGCTTCGCAGCCATATATGGTTCATACGGTGCGGTGGGCACTGTAACGGGACCCTGTGTGTTTCGCGCTTCATAAATCATTAAAACGACAATCACTATAACGGGACCCTATGAATATGGCGTACATAAACCGTTAAAACGGCAATAATTCTAACATAGCCCTGTGTTTTTCACTGCTATAAACTAATTATACGGCGATCACTATAGCGAAGCCTTAAGCAGACTCGAACCCATAAATATGGCGATTAGTACTAAATCTCTATTTCCAAAATGTTTTTTGAGAGCAGGAAGAAATGAACTATATTTTGTACACAGAGTGAAATCCAATCACCAGAAGACGAAAAGCGCAAAAACAATTTATAAAGTATGAAATTAAAAAAAGACTAAGCAAAAATTTCAATACTTTTCCGGTATACTAACACCATGCCAAAATATATGCTAATGCGCCATTTATTTCAACACTGGCCGTGCAAAGAATTCTTTTTGCAAATTGTGCCAAGCAGTGTGACTCGCTATTTATTGAATGTGGATCATTTCTTTTTATCATATATTCTAATACGAGCAAATCTTGTGTGTGTGTGTGTGTGTGTGTGTGTGTGGTTATCTTAAAAACGGCTCTAACGATTTTGACGAAATTTTGTATCGTACCGTTTTCGGGCACCAGAAAACCATTGGGCTAGGTCACGTATTCGAGAAAATTCGATTAGTGGGTCATTTTGGGTCATCAAGGGTCAGGGTCAGGCTAATTCTATCTAAAAAACGGTTCAAACGATTTTGACGAAATTTTGTACCTTACCGTTTTCGGGCACAAGAAAACTATTGGGCTGGGTCACATGTTCGAGAACTTCCGATTAGTGGGTCATTTTTGGGTCAACGCGGGTCAAATAAATTTTATCTAAAAAACGGGTCTAACGATTTTGATTAAATTTTGTATCCTACGAGTTTTGGGCGTGAGAAAATCATTGGGCTAGGTCACATGTCCTAGAAAATTAGATTAGTGGGTCATTTCTGGGTCATTGTCGGTTAAACTATTTTATCTTAAAAACGGTTCAGACTATTTACACTAAATTTTGCATCCTATAGTTTTCGGACACGAGAAGACTGTTGGGCTAGGTCACATGCTCGAGAAAATTCAATTAGTGGGTCATTTTCGTCATGGGTCATTATGGGTCAAGCTATTTTATCTTAAAAACGGCTCAGACTATTTACACTAAATTTTGCATCCTATGGTTTTCGGGCACGAGAAGACTGTTGGGCTAGGTCACATGTTCAAGAAAATTTAATTAGTGGGTCATTTTGGTCATGGGTCATTATGGGTCAAGCTATTTTATCTTAAAAACGGCTCAGACAATTTGAACTAAATTTTGTATTCTACGGTTTTGGGGCACGAGAAAATCATTGGGCTAGGTCACATGTTCAAGAAAATTTAATTAGTGGGTCATTTTGGTCATGGGTCATTATGGGTCAAGCTATTTTATCTTAAAAACGGCTCAGACGATTTGAACTAAATTTTGTATTCTACGGTTTTTGGGCACGAGAAAATCATTGGGCTAGGTCACATACTCGAGAAAATCCAATTAGGGGGTCCTTTTGGTCATGGGTCATTATGGGTCAAGCTATTTTATCTTAAAAACGGCTCAGGCTATTTACACTAAATTTTGCATCCTATGGTTTTCGAGCGCGAGAAGACTGTTGTGCTAGGTAACGTGTTCCAGAAAATTAAATTAGTGGGTCATTTTGGTCATGGATCATTATGGGTCAAGCTATTTTATCTTAAAAACGGCTCAGGCTATTTACACTAAATTTTGCATCCTATGGTTTTCGGGCACGAGAAGACTGTTGGGCTAGGTGACGTGTTCGAGAAAATTAAATTAGTGGGTCATTTTGGTCATGGGTCATTATGGGTCAAGCTATTTTATCTTAAAAACGGCTCAGGTGATTTGAACTAAATTTAGTGTCCTACAGTTTAAGGGAACGAGAAGACAATTGGGCTAGGTCACATGTTCGAGAAAATTCGATTAGTGAGTCATTTTGGTCATGGGTAATTCTGGGTCAAGCTATTTTCATCGCTATTTTATCTTAAAAAGTGTTGGCGACATTGGCGGGATTTGGCAGGAAAATTGACTTTTAAGATTACCAATGCCAAAACAACAATTTTGCTTGGCGCCAAATAAAAAAAAAATCACCAATTTTGGCGACATTTGGCGAAAAAATTGACTTTTAGAAGCTGAAGAAATTTTCTAGAATTTCCCTATAGGAGCGGAGATACATGATTCAACCAATCAGAGTCCATAGAACGTTCTCGAAATCAGAATTCAACCAATCAAGGTACATATGATAAAGAAAATTGTCTTTTAAGATTACCAATGCCAAAACACTTGCTTGACGCCAAAAGAAAAAATATCGTCAAATTTGGCGAATTTGACGAAAAATTTGACTTTTAGAATCTGAAGTAATTTTCTAGAAATTCCCAATAGGAGCCGAGATACATAATTCAACCAATCAGAGTCCATGGAACGTTATCGAAAAAAGATTTGAACCAATCAGGGTACATATAACTTTCTCAACGGATGCTTGGTGCTAAATGAAAGAATGTCGCTAAACTTGGCGACATTTGGCGAAAATGTTGGCTTTTAAAATCTGAAATAATTTTCTAGAAATTTTCAATAGGAGCGGACATACATGATTCAATTAACAAGTTGAACACAAAGCAAATGTTGACCGAGCATTGCTCGGTCGTACCCGCTGGTTTTATGTGATCATGCAAAATATCTTAATTTGCTATTAGGTAGCTTTCAATACAAAAAAGTATAAAGCTACCTATTGCAGCCGTTCGGAGGAAAGCAGTTCCGGAAAATTTCGATATATTTTCACCGATCATGACCCCCAGACCCCAAAACTACCCTCCGTCCAAATGTTGATTTATATATATAGATATATCCATATATATATATATATATATATATATATATATATATATATATATATATATATATATATATATATCTGACCTATGTCATACGATAACGCCCGTATTTATGAATCGATTTTGATGAAACTAATTGTGTGTATTAAGGTCACTAATGTCTCGACCGAGTTCGTTGGCCAGCTTGGTCCGCCATTTTGTTTCAAGATAACGGCCATTTAAAAATTTAAAACTAAAATAAATATACAAAAGAGTTAAAAATTCAAATTTATTTTTTAATTACGTGTTAGGCCTTGATACAAGGATTCCAGAGCTTTTTTTGGTTTACCTCTATCTTAAAAAATGGCTGAGATAGAGCAGTTTGAAATTCTAGGGTGGCTGACATTTTGAAACAAAACAGCACATTAACGCGATTACTCGCATATTATTTTCTTTCATTGTTGTAATAATTTTCCCAATCATACGCATAAAACTATATATTCATATCCGTTAACGCCAAAATTGGCGACATTGGCGACAAAATTGGCAAAATTTGGCGACATTTGGCGAAATATCGCCAAATTTGGCGATCAAAATAAGTCTTCATAAATGAAGCCAATTTGGCTATTGCTCAATAATTTGGCGAATTTCTTATTCAAATTCAATATTAACAAATCTTTTGTAAACGTTTCTTTGCATTTTAGCTTGCTGTTTTCGTGTAACATTAGCTAAAATTTTAAAACGAAGATATAGGAAAGCTACCTTTTCCTCCCGGTACAGGCCGGAAGGACTTTTTTTCGAATAGAAAGTTTTTTTTTTATTAAGTTATAACTTACATTTTTCGCTGCGCTTTGATGTATTTAAACATTCGTAAGTTACCTGATGATGAGAAATCTGCAGTACAATTGTTTCAAAGCTATAGAATCATACATAAAAAAGTTTTTTTTTTTTTGAGATTTTAGCAGCGGACATTTCACAGTGAATAAATAAATAAATAAAAGTTGACATTTACACTGGATGTCATACTCTATATATTGAGAAATTATAGGGCATCGCAAAATGGCGGGATAAAAAACAGCTCGGCACTGTTCGTCATTATTTACAATCCCAGTGTCATAGAGTTCATATGGGGACATATATATTCAAAAAAGTCCTTCCGGCCTGTATCGGGAGGAAAAGGTAGCTTTCCTATATCTACGTTTTAAAATTTTAGCTAATGTTACACGAAAACAGCAAGCTAAAATGCAAAGAAACGTTTACAAAAGATTCGTTAATACTGAATTTGAATAAGAAATTCGTCAAATTATTGAGCAATAGCCAAATTGGCTTCATTTATGAAGACTTATTTTGATCGCCAAATTTCGCGATATTTCGCCAAATGTCGCCGATTTTGCCAATTTTGTCGCCAATGTCGCCAATTTTGGCGCTAACGGATATGAATATATAGTTTTATGCGTATGATTGGGAAAATTATTACAACAATGAAAGAAAATAATTTGCGAGTAATCGCGTTAATGTGCTGTTTTGTTTCAAAATGTCAGCCACCCTAGAATTTCAAACTGCTCTATCTCAGCCATTTTTTAAGATAGAGGTAAACCAAAAAAAGCTCTGGAATCCTTGTATCAAGGCCTAACACGTAATTAAAAAATAAATTTGAATTTTTAACTCTTTTGTATATTTATTTTAGTTTTAAATTTTTAAATGGCCGTTATCTTGAAACAAAATGGCGGACCAAGCTGGCCAACGAACTCGGTCGAGACATTAGTGACCTTAATACACACAATTAGTTTCATCAAAATCGATTCATAAATACGGGCGTTATCGTATGACATAGGTCAGATATATATATATATATATGGATATATCTATATATATAAATCAACATTTGGACGGAGGGTGGTTTTGGGGTCTGGGGGTCATGATCGGTGAAAATATATCGAAATTTTCCGGAACTGCTTTCCTCCGAACGGCTGCAATAGGTAGCTTTATACTTTTTTGTATTGAAAGCTACCTAAAAGGAAATGTTTAATGCAATGCTAAGAGATATATCAATTTCATGCCCGCGATTTAAATTTAGTTTAATTTAATTTTTTATTGTATAATATTTATTTGTTTTTCCCTTTTAAGCATATATTTGTAATGATATAATAAAATATTTCGTAAAAGTCGGTAATTTTGAACTGTTTTATTTTTTTAATGACTATTCTTTTACTAACAATGTTATTATTATTTTTTTTTCAAATGTTTCATTTTGCGCCAAATATCACGCTTGGCAATAATGGTGTTAGTATAACGGAAAAGTCTCAAATTTTCCTTGGAGAAATGTCTTGTGCATATTTTGTCTTATTCATCTAATCTTCTATAGTTGGGTTCATAACCAAGGTTGGCGACAAATATGAACGATGCTGGTAACAATGTAATTTTAAGAATTTCGGAGTAATAACAATGATTACAAAAATAAAATTAGTTTTTCGCAAATTACGCAAGCTATAATGCACAAGTTGGCTATAGAATATTTCAAAAAAGTTTTTTTTTTTTTTTTTTTTTTTTTTTTTTTTGTATCTTTAATATCTCTTTCACCCCTTGGAGGTTCAATTTCTAAAATCGCTGAAATACAGATCAAACTTTTTTATTAGGTTTTGTATGATGCATTTCACGCTCCTACCTACAAACCTACAACTACTGCTGAGATATGCCGAAATAACTAAGAAAACTTTCGTCACACCTTTTATCAACCCTAGGAGTTGAATTTCAAAGAAACCCTTTCTTAATACATCCCTGTTAGGAATATATACTCAGGAGGTCAAATTTCTATCTTCAATAGTATAGAGAAGGATATTATTACAGAAATTTTAAACAAATTTAATGGCTTTCTTCCTAACGGTAGTTCTAAATAGTCGCTTAGGCTCGGACAGCATTTATTTTTGGCGTAGAAACTCAGATGAAAATGAGATCAGATCATCTCCAACTCTTGTGCTGAAAACTTCCTAATTGCCTTGCATACGGTACTTGATTTGTACATTTTGCATCGTGATTTTTTGCGAATAACCAGATTCTCGTCCCGAAAAAATCCAGAGCTGTGGAAGCAAATAAGAAGACAAAATCCATGGATGGAATTTAATGTTTATTTGGTGTACGACGCTTGTATAGGTTGGTGGCCTCCGTATGCAAGGCAATTAGGATGTTTTCAGCACAAGAGTTGGAGATGATCTGATCTCATTTTCATCTGAGTTTCTACGCCAAAAATAAATGCTGTCCGAGCCTAAGCGACTATTTAGAACTACCGTTAGGAAGAAAGCCATTTAATTTTTTATGCCAATGGGATACCATAATTGGCAAAATAACCAAAATCTATAGTTTTTAAATAGAATAAAAATATTTTTGTTGATCTATTAGATTTATTTTTCAATTTGTTAAAATCGTTGATATTTATTTCATTGTAACTGCTAACTGCCAAAGTAGTTCCACGTGCTCTCGTCAACTAGGATAACGTGGCTGTTAGCTCGATGAAGTATCATTGAATGGGTTCGTTTTGCTTCTACATATCTTTCTTTTTATTTATCATTTTTTGATTAAATATGTTTTTGTATTTTTCATAATGTTCCCTAATAATCGAGTTTGCTCCTATTATATTTAGTTATTCAATATCTGTCCATTTTCATTTAAATTTCTTTACATGAGGTATCGTGGTTGATTGCGCAATTTGAGCAAAGTAAATTCGGCTAAGGCCTATTTACTCAAACAGAAATCAGTTACAATTTACTTATATTTGGGGAATATTGCCCTTGATAACGTGTCTCGCAATATAAGTTTCCATTCTCTCTTAAAACGAAAGAGTGGATTTTGCTTCTCAGAAAAGAGCTCTAATTTATTGGATCGTGAATGAGTTGATTTTTAAATGTTTCACTCATCATGATTTGAATTTTTATTTTCCTAATGCACTCCAGAAGGGCGAATACTAAACAACTCATCTCGATAAAAAAGCACTCATTGGCGACCGGAAATCCAGTAAGCTGACGCAGTTGACGTGACCTCACTGTCCCCATATCCGCTGAGCAGACGACAGACGTGTGGTGTGTAGTACGCGGCTAACACCACGTTGTTAAAATTTTAAAGAAAGAATACTTGAAAAAGGTAAGAATTTCTGCTGATTTAAATACTTTAATTATGTTTTTTATAATGATTCTGTTTTATATTGTTATTTTATATATGGCGTGATATTTTTCAGTTTATATCAATATTTTTATTAAATATGTCTTAACCCTAACATTTAGGACTATTTATACGAGCGAACATTTAGAGATCTTTTAAGTTGGAAGGATAAATATTAAAAAATACTCTAAAATATAATGAAATAAATCCTTTGCCTCTCCTTTATGTTTTTTTTAATGTTGTTTCAATAAATATGATTTATATAAATAGCATTTAGTAGCAATTTAAACTTTTAAAGAAAATATCTTGGCGGTACGTTTGTTTATATAGTCAGGGGTCGATGCAAGTTTTTTATCTTGGGTCCCATTTTGTGAAAAGTAAAGGTTATTTTTGTGAAATTTATTATATTTTTGTGAAAAATAACATTTTGTAACGAAAGTTGAAATCCAGCTAATCAAATTCGAACCAATCATTTATAAACAAAAAGTTTTTAAAATCCTTTTGCTGAAGTTTTTCTCTTTTTTGAACTTGTTTGTTTACAAATTACACATTTTAAAACATCATAAAATAATAAATAATAAGTTTTATGGAATAGAATTTTGTGAAAGGATCAATTTTAGTAAAAGGAATTTTGTGAAGGAGCCCATTTTATCAAATTGATTTTTGTGAAGGGAAACCATTTTATTAAATTGATTTTTGTGAAGAGCCCTAAATAGGCCCAAAATTTTGTCTGGATCGAGCCCTGATAGTATATATTTTTAGCGATGTTTCAGAACTCTAACTTTTATAATACTATAAATTGAAAATTCACTTGTCTGACTTTAAAAATATTGTTTTAAAGTAAACAAATTACATTTCTTATTTTATTCTCAGTCTGAATTCTAATATTTTAAAATATACTTGATTTATGAAACTGTATAAATCCCATATTTTTTATCGTATGTTGTTAAAAATAAGGTAAATATCTACATTCCCGGATATTCACGGTGTGAATATTCCTAAATAGTATTAGGATTAAAACATATTTAATGATAATATTGATATAAACTGAAAAATATCATGCAATGTATCGAATAATATTGCATAGAAAACATAATCATTATAACAAAATAAAAAAAAAAGTTTAAAATATTTAAATCAGCAGATATTCTTATCTTTTCAAATATTCCTTTTAAAATTCTCTTTTTGGGTCGGGAGGGGGGGGGGGGTATATATTTCAAGCAGCTCAGAAACAACAACAACAACAAAAAAAAAAAAGATACTTTTCACTTAATTGTTGAATATATACATATATGTAAACATAAATATGTATACATTCAATATGCAAATTACTTTTTTTTTTCTAAAATAATAATCTACCTGTTCATGAAATTTATTATTTTACAATGAATTATTACATTTTACCATGAATTTTAATTCTCCTTCCCCTCCTCAAGTATGAGTTAGTTATAAATCACTCAAGTGCTACTGGATTTAACCTTCATTGATTTGATTTCACTCAAGTATGAGTAAAATAGAGATAACTCAATCATGAGTTGCTTAAAAACAACTCGTTCACTCGAGTTGTTTCAACTCTTCATGAGAAGCTGATTTTCAAATCATGAGATGAGTGGATTTCGGCTCAACTTGAGTTATTTTGGCTCTTTCGTTTTAAGAGAGTTCGCTTCTTGTAATATTTTCACATTCTGCACATTGTTTTTTTCTCCACGTGTCTTTATTTATTTTTTCCACTTATTTAATTTTGAGAATCTTACATCTTTGCATTGTATTATAATTTTCTGTTCATATATTGTCGATTTTTATCTGATTTAATGGTTACTATACACAAAAGTTCTGAGCTCTATTCATGTATTATTTTAGCTAATTATAGCTTATACATGGATGAAAACGTACATTTTTTTGAGGTATATGCGGCAACTGGAGCCTGAAGATTCTGCCACAGTGCCACAAATATTTCATTAATTCATCCTTTTTTTTTTTTTACTAAAATACGTTTTATATTATCTTGGTTCTATATTCTATTTTTATTCTTATTCTACATTTTTTCTGGATATTATTCAAATAGGTATGTGTTCATTTTTCAAATTTATTATATTACTAGCTGTTACCCGTGACTTCGTTCACGCAACATTAAAAGAAGAATAAATACATTAATTAAGCAAAATATTTCACTCCCGATAATTAAAAACGTTAATAATTAACTAACTATTTATCACATTTCATAGGAGACAATACGGTATTTTTTATTATAGGGACCTTGACATAACTCAGTCTCAAAAAAGTGAAATTTTGTGCCAAATAATCGCGAAAATGAAATTGCAACCAATGCGAAAAGGAGGGCCAAATAAAATCGTGGAAATAGACGAATTGGGTAAAAACAAATGTCAATTTTATCTGGTAGACAATTTTACTTACGCCTATGTGAAACGTTTTAACAGCCATCCTCCAAAAAAACATTTATTGGAAATAGTATATGCTTTTTCTTTAAATTCAATTCTGCCTCCTTGGTTTAATGTATAGCTGAACCAAATCTTGTTTTCTAAATGACAGTATGTTGACAGGGAATTTTTGTTCTCCAGAATAAATTGATTCATGAAGTTTGAATATGTGAAAATATGTTTTTATTTTTCGGATAATTTTACTGAAATCAAGATTTTGTTTTCACCATCTATTCAATGTGAAAATGAATTCTGTTTTTCAGTTTTAATGAGAAAATGGTGTAAAAAATATACTGATCTGTTTTATTTCTCCTTTTTTTATACACAAATATGGAGTAATTTACTTTCCGTTTTTATAGAAACTTCGTTAAAAATTTACAAAAAAAAAAAAAAAAAAAAAAAAAAAACTTGGCATTTAATTTAATTTTTTAAATTCTGAGAGCTTGTGTGACATCCTTGGATCAATGATAACCAATATTAAGTAAATCGCGTTGGGTTCGATAGTCTAGGAATAGTTGCGAAATACAAACACGCGGTCAGATTTTAATATAATACATTCGTGTTCATTTACCTTTTCTTAAAATTGTGATGTGATTTTTAGCAAAAAACTGTCATCTGTATATAACGGATACTCATGCTTAATAATCAGTATAGATTTTTAAAAAAAATTAAATATTTCGTTATAAATATGACGTGAAATTCATCTATTTTTTATACTTACTGATCCTTGTATTATTAATGTAAGGAATTGATTCACACTCCTTTTAAAACACAGTGGAAAATTTCAGTTTTATTTTAAATATGACGTCTCTTTTTCTCCAGAGAATTCCCATTTTAATGACATAATTCTTGTTAATTTTCTTTTCCAGGCAATTAATTTCAATACTGGCATAGGTGAAATTATGTTACTTTAACGAAATAATATTAAATCTTATGTTTTATCAACAAAAATGGAACTATTAACATTCGTCATTTTTTTTTTTTTTGGGGGGGGGGGGGGTAATCGAGTTATTTTTTTATTAAACCATTTTCTTTTGAAACTTCTTTTTACTTTTTTAAATTTTAAATAAAAAATACGGTATAGTTATATTAGCCGTGCGCAGACGGTAAAACGCCAAGTATAGTTACCATACAAAAGAAAAAAAAAAGTGAAGATAAAACCCAAGATCATTTTATTTCACCAATCAAAGCCTATCCGCCTTATTTGCGAAATATGACGTCATATTCACCTGTTTCCTATGGTTACGCATATTGAAATCTTGTATTATTATAAAAACTAAAAAAAAAAATATGTTTTATTTCTAATAATATTATTTAATCTTCTTTTTAATTCTTTAATTTTTTTTATTTCATTTTCATTTTTCACGTGAAAATTTTTCAATTGAAACTAAATTGTTGAGTAAAAATTATTATTCCGGCTTTTGAATTAGTTTTGGCAACGATAAAGTATTAGCCACGGTAAAGTGAATTTAACCATTTTAAAATATTACGAGCAGGGAAGACCGAGCTATGCTCGGTCAAAATTAAATTTGAGTTCAAATATGAAGACCAAAATGATACCCATGACCAAAATGACCCACTAATTGAATTTTCTCGAACATGTGACAGACCAACAGTCTTCTCGTGCCGGAAAGCCATAGGATGCAAAATTTAGTGTAAATTGAGCCGCTTTTTAGATATTGACCCACAATGACCCAGAAATGACCCACTGATCGAATTTTCTCGAACATGTGACCTAGTCTAATGGTTTTCGCGTGCTCGAAACTCATAGGATGCAAAATTTAATCAAAATCTTTAGAGCCGTTTTTTAGATAAAATTAATTTGACCCGCTTTGACCCAAAAATGACCCACTAATCGAAAGTTCTCGAACATGTGACCCAGCCCAATTGACTTCTCATGCCCGAAAATGGTCGGATACAAAATTTCGTCAAAATCGTTTGAACCGTTTTTTAGATACAATTAGCTTGACCATGACCCAAAATGACCCAAAATGACCCACTAATTGAAATTTCTCGAACATGTGACCTAGCCCAACAGTCTTCTCGTGCCCGGAAACCATTGGACGCAAAATTTGGTGTAAATTGAGCCGCTTTTATATCTTGACCCACAATGACCCAGAAATGGCCCACTAATCGAATTTTCTCGGACATGCGACCTAGCCCAATGCTTTTATCTTGTTCGAAACTCGTAGGACACAAAATTTAATCAAAATCGTTAGAGCCGTTTTTAGATAAAATTAATTTGACCCGCGTTGACCCAAAAATGACCCACTAATCGAAAGTTCTCGAACATGTGACCCAGCCCAATTGACTTCTCATGCCCGAAAATGGTCGGATACAAAATTTCGTCAAAATCGTTTGAACCGTTTTTAGATACAATTAGCTTGAACATGACCCAAAATGACCCAAAATGACCCACTAATTGAATTTTCTCGAACATGTGACCTAGCCCAACAATCTTCTCGTGCCCGAAAACCATTGGATGCAAAATTTATTGTAAATTGAGCCGCTTTTTTTATCTTAACCCACAATGACCCAGAAATGACCCACTAATCGAATTTTCTCGGACATGCGACCTAGCCCAATGCTTTTATCGTGCTCGAAACTCGTAGGACACAAAATTTAATCAAAATCGTTAGAGCCGTTTTTTAGATAAAATTAATTTGACCCGAGTTGACCCAAAAATGACCCACTAATCGAAAGTTCTCGAACATGCGACCCAGCCCAATTGACTTCTCATGCCCGAAAATGGTCGGATACAAAATTTCGTCAAAGTCGTTTGAACCGTTTTTTAGATACAATTAGCTAGACCATGACCCAAAATGACCCACTAATCGAATTTTCTCGAGCATGTGACCTAGCCCAATGGTTTTCTGGTGCCCCAAAACGGTAGGATAGGAAATTTCGTCAAAATCGTTAGAGCCGTTTTTAAGATAATTTTTGCATATATATATATATATATATATATATATATATATAACCACCCACAAGATTTGCTCGTATTAGAATATTTGATACGGAAAAATGTCCATTTATTCTCTATGAAAATAACAAAATTTTGAATTATTAAGAAAAATATTTGAATAAAATAAACAAAAACCAGCCTATGTTCATTTGAGGGTTATAATCAATCTATATGCAAAAATACAGGATCATTAAATTCTCCATTTTGACGCTGTCTTCAACCTAACATTTGCACACAATCAGATTTATAATATTATTAGGATTATTATTATTTTTTTTTCTTTTGCCCGTTTCTTGTTAACTTACTACGTGTTTTAATATTATACGTGAACTGTTATTACATGTATTTTTTAATCAGAATATAGAATTTTTATACTTCTTTTTACACTAATGTAGTATATATTTTATTTCATAACTTAATCTAACTTCGAATATATGAAATTATTATAAGAACTATACTTTCCTTTTTAGGCGGATTATTTGACGCCGACGATGAAGAGTTGGAAATTGCATTCCGAATCGCCGTGGATTGGCTGAACACGGACGAAACACTCCTCAAAAACTCCAGGATAGTGGCCATGGTCGAGAAACTCTACTCAGAAAACAGTTTCAAAGTGACACAACTATGTAAGTGTAAAAGCTTAACATTGCCGACTCTTCACTGCAAAAAAAAGGTGTTGTTTTTACAGTATTATACTGTAAAATCAACACTTTTTTTTGCAGTGTTCTTACAGAAACTAAGCAGGGGCGTGCCGAAGGCTGGTTTAGTGTGGGTGGGTGGGTGGGGGGGGGGGGGGGGGGTGAACTGATTTTTGCCGAGTACGGGATCGAGGATGCGAAAGGCTTTGTGATGCCCCCCCCCCCCCCTAGCGACGCAGTCAACTGTTCTATAATATTGTTAATTTAAAAAATCACTAAAAGTCCTAAATTCTCACCTGCATTCTGCCAAACCACACTCTGTTGCCACAGTCAATATTAAATGCTGTTATTCAGTATGCGTAAAAGAATGTTTATTCTTTTACTATATAAGTAGCATTGAGAATCCTGTTTTTAATTGGGATTCTGCTTACGATTTAAAAGGAAATGTGTACGGATGTACTGTACATTAACCAGTTCTCAAAAGTAACAATTTAAGAACATTGAAGTATTTCGGAATTTATGTTTCTATACATAAAATCGCATGCTGTTGTATAATGTATTGTGTAAAGTGTATAAACATACATAATCTTCCGTTCTGTGTGAGCTCTTTCTTTTCCCCTTTAAAGATGATCAACAGAGAATTGAAATGAAATTGACGACGGCGGGGACTTTTTTGCAAGGAGTGTTCTTAACTTTCTGACTTACCGACTATTCTAAATTTTACCAACTCTTACAAATATGTGGGGGGGGGGGGGTTACAACCCCAACACCCCCCCCCCCCGCTAGGCACGCCCTTGAAACTAAGGTACTTTTCCTGTATAGGGGCCTTGGCTTTTTTGGGTGCGTTCGTAATTATATAAATACGTAGCATCTATAGTCGTCATCTGGTCCGTCCATCTGTCCGCATATAACAGCGCAAAAACTACCCAACCGAATGGTTTGAAATTTAATATGTATAATCGCTGCAGAATCTTCTCGAGACATTTCAAATTTTATGAAAATCGAATCAAAACTTAAAAATATATTAATAAAAGTTTTCTTCATTCTATGAAATCCTATCATACATAATCTATATAATAAAAGCGCAAGTCATGTGACTGAGGAAAACAAATCCGGGCTAACCACTTCTTTTTTCATATGCCAGGCGGCTATTTCTATTCAAAATTATTTTTTCGAATAAAATTGCATAAAAGTCAGGTGTTTAGAAAGATCGTTCAAAAAAATTGTTTATTTGAACGATGAGTTACATTAAAAAATTTATAAATTCTGAGATAATTTCAGTTGAAATTAGGTTGAAAGCCATTAAAGTAAATAAACACAAGATATTCGTTCATCGTGAGTCATAGAAATATTAAACCATGGAGGTAATCATTCGAAAAGCAAGATCTCCATGATGAATCTTGCAGCGCTGTCTGGTGTCGAAAAAAAATTCACATCTGTAAACGTGGCATACGTAATAAGAGAAAAGGCATGATGATTTTGCTCATAACAGACGATATAATTCATTTCACTGAAATAATAAAGATGATTTTTTTTTTACTTTGTAAAACTAGTTATAGAACGAACGCACCTCATTTGTCACGTTTAACATACAATTTCCCACTTTTTTTGAAAAGTTTCGCGTAATTCGAGTTTCAGTAAGTGAGATTTGTTGTCAAATGATATAAACAACTTTAAAAACAAACCAAATGAACTTTTATACTTGTTTATATGTATGAATTTTTTTATATGCATAAGTATTATATATATATATGTATAAGCTATATATATGTATATATTCATTATTTTTTTATATGCATAAGTATTATATATATATATGTGTGTATATATGTATATATATATTATTTTTTATATGCATTTTACTTCTGTTTGTGTTTAAATATAGATAAATGGCTTCTTTATATTAAATAAATTGCTTAAATATTGAAAAAATTATTTGTGTATATGAAACAGCAAATAGGTATGTTGTCAAATTTCCTTCTCTCGCCAAGGTCATTTTCTCTATCTTGCCAAGGCCACTGGAAAAGTACCGAAAATAATACTATCCAACGATATTTTGAATCATACTTCTTTGTGAAGTATGGTTATAAAATGTAGTATGTTGTACATTTGTTGTAAATATACAAGATTTGAAAATAATTATATTAAGATTTTATGTTTTATAAATCTGTCAATATTCATGTTATTTATGATTAACCCTAAACTGCGCATTGATGCATATATGAATCAATTAAAATATAACCTTTAATAAGTAAATTCAGTTCAACCATTATATTCAAATAAAGATACAGTCAAACCTCGTTAGTACGTCACTCTCGGGTCGACTTAAAAATCACTTACTAAACGGAGTGACTTCTTAAGGGGAGTTTATGTTAAATGTAAAATGAAATTTCAAAGGTTTATGTAATAATTATTATTGATTAATAATAAGTATATCAATAACTAAATTACATTATGAATTATATAAATTAGTAATAAATATATCTATAACTAAATTACATTATAAATTATATAAATTAGTAGAATAAGAATTAAAATTCGTAAAATGGATGACAAATTAAGGAAAGTATAGTAAGTAAGTATGTTATATAGTATTTAATTGTGCAATTCAATACGTACTCATTTGTTGCTAGCCTACAAAAAAAAAAAAAAAAAAAAAGGTGTATTTTTTATTGCAATTTTCTGATTTTTTTTTTTTTTTTTACGCTAAGGAATATAGCATATTATATTCGCTATCTGTAGTGTCATTCAAATACGAAATATAGCTCCTTCAGTTCATCAATGTATTCTAAGGTCTTTGTAACAATCGGTTTGGCAGTTTCCTCTTCTTCATGAATGCTGTCGGATTCCACTTCGCTTCCAAAACATCAGCTATAATTTCAATTATTTTTGCATTCAGAGAATTTGTTGATATGGCAGGCAATCTTCGTCCGTAAAAATGCTGTCATCTGGACTGTTCCCAAATTTATACTTACAATCATGAACTATATGAAAACTGAGTCTTTCTGGAGATAATCTTGACAAAGAAATAGGACCGAGTTTTCCTATCGCACTCTTAAAAGTGACGTCTTAAGCGGGGTGGTTGAAAAAAAAAATAACGATGCAATAAGTGGAGCACAATATGTGAAACGACATATGCGAACGGTGACGTCTGAAACAATACATAATATGCGGAATGACGTTTTATCCGGGTGATTTACTAACGAGGTTTGTCTGAATTCGGTTTATGTATTCAAAGAAGACGGCTTTTACATAAAGCAAAGAATTACTCTTTAAAATTTATGGTGTCTAACCCTAAATATAATTATAAATAAAATACTTCCAAAAGAAAAATTCGTGCAGTGTAGAGTTAACTTTTAAATAATTACTAAATTAATGTAGCTAATAACTGATAAATTATTCCACTCTTTTGTGTGTCCAAATAATTGATTGATAGATGCTACACACACCACTTTCTATTTTGAAGACATAATACACTGTAAAAAAAAATCAGAGGTTACTAAATTTTTTTTAGTAGATTTGTATTCCACAGAATTTTTTAGTAACCGGTATTATAAACCGGAATCGTTGCTAGCTGTTTTCTAGTAATTCTTACAGATTTTCTTGTATTTGAGTAAGAAAACATAAATTTTTTTAGTAATTGCAAGGATCAATGAGAAATCTAAAATTCTTTTAGTAGATCGACCCATTTTTTGTACAGTGTTATATTATCAATATCGATGCCAATTTTGGTATGTTTGAACTTTGAAGCACTATATCTTTAAAACACATTTCAAGCAATACTACCAATAAGTCAAAATACATCTGAATTCTGTCATTTGTGAAAAGGATGATAAATATTATGTACTCAATTTTCTTTAGGAAACACGTAAAAACACAGTCATACCGTATATAATTTTCGCTATGCTTGAAACAACATAACGGCATTAAAATGTATTTCAAACAATTACTGCCAATAGACCATATTGTATCCGAATTCTTTTATTTATAGATCAGTGCCTAACAACAAATTCCTCAACCTTATAGTATATTACTGAAGATTTAATGTATCTGCAAATTTTGTACTTATGTATCAAAAGGAGGGTTTTGCTACATACGTGTCACTGTACCACTTTTTGTTGATTATCTGTAAGAAGTTTGCATTTTATTCTTATAACGTAATTCATTTTCAGTATAAATATGCATTTGAAACAAAAGGGAAAAAACCTGTGAGACGATATGTTTATCCTTATAAAATGAATGAAGTACAATGTAAGCTTTAGATCTAAAGTGTCATCCGTGGACAGAAATAGATGTCTCCTGCAGTAGTGGAAAAAATTCTTTTGACTGATGTCGTACTACGAATTTCTTGTGCTGTTTTGAACTCTAAAAATACAGCTTCTTGCACTCAAGTTGCCAGCATTATTCTTTCCGAAAAAAAGAAAGAGTAGTAAGAGAAAAAGAAGATCAATTGTTTATGACTTTTTTATCTTTTTTTGGGATCCGTGCACTGAAAATAATGATAATAAGACATATTTCATTCGTGTCACCGTAGAATTAACTAAAACAACATGAAAGTCGTTTCCGGAAATAGAAATACAATAAAAATCATAAGAAAGACTTGAATATATTCCAGAGAGCCTTGCCCTTAAGTTTTTTTTAATCTCTGGAAAACTGATAAAAGACATTTTCTAATATAAATGTAACAGAGAAAGATAGAACTTATTTGCTGTGTCATGAGAACAGCTGAATCCTTTGGCGGCTTTTTATGTTGTGTAAGATATTTGGCAAGCCTTTTCTGTTAACTTTACAGAACAACTCTCACAGTTCTTTATTTAGTCAGAAGTAAATAGCAGAAAAATATAAAGTTGATTAAAATCTCCCTTAAATAAAGCGGTTGTCAGATTAAAAAAAAAAAAAAAAAAAAAACACTCAATAATGCGAAATCTTATCACACATTTACTTATTCATTTTTAAACACAAATCATGGCAGTTGCAGGCCTGACTATTGAAGCGATTTGGAATAGAATAGTGTTTTACATTTTTTGATAAATGATTAGTTATTGAGTTATAAGCTACACTGTAAAAAATTGCTGAAGTAAAATTACTGCAGCAGAGATTCCAGGCAATATCCATAAGAAAACGGGTTTTGTCCCTAGATAAACGAGCTTTGTTATTACATAAACGGTTTTTGCCCGTAAAATCATAAAATTTACGGAAGGTGACCGTTTACCTTGAAAAAGATTCATTTCCTGTAAAATTACGGCAGCAAATCACAGATAATGCCCGTGAATTTACATTTTTTTTTTTTTTACAGTGTATTGTGGTCAAGTGACGATAGGTTTTTCTCCTTTCCCGGTCTGTCACATCCAGAAATTCGGTTCAAAACGTTAACTTTGACAGTATTTTCTGAAAGATCTTCTGCCTTTAACAAAAAAATAAAATAAAAAACATCATTCGATTATATAGATTCTGAATTTAAAAATACTTGCCAATGTTATGCGTTTCCGAACAAAAAGGAAATAGCCTCTTTGGATTTGAGAACAGCTTTAAGTGAATTTTCACGAATAAAAACTGTTATTTGCTTCACTTTGGTATAATACATTTCTTGACTAAATTTATAAATTTTGTGGTAATTTTCGAGATGTTCAATGACATATACATACCTGGGGAATAAAAAGTCCCAGAACGGTGTAATATCTCGAAAAATAGACGTCTGATTGAAAAACGGAAAATATGTGTTTAAAATTTTTGAAAAATCTATTTAGGGATAATAAAGGTACCTCCCCCAACTCTTCTCTCTCTGGGAGGGGGGGGGGGGTTAAAAATCTTAAATGATAACCCCCCTTTTATTGCAGACTCGGATTTTACGGGGAAAAATACGTAACTTTTGTATTTAACATTTTATTCGGAAAGTCGTAGATGGCACTGTAATCGAGTAAAATGCAGTGAGAATCGTTTCCATCAAAAAGTCAGGAAACGGTTGAATAACTCGAGACTATATAATACATCAGATTGAAAAACGTTCATTATTTTAGGAAAATGGAAACTTTGATATCCCTAAATAGATTTTTCTAAAATATTGAACCCTCTGTTATGAATTTAAAGAACAAAATAAACTTTATTACACTCATCTTAATGCAAATTAAAATACTTCCGATAAAATTGATAAAATTTTTCATTTTTAGTTTAATCTAAACTAACAGCTGTAATTGTTAGAATTAGTTTTGCGAAAAAACTATACAAGAACAGTGAGTATTTTTAAAAATTAAAATAATTTAAATAAATCATTAAATACATCTGTCCACCCTTGGGTGATCAAATTAACTAGTTCCTATAGATAAACATTGGATTTCGTCCATAACATTATAAAACAACCCGAGACATTGCGATTAAAGCTTGAACTAAAATTTCCGAAATACATTGATTTTTTTCTGAAATTACCCAATACACTTTTATAAAAAATATGTATGTGCCCCTTAGACCAAAACACCTGCTTATTATATTTATAAGATTTTTCTAACATTAAAAGAAACTGTTTCAGTTTTTTATTTCAAAATTTTAAATAGATTTGTTCTACATCATAACTTTATTATATTTAATGATACTATTTATAAACTATGTACAGGATTGCCACAAGTTAGAAAAATGTCCAGTATTTTGTTGATGATTTTAAATGCTTTTTTTTATCTATAGGTACAGAGTACAACTTTAAGCTTCGGTACGCGAATTTTTCGTGTTTTTAAGGAAAAATGACATACGTAAAAATTCCGTTTCTTTTACTAAAAAGCAACCGTAGCACAGTTGCCAGAACACTCCTTGTGATTTGACGAAAATGCAGATTTAAATTAGAGGATTTCAGGTAACTTTTACATTAGATTGGTAATTTTTCTCTATTTTAGAGGGGAAAAGGGCAACTCAAAGCGGAAGAGTTAGTGTTTTAGCAATAATAATTTAAAAAAAAAGCAACGGGAAGAAAACTTCATTTCACGGATTTTTTCGAAGTGTAAAGGAAATATATTTAAGTAACCTCAAATTTATAATGGGCAATACATGATTATTCTTCTTTATTTTATATCTTTACTCGTCTTAATAAGTTTGCATAACCTGTGTCATCTGTACATAATTCATGCTTTATGAATTTGATATTTATTTATTTATTTTGTTCAGCTCAAAACTACCTTATAAATTAGTCAATTTTGCCAAGTTTTTGTGATAACGTAGTTTTCTTTTTCTTTTCAGCTTGCGGTCTGTTACAGAAAAACATAACTGCCATTTTCGGGCCTCAATCAGAACTTCCAAGTATGCACGTCCAGTCCATATGTGATGATCTGGAAGTGCCTCACATTGAGTCTCGATGGGAATACAGACTCATGAGGGACCTTCTTTCCATCAACTTGTATCCAAATCCAACCGTGCTCAATAATGCTTACGTGCGTATCCTTGAAATATGGGGATGGAATGAATTCTTCCTAGTCTATGAAGAAGACGAAGGTATTTAAAATTATCCTTGTATTTTGTACCTTATATTAAGAGATGACCGAGTGTCAGTTACATTATCGATAGAATCGATGGTTAAGAATATCGATTAAACTATCGATGGTACTATTGAAAAATCTACTATGTAAAAAAAGTCCCGTTTATTTATATATAAGTTCTGTTAGATGAAATTTCCGTCTTTTAACGGAAACATTCTGTTTTGAGTTGAAGTTGTTGACATTTTCCGGGAATAAACGGAAAATTTTCTTTTTATCCTTCCTTATTGAATGTTAAAAACGGAAATGTTCCTTTCAAGATAGACAAACGGAAATTTTCCTTTCAAGTTGAGAGAAAACTCAAAAATACCAGGAGAATTTTCGTAATTGATGTATTAGCCAAGGCGTTGAATGTGACCAGTTAATGTAGGTTACAGAGCATTCATCCTCTAATTGCGAGTACCGAAGTCCGAATACTGAGGATATCATGCCGATAAAAAACGGGTGTGATAATATTCAATACAAATACCTGCTCCGTGTAAATATGCACCAGTACATATAATTATTATTTGTTTTTATTATTATTATTATTGTTATCGTGCTATTACATGCATTTAATTCTAAAAACAGAAATTTTCTGTTTTGAACAGCGAAAAATTTCCGTCTTTAAAACGGAGAAATATCAAAACGAAGAATAGACGGAAACTTTTCTGCCAGTACATTTTCCGACTTTCCAGGTAATTCTTTTACAATGAGGTACCAAATCCATGCGTATAAAATTTTGTATACATGCTATTCAGATAATAGTGTAAAGATTGGAGTTGGGAAATAATAGTTCAAAATTTCACCATCAGATGTGGTTGCAGTGCATTCGGTATACCGATTTTAACAGATAGTCAACAGGGAGAAATTCCAACATTAAACACATAATTTTGTAAATTTAATTTTGCTTCTTGGAATGATTGTTTGATCATTTCTCATTTCATCATCATCATTAAAGCACTGTAATCACACCTGATGGCAAAAATCTGAGTTATTTTTTCCACAGTCTCTTTTTTTATCATCTTAATAGCACGTATCCAAAATTTTACATACATTATGTGTTTGACTCAGAAGCCTCTGAACATTATTTCCGAAACGCATAAAAATATATCTAAAATACAGTAAAACTTCTGAATAACGGTCTCATCGGGGGTGGGGGGGGGGGTAAAATTTGTTCGCTATTCAGAGGTAAAAATATACAATATTGGAGTGGAAATATATGTGTTGGAGATCGAAAAAGTGTTCGCTAAATGGAGATATCCGCTGTTCCGCTATGGAAGATTTAGTGTATATACCGAGTGTTCTAAAATGGACTGACTGGTTTTAAAATTCAGTAACTTGCAAACGGTGATAGATATTTAAAAAATTCTCGCAGGAGGGTTATGTAAGATTTCAGGAGTTTTTTTTTTTTTTTTTTTTTTTTTTTTTTTTTTTTTTTTTTTTAAATTGCGATACCAGATTTTAGTTCGAATTACCAGAAATAAATGGCGCTGCAAGCAAGAGACGTCCAATCGAGGCAGAAGCAGATATCACCCAACATTGATGTGAAGAAAGGAGGTTAAATATATGAAGTGGGTCACATACTACACGAGTGAAACAAGATTGTATTGACGAATGAGACCCACTCCATATATTTAACCTCCTTCCTTCGCATCAATGCTGGGTGATTTCTGCTTCTGCCTCGATTGGATGTCTCGATTGAGCGCCTGTTGTATCTAGCGCCATCTATTACTGCTATTTGAAACTAAAACTGGTAATCGCAGTAAAAAACTCCTGACATCATACATCCTCCATACTGCTGCAAATTTTTTTTAAATATCTTTCATCGTTTGCCAGTTATTGAATTTTAAAATCAGTCAGTTAATTTTAGGACACCCGGTATATATGTGCACTATGTGTAAATTATATAGGGTGTCCTGAATGGTCTGACGGTTTTTAATATGGAATAGCAACCAAACGGTAACAGATATTAAAGTTATTCTTGCAGTAGATTAATGTTTGAGGTGAGGAATTTCTTTAATATACTTTCTTTTTTAGTACTAAATGCTTCTGACAGATGTGGTTGCATCGTTTCATAATGTAAAGAATGCTCGCAGCAACTTTTCAATTTCAAAACGCAAACTACTTTTTTTAGCGTTTCAACAGCTAAAGAGAATGAAGAGTAATAGTTGCTTGAACTTTGATATGCGTTAGTTTGAGCTTCCCATCAGTTTGAGGCAGTGCAACTCCATCTGTCGGTAACATTTGGTATTAAAACAAGGCAGCATACTAAAGTAATTTTCAACTTCCCACATTAATCTCCTGCAAAAATAATTTTAATAGATTTCACCATTTGCTTGTTATTCTCATTTTAGAACACCCTGTGCCTGTATATGCAATTTTAAAGCTTATCCTAAGCAAATAATTAAGAAAATTTTGGATATATTATGAAAAATATAAAATACCTTTTATTGTGGTCAGATATTCTAATTAAAGCACGTAAAGAGAAAATACTAAATAAAACAGAGAATTTGTTATTACTTCAAAAGAATATTCGTCATAAATAATTTTATGTATTGTGCTACAGCCAATTACTAGATATTGGATCGAAACAGTTTTTTGTAATTTTATAATGTCTTTCTTAGAAATTGTAAATTATAATTGTGTGTTTTTAGTATAGATGGATAGCTTTAAAAATATATACTTATTTAAACCATACAAACAAGGCTATGCAGGAGTCATACAGGCTACGTGCACCTGCACAAAACTTCTTAGCTTGACATTTAGAAAATTATAATATCTATGTGTGTCTATTAAAATATTCGTTTTAAAAAGTAAAGGGCGTATGATAAATATCTTTATAAATTTGACGCTTAATACAATCTGCAAGTAAAAAGATAACAAATGTATGTAGTTTGTTCGCGTTATAGTAACACATAAAATTTTATTTCGATGCAAAAAGAAAAAAGATGTAATCGATCAATTGCAAGCACATTTGAATTAAAGTTAATTTTCTGTTAACAACTTAAAGAGACTCAACATCCTTCAATTTATAAAAAAAAAAATATTATTTTTTATTTTTATTTTTTGCTTAAAATGAATTCATGCATCCGTAGTATGTTCTGAGGAAGTTTCCTAAAGATCCAATAGTTAAAAATATGCCAAAAAAGGATTTTTTTTATAGCAACCACTTCCCTTTAAATGATTCAGAGTTGCTATTTCTAAATTCATTTTTCTCAGTTTGTGTTTTTTCAACATATCAGTACGATCAAAATGCTAAAACTTCAATATATATTTTTCGATTGGCTCGATTTTTTTCAATGTACGATCCTTATGGTGCATTTCATAAAATTAAGAATATGATATTCAATAATATAAATAGTTATGAAAATGTTAAGTAAATTGTAATTTTTGCAGTATTGTTAAATACGAGCAGGGAAGACCGAGCTATGCTCGGTCAAAGTTAGCTTTGAGTTCAAATATCCTGACGCATGACCAAAATGACCGACTAATCAAATTTTCTCAAACATGTGACCTAGCCCACAGTCTTCTCGTGCCCAAAAACCATAGGAGGCAAAATTTAGTCTAAATAGTCCGAGCCGTTTTTAAGGTAAAATAGCTTGACCCATAATGACCCATGAACAAAATGTTCCACTAATCGAATTTTCTCGAACACGTGACCTAGCCCAACAGTCTTCTCGGGCCCGAAAACCATAGGATGTAAAATTTAGTGTAAATAGTCTGAGTTGTTTTTAGATAAAATTAGCTTGACCCACAGTGACCCAAACATGACCCACTAATCGAATTTTCTCGGACATGTGACCTAGCCCAATGATTTTGTCGTTCCCGAAACTCGTAGGATACAAAATTGAATCAAAATCGTTTGAGTGGCTTTTTAGATAAAATTAACTTGACCCGGATTGACCCAAAAATGACCCACTAATCGAAAGTTCTCGAACATGTGATCCAGCCTAATAGTCTTCTCGTGCCCGAAAATGGTAAGATACAAAATTTAGTCAAAATCGTTTCAACCGTTTTTTAGATATAATTAGCTTGACCCTGACCCTTGATGACCCAAAATGACCCACTAATCGAAATTTCTCGAACACGTGACCTAACCCAATGGTTTTTTGGTGCCCCAAAACGGTAGGATACAAAATTTCGTCAAAATCGTTTGAGCTGTTTTTAAGATGAAATTTGCACACACACATATATATATATATATATATATATATATATATATATATAACCACACACAAGATTTGCTCGTATTAGAATATATGATATAATGGTATTTTATTTATTTTTTCGTAAACTAGTTAACATTTTTAGAAATCTGATCCTTACAGTTATAGAGAACACTCGTAAGAAAATTGTGAAAAAAAAATTGTACAAAAAGTTCAAAATTGCAGGAGAAGTGTGGTTTATTATTATTTATTTTATTCAATGTGTCTTATTTTACCATAAGAATTGCAACTTTTCTTGATTATATTAATTTCATTCATAAAACCTTGTAATAAGATGCTAAAACTGTATTACAAAACACTCTAATAAAAAAGTTGTTTAAAGGGCGCAAGTCACAGCCAGAAATTCTTAAAATAAACGCGTAAGTCAATCGCAAAGAACATTTTAGTGACAGTCGCACTCACTCTCCTATATCTAAGCGAATGTTATTGATTTCACCGGTGATTTTGGCGTTTACAATGTTGAATTAACCACTTGAATACACTAACTATGGATTTTAATGGATTCCTATAAAAAATTGCGTACAAATCGTAAGAAAATCCTATGTATTGCTTTTAGATATAAATCTTATGTAAAATGGCGCTTTTCTTTTAGGTGTTACTGGGAGCCAAAATATTAAAGATATTTCTCAGACATTAGTTATACATTGGTTTATTTAGGTGAAGCATGAGCTATATAGAGTTATTTAAATGGGCTAATTGATGACTGGATTGCTCAATGGTCTGATTCGAGATAGAATTATTGCATCAATTACAAGAAACTACTCTCTGGTATTCAGTCAATCTAAATTTATAACAAGAACGAAAAGTCATGCGTCAAGCATAGATTATATAACACTTTCCAACGCTTCCAAAATAATTTTACAAATCATACCGTTTAATAAGATAAAAGATAACATCTAAGTAATCCGAATACTTTTATTCAGCCCTGTATAGGATCTATAGATTTGTATATATACTACATAGGATGCTAAATTTTACTTCAGTTAGGAAACGCGTAGCACAGTTTAAAATTCTCTTTCTGGAGTTTCTCTTAATAAAAGGAAATGTGTTCACGAACTTTTGTTCTTCCCTGTATATGATCTACAGAATTTATACACACCACGTAATAGACAAAAAGTGAGTTAAATTTAAAATTGCGTTCAGTAACTTAAAACGCACTTCCAGGAATTATTTTTAACAGACAGTAGAGAATTCTTTTGTGTGTCCCTGTAAATGAACGATGACTGCTATACACACACTATTCTGTAGTAAGCCTCTTGTAATGCACCTTAGTGATATATATATAAATTTCAATGCGTTTAAAATAGTGAAACATTATTTAAATAAACCGCAGACGATTTTTCTCCATAGACGTAATGTAACGGAATTCTTTTGAATGTCCCTGTAAAGTAACTATAAGTACTATACACACCCTATTCCATATTAAGCTTCTTGCAATGCACCTTAGTGATATATATCAATTACAATGTGTTTGAAATTGTGTAACATCATTAAAATAAACCGCAAATGATTTTTCCCCATTGACCGTAATGTAACGGAATTCTTTTGAGTGTCCCTGTAAGAAAAGTATAAGTGCTACACACTTCCGTTGAAATAGGGAACATGCTATAGGTAACGACAATAACATATAAAAAATGCAGAGCAATCCGAGCATATTTACGGGAGTTAGAGCACGGACAGACGGCCAGATGGCAGACGGCCAGACAAACCGAAGTCATAAACGCTTTTCAACTAGGTTGGAAAGTGTTAAAAAAAAATTGTTCAATTTTGTGTAATTTTTATGACATAACGAGAAAAATACGAAGGCTTGTAAGAAAAAGTATGAAGGAATATAATAAAAAAATGTCAGTTAAAGATCTGTATTGTATTCATACTTAATACAATATCAGCTTATTGTGTCTGGAAAAGGAGACCTTGGCGGAAAGTTAATCAATTACTGTTGTTTTAATCTGGAAGCACTTATTGTGACCATGGTTTCCTATACAAAAATTGTTCATCTTGATGTATACTACCACTCATCTGCTTTGGTCAAGGCAATTTACGAACACCCTGTACATCGAAATAAGAAAATTTATTTTTACTGCTTAATCGTACTTTGTACCGTTTGAATTTTTTTTTTTTAAATTTATTTTAATTTTAGTATTTTATAATATCTTTTTGACGTATTATTAAACGGTTTTACGAAAGAAAATGAATGAAAGAATTAAAAAACAATTATTGTGGTAAAATTGGATTTTCTTTTAATTTAGAAATTTTTAAAACCACACTTACAGTTTTTAACTTTTGAAACATTTTCTTTTGCATACTTTTCTTACAAGTGTGCTCTATAACTATAAAGATCGTATTTCCAAAAAGTTAATTATTTTAATCGAATATAATTAAAATGTCATAACATATGTAAAAATACAGTAAATATAACATTTTTTTTTAACACATATTAACCAACATTACTGAAAATCCGATCTTTTATTTTATGAAATGCACCTTTAAGATTATCCATAAAAATTAACGAGTTATTTGAAACGTACATGTTGAAGATTTAGCATTTTGATCATAACTGATACAAAGAAACTGACACTGAAGAAAATGAATATAAATCGATTTCAATTCTGATACATTTAAAGGAAAATAAATGCGGTAAAAAACCTTTTTTGAATATTTTTATTCATCGGATCTTTACAGCATTTCGTTAGAATGTATTACACATGTCTAATTTCATTTGGTACTCGATTGGCAAAAAGTTTAAAAATTAATATTTCTGTAATTTTCGCAGAATGAAGTTTACAGAATCTTCTTATGTCTTTTCTATAGCTAACTTAATTACAGTCAAAACGACTATATATATATATTTTCCTATGGCGAAAGTTTTGATGAAAATGCAGATTCTCTGTATTTAAACCATTTTATTTTTACAATTATCGAAAGTTAAAATAATTTTTACAATTGTTACGTTTACAAATAAAAGGTGGCCCTGAAGGTGATGTTTGAAAAAAGGTCTTATAGATGGTGCCAGGTATGAGCAAGATAAATCATATTTGTGATCTCCATAGTGAGCAATTGTTGACGAGTGCGTTTTGCTAGTGAGCGGTGACTTTACTTCTTTTATGGCATTTAACCTTTTTCATTCCACTGACACCTATACTGTGACATACTAAGTTTAATCCCCAAATGCCACAATGGCACCGGAATTTTGAAACAAAATTTTCGGTTTATTATTGACACGAACAAATGCATTTACTTATTTTTAAATAAATTTGATCGAAAATTCCGGTGCCAATGTGACATTTGAGTATTAAACTTAGTATGTCACCGTATAGGTGTCAGTGGAGTGCAAAAGATTAATATCATCGCTTGGTGTTTTTGTCAAACTTTGTATCGAGCACGCGATGTTATTGTATGCCATATGAGACGTTTCCTTAGATGGAGACCAAACAACATTGACTATTGACTTTTCTCTGTTACAGTAGCGGTAATTTTTTCTTAAAGTCTACTCTCTGGCAGTTCCACTTTCACAAAAAGCGAGAGCCAATTCTAAATTGGGACATAAAAATACGATAAATCCTATAAAAATGGAACCAGTCTATAACGGAATCCTGATTTAAATGTAAATAAAATTATTCTCCCTCTGAAAGAAGTACCATAAAATTTTACCTGCTTAGACGGAATTTTGTCTCAAATAAAATCTATCTCCGGTCACTTAAAATTCCCTCTCACAAGGGGACCGCCAAACATGATGATCACACATTTTGTTTATTTTAAAGTATGTTGTAGGGATCATACCCCTAACTATTCAGGTAAAAGGTTTCCTTCAAATGGACTTTAGTTTTCAAGAAATTTCCGGTTAAAGTTCAGCATACGTTTCAAATACCTATTAGTTCACAGTTTTGAACAAGATCTCCGTGGTGTAGAGCTAGCGTTCGGGATATGAGTGCCAAAGATGAGGGTTCTGTCCTCTCTTGCGACTTTTTACCTTTTTTTAAAAAAAAATTATATATTTGTCGCGTTACAAGTTTTATGCAGAATTATGAATTCTGCTTCTTTGAACTTTTTGATATTTTTCTAATAAATTTCATTTACATTTTCGAATTTTTCGTGAAAATTTACATTTTTTTTTTATTATTATTTATTTTTTTTTTTTTGTGCAGTTTTGAAATTAATATTTCTATTGACGAAATTCCAAACTAATTTGTGTCTAGATTTTGTTTATTTTTTTTAATTATTTACCCTTTATATTTTAACTAGCAAGCTACGCCCGCTACGCTGGTCAATTTCTTATAACGAACTTTTAATCAAACAAAATATTGACATTTCACAATTCACTTTTATATTTTAACAGAATAATAAGGCTACTATAATTTGTGACTCGTGCTATAGCCAATATACACGCCAGGACACGTCGCCCTTATAATTATCTTTTTACGCATGAAGGTTTTGCTATGGTACTCCATTGTGAAATTTGGTAATTTTTCAAATTCAATATTTGAAAAATGGCATAATCATTAGATTTGAAATTTATATCAAGAAAAATAAAACTTTTTATCTTTCAAACGCAGTTTGCCTAACAATGTTGTGACAAATACTTTTCAAGCTATTATTATTTTTCAGTAACTTGAAATGTTTCATTTTCCGAGATTAATATGTGGCAACAATTAGCGAAAAACCCAGTCGTCAGCAACGCATAGTTTTTTATTAAAGAGGCTGTTGGAGCAGAGATTGTCACCACCAATTTACCACCATCACTTTTGAAATCGGTTCGGTACTTCCAAAGATTCCATAGAAATTGTAATTTAGAATGTTTTTAGAACGCTGTTCGCTCATTTCACCCTTTTAAATTTCGATTTTTTTTTATTTTGTTCTTAGAAAGCATTTACATCTTATAAGTAACTACAATGCCAAATTTCAAATTTCTAGCTCCTTCAGTATAAAAAAAATCGCAATTTTAGAACGTTTTTTGCTCCTGCACCCCCCTGGGGTTAGTGGCACCGACATAAAATATAGCCTATGTTGGAGCAGGGGTTGTCACCATCAATTTGCCACCATTACTTTTGAAATCGGTTTGGTAGTTCAAGAGATTCCAGAGAAATTGTAATTTAGAATGTTTTTAGAACGCTTTTCGCTCATTTCACTCTTTTAAATTTCGATTTTTTTTTATTTTGTTCTTAGAGAGCATTTACATCTTATAAGTAACTACAATGCCAAATTTCAAATTTCTATCTCCTTCAGTATAAAAAAAATCGCAATTTTAGAACGTTTTTCGCTCCTGCACCCCCCTGGGGTTAGTCGCACTGACATAAAATATAGCCTATGTGAGCAGGGGTTGTCACCATCAATTTGCCACCATCACTTTTGAAATCGGTTCGGTAGTTCCAGAGATTACCCCCTACAAACAAAGAAACAAACAAACAAACAAACAAACAAAAAACAATATTTACTCCTTTATAATATTAGTATAGATAACCGTTCTAAAATAATTCCTTTTTTAACTTTATGAAATATTAAATGAAAATTTATATTTTCTTATAATTTGTACAAAATATTTTTTATCTCAAATCTTCTAAAGGTATGTATGATTAGATAATTACAACAACATATCTTGAAAGGAGTAATAAATTATTAAAGCAATAATGCTTATATCCAAGTTTTAGCCAGTTATATATATATATATATATATATATATATGTTATTTTAAATACATTTAACTGTAAAGTTCAAATTCAACATCATTTTTGATTTGCACAAATAAAAAATAATATATTAGAATTATATATATTTTTTTCATTCTAACAAGTCGATGCCGTACAGAAAAATTCAACTAGAAATGAAAAGTCGTTTGTAAATTACAATGCATATAAAAAATATCAGTAAAAAAATATCGTCTGCAATGACTTTTAGGGTAATATCAGAATAAATAAGATTTTCTTTTTATCCATTTCGTTTAGCTTCCTTTGCAGACAATTATCATGTTTGAAATAATTTCTTTTTCAAATGTGATGCATTTTTTTAATATATTTATCACAATTTAAGTGTTTAAAGAATATATAATATGCTATTTATACATTCTTCCAATATTGTTAAAACAATTTACGTAAAAAAATATATTTAAAGGCGATTTTTAATGCGGAATTTGTTTAGAATATTTTTGCGATATGTATCACACAATTAGTTCCATATTTAATAAACTAAAAATGTCGATGTCGGTGATGATAAATATTTTAGTATTTCAGCTGTTAACATATTTCAATATATTTAGAACAAATCAAATATTAAAAAGATATATTATTTTCTTAATTTTTTCTTAATCATTTAAAAAATTTTAAATAGAAAATGCAAATAAAAAAAATGCATTATTTCATAAAGGCAATAAATAAATAAGTAAATATACATAAATGTAAACAATAATCATTTTAAAAAGACGGGATATCAAGACATAAATTAATTTGGATTTTCGTCAATAGAAATATTAGAATAAAAATTGCACAAAAACTATAAATTTTCTCAAAAATTCGAAAATGTAAATGGATTTTATTAGGAAAATATCAAAAAGTTCAAAGATGCAGAATTCATAATTCTGCATTAAACTTATAACGCGACAAATATGTAAAAATTATTAAAAAAAGGTAAAAGTCATATGAGAGGGCAGAACCCTCATCTCCGGCTCTCAAATCGAGAGCGATAGCTCCGCACCACGGAGACCTTGTTCAACATTGCGAACTAATGGGTATTTGAAACGCATACTGAACTTTAACCCGAAATTTCTCGAAAACTAAAGCCATTTGAAGAAAACCTTTGACCTGAATAGTTAAGGGTATGACCCCTACAACATACTTTAAAATCATCAAAATCTGTGCGCATCATGTTTGGCGGTCTCCTTGTTAGTAACTTTTTTCTTTACTAAATAAACATAAAAAGTTTTACTGAACCACGTACATAAAAGCGTGTAAACACAGAATCACTGACCGGAGAAATATTTTGTTTTATACAGGTTTCCGTCTTAGCAGGTAGATTTGTATGATATTCCTTTCGGCAGGAATATAAAAATTTTCCATTATAGACAGGTTCTATTTATACAGGTTTTATTGTATTAAGTTCCACTCGATACGAATAGCACGAAAAGAAATTTAAAAGAATTTGTGTATCATGAGAAATCGAAACTTTTGACATCTCACGCAGTGATTCCGCGGGATGTGTCTTTGAATGCCTGAGCATCGGGAAACCTGGCAACACACGCATCAATAGTTTCCCACTATGATGATCACGTGCACCACGTTCAGGGCCGGTACAACGTTTCGCGGAGTCCTGACAAAGCAGTTAGTGGGGTCTAACGCCTACTGCAATACTGGAATAATATTATATTTTTTAATTATATATAATCATAGAATAATATATAATATAAATAATAAAATGTCTGAAAAATACCACTACTTTCACATTTAATGTGTATAATTATGTCTAATTTCGCAAATTTTTCTATCCTTTACAATATTTTTAATATTTATTTTTTGCGTTCACGGTTACTTTCAGGATCATCCATTCTATACATTCCCCTAAAATTATATCAACTTTGCCCGTAAGAAATAAAGTTAACACCCACTTTTTTTTTTGACAAAGTAACATAGAAAAACAAATCTAGAGAAAATGTTATTTCAAATTATATAGAGGGGTTTGGGGCCCCTATAAGATCCTAATTGGCCCGGGACCCTAGACAGCCGCCCCCGTATTCCGGATGGTTGCGCCGGCGCTGACCACGTATGATCCATCTAGCTCATATCTAGCACCATTTAAAAATCTTTTTAACAAACATTACCCTCTGGACCACCCTGTACAATAATGCTTGAAATAACATTATTTTATTCTTAGGAAACAAGACACTTATAAATTTATGACAATTAATCATTTAAGCAGAATATTGTATATAATTTGTCAGGTTATATTCTTCAATATACATTCCAGCCATCGTCCGCATGAAAGACATTCTGACTTATGGTGAAAGGAAAAACTGGAACATTAAACTGTACCAGTTTAAGGATCCTACTACTTACAGAGACACATTCTGGGAAATCAAAAGATCTATAAAAGTTAGAGGCAAAACTCAAGTCATCCACGATTATCAGATAGTTTTGGACGTGTCAAGAAAGCATCTGTATGAAGCACTGAAAGCCGTAAGTTTTCTCGCCGTTTGTTTTTCATCCTTCTATATAAATAAAGTAAAATCAACTAATTGTTTTAGCTGATGCCAGTTTAAACTGAATGATGGATTTTAAAATGGGCAAATCTCTGAAAGTTTAAAATTTTCAGGAGCTGAAAATACTGGCTAAACTTTTCCTTTAAGTAGGATCATGAAAAACTTCCCTTGAAACAAGTTTTCTGTTTAAAATACACCGGCATTTTCTTAGTCAATGAAATGTCTTTTTTTACAATCAAAATCCGCAAAATATTCACATTACAAAAATTTGGATTAGCCTTTTTCGAAATTCATCGTTCTGTTAAGGAGGAATGCCAGTAAAAAAAATTTAAAAAATTCTATTTTTTTTTAGACTAAAAAATTCTCTGTTTTTTTCCATTTCAAACTTTCTTCTGATATTGCCATTCCTCCCCTGCTATTTATTTATTAATTTTTGAAAGGTGGTTTGATAGTTTTAATATGATTTAGGATATACAGTATAAACCCGATTTAATGATTTCCTCAATTTAACGATAAATTTAAATGGTCGTGAATTCACCTATATTAATTTTTGAACTAAACGATCCCCGTTTTAACGATAGTTTTCTTCTATTTAACGATAATTTTGATGAATATAAAAAAAATTAAACATCTTAAGTTAAAGAACTGCCTAACTGCCTAACTGCCTGTTTCTTCTCTCTATTTATCTATTTACTGATGTGTGTTGATGATGAAAAATTTTATTTGAAGGAATTTCGAGCATCCGTTTGGTATGGCATCTCTAGCCAGAATCCTTCATTTATAATTATGTGAACTGTATGACTTTTCCATTCCCGTTTGTGAAATACAGATTACTTAAGAATTTCCTGTCGAAAATGAGCAAAATCCGCCTGATTCTGATTCTGATAGACAACATGGTAAAATATTCAAAGTAAAAAGTGTTTTAATGCGCCAAAAGGAAAATAAAATAAAATACTACTGAAAATAAAATAAAATTAATAACTAGTAATTAATAACTAAGAAAAAATTAAATACTACTGTTTCTTTAAATCGAGGTTCAAATGTATATATTGCCTCTCTGATTAATTTTTGTTTAAAGGTTGTTGAAATGTGTTATACAAGATTAGAAACATATGTTTACTTAGTAAATATTGATGCATTTCAACCATTTTTTTATTAGTTTGATTTTGTGTTCGATAAGAAGTGCCTATAACACCAATCTGATTTTTTAAATATATTTTACTTTGTTATTCAAATATTAACATAGGTAAAAATTATGATGGTGTTATGAGTGCTTCTTACCTAAAAAAAACCTTTTTTTTTTAAATGTCAAATACATTAAAATGTATGAAAACAAAACATTAAAATGTGTTAAACAACCCATGTTTCAGATCCTGTATAATACACTTAAAGAATCCAGAAAAAAAAATACAACTAATAAGTATAGATTCTAATTTTTTTCGAAATAACCAAAACACTTTAGAAATATGTGAAACATTTTCTGATGATGCCGGGCCCCAGAAATCGGTGCTTACCTAACAGGTACTTACTTGTACTTACTTCGGCCACAATAACACAGATGATAATATAAGTAAATCTAAAAATTATTGTCATAAATAAAATTTTGCTGAATTGAACAAGGAAAATTGACAATGTAAACAAAATGCATGTAGTCATTCTTCAAAACTTGCCTTTTGCATGGAAAATAAATCAAGAGACAAAACCATTATTTTCTAATAATTTATGGATATGACTGATATGTATGCAGAAACAATATGCCACAACAACCTGGTAGACTGCAATTTTATCACGAAGGTAAATGTTCAATAGACAGAGTGACCTAAAATGAACTGACGGGTTTAAAAATAGAACAACAAGCAAACGGTGAGAGCCATTTTAACAATTTTTCCAAGAGGATATGTGTGAAGTCGAGACTTTTTTTTAGTATGCTTCCTTGTTTTAGTACCAAATGTTACCGACAGATAAGGGCAAGGCTGTACTGAATCAAAATGATAGGATGCTCAAACTAACGCATAAAAATGTATCAAAGTTCACGCAGTTAATAAATACTCTTCACTCTGTTTAGCTAATAGAACGGGGGAAAAAAAAGACGTAGTTTGCGTTTTGAAATTTCAAGGTTATTGTGAGCATTATTACAGCTGCGACAGTGCAGCAATATCTATTGGTGACAAGTTAGAGAAAAAAAAATCCATTTTTGGTACGTTTTTCTCAAATATATTCCACAGGCAAGGAGTTAAACACGTTTTTAACTTGAGTTCTGACTATCCAGTCAATTTACATTAATTGAATTTTGATTATTTCCAAGTAAGAACTGAATTTAAAACTTTAAAAAATCGTGTTTAAAAAATAAAGATGAAAGCTTAACTCTAATTTGTCGACATAGTACCTTTAATACTTTATTATTACTTTTTAAATATTTGATTGAAATTTAATTTTTTTAAATGTTGTAATTTTAAAATTAAAGAAGACACAAATCCTTTTTTAACGCATCGGATATTTATATCTAGAGCCATCTGCTTTCAAAAGCTAAGAGATTATTAGAAAGTTTTTGGTGAAGAAGTCGGTAACGAAATCGCGGTTAGGAATAGTGTTAAACAAACCACGCTCAAATCAAATGTCTAAAAAAAGTTTTAAAAAACTGTCTATAATAACACTTTTTTTCTTGCTTCTAACTGTCAACGGTACGTGCAATGTTGTCTTGAAGTTCAACACCTGCTTTCAGTCAAAGTCGGCATTCATCAAAGGTTTTCTTCTCTATTTTAAAGCTTTTATGTGCCGATTTTCCAAGTTATATTACACAATTCCTGGTAAGCTTTGTGACATTGAGATATCAGCGGAGTAATCTAACAGATTTTTTTCCCTAATTTTAAAACGTAGCACTTTAAGCTGTATTAAAATTCGCCTTTTTTAGAATTTTGTTTATGCACATACTGCAAAACAAAATTTTTTGATTTTACGACATGATACTTGTAGCTAGGATGCCAGTATTATATCGTAAAATCAACATTTTTTTTTTTTTTTTTTTTTTTTTTTTTTTTGCAAAGATATAAAGCCAGATATTTTCATGTAACTTTTTAAATTTTATACACTGCATAAAAAAAATTTGCTAATTTTACGGTATAATACTGGCATTGGCATCATACCGTAAAACCAGCATTTTTTTTTTTTTTTTTTTTTTTTTTTTTTGCAGTGTAGGCTTTAAATAAAAAATGTTTTAATGGCAAATATATGCCAACCCATAGCGGTTTTCGTTACGTAAAAAGGAATTTTTAGAAGGCGTTTTTAAAAACACGAGTATACGAGGACAGGTGATTAGATATCCATTTATTTAGAGGGAAATGTACCTACTTTTGCTCGGTTTTGAAAATATTAAAATTATAATATATTGAGTGGGATTACGATAAGCTGACCATGTTGTCAGCTTATCGTAATCAGCTATATCATCATATGTATGTCTTAAAAATGAACACTGTCCTCTAAAAAAGAGGACACCTCAGTATAAAGTAGGGTTGCCAACTGCCCATTTTCGAAATAATTTGCCCTTATTCGAATCCTTAAATACAACCGGCAAATAAAATGTCTGATTAATTCGGAAAAGTAAAATATACTTCATTACGTTTTCAATAACGTTCTGTGTGTTTACATATTTGTAACACATACGTCTTTGTAAATGATTTATAGGAAGCTTTACTGAGAATTTTTCTTTTTAAAGATGGATATGAAAAGTAAATATTTAAAAATGTAAAGTTTTAAATGGGTTGTCCATATAAATTGAAGCAAAGAAAAATTTAATACATTTCTTTATAGACAGTAGAACTTTCAAGTAATACAAAAAATGTCACTTCTTTCATTTTTACCCTCGTGTTTATACTTTCAAGAAATTAGTTTTTAATTATACTCATATTACAAATATCAATTCATATAAAAATTTGTTTTTAACTATCCAGCAATAAAAATTTGTTAATATTTATGTGCTGCAAATTGGATTTGAGTTATTTCATGCCAACTGGTCTGCTCGACCCACTTTAATTTTCATGTAATCGCTACTGGACATACATATAATGTATGAAATAGACATATCCAAACTGTCAGAATAAGTAGTTAAAGTCGATAAGAGATGCTTCAGTAAATTTCACTATTTCACTGTCTGAGGAAAAACAATCAAATAACCAAGTTTGTCATCTTACTGTTCATGTTACAAGAAAACTTACATATTAAAATATGAGATGTAGTACAACGTTTAATGCTGAAAAACATAATTACAGTATTAAAGTTTAGATATCAATACATTAATCTCCACTTGACCTAAAACTAGGCGATACAGCTGTCACGATGAATTTTTCCCTCACTTTAACAAGCTGCAACTACTGAAAAAATTACTTTAAAAGTTTGTGGCTTTACCAGTTAATTAACTATGAATATGACATGGAGTTACTGACGTCATTTTATGCATTCTTAAATATTTATTAGTTTATTATTCTTTGAAATCCAATCAAAAATTAAAATCATAAATTCAACCCCATTTTTAGAAGCCTATATCTCAAAAGGGACGTTTCTGATTTGGCGTTAGTACTACTGGAAAGAACATACCTTAATTGACAAGAAAACCTTTTGTTTCATTTTGGGCTCCTTCCTTATAACGCAAAAAAGAAAAGATCAAAACACCTATTTTGCGTGAGATTCGCAACTGTATACGGATGCAAATTAAATACTCGGTACACTCAAACATCTCTTGAAAGAATAAAGTTAGAATTGTGGAACAAGTGTTTGTGATAACCAATTTTTCGATAATCAGTCACAGGCTGCAATACAGTCACTAATTGCTTGTAGAAGTGTGACGTTATATTATAAAGTAAATTTTTTAAGAACAGATGTAAGCAAAGTACAGTTTATTTTTAATAATAAATCCAACTTAATTTTTAATGTGTCTACTATCGGCAGAAATACGCATACACTAATATGCATTTACATGCATAGCTGCAGATGGCTGATCACGGACACATTGAGCATATTTAAGTTTAATTTGTTATTAAAATAAATTGTACCTTTCATACATGTGTAATTAGAAAATATACATCTCCCTTATAATGTCACCTTTCTACTAGCGATTAGCAACATATTTAGGCTGGTGATTAGTTATCCAAAATATTAACATTTCAGAGCTTATAATAGAATTATTTTTACTTGTAAGAAGTCATTTCATACTAAATCGAGGATTCTCTACACTTTTGTAATTCACATTTTTTCGCTCTCTTTCCTATTTTGCGAGATATGGTCAATATTGTCTAAATGTCAAGCCTGGGGCCTCTGCATTCACTCTCATATGATAGCGCATAATTGTTTTACTATAGCAAAACACTTGTTCTACAATTCTAATTTTATTCTTTCAAGAGATATTTGAGTATATCCGGACTTTATTTTACATACATAAAGTTGCGAATCTCACGCGAAATAGGTGTTTAGAACCCCCTTTTTTTTGGCCTTTTACGAAAGAAGCCCAAAAAGGAAACAAAAGATTTCTTGTCAACTAAGATGTGTTCTTTTTAATGGTACTAAAGGTAATCAAATCAGAAGAGAACTTTTTGAGATATCGTCTTCTAAAATTGTGGTTAAATTTGTTATTTTAGTTTTTGAGGGGATTTCAAAGTTGTATAAACTACACTGCAAAAAACATTTGTTGATTTTACGGTCTAATACTGGCATCACAGCTGTCAGTATTATACCGTAAAATCGACAATTTTTTTTTTTTTTGCAGTGTAATAAATCTTTAAGCTAGCAGGAAACGATTTCAGTAGCTACATGTCATGTCCATAGTTAATTAACTGGTAAAGTGGCAAACTTTTTAAGCAGTTCAGTAGTTATAGCTTGTTAAAGTAAAGGACAAATTCATCACGATGATGAATTTGTCCATCGTGACAGCTGTATCGCCTAGTTTGAGGATAAGTACTGATGAATGTATTGATTTCTGATCTTTAATACTACAATTATGTTTTTCAGCATAAAAAGTTGTACTAGATCACATATTTGCAATATGTAAAGTTCCTTGTATCAAGAGCAGTAAGATAACATACTTGGTGATTTGATCTTTTGTTGTTGTTGTTTTCTTTTACTACAGTGAAATAATGAACTTTACTGAAGCATCCCTTGTGCCCCAACTATACCTATGTCAGACTCTGGCAGTTTGCAGATGACCATTTCAGACATATGTGTAATGTGTATGTCCTGCAAAGATTACATCAATACTGAAGGGGATCGAGCAGGGACCATGTCCCTGTATTATATATTTGTATCCTTACGTATTATATATTTGTCACATTCCTGTCCGTCTGTGATCTGTTTTGCGGCATGATGTATCCGGTAAATGAAAGTTTTAAAATTAACAATCCTAATTTAAAAGAATAAAATCTTTTTTTTTTTTTTTTTTTTTTTTTTTTTGCTATAAAGCATTTTCAGATTGTTGCTTTTGAGATCGGTCTTCAGGCAATCGAACCGCAAAATGCTACAAGGTTAGAAAAACCCATGAGACAAAATCTTATTTTTTTTAATGCTTCAAATTGTCTCCCTAAAGATAATACATGAAAACATATATGATGGAAACATGTCTTATTTTAGAAATAACTTTAAAATTTCTGAAAAAATATATTACTAGAGGGTCAAGAAGATATATTAAAAAGACATACTGCAGAAAAAATTCTCTCAATTTTAAAATTAAACTACAAAGCAATTTTAAAAGGATATATTATTTTTTACCTGACTATATTTCGCTATATCATGTTAATTTATTTATTTATGCTTCAAAAGTGTTCGCGTATCCGTTTGAAATTTTTATTAACTTATATTTTTATATTTTTTAGGCCCAACAAGTTGGAATGATGACAGAACATCAAAAATATCTCATAACATCTTTGGTAAGCCGAATAATTAGTTCATTTAAATAGTCTCAAAGTTCTATTTGTATTTATTTAAATTTTGTAATGATTTGATCATTGTCATATAATTAAGGGGGCCAGAAAAGTTTGAAATGACGCAAATTGATTGAAGAATGATCGTGGATTAGGAAGCCTGTAATTAATTTAGACTATTACTTCTTTTTGCATTTATTTATTTATGTTTTATAGAAAAAATTGTTAAATTGTTAAAAACAATAACAAAAGTTTTAATATTGTACAAGAAAATTAATCTTGCAAAACTAGTTTTGCCACGATTTTGAAATCCAGGTTCCATATTTTTAAGCTATAATTTCTCGATTATACCTAAAACAATTGTAAAAAATTTAAATAATTATAATAAAAAATTCAATATTCATGAAAATGTATCATACTTTTTGCTATACACACACACACACACATATATACATATAGCAAAAAGTATGATACATTTTCATGAATATTGAATTTTTTATTATAATTATTTACATTTTTTACAATATATATATATATATATATACATAAGATTTTAGTTTTTGTTTGTTTTTTAGATATAGTTTGCAGAAAATTTAACCTTCTACATTAAAAAAAAAATAAACATGTAAATCCGTTAACGTTTTCAAAAGTTATACTTTAAAAATGTGTTTCGTAAACCAAACACATTTTTTATTTTTATCTGTCGTCTAATCTAATTCTAAATTAAAATCAGACACTTCTTTTTTTTTTTTTTTTCAAAATTTGTGATAGTAATTGAATAATTTTTTTAAAAAGTTTGACAGATATGCTTCTGTGCATGACCGAATGATTCATTCGAATAATCAAAATAATCGTTAAGCCCATCACTATAGTTTAAACTTCTGCTTTCGTAAGGTATTGCCGGTCTGCGCGGTTCAATGGATACGGCTCGTACGACCGTAAATTTATGAGTTTTCCTATCTGACCAACTGAACGACATTCATAAAAATTCAAACACTATATATAAAAAAAAAAAATAAATAAATAAATAAATAAAAATATTTTTTCGTCATGTCAAACTTTTCTAGTGCCTTTAAATAACGCTATGTGAAAACAATCCAGTTCTGTTACGAATGGTTTGCTTGTCGTTATCGTTGCTGACATACATAATCTTTAATTACTTATTTGAAGTTAGTTACGTATTTCTAAAAATAATTATTTTTGTCCTCTAATTCAATAAATTGCTATGAAATTTTTCGTGAAGGATTCTGTATTTCTTATGAAAAGTAACAGTTTTATAAAAATTTACAGATATGAAGTTTAAGGTTAAAAAATAATTTTTGTGTGAGTATATAAAATTTTTCAGGATTCAAATTAAACTGAAAAAATGTGACTTCCGTTTGAATCGTTCGTCATTTTCATTTGAAGAGCGATATTGGATCTCCTCTCAAGCGCCGCAAAAGTAGTTTTCCCGGAAATGAAATAATAATAATAGTAATAACAAACAACTTGTTGAGCCGTATAACAAAACTTTTACAAAACTTTACTTTTTTTATATCTGAGGAAGGCTAATGTTTAGCCGTAAGCTTATGGATTTTTAACATCTAAGAGTTTTAATGTTTTAAAACTGTGTTTTGAATTATGGCACCTCTGTAGTAACATAAATTATCAATGTGTTTACATTGTGTTTTATAAATGTAAATTAAGTTATTAATTTGTCTGAATTAATATATTTAAATAGTATGAATAAGCTCAAAGACATGTATGCTCATATTGTGATCGTCTAATTCACATGCAATAAAGAGCATAGTTGTCATAATTTAAGCCCCAACCCTAGTAGTAATGTCATTGAAACTCATTTTAAAATTCATAAGAAAATTCGAAATTGTGTTTATCAAAAACAGTAAGATATACAGAATCATTCCTTGTACAGTTTCTCTATTTAGTATAGGTAAAATGGAGTTTTCAGAGGCATCTGCACCAAAATTTGGAAAGAACTTTGTTTTGGTTGCATAAATAAAGATCAGATGAGTCCTAAAGAAAATAAAGCTGTTTTAATATGTTTTTAAGGAACAAAAGGGGAGACATTTTAACTCAAGGAGGACGATTTCAACTTTTTTTTTTTAAGTAGTTCAAATGGGTTATTGTTTATTACATATTTATTAATTTTGAATCGAATGACACCATCCTCAAATCGATACGAGCATTTGTTACAAAGTTATAGCAAATTTTACGAATAAAAAGTCGAAACATATACTTTAGTGTAGGTAAAAGAAGTTTTCACAGCAACAACTGATGGCCATTCACGAAAATTTGGGAGGAACTTTGTTTTGGTTCTAAAACTGAAGATCCGATGAGTTCCCTAAAAATAAAGTCATTTTACTAGGGTTCGAGAGGCAAAAGGGGGCATTTTAAATCGGGGAAGGAGGGGGGGGGGGAATTCAACTTTTCTTAATTGGTCGAATGGGGTATTTTTTACCATGTGTTTTTAAATTCTGGATTCTTTGAATGACACCATTTGCAAGTGGATACAATCACTTGTTACAAAGTTACGGTAGGTTTTTAGGAATAAAAAATCCAAAATTATACGTTATGAGAGAGTACAACTTTATTGCACTTATTTTACGTCCACAACTTCTATGACCTTGAAAAAGACTCAAATGATCCTGATTTGGATTATTACTGTTTTGAGGCCATTTAATAAGTTTAAGATTGTTCAATATGGCATAAAGAAGCTTTTTTGAACGTAAAATAAATGTAATACAGTTGTGCTCTCTCATAAAGTATAATTTTGTTCTTATTCATAAAACCTCTCGTAACTTGGTAACATGTGATTGTATCGACTTGCGAAAGGTGTCATTTGATTCAGAATGAAAAAAATAATGGTAAACAATACCCCACTTGACCTATTTAAAAAAAGTGAGTTATCACTGAGTTAAAATGCTCTCTTTTGCCCCCAAACCACAGTAAAACAACTTTATTTTTGGGGGGACTCATCGGATCTTAATTTCTAGTGCCGAAACAAAGTTCTTCCTCAATTTTCGTGAATGGCCACCACATTTACTAAATTATAATTTGCAACTTTTATTCATAAAACCTGCCGTAACTTTCTAACGAGGGCTCGTATCGACTTGCGGATAATGTCATTCGATTCGGAATAAAAAACTGCATAACAAGCAATACCCCAATTGACCCTTAACTGTTGTTAGCGGTCTCACAGACTGCTGCTTTTTTCATTTTCAAAGTTTAACTAGCAATTTTCAGTTTAACTATAATAACTTGTGAAATTTTGTTTCATTTGGAGCCCTAATATCACTAGAGATTTCTGAATAGATGATATTTAATTATAATAGACCTGTACATAAAGTTTAGTACAGGAACAGTATCCTATGAGTTAATTGAGATTTTTAGTCGCCATTCAATCATGCAGTCTCAGAGACCGCTAACAGTAACTATGCAACAATTCCTGTCACAGAAGTTAAGAGTTAAAACAAGTTGAGTCCCCGTGAGTTAAAATTCACCCTTAAAGAACTTTATTACTTACTCATCATACGTAGCATAGGGTAAGAATTTTTTTTTGACTGATTTACACGTTTCAGTTCCTGGAGAATCCGAAAGACATATTTTTAGAATTTTTTTTTTGCCGTTTCTGCCGTCTGTGTGTCTGTAAACGCTCTATCTCCCGAACAAATTGAGATAGAGACTTAAAATTTGGTATGTACTTAGTATGTAATAATGGGAAGAAGCTTATTGAATTTCAGTAACCTCGATTATCCGGAACTATTTTTTTCGGACTCTCGAAATATTCGTTCTGATAAAAGGTATATAAAATTTTTCGAAATTGTTTATTTTAAGGTGTGAATATAAAATACACTAAAAAAACATAAATTTTGCATAAAGAATGATGTCGATCGGATAATGAGCTGCCGAGATATTTGTAATCCTATTTTTCACACTCTTCGATTTTTCATGGTCCTGTATTTCATTTCATTCAAATTTCAAATCAAAGATTTTCGTGAATGGCCACCATCATCTATTACTTAATTTTTTGTCTATTTTACCTATACTAATTATAATCCGTGTTAATTGACAAAAATAACGGTTTGATTTTAAGGGGTTTTCTTTATTCTCGGACGAACATTGACGAATGCCTTGTTATAGGAACAGGAAGGGGACCTTTATGACCCCGGAATCGCTTTTTAATAGAATTATAAAAAAAAATAATGTTTTCTAGTAAAAATTGGGAAAAATCTTTAAACACGTTTTTCTTGAATGAACATACTTTTTTACATCGTCCCACTGTTTCCGAAAAAACTATTCCGTCGATCAGAATAAAATTTTTAGACATTATTCTGTATACATGTGGCTGTGGTTGGAATCGACTATGTAATATTTATATGCAATACTTTTCGATATAATCTTTTTTTTCTGTAACCCCCCCCCCCCCTCTTAAAAAAAATATATATCGATTTTTGCTCCTTAGTTTTTTTGATAAACGACATTTTGAAAATAAATGACAAAATTATTTTTGTCGATTTCAATCATAACTGTAATCCTACAGATTATAGAACTTCATAAATTCTATTTCTGATTTATGAGTCCGCTGGAAAGCATGACACATTACAACTGTGCGCGGGGCACAGGCTCAACCTCACAGCCATTTTGTAATAATAACAAATAGGGTTTTTTGCACCAAAAATTTAAAAAAATATATATTAAACTAACTGTTAATTACAACCAGTGTTGGGCACGCTCGCAAAAAACACGAACTAGTTCAAACTCAAGTTCATTTTCTCAAAAATGAGTCCAGTTCGCGTTCAAATTCAAAATTTTTCAAACGAACGCGCTCAACTCAAACTCATTTATGAAAGTGAACGAAATTCACTAAAAACTCGTTTTTTTTTTTTTTTTTTTTTTTTTTTTTTTTTTTTTTTTAATATAGTATTAGAATTTTATTGTCCAAATCTACAAAATTTTGTGAACTAATCTTTTCGTTATTCAATGTAAGGGTCTTCATGGGCCCGGCCCAATTTTCCTTCCCGACACTCGGTCTGAGCTTCGTTTGGGGATTACTTTTTTCTAGAGGTTCGGACACAGATGGGCCGGACTAGATTTATTGCCGTCGGGGCTGGACTGCATTCTTCTTGAGGTCTGAACAGGCAGAAATTTTCAGTCCCAGCTCATATGAAAATCGTTGGACCGGGCACGGCTCTGGCCTGTCCAATAAAAATATCAATAAAATTTGGCCATGCCCCAATTTTTTTTCTAAAAATGCACGTATTTTTAAATCGCTATTATTCCACAATAAAAATTGATATATATATATATATATATATATAATATCCTTGAATTTCAAAGAACATTAATCAAGTTCTTGTAACATTCTAACTAAATCTCCAAAGAGATAATAGTAATAAAGTGTAGACAGAATACGACAAAGTTAATATATATATATATATATATATATATATATATATATATAATATCTTTGAATTTCAAAGAACATTAATCAAGTTCTTGTAACATTCTAACTAAATCTCCAAAGAGATAATAGTAATAAAGCGTAGACAGAATACGACAAAGTTAATATATATATATAAGATGGGTACATACATTTCTAGGCAATAAAATTAAAATATGGTATAACCTGAGAAAAAGAAACTGCCTATGACGGAATCCCGTGTTTAACAAAACGTTGATCTATGTAAAATGAGAATAACAGTACTTGTGGAAAGGATGTAATGCATTTACAACAGACGATGAACTTGCTCATAGGGGAACCAGCCCATGACGGATTTTTGTTCTTTCCTATGTAATTCCGCCTTAGAAGATTTTATTGTATAGAATTTTTTTAATTTTTAAATCTCCAAGCCATAGAAAGTGGATTAACGATATTAATGGTAACTGTGATATTTACATATAATCAGATGCATTTAAAAAATAAATACCACATCTCAGAACACATTTTTTTAAAATGAAGAATATAAACATGATATAAAAAAGGTAAAATAAGTATTTTTCCTTCTTCTCGTACTAGTTTGAATATATACTCATTCATACTCCAAAACATATTTATTTTCATCTGAAATATAGTTGTGCTCAAACTTTTTCTGAAAATGCAAACAACCCGATCGCAAGAATTATTCTAGGCTACCCAACCTACAAAAAGAATTTTAGAATCATTAAAACCTGAAAACAGAAATTTGTGCAACCTGACCCGATGCAAGACTCTATTCAATGATCCCGATGTATCTACTATTCAGAGGTTTTACTATATTTGAATATTAAATAAAAAGAAAACTGCCCAGTTAAACTGAGGGCATTGAGCTCTCAGGCTATTCACACTAATTGTATATTATACTCTTATTTCAAAGAATCTGAAATAAGAGAAAAATAAAGAAATCAACAATATATTAAGGGGGGGTCATCCCCCCGTTACCCCCCCCCCTCATAGTTAACTAATGAACCCCTTAAACTAATCAGGGAAGTCTCTAATTACAATGAATATATATACAAAATTTGAAGAAAATCGGATAATTCTGCATGAAAAACCCATTTATCTAAATTAAGGGGGGGGATTAGCCCCCCCCGTCCCCCCCCTTTATACTTAACCAATCAATCCCGAAAACTAATCAGGGAAGCGTCTTAACCCTACGAACCTATAAACAAATTTTGAAGCAAATGAGATAATTCTGCAAGAAAATCCCATTTATATAAATTAAGGGGGGGATTAGCCCCCCGGCCCCCCACTTCTTATACTTAACCAATCAATCCCGAAAACTAATCAGGGAAGCGCCTTAACACATGAACCTGTAAACAAAATTTGAAGGAAAACGGAATAATTCTGCATGAAGAACCCATTTATATAAATTAAGGGGGGATTAGCCCTCCCCCCGTTCTCCCCCTTTATACTTAACCAATCAATACCGAAAACTAATCAGGGAAGCGCCTTAACACAGTGAACCTATAAACAAAATTTGAAGGAAAACGGAATAATTCTGCATGAAAAGCCCATTTATATAAAATTAAGGGGGGGATTAGCCCCCCGTTCCCCCCCCCCCTTTATACTTAACCAATCAATCCCGAAAACTAATCAGGTAAGCGCCTTAACACAGTGAACCTATAAACAAAATTTGAAGGAAAACGGAATAATTCTGCATGAAAAACCCATTTATATAAATTAAAGGGGGGATTAGCCCCCCGTTCTCCCCCTTTATACTTAACCAATCAATCCCGAAAACTAATCAGGGAAGCGCCTTAACACAGTGAACCTATAAACAAAATTTGAAGGTAAACGGATATTTCTATGAAGAGTTATCGCGTTACGTACATACATACATACGTACGTACAGAACCGGCGGGCACATAAGCTCTCAGGCTTTGATAGCCTGTGAGCTAAAAATGAATTTTATGAATATTGGAATATTAAACACTTGTCTTTTTTTTTCTATAAAAACATAAAATTGGTAGTAGAGATATAAATGTAGGTTACTTTTCACAACTGCATGAAAACAGAATTTACTTTCCTTTCATTTCGGGTTCGGGTCGGGTTGCTGGTCGCCGACAATTATTTTGGTGCGTTCGGGTCGGGTTGCGGATCGAATTTATTATTTTTGTCGGGTTCAGGTTGGATTGCGTGCTGATTTCAAATAGAATTTTCGGGTTCGGGTAGAGCTCTTGACCCGCGCAGGACTCTATGTCGGATTCTTAGAAAGACCCCCACGGAGGGCACTCCCCCCTAGGGCCTATATCCGTCGTGTTAATAATTGGCCGTCATAAATCAACCCAACCCAACTCTATGTCGGATTATCAGAAATAAAAAAGTAAAAGTTACTCGTCGTAAGTAGCGCAAAAAAAAAAAAAAAAAAAAGCCTAAACATTAGAATGAGGAACCAAGAATGAGAAATTCCTATGCTATTCTTTTTTTTTTATTCAAGACAGACATTTCATGATTACATTGAAAATTTCCGGTATGAAATAAAAATTTTTGAAAAAAAAATTATTTATTCCTATTTCTTTTCATGTTTTCCTTGTTTGACAGATTTGCCAGTTTTGCGGGGTTTTTTTAATTGAAAAATTTTGATTTAATACCGGAAATTTTCAAAGAATTTTTCTGTATGTAATCAGTAACAGTATAGGACCTTTATGTAATAATATAGGAATTTTCTGGTATAAATGAGAAATTTTTAAGTAAAAAAAGGACCAAATTGGCCCCTGGTGTTTGTACCTCAATACGTCATTTGCACCCATACATTCCTATACAATAAATGATGGTTACAGTGTCCTGTACCAAGCCTTAAAGCTTATACCATGAATTTAGAATCACCCTGTATTTTAAATTTACTGCTTGAGAAATAAAATGTATATAAGAATTGCAATCATAGATTATTCTTTCTTTACGGTACAGTTAAGAACCATTTTTTCTTCTCTCGTAATATGGAAAATATTAATCTACAATTCGTTTCTGACACACACAAAACACATATAGTGTTTGTGATAGTTTATTGCACAGGTAGACATATTATGTGTTTATAGATTGTCAGATGTCCAGTATTCAGTGGTAAAAACAGCATAGGTGAGCCCCCCCCCCCCCCCCCTTCAATAGTTTTTCAAGATGGGCTGTATTTTTTTGCGCCAACTGATATAGAAAAAAATCTCAAATTAATCTAATATTATTAATTATAATTATAATATTATTATTTTTTAGTGTATAATATTTTCCATAGATAATTGCACTTTCTCTAAAATCGTTGTTTAACTTTCATTCTTTACAACCTAAAAATCCTTTTAGGAAGACTTTAGCATGGCGTGTGATAAAAAAAGACGCCACTCTCCATCCACAGGCAGTAGCATGGCGGAGGTCTCTTTCTTCTTTTTGAGCAGGGGACGAAGTTTCTCGGAAAATTTTCTCTTCCTGATTCTGGCCTAGCCAGAAGACAATAAATTAACGCTTTGACGCAGAGGGCAAATAGTGTCCGATTTGATCACTAAATAGATAAGAATAAGATGGGTTGCTTTTTCCGGAATATACAAAGAAGAGGCCTTCCGGCCTCTGATACAAAAAGGTTCCAATTAGGATTCAGAGAACTGGAGAGGTGTGGGTAGGGAAAGGGGCTTTAAAGCTTTGTTGCAGATGACCAAACACGAAAAACCAAAAGTATCTCCAAAGCAAAATGTATAAAGAAGAGAAGTACTTTATCCATGAATGTTGCATAAAAAATAAAATTTCCATATAAATGCAGAAAAGCAGTACAATATAAATATATAATTGTGTTAAAAACTGAAAAGTTTGCTAAATAGAAATATTCGCTTTCCGTGTGTGTACGCTATGGAGTTCTTATGGCATATAGATTTTTAACCTTTTTATTTTCGACACATTCTTTTGAAAAATCGTGTCTGCCCAAACCCGACCCGCAAGAGTCAAAACCCAATCCGAAACCGACCCGAATCCGAAACAAAAGTCAACCTCTAAGGCCAAGTCCGAGCCTTTTTAACCACTATACATACCACAAAGAGTATTGCTAAATCTGGCGGATTGTTTACTCAGAAATTTCGAGAATAAAATTTTCAATACTAATTTTCCTTTACCTTATTCACGAAATATTTATACTTATAATAATCAAAAATAATTATTCAACTTTCTGTGAAGAATTTGGAATTTCTTTATGATAGTTTTTATAAATGACAGATAAAATGCATCAGCAGCCTGTATAGTGTTAATTGTTCTGTACAGATATTTATTTTTACGTCCATGTGTTAAAAATTTTGTCTTGTGCGAGGAGTTCTGACCAAAAAAAATATAATTATTACAGTCTTTTTTCATGTTTATATTGTTCATTTTAAATAAAAGTGCCACAGACCGGAGATCTGCACGGGCAGGGATTGGGCCTGTTTTCATTCCGGACGGCAATCGGACCGGGCCAAGTTTGCATTCTTTTCAGGGCCGGGCCCGGTCCATACTTTTTTCTGAAGGCTCGGGCCGGACCTAACTTACTTTTTCCGTACCGAACCGGGACTAGTATCATTCTTCCAGCTCTTCAAGGGCCTAAGTTTTCCATCCCGGTTTTGACCCAACCCGTATGAAAATCATTGTCTCGGCGTGACCTGGTCCATTCAAAAATCAGTCAAATTTGCCCTGGTCCAAAAATTTTTGCGAAAAATGAATACATTTTTAAATCGCCATCATTCTACAATTAAACATTAAATTTTATTCTTTATTAAGAATGGTACATTTGTAGGCTTATTAAAATATAGTAAAACGCGGGAAAAAGAACCTGCCTATGACGGAATCCTGTCTTAAACTGAAAAATATGTTGATCCATGCAAAATGAAAATACTAATACGTAAGAAAAGAATATATAATACATTTACACCTGCTAAAAAGGGAACTTGTCTATACGCATTTTTTTTCTTTCCTATGCAATTCCATCTTAAGAGATTTTACTGTATAGCATTTTTCAGATTTTTAAGTCTCCAATACATGGAATATGGATTAACTATATTAATGATAACTGAAACATTTACGTACAACAAATAGCGATTCATTAAAAAAATAAATATCGCAATGACTTCTGTAAAAATGAAAACTATAAACATGACAATAAAAAGCAAAGATAAGTATTTTTGGTCAGAACTCCTCGTACGAGACAAAATTTTAACCAAATCGACGTAAAAATAAATGTTTTGTAGAAATTCATTCGGGCCGGGTCGGGCTCGGGCCGAGATTTTAACTTTTTTCCGGGCCAGGCCGGGCTCGAGCCGAAGTTTTAACTTTTATACCGGGCCAGGCTTGGACCGAAGTTTTAACTTTTATACCGGGCCGGGCCCAGGTCTTGAAATTTCGGCCCATGCAGACCTCTACCATAGACTGCATAGTACAGGGACCTTCGTTCCAAAATACTGTTTGTACTACATTTATTTCTACATATCCTATTGTAAACTATATTGATTTTTTAATGGATCTCTATTTGTATGTAAATATCTGAATTATTATTAATACCATTAATCCATTTACACGGCTTTGAGACTTGAAAATCTGAAAAATTCTATATCGAAAAACCTTCTAAGACGAAATCACATAGGACAGAAAAAAATCGTTATAGTTTAGTTCCATTTTTACCAGGTCTGTCATCTCTTGCAAAGTATTATTTATTTTCAAATGGATTATTATATCCATTTTGCAATTGATCAAGAAATTTTTCCGTTTAAAACAGGATTTCGTCATACACAGATTCTTATTATAGGTTTTACAGTACTGTATCCCCCCCCCCAGAAATGTGTATATATATTATTCTTTAAAGGCAATTTTAATTGTAGAATAATGGTATTTGTGCAGACTTCTTGGAAGAATTAAGCACAGGTTCAGAAATAAGTCCAGTTCGGCCCGGCCAGCGCATCCAGAGAAAGCAAGACCCAGGCACGACCCAGAAAAACTGATGATCAGGCTCGACCCGTCCCGAGTCCATGAAGGCCTCTAAATGGCATTTGAATGGGAAAAATATGTTCTTAACAGCTGGAAATTTTTTAAATAAATTATGAAAAAAATTGAGTTTGAGTTGTAAATTTCGTTCAAACTCACAGATTTTTTGAGCTTTCGTTCAGTTCACGTTCGTTTATCAAAAAGTGAGTCAAGTTCAACTCACGTTCACAGAAAGTGAACTAAGTTCGCGAGTTTTCGTTCAATGAGCGCGTTCGTACCCAACACTGATTACAACAAACTGTAAAATTAAATTAAACGCAATAATATAGTTTGTTTCTATTGAAAAAAACAATTCCTCAAAAAGACCTAGATATAAGCAGTAAAATGTAGAAAAACCCCTTAATGACGCACAATATTTGTTACAAGTTTTAAAAAATGGTCCAAAATGAATATCTTCTCTGAATAAGACGACTCATTTTAAAAAGATTTACCCCATTTAACACGGCGCAGCTCACGTTGCCGTCAAAGACAACGAGCTTGTTTATGTCTTAGCCAAAAAAGCAAAGAAAACTTGGCGATAAAACTGATTTTTTTTTTTCCTTGCTTCGATGTGAATGTCATTCACAAATCCAGACTTAGAAATGATTTCATTTAAAAGATTTCAAGCATATGACATAATAGACATAAAAGCAATGTACGTACATTACCTAATAAAATAAGCACTTGATCAGAAAGAATGGAAAATTCTTCCGATATTATCAAAATGTATATCCAGGGAATAAAAAATATAAGTAGACAATGTAACTTGCAAAAGCGCTCAAAATAAGTTAGGAAATAAGTTTATGTTAATGAAATACTCCAGCCGTTAATTTTCAAAGAATTACACCTTTTAAGTTTTTACATGACACCTTCCCCCCAAAACAAAATTAGTTACGCAGAAAAAATTTAATTTTGCTGTAACCAGATCATTAAAGAAAGTTGTATAATTGCATCTTTAAAATTATACCAGTTACGCTTAATTGAAAATTTATCATTCTGAATGGGGATCATATATCAAACTAGAAATGCAAATAAGCTGCGACATATTACAAGAGAGAAACATGAGCGATAATATACATTCAGTTGTTCTTAAACAAAAGATAAGTGATGTTTGTAAAAATATTAGCGGCGAAAAACTTTAAAATATTCACAGAAGTATTATTAGAAGAACTCAGTTATGTATTGTAATGATCACTATGTCATTGTGGCAAAATAAAGCTATATCATTAGGCTAATCTCTTTGTGTAGACGGGTTGCAATTGCACTATATATATATATATTTTTTTTTTCATTATATTTAGTTCATATTTCATTTCTTAATCCATTTGTATTCACTTGATATCAACTCCAAATTATTAACATTTTATGGTTTATTATAATTTTTTCTCTCTCTCTCTCTTTTTAAATAATCTTCATATTTTCAGTATTTTTGGCCAATTACCATTGAAGTACAAGCTATGGTAAAATTATGATTGCACTTGTTAATTTATTAACTATGTGGTATTCTGTCTACACATTATTATTAATTATATCTTTGGAGATTTAATTAGAATGTTACAAGAAATTGATATGTTTTTTGAAATTCAAAGATATTATATATATATATATAATACCTTTGAATTCAAAATACAGCGAACAAGTTCTAGCAACAAATCTAACAAAATCTCCAATTTAAAGATAGGTTATGAAGTGTATATAGAAACTATTAAGTTAATAAATAATTAACAAATTAAAACATCAAATTACTGAAGCTCCAATTCAGAGATGGCACACAGCCAAACATACATAATAGTTTTAAATAAAAATTAGAAAATAAATATTGATCCCCCTCCCCACACCAAAAAAAATAAAATAAAATAAAAATGATATATGATCGTCTACAAGTTAAAATTTGTACCAACTTTGAAGTTTCAAATGGTAACATGCACTTTTGAAACCATATTTGAGTTTCTTAGATCAATATAAAAGGTATAATATATATACATTTAAATCTTCATAGAGTTGCAAAGAAAATGTATTAGAGGTTTAACCATAAATTTCGAGAAATAAAATTAAGATCATACAAGAAAAACGAGCATCTTACAAGACCGAGAACATTCAATTAGTTACCCGAAAAATTATATATAAATTCTGGATAAATATATTAAGCTCCTCTTATAAGGAAAAAAAAATCAATAATTATTTTTTTACTGACAATTAATTTTCTTTTTTTGTGATAGAAACGATAACGGTAGGCAGACCTTAGATAATCTAAAAGTAAATTGTTTCTATAACTCGAAAACTAATGATAGGAATGAGTTATAAAAGATGCTTGATGATACTGATTCTTTTTATACAAAAGATAATGTAGGCCATAATTCATAATTTTTTAAATATGAATTTATTAGTAATTTTCATGTTTAAAAATATGTATTTGAATCGAGCAAGTATTTGGATTATGTTTGAGCCCATTCATTGTATAGTATTAAAAAAATCCTTTCAATTGAATAAAATCCAGGGATTAAAATTTATTAAAGGTGTAATAAATTATAGTGTGTGATGTGAATTTAACATTATCATGATGAACTTTGAACCCTTCTATCTTTACAAAGATTTAAGAAAAATGCATATAAAGTAAATAGTTTTCCTGGCAGATTTTTCCAAGGAACCCAAATAAATTGTCAAAAGTAGGTGTTAAAATGGAGAAATTGAAATTTGGTAAGGGTAATTCCGAAGGATAATTTATCCAAAACATTAAATAATTGATTATTCCTAGTCCATTGTTAACAAATATTTTTAATATGCTTATTTGCAACCAAATTAGTAGTATATAGTGATCACGTTTTTTTTGGGGGGGAAGGGGGGGGGTGATTTTTTAAATACTGTACTTAATCGAATTAAAAAATAATATAAAATAATAGTACAAATTAAAAAAGAATGCATGTACATACATGCTCATTGCTCGCAAAATATATTAAAATTAAATCAATTTGATTTCTTTTTAATGCAGGATTTGCACACGATTGATATGGAAGACTTCCAGTATGGTAAAACCAATATCACCGGACTTCGCCTCGTTCAAGAAGATACTCCTGAATTCCAAGGACTTCTTCAAGAAGTAAATAACAGACTGACTCGCAGAAGGGACCAGCCACCACTTAGAACGCTCAAGGTCACACATTAAGTGCAGTAAGATATATGTAAGATATATGTAAGCCTAAATATATGTAAGAAACCCCGCGTGAAATAAAAAAATATCCATACCAAAATAATCTGTTTAGAAAAGTAACGCAAAACACATTTTATATACAAAATTTTAGATACACCATACTTGCAGAGAAAAAGTGATGCATTTCGAAAAAGTGGTTTTTTCTTCTTCAGTATGTAAGTGTAAGTCACTAAGAGAACCCGCCCCTGATTATCACATGGGACTCTGGGGCCTGTTCCCTGGAAACGAAACTTTTTGGGGAGACTAAAATTTTCCATAATATTATTTAAATGTATTTATGGAAATAATTTATTGTTAAAATAAGAAAAAAATGCGAACATTTCTACTTTTTATAAACCAAATTTATCAATTAATTTAGGATTTTTTTTTTCACACATTCCTCTTTTATACTGTTTTGTTCCATTCCATGCAAAGTGACTTTTAAGTTCATTTAGAAATTTGAAATGAGCTTTGCAAAACCACGCAATAACGTTACAATCACTCAGCTTTCTGTTTTGTTCCATAAGCATTCATTTGTGAATATGAAATCATTGAAGCTACCTACTGTGCCATAAATTGATTATTGACATCAGTTCATGATTTATTAAAAAATAATTTTCTACAATTTATGATGAACAACAAAAAACATAAAATTTAAAATTACAATAGAAGTAATGTTTATTACGAAAAATGTAATGTTCTTTAAATATACCGTAAAATTTGTTCGCAATCAGTATCATTGGAAATGTTTAATACATCCATCTTCAATCCATTGCGTGTAAAAAAGAAAAACTTATCCCAAACTAACCAATCAATCAATTCATTTTCAGGACAACAAATATTGGACAGTGTCCTGGACCGGGGCTTCCGAGATCACGCTGTTTGCTTTTTATACCGGGCCTGCTACAAGTATTAGTGACGTCACAAGAGAGATCCAGTTCGGTCAATTTATCCCAGCAGAAAGATTTAATAAAGAGAGATGTTTTGGATTTCCTGTCTTAAAATTTGTCGTTATTATATAAATAATAGTACTAAATTTCATAATCGTGAAGTAAAAGGGCGTTAATAAACTTGTTTTATAAAAGAAAATTAAAAGTTTTAAATTAAAAAAATGCTAAGATTAATAGATCTAATTGAACCCATAGACTTACTTTTTCCTAAAAACATTATTTTACAATAAATATACGTACAAAAAATATAATAAATCTGACAAAAACTTTACAAAATCAATCCCATTCCCCCCCTTTTACCACTACATACCATAAGTTTAACCACCAAAACACAATACATGTCAAATTAAATAGAGAAATCAACATTTTTCAACTATAGTCACCTTGGCTCATTTTTTAACGCTTTGGCGCAATTTGGGCTTCAGAAAGTTAGATATGTTTCCAAATTATATACACAGTTATGAAAACAAACCTAATGAACTTTTATGTTTATTTATATACAAAATTATTTATATATACAATTCTGTTCTACCTGTATATAAAAAGAGATAAATGGCTTCTTTATATTAAATAAATCCTATAAATATTGAAAAAAATGCTTATTTATATGAAATTACGAATAGGTTGCTAGAAAATATGTTGCCAACTTTCCTTCTCTCGCCATAAGCCATTTTCTATCTTAACTTGATAACTTATTTGCAATAATTTTAAAATTGTCTATTTATTGTACTTGGGTCCAGGACCTAATAGAAGACTCAAATGAACTTGTCAAAAGATTTATTTTCATAATATATTTGTATACTTAAGTTAGCTAAAATGTTAAATGAAACTACTAAGTTGGGTAAATCAGTTACTTTTAATTTTATAAACAAAGCACACTCACTTCTAAGTGTATCCAGATTTCATTCAATTTATTACAGCATTTATTTAAAAATCTTTGAAAGATGTGTTGTCATCGTTGTACCATTTTTAAACTGCTTATCGTCTGTTTCTTTTATTTTTTTTAAAAAAAGATCATTTGGCTCTTTTCGCTTTGGAAGTACACATTCATTCAAATATGCCTTAATATTTCCATTACAGTAGAATAGACATTCGCTGTTACGGTTAACTTTTTTCTCTGCACAACACGTTCAGTACCATCATATTAATTCTAGCTTCACGAATTATAAAACGTATATCGAAACGTTTAATGCAGACCACTGCTGTTGAAAGATAAGTAAAATTATCACAATGTAATTTTCGTAGCTAAAATTTCTTCTTTTCATTATCAGTAGCGAATTTGAAGACTTAGATTTGAAACTAAGAGCACAACATTTTCTCATTATTTTATAGATATAATCTACACTTTCTTTAATAGCTGCAATTTATAATTATTGATAGCGTTATAATCTAAATACACGGAAAAATATTATTAATTACTAAATAAAACAATAAATAATATCAAAATACTATTGTAAACAATCCGTACAAACGAACAAAGCACGTGGAAAATTTTAAGTAGTATGGATCTCGCTTGTGACGTCACGCAAGTCAATTTGTCCTTTGTGGCAGGCCCGGGATAGAAAGCAAACAGTTTCATCTCGGAGGCCCAGCCTGGACACTAAAATCTCTTAATCAAGATCTGACGAAAGCAGATGTATTTCCATTCTGCTTTTGCAGTTGTAGTGGTTGTTTTAAATTGAAGAACAAATATTCACTCTATCGAAAAGCATTACTTTTTTTGAGCATTTATGGAATTTCAGGCAAAAGGAATTCGTTTAGAATAAATTGAGTTAACATCTATCATCCAAGCAAAAGTATATCCTTGTCACATTTAGGTCACATTTTGTCACAGTTACAGCACTTAAAAATCTAAATGAGATGGCTCAAGCACATAAATGTGACAACGCATTTTATACGGGTCAGACCATTTAAATTTTAGTAATTTATTTGATGTCAGTTTTTTAAATACTTAATACCTGCGTTATAATTAAATAATTTTTGAAATTTTAAATAATAAACCATTATTTACTTCAAACATTTTTAGTTTTCGAAATTAATATACAAGAAGTAATAAATTAATGACCCAATACAACATTAATTTTACCAATTTTAGCAAAGCAATGTTTATTATTATGTGAATAGATACATTACTAGAAATAATTACTATACTTTGTTTCATCCATCCAGATGAAAGAAAAAAAACTTAAGAACATGACTTTTCCATAATAAAAATTTTGCAGAATTACATTCAATGGTTATTTCGTAATCAGGAAATACACATTATAATAAACACGTATTGTATATGTTCTACACACCCATGTCCTAAATTATTTTTTTCAAATTTAGGAATTCCTTGAACATTGTAGTTGTTCCTGGAATTATTATACCCAATCCACAATTATACAATTTAAAATTACTAAACATTTTCTGAAAAATATTAGTGATATTTAAATATTTTTAACTATATAGAGTATCGAGATTGATACTCATTTGTAGTATTAAAGGAATGATTGTCGTTCTTCTAGACAGAAACTGCCCTGATTTACGATAGTGTGAAACTTCTTGCTCTTGCTCTGGAACACATGGATACTGCAAAGCACGTGTCGGTAATTCCAGCAATCTACTGTGAACAGATGAACAAGGGTATAGATGGAACAAGCCTAATTAATTTTATGAAAAACGTAAGTGTTCAAATAAAGTTCATAAGAATCGAAAAGGCGACCATTTACACTCGAATATTATTTCGATTATAAATTAATTTTGGAAATGATGTATATAAAAAAAAATACTGTGTTATTTCTGTTTTAAAATATTGCTTTTGAGGTAGAATTTACACGAAAAAAAGGTCTGAAGTTGATAAGACTTTAAAAGTGGCGTTTGTGGCATTCATGAAATTTTTAAACAATATCACAGAACAATTATTATCTAATAATGCCAATTTAAAATTATTAAAAGAGCTAACTATTTAAAATGTCTTAAAATATCTTACTATAAACTGATACTGAAGTAAAATAATTTATTTATGGACACTACAGAATTATAAAATTTTGTATAAATATATTAAAAATTTATATAATTAATATACAAAAAAGATGATAGAATAAACTTTATTTATCATTATAAATATTTTTTTTTTAAGTACACGCGAACTGAAACACCAATTTTATTTTAAAGTTTTATAAATTCTTATAATCCTATCATAAACATATACAGGTTGGTCATAAAGTGCTTTCCTGATTACAATAATTTATTGCCGAAAAACTAATATAATTAGGCATATGCTCGTTTCAATATATTGTAAATACATTTATAAAATTTTTAATACAAGTACTTAGGTCAGTAAATTTCGATATGAGTAACCTTGGTAGCTCGAAGAATATCAAGGCGATATTCCATTTCTCGCCACGTATTGCCCAACATTTGGTCTGTCACACTAGACAAAGCATCTGTGATCCTGACCTTGAGTGGATATCCTCTGAATATTCAAAAATTAGGAAAAACAATAATTGGATTTATTATAGTGTGTCAGGTGAAGGATTTTTGTGTAAACTATGCTCAGTTTGCTTTTCTAGAGGGCCTTGGATATTGACCAAGCCGTATGTCTAGGGGATCATCCATCCAGATGAAAAAAAAACTTAAGAACATGACTTTTCCATAATAAAAATTTTACAGTATTACATTCAATGGTTATTTCGTAATATTTTTTTGTAATCAGGAAATACTTTATGACCATATCAATGTCAAAGTGGAACCTTTGTTTGCTCTGTGTAGAATAACTATAAAAAGGTTTTTCTCAAAGTAAAAATGGTTAAAATAACCAAGTTTGGCCATCAAAAATGTTCTGTTTAATGATTGATGTCAACCTAAATATTTGTATAATTTTAAATAGGTAATTTAAATAAACATTTTAAATAAACATTTTTAAATATTTATACACAATTTTAAATAAACATTTAAAAAATATATATAATAAAAAAATTTTTAGAATAAACTTTAATGTTCACATTTAAAAGAAGTCACTTTTATAGTCTTATTTCAATTTTTGGAAAAGGGGGAAAAAGGGTTGTTATTTAGTTAATAATACAGGGTGTCCCAAAAGTCCTTAACACATTTTAAAATTCAAAAAAGGATCAAACAATTGACGTAGGAGAGTGCGGTTTGGACGAAATTGGTTCTTATGATCTGAAATTTTGTTTAAGCAAATAAAAAAAAGTTTCAAAAATTTCTCATAGAGGGCGTTGCTTCTGGAAAGTTATCGAATACGTAGAATGCCTTTATACATAACAATGGTGAAAGATGCACAATACGCATGCACAGTTTTTGTCCAAACCGTAGCCACCCACATTTAAGAACTTAACAATACTCACCCTTCTGAGTTCGATTAGGCGAGTGACGACGGATAGACGAGTATTGTTAACTTCTGAAATGTGGGTTGCTATAGTTTGGACAAAAACTGTGCATACGCATTGTGCGTCTTTCGCCATTGTTATGTATAAAGGCATTCTACGTATTCGATAACTTTCCAGAAGCATCTATGCGAGATTTTCTGAACTATTTTTTTATTTGCTTAAACAAAATTTCAGATCATAAGAAGCATTTTCGTCCAAACCGCACTCTCCTACGCCAATTGCTTGATCTTTTATGGAATTTTAAAATGTGTCAAGGACTTTTGGGACACCCTGTATATATATATATATATATATATGTGTGTGTGTGTGTGTGTGTGTGTGTGTATGTGTATAATTGCATGCTACTTTCCCCTGAAGGCTTTAGTTTGACGATTTTGTTTCGTTTTTCTTTATTTGTTTGGAAAGGTTAATTTTCCTTGTAGCCTCGTCTGAATTTCATTCAGATCCAAGCATGGAGTTATTGTATAGCTGTGTGGTTGACCGTCCTTCCATTCCCTAAAGTTCCTATTGCATGGGATAGTTTAAAGCAACACAATAATAAAAGCTCTTCACTCCATTCCGTGGTGCTAGGGTTCCCATAATATCTGAACAACTTTCTGCAATTATATTCATCGCTATAAATAGGGAAATAATAGAATAAAATGACATTCAAGACGCCAGCTTTCCAAGCATTTCATTGGCTGTTAGAGCGGACAAAATTGCTCCAACAATAGAAAAGTTTCTTGTTTCGATGGACTCTTTTTGAAGGTATATAGGTTAACATTGTGTCGCCTGAAACTTAGCCGCAACTTTGAAGCCTCATATAATAGGACCATGATTTTCGTAAAAATAGTCATCTTAGTATATAATAATGACACAAAACGCAAGAAAACATGTAAGTGGTAATATCATAATGAGTAATGCTGAGAATCCGCGAATTCGAATTCGATATCAGGAGTGAATTAAAATAGTAAGTATTGATCTTTTTAATATTTACTTGTGGCTATTTTGGGATACATTTGGCTGTTTTCATTGGTCTTTATTAAGGAGCACAAACCTCTTTTTAAGGCGCTGTTTACACATATATATCATGGAAATTAATTTCATCTTAATATATAAAATAGTTAATACAAATAATATAATATTGGGAAAATTGTAAAAAAAAAAAGAGAGAGAGTCAGTATTTAGTAGAAATTTTTATTACTGCCTCAAAGTACTTTACTAATTTTTAAATCAAATTTACTTTAAGATGTTTATTATTATTATTTTATAAAATTAACCAACATGTAATTATATTATTTTATTAAAAAGGTTTGTAAAGTCAAGAAATAACCAATAATCTTAAAAGTTTTGCTTAAATATATTATACCTTACTTAATAAAAATATACTTAAAAGGTGATGAAATGAGACAGACATATGTATAAAATATTATAACATACTTTAAGCCCAAGATCTTTTGAACATACTCGTGTTCATTTTCAAGGAGAAACGTTGACTCCTTTTAAGTATATTTTTAATAAATATTTTATCTGTTTTAACTACCAGGTGAATTTATCATTCCACTTTAAATTCTTTATGAATTTTTTCTGTTATATTATACCTTATATAATCTTATCTTTCGCTTCGTTATTTTATCATTTATACTTATAAGTTAGCATTTACCTTTTGTCTTTTTTAATATACGTATTTTGGTTTTAGCGCAGCATCTCCATTTATGGCATAAAACTTAAATCAACCAAACCTTAAATAAATAAATAAAAATATATCTTGTCAGGTATTCTTGAGCAATTTTTATTTATTTTTATTTTTAAGGTTAAAATGAAAACATCTGGTTTATCTGGAATGATAGAATTTGACGCTGAAGGTTTCAGATCCACTGTATCTTTAGACGTGATGTATGTCACACCGAATGGACTCTTAAAGGTGATTCTAAAATCTCTTTTGTATTTTATTTTATGCATATGTAATTTTACAAGTTCATAAAATAAACAATTGTGATATTAATCAGTAATATCTTAAAGGGTATTACTATATATATATATATATATATATATATATATATATATATATATATATATATCATCATCATCATCATCATCATCATCAACCGTTTTCAATCCACTGCTGGATGTAGGTCTCCCCCAGATTTTTCCATTGTTGCCTGTCTAGTGCTTTAGTCATCCAATTAACACCGGCCACTTTTCTGATTTCGTCACTCCATCTTACTTGAGGTCGTCTTCTTGGTCGTTTTACATCTCTGGGATACCACTGTAGGGTGTTTGTGCTCCATCTATTGTCTTGTCTTCTTGCAATGTGCCCAGCCCATTTCCATTTTAGCCGTTTAATTCTCTCGATGATGTCAAAAACTTTCGTCTGACTTCTTATCCACGTTATTCTCTTTCGGTCTCTTCTGGTTATGCCTAGCATACATCTTTCCATACTTCGCTGTGTTGTTTGTAATCTTTGTACCATCCGTTTTGTTAGTGTCCAAGTTTCTGCTCCATAAGTTAGTGCAGGCAAAACACATTGGTTAAACACCTTTCTTTTCAAACAAAGAGGCATGTTACTCTTCAGAATAATATTGTTCTTCCCAAAAGCACTCCATCCATTTCTTATTCTTCTATTGATTTCATTCATGATACTGTTGTCTGATGATATTTCTTGTCCAAGGTACACATAACTTTCAACATCTTTAATCTCAGTGTTGTTGTAGACGATTTTCTTTTTTGATGCAAATGAATTGAACATCACCTTAGTCTTTTCCAAATTTATTTTTAATCCCACATTAATGCTAGCTTCTGCCAAATCTTTTAGCATATTTTGCAATTCTTCAGGGCTATTACTGAAAATTAAAATGTCATCAGCAAACCGGAGATGGCTTAAATATTCCCCATTTATTCTAATCCCTTTGTTTTCCCAATCCAGCTTCTTGAAAATACTTTCTAAGACAGCAGTAAAAAGCTTAGGCGAAATGGTGTCTCCCTGTCTTACTCCTCTTCCAAGCTTGATCTTCGCTTTTCCTTTGTCCAAACGGATGGTGGCTGTTGCTTTCTTGTAGATCTTCTTTATGATATTGATATAAGGTTTGTCTATACCAATGTCCTCCAGAGAAGTAATTACTGCAGATGTGTAGACCGAATCAAATGCTTTTTCATAATCAATAAAGGCAAGGCAGAGAGGTAAATTATATTCTTTATGTTTTTCTATAACTTCCCTTACTGTTTGAATATGATCCATTGTGCTAAATCCACTTCGAAATCCTGCTTGTTCTCTAGGTTGAGCTGAGTCCAGAGCTGATTCAAGTCTTGTCGTTAAAACTTTGGTGAAAATTTTATAAATCACTGACAGTAAGCTGATTGGACGGTAGTTTTTAATGTTTTCCTTTTCTCCTTTCTTATAAAGTAACACCATCACAGCATTATTCCAATCTTCTGGTACATCTGATTTCTCGAGACATTTGGAAAACAGTATGGCTAGCATTTTTGCAAATTCTTCTCCTGCTTCTTTGATAAGGTCAATTGTAATTCCATCTTCGCCAGGGCATTTACCTCTTTTCATGCCTCTAATGGCTTGTACAACTTCATCTGTCATCACTGGGATTATCTCTTCAGTTTCTGTTATGTTTACTAGTGGATCACGTAGATTGATTTCCCTTTTATCTTCACATTTATATAGATCGTTATAGAATTTTTCGACAATGTGTACTATTTCATTATTGATTTTGGTGATTGTTCCATCTGCTCTCTTCAGTGCAAAAATACCTTTTCTTCCAACACACAGTTTGCGCTTAGCTGATTTTAAACTTTTGTTATCTTCTAGAACTTTTTTGACAAGATCACAGTTAAATTTTCTGATATCTTCTGTAACACATTTTCTTACCGTTTTACATAATTCTGCATATTCAACTCTTGATTTAGGATAGTTTTTCTTCATTTTAAATTCTCTGAGTTTCTTCATCAATCTTCTTGTTTCTTCTGTTATTTTCTTTGTTTGCTTTACTTGTACTTCACCAGCTATCGTCCTTGCAATTTCTTGTAGAGTATTTGTTATTTTCTTGTTCACTACTGTAACATCTTGTTCTTCTTCTAAGATTGATTGAAGTACTTGAAAACGATTTTTAAGTTCTAAATTAAATTCTTCTTTATGTTTCTGGATATTTATAATATCGACTGATTTCTTTGAGCATTGCAAAAGCTTCATTCTTTCCACTTTAGTATTTAAAAGCAGTTTGCATCTAACTAACCTGTGATCGCTTCCTGTATTGAAGTTATTGAGAACGCTGCAATCCTGAATAAGATGCTTTTTGTTTGTCAAGATGTAGTCGATTTCACTTGTTGAGCCATTTGCACTACGCCATGTCCATTTTCTTTGTGGCTTTTTCTTGAAAAATGAATTCATGATATACATCTGTTCACATTCTGCAAATTCAATCAATCTGTTTCCTCTTTCATTACGCACCCCATATCCATGATTTCCTACTGAGAATTCACCTTTCTTTTTTTCCCCAATTCTAGCATTCCAGTCTCCCATTATTAATTTTATGTAGCATTTTCCTTTTTGATGCATTGAAGCTACTTCTTCATAGAAATCCTCAATTTCTTCATCAGTATAGCTAATTGTTGGTGCATAAACTTGGGTAATTTGCAGCTTGTATCTTTTTGACACTTGTATAACTAACCTTGCAACTCTATCTGATGCACTATCATATTCTACGATTTGATTCTTCCACCTTTTATGAATCAGAAATCCTACACCACTTGTTTTTCCATCTTCTGTACCTCTGTAGTACAATACATGTCCACTGGCAAGATCAATCTTCTCTTCACCTTTTCTTCTTACTTCGCATAATCCTAGAATGTCCCAGTTGATTCTTTCTAATTCTTCTTCAAGTTCCTGTAAACGACTTTCAGAAGATAAGGATCGTCCATTATACGTAGCCAAGGTCATCAACTTATGGCAGCCAAGCCGAGCCCGGTGATTCTTAGCACCCTCTGTCTTCATGCTTTTCTGATCGCTGCCGTAATCAGGAACATGCAGACTGCCGGGAATTGAGGGCCGTGATTTGTTTTGTGAATTCATGGTAAAATAAGAGGGGAGGTGGCCAAATTCCTCCACGCTGGCCAAGCGGGATGGAGGAAGCCCATCCGCGTTCGTTCCCCATGCACTAGGCAAGAGTACTAACAGGCTGCACCGATGGAAGGTGCGGATTGGACATTAAGTCTCTGCTCCCAGTTGATTCCTTTAAGTCCTCCTCTGAGGCATTTAAAGGGTCTTCTCCTAGTTAACAAGCAGAGGCTATTAAACAGCCCATATATATATATATATATATACTATAAATTTTGATATAATTAAAAAGTGTTAGATTGGGCAGCTGTAAAATTTATTAATCATCAGAAACTATCCCAATCCTGCTTTTTGTTTAGTGTATTTTTTAATTCCGAATTACCTTGTTTTGATTTTCTTACATCAGCGCATTTCTTAATAAGGATAACGGCTAAAGAATTTTCAATAAATGTGAAAAACTTCAATGTTATTCATAAAATATTATTCTAGTTATCTATTAGGGGAAGATCGGGTAGTCCCGGACACTTGGATAAATTGCAAATAAAAAATCAATGAATGAAATTTGTCTTTATTTTATACTTAAAATAAAATTACGAACTTCTTTAATGATTTTAATTAAACATTGCTAATAATATCGAATTATTTAACGAAATATACTGAAAATAGTTTGGCCTTATTTTTTTGACGTCACAAGAAACGGCGCGCGGGTAGCCCCGGACATATTAATCAATGGTGTCCCAACCGTTTTTTGGCCTTACAAACATCACAATTATAATAAAAATCCGATGCATCTATATAAACACAATCTTCATGGGCCCAGTCTTTGCATTCCTGGCACTGAATCCAGCCTTCTTCAATTGTTTCTCCGCATATGATGAATTCTGTCTCGTTTTTTTCGAAAATTTATTGACGAAAACAAAACACTCACTCACGACTAACTTACTCGGCGCCCACGTCGCAATTAAACTGTATTTGTTTCGACTTTAGAGGGCGTTCATTTACAATAACTCTTTATTTATGCAACACTTTGAATTTCTTAGAAATTGAAATGTACGTGGTTACCCGCCGTCCGCGGCTACCCGACTTTCCCCGACATAATTAAAAACAAGAAATTTAATTTAAAAATTAACAGCATAATTTGACCTTTAATAGTAGAATTCAATTGGGTAGACCTTGAAAAAATTAATTGATCTCTTTAACAGTTTTAAGAGAAGAAGATTGTTTTAATAACGTAATCTAAATGTTATTCACTTCAATCTTATTGACTATCTTAGACGCTCATTATTATGTTATATTGTAAAAACAAAATTTGAAATCTGCTTTTTCTGTTGACAGATTTCAGTTTAGTGCCAAAGTGTCGCATTTTATAGTTAATCTGTCTTATGATTAATCTTCCGTAATCGTGTCCAATGTCAAACGGCGCATTTGTCATAAACTTGCTGAATTTTCCCTGGTATTCACATTCACATCTATTTTAAAGGACATTGCATCCATGATGGCAACGATTTAATGTAGATCCAATTACGGAAGATTAATGTAAAAAAAAGGAAGAAAACGCTTTTAATTTGCTCTGAACAATCAATTGATAATTGTGCTAACTCATTTGTCACTAGCTACTTTTCATTATTGTAACAAATCCTCAATGTTGAGATAGATTAAAAAAAAATTCATGCCTGAAAAATAAGTGACGTAAGAGCAATAAAAGCGGAAGTCACAGCACTGGTCGTTGCCACCGCATCGTTATACATTAAAAAAAAAATAACTACTGTTTTTTGGCACTCGTTCAAAAGTGAGCTACAGTTTTTTGGAGAAGACAGAAAAGTTTGTAGTGAAAGAAATATGACTTTGCCGCTAAAAAAAACCCCGTAGCACTTCATGTTATTTTATCATCAAATTGTAACATCAGAGGGAGTAGCATTCAACTGGGAATTATGTCTATTTTCTGAATATCTACATGATTTTTTAAACAAGGGTTGCATATATATTAAAAATTGTACCAACTTTGGATTTTCAAATGATAGCTCCCACTTTTGACACCATGAAAATCTAGGATCAAAGTAATCCGAAACAAGTGGGTAAGTGTGATCGAAGATCGCACAAAGGGTTTCGTTTAATATTCCTTTCAAAACACTTTATCCTTTCTTTAATAAATCCAAATAAATTTCATTTTCATAAAAAAATAAATAAAAGAAAGTCATATTTTTTATAAAGTAAAAATTTACTGGTCTATTTTTTATCTGGTGCTCGTTTTTTCGAAAATCTGAACCGGTCCGATAGCGGGCAAAGCCCGCTATTATACTCTGTCATAATAATATCTGTCATGTATGGACTAAATGCGATATTAAAAAAAATCAATTTCAAAATTAAACATGTGAAAAATAGAGGCCTTCAAAATGTTAGACGTCAGATTAATTTTCTTTTTAATTTTCTAATGATGTCATATTAAGCTGTTTTCTGTATTTACACATACTCATACTCCTTGTATTATTGAGAAATGTTTGAAAATTTCCGTTTTATTACCAATATGACTGACATCATGAATTTATTACCATATTAATCTTTTTTAGGGTTTCGTTCATCTCACGAAACCCTATTACTCCCGCTTCGTTGACTGTCCGTCACAGAGCTGGTTCTCAGAAACTATTTAACTTACAGGCATGAAATTTTGTGTACTTATAAGCTGAATACCTGTTATGAAGCTCAAAATCATAAAATTTGAAAAAATCGTGTTATTTTAATAAATAGAGATAAAAAAAAATCTAACAGCTTTTTCCTATTAAATATAAACATTTTTCGTTACAGCAGTTGCCAACAATTAAAAATCCACAATAAAGTGCTTTCTACAATAATTAATTTTCTGTTGAAAGATTTCCACGCGACGCCCTTCCTTACCCGCTTTTTTAACGTAGACGATTTCCATTTCAAAATTTGCATTGGTATTCGAAAAGTAGACACAAGCTCTCGCATTTGTGTATCTCGCATCAATTGGATGATGAAATAGCATAGATGTTTTCCTTTCTTTCTTACTTATTATTATTATTTTTTTTTCAGAACAGTGCAAACTCTTTAATTAAGATTTATATCTTTTTAAATAAGCGCACCTTTGATTCCGGTGAACATAAAATATGTACGTTTCCCTTAAATGGTAATAATTATAAATCAGCCCATTATTTTAAAAATCTTTTACAGGCCGAATTAAATTTATTTTTCATTACCATATTCTATATTTTACTTTTTAATGTTTCGGTATATAACTATTACTCACTGAAGAGTAAGAAAAAGAAATTACACATATTTTTATAATTATTTCGGTAGGGTTCATGTGACTTTTAAATTCCAATAGTAACATTCACATTGGATTCATATAATTATCCAAATTAATAGATAATCCCTACAAACACGGCATTTTTTTTTCAATAAAATAAATCTATATAATTTTGCACTTATTTTTTAGAAGTATTAAGTAATGTTAATAAATAAAATTTTTAAACTATTTTTTATGTTACAATTGTCATTTTAATGAAATTTTGTTCTTTGTTTGTCCTACGTCTGAAACCTTATTTCTGTACAAAAAGGTACAGATATTGTGCAATAAGGTGTACCATGTTTAAAAAAACACATTCTAATATAAAAAAGTAAAATTTAAATCGTTTAAATGACAAAGCAGTAGGTGGAGATTATAGGTGTGATCCTTTTGAACACGTCTCTGCAAAATAAATTATCTGTTTGCGCACGATTTTTTTTATAATGCGCGCAAGTAGCAAAAAGGCAGTTTTGAGAAAAGCGCATATAATATTAAAAAAATAAATGGAGTTTGTCTTAAAATAACATTATCAATATCGAATTTATCTGTTTCTAATTTGAATGTTTTCACGATTTGTTTTGTTCGATTGAGAATTGTACAAATTAATATATATATATATATATATATATATATACACCGCAAAAAAAAAAAAAAAATGTTGATTTTACAATATAATACTGGCATTCCAGCTGCCAGTATTGTACCGTAAAATTAACAGCAATAAACAGGAAAATCAGCAATAATATGCTACTGCGCTTGTAGTGTATATATATATATATATATATATATATATATGAAAAACAAAAAATCGATTATTTTGAAGGTTTAAAACTGATGATTAAATATCTATATATTTAAAACGCTACGCAATTTCTTTCGACAATCCGTGAGAACAAACTACTGCATCAAATTGCACCATTCTTTTTTTAAATGAAAGATATTTGGACACAGATTTGTTATCGTGCATTCACATGTTCGAAAATTTAATTAATTAGCCGTAATTTTCAATTAAACTTTTACTGCTGCTTATGACGTCATAAAGTCGGCAACTCCCACTGTTGCAAGGCATAGAGTTTATTCTGTAAACTCTGTGGTTCGCCAATCTTTTGACATTAGCCAACCTCAACTAGGTAATATTTTAACATCTATATATTTAAAACGCTAAGTTTTTTTTTTCGGTAGTCCGTGAGAACAAACTGCTGCATCAAATTACATCAGTCTTTTTTTAAATGAAAGATATTTGGACACAGATTTGTTATCGTACATTCGTTTGTTCGAAAATTTTATTAATTAGCTGTAATTTTAATTTCAAATTTTACTTCTGCTATGACGTCATAAAGTCAATCGCCAGAGGATGCTACAACTTTTCATAAAATTGAAGTCTGACTCTGATCGTAACTTCAAGCTATCTGGGCAAGGTAGAATTGTAAACAAAGATCGAATACGTTATAAAAATATCAATGTCACCAATTTATTTACTTTTAACATTTGCTGAAACATTAAAACTAATACAAAAAGATTAAAATATATTAAATTACTCATAAATTTGTTTTTAAACGTTAATACATTTTATTTATTAAATAAAAAATACCTTTACATGGAACAGAAGCAGCAGACGCACAGGGATTGGCGCGATTTATTTTTTGCGCTATTTTGGCGAAAAAACCCAATTTTCACACATTATTTTTATTAAACACATGCAATTAATTGTATTAATTAATTAATTTTAAATTATTTTATTTTATTTATTTACACACGTATTCAATTTTATTAACACCAGGTTGCCATACAAAGCAAAAATCGCCATTTTGGCGCCAAAAAGAAACCACGATGCGTCTGCGACATCTGTGCCGATTTAATCAAAATTATTTGGGTGCACCACATATTGGAAAATTAATTAAATCCATGATTGTTGTTTCTTTCGGAGATTAAAAATAAGAAAATTTAATTCTTAACGAAATGCAATTATTTGGTCGGAAATTTTTTCTTAGTTCGGGCTTAGCTAATATTCTGGTACTTCTCCATTGTCCCAGCGACCACTTTCCATATAAAAAACTATCACCAAATTATTCGCCAAACTGTAGCGCCCAATAAACAAATGGAAGAAGTTTTGCCATTAGAATCTCAGAAAAAAAAAGAAAGAAATAAATGAATTTGGAAAAGCCCAATTCACTAAAGTATCATTTATCAGTAACTTTAAACAGTGAAATTTACAATATATTAATGAAAATAGAAACAAAAATAACCTTGGAAATTTATTTAATAAAAATATTTTTCTTAATTATGTCTCTCGACTGCTGGATATAAATGTTTGTAACGTCAGTTAAAATTGATCTATTGTACGTAACTGCGCATCGCAACATTTTTTCAATGCTTTTTCGCTTTTAATATCATGTTGTCGAAGATGTAATTTCTATTTTAATGAATGATTTAACTAAAAAATCAGTAAAACATCAATAAAAATACATTAAACGTCGAATTAAACATCACTTGATTTGATGAGATAACAAGCACGTGTAACGCATTTGACGTAAAGTGAGTTTGACGCCACGATAATACATTTTTGGCGTTAAAATCCTATGGTTTGGCGATGGTTATTTTTTTAATGGAAAGTGATCGACCGGATAACGGAGAAGTATCAAAATTCTTATAAATCGTATGAAATTGAAGGGCATATGTATTTAATGTGTTTAAAAATACGATTAATGTTTCTCAAACTTTGAAGCTGAAAAACAAGCGAGTACGAGGTATTATTACGTATTACGTAGGTCGCGGTACGAGCCACCATCTGGACAGGGTATACGGCGGATGCCATTTTTTCAGTACAATTAAATACAAAATATATTTTTATTTGTATACATGGTGGTTAAGCATAAAAGCAACGTATATAAAGTACGTGTGAAAAGTTTGCGCCTGTGAAAATGACGCTATGCTTATCTTGAAATGCATTTTTACATTGATCAATCTAAAGAGAAAAATTTATAGGATTATGTCAACATGACGTAATTTTAAACTATTTTTAAATTCTTCATTATAAAGAGTAGAATGTATAACGATTGTGACAACAAACGGCGCTATAGCTTTTGTTTTTATCGCGCTTACATCACTTCTAAATACCGTACAATTTCAATTTATACATCATCAATTATAAAAATGTTAACTTTCGAATGAAATTTATTTGAAAACTGCCGCTTAATTTAACAACATTTTAAACAATTTTCAAGCATGAATTATTTTTCAAATCTATCTCAACAATGGCCGCCAGTTTGCTTCAGTAATATAAAATAGCACCTGGGAAAGTTGCCTCAATTGGAAATTGATTTCCCTAACCAACATAAAAGTGAAGAAAATAATAATTAATAAAAAAACCCTCTGATAAATCATAAAATTAGATTAACCATAAGATAGAGCATTTTGGCGCTAAACTGAAATCTTTCAAACAAAGAAAACGATTTTCAATTTATGTTCAACATTAAATTGATATCATGTTGAATTCGTGTTGATGTATGTGTTGCATCAGAATATGCTTGGAATTGTATTTTATTATTATTTTAAAGATCCGTGGTGTATTTCACTGCATAAGAGGGAAAAGATCACGACTGCGGAAAAGGGATAACCATGATTATGGAAAGGGACCGAAAAAAACATACAAATAAATTATACTTGAAAACATCAAAAATCTGCATCATCTGCAGATTGTATATTACTAGCAAGCTACGCCCGCTGCGCTGGTCAGTTTCTGCAAATGAACCTTGAAGCAAACAAAATATATCGTTTAATTTGACCTTGTATTTGAAAGCAATCTGTATATTTACCTGGAATATCCTTCCACATTACTGAAAAATGACGTGATTGCGCTATTATATTTTCTAATGTGCAGTCAAAATTTTAGCTGTTAAGGACCAACTCTTTTATTTGGTCATTTACAGTTAAGGTTTGCTAAAGAATGATAAAACTATATGCAATATACTAAAACCATCACTAAAAATTATCGAACTAACAATGCAAACTAATTAACAAAATCCATTCAGTAGAAGTTTTTATAAAGGCTAATATTTTATAATCGGGTTCATCTGATTATAGAACTTTTCCACGTAATTCTAAAACAGAACAATATAAAATATACTAAAACCATCCTTACAAATTATCTACTTAACAATGCAAGTTGCAAAAAATACGCCCAGTAAAAACTTTCAAAAAGGCTAATCTTTCGGAATCGGGCTCTCCTGACTGTATAACCTTCACACAACTGTTTGACTAAGCAGCGTAGAACAATATGTAGTACATTAAAACCATTCCTGAAATAGCATCTGACTAACAATACAATTCTCATCAAAATCCGTCCAGTAGAACTTTTTCAGAAGGCTAATCTTTCATAATCCGAATCAAATACTGAAAAAGCTAATATTTGATAAAAAAAATATCACCTGATTTTCGAATTTCCCCCTATAATTCCTTTCTTTTTTTTAAATAAAATTAATAACAGCTTTTTCTTTTATTTTTCCAGATGTATAGCCATTTCAATTCTTTCTGCATAAAAAAAAAAAAAGACACCTTTTGGCTTAAAATCAAATTGTTTAGGATCAAAAGTAAAATCAAAATCGCCAAAAACAAAAGATAAATCGCGAAATATTGTTTCGATAGCAATCTTGCCCCTTGAATAATTTTTTAAGCATTGCGAACATTCCCAATCATGTTTAAATTAAATATTTTCGTTTTATAATATTCTCTCATCAAAACTCTTTTTTTCTTTCTTTTTCTTTTTTTTTTTTAATTAATTTAACACAGTTTTTCTTTTATTTTTGGAGATGTATAGCCTTTTCATTTCTTTCTGCAACAATAATGATCGCCAAAAAAATAGCAATGGTAACCTTTTCGGCCAAAATAACAAAACTTTCTATCATAATTCAATAACTAATCTACGTAGAACGTCGTGTTATACATATAAACCTTCCTCTTGAATCACTCTATCTATTAAAAAAAACCGCATCAAAATCCGTTGTGTAGTTTTAAAGATTTAAGCGTACATAGGGATATAGGGACAGAAAATAACAAAACTTTCTATCATAATTCAATAACTAATCTACGTAGAACGTCGTGTTATACATATAAACCTTCCTCTTGAATCACTCTATCTATTAAAAAAAAACCGCATCAAAATCCGTTGCGTAGTTTTAAAGATTTAAGCGTACATATGGATATCGGGACAGAAAAAGCGACTTTGTTTTATACTATGTAGTGATTATTGTAAAAACATTTCTCCATCTTTACATAAAAATTGATTAGCTTAAAACAATGGGTGCATTTTATAAAATATGGATTTGAAACGAACAATGATTAAAGAGGACATTTTATAACTTTTTAGTATTTAAACATTTTAAATCTTTTTTAACGTCGAATTTCGACGGTGCCTTTGAACAGATGCAATGCATATGCACATAGACGTTCATTCGGTTGCATTATCACAGGGAGAGAGATATGTGCTTTATTTACTGCATATGATATGGACGTAGGAATATACTATTTGTATGATACTTCATAGGTCCATGAAATTTTCTTTTTGTAGTGGTGAATATGGCGGTAATGTCGAACTTATTTGCATTAAACAGTTGTTTACGGATTGTTTGTTTGGAGTTTGCATCGGAAATGGTACTGTATTTCACTGGGGTAAATAACTTTTAAAATAAAATATTTAAAAGGCTTTTTCATACGCACCCCTTCTTATATAATAAAGAAGCTTATTTTACTGATATTGATATAGTATTTTTTTCGTCAAGTTTTAACGGGTTCCATCTAGTTAATAATAATTTTCCTTCACTTAATATGAATGAAATTACATTACTGAATGAAATTTTTATTTGATGTTCCCATTTAGGAACAGTAACCTGTAAAAGATTAATTATAAATCCTTAAACTTTGTTCTACTGTATTTTAACACTTTGTGGCCAAGAAGCCTATTACTAATAGGCTCGAAGCGTATAAGAGAAATTTTGTTGTTCCTACCACTTTTTTCGACACAACTACCTACTTGATATAATTCTATTGCATATGTTAAAGAAATTATTGTTTGTGGATTAAAGATTTTTGTTTGTGGATTTTAGTAAGAACAATAACATTTCGGCACCTCATTGTTATGGCGGACCCCAAGAATGAATCTCCAAGTTACATAGATATATCGCCAAGTTAGGTGTAAAATCTCGTCAAATGGTTTGCAGTCCTAAAGAAATTGTTTTTTATTTAATCGCCTGTATTTAATTTTATAAATATTGAAACAATATTTGATTTACGTAGTATTGAGATGGCTGCAATCTCATTTTTTTTTTTTTTAAAGAAAGGGCTTTTACCCAACAAACAACTATGCGAAAATGGCCATGATACGAAACTGTATGTTACTAAAGACTAAGCTATTTAGAGATGTAACGTAAAAAAGTTGTAAAGAAAAGCATCTGTAGTGGAAATTGGTTTAGTGGTTCGAGAATACCCCTCGTAAGTGCTTTAAGGTTTATGTTCTGTTGAGAAGAGGATTTAAGATCCATAAAATGGTGTAAAAGAAACAACTATACATGTGGGTGAAAGTGCGACAGTTGATTGGAATAGTTCCATGAGAGAAGTGTAAAGTTGTTATTCTTGTGAAGCATGGTAAGGAGTTGCTATGACACTTTATTAGGATTTTTTAATGAAACATTGTAATATAGTTTTATGAACATAAAATATTATAAGTATTTAATGTAATGGTATTTATTTTATATTTATATTATACAGAATGCGTCAGAAAAATGTATGCACATTTTATTTATTCACATAAAATTAATATTTAAATTGCAAAAGAATCTACATAAAATGTATAACTTTTCCTCCTTACTTTTTGTTCAAAATTATTACCGTTCTGGTCAATACACTGCTGATAACGGTAGTCTATATTGATTCACAAACTTCGACAAACATTTCGTTTGGTGCTGTGGGTCTATGAACATCCATTCATTTCAAACTTATCTTTTATCCTATGAATTGTAAGTCGCATAGGTTGATCTGCCTGAAATTCCCTGCCATATTGTTTTTATACTTCTGCTACATTTTCATACTTACACTGCAAAAAGTAATTGTTGATTTTACAGTATAAAACTGGCATCCCAGCTGCCAGTATTATACCGTAAAATTAACAGTATTAAACAGTAAAAAAAGCAGTAATACGCTGCCGTGCAAGCAGTAATACGCTACCGCGCATGCGCGGTAGCGTATTACTGCTTGCACGGCAGCGTATTACTGCTTTTTTTACTGTTTAATACTGTTAATTTTACGGTATAATACTGGCAGCTGGGATGCCAGTTTTATACTGTAAAATCAACAATTATTTTTTCAAGTGTACAATAATATTCTAAGATAAATTTTCTTTTTTTAAAAGTTAATCTTAGTCCCCTCATTATTTCCAAGTAATTACACTTTGAAAAGAAAGAAAAATTAGAAAATTATGACCTATCAAACAGTGTATGTATAAATTTTTCTGACGCACCCTGTATGTGCGCGCTACGTTCGCGCTTCACGAGCTTGACTATATACGACCTTGGCAAAATTGACTGCAACTTTGCGTATAATCGACTGCAACTTGGCGTAATTGTAATTGTGGGGGTGCGCTACCACCAAGAAGTACCAACATTTCTTTTATTCGCTTCGAGCCCTATTAATAAGCTTCCTGGATGTGCACAGCCAAAACAAATTTTTAAATAAATTGACTGTTCCGTTTGATTTTTCAGATTGGAAGTGTTATGCCAGGAAACAGAATAAATATAACAGCTCCTGATACAACTGATTTCAAGTTTTTTGATCTAGAACATTCGCACTTTAAAGTGACGACATTCCTCGTAAGTACATTTTGTCTTTGTCATATTTGAGGTTGATGTCAATATTAACCTTCTCACGGGTGAATTATTTTTAATCGGATTAAAAACATATTTTGCACATAAAATGTATTTAAAATTGGATTATTAAACATATAGACCGCAAGGCAGCAACGTCACATTTTTTAAACCGATTTTACCGTCGATGATTTTGGTATACGTTAGATTAGATAGCACAGTTAAGGAAAGTTAATTATTGCCAGTCAGCTGGTGTACCAGTGGGGGTTGTTGGCCATGGCAACATCACACAGCCCGTTGCAATGTGAAAGAGTCCTTCCGGCCTGTACCGGGAGGAATGTTTTTAAAAATTCAACTCATTTTACGGAAAAGGTTTAAAACAGGTGCAAATAATCGCAACTATGAGTTGGAATACTTCGCGCTCTTTTCATGATTAAAGTCTGAGATTTAAGTGAGTTCGATAAAGGGAAGATCGTCACTGCTCGACATCTTGAAAGGAGCATTTCGGAAGCATGGTCTTTTGTTAACGGGCTACGATAGTTAGTATTAACGGAACGTTAATAGTTAATATATACTATACTATACATGAATGTTATCGCGAACCAGTTGCATCCATTCATGGCGTCTGTTTTACCAAACAGTTATGGACTATTCCAGAAGGAAAAGTACCCCTGTCGCAAGGTTCAGAATGTGTGTGTATGGTTTCAAAAGCTTAATAAAGAGCAGAACATAAATCCTACTGTCCTGGCTGTTTAATTCCTAGGATCTTAATCCAATGTAGCATCTGTGGATCGTCATGGGACAATACTTCTGAATTCATAATCCACCATCATATAATTTACGTGAACTGACGCACTTGTGCTTGAAAATTTGATACTCTTTTCTGCGGCCACATACTAAAACTTCGTGATGCTTATTCTTGGTTCCACGTAATTGTAATATGAGTTAAGGGTGAACCGACCAGACTTAGGTTGGTGGTAATAATGTTTTGGGGTCCTTCATTGTATAAGACACAAAGTCAATAAAGGTAAATGAAAAAATAGTATTTTCTACAATTTCATGAAAGTTGCACGAGTTTATCATTCTTTTTTAGAATACAGCAGTAATGTGTTTTAAATTTCTTACATTAATTAATTTTGTTGTTAATAAGTCTTAGACGATTAATATCTATTCTAAAGTACTTTTTTCAAAGGGCCAAGCAGAGGAAGCATGATGAAATAGATCTCGTATACTATAATTCAATACAAAAATACGATTTACGCATGTTTTGTCACCAGAGTTTTAAATGTGGAAAAAACAATAGCGCACAAGACTATAATATGTTTTTAATATCTCATATCTCGTGTAATTAGATGAGTCAAAAAGAAGTTTAAACGAGATTGTAGATAGTGGTTTAACCCCTTAACTGTTGGAGGTTTTTTGACACCATAAACTAAAAATAGGCACAATACACCACTTTTTCCGTACTAAAATATTTGCTTTATGTAATCGAAAATGTCTGCCGATTAATAAAGCGAAGTTTGCGTTAAAAAAATTACTAGTGTGCAAAAGCTTTTAGTAACAAAACAAGCAAACTCTTCTTGCCCGAACTGAGTTCGGGATACACAGTTAAGGGGTTAAAATGCTATGTATTTTTAATAATATATAAAAGTTTACAAAACTCCCATGCGAACTATTCCCATGCAAACACTAAATATATATTAGAATTAATAGAGTACTATAAAGTTTATGGCCAGCTGTACATTCGATTATTTAGCGAACTATAATACTCTAAGGCAGCGTTTCTTATACTGTGGCCCACAGACCCCTGGGGGTCCGTGAGCTTACATCCGGGATTCCTCAAGCAAATTGTTGAATTCAGAGACTTTTTTCTACGGCAGGAATTTCTGTATCTGCGACGGGGAAAGGGGTGATTGCAGGACTAAAACTTATAGTCAAGAACCATTAATAAGCCTAAACCCCTGAAACTTTCGAGGGAGACATTTCAATGTCCGAGAAAGGTAATCTCTCCCTTCTCCCTTCCCTCCAATAGCCATACTCTGAAATCATCTCTGCCCATTTTTATCAAATATTTTTTTTTTCTGAAACAATGTAGGCATCTTAATGGACTGCCTAATTGCGGTGCAACATAACATTCACCTCAGTTGGCTTTAAATATGCGTACTGTTTCGCATTGTCGTATTCACATAAACCGTATGTCAGCTTATCAAGAAAGACGAAAGCAAAGTTCGTTTTTAATGCAGTTTCTCAACTAAACAAAATCATAAAAATTCACGTAAGCAATATTTTTCAGTTATTTGGGATTTAAAAAAGGAGAAAATCTGCATTTTTAAATTTCTGAAAAAAAAATGACGAAGTTACGAATTTGTGAATTCCATTATTTAAATATACAGTTTTAAAATCTACGTAAAGTGCAGTTTTTCCCAGAACTAGTAAATAATTTTAGATTTAAAATACATTTCACTAAATTCAAAACCTTTTTCTTTTTCTAAAAGCGCAAGAGTTTTTATTTTTCAAATATGAAGATTTCACGCGTGATAAATGAAATTTAATTTGTTAATCTCTTAAATTTGTTTTTAAGAGATAATGTAAATCAGGTCGTAAAGTAATTACTTGTTTTTTTCAGTCTTGCAGTTGTCGCTATTAATGGAACTGTTAATGGTTTGATCAGCTTGGTTAAAGATAAAGCACCCCTTAGGGCTTGATTACCAGTGGGGCAAACTTCCACCTGTGAAAACGAATAGACATTTTTTGCCTTAATTTTGACAGATTTTCTGCATGAATAAGGTGTTTAAATAAGCCAAAAATTTCCACTGAAATTTACTGATGGAAGTTTCCCCTACGGTAATCAGGCCCTGGCACCACATGTAGTTTGGACAAACAGTTGCGTTCAACGTCACATGCTTGTTGCCATAAAAAGTCTGAAGATTTGAAGTTTACATTCAATGAAGTTGTTCCCGTAATAAATTGTATCAAGGCTCGTTCATTTAATTCTAAACCTTTTAAATTTTGCTGCGAAGAAATTGGCAGTCAACTCAAACAATGTGATATACTGAAATTAAGTGACTTATTAGAATTAAGCGACTTATTCTTAAAATTATATAGTGAATAGTGAAATTAAGTGACCGTCACGAGAAAAAGTTTTAAATCGCATTTTTGCACTGCGTGATGAATTAAGACTGTTTTCAATTCCATTTCAAAGATTTTTGTAATGATTTCTTTAGGCTTGTCAAGATGGCGTTTTTGACAGATATTTTTAGCTTTCTAAATGAGCTGAAACAATAAGCTGACAAGGAATATAAGTACATCTTTTCTGTCCAAGACAAAGTAGAAGCAACAATAAAAAAATTGATTTGTGGGTAAACTGACTTGAAAATAATATTTTTGAATCATTTACAACATTATTCAATTCCTTACAAACCTCTGGTGATGGATGCTATTTCCCCTGATATTATTGAAAATTTGTTGTATACCGGAAGTGCTTAAAATAAACTTTCAGACTTTAGAAGTCACTCCCTAGAAATTACAAAATGAGTGAATGAGGGATTTATTTCATTACGAAAAAATTAGGGAAATCAAAACCTTGATATTCATAGAGCAGGAACAACTTGTTGAATTAATCATGCTATGGTTGCATGAAAATTGCTTTCCATGTAAATAGCCTTCCTATTTTGGTTGTGTGTGTGAAATACGTATGCAGAACTAGTAGAAAAGTTATCAAGCAATTACTTACCTTCTGCACCACATATATGTGTGAAAAGAGTTTCTGTAACCTTGTACACATGAAAAACAAATATAGAAATCGATTGAATGCCGAACAAGATTTACGAATACAGGTTTCAAACATTAAACAAGATAATGCACATCTAGTAGGGGAAAAAAGGCAGCAGCATCATTCTCTTAGGAAACCAGTAGTATGTATATTTTTACTTAAAATGTATGTTATATTTTTATTAATACAGCTAATTTTTGCAACAATTAAACACAGAATTTATGCAATGAAAAATAAATAAGGTGCATGCATTAACATAATTTCTTATCTTAAACTAGGAAAAATTTTCTTGGGGGGTCTCCGAAATATGTATCACATTAAATATGGTCCGCGAGATTGCAAAGTTTAAGAAACGCTGCTCTAAAGAAATAGTCTTGTGCATATTGTGTGTTTTTGCAATCCAAGGCTACGTCGAAGCCCAGTGAAAAATCATGCATAAATCGTATTTGTAAAACGCGACGGTCAATCGGAAAGTTCGTGGCAATTTTTTTTAAACTTTGAGTTTACAAAATATATTTCTATGAAACTCGGTGACAACGTTGGTAATTTGTTTTTCTGAAGCAAATGATGTTTATGCACGTGACTATAAGGGATAGCTTGTTATGTAGTGTGAGATGAATACAGCTTCCAAATTGGAACTTCAAATAGTAACACGTTTTGTGGGCAAATACTTGTAACCACCTAGGAACCATCAATTGTTATAAACGAAGCATTTTCGAAGCAGGTGGTTACAAAGTGACCAACATCTATATATACAAAATGCTAAGGTACGTGGTGGCGAAAAAACACTTATTTTTTTGGCCGATGGCAACCAGTGGTTTGTTTTCACTAATTTGTGAATATTAAGAAAAGTATTAGGTATAAATTTAAAACTCACCAGACATATGTAAAAAAATGTTTGCATCCGATAATTCAATTTTTGTAAAAATCGGCCGGTAACTTTTCTTATTTTTTGCAAAAAACTGACGCTGACTGAAAAGTACTGATATTTGGTGCCGTAGTCAGCGGGAACCCGTGTGGAGGTTCGTTCCGAAAGAGGTTTGTTTGGAACAGAATGAGCCCCCTGGCGGTGGAAAGTGGAACTAAAAGGTGTTTTAATCATTCGAGGTTCGTTTGGAAAAATCGACCAGCGAAGTTGGCGTAGCCTGCTAGTTGTTCTTAGTAGTGCTACTAAGTGCTTAGTAGTGCTAGTAATGACTTAGTGACATTAAAGACTATAACTCTAGGGTTACCATCTACTGTTAGCAGTAACACCGATGGATAATATTACCTGGATGAAACACATGATTATTGCAAATAAGGAAATCACATTCATCACACCGACAACATCGCAATTTAGTTCAACATTTCAAACCAAATTATTGCACAATTGGGTCGCAGCATGCATCTTTCCCACGACATCTTTGACGATTTAAAACAAATTAATCACTACATCAACGTGCATAAATCTAATTCGCCTTAAAAATACAATTTTACCTAATGTTGCCTCCAAGTAATATCGAAATATAATCACAAAACTTTTCGTCAACCGCAACCAACATTTTGACTCGTAAGTGTAACAAACAAATATTACAGTTTATTTTTGCATATAGATCTCCACAGGTGGGGGGAGGGGCGTTTCATCATGCTTATCTCGCTAGACCCTTTGTTTTATCCATATATTTTTAGAATGATCCATATGCCATGCTTAAAGAGTCCTCAAAACTGATGAAAGGAAATGAACGTTATGAAGGATTTGGGATTGATCTATTAGACGCTTTATCTGATAAACTGCATTTCACCTACGAAATGCATCCTGTAAAAGACGGCAAATATGGCAGACAAGATCCAAAAACTCTGGAATGGGATGGAATGATTGGAGAAGTCATTAATGGGGTAAGTACAATTTACAGTTTAGTTATGGAACTATAGTAACTGATCTGGACAGAAATTTTTTTTCTTAAAAATTTAAATATAAGATGTCTGAGTAAAAAAATAATAAACACATTTTAAAAAGTCCTTCCGGCCTGTACCGGGAGGAAAAGGTAGCTTTCTTATATCTTCGTTTTAAAATTTTAGCTAATGTTACACGAAAACAGCAAGTTAAAATGCAAAGAAACGGTTACAAAAGATTCGTTAATACTGAATTTGAATAAGAAATTCGCCAAATTATTGAGCAATAGCCAAATTGGCTTCATTTATGAAGACTTATTTTGGTCGCCAAATTTGGCGATATTTCGCCAAATGTCGCCAAGTTTGGCGAGGATTTGGCGCTAACGGATATGAATATATAGTTTTATGCATATGATTGGGAAAATTATTACAACAATGAAAGAAAATAATTTGCGAGTAATCGCGTTAATGTGCTGTTTTGTTTCAAAATGTCAGCCACCCTAGAATTTCAAACTGCTCTATCTCAGCCATTTTTTAAGATAGAGGTAAACCAAAAAAAGCTCTGGAATCCTTGTATCAAGGCCTAACACGTAATTAAAAAATAAATTTGAATTTTTAACTTTTTTGTATATTTATTTTAGTTTTAAATTTTGAAATGGCCGCCATCTTGAAACAAAATGGCGGACCAAGCTGGCCAACGAACTCGGTCGAGACATTAGTGACCTTAATACACACAATCAGTTTCATCAAAATCGATTTATAAATACGGGCGTTATCGTATGACATAGGTCAGATATATATATATATATATATATATATGGAGATATATCTACCCTATATATATAAAATCCTAATGAAACGAATTTGTGAAACGATTTTATGAAACGACTGATTAAACGACTGATTATGTTTCAGGGCTATTTTTAATAAAATATTAAACGCTTGATGGTGAAATTAATACCAATTGTCCATAAAAATCCGCGGATGTCAAAACTGGTAATAGAATTTTGAAATTGGAATTAGTTTTCGAGATATTAATTTTTTTCTAATTTTAATTATATTTCTGTAATGATGGCAACTAATTACTCAGTTTTTTTGTGACAAAAAAGGGAAAAAAATTGAAAAGGATCCCGATAGGGATTATTGATTTCTTTTTATTCGTCATTTTCAAATTGAAATTGAATTTATCTTTTATTTCAATCTATAATGAAGACAAGATTGTGATTAAATTATTTTTTTCAGGAAAATTTGAAAAAAAAAATCACATTTCTATCGTCAGGATTCAATCGTCTGTCAGCATTTAATTTAATTTATAAACTGAAAATATTTTGAATAAATTCTTCCAAATGACGTCATTTATGTAAACGCAAAAGAAAGGGTGGAAAGGAATTAATAGTAATTAATATTTATTGATATCATTTTGTTATTTTTTTTAATTTAATTAAAATAATTTATAAAATCACTAATTCGGATATTTGAAACGATTATATAAAATAATAATTGCCCAACTGAACGGAAGGAGAATAAAATGTCCTGCTTGGTTTTTTCCGCCAAGCTTTTTAAAAAAGCGTCAAAGACCCCTATAATAGAAAAGCACCAAAAGTACATTGGGTTTGTTTTCATAACTTTTGGCAACAAATCTATTTATATTAACGAATATATCCCTTTTTGAAGCTCGAATTACGCCAAACCTAAAAGCAAAGGATCCTATACTGGAAAAGTACCCGATTTTTTTATGGACAATATTCAAGTGACATAACATTGTGTAAAATTATCGAGGATAGCAAATTTGTTTAAATATCTCATCACTTGATGCCGAATAAATGCAGGCATGCATGCACAAAATATTTAATTAATTTTGTATGATACATAATTATTAGAAAATTCGTATATACATATTAATTAAAATAAATAATTTACATATTTAAAATAACATGAAAATATGCATGATGGTGCACTAAAATAGAGAGAAAATTAAAACCTGTTAATGAAAATGTGTATAACATAGTACTTTTCAATACCGTGGTTCTTAATGTTATTCACAAGCAGATGGAATCTTTCTCATCTTTCAACGCAAAGGAAGAATAGAATACAGATCGTTGTTATAAAAGTCCGAGAGGTACCCACAATTTAAACCTAACCATTTTATACAAGCTGGTTTTCAAGTTGTAATTGATTTTACTTATCAATCCCGAAAACAGTCGTCAGTTGCCGCAACAGCTGTGTATGAGACCATGGTAATCAAAAAATGCCCCATTAAAACGTTAAAAGCATGGTAACCCAATTACAGATTTACCAATATTTAAAAAATAAAACACGCTGTCATGTTTTTAGAGGCCTCAAAGTCTGAGCGGGGGTTGGCGAGCGTAGCTCGCAGGGGGTGGGCCCCCTAGTATATATATATATATATATAAATCAACATTTGAACGGAGGGTGGTTTTGGGGTCTAGGGGTCATGATCGGTGAAAATATATCAAAATTTTCCGGAATTGCTTTCCTCCGAACGGCTGCAATAGGTAGCTTTATACTTTTTTGTATTGAAAGCTACCTAAAAGTATAATTGAATTCCATTGTAGCAAAATTCGATAGTACGAAAAATTTATTACAATACATTTAGTGAAACGATTAAAATGTGTTAAAGCTGTCAGCGTAAATGCTCTCATCTATATGAATGAAATTCACAAATGAATATTCCGACTAAGCGTTCAAAACTCATCATTTTTTTCAGATATGTTACTTGGAAAAATATCATGATTTTTGTGATTTTCATTTACAATAAAAAAAAAATGAAACTCATATAAAGAAGAGCGAATATTCTATGTTAACTCAATGATATAAGTCAATTACGATTAATTTTAGCATTGTGATAATTAGAACAATTAATTGTAGCAATACATGAAATTATGTATGTGCTTTTTTTAACACATTGTTGACCGATCACGAGTATATTTGTGCTTGCACAACAGCTAACGTTTATGTTTTTTTGTTACCACTATTTTTTAATAATATTCTAATTGCAGATATCTGATATTAAATAAGGCGAAGGCTATTATTCAAAAATACTGGTGACAAAAAAGCGCAAAAGTTGGCAGCTATACAAACACAAGTATACTCGTGACTGGTCAACAATGTGTTAAGATGTTTATTCGCCTCACGCGTTACAGAAGTAACGGTTGATATACGGGAATTTTTATGTACCCCTATCTTCTTGTATTAATCGATTTTAACTGTATTAAATTTCAATTATTTCTGGTAGGATGCAGACTTGGCAATTGCTGATTTAACCATAAATTCAGCGAGACTGAAAGGAGTGGATTTTACGCTGCCCTTTATGCAGACAGGAATAAGTATTCTCTTCAAAAAACCAACTCAAAAAGTTACATCTTTGTTTTCCTTCTTGTCACCATTTTCTGGAGAAGTTTGGCTACTGGTCATGGGAGCGTACACCTTTGTCACTCTCTGTCTGTTCTTGGTTGGTCGAATGAGTCCGTATGAATGGTCTAATCCACACCCTTGTAGACAGAATGATCAAGTAGAAGAGAACTGCTTCAGTCTTTTGAATAGCATGTGGTTCACCATTGGTTCCCTTATGCAACAAGGATCTGATGTAGCCCCGACGTAAGTAAATTGCAAAAACATATTAAATGATTTTTATTCTTCTTGTTAGTAGCAGTGTACTTCTATAATGAGAGGAACGATAGACAGAGTACATGTTCATATTGGAAGTTTTAGTACAGACTGTGGCAACCAACGTTACAGAACTCGACGATACGCGCTTGGACGAGTTCGCTTAGATGAGTTAGACAAATGAACAAACATTAGCTTGGTGATAATGACGAGCTCGACAAGTCCATGATAACGTCAGGCTCGCCAAGTTTTACTCCAAAATCCTATAAACCAATCCACTTTAAATTGCCCACATATCGCCGCTCTCATAAAAGCACTCTACTAGTAGCAAAATAATATTGTGTTAATATTGTTTGTATTGCTTATATCTTGGACACTCTTGGCTATACCGTAGCTATATTTTAGACAGTATCAGCATGACAGTATTAGCATGAAATATTGCCTAATCACTTAGATGCTTCTATTTTGTCAATACTGGCAATATTTCGCTATTTCATTCTCAATATTTCCCATGTAAAATTACTATTTCTTAAATATTCGCGTTTTGAAAACTTGGAAAACTTGCAAATATTTATATTTGAAATATTTACAATATTGGTTATTTGAGCAATATTCATATTTCATTGGAAGTGTTTCTGATAAATACAATTTTGGACGCAGTGTTGGGCCCCAAAATAACCAATATTTGCTTATTATTGGGGCTCAGTTTGTAAAATGCCTTTAAATATTAACACTTCTGAACGGTAAAATAATATAAATCATTATTAATATGAAATCAATAAGAAGTCCACTCAAAAGAAAGTTCTCTTTAAGGAGATGCGATGTTCTAAAATTTTGAAAATTTAGCAGCAATACCAATTTTGAGTTTTTTTTTTATTAAAATAGCCTATGGATATTCTAAAGTACACCATAATAAAATTTGAGAATCATAATCCTCCGTGGCTAAGTGGTGCAGTGCTACTTCTCCGCTAATCATTTGCGAACGTGGGAAATGTCATTTGCATTCTCAGAAGGTGTTATGCGTTCCGTGATTTTATATCCCACTTTTTTCTTCTACTAAAATGTATTTTGTGCTATTTATTCATTATCTGGTGAAGACTCGTAAACGAGTACTCGAGATTTACACGAGTCGGAATATATGTGTAAAGCCAAGAAACCTGAATTATACTCTCATTAGGACTCCATCTCGAGCTACTTTTTAGACTCTTTTATTAGGTGCGTTCGTAATTATATAAATACGTAGCACCTATAGTCGTCGTCTGATCCGTCCGTCCGTCTGCATATAACAGCGCAAAAACTACCCAACCAAATGGCTTGAAATTTAAGATATATTATTTTTGTAGAATTTTGTGGTGACATTTCAAATTTTATAAAAATCGAATCAAAGCTTTAGAAGATATTAATAAAAATATTTATTATGAAATTTGAATTAAAAATAAATCAGTGCTTTCTTATTATAGGGGCTTCCGAGGTTTAATCGTCAAGCGACCGATATACTTAATTTATGACAAAAATGAATCTGCAGACGATATAATTCATTTCACAGAATTAAAAGTCATCAAGATCTGAATATTTATATAACTAGTTATAGTACGAACGCACCTCGTTTGTCACGTTTGACGTTCAATTTTGAACTTGTTTAATTCAACCTGGTTTTTGTATGTAAAGATAGAATTTTGTAATCGATTTTTAACCCACTTCCTGATATTCTAGAATTACAAAAATTACGTTTACAAGTGTGTTTCTGGTGATAATATAACATTTTAATATTTTACACTGTTTTATTACACTCAAACGGATTTTTGTATGTTAAGATAGAATTTTGTAATCGATTTTTCACCCACTTCCTGATATATTAGAATTATAAAACAAATTGTTCTTAGCTGTGTTTTCGATGACAATACAAAACGTTTTAAATTTCTTAGAACTTAATTAGAAATTAATAATTAATTTTAAGACATTTTTCCGTTAGCCCGCCACAGGTGATAAGTCACCAAATATCCTCTGTAACTCGTACAATTGTAAAAGGTGATCCAATTCAAGTTTCCTAATTTTTATTTAAGAAAAACACACAAAATGTAACCATATCCTATTAATTTTTAAGTAATCGAATATTTGGTATTTGTCATTAATTATGAAAAATTATGTCAGACAAATGGCCGCCTCTGGACCTTCTGCAGCAGTTGATTCGTTGGGGGTAATTTTTGATGACTTTTTCGTAAATTTCGGGGGTTATCTCTGCTATAATTTGGCGGATGTTAGTTTTTAAGTGCTCCACCGTTGTTGGGTTGTTGGAGTAGACGTGACTCTTAAGCCCCCCCCCCCACCACCACCACACACACACAAAATAAATCCAACGGCGTTAAATGGCCTGATCTTGGCGGCGCGGCAGTGTATTACTGCTTATTTTACTGTTAATTTTACGGTATAATATTGGCAGCTGGGATGCTAGTATTATACTGTAAAATCAACAATTTTTTTTGCAGTGTACGTATTTTTGGTAATTATTTAAAGTGAAGTAGTATAGTAGAAGAATAAAGAATTTTTCACTTTATCTGATTTTTATTTGAACTAATTTTATGTACTACTTGTTTCTTATGACTTTTAATTGTAACTTTTTTAGGGCGATGTCAACTCGTGCAATAACAAGCATCTGGTATTTCTTCTGCCTCATTATGATCTCGTCCTACACTGCCAACTTGGCGGCTTTCTTGACTGTGGAAAAGCTGGTGTCTCCTATAGAGAGTGCTGAAGATTTGGCCAAACAAGAAAAAATTAAATACGGATGTGTGCAGAGTGGCTCTACAAGGACATTCTTTGAAGTAAGAAATTAATTATTCGACAAACATATAATAAATTGATACTTCTCTATTATCCCGTCGACCACTTTTCATAACAAAAAACTATCGCCAAACTGTAAGATTAAACGCCAAAAATGCAGTCCCATTTACTTGATGTCAGAAGCATTATACGTGTTTGTTACGTCATCAAGTGGTTTTTAGTTCGACATTTGCGTGTATTTTTCATTATGTTTTGCTGATTTATTAGTTATTTCATTAATTAAAATAACAATTGTGTCCTTAAATTCTTATATATTATTTATTTATTTATTTTGATATTCCAATGGTAAGGTTCTCCCGTTTATTTGGCGTTACAGTTTGGTGATAGTTTTTTGTTATGAAAAGTGGTCGACGGGACAATAGAGAAGTACCAATAAATTTTATTTGGCGCTTTTGAAAGGTTAACCATTTAAGCACCATGACGTACCTGCGTACGTCATCATGAACTCTTCTATTTGAAATACCAGGACGTAACTCCGTACGTCCTGAACTCTTCTATTTGAAATACCAGGACGTAACTCCGTACGTCCTGAACTCTTCTATTTGAAATACCAGGACGTATGTGCGTATGTCCTCATTTTAAATCCAGAGCGCAATGTTCCGAGCATCTGGTTTTTTACGTCGCTCATTGCCATTGTGATTTGTTTTGTACGGGCTTTTTAGCAATGATTGTTTTCGCACAGAATAGATTAGCGTTACGTGTAAAAAAAACTTATTAGTTTCCCGCTGCGATGAAGATCGGAACTTCAAGCTTTATTTCTGTTTGTATAATATAAATAAACCGTTATTACTTACCCATCATACGTAGTATAGGGTAAGTCTTGTAATCGTTTTGAAAATCGAAAAACATTTTTTTGATGGATTTACGCGTTTCAGACACTGGAGATTCCGAAATACATATTTTTAGAAAAAAAAATTGCCGTTCGTCTGTCTGTGCGTCTGTAAACGCCCTATCTTCCGAACAAATTGAGATAGAGACTGTAAATTTGGTATGTACTTAGTATGTAATAATGGGAAGAAGCTTATTGAATTTCAGTAACCTAGATTATCCGGAACTATTTTTTTCGGACTCACGAAATATTCGTTATGATAAAAGGTAAATAAAAATTTTCAAAATTGTTTATTTTAAGGAGTGAATATAAAAGACAATAAACAAACATAAATTTTGCATACAGAATGAAGTCGATCGGATAATGAGTTGCCGAAATATCTGTAATCACATGTTCCACACTCTTCGATTTTTCATGACCCTGTATTTCATTCAAATTTCAATTCAAAGATATATTTTAATTGGAAATGAGATGCTTAATCCGACGCAATAAACCGTTAGTTAATATGATTGTCAATTTTGGAGTTATAAGGATGTTTTTTTTTTACGCTATTCAATAATAGAGCATTTAAAGTTTATGACGTCAGCAAGCCCCGATTTTATTCGAATTGGAATGCATTTTATAAGTAGTTTACGCATTTTTTATTTTCATATATTATATTATGCATATCCATGATGGGTAAGTATTACGGTGGCCCCCAACGACTAGTTTAATCTCCATACATTACATGTAAATAAATATTTCACGTGTATTTAAAAATAATGACATAAACAACTTTTGACGAAATTTAACAAATCTGGTATTCAGGATACTATCACTAAATTGAATAGGGTGCTTAAGGAGTTAATATTATTCCATATTCCAGTTGTATCTTTTTGTGCCCAAACCACCATATGCGTAATGTGGCCAGAAATTCGGTAGGAGGGCACGCATATAAAAAGGAACAAAAACGGAAAATCATGCACCACGGCATAAATTATGAAACACTTTCCAACACTATCGAAATATTGTTAAGAAATGTCATTTTTATACATACAATGAAATGAGATATCCAAATACACATTAAAAAATAGCCCCAACGCAGTAAAAATTCATTTTTAGGAATTGCTGTCCATAGCTGATAATGTGTGCGAATTCTATAGCGTGCAACCTTCTGTTTGAAATACACACCTCATAACACTCTAAAAATAAATATTTTAAATGTATATCACAGCTTAAAACTTAAATCCAGCAGGTATGACTCATAGTTACTCCTGTAACCGAAATCTTTTGAGCATCTCTGTAAATAAACAAAATATTCTTCGCATTCAATAAATCTACTGAAAACATGCTGTAGTGCACCGCAGTAATGTATATCAATTTCATTAAAATACACTGTAAATGATTTTTCCCCATAGATATTAATGCAATTGTATACTTTTGCTCGTGTAAACGAACTACAAATGCCACTTACTCTATATTCTATATATAAATCATGTTGCCAGCCACCTCAGTGACGCATATAAATTTCCTTATGTTTATGTAACATCATTAAAATGTACTGGAAACGACTTTTCCCTATTGACTGTAATGTAACAGAATACTTTTGAGTGTCCCTGTAAAAAAAATATAATTGCTACTTATTTTATACTCTATTGAAAACATGTTGTCGTCTACGTCAGTGACGCATATCAATTTTGTTATGATTGAAATAGTGCAACATTATTAAAATGCACTGAAAGCGATCTTTTCTCATTGACAGTAATGTATTGGAATACTTTTAGGTAGCTTTCAATACAAAAAAGTATATTAGGTAGCTTTCAATACAAAAAAGTATAAAGCTACCTATTGCAGCCGTTCGGAGGAAAGCAGTTCAGGAAAATTTCGATATATTTTCACCGATCATGACCCCCAGACCCCAAAACCACCCTCCGTTCAAATGTTGATTTATATATATAGATATATCCATATATATATATATCTGACCTATGTCATACGATAACGCCCGTATTTATGAATCGATTTTGATGAAACTAATTGTGTGTATTAAGGTCACTAATGTCTCGACCGAGTTCGTTGGCCAGCTTGGTCCGCCATCTTGTTTCAAGATGGCGGCCATTTAAAGATTTAAATTAACTTAAAATCTAAAATAAATATACAAAAAATTTTAAAATTCAAATTTATTTTTTAATTACGTGTTAGGCCTTGGTACAAGGATTCCAGAGCATTTTTTGGTTTACCTCTATCTTAAAAAATGGCTGAGATAGAGCAGTTTGAAATTCTAGGGTGGCTGACATTTTGAAACAAAACAGCACATTAACGTGATTACTCGCAAATTATTTTCTTTCATTGTTGTAATAATTTTCCCAATCATACGCATAAAACTATATATTCATATCCGTTAGCGCCAAAATTGGCGACATTGGAGACAAAATTGGCAAAATTGGCGACAAAACTGGCAAAGTTTGTGACATTTGGCGAAATATCGCCAAATTTGGCGACCAAAATAAGTCTTTATAAATGAAGCCAATTTGGCTATTGCTCAATAATTTGGCGAAATTCTTATTCAAATTCAGTATTAACGTATCTTTTGTAAACGTTTCTTTGCATTTTAACTTGCTGTTTTCGTGTAACATTAGCTAAAATTTTAAAACGAAGATATAGGAAAGCTACCTTTTCCTCCCGGTACAGGCCGGAAGGACTTTTTTAATTGCCCCTGTAATCTAAGCCTAAATGCTACACACTTCATTTTAAATACCGAACATTCTAGGGTCAACTTCAATAACATATAATAATTACATGGCAATCCAACTGTATCCACGCGAGTTAGAGCGCGGACAGACAGACAGACGGGCAGACAAATCGAATTCATAAACACTTTTCAACTATGTTGGAAAGTGTTAAAAAGGAGTGAAGGGAGTGTCACGAATTAGAAATTTTTATGGAGGGGGTGGGAGGTGGCCGATGATAGTACAAGCTAGTGTTTATCATAAATAGGATATAGGAGAGAGACATACTTATTTAATTAGGCATATACACTGTTGAAAATTTTGTTCCGGGTTGAACCAACTTTTGTTGTTGCAGTATCTGCAACAATAAGACGGTGAAATCTCGTCCCAGCAATTAAAGCTCTGGTTAAACCATAGCTCCAATTCTTGGAACGAGATCTCACCATCTGATATGGTTGTAGCTACTGCAGCCCCAAAAATTGGTTCAACCCAGAAACGGTTTTTTAACAGTGTACTTCTAAAGGTAGAATGATTTTAAGGAAGACTCTCTAAGAGAAACAAAGACCGAATTTGCATTATTGTACAAGAAAACCCCCCAAAAACATCCAAACCATGAATAACAGTCATCCTTTTCGAGCCGTGAAAATTCGAACTATAACTCACTTCGACCCCAAACCGTATTTCCTAGAAAGCGAGCATGCTGTGCAGTGTATAGCATGCTCGTTGTACATACGCTAGAATACACTGAGCTGAGTGGGCTTGTAAATAAAGATATGAAAATGAAAATAAAAGAGTTAATTGTCTCGATACTTTTCCTTCCGATTTCGAGACGCTATCATTTTCTAAAAATTTTGCGTTCAGAAATTTGTGGCTATATCCCCTTTCCAACCGCATATCTAAATCATGATATTTTTTACTTTGCATGTTAAAACTCCCGATTTAGTAAAATAATAATCTGCCTATTCTATGTGATATATGATGTGAGACAGCTCAAAATGTCTGGAAGAACTGATTTTTGGCCTTGGAATAGACATGAAGATATTTCTAGCTGCAATATTCTAAAGTGTTTAAAAAATAAATCCCTTTAATTCTTTACCTACATTGACTTGGAGACCACTGACCAGGCCCCTACCTACCGGGATTCGACCCAGTTTGACGGGTTTGAGTGCCTGGTCATTGGGGCGAAATTCGCCTGATCGCCCTATTTACCTACATTGACTTGCCTTGCAGTTAGTAGAATGAGTTCAATCTCAGAACACAAAGAAATAGTAGAGAATAACACTTTAAAAATTATTTAATTGTCTAAAAGTTCTCTAATTAATTCTTTTAAACGTCGGAAAAAAGCAGTGTTGTGTAAACTCACCCCCTCCCCCCCAAAAATTAAGTAAATCAAATTCACCTTTTGAAAAATAAGTTAAGTTCACACTGAAATTCAAAATTTATTAAACGAACTGCTGAATTCAAATCTTATTTTTTTAAAAAGAGCAAAACTCACAAAGGATTCTTAAAAAAAAGAAATAAAAAGAAATAAGAAAAAAAAAATCCATAAGAAAAACGTAAAAAAAAAATATTTTATTATTATTTAATTTTATGAATTTACTATAGCGATGTCAAAATCCATTTAATTAATTTAGTATTGGAATAAGACTTAAAATACTCTGGTGTAATTAACATATTGCAATTAATGTGATCCATTTCCGTCAATTAATTTAAATTTTTTTAATTTATGAGTAGTTTTTAGTGTTACATTCTCAGGGTATTCTCTGTAAAATGTAACTTACCATTAAGAACATTAAAGACGTATATCTTTTTAATTATTTTTAGTTTAATTGCTATCATGTCTTTCTTATTTTGAGACAGTTATAATTACAAAGAATCGTGTTAAATAATTGTAAGAAATCATATGAAAATATGTATGTTTTCTGTACCACAAGTTTACCACACATGTGTATTCAGAATTGTACCTTGGAGCTTTACAATAGTTTGTGAGAATTGGCATTTAAGGAGGGGAGAAAATGTTTTGAAATGTTCGAATATGCAGCGGGAAAATCCGCTTTTGATATTTTTTTATCTTCTGCACGAGAGAAGATTTTCTCTAAGAATTTTTGTTCTTGGATTTTAATAAAAACATGATCCAAAATTTTTCTATACCGCCTACTTTGTAGAAAGGTGCCCAAAGTATAAATTATCACAAATCACTATTTAAAAAATATTAATAATACATTTTTAGTGCTTGTAAACTTTATATCAGGATCAATTTGTAATTTAAAGAAAAAATGTAAGATTTTAAAATAATTTATGTCATTTGTTCTTAATAATCTCTTTTAAATTTATTTTAAGTGCAAAATATATTCTCGTCCATTTAAACATAATTCATGCACGAGAGTGTTAAAATACAAATATCTACAACTTTCCCGTGCTACCAAATATATCAATAGAAATGGTTTCCTGTGCGCAAATCGATTAAAAATGTTTGGAAAAACTATCCGGAAATCTTAAAAATACATAATTTTGATGTTTTATTTTATATAATTATTATTATTTCGTTTTATATCATTAAATATCAATTCAAAAATGTGTTTTAATTTCTGTAAATGTTTCTTTATTCTTTTATACAGAATTCCAACATTACCACTTATAAAACAATGTACAAATTCATGCAAAAATATGCTGGTGAAGTTTACGTCAAAAATAATGTCGAAGGCATCGGAAAAGTAAAACAGGGAAACTATGCTTACTTGATGGAAGCTACTACTATCGAATATAACACAGAAAGGGAATGTAATCTCACACAAGTTGGAGGACTTTTAGACTCTAAAGGCTATGGAATAGCAGTAAGGAAAGGTAAATTTCATTTTGAGATAAAACAAGAAATATAACTTTAGAAAAACTAAGTAACATGCTTTTAATCTAAAATTAAATGCATTAAATATGCATTATCATCAACAATGAATTGTATGCAAAATTTATGCGAAATTGTTTCATGAGATATGTGATTAAAAAAAAAAAAAAAAGTAAAAGAATGTCTTTGCTGTTAGCTTCTGCCCCTGATGAGGTACGGCCCCGATAATACAGGAATACTGCATTGTCATCGACAATGAACTTGTAGAAAAAAATCGATTCGTCAGAAATTTTATTTCGATCAAAACATAAAAGAATGTTGTTTTCCCGTTCCTTATCTGTTCCTTCAGATGAAAAACAATGGACTTTGCTGCGACTCCACCGTAACCTATTTCCTCCTCAAACAGCAAGCGATCGCTCATCACTATTTCCCCTGAAATCTTAATCAGCAGCAGATTATTACGATTGTAAAATTATCAAGAAATCACCCGTCACTGCGATCAATTTTCCTGTCGGAATAATCGCTAAACAACACATCTCTGTTTTCAGCTTCTCGGTAAAACAATCGATTGTGCTCGATTGTATCTCGATTGTAGAATTTATGAACGAATCTATGACAATCTCGATTGTTGTTTTCTAGGATGGCGATTATTCTCAAATGTAGAATTATCGATAATCGCCCATCACCAGTGTATGGTTCCTCAAATTATTGTGCTGATAGTTTTTTAAGTATAACTCGAAAATATTGTAGGAAGGAGCTGGAATTTTATATACGCATATTAGAAGTTTTTAGAAATCGATTTGTGTAAAAATATTCGTAGGTTGTTGCAAATACAATGTTCTTAAAGAATTAAAAACTTGTATGGAAAATTATACACAAAACACTAACGTTTAAATTTAAACACACAATATCCAAATGAAGCACCATGAAAACGAACATCGTTTCGTGAGTAACTTGGACTCGCATAGTAGTTGTCAATAAAACCAAAAATGACATCCGCCCAAAGACATGAAAATTGAAAACCCAATTGACAGCAAACAACACACCGAAAGACCATTATGTAACACATGGGCTGATAAGTTCCCAGTCTCATAAAGAAAACACGACTTTTTAACATAACTTTAGAACTTTATGACTTTATAACTTTAATAAATAACATAACTTTAATAATAAATAATAATAATTTAATAATAATAATAATAATTTAATAATAATAATTTAATAATAATAATTTAATAATAATAATTTAATAATAATAATTTAATAAATAAATAATAATAATAATTTAATAATAATAATTTAATAATAATAATTTAATAAATAAATAATTATAATAATTTAATAATAATAATTTAATAATAATAATTTAATAATAATAATTTAATAAATAAATAATAATAATAATTTAATAATAATAATTTAATAAATAAATAATAATAATAATTTAATAATAATAATTTAATAATAAATAACATAATTTTATACCGAAAAAGCTCCAAACGGTGCTCAGAATCATCGAATTGTTTTTGGTCAAAAGTCAACACGCGCGGCACCCACTTTGACAACAGCTTTTTCATAGACAAATGTTCATTCAAAATAAAACCTACACGTTCCTTGGATATCTTCAGAGTCTAAGCTATCTCCTGCAACTTCACTTTACGGTTCCCCAAAACGATTTTGTGGTCTTTTTTCATGTTTACTGGAGTAACCACCTCTTTTGCGTGGTGCATCACTGGTGTTAAATCGACCACGTTTAAATCCAGCAAACCAGTCAATAATGGTTGATTTATCTGGTGCAATGTCCGGATAACTCTTATCAAGCCAAGCTTTTGTTTGAACGGTGTTTTTTCCCATCAAATAACAATTCTTGAAATTCTTGTTTATCCATTTTTTTTTGTTTATCAACAAAGTCGTTCAACTAAAACCACTCTAACGTTTTATCCACAAGACGAATCATCATGACATTTTTTCTGCTACCTTTTAAAGGTTAGTATTTACTAAAAAAAAGCATCGCTTCGGCGATTGCCACGCTATCTGTATGCCAGACCGGGAACTTATCAGCCGATGTGTTAGGAGCAACCAATGAGATAAAACCGGAAAGCAGTTTATATTCATAAATTTAGAAACTCCCTGGGTCAATGATTTTTCGAGTGCACCTTATATTTCACCTTTCTGGATTGTTTTACTGTGTCATAATGCATCACTCCCGGCTTAATCTCATTGGTTGCTCGTACATGATAGTCTTTAGGTGTATTGTTTGCTGTCATTTGAGTTTTCGACTTTCAGTTTAATTTTAATTTTTGTTTTTATTGACACTGATGATGTGAGTACAAGTTACTCACGAAACGTACGTATGTTTGTTTTCATGGTGCTTAATTATTATAAATAATTATATTTCCGAAATTTAATACTAAAAAACAACAACAACAACAACAACGAAAACTACAGAAAAAGTAATGTGCAAAAATAACTATTACAGGATATATGAATGAAAATATTAAAAAATTCTTTAACATTAGAAGATCGAAATTTTACATAATTCCTAAATTTTCCCATCGAATAACTTCAAATTTGCTGCTTGAAACTAAAGTTTATTATCTAGAAATGAAATATATCAAGTTAAAGTTGGCTATTAGAAAATTTTGAATTATGTTACTATTTGAATAAACGGACGTCCAACCTTGGATTATTTTTTAAAACGCTTAATTTAAAAAAGATATATATTCTAATCGAATGGCTATTTTAATTTTTTCCCAGTAAATTAGTTGGAGATTAACACGTATGTGATATATTACATGTATTAACACTCTCTCTTTTTCTTTTTCTTTTCTTTCTTTCTTTCTTTCTTTCTTTCTTTCTTTCTTTCTTTTTTTTTGGACCAACTGTACATATGCAAGTATTTTTTTTTTTTTTTTATATCATTAGTGTTAAGAACATGTTAGACGTTTAATCGCTATAAAAAATAACGATTGCTAAAGTCATTAAGGGGCAAGTACAGTTACGAAATCAACGAAAAATAGAGAATTTTGATATCTAACATTTCCTCAGCAACCCACTTCAATCTATATATATATATATTAGGGTTTCACTCATCTGACGAAACCATATTCGTCTTATTCCTATGTCTGAAATTTTGTATACTTATAGATGAATATCTCCTGTCACACGACAAATCATAAAATTTTGAAAAGGTTTTACATTATTTTAATTAAATTAATTAATTTAATGACATCCGACCATTTCTGCAACCATTTTATTTTTCGTTTCTTTTTCTGACCATTTTATTTTTCGTAGATCTTAAAACCGAATCTTAATTTCAGTCTTTTTCGCGAAAGCTCGATGATTCAGTGATAGAGGGTTTTACTCCGAACCCAAAGGTTCCGGATTCGATTCTGGGCGACGGAAGTTGAAATTTTGGATTTTTACATTTCATTATTCGATGGATTCACTGCAAAAAATAAAGTGTTGATTTTACAGTATAATACTAGCACCAGCTGCCAGTATTATACTGTAAAATCAACACTTCATTTTTCAGTGTTTAATTAACAGAACTTTCGTATTTATTTGCTCTTTTAAGGATTTCGTTTTTTTTTTTTTTTTTTTTTTTTTTTGCCGCTAAAATTAAATTATATAATTAAATATGCTTTTCAGATATACAAACACATGCTGTTACAATTGTCTGAAAAGCAGTTCTTGAATATTTTTAATTTGATTTAAAAATAGCTTCCTCTTGTTATCATTCTATTATTAAATTTAATGGTGCTGCCATCTATATTCTTATTGACAAAGTGTATTGATAAATGATAAGAATAATTATAAATTAATGATTCAGATTGATTAATTAAAGGATAAAGTTTTTTTGAAAGGGATATTAAACGAAGCCCTTTGTGCGATTTTCGATCACATTTACCCATTTGTTTATCTTTTTGCTACTGTACATTTTTATAGTTTTCTTTTCTGTGAAATTAGTTGCTGATCAGCAACTTAAATTAAAGAAAACTAGATTTTTTTTTTGTTTGCACAATTGTGTAACTATTACATTTTTTCCATCCAATTTATACATTAGTTTTCACAAGAACAATTTTTTAAAAATATTGAAATCACTTCAATAATTCCCGGTAAAAAAAAAAAAAAAGAACAAGATCCAGAAATAATGTAAGCTTGTAGAAAAAGTTAATAAAAGATTTCCAATTCCATAAGCTCCCGGCATATTTAAAAAAAAAAAAATCGGATAAACATACGTTGAACCAGAAAAAACTTTAATAAAATGTTATCTTTCTTCTATGTAGTAATTATGTGTTTTCATTGATCACATAAAATTTCTGGTTAAAATATGTTTTTATGACTTAAAATAACTGGAAGGCTGGCAGCCAAAGCTTCTATAGCGTTGCTTGCTTGACAGAAAAATCGATTTATATTTGTCTATTATATTTCAAGTTGATATAACTTGGGAAAACGTGCACAGAACACGTCACCTTGTTCCAAGGTTTTCAGTTTCAAGTGTAGTCGCCCCCTTAATAAAATTTTTGCTCCCCCCTTTTTTTAAACAAATAAAGTTTAAATTATTTTTTATTTTTCTAACATGCTTTGAATGTTATGTCCAGTTCCATCTGTTTTTTCATGACTTATAGTTTAAAAACATTCAATTTTGTTTTAGGTAATGCTAAACTCAGGGCTTGGCTTTCCGGTGGTATATTGCAACTACAAGAAGAAGGCAAACTACACACATTTAAAGAGCGGTGGTGGAAGGAAAAAAAGGGTGGCGGGAGATGCTCAGATGCTTCTAAGGCCTCTGGCAGTGTTAACGAACTTGGTTTGGGAAATGTCGGTGGTGTGTTTGTTGTAATGTTGTTGGGAATGTGCCTTTCAGCCTTCGTAGCCATAATCGAATTTCTTTGGTTTCAAAGAAATCTACAGAGGGATACTGAAGTAAGCCGAATTTGTTTTAAATTATTATTATGTTTGTTTTTATTACACAGTGATGGAACAGTGCGTACCATTTGGGCGATTATCACCACACAATTTTAATAGTATTCTTCGCTTTAAACAATCTCAGGAAGTATGTCCTTAAATAAGACAAAGAATACAATTTAAATTTAGCGGTGTGTGAATAGGTTTTCTGGTGCGCCGCTGTTCCATCACTGTAATTACACTATAAAAAGTTTCGTCGTCAGAAAACGCTCATTTTACAATTTATCATCGCAGCAAATTGTCCACTCAACTTATCCAAAATTCAACTGTATTTCACCGTCCTTTGAATACTAGGCCAACGCGCTGACACAAAAATAGCGGCTGTCGCAGGCGGATTTTTTTGCTTTGCTTGTACGGTCCCGTGAATTAAAATGCCATTATTTTCTAAAAGTTTTCTTTGCCGTCATTTTCTGATATTAAATAAGGCGAAGAATACCTTGAGGAAAATATTGGTATAAAAATTTAAGGGATCGTAGAAACGCCGAAAAAAAAAAAAGAAAGAAAAATCCGCTTACGACAGCCGCCATTTTTGCATTAGTGCGTAGACCTTATTATTCAGGGAGCGGCGCGTATTTATAGAAAATGGTTACTTAATCATATTATAAAGCGTTCCCATTGGTCAGGATAGAAATAAAATTACATTTATTTTACCAGATTGATAAAAAAAATTGCTGAATGTTATTGTGTAAAATATATGGTCAATGAATCATTACGGAAAAATTTAAGTGTTAAATTTTTCCATTTTTGATCATTTTCTGAATATTAAGAAAATTCATGGATACGGCTAGTGGTTTTATAGGGCTAGCCGATAGTGATGTTAGAGGAAAGTGATACGTTTCTACATGGTAATTAAAAAATGACACCAAACTAAAATTTAATAATTCATTAATCACAATAAATGCAAAGATGGATTAAGTAAGTGTGTTTATTACTCAGATTCTAAATACTGTATACAGCAATTTAAAAAGTAGTTAAAATTTTCGTTAGTAGGTTTTGCTTTGCTGTCTTAATCTTCCCGAATGCTCAAAGTAACGTGTAAACAATGATCATTTATTGTCACTCAGTTTTTCTCTTCAAACTCAGTTCTTCTCTTGTTTAGTTCTTAAACGCGAAAAATAAGATTTGTATTTTGAAGTTTCGAAGTTTGTTTTACAGATTGAATCAATGCAGCGGTGTCTATTGATTAAAATTTGAACTAGTTTTTAAATTACTCAGTATCTGATCTTATTTTACAAACTTGTCACTTTATTTCATTTTTAGATGTTCATTTTCGTTAATGAATTACGTAATTGAATCAAGTGCAGCATATCAGGTTAAAGTGTACTGTTGATGGGTGATATACGATTTTAGATTATCTCTGTAAATTGTAGGTTGCAAAGTTTCCAATCATTATTGAAGAGAAATAACTTGTTTGTAGTATTTTTTAAAATTGTTACTGTATTACTGACTTTAATTGATCAGAGAAAGAAAATATTCGTATATACACGGTATACAATAGGATTCGTAAACAATACTATGTATGGGCGTGAATTGTTTAATGGTAGTTTTTAATTCAGATATTTATTTTCCAGCTGAACTATATATAGTACTCTAAGAGAAGTTTGTAGAATATAAATAAACTCATATACATGGCAACGCAGAAGAATTGGATCAATTTGCCGTCTATGGATTTAAATTTTGGTAGTGTGTTTTAATAGTGTTATGCGGTATTTTGCCTGAATTAAATTTTAGTTTCAAATCTAGCGTGTATAAAAATCTGTAGATAATCTAAAGGGTAGTACAAAATACTTCGAGTACATTTCCGTCTATTGGTAGAAGTTTCTGAATGTGAATTCAGCTGTGTTAAGCGTCTTATAATTAAACTAAATTTTAGTACTGTATGCTGTACATATATAAATCTATAGATAACATACATTGCTGTACAAAAGAATTACAGTATCTTTCTGGCTATGGATGGCGATTGATGAATTCTGGCTTGGAAATGTATTATGCGTTTTCTAAATTGTTTATTTCTTCCCGGTATATTCTTTCATCTTTTTTAACTCTGAAGTTTCGTTAAAGTATTCTGGAAGTGAAATGTTGGAAAGTGTGTCGTGATCTAAGCTGGATGCATTATATTCTTTTGTTTAATTATTTTTTCAAGTTGTAATGAACTTTTGACGCACTTGTATTTATATATTTTTTTTTTGGAACACTAAACAAAAGACTACTTTTTAGGTGCGTTCGTAATTATATAAATACGTAGCACCTATTGTCGTCGCTTGGTCCGTCCGTCTGTCCGTCCGTCTGTCTGTCCGTCCGTCCGTCCGTCCGTCCGCATATAACAACGCAAAAACTACCCAACCGAATGGTTTGAGATTTAAGATATATTATCTTTGCAGAATTTTGTCGAGACATTTCAAATTTTATTAAAATCGAATCAAAACTTTAGGAGATATTAATAAAAATATTTATTAAGAAATTTGAATTTTTTTTTTAAAATCGGTGCTTTCTTGTTAGAGGAGCTTCCGATGGATGTTAAATCGTCAAGCGACCGAGACACTTATTTTATTACAGAAATGAATCTGCAGACGATATAATTCATTTCACAGAATTAAAAATCATCTAGGTCTGAATATTTATATAACTAGCTACAGTACGAACGCACCTCGTTTGTCACGTTTGACGTACAATTTCCAACTTGTTTTCATAATTAGAGCAAATACTCGGAGCTACAATAAACCTAGAAAATACACAAAATTAAGTACATTTTTCTAATTTTTAAGCTACTATTTTAAGCAGTGCAGTTTCTGTCAAATGTCCTGCATCTGAATTATCTATCTATTCTTTTACAGATGTCACTCTTCAAGCTACTAATGAAAGAAATCAAATATGCAGTCTCTTGTGGAAGTTCTTCAAAACCAGCGCCAAAACTTAAAGAAAAGGGTGGAAAAGATGAAGAAAAAGCGAACTCCTATTATTGAAACTTCAGTCTCTTTGCATTGTCTTTTTTTATATGAAAAAAGTTGTTTGTTTCGTGTATATTTGCTGTCCCAAATGTCCAGTGAATTAAAGAACCATTAAATTGTTTGTCGTTTTGTCTCATTGAAATTTAATTTCTATTTCCTACATATAAAGTAAACGATTCAGTAAGGCTTTATTAGCCATAGCTCGGACGAAATTTTTTTTTTCAGCACACGTACGAATGTTTTCTTTTAAGGAAACTATTAAGAGTGTTCTCAAAATAATACTTTTCCCTGCGAAACTGTTTACAATAACTAAGAACTTTAAACGCAAAATCATGACACAAGTGACTAAAGCATGACTATTGAAGTGAGTTGGAATCGAATGTTTCGATAAACAAATCTTTTGATAATCAACATCTTGATTATAACATTTACAATTGTTGTCTCTTTGCGATATGTCCCGTCCGGAAAGTCAACTTTGACAGCTTTTTCTGAAAGATCCTCTGCTTCTATCAAAAAATGAAATTAACTATTAATTTCGTAGTTTCTGAATAAGAACCGCTGCCAATGTCATACGTTTACAAATAAAAATGAACTTAGGTATATGTCAGATAATTTGAGAATAGCTTTAAGTACTAAGTATTTTGAGAATCAGTGTAAGACTGAGCTAGTCAGCAGCCATCATCTGAGGTTTATGGCCACTATGCTTTATTTAAAAAAATTACAACATGTATAAAAACACAGCACAATTTTCGATATTTAATACAAGTGATACAAAATTTTGCGATTAGGAGCAACAATAACTTAAAAGAAACCCAATATAAATTTTACACAATACAGTTATAAAGACAAGTTAAGCCCAATCAAACAAAGCAAACGAAATGATAAGAACATAAGAGCAAATTCAACAATATTAACTACAAAGAAGCTTAGAATTTTTTTTTTTTTATAAAAAACTAAAACTAAGTAAAGAATGGCTGAGAAACTCAGTAAAGCAAAAGGAGAAAGGAACTAAAGCATACTTACAAATTACCAATTGGGAAAAAATTTAGAACACAGACAAGATTTAGTATGGAGTTAAACATCCATTTGGCTTCATGCAAGTCTTCATGCAATAACTGTATTTCCTACTGCTTAATGATTGGTGACCAGGGCGGTAAAATTAAAATTAAAATATTCTTTTTGTCATTAGACTTAAAACTAAATTCAATTACTTTTTCAAAAAAAAAAGGTAAATTTATGCGCAAAATTTTCTAATTTAATTTTAACTTAAAATAAACATTTTTATAATTAAAATTACTCTAAATATGTTATTTTCACATTCTAAGACCGACTTGAGCCCTTCGCCTATTTAAATGGTTTATTTTATAAAAACAAAACAGCTAGGATCCAAGAAGTTAGGATCCTAATAGTTTGAATAGATTTAAGGATCGGATTTTTTTTTTACTATCAATAGTTTTAGAGGAAAAAAAAAACTAAATACAAGTCGAAAAAGGCAGAAAAATGACTAGTTTTTGCACATATGATTTTTTTAAGTTATCAAAATATTTAAAATTGGATCCTTAAATCCCTTACATATAGTATGATGTTCAAATAGAAAAAAATTCAAGCACTTTCATTCATATATAGAAAAGGCTTAGCATTTTGAAAACAACAAAAATCTGAAAAACACGAACTGAGATAAATGGGCTTAAAGATTTCCTTTGCAAAGAGGTTGTCGTGGTATTTAAAGGGACAAAATGACAACAGATGTTTGTTAAATCAGTTGTAACTTTTGTTCTACAGGGAGTATCAGCCTGAAATTTTGTCAGGATGTAATCGTTAGTATGTGGTATGTAACAAGATAAAAATTTGAAAATCACAATTTTTACGAAATTTCGATCTTTGTAGGGTAACGAGTCTCCTTAAGGCTGCTCGTCAGTAAGCTTCCCGATTTTCCTCGCTAATGTTACTCCAATGGGCATAGGATGCCTTCGTATTTTTAAAATATCTCCTCGGGAAATTAATATTTTTAACTTCTGTTTCCTGTGTACTGTTCTTAAAGAATGTCTCTTTTTTTCTTAGTTATCAAAATATTTCTAAACTATGTGCTTAATTTATATTTTTATGTGTTAAAATCTTCACGAAACTGAATACGATTTTAACACTTCATATAAAATTAAGTATATCTTTTAGAAAAAAATTGACAACTAAGAATAAAAGAGACATTCTTTAAGAACAATACAAGGAAAACAGAAGTTAAAAATATTAATTTTCCGAGGAGATATTTTAAAAATACGAATGTATCGTACGCCCATAGGAATAACATTAGCGAGGGGAATCGGGAAGTTTACTGACGAGCAGCCTTAATCATATATATATATATATATATATTAAAAAATTAGATGGCGATGTACAGTATAAATATATAGAACAACATTTAGAGCACCAAAAGATTCACCAAATAGTGCATACGGATTTTGGTAACATTAACCTAATTACCACCAGTTCAAAAACGAATGGAATTTTGCTGGCATGTATAATAGCGAAGAGGAATGATGCCATAATTTTATTGACAAATGGTATTAGTGGAAAAAGAAGGGAAACAGCCAATAGTAGAGAAGTAGATTTAAGAAATACGTTTGTTGACCAATATACTTTCTAAAAATTCATGGGTTCAGCCAGTAGTAATACATACCGTAAAACAGAGTTATTACTCTGTGACACATTTTGAGGTTTTTTTCACACCGGCCGGTCTGTTTTATATGTAACCCAAAACTGACTATTGCTAAACATTGATACATCCTTTTCCTACATAACGACGTATTGAGCCAATCTAAATCTTTAATATCAACTGAGAAATTTAGGTTTAAAGATGTCACAAAATGACGTCCATCGGTTTTGACTTCTTACTTTGGGATAAGTGGGTTTTTGCCCTGAAATGCAAAAGAAAAAATCACTCTCACAAAGTTAGCAATAAAATGTTTAATAAAACATTTATTAAATCCATTTTACAAATTTTTGGCAGCCTAATCTAGGTGTTTGATCGCTAACAGCCCTGGATTGCCCATTGACGTTGGTGGGTGAATGATGAATAAAACCTCGCTCTTTTCGTACAAAATTTCATCCGGTAGACGTGACTGAAGGGGTTACTTTGTGACACATGGTCTTGTTTACGTATTTCGAATCTTCCGTCCTGTCCGCGATCGCAGGAAAGCAAACAGCAACGACATCACTCAATCTCCATTGCGAATTCAACCATTCCATTTTGCTCCCCTTATATCTCTCGTCTTCGACATAGGTCACTTCCAGGTCAAAGAATGCCCTCGTAGCTGACCACCACGAAATCGCTCCCTTTGAAAGCACCCTTGGTACTGCCATCTAATTCAAAGTCGTTTCTAATTTGATTTAGTAGTATCGAAGAAAAAGCAGTGCCTGAATCAGATGCACTTGATTCGAGGTTCTTGATCCGAACTATTCAATGCTGTCTTAAGACTTGAAAAGGTTTCGCCTCACTGCTGCTGTTTGTGTCTCCATCTGACATCCATTAAAATAAAGACTTCTTATGAGAAGACTTTGAGGTCTTTCTGGAAGATTGCGTCGTCTCTTTGTTCCCTCTAGATGTCATTGTCACTTCACTTTGTTTGACTTCTTAGATGTTGGCTGCATGTCGGTATGTCAAAAAGTAGCCCTTTCAAGTGTATATATTTTGATTATTTTGTTATATATCACAGAAATATCACTTGAGAAAGGTTATATTACTCCACAGTCTAAGTAACGCAATAACAATAAAGAATATTTACTTGTGTTAGGTGGTTCTTATACGCTTTAGACTTCAGCACACAAAGTATCCGGATTTCGAGACTAAAGCGCAAGAGCAGGTTTTAACGATACACAGGCCAGAGAGAACAAGCGAGGTGTTGGAGGTTCGGGCAATGGTCGTTTGGTGACGCGGCACACCGTACTAGGAGATGGCGTTGCTGTTTGCTTTCGTGTGATCGCGGACAGGACGAAAGATTCGAAATACGTAAACAAAACCATGAGTCACAGAGTAACCCATACAGTCCCGTCTTACGGTATATAAAGAGAAGAGAAACTGGCAGTGCGGAAATAGCAGGTGAAAATTAAGGAAAGGAAGATTTTAAGGAAACTTAAGGAAATCAAAAGTCCTTGAAATTCGAGGGCGTTCTCAAATTTGGGGCTATAGTTCACGCAGCTTCCGCAGTTTTTGATTTAAAACATGTATTGCATTTTAAGAAGGCGTTATTATTGAATTATTGAATTGAATAATTATTATTGTATTATTGAAAGATTGAATTATTGAAATGATTATTGAATTGAAATGATTATGAATTATTGAATTGATTGAATTATTATTGAAAGGTGTTATTATTGAATTATTGCACTTTAAGACCGACAGGGATGTAATCGCATTTAAAGTTTTCGAAGAAAAAAATATGAGATATATTTTTTCAACTTACACATAATTTGCTATTCCTGTGCCATACTGTGGACCATCCTGTGCCTTAATCTGCTCATTTAAAAGAGAGTAGTATAAATATTTAGTAGAATCTTTTCGGCAAGGTCGGTTCTATCGATCGTGCGTATGCTCACATGTTTGCTCATGTCTTTATTAATAATTGAGATATCACTTTAAATCTTTTTGCCCATAATTTTACACACTATTATAAGAATTTAATTTCCGTAAAAAAGAGAATCTATTTTTTGAAACTTGAGAACGTATGTAACTCCTTTAAAACACCTAAACCCATTTATAGCAGCGGTCGCCAACCTGTAGTCTACAAATAAAATTGGGAATTATTTGCATTTTTTATGTTTTTTTTTTTCTAAACTAATATTACAAAGATTCAACATTTGTTTGCTTGTTTGTAGGAAGGACTGCTCCGTCCTATTTTAAAAATAAGGGGTACAGGTGGCCATAAGGCAGTACAAGAACGGAAAAAGTTATAAAATTACGATTTTATATGAAATTGTTGGGACTGGGAATTTAAAAATTGACACGGGGGATGTTTTTAGGCGTAAATACTCACTAAGAACAGCTTTTTATTAAAAAAGGCGAGAGGAGCGAAAAACATTCTAAAATCTTGATTATTCTAAAACTACCGAACCGATAACAAAAATTCTTTCAATGATTAAATAGTCACAATCTTTACAAATTCTTTTATACTGTTCGGAATAGAAACTTAAAAGTTGAGATGGTGGTTACTTTTAAGACAAAAATGCTTGCTAGGTAAGATTTCTAAAAAATTCAAAATTTAAAAAGGGTAAAATGAACGGAAAGCATTCTAAAATCACGCTTACTCTGGAACTACCGTACTGATTTCAAAAATTCTTTCGATATAGTAATGCTCAGAAATAACGGCAAAAATGTCAGCATAATTTGCTGTAAATTTTTGCACCCAACTTGCCAGCATTTTTTGTCGTAACGTTTAGTATGATTATAGTCATATTTGCAGTAAAATTAGCATGTTTGAAGCACATTTTGCTGTAAAATTCCAAACATAATATTATTTAAGACCTATTTTGCTGTCAATTTACAGTAAAATATGCTGGCAATTTGGGTGCATAAATTTACAGCACATTTTGCTGTAATTTTTTGACGTTTTTTTCTTAGAGTGTTGTCTCTGATTAAACAAAGACTGCTTTTTATCTGGGTTACTACACTGTTAAAAATTTGTTGCAAACTGTCCAGTCATTTGACCGTTTTTATAGAAAATGGTTACATAACCGTACTTTATCACTATTCTGACCATATTATTGCCCATATTAAGGTCAAAATAGAGTTAAATTACGGTTATGTAACCATTTTCTGTAAATACGTCAAATGAATGGACAGTTTGATGCAAATTTTTAACAGTGTACTGCTCCGAAGGGGGTGAAATAACGTAAAGCTTTCCAAAATTACGATTTTTATTAAACTGTTGAGGCTAGAAACTTGAAACCTGACATAGTGGTTACTTTTAATGCGGAAATAGTCGCCAAGAATAGCTCTAAAAATTCAAAATTTAAAAGGGTGAGATGAGCGGAAAACATTCTAAAATCAGAATCATTCTGTAAACACCGGACCAATTAAAATAAAATTTGCCCAATAATGGTAATTGTCTCTATTTAAACATATTAAGTGATTTTATTTTTTATTTCAGTTCAAAATACGAATTATCTTAACTTATTAATTTATGGACTATATTTTGGGCATAAAAGTCAGGTTCTCCATAAAAAGTGAATATCCATTGTTGGATGAAAAATTTTAATTCACTTTCAACACAATATCTGTTACATAAATATTTATCTATCACAGCAATTAAAACTCGGTACTTTGAAATAAAAACAGAAAAAAATCCATGAGCTGATTTCAAACAAGTAGGATCAAATATCACAATAAAAACGTGTCATAGATGTTGGAATTATTTTGTAATAGTTAAATTAACTTTGATAATTTTATTGCAATTAAACAGTCTTTAAAGACTTTTGTCATGATTAAACAGACATTTACTATTTTCTTATAATTTATTAGACATTTATAATTTTAATTTTGTTATATTAAATAAGGGCTTTTCATATTAATAAAAAGGAAATTCGCTGATCATTTTTATACAAATTTATTTCTGTTTTTTTTTTTGTTTTTTTTTTAATCATATTAGTGATTCTCTGGATTTAAAATTATGACTTTAGTGGTCCATATGAAACGTTGACGACCACTAATTTAGAGGACAAAATATCTTTCGTGCTGCATTAGAATTAAATATTTTAGCGTGCCTTCTGCTGTTTTTTTTTTAAAGTAAAGTCACGCCTTGCAGATATATTGTGGATATTTATTTAATAAAAATAACAATACTAATAGTTTTATTAAAAATTAAATATCATCTGATATTATTTTTAAATTGAAAGTTCTTTCTGAATTATGAAAAAGGTAAATGAATGTAATTTTTTGGTATTTGCAAGAATTTTAAAAATTATTATTTCACTATATTTTCACCTAGCCATTTACAGCATGATATATTTTTTTACATCTTTACAAGAAAAGAAAATATTTGATACTATATCAGTAGTGTAAAAAAATAAAGAAAAACATGTTTAAAATTTGTATTTTAAATTTTTAATTGAGATTTTGAATATTATCATGCTTGTTACATAAGTGTCGCAAAGTAAAGTTTACCTATTTGAGGTACACTACGCTTATAACTAACTACCCGCGGCTTTCTCGCGTAATTCTTGAAAAATGCCAAGCGGTATTCGTTGGCCTATTTTCATTATAGGAAATTTTACTGCCACAGATAATTCAGAATTTACTAATTAAGCAAATTTGTGTAATGACTATATCACAGAAATTACAATTTTAAAACGTTTCAGTTCCTGCTCACATTAAAATTTCAAAAATTTTAAAAACTGTTGTATGAATTCATTTGTGTCTCTAACGTAACAGCCATGTAAAATTTCAAGTTTCTATCCCTAAGAATTTCAGTTAAATCATTGTTTCGAAGGTTTTTAGAACTTTTTCAGCTTATTTCACTTTTTGAAATTTCAATTTCTTTATGGAAACCGTTTTTAGCGAGCAATGAAATCTTAAAAATAGCCATCATACCAAATTTCAACTTCCTATACCAGCAGCATCACTAAAATCGCAATTTTGGAATGTTTTTTGCTTCTGCACCTTTTTTAAACTTCGAATTTTGTAAAAACTGTTCTGTGGAAGCATTTACGTATAAAAAATAACAGGCATGTTAAAATCTAAGTTTTTATCGCTAACAATTAAAAAAAAAAAAAAAAAAAAAACATAATTTATAACGTTTTTCGCTCAGTTTACACCTTTAAACTTTGAATTTTTAATAGACTGTTTATACCGAGCGTCTGCATCTTAAAAGTTACAACTATACTAAATTTCCAGTTTCTAACCCGAATAAATCCAATTAAATCATAATGTAGAACGTTTATAGGCCATTTTCTGTTCATTTCAGCCTGTTAAATTTCATTTTTTTTTTAAGAAACCGGTGTTAGCGAGCATTTGCATTTTAAAAGTATCCACCTTACCAAATACGAAGCTTTTATACTAGCTGTATCACATAAATTGCAATTTTAGTGCGGTTTTTTTTCTCCTGTCTTTTTACATTTCGCATTTTTAGTAAACTGTTCTGGGTGATCATTTACGTGAGTAACAGCCAGGCGAAATTTTTAGTTTCTAGCTTCAATAGTTCCAAATAAATCGTAATTTAGAATGTTTTTAGAACGCTTCTCGCGCATTTCGCTCTTTTAAATTTCGATTTTTTTTTTTAATTGTTCTGTGCGACCAAATCAGCAGCCATGTAAAATTTTAAGTTTCTACCCCTAACTGCCATAGTAATTGCAATTTAGAACGCTTTTTAAACGCTTTCCGCTGATTTCACACTTTGAAATTTTGAATTTCTTTACAAACGAGCATTTGTATCTTAAAAGTAACCGCCATGCCAAATTTGAAGTTTCAAATCCTGTTAATAAAAAAAAATCGTAATTTAGAACTTTTTCCCTCTCTGTCACCCTTTTAAATTTCGATTTATTTTAAAAAACTGTTCTGTGTGTGCACTTGTGTCTTAAAAAGTATCAGCCATGTTAAATTTCAAATTTCTGTCCTTAACAATTCCATAGAAATCGTAATTTAGAATGTTTTTAGAACAGTTTTCACTCATATCACTCTTTAAAATTTCAAAATTTTTAAAAACTGTCCTTAGATATCTTATAAGTGCATGTATATCTTATAAGTTACTATCTTGCCCAATTTCAAGTTTCTAATCTCTTGAGTATAATAAAAATTGCAATTTTAGAACGTTCTTAGCTCTTGCAACCCCTTGAGTGTAGTGGCACTGACATAAAATATAACCTGTGTTAGAGCACAGACTGTCACTATAAATTTGCGAGCATTACGTTTAAAATCGGTTCGGTAGTTTCAAAGATTCCATAGAAATTGTAATTTAGAATGTTTTTAGAACACATTTAGCTCATTTCACCCTTTTAAATTTCGAACTTTTTAGAAACTGTTCTTAGAGAGCATTTACATCTTATAAGTAACTACCATGCCAAATTTCAAGTTTCTAGTTCCTTCAGTATAAAAAAAATCGAAATTTTAGAAAGTTTTTCGCTCTTGCAGCCTCCTGTGGTAGTGGCACTTATATAAAATATTGCCTATGTTACAGCAGGGACTGTTACCCTCAATTTGCCACCATCACTTTTGAAAATGGTTCTGTAGTTCAAGAGGTGTCATAGAAATTGTAATTTAGAATGTTTTTAGAACGCTTTTCGCCCCTCTCACCTTTTTAAATTTCGATTTTTTTTAGAATTTAGTTTTCGAGAGCATTTACATCTTATAAATAACTACCATTCCAAATTTCAAGTTTCTAGTTCCTTCAGTATAAAAAAAATCGAAATTTTAGAACGTTTTTCCCTCCTGCACCCCCCTGAGGATAGTGGCACCGACATAAAATATAGTCTATGTTGGAGCAGGGATTGTCATCATCAATTTGCCCCCATCACTTTTGAAATCGGTTCGGTAGTTCCAGAGATTACCCCCTACAAACAAACAAACAAAACAAAAAAAACAATCGCTACTACTTTATAATATTAGTATACATTATAAGAAAATTATTTTAAGAAAGTTTTGGTTGTCCAATTACGGTTATAGAAACAATGCTTCTCCAAAGGCTCTTTTACGCTTTCTGAAAATTGCGAATTTTGGACAAGTACTGTTTTTGTTCGGTACCTTTCAATTATATTTACATTCATTATGAAGTATAAATTCTCTTTAATTTGAACTTAGAGAAAATTTTAGTAAAACATATATTAAAAAAAAAAAAAAAAAAAAAAAAAGAGGAATGTTATTTTTATCTATGATTTTTCTTCCTCACTATTCCAAATATTTACACGCTTTAAAGAAAAAAAGCTAGTTATTTTAGTTTATAAGTTTTATTTTTACAAAATTACATTCTCGTGAATCTACGTCATTTGTACAAACATTTATGCTCTAAATCCACAACATTGCATTTTTATTTAGAATATGATATTCAAAATGTTCTCATATAAAGTCTGCTACGGAGCAAAATGCGAAAAATTGTCCATTTTGGTAATATACTGTTAAAAAAGAGATGTTAACCGGCATTACGCTAGAGATACATCATGTATTAATAGAAACAACTGAAATGTGTCTTGCACGTAAACATGAAACAGTTTCTTCATAAAAGACCCGTAAGTAACATCTTGGTAGAGATAATAAATGTTTTCTATTCAACTTTAGTGTCACTGTTCTATAAAATTATTCAAAGGTTTTCTTTTCAAGAGTCAATTGTTCAAGTGTAGTGGTGTAACCAGCATCATAGTAATTCCATATTTTCCTACCGCACTTATCTCTTTCAAATTCAAAATGATATCCAGTTATTTATCTACTAAATAATAGATAAAAGTCACTTGACGCATTATTAATAAAAGTTTAAAAGTAACGTTTTGTACGTCAATAAAGTGCAGAAATCATCCAGAACAGGTTCCGCCAGAGTATAAGCTTGTCTTTATCTATGCAAATGAAACGGTGAAAGATTTCGCTTAAAATAAACGGACATAAGTCCTTCCCTTGGATACATTTTTCAACCTTCTGTCCCTTTGAGTCTAAATGGTTTCGTCTTTCTTTTTCATTGGTTCTCGCAAACTCACTGCAAAAAATAATTGTTGATTTTACAGTATAAAACTGGCACCCCAGCTGAGTAGTTCTCTGTAATACGCTACCGCGCATGCGCGGTAGCGTATTACTGCTTGCACGGCAGCGTATTACTGCTTATTTTACTGTTTAATACTGTTAATTTTACGGTATAATACTGGCAGCTGGGGTGCCAGTTTTATACTGTAAAATCAACAATTATTTTTTGCAGTGCTGTGATGGAACTTGTTCATCCGTTTTGAGCAAAATCTTTTACAATTTCATTCTCACTGACGAAGAAAAGCCCATGCGCTGCCACAACCTGGTCTGCGTGATTTTTATACTTTAGTGGGTGTATAAAACGCTATTTTTAAACTTTTCTTATTTATTTTCTAGCTTTGTATCCTTAATATTTTTAGAATCAGCATCTTGTGCATCCTTTTCAGATTGTTCAACAAAAATAGCTGTTTGGTCATCTAAATCCACAACTTCTAATCTTCTTTCTGTTGTGTCCATTGAGTGAGTCGGTGTAGGGGACGCTCTTGTAAGAGTAAGATCTGGTGGCACTGCAAAGTGTACACCATCACCTAAATATCCTTCGTCTTCTTCACATATCAACAGCAAATTTGCTGTACTTAGATTGTCTTGATCCTCAGCAAATTCGTCTTCAGCCCAGATATCCACGTCATCTCTGTCTAACGCGCATTTTTTTACATCTGGCAAACTCTGAAATCTAGAACTTGAACCACTGGCTAAGGTGGATGGCACACTTCTATCGTCAAAAGATTTTCTTCTAATATCAGATATGGGATAATCTAGATCTTGTGGATTGTCACCTAGCGAAAAAACTTCATGGTCATCTGGTGCAGCTGTGGATTGGAAAGTTACCCAACGCTTCTGGGGATTCGCTCTTATACCTTTCTTCCTACCTTTTTTCAAAGGAACCACAACTTTCTTTACTATTTTGAAAGCTTTTTTAGGTACTGCCGAGGCTCTTCTGCCTCTAGATAATGGAGGTTGACCACTTATACTTTGAGTCTCTTCAGCCTCAGCAACAGCTTCCTCAGGAGTCTGAAGATACTGATTTGGAATTCTAAAAGAGAGGCAGAAAATTTCAGATAATCAAAATGTATACCCAAGGCGTCCCTTCTTACCGTTGACCAATAACAAATTCCGACACAGTTAATTTTAGAAGTACAGCTCCAATTTAAAAAAATGGTTCAAATGCTGTTCTTTATCATATGAAAATCCATTTATGTCAAAATTCTATTCTTTTATGACCAAAACTTTACGAGATATGACACATTGAATTTTATTTATTTTCGGGCTTTTCTAGCACAAAGATCAGAAAAAAGCATTTTTGTGGGACAGAAAACACCGAAAATTCATAAAATTTAAAATGTCAAATCTCGGTAAGTTTTGATTGTAGAAGAATAAAACGGTAACCGTTTTACTACTTTATTGCACGAAGAAAGTTTTTCCAAACATAACTTATAGAACCTAGGGACCGTATAAAAATTTTAATTTCGTAACTTAAAAAAAAAAAAAAACCTATTTTGGCGTAAATGATTTTTAATATAATGAAGAACAACATTTGAAACATTTTTCAATTGGAGCTATGCCTTTGAAAATAATGGTTTAGGAATTAGCTGTTGGTCAACGATAAGAAGGGACACTCTATATATTAAGGCATTTTTCAGAACATTAAAAATGGAAAAATAAAAAGGCAGCATATAGCATGACTTGCAAATATAACATGACTTGAATAAAATCATTCATCACCTAGTTTATTTATTGAGTTTCGGAAAATCTACCCCCCATTTGTCAACCTAATAGACTAGAATATTTACAGTCTGAAACTATGGTTGTCGTTTTATTTAGTGATGGACATAACGATTATTTTGATTATTCGGATAATCATTCGGGCATGTGCAGAAGCATATCTGTCAAATTTAATTTTTTTTTTTATTCAAGTAGTACCCGAAATTTTGGAGAGAAAAAAAAGAAGTGTCTGATTTTAATTAAAATTAGATCAGATGCCAAATAAAAATGAAAAATGTGTTTTGTTTATGAAACCCATTTTTCATTTTTATCTGGTAAATTTTCTAATTATCTATTAAATCTAGTTAACTATTTAATTTATCTAATTTTAATTAAAATAAGAAACTTCATTTTTTAAATCAGACATTTTTTTTTTTCAAAATTTCTGGTAGTAATTGAATAAAATAAATTGAAGTTTGACAAATATGCGCACGCCCGAATGATTCATTCGAATATTTAAAATAATCGTTACAGCCCATCAATAGTTTTATTTTTGATTTTATATTATCTTACAAAAAGTTTTATCACTCTTTTCATTGATATCAGTTTTTGTGTTTTAGGACAATATTTTATTGCACTTATTTTAATGAACTTAAAAACTTAACCCTAGGATACAGCATAAAAATAATGGAACATTTCGACTGTGGTGCATACATAGTAAATTGTATTTGTTTTTCGCTATGAAAATTCTTTTTTTTTTAAAATTATATACTAGCTTTTGCCTGCGGCTCCGCAAAGGTAGAATGTAACATTTTAATTCAAAAGGCTCTTTTTACATATAATTTTTACTTCTTTTTTCATAATTTATCTAATAGTGCAACTCTCTTCAAAATCCGTTCAGCAGAACTTTTTAAAAAGCTAGTGTTTTATTTCATTTTATTTCATTTTATTCTATATTTTAAAACAAAAACATGTCCGTGAGTAACACTGGCGTCATATCCACGGTGGCAACATCTGACCAACAAATTTCGATTTTATTGCAAATTTTTTTTTTCAAACTTCTACGCATCACACAATTTAAATTTTTACATCGTCAAATGGGGAAAAGATGTTCTTCCAAATGCAATTTGTATGAAAAATGTATAACAATTTACTGATTTTTTATAGTTTTTAAAATAATTTTCAAGTATGATTTAAAAAAAATAATCCATATCTATCGCGTGCAGCCCGATTACAAAAGATTCGGGCTAGATACGTTTGCACTTAAAATAATATAGATAGTTCAGCATTTGTTTCCGCAGTAATACGCTGCCGCACATGCGCGGTAGTGTATTACTGCTTATTTTACTGTTTATTACTGTTAATTTTACGGTATAATACTAGCAGCCGGGGTGCCAGTATTATACTGTAAAATCAACAATTTTTTTTTTGTTGCAGTGTGCTACCACTCATTGAAGGAAATAAGACATATTTAGAACAAAAATAGGGGCAGTGTCTTACCCCGGGGTGCTACCTGGCGCTTGTTTGCCATCCGGCGCAAGTCCATTGCTAGACATAAACAGGGACGGATTCGAGACTTTCCAGTTGTTGCTTCCACTTTCAAGTGTTACTGTGTCTAGATTTTGATTAGAAACACTAAATCTTGTATTCAGTTGTCCTCCAACAAGTGTCCATAAAGAAGCATTTCTGTTACCCAAAGCCGCTGCTATTTTGTCTTCGTCATCTTCTTCGGCAAATTCTGGAACTAGAAGATTCTGCTTTTCCTGTGGGATCCTGAAAGATATGAAACAGTAGTAACAGTAAGTTGAAACTGGTGTGAAACAATAAGAACTAAAAGATCTTCTTAAAACACCATCAAAAACTTTAAAATGCGCCAGGCCTTTCGAAAGATCTGAGTCTACTAATCAAGAAATTTCTAAATCTTCTATTGCCAAGCACTCTTGGGATTCCGGTCATTGTTTTAATTTTAAAAATGCTAAAATTATCTTTTGCCAATAGTATCTCTGAATTGGACTTTCTTGAAAATTTAGCCATTTATCTTAATCGTGAAGTTATTATCTATACTATTATATAAAGAGGAAACGGTGACTGACTGACTGACTGACTGGGTGACTCATCAACGCCCAGCCGAAACTACTGAAGTCAGGGTCACGCGCTGTTATGGCCTAGGAAAGCAATAAGAAGGGATTTTTGAAAATTCCCCCCCCCCGAAGGGGGTTAAAGGGGGGTTCGAATGTTTTAGGTCATTTTGCCATATCTCAGCAGCAGTTATAGGTAGGATCTTGAAATTCCAGAAAACAAATCTACTAAAAAAATGATTAAACACCTATTTCAGCGATTTTAGAAATTCCCCCCTGAAGGGAGTTAAAGGGGGGTGGTCGAATGTTTTAGGTCATTTCGCCATATCTCAGCAGCAGTTATAGGTAGGAGCTTGAAATTCCAGAAAACAGATCTACTAAAAAAAGGATTAAACACCTATTTCAGCGATTTTAGACATTCCCCCAGAAGGGGGTTAAAGGGGGGTGGTCGAATGTTTTAGGTCATTTCGCCATATCTCAGCAGCAGTTATAGGTAGGAACGCGAAAATAAGGAAAACAAATCTACTAAAAAAATGATTAAACACCTATTTCAGCGATTTTAGAAATTCCCCCCAGAAGGGGGTTAAAGGGGGTGGTCGAATGTTTTAGGTCATTTCGCCATATCTCAGCTGCAGTTATAGGTAGAAGTGCGAAAATAATGAAAACAAATCTACTAAAAAAATGATTAAATATTTATTTCAACAATTTTGGAAATTCGCCACCCGAGGGGTTAAAGAGGGGGGTGGTCGAATGTTTTAAGTCATTTCGCCATATCTCAGCAGCAGTTATGGGTAGAAGCGCGAAAATCAGGAAAACAAATCTACTAAAAAAATGATTAAACATGTATTTCAGCGATTTTACAAATCGCCCCCCCCCCCCGAAGGGGTTAAAGGGGGGTGGTCGAATGTTTTAGGTCATTTCGTCATATCTCAGCAGCAGTTATAGGTAGGAGCACGAAAATCAGGAAAACAGATCTACTAAAAAATGATTAAACATGTATTTCAGCAATTTTAGAAATTCCCCTACCGGATGGGGTCAAATGGGGAGAGGGGGTCGAATGTTTTAGGTCATTTTGCCGTATCTCAGCAGCAATTTTAATTAAGAGCACAAAAATCAGGAAAACAAATCTATTAAAAACATGATTAAACATGTATTTCGGGGATTTTAGAATTTCCCCTCCCGGAGGGGGTTAAAGGTGGTGGTCGAATGTTTTACGTCATTTCGCCATATCTCGACAGCAGTTATAGGTAGGAGCGCGAAAATCAGGAAATTAAATTTACTAAAAAAATGATTAAACACGTATTTCAACGATTTTAGAAATTCCCCCCTGAAGGTGGTTAAAGGGGGTGGTCAAATATTTTAGGTCATTTCGCCATATCTCAGCAGCAGTTTAATGTAGCAGCACGAAATTAAGAAAAACAAATCTACTAAAAAATTGGTTAAACACGTATTTCAGCGAATTTAGAAATTTCCTCCCAAAGGGGGTTAAAAGGGGGGGGGGGGTCGAATGTTTTAGATCATTTCGTCATATCTCTGCAGCAGTTTTAGATAGGAGCGTGAAAATCAGGAAAACAAATCTTCTAAAAAACGAATAAAACACATATTTCAGCAATTTTGGAAATTCCCCCCAGAAGGTGGTTAAATGGGGGGGGGGTCGAATTTTTTAGGTCATTTCGCCATATCTCAGCTTTTATGTAGGAGGGCTAAATTAATTAAAACAAATCTACTAAAAAATTGGTTAAACACGTATTTTGGCGATATTGGAACCCCCCCCCTCCCCCCAGAAGGTGGCTAAAGGGGTATTCTAAAGTTTCGGGTCATTTCGTCATATCTCAGCAGCGGATTTAGGTAGGAGCGTGAAATTCAGGAAAACACATCTACTAAAAAATGGATAAACACGCATTTCAGTGATTTTAGAAATTGTCCCCGAAGGGTTTTAAAGGGGGTGGTTTTGAAAATTTTAGGACATTTCGCCATATCTCAGCAGCTGTTTTATGTAGGTGCGCGAAATTCAGGAAAACAAATCTACTAAACAAACGATTAAACACGTATTTCAGTGAATTTAGAAATCCCCCTCCCCCCCCCCTCAAAGGTGGTTAAAGGGGATTCGAAAGTTTTAGGTCATTTCGCCATATTTCAGCAACAGTTTTAGGTTGGAGCGCGAAATTCAGGAAAACGAATGTAATAAAAAAATTACATTGTCTACCCGTGCAAAGCCGGGACGGGCCGCTAGTTAATGATAAATCTGATTCCACAATGCTCTCTGCTGCTTGGAAAAACTTTTCAGTACTACCATATAATTTATTTTTGTATTAATTAATATTAGTCTGTTTTTAGGTTCGTTCGTAATTATATAAATACGTAGGACCTAGTGTCGTCGTTTGGTCCGCTCGTTTGTCTGTCCGCCCGTCCGTCTTTCCGCATATAACAACTCAAAAACTACCCAACCGAATGGTTTGAAATTTAAGATATATTAACTTTGCAGAATTTTGTCGAGACATTTCAAATTTTATGAAAATCGAATCAAAACTTTAGAAAATATTAATAAAAATATTTATTAAGAAACTAGCCGCCACTGGCGACCAGTTTGGTCTCCCTTAAATGTATGTTAAACATTGCAACACGTTACATTTATTCATAATTTAATTTTCCCTTAATCCTTCGCCAAATCGGAAGATTCTAATAGACAAATCATGAACTTTTGCGATCATGGTAGCATTTCGCATATTTTTTGGGCACAAATGTCACATACGCACGTTGGCGCGATTCCCCCCCCCCCTCCCCCGCCAATTTGGCGAAAACTTTGTTATGGAAATTGTTGTTTATTTACTTTTATTTTTTATTTTAATTCTATAAATTATTTTTGATATGTATATCAATATTTATTTACAACAAACTATCATTTATTTATTTTTATTCTTTTTTTTAATTATGAGTATTTTTGTTAGCCGGGAGCAGATGATAATTCGCCAAATATCGTTCCCATCACCGTCATTCATACTACAATTAATTTAATTTTAAATTATAAACCTGTCACTCATTTCATTTAAAATACTTAACTTTAATCTAAAATGCTTATATTACATAAATTTAAAATACTTCACACTTTTCATTTAAAAGAGAAAATAAATAAATAAATAAGAAATAATATCATAAATCAAAACATTTGATTTCAAAATCAAAGTATCATTTCTAATTTGTACACGCGATAAATAAAAGCTGTATTAGCGATTTTAAAAATGCTAAAAATCTGATTCATTAAATATTATTACATGAGTTCAATTTACGTCAAGAAAAGGTCCGAAAGTTGAGTTGTATAGCACATAATTATGGTAAACTTTGATTGTCTCACTGGTGCGAATTATTTTTTTGACGCGAGGCAGCGGTCCAAAAATTCATTCGCGGAGAACTTGCTTTGCGAATGATTACCTCCATGATTTAATATTTTAAATGTTCACGACGAATCAATCTTTTTTTTGTTTACTTTTATGAATAGAGAATTTGAACTGCGAATCTTTCGACTGAAGTTATTGCAGAATATATACATAATTGAACGCAAGTCATCTCTCAAATATTAATTTATTTTGAACGATCTTTCTTAAAATGTAACTTTTATGCAGTTTATTCGAAAAAATAATTTTGAATAAAAATGGCCGCTTGGCATATGAAAAAGCGATGCGGCATCCCGGAACTGTTGAGGACAGTCACATGACTTACAGTTTTATTATAGAGATTAAAAAAAAAAAAAAAAAATCGGTGCTTTCTTGTTATAGGAGCTTCCGAGGTTTAATCGTCAAGCGACCGAGATACTTATTTTATTACAGAAATTAATATGCACACGATATAATTCATTTCACAGAATTAAAAATCATCAAGATCTGAATATTTATATAACTAGCTATAGTACGAACGCACCTCATTTGTCACGTGTGACGTACAATTTCCAACTTGTTTTTATATATTTTTATATTTTATTTACCTATTTGTTTCTTAATTTTCATCTGTTCCCATATTTTAATATATATGTGTGTTTTCATTTTTTTATAATTTATTTTTAATTTAATTTAATTTTTTTTTTCAATTTTCTTCCTTATTCCCCTTCTACTTTGTGTTCTATTGTTTTGATTTTAATCTTCTGTGATTGGCTGTTGTCTTCTGTTTTCCTTTTGGCTGTTGATTTCTACTTTCCTATTGGCTGTTTCTTCAGCTTGTTTCCTTTCCCTTATCTCTCATTTCAGCCTTGCTGCTTCTTTCATAGTAGAAGCACGTCTTTTTTGCGCCTGACGAAGAAAGACTCAGATATTTCGAAAGGCCTAGCGCATTTTAAAGTTTTTGATGGTGTTTTAAGAAGATCTGTTAGTTCTTAGTAGTAACAGCGTTTGAATAATATATTTAATTTTTAATATAACAACAATTTAATTATTTTTTTTTACAACTGCCATTACAAGTACATGTATACTGATTTTTGACAATGATTCCTTTATCAGTCATTATTAATCTAGAATTATTGATTCCTATATCTTGTTAACATTGTTGTTATTATATTGTTATTTTTATTATTACTGACTAAAGACAGAATATTCATTTTTTTTCTTTTTTCAATATACAGGGTGTTTCTAAATGAATATCGGGGTTTTAACGCTTGGTAGTATTTATTACATACAACTTAAAATTATAATTAATACATAAAATGAAAGAGCAACTCAAACAGTTTTACTTACAAGCTTACAAGTGTTCAATGTGAACACCTTTCGGCACACAGCACACAGCACACATGAAGTCGATAGCTCAGTTCTTCCCAAACGTTAATTAGTGTTTGTGGGGTAATTGTTGCAACAGCTGCTTCAATCCTGTTTCTTAGGTTGGGTAGGTCAGCTGATAGTGGAGGCACATACACTCGATCCTTTATGAACCCCAACAGGTAGAAATCACATGGCGTCAGATCGGGTGAGCGTAGAGTGGCGTTTGGGAAGAACTGAGCTATCGACTTGATGTGTACATTGAACACTTGTAAGCTTATAGGTAAAACTGTTTGAGTTGCTCTTTCATTTTATGTATTAAGTATAATTTTAAGTTTTTTTTATAATAGATACTACAAAGCGTTAAAACCCCGATATTCTTTTAGAAACACACTGTATTATGTTTCATTACTTTAACTGTTGACCTTGTATATACTTTGTTAATACCACATAATTTGTCAATTTTTATAAATATTTTCAAATTTGTAAACTATATAATGAGGGATCCTTTTGCCAGGCTAAAGGTTTATACCCGGCTGCAAACTCTATGGGTCAGCCACACGGTTGTGTGTTCTCGTTCTCTTGGTATCCTAAAAATAATTGAAACTGTATGTCGTAACTGAAGTAATGGCTACATTATTGGAGTCGTATGGAAGACAATTAAATATGTTATTGTTAAGATATCATAGCCATCATAATATATCCATGGTAGCTCATATACAGTTAAGTTATTTTAAAGAATTCATTTTAAAGGGAACAATAGGCCAAGAAACATGTAAAAATTTAAATTTTGCAACTTTTACAAAAATAATTATTTTGACGTAAATGACTTTTAATATGATGAGAACAACATTTGAAATGTTTATTTTTTTTTAAATTAAAACTATATATCTAAAACTAACAGTTTAGGAATTAGCTATGGAAAACCATAAGAGGTGACACCCTCTTTATAGATATATTCTTCGCCGCTGCCAACGAAACAGAGAGGCCACCGATCAAGGGTACTTTTCAGCCTACCTTGATCACATCTCAGTTCCACAATCAGTAGAAAACAGTCTACCATCTTCATCACGTAACTATAAATGTCATTTTAGAATATGGACTTTGTATTCATTTCAGAATGGACATTGTAAGGAAAGTTTCAAAAGTCGAACAAAATTAAATGCATGGCGTCCCATAAGTCCGCCCATATTTCGAAAATTCCTAAGTTAACGAACTGTCGTATCGGAGTTACAGTCCTGCACGAATGTACCAGACCGGAACCCCAAAATTATGCTTAAAGTCAACCTGAAACCCGACATAAAAAAAATTCGCCAAACCAAAACCCGACACACTTCAACTCAAAATCAACCCGAACCCGAAGTGTAAGAAAATTATCCCTATTTTAGCCCGAGGCTAACGAAAAAGACAGGCTACCGCGGTGCATTCCACATATCGTTTTTTACAGACCGCTAGAGTGACGTGATGCTCTTTTCGTACATCTGCATTGGTGGATTCGAACATCACGTGACTCCCGGGGTCTATAAAAAAATGATACGCGTAAAGCACCGCGGTAGCCTTTCTTTTTCGTTAAGCTCGTTTTTGCCTAAATTACGCAAAAATAGTCTACAATTATGTCTCTAATATCAATTTTACCTTCTTTGTATAAAAAGAAACTTATATACACACATTAATATTCAAATATATAGTTTTTCATTTGAAAATTATTCAGGACTTTCTTTTGTAAGTTTTATTGAACCCAAACCCGTAACGGAAGAATCAATATTCTAGCCAAAACCGACTCGACCCCGCAGTATTTAAAGCCAACACGACCCGAAACAACTTTTGTTGGAATGTGAACGGACTTATTGGACTGTTTGAACCATTTTTTTTTTTTTTTTTTTTTTTTTTTTTTTACCGCAAAAATGTTGACTATTTGACCAGTACTATACTAAAAACCACACGCTAATACGAAAATTCGTTATTTTTTTTATGAAGATTTGAAATCTTGACTTGCTCATATGTCTCTTTAAACAACTAGGACTTCCCTCAAAGGGATTAGTCTGAGTGATATTGCTGAGAACATAGGGTTAACAATTACAATATAAAGAAAAAGAGCAAATTAAATGATATAATTACAAAATATCATATATAAATTCATATACACTGTTAAAAAAATAGAAAAGAAGTACCGTTAATCAGATGTGTTGTCATAATTTTTTTTTAACATGTGGCAAAGAATCTCATTTTCTTAAGCGCGTATTGCGCAAAACTTAAAAAAAAAAAAAAAAAAAAAAAAAAGCCGGATCTTTTAAAACGCCAAGCTTTTTAAAGCTACGTAATTGGATTAGCAGCCAATAGATTATTCTATCAAGCGTTGCTTAACGCAAATTTAATTTCATTGTTGCACCTTTTTTTGTGTGTGAATTTAAAATTTTTCTTCCTTGATATCTATTATTTGTATAACTGTTTGTAGAAACTCTTACACTTCAAACTTCAAACCACATTGATAGCATTCTTTGCTACAAACCAGATTGCAAAACTATAGTCTAAATTACTATTAAAGTATACAAAAAATCTTTCGATGACTTCTGTAAAATAGCTTTTACATTAAATCTCCATATCGGCAACATTGAAAAATTATATATATTACAAAGTTAAGCTTAACAGATACTTCTTGCTTATTCTCTAGGAGGCTTTGCCCCCTTCGGCTTTAATGCGCCTTTAAAACGCCAATCCGCAGACTTTTCTTTTGCCTGTCTGTCTGTCTTTCCAGAATCTGTCTGTTTCCCTATCCGTTCTTCTGCCCGTCTCTCTAACCGATTGTCTATCTCTCTACACATCTCGCTACCTGTCTCTATATTTCTCTACCGGTCTCGCTACCCGCCAATCTAATTCTCTAACCGTCTGTCTATCCGTCTAACTACTTGTATGTCTAGCCGTGTCTCTATCCACTTCGCTACCCATTTGTCTATCTGTCTCACAACTTGTCTATCTGTCTCTCTACCCGTCTGGCTATACGCCTCTCTTCTTACCCATCTTCTTACCCATCTCCGTACCCATCTACTGTCTCTCTACTCGTCTGTATACCCGTCTCACTATCCGTCTGTTTTTGTACCCGACTCTTTACCCGTCTCGCTATCAATCTCATTACCCGTCAGTTAACTCGTCTCTGTACTCATCTCTCTACTCGTCTCTTTATCTACCACGCTACGCGTCTCGCAATTTTTCTCGCTATATTCCTGTCTACCGGTGTCGCTACCCGTCTCGTGACCCATCTCGCTACTCCTCTGTCAACCCTCTTTTTACCTTTCTCTCTAGCCGTCTGTCTATTCGTTTCGCTACCCGTCAGCCTAGCTATGTCGCTACTCATCTCGCTACCCATCTCACTACCCATCTGTCTACCCGTTTGTTACTCGTCTTTCTACCTCTCGCCACCTCTCCCCAATATTTAAACAATTCATTTAATATACAGAAGCCGTTTATCAGTTATTAAATGCAAACAGAAGTAATTTATCTAATAAGTGTAATCAGATGCAATTTTTTTTTTAAATACATACATAAACCTGAACAATAATTCATCAGTTTTGTGTTCATAGTTGTTTATATCATTTGACAGTAATTCTTAACTTCTTAAACCTGAATTGTCTCAAACTTTTTAAAAAAAACCACAAGGTCTGTATAACTGCAAAGTACCCGGAGGGCTATATTAGCTACATGTTATTAAGTTAAGTGAAAGTTTCGTTATCGCGTTTGCAGCCAATTGCTTATGTCAGAAAGCGTGGCTTAACGCCATTTTAAATTAATTACTGTAACTTTCTTTTCTTTTCTTTTTTCTTTTTTTTTTTTGGGGGGGGGGGGGGGTAGGAGGGGAAGGGTTTCAAATACATATATTTAAATTAAAACTTTTGCCTCTATGCCATTAGTGTTGTTTGTATTATTAACTAATACCTTGTAGACCGAGCTTCATTTGAAACAAATGTAAAAGACTTCTTCTACAGTTTTTTTTAGGAGAAACTTTCGTAATTGGGCCCAAAGCCAATCTGAGCATTTAATATCATTATTGTAACTCTTATAGAGTTAAAACAATATTGTTGCTAGCTTTACTCTTGTTTGAGACCAACCTTGCCTATGTATCTGAATAGGGAAAAGTTTCGTATTCTATGTCGGTTGGCGAAAAAAAATTTAAATCGTGCCAAAAGGTAGTTTTAGCATCTTACAAAATTTTTCAAGAGAGCGGTAAAACATGTTTTTCAAATATTTACAAACATACGTTTATTAAAGCATGTTTTTGCATCATCTTAAAAATTTAAGCACGATGCTAATATAAAATTTTATCGCCATATTCGATATTTTAATAAGTAATGAAAATACATAAACAAACTTATTTAACAAACCTAAGAGGCATTTTTGTGATAAATAATTATTATTGTCAGGGGGGTGAATTGTAAACAATTAATAAACGGCTAGTAAATAATAAATAGCATTTAAAATCTAAAAATGGAGAAGTGGTCCTTAAACGCTTGATATATGTAAATCTTTTTTTATTTTTTAATATTTCCAAAGACACAGATAAAAAGGTAAAAATCTCTTTTCCAAATGCCAAATAGAAAATATACAAAATAGAATGCCAAATATACAAAATAGAAAAATATCTGCAAAAAAATATATGTACATAATACTACATCTGCAAAAAAATAAGATTTAGAAAAAGTAAGCCAAATCCTGCAGATCCCAACAATCACATCGAAAAACTTATCACCAAAAAAGAACTCGCCAAATCTTACGGCACAGGAGATGGATTTTTCCCTTTGAATGCAGAATATTAGTTTTTTCTTGTACGATGGGTGATTATAATATAATTGTTTCATTTCACATACTACATACCGTTTGATATATTGGTACTTTTATGTTATCCTGGCGCAGTTGATAAATCGCCAAATATTGTTCCTATAACATTTTCATATTGAATTCATTTCATTTAAATATAAACCTTTCACTCATTTAATTTAAAATATTATTATATAAAAATATTTCATTAATCCCATTTAAAATGCTAAAAAGAGAAAAAAAAAGAAATAATGCCATAAATCGAAACCTTTTATTTAAATACCAAAGAATTTTTTGTTTTAATTTACACACGCGAAATAAGAAAAGCCGCTATTGCTGAGATTTGCGCCAAATCTCTAATACCAAGTTATTGCGGGGGTTTTCTCTCAAACAGAAAAAAATCCAGATTAATTTTCGATTTCTACTAAATTGAAATATATTTTATTGTGCTGAATATTAGTGCGTGCATATTTTTTTGCTCCATGTACTCCATGAACTTTTCAATTCCGATTGTCTACGAAAATCTCCCGCCGGTGAAAATGACGTGCGCACAAAATTTTCGTGACGTATGTACTTTAATTGTGCTTTTTTATCTATTTTTTTAATATAACTTCCAAACGGTTTGGCATTTATTCTTGGTAATAAATAGACGTCGTTGTCACCTTTATAGGTACCTGCTGTAAAAATTTGAACGAAATCCGTTAAATATTTTTTGAGTTATGCTTGACGAAAGGTTTTAATATCCATCGTAGCTATATATGGGGCAAAGTAATACTGCGCTGTGTATGAGTCTTCGTTGCACTCAGACAATTATATTTATTTTGCAACAAAAAAATTCGACTATATCACAAATTTTAGGGTGCAAACAACACTCTGATACGACAATTTGTTAATTTTTTTTCCCTGAATTTTGAAAATGTGAATGGATTTATTATATTAAGCAACATTAAAAGTAAACCTGACCCAAAATATTTTTTTTATGATATGGTTGCATGCTAATGGATTATAATTATCGTTAATTGTCTCAAAACCACAAACAGTCTGCTACAAAAAACCAATATATATGTTATAAATGTGTTTTTTTAATACTTTCCAACATAGTTGAAAAGTGTTTATGCATTCGGTTTGCCTGGTCGTCTGTCCGAGCTCTAACTCGCGTAAATATACTCCGATTCTCATGTAATTGATATATGTTATTTAGGTTTGTCATGGCATGTTTGGTACTGAAAATGTGGTACTGGAGTGTTTCGGTACTGAAGTGTGTAGCTTTCATAGTTCATTTACAGGGGCACTCAAAAGTATTCTGTTACATAACGGTCTATGGGGAAAAATTATTTGCGGTGTATTTTAGTGGTGTTATATTATTTAAAACATAATGAAATTTATATGCATTATTGGGGCGCACTATATGAAGGTTACTTTAGAATATGTTATGCGTAACACTTACAGTTCATTTACAGGGCCCTCAAAAGAATTCCGTTATATTATGATCTATGGGGGAAAATCTTTTGTGATCTCTTTTAATAATGTTACATTGTTGCAAACATAATGAAATTTATATAAATTTCTGAATTGCATTAAAACATGCTTTCTGTAGACTATGGAGTGCAAAGTAACTAACATTCAGGGGGGATTCGGTAATATAATAGTATACGGGGAAAAAACTGTTTGCAGCGTATTTTAAATTATGCTTATAATTTCAAACATGGTGAAATTGATATACATTACTGTGATTGACTACAAGATGCTTGCTGAATAATATGATGTGCATAACATTTATCGTTCATTTACAGGGACACACAAAAGATTTCGGATACAGTACTGTATCCGAAGTATTGTCTATTAAGGATAAATGCTGGAAGTGAATATTCAGATATGGTATGCGTATTTAAGTTTAATAAAATTTCTGAATACTACAGGATGTGTCTATATTCTATGGATCATATGATCATATACAGGACTGCACAAAATTATTCGTAAGTATTACTGTGCATGAGCGTGAATTGCTTAAAGATGTTTCTAAATTGAGCTATACATTTTCAAGCTCATTTATATTTAGTATAGAAAGAGATGCTTATAGAATATAAATGAAATCATATAGAGGGTTATGCAAAGAACTGGAATTTTAGAAAAGGAATTTTAGCATACTATATAGAATATATACAAATCTATAGATCATATATAGGACTACCGAAAAGATTTGTAGTACCTATGCGGATATGGACGGTAACTGCTGTAATCAGATCTTCAAATGTGTTATGTATTTTCTAAAATGTTTACTCAGGTATTTTTAACATATTAAACGGCGATGTTTTATTAAAAACTTCTGGACGTGTTGGAAAGTGTTTCATAATCTGTGCTTGACGCATGATTTTTCTTTCTTGTTTTATTTATTTGTTTATTTATTACATTTACTCTATTTCTCGATATTAAAAATTACATTTTCAGCATTTTGTTCTCTGATTTTAAACTACGAAATACATCAAAATGGTAAAAGACACATCCGTAACAAGAAGGGATACTTACTGCATACGTGCCACAGATCCTCTGTAAGTTTTTCTTTTGTATCCGAGAGATGCTTCAGTATAGGGAAGTTTCATGTCCTGTTGGTAAAAGTAGTTATCTCTAACAAGAGGAGGTGGCCTTGTGTTAAGAATGTCAACACCCAAATAAGATACCTGGTAGGAAAAAAGAAACATGATATAATGGCAATTTCATTCAGCACTGGTCGGCACCAAAATCCTCCCTGTAAAAATAATGGTTGATCCTTATAGATTTCAGCTCAGTAAATCAAAATATGGCAATGGAATCGCTGTATCACGTACCAATTTTTAGGTGCGGTGGCTTGTTTTTAAGTTTAAGGTAATTTATATCTTACTAAAACATAAGTGGGAATTACGTAAACTAAACCATGTGTATGTTAGTATTAAACAATTTATAACTAAATGTCTATAAACATTAGCGAAGATTCAGTGTCAAAATAAATTAAAATGTGTTAGTGGATACTGCTGGACACGAAAGTGGAGCAGAAACTAAATGATGAATGCACGAGGCAAATATCAGCAAGGTGTATTTTTATGATACATTTTATCGATTGTTTTTGTAAGACAGTGAAAATACCTTTTTCATAATGATTAAAATCTTGTTTGGATATGTGAGTCTAAGTTACTCTCGAAACGTACGTCTGTTCATTGTGCTACATTTCGATATTGTGTGTTTAAACGTTGGTTTTTAGTGTATCTTTTCCCTGTTTTAATTTTTATCTAGCATTCTACATTAATATAACAATCCTTCATTATTTTTTATTAGAAAACTGTTTCTCGGAAAAATTCAACGTGTTTGAACAATTTGGATGCCATAATTATATTTAGAAATGTTAGATCTATATGGTTCACATATTTGTTATGCAGGGAGGCAAAATATTTTATTTATTTATTTATTTTTTGCCAACCAGTGTGATTTCCAGGGGGGAAGGGGGGATGTGGGAGAACCCTACAACAAAAATATTTGTATCGGAAACTAATGTCGCAATCCCGAAAATATACAATGTTTAATTCGAATTCGAATCCGTAATTTTTCACAACTTTAACAATAATAAAGATGTTTTAACGATATTTGTCGAAAACTTAACTTCTTTTGTTTAAAATATAATTATATCACGGGATGTGGGACAAGGGGCTACAGTACACATCCAAAATGCTTTTAACAGAAGCGTCATGGTTCAGAATGTAGTTGACATTAAACGCAGTGACACTTATAGAAGTACTTTGCTCTTCGAGCACTTTTCGTGATCTTTCACACGCAGCAAAGTAAGTTTGTAAAAGATTTCTATATTGTTAAATTTATGGACAAAAAATCTAAATTCAAATTGAAGTGAGACACCCCGTATTTCTGCCTGAAGAAATGGACGCGACCCTAATTACCAATACAAAAATTATTTATTGTAGTGTACTTTACTTCACTGCCAAACAGTTGTTTTGGATCGCACTGTATACTAAGTTGTACTATAAAATTCAGATGTAATTGAAAAACAGTTCCAAAGTCTTACCATCCGTGTTATCATTTCAAGCAGAATATTAAGTGAATACAATTTGATATAACATTTTATAAAGTAATTATTGCTTCTTTTACGATACATTCTAATGCTCTCTTTTTAGTAATTTAAATCGAATTAAGCAAACGAATATCAGCTTAATAGGAACTTTTGTTCAACAAAGATTATTGAATGCAACTTTTGCCTTTATATTTTTTAAAACGAAAGAGTATTTAAAAAAATACACTCTTTATTTTTTATTTATATTTTTTACTTTTTAGTGTTTAAAATGTTTCGTTGTTGCAATTTCACAGCAAGGTGGCATTTTGGAGCGAGAGTGGTTTGGCGCATAATTAACTACGTTACTTTTGTAATTAATAAACAGTTGTAACCATAAAGAATATTTGGCGATCTATCATCTGTGACAGTCTAACTTAAAAAGGTCTTAATATTAATTTATTAAATCTATAGTTAGGTTTTAAAAATACTGAAATGTTGTATTGTCATTGGGAACACACATGTGCACATAATGTTTATAATTCTAACACATCAGTAAGTGAGAGAAAAATCGATTACAAAATTCCATGTTTACATACAAAAACTAAGATGAGTTAAATAAAAGTGTGTAAAAAGAATTTTTTCTGGAAAACGTGCTTAAGTAATTAGATGAAATCATCGGAGAGATTTGTGGGAATACAACGTTTTATATTATTTAGGAAGATATCAGAAACTTTAGTCTAATTCCCGGGATAGTAATAAATCTTGTGATTTTTTATCTAGAAGGTAATTTATTACCAGAGATTAAACCTTATATTCGTTTTAATGTATGTAAACAAAAATAGTTTCTAATGCATACAAGTCGTTCCAGCCAAAGACAAGAAGTAATTAGTGAATAACAAATAATACCATTTCTTAATCTTTAAACTCAAATCATTTTCAAAAGCACAAAGAAGACTATCAAGGCATTCAATATACTTCGATTACTAAACCGAATATTGATATTAATTGTTTTCCTTCAAAGTTAACATTTATCAAAGCAAAATATATTCCCTACCAATGTGTTTTCTTATTAAAGAGTATAGTCTCTTAAATAAGCTTGGAAAATAATAACTTTTTTTTTTCTTTTTGAAAAAAATATTAAATGACCCGATGTGAAAACAAAATAAAACAATTAGCAAACTTTAAAATTCTGAATCCACTATTTTTTGGCGAAATACAGAAAATAATATAACACCCACTTAAAGAGCAGGCATTTTACTTTAAAACGACGCATTCGGTCTACAAATATATTGTTTTACAAATATTGCGGGGCCCCCGATACGAGGTTCAATTGGAAACGTTTTCGTTTAAAATTATAAATTCTTACAAAAACGGGTTAAGTATATAGAGTCATACAAATGTCAAGTTTATTTAAGGTTATTATCACGTGCCGGGCAACGCCGGCGGGCCAGTTAGTTATAAGTTATGAAAAATTGATTCATTTTCTTTTGTCTTTACCTTAAAGTGTCGATCTATTATCCAGTTCAACTCAAAATCTTCATCATCATCTCCAAAAGGATTAATTAATTGCTCTGCAACCTAAAATTTAATGAAACATCTATTTCAATTATTTACATAGTATTCAATAATGCAGGGCTCCCAAATGGTCCGCCTTTTGAATACCGGTATTTTCTTAGAAAAAAATTATTTTTAGATTTTTCTTGCAAGAAATTTTTTGCAGAAACCACCTTCGGAGGTAAATTCTTCGAAAATGTTGTAGAAACCTACTATGAAAATTTCTGTTAAAAAATATTGGTATTCAGTTGGCGGACAGTTTGGAAGCCCTGAAAACATTTTATATAATATAATAATTCAAATTTTTAAGTTTTGCAACATTTCTGACAGACGATTTGTAGCATTTCTTTTATATTATAAAATATTTCATTTATTTTTTAAAGATACAGATCAGGTTAGTGGTCACAATTAAGAATGTTAACTTTCGGTTATATCAGATATACACTACAAAAAATAATTGTTGATTTTACAGTATAAAACTGGCACCCCAGCTGCCAGTATTATACCGTAAAATTAACAGTATTAAACAGTAAAATAAGCAGTAATACACTGCCGTGCAAGCAGTAATACGCTACCGCGTGCGCGGTAGCGTATTACTGCTTCGGGAGTTCTAAACAATTTTAATCCATTGAAATTTTATTCTAAACAGCATAATTCGATCGTTAAAATGTTGAAACTGTACTTATAAAAGTGTATTTGTTTAAGTTAAACTTACTTAAAGTAGTTCTTTATGAAGAGTAGAAAAAGCTTTTTTCTTAAATAGTATTTATCATAAAAGCGTACTTTTTGAAATTACACTGTGTCGCTAACCGGTGATAAATCGCCAAAAAAACGAAATTTTCTTAATTTTTTTTACGGACTCGATATCGTTGTTTCACAGGAATTTTTTCTATAAACATATATATACTCATGGCAAGAAAATTATGTTATTTTAAAAATAATTCCTGAATATGCGCTTATGGAGACTTCCAGATTTTCCGTTAGATTCTAAATAATTGTAAACAGCTTCGTACATAATTATTTTTAAGAGAATGCAAGTTAAAGTGGTGTCATCTGACAAGAGGTTTCTACTTGAATTCTTCCAGTTATTTATTTCAGAATATAACGACTCGCAAGAAAAATGGTCAAAACGGCGTCAGCTTCTTGTCTGGAACAATTTTTAGTGTATAGAATTGAATTACAAGTTGTCATAATTTCACCATCGACATTTATCCTTATAATGCCCGAATATTTCCTTTTAGATAATCTCCCGCAACTGTCTCTTAATTTGAAAAAAAAAGTGAGCAAATATTAATAATTAAATTGGGATTTATTAATTTCCATTTCTGTTTCTTCAATCTACAGGATGTCCTTGGACGCATGGGCCAAACTGTAAGGGGTTGATAGCACATGCTGAGACAAGCTCAAAATACCATGTATGGTCGTACAATGCTTTGTCGTAACTCAAGCAGGGCGCTTTCTGATTGTGAAGACAATCATGTTTTCTACACAATATCTAACAAATGATACCCGATTTTATTTATGCGGAACATGGGATGCTAATATGGATGAAAATTAGAAGAAGGAATAAAGGAATTGCAAAGTAAGTGCTCAAGTGTATGTGTGTGGAGGGGGGGGGGGTGCTGTATCTTAAATTGGACCAAATTTCCTCCAGAGAAGTTAAGGGTGAATCGCAACTCATGGACAAAACTTAACCCCCTTCGGGACCGGCGGCTTTTACGCAAATTTTATTCGGTTGGCACCACTTTTTTAAAAAAAGCTACATTTACTTAAACTATCACAAAAATGCTCTAATTAGAGAAAGCAAATACTACTTTTATTTTTTACTGGTGCCTAAAACAAATTCTGTATGCTCTTTTTGAGGGTGCATATATGCACCCATGGTCCCGAATGGGTTAAAGGGTTGATAGAACACATCTAAATAAGCTATTTTTGTCACACAGTACACGAGCGTATTGCAAGCGGCAAACTGCTAGATGACACTGTCATTAAACACGCAACGCATTGATTTTTCACGCATATTGTCATCCCTACCGTGGATTTAGAAAAGGATGGCTGGTTTTAACAATCAGGCAAAGTCGGACATGCATGTCATGCATGGTGAATGCTATGGAAGTTGTAATTGTGTAGTATTAAACAGAGTTATCTCCACAATCAGAAAGTACCCCATGAGATCAGGGACACCCTGTACATGCAAACCAACCGAAACAATCGAATTTAAACACTCTCAGCTAGTCAAAATTCGTGCATTTTGTGCAATTTTACTGTATTTTGATTTAGAACCCGAATCTATGGTTTGCCGAAATTAATTTTCCGAGTGTCACGTATGGCACGCGTGCCAAAGATTCGTCGTCACTGGACTAAAGTAATGCAATTATGAAATATAAATAGTAATAAAACATCCATTGACAATGTATGCTTTTATGCACAGTAAATGAAATGTTTACTTACTTTCAATAAGCCCATGTAGAAAAATAATTGAATAACAGTAAAAATAGGAATGTACAATTCAAAGTTGCGCTCTGCTTTTCGATCAGGTGTGTCGATGTATTGTCGACCAAATATACATGCTCCGAAAAAAGCATATGTAGCCAGAGTTACAACCTGTAAAATACAATAACGTGTTTATCACATAAAGGACTATGGTAGATAAGAATATGAATAAAGCACCCTACAAAAGTGAACATAAACGGGTTTTTTATTTTAATAACACTATAAATTACTTCTAGAAATATTCATCAGGAAATTCATAATCGTTTACTTCCTATATTTAACATGTAGGATATAGCCAGAAAAATGATTTTGAACTTTAAATTAAAGTACACTGTTAAAAATTTGCAGCAAACTGTCCAGTCATTTGACCGTTTTTATAGAAAACAGTTACATAACTGTAATTTAACTCTATTCTGGCCATATTATTGCCCATATTATGGTCAGAGTGCAGTTAAATTACGGTTATGTAACCATTTCCTATAAAAACGGTCAAATGACTGGACAGTTTGCTGCAAATTTTTAACAGTGTATGACCTTTTTAAAGTTGTCGATTTTAGATATGTACTATGATATAAGATAGTATGAAACCTTATAATCTGAAGTGAAATAATATTTAAATTGGGCTGTTTCGACCACGCTGTAAAAAAAGACAAATGCTTTTTTAATCTAGGAAAATATAATATAACCACGAACGAAAATGTACAATAACGTCTTTCGAGTCACCTGCGATCCCGAAAAACGTTCTTTGTCTTTAGAAACCTCACAATAACAACATATTTTCGAAAATTAAAAAAGCATTTATAAAAACAAAAATTCTTTTCCCGCCACTGATTTTCGGAAACGTTTATGGGTAGTTTTTATAGTGTATTAATCAATTTTCTCAAACGGGAATATCATTTTTAGGGTGCTATCAATTTTTAAGTAAACATATTCATGTTCAACAAAGATGTTTTACAGACAAACATGATAAATTAACAGCATTAACATTAAGATTAAAATTAATATTATCTAGTTAATTTTGCATGTATAAATGCCGTTATGTAGCTGAAAATGTTTAAATTGAGAAAACGTATGCAGTTATTAACGCAGTACAAAAACCACTCGGAAACATTTCCTTAAAATCAATGGCAGAAAAAAAATTTTCTTTTTATAAATGTTTTTTTAAATCTCGAAAATATATTGGTTTTTGAGATTTCTAAAGACAAAGAACGCTTTCTGGAATCGTGGGTGACTCGAAAGAGTTTATTGTATATTTGTGTTCGTTGTTATATTGTTATATTATATTTTTGTAGAATAAGATTTTTTTTTTTTTTTTTTTTTTTTTTTTTTTTTTTTTTTTTTTTTACAGTGCATGGAAATTCTAATGCTGATGAAAAAAATATGTTTCTACTTATGAAATATTAATAATTGCATTATTAATTAATAATTAATATTACAAAAATTAATTAATATTACAAAAATTAAAAAATATTACAAAAATTAAAAAATATTACAAAAATTAAAAATATAATAAAAATTACAATCTTAAAATAATTTATACAAAATATGCATGTGTGTAAAGTTTGGGTATTTAAAAAAATTAACGTTAAATACGTACATACATAAATTATTGTCCGATTTATGTGGCGGAAACTTATCTTTAACATTGATTGGTTTCATTTTTCAATCACTTACATCGCACTAATTTATTCTTCCAAATTAATGCCAATTTGTGTATTTACACATTTTTATTTATTTATTTATTTATTTATTTTTTTTTGTATGTGGAACTTAAATATGCAGTAAAATTACAGTGTATCTATTGAATTTTTAGAAGTTAGGCACAACTTTAGTTATGTAGACGACCTCAATTACAAAATAATCCACATAAATAATTTTGTATGGAATAAAATGATGCATTTATTTATTTATTTTTCTGCATTAATTATAAATGAAGTTTTTAGCCATCGTCTTCATTCAAATTTGCTTTTTTCTTTTACGTACTATACAAAAAATATAACAAAAATGAATTGCATCCGAAACAATTTTTTCTAAGTTTTGTTTTTTATTTAGAATCCTAGTATTATGATTTTTATATATTTTTAAAAGTAATAAAAGTTTTTTTTTCAAAATAAAATTATGATGTGCTGGAAATTCATAAGATTGTCACACATATAAAAGCTATCAGTCATATAGAAACCAACCAACCTGTAGTTTCAAGTAAGAAACAACCAACATGTAGTTTCAAGTTTATACACTGCAATAAAAAAAAAAAAAAAAAAAAAAAAAAAAAAAAAAAAAATGTTGATTTTACAGTATAATACTGGCACCCCAGCTGCTAGTATTATACCGTAAAATTAACAGTAATAAACAGCAAAATAAGCAGTAATACGCTGCCGAACGTGCGCGGCACCGTATTAGTGTCTTTTTTACTGTTTATTACTGTTAATTTTACGGTATAATACTGGCAGCTGGGGTGCCAGTACTTTACTGTAAAATCAAATTTTTTTTTCATTGTAGTTTTTTTCGACTTAACAAGTTTAATATTTAACAGTTGCATCTGGACTTACAGGTGATCCAAAAGTTAAATAAGGAATAAAAATGTAATAATTCGAAAAGTACAGAGCAACCATACTCAACTTTTTCTTTTAGAAGGCCGCGAGCATATCTTTGCTACATTAATTGAGCCGCAGCACACTATACTTATAATAATTTTGTAAAAAAAGATGGATAAAATGGTAAGATAGCAAAAGTAGTATAATGAAGCACTGTAATAAAATTAATATAATCCATATTAGCTCGTAATAAATATAAAATGTAATAAAATAATAATGAATAATTACCAAGTTATAAAGATAATAAAAATTAGGAGGTTTTCTATAATAAATCAGGATTTTGCTGAATGCAAACACTTTTTATCTTTTTAAAATGTGCAAATACATAGTGCAGATTTAATTAGCTTTAAATAATGCTTGAAGATTAAATAATACATATATACACCACAGTAATGCAAATAGTTCTACATGTAAAGAAAACTTTTGACTTAGCAAATGACCTATATAGAGTGTTTTAACATAATTTTAAATTAATTGTACATGACAAAGTAGATTTTGTCTTCCCATAAAAATATATAAAACAACAATGAAATACTTAAATTTAATTTCTCAAATACGTTTCTCAAATTTAACTCGATATTAAACTCTTTTATATATATATATATAAATATCGATTAAAGATTGTGAGTTTCGGGCTTACATAAAAGGCCACTAGTTGAGTATAACTGGTGTTGGGTGTAAGATGATGCGGTTTTCACATACATACATTAAAAGACATGGGATATTTTTATAGCAAAATATTATTAACAGAATATCTACTTTTATCACCGCCATTTAGCACTATTGTGGTCCCAAAGCTGCCTTTCGCTATTTAAGCCACGATACATTGAAAAAAAAAATTGTTGATTTTACGGTATAATACTGTCACCCCTGGTGTAACGCCACTTGTTGGTGACAAATGTAATTATTCTAGCAATGAAATTTTCGTTATTAAAATATGTATATTATATGTCCTACTATATATTTATGTGAAAATTGCATCACACTACCGTCTATACTTTTCAAATTATTGAAATTTTATTTTTTCTATGACTTTTGGATCACCTAGTATATGGATTTTATTATAATACATAAGAACCAACAACTTTGAATGTGTTTTAATAATACTAAATCAAAAACTTACTTGTGTATAAACTAAAGGAATACTGATCCAATCATAACTCCAAAGAAGTCCACATTTTGAACGGAATTCGTTAAATTCCTAAAAATAAATGGAATATAAAACATTTTTTGTGGAAGTACAAAGAATTTAGACATACAAAAATCAAATTTTCAGTAGTAAAATTTACATACTGAACAATTATATAGAAGGCCATAATTATTAAAACTATCGCTGCTGTTTTTGAATCGACTGTGTTATTTTCACATTCTCGGTTTATACTGCAAAAAGTACTGCATATACTACTGCTAACTACTAACGCCAATTACTGCTACGAAAAATTGTAGTTTTATAAACTTGCTGAAGAAAATGGTTTTAAATGGAAGAATATGTTTTAGAAGTGGAGTTTAGAAGAAGGGTACTATTTGATGTTGAAATCGACCAAGAAAGTTCAGTTACGAAAATCTTATAGGAATAAAAAACGATATATTTAACCATCTCTTGAAATCACATACTTGACTAGATTTTGGGGGTTCAATCATTTTTTTTAAAACTTGAATATGTTTTTTTTTTGTTTTTTTTTCTCTCTCTCTCTCTGTGTGTGGGGGGAGGGGGGGGGGAGAATTTTTTTTTTCCAAAATTCCACTGTCCCAATAAAGAACCAATTCGTATTTTTCAAATAGCCGATTTTTACTTACCGTTGCCAAAAATTAAAAAGCCTGAATAGTAATACTTCCAAATAATGTATTTTGAATTATATAATGTTTACACGTGCATATTGAAAATGAAAAGAAACTCTAAAATAAATAAATTATTACGTGCGAAAAGCATTTATTAGTAAAAATTGCGTTACACTTAAAGCGAATTGCGCATTTTCATGCGTTGCAGTATTTTTTAACACTTTCCAACCTAGTTGAAAATTGTTTATGACTTCGGTTTGTCTGGCCGCCTGCCGTCTGCCGTCTGGCCGTCTGTCCCTGCTCTAACTCCCGTAAATATGCTCGGATTGCTCTGCAATTTTTATATGTTATTGTCGTTATCTATAGCATGTTCCTTATTTCAACGGAAGTGTTGTACGGAAGTGTGCACTTATAGTTTTTTTACAGGGACACTCAAAAGAATTCCGTTACATTGCGGTCTATGGGGAAAAATCATTTGCGGTATATTTTAATGATGTTTCACTATTTTAAACACATTGAAATTTATATATATCACTAAGGTGCATTAGAAGAAGCTTAATATGGAATAGGGTGTGCATAGCACTTATAGTTACTTTACAGGGACAGTTAAAAAATTCCGTTACATTACGTCTACGGAGAAAAATCGTCTGCGGTTTATTTAACTAATGTTTCACTATTTTAAACGCATTGAAATTTATATATATCACTAAGGTGCATTACAAAAGGCTTACTACAGAATATTGTGTGTATAGCAGTCATCGTTCATTTACAGGGACACACAAAATAATTCTCTACTGTCTGTTAACAATAATTCCTGGACGTGCGTTTTAAGTTACTGAACGCGATTTTAATTTTAACTCGCTTTTTGTCTATTACGTGGTGTGTATAAATTCTGTAGATTCTATACAGGGAAGCACAAAAGTTCGCGAACACATTTCCGTTTATTGACAAACTCCAGACGGAGAATTTTAAACTGTGCTACGCGTTTCCTAACTGAACTAAAATTTAGCATCCTATGTAGTATATATACAAATCTATAGACCCTATACAGGGCTGAATAAAAGTATTCGGATATTTTTCCGGATATTGTATTGTGCTGTCCTCTAAAGAAAACCCAGTGTGAAATGTTTCCTAAAAAAAACCCACCCTAGTATTTTATCAAATATTTTCACTGAAGTCAATTTTTGGTTTCGCCCTGTTTCTATACACCATTTGCAACAATAAAAACATTTGATAATGCCTAAGGAGTGTTTATTTAGTTTTAAAAGAATTTATTCTAATATTGCAGAATTTTGGCAAAACATGAGCTTAATTTTCACATATTTGCTTGTTATAATACGTTATGTTAGAATGATGTACATCAATTTTGAAATGTTTTTATGTTAAACCATTAAAATGTGAATAAAATAGTACATTTTAAAGCTGATTATGTCAAGTAGGGCTCGGCTGACGACCTTTGAAAATGGAGCTAAAAAAAACCCATGGTGGAATTAAAAAAAAAACCAAAAATTTTTTCAATAAATAAATGATAAAATATACAATTTAAAAAAAGAAAATACATTTATTTTTAAGGAACATAATTAAATTATGCAAATTTAATGTATATTAAAGGCACTTCTAAGGATTTTTTTTTTTTTTTTAGTATGTCATAAAAAAAAAAAAAAAAAAAAAAAAATCCATGTTTGCAAAATTAAAACCCATCAATCTTTTTTACACACAGATACCCTTCACTTGTATTTTACACATTATTTTGATGTTTTCAAACTTTTATTTATTTTATTTTATTCACTCTTTTACCTGTTTAATGCAAAATATTTTACTTAAGTTAGGAATAACTAATATTGATGCATAGCTTGTAATTTGTACTATTTATCTTCTAAGCATACAGATGAACTGTAAGTTTGTGCAGTTTTGTGCAAAACACAGTAAGTGAATTGCAAAATATCATTTTGTCTTTTGCATAAAAGGTAAAACTTGAAATCTGATGCATTCCCCCTTATGTGATTTAAAATATACCACAGAAGAAAATCGTAATACCATTCAGGAAAGGAGTGGCAGAAATTTAATCAGCAAATTTTCTTTCAAGAACACCCTTTCTGTGTCATCGATGAACGTCATTATCTTTGCTTTATCATCTGAGAAGGTAAAGCCAGGGTTGTAATTTTGATCAGTCAAAACTCATTTTAACCAGGATTGTGGTCAAAACTGGTTTTAACCATTTAAAAGTGGTCGAATTTGCTTCAACCACTCAAAAGTAATTGAAACTCTATTAAAAATACATTTGACATTTTTGGATTTCACAATGCACCTGGTGAATTGTTATGCAAACTCTTCAGCAATAAAGATAATTTTCAAAGTTTGATCTGAGTTAGCCTTAATACAGAAAAAGTCATTATTTGATAAGTAACACATGTTGTATTAAATTTATTTTAATAAAATAAATTTTAATAAAATAAATTTTAATCTCTTTTTCCAAATCAAAATGAGTCTTAATTACTGATGATCAAAACATATTTTGACCAGGAAAGTTAAAACTGTTATTTTCCATGTTTAAACCAATACACGCCTAATATTAGGTAGACCAACAAGGACTAATAATATTAGGTAAAAGGCAAAATTGGGAAATTTCATTAGTGGCCAGTGGTAGTAGTTTTATAAGTGGCCACTAACTTTAAACTAGTAGCCACTTTTTTATTTAAAAATGTTAAACAGTAAACTTTTGTTAAAATTTTTATTAGTATTAATCTAAAATTAAATAGCCCAAATAAATATGTTAATATAAACATATTGCAACCAGCAAAAGTAGAATCCTTGATAAAATGCAAGAAAATTTTACTCTCTCCTTATGGGAAAAGTGCCATAAGGTGGCCGCTGGCAGACGTATTTAGTAAAGGCAATGGAAATTTATTTGGTGCCAAATCTGGGCTAAAGGTTCAGGTATGATAGTATGACTTGATATTTGCTGCCATTAAGGTTACTGCATCAATGGTAGGAAAAATTAAAAGCATTAAAAATCTGCACATGCAAAAATGTTGAAGAAATGTAATTAGTAAAATAAGATTTTGTGTGGCAATGTTGGCAGATGTTCTGGAAACAGCACCAATCCATTCCTTGTATTACCTAAGTACTCAATATTTTTTAATATCAATTAGATACATTTTTTTTTCTAGATTGACACTGATCAATTTAATAAACACAAACTACAAGATGTAAGGAAAGAATAAAGATGAGTGTTTCAGTTATGACACAAAAAGAAATAGATGAAGTGTTAAAATCACATTAATTTCCAAGCACTTAAAAGCATTGTAATCACTCTTTGCTGCATTCAAAAACAAGCATTGAGAATGAAAGTACTACTACTAGTGCAGATGGCAGTCAGGAAAGTAATAAATCTTTATGGAGCTCAGATTTATCAGATACAGATATGCATAATACAGAAGAAGCTGCAATTTTGAACACCGCAAGTGATATTACTGATAATGAAGACAATGATTTATTCTGTTCTGTACAAGAAGCTGAGAAGTTACAATGTGGCCAGTAAGTGATTATTAAATAAGATGATATAAAGTTTCGTGTTATTATTACTGAAGAAGTAAATGATGATCGTCAAATAAATTGCTTAATGCCAACAAAAATTAAGAATACTCAAGTTTGAATCTAATCACTATATTATTCAGAACAAAAGAAATCAAAATGTGGCTATTACTAATGCTTCTCCATTAATAAACTCTCGGATATTTTACAAATGCTATTTAATAATTTTCTTCTTAAATTTACTGAAGATGTATGCAAAGAAATGTGAAAAGTCTGGAGCGAATTTACAAATAATTATATTTTGCATTTGAAATTCCTTCAATTTACAAAATAATGAAATATTTAATATTTTTTTGCAGAATTGTGGTTTAAAAATAAATAATAATGAAAAAAATTATATTTTACTGTCAAATAATTTTATTTCCAAGTATTTTTATATGTGGGTTTTTTTTTAGGTAACATGGGTTTTTTTTGGGAAAAAGTGGGTTTTTTTCAATTTCTTGCTTAATTGGCTGTCATTTTGTAACATATTGATAGAATGAAAAATGCTCAACATTAAAATCTTAGTCAGATCAAGCCGTGAAAATATAGCTATGTTGAATTTTTTTGTATTCCTTACTAGACTTTATATAAAGATAAATTCAAAAAATGGGTTTTTTTTAGAGGACAGCACAATATATGTTTGAAATTCCTGAAATTATGTTTTTAAATATGTTATGCGTTTTCCAAATTGTTTACTTAGATGTTATCTTTTAGCTTATTAAACGGTATGATTTGTAAAATTATTTTGGGAGCGTTGAAAAGTGTTACATAATCTATGCTTGACGCATGATTTTTCGTTCTTGTTTAATGTTACATGAGGCACGATTTTATAATGATACATGGATAGTATACATAAGGAAAATTTTTTGTCGTCATTGTTAACAACTGCTTTTTTTCTTTTTTAATCTAATTTTTAAAAAATATCTTGACATCAATACATTAGCATTTTATGTAAGGTTTTTATATGTGAAAGTCGCGCAATTTTCAGCAAATCATGTGCAATTGCGTTTACAAATAATGAACTTAAAACTTTCGCTGGTGAAGATAGTCACCCTATTTAAAATGAAAAATGACGATTTTCATGCAGAAAATTTAAATATTTTATTATGTTTACATAAAATAGCGTAATTTCTACAAACTTTTGCCTTGAAAAATCTTCTTTCCGCAGTTTTTACTTTATTTATTTATTTATTTAGGAAAGGGGGTGGTGAACAATAACATTATATTAAATTAAAAGCATTTTTAATGCTTAATTCGTTCACTGAGTCCATTTCTTAAATAATATTTATCTGCAAATGACTATTGAGATTCTAAATTTACTTAGCAATTACTTTATTATTATTATTTTTTTACCGTTTTAAAACAGAGAAATTAATAGCGTGTTTTTAGAGACCACGGGGTCCGAACTGGGGTTGATTTACATAGCTCGTAGAAGCAGCACTCCCTAGTTTTTACAACAAAGTAAAATTAACGAAGGAAAAAAAGATATTGGATTTCTTTGGATTTTTTTTTTATTAAATGTCAATAGCTCAACAATGTGCAAAATACCGCAGTCTCTCAGCTGAGTTACCTATCCAGTTATTGTAAAAATATATTGTAACTGTAAGAAATTCGAAAAACTGAAAACGTGCCTCATATATTTGCCTATAAAAGATCAACATTTCTTGCATAATTATTTTTGTTTCATAATTTTATATGAGTAGAGAGAAAATGGGGCTCCGGCCCCAGGAGGTGGAGTGTGGAGGAGGAGGGAGGAGGGCTCCTCCTCCTGAAGTGCCCTCCTCCTCCTCCTCCTCACAAAGTGCTCTCCTCCTCCCGAAGTGCCTTCCTCCTCCTCCTCCTCCTCACGAAGTGCCCTCCTCCTCCTCCCGAAGTGCCCACCTACACCACCTAAGATAAGGGGATTAATTAAGGATTAGTGTTAATTAATTTTAATTAGGGAACTTAGAAATTTTTTGAAGCAATTTTTTTTTTTTTTGCGGAGAATTTCCTACTAGAGTATGAGGTGTGTTTCAAGGGATTTATTTTAGCGAATTAGAAATTTAATTAATTAATTTTAATTTTAATTAATTTTAATTGGGGAACTTAGAAATTTTTCGTAGCAATTTTTTTTTTCAACGAGAGTATGCAGTTTGATTATGAGTATATGCAGTAGAAGTGAATGATTAATTAATTAAAAATATTAATTAAACATAGTAATTAATTAATTTTAATTGCAGAACTTAAGAATTTTCGCGAGATTTTTTTTTTTTCAACGAGAGTAGGGTATTCGATATACACGTTAGTGGAGAATTTTAAAAGTCAATAATGGTTTAATTAAAAAGGGTCATTCATTAATTTTAATTAGGGAACTTAGAAATTTTTTTTTTCAACTAGAGTATGCTATTCAATATATATGTTAGAAATAATGATTCATGCATTAATAAAGGTATTAATATTTTTTTTTCTTTTAAACCAAAAATAGAATTTAGAGTTAAAATAGAATTTTTAGTTTAAAAAATTGCCAAAACTAGGATTTTCAACTGAAAGTAATCTAAGATATAAACTCTCAACTGAAATGAATTTTGCCTTAAGGTGTGAGCTTTTAGCTAGAAGTGACCTAGAGTCAAAACTTCCTGGTCCCAGGAATCACCACGGGAGGGTTATAGTAAAAAATACAGGGTCCCGTATGAATTATACTGCACTCAATTCTAATAGCTCGCCCCCCTCCTTTTTTTTTTTTTTACTCAGAGGGGTCCTTCGATGGACTAACAATACGCACTTCAAAAATACAGAGTGATATCAAAAGAAGAATTTTAACGTATACATAAATTAATAAATAAACAAGAATGAAAAATCATGCATAGCGTCATAATTTATGAATCACTTTCCACAAAAATACAGATTGGTACCAAAAGAATTTTAACGTATATATAAAATAAACAAGAATGAAAAATCATGTGTAGCGGTTTAGTTTATGAATCACTTTCCAACATTATTGAAATGTTGTGTGAACAAAATATAATTTTACCATATAGTGCATAGTTAATTAAAATAGTGAACAGATCCCCTTTTTAATAAAAAGGCACCCTTCACAATAATCCATTTATGCATAAGGACCCTTCATAAAATCAGATAATTTACACTTTACCCTGTTTTTTTTTCAATTCAAGTTAGGGTAAAAGTACAGTTTACGCATCGATAGATTCAAAATACAGGGACCCTTCGAAGTGTGAACTCGCATTAGACTATAGGGCCCCTTCATAAAATAAATGAGATACATGCCCTATTCGAATAAAACAAAAGCCCTTCACAAAAACTGTAGGGGTTCCCTTTTGGAATAAAAAGGGCCCTTCACAAAAATCCAATTATGCATAAGAACACTTCCTAAAATCAGATAATTTACACATTCGCCTTTTTTTTTTCAATTCAAGTTAGGCTAAAAGGACAGCTTGCGCGTCGATATGTTCAAAACACATAGTTATAGATATTAGGCTACCTTCACAAAATAAATTCAATAGATTCATGTTATATTATGGCGACAGAAATACAAGGGATATTGACCTTTCATAAAAATGCAAGGTCCGCTGTTTGAATGAAAAGGCCTCCCTTCACAATATACCCTGTAAAAATATTATGATTCCACAGATATTTTAAGAAATAGAGTACTAATCTCAAATGAATACGAATTCATGCAATGTAAAAAATAGGTTTTACACGAATACATTTTTAGTATAACGTTCAAAATATAGATTTTAGAAAAAAAAAGTACATTTTTCACCAAATTTATCATACAAGTCTGTAAAATAGGGTAGATCGTTTCATGAAAAATAATTGAATTTTCGAATGATTATGCTTTAAAATACATATTTATAACTGCGACTAAGATTTGAGTGTTACCCCCTCAACATACATATCGCTGAATTATAATGAGTCATATTATCAGATAAGCGAAGATCTTGCTTTGACACGGTGAATCACTCGCGATAAGAAATGCGGCTATTGGGCTTTTTCTCAAATTTAAACAGTTCTGACACATTTTTTGTAGGTAAATGAGCTATTTAAAACCGTCAATGTATACGAATTATTTCGTGTAGTCCTATATAATTATTAATCTGTTAAGTTTTAAAATGCTTCAATGAAAAATAAGAACTAGTCATTAAGCGATACCCTTAAGAATTTTGAGGCAAACAGATGTTTAAATGAATTTGAACATGTTTAAATGTACCTGTGTTTAAATGAATTTGACGCATGTTATGGTAAAAAAAAATACAGGGTCCCCCTATAAGATATATGAATTAAACTTTAAATATTTTAAAATTACATTAGTCTATGCTTTTTTTGTATAGAAAAATTATACTAAATTGTGTTTTTAGTATTTTAACTTAAAAATGTCTTTTGAGGAATGAATATAATAACTAAGCTTTGTTTTTATAAAATATATATTGTACTAAATAGTTAGGGTATTATTTAAAAAAATTTTGTTTTTAATATTGAAAAAAAGTTATCTTATCTAAATATTTAAACCATAATGTACTGTGGACTTCATCCAAATTCGACTGCATGCATGCCTTACAACAACTAAACGGTATAACGTGTTCGCTTATCTCTTAAAATTACGGGATATCGTGACGTCATGGATAAAGCATAGGGTAGAATACAGAATGAATAGGTATTATAAAGCAGAATCATAAATTTTGCATACTTTACACTTGTAGTATGTGAAATGATTGCTACTATTGCCTATATGAGAAAATGATTCATCAACGAATCTTATTAGTGTATGTTATATTTAACCAACAGGCTTGAAATGCGTGAATTTTGACTAGAATTAATCATTGAATGTAAAAATGATTTATTTTTAGATCTAATATGTATATCGTTTAACATTTAAAAATATATACATAAATTAATCTTACCTTATTCACAAACTTGCAATCCCGTCTTCAATATATGACTACAGCATGAAAAAACATGCGTGCTACTTGTATAGCAACTAGACCAGAAATGATTTCAGTACAAGTCCATTATCTTATTGTTAATCTATAGATTAGTAACATCACGTGACTGATTGCGATAACATTCTATACAAGATTTACTGATAAGAATACATTTCAATTCATTTCTCCCAAAAGCAAGTGTATGAGTTGGTTGTAAGATCTAGGTAAGTATCCTTACTTTATATGTTTAAAGTTATAATATATGAATAGATATAATATTAATGTATTTTTTCAATATGTATGGTAGGCAAAAAGGAATAGGTAAGCAAAAAAGAATAGGTATTATTGCATGTTTCCTCTAATTTATTTTAAAAATAATTATTTTAAAAATACATACTAACAATTTATGCGATGAGTCACACAGCATGATCGAACGATATATGAAATTTATTTTTATATTATACAAGCTCCTATATACAATTCATATGCGTGAGCAAAATTATTTTTAGACTAGAATTATTCACTGAATGTAAAAAAAAAAAAATGATTTATATTTAGATCTAATATTTATAACGTTTAACATTTTAAAATCCTATTAAAAGTATATACATTAGTATGCTTGTGAAAGGCCTATTGTTAATACGAAACGTTGTGTGAAGTGTCCTTGTTTTAGGGTTAAAAGTTTCGTGAAGGGGTCTGTTTGAAGGAGCCTGTTTCGAAATGACTTAAGAACGAACAATTTATTCCTAAACATTCAACTCGATTCGTTATATATGCTTTATTAAGTATTCAATAAAAAATAATAACTAAGAAATAAAATTAAAAATAGTAATTAAGAGATACCCTTAAGAATTATTGCGATATCTAATTCGATACAAGTCTTGTTAAAACAGAGATTATAGTGAAAATACACATTAATTATACAGTATTACACTGTATTACACAATGCGCTACCTCACCTATATTATCACAGAAATACCTTCGATAAAATTTAGACTAACAATACACACCTAAAAAAATATATACAGAGTACCCAGAACATGATAGGAATGAATGAAAAATTTTAACATAAATTATAAAATAGGATCTACAATAAGTGACAATAAATAAATATGAAGGAAAAATCATGAGTCATGGTATACTTTATGAAACACTTTCCAATGCTATGTGACTATCGTTAAGAATTTGAAATAAGTGAATTAGATTTAATAATTCATACTGGAAATGTATTTTAAAAAAAATTAGTAGCTTCGCCTACTTTTAAATCATTCAAGACATATGATGAAGGCTTGGCTGCTGTAGAAAAGCTTAATACTTGTATCTTAATGAATCGACCTATTTATGTCGGATTCACAATTTTAGAATTATCTAAATTAGTTATGTATGATTTTCATTACAATTTTATAAAGAAAACATACAAAGATCGTGCAGTTATACTCTTTACGGATATAGATTCCTTAACTTATCATATTCAAACACATAATATTTATAAGGATATGGAGCACCATCATGATTTTTTCGACTTTTCTGAATACTCGAAATCCCATCGTCTAAACCGCACAAGTTTCGAACCTACAAACATATAATCAGACTTGTCATTTTATAACCAGGACGCTAACCACAGGGCTAAGTGAGCCCCCGCTTATTTTATAGTCACCACGCTGACTATTGGGTTTAGTAAGCCCCAGGCTAATTTATATCCACCACGCTAACTATTGGGCTTAGTGAGCCCCAGGCTAACTTATACCCACCACGCTAACTTTTGGGCCTAGTGAACCCCCGCTTATTTTATAGCCACCATACTAACCACAGGGCTAAGTGAGCCCCCGCTTATTTTACAGTCACCATGCTAAGTATTAGGCTGAGTGAGCCCCAGGCTATTTTATAGCTACTACGATAACCCCAGGGCTAAGTGAGCCTCCCGCTTATTTTATAGTCACCACGTTTACTACTGGGCTGAGTGAGCCCCAGGCTATTTTATACCCACCACGCTTACAGGGATAAGTGAGCCCCCGCTTATTATATAGTCAACACGCTAACTACTGGGCTGATTAAGCCCCAGGTATTTTATACCCACCACGCTAACTACTGGCTGAGTGAGCCCCAGGCTATTTTATACCCACCACGCTTACAGGGCTAAGTGAGCCCCCGCTTATTATATAGTCAACACGCTAACTACTGGACTGATTAAGCCCCAGGTATTTTATACCCATCACGCTAACTACTGGGCTGAGTGAGCTCCAGGTTATTTAGTCGCATGAATATGATTTCCAAGGTATATGTCCTAACTTGATTTAGACCATTGCCTATAGTAAGATAAAGCTGCGAAGTAAATTGGTAAACTATATGCACATTTCCCATGGAAACTCACTTGTGTTTTCTTAAATATCTGCAGAAATCAGCATAGTTTATTAAAATTATATACATTCTCATTAGTTTATGAATCTACTAACTTGTAATATCCATATGGTAACTTGGATTATTAGTATTCCCACTTAAAAATTTCTTTTGTAGATTTAATATGATAAACACTAACATGAGACTGACTAAACTTTTACCATTTTCATTTCAACTTAGTTTTAGGAAATTTATCTACATAGCTTTAAATTTTACTGTTTAGTAAGTCTATTATTTTAAAGTATTATTTTTTAGTTCTAATATTCAAAACATATTCATATCGTTTTACATAGTAAGTATCAAGTTAATTTAAAGTCATATTAAAAAAATATACATACAAATACTATTCTTACCTAACACGCCAGCTAGCTAAGCACCCAACCGTCTCACACCAAGGCTCTGAGAAAAGTGAATGCTTGTTCAGGGCCTTATCAGTTAATATAATCACTGATAAGACTTGATCACGTGACATGTGACGTCACTGTTTAAGTGATATCACGTGACCATGTGGTATCATTCAATACGTCACCAATGACGTCAGAGATCACGTGACTAGGTCATAAAAGAACCAATTGCTAATTGCAATTAACAATTTACCTTTAATTGATTTGTATAATATATATATAGATAAATTAATACATGATTTTTCTATGTATTATTTCGTAATACATAGCACATGTACCTTGTTTTACGAAATAATAGAAAAATCATGTATTAATTTATCTATATATATTATACAAAACAATTAAAGGTAAATTTTTAATTGCAATTAGCAATTGGTTCTTTTATGACCTAGTCACGTGATCTCTGACGTCACTGTTTAAGTGATATCACGTGACCATGTGGTATCATTCAATACGTCACCAATGACGTCAGAGATCACGTGACTAGGTCATAAAAGAACCAATTGCTAATTGCAATTAAAAATTTACCTTTAATTGTTTTGTATAATATATATAGATAAATTAATACATGATTTTTCTATTATTTCGTAAAACAAGGTACATGTGCTATGTATTACGAAATAATACATAGAAAAATCATGTATTAATTTATCTATATATATATTATACAAATCAATTAAAGGTAAATTGTTAATTGCAATTAGCAATTGGTTCTTTTATGACCTAGTCACGTGATCTCTGACGTCATTGGTGACGTATTGAATGATACCACATGGTCACGTGATATCACTTAAACAGTGACGTCACATGTCACGTGATCAAGTCTTATCAGTGATTATATTAACTGATAAGGCCCTGAACAAGCATTCACTTTTCTCAGAGCCTTGGTGTGAGACGGTTGGGTGCTTAGCTAGCTGGCGTGTTAGGTAAGAATAGTATTTGTATGTATATTTTTTTAATATGACTTTAAATTAACTTGATACTTACTATGTAAAACGATATGAATATGTTTTGAATATTAGAACTAAAAAATAATACTTTAAAATAATAGACTTACTAAACAGTAAAATTTAAAGCTATGTAGATAAATTTCCTAAAACTAAGTTGAAATGAAAATGGTAAAAGTTTAGTCAGTCTCATGTTAGTGTTTATCATATTAAATCTACAAAAGAAATTTTTAAGTGGGAATACTAATAATCCAAGTTACCATATGGATATTACAAGTTAGTAGATTCATAAACTAATGAGAATGTATATAATTTTAATAAACTATGCTGATTTCTGCAGATATTTAAGAAAACACAAGTGAGTTTCCATGGGAAATGTGCATATAGTTTACCAATTTACTTCGCAGCTTTATCTTACTATAGGCAATGGTCTAAATCAAGTTAGGACATATACCTTGGAAATCATATTCATGCGACTAAATAACCTGGAGCTCACTCAGCCCAGTAGTTAGCGTGATGGGTATAAAATACCTGGGGCTTAATCAGTCCAGTAGTTAGCGTGTTGACTATATAATAAGCGGGGGCTCACTTAGCCCTGTAAGCGTGGTGGGTATAAAATAGCCTGGGGCTCACTCAGCCAGTAGTTAGCGTGGTGGGTATAAAATACCTGGGGCTTAATCAGCCCAGTAGTTAGCGTGTTGACTATATAATAAGCGGGGGCTCACTTATCCCTGTAAGCGTGGTGGGTATAAAATAGCCTGGGGCTCACTCAGCCCAGTAGTAAACGTGGTGACTATAAAATAAGCGGGAGGCTCACTTAGCCCTGGGGTTATCGTAGTAGCTATAAAATAGCCTGGGGCTCACTCAGCCTAATACTTAGCATGGTGACTGTAAAATAAGCGGGGGCTCACTTAGCCCTGTGGTTAGTATGGTGGCTATAAAATAAGCGGGGGTTCACTAGGCCCAAAAGTTAGCGTGGTGGGTATAAGTTAGCCTGGGGCTCACTAAGCCCAATAGTTAGCGTGGTGGATATAAATTAGCCTGGGGCTTACTAAACCCAATAGTCAGCGTGGTGACTATAAAATAAGCGGGGGCTCACTTAGCCCTGTGGTTAGCGTCCTGGTTATAAAATGACAAGTCTGATTATATGTTTGTAGGTTCGAAACTTGTGCGGTTTAGACGATGGGATTTCGAGTATTCAGAAAAGTCGAAAAAATCATGATGGTGCTCCATATCCTTATAAATATTATGTGTTTGAATATGATAAGTTAAGGAATCTATATCCGTAAAGAGTATAACTGCACGATCTTTGTATGTTTTCTTTATAAAATTGTAATGAAAATCATACATAACTAATTTAGATAATTCTAAAATTGTGAATCCGACATAAATAGGTCGATTCATTAAGATACAAGTATTAAGCTTTTCTACAGCAGCCAAGCCTTCATCATATGTCTTGAATGATTTAAAAGTAGGCGAAGCTACTAATTTTTTTTAAAATACATTTCCAGTATGAATTATTAAATCTAATTCACTTATTTCAAATTCTTAACGATAGTCACATAGCATTGGAAAGTGTTTCATAAAGTATACCATGACTCATGATTTTTCCTTCATATTTATTTATTGTCACTTATTGTAGATCCTATTTTATAATTTATGTTAAAATTTTTCATTCATTCCTATCATGTTCTGGGTACTCTGTATATATTTTTTTAGGTGTGTATTGTTAGTCTAAATTTTATCGAAGGTATTTCTGTGATAATATAGGTGAGGTAGCGCATTGTGTAATACAGTGTAATACTGTATAATTAATGTGTATTTTCACTATAATCTCTGTTTTAACAAGACTTGTATCGAATTAGATATCGCAATAATTCTTAAGGGTATCTCTTAATTACTATTTTTAATTTTATTTCTTAGTTATTATTTTTTATTGAATACTTAATAAAGCATATATAACGAATCGAGTTGAATGTTTAGGAATAAATTGTTCGTTCTTAAGTCATTTCGAAACAGGCTCCTTCAAACAGACCCCTTCACGAAACTTTTAACCCTAAAACAAGGACACTTCACACAACGTTTCGTATTAACAATAGGCCTTTCACAAGCATACTAATGTATATACTTTTAATAGGATTTTAAAATGTTAAACGTTATAAATATTAGATCTAAATATAAATCATTTTTTTTTTTTTACATTCAGTGAATAATTCTAGTCTAAAAATAATTTTGCTCACGCATATGAATTGTATATAGGAGCTTGTATAATATAAAAATAAATTTCATATATCGTTCGATCATGCTGTGTGACTCATCGCATAAATTGTTAGTATGTATTTTTAAAATAATTATTTTTAAAATAAATTAGAGGAAACATGCAATAATACCTATTCTTTTTTGCTTACCTATTCCTTTTTGCCTACCATACATATTGAAAAAATACATTAATATTATATCTATTCATATATTATAACTTTAAACATATAAAGTAAGGATACTTACCTAGATCTTACAACCAACTCATACACTTGCTTTTGGGAGAAATGAATTGAAATGTATTCTTATCAGTAAATCTTGTATAGAATGTTATCGCAATCAGTCACGTGATGTTACTAATCTATAGATTAACAATAAGATAATGGACTTGTACTGAAATCATTTCTGGTCTAGTTGCTATACAAGTAGCACGCATGTTTTTTCATGCTGTAGTCATATATTGAAGACGGGATTGCAAGTTTGTGAATAAGGTAAGATTAATTTATGTATATATTTTTAAATGTTAAACGATATACATATTAGATCTAAAAATAAATCATTTTTACATTCAATGATTAATTCTAGTCAAAATTCACACATTTCAAGCCTGTTGGTTAAATATAACATACACTAATAAGATTCGTTGATGAATCATTTTCTCATATAGGCAATAGTAGCAATCATTTCACATACTACAAGTGTAAAGTATGCAAAATTTATGATTCTGCTTTATAATACCTATTCATTCTGTATTCTACCCTATGCTTTATCCATGACGTCACGATATCCCGTAATTTTAAGAGATAAGCGAACACGTTATACCGTTTAGTTGTTGTAAGGCATGCATGCAGTCGAATTTGGATGAAGTCCACAGTACATTATGGTTTAAATATTTAGATAAGATAACTTTTTTTCAATATTAAAAACAAAATTTTTTTAAATAATACCCTAACTATTTAGTACAATATATATTTTATAAAAACAAAGCTTAGTTATTATATTCATTCCTCAAAAGACATTTTTAAGTTAAAATACTAAAAACACAATTTAGTATAATTTTTCTATACAAAAAAAGCATAGACTAATGTAATTTTAAAATATTTAAAGTTTAATTCATATATCTTATAGGGGGACCCTGTATTTTTTTTTACCATAACATGCGTCAAATTCATTTAAACACAGGTACATTTAAACATGTTCAAATTCATTTAAACATCTGTTTGCCTCAAAATTCTTAAGGGTATCGCTTAATGACTAGTTCTTATTTTTCATTGAAGCATTTTAAAACTTAACAGATTAATAATTATATAGGACTACACGAAATAATTCGTATACATTGACGGTTTTAAATAGCTCATTTACCTACAAAAAATGTGTCAGAACTGTTTAAATTTGAGAAAAAGCCCAATAGCCGCATTTCTTATCGCGAGTGATTCACCGTGTCAAAGCAAGATCTTCGCTTATCTGATAATATGACTCATTATAATTCAGCGATATGTATGTTGAGGGGGTAACACTCAAATCTTAGTCGCAGTTATAAATATGTATTTTAAAGCATAATCATTCGAAAATTCAATTATTTTTCATGAAACGATCTACCCTATTTTACAGACTTGTATGATAAATTTGGTGAAAAATGTACTTTTTTTTTCTAAAATCTATATTTTGAACGTTATACTAAAAATGTATTCGTGTAAAACCTATTTTTTACATTGCATGAATTCGTATTCATTTGAGATTAGTACTCTATTTCTTAAAATATCTGTGGAATCATAATATTTTTACAGGGTATATTGTGAAGGGAGGCCTTTTCATTCAAACAGCGGACCTTGCATTTTTATGAAAGGTCAATATCCCTTGTATTTCTGTCGCCATAATATAACATGAATCTATTGAATTTATTTTGTGAAGGTAGCCTAATATCTATAACTATGTGTTTTGAACATATCGACGCGCAAGCTGTCCTTTTAGCCTAACTTGAATTGAAAAAAAAAAGGCGAATGTGTAAATTATCTGATTTTAGGAAGTGTTCTTATGCATAATTGGATTTTTGTGAAGGGCCCTTTTTATTCCAAAAGGGAACCCCTACAGTTTTTGTGAAGGGCTTTTGTTTTATTCGAATAGGGCATGTATCTCATTTATTTTATGAAGGGGCCCTATAGTCTAATGCGAGTTCACACTTCGAAGGGTCCCTGTATTTTGAATCTATCGATGCGTAAACTGTACTTTTACCCTAACTTGAATTGAAAAAAAAACAGGGTAAAGTGTAAATTATCTGATTTTATGAAGGGTCCTTATGCATAAATGGATTATTGTGAAGGGTGCCTTTTTATTAAAAAGGGGATCTGTTCACTATTTTAATTAACTATGCACTATATGGTAAAATTATATTTTGTTCACACAACATTTCAATAATGTTGGAAAGTGATTCATAAACTAAACCGCTACACATGATTTTTCATTCTTGTTTATTTTATATATACGTTAAAATTCTTTTGGTACCAATCTGTATTTTTGTGGAAAGTGATTCATAAATTATGACGCTATGCATGATTTTTCATTCTTGTTTATTTATTAATTTATGTATACGTTAAAATTCTTCTTTTGATATCACTCTGTATTTTTGAAGTGCGTATTGTTAGTCCATCGAAGGACCCCTCTGAGTAAAAAAAAAAAAAAGGAGGGGGGCGAGCTATTAGAATTGAGTGCAGTATAATTCATACGGGACCCTGTATTTTTTACTATAACCCTCCCGTGGTGATTCCTGGGACCAGGAAGTTTTGACTCTAGGTCACTTCTAGCTAAAAGCTCACACCTTAAGGCAAAATTCATTTCAGTTGAGAGTTTATATCTTAGATTACTTTCAGTTGAAAATCCTAGTTTTGGCAATTTTTTAAACTAAAAATTCTATTTTAACTCTAAATTCTATTTTTGGTTTAAAAGAAAAAAAAATATTAATACCTTTATTAATGCATGAATCATTATTTCTAACATATATATTGAATAGCATACTCTAGTTGAAAAAAAAAATTTCTAAGTTCCCTAATTAAAATTAATGAATGACCCTTTTTAATTAAACCATTATTGACTTTTAAAATTCTCCACTAACGTGTATATCGAATACCCTACTCTCGTTGAAAAAAAAAAAATCTCGCGAAAATTCTTAAGTTCTGCAATTAAAATTAATTAATTACTATGTTTAATTAATATTTTTAATTAATTAATCATTCACTTCTACTGCATATACTCATAATCAAACTGCATACTCTCGTTGAAAAAAAAAATTGCTACGAAAAATTTCTAAGTTCCCCAATTAAAATTAATTAAAATTAAAATTAATTAATTAAATTTCTAATTCGCTAAAATAAATCCCTTGAAACACACCTCATACTCTAGTATGAAATTCTCCGCAAAAAAAAAAAAAATTGCTTCAAAAAATTTCTAAGTTCCCTAATTAAAATTAATTAACACTAATCCTTAATTAATCCCCTTATCTTAGGTGGTGTAGGTGGGCACTTCGGGAGGAGGAGGAGGGCACTTCGTGAGGAGGAGGAGGAGGAGGAAGGCACTTCGGGAGGAGGAGAGCACTTTGTGAGGAGGAGGAGGAGGAGGGCACTTCAGGAGGAGGAGCCCTCCTCCCTCCTCCTCCACACTCCACCTCCTGGGGCCGGAGCCCCATTTTCTCTCTACTTATATGCTTTTTTTTTTGTTTCTTCTATTATGAAAATTTTCACATTTTAATTTTATATTCCACGCTTTTATTTTTTAATTAAAAAGAAACTTTAAAATATATATATCCCATAACCATATGCGCAAGATTTTTTAGCTGCTCAATTTTCCTCCTCATCTCCTTCAATGAATCTTTTAATTATTTCAATACAATAAATATTTTTTAGTTTTAAATAATTAAATAAATGTCTTTCTTAGTATTAAAAATAGCCTACAAAACAACAGTTTTCAGACTTAAAAAAAGGGTTCGGTAAAGTTTTTACGAGAGCATTTACCTATCAAAATAAACGACTATTGTTTCTGAAGATTTGAAAAAAGATAGCTTTACTTGTCGGTGGAAAAAAAAAAAATCAGTCTGGGCAAACGCCCAATAACGTAAGCTGGAAAGAACGCATTCTTGTATTTGCCGAAAGCAAATTCTCCCCTCTCAATACCTTTCCCCAAATATCTCAAATTTGATGTCTCTTTGTTATAGTTTCTGGGACTCATTGTGTAAAACAAAATTTGCATTAGAAAATTTACCATTGTTATGAAGCTATGAACCTTTTCTGTGCCAATTAATTTAAAGAGTATAACGTAATAGATAAATTAGTAAAAATAACATTGGATAAACTTGCATCTGAAAAGCCTATACTAGTGATGCGAAGACAATGGGAAGCTAATGTTAAAACAATGGCAGCGCTCTTTTCCAATTTCTCGTTTGAGTTTCAATATTGTTAATTTTTTTTACATATGATATCTGAGATTAATCTCTAATCGGTTACTTTTTTACTTTTTCGATTTTGATTACAGTTTTTTTTTTTTTTTTTTTTTTTTTTTTTTTTTTTTTTTTTATGAGGATACTTTCATTTTCGGAACCATTTTCAAAATATAAAGTGACCTCATACAAATAATCTGCAAACAAAATTGAAAAAGTAAAAATGTATCGATCTCAATTATTCTATGCAAATAAATAAATAAATAAATAAATAAATAATTATAATTTAACAAATTACAATAACCATTGGAAAAATGTTCCAAAAAATTAATTTTTTTTTATTGTACTTTCGTGTTATAGCGGCCCCCACGATTATGATTATGCCAAGGTTTTAGTTATGATTTCGCCAAGATCATCGCAAAGCTTATATATGCATCCTATATACGCATATATATATTCCAAACACGTCTGTATGTGCCATATACGTCATTATACACATATTATTTACGTCTTATATGTCATATAGACATCATACACATATGTCATATATATACATCATATATGCATCCTTATAACTTGGCCACATACGTCAAGAAATGTTATATATATATATATTATTATTATTATGTCATACATGCTTTATAATTTGGCGATAAATCTTGGTCGCTTGGCGATTCATCCTTGGGGGCCGTTATAACACAAAAGTACCAAATTTCTACTTTATTTTTCATATCTGATAATTTGAATCTATATCCTTTTTGTAACTTTAACATTTTTGTAACGATTTTATGCATTTATTTTGCCTACTCAAAGATAAATTCTTCTAAAGTTACAGAATTTCGTTAAAAACGCTTAAAAAATTCTTCTAAAGTTGCAGAATGTCTTTAAAAACGGTTAAAATAGTAAAATGCGAACATCATTTGGTCTATTCTCGACCGAAAACAACAACCAATGGTTAACAAATAAACTTTTTAATGCAAACGAGAAATTTGAAAAGGACTCTGCCAATGGTTTAACATTAGCTTGCGAGTGTGTTCGTGTGACAAACATAGGCGCTTCTGCAACTAAAGTTATTGTGCCAATAAGATAAGAATATTTTGCGCCTCTAAAATATATCGTTATTTACTTATATGGTCTGTCGTTGCGCATTTTGATATCTACACTCTGGCGTCTGCCGCTACTGCCAGGCAATAATTACAGTGCTTGAGTATCAGGCTACTTAACCTTTACACTGTAAAAAAATGTGTTGATTTTACAGTATAATACTGGCACCAAAGCTGCCAGTATTATACCGTAAAATTAACAGAAATAAACAGTAAAATAAGAAGTAATACGCTGCTGCGCCGGGACCTAAGAATTTTTCTCGTTTAAGACTGGATTCCGTTGCAGGCAAGTTAAATTTTCGTAGGTTCTAAAGCAAAGTTTCTTAAGCAATAATTTCTTAAAAAGCAAAGAAAAAATTGCAGCTAGTTTTATTAGTCTGATTAAAATTGTATGTTGTTCAAAAACAATCGCGAAATATCTATATTTAAAACAAATTAAAATTCCCGTTAGCATGACTATGTAAATTCAATTTCATTATTTATTTTAATTAAAAGGTCTTAATTTCAAAACTGGTGAATGAAAATTAATTGAAAACTGCGTCATAATTTTAGAAAAAAGTTTGAACTTTATGAATGAAAGCGTTTAGAATGTAAGGTCATTTTGACAAAATGAAACATTTTAACTTTGTAAAACTAGGATCTAAGTTTTTATTTATTTTTTATATTATTGAACGCATAGCATTCTATAAAGTGTTTGGAACGTCGAGTAAAGTCACTCCAAAGTTTTTTTTTATTAATGACAAAAAGGAAGAAATTTAATAAAATTTCTGTTATATAATTTTGGTTGGCAACAAATACGATAAAAACCTTTTTCCTGTAAAACAGCAATCAGTCTCCTAAACTGCGGATGTTAATGTAAGCTAACATTTATTTATCCATCTCTATAATTAACGAATATTTTTTTCATAGCTATATAAAATTAAAAACTTCCTCTTCGATTAAAGATGTATACATATATTCTGGAAATCTATACGTTTTCAACGTAAATTTACAGAATTTATTTATTTAAAACAGAAAATAGGGTATTTAATAAATGTTGCAACGTTATTTTTGAGAAGCTTCTACATACAATTTTGTTTCGGAGTAAATATTATAAAACATTTTCTTGGAAAATATGGATTGACATCAGATTGCAGGTGTTTAATGTGAGCTGACATGCCTTATCCTTCTATGTAATTAACGAATAAAAATTTTCATGATTGCATACAATGAAAAACGTCTGTATCAGTGGGTTTTTTTTCTGTAATTATTCTATTCTAGGATTGGATTCCGAGATAATTCTATTATGAGATCATATCGAAAGTCAGTACAGTCGCATTCGTTCATTACAAAAGTCATTATGCCAACATAAATTATTCTAATTAACAGGATATTCAATTATCGGGAATTCAGGTTGTCATAATTTTTAAATAATAATTAAAATAATCAATCAAATCATATTTTTTTTAAATAATACAATCCAGAAACTATTTTTAAACATAACTCACTTTATAAAAGCAAATAAACATCCATTATAGTAAAATTACACCGCATTGTGATCAAATTACACATTAGAATCTAATTAAAATATTTTAAATTATTATTATATTTTACACTTTTTAACTTATTTTAACCAATGTATTTTGCTTCATTTAACATATTACATTAAAGTTTCAGCTTGAACCACATTTATACTAAATCCGGCCTCATCTGGGTTACGCATGATGTTTGAGTGCATAAAAACTCAACTGTAGTTAACAATAACAAGAAAAACAGTTTATTAAAGTTCAACAGAAATTAACGGTGCGAATGACAGGAATTTTAAACTATTGAAACTCTAAATCTCACTAAAGTATACATTCAAAAGAAGATTTAGCCTTCAAATTTAACTTTAATTCAATGCTGTCCTATCTTCCAAGATGGATAGTTTAGAAGCAAGAGTTATTTCTTTAAATTTCAAAATGATCGAACTCCATGAACCTGGATAAATTATTATTGAAGATTATTATAACGCTTTGTAAACTTGAATCACAACACCTAACGTGGTTCAGTTGTGAACTGAGGATCACTCGAAAACACTCACTTTTCTGAGCAAAAATCTTGCTTTAAATAGCAGTCAAACAACCACGTGCTGACACGGAATTAATATACTACCTTACCCACTGAAAAAAAAAAAAAATAGATTTTACGGAGCTCAGTCGTAATTTAGGAAACTTAGAGATCGACAGGAGAGTGTCGTTCATTCATGCACATAGTGCTATTTATGAAAACAAAACATTCACATTCAAAAAGACCATTCGTTGAATGGCTTTATAGCCCAGGGGCGAACGTCTTCCTTACAGCCTAGCAATTTTACTCAAATCTATTTCCGACGCTACAAGGGGTTTAAATTTTAAATCACATGAAACCTTTTATTTATGATTTTTTATTTCGTCTCTCCCTCATTTACCTAAATCACTTCACGATTTAAGAAAATTTATTTTTCACTATCCAATTTTTAACACCATTAATCATTTTAAGTTGCATCATCTTTTAAGTTGCAACTCTCTTATATACGAGAGTGTTACTTGTGAAAACAAAACATTCACATTCAAGAAGAGCATTCGAAGAATGCCTTTATATTGGAGATGAACCTCAGATATCTCAGATGGATGATATCTCAGAGAGGAATTTCTTCCTTACAGCCTGACCCATCTCCTTAAATCTATTCCCGACGCTACACGGCAATCAAATTTAAAATTACTTGAATCATTTTAATTTTAATTTTAGACCTCGTAGAAGGTCTCATTTACCTATGTCAATTCACAACCTAAATAAAACATTTTTAACTTTCACTATCCAATTAGGTAGATTTCGTAAGAAATACTACTTATTACATTCTCACCTAAGTTGGAAATTTTGAAAAATTTTTGCAGATCTACGCCGATCATGACTCCCAGAACCCAAAACCACCCCCAGTTCAAAACTTTATATATCTATCTATCTATCTATCTATCTATCTATCTATCTATCTATCTATCTATGTCACTTTTTTCTGACTACGATAACTGGAAAAATTCTGCATTAATCTTTTACAAACTGATACATAAAATCAAGGGGCATAAAATCTCGGTCAAGCTCGTTAATGGGCAAAATCGAACCAAGGGGGGAGGGTGGGGGGGCTTTTTGTGAAAACAGAAAAAAACCCATAATTTCTTAATTATTATAAGTATCGAATCCATTCAAAGTTATTAATACTTCTAGGAGAAGGGCCGAAAATTTATGTATGACAGATTTTTGATATAATTAAAAATGGCTCCAAGGGGGGGGGGAAAGGGGGGTTTTAGAAGAAAAAAAGTCATAGCTTCGTCAATTCACAAGATATCAAATCCGCGTAAATTTATTATTAATCCTCTTAATATTATCTAAAACTTTTAAATTGACAAGTTTTTTATAGGACCAACCGTTATAGCAAAAACAAATTAAAAACAAAAAAAAAAAAAATCCCTGCCGGCTCCGCCTGCAAACAAGTTATTTTTCGAAGTAGGCGGTTCCAACTCCCGCATCTTTTCGAAACTGATACATAAAATCAAGGGGCATAAAATCTCAGTCAAGTTCGTTAATGGGCAAAATCGAACCAAGGGGGGGGGGGGGATGGTGGGGGCTTTTTGTGAAAACAGAAAAAAAACATAATTTCTTATTTATGATACGTATCGAATCCGTTTGACGTTATTATTACTTCTAGGAGAAGGGCCGAAAATTTATGTATGACAGATTTTTGATATAATTAAAAATTGCCTTAAGCGGGGGAAGGGGGGGTTTAGAAGAAAAAAATTCATAACTTCATCAATTCCCAAGATTTCAAATCCGCTTAAATTTATTATAAATCCTCTTAATATTATCTAAAACTTTTATATTGACAAGTTTTTTATAGGACCAACCGTTATAGCAAAAAAAATTAAAAACAAAAAAATCCCTGCCGAATCCGCCTGCAAACAAGTTAGGTTTCGAAGTAGGCGGTTCAAACTGCCGCATCATCGTAAAAAAGGTAATTTCTTCCGCAATTCCCGACAAACAGGCGCCCCACGGTCTGCGTCTTCGAAATCTACCTGTGCCTGTAGGCCGAGCCGTCAGGGATTTTTTTTTAATACCATTGCATTAATCATTGTAAGTTTAATCAATTTTTAAGTTGTAACTCTCTTATATGATATTCGAAAAATAAGGTTTTTTTAAGGAGATAAAAAAGGGTACTTACTTCCATAATAAGTTTCAAACCATTGGAGTCTGTAATTCGACATTCTTGCTTGGCTTCTCTCAACAAATTTATAAACCATGTGCACGGTATCCAAAATGTGTTAAATTCTGTCGATGGTACAGAATTCAGCATCTCTAATTCAAGCTTTGTCATGAACCCTGTAGTGGATAAAAGATATAGAATAATTATAGTAACTTGTATGTTTGGTTTTTAACAAGATTTTTGTATTATGTCCACTATCTGAAAATGAAATTTTTATTTTATTTTTTTTAATTTCATATAATTGGTATTACAGATTAAGCAAATTTTTTAAAAAAATGTTACATTTTTCCCACAGCCCATCTTTTGTGCACCGTAATAAGACAAAGCTACTAATCAGTTGACCGCATTTAACTACAATTTGATAATATATTTTTAAAAAATGGCGTGAAATTATATTTGGATTCTGGCCTTAGTTTCCACGATTATTATTTCTATATTATTAAACCTTTCAACTGTTTCATAAATAAAGTGGCCTATTTTTAGGCTTAATGTCCCGACACTTTTCTAAAATGTGCCAGTTTTAACAAATCCCACAAATTCAATCTTAAAAAAGCATAAGCTTCGATTCTTTGAAAGGAATCGTGGGTAGAAACCGAATACTACTTCTCTATTGACAAAGAGTTGGACAATTTTCTTCAATGTAAATAAAAACTGGTGAATCTGCAGATCAGGTGCACCAACGTAAGCTGTACAGTTCACAATTTTACTTTAATCCCACTTTAAATAATACCTAAAATCTTTGCACAATTTCAATTTTTTATATTTTTTCTTAAACCCATAAACATATCAAATTTCTCGAATATTCAGGAAATGTAGCTTTCAAAAATTATCACAAGTGCGAGAAGAGAAGGATAGGCAATTTAGAGAGGAAAATACGAGGAAATTATATTTTAACGAATTCTGTATCGTTACAGATCTAAGTTAAACGAAAAGCATGATTTGGTTTTATTTATGTATTCTACGGAATTTTCAGCTGAAAGGTTAAAAACATTTGTAGTTGAAAAATCTCTTTCTAACACTTTCCAGCATAGTTGAAATGTGCTTATGAATTCGTTTTGTCTGTCTGCCCGTCTCTCTCCGTGCTCTAACTCTCGTAAATATTCTTGGATTTGCATGTAATTTGTATATGTTATTTAGGTTTACTACAGAATGTTCGGTATTGAAAATGAAATGTTTAGCATTTGTAGTTGGTTTACAGGGACACTCAAAAGATTTCCTTTACATTATGATCTATGGGAAAAATTTTATTGATTCTACGATATTTCAAACATAATGAGATTTATATACAACACTGAGGTAGACTACAACTTGCTTTCTCGGAAGTATAGAATAAGTAGAATTTATAATTGAGTTCAAGGGTGCACAAAAAAATTCCATTAAAATATGATCTATGAGAAAATTTTATTGATGATACGATATTTCAAACATAATGAGATTTATATGCAACACTGAGGTAGACTACAACTTGCTTTCTCGGAAGTATAGAAAAAGTAGAATTTATAATTCAATTCAGGGGCGCACAAAAAAATCCCATTAAAATATGATCTATGAGAAAATTTTATTGATGATACGATATTTCAAACATAATGAGATTTATATGCAACACTGAGGTAGACTACAACTTGCTTTCTCGGAAGTATAGAAAAAGTAGAATTTATAATTCAATTACAGGGGCACACAAAAAATTCCATTAAAGTATGATCTATGAGGGGAAATCGTTTGCGGCGCATTTTTATTAGGTTATAATAATACTTCAAACATAATGAAATTTAAAAGGATCAATTAGGTGCATTACAACATGTTTTCTATATATTATAGAGTGCGTAGGATTTATTGTTCATTTACATAGATGCACAAAAGAATTTGGTTAAAGGACTGACAATGATTGATAATTGCTGGAAGTGCGTTTTCAGCTTGCAGGCATTTTTAAACTTATCAAATTTTTAATTTAATAAGCGTTGTGCATAAATTATACAGGTCATATATAGGGTTTCACAAAAGAATTCGCACACGTTACCAGATATGGACAGCAATTGCTGAAGATGGATTTTTACCGAGTTATGTGTTTCAGGGGCAAAGTTCTTCTATTCGAAAAATGTGAAAAGATTGAACGACACCAAAATTCACAAACAAATTTATTTAAAAATAAGTAAAAGCTTTTCTTTATGTATACTTAATAAAAGGAAAAATTTCCTTCCAAAATTCTGGTGCTAATGTGGCATTTAAACAGAAAAAAATAAAACCCAATTTGTGTCGAAAGATTCTTAGGTATGTGCCCAAATTGGGCCATGCCTGTTTTGGTTACCACTGTGTATCCATTTTGGACACTGTTAAATACTCATTTTCAAAAAATACCTTTTTTTTTTTCTTTTTTTTTTTTTTGAAAATGGGTGTTTTCAAAATTTTAAACAGTGCCCAAAATGGATACACAGTGGTAACCAAAACAGGCATGACCCAATTTGGGCACATACCTAAGAATCTTTCACCCCAAATTGGGTTTTATTTTTTTCTGTGTAGGGATTAAAATTAAGTGGTCCAAAAATGAACCACCGCCGTACAAGGGGTTAAAATTCTTATTTAGATATATAATTTGAGTGTATGACAAAATGAAATTTCTTAATAATATTCTGATAGCGTTGGAAAGTGTTTCATAATATATGCATGATGCATTATCTTTCATTCTTGTGTATAATTTAAATTTGAACATTTATTACAATATCAATATTACTAAACAAAAGTCAATATTAGAAAAAATATTTCAAATTTTGAAATTAAATCTGTGTTGTTATTTCGGAACACAAGAGAAAAATATGATTTTCCCTCCTCTCAGTTTCTTTATTCATCCTTCCAATATTTAGTATCTGCCTTATAAAGTTAGTTAAGCTGCTTTTTAAGCTTATTTTAATTAGTGACTTGTAAACACAAGATATATGACATTAGCGTTAAAATTCGTTATGTTTGTTGTCAAAATCGATTTAAAAAAGAATTCAATATTCACTTTTGATTTGAAAAATTGAGACTTTTCAACTACAAGTGTTTAAAATCTTGAAACAGTAAAATTTATAACATATATAAATGATGTGTGGAAATGGTGTACATCTTGTGTAGAAAGAAAAATAAATAGTAGTGTTTAATTTTGTCCCACTCCTTCTGTGTCCAACTCATGCTTCCTTTCCCGTATACATTGCAAAACTCTAATTATAGTTCCAGAGCGAACATGCTGCCGGATTCAGCTCTCTGATGAAATGTACTTAGCTCCCAAATATGTAAAATAGAACAATATACCAGGAAATCTATCGCTACATGAGTAAAATCAAAGCTTTCCTGTTGATTTACTGGAAAAAGAACTGTTACTGTTTCATCATAACACCTGTATAGATTAAAACATTAAAAATAGTTGTGTAACACACTCATCCACTGTGAACAAACATTCCACTTTGATCAAACTATAACGTAAGAATGCCTTTTTTACTTCAAAATAACATAGCAATTTCAATAATATATTTTAAAATAAAATATTGTATAAATGTTTATATAAGTAGATATCTTCAATAAATTCTCCATGATGTAAGTAAAGTTATAAAATAAAAATGTTATTCCGTTTAACATTCTCTTTAAAGTTGTTTTACGATTAAAATACTAATTCACGCACTTTTACATAGCTTCAACTAATTACTAAATACACTAAACGATTTAGACTAAGTTATGGTAATGGCAAAATAAAGGTCTCTATTTTCAGTATTAGTTGAAATAAGGGTTGCTATATCTATTGTACGTATTGAAGGTTGTTATATGTAAGTGTATAAAATGTGTGTAATTATCCAAGATGGATGCAAGTATAAAAAATTTATGCATGTAAGCATATATGTAAGAAAAGTATATACGGAAGTATGAAAGTAATGTATAAAGTGCAGAGCATTCAGAGTGAATGGGTTTTTTTAATTAAAAAGTATTTATTAATCTTAACCATTATGATGGGAAAATAAAATGTGACAATAAGGCAACATTCCTTATTACATTTTCAAAATTACAAAACATGCTAAAATATAAAAAAATACAAAAAAAATCTGGCTGATTTGATAAAAAGAAGAAGTAACTTGTGTTTACGCCTTTAATACACAAGGTTTTATATTGCTAATTGTATTTTTTTTATTATAAATATTAAATGTTTACAAAAATCAATATTTCAGATTGAAATGTATAAAAATATATATGTTTAATTGTTAATGTTGACAAATTATAATTACAATTTATTTGCACTATATAATCAAGAAATCATTGTTTGTTTCGCTTTTATACCTGTAAATGGCAGCACCAAACAGTTAAATGTAAAAAATCCTGGCCTAAATCCTGCCAAAGGACTTTTACACAGTAACCAATGAGATGCGTTTCATTCGGGCGTGGCCATTAAACAATTAACAAATAATAGCGATTTCTGTGCCACGTACGATAGCGTAATAGATATATAGATATTTTGCAGTTTACTCCCTACTACGGAAGCAGGTTTTTTTTCTCCATAATTTACAATATAGCCTGTAATTATTAATTTAATAAAGTGTACTTATTCCTACATATAAACACTGTATAAATTATATGTGATTATTGTATGTATATAATGGTAAAAGTTTATAGTAGTTTATGATAAGTGTCAATAATTAATGGTAGACCAGAAATAATGTACTGAAGCAATACTATATTTATAGCAATAATGATGTATATAAATATTATGTAAATATCACTGTTATGTGTACTTAGATAGTGATGTATACTTTATGTATTTCGTTTTTTTTTTCAATAAATTTTCTCTTTCAGACTCGACTTGGACACCCATAAGCCCTCGGGTTGTGCATCATGGTAGATGTTCTGTATTCTAGTGGTTAATCGGTTACCCTACCAACAATACATCATCACAAACCTGCCTCCACTAAGTGGTCTCTTGTGGGGAATCTCCTCTTCACCGCCATGCTGATGGACCGAAGGACGAGGACTAAGGACACGTTTAGGTACCGCATCATGGTTCTCCGCAGGACACGGCTCGTCTCATCTGTTCCTAGAACGTAGAGAGCAATGCTGTTCATAAGTCTGAAAAGCAGAAGAACAACTAGTCTAATTAGTATCGACGTCCAAAATTCTAAACGTTATAATTTGTTGCTTTATTCTCATGAAGTTTAAAGAGTAATAACAAATTATATAATATATATATATACATATATACAGGGTGTATCTGAAATGCTTCAACAAACTTAGAAGGATGATAGTACTCATGAAAACGAACAAAAAAATGCAACGGAACATGGGGTCGCAAATGACGTTTAAAGGATGAAAATCGAGAAAATGCGTCTGGAAATTGACAAACTGAGCAAAAAAGAAACACTCCAGAAAATTATTTATTCCACGGAATAGATGCCCCTGTATGGTGCCCCTGTTGCTTGGCTTCCACGCTCGCCGGACCTTAGCCCTTTGGATTTCTTCTTCTGGGGACAGATGAAATCCCTCATTTATGAGACGACAGTAGAAACGCCTGAAGAAGTAGTAGCGCGTATTGTGACCGCTGCAGGAGAAATCCAGGAAACTCCCGGAATCTTCGAGCGTGTCCGCCAGTCGTTCCTCCGTAGATGTACTCTGTGTAATATAATGTCCGCGGTCGACACTTTGAACAATTGTTGTAAAATATTTGTTTTCTCTGGACATCACGAGCTGTGTTGTACCTATTCTGTGCAATAAATAATTTTCTGAAGTGTTTCTTGTCTCAGTTTGTCTATTTCCAGATGCATTTTCTCGATTTTCATCCTTTAAACGTCATTTGCGACCCCATGTTCCATTGCATTTTTTGTTCGTCTTCATGAGTATACTATCATCCCTCTAAGTTTGTTGAAGCATTTCAGATACACCCTGTATATATATATACACTGATATGTGAAATTTGAAGTTTAAGGCAAAAAATAAGGGAGAATGACTGCCTGTAGAACAAAATTCAGAGAGTGACAAGATTGAACAGATTTGCCTGTAGTCCACCTTTGTTCTTATTACTTTTTTATATAATGAAGAATATAGACATAAAATAAAATAAACTAAGATTATTTTATCATACAGAAATCTAACAAATAAGACATTAAATTCGCTTCCACTCATTTTTTTAAAGGAAGAATCGAAACGGTTAATATTTTTGAAGTGAAAACTTCTTTAGGCGCGTTGGGCATTTTTGAGATGGGAAAAAACCACTGAATTCGCGACACTGTTACCGACACCACTGTATATGTTGCCAATTCATACAATGAAGCGAAAGTATCAAAAGGAAATAGTTCACGTGCAGAAAGCGAAATGATTGGTATTATGAATAAAAATAATTCAGAAAATAATTTCAAGATAAATTTAGCACGCGCGGTGAAAACAGATAAAAGTGACTCAACTCGCGAGACCAAATCAAAAGATGAAAATGAAATAACAAAACACGGAAAATATTATAATTTAAGGAGCACGAGAAAAATCGATGGAAGTAATATATAAAAAAAAATGAAAATAATGAAATATTTCACGAAAGTTTTAAGAAACGTGGTTACCGATACGGAAATGAAGTGAAATCATTTTATAGAAAAGAAAAGTTTGTTGATGTTGATAGAAATTATAGATACCGCAAACAATACGCGCAGTATGAAGATAGAAAAAAGCATAATGTTCACGAATACCATAAACAAGACAGGCAGCAAAGAAGTCATTTTTGGAGTGATAGGAAGCGGGAACCCTATTTTGCAGATAAATGTTATTACAAAAGATATGAAACTAAATCTCATGGAAGAAATGATGAATGTATTGAGAGTTGTTTAAATTGTGGATGAAAATTCATAAGTTTCATTGGTATTCATTTCAAAGAATACCAATTAATTAAATTTTATATTTCATTTATTTGTAAATTTACGTTTTAAGCAATAGATTGCAATTTTTGTATGTAAAATAATATGCATTATTTTTCATGTACAATAGCGCATTAAATGAAAATTGTAATATAATTTTTGTAGTAGTAGTTTATAATAATGAATAAAAAATACACTTCATTTAAAAGTATTTCCTGCGCAATAAAACGTTTCCTGACGATTCAAAAAATACACACGTAATTGTTCAAGTTTTCACTTCTGTCGGCACTCCCGGAGTGCCATTGTTTGTTTTTTTTCATCAGGGGTCTTTGCCCGCCTATCCCTTTTTTTAAGATAATTTATTGACACATTAACATAAAAAGAAAAACAGAAGAAAAATTGCCTCCCAAGAATGGTGGGTAGACCCACGGCCCCAAACAAAACATCTTTAGTTAGAAAAAGAAAGTTTAATTTAGAGAGGGGCGATTCGCCCACGAACAGAAATATATATTTTACTGAAATTATCTGTAGTTGAATTCAGATATAGCCGAGTTTGGATGCAACAACAACCAGGTTTTTCATGAGCAAGAACATTTTGCTTGAATAAACTTCTTTTTTCATGGTGATCTAATTTAGATTTTATTAAGATTCAAATGTGAAATATATTTTATCTAACTGTTTAGTGCTATAACTATAATAAAAAAAATTAAGAAAATTAATTTATATTAATACTAGCAAGCTATGCCCGCTACGCTGGTCGGTTTCTCCAAACGAAATATACCCGTGAATTTGGTCATCTTGTGTTTTAAAGCAATATGCACCTTTACTTTGATTGTCCTTCGCAATGCTGTAAAACGAAATAGACGCCATTGCTCTGTTATATTTTCTATTTTTTGCACAAAATTTGGCTGTTTGTAACAATATGCAATATACTAAAATAACACCTGGAAAATTATTAATGCAAGTTCAATCGAAATCCATTCTGCAGTATTTTTTAAAAAGGCTAATGTTTCACGGTTTCAACTGATTATAGATATTTCCCCCCTAGTTCTATAATTAGACAACCTAGAACTATTATACGATAATCGTTACAAAAATATGCATTATTATCTCATGAACAATAGGACTTAGAAGAATGTACTTTATACCATTTGATTCAGCATACAAACATACTATATATACATTAAAATATACTATAATTGTCACTTAACTATAATACTCGATTTTTAAGGAATTTTTTTTTAAGTTTGTTCATTTTTTACCCTCCTTGGGGTGGAGTTTTTGAAAATCCCGACTTAGTGCACCTCTACATACTAAGAATTATTTTTCCTGCAAGTTTCGTCTTTGTAGGTTCAGTAGTTTTGGCTGTGCGTTGATCATCTAGCCAGAAAGGACTTTTTTTTATATATATAGATTGCAAGCAGTAGTATTTTTTCTTTTGAAAATCATTACTATAAAACGTAGAGATTTTTTCCAAGGAGACAAAATGTGTAGATGTTATTTTCTATTATTTTTTATAAAATACTAACATTACTGCAAAACTTAAATGCATTATTCGTTAGTAGAGTACAGTATTTTCTCATTTTAAGTATCCCACTATATTTGACACGTATTTTTTTTATTAAAGCAAAAATTAGTATAATACTGATATCTAATATATAAAAGAGTAAGGGAAAAAAAGTAATAGTTTCCGTCACAGCCAATAGGATCTATTTTTTCAAATCGTAGCTTAGTGCCTAGCTATTCTCTGTACGAAAGTTGTCTAGGATAAAATAGATCGTTGAGTTTTTGGTGTGAACGCGTTGTCCGTTTTCTAACAATTGCATGTGAATGAACCATCTATTCTGTCATTTCTTTCACTTTCGGAAAGTATAATTGAATCTCTCTGAATCCAATTGTCGCGGTTTTTTTACTCAGTGATATGCTACTTAAGTTGCTGCGATTACCTGGCTAGTATAAATACGCTGGTAGAAGTGTTATCCAGCGGATTTTGGTGAGTCGTGTCCCCCGTGGAACTTCAAAGAGTGTTCGAAGCTTTCTTCAAGCCTCGTGTCTTTTAGCTATGTCGTTCGTCTTCCATTGCGAGTGTAATTAGATTCTGCAGCACTTTTTGGTAAGGTGTTGAATTCATTACTTCGAATAAAGTGTATTCAAGCCTACAGGAATCCCTCATTTATGTGACATTGGCGTATTTTCAATTAACATTGGACATAGTTATTTCAGAGTTATTATTTTACGTAGCAGCTTTCTTAAATTCTGGAATACGATTAAAATAGCCATCTTGTTTTAAGTAGCTTTAGAACTTAGATAATTTTTTGTTAATCTCTCATCTCCCTCCTTTTCGTTATCTTTAGCTCTTTAAAGTTGATCATCGTTAACTTAATTTACCCGCTCCACTGCATTGACATTTATACTACTGATTTTAACAACACTTGTTTTTATCTTATTTCTGTCTCATGGTTGCTCATTTAGTGGACGGACGTCAAGAGTTCGCCACTAGAGCGATTTAAACATCTCGATTTTCAATAATTTTCAAAATTTCTCTATTAAAATGCAGAATAATTGATATCTTTCATATAATTTTTTTATAATATGCTGTTGCCACAAAAAGTGAGCAAGTAAATATAATTAATAACAATTTATTAAACTTTGAATAATTAAAATACAGTTTTGTAAATCGAAACTAACGTCATGTTTATTTATAAAACGTAAATTAATTTTCTTAAAAATCAAAACGTAATGTGAATTTACATTAATAAAATTTCAAAATGTTATTATGATGGCGTTAAATTGGTGTAATTTTCATTCCTTTTATGTTATATCTTATTTAAATCTGGCAACAACATTACATGCATTTTTTTGTATTCCGGTTTTTTGCAACAGTTAGTCGAATTTTAATAAAATGTTTGTGTTTTAACTATGCCTCGCCATACAGTCTAAATATCATAATTATATAACAGTTTACGCGACGAGAATGAGATGCTATACCATACCATATGCACTGAAGAAAAAGGTTAATCTTGAACTAGATCAACTTTTGATTGATGGATATATCATAAAAATTGACCATTCAGAATGGGGAACACCACATAAAATTTAAAATAACTCAACTAATTACTAGTACAGGTAAAATAGGGTTATCAACCGGTATCCATACACCAAAATTTTGGAAGAATTTCGTTTTGTACCTGGATATGGTGATCCGATAAGTCTCCAAAAAATAAAGCTGTTTTACCATGTTTTTTTTTTTTTTTTTTTTTTTTTTTTTTTTTTTTTTTTTTTTTTGGGGGGGGGGGAGATGGGGGCATTTTAAATAGGAGGGGGAATTAACTCAATTTTTTTTAATAGGTCAAGTGGGATATTGGTTATTATGTAATTTTTAATTCAGAATCGAATGACACCATTCACAACTCGCAAGTTGACGATCATTTGTTAGAAAGTTACGGCAGGTGTTATGAATAAAAAGTCGAAAATTATACTTTAATGCAGGTAGAAAAGAGTTTTATAGCTCGAAATTTTGAGAAGAACTTCATTTTGCCGCTAGAAATGAAGATCCTCTGATTCCCCCCAAAACAAAGTTGTTTTACTATGGGTTGGGAGGAAAATGGGGTATTTTAAACTTAGGGGGTAGAGATCTCATTTTTTTTTAAAAATAGGTCACGTCGGTTATTGTTTACCATGTATTTTTTAATTCTGAATCAAATGAAACCACTCGCAAGTCGATACAATCACTTGTTACAAAGTTGCGGCAGATTTTATGAATAAAAAGTCGAAAAATATACTTTATGAGAGAGCACAACTTTATTATACTTATTATACGTTCACAACTTTGATGACATCGAAAAAGACTCAGATGACCCTGATTTTGTTTATTGCTATTTTGAGGACACTTAATGAATTAAAGATTATTCAATATGATATAAGAACATGTTTTGAACTGAAAATAGCTGTCGTGTATTGCTCAATTTTTGGTCTATTTTACCAGTACTATACTCTGAATCAAATTTTTAAAATTAAAAAGACATTTAAAATCAAACATTTAGTAAAACTAAAAACAGCACATTAATATCACATAATAAAATAATTACAGTAGACGTTTCAATATTTATTACAAGCTGCTCATCAGTACAAATATCAATCGAAACCCAAAGATGTTGTTTACACATGTTCACATTCAAAATTATGATTTAAAATACTAAATAACCAGGGAGTATATGTCACAGTAGGACCCCATATTGTGGTGGAATTGTGCATGTTTCATTTAGGGGAGATTTCTGTAATCTTGTAAACTAACCTTCTAGAATAATTTTACTTTTTAAATTATTGCAGTTAGATTTAATTATTTTAATGTTTCGAAATCTGGGATGTGGTCGGTATCTATTGAATGATTAACAAGTTTCGACTGTCAGATTTGTAAGCGCATTCATGCTATTTTAAGCGGATTCTGCATGATCGTCCAGTTTCACCAATATAAACAGAATCACAATCTTTACAAGGGCTATTGTACACTACATCGGTATTCTGTAGGTGGGGGATTTTAGGTTTGAATTTGCATAACATATTCTTAGCAACAGTCTGAGGTTTAAAGGCTGTACCAATATTAATTTATTTGAATAAATTAAATATTTTTCTGACAATTTTTAATAATATGGAAGAGGGACATAACTTGCACGACTCTTGTGTTTATGGAGGATGAAACATATTGCTCTGAAAAAAAACTATTTTAGCCATCGTATAGGGTAGCCATTGAATATCAAATCTGTAAAGGTATTTACTTTTTCTATTTGAAAGACTTCCTCATTGCTACAATATTTTCTTGCTCTTTGAGCTAATAGTTCTTACAACAGTGATTTTATTGGGGATAGGATTTTCAGAATTAAATTTTAAGTAGTGACCAGAAAACGCTGCCGTACGGTATAATGTTGTTAAAATTTCTTGACCTGTAACTTTTTCTTTTCTTTTAATTAAAAAATCTAAGAAGGGAACCACTTTTAATGAAGCTTGCATCAATGAAATTCGCTTTGCTCAGCTCGAAAACCTTTACACGATACAATGGCTATTTCTAGCTTAAAACTTTCTTTGATGTAACAGAATTGTAGTGAAAAATCTAAGAAGGGAACCACTTTTAATGAAGCTTGCATCAATGAAATTCCTTTTGCTCAGCTCGAAAACCTTTACACGATACAATGGCTATTTCTAGCTTAAAACTTTCTTTGATGTAACAGAATTGTAGTGAAAAATCTAAGAAGGGAACCACTTTTAATGAAGCTTGCATCAATGAAATTCGCTTTGCTCAGCTCGAAAACCTTTACACGATACAATGGCTATTTCTAGCTTAAAACTTTCTTTGATGTAACAGAATTGTAGTGAAAAATCTAAGAAGGGAACCACTTTTAATGGAGCTTGTTGCATCAATGAAATTCGCTTTGCTCAGCTCGAAAACCTTTACACGATACAATGGCTATTTCTAGCTTAAAACTTTCTTTGATGTAACAGAATTGTAGTGAAAAATCTAAGAAGGGAACCACTTTTAATGAAGCTTGCATCAGTGAAATTTGCTTTGCTCAGCTAGAAAACCTTTACACGATACAATGGCTATTTCTAGCTTAAAACTTTCTTTGATGTAACAGAATTGTAGTGAAAAAAGCTACTTTAAAATCCGTACAATGGCTGTTAAGAAAATCGAGAACAGCCAAGGAAAATAGAGAAAAAAAGAGAACAGGGCCCGCTTAAGACATAGAAGAAGGGGAAGCCCGACGTTACTCAGAAGGTGGGGGACCTATTACTCTACCAATTGCTTTGTTATTTACTAAATCTATTTTTCGTATGCTGCAACAATTTGAAATTTTAAAATAAAAAATTTCGAGAAAATAATACTTCAGAAAGAGAGGAGCTTCATGATTTAGATAAAAGTTTCGTAAGGAAAAAGGTGCATTTTTTACCCTGATTGAAATTTTTTTTCTAAAAATATTTTTTGAAATGTAAATTTGGGAGGTAATTTGTATTTCAGTGGGTAAACACGGGCTTTCCGGGCATATTCGGTAAACAGGCCCTGGCCAAAAACAGAAGCTTCTTTCTTCGAAGTCGCTTAATATAAAAATGGCATGGTCTTATATTTTTAAACTGTATATATATATATATATAATTATAATATCTATGAATTTCAAAAAACATATCAAGTTCTATTATCATTCTACTTATATATATATACATATATACACTATATTTCCAATGATGACCGGTCACTTGCGATTTTAGACGTTTTGTTAAATATCTGGAAAGATACATAAGGAATTATCCTGTAACTTCAGGAGTGTAAACAACATGATAAACGTCATATATTTCCGTGAAGTTTTTTTCCCGAAACCCCATAAGGGGCCGTCAACAAATTGAAGAAAAACGAATATATTTTGGATAACCCTGTAAAAACTAATATTGCAAAAGCATTCAAACTGTAGATTATGATTAAGTGGATTATTGTAATAATTTGGGTTCATTTGTATGAAGATAGCATGTATACTCGAAGAGAAATTCAGGTTTTTATAAAAACAGTCCAAATTTTACCAAGTTATTTGCTTATAATTTGCAGAGTTTTTAATATAAAAACGTTTTTTTCAGAAACTATGACAAACAAAATTATACACAATACCCTGCAACCAGAATTAAAAAATAATAAAAATTGTATAAAAAATGAGCAGGTTTACTAAATATTGTTTCACTGCGCATGCACGAATTCAATCAAAATATACTGTGCATAATATATTAGCTAAATGTATAGACCAACTTTTATGAAAGTCTCAAAAACATAGCTTGAAAATTCTGATAGTAATCGTCGATAGAATAAGCTCGAATTTCGGTGTTCCCAAAAGGAAGCAAAAAGATGAGGGGTTGTATCCAAATGTACTAGCTTATAAAAGTTGACATAATAAGAATGAAGTGTCTCTCATTCTATATTTGATACAACCCCTCATCTTTTTGCTTCCTTTTGGAAACAGCTAATTTCGAGCTTATTCTATCGACGATTACTATCAGAATTTTCAAGCTATGTTTTTGAGACTTTCATAAAAGTTGGTCTATACATTTAGATAATATATTATGCACAGTATATTTGGATTGAATTCGCGCATGCGCAGTGAAACAACATTTAGTAAATCTGCTCATTTTTCATACAATTTTTATTATTTTTTAATTCTGATTACAGGGTATTGTGTATAATTTTATTTGTCATATTTTCTGAAAAAAAACTTGTTTTTATATTAAAAACTCTGCAAATTATAAGCAAAAACTTGGTAAAATTTGGGACCGTTTTTATAAAAACCTGAATTTCTCTTCGAGTATACATGCTATCTTCATACAAATGAACCCAAATTATTACAATAATCCACTTAATCATAATCTACAATTTGAATGCTTTTGCAATATTAGTTTTTACAGGGTTATCCAAAATATATTCGTTTTTCTTCAATTTTTTGACGGCCCCTTATGGGATTTCGGGAAAAAATCTTCACGGAAATATATGACGTTTATCATGTTGTTTACACTCCTGAAGTTACAGGATAATTCCTTATGTATCTTTCCAGATATTTTACAAAACGTCTAAAATCGCAAGTGTCCGGCCATCATTGGAAATATAGTGTATATATATATATATATATATATATATATATATATACGTATATTTTGAATATTAGCTATTTTAAATGTATTTCGTTTCATTACACTTTCTGAATGAAAAGCTAAAATAAATTTTTATGTTTAACTTTCGAAACTTTGTACTTTGGATGGCAACTGAATAATCATACATTTTTAATACATGCTCATTTTAAATGAATGAAGACCTTGTTTTCGATAACAGTTGTCATAGGAGTTTGTAAACGCATTTTCTCTGAATTCTCCATCCATTGTTTCCCACAAGCAAAGATATACTTTTGGCGTACTTTCAAAAATGTTTGTAACTAAAATACAGATTTAGACGCAAAAATAGACGTTCCCTGATCATATGAGTCAACAGGTACAACCAAGGCTTTCCAAGCAAAAACAAATCAATCCAAACAACAATTCATTAATGGAAGAACACAATTATGTTACATTTTCTTAAACAGGATTTTATTCTATTGATGAATGTTTTATGTGGTAATGGATAAGTTGAAAACTAAAATTCTAAACAGTCTTGAAGATTAGACATTATTTATTAATATCTATATATTTAAAACGCTAAGCGATTTCTTTCGACAATCCGTCAGAACAAACTACTGCATCAAATCACACTATTCTTTTTTTAAATGAAAGATATTTGGACACAGATTTGTTATCGTGCATTCGTTTGTTCGAAAATTTAATTAATTAGCTGTAATTTTCAATTAAACATTTACTTCTGCTTATGACGTCATAAAGTCGACAACTCCCACTTTTGAGAGCATAGAGTTTATTCCCTGAACTCTGTGGTTCGCCAATCTTTTGACATTAGCTAATATCAACTAGGTAATATTTTAACATTGTAGTATAAAATCTTTAAAAAAAACTTAATTAGCTAGAATATAATCATAATAAAATATCTAAACGTAAACATATCAATATGAATAACAAATCTCACGTAAAATCAATTGAAACAAGATTTGGAGAGTTATCCTTGACGCCCAGCTAACATAAAAGTACCTATTTTATTTTATTTATTTACACACATATTCAAATTTATTATAAAACACCAGGTTGCCATACAAAGCAAAAATCGTCATTTAGGCGCCAACAAATAACCCAGGTGCGTCTGCGATATCTGTGTACCGATTTAATCAAAATTGTTTTGGTTGCACCGCATATTGCAAAATTAATTAAATCTATGATTATTGTTTCTTTCTCAGATTAAAAATAAGAAAATTGGTACTTCTCTATTACCCCGTCTTCCACTTTTCATAACAAACACTATCGCCAAATAAACGGGAGAACGTTGCCATTGAAATATCAAAATAAATAAATAAATAAAATATAAGAATTTAAGGACACGATTGTTATTTTAATTTATGAAATAACTAATAAATCAGTAAAACATAATGAAAAATAGACGCAAATGTCGAATTAAAAACCACTTGATGGCGTAACAAACACGTATAATGCTTCTGACATCAAGTAAATCGGACTTCATTTTTTGCGTTTAATTTTACAGTTTGGCGAGAGTTTTTTGGTGGTCGACCGGATAATAGAGAAGTACCAGAAAATTTAATGCTTAACGAAATTCAATTATTTGATCGATCGCAAATTTTGGTACTTTTCCGTTATACCGACACCATGTCATACATGTATGCTTGGCGACAATGGTGTCCGTATAACGGAAAAGTACCCAAATTTTTCTTAGTTAGGGCTATACCAAAAACAAACATTTTACAGGTAACAAAAAAATCGCCAAAAATGACTGCTTCATCAGCAGTTATGACAGCAAAGTTGGATAAAATAACCTGAATTTTACAACGTTTATGCGAAACACCACAGAGAACACACGCTATTTTTATATAAGTAGGGTATATTTAAGAGAATAAGAGAACTAACAACCTTCAATAATATAATGCATGAAAAAGTAAACAAATAAGTGATTCAGCAAATCTTAAAAATATGTATTTCTTAATATAACTATAAAATACAGAAAAATATTCTGGTACCATCAAAAATATTCATTATCCCGCCGAAATTCCGTGCATTATCCCGTCGTCCCATTAAGAAAAAAAAACTATATGCAAATTAGGTACTTTTCGGTTAGCCGGCGCCAGTAATATATATATATATATATATACATAATAATAATCTCCAATGGAAAATTACTTGCAGAATCATTATCACAAAAGCCAACCAAAATCTTTAAACAACATAAATTCAATACTAGAAAAACAAAACTATATACATTATATATATTTGTATATATGTATGTATATACTATATATATACTATATATATATATACATATATACTTCATTGGCGCCCTGCTAACCGAAAAGTACCTCAAATAATTCGCCAAACTGTAGCGCCCAATAAACAAATGGAAGATTGTTGCCATTAAATCTCAAAAGAATAATAATAATAATAATAATAAAAATAATCAAAAAAAGCCCCATTTACTAAAGTATCATTTATCAGTAACTTTTAACAATAAAATTTACAATATATTAATGAAAACAGAATCAAAAATAATCTTGGATATTTATTTATTTACATTATTTCCCTTAATTATGGAAAAGGAATAATCATCCTGATTATGTAAAGGAATGAAGAAACCATACAAATAAATTGCACTTGAAAACATTAAAAATCTCCTTATCTGCAGATTGATTTATTATTGTAAAAAAAATCTCATCAAAAAGTCACCTGTAAAAAATGCAGCCAAGTCTCGTAACTCATTTACCGTAAAAAGTACTGAGATCGTATAAAGCCAAGTTTAACTATCTTATTAACTCTGAAATTTTCATTCACAAAATCACTCCTAGTCTCTACATCTTTAGTTAATTATTATTTTGTGACTTGGCAATTACGTAGCACGAGAATGTGATGTATATAGTTAGTCTTAATCAAATAATACTATAACATATTAAGGTGTAATAACTTCCCTGTGCGTATATAATTTGCTTTAGTTAAATTATCCCATCCCATCCCATAACATAGTAAGGTGTAATAACTTCCCTGTGCTGCGTAATTGCCAAGTCACAAAATAATAATTAACTAAAGATGTAGAGACTAGGAGTGATTTTGTGAATGAAAATTTCAGAGTTAATAAGATAGTTAAACTTGGCTTTATACGATCTCAGTACTTTTTACGGTAAATGAGTTACGAGACTTTGCTGCATTTTTTACAGGTGACTTTTTGATGAGATTTCACTTCTTTTTGTAAGTAACCCTCCTTTTCTTGATTTTGGGTTCTTTTTGGAGATCATCCACTGATTTTCGCTAAGCCCACACTCTGTCCCTATTATTTACAGGTATCAAAAAATTGAAGCTTTAGTTTCGTTTGCAAAGTACTGTAGATAAAAAGAGATTTCAGGTTCCTAGGCAAGCACTAAATTATGGGAGGGGGAGTGTCAAAAGTACTCTCAATTGCTTCCAGGATAGGCGCTATGCATCTGACATATAACTCGCAGCCCTAGATACTTGATATTTAACATAAAAGAACTTTTTAGTATAAAAAGAAAGCCAAAATTAAAATTTCCGGAAATTTCTAATAAATCAAACTATATTCCTTTTTTCGATGGTTTTTTTCGTTTTTTTTTTTTTTTTAGACTTTTTTTTATTATTTACGGATTTTTTAATTTTTCCTTACTTTGTGTACAAAACCCTGCCTTTCTGCCAAATGTCAATCTTCTAGGACTACAAAATCGAATTATTTTCAAATTTTCGACTTTTTATGAATTTATTGATTTTTCGATTTTAATTCTAAGTTACCTGATTGTCATGCCAATATAGTAATTATTTGATCCGTCTTCTTAGGATCATTTAGGTTCAATTTAGAGATAAATCAAGTGAATCTTAGGGTCACCATGATTTTATTTAGAAAGGACTATCAAGCCATAACCAGCCAGTAATGTCGGGAGGGTAGGGGGAGCTGTGAAAATTTTTGTGGGGATAACATCATTTAACAATCCATATTTCATATGTGAAGTAAATAGAGTACAACATGTGAAAGAAAACAAACCTGTCTATAAAGAAATCGCCTATATCGTAGCCAGTCTATAGCGGAACTTTTCTATAACGAAATTCGTAAACGAAAGAAAAGAAAACCATAATCCGGGGGAAATAACATAAAACAATTAGGGGCGTTGTACTAGCTAATAGGACAATTATCTTATAACTAATGTTTCTAGCAGTACAAAATCAAATTGTTTTCGAATTTTCGATTTCTTAAACATATTTCGATTTTTCGATTTTATTTTCGAATTTTTTAATTGTTCCTTTTATTGAACAGTAAATACTACCTTTACACCAAGTTTTAAGTTTCTAAGACTACAAGATAAAAATATTTTCAATTTTTGATTTTTTCGCATTTTTTTTTAAATAATTTTCTGGATTTTATAATTTTTTCTTATTTTGTATCCTTTATTACAAATTTTAAGTTTCTAGAGCTACAAAATCGAATTATTTTAAAATTTCCAATCTTTTTCGAGTTTTTTATTCTATTTTCGAATTTATTGTGTTTTAATTTTTCCTTTTTCTGTATCTTAAACAATAAGTTTATGCCGAATTTTAAGTTCTAAAGCTACAAAATCGAATTTTTTTCAATTTTCGAATTTTCGAATTTTTTTTCGAATTTTACAGATTTTTTATTTATTTCTTTTTTTGTATCCTAAATACTAACTTTATTCCAAATTTTAAGTTTCTAGCTTTACAAAATCGAATTATTTTCAAATTTTCGTTTTTTTTTTTCGATATTTTGTGTTACGGTTGGTTTCAACAAATTTTTTTTTTTTAATCTACATTAATTATTTAAATCACTTTCTCAACATTTATTTAAAAGCACTCTTTTTTTCTGTTTCTAATAAAAATTTAAATAAATAAAAGTAATTGTAATAATTATAATAAAATCAGTTTTTATTTTTTCTTCTTTCTTTTTCTTTTTGCAAAGTAATTTCAACGTTTATAGTCTAACGTAGCTTCCTGTTTTTCAAATACGAAAAGCAGACAGCAAGGGAGGGATGTTTTGTCAGTAGACTGCACAGGTGGAAAATTTGGAGTCATCTAGTCTGACTTTGATATAGGAATGACCGACCGCCCTGTATAAGAATTACGTTATCTTATGAGTGTACTATACACGCAATTAGGCTTTGTAAGTTTACGTCAGGCTTCAATTGGCTCTGCTATCAGGCGGATAGCTGGCGCCCATGTAAACAGAGGCTAACAGGACCCCCTTCAGCACACGCCATGGGGGTGATACATGGTTTCCTTCCCCCATGAAGCGGCCGGCAGAGTGGAGCGGCAAGCTGTAGTCTTCACGATGAGTCCATTTTTCCTTTTGTTTCCATTCCCGTACCCCTGGCAGAGTGGATCGGTCCCGTTTTTCAAGCAGCGCGGGAGAATGAATGTTTACGACACTTGTTGCTTGGCCAAGAGACCTGTCGTTTGACTCGTAAAAAAAAAAATTCGACTTATTACGGGGCTCGAAGATTGGCCTGTGGGCTGGATCACGAAGTTGTTGAAGGCGGACAGGTTTCTGGAAGATTTTTTTTTTGAGAGTGGGGCATTGATGGCCCTACATTAACCATCCTAAATCATGATGTTATGATGAAAAGAGGCTATAAGGGCATTTTCGAATTGCGGATCTATAACTGTTAACGAGAAATTAAGAAGAAGATATGTGTAGCCTATTTTTTTTTGGCGTAGTGGCGCTCCAAGATTATGACTTCTTAACCATCAGAAGTGATCATAGATATTGAACTAAACCGGTCGTTAGAAGTCGTAGTGTTCTGAGTTACGGTGATGGCTATCTTCGAATAAAACACATGCTTCAGGAAGGTGAAATTACTGACTCCGACGGTGAAGTTCTGGACCGTAGAACGATTTTCCCCTCCGGACTAGATGATGGACCTAGTAGTTGATGGCAAGTGATGCAGTGAGATGAGAGGATTGATGAATGTTAGCTTGAAACCACGTCTGAATTTTTCCCCAGCCTGAGTACTCCAGCTTAAGTGCTTCATCAGATTTTGAAAAAGGAGGAAATGCTCCTAAGTGCCCATTGACTAAAATTGTAGAACTCTCTACCTGTTGTAAGTACTATTTGCATAGTTTTTCTTTTTATTTATTTGTACCTCTTTAAAAAAAAAAAAAAAAAAAAAAAAAAAAATATGTTTGCTATACCAGAGTTTAAAAGTGAAATGAATATCTTTGGATAATTTCAATAAGAATAAACATTATGAACAGAAATAGTCTGTAGGTTAATATATAATGTTTGTATGTTTGAACGACCATTAAATGGTAATATGATGGTAATTTTAAAAATATGATGTGTAATTTAAAAGTAACCAGTGAGTGGTTTCAACTTAAAAGATCAGCTGTTATATTGTTTTATTAAGATTATTTTTGATAACTTAGTTGCTTCATTATTTTAAATGTTCAAATAAATTGCGTTTTTTTTTTGTTTATTATCAAAGTTGGTATGTTTTTCTTTGTATAAATCTCTAAATAATTAATTTTTTATATTCACAGTAGGCCTATAAGAATGGCCTAACCTTTCTGTGATTAATTAAAAAAAAAAAAAAAAAAAAGGGAGAGAAAATTCAACTTTATTAAATTAGGACTTTAAAATTTCTTAAGTTTAAATTCATAACTGACTGTTTTAATGAACATAAATTGAAGTTCACTCAATGTTATACAATCGTATTTTTGATCTTGATTTAAGGATGGATAGATTAATAAGTGAAACAGTAATATTAAATTTAATTTCATAAAATGTTAAATTAAGCTTTAACTCTCCTCTTTCAGAAACATTGTTTTTCTAAAATATACACCAAAATTGTTTTATTTTAAAAAGTAAAAAAAAAAAAAAAAAAAAAAATATCCAGTCATTATACACCACTATACGATTCTTGGTTAACCGATCGGATCTTGTTCAGAATCTCTATGGTTGTTCTAAAATTTTAGTACATCATCATATCCCTATTCTATTAACGGATTTAACTCTTTCCCCTTTTTGTCCTCATATTGGAGGAATTTCAGGTTGTCTGCATTTTTCCAAATTATATGATGATTACACTTTTGTTAATTTAATGTGTATGGAGATTTGAGCTTGATCGGGTTGGAGTGGAGTTGGGTGTTCTTTATGCAATCCAGTATGCTACTTGATTTAGAAATCTGTTGCCCCTTACTACATTTAATATTGTATTAAAATGATGAGTTCAAAATTATCATTGTTGTATTAACCTATTCGGATTCTTAAGTTTTGATATTTGGATTAGTTTAATATAATTTGCTACCTTTTCCATGGCAACAGATTTCAATGGAGCTAATCAGGGTATACTTATTTTTTTCTAAATATTTAGTTGTCAAGTGAAGATTGAGTAATAAATGAGCTTTTTAAGTTTAAGTAAGTTGTGTTTTAGAAAGAACCCCAAAACTCCACAACAAATGGAGCCGTAACAATTCGGTCTCTGGGTTATTGATTTTTTTTTACTTGTATGTATTTATGTATCAAAGAGCAACTGGGTGTTTTTGCAATTAAAATTTTATTTATATGTTCAAGTGTAAAAAGAGGTCTAGGCTCTCTCTCTGTGCTCGTAAGCTACAATTCCCAGTCAAAATTATGCCTTGTGAGCATAACCTTTTCTTATTTACAAAAAGCATAGTCCTGTACTTAAGTTTTATGTATTTATAAGGTTTTCCTTTCCCCTCTCTTTTTCTCATTTTTAAGTTGTCCCCCCCCCCCTTTTTTCATTTTCTTTTTGGTTTGTTTGTCATTTTCTAACTCTAACTATGGCTGATAAGCACTCGGAAGCAATTGCCACTATTCAGCGAAAAAATGCTTTAGTGGATAATTTGTCAAACATTCCCCCATTCAATGGAGAGGCCAGCTCAGTCTGCTTCTCAGATTTTTCTGAGAAATTTGAGAGTTTTGCCAAATTATTCGACTGGAATGAGGAGGAGAAAAAATTCGTTTTGTTAGCTAGATTATCAGGAGCTGCTTCTAGGCGAATAAAAATTCACAAAGCAAAAACATCTGATGAGCTATTAAAAATCTTAAAAGAGAGTTATACTTCACAGGCCACACCAGATGTTGCCCTCAGTCATTTTTTAAATTTTAAACAGCCACCCAATATGAGTGTTCAGGAGTTTTATGACAAGGCTTATGATATGTCATTAAGAGCCCTTGTAATTGAAGGTATCCAGGGTGAAGTAGTCGATAAAAGCCGAACGGCTCTACTACACTCCATGCTGTTGAGCAATCTTACACCAGAAGTGCGAAAGGGGGTAATTGCGAGAAATCCACAATCCCCAGAAGAGGTCCTCAAAATTGCGCTTCTTGAGGAAAAGGCTTATAGGAGCATTAACCCTTTCTACAACCACCGCGAGGAAATTCTCAACCCTAATTTGACCCAAAACCTACCCTGTGCTGCAGTTTTTCAGCAAGATAGCTCACAAAAGAAGGAGATAGACCAACTAAAATCTCAAATTGATGTTTTAGCAGCTAAGATAGACAGTTTAGTTGATCTTAGGGCTAGGGATGTACAGGAGAAAAACCAAGAGGTAAGACCCGTAACCTGCTATAGGTGCTCCGTACAAGGCCACTATGCCAGAGATTGTCCACTAAATTTTGTCGACTATAATTTTAGAAGGGGAGGTGGTCAAAATTTCAGGAGCCGTGGGCAAAATTATAGAAACAGAGGTGAAAATCCTAGAGGGAACCACAATCAGCGAGGCGGATATAGGGGAAGAAGAGGTGGTTATTACCAAAACAATAGGCGCACAGCTGCGAACAGAAATGAAGAGCAGGCGGTAAATAACACCCCAGTAGCTAACAATGAAAGTGAGGCTTTAAACTATTAGTGGCCGGATCAGATGTGGTCAAGTCGATCCCCAACAGGCCCCTGGACCCCCCAACTGTGTATAGTATGTTTCAGCCCCAATCATATACATTACCAACTGCAAGAATTTACATAAATAAAGTTTGCCTAAATGCATTATGTGACACGGGTTCTGCAATTAATCTCCTGAGTGGTACTGATTGTAACTGTTTAGAGAATTTTGAAATGGAGAATTGCAATATCCCCATTATGACTGTCACCGGTGAGAAAGTTCACCTAAATAAGAAAGTATTTTTAAAATTTGTTTTTGATAATGTTCAATGTCAAGCTGAATTCTATGTAGTGGAAGGTAAATTAGCAGAGAAATTTAATATGATTTTGGGAATGCCATTTTTGAAAGAGTACCGGGCAAGTATAAATTGTGATACAAATGCTGTCGCTCTTAAAGTGCCAGTTTCAGGCCAATGTAAACAAAGCGTAGAAACCCCAAGTAATACTTCAGGGTGTAATACTTGTCTTGCTACTAATTCTGTAAATATTTCTAACTCTGTATATAGTGTAAATTCTAATAATAATTGTATAAATAATGATTGTGTTAAAAATAATTCTGTAAATATAAAATGTGTCAACAACGTAGGGGAGAATTCAAAAAGTAGTAATGCCAATAGCCCTCCTGAAAATTGTGCATGTGAGAAAGTTCATGACTCAGTTAATATTGAAAATGGGAATCATAGTAGTGAAAATATGGTAGTTCAGGACCCGCAGTTGAGTAATATGGGAAAAGATGTTGAGATAGTCATTCAAACTGAGTCAGATAAGGAAGTTGAAAGTGTTGCGCAGAACTTTTGCATGCAAACAACATCAGGCGGTAGCTCTGAGGGTAATAACACTGAAAATTTTTCAAGTATTCAAAGTGTCGACAACATTCTTTCAGCAGCGAGTCAGGTAACTCAGGGTAATTTAGCTGAAGAGACTACTGAAATTTGTAATATTGATGAAAGTGAAGATTTGGTAAGTATAGAGGATAAGGTACCTGAAGTCGAGGAGGAGAGCAATGAAGATAGCAGTAGTGATAAAACCAATAAAAATAAAAATATAAGTTTCGCTGTGTTATGTAGCAAAATTTCAATTCCCCCGCAGTCAAAAATGTTAGCCCAGGTTAAAAGTTATAAGGAAAATTTTATTAAGGAAAATGATATTGTTATGTTAGAACCTTTGGCGAAAAATTTAAATCAAGGTCTCCTTACCTCCAGAGCCATTTGCACTAAAGAACATGGCCTATATATCTCATTTGCAAATTTTTCAGACAATAGTATTCATTTAAATAAAGGAACCTTTGTTGCCAAAATTCAAAAATGTGTAGACCAGTCAAATATACCCGTAACTGATAATAAATTAACCTATAATATAAATTTGGCCCCTCCAATTGGTGACTTTGATCACGCTGATCTCACTTGGAGCTCTGAAATTAATTTAGATCATTTAGAACCCCCATTAAAACTTAAAATGCAAAATTTTCTAGACAAAAACAAAGATGTATTTGCAGCATCGGTCTTAGATTTACCCGGCTGTGATACAATCCCGCATGAAATTAACTTAACTTCAAATAAACCAGTTAAAGGCAAAGCTTATAGAGTCCCCTACAAATTACGTCAAGAAATGGAAGACCAACTTAATACTTTGTTACAGGCGGACATAATTTCCCCTTCCATGTCTGAATTTGCTTCTCCGGTTATTCTGGTTTGTAAATCAGACGGTTCCTATCGACTTGCTGTTGATTACAGAAGATTAAATAAAAATCTTGTTAAAGATGCTTATCCAATTCCTAACATCACCGACTCTGTTGATGCTTTAAGTGGGGCTAAATTTTTTTCAACGCTAGATTTAACTAGTGGTTTTTTTCAACAGGTTATTCGCCCAGAGGATAGGCATAAAACTGCTATAATCACCCACAAGGGACTTTTTGAGTGGACCCGTAACTGTTTTGGGCTCTCAAATTCCGGTAACAGTTTCCAGAGACTTATGAATGCTATTTTCGGTGATTTAGGCAATCTTGGAATTCTTGTTTATATCGACGACATTGTAATTGCCTCCTGTGATGTAAATTCTCATTTTGAGAAGCTTGACATGGTCTTTGAAAGGTTAAGACTGCATAAACTTAAACTTAAGCCCAGTAAATGCACTTTCCTTTCGAATAAAATACAATATCTAGGTTTTGAGATTTGTAGTGGCCAAGTATCACCTATCAATAAAAATATTGCCGTAATAGAAAATTTTAAACCTCCAACTACCCGAAAGGCTGTTAGGTCATTTATTGGAACTCTATCTTTCTATAGGAGATTTATATCAGATTTTACTAAGAGAGCTAAAAATCTAATCAACTTAACGAAAGAGACAGGAAAATTTTCGTGGAATGAAGATGCACAGAAAGAATTTGAAGACCTTAAAATGGCTCTTATTTCAAAACCATGTCTTGCACTCCCTGATTTTGAGAAAGAATTCCATTTATATACTGATGCCAGTGGCGAAGCATTAGGGGCAGTGTTATCACAATTAGATGAAAATAACATGCTCCATCCTGCTGCCTTTGCCAGCAGAAAATTGAAAGATGCTGAGACCCGCTACTCCACCACTGAAAGGGAATTACTAGCTTTAGTTTGGGCTACTGCCCACTTCAAATGTTACATTGCTAATACCCATTTTTTCATCTATACAGACCATGCGCCTCTAACATTTATGTTAAAAATTCACGACCCTACATCTCGCATGGCTAAATGGATCTGCACTCTCTCAGACTTTAATTTTACAATCAAGTTTGTTAAAGGTAAGTGTAACAGTGTCGCAGATTTCCTTTCGAGGTATGTCAACAATGATAACTCCAATGATACTGTTAATTGTAATTTTTGTATACAAGTCGAAAAGGAAGTTACTTTTATGCCTCATTCTAATCTACTTGAAAAAATTGGTGAATTACAAAAATCAGACAAGAAATGCTGCGAGATTGCAAGAAAACTAGACCAAGGTGTAGAAATTGCTCCTAAATACATGAAATTTTTTTTTAGAGATGACATTTTAGTTTGTGAGGATACAAGGGAGTCAGCTATTTTGAATAAATCTGTAAAGTTAGTCGTGCCAAAAGAATTGGTTACTCAAGTTTTTGCACTAACACATGAGTCCCTAGCGGCTTGTCATCAAGCCTTTCAAAAGACCATTGATCGCATTCGTGAGCACTTCTATTGGCCAGGAATGTCGTCAGATGTCAAGCATCTAGTGGAGTCATGTATTAGTTGCCAGCAGAAGAGAGCTTATAGAGCGAACCAGCTCGCCCCTCTGCAACGTATGCCGACCCCCCAGTTTCCCATGAACAAGGTTCATTTGGATCTCATTGGACCCTTACCCCAAACTTTTTCGGGAAATAAGTATATTGTCGCATATATAGATTCATTTACTAAGTGGCCAGAAGCATATGCGGTTAGTTCAACCACTTCAGATGTCATTGCGGACACTTTAGCTGATTTCATATCACGCTACGGTGCGCCCTGTTTTATTACGACGGACAACGCGAAGAATCTAATTTCAGATGCGATAGAGCACGTATATAAAATGTTTGGTATTAATCATATTAAGACCTCATCTTATCACCCGGCTGGCAACTCGCAAGTGGAGAGACAGAATCGTACTCTTAAAAATGCACTTTGTCACATAGTCAACCAAAATCAATCTGACTGGGACACTAAACTCAAATTTGCACTACTAGCTATGCGTTCAGCTGTCCACTCTTCAACTAAACTTAGCCCAGCTGCAGTTATGTATGGCAGAAATATGAATCTACCATATAATCTCTTTTCTCAACCACCTTCTTTTAATTATAATGATGCACCCTCTTTTTGCGAACTCTTAATCCCAGCTCTTCAAAAAGTATACACTGAAGTACATAGTAATTTAATTAAAGTTTCTGAGCAGCAGGAAAAATACCGTGAAAAGACAGCTGTTGATAAAAATTTTAAAATAGGAGATCTTGTGTGGTTATTTACACCCAATGTCGCCCCTGGTAATACAAAAAAATTAAGCAAGCAAAATAATGGTCCTTTTACTATAATTGAGAAGCTAAATGAGGTTAATTTTAAAATAGCGCTAGTTGCTAATCCCAAAAATTGTCAGGTTGTCCATGTTGACAGGTTGTCTTCTTTCAAAGACAGACTCCCCATCTGGTCCAGTAAACCAAAACAAACAATTGGCCTGGGATCGACTGAAAACGTGACCATCGATTCACCACACCAACCGTGCGATTCTCCTCCTATACGCAGGTGTAAACGCAACCGATTCATTCCCTGGGCACCATATGATAACAACCGTGCACCAGCAGTAGTGAACGTCAACAATAACGAAACTCCGGTAACGCCGGAATTGGAGAAAACAGACAGTGACAGAACTGAAATCATAGCTCCCTCTCCCCCACCTCCCGTGTCTCCGGAGGTAGCGACGACGGAAAGCAACGAAAGGTATACTTTAGCAGCGCCAGAAAATAACGAGATGTGTGTAAATAAAAATTCAGCAACGGCAGAAAGCAGCGAAATGCACGTAGGTAAAAATTCAGCCACGGCAGAAATCAGTTCAGCTGCTGAGCACAGCGATTCGCGCAGGTCTCGTTCATCGATTCGTCCAGCTGCTAAATCGAATAGAAGTAGTCGTTCAATATCGATTTCTAGAACCGACTATTCGCTACGGGATAGGAGAGATCGTCCGAGTTATAAATACTAAATACCTTTTTTTGTTATTCAGGCATTTTTATTCAATTTTACCTTGTTTATTTGTATTTATTTATAGTTTAGTTAATGTGTATGTATATTTAATTTTTTTTTTTGACATTTTTAAAACGGAACTTAGTTTTTCTAGCGTATTAAAGGTTTGTTTTGATTGTGTTTTGATACTTTCATGTAGGCATTTTTAACCCTTTTTATACTTATACTTAAGGTTTTTGTCTGTTTTATGGTAGATTATGTGGTATATACCCGTCCGCACCCCATTTTCGTAGATTTTGGGTGTATTTTTGCAAAAAACGAGTGTAATTTTCGTTACTTTAACATTTTTTTAGGATGGTATGTTTGGTTATCCTTTTGCCGAAGTTGTTCTGTGTTTTTATTTTTTTTATGCATCTGTGTTCTATACATAACTTTTTAAGTATGTGTTTACTTTAATTTCTGCATTTTAACTAGATAGATTTATTATTTACTATGCAATTTGTGGTCTTATTTGAACTTAAACTTTAAGGAGTGTGGACCCTTTTTCTTTTTTCTTGTACATACGTTCTCATGTACATACCTGGATGTGGTTGTGTATGGCTTAAATTACTAGAATTAAGTATTTTCTTAATTCTACTTCCTATTTTTGTGGAATGTGTGTTTTCCTTCCTGGTGATATATGTCACCACCCCTGTTTTTTATTTTATTTTGTGGAATGTTTTCCCTGTAGTGCCCAAAAGGCCCGAAACTGCTTTTTGCTATAAGTAGCACAGAGGCAGAGATACTCTTTCCCATACACATTACTTGTACGTGCATTTGTAAAATCTACATAATATCCCGAATCATTAGACTGTGTTCGAAAACAAACATGTGTTCTCATATAAAATTGTTACAATTGTGTGCGTAATTCTCTAACATGGTCTGTGATACCATAATTTGTGTCTTACAGATGTATATGTATATATTTTTTTTTGTGTGTCACCAGTTGCTCTTGTGTATTTTTGTATAATAGAATTAATATGTGTTTTACAAATTTCATTGACATTTACAGTGTTGTAACTATGATATTACTAGTACTTATTTACATTAATAGATAGTATTGTAATATACTGTGATGCCAATTATTGAAGTTATGTATATAAGCAGTATAGTGACAATTAATCAGTGGGCACTTCTCTTCTTTTTCGGCTAATTTTTTTTTTTCAAAATTCAATTTATGTATTATTTACAGTTCTGTTGCCAGAAGTCTCAGGAAGGATGCAGTTATGCGTAGGAATGACAGTAGTAGGGAAGTGAGGTTTCACAATCAGGTGGAACATGTGTTCTTTTACAGGTGCAGAAAATATCTTGGTCATTTTAGTGGTAAAATCAGCCTTGTGGTCCCTCCTCTGGTAGTACTCTTTTATGGTCATGTTTCAGGTAATATTTTAGGTAATGGTTTCTACGGATGTGCGAGCTCTGGTTGTATATATCCGGAATATATTGTCAGGGTGGTATTTCAGCGGTGAACTCTCTGGATCCCGTCCCGGATCGATGTATGATCTGTGTTTGTGGGTCAGTTTTTTCAGTGTTGAGGTCCCAGCATGCCATGTGGTACCAAGTTACCTTTCAAAAAAATAATTTGTTTTCTCAAAAAAATTTTTTTTTTTAATTAGCCGGGGGGAGCAATCTTGTTACGGTTGGTTTCAACAAATTTTTTTTTTTTAATCTACATTAATTATTTAAATCACTTTCTCAACATTTATTTAAAAGCACTCTTTTTTTCTGTTTCTAATAAAAATTTAAATAAATAAAAGTAATTGTAATAATTATAATAAAATCAGTTTTTATTTTTTCTTCTTTCTTTTTCTTTTTGCAAAGTAATTTCAACGTTTATAGTCTAACGTAGCTTCCTGTTTTTCAAATACGAAAAGCAGACAGCAAGGGAGGGATGTTTTGTCAGTAGACTGCACAGGTGGAAAATTTGGAGTCATCTAGTCTGACTTTGATATAGGAATGACCGACCGCCCTGTATAAGAATTACGTTATCTTATGAGTGTACTATACACGCAATTAGGCTTTGTAAGTTTACGTCAGGCTTCAATTGGCTCTGCTATCAGGCGGATAGCTGGCGCCCATGTAAACAGAGGCTAACAGGACCCCCTTCAGCACACGCCATGGGGGTGATACATGGTTTCCTTCCCCCATGAAGCGGCCGGCAGAGTGGAGCGGCAAGCTGTAGTCTTCACGATGAGTCCATTTTTCCTTTTGTTTCCATTCCCGTACCCCTGGCAGAGTGGATCGGTCCCGTTTTTCAAGCAGCGCGGGAGAATGAATGTTTACGACACTTGTTGCTTGGCCAAGAGACCTGTCGTTTGACTCGTAAAAAAAAAAAATTCGACTTATTACGGGGCTCGAAGATTGGCCTGTGGGCTGGATCACGAAGTTGTTGAAGGCGGACAGGTTTCTGGAAGATTTTTTTTTTGAGAGTGGGGCATTGATGGCCCTACATTAACCATCCTAAATCATGATGTTATGATGAAAAGAGGCTATAAGGGCATTTTCGAATTGCGGATCTATAACTGTTAACGAGAAATTAAGAAGAAGATATGTGTAGCCTATTTTTTTTTGGCGTAGTGGCGCTCCAAGATTATGACTTCTTAACCATCAGAAGTGATCATAGATATTGAACTAAACCGGTCGTTAGAAGTCGTAGTGTTCTGAGTTACGGTGATGGCTATCTTCGAATAAAACACATGCTTCAGGAAGGTGAAATTACTGACTCCGACGGTGAAGTTCTGGACCGTAGAACGATTTTCCCCTCCGGACTAGATGATGGACCTAGTAGTTGATGGCAAGTGATGCAGTGAGATGAGAGGATTGATGAATGTTAGCTTGAAACCACGTCTGAATTTTTCCCCAGCCTGAGTACTCCAGCTTAAGTGCTTCATCAGATTTTGAAAAAGGAGGAAATGCTCCTAAGTGCCCATTGACTAAAATTGTAGAACTCTCTACCTGTTGTAAGTACTATTTGCATAGTTTTTCTTTTTATTTATTTGTACCTCTTTAAAAAAAAAAAAAAAAAAAAAAAAAAAAAAATATGTTTGCTATACCAGAGTTTAAAAGTGAAATGAATATCTTTGGATAATTTCAATAAGAATAAACATTATGAACAGAAATAGTCTGTAGGTTAATATATAATGTTTGTATGTTTGAACGACCATTAAATGGTAATATGATGGTAATTTTAAAAATATGATGTGTAATTTAAAAGTAACCAGTGAGTGGTTTCAACTTAAAAGATCAGCTGTTATATTGTTTTATTAAGATTATTTTTGATAACTTAGTTGCTTCATTATTTTAAATGTTCAAATAAATTGCGTTTTTTTTTTGTTTATTATCAAAGTTGGTATGTTTTTCTTTGTATAAATCTCTAAATAATTAATTTTTTATATTCACAGTAGGCCTATAAGAATGGCCTAACCTTTCTGTGATTAATTAAAAAAAAAAAAAAAAAAAAGGGAGAGAAAATTCAACTTTATTAAATTAGGACTTTAAAATTTCTTAAGTTTAAATTCATAACTGACTGTTTTAATGAACATAAATTGAAGTTCACTCAATGTTATACAATCGTATTTTTGATCTTGATTTAAGGATGGATAGATTAATAAGTGAAACAGTAATATTAAATTTAATTTCATAAAATGTTAAATTAAGCTTTAACTCTCCTCTTTCAGAAACATTGTTTTTCTAAAATATACACCAAAATTGTTTTATTTTAAAAAGTAAAAAAAAAAAAAAAAAAAAATATCCAGTCATTATACACCACTATACGATTCTTGGTTAACCGATCGGATCTTGTTCAGAATCTCTATGGTTGTTCTAAAATTTTAGTACATCATCATATCCCTATTCTATTAACGGATTTAACTCTTTCCCCTTTTTGTCCTCATATTGGAGGAATTTCAGGTTGTCTGCATTTTTCCAAATTATATGATGATTACACTTTTGTTAATTTAATGTGTATGGAGATTTGAGCTTGATCGGGTTGGAGTGGAGTTGGGTGTTCTTTATGCAATCCAGTATGCTACTTGATTTAGAAATCTGTTGCCCCTTACTACATTTAATATTGTATTAAAATGATGAGTTCAAAATTATCATTGTTGTATTAACCTATTCGGATTCTTAAGTTTTGATATTTTGATTAGTTTAATATAATTTGCTACCTTTTCCATGGCAACAGATTTCAATGGAGCTAATCAGGGTATACTTATTTTTTTCTAAATATTTAGTTGTCAAGTGAAGATTGAGTAATAAATGAGCTTTTTAAGTTTAAGTAAGTTGTGTTTTAGAAAGAACCCCAAAACTCCACAACATTTGATTTTATTTTCAATTTTTGTTGTGTTTTTAATTTTTCTTTTTCTGAATCCTAAACACTACCTTTACACCAAATATTCAGTTTCTAAGACTACGAGATCGTATTATTTTCAATTTCTCTCTTTTTCTTTCTTTCTTTCTATTTTGTTACCCTTTTTTATTACCCAATCTTTTTGATGACGCAAGAGTGAGTGAGTGACAAAAAATCGAAACTTTGAGTTCATATATCGTCTGCACTAATTTATGGGTATGTTTTTAATTATCCATATTTTTTAATGTTTCCTTATTTAGTATCTTAAATATTACCTTTATTCCAAATTTCAAGTTTCTAGCGCTATGAAATCAAATTATTTTCAAAATTTCCTTATTTTTCGATTTCTTTCGATTTTTTTATTTTATTTTCGAATTTTATTGCGTTTTTATTTTAACTTATTCTGAATCCTAAACACTATCTTTACCGCGAACTTTAAGTTTCTAAGGCCAAAAGATCAAATTATTTAATTTTTTTTCAAATTTTTTCGAATTTTTCGAATTTTTGATTTTTTTTCGAGTTTTCTGGATTTTTCAATTTTTCCTTATTTTGCATCCTAAATACTACCTTTATTCCGAATTCCAAGTTTCTAGCGCAACAAAATTGGATTATTTGAAATTTTTCGATTTTTTTCGATTTTTCAATTTTATTTTCAATTTTTTTTGTGTGTTTTTGATGTTTTCTTTATCTGAATTCTAAACACTACCTTCACACCAAATTTTAAGTTTTTAAGACTACAAGATCGTGTTATTTTCAAATTTCAATTTTGTTCGATTTTTTTTTGAATTTTCGAATGTTTTTTTTTTTTTTTTTTAATTTTCCGGATTTTATATTTTTTCCTTTCTTTGTATCCGAAATGCTAGCTTTATTCCAAATTTTCAGTTTCTGTGGCTGTGGGATATACCCAATCTTTTTGATGACGCGAGAGTGAGTGAGTGTGTGATTGACAAAAAATCGAAACTTTGAGTTCATATATCGTCTGCACTAATTTATGGGTATTTTTGAATTATCCATATTTTTGAATTTTTCCTTATTTAATATCTTAAATATTACCTTTATTCCAAATTTCAAGTTTCTAGCGCTATGAAATCGAATTATTTTCAAATTTTCCTTATTTTTCGATTTTTCCGATTTTTTCGATTTTTTTGTTTTATTTTCGAATTTTATTTGGTTTTTTATTTTAACTTATTCTGAATCCTAAACACTATCTTTACTGCGAATTTTAAGTTTCTAAGGCTAAAAGATCAAATTATTTTAATTTTTTCAATTTTTTTCGAATTTTTGAATTTTTTTTCGAATTTTCCGGAATTTTTAATTTTTCCTTATTTTGCATCTTAAATACTACCTTTATTCCGAATTCCAAGTTTCTAGCGCAACAAAATCGGATTATTTGAAATTTTTCGATTTTTTTCGATTTTCGATTTTTTAAATTTTGCTTTCGATTTTTTTGGTGTTTTTGATGTTTTCTTTTTCTGGATGATAAACACTACCTTCACACCGAATCTTAAGTTCCTAAGACTACCAGATCGTATTATTTTCAATTTTCAATTTTGATGGAATTTGTTGAATTTTCGAATGTTTTTTTTTTTTCGAATTTTCCGGATTTTATAATTTTTCCTTTCTTTGTATCCTAGACACTACCTTTTTTCCAAATGTCAAGTTTCTAGGGCTACGGGATCTACCTAATCTTTTTGGTGACGCGTGAACGAGTGAGTGAGTGAGTGACAAAAAATCGAATGTTTGAGTTCATATATCGTCTGAACTAGAAAAGATAGAAAGCTTTAATTTTAAATTTTGGTCCTGTGTGCCAAATACTCTAGAAAAACGAAGTTTCAAATTTTTGGGATACTCCAGCGCGGAGATATGAGGGGGTCAAAAGTGCCCTGAGTTGCTTCCAGAAAAGTATGCTTACGGCTGTCCTCTCTCGACTTGGCGGAGGCACTGCCGTGCCTCCACATCTAAAACAAACTATCCCCATCCTATGGGATTTGTTTTTCAATGTTTTACGCAAAACATAGATTGCATCCGACAACTCATAAAAAAGTCCTCCGGCCTGTACCGGCAGGAAAAGGTAGCTTTCCTATATCTTCGTTTTAAAATTTTAGCTAATGTTACTCGAAAACAGCAAGTTAAAATTCAAAGAAACCGTTTACAAAAGATTCGTTTACACTGAATTTGAATAAGAAATTCGCCAAATTATTGAGCTATAGCCAAGTTGGCTTCATTTATGAAGACTTATTTTTGTCGCCAAATTTGGCGAGATTTCGCCAATTGTCGCCAAGTTTGGCGAGAATTTGGCGCTAATGGATATGAATATATAGTTTTATGCGTATGATTGGGAAAATGATTACAACAATGAAAGAAAATAATTTTAGAGAAATCGCGTTCACTAAAACTTATAAATTTATATTAAAATCATTAAAATTACAGACATTACAATACACTTTCATAAAACATTAAAAACATATTAAAATTGGACGTTTCGGATTTACATGGAAAATCCCTCTTCAACAACAACATTTCACTTAGCGTAAATCATAGTTCAAAAATATCAACAAATAGAAAATGCAACGTATCAAAATTTCGAAGTCAAAGTTACAGTTATAATAACACGGAGTATTCATTCGGGATTGCACCTGCTTGACCATTATTGACCATAAATTTATCGTTGGTTTTTTGTAATGTGCTGTTTTGTTTCAAAATGTCAGCCACCCTAGAATTTCAAACTGCTCTATCTCAGCCAATTTTTAAGATAGAGGTAAAACAAAAAATGCTCTGGAATCCTTGTATCAAGTCCTAACAGCTAATTAAAAAATAAACTTGATTTTTTAACTTTTTTGTATATTTATTTTAGTTTTAAAATTTTCCGTGGCCGCCATCTGGAAACAAGATGGCGGACCAAGCTGGCCAACGAACTCGGCCGAGGCATTGGTGAGCTTAATACACACAATTAGTTTCATCCAAATTAATTTATAAATACGAGCGTTATCGTATCAAATTATTTTCATTTTTTCTTTTTTTTTTTCGAATTTTTTTATTTTTTTTTCGAATTTTCTGGATTTTTTTAATTTTTCTTTTTCTGTATCCTAAATACTACCTTTATTCCTAATTTGAATTTTCTAGCGCAACAAAATCGGATTGTCTTCAAATTTTCGGTTTTTTTCAATTTCTTCGATTTTTTCAATTTTGCTTTCGATTTTTTTGGTGTTTTTGATGTTTTCTTTTTCTGGATGTTAAACACTACCTTCACACCAAATCTTAAGTTTCCAAGACTACAAGATCGTATTATTTTCAATTTTCAATTTTGATGGAATTTGTTGAATTTTCGAATGTTTTTTTTTCGAATTTTCTGGATTTTATAATTTTTCCTTTCTTTGTATCCTAAACACTACCTTTTTTCCAAATGTCAAGTTTCTGGGGCTACGGGATCTACCCAATCTTTTTGATGACGCGTGAACGAGTGAGTAAGAAGTGACAAAAAATCGAATGTTTGAGTTCATATATCGCCTGAACTAGAAAAGACAGAAAGTTGTAATTTTAAATTTTGGTCCTGTGGGCCAAATACTCTCTATAATTGAAGTTTAAAAATTTTGGGATACTCCAGTGCGGAGATATGGGGGGGTCAAAAGTGCCCTGAGTTGCTTCCAGAAAAGTATGCTTACGGCTGTCCTCTCTCGACTTGGCGGAGGCACTGCCGTGCCTCCAGATTCTTCATCTTTACATAAAAATTGATTAGCTTAAAACAATGGATGCGTTTCAGAAGATTATGGATTTGAAACGAACAATGATTAAAGAAGACACTTTAAAAATTTTGATCGAAACATTTTAAAACTTTTTTTAACGTCGAATTTCGACGGTGCGTTTGGGGAGATACAATGCACATGCGCATAGGAGCTCATTCGGTTGCATTATCACAAGGGGGGGGGGATGTGTGCCTTATTTAATATGTTCTTTTATTGACTGAATATGAGATGAACGTAGGGATATGCTATTTGTATGATACTTCATAGGTTCAGGAAATTTTCTTTCTTGCCGTGAGGAATAGGGCGGTAATGTCAAACTGATTTCCATTTTGTTTACGGATTGTTTGTTTAGAGTTTGCATCGGAAATAATAACGTAATTCACTGGGGGAATTTTTTTTTAAAATAAAATATTTGAAAGATTGTTTCATAAGCACCCCTACTTATGTAATACGGAAGCTTATTTTACTAATATTGTTACTGTAATTTTTTCCGTCAAGTTTTGACGGGTACCATCTAGTTTATTAGTTAAATGCTTAATAATTTTTAATAATATTAATAAATTTTAAGATTTAAAAATTACATGTTTATAAATTTTTTTGAGAAAGTTTTGTAACACCTGTTAATATTTTATACATATGCTATCAAAAGGAAAATAAACCAATAAAACTTATAACAAAAAAGCATTCACTTGAATTTTCTGAAATTTTAATGTTTGTTACATAATATTTTTTTCCACTGAACTCTGCAATTGTAAGGCAATATCCGTTTTCAGATCACAGTCAGTGCATGATTACTTACGCATTTGTTTCAATGCATATTTATCAGTAAAAACAATCAGTGTATGAAAATGCATTATTTCTTTAAATGAAACAATTAAGATCATTATTTATATGAAATGTTAAAAATTAAGGTGCTTTTAATTTTTACTTTATATAGAACCGTTTGAAATCATTTTAAAACATATTATACTATGAAGAGCTACGATGTCTTCTTTGAACGATTAAAGCGCAAGTATTTTAGAAAACAATGTTTAATTTTCCAAACTTTTTTTTTAAAAAAATTTTATTATTTCAATTATTGTTAGAATATTTTTCACAATTTCATTCTAGAAAATTGATATATATATAAAAGAAAGTAATATTCCTAAATTAAATTATTTTGTCTTTTACTCCTTTAAAAGCGAAATACTAAAAATCTCTATTGTGTAATTTTTTTTTCAATATAATTAGTAACAAGTAAATACTAATAAATTACAAATGATGCATGTACACTGTATAATCGGTCAAAATAGAAAAGAAAACATTCCCACGCTATTTTAAATTAAATTATTACAGAGAGATGTGAGAGGTACCATTCGACACCCAATTGTGTCTACTTTCTGAATAGGAATGCAATTTTTGTAATAGCGGTCGTCTATATATTAAAATTTGTATCAATTTTGATTTTTTTCAAATGGTAGCATCCACTTTTGATGCTTTGAAAAAGAAAAAAAAATCCTTGGATCAAAGCAGCCCGGAAACAGTATCAGTTAAGTACTTTTTCTGAAATCTTCATAGAGTTATCTGATATCGAAGTTTGAAGACGAAAATGTTAAATGCACGTGACAAACTTTTCCCCTGAAAAATCACCCGATTGTTATATTCCTTTGTTTCTTTGTAATGAATAACCATGAATGGACCCAAACATATTCAAGACTTTTTTTTTTCTATTATCAAACGCATTTTTAACTGTCAAAATATACATTAGAAATAAATATATATCATACTGAATATTATTTATAAATTCATATTAAAAATTTTTGAATTATGACCCGCATTAATTTTTACATATTAAGAATGAGTGTCATTCATAACATGGCTATGTGCTTTTACAATTCATTCCTATCATTAGTTTTCGAGAAATAAATACATTTAATTTTCCACGGCCTGTTACGAAAATATCCACAGGAAAGAAAATCTTAAAAAATTACCGGAAATTTTTTGCAGGATTTTATTTTTGTTCCATAGAGATTGGGTTTATTTTATGCTAAAACTTTCTCCATGTTTTTTCTGGTAACTAATTGCTTGTTGCTGGTAATTTTTTGTATAAGATCTCAATTTTATTTATCGACAAACCTCTAACATATCGCAGACTAAACAACCCTATTTAAATTTCTACTGCAATTATTTCTCAGTGGCGTTACGTAATGCAATTATATTTTAAGATAGTCGAAAAATAACAAAATTTATAATAATGGATCGTTTTTAAACATGGAGAATTTTAAATATATACTGAAAATAAAAACAAGGAGTTAATTCTTACTTGTCTGGCCAGGGAATGGCTGTGTATTGGTTCCACCATCTAGTGGCAATGAAGGAAACATAGAAACCCAATACAAAACTGAGTGGTATTAGGTCCATAAATGCTGAGCACAGAAGGACAATTCTTTCAAATATTCTGAAATGATAATGTGCAAGTTAATTTTTCATTAAATGGCAGAACTTAAGTAATATAGACTAATGAGATGCTGAAAAAGAATGTTAAGCATATTGCGAATTATTTTTAACTACTTTTGTTTCGGTTAAGAATTCGTTAAGCAGGCAGTAAGCTTGATAACACTCATTATAAATAACATATTTAAAGTGATTCAAAATCATATTTTTAAGATGTAAGCCAAGTCTGCTTTCTTTATACATTGTTTGCTTTAATGTTTTCTATGTTGAAAGTTTCTCAACTTTTATATCAGCTTAAGCTTACCACTGCCTTGGGTACTTTGTGTACACTTGTATTTACTGAATCAAACGTCAATGATTGAAGGCGTGTTTTGAATCCTATCTCCGCCTATATCTTCCTCTTTTTTGCATAGAAAGTTTTTTAACTTTCATTAGAAAAATAAATTACATGATATATTCTTATATAAGTTGTTAGACTGAAAGGTTTTTCATTGAATCAATTGAAAAATTTCACATTACACCATATTTACTGATATAAAATTAGAAAAACATAACCAGGTAATCAATGTACCAAAGACTTTCAATGGAAGACAGCATTTCTGTTCCTTGAAACTGAGTTTCAACGATAAATTACCGGTCAACTATGTGTTTGAACAATAAAAATATACCTTTTTTTTTTTTTTTTACGTAGTAATACGGCACATAAAGAAAAAAACAACTTCATTAACTGTGATACTGTTTTGTGTGTGTAGGTGTTACACTATATGATGAAATGGAACAAATGAATTATTTACGTACTAGGCTATTTTAACAAAGCATATTTCATCAACAACAAATAGTCCACGATTAACTGGTAGCAAATGCAAATTTAGATGAATTTATTCACTAATTAAGATGGATTAACGCAAATTCAGATGTATTTATGCGTTAATTAAGCTAGCTCATTACTATAGTAATGATCAGAATACAGTTTTTAATTAAATAATGTATTTTCTGCACCATTTTTGTTTGTTAGCATAATTCTTTCCCTGTAGCATTTCGAATCCCTTCAGGATTATCGGCCAATTTACGGGGCTGGAATATACTATTTACAGGGGGGATTCATTTCCGGTATTTTGTACACCACTAAATTTATATAGCAATCTTTTTCTTCTTTAATCGATCAATTATGCGATGACATACTATGATTATTGCTATATAAATTTAGTGGTGTACAAAATACCGGAACACAATAACCACTTTATTTATGATAACAAAGCGGATACAATAATAATACGAATTATTATTATACTAATACTATTAAAAGAAATATTAATAAAATTTTAGTAACAATAGGGAAATTAAAAGGGAGGAAATGCAGATTTAAAACATTCAAAATATCATAGAAAAAATATTTAGGTCAAAGAATACGTACGTTTCTATGTACGGGTACGTTTCTCTCCGTTTTCAACGCGAGCCATCTTGTTCATCGCTCAGTTAAGTAAAACCGCTCTATAGTTCTAACAAATACGTTTTTTTTTTACTTGTGTACATTGTAAAAAATTTAGTATTTAAGTTATCAACTTCCAATTTAATATGACATTACATGAGAGATGCGCTCATCTGATGAACCAATAAATATGTCTTTATAACGCTCCTTTTTTATGACAAAAATGCCTTCTAGGGAAATTTCTTACATTTTTACCAAAATTTCAACTTAAAATTAAAATAATAATAATAATAATAATAATATCACTTCTTTTGTGAAAATTAATCGTTTGCCGGATTTCTACATTCAGTTAAAAAAAAAAAATAAATAAACGCTTGTTTGTTTGTTTCAGAAGAAGCAACGTTACCAAGCAGCAGTCCCTACCAGCCAGAAGGAAGATTATGAATCATTTTCTTGTACTAAGCTTCGTGATTATCAGATTAATTTTATTGTTAAGGAATCTGTTATTTATAGTTTGTCTAATCTAATGGGGATTTCCTTTATAAAATAAATTGTCAATTTCCCTCCTCGAAAAACTCCCAAAGTTATCTAAATGGGCGTTACCCTTAACTGGTTTCAAATTGTGACATACAGAAATTATCTACCATGGGCTAGACTAACTCTGCATGTAATAAAATGGCTATAGAAAAATTAGCATTTTAAAACGCTATTCAAAATACTACCTAAATAATTTAGTTCAGAAATCATCGAACACTTTATTCATACATTCAAATTTGTTAGTCATCTTCCCGCGCAGACTTCCACTAATATATACAGGGTGGGTCACGAAACACCGGTCCCCATGAAATAAACCGTTCTCGCCAGTATTTTTTAAAAGTATTTTTTTGCCTATTTGCCATTAAATAAGGCGACGATTACTTTTTAACTAGAATCCGTCAGGCCGAAATGTCGGAGCATTGAGTGGGATAAACATAAAATATAACATTAACAATATATAATATATATTTTTTATTACTGTTTAATAGTATAAGAGAAAAATTACAATAACAGCTGTTGAATCTTCAACTGTTTATTCGGTCGACAGTTTCCTCAGATACTGCTCAAATGCTAATCTGTCAGCAAGTGCCCCCATTCTTCTAATTTGGTCTAGCCTATCCTTTGCGAAAGGCACTTCAATGAGAACATCCTCTAAACGTCGAACCCTGCTAAACGCGACATAAGTTGCTCCAAGTGACAACTCCTTTTCACCAATGTCTACAGCTATTTTTGACAAAGTTAAACCTTGGGATTTGTGTATGGTGACAGCGTATGAAACTGTTAAAGGTAACTGAGTACGGGAGCATGAGACATTGTTTTCTTTCCAAGACTTTGTAATAGGTGTGACAGGAAAAAGTCTTTCGGTGAGAAATGGTCCCCGATAATCATCAAAATGAACCATTACTGCCTGTGGCAAGCCTGGAGGCCGTAATCCTGTTCCGTAGACAATATCTTTTACCGTACCAAGTGCACCGTTGACCAATCCTCCCTCTGTCCACAGATTGGTACGCAACATAATTCTGCATCCAATTGCTGTAAAAATTTCAGCCTGAAGTCCAGACGCGTGCTCTTCTTCACTCCATCTTGCTATTTGATTATTGTGGTCAGCTAATATTCTTGCCACTGGCCATTTTGATTTACGAAGTACTTCTTGATTATGTTCTTCAGCTTGCTTGTTTGTGGGAAAAAGGCGTATGGCATCTTGAAATCTTTCAAGTTCAGCCGGAGGCTGTATAGCTTTACGTCGTTGCATAAGGGATGCGTATTGGTCGCCTGTAACTTCGCCTACGGAAAGCGAATCAAGAGTCTCTCTAAACTGTATTTGCTGATCGTCGCTTTGTCTCATTGACTTTGTTAAGGTGAAACATTTTTCAAACATCTTAAGAACTGTTTGTCCACGTAAAGCCAAAATGTCTTTTATAGAATGTCTCCTATATAGAGGTGTGTCTTTTACAGGCTGTAGCTGCCTAATATCTCCAATCAGGTAAACAAATAAGCCTCCAAAAGGTTCAATGCTGTCTGGTTTACCTCCGCGACATCTTTGCTCAAGTGCAGCCATCAGACGGCATCTGATCATTGAAAATTCGTCAATAATGAGAAATGAAACTGGATTCATGCTGAGCTGTAGATTTCTTGCTGCTTCACTTCCTAAATCAGCAAACGATTTAAAACATGTTGGTACTTTCAGTGCATAGTGAATTGTTTTGCCCTCGACATTAATTGCAGCAGCACCTGTTGGAGCCAAAACCATAATAGCTTCCGGTCCTAACTGCTCGGTAACTCTTTTACGAATTTCTTTTATTACCGTACTTTTTCCAGCTCCGGCTTTCCCAATAATAAAAGTACGTTTAGGGCAATTTATAAATCTTGATTGCAAAGACGAAAGCTGTTGCGTGCATAAGTGAAGTATTTTTTGCTGCTCATCTGTAAATCTGATCTCAGACGTATCGTAATTTTGATGCACTGTAAGTTGTTGTTCTTTACAGTAATTTAAAAATGAAGTAAAATTGCGATCAGGGTACTTGTAACTCTCACTTTTCCACTCACATGCATGATCAATCACGCGTTGCCCCAAAGTATCCTCGTTTGTCTGCTCAGGAACTATGGCAGCTGCTGAACATATATGGATCAATCTCGCGGTATTCTTCTTGCAGGATTTCTGTCTCATGTGTACTGCTAACAGCAGGAAAATTTATTTCTTCGTGTGCATCAATATTTAGATCATTGAATGCTTCCTCCCATAAGTGATACGCAGACGGCAGGCCTTCTTGCAATAAAGAGTCAGAATTACCTCTCCAAGGATAATTGAGTAATACTTGTTGTCTATAGTATTCTTCGGCTAGAGTTGGGTCGTGGTTGAGTGATGTAAGAGGAAAAACTCTGACAACTGCATCTTTTCTTCTTTGGTGATAATCGACTCCTCTTACTGAGAAAGATTTTGCAAACTTAAGAAGCGTGCAGGAAATAAGTTTCTCCGGCCGCACGCAATATTTCTGAAGCATGCTTTTTGATGGTCTTTCGTCGCTTGAAAAGTTGATTTCTTCCCAGTTCTTATCATGAAGCCGTATTGTAACTACTTCCCGACTACTGTGATACATTGGACATCCCATTAATATGTGTACTACCTCTTGGGCTGAGTAATCCCTTTCAGAAACAGAAGACAAAATAAGTTTTTGGACTGCTTGAACCGCTGGATTTGTTTCGTTCATCTTATTTAAAATCTCAGATAACAATTCCTTGTAAGGAACAGAAGCTGTTTCTGATTTTGAGGCATATTTGGCAATGTAATGCAAAACCGCATCCTTTGATGTAATAGACTGAAATCCGTGTTAGCTCTCCAAACTTGTGACACGAAGCAATTGTAGGTATTCATTTTAGAATCGTTTCTTTTTGGCAAAAAGCTAATTATGCCATTTTCTACTTGAAGCTTTGGAGAGTCGCACTCTGCTTTTGGAAAACCAAATCTGCAGCTATATTTGTACCTCTTTTATTCCTTAGGCAATAATCTCCATGTCTTGTGTGACGTTGGACTTGATTTAAGAGCTGAGCGAGATCTTTTTCACGATCTTCACTGGAAATGTCTGAAAAGCGAACTCGACAGCGGTGTATATCATTTACGAGGACGTCCTTGTCAGGATTAACAGCGCTGCATAGTTTTTCAAAATATGCTGTTACGGCTGCTACATTTTCAGCGTTAGTCATGTCTAGTGTTTCCATGTTTGGCGCCCCTCTTAACCACAACAATCCATGCATGTGAGGACTTCCACGCCACTGCCATTCGAAACGAACCCAGTAGTCGTCTATTAAAAACAACGGCGTCAAGATTTTTCTCAAAAATATATCACAACGTTTTTGAAAGAGCCAACCAGTCAACAGAGGGTTGTCGTGCATTAATTGTCTGCGTTCTGTATCAGTCAGCTCATTTGGATCTCTGTTAGGCTCTAAAAGTCTGAAAAGATCAGGCCAGTGATAATCAGCTGCAGACAGTGTAAAAAAAATTGTTGGTGCTCCAATTTGTCCTACCATGGAAAGGAGTTCCCCACAACGTGCACGCCAGTATCCTTTTGTGGATCTTAATTTGCTAGCATAAATCATAATGTGTTTTGCCATTTCTGGTTGCCTATTCAGAATATCACGCATCTGCTCTACCGTCTTATTGCTGAACCTATTTCGCTGAACGAAAAAACGCCCTTTAGCCAAAGACTGCCACCGAAGAATTGAATTCATGGCAAAGTAGCGAAATCGGGGGTCTTTAGCAAATCGCCCATCTTCATACTTCATTAGGAACTTAAAATACTCATCAGGAAAGTCTGCTTTTTGACGAGGTTGTCGTAAGTCAGCTGTACCATGTGGAAAAAGATGAGGAAAAGCACATGCTATGTAACCCTCTTCTTGAAATTCGTTGATAGGCTGTGAATTTAATGAAGGGTGAGGCACACGAATTGCGTCATTTATTAAGTTGTTTTGATCTACCGGTTCAAGTAGTGGTCTAAATGACTCGCGCCTTATTTCCTCGTTCAAAGTATCAATATCCTCAGTAATATCGGTTGCTGTTGGTAACATTTGAGATACGTCACCATTCTCAGGTAATGTAGCGATCAAATCTTCATCAATTGTGATATTTGAATAATAAGGATTGTGAGCTTTAAGCCATCTGAGTGCTTCTAGAAGGCGTTGTGAGCGAACAGAAAACTCTGCACATCCTGATAAAGTATCTTTTGTCACTAACACAGTTGAAGTCATATCTGAAGGATTGACAGGCAGGCGCGAAATAAAACTCTCAATATTTTGTTTAAAGCTGATTACATTTCCGCTGTATCCATACTGTGAGCCTCGTATACGGTAAAGAGAAACCACTGGATGTATTTGAGCGATCATCATTTGTTCAATGTAGCTCAGATCTTTGAGACAAATAGGAACTGGACCTGGGTCCATCGAATTAGTGGCAGAAAACTTGAAAGCACCGTCTCTACACTTGCATGTCTGGCAGAGCCCAGCAGTATTTAATATGATATCAGGGAAAGCTCTGTGACACGTATTACAGGACACATAGGTGATTTGCGATACCTCTCTATCAAACCTGATTGCTTCATTCATTTGAGTTGTCAGTATACCGGTACTCGGCAAAAAATCTGAAGGTAACTGACTTGTGCGACTTCTCCGCATTGAATTACGATTCGCAATTCTTCTCATTTCAGCTGATTGCTTTCTCTTAACTGGCATCCTTGCAAATTCTATATAATAAAAACATATAATCCGTTCATATATAGTTCTGGACTATATCAAAATAAACAGATTTACTCTCATACTTCTTTTATACAATAAGCTTGAATGAAAAGAAAAAAAAATATTTTGAAATGGAAACAAAAAGTTTAATTTTCCAATTGCTGAGTTCGATTTAAAAAAACTAAATTCATGTACTTAATACGATTTAAACTTCATTGCACGTGTTTTAAGATAAAAATGTATGGGGTCCTTATTTCAGAAAAGTAAAATATATGTAAAATATATAAAAGTAAAATATATGGGACCGAGATTAAGAGCTTTTACTAAAAGGTTGTTTCCGAGTATATTGTTATTTAAATAAGTTTCTCATGATAAAAAATGGCAACAATATAAATTATTTCAATTTTCTTTTTATTTAATTCAAAAGTTTTTCATGATAAAAAATGGCAACAATATAAATTATTTCAATTTTCTTTTTATTTAATTCAAACAATCGCAATGTTATCTCTATGGGGAAATTGAAAATTCTAGAGCAGACGATTCCGGGCGTTAGAGTTGACGAATATTTCTGTTTTTCAATCCCCGGCGAGATTTTGCCACTACCGACTTCCAGTCCAATTTTTGTATCAATGCGGCAAATATTTTGGCCACTATCGTGTACACAAAAGTGTAATTTTTCACGGGAAGCCGGAGCTTTGCTCCGACAAAAATACTGATGAAAACAAATTGTAATTTTTGGCAGCTATAAGTTACATAGATTACAACAGCTTATTTCATCGAAACCTGTTTTTTTGGGCCCACCTTATCCTTATATGTGTACGTATAGCGCATGTATATAACCATACATAATCCAATCTATTTAGCTGTATATTTATTTCAAAAAATACATATTGTTAATGTGAACAAAAAAAAAGTGTAAATTACAGTTTTAACTATCGCAATGCAGTTTTTGAGAAAATTAGACTGAAACAAGTAAAAACCTTAAAATTGGAATAACTATAGAAAAATACTGGGAAATATTAATAAAAACTTAATTATGAAAACTCGAAATGCTTTTCAAAATAATCATACAGCTTTTATGTAAAAACAATCTTAGAAATTTGTAATTTACAAAATACTTCGACTTTGAGGAATAAAACCCATTGGGAATACTAAAATTTCAACCTTCATCTATTAACAGAACAGTGTTGACTAATAGATAAAAAACTTCAATTTGCTTCACACATAGAGTTAAGCTAAACGACAGGGACGAGACCCAAAAAGACATGTAAAATGTTAGTTTGTAAACACCCTGACAGAGTAAGTAAAAACAAATACATCACTTGTTTCAGGTTCTGTTCTTCCTTCTAACTACCAAGGATACAATAAAAAAAAATAAAGACTTTTGCGGAGCGAATGAATCTTTCAGTGTTATTTCAAAACAAATTTCAGTTTCAGGAGAAACCCCTGCTGATTGAAAAACTATTTTCTTACCATTACTTACTATACTTTTCCATGCATGCAAAAAATAAATGTACAGGGTAAATCAAAATGATTGCCCTTATTATAAATGACAATAACTTAATTGTAAAATATAATTGAAAGAAACGCCTTAAGTATATTACTGAAAAAATGACAACGTTTTTTTTGCGCACTTCATAGCTGTTCTTGGTGTTTTTAGTCACACAAAAAATACTAAAGTGATAGTCCATTTTTCACCAGACATTGTGAATGCATTTTGCATGACCTTCCTTCTTTGCCTATAAAAGTGATCCAACTGAAAGTGCACTTAGAAAATGAACTGACATGAGTGTCTAGACAAACATTATTCACAATATCTGGCGCAAAATGGATTGATTGATTCCATGGATGTTCTGTGGATGACTTAAAGGATCCACATGGAACAGTTATGAAGTATGCAAACAAAACTTTGAGCTTCTTTCTGTGATGTGCTTAGAGTATTTCTACCGATCATTGTTTACAACGAAGTTATTGTCATTTGTAACCAGGGCAATCATTTTGACTTTTCCGGTATATATATTTTGTAAGTACAAAAAAAAGGCGAGTCAGTGAGCACAAGTGGGGCCGAGGTCATATGGTGGCCCTTGTTTTAATGTATTCCTAATGAGAAATTCGAAACGCAATTTCTAAAAACTTTCATTTTTCAGAAGTTATTGTTTTATTTTTAAAAAACTCAGTGAAATTAAGAATGACTACAGTAGCACGATTTTGAAGCGTAATTGTAACACCATTCTTAAATCAAGTAATAACTTATTTAAACACACCTGTGACTTCGTTCACGTAACATTTAAAGAAGACTCAATGCATTAATTAAGCAAAAAAATTCACTCACGATAATTTTAAAAATTCATCACATTTTAGAGTAGAAAATACTTCTCATAACCTTTATTTTCATATTTATGTTTTTATATACAAGATCGTTTCAATTTCTTTTATGGGCTTGAAATTTCACACGCTTTATCTAAGTAAGTAAGATATCTTTGGTAAATTTCCTTTCTTGTTATTTGATTTTAATAATTCTTTTTATTCTATTTTACATTTATTCCGTTCATAGATATTGATTTAACTTATGTTTTCGCGTCAAAGACTATTGTTTAAAGTGATTATTGCCGAAACGTCAGTTGAGGCTTACTGTGGAGACCCGAAAAGTTTTTGGTTTCTGTCTGTCTGTTTGTCTGTCTGTTTGTCTGTCTGTCTGTCTGTCCGTCTGTCTGTCTGTCTGTTCCGCGATAACTGCCGCAAAAATGATCCGATTAGTTTGATTTTTGGTAGGTATGTTGGTGAGGTACCCGGAATTAGCTGTATAGTTTTTAGTTATGTTTGGTTCATTCGTTCGGAAAATATAAAACATTTCTTTTTAGGTCATAATGCTTTCCTATCGGAATTCAGACGATTTTGAAAATTTTCATCCATTGAAATAAACTGGCGCATTTGATTAATGCATTTAATGTGTAAGTTATGAAGGCTAAAATTTATCAAGTCAGGTTTTAAATTATTCAAATTAATATGAAATTTTGTTAATACATTCGTCAGATTTTTTAAATTAGGTGTACAATGTTTGCTGCAATTTTATACATCTGTTTTAATAATATAATACATTTTATTCTATCATTTTTTGCAAATTTTAAAATGTATTTATTTTTATTTTCCTCTTTAATTTAATCGTAACCTAGCAACTACATTTTAAAGAATATCAAAATAATAAAATTCAAATAACTCAAACTATTTTGCTACAATATTTTATTCGCAAAATAAAATAGTTTTGAGTGATTTTAATATTTTATTGAAATAAATGAGAATTTATTTTGAAACAAGTTACCTTTTAACTACTATAGAATAATAACCGAAACATTTTTACATGAGATATTCATTTTCTGGAAGAGATAATGGATTTTTCGTGGTTCAAAATTAGTATTACTTTAAAATAGGATATAATATCTCGATCAACGAGATGGTTAATCTAAAGAAATTAGCTTAGTAAAACGCATCCATACAGCCTGAAATAGCACTATTACTGGAAACTGAGATCATACAAAGTTATCACAAAAAATACTTTATAGCGCCAAACCACGGTTGCTATTTAGTGAATTGGCAGTGGGCACGATTATGAATGATTACCGAATAAGTTTAAAAGTTTCTAAATAAGCCTATTTTAGTATGCTATTGCCATCGAGTTAGATCAGGATGTACTTAGGTAAAAGAAATATTATAGAATGACCATCAAAACTGTTTTCCGAAACAAAAGTTGCAATAGCACTAGATTTCTGAAATAGATATAAGTGAAAAGATTCAGTTTACATTTCCATAAGTTGCTTTTGTACACGAGATATTATTCAACCTATTTATCAGATGCGAGTGTTTCGTGGTTGGAAGGTAAGTAAATATTGCTATTTAGGCATTAGGATAACATGAAATTATTTTCGAAAATTTTGCTTATTATAATAAAACCACTGTGTAGAACGAAATCCAAGATATACTAGAATCATTCACACAATCAATAGTAAATCACGAATATAAATTTGTTAAATTAGGGGGGGGGGGTTCAGGGGGGCTCTGCCTCCCTGAAGAAATGTATTTTTTTAATCTAAAACATAGAATAAGAAGTTCATAAGAATGTCAGAATATTATTGCATAAACCGTGTTTAATTAAACGTTTCTAATTTCTGAAACCTTCAAATTATTTTAAAAGCGTATAAATATGTATGTAGTAATTTAAAAAAATTAATTTGCGGATTGTAAGATGTTAAATATTATGAAAAGTGAGATAAAAAAAAAAAAAAACATTGGCTTTCAGAGCTGACGTTGAGGCTCCTCATCTGTAGATTTACTAGTTATAATAAACATTTTTATGGAAATTTATTAATTAACAGATCGTTTCTGAGATGATTTTGAGGCGATTAGAATAATCGAAAAAACAAAATACAGCCTTATGGTTCTAGTCCAAAACGCTGCACATTTTGAACAAAAAATAATATATGCTATTTAAAAAGGAAATTGAAACGTAGTGAAGAATTACAGTTCAAAACTAAATGATAAAAAAAAAAAAAAAAAAAAAAAAAAAAAAAAAAACGAAAAATTTCTTAAATAACCTACCACCCTTAGCAAAAAATGGCATAGGATTTTTTATGGAAACATATGGTTTTATATGGAAAATCATAAAAATTTTATGTCATTATATGTAAACATACTGTATTCATATGGTAAAGATTCTTTTGTCTATGGTATTCCATAGCAAAGTGTATGGTAAAATTATAGGGCAATGCAATTTACGCAATTTACCATATTATATGGTACTCCATAGCAAGGTATATGGTAAAATTATATGGTAATGCAATTTACCATATATTCAGTGGTGTTTCATAGCATGATGTATGGTAAAATCATATGATAATTACTTGTATTTAAAGAAATGACAACGGTTTGAAATGTTTACTTCTCTGGCGTATGACTGCGTCTGGCCTGGCGTGAAGTATAAAGTCTTTTCTGGTGATCGACTCTTTATTAATTAATATCTTGAAGTTTGTGCTGCTCACAGACTGCTAGTTTACTGGATTTATTTAGGTATGTATTTATCTGTTTTTTACTTTATGTAATCTTATTTGATTTAAGTAATCACCTTAAAAATATGTTCTAATAAAAGCTCACGTTGACAGTTCCAAAAGTTGTATTATTGTTCTTATGTTGTGATTAGTTAAGTTATATTCTGTTTTTAATTCTACTTCTTGCAATTTATCATCTTAATGAAGATGTAACGGTATGAAACGTCATTGTTTAATGGACATTTGGTGTAAAGTTTAAAAAAATAATAATAAGGTTGAACCGGTAATATGTGTTTACTTTCTGATTTCGGATGGAAACGACACACGCTACGTTGTCATATATTTAGTGAATTTTTATTTAACAGTGCCATATTTTTCACAGCTGTAGAATTACCAACAATGTCAAAATATTTATCACGCCCAAACACGTTTAAATGCTTATTGCTCTCAATCGACTAAAAAAATAACTGTTATTTATGAAAAAGCACCCCGATTACCAATAAACATTGTCATATAGATTGTTTTAGGATTTAGGATTATGGAAGATTCAAAATTTGGCAGCAATATATTCAAATAGGGGACCTCGCAATAAATATCTTAAAATATAGATTTAGATATTTTAAAATTTTGCTTAAAATTTAATTTAATGTTTCATGTTTATGTAACAAATATTTCAATTTTTCGTTTCAAATATGACGTCATATTCATCCTTTTTTTATTATTCTTGAAAATCTGTATTTCATTTTCATTTTGCAGATGTAAATCTTTCAATAGAAAAATAATTTCTTTGGAAAAATTATATTTCCGGATTTTGAATTTTTTGCAACTCTAAAGAACATAGTCTAAATGTATAGGAAAAATATTCATTGATTATGTATGAAAATAATGAATTTTTAAAATATTAAAAAATATATATTTGAATAAAGTAAATAAAAAAAAGGTCTAAATTTTTTTTTCTGTGTTATTATTCATCTATATAGATAAGATACATACGCATTAAATCATGTGTCCTAACGATGACGTCAGCCAAACATTCGCACACAAATTCATATCTATATATTTAGCCATTCTTGGTATGTTTGTTCCTTAAACAAATCTACAGTTTTTATCCGATTTGAACGAAACTTGATGTACATACGTTTTAGAACACGAGTAAAATTACTCTCAACTTTAAAAATTTCTCAGACCATTCTTTACCATTTTTTTTTTCAAATTTCTTCCATAGTTTATCATTACAGAAATCTATTTTTTTTCTAATGCAAGTTCTTTCCCGTTGCCATAAAAAGAAATTGTGTATGGACAAAATTTTTATAAACCAATAAAAATTCAGATTCTGTCACTATAATTTGAAATCCGAAACTGACGTCATTTTGGGCAGATAATGTGATCAGTGCGTTTACCAGATCACGGTATGACGTCACGACTATGAGATCAACTTCTGAGAGAATAGGGATCAAATTTTGAATAGGCTTATGTGTAATGAAATGTGTGCTTACGTTTAGAAACACGTCTTATTGATTAATTTAAAGGTGTTTTGTGGAATTAACAACGTTTGTTTGCGTTTGAACCATGCCTACACCATGCTGTGTTCCCGGATGTGAAGGAAATTATAAAAAAGGACACTCAGTTCATACCTTTGGGTTTTCAAAGAACGTAAGAAGAAATTGATTCATGCAATAAAGCGTGAAAATTATATTCCTTTACAGTATAGCAAAGTAAGTTTCTAAAACTTTTCATTATTATCATATTTGTAGCATATTACTATTAATTTACGGAAATGTTTGCAGCAAAGTTTTCGTCTGCGTTGTTTCTTCTGAAACGAAAGCTTGACAACGAATCCGATTACAGAAATCATGTCATCATCATCTACTACATTTATAAAACGCAAATTCGTATATCATACCGATCGGTTAAAACTCAAGTTCTACCGAACAGATTTTTTATAGGATTTCACTGTTAGTTAGGTAATTTGTTTTAGAAAGGTTTTAAAATAAAGCACATTGTCCTATATTGCTATTTATAGAGCTACGGGAGGAAGTTATAGATATAATTAGGTGACCTCGAGTATGAAAGATTACCTTTTTTTTAAAGTTCCACTGAACGGATTTTGATTGGAATTTCACAGTTAGTTAGATAATATTTCAGGGATTGATTTTCTACATTGTTTAGTTATGGAGCTATGGGAGAAAGTTGTCAGTGGTGTATTCGTAAAAAACCAGAGGATATACGCTATAGGCAGAGGGTATATGCTACTAGAGAGTATGTGTTATAGCTACACAGAGTGTGCAGAGTTTCTTCTTAAAAATTCCAGATGGTAAAAATTCCAGAAGATGCGTATACCAGCATATACTCTCTAAAACATCCCTGAAAGTTCAATCCTCAGGGGAAGCTGATTATGAAAGATACATTTATCTATCGTATACCTACTATACACAATGGGGAATTTCGATCCGGCCGCTTATAACCATCGAGATGAAATAAACTGGAGAGAACTATGGCAACCTTTTTCTGAAGCACACATAAAGTCACATGACATATGGACTTCTTTCTCCCACACACGTTTGCCCGCGTCTTTTGTCCATTGGATTTACATGGGGTTGCTTCCGAAACAAACACACAGACAGTTTTGTTTCTTATTTAGTAAATAATAATGGTGACAAATTGCAGAGCATATGGATGTAAATCAAGATGTGTCAAAAAAGGAAGCATAAACTTTCATAGAGGAGTCTTAGATTTATTTTAAAAGCTTGTTTTCTTTTAAATAATAATAATAATTCATACTTGAAGCAGTGTCATTATTTGATAATGATTGGTATTTTGCCCCGTAAATGAAGATATTAGTTTCTTAAACAAAATATTTTACAATAATGTATGTGCTTTTATTAGATGTAATTTATATAAGTTTTAAATCATTTTATTATTATTATTATTTATTTTAAAATGAAAAGCTCCCATTTTCTATCTTGGCGACATTCTTTTACGCCAGATTGTAATTTTCTTTCTCCATGCAATGCATTTATATTTCTGACTACTGTAAGTGTTTCTTAAATTATTCGTAATGTTCAGGTATAAATAATTTTTAAATGCGTGTTTAATTTTAAAAATGAGTATTTAAAATTTGTTTTTTGATAAGTTTTTCGAGAAATTATCATTATAAAAAAGAAACATTTTCTAAGAATTTAAGAAATTGAGGAAATAGTTTCAATATATAATTAATGTTATAAATTATCGCAATTTTTTGCACCAAACGACAATTTTCTTATTCCAAAGAGAAAAAAAAAAAGTTATACACAAAGAATACCAGGACAATTAATGCTTAGGCTAATGATGAATTTTTTTTTTTTTTAAATATTAACGTAAATTTAAAATTTTCATTAGCAGTATTGTGATCACATGAATTAGATGACACTACCTACTCCATCCTTTTTTTGAAAAATAAGGGTTTTAAATAAAAGAAGAAAAATAGCATTTCGCATATTTATTATAGAACGTTTTCTTGTTTTATTTATATGACTGTGTCCAAAATGGTTTAGTAAAAAATATCGCTGCCTCTTGGACTTTTACGATAATGTCTAGAAGAACAGTTTTATTTTAGATACTATAAGAAATTTTTTTAAAATATATTATTTTAGATATAACACAATGTTTATCATCAAATGCTGTTCACGCGTAATAATGGAAATATTTTGAAGTTTTCCTACTTGTTTTATATTCACGTAAATATATTTTTGAATTGAAAAATATTTGGAATTATTATTTGCGCTTTTTTAAAATCTGACAACAATAAATTAAAAACTTTTTCGAAATATGAAATGAATTTCTATCCAGAAAATGAAATTTTGAATAAAAAATTTAAAAAAAAAATCTTAAAATATTAGACAAATTAAAAAAATGATTGGACACTGCACACCGCAATCTAGTCTAATGTATGCATCTATAAAAGAAGGTTAATTTGCTATTCATAGATTTTTGATCTTATAAAACTTTTTTGACAGAACTATTTTCACCTATTTCTACATTAAATAGTGCTTAAAATAACAATGGTAATAAAAATAGGAACGCGTTTACTTTTTTAACATGGTTTGAACCGAATTTCCAGACGCAACAGCGCAGGACAGGGGAAAAAACCTGCCGCCCTGAGAAAGCAATCGCCCATAACTCAAGTTATATCTGTACAAGTTGTAACTGTCATGTATGTATGATTATTGTATATTTATACATATTCTTCAAAACAAAATGTTTCAAATAACAAAACGTGTTCATTTTTTTTTTCTTTTTTCGTGTGGCTTTAAATATTTAGTATTCAATGAGTCGTGGAAAGGGCTGGCAAAAAAATAAAAAAAGGAGTAATAAAATAAGAAAAAAGGAATTCTTAAAAAATATTTTTCATCTCTCAACAACGCGAAACTTTCTGACACATTTCCTGACTCATTTTTAAACATGAAAGCATGATACTTGCAGACATGATTATTGAACTGATTTGTAATCGAACAGTTTTATCATTTTCCGATAAATGAATTATAACTTGAGTTATGAGCGATTGCTTTCTCATGGCGGCAGGTTTTTTCCCCTATCCTGCGCTGTTGCGTCTGGAAATTCGGTTCAAAACGCCAACTTCGACAACATTTTCTGAAAAAATATTCTACCTTTACATAAAAAAAAACGGAAGAAACGGTTCGATTACATAGTTTCTTAATAAGAACACCTGTCAGTGTGATACGTTTGCGAAAAGCAATGATTTAAAAAATGTGTCAGAAAGTACCTAGTTCGGATTTGAGAAGGATCTTAATTTCAAGAAGCCATAAAATATTCTATTTTATTCGATTTTAATATTATTTAAGTTTTCTAAGTTGGATTTTTGTCTTTAGTAGAAATTTTCTTCTCAGTTTGAATGCAACAAAATCGAGTTTATGTTTGTCACACAGCCAACCGGACTTCGATAAAATCCAATCCAACTTTTCTAAACTCCTGATTAAACTGAGGATGGAAACATATATTCAAATGAAAATAAATATTACAAAATAAGAGAAATTTTTTTTCATGAGAATTACTTTTAGTATGAATTATGAGTGACGCCCATAAAACGAAAAATCGCCAATTTGGAAACCTATTCCCTAACTAATTCCCCTAACACACGTGACACATGTCTGCCTCACTTTTACCGTCCCCGCTGAATGGGAAATATCGGTCTATCTTATCTCAAGTCTATGCTTATAACATGAATTCGGCTGAATGGATTTTGATGTGACTTGCACTGTTAGCTAAATTTTAAGTGAAGGCTTTAGTGTATAACATATCGTTCTATGTTGCTTAGTTATAGAATTAGGGGGGGGGGGGGGATTTCCATAATCAATTAAACCCGATTATGAAACATTAGCCTTATTAAAAGATTCTGCTGAATGAATTTCGATGGAACTTTCATTGCTAATTTTTCAGGGATGGTTTTAGTATATTGCATATCGTTCTTTGGGAAATCCTACTGTAAATGATTAAATAAACGAATTGGTCTTTAACAGCCTAAATTTTGTAAAATATATATGGGTAATAAAAAATATATACGATAATAATATAAAAATATAAAAATACAATATAATAATATTTTTTTAATTCGGGAAATTTTTATTTCGAATAAGATAAGAAAAATAACTTATTATCGTTAAAATGAAAATATATATGCTAAAGGTGATTGCAATATACGTTAAGTAAAGCTTATAAAACCATTTTAATTAACATAGTTACTGTTTTTATACACACAATCAGCGACACTCTCAAGATCAATAATGATAAAATAATCCATTTTCACAAAATAAATAAGTAAATAAATAAAATAAAAAATAAAAAATTACTTTGATAAAAAAAAAAAAAATTATGTGTGTAGAAAAAAGAGGGGGAAAACTTTTTCATTCATAAAGGTATTTCTTATACATTTTAACAAAACATACCCACTACCATTCATCTAAATATAATCTGAAGAGATTTCGTAGAGACATTGAGGATTGTAAAAAAACAAACATTTTTCGACTTTTTAACCAACAACAATACTTTACTATTACGATATTTTTATTATAAAACATAACCTGAGCGGAAATCAGATACGTACTGAGTATTGTCTTTACAGTGGAAATATTTGCTTTACATTGGGAATTTTTGCAGTGAAATGGCTAAATACTTCTTGTCAATATTTTATCAATACTGGCCAAAAAAAAAAAAGTACGGCAATATTGGGTAAATATTTCTTACCAGCATTGCAAATATTGACCAAGTTAGCTACTGCAAACACTATTTGTCCAATATTGTTCTGCTGTTAGGGTTGTTAAAAGATTTTTTTTTTTTTTTTTGAAAGATTTAAATAAATTGTGATTTATGAATAGTGTTACAATCACGTTTCAAAATTGTGCTACAGTCATTCATAATTTCATTGGTTTTTCTTTAAAAAAAATAATCTAGAGTGACTCAACTCACTTTTCCAAACATTTTATTGAATATTTATATTAAAATCATTAAAATTACAGACATTACATTACACTTTCATAAAACATTAAAAACATGTTAAAATTGGACGTTTCGGATTTACATGAAAATCCCTCTTCAACAAACATTTTTCTTAACGTAAGTCACAGTTCAAAAATATCAACAAATAGAAAATGCAACGTATCAAAATGTCGAGGCCAAAGTTACAGTTATAATAACACGGAGTATTCATTTGGGATTGCACCTGCTTCATTAAGAGGTAAATCTGTAATTTTCGTATACCATGCTTCTAAGAAAGTACGAGTTCTGTAGTCGCTGCACTTCGATCTGATTACAAAAGATTTAGCAAAATCTGGAAAATGGTCAGTTTTTTATTGCATCATCCACTATTTTGGAATTTAAATTTTTATTTTGAAATGCACATCTGTGCTTCTTTAGTCTTATCTCAAGTGTTCGACTTATCTCCCCCATATAGATCGCATTGCATTGTTGGCATGGAATACCATAAACTACATCTTTAAACTGAGAACTGGGATATTTATGTTTGAAGTTGCTTAAAAAACTATTTAAAGGTTTCTGTGAGATGAAAGATGTATGGATACCGAGTGGTTTCAAGAGATGCGAAATCTTTTCTGAAATACATTTGTAGTATGGAATTGCTGCGAACTGGTTCATCTTAGTACGTTGGAAAGGGAGAGGGGTATTCATGTCTGCTTGTATATGTTCCGAGATTACACGTTTACAAAATCTTGTAGGGTAACCATTCAACTTCAGATCCGATAAAATTCTCTTTTTTTTTCAATATTAAAAAGCTTCTCAGTGCTACAGTAGCGTAAAGCTCTTCTGAGTAAGGTCTTGATAACTGCGAACTTATGGGATTTAGGAGATTCGGAATTAAAATTGAGTTATTGACGAGAGAAAGTTGTTTTAATTCCTATCTCAATTTTAATTCCGAATTCTATTTGTTGATATTTTTGAACTGTGACTTACGTTAAGAAAATTGTTTGTTAAAGAGGGATTTTCATGTAAATCCGAAACGTCCAATTTTAATATGTTTTTAATGTTTTATGAAAGTGGAATGTAATGTCTGTAATTTTAATGATTTTAATATAAATATAAATATGTTCAGACGTAATATTTTTGTTTACTTCAAATTTTATTGAATATTTTGCATTCAGATACCAGATAACCCAAAAGTAACGCGGCAAAAAAAAATATAACGCTATACATATGCAATATATTCAACTAAAATACTTCAATTATAGAACTAATCATAATTCTGACTACAGCCAAAGTTGGAGTCAAACATGAACAATCCTGGCAACAGTTAGTTTCAACAAAGTATGAGAATTAGAACAATGGTTACAATATTTTAATTTTCGCCAAACCACGCTCACTAGCATACGTCAATTGGTTGTAAACTCGGTTATGGGAGAATCTCCAGTTACTGGCTAGTCTGTGGGTAGATAAAAGATGCTTATTGTAATAACTGAGATTATAGGGAATTTCGCCAAACCCTTAAATTAGTGCCAATTTGGCATTATTTTAGGCGACACATTTTAACGCGTAACTTTATCGGCAAGTGTGGAGAAAATTTTCGCCGAGACGTGTATGTGTGTGAGCGTGTATATTTACTATATATGCAAATATAACTATACATTTCCTTGGTGACTTTCTCTATCGAAACGGAACTTATGAGTTACCTCTGGTCACAAAATGGTTGATAAATGATCGAAAAATTGTTTAAAGATGCGTTATATGCCAAACCCATCAGGCGGTTTTTCTATAAGTGTATATACACTTCTTGCGCCAGGGGACAATAACCAAGACACGTTATAACGTACCAGCCGACTGACAGCTCAATCAAAAACACTGTCAGGACGTTATCGTGTTCACTCACATACATGCGTACATCGCTATCACAATGCTTTCAATTTGCTATATGTGTTCGGAAAGTAATAAATACTGGAACTGAATATACTCGTACGTAGCCATGCTAATAGGAATTTTAAGCTGTTTTAAAATCATATATATTTGTCCTTTTTCCTTAATAAAATGTAATACTTAAATTTCCACACAGTTTTATCAGACTAATAAAACTCGCGTAGTTATTTTTACTTTTTTTTTTTTAATAAAAGAAAAGTTTTAATAAATTAAGTCACGTACTAGTGAAACATTATTATTGTATCGACATAAGATGAGAGTGAGCAATAAAAGTATTTAATTGAATAACTGAGTTAAAAAAATCGGTTTTACCAGGATTGATCATGTTTGACGCCAATTTTGGCAGTCTATGGACTTATCATTAGCTCTATAATTGAAGTATTTTAGTAGAAAAAATTGCATATGTTGCGTTACTTTTTTTTTTTCAGTTACTTTTGGATTACCTGGTATCTGATTGCAAAGCGTTCGATAAAGTCGAGTAGAATCCCTCCAGATTATATTTTAAAGAAAAAGGTCAATGAAATTGAGAATGACTGCAGCAAAAATTTGAAACTTGATTGTAACACCATTCATAAATCGCAATTTATTTAAATCTTTCAAAAAATAATTTAACAACCCTAGCAGCACAAAAATATTAGGTCAATAATGTTTGCAGTGGCATATATTTCTTGGTATATATTTGCAATACTGGCAAGAAATATTTCGCCAATATTGCTGTACTTACGTTTTTCCAGTATTGATAAAATATTGACAAGAAATATTTAGCCATTTTATTGGAAAAATTTCCAATATAAAGCAAATTTTTCTAAAATACCGTTGTTTTAATGCAAAAGTTACCAAAGTAAAGTTTCTGTTAACAGAACATTTCATTGCAAATATTTCCAACGTAAAGACGTATGTATCAGGTGTATCTGATTTCCCCCCCAGGTTATGTTTAATAATAAAAATATCGTAAATAGTGAAGTATTGTTGTCGGCAAAAAACTGAAATATAATGTTTTAACCTAACAGTCCTCGAACTCTTTTTATTTTTTTATTTTTTTTTAGCCTACGAAATATCTTCAGGATATAATTAGACGAATAACAGAGGTATAAGGATGCAATTTTTCTCTAGCGGTATTTTCTTAAAATGTATAAAAAAAATAGCAAACTTATGAATTAAAAACACCAATTAAAATAATTTAAGACAGACATGAGTACACATAAAATAAAAATTTATAAAAAAATATATACTTAAAAACAGTTAAAAATACAAAATAGTAGACGTTTCGCCAAGCGACACGCAAGGCATCATCAGTACAAAAACAATCTATTGCATAACAAACCACAGAACAAGGGGAAAAAAAAAAAAATTATATTATTAAAATTATATTATTCCCTGTAAAGATTGCAATAGTGTCTACATTGGTGAAACAGGTAGATCATTGGAAATTCGCCTAAAAGAACATACTAGTGCTTTAAAAAATAGTAATTTGAATTCAAAAATTGTCCAGCATTCACTTCAAACGAATCACATCCCGCTAATTGCGAACGCCAGTATTTTGAAATCAGGTTGTAACAGCTACCATGGTCGATTACTCCTTGAGAGTTGGTTCACTCAATTGCGATCGCAGACGTTGAATGAAGCTCGTTCTGTCCCTAATGAATATTATCTGTTTTTAAAATAACTTCCACTTTCCTTGATTTCAAACCTTTTCTTTTTCCTTGTTCTGTGGTTTGTTATGCAATAGATTGTTTTTGTACTGATGATGCCTTGCGTGTCGCTTGGCGAAACGTCTACTATTTTGTATTTTTAACTGTTTTTAAGTATATATTTTTTTATAAATTTTTATTTTATGTGTACTCATGTCTGTCTTAAATTATTTTAATTGGTGTTTTTAATATTTTTCACATTCAGACGTTAAAATGTATACATTTTGCAAACTTATGAATGCTTAAACAATTTCAAAAGGACACGCAATTGCTTTGTAGCACTGTTTATTATTATTATTATTATTATTATTATTATTATTATATTTTGTTCCAATTTAAGTTACTCGAGAACTTATTAATTAAATTAATTTATAGAACATAAAAATTAAACTAAAATCATTACATGTTCAAATTTTATTTTCAAAGTCGGAAATAAGAAAGAGGCCCGAGACCTAAATTGCTTAAATGCTTTAGAATGGCTTAATACGGCACTGTCCATACTTAACCAATATTGATATTCCATTGGAAGTAGGAAAGCTTCCTTTGGATTTTATTAGCCTTGAAAGTTATCCTCCCCCCCACTTTTTTTTTTCTAAAACAAGGCCACAAAAAAAAAAAAAAAAAAAAAACAGTAGATAGATGAGTGCAACATAAAAAGCCTTTTTTAATTCAGAATTTTATATATAAGAATTGCTTGTTTTTACTCATGCCAGCTTTTAATTATCCCTCCTGCAAAGCAGTTTCGAAAATCGCGATTCCTGGATCTCTGCCATAAAAGTGTTGTATCTTGTACTTTCGGATATGGGCCATGATCTTGCCATGGGTATTGCTCAGGAAAATGAATCGTCTACTTTTGACACTTTGCCTTCAACGAGCTTCAAGAATAATTCCGTTCAGTTTAATGAGTGTTCTAAATTTTCTTAAAGAGCTGATCGGTTTCTAACAGTTTATTCTGAAATAGCATTTGACAACTCACTTGTGACATGCCTAGCGCGCCTGCAGATTGTATCTCAATTTTGTTAAAATATTCAAACACTTTTAAGAGACATATTAAGCGTTAGAAAGTATATATATATATATATATATATATATTACGAAGACATTTTTTTTTTTTTAGAATTTATATAAAACAAATGCGTTTACATAAAAAAATTAACTTTTGAAATTAAGACATTTTGCCATAGATAATGCGCTTAAAATTAATTATTTACTTTTCACATTTTTACTTTACCAAGCTAGAATAATTCTGTTAATTTTCATTATTTTGTAAAGTTTTCTTTAAAGGTTGGTTGGTTTCTAACAGCATATTCTGGAATAAAACTGAACAACTTGCTTGTAACACGCCTAACATGTCCTCAGATTGTGTGTCAATTTTGTAGAAATGTTCAAATCCATATTATAAAGCAAAAAATATCCGTGAGTCAGCGTTACTCTGCATGTTGTCGTTGACGTCATTTGTTGATGACGATGGCAACACCTGATCTACAAATTTCGTTTTTAATGAAACTTTTTAAACTTCTAAACGTCACACAATTTCAATTTTTACACAGTCGAATAGGAAAAGAAAATTATTTTCAAATTGAATTTGTTTGAAGACTGTAGTTGTCTCAGTTAACCGATATTTATGGTCTATGAAATAATTATCAAACATGATCTTTAAAAAAAATCTATCCCTATCGCGCGCAGACCGATTACAAAAGATTAACCCGCTTGCACTTAAAACAATATAAATCAGCCTTTGTTTCTGGCTAATATTCGATAACGGAATTAAAACTTCATCAATAAATAAATAAAATAATATAAATAATATAAATAAAACACAAATTTAACAGATCTTTGGCGATGTCTTCGACTATATTAACTCCAGGTGCACGGCTAATACGAAAGTAAAATAAATAAACTAATTAATTAATTAATAATTTAATAACAATTACTAAATTACTAAATATAAATAATATAAAATAAATTAATAAATTCTAATAATTAAATTTCAATAATAAATTTATTTGAATACATTATTGATATATTTCATGTAAAAATGCACTTGGTGTTGTTAGGGGAAAATGTAAACAAATTATATTAAATGTAAAAAAAAAAAAAAAAATCTGTTTTTAATAATAATTAAAATAAAATGGTTTCATCCATGTTCTGTAACCCAGGATGCCCGCATTGGATCCCCCTAATATTTTCGAAAGATATCCTATGAATAAAAAACAAAATCTGTAATATTATAGATGCAGTGGTAACAATTTCTACGATTTATATTAAATAGGAAATGAAACACAATAATAATTTTTTTCATGACTCAACTCAAAGTGTCTAGAAAAAGACGTCATTTTCATGTAATCATTGTAGATTTAGCTTTTATGGATAAACGTTCCCATTTAATAATATTGCCATGCGAAATAGAATTTTACTAAATTTGGTTATATATTTTTTTTCTGTCCTATTGTCAGAGAAATCGTTTTTTTTTTTTTCTCTTTCAAAAACGAAGGAAAACCTCCATTCTCATTTATAGAGCTGTGGGATTTTACTATGATTGCGTCGAAGTAACGCCTTTGTTTTCTGATTGTCATTTTAACAATTTATAGGCGTGAATGTACAGAGATATAGATCTGTTATTGGGATCATCACATTGTTGCGTTTTTATTTATTTTACCCGGAATTCCCCTCTAGTTAACACGGGCAATGCCGGGTGGTTCTGATATTCTATCTATATAAAAGTCAATGATTTTTTTAATTCTCAATTACAGTTGTACAAAAATTGATTATAGTAAGTGCATAGGCATGGGAAAAGGGGCATGCACTCCCTCTGGAAATTTTTCAGAACGGGAGAAGCTATATTTCCTTGAAGGTATAAAATAAATAATAAGAGGTCTATACCTTTTATCTCTTTGATTGACTTGAGCTACCCCCATGATCGACTGTACCCCACCCCACTTCCCCTGAATATTTTAAATGTCAGCGTAAGTGATTCATTATGAACTATTAATTAATTAAGAAATTATTAAATAGAAAAGGAACTTTTTTTTTTAAAGCGAAACTGATATTATAAATATCTATAGCTTAATTATGTCCCAAAAAGATTTATAAAGTTACATAAACATTCTTTGAGAAGAAAATTATTCTGTCTTCCTGCAGAAATAATTGACACTAGGAAAAGGATTATGAATTTAAATAATAATAATAATAATAATAATAAATTCTTACAGATTGTTTGGTATCCAATCTGTTTTAAGGTTTGACAGATTGTTTTGATCCAGTGCAACTTCCATCAATAAATTTTAATCAAACATATCTTGTTTTATTGTTACTGTTTGAATAGTCAAGCAATGATAGCATGCATAAAAATACTCGAAGACATTATGGGCTGTGTATGATTTCTTCTATAGGCATGCTATTATAAGATTCGGCTGTAGTTCGACTGGCTTTTCACAGAAACCGAATGTTCACCGAAACTCAGATTTTGATCCGAAACTCGTCGAAAACGAAAACGAAATTTCAATAAATATCTAGTTATTTCCCATTATTTTTTCTTGTTCAGGGATACTTTTCGCTGTCGAAAAAAAGCATCTTTTTAAAGCATTCGACTCTTCCTTTTCAATTGTCAGCTATTCAGTGCGCCTAATTCATCATTCCCTTCTTTTTTAACATTGTTTTTTATACATGTCATCAGCTTGCTTTAAATTTATTTTTAGATTAAACTTTAACCAATTCATTACTACTTATCATGCAAATATTTATCTGTTACCGAAAAATGTTTGCGATAACAGCGGTATATCATGTCGAATATTTATGGAATGTTCTATAACAAATTAACCCTCTTGCTCAAGAATTATTGTTTAAAAAAAAAGCCATTCTTTAAATTGGTATAATTTAAATACTGTTCTAGAGTGTGTATAAAGAAATAACTTATGTCACATGTGTGGCCAGAAATTATAATTATTTTGGTTGTTTTGATTTGTTAGGGGCGCTACAGTCATATTTTGCACATGAGTGCTAAACAGACCTGGATTGGCAAGGATGTTTGTAGTGGAATGTGACCCACTACAAACATCCATGCCTATATCGGGATTCGAACCCAGCTCTTTTTGTGCAATAGCCAGAGCCCTAACTACACAAGCAGGTGGGAGGAATTAATTTGGAAAAATCTAATTTCGAAATTATTGAAATAAATGAATGGTGAAATTATTGAAATAAATGAATTGTGAAATTATTGAAATAAGTGAATTGTGAAATTATTGAAATAAATTAATTGTGACTTAACAGTTGAATAAATTAGTTGTGAGTTAACTGCGTCAACTTCTTTTAACTTTAGCATAGATATTGTACAGTGAAACACACACACACAAAAAAAATCAATTTTACTTAAATTTAGTTACCCTATTTTCTCCCAGGGGACACTATAAACGCAACATTAAATTGTGTTGAATCGGTGCAACCCATTTCATAATAACCATCTATGGCATTAATATATAAAAAGACGAAATTCTTCTCCTCCGCGAAATCTTTTTTTAATAATATAATTCTTTCATTTTCTTTTCCGGTGACTCATGACATCATGTTTGACAGAAAATTCTCTTGTGTATGTTATTGATATTTATGCTTAATAATAATCAGTATCGGTAAGATATATTTTAATTTTTATGTTTAAAATATGACGTCACATTAAACTTCTTTCAGTATTTACTCATATTGATGCTCCTTATATTATTACCAAATGTTTAAAAATGTCTTTTTATTACAAATATGACGTCATATTCACCTGCTTTTTGTACATACTCATATTGATGCTCCTTGTATTATTACCAAATACTTAAAAATGTACGTTTTATTTCCAGTATGACGTCTTATTCATCTTCTTTTTTCATTTTCTACAGTTTTTTAATACTAAAAAACTGTTTGCAATTAATTACTATATCTATCTTATTTAAAATTTTAAGACTGAATCATTTCAAAAAGTAAAAAAAAAAAAAAAAAAAAAGAAAAGAAAAGAAAAGCTAGAAAAAATAACGTGTAAGGCTACTTATAATCTTACTGGTATTTTCAATTACTTTCCCAGAAAGGAAAAATTAAATATTAATTACTTTTTTGTACGCGATATTATACATATTTCACATTACTGTGATTATTTAATATATTTTCCTGTTTTATGCAATCTTTAAGCATTTCCAGTGTAACAACTCAATGTTAATTTAATACAGTAACATCTGTAGACAGAGATATTTCTAAGCTTCTTCCCACCGTTTTATCCTTGATGCCACGAAACTTTTACTCTATCCTAATTCTAGTAATATAAATTTGAAAGTGTAAAAATGTTGGCTGACATAAGACTCAAAACGGATGATTAATTGCCTTTCATATAGCTGGATTATAGCCCAGAAATTAACATAGGCTATGTTTTATTTACTTTATTCAAGTATTTTTCTTAACAATGTAAAATTTCATTATTTTCATTGAGAATCAATGGACATTTTTCCTATAACATTTAACAATTTTTCTTTATTGTTGCTAAAAATTCAAAAACCGTAATGTCATGTCCACAGCAATAAATTTTCAATTGTAAGATTTCCACGTAAAAAATGAAATTAAAATAAAATCATTTAAGAATTAAAAAGAAGATGAATATGATGTCATACTGGAAATAAAACGGACATTTTAAAATATTTGGTAATAATACAAGGAGTATGGATATGAGTATGTACAGAAAGCTGGTAAATATGACGTCATATTTAAAACAAAAAAAATTAAATTAAAAAACCGTAATAATAATCTGTCACACGGCAATAAATTTTCAATTGAAAGATTTTCACGTAAAAAATGAAATAAAATCTTTTAAGAATTAAAAAGAAGATGAATATGACGACATACTGGAAGTAAAACGGACATTTTCAAATATTTGGTAGTAATGCAAGGAGCATGAATAGAGGAGTACGTACGAAAAGCAGGTGAGTATGGCGTCATATTTGTAATAAAAATGATATTTTTAAACATTTGTTAATAATACAAGGAACATCAATATGAGTAAATATAGAAAAAATTGAATATGACGTCATATTTAAAACAAAATTTTGAAATACATTTTACCGATACAGATTATTAAGCATGAATATCAATTACATATAGAAAAGAATTTTCTATCAAAGATGATGTCATGATTCACAGGAAAAGAAAATGAGCAAAAACTATTTTATTGAAAAAAAGATTTCGCGGGGGGGGGGGGGGGGATTTTGCGTTTATAGCGCCTCCTGAGAGTAAATAAGATAACCAAATTTAAGTAAATTAGATTTTTTTTTGTGTGTGTGTGTTTCAATGTATAATCACTTTACTGAAGTAAAAGTACTAGTTGGCACAGATTCAACGCAATTTTCTTTTGTGTTTTAGCGTCCCCTGGCGGGAAACAGGGTCAGTTAATTTTAGTAAAATTTATTTATTTTTTTTATTTATTTTTTTTTTTAATAAATTTTGAGAATAAGATTTTGAAACTGTGAAAAGTATGTTTTGATAAAATTTTTCACATGATATATTTTTTTACGCTGCTAGCGCCTCTAGTTGTAAAGCGCATAAATAAAATATTTAAATGGATTTTTTTTTTTAATGCTTTCTCATATGGGAACTATATTCCAAATTAACATACATATTCAACAACAAAACAAAATTGAGTTTATAGCGCCCATGGCTAGAAATAGAATAACTAAATTTAAAATAAAGTTGATTTTTACGTTTTTAAAAAATAAATCTTCATAATAAGCTTCTGCCGCGTCAGTTTTATGTTTTGATTAAAAAAAAAAAAAAAAAAAAAAAAATACATGATAGGTTTTTTTACGCTGGTAGCGGCCCTGGTGATAAATTGCATAGCAAAAACTTAACAATAGATTTTTTTAATGTTTTTTCATATAAAAACCATATTACAAGTTTAACTTAAATAGGGTTATTTAAACTCAAATTCCTTTAACACCGTTTACGCCCTCTAGAGAACTAAATTAACAAGAAATATATTAACCAAATTTAAATAAAATTAAACTGCATAACTAAAATGGATTTTTTTTAAAATGTAATCTCATATGGGATCCATAGTCCAAATAAAAATTAGGTAATACAAATTCAACAAAATTTTCTCTTGCATTTTTTAATGTTATCTCATATGGGAACCATACTCCAAATAAAAATTAGGTAAATACAAAATCAACAAAATTTTCTCTTGCGTTTATACCATCCCTAAGAGAAAATAGTGTAACCAAATTTAAGTAAAATTTGTTTTTAAAGTTTACTGTACGGCAGCGATACTGGTGTTAAAAATAGGCAGCAAAGATTCAACACAATTTACTTTTATGTTCATAACGTCCCCTGGCCAGAAATAATGTAATTAAATTCAAATAAAATTGATTTTTATGTTTTTATCATTGATTTTTTCTGCTCAGATTGGGAGTTTTTTCCAAACTACAACAAACCGCATTACTGCACTAGTGAAATATTTTTGATTTATCACTGGTAAATTTACATCACAAATTGTGATGCGATACAGAATAAATCAAACCCTGATGGTGGTACACTAATTTTTAAACGAGTTCTGCTGAATGCAGTAGTTATTAAAAACTTGACATATTAAACAAAAACATAATTAGCCGAACAAATAATAAAAGAAAAATGTATTTCCTATATTGATTATACCCGAGAAGGGACAGATATTAAGATATTTCATTCAGTTGATTTTACATTTGATGTTAAATTTTTGGTAACAAATATCGTTAAACCAATTGAACTTTAAAAAATAAAAATAAAATTTAATCAATATGATATTTAAACCACTCTTTAAAATCTGATACTGTTCGAATGAAACTGACAAATCTTAGAGTATTTTAAATGTTTTTTTCTATTTTGCATGTACCTTGTCATTTTGAATACACCCATCATAAACATATTAAAGTTTATTCTGTAATACAAATGTTTGCAGTTTGTGAAGCTTAGAAATGAAAATAGTCTAAAATTTATTTCGATTTCATTCGAACGGGATTTAAGTTTTAAGGACGGTTTAAATACATCATACTGATTGAATTTTATTTTTATTTTTGTGTACACGTGTAATGCTCGATAATAATCTATCACATTATGAAAACATTAAAGAAACTCAAGTACTGAAAAATCATACAGTCAATTACCTTTTTTTGAAAACTTATTTATTTTGTACAAAACGTATGTTACAATCGATAACTTAATTTAATTTTCGGAAAATATTTCTTAACACAATACCCTTTAAATCAAATTAAAAATTAAGAGCAATTAGTTTATATAGTTTGCATTATTTAAAAAATTACATAATTTCCTAAACAAATCATAAAGGCACAGAAAGAGTACGCGTACCAAATGAATTCTTTTTCTTCAGGTGAAACATATTTAACTTTTTACTTAGAAAATTAGAACCATGACGTACTAACTAGCCAATCGTACTTCTAACAGTTATAGTACGGTATTTGTTATGATTTGCCTATTTTGATGTTCTATGTTTTCATGATATTTTTAAGATGCTTTGTAACTTGTTAAATGTTTTATGGTTTTTGTGATAGCTTTAATAATTTTGAAGTGTGTTTGACTGTTTTTTTTTAATATGTAAGACAAGACAAGCCTTTTTTCCCGTTACACCAGCTTTGTCAGGAGCTGCGAGAATATTACATCATATTTTAAGCAAAAAAAAAAAAAAAAAAAAAAAAAAAAAACAGCAACAAAAAATAATTAGAATACTTAAAAGAATTCTTATAATTCTGTGAATATACACGCAATTATGTTGTACTGGAGTTGTGATCGCGGCAAAGTGAATTTATTAAGTAGTTCGATGTCCAAAGTCATTATTTTTCTCCAGAAATCTATGAATTCAAAAGAAGTAAGAATAGGCACGTTTGGAAGAAAAGGCAGACATAAAATGGACGAAATTATATTTAATTATTCCCAGGCTTTGATGATCGTTGTACAAGTACAGAAAAATGTTCCATGGCTACGACTACCAGTGGCAGCGGCACCCGTGATCATAATACATTTCTCGAGAATATTGCATATTGATCGGCTAATGGCCAGAGATAGAATGAATTGTTTCTCTTAGCATGACATAAACTCGAACGGTTTTACATCGCCAAAGGTTACACATGATGGCGATATTTTCTCCAAACAGAGCATAAAACAATTAAAAATTTAAAGAGCAGAGCCATTTTGGGCATAAATCATCCTAACAAATTTTTACAGTCGAAGCCAAAATGTGTGGGAGCATTAAACCGCATATGTGGGGCTCGGGGGAGTTTTGCATTCTTGAATTCGCGATCTATGAATTTGTTATGACCTTGATATGTGCGTTAGATATTTTTGGGCAAAAGTTTTTCAGTTGCGTTTAGGAAGCATTGTAATTAAAAGTGTGTTTATGGAGAAAGCAGTTAGCAACAGATCTGTGTGACCAAATAAGGAGATGGCATATGGACATCCTATGCTAACCGTTGCAGAGAGTACGTGTGGCGATTTTCATTTACTTTATCAGCACAGTATGGATATCTTTAATGTAAACTGATTATAAAAAAGAATATTATAATAAACGGAAATAAATTTGTTACATTGAATTTAACAAAAAGGGGGAGGGGGTAAGGAAAATGAAAAAAAAATGTATTTTTGTAGAACAGTGAGCCTTAAAATAATGGGAAAGGGGAACAAATTTGAAAAGGGAATTAAATAAGAGGGGAATAATTACTGAAATTCAATAATATATGATGCGACATCATATATGCGTATCAGGACTGACTTTCTTTTTTAAAGGAGCCCGGCTTCAAAGAACTTTTCCAAACATTTTTTCAAAGGTAAAAGGTAAATTTTTTCAAAGGTTTAGCCTCTTTGGGGGTATTATATAAGTAAGGGAAAACGTTGGACTAAGCCCAAATATATTTAAGAGTCTGTTTCTTTCTTTTTTTTTTCAATGATAAAAACTGATCTCATTGTCAACCCTTTAAATGTAGTGCCTGATTGCTAAGCAGCCGCCGAATCACTCCTGTAGCCATCCTGCTTAGCAATTCATTAAAAAATTTAAACTTTTTATTATGATAAACGAAAAGGTAGTAATAAAAATGGGTAAAAGCTTCTTACCTTTTTTGGAACTCATTGAAGAGAAATCTGTAAGACATTGTTAGTATAAAATATGCCGCTGAAAAGAAAAACAGTTCTTGGTATACAAGTTTCCACACACTTCCGCGCCATCTGAACAAGAGTCTTATAAATCCACCAGAGGTAGATGACGCGACGTCGTACTGGTAGCTTACTGTCATATTTGCAACACAAAATGAAGCTGTACAAAAGTCAAGTTAAAATTCCACTGCCATGTATTATGTAAACAGATATGAATGAATGCTAATTCTTAAGTTATTGAGGAGTACTACCTTTGATAATCTTGGAAACTGTGATCTGAAAGAAAAGAAATCTAAATAATTCTAAAATTGGAGAGAAGAAATTAAATTATAAGTTATAGAAATGACCTCTAATATTATGATAAAATATATCTATAAGAAAGTTAACTTTAGAAAATAGCATTGCATCCTAACTTAAGGACTATACGAAACTATTAAACTATACGAAAAATATGTTAATTTAGTTGGTTTGAATTTACAAGTCATGCTAATGAAAATTTTAAGTTGTTTTAAGTGTAGGCATTTCGTCATTTTTTCTAAAAAACATTCTATTACTTAAATTTTTATATGAACGTGAGCAATAAAAATATCTCATTGAATAATTGAGTTAAAAAAGAAAATACTTATCGGCAGGGCTTGACAAATACGGTCGCTAGGTCGCCACTGACGACCCAATATTTTTATCTGGCCGACCAAGTTATTTAATCTAATGGAAGTTTTGTTGTTGTTTCTTTTTTGTACAAAAACTCACCTAAGCTTTCTTGAAATGAGCACAAATGCCATACTCTCCCCCTTTCCCAATATTAAAAAATAAACTTTGAAACTATATCCACACAAAAAATATTTTTAACTTTTGTTTTTAATTTGGCAAAAATAAGTTCATCAAGTGTAAATTTAAAAATAATCAATTCAGAATTATTTGAGACTTGGAAGAAAACTTGTTTTCCTGCTTCACTATTTCGTCGATGCGCTCCTCAGCAGATTTTGTAGCATTCAACTATCCGGACACTTGAAGCATTCGGCAATCAGCATTTTCCGAACATGTCGGTTAATTCACTCTTTACAGTTTTTTTTTGTTTTGTTTTGTTTTGAAAGATATATGATTTTGATAAGTTTCATTAGAATAGTTTATATTATCTTTCTAAACTATGTAACTAATAATTCTAAATAATGTCTGTTATTATTTTTCCTCAATTAATTCATAAAAACTTTTGTGCGTTTTGAAAATTAATGACAAGGAAGGAGGGGGTGGTAAATATTTTTTACTGGCTACTAGAATTTTTTTCTGGCTACAAGTTTTTAACAAATTTGTAAAGCCCTGCTTATCGTTTTTTTTCTGGTCACAAAATGGTTAAAAAATTATAAAAAAAATTATTTAGATGCCAAACTCGTTGTCTGGTTTGTTATCAGTCTTTAAACTTCATGAAAAAAAAAGAGATTTAGGTATTTATTTCAAAATTAAGGGATTTAATAATATTTTCTATGACATTTATTTTTGACAAAAATTAGTTTTGGTAGGAGAAAATTCTATTTGATTATAAAATAATTTTGATTTATTTATAATTTTGATAATTGTGATTTATAAAAAAGTATATCTTTAATGTTTTAAATATGATAAACATTAAAGCGTTCTCAAAAGAACAAACATAAAAATTGCTTCGCTCAACAAAGCAAAACTTTCTGACAAATGTATGAACTCACTTTTAAATGTAATTGCCTCACATCTGCAAGTGATTTGAAATCGAATAGAGTTTCACGCCTTTCGAAAAATGCATTATATATTGAGTTTTAAGCGATTGCTTTCTCTTCATAATCTTGCACGGACTGTTGAGTCCGAAAATTCTGTACAAAATGCCAAATTTGACAGAATTTTCTGAAAAATCCTTTACTTTTATTGAAAGATGGAAAACGCTGTTCGATTTCAAAGTTTCGAAACTAGAACACTCGCTAATTCCCTGCGTTTATGAATAAAAATTAATTCAGAAATGTGTCAGAAGGTAACCAGTTAGCATTTGAGAATAACCTTAATAGTCCAGGCAATAGAGACCGTATAGGGGCTCTACATAGCAAAATTCATGGTAGTTCTGGAAAAAGGCTTACTTTATGTTTTTTGGGCCGCTGAATCCGAATTTTTAACTTCCCACAACATTTTCCCCCGTAACACCCCAAAATTTTGATAAAATTCCCACAAAAATAGGTTTAAAAAAAAAAAAATCAAATTTTTTATTGTTTTAGGAAAAAGTTATCCAGAAATTCAGAAAGTATTGTCAAGTATTGAAAGTAAATGCCTTGAGAGCTGGTATTTTAGTGGTTCGTTTCGTAAGAAAGAAACTGTTGGCATTCGTGAATTTTAATCACGAGCCTCCGGCTCTATATTAGTGAACCACCAATAATTTCATCCCCGGAGTAGCTTGATTTCTATGCTGTTGGTCTCAGCCATAAATAAGTTTTAAAGTTTCTCGTAAATATCTTCGTCGTAAAACTGCCAATTTCACCTAAAATCATTGTGACTTCAAGACAATCTGTTGCGACAATGGTCATAAAATTTGTTAATGAAAACAACCACCTGTTTATACACAATAAACACAATATAAAAATATTAATTATTACAATTTTAAACTCATGACAAAATAACTTATAGATTTGGTATTGTCTTTTTTTCTTGACCTTATTTTGACATCTAATTTGTTGAATCTGGGATGATTCTACGATGAATTATTCTTATTTTGTTTTATATAAAGTTATTTTCTAATTTTAAAGTTATTTTTTGTAAGATAAAAAGGATTGAATACATTTTCCAACTGCTTTATTTCGGTATGTTTGTTTATTTACACAATTTTGATTGCGCAATTTATTTTGTGATATGCTTTTTACATATATATTTTGATCTCCATTAAATATGACGCAAATGTTTAATTATGTGACTTCAGAAACTAAACATTTTAAATACTATTTCATGTTAATAGCAATCAACTGAAAAAAGGTTGAAATTCAAATTTCAAAATAATAGTTATGTATATATTTAAAACGCTAAGCGTTTTCTTTCGACAGTCCGTGAGAACAAACTACTGCATCAAATTACATCATTCTTTTTTTAAATGAATGATATTTTCACAGATATGTTATCACAGATATGTTATCGCATATTCGTTTGCTGAAAAGTTTTATTAATTAGCCATAATTTTTAATTAAACTTTTACTTCAGCGTATGACGTCATACAGTCAATCGTCAGAGGACTCTGCAACTCTGCCCAAAAATGAATTCTGACTCTGACCGTAACTTCAAGCTATCTGGGCAAGGTAGAATTGTAATTAAAGAACGATTACTTTTAAAAAATATCAATATCACCAATTTATTTTCTTTTAACATAACCAATTTTAAACTCAGACATTATCTAAAAAAATATGGTTAAAAGTTCCATAACAACAGTCCTTCATTTAAAACAGGTATTCAATTATTAATGTCTGTACTAGCTGGCTTCGCCCGCTAGCGGGCCCTTAATTTACATCAGTGCCTCGAATCTTTTGAATTCTCCTTTTTTTATAAAACATCGAAACGAACGAAACTCCGACTTGCATCCCCCTTGAACCTCCGAACCTCCGAACTGGGTCCCCGCTGCCTTCGGCACCGTATGCCGGTCGTGCTACGCACGCACTGGATAATTCCTTAATTTGTACATCGAATAGTATAAACCTCTAATCTAACGAATCTCCGACCCGGGTCTCCGCTGCCTTCGGCACCGGATAATCCCTTAATTTTCACATCGAATAGTATAAACCTATAACTGAACGAATCTCTGATTCGGGTCCCCGCTGCCTGCTGCACCATATAGCCGTCGTGCTTTGCACGCGCTGCAGTATGCGTTAGTTCCACCTTCCACCACCAGGTGGCGCAATATGTTTACACGATCATACCTGAAATCGTTAAGGCTTTCGATGTCGAGTCGAATGAGCCATACCCCGCCGTGATCCTTCCCATAGAAACAGAGATAGGAAAGCGCCCCCTGGTGGTGAAACTCGGAACAAAAATTGATAAGCTCTAGTAACCTCTATCGATGTCGAGTCGAATGATACATACCCCGTCATGATCCAGCCTATAGAAACAAAGATAAGAAAGCGCCCCTGGTGGTGAAAAAACGAACTAAAATCAATGAGCTCTATCGATGTCGAGTCGAATGAGCCAAGCCGCGTCGTGATGTGACCTATAGAACCCGAGTTAGCTGCAAAATCCTTTAATTACACCTTCCACCACCAGTGGGCGCAATCTGTTCTGTACGAACATAACCCAAATCTGTAAAGCTATCGAAATCCTGTCGAAAGAGCCATACCCCGTCGTGATCCTTCCAATAGAAACAGAGATAGGAAAGCGCTCCCTGGTGGTGAAACTCGGAACAAAAATTGATAAGCTCTAGTATCCTCTATCGATGTCGAGTCGAATGAGACATACCCCGTCGTGATCCAGCCTATAGAAACAAAGATAAGGAAGCGCCCCCTGGTGGTGAAAAAACGAACTAAAATCGATAAGCTCTATCGATGTCGAGTTACGAACATAACCTAAATCTGTAAAGCTATCGAAATCCTGTCGAAAGAGCCAAACCCCGTCGTAATCGGGCCCATAGAACCCGATTTACGAAAGCGCACCCTGGTGGAGAAACTTGGAACTAAAATATGTTAGCGTTATCGATATCAAGCCGAATGAGGCAAACCGCGTTGCGATTGGATTTGTAGAACTCGAAATATTATGAAATGAAAATATAAAACCTGATATTATTCGAAAAGAGTGATATAAAGTCAGAAACTTTTAAAAATGTTATAGAGGGTCCTTATTACTTTAATTATAATGTTTGGAATCAGTTTGGGTGAAATCCGTAACATAGTTTCTGAGTTATAGAAACGGACCATAGTTAAGAGAAAAAAAACGTGCCCCCTGGTGGTGAAAAAACGAACTAAAATCGGTAAGCTCTATCGATGTCAAGTCGAATGAGCAATACCCCGTCGTGATCCGGCCCATAGAAACTGTTATAGGAAAGCGCCTGGTGGTAAAACTCGGAACTAAAATCGATAAGCTCTTCCCTTCGGCACCGGATAATCCCTTAATTTGCACATCGAATAGTATAAATCTCAAACCGAACGAACCTCCGACCTGAGTGCCCGCTGCCTTCGGCACCGGGTAATCCCTTAATTTGCACATCGAATGGTATGAACCTCTAACTGAACGAACCTCTCCGACTCAACTTCCCGCTGCCTGCGGCACCGTACAGCAGTGGTGTTGCGCTCGTGCTGCATAATATGATTAAGCGGTCACAGACCTTTCCACCGATATATCACATGACGGGTGTATGCAAAATTTAGAAAAGTACCCCCCTTCGGGGGGTACTTTTACAACTTACTTGGGGGTACGGTAGGTGCAAGGCGCTCCCCTTATGTTATGTGTATATGTTAAAATTTGTGTTATGTGTTATAAAATATCTTAAAGTTTCAAACAGATCACCTTATTATATTTCTTTTAATCTGGTGATAGAGTTGCCTTAATATCTGGCTTTGAATTTTAAGCTGTCTGATAATTAAATAAAAAAAATATTTGTAAATTCCTTCCTAATTATCGGAGGAAAACCAAATTTACATATTTAGAGTCCTCGTAAAAATCTAAACATGGATGCATAAATTTAAAATCGATAAATCCAATAATAATAATTTAAAAAATAACAGGGCCCAAAATCTCTTAGTATAAAGAAAATGCGGTTTTTTATCAAAATGTTTCATTCTCTGAAATATCAGATCACGTGTCAATTTTTTAGAAATGAATTGCTTTGTTAAAGGGTTTTTAGCTCATTAGCTCACATGCTATCAAAGCCTGAGAGCTTATGTGCCCGCCGGTTCTGTATGCACGTACGTATGTATGTATGTACGTAACGCGATAACTCTTGATAGAACTAACCGTTTTACTTTAAATTTTGTTTATAGGTTCCTTGTGATAAGGCGCTTCCCTGATTAGTTTTGGAGGTTCATTAGTTAAGCATAAAGGGGGGAAACAGGGGGCTAACCCCCCATAATTTAGATAAATGGGTTTTTCATGCAGAATTATCCCATATTCTTCAAATTTTGTATATAGGTTCATTTTGATAATGTGCTTCTGTCAATGGTTTTGGGGGTTCATTGGTTAAGTATAAAGGGCGAAAGGGGGGATAACCCCCCCCCCTAATTTAGATAAATGAGTTTTTCATGCAGAATTATCCGATTTTCTTCAAATTTTGTATATAGGTTCATTTTGATAATGTGCTTCTGTCAATAGTTTTGGGGGTTCATTGGTTAAGTATAAAGGGGGGAAACGGGGGATAACCCCCCCCCCCCCTTAATTTAGATAAATGGGTTTTTCATGCAGAATTATCCCATTTTCTTCAAATTTTGTATATAGGTTCATTTTGATAATGCGCTTCTGTCAATAGTTTTGGGGGTTCATTGGTTAAGTATAAAGGGGGAAAGAGGGGGATAACCCCCCTAATTTATTAGCTCACAGGCTATCAAAGCCTGAGAGCTTATGTGCCCGCCGGTTCTGTATGTACGTACGTATGTAGGTATGTACGTAAAGCGATAACTCTTGATAGAACTAACCGTTTTACTTTAAATTTTGTTTATAGGTTCCTTGTGATAAGGCGCTTCCCTGATTAGTTTTGGAGGTTCATTGGTTAAGCATAAAGGGGGGAAACAGGGGGCTAACCCCCCATAATTTAGATAAATGGGTTTTTCATGCAGAATTATTCCATATTCTTCAAATTTTGTATATAGGTTCATTTTGATAATGTGCTTCTGTCAATGGTTTTGGGGGTTCATTGGTTAAGTATAAAGGGGGAAAGGGGGGATAACCCCCCCCCCCTAATTTAGATAAATGAGTTTTTCATGTAGAATTATCCGATTTTCTTCAAATTTTGTATATAGGTTCATTTTGATAATGTGCTTCTGTCAATAGTTTTGGGGGTTCATTGGTTAAGTATAAAGGGGGAAAGGGGGGGATAACCCCCCCTAATTTAGAAAAATGAGTTTTTAATGCAGAATTATCCGATTTTCTTCAAATTTTGTATATAGGTTCATTGTGATAATGCGCTTCTGTGAATAGTTTTGGGGGTTCATTGGTTAAGTGTAAAGGGGGAAAGGGGGGGCTAATCCCCCCTTAATTTAGATAAATGGGTTTTTCATGCAGAATTATCCCATTTTCTTCAAATTTTGTATATAGGTTCATTTTGATAATGCGCTTCTGTCAATTGTTTTTGGGGTTCATTGGTTAAGTATAAAGGGGGAAAGAGGGGGATAACCCCTCTAATTTATTAGCTCACAGGCTATCAAAGCCTGAGAGCTTATGTGCCCGCCGGTTCTGTATGTACGTACGTATGTATGTATGTACGTAACGCGATAACTCTTGATAGAACTAACCGTTTTACTTTAAATTTTGTTTATAGGTTCCTTGTGATAAGGCGCTTCCCTGATTAGTTTTGGAGGTTCATTGGTTAAGCATAAAGGGGGGAAACAGGGGGCTAACCCCCCATAATTTAGATAAATGGGTTTTTCATGCAGAATTATCCCATATTCTTCAAATTTTGTATATAGGTTCATTTTGATAATGTGCTTCTGTCAATGGTTTTGGGGGTTCATTGGTTAAGTATAAAGGGGGAAAGGGGGATAACCCCCCCTAATTTAGATAAATGAGTTTTTCATGTAGAATTATCCGATTTTCTTCAAATTTTGTACATAGGTTCATTGTGATAATGCGCTTCTGTGAATAGTTTTGGGGGTTCATTGGTTAAGTATAAAGGGGGAAAGAGGGGGATAACCCCCTAATTTAGATAAATGGGTTTTTCATGCAGAATTATCCGATTTTCTTCAAATTTTGTATATAGGTTCATTGTGATAATGCGCTTCTCTGAATAGTTTTGGGGGTTCATTGGTTAAGTATAAAGGGGGAAAGGGGGGATAATCCCCCCTTAATTTAGATAAATGGGTTTTTCATGCAGAATTATCCGATTTTCTTCAAATTTTGTATATATATATTCATTGTAATTAGAGACTTCCTTGATTAGTTTAAGGGCTTCATTAGTTAACTATGAGGGGGGGTAACGGGGGGATGACCCCCCTTAATATATTGTTGATTTCTTTATTTTTCGAGGGGCATATTTCAAATTCTTTGAAATAAGAGTATAATATACAATTAGTGTGAATAGCCTGTGAGTTCAATGCCCTCAGTTTAACTGGGCAGTTTTCTTTTTATTAATTGATATTTCCCTTCCTAATTATCAGTGAAAAACCAAAATTACATATTTAGAATCCTTGTTCAAAAATACACTTGGATGCATACATTTCAAATCGATAAATGCAATAATTAAAAAAAAAATTAACGATGCCTAAAATCCCTAGTGCGTTTATCCTGTCTTTCGGAAATAAAATATTTGCCAGACGATCTGTCACCGAGAAAAACATCCGACGCAGTATCGAAATTAAAAACATTCTTTTTTCCACACAAAATTATAACTTTTAATTGATATCTTCTGGGATTATTATCCGATTTTTACGAAAATTAATTTTTTGGACTATGCATTTCCTATTACGAAGAGATACATAATTTTCAAGTCCTTAAATTCAATATTTTTAATAATTTTATGTAGCCTATAATAACCCCACTTAAAAGGCGACAGTGGACGTTCAAAATCAGCAAAATCGCTCAAATTTTCGAAAAAAATTTCTTGTCCCCAAAAAATAAAGCTCCATGTAAGCTTTCATCTCCAACTTAAATAATTACAATCGGATGATTTTTTCGGATTTTATTTACATTTTTATAATTAATTAAACGGCTGTCGTGATCAGCTGATGTTTGTTTACAAATATTTGCAAATGAATTTTTTCTTCTAATTAACTGTTTATTTTTAATTTTCATTCAATTGCAACCGATTGATGAATTTCTCGGTTTCATCTTGCGACAGATTACCAAAATTCTTGATTCCCCCCCGCCCCCCCCCCTTGTTGAGTGACCAAAAAAAAGTCATTTTTTACTGGGAGTAACTGAAAAAATTAAATTTTTTTCTTCGCAACGACTTGATAAATTTGTCGGTTTCATCTTGCGACAGATAACGAAAATTCTTAAATCTCCCCCCCTAGCCCCCCCCCCCCTGTTGAACGACAGAAAAAATTAAGAATTCCAAAGTTTTGCTAATATGCCGCTAGATAAAACCAAGAAATTCATCAGATGGTTGCGAAGAAAAATATAAAAATTTATTAATCAATTGCAGTAAAAATTTAATTTTATCAAGGGGGGGGAGTGGGGGGGGGGAGAATCCAGAATTTTGGTAATCTGTCGCAAGATGAAACCAATAAATTCAGTAACTGGTTTCGAAGATAAATCTCAAAATTTATTAGTCAATCGCACTAAAAAATGAATTTTTTAGTCGCTCAACAGGGGGGGGGGGCGGGGGGGGAGAGAATCGAGAATTTTGGTAATCTGTCTCAAGATGAAACCCAAAAATTCATCAATTGGTTGTGAAGAAAAATCTCAATCTTTATTAGTCAATCGCAGAAAAAATGAATTTTTTCAAGGGGGGAGGAGCAGGGGGGGGGGCGAGAATACAGAATTGTAGTAATCTGTAAAAAGATGAAACTGAGAAATTCAATAATTGGTTGCGAAAAAAAATCTAAAAATTTATTAGTCAATCATACCAAAAAATTAATTTTTTCAGTCGCTCAACAGGGGGGGGGGGAGAATCGAAAATTTTGGTAATCTGTATCAAGATTAAACCGAAAAATTCATCAATTGGTTGCGAAGAAAAATCTCAAACTTTATTAGTCAATCGCAGAAAAAAATAATTTTTTCAAGGGGGGGGAAGGGGGCAGGGGGGGGGGCGAGAATACAGAATTTTAGTAATCTGTAAAAAGATGAAACTGAGAAATTCTATAATTGGTTGCGAAGAAAAATCTCAAACTTTATTAGTCAATCGCAGAAAAAATTATTTTTTTCAAGGGGGGGGGGCAAGGGGGCAGGGGGGGGCGAGAATACAGAATTTTAGTAATCTGTAAAAAGATGAAAGTGAGAAATTCAATAATTGGTTGCGAAGAAAAATCTCAAAATTTATTAGTCAATCGCAGTAAAAAATGAATTTTTTAGTCGCTCAACAGGGGGGGGGGGGGGGGGGGAGAATCGAGAATTTTGGTAGTCTGTCTCAAGATGAAACCGAAAAATTCATCAATTGGTTGTGAAGAAAAATCTCAAACTTTATTAGTCAATCGCAGAAAAAAATAATTTTTTCAAGGGGGGGGGCAGGGGGGCAGGGGGGGGCGAGAATACAGAATTTTAGTAATCTGTAAAAAGATGAAACTGAGAAATTCTATAATTGGTTGCGAAGAAAAATCTCAAACTTTATTAGTCAATCGCAGAAAAAATGATTTTTTCCAAGGGGGGGGGCAAGGGGGCAGGGGGGGCGAGAATACAGAATTTTAGTAATCTGTAAAAAGATGAAAGTGGGAAATTCAATAATTGGTTGCGAAGAAAAATCTCAAAATTTATTAGTCAATCGCAGTAAAAAATGAATTTTTTCTGTCACTCAACAGGGGGGTGGGGGGGGGGGAGAATCGAGAATTTTGGTAATCTGTCTCAAGATGAAACCGATAAATTCATCAATTGGTTGTGAAGAAAAATCTCAAACTTTATTAGTCAATCGCAGAAAAAATTAATTTTTTCAAAGGGGGGGGGCAGGGGGGCAGGGGGGGGCGAGAATACAGAATTTTAGTAATCTGTAAAAAGATGAAACTGAGAAATTCTATAATTGGTTGCGAAGAAAAATCTCAAACTTTATTAGTCAATCGCAGAAAAAATGATTTTTTCCAAGGGGGGGCAAGGGGGCAGGGGGCGCGAGAATACAGAATTTTAGTAATCTGTAAAAAGATGAAAGTGGGAAATTCAATAATTGGTTGCGAAGAAAAATCTCAAAATTTATTAGTCAATCGCAGTAAAAAATGAATTTTTTCTGTCACTCAACAGGGGGGTGGGGGGGGGGGAGAATCGAGAATTTTGGTAATCTGTCTCAAGATGAAACCGATAAATTCATCAATTGGTTGTGAAGAAAAATCTCAAACTTTATTAGTCAATCGCAGAAAAAATTAATTTTTTCAAGGGGGGGCAGGGGGGCAGGGGGGGGCGAGAATACAGAATTTTAGTAATCTGTAAAAAGATGAAACTGAGAAATTCTATAATTGGTTGCGAAGAAAAATCTCAAACTTTATTAGTCAAGCGCAGAAAAAATGATTTTTTTTCAGACACTCAACAGGGGGGGGGGAGGGGGGGGAGATTATAAATAATTATTTTGGTGGAATCATTCATTAAACATGTAAAGGTTTTGCATATATATGATTTTAGTCCCTTTCAGGGTATATTTTCTTATGTTTACCAATACTAAAACTTTAAAATTGTTTTTCTCATTTCAAAAATTTTGTCGGTTTCCATTTTTTCAAAATGCTCCATGCGCATACTATTTCATCTGAATAGTTTGAAATTTTTTGTAGCTATTTATCATTATATTTGTCATAAAACTTGGTATGGTTTTTTGAAATGAGGTATAATTTAAAAAATTTAAAGGTAGTTAATTGAAAAAATATGATGCAAAAATGCGGAAAATTTCAAAAAATTTTGATTTTTTTTTTTTTTACCTTTATATTCAAATATATAAAATATGATACCAAGTTTTATTTGTATATATAAACCAAACCTGCATAAAAAATATTGATGATTTTAATTGATATGGAATGCGCATGGGACATTTTGAAAAATTCTGCGTAACGGTTAAAAAATTCAGAAAAATTCCTTATTTTTCTCCAAAAAAAATTTTTTTTTTAAATTCTGGTGTGATAAATACATGCCATAATGCATATAGTGTGTCCTTGAATAGTATTTAAAGTGAAATAAAAAAAAATAAAAAAATGTGTTTGAACGTCCACTGTCGCCTTAAACTGGTTTCATATCTTTCATCCTTCTAGACAGCTAGACGTCCCAATGTCTGGCTGTGAAAGAAGCTAGTTAAAAGGAATAATTTTTATGCAATCAAATTAAAGAAATAATAATTAATATCTTTGGTTCTAATGGATGGATTTCCATAATTTTTACAATCTTTTAATGTGGAGAGAGAGATGATTCACGTGGTGTTATTTTCAAAACTGTAGGTGAATTAGATCTTATAATTTGCATGCCCATTTTAAAACCCTACTTCCGTAGTTTTAGCCGTAGACACTTCATCTCTTTCTTGCTTGGAAATAATTTTTATCAAACGCAGCTGAAGATTGGATAAAAATTGTTCTTTTCGCGCAATTTTTAATGAGTTTTTAATGTTTTTAATTAATATCTTTTCTAATTACCAGCGGATTTTTTCAAAACCTGAAAGAATGAAATTCTCGAATTTTCCTGCGTATTTTGATAACTTTAGCGCCTTTCTACTCCGTCTGTGAGAAAAGTTTTTAGAGTTACAGACAGAAACAATAGGCAAACAGAGAGGCGTCGTTTTCGAACATTAATGATATAGTAGATTTTTAAATCATAAATAAACAAATAAGATGTATTAACCATGTTTTTTTTTTAGATAATGTCTGAGTGTAAAATTGGTAATATGAAGAATAAATATTACCTTTAAAAGATTTATGGAACAGATGTCGCAGACGCACCGGTATTGGTGCAGATTTTTTTTGCGCCATTTTGGCGAGAAAACCCAATTATCACACATTTTTTATTAAACACATGCATTTAATTATATTTATTAATTATTTGGGAAGAGTTCCGTATTCTGTGCCACACTCTCAGTGCCAAAGTCTCGTTATTTTACCTCAGAAATAAAACACTCAATTTTGATGATTCCGCAATCCTTAGGCCTCGTTTCGTTATTCTTGACAATCATTTCGTCACAGAGTCACGTGGTTTTTGACGAAACGCGAATCCTCAAATATCTGACGAGGCTGTTTCCTCGCTGTCAAAAAAAAAAAAAAAAAAAAAAACTCTCACTTTTGACGATTCCACAATTCTTGAGCTATATTTCAACATTTTTGACAATCATTTCGTCGCCTCAAAATTAAGTGTTTTTTAATGAAATGAAAAATCTCAAATATTTGACAAAAATGTTTCCCCATTCCCGGCCAGATTATTTTTGTTGTTATAAAATTGTTCAAAAAAAAAAAAAAAAAATACTCGAAAGCTCGAAAGTACTAAATTTACAATATATTAATGAAAACAGAAACAAAAATATTTCATCCTTGGGGGCCGCTATAACACGAAAGTACCAAATTTCTGCTTTATTTTTCATATCTGATAATTTGCGTCTATCCTTTTTGTAACGATGCATTTCTCTTGCCTATTCAAAGATAAATTTTTCTAAAGTTACAGAATTTCGTTAAAAACGCTTAAAAAATTCTTCTAAAGTTACAGAATTTCGTTAAAAACGGTTAAAATAGTAAAATGCGAACATCATTTGGTCCATTTTCGACCGAAAGCAACAACATTTTCCCAATGGTTAAAGAAAAAAAAAATTAGGAGTTATTTTTTATTTAAGAAATATATTCATATAACAATCAAATTTAAAATATGTATAACTGACCCCTTCCCGTCTATAAACAGTAATCTTATCCGCTAAAATTGATGAACTCGCCTCCAAAATATGCACTTCAACAAATTAACTAGACCATATTTTAATCATTCATTGAACAAAGGAAATTTCTCTAATAAATTATATTAACCAAGCCATATTCTAATTATTTATTAAGCATAGAAAAACCATAATAATAATCTAGCCTTATTAATTAAAACATGCAGAAATTATAACAGCACCGATAAAAATACAATCTGCTTCCTAAAAATATAAACACACATCAACATCCCGTAAATACATTTAAAATCAAATAATTCTGAAGTCCCACTGGCTAAGTGGTCAGAGCGTTCGGCTGCCATGCTAAAAGTCGCGCGTTCGAATCCCCCTTGTGAAAAGTGTTCTTATTTTTCCCCTAGTCAATTAAAGATGCTTCTAAAATCTCCGATAGGTGGCACCAACAACGTTTTTTTTAATTTTCAAAGAAACAATTTGACGAAACTAATTTCTTCGAAATTTTGAGGATGCAAATTTACTCGATTTGACGAAATATTTACTCGGAGCATTTCTCAGGAAACCGTTTCGTTAAAAACGAAGAACATTTCGTGGAATTTGAGTATCCATTTCTAAGAGTGCAATTGACGCGATTGGTAAAAAAATCCAAAATGGCGCCAAAAAGGATGTGACGTCACGTAGATAAAGGTATATTCCAGTAGTTAAAGATTGCAACAACCACATCAAACAATTATCGCCAAAGCTACCGGCAGGCACAAGATATGGAACTCTTTTTATATTATTTTACGGTACTTTTATGTTAGCCGGGCGCCAGTGATAGCCATTTTTTTTTTTAAATCTCGCCAAACTTTTAACATTAACTAATATAAATTACGTAATATTTTAACATTGCAATATTATATCTTAAAAAACTTAGTTAAAATTAACTAAAATATAATCATAATAAAATATCTAAACATAAACATATGAATACAAATAACAAAATCTCACCTAACAGGTTGCAATTCAAATGATGCCAATTGTAACAAGATTTGGCGAGTTATCATTTGCTCCCAGCTAAAATAAAAGTACCTATTTTATTTATTTACACACATATTCAATTTTATTATAAAACCCCATGTTGCCATACAAAGCACAAATCGTCATTTTGGCGCCAAAAAGAAACCTCGGTGCGCCTGCAACATCTGTACTGATTTAATCAAAATTGTTTGGGTTGCACCGCATATTGCAAAATTAATTAATTTTTTTTTTTTTTTTTTTTTTTTTAAGATTAAAAATTAGAAATTTTAATGCTTAACGAAATACAATTATTTGATCGATTGGAAAATTTTTCTTAGTTCGGGTCCAAAAACAAACATTTTGCAGGTAACAGAAAAATCGCCAAAAATGGCTCCTTCATCAGCAGTTATGACTGTTGAAGTTGGATAAAATCTAATGATCTTAATTTTACAATGTTTATGCGAAACACCACAGAGAATACACGCTATTTTTATATAAGTAAGAGATATATAAAAGGAATAAGAGAACTGACAATCTTCACTAACGTAATGCACGAAAAAGTAAACAAATAAGTGATTCAGCAAATCTTACGTAACTATGAATCGCAACAGTTTTTCAATGCCTTTTTTTATTTCTCTTTTAATATCATGGTGTCGAAGACGTAATTTTTATCTTAATTATTGAAATAACTAATAAATCAGTAAAAATACATCATTAAAAATACATTAAACGTCGAATTAAAAATCACGTGATGAGATAACAAGCATGTGTAATGAATGCATTTGACGTCAAGTGAATGTGACGCCACGATCATGCATTTTTGGCTTTAAATCGTATAGTTTGGCGATAGTTTTTTTTTTTTTTTTTTTTTTTTTTTTTTTTTTTTTTAATGGAAAGTGCTCGACGGGATAATGGAGGAGTACCAAAATTCTTATAAATCGTATGAAATTGAAGGGCATAATAACTATTTAATTCTCCTATAATTCATATCAAAATGTTTGACGTCAAGTTTTGACGGGTTCCATCTAGCAGATTTTTAATATATTAATTTCTGTTTATAACTTAACAATGACAAATAATCAAATTTTTCCCGAAACCTTTTTATTTCTAGCAACTAAAGTGAGAATGAATAACAACTTTCTAAACTGATAGAGAAAATCTCGGAAATATCAGCAGTTTCATCTAATTTACATTTTAAATATTTATTGATGCTGAAACGCAATGACCATATTATATGTTTTTTTAATTTATCCGCTCAAAAATATGTTTTACTTTGCAAATTGCCTTCAATAAAAAAATTCGGAATTATGGATTAGAAGAACCTATTATTAATTACTTTATTATTAGACGAAATTCGTATTAAAGTTTTAGATCATAGTGTAGTGAAAAAAGTACTTATAAATAAAAAAAAATACAGATAAAATTAACAAAAATATCAAAATTATTCTAGCATATAGCAGTAAAAACGGTTTCTCAATGTGCAATCAATATATAAACTTATAAGGTCTGATTGTTTAAGAAATAAATTACGTAAATAGAAGTACTCATTTATTATATTATGAAACCCAGTTACATCATATTATTTATTTTGCATACAAAAATTTACAAGTCATATTCCATCAGCAACATTTAATTTAAAATTAAATATATTACGTAAAATTGAATTCACAATTAAAATATAACTTAAATAAATGAAATTTAATTAGGTGAAAATTTGAAACAAAGTGTATAAAGGAAAGATAATCAGTACTTCTAATTAACGGTATTTCAACCACAAATAAATGAATTAAAAAAAAATCAATCTAAAATGTAGTTTTTTACATATTTCCATATGTAGTTACTTTTTGAAATGCTTCATATCTAACAGAAATTTTCAGTCACTTAATGAACTATAGATTATATTTATTTTATATTGCAAAACAAAAATCTCTTTAAACGGCAGCCTACTAACAAAAGTGTGAAAAAAAATGCAAGTCAATAACCTTATTACATTTATTGAAGGACACAGCAGTGTAAAATTCGCTGAATGTGCTGCCAGTATATAAATAAAACAAGAACGAAAAATCATGCGTCGAGCATAGATTATGTAACACTTTCCAACGCTTCTAAAATAATTTTACAAATCATACCGTTTAATAAGCTGAAAGATAACATCTAAGTAAACAATTTCGAAAACGCATAACCTATTTAAAAACGTAATTTCAGGAATTTCCAACGTATACAATATTCGGAAAAATATCCGAATACTTTTATTCAGCCCTGTATAGGATCTATAGATATGTATATATACTACATAGGATGCTAAATTTTAGTTCAGTTAAGAAACGCGTAGCACAGTTTAAAATTCTCCTTCTGGAGTTTCTGTCAATAAACGGAAATGTGTTCGCGAACTTTTGTGCTTCCCTGTATAGGATCTACAGAATTTATACACACCACTTAATAAACAAAAGTGAGTTAAATTTAAAATCGCGTTCAGCAACTTAAAAAGCACTTCCAGGAATTATTGTTAACAGACAGTAGAGAATTATTTTGTGTGTCCCTGTAAATGAACGATCACTTTTATACACACAATATTCTGTAGTAAGCCTCTGGTAATGTACCTTAGTGATATATATAAATTTCAATGCGTTTAAAATAGTGAAACATTATTTAATTAAACCGCAGACGATTTTTCTCCATAGACATCATGTAACGGAATTCTTTTGACTGTCCCTGTAAATTAACTATAAGTGCTATGCACACCCTATTCCATATTAAGCTTCTTGTAATACACCTTAGTGATATATATCAATTACAATGTGTTTTCAATTGTGTAACATCATTAAAATAAACCGCAAATGATTTTCCCCCATAGACCGTAATGTAACGGAATTCTTTTGAGTGTCCCTGTAAAAAAACTATAAGTGCTACACACTTCAGTTGAAATAGGGAACGTGCTATAGATAACGACAATAACGTATAAAAATTGCAAGGCAATCCGAGCATATTTACGGGAGTTAGAGCACGGACAGACGGCAGACGGCAGACGGCAGACGGCCATACGGCCAGACAAACCGAAGTCATAAACACTTTTCAACTAGGTTGGAAAGTGTTAAAAAGCAAAGCGACATATACTTTTTTTATGATATTACGTAATAAAGTGAAATTTTGATTATTATATTATATATCCAACCTACCTCCTAATAATATTATTATTTGCATACAAAATATCATACGTTATATAATCCAGAAGCAAACTTCAGCTAGAAATTAAATACATTAGTCAAGTAAAAACAGAAACTAACTATATCATATTAAATCAGTCCGGAAAACGCAAATCTTGCAAACATCCCATTTTTACTATTTTGTCTTTAAACATGTAGAATTTTTAAAATAACATGATGTAAACCACATGTAAATACCTATAATTTGATCAAAATATAATAACACTTTCTGAGCAAGTACTGGACACTTTAATTTCCTTTTAACTTAAAATATGTTTTCCCAAGATACATTGTATATTTAATTTTATATAGTAGATACATTTCTAGGAGAAATAAGGCTATGAGATTACGTACAATTATTTCCATTATGTATTTATTAAATTGTCTAGAGGGTTTTTTTTTTTTTTTTTTTTTTGTATTGGTAGAAAATTTTTAGAATATGATTCTTGTAGTGAAAAGAACTCATACAAAAATACTTAAATATTTTTGAAAATCTTGAAGACTGATCAATATGTAGTATTTTAACCAAAAAGGGAAAAAAGTACATAAAAAGAATTATTCATTCATATAATTTTTTTTTAAATATGACTAAAATTATTCATTTTTTTAGGTATAAAGTATTAAAAATTAATTTTTTTCAAAAGATTTATATTTAAAATGAATATATACATAAATATATGTTTCAAGATTTTTTTTTTTTAAAAAGAGTAAAATATATTATAAATTAAAAAAATATATACTGTATCCCGGACCACATTGAAATATAACTTCTTACATAATTTCATAAATACTTACTTTTTAAACTGCTTCATGTCTATTAGAAGCCTTTCATTCACTTAAAAAATTCCGCGAACATAATATTGAGACCGCATTCAAACCAATCTGTATTATATTCATTTCAAATATGTCATTTGAAATTATTTTATTCTTAATTGTTATATTATACATCCAATCTACCATGTGTTATTATTATTATTATTATTGTTATTATTATTATTATTATTATTATTATTATTATTTGCATAAACAAATCATACGTCATAGGTCAAAAGCAAAATTTAGGTAGAAATTAAGCACATTAGTCAAGCAAAAACAAAAACAAATGAAATCATATTACACAAGAACTTCTAACATAATTTCATAAATACTTACTTTTTAAACTGCTTCATGTCTAATAGAAGCCTTTCATTCGCTTAAAAAATTCCGCGAATATAATATTGAGACGTCATTCAAAACCCATCGGTATTATATTCGTTTCAAATATGTCATTCGGAATTATTTTATTCTTAATTGATATATTATACATCCAATCTACCATACGTTATTATCATTATCATCATCATTATTATTACTATTATTACTATTATTTGCATAAACAATCCATATGTCATAGGTCAAAAGCAAAATTTAGGTAGAAATTAAGCACATTAGGCAAGAAAAAACAAAAACAAATGAAATCATATTACACAAGAACTTCTAAAATAATTTCATAAATACTTACTTTTTAAGAGGCGTCATGTCTCATTCACTTAAAAATTTCCCGGAATCATAACACTGCGACGTCATCCAAAGTCTCGTTATGATATTCGTTTCAAATACATCATCGTGTCGAAAAGAGAAGTGACGCGCAATTAGCTGATTGTCGATAAACCGTTAGAGACAGATATTCTCATAACAAAAGAATTGCGAGAGCAATCACTGCGTTTCCACGTCGAAATCCAAGAGATGGCAGCTCCCGAAGAACAGATGCATGGAGTAATCTAAAAATGTCCTGGCATCAAGAGAACACGGGGATCAAGAATGCTTTGTAACTGTTATGTATGCTCACATGCTTTTTTTCATTCTTTCTATATGCGACAATTCTGAAATTTCATACATCTGTAGCGTTAAACAATGTAGCTTGAGACTTACTTAAAAATTAATTGAATCAAAAGGTAAAGGACTGTGTAAAGGAAAGGTAATTAGTACTTGTAATTAATTGTACATGGACAACAAAGAAAGTTGCATTGCTATGTGCTTTTTGTTTTCTTTATCCAAAAATTCTGAAATTTCATGCGTGTATTAGTTTAACGCCATTAAACAATGTATTAGGCGGCTTACTTGAAAATTAATTGAATGAAAAGGTAAAGGACTGTATAAAGGAAATGTAATTAGTACTTGTAATTAATTGTACATGGACAACAAAGAAAGTTGCATTGCTATGTGCTTTTTGTTTCTTTCTTTATCCAAAAATTCTGAAATTTCATGCGTGTATTAGTTTAACGCCATTAAACAATGTATCAGGTGGCTTACTTGAAAATTAATTGAATGAAAAGGTAAAGGACTGTATAAAGGAAATGTAATCAGTACTAGTAATTAATTGTACATGGACAACAAAGAAAGTTGCATTGCTATGTGCTTTTTGTTTCTTTCTTTATCCTAAAATTCTGAAATTTCATGCGTGTATTAGTTTAAGGCCATTAAACAATGTATTAGGCGGCTTACTTGAAAATTAATTGAATTAAAAGGTAAAAGGCTGTGTAAAGAAAAGTAAAAGTACTTGTAATTAATTACACATGAGCCATGAAGAAAGTTACACCGCTTTTACGTATACTTGCATACTTTTTCTTTCTTCATCTGAAAATTCTGAAATGTCATACATTTGTCGGTTTATCGACATTAAACAAAGTAGTTGATGGCTTACTTGAAAATTTTTTGAATAGAAATTTAAAAACTGTTTAAAGAAAAAAATAATAAGTACTTCTAGTTAATTGTACATGACGCACGAAGAAAGTTGTACTGATATTATGTATATACATGCACCTTTTATTTATTTCTTTATATTTGACAATTCAAGGGATTCATACATACACATCTTTAACAACATCAAATTAAGTAGATGACGGCTTACTTGAAATATAATTAAATGAAAACTATTTATTTGTATGAATAAAACTTAATTAAGAGCAGACTTCAGTTTTACGATACTGATATTTGAAGATTATTTACCTTTATTTGATTATTTTTTACATTTATTTGTATCACAATTCTAAGATTTATTGAAACAAATCTTTAGAAATATTTCTTTGCAGGCTGATTATTATATTCCATGTTAATTTTTAATATCAATTAATAGATAAATAGATAACGACCCCGTGGAGTTAAGCTACACAGCTTTATAGCTTTAGTGGAAACCCGGAGAGACAGAAATATCAATGAATAAAAACTGTTTTTGTGACACTGAAAATATTCAACATGTAATCAAAAAATAAAATTTTAATTCAACTAATTCCCACAGCATTGCATACACAGAAATCAATTATTTTTCAATTTTCGGTTTTTGTTAAATTAAATGCATTAGATATAAACCTACATTTGTGTTTTTGTCAATTATACGATACAAAGTTCAGTATTTTTATTGTTATTAGAACGTGTTTCTAATGAGATATTTATTATGATTTAAATATATAATCTTCTGGTATTAAAATATTTGTCATATAAGCTAATAAAATTAGATGTATGCTTATAGCTAATATATTTACTTAATAAAAACAAGAAAATAAATTAAAAATTAAGACTGTAAGGAAAGCTTTGGGGCTGTAACGGCCCAAGGTCTTTCAGGCTGTAAGGCTGCACACAACAGTTGTATTAAAATTTTATTTTTTCAATACGTATTGAATATAAAGTGTCACAAATGATGTTTTAATTCATAGATATTAAAAAAATAAATCGTGAAATATAATAAGCTGACTTATAAAAAAATAATTTTGAAAATTAGGTTTTAATCTAACGAATCTAAAGAAAACTGTAATACATGAAATAAAGAAAGAATTTTGAAATTTTAGTATCATAAAACCAATGACTCCACTTAATTAAAATTCATTTACATGAATACAACTTCATTAAACTAGATTTATTTAAAGGAAAAATTTTAAATTAAATGCTGCGCAAAGAAAATATAATGTGCAATTGGTACTTTTAGTTAAAGTTATTTGAGCCACAAAGAATGTTACGCTGCTGTTATATATGTATATCCATGCAATTTTCTTTTTCTTTCTTTATAGGGCAATTCAGAAATTGCATACCTGTTTAGATTTGTCCATATCCAAGAAAATAAAGTAACGAATTATTTGAAATTTAATTACAAGATTCTGTAAAAATGGATAATCAGTTCTTTTAACTAAAAATAAATAAATTGAAAATAAATGTTCAATAACCGTAAAGAAAGTCTATATGCACCTGCTTTCTTTTTTCTTTATTTCTTCTCTAGCTGACCCATTCGTCGTTTCCCGGGTTCGTGATAATAACATTGAATATAACTAAAATCAGTGTTGAATGATTTTATGTTTTTAAATGTAAATATTTCCAAACGAACTTAATGTTGGGGCCCAACTTCCTTTGGCAACTTACACCGCAGAGGACAAAATTTACTCTAGATCGCAGAGGACAAAATTTATTCTAAATCACAGAGGACAAGATTTATTATAACAAGCTAAAAGATTGAAACCGGATTCCTTTTACGAATGTAAAAAAATTGCCACAAAACGCGATTTTTTTTTTTTTTTTTTAATCGTATTACGAAATCGAGAAAATTAAAATATTGCTGCACGAGTTCCGAATAAACTTTATTGAAAAGAGGATATCATTTACTATATTGAGCTGAAAGAGTGAAACCTGATACCTATTTCTAATGCGGAAAAATCGCCGCAAAACGCAAAAAAAGTTAAAAATCGTATAAAAAATCACTAAATATATTTTTTTAAAAAGCAGACCATAAAATTGACCATAATGGTCTAAATGTTTGAAACCTAATTCCTTTTACGAATGTCACATAAAGACCGAAAAACGCGAAAAGAAAATCTAAAAATGGCATAAAAAATTAAAAAAAATTAAACAAATTGCTGCACGATTTCAGAATAAACTTTAGTGAAAAGAGGACATAATTTACTATATTAATCTGAGAGAGCGTAATCGGCTTGATTTTATTAATGTGGAAAAATCGTCGCAAAATACGAAAAAAAGTTAGAAATCGTATGAAAATTCGGAAAAATTCACAAAATGCAGAGTATAAAATTTACTATGAATAATCGGAAATCAATTCTGCTAGAAGTTTACATCCAGGTAGAGTCCTGCACGGGTTGGATCATACTTTTTCCAAACCCGTAAATTCAACATGAAGTTAATCCGAACCTGACAAAACTATTTTTCTTTATTCGAAAGACGATCAGAACTTAGGCAAAATAATTTTCATACAAACATCAAACACTTGCTTTCAACGTATATTTCGTTTAATTTAAATATGAGTTATTTTAAAAACTATATAGATAAACCATTCTCGACGTTTCGGTTATTGTTCATAACCATCATCAGGAGAAAATTAAAATAGAAAACAAACAGCAAAAAATTAAATACGCGTTACATAATTGAGAAAAATGTTTCAATTATGTAACACGTACTTAATTTTTTGCTGTTTGTTTTTATGGGAATTTCCTCCTGATGATGATTACGAAGAATAACCGAAACGTCGAGAATTGTTTATCTATCTAGTTTTTAAAATAACTCATATTTAAATTAAACGAAATATACGTTGAAAGCAAGTGTTTGATGTTTGTATTTATATGTGCAACGTAAAGACCTTATTAATTAAAATAGTTTTCGTCAAACCAAAATCCGACCCGAAACCCGAAAGGATAGAAAATTAATCTTTATTTTAAATAGTACAATTTTACCTAAATATCAATTTTATTTTTTATTTTGAAAAATAAGTATATATATATATATATATATATATATATATATATATATACAGGGTTGTTATAATTAAAGTTCGCCTATTCAGAACAAAATTTCACTAGTACGTAGTTAAAGAGATGCGCTCTGCGAAAATCGAAAAAAAAGATAGTTACACTTTTCGTCAGTATGTGGTGTTGCGCCAATATTTAAGGCGATGTTTGCAGATTCATTATATCAATTTCAGTCAATCCAGACGAAGCACACAAATTTAAAAGTTTCAACAAACTTCAACGAACTGCGAATTGTTATAATTAAAGTTCACCTAATCAGACAGGTCTAGAACCTGACCTATGACTCCAAACAATACAGAAAAATGAATATAATTTCATGTGATGTAATCTGCATCAACAAAAATAAAACATGTCGCTCGGCAGCGAGGAAAAAACGAAGAATAACATTACGCATGCTCAATGAATCCTCCACCATTTTCAATAACGCATTCCATTCTCAGAATTGTGGTTTCTGCAGCATTGCGTAAACTGTCCTGTGAGATTGAGCGAATATGAAGTCTAATACTATCTTTCAGATTAGAGATTGTCTGACATCTGTCTTTAGATACAGAATCTTTCAAAAATCCCCACAACTAAAAATCGCATGGTGTTAGATCACGCGATCGTGGTGGCTAGACTGTTTGAAAATAACGACTTATGATGCGGTCTTCTGTAAAATGGCTTGTTAAGAAAATCCGAACTGCTCTAGTAATGTGCGGTGGTGCACCGTCTTGCATAAACACGATATTTTGAAGGCAGCCTCGCTGTTGCAGCTCGGCAATCAGAAAATTTGACAATATATTGAGATACCTTCCCCCATTTACGGAACATGTAATGGGTCCTGTGGATGTTAGTTCCTCAAAAAAATATGGCCCTATCATAAACGTAGCTGTGAAACCGCACCACACCGTCACTTTAGCTGCAGGCAATGGAACTTCTTGGACATCATTAGGATTCTCTTTCGCCCAAATTCGACAGTTGTGTGTGTTCACTTGTCCGTTTAAATAAAAATGCGCTTCATCACTCCATAAAATATTCCAGGGCCAAGAATTGTCCACATTCATTCGTACAAGAAACTGTAGTGAAAATGATAGCCGACTTTCGGTATCACCCTGTATTAGTTGTTGCACCCTCTGAATCTTGTATGGATAGTAGCGCAAAATTTGACGCATTACTTTTCTCACAGTGGAACTCGGCATATCGACTTCATTCGCAATAGCTGGCACACTTGCATTACCAAATGATAACTGGCTTGCTAAATCCACGGCAGCAGTAGCAATATCTTCAATGCTAGAAATGTCTACCTTTTTCATCCTCTGCCAGGAAGAATGTCGAGTTTTCCTGTTTCCTCGAACTTTTAATCATTTTGTGAACTCCATGATCCGACATTGGTCCCCGTCTAACATCTTTTAGTTTCCGGAATTCTCGAAGAGCTGCAGCTGCGTTGCTGTTATTTTGATACTTTACAAGAAGTGCCTTTTCTTTCAAAGTTATCATTCTCCACAAAGCGTAGATTCAAATGCTTTTCAGAAACAATCAACTGTTCCAGTGTCAAAGAAATCATAGACACACTTTATCAGCAAGTTTTAAATCGTCAGGTGGTTAGAAGGGTATTTCGAGTTTTCGAAGTTGCGACTTCACTTTATCGTCGTTCGTCGAAAATTTTAATAAAATGTTATATTTTTATAAACGTTGGGTGAAATTTTGTGATTTTGTGTGTTTCATCTGGATTGACCGAAATATAATGAATCTGAAAAAGTTTACTTTTACCAACTGTGAAATAAAATTTCCTGTATTTTGTTTTTTACAAAATAAAAGAATCTGCAAATATCCGCTTAAATATTGGCGCAGCACCACCTATTGACAAAAATTTTAACTATTTTTTTTTTCGATTTTCGCAGAGCGCATGTCTTCAACTACGTACTAGTGAAATTTTGTTTCGTTTGGAGCCATAGAACCGGCTCTAGAGCCTTCTGAATAGGCGAACTTTAATTATAACAACCAAAGCCATTAAATAATAAGACCAGTTAGATAAATGGGAAACTTTTCGCAAGTTGAAAATAGCTCCATCTAGCGGATGGGATGCTTGCATTCGGCACCAAGAATATTTTAATAAAATTTTGCTTCTAAAATTAAAGCTTAAAATAAGGAGTTCATATTTTCTAAAAAAGTCGTTTCTAAATTCCGGTGTCAGTCAGTAATTTCACATTTTACGAACAGAATTTGTCTGTGCCGGAAAGGGTTAATTGCATAGTGATGTAAATTTCCATCACTTTTTATTTAACTTTTAATAAATAAATCAACTTCTTCGCCACCACTATATTTATATAGAAATATTAATCCAGTAAATTTCCCATTTTTTTTCATTATAGTTTTAGCTTTAATGTAAAAGATCCCAATAATTAGCAAGCTTTTAAAGGAAGTGCAAAAACAAAACATCGATACAAACGATAAAAATCTTATAAAATATCGATATAAATAAATCGTATCGTTTCTCTGCGACGCACTTCTGTTTCGCCTTCCTTCCGCAGCAGATGAAGTGGCGCTAGTGTCCCCGCTAACAAATTTAACGCTATCTGACTGGGCTTATTATTTAATGGCTTTGATAACAACCCTATATATATATATATATATATATAGAGAGAGAGAGAGAGAGAGAGAGAGAGGTGCGAAGCTCTCACTAATCTTTCATAATATGTCAGTTAATTTGACCCAGGTTTAATACTTTTCACACCATAATTTTTTTAAAGAAAATAAATTAAATATATTCCACGTAGAAATTTGAAATTAAATAACTAAAGATTCATCAAATAAATTTTCTGGTTCGAAATGTTGTTAAACTGGGTCAAATTAATCCACATATTACGAAAGAGTAGTGAGACCTTGGCACCTCTGTAATATATATATGTAATGTGTGTGTGTGTGTGTGTGTGTGTGTGTGTGTGAAAATATATACAGCATTTTCTTTAGTTAACACGAAAGGAAATGTACTTAATAAATAACATTTTAAGTTATGTTTGTGCAGTAATACACTCCTGAACAAAATTATAAACTCAGAAAATTTTCACTTTGTTTAAAGCATAATATAAATAAGCTTAGCTTTACATTAATAAAATAAAGATGAATATATATACAAAGACATTTAAATTTAATGTAACTCATAAATAAAATGGAGCAAATAATTTAAGTAAGAAAATGCATAACCTAAAAAAAAATAACGTTATGCGAAACCTGGACAAAATTATAAATTCGAAGTTATGAATTTCTATAATCTGCTATTTTTATCTGATTTTATAATAAGAAACTAATAAATGGAGTCATTAGGGATCAATACATTTCAATACCATCAATGCATTTTTTTAGGTTTTCTCAAAAAGATGTGTAATTTTAATATACACATGACTAAACCGAAAACAGTAAATTACCGAGTTTAAGAAATGAACATAATTTGAATCCTGGTGCTAAGTATTAATATGCACACATTCAAAAATGTGTTGGACCGCCATTTTTCTGAATTATTTCGAATATGCGACTCGGCATAGATTGAACAATTTTTTCCAACTGCTCCACTGACAACTGGTTCCATGCTGAAAGCATAGCCAGTTTTAAATCATTTCTGTTTTGATATTGACGTCTATCAATTTTCAATGGGGTTTAAATCAGGGCTGTGGGCTGGCCATTTCATGACATTCACATGCCAGCGATCAAGCCACGCTTCTGTAGTTTTTGCAGAATGTATTGCTGCAAAACCCAGTTCATTCCAGTAATCAACGGTGCATAAGGCAATAGATTATCTTCCAGCATTAACTGGTAGCCTTCTGCGTTTTCTTTTCCATTAAGGAAAGTCAGAGCAGTTTTACCATTCTGAGAATAACCAACAAACACCATCACGGATCTTTTACCAAAGTTTCAACAAAAGATATGCCATTCTTCATGCCTAATATTGTACCAGTAGTATCTTAAGCCATCTGGGCCGTCTAAATTTAACTTCTTTTCATCTTACCAGATGATTGATATACCAGATATACCTCCACACTGTTGTCCATGACATGTGCTGCGGTGCAAAGTGAAGTCTGTCTTTCGTGTGACGAGGCACAAGTTTAGGCTTAACTTTCATTTTCTTCCATTTCATGTTCGGGGCTCGTTGAAGAATTCATCTAACAGTTCAAGAACTTACATTTAGCTTTAAATCATTTACAATTTGGCTAGAAGAAACTCCAGTACTAGATGCTGTTTGTAAGCTAGATCTTCGATTTCTTTCTGTTATCTTTGGACGTCGGCCAATGCGTTTTTTTCTTTTCATAACTTGACGGATTCTTTAAAACGTCTTTTACTGCTCCTTGTGAACATTTAACAAACAAAGAAATTCGGCGTTGGGTTTTTCCAGAAGCTCTGAAGGCCAAAATTTTACCAACTTGCATCTTTGTGAGAACCTTTCCTCGAGGCATTTGTAAACTTGTTGATTTTCACTGTTCTAAGAGTAACATGTAACGACAGGACAAGATAAACAAGATGCATTAAAAGAGACTCAAAATTATTATAAAAATATTTCAAAGGCAGACGATAAAAGATTTTTAATAAAACCACTGAGAAAAATGAAAATACAGTAAACCCTCGAATTAACGGACTAATTGGGACTAAGATGTGTCCGTTAAATTGCAAAGTACTATTTATAATATTATTTTGTAATAATTATAGTGCATATATATATCATTACGTACTTGTAATTACATATATTATTACAGTATAAACTACATATATATAATATATATATATATAATATATACAGTGTATATACATGTATTGTATATATACAATATATGTATATACATAAATATATATTGAATATACATATATACTGTATATACATATATACTACTGTATATATATACATATATATAAACACAACACATTACTTTTAATAATACAATATTAGAAATGAAATACAAAAGAATTAACACTTATGCAATTTTTATGGGAATGAAACACTTTTTGCACAGAAATAATAATTAATGAACAGGCAATAAACAAATGGAAAAGAATTACAATGCCCCAAAAAGAACAGGCATCATTTTATGTTATTAACATCACATTCCACCACTCTCCAACTTCTCTATCAACCCAAGTTTCTGTTTTATAGATAAATTAACGCGTTTTCGTTTAATATTACAAGCCATTTCAAAAAAGCACTAGTAGCAAAATACACTTGCGAATTGAAGCGCGAACTGAAGCGAAAATGGATCGTGGGTACGATAGCGCATGCGTAGAACGAAAAGCAGATCACGTGCCCGCATAGGTCGCCAGTATCATTGCGATTGCTTAGAACGAAAACCACGCTGTAGTGAGAATCAAAGGGCGCGCTTTCGGCGTTTCGTTTTCTTTCCTTTTTTTTTTTACTTTAATTTTTATTTAATTTTTAATTTTTAATTTTTTTTTAATTTTTAAGAATTAGTCCGTTGAATCCGAAGTCCGTTGAACCGAGATCCGTTAAATCGAGGGTTTACTGTATGGATAAATATCGTTTGCATTAACACCAATGTGAAAAAAAATAATTTACTGAATTAGTTTCTTATCATAAAATGCTTTTATTCATATAAAAAATACCAGAATATAGAAATTCATAACTTCGAATTTATAATTTTGTCCAGGTTTCACATAATGTTCTTTTTTTAAGTTATGTATTTTCTTATTTAAATTACTTGCTCCATTTTTGTTATGCGTTATATTAAATTTAAATGTCTTTTTATATATATTCATCTTTATTTTATTAATGTAAAGCTAAGCTTATTTATATTATGCTTTAAACAAATTGAAAATCTGTTTAACTAAAATAGGGGGAGGGGGTTATTATTTAAGATTTCAAAGTTGTCCCCCTTTCCCCCCAGGAGGGCGGAGTTGGGATGGCGGCAACTTTATTATCCCTAAATAGATTTTTCAAAACTATTGAACATGCATTTTTCCATTTTTCAATCCGATGTATATTTCTCAAGTTATTCGACCGTTTCCAGACTTTTCAATGGAAACGATTCTCACTGCATTTTACTCGATTACAGCCCCATCTACAATTTTCTGAAAAAATTTTAAATACAAAAGTTACGTATTTTTTCCCGTAAAATCCTAATCTCCAACAAAAAGAGGGGTTACCATATAAGATTTGAAAGTTTCCCCCCCAGGGGCAGAGTTGGGGGGGGGGGCACTTTCATATCCGTAAATACACTGTAAAAAAAAAAAATGGGTCGATCTACTAAAAAAAGTTTAGTTTTTCTAACAGATTTTTTGGAAATTGCTAAAAATTTTTTAGTATATTTGTATTCCACAGATTTTTTTAGTAACCGGTACTAAAAAATCGGAATCATTACTAGCTGTTTTCTAGTAATTCTTGCAGATTATCTTGTAACTGAGTAAGAATACAAAAAAATTTTTAGTCTTTTTGTACCGATTTTTCGTACCGGTTACTAAAAAAATCTGTGGAATACAAATATACTAAAAAATTTTTAGTAACCTGAGAATTTTTTTTACAGTGTAGACTTTTCAAAAATATTGAACACATATTTTTCGTTTTCCAATCCGATGTATATTTCTCGAGTTATTCGACGAGTAATTAGACAGTACCAATTTCCTTTTCTGTGTCCCTGTAAATAAACGATGAATGCTATACACACAATATTGTACAGTTAGCCTCTTGTAATGCACCTTAGTGATATATATCAATTTCAATATGTTTGAAATAGTGAAACATTATTAAAATCAACCCCAAATGATTTTTCTCCAGCGTAATGTAACGGAATTATTTTGGTTGTCTGTGTACAGGAACTATAAGTGCTGTGCACATCATATTCTATTATAAGCCTCTTGTAGTGCACCTCAGTGATATATATCAATTTCAATATGTTTTAAACTGTGTAACATCATTAAAGTAAACCGCAAATGATTTTCCCCATAGAGCGTAATACAACGGCATTCTTTTGAGTGTCCATGTAAAAAAAACTATAAGTGTTACTTCATTTTCAATACCGAACATGTCATAGTAAACCCCAATAACATATATCAATTGCATGATAATCTGAGTCTATTTACGTGAGTTAGAGCACGGACAGACAGACAGAGAGACAAACCGAATTCATAAACACTTTTCAACTTAGTTGGAAAATGTTTAAAAAAAAACAAATAGCTAAAAAACTTTTTAAAAAATATAGACACTATTTATTAAAAGGAGGTGTAGTAAGGATTAAATTAGATGCTAAAATGAAACCTTTATGAAAGTCCAATTCTCTGTAATAGGAAATATTGACTAATGAACAAAGGATAATAATAGAAAGAGAGAGGAGTTTGTGCTGCCATTTGGCTTTAAATAATAAAATGAAATGCTGGCGCTGCCATCTATCTTTAAAAAGAGGAACAATATGCTAAAGATGGAGTTATTATTGTAAATCTGAATATGAATAGGTATGAAGATTAAAGGGGGATAATATGATATAAAACAATAATGAATAGTTTTATATAATATGGAAAGATAAATATGGGTAATTACTTAAAAACTAGCCGCCACTGGCGACCAGTTTGGTCTCCCTTAAATGTGTGTTAAGCATTGTAACACGCATTGATATTTTTTGTATTATTTTAGTTTGATTCCATATTATTTACCATTTTTAATGATGATTATTTTCAAATGATAAATCGCCAAATATTGCTCCTATCACCACCATTCATACTGCATTAATTTAATTTTAAATTATAAACCTGTCACTCATTTCTGTTAAAATACTTAGCTTTAATTTCAAATACTTATATTACATACAATTTAAAATACATGCCATTTACACTCTTCATTTAAAATAGAAAATAAATAAATAAATAAAAAATAATATCATAAATCAAAATATTTGATTTAAAAATAAAAGTATATTTTCTAATTCGAACACGCGAAAAATAAAAGCTGGTATCGGCGATTTAAAAAATGGTATTGGCGAGATTTGTGCAAATTAACATGAAAGTGTTTAATGATGTTATGTATTTTATAAATGTATATTAAATTACTATTTTGAACGCGATTGGTCATAACAATGGTAAATATGATTGGCGATTTCCAATCATTTTCCGTGATCTCTCTTCCTCGCGAGTATAATACATAAATACCAAATAAACTGAGAATTCGTTTCGAAATTTCATTCATTAAATATTATTACATGAGTTCAACTTACGTCAAGAAACGATCTGGAAGTTGAGTTGTATAGCACAGAATTATGGTAAACTTTGATTGTCTCAATGGTACGAATTATTATTATTGTTTTTGACACCCAGGCAGCGGTCCAAAAAATCATTCGCGGAGAACTTGCCTTACGAACGATTACCCCCATGATTGAATATTTTAAACGTTCATGACGAATTAATCTCTTTTTTTTTTTGTTTACTTTCATGGATAGAGAATTTGAACTGCGATCCTAATTTCAACTTAAGCTATAGCAGAATATATGCATAATTGAACGTAAGTCATCTCTCAAATATTAATTTATTTTGAACGAACTTTCTAAACATGTAACTTTTATGCAGTTTAATTCGCAAAAATAATTTTGAATAAAAATGGCCGCCTGGTATATGAAAAAGTGAAGCGGACATCCCGGAATTGTTGATGACAGTCACATGACTTAGGCTTTTATTATAGAGATTGAATAAGAATTAAATTGAATTAAAAAGTTAATTAAATTAATGTTAAATAAAAATAATACAAAAAATAAACAAGAACGAAAAATCATGCGTCAAGCATAGATTATGTAACACTTTCCAACGCTTGCAAAATATTTTTACAAATCATTACCGTTTAATAAGCTGAAAGATAACATCTAAGTAAATATCAATTTGGAAAACGCATAACATATTTAAAAACGTAATTTCAGGAATTTCCAACATATACAATATTTAGAAAAATGTCCGAATACTTTTATTCAGCCCTGTATATGATCTATAGATTTGTACATATACTACATAGGATGCTAAATTTTAGTTTAGTTAGGAAACGCGCAGCACAGTTTAAAATTCTCCTTCTTGAGTTTCTGTCAATAAACGGGAATGTATTCGCGAGCTTTTGTGCTGCCCTGTATATGATCTACAGAATTTATACACACCAAGTAATAGACAAAAAGTGAGTTAAATTTAAAATCGCGTTCAGCAACTTAAAACGCACTTTCAGGAATTATTGTTAACAGACAGTAAAGTAGAGAATTTTTTTGTGTGTCCCTGTAAATGAGCGATGACTGCTATACACACACTATTCTGTAGTAAGCCTCTTGTAATGCACCTTAGTGATATATATAAATTTCAATGCGTTTAAAATAGTGAAACATTATTTAATTAAACCGCAGACGATTTTTCTCCATAGACGTAATGTAACGGAATTCTTTTGAGTGTCCCTGTAAAAAAACTATAAGTGCTACACACTTCAGTTGAAATAGGGAACATGCTATAGATAACGACAATAACATATAAAAATTGCAGGGCAATCCGAGCCTATTTACGGGAGTTAGAGCACGGACAGACGGCAGACAGCAGACGGCCATACGGCAGACAAACCGAAGTCATAAACACTTTTCAACTAGGTTGGAAAGTGTTAAAAAGAGGCGATTATGTAAATGATAAATTAATAATATTAAAAAAGTAATAATTTAAGAAGGTGAAAATGTATAGCCATGTATGAGGAGTCATTACGTAAAATATACAATGATAAATGATTGTTATCTATCTATATATATATGTGTGTGTGTGTGTGTATGTATATAGCTATTTTTCCGATTTTACCCGAGACGCAAGTCGGGTGGGATTCGAGTAAAATCTGATTAACCTACCCAATGAAGGACTCTAAATGCATCACATTTTTAAGGATTTTAATTATTCACAAACAATAAAGTACGGTTGATTGCATGATACCAATTTGCAATATTGCAGTTCCTAATTGCACCTCATTATACCTTTTTTAACCCCCTTCCTTTGTAGTTTCTCTCGTGTATTTCAAAGAAGTGTTATGTATGGTAATGAGTTAAATTGCTAATGGAAGTCAAGCTGGTGCATAAGTAAATTAAATTAATTTTTTTATCAAAAGTGCATCTGTATTAATCTTACTGTACGCTAATAGAGGGACTCGACACACGTTTATTTTTTTTTTTTTTAAATAAAGTATTTTATTTTACAATATCATTTTGGATAATATTAATTGATTTTATAAAGAAAAATGATTTTATCAAGAAAATAAGCATGAATTTTTTTAATTAAAAAAAAAGAAATTTTTAAAACCCTTCTTCTCCTACGGATATTAATATATAGCAGACGCTTACACTGAAAAAAAAATGTTGATTTTACAGTATAATACAGTCAGCTGGGATGCTAGTATTATACTGTAAAATCAACAATTCTTTTTTTGCAGTGTATGATGATGATTCGGAGACATATTAGCAAACATTAGCATAAAACTCGTAATAAATCATGAATGTAGCCGTAGGAGTCGAGTCCCAAATGGAATCGGGTGTTAAGAGCAAAAATGTAGTCTAATCGAGGCTTAAATCAACGCAGATTAGACTGCTCTAAAATACCTTTTAAACAGAAAACTAATATTTTCATAATCTTTCGCTAAATAAAGTGCAGCAAGTCCCCCTTAAAGAACAATAATACTTTTTTGCTTTAGGGGGAGTCAGGACTCTAATTTTTAATTTTAATTTTAATTTATTAATTTATTATTTTTTGACTTTCTTTACATATTATAAAATAAATTTATTAAACAAAATTATTTTCATAACAAAAAAATATGTATATATGTCACGTTTTCACTCGCATCACCATATTTTTTTTGTAGATCACATTATCTGGGCGAGGGTTTCCACCGAGGAATTTGCAGTCGGGCACCGAGAATCCAATTTATAGTGTGCGTACAGAATGCAAATAAGAGGCAGCCGGTTCCAGTTCACTTTTTATTCGAATTCTAAGGAAAATGGCCATGCTTTACTAATTACGATGCTAATTCCGTACATGATGATTTAATACCGTGGAGAAACTTGGTGAACTAATTTAATATTTTAAGAAGACATTTTGTTCTTACAGGCAGTCGTTTTTTCTATCGGCAGCCAAGGAGATTTATTCTATGGTCGTGTAGTACGCGTCGGGGTTACATGTACAACCGGCTCCAGGAATAAAACTGACGCTACGCGGGAAAACTCCGCGTATAACTATTATCTAACGCCCCAGAATACAGTTTCACTAAACAGTCTTTCGACCAATCACCGCTAAGGGACTAAATTCTCTGGCGCTATAATTTTGAAGTTATCAGACCGTAGGTTGAAAAAATGCGGGAAAAATATTTCTAGAACATTACCGAACAATCTAATTCCTTCGAATAAATAATAAGAAAAAAAAATACGTAGGCTTTACCGAGCATGGGCAAGATGCCAAGATAATATTTTACATTGAGACTGAAGTTAGCTTTCGTAATTTTGAGAAAGAATACTGTTTTGTCAGAAAACATAAAGAAATAAAAATTAAAAAAATAAAAAGGTATAGGTTGTTATTTCAAGAGAGTTAAAATATTTTTAGCTAGGAGATTGGTGTTTAAAAGAATTAAATTCTAGGATGCATTTATTTAATGAAACAAAAGTGCGTAATTTTAATAGAACAACGGTCAGAGCCATTTTTTAAGAGAATGAATTTAGATAAAGTATTTTTAGTTAGGTGGAATTTTGACAGTCGAAATACTAGAACGAGAAAAAAAATTAGAATAATGGGATTTACACAAAATTATAGCTTTGATGAGGCCAACGGCGAAATTTTTTTTTAATTTGTTTCATATCCCTCCCCCCCCCCCCCCCCCCCCCCGCAAAAAAAAAAAAAGCTTATCTGAACAGCAGTTCCCTAACAGCAGTTCAGGTAAGTGACAAAAAAGTTGAGAATTTTCCTAAATTATAAAAATTCTAAAATTTTTAAATTTTTAAATCACCAAGAATCACGAACGAAGCAATTGCCTTAAAATTTTGGAAGAATAGAAATTAGAAATTTTTTTAGAGTAAAGCATAACCTAAAATACATAAATTTTACAACACTTACTTTTTGCAAGTGTAAATAAATGAGAATACATCAAGATAAACTAAGAAATAACTGACATAATAAATAATATTAATAACATAATATATAAAGAATTCAATATAATAAATAATAAAGATGGAAATTAATTACATTGAAAAACTGAAGCTTCAGTAGTCTTAAACAGTCTCAAACAGTTCTCACTAGATTTCAGTCTTTTTTCGTCTCTATTGTGGTTTGGGATTGACCCCACTCTAATCTATGGTGCCACTCTTTTCGTGGTCACACTGGAGATCAGAGCTAATTTATTCCATGAGTGGAATATTTGTGATAGCTATCTTTTGTCACAATCAGTAACTTTTTTGTATTTACCTTATTTATGTTCATATTGCACTTCATGGTATATACACTACTTTGGTACCAAATTGTATATTCTCAAATTCATCATATATTGATATACCAAAATTCATCAACATTTTTCTAATATATTCTCTTAATAAATAATAACATTAATAAATTTCTTCAAATAATAAAAAATATCAACAAACTTCAATAACTACTCTAGTGATATATATCACAGTAAATATTACATTCCATATAAAATTCTTGGTTGAGGAAAATAAAATACATAGCAAAATCTGTTTGTTTCCTTACTTGAAAAGATAAGGAAATAATTTTTTGCTAGCCGAATTGTGCATAAGAAAATTAACAATATATTATTTTTCCAATACTAAATAATTTAGATGCCCAAATATTTAGATAGGATTCACTCAACCAACAATTGTGAACAAAAATATCCCGTTCTGATACTCTTCTTTTAACTACTAAAATCTATGATCGGGTATAGCTAATTACCAAAATTTAAGTCTAGAATCATATACTTCTTTTTACACTTTTTTTAAGTAATAAGCAAAATAATAATAATAACAACAATAATAATAATAATAATAATAGTTGTTAGATAGATGACAGAGAATTGGAATATAAAACTATTATATTTACACTATTGCAATCCTTATTTTTCATTTAATCTCTTCAAAACATTTCACGACAACAATATCACAATATCAACCTTTAGACTAATACAGAATATCAGCATTCAAGAATAATTCAAGACCTTTACTGTATTAAACAAAATAAATATAGCTACTGCGAATACATTAAATAATATAAATAATATTTACTAAAAACTGTAATTATATAGAATATTTAATTTTAATTTAATAGACTCAACAAAAATAAGTACCAAAACTGGTAGATCAGGCTAGAAGACACCTAGAAAGGTTGAGAAGTTGTTGTTTACATTTAAAGTTAATTGAATTACACAAGTAGTATCCCTGTGTCGACCCAAGAATATACCTGGTAAAAAGAGTTTATTTTTAATTTTAGAAAGGTTTTTTTTTTTTCTAGTTATTGTAAATAAAAACTTTTGGAAGAAATTAATATATTGTTTTTACTAATGTTTGGTGTTGTGAACCTGTATGTGAAGTTGTTTGTGTTGTTTTTTGTGTATTTTCATGAAATAATTTGAAATCATCTGGAAAATAATATTGTCGTGAATTGTTCCATGTTTCCAAATTAAGACAATTAATTCCCTTCTGACACTACAACTATCACATGAACAGCAATAATTTAAGGTTAAACCCATTTTTTGATTAACCTAATTAAGCTCAAATTAGAACATACTCAATAAAATATTCCATTTAAAAAAAAAAATTAAATTTAAAAATCTTATCTTAATATAACACAAAAATCCTTTCCTGAGATGTTAAAATGCTTTTCTATAAATTTATTAAAATAATCACAAAATATACCCAAGATATTGAAATAATTGCTTAAGAGCATATTTTAGAACACACAATAATAAATTAATTTACACTAAATAATAATAAACAACATAAGAATTGCTACAATTAAACATAAAATTACGTAAAGTATCTAATATTCTGTTATTTAAAATACAAACCATCAATTCTTTCCAAATAGTTGAAAATGACTTTTTTTTTTTGTAATCTGTCTTATAACAAATAATAATAATAATAATAATAATAATAATAATAATAATAATAATAATATTTAACATTAATTCATAATATATTAATATTTAATAAACAACAGCATAATAATCTTCAATCATATTCTAATAGTATCAATAAGAATAAACTTCAATCACATTATATCTTTCAGTGAAAACATAATATTTTATTCTTTATTTAAGTTGTATAAAAAGTCCCTGTCAATAAATCAGAAAAAGCTTTGAAATATATATATATACTAGGGGGCCTACCCCCTGCGAGCTACGCTCGCCAACCCTCGCTCAGACTTCGAGGCCTCTAAAAACATGACAGCGTGCTTTGTTTTAAAAATATTGGTAAATCTGTAATTGGGTTGCCATGCTTTTAACGTTTTAATGGGGCATTTTTTATTATCATGGCCTCATATACAACTATTGCGACAACTGACGACTGTTTTCGGGATTGATAAGTATAATCAATTACACCTTGAAAACCAGCTTGTATAAAATGGCTAGGTTTAAATTGTGGCTACCTCTCGGACTTTTATAACAACGATCTGTATTCTATTCTTCCTTTGCGTTTAAAGATGAAAAAAATTACATCTGTTTGTGAATAACATTAAGAACCACGGTATTGAAAAGTACTATGTTATAGACATTTTCAGTAACAGGTTTTAATTTTCTCTCTATTTTAGTGCACCATCATGCATATTTTCATGTTATTTTAATTAATATCTATATATATATGAATTTTCTAATAATTATTTATCATACAAAATTAATTAAATATTTTGTGCATGCATGCCTGCATTTATTCGGCATCAATTGAGATATTTAAACAAATTTGCTATCCGCGATAATTTTGCACCATGTTATGTCACTTGAATATTGTCCATAAGAAAAGCGGGTACTTTTCCAGTATAGGATCCTTTGCTTTTAGGTTTGGCGTAATTCGAGTTTCAAAAACGGATAGATTCGTTAATATACATACATTTGTTGCCAAAAGTTATAAAAACAAACTCAATGAACTTTTGGTGCTCTTTCTATTATAGGGGTCTTGACGTTTTTTTTATAAAGCTTGGCGCAATTCGGCATCAGAAAGTGAGATTTGGTGCCAAATGACATAAACAGCCATGGAAACAAATTCGACGATTTTTTTGTTTATATGCGTATTTTAATTATACGTATATTATTATTGTTTTTTCTATACAAATTACTTCTGATTATATATAAAATAGGATAAATGACATTCTACGCTAAACAAATTGTATAAATATTGAAAAAATGCTTCTGTATACGAAATGACAAAGTGAATAGGTTGACAGAAAGTATGTTGCCAAATTTCCTTTTCCGCCAAGGCTATTTTCTCTGTTTCGTCAAGGCCCCATATACTGAAAAAGCACCGAACTTTTATGCTTGTTTATACATGTATTTATATGTATATATACAATTTATTTATAATTGTCTTTCAATTTACCTCTTTTTGTACATAAAAATAAATAAATTCTTTTAATTAAATTTTACAAAAAAAATAACAAAATGATATCAATAAATAATAAATACTATTAATTCCTTTCCTCCCCTTTCTTTTGCGTTTACATAAATGACGTCATTTGGACGAATTTATTCAAAATATTTTCAGTTTATAAATTAAATTAAATGCTGACAGGCGATTGAATCCTGACGATAGAAATGTGATTTTTTTTTTCAAATTTTCCTGAAAAACATAATTTAATCACAATCTTGTCTTCATTATCGATTGAAATAAAAGATAAATTCAATTTCAATTTGAAAATGACGATTAAAAAGAAATCAATAATCCCTATCGGGATCCTTTTCGATTTTTTTCCCTTTTTTGTCACAAAAAAACTGAGTAATTAGTTGCCATCATTACAGAAATGTCATTAAAATTAGAAAAGAATTAATATCTCGAAAACTAATTCCAATTTCAAAATTCTATTACCAGTTTTGACATCCGCGGATTTTTATGGACAATTGGTATTAATTTCACCATCAAGCGTTTAATATTTTATTAAAAATAGCCCTGAAACGTAATCAGTCGTTTAATCAGTCGTTTCATAAAATCGTTTCATAAATTCGTTTCATAAAATCGTTTCACAAATTCGTTTCATTAGGATTTTATATATATAGGGTAGATATATATATATATATATATATATATATATATATATTTTCTTCCAACTGAAAGAGTCAATTTCATTATTACATCATTTTGCAACACTTTGTAAGTTGTCATGGTTTCAGTAAATTTTCTTTAGAGTGGAATAAAAAAAAATCGTCTGTTTAGAACTTAAAATGCAATTAATTTAATATCATCCATTTTCCTATTACTTTTATCAATATGAATATAGGAAGTTACTCTATTTTCTTTACAAAGTCCCGATCTTAATAACATTTAAAAAACAATAGAATTTAAATAATCATTAACAATAAAATAAAAATTCATCAACAGCATAAAATCAACAAAATAAAAATATCAACCATAAAAACAAAAACTTACAACTGCCGTGTCTTCTTTTCCATTTGTTACTTGGCTGCATGTCCACATTATAGAATAGAATTCTCCAATCAGCACAAAACAGTAAATCAGCAAAATACGTTTCCATTTATTTCGATCCGATGGTTACACAACTCTAAATCAGCGACACAAAAATATTTCGATCTAAACTACAACACCGTCGTGACAGAAGGAGTCCATACACCGGCACCTGGTCGAACAAAAGCACTTTATCTGGCATATCCTCGTCGACTTTAAAAAGAATACTGTCACGTTTTCACTCGTCTCACCATATTTTTTTTGTAGATCACATTATCTGGGCGAGGGTTTCCACCGAGGAATTTGCAGTCGGGCACCGATAATCCAATTTATAGTGTACGTACAGAATGCAAATAAGAGGCAGTCGGTTCCAGTTCACTTTTTATTCGAATTCTAAGGAAAATGGCCATGCTTTACTAATTACGATGCTAATTCCGTACATGATGATTAATACCGTAGAGAAACTTGGTGAACTAATTTAATATTTTAAGAAGACATTTTGTTCTTACAGGCAGTCGTTTTTTCTATCGGCAGCCAAGGAGATTTATTCTATGGTCGTGAAGTACGCGTCGGGGTTACATGTACAACCGGCTCCAGGAATAAAACTGACGCTACGCGGGAAAACTCCGCGTATAACTATTATCTAACGCCCCAGAATACAGTTTCACTAAACAGTCTTTCGACCAATCACCGCTAAGGACTAAATTCTCGGGCGCTATAATTTTGAAGTTATCAGACCGTAGGTTGAAAAAATGCGGGAAAAATATTTCTAGAACATTACCGAACAATCTAATTCCTTCGAATAAATAATAAGAAAAAAAATATGTAGGTTTTACCGAGCATGGGAAGATGCCAAGATAATATTTTACATTGAGACTGAAGTTAGCTTTCATAATTTTGAGAAAGAATATTGTTTTGTCAGAAAACATAGGGAAATAAAAATTTAAAAAATAAAAAGATATAGGTTGTTATTTCAAGAGAGTTAAAATATTTTTAGCTGGGAGATTGGTGTTTAAAAGAATTAAATTCTAGGATGCATTTATTTAATGAAACAAAAGTGCGTAATTTTAATAGAACAGCGATCAGAGCCATTTTTTAAGAGAATGAATTTAGAATAAAGTATTTTTAGCTAGGTGGAATTTTGACAGTCGAAATACTAGAACGAGAAAATAATTTAGAATAATGGGATTTACACAAAATTATAGCTTTGATGAGGCCAACGGCGAAAAATTTTTTTTAATTTGTTTCATATATATATATTATCATAGCTAGATTTCGAAAAAAAAATAATAATAATAATAACCTTTAAACTTTTAAAACTTTTACAGATGTTTTTACTTCTATTCACAGGCGTATCCTTCATAACTTTCGCGAATGATTTTTGTATAAACCCATTATTTTATGAGAAAAAATGTTTTTTAAACACTCTTTTTTTAAGACTTCAATGTTTATCTTAAAAATCACGCCTGATTTCATGACTGCAATTCATGATGTATAAAAGAAGAAAATTCCGTTACAATACGTTAATTTGGTGGGGTCCCGATTATAGAAAATCCACAGCTTTGATTTGCGTTTGGTAGAAAGCGCAAACTAATGACTGGATTTTAAAAGAAATATTTGTTTTTTCTCTGTTTTTTTTTTTTTTTTTTAAGATGTGGCAACAGAAAACAACAAAAACCATTTTTTAAACTATCTATTCAGGCTTTCTGAACCGCTCTGACAAGGTTTATTAATAAATTCATATTAAACTATTAAATGATTAAAGCGCATTTTTCTTTTTTAAATATTGCACTTTCTTTTTTTATTTATATTTTCTACTGTTTAGTTTTTAAAATATTTCGTTGTTGCAGTTTTACAGCAAGTTGGCGAGCTTGGCATACAGCATAATTAAGTCCATTGTTGTTGTAAATAACTCGTATACAAATGTAAATATATGCACAATAGCTATTTATCACATGATTATGGCTAAATGAAAAATGCCTTTAAATTAAATTTATTAAATTATTAAATTTATAATTAAGTTCTAAATATATTAAAATATTGTATTGTCAGCGGAAACACCCCTGTGTACATAATTTGTATAATTTTGGCATATCAGGAAGTGAATGAAAAATGTATCACAAAATTCCATCTTTACATAGAAAAACCAAGTTAAGTTAAATAAAAGAGTGGAAAAAATGAAACATTCTTCTCTATGCTAAAATTGGGTGAAAAACACGAATTTTATCAGATTTTTTTTTTTTTTAAATTTATATTTATTTTATTGCAAATCCATCCTTAATTGTATTAAATTTATCTTATCGATTATGTAAATATATGTGTAAAATATATACGACTAGATTTCATTTAAGCAGCGTACAGTAATTACTTGATTGCAGAAATTGCTTTATTTCTATGAGCAGACCATGGAAATTATTATACGGCCAATGAATTAAAGATGGTGTACACTCCAAACGATCACATATTTAATGACTTAACAGTTCAATGACAGGAAAAATACGTATACTCATTTATAGTTACACCAGCGTAGATTGCATAGCTAAAAATAAGAGCGTGCAGTCAGAGCGATCATAAGTAGTATAGTAACAGTCATGCCAGTGTAGAAACGAGTGAATCAAAACAGTAGTAGCAATGACAATCGTCGAAAATTCCTAGGTGTTTTCCTGAGAAAGAATCAACCAGTTTGAGTCCAACTTCTTTATTGACATACTCATCAAACAAAAATGGAGCACTCTCAAATTAGTCAACACAGGATTTACTAAAATACATTTAAATGCGAAATTCTAAAAAATCAGGATACGTTTTTTTGATGCCGCGGTTATTTTTAACAGACGATATCACTGGAAAAGTTGCGTTCCAAAGTCATGCGAATGGCTTTAAACTCCTTCGCGGATGAATACAAATGCGAACTACAAATGGATTTTATAGAATCAAAGCTTCAATTTTTGAAGTAACGGCGGGATAAACAAAAGTAAGCGATTAAGCTCCTGAAAAAGGAGAGAAGAACAATTCTGGTAGATTCTAGAATCATGTCGAAAAAGAGTAAAAGACATTCTATCGAAATGCATCGAAGAGAGAGTTTTAATGGCGCAACGTCAAAATGAAAAGTAATTGGCGCTTAGGAATTCAGTTAGATTTTTTTTTTTTTGAAAAGGGGAAATGATAAAAAAAGAATAACAGCATTTTTAAAGACGGAAAATAATAAAATAAGCAAGAAATTTTAGAATAAATTTAAGATAGGGTAATTATTAAAAATTTATTATATATGTATGGTATGTTTTAATTTTTAATTTTTCATATTTATTTTTATTCCCGGACCGTTTTATGGTGTTTCTATGTTGTCTTTTAACGGATATATATATATATATGTAATTTATTTTATTAACTGTCAATGTAACGGTTACATGCAACAAGCATTTCTAACAGCTAAGTTGGTTTTCGATAGCTAAAATGTTGCTGGTTCGGTATATTTTACTGCAATTTCTATTTTTGTCTAACAGTTCCTTATTAAATACGTTTTGCATTTAATAATGCTCCCAATTCATTCATTTTTGCACATATCATGTTCAGTTACTCAATATTTGTCCATTTTTATTCAATTTTCTTTAAATTTGGCTCTGTAATTGATCGGGTAATTTGAGTTAATAAATTTGGCTCATGGCTATTAACTCTAACAGAAATCAGTTAAACTTTACTTATATTATTGGAATATTGCCCTTGAAAAAGTGTTCCACTATATAAGTTTCCAATTGCTTCTTGTAATAATTTTCACTTTCTGCACATTGGATTTTTTCTCTACATATTTTTAAGTATTTTTTCCCACTTATTTTAATTTTGATAATTTTAAATTTTTGGATTTATTTCTGTAATGTATTGTAATTATCGGTTTATCTATTGTCGATCATTTATGTGGTTTAATGGTTATTATTTACAAAAGTTTTATTATATACAGGGTCATTCATAATTCCCTCCGGGGTTTCGAAACGTTATAGTAAAAAAAACGAAGACGAATATGAAAAAAAGAAACATATGAAATTATTCCGAAACTATTCAAGTTTTACTTACATACATTACAGGTGTTCTATGTGTGAACCCTTGGTCACACGGCATACATCCATGCGATAGTCCAGTTCCTGCCATACTCCGTTTCTTTAAATTTCCGGTACCACACATGAATTGTTTTGTCAGTTGGTCCCTGTTTTCGATATTTATTACGAAAGGCCCGTTGAACTGACACCACTGATTCAGATTTAAAGAAACGGAGTATGGCAGGGTAAGTAAAACTTGAATAGTTTCGGAATAATTTCATATGTTTCTTTTTTTCATATTCGTCTTCGTTTTTTTACTATAACGTTTCGAAATCCCGGAGGGAATTATGAATGACCCTGTATATATACAGGGTGATTATAAAAAAACTATCCCGATATATGAGCCCCTAACTATCATACCGTTCACAGAAACTGAATGAAAATTTGGTTTAAAGTATTTTGAGGTATGCGCTCAAGAATCATATGAAAGACAACAGTTAAATTCTAACAGTTACGGTTACAGTGACATAATTTCGAAAATTTCAAATGGCAACACCTACTTTTTATTATAGGAATGTGATCTTCATAGTAAAAAACCATAAAAAGAGTTGGAACGGTACCTGTAGCACGAAAATCGCCGGCGCTAGACAGACTAAGAATAATAGTGAAAACAACCAATAAGGACAGAGAAGCAACAGAAAACAAAACATTTTATTGTGTTTCACACATTTTTCATTTTACACACGACGACACTTTACATGCGGCAGATGGTGGATAGCACTGAACAATAAAAAGTTTTACTTTATGTTGCTTCACTGCCCTTTATTGATTGTTTTCACTTTTCTTCTTAGTCTGTCTAGCGCCGGCTATTTTCGTGCTACAGGTACCGTTCCAACGCTTTTTATGGTTTTTCACTTCGAAGATCACATTCCAATAAAAAAAAGTAGGTGTTGCCATTTGAAATTTTCGAAATTTTGTCACTGTAACCGTAACTGTTAGAATTTAACTGTTGTCTTTCACGTGATTCTTGAGCGCATACCTCAAAATACTTTAGGCCAGAATTTCATTCAGTTTCTGTGAACGGTATGACAGTTATGGGCTCATATATCGGGATAGTTTTTTTATAATCACCATGTATATATATGTATGTGTGTGTGTGTGTGACTATGTAGCAAATGACTTGAATTTTTGAATTATTGCTGTAACTATTTGCGTTTTCACGATATTTCACTTGTCTTTTTATATACGTTGCCCTATAGTATTGCCTATCAAATCATGACAAAAAATCTTTGCTGTAGTTCGCGCATGCGCAGTTAAAATTTATATCATAAAAATACCGATATCTCATCAAATATTCAATATATTAATATTTTTATCGCAGTATACTATTTCTACATTTTTTTGTAAATTTTTTTGGAAGCAGTGTTAAATTCGATTAAAAACTCTGCACGCTATAAAAAAAAAAAAAAAAAAAAAAAAAAAAAAAAACTTTTGAATTTTTCACAGGAACGTTAACATCACGAATATACGTGCTATGCTTACACAAATGCACACAAACTTTGAACACCTGCATAGTCATTTGCTACAGTGACAGACCATTTTTAGGGTTTCCCTATTAGTCCCGCTTCGTTGTCTGTCTGTCACAGAGCCGGTTCTCAGAAACTATATAATTTACAGGCATGAAATTTTATGTACTTATAGCTCAATAACAACTATGAAGCTCAAAATCATAAAATTTGAAAAAATCGTAATATTTTAATATAGAGAGATAAAAAACCAAAATTCTAACAGCCTTTTTCGATTAAATTTAAACAAATTTCGTTATAGCAGTTGCCAACAATTAAAAATTCACAATAAAATTCTTTCTAGAATAATTAATTTTCTATTGAAAGATTTCCACGTTAAAAAGAAAAATAAAATAAAAAGTTTCACCAATTGAAAAAAAGATTAATATGACGTTATATTAGTAATAAAACGGAAATTTTCAAACATTTCTCAATAATACAAGGAGTATGAGTGTGTGAACACAGAAAGCAGCTTAATATCACGTCATTAGAGAATTAGAAAAAAATTAATCTGACGTCATATTGGAAGTTTAACGGATTTTTCAAATGTTTGAGAATAATACAAATTGAGTATCAATATGAGTAATAGAGAATAGTAAATATATGAGTTTGAGGAACGTATTGAATCATGATAAAAACCCGCTTATTGAAATATTGGCATATTTTAACATTTTGAAGGTCTGTATACAACATGTTTAATTTTGAAATTGATTTTTTTTTAATATTGCATTTAGTCCACATGACAGATATTATTATGACAGAGTATAATAGCGGGCTTAGGCCGCTATCGGACCGGTTCAGATTTTTGAAAAAACGAGAAAAATAGACAGGTAAAGTTTTACTTTATAAAAAACATGACTTTTTTTTTAATGAAATTTATTTGTATTTATTAAAGAAAGGATAAAGTGTTTTGAAAGGAATATTAAACGAAACCCTTTGTGCGATCTTCGGTCACACTTACCCACTTGTTAGCATTTTTTGTTACTTGGGTGATCGAAAATATTATTTTATTATTAAAATTATTATTACCCACCCAAATTGTTCTCGAGACAAAATCTTCACTGTAAAACATGAAATCAAACATGGTCTTTACATTCTCAAAGTTCAAGGGCATTCTGGGCATTTCCTCACGAGTTTCAGTAAGATATTCGATGAAACGTCTGAAATTGGTCACTGCTCCTTAATTTCTGGTCACAGTGTATAAACACTGTTACTGTTTATCATTAAATATTTAAAGCTATAACGTATTTGTATATAAATGCGAATTTATTAATCTATCAGATTTATTAAATTCTATAATAAAAACCTGTAGATTAAATATAATATATATATATATATATATTTGCCTGCTCAATAATAAAGATATTTTTAATTTTTTTTTACAAAAAATAATCTGTATTTATTACAAAGTTTCTGTTATTTTAACAGATTTTGTTCGTAAAACAAACAGTTTACAGATTTTTTCCGTAAAATAAACAGTTTCTTTGCTGACGTCCTGGTTGACAGAATGTATTCCCTAAAATCATTTTTTCTTTGTACAGTGCACTTAAAGAGAGAGAGAGAGAGAGAGAGAGAGAAAGATCCGGAGACATCTTGTAATGCTTTCAAAACTACATTTATTTTAGAGACAAAAATACCCACTATATTCACTGCATAAGAATTTTAAGTACATAATATCGTTACATAAGAAATAATTTTTTTTTTTTTATCGCACAGTTATTACTAAGATTTAAACTTATTGACATTGTATTGCAGTCAGCAGACAACGGAAAGGAGTCTTCTATTTCCGTAGAACTTCAGCCTTTTCTTTAGTCTTTCATGTCACCTAGAACAAAAAAACATTGATAACTTCTTTATTATTATTATTATTATTATTATTATTATTATTATTATATTTACTCTAGATAAAAAGTTTAACTAAAGGAAAGAAAAGCCATGCGTCACGTATAGATTATGAAACACTTTTCAACACTTGCAGAATAATAGAAACTTCCTCTTTCAGGCAATGAAATTAAATATCAAAATAAAAATTTATTAAACGCATAACGCACTTAAAAACCCATTTTCAGTAGTTACTTCCCTTAGACAGGAATGTACTCGAATTCTTTTATGCCGCCCTGTATATGATCTACAGATTTTTATATACATTATATCCTGTGCTAAAATTTTACTCAGCTGGAAAAAGCTTAATACAAAATAAAACAAAATTCGGAAACAACTATCCATAGATGGCAATACTTGCATATATTTTTGTGCAGTCCTGTATATGAATTTTACACACACATTCCGATAAAAACACTATAAAATACTACAAACATCAGTATCATTTGTAACCCAAAAATTAGTTATAAGCAAGAAAACAGAAAGTATGCCATTCTTCCAAAATTTCTCATTTTCTCTAATTCTTTATTAATACTTTACTCGCGTGTTTTCATTTTTTATAGATTTTAATATTGTTAATTTTGCTTCAAAATATATATAATTAAAATTCATGATTGAAAAATGTTTTCAATAGTAGAAAAATTTAATAACAAGGATTTTAAAAAAACTCCCTTAATATAAATTGAAAATTAAATTGCACAATTTTTAGCACTTTTGCAGAAATTTCAAACTGACGACTATTTTTTTATTATTTTACCTATCACTATTTCTAAACAAATATTATTTATACTAGTTGAAATTTTCCAACTGGACGAAAAATGCCCGGGCCAGGATTCGAACCTGGGATCTCTTGGCTGAAGCCGCCACGCTCTACCAACTGAGCTATCCCGGTCGAATCTGGAGGGCATAATTCATCCAGTTAACCTTATTGATCATAGCATCTGGTCTGATATTTTAATCAGCTCAACAGAATAGATCGCAGGTAATGGAACTCCAGGACGGACAGGCAGGTAATGGAACGGACATTTTTCGTCCAGTTGGAAATTGCAACTCGTATGATTTCTTTACCAATTTGATTAATTGTGTTAAAAATTATTCTAGTGTAAATATAATTTACTTGGGCAATTAATAGAAATTTACCTCTAAGATTAATGTTTTAATATAACGGTAATATATATACTACAACAACCATTGGAAAAATGTTCCAAAAACTTTAAAAAGAAAAAAAAAAGAAAATAAATCAAATCAAATTAATTAAAAATATTAATTATTCAAAAATATTCATCGGAACCATCTACAAATAAACGCATTTTCCATTACTACAGTTGAAGAGATTCTGGTACTCTCTGTCCTCGCAAAAATATTCGTTTGAACCATCGCCGCAGTTATTGAAATGCATTTTCCATTACTATACCTTATCCTTAATATATACCTTAATATTTTGTGGGGTCCTTCCTTCAATAACTTTAACTCTTTAGATTGATGTCTGAACTAAAGGTATTTTGAGGAAATTAAAGTTGAAGAGCACGTTTTTTGCTTTATAAGGCGATTTCTGTTCAGACGTCAATTTTTGAATTCGGCTTTTTTTCATATCTGATAATCTTTTTTGTAATTTTAACATTTTTGTAACGATTTTATGCATTTCTATTGCCTATTCAAAGAAAGATTCTTCTAAAATTACAGAACTTTGTTTAAAAGAAAAAAAAGAAGTTAAAAACGCTTAAAAAATAAAGTGACGACGCCAAGAAGTCCATTCCCGACCGAATAACAACAACCATTTTCTCAATGGTTAAAAAAAAAAAAACAGAAATCTTCTAAAGTTACAGAATTTTGTTAAAAACGCTTAAAAAATAAAGTGACGACGCCAAAAGGTCCATTCTCGACCGAATACCAACAACTATTTTCCCAATGGTTAAAATAAATAAATAAATAAATAAATAAAATAAAAATTTTAAATTACAGAATTTTGTTAAAAACGCTTAAAAAATAAAGTGACGACGCCAAGAAGTCCATTCCCGACCGAATAACAACAACCATTTTCCCAATGGTTAAAAATAAATAAATAAATAAAAAAATTTAAAGTTACAGAATTTTGTTAAAAACGCTTAAAAAATAAAGTGACGACGCCAAGAAGTCCATTCCCGACAACAACTATTTTCTCAATGGTTAAAAAAAAAAATCTTCTAAAGTTACAGAAATTTGTTAAAAACGCTTAAAAAATAAAGTGACGACGCCAAAAGGTCCATTCTCGACCGAATAACTACAACTATTTTCTCAATGGTTAAAAAAAAAAAATCTTTTAAAGTTACAGAATTTTGTTAAAAACGCTTAAAAAATAAAAGTGACGACGCCAAGAGGTCCATTCCCGACCGAATAACAACAACCATTTTCCCAATGGTTAAAAAAAAAAAAAAAAATCATAGTGGCAGCCCTCTAAAATAAATGTGCAGTTTTTACATCATAATAAATAACAAATTAATCATTTCCCTGAAAAAGCCTGAAAATTACTTATAATTATTTTCTGATTAAACAAAAGAATCATGGAGAAAATATAATAAATGGATTATGCAGCTAGATGTGCCAAGAAGCCTTGAAGTAAAAAGCTAACTGCGGTAATAGCACAACAAACCATCGGTATTGACGCATGATTTACAATCAAAATGATAAAATGTTGTTATCTTTAATACGTTCATTATTAATCATGCCTTCTGGGATGATTGTTAATTGGGTACTTGTCTTTTATAGTGGGCTTTGGCTTTGTGAGATAGGGAAAATGACCTTCGCCAGAGAAGAAAAATTTTCATGCATGCATATTTTCTGGCAACCTATTCACTGTTTCATACACACAAGCATTTTTTTAATACTTATATAACTAGGGTGCTCTGCCCCCTGCTCGCTACGCTCACCAACACCCGTTCTGATTTGACAGCCTCTTAAAATCTGGTAATGTATCCTGTTTTAAAAAGATGATGACGATGATATCACGAACGGCGACTTTCTTCTGTAATCAGGTTATAATGCTTTTTCATTTAACTGGTTATAATGCCTTTTTCATTTAATTCATCTTTTTTATTTTTAATATTCATGTGTAAACACAATTTTTATGACGTAATTTTCTTTATTTCTTGCTTTCAAAACGTGATCATTTAATTGTTATTTTAAACTTTCATTATTGTCTCACTCTATCACCATAGGCGTAGCGTGACCGAAATTTTTTTTTTTTTTGGGGGGGGGGGGGCACAAAATTTTATTAAACACACACGCGGGCACGCACACATACCCATGTATATACAGAGTGGTATCTTGGTTAAAAACGACCTCGCAGCAATCTTATCATATTGGGTAAAAGGAATTCAGTTTCGATCTTCTAGCCCAATATAAAACATTTTGTCTTCTTTTCAAAAAAGTCTATTTTTCTTAAACATTCGTCGTATAGCAATTTTTGAATTTTTTTGCAAAATGTTTATGTGATTTTTAGCGTTTTTTCGCGTTTTGCGACAATTTCTTAACATTTGTGTTAGGAATTAAGTTTCAATCTTTTAACACAATATAGTAAAATTTGTTCTCTGCCTTTTTAAAAATTTTCGCAAAATTTTTATGTGATTTTTAGCGTTTTTTATCTTTCCAAGGAAATTTTTTAAACATTCGTACGAGAAATCTGGTTTTATTTTTTCAGCAGATATAGTACATTTTCTACTCTGCGATTTTTAAATTTTTTGCAAATTTATTATGTGATTTTTGGCGTTTTGCGGCGATTTTTTTTTCCAACTTCAATCTTTTAGCCCAATCTAGCAAATTTTGTGATCTGCTATTTTTAGATTTTTCACGAATTTTTTTTATGCGATTTTAAGCGTTCTGCGGGGATTTTCTAAAACATTCGTAACATACATCTGGTTTCAATTTTTCAGCCTGATGTAGTAAATTTTGTTATTTTTAGTGTTTTTCCGCGTTTTGCGGCAATTTTTTAACATTTGTGATACGAATCTGGTTTTAACCTTTTAACCCATTATTGTAAAATTTTTCCTCTGAGATTTTTAATTTTTTCATGAATTTTTTATGAGATATTTTGCCGTTTTTTCGCATTTTGCTGCGATTTTTATAAACATTCGTAAAAGGAATCCAGTTTTAATCTTTCAGCCCATTATACTAAATTTTGAACACTGAGATTACATTTTGTACTCACTGATTTTAATCGCGAATTTTTCATGCGACTTTTTGCGGGGTTCTTTTCGTGTTTCGTGAAAATTCTTAACATCTGTAACAGTAATCCAGTTACAACCTTTTAGCCCAATATAGTAAACTAGGAGGGTCAAATCGATAACGCTCGTCAACCTCCGTGAATTGCTAAGAAATTCACATTCAGACCGCTACGCGGTCCCAGTTCGCTTCGCTCGCTCGCCTCTTTTCGTTTTTGCAGCAACTCTTGCCGGAATAAGTACTACCATAAATCATTTTAACATATGAAATTGACAATTTTTGTTAAAGTAAAAAAACTAATTGTAAACTTCTTTGAAAACGAAATTTAAAATGCATTTAGTTGGTGCTACCAGTGGGCATAAATAATTTAAATACTATGAAAAAATGATCTTGGAAACACAATTAGTTTAAAACTCATTGCATCTATAATATTGTACAGCACGGCTTAAATTCAGTTTAAAAAACACTACGTGATAAGAAGATAGTTTATATATATCATCAATCATTGTTTAAATTTTGTTCGACATGCTACTGTTTTAAATAATTATAGATTTTTGCCAAAAAAAAATTGTTTTATCAAGATAGCAACAGATGGCAGCAGGTGCAATCAAGACAGTTAATATTTTTATTCTCTCCGATTTTCGTGTGAGGGAAATTCGTAAATAAATTCTAAATAAGAGTTGAGAATTCATTTGAAATTAACGATATTACTCATAATTAAAATGAGGAATCATCTCAATTACGTACATGTTATTTTATTTTAATAGTTGCTAGTTTGAGTTTGACAGCTCTCACACTGGTCGCCATATTGGAGACAGAACTGATCTTACGCAATCTAGTCTGAGCTCTAGAAACTACGGTTGTTGCCAAACTGTAAGCTAGAAATTCAGCCTTATTTCCACTCAACGTAAGAGAAATATATATATAGATGTTGGCTTCTTTTCAATAATGTTTATTCGGAACTCGTTATAGCGAAATTGAATTCGTTCGCGAATTCGTAAAATGAATCCAGCTACAATCTTTTAACCCAATATAATAAATTTGATTCTCTGCAAATTAAAATTTTTTTTGCTGCGATTTTTTTTTTTTTTTTTTTTTTTTTTTTTTTTTTTTTTTTTTAGTTTGTACGCGTTTTGAAGCGATTTTTCTAACATTCGTAAAATAAATCCTGTTTCAGTCTTTAAACACAAATCATTAATTTTGTTCTCTGCGATTTTTTAATTTTTCGTAAATTTTTTTATGGGTTTTTTTTTTTTTTTTTATTTTACGTTTTGTGGGGATATTTTCACATTCGTAAAAGAATCTGGTTTTAAAATTTTTAGTCCAATAGAGTATTTTTTTTTTCTCTTTTCAATAACGTTTATTCGGAATCCGTACAATGATTTTAATTTTTCATGTGATTTTAATGTCTAATCACGTTCCGCGGCGATTTTTTGACATTCGTAAAAGGAATCCAGCTACAATTTTTTAACCCAATGTAATAAATAAATTTTGTTCTCTGAAATTTTTAAGTTTTTCGCGATTATTTTGTGCAATTTTTTACGTTTTTATGCGTTTTGCGGCGATTTTTGTACATTCGTAAAGGAAATTTAGTTTCAATCTTTGAACACAATATAGCAAATTTTGTCTTCTGGGATTTAATTTTTCGTCGAATTTTTTTTTTTTTTTTTTTTTGTTTTTTTTTAATGTTTTTTTTTTTTTTTTTTTTTTTTTTTTTTTAAACGTTTTGTGAAGATATTTTCACATTCATAAAAAGAATCCATTTTCAATCTTTTAGCCCAATACAGTAATTTTTTTTCTCTTTTGGATAAAGTTTATTCATAATCCGTACAATAATTTAAATTTTTCATGCGATTTAAACTTTTGTGTGTGTGTGTGTGTGTGTTTCGCAGCAATTTTTTAACATTTGTTACAGGAATCGGGTTTTAATCTTTTAGAACAATATAGTAAATTTTGTCCTCTGTAATAATAATAATAATAATTTAAAAAAAAAAAAGAAAAAAAAAGAAAAGAAAAAAAAAGAGATTTTTAGCGTTTTTTCGCATTCTGTGGCGGAAGGAATCCGGGAGGGATCGTAAAAGGAATCCGGTTTCAATATTTCAGCCCAAATACAATAAATTTTGTCCTCTGAGATTTTTAATTTTTTTGCGATTTAAATCGCATAAAAAATTGTACGCGATTATCTGCGGTTTTTCGCGGTTAGCGGCAATTTTTTAGCACTTGTAAAATTAATTCTTTTACAAGCTTTTAGACCAATATAGTATATTTTTTCCTCTGCAAGTTTTGAATTGCTCGCAAATTTTTAGTGTTTTTTTCGCTTTTTCGGCAAATTTTTTACCTTTTTTTTCGAAACCGACAGAACTCTCTGTTAAATTTTGCTTTCCTGCGATTAAATTAAAGTTGGAAGAATACACAAAATCGTCGTAACGTGAACTACGATGGTCAAATATTAAACCAATTTGGGTCGAAATAAAAAAATTAAAAAATTCAAGGTTAGTTTGATTCGAGACCAGATCAGGCGTAGCCTGCACGGGAGTACGCTGTTGACAGCAGTTGGACCCCACTACCAGGTTCATTTAATTCGAGGTTCACTTGAAAAAAAAAAAACAACCAAGTAAATGAGGAAAGCTCCGCTAAATCATTTTATTGAAATATATATTTTTGTAGCAAATATAATAAACAGCACCACAACAACTGTATCTGGCGTCTGGTGGGCGGGGTGGGGGGGGGGGGGGGCGGACACCGTCCGAACCACTCTTGGTACGGCCCTGATAATAAATAAAAGACGTTTATCAAACTGTTAAGACATTTGAAATAAGTTTAAACGGCATTTTTAAGAAGTAATTAATCATTTAAGGTATGTGCGCCTGCAAAATTGTATGGAAAATTGCACCTTCGATAGCAACTGTCTTGCTTAACAACGGTATTTCTGAAACGGATTACCATCGTTTACCAAGGTACAGATGTATATTAACTTTAAAACAGCTCATTCAAGAAGCCTTACATTTTGAAAAAAATTCATAATCATTGCATCTCAAAAATGCGAAGGTATAGTAGAAGATTAAGTGCTGTCAATACAAAAAAAATAATAAGAGAAGGGAACATATTTAATAACTAAATGAAGAAAATATTAATTATTTTTTATAATCTTACTGATGCGTGGTTGCATTCCATTGGTAAATAACTCCAGCGACACAGCTTAGAAAAGAAGGATATGTATGACTTGATTAAATTATAATTAAAGTTACAACAAATTAAATGAAATATAAATTGCGGGGAAACAGAACTCCCGCTCTGATAAACACAACTACATTTTCTAAAGTCCACAGACGGAATCAGAAGAAGAAAAAAAAGTACATGTAGATACTAACCGCAGACAGCGGAAAAAGCAGCTGACACATTGAAATTGTCCGCAGCTGTAAGAGACTGTTAGTTCAAACTTTTGTTTAATGAATGTTCGTATAAGGGTTTGTACTGCACAACACAATTTTTGCTATGAGCTATCTATACTGATGTGACATCTGCTTAAGTAAAAAAAAAATGAAGAAATATAAAATGAAAATTAAAGTAGTTATTTCATTTCCATTTTGGGTCAATAGAAGACAAGTCTTAATTGAATGTATCATATTTTAGAAATTGATGTTCAGAAAGTTGGGGGGGGGGGCTCGTGCCCCCCCCCCCCCCGAGGCTACACCTATGTCTATCACAATAGTCTCGCGCAAATACATTTTTCATTTGAGATAAAACATAATCCTTTGCGCTTATTTAGAAATTGGCAACAATATAAAACAAGTGTGTAAGTGTGATCGAAGATCGCTCAAAGGGTTTCGTTTAATATTCCTTTCAAAACACTTTATCCTTTCTTTAATAAATTCAAACAAATTCCATTTAGCAAAAAAAAAAAAAAAAAAAAAAAAGTTATGTTTTTTATAAAGTAAAAATTTACCGATCTATATTTTCGTTTTTTCGAATATCTAAAAGAAAATCTGACGTCATATGGGCGTCAGATTTTCTTTCTAATTGTCTAATGACGTGATATTAATCTGCTTTGTGTACTTACACATACTCATGCTCCTTGTATTATTGAGAAATCTTAGACATTTTCTGTTTTATTAAGACTATGACGTCAATCAATTTTATTTCATATTAATCTTTTTTTTCATTTGGTGAAACTTTTTATTTCATTTTTCACGTGGAAATCGTCTGGTAGAAAATTAATTATTGTAGAAGGAATTTCATCGCAGATTTTTTAATTTTTGGCATCGGCTATAACGAAAAATGTTTAAATTTAATAGGAAAAGGCTGTTAGAATTTTGGTTTTTTATCTCTATTCATTAAAAAAATATGAATTTCTCAAATTTTAATATTTTCAGCTCTTTACAGCTGATATTCTGATTTATACACAAAGTTTCAACTCTGTAAGTTACACAGTTTTCGAGAATGGCTCTGTGACAGACAGACAACGCAGCGGGAGCAATAGGGTTTAGTGAGATGAACGAAACCCTAAAAATGACTTTTTCAATAAAAGATTTTTTACTCGATTTTTAAGGATTTTTTGAGTTTTTATTGTCCGACCGTGATATATTTTTTAATTTCTGAAAGATTTTTATATTTCGCGTCTGGTGGTATGATTTTCGAATCCGTAGGATGGCTAGAAAAAAAGTAATAGCTCCTCAAAAAAGTCCCTAGTACAAAAAGCGATGAGAATAACCCAGAATATCTACGCAGAATTTGATTGGTCCATTTCGTTTTTGGCTCAGTTCCAGATTACTTTTTTTTTAATATAGAAGGATTTATTTAATATAAAGAAGCCATTTATCTATCCTCTTTAATGAAAAGGTATGTGTTACTGACGACTGGGATCGTTGCCACAGATTAATCTCAGAAAATGAAACATTTGAAGTTAATGAAAAAATTAATTGCTCGAAAAGTATTTGTCAGAAAATTGTTAGACAAACTGCGTTAGAAAGGTAAAAAATTGTATTTTTCTTGATATAAATTTCAAATCCCCTGATTATGCCATTTTTCAAAAATGTCCAAATTTCACAATGCATTACCATAGCGAAAACTTCACGCGTAAAAAAATAATAATAACAGCAATATGTCAGCACGAGTCGCAAATTATAGTAACCGTATTATTCTGTTAAAATATAAAAGTGAATTATGATGTCACGAGTGCATGATTTTTATTTAATTCTCGACAAATACTAGATGCGCCATTTCTATTTAGTTGTGAATAATATAGGTTTATTTCCGTTATTAAAAAATGTAGTTATAAAACATATAAATCAATGGAAAACGGTAGGTAATAAATTGTAAACGTAATAATAAACCGTATTAAAAAAAAACATAACTTAGTGAAATAAGTATCCGTTTTTATGTTATTATAGGATATCTAGGTAAAGGTACAGATTACTTTAAAATACAAGGTTAAATTTACAGATACATTTCGTTTGATTCAAGGTTCTTTTGGAGAAACCGACCAGCGCAGCAGGCGTAGTCTGCTAGTTTTTATATAAAAACAGAAGTAATTTGTATGTATAAAATAATAATAATAATATGAATGAAATGTTGGTACTTTTCCAATATAAGTGACCTTGGATTTTTTTTTTTTTTTTTTTTTAATAAACTTGGAGCAATTCGGGCTTCAGAAAGTGATAGTTGTTGCCAAATGTTATAAAGATCTATGAAAACAAACCTACTGAACTTTTATACTTGTTTATATATGTATATTATATATATATATATATATATATATATATATATATATATAGATATAATATTGTTGTTTTTATATATACAATTTGCTTCTGTTTGTATATAAAAACACATGAATGTCTTCTTTATTCACAGCCTAAGAGGGACTGCTCAGACGAGGAGGCCAAGTCTGTAGAGCATAGGTGTCCTCCCGGTACCTTTATTAAGGTTTAAAAAAAAAATACAATTTCAGCTAGAGCTGAGCCCGCCGGAAAACGCGACAGGAGGCGGGTGAATCGCAATGGGCCATTATTGCCCGAAATTTACAGAACAAATCTCTCGCTGCCGGAGAGAATGTCTTCTTTATATAAATAAATTGTTGTGTCTAAACATAAATAAATTCTTTATATAAATAAATCCTTCTCTCGCCAAGGCCATTTTCTCTAATCCGCCAAGGCCCCTATACTGGAAAAGTACTGCAATGTTTATCTGGAGGCACGGCAGTGCCTCCGCCAAGTCGAGAAAGCACAGCCGTAAGCATCCTTTTCTGGAAGCAACTTAGGGCACTTTTGATCCCCCCACCCCCATATCTCTGCGCTTTGAGTTTCTCAAAAACCTGGAACTTCGTTTTTCTAGAGTATTTGGCACACAGGACTAAAATTTAAAATTACAAGTTTCTGTCTTTTCTAGTTCAGACGATGTAGGAACTCAAACATTCGATTTTTTGTCACTCACTCACTCACTCATTCACGCGTCATCAAAAAGATTAGGTAGATCCCGTAGCCCTAGAAACTTGACATATGGAAAAAAGGTAGTGTTTAGGATACAAAGAAAGGAAAAATTATAAAATCCGGAAAATTCGAAAAAAAAAAAAAACATTCGAAAATTCATCAAATTCCATCAAAATTGAAAATTGAAAATAATACGATCTTGCAGTCTTAGAAACTTAAAATTTGGTGTGAAGGTAGTGTTTAGCATCCAGAAAAAAACATCAAAAACACCAAAAAAATCGAAAGCAAAATTTAAAAAAATCGAAAAAATTGAAAAAAAAACAGAAAATTTGAAGACAATCCGATTTTGTTGCGCTTGAAACTTCAAATTTGCATTAAAGGTTGTATTTAGGAAACAGAAAAAGAAAAAATTTAAAAAATCCAGAAAATTCGAAAAAAAAAATTAAAAATTAGAAAAATTAGAAAAAAATTGAAAAAATGAAAATAATTTGATCTTTTAGCCTTAGAAACTTAAAATTTGGCGTAAAGGTAGTGTTTGGAATTCAGAATAAGAAAAAATTAAAAACACAATAAAAATCGAAAATCATCGAAAATTTGAAAATAATTCGACTTTATAGCGCTAGAAACGTGAAATTTGGAATAAAGGTAGTATTTAGGATAAAAAAAAAAAAAAAAAAAAAAAGAAAAAATTATAAAATCAAGAAAATTCGAAAAAAAAAATTCAAAAATTCGAAAATATCGAAAAAAATTTAAAAAATGAAAATAATTTGATCTTTTAGCCTTAGAAACTTAAAATTAGTGTTTAGGATTCGGAATTAAAGTAAAATGAAAAACACAATAAAATTCGAAAATAAAATCGAAAAATAAGGAAAATTTGAAAATAATTCGATTTTATAGCGTTAGAAACTTGAAATTTGGAATAAAGGTAATATTTAGGATGCTATTTAAGAAAAAATTTAAAAATACGGAAAATTCGAAAAAAAAAAAAAAAAAAAAAAAAAAAGAGAAATTGAAAATAATTCAATCTCGTAGTCTTAGAAACAGAAAATGTGTGTAAAGGGATTAAGAAAAATAAAAATAAAATAAAAACACAACAAGAAACGAAAATAAAATCAAAAAATCAAAAAAATCGAGAAAAAAAACGAAAATTTGAAAATAATTCGATTTTTTAAATCTAAAAACTTGAAATTTGGAATAAAAGTAGTATTTAGGATACAGAAAAAAAGAAAAGAAAGAAAGAAAGAAAGAAAGAAAAAATAAAAAAATCTGGAACATTCGAAAATTTGAAAAAAAAATTGATCTTGTAGCTTTAGAAACTAAAAATTCAGCGTAAAGGTAGTGTTCTACAGAAAAAAGGAAAAATTAAAACACAATAAATTCGAAAATAAAATTTAAAAAATCGAAAATTTGAAAATAATTCGATTTAGTAGCGCTAGAAACTTGAAAATTTAGGATACAAAATAAGAAAAAATTAAAAAATCCGGAAAATTAGAAATTTTTTTTTTTTTGAAAAAAATCAAAAATTGAACATAATTTGATCTTGTAGTCTTAGAGACTTAAAATGTAGTGTAAAGGTAATATTTACGATTCAAAAAAGAAACTTTTAAAAATTTTTAAAATTCGAAAATAAAATCGAAAACTTGAAATATCTGTAAAAAATCGAAAATTCGAAAACAATTCGATTTTGTAGTTCTTGAAACATGAGTTTTAAGATAATTGTCCTATTAGCTAGTACACCGCCCCTTGTCGCGAATCCAATTGAATTCCTACTAACAGGAGATTTTTTTTTTGTTTTTGTAGATGTATCTTTCTAAGCTGTGTGAGAAAGATGTTTTTTTTTTTTTTAGATGTATCTTTCCGAGCTGTGTGAAAAACTGTGGTTGTCAAAAATGGTTTTGTAGAATGTTTTTTCGGCACGGAAGTGAGAGAATAAAGATATTCGTTATGTTTTTTAAGAGGACTGTTTTTCACGTATTAAAGTATTATTTCCTTTTGCTTTAAAAATGACGAAAGTATTAAAACGGGTAGTTTTAATGTTTCGAAAATCGCTATGTATGTAATTTGTGATAAATTGGCGCCCGAACAGAAGGACATAGGAAGTAATATTTTTTAAGTGGAAAACTGTTCAAGTATGGATGCGTTAAAAATAAAAAGAACGCCGCTTAGAAGCGCATTTACGAAGACTTTAAATACTTTAAACGAAGCTCTTAACCAGTCAAGCTCAGATGTTAATCTAATAGAAGAGCTATTAGATCAACTAGTAGATAAAGCATCTAGATTACGTTCCACAGATAACGAAATATTGAATTTTGTGTTGTCGAATGGGTCTGCAGAAAAAGATTATGTAAAAGAATTCGAAGCATGCGAAGAATACCATGAAAAATTAATAACAGTGAAGCAAAATGTAAGACATTTTTTCGTTAAGCCTGCCGTCGAACATCAACCTCTTTTACCTAATTCGATAGAAATCGAAAGAATGGGATCCCGCACACTTAAATTACCTGAAATAAGCTTGCAGCCGTTTGATGGAGACTCAAGATCGTGGCTAACGTTTTGGAATACCTTCAAGAAAATTCACGAAGACACTGTGTTAGACGATCACTCGAAGTTTGTATACCTGATGCAAGCAATTACTCCGAAATCGAAAGCGTCCTAAATAGTGAACAGTTATCCTATATCGGCTGAAAATTATCCTAAAGTAATTCAACATCTAAAAGAAAGATTTGGAAGAGAAGACACTTTAATTCAAATTTATGTTCGCGATCTGCTGCAGCTGGTATTATGCAATAATAATACATCCAGAAGAGAGTGCAATTTGTCATCGTTATATGACAACCTAGAAACCAAACTTAGATCGTTGGAATCTCTTGGGGTTACAGAGGATAAATACGCGAGCATTTTATTCCCGTTGGTGGAATTGTGTTTACCTCATGATGTTCTCCGAATTTGGGAACGGGATCGTGAAAAGTCTGCTCAAGGTAAGAGTGAATTAAATTCTATACTTAATTTCTTAAAAAATGAAGTGCTGTCTGAAGAACGTATTTTATTGGCGCGTACCAGTTTTGGTTTTGATAAATCTAAGAATTTTACTAGATTTAAAAATGTTGAATATAATTCTATGCTAACTGCTACTGATTTTTTTGTAGCTGATAAATCTAAAGATAAACATTTGATTAAGAAATATGATGAAGCATGTATATTTTGTGACAAGTGTCACTTATCAGAAAAATGTTTTAAAGGTAATTCGCCTTCTTTTGAAAATAAACGAAGTATAATTTTGAAAAGGGGGGCTTGTTTTGTCTGTCTTAAGAAAAATCATATTTCACGTCACTGTAAATCGAAGATTAAATGTTTAAATTGTGGTAAAAGGCATTTTGCTGTAATCGGTCAAAATGTTTGTAATGAAGAAAGTAATACGGCGTTAGAAAGTCATAAACATGAACATGAGTCAGGGAGTAGTGATACTGTTTTGACTACTCAAGGTTCCGACCCAACTGTGTTATTACAAACTTTGCATGTACGTGTAAAGCACGATGGTAAAGAAAAAATTGTACGGGGAGTCATAGATACGGGCTCTGAGCGTTCATATTTATCAAAAGATGTAATTAAGTATTTGAATTATAAAAGTATTGATGAAGTTAAATTAATTCATAAATTATTTGGTGGTGTTGAAACAAGTGAGACAAACCACAACAAATATATAATTCATTTAAGTAGTAATAATAATAGTTATAAATGTGATATGCATGTTTTAGATGTTCCTGTTATTTGTTCTAATATAAAAAAGGTGCCAAATGGACCTTGGTTAAAAGAATTAAATAAATATGGTATTAAGATTTCGGATGTTGAAAACAATGTATGTAAAACCGAAAATGAAATTAAATTGTTAATTGGTTCCGATGTGGCGGGAAAATTACTCACCGGAAATATTAAAGTTTTAAAAAGTGGTCCGGTTGCTGTAAAGACCCATTTGGGGTGGGCTCTCATGGGGAAAATTCCAGGTATTAAATCTGAAACAAATGATTCTCTTATGGTTATTTCGTCTCTTTGGAACGAAAGTTCCGTTGCTAATTTATGGAAGCTAGATATTCTTAGTATAACTGATCCGGTTGAATCTAAAACTAAAAATGAAATTCATGAAGAAACTATGCAACATTTTAAAAGAAACATAAGAATAGATTCAGATGGGAGGTATGAAGTAGCATTGCCTTGGGTACTAGATAATGCCCGCTTACCTAGTAATAGAGAATTGGCCGAAAAACGGCTTGCTGCAACGAAGAAAAGGTTATCAAATTTGAATAAAACTGAAGTTTATAATGAAGTATTTGATACATGGTTAAATGCAGGAATAATTGAAAGGGTGGTCGATAATAAAAAATCCAAAATACATTATTTGCCACACAGGCCTGTATTTAAAGAATCGAGTGAAACTACTAAAGTAAGGCCGGTTATTGATGCTTCGGCTCATGTGAAAGGTTTTCCTTCATTAAATGATTGTCTGGATAAAGGATTAAATATGATTGAAATGATTCCTTCAATATTGCATCGTTTTCGGAAATTTCCTGTTGGTGCAGTATCTGATATAGAAAAGGCATTCCTACAGATAGGTATTACAGAAAGTGATAGAGACTATCTACGGTTTTTATGGAAGGATAATATAATTTACAGACATAAACGTGTGGTTTTCGGAATCAATTGCAGCCCTTTTTTACTACCGGCTACTCTGAAACACCATCTGGAAAGTACATCTGACAATTTTGTTTCTACAGCAGAGACTTTGAATGAATCTTTGTATGTAGATAATTGTGTTTGTAGTTTCAACACAACTGAAGAGTTAAACAAGTTCATAATTGAATCGAGAATGTTACTGTCCTCCGCGAAATTCAATTTAAGGGGATGGCTGTCAAATTATCCAATTCAAATTATGTCTGAAACTTCAACAGTTAACATAACACCAGTACTAGGCTTAAACTGGGATCTAGAAAACGATACCCTATCTTGCAAATTCGGCCCTATTGAGGAAGAGCAAATTATTCCTACAAAACGAGCTCTACTTTCATTGGCTCAGAAGGTTTTTGATCCTCTGATATTTGCCTCACCCGTGACTTTGCTCCAAAACTTATTCTACAAGAATGCTGGAAGTTGAAATTAAAGTGGGATGAATTAATTCTAGAGAATTTAGCTAAACAATTTTTGAAGTGGGTGCAGGGAATAAAATTAATTTCTGACATCAAACTTGAGCGCTGGATGAATCTATATAGCTTTGAAAATGATGTAAGTCTTCACATATTTTGTGACGGAAGTAAACACGCATATGCTACTTGTATTTTTCTGATAATAAAGAAGGAAAATGAAATTTTGGTGAGTTTTATACAAGCACGCGCAAGAGTACCTCCTCTTAAGAACCTAACTATACCGCGGTTAGAGCTTTTATCATGCTGCATTGGAGCCAGGTTGGGTAGCCGTGTCATTGCTGATTTAAGAATTCCAAATTTGAAGATCTGTTATTGGTGTGATTCAACCACAGCTTTAAGCTGGATAAAGCGAGATGATAGATGGGGAACATTTGTCTGGAATCAGGTCTTTATCACAGAAAGATCAGTGGCGAAATATTTCAGGAAAATTTAATCCGGCTGATCTTCCTTCCAGAGGTTGTTCCCTTGAACAGTTCTTGCAGCTAAAATGGTGGGAGGGACCAGCCTGGCTGGCTGAGCCAGAATTTACTTGGCCTCAAAATATCGAATCACCAGATGAAGAAGTTATTAATGCTGAGAAACGGAAAAGTGTCATTTCAGCATTAAACAAGAACACGAAACCTAATGATTGGTATTATCGACGATTTTCATCATACAAGAAAATAATAAGATTGATTGCATGGATTCTAAGATTCATAAGTAATTCAAGAAAACCGAATTCAAAAGAAGTATCTGAACTTACATGTTTTGAAATAGAACAAGCTGAAAGAAAATTAATGATTTTGATCCAGAAAGACAGCTTTGATAAAAAGAATAATGAGAAAATTCGTAGCCTAAGACCAATCCCAGAGGAAAATGGTATCATCAGAGTAAAAACACAAGTCATCTATCGAGAAGATACTGTCAATTTTAAGTACCCAATTCTTTTGCCGTCTAACCATCCTGTAGTCCATCGTTTGATCTCCTGGAAACACCAAGAGCTATTACATGCAGGAGTGGCTCTTTTGATGACATCTATACGAGAATACTACTGGATCCTGAAAGCCAGGAAAACCATTCGAGCAGTAGTTCAGAAATGTGTGCGTTGCAAAATATTTAGTGCACAGAAGACAGAGTCAGAACCTATTGCATTGCCAGAAGAAAGAGTTCAAGATGCGGCAGTATTCCAAATAACTGGAGTAGATTTAGCTGGGCCCTTATATTTGAAAAATGGGAAAAAGGTATGGATTGTGTTGTACACTTGTGCAGTGTACAGGGCCATACATTTAGAATTAGTGACGTCATTAGAAACAGATACCTTCCTCCAATCTTTTAGGCGCTTTATAGCGAGAAGAGGAAGACCGACGACCGTTTATTCTGATAATGGGAAAAATTTTGTCGGTGCAGATAGAGCTTTTTCAGACATCGATTGGGAACAGATCTCAGCTGCAGCAGCTGTACAAAAGATTCGTTGGAAATTCAATCCGCCTACTGCTGCCTGGTGGGGTGGTTGGTGGGAGCGGTTAATACAAATGGTGAAACGCATCTTGAGGAAAGTACTATGTAGAGCCTCATTATTCTATGAAGAGTTTATCACAATTCTTTGTGACTGCGAACAAGTTGTAAATGCTAGACCACTCACGTATGTCTCAGAAGATGTGGATGATCTAGCACCTTTAACACCATCAATGTTTCTACAAGAAATAAGATCTTCAGATGTGATAGATTTTGATGCAATTGACGAACAAGAATTAAACAGAAGAGCAAAGTATAGACAACAAGTTCGAGAACATCTTAGAAGACGATTCCGTATTGAGTATTTAGGGCAGTTACGCCAACAAAATTCCCTGCAAAAGAATGTCAAGCAACTGAACGTTGGTGATGTCGTTCTCGTAGAGTCTGATAAGAAACGTACGTATTGGACTTTAGCTCGTGTGCAAGAACTAATTTCTGGAAAAGATGGTCACCCGAGAGTTGCTCGGGTAAAAACTGAAAATGGTGAACTTTTAAGTCCAATACAAAAACTGTACAATCTAGAGATTCCAAAAGAACACTCTTTACAACCAATATTACGAACAAGAAGTGGCAGAACAGTGACTGTTCCAAAACGTTATCAGTCATAAGACTATTTTTTGAACACTGAACTTTACAAACTTTTTTCCTTATTTTTAGTATATCTCATTTCCTAGTGTTAATTTGAATTTGTAATAATATGTTTAATTTTTGTTTGAATTTTTGCAGGAAATTGTATAATTTGTCATTGAAAAATTAGTATTAAGAATATCTATGCTTTGGCCATGTAATGTAAGTATAATGTTACACATATTTTGTGTTATTTTGAATTTTGTTGTGCCTATTGTTGAGTTTTCCTGTTGAAAACTCAAGGTGGGAGATTGTCGCGAATCCAATTGAATTCCTACTAACAGGAGATGTTTTTTGTTTTTGTAGATGTGTCTTTCTAAGCTGTGTGAGAAAGATGTTTTTTGTTTTTGTATATGTATCTTTCTAAGCTGTGTGAGAAAGATGTTTTTTTTAGATGTATCTTTCCAAGCTGTGTGAAAAAATGTGGTTGTCAAAAATGGTTTTGTAGAATGTTTTTTCGGCACGGAAGTGAGAGAATAAAGATATTCGTTATGTTTTTTAAGAGGACTGTTTTTCACGTATTAAAGTATTATTTTCTTTTGCTTTAAAAATGACGAAAGTATTAAAACGGGTAGTTTTAATGTTTCGAAAATCGCTATGTATGTAATTTGCGATACCCCTAATTGTTTTATGTTTTTTCCCCGGATTATGCTTTTTTTTTTCTTTTTGTTTACGAATTTCGGTCTAGAAAAGTTCCGCTATAGACCGGCTACGTTATGGGCGGTTTCTTTATATACATGTTTGTTTTCTTTCACAGGTTATAGTCTATTTAATTTGCATATGAAATATTGATTTTTAAATGATGTTAAGCACCAAATAATTTTCACAGCTGCCCCTCTCCTCCCGACATTACTGGCTGGTTATGGCTTGATAGTCCTTTCTAAATAAAATCATGGTGACTCTAAGATTATCTTGATTTATCTTTAAATTGAACCTAAATGATCCTAAGAAGACGGATCAAAAAATTACTATATTGGCATGACAACCAGGAAACTTAGAAGTAAAATCGAAAAATCAATAAATTTATAAAAAGTCGAAGGTTTGAAAATAATTCGATTTTGTAGTGCTACCAGCTTGACATTTGGCAGAAAGGTAGGGTTTAGGATACAAAGTAAGAAAAAAAAAAAAAAAAAACTTTGAAAAATCGAATATAGTTTGATTTATTGAAAATTTCCGGAAATTTTAATTTTAGCTTTCTTTTTATCCTAAACAGTACTTTTGTGCTAAATATCAAGTATCTAGGCTGCGAGTAATATCTCAGATGGATAGCACCTTTCCTGGCAGCAATTGAGAGTACTTTTGACTCCCCCCTCTCATAACTTAGTGCTTACCTAGTAGTAGAGAAGAAACAAGGCTCCGACCTCATCAGGAGCAATGAGGTGGTGGTGGTGGTGTTAAATCATACTATAGTACGATGTGAAAAGAAAACTTTAAAACGTAGAAGGGGTCTTAAGGGTGTACTATAGGAGGAGGTTATAAATGTGAGGGGGCTAACATTTTTTAAGGGGGGGCTTAATTTTTGAGGGGGGCTTAATTTTTTTTAGGAACAAATTTAAATGTTAGATTGAAGTCTGCTATAGGAGGGGGTATAAAATGGAGGGGCTTATTTTTGAAGAGGCGGCTAACTTTTTTGAAGGGCGGCTTATTTTTAAGGGGGGCTTAATTTTTTTTTTTTTTTTTTTTTTTTTAATTGACTTTCAGTTTGAAGGCGAAACGGAGATCGAGAGTGACGTATCATTTGTTAAAATGACTTCGAGAGAGGAAGTGATTAGCGTCGTGTGTCTGTATATAACGGTCTGCGTTTTGTTTTCGCTCATTTATATGCTTACCGGAAGTGAAAAGTTTAAGGTTTATTTTATACTGAATTTAAATGAAACCAGAAATTTATCTTTTTCGATATGATTGGATTGAATATTAACATATTTTTTTTAAAATGTATAGTGGAAGCAATGGTAAAAAGAAGACATCTTTAGGGGTAATTACTGTTTTTATTGTGTTTGGTGTAGAAAACATAGGAAAGAGGTATAGTTAAAAAACAAATTCAATTTTATTAATAATTTTCCCAATGCAATACATGTGGACCCACTTTTCGTTTTTTAGTGGGTTTTGACAAATCTAATACAGAATCTTGTTTAATGTTTGTTGACAAATATTTATTTTTAATAAAATTTCGCGGGACATTCATTTCGTTTAATGTTTCTAATAATTCGTTCTGTGCCTTGATCGGTTTTCTTTTATTTACAGAAAACAAAAGATTAAATAAATCTGCCAAGTTTGATTCGGGGATAGGTTTTCCTTCGAAACTTACAGTCAAATTTTTATCCTATCGAAATTTTCTTGGACGTGCCATGACAAACTGAACTAATGCTTTGATAATTTAGGATAGCTTTATCTGGATATCATGGTGGTTAGATTATGGATATTTGTGTTTGGAATAACGTGATTTTTAATTTTGCCTGTTCAGTTTCAATTATATTGTGAAATGAGGGTTTATTTTTGAAAGATAATGTTAACTTTTTGTGATTATCTTGTAACAGACTGCTTTCATTAAAAGTGTATTTTAGAATTGTAAACTACAATTTTGAAATTTTCGCCTGTTTGGAAAAAAAGCACAGGGAAAAAAATAAAAGTATTAAAAAAATAATAACAACAACTGTTCAAAAATATAATAACAACTAAACAAATGATCAAAAATAATAAAAAATGTTCAAATAATAATAACAACTGTTCAAAAATAATAAAAACTATTTAAAAAGTAATAACAACTGTTAAACGATTGACTTTATACAACCAACATTTAAAAAAAAAGATAATCGAATCTAGTTTTTTCTAACATGACTTATTTGAAATATTCACTTTTTCTAGTTAGATTTATAACACATAAGTTACACATAAGTAAAATATTATTTATAGAAGCACTAAATACGAGATTAATAAGAATTTTTAACTTACAAACATATGAACTCCTGATACACAAGTGATTCGACCAGTAAAACATTATTTATAAAAACATTAAATACGAGAATTTTTTACTTACAATTGTACGAACTTCAGATACGTAACCCTTTCTGAATCAATGTGTAAGAATTAACTGACTATTGAACTTATAACAGAGTATGATAAAATAATCACGTGACTTTTTAAACCAATAAAATGTTAATACACTGTAAAAAATTATTGTAAAATTACAGCAAAAATCAAGCAAGTCTTGCTGTAAAGAAATAAAGCACGCGCGCAGTAAAATATTTTCAAGCAAATCGTGCAGTATTTTCCATTTTCAAGCTGACGTTCAGCTATCACATGACATTAATGAGCCAATGAGATAAAAAGAGAATTACATTTAATCACCCTCACTGTTGTCTTCTGGCCGCCATTTTATCGGATACGGATAGATATGGATAATAAAACGATTCAAGGTAAGTCAAATTAGATTTTAATTTTATATTTGATTCATTTTTTCATTATGTGAATGTAGGTTATATATCTTTAGTGTATTTTAATTTATAAAATATAAGATCGGATATTTCGCTTTACTGGTTCTTGTACTTCGTAAATGAACGTTAGAATAATAAATCCTTTTTCTATCTCATTCAACATAACCATTGAAGAAAAGTTATTCCATAAACGATTTAACTTACCATTGTGATTCAAGTTTAGTTTATGTACAAACTTTTTATTCTAAAAGAGAATGACAAGACATTCAAAACATTAGGAAGTACTTTAGCAAATGTAGGAAATATTTAAAATATCATTTCATTCACAAGAAAAAAAAACGGTTTTACATGAATTAATGTACCAATTCTTACAATTTTTTTTCTCGATTTAAACCAAATCTATACAATATATATATATATAAAAAAGGGGGGGAGGGATTCTTTCGAATGCGTTTTTCTATATTGATATGTCTGAATTTTGTCGTAACTAACAGCACGTCAAGGATAGTAATTTCAGATTTATTTTCGAGGGGAATTTTTTTTTTTTTTTTTTTTGGGGGGGGGGGGGGCATAATTCTAGATTTTCTTTCTTTCTTTTTTTATTATTATTATTATTATTAGTTTTTCATGCATTTTTTAAAAGAAATATTTTTAGTGTTACAGTTTATTTATATGGAATTATTAATATGTTGGCAAAAATAAGCGAAAGTGTTCAACAAATAAAAAAATAAAGCAATTATTAATGAATAAAGTGAAAAAAGTCTGCAATTCAGAACCGAATAGCCCTATTCACTAAAATACTGCGGCACTGTGCCAGTGTTAATCTTAATTCTTTCGTTTCGGTTAAGTGACACAGAGCTGAAAAAGATCACCACTTGCTTTTGCCGCCCGATTTAATGATGTAACACAATTCCTTTCTTGTCCGCAACGCTTCTTAAGGCTAGTAACTCAGTTTCGGAATGTGACACCCTCTACTTGTGAAATTTTCCTCCAGATAACTTTTCGTTCGGACAGGACACCCTCTGAAAATCTCGCTTTCTGGTAAACAGGACGCAGGTGGCTTACAAAAGCAAATCAAGCAAAGTTACACTTTCCACTTAAAACAAAACAAAGAAAATAGATTCCAAAGCCAATAACACATTGATATCCGCCCACAAGAAATATCAGGATCTTTAGATTGGGCAAAATTTGTTAAAACGTAGGCAAAAAGGGACCAAGGTGGGGGGGGGGGGGGGGGGAGTTGTTTACCATGCTATTACAATCCAGGCCCAGAATTCATTCTCACTTATTTTTCAGAAGTGACTGTCATCAGTACTTTCTACTGTAAATCCAAGTCAGAAGTTAAAGGTAAAAATTTTTCAAAGATGACTCATCTTTATATATTTTATTCAATAAAATAATTTAAACTTTTTTAATGCTTTTTACAAATTGCCTTTTATAAATAAATAAATATATTACTATACAATTAAAATTTAAAATGCAACAATTGGTACCTAAAATTTTTTATTTCATTGAAAAATGATCTTATTTAATAATAATAATAAATAACTTTTTCTATAGTAAAAAAAAAATAGTTTAAAAGGATTAATAAAAAGATCTGAAAAAAAAAGGAGTATTCTAATATCCTGTTATTCTTTACAGCTAAATTTCCTGAAGGTGATTGATTTATTTCTTTTAGTAAATAATATTATAAATATGAAATATATTATACAGTAGATTGAATGTTTTCAATACTAAATAAAATGATAAAAAAAAAGAAGTTAATAACTTTTTTTTTTTTTTTTTTTTTTTTTTTTTAAAGCGGACTTACCTTTGTATATTTTATTCAATAAAATAATTAAAAATTTTGTAATGCTTTTTTATAAAATATATAAATGTATTAAAATTTAATGTGAAATAACTGGTACAAATTATTATTTATTATATTTTATGTATCAAATTATCATTTATATATTATTATTTAATACAAATTATTATGTAAGTAAATTTAAATTTACTTGCAATAACTAATAATACAAATATGAAAGAAATGAAATTCCTGGTTGAATGTTTTAAATGCTAAATAAAATTGTCAAAATAAAACTACAGAAATTTCAGTTAAGTGCCACTGAACTGCAGATTTTCTAGTTTCATTACTATTTTAATTGTAATTTATATTTCTAGTATTTTCTATTTATTTATTTATTTATTTATTTATTTGTCAGAGTTGAATAATAAAACTTTGAAATTGTAAAGTAATAGATTTTTAACAAATTGCCTGACTTAAAAATTTGTCTTCATTTAAAGGAAAGGGCTTGGGCCCCCTACGCCCCTTCTTTTTCTATCCCTTTGAACATTATTCCTTGATTCCTGATTGGTTTTGATCGATTGCAAAATTATAAAATATGCACGGCATGGTATTAAAAAATAATTAATCAGATTTATTAATAAAAATTTTAATAATCACATTAAAATAATTAAAAGCATCTAATTTTACAAATTTCTTTCTTACATTATGGTAACTTCAATTTAAAAATTAAATGTGATTAATTAGCTTTTCATTTAGATCAAAATATTTTATACACTATGACCATTATTAAAATTACACTTTTTATAATGGCGACCTGACCATTATTGGAAATTGCTAAGAATGCCAGTAATAAAAACTGATCCTAAAACTATATAATTAAGTACATTTTTGTAAATGACTACTAATGTATAACATTTAATATTTTCTTTTGGTATAAAATCAAACACATACAATTTATGCAAGAAATTAAAGAAGATATAAATAAATTAAAACCAGTTCAGTAAAATTTTCACTCAAAGGCTGTGGAACTGTGAAACATTATTTTCTATGTCCTGACTGGTTTGATTAAGATAATTAAAATAACCCAAATTAATAAACATGCAAGGGAATCTTATGTTAAAAAATAATAACTCCGGAAATTTTCTTGGTTATTATTATTATTTTTTTAAACAAAAAGTTTGGAGGGTGTCTATTTATAGCTCATAATTAGTTAGAGAAAAGGAAACTATGTGAAATTTTTTTTAGGTGGATTTTTTTTTTACTTATAAAATTGCTACTGCGCATTAAAAATTAATTGTTTTTTTAAACATGTTAAACTAATTCAATTTTTTTATAAAGTCTGCTAATAATTATTAGTTATTATTTTGTCATATTTATTTTGAAACTACTAATAATTTTAAAAAAAAATTACAAAATATATAACAAATAATTGAATTTATTGTAATTCTATTTAATTATATTAAAAAATTATATTAAAAATACAACTACTGAAATAATTTTTCTAGAAAGGCTATATTTCCTTTTAAAGTAAGGAACTCACTGATTAAAAAGAAAAAAGTATTTTATTTTTAACATTACGTGGAAACTTAAGCCATAATAAAACTTTAGATCCCGCCTCTAAAAAAAGACATCTATTATTAATAAAAATGAATTTAAATTTATTTAGAAATGTTAGATTAAAAAGAAATAGATTTTACTAAATATATAAAGTTGTCTATTAAGCATATATATCCTGCATATATATATATATACATACATACAGGCCAGATGAACCTAATGGATACCCTTAAGGATTTTCTTCAAAAAGGACTTTTTAATTAATAGTAACAGTTATTATATTCCAGGTTTTTTAAACGTTATATTAATCTATCAACAATATTTAATAATTCTCATAGAAATTAAAGAAGATATAAATTAATTAATTAAAACTAGTTCAGTAAAATTTTCACTCAAAGACAGTGGAACTGTGAAGAATATTTTCTGTGTCCTGACTGGTTTGATTAAGATTGTCAAAATAACCCAAATTATTAAATATACAAGGGAATCTTATATAATAAAAAATAATAACTCCTATAATTTTCTTGGTTATTTTTTTAAAACAAAAAATTTGGAGTGTGTCTATCTAACATAATTAATTAGAAAAAAGAGAAATATATGAGATTTTTTAGGTGAACTTATTTTTAACTTTTAAAATTACTATTTCACATTAAATTTAATTGCTTTTTATGAAACATCTTATGCTAATTCAAATTTTTATAAGTTTGCTAAACATTAGTAGTTATTATTTTGTCATATTTATTTTCAAACTACTAGTAATGAAAAAAATACAAATATTTAACAAATAATTGAGTTTATTATAGTTTTTTTTAATAATATTAAACAATTATATTGAAAATGAAACTGCTGAAATAATCTTTTTAATAAAGGCTATATTTGCTTTTAAAGTAATCCTAATAATATTATAAATCTGATTGTGCGCAAATGTTAGGCTGAAGCCAGCGTCAAAATGGAGCCTTTAATGATCCTGTATTTTTGCATACAGATTGATTATAACCCTCATTTGAACATAGGCTGGTTTTTCTTTATTTTATTCAAATATTTTTCTTAATAATTCAAAATTTCGTTTTTTCATTGAGAGTAAATGGACATTTTTTTCGTATAATATTTTAACATGGTTAAATTTACTTTACCGTTGCTAATACTTTATCGTTGCCAAAACTAATTCAAATTCCGGAATAATAATTTTTAGTCAACAATTTAGTTTCAATTGAAAAATGTTCACGTGAAAAATAAAAATGAAATAAAAAAATTAAAGAATTAAAAAGAAGATTAAATAATATTATTAGAAATAAAACGTACTTTTTTTAGTTTTTGATAATAATACAAGGTTTCAATATGAGTAACCATAGGAAACAGGAGAATATGACGCCATACATCAAAAATAAAGCGGATATCTTTGATTGGCGAAATAAAATGATCTTGGGTTTTTTTCTTCGCTTTTTTCTTTTGTATGGTAATAATTCTTGGCGTTTTACCGTCTGCGCAGGGCTAATATAACTATACCGTATTTTTTATTTAAATTTTAAAAAAGTAAAAAGAAGTTTCAAAGGAAAATGGTCAGCAAATGTCAATAATATGCTCCGCAAAATTATCCATATCGAAAATGATGTCATGGATAGCGAGAAATATTTATTTTCATTCTTAAAACTAAAAGAAATAACTCGATTACCTAAAAAAAAATGACGAATGTTAATAGTTCCACTTTTGCTGATAAAAACTAAAGATTTAATATTATTTCGTTAAAGCAACATAATTTCCCCTATGCCCAGTACTGAAATTAATTGGCTGGAAAAGAAAATTAACAAGAATTATATCATTAAAAAGGGATTTCTCTGCGGGAAAAAGAGGCGTCATATTTGAAATAAAACGGGAATTTTCCAATGTGTTTTAAAATGAGTGTGAATCAATTCCTTACATTAATAATACAAGGATCAGTAAGTATAGAAAGTAGATGAGTTTCACGCCATATTTATAACGAAAAATTTAAATGGTTTTTTATATATATATACTGATTATTAAGCATGAATATCCGTTATATACAGATGAGAATTTTCTGCTAAAAATCTCATCATAATTTTAAGAAAAGGAAAATGAACACGAATCTATGTTTGTATTTCGCAACTACTCCTCACTGTAAAAAATTGCTGCAGTAAAATTACTGCAGCAGAGATTCCAGGCAATGTCCATAAGAAAACCGGTTTTGTGACTAGATAAACGAGCTTTGTTATTAGATAAACGGTTTTTGTCCGTAAAAACATGAAATTTACTGAAATGGACCGTTTACCTTGAAAAGGGGGCATTTCCCGTAAAATTACGGCAGCAATTCACGGAGAATGCCCGTGAATTTACAATTTTCATTTACAGTGCCAGAATATCGAACGCAACGTGATTTACTTTATACCGGTTATCATTGATCCGAGGATGTTACACAAACTGTCAGAATTTAAAAAATTAAATTAGATGCCAAGATTTTTTTTTCTTTTTTGTTAATTTTAACGAAGTTTCTCTAAAAACGGAAAGTAAATTACTCCATATTTGTGTATAAAAAAAGGAGAAATAAAATAGATCTGTCTATTTTTTACACCATTTTCTCATTAAAACTGAAAAACAGAATTGATTTTCACTTTGAATAGATGGTGAAAACAAAATCTTGATTTCAGAAAATTATCCGAAAAATAAAAACATATTTTCACATATTCAAACTTCATGAATCAATTTATTCTGGAGAAAAAAAATTGCCTGTCAAGATACTGTCCTTTAGAAAACAAGATTTGTTTCAGCTATACATTAAACCAAGGAGGCAGAACTGAATTTAAAGAAAAAGCATGTACTATTTTCAATTAATTTTTTTTTGAACGATGTCTGTTAAAACGTTTCACAAAGGCGTTAAAAGTAAAATTGTTTATCAGGTAAAATTGACATTTGTTTTTACCCAATTTCCACGATTTTATTTGGCCCTCTTTTTTGCATTGGTTGCAATTTCATTTTCGCGATTATTTGGCACAAAATTTGACTTTTTAAAGACTGAGTTATGTCAAGGTCCCTATAACAAAAAATACCGTATTGTCGCCTATGAAATGTGATAAATAGTTAGTTAATTTTAACGTATTTAATTATCTGGAATGAAATATTTTCTTAATTAATGTATTTATTCTTCTTTTAATGTTGCGTGAACGAAGTCACGGGTAATAGCTAGTGAACAGATAAATTAATTTATATGAATGCAGATAACAGCTTATTCGCTGATTTTTTTTTCTTTTTTTTTTTTTAAGTAATAGATTTTTAACGTTACATGACAACTTAAGCCATACTAAATCTTAAAATACTGCCTCAAAAAAAAAAAAAAAAAAAAAAAAAAAAAAAACCTATTATTAATGAAAATGAATTTGAATTTATTAAGAAATGTTAGATTAAAAAGCAATAGGTTTTACTATACATATGTAAAGTTGTCATGGGCACATCTAGCATGTAAAACAAAATAAAATAAAATATTCTTGTAGTATTTCTTCATGAAATCTTATTTGCCATTACAATTCTTTAAATTTAAATTTCGTGAAACTACTTTATATTTTACTTATATAATTAGTAATACAAATATCAAAGAAATGAAACTACTGGTTGAATGCTTTAAATACTAAACAAAAGGCTGTCAAACTAAAACTACAGGCCTTTCAGTTCACCCTCCTGATCTGCAGATTTACTAGTTTCATTGCTATTTTAAATTTAATTTATATTTATATATTTATATTGTTTTTTTTTTTTTTTTAGTTGTTGTTGTTGTTGTCAGTAGTGAGTAATCAAACTTTGAAGATGGAAAGTAATAGATTTTTAACAAGTTGTCTGACTTAAAAATTGTCTTTATTTAAAGGTTGGAGGCTTGAGCCCCATACGCCCCTCCTTTTTCTATTTCTTTGAACATTATTCTCGGCTTCCTGATTAGTGTGATCGATTGTAAGATTATACAATATGCATGGCGTGATATTAAAAAATAATTAATCAGGTTTATTAATAAAAATTTTCATAACCACATTAAAAGAATTAAAAGCATCTAATTTTACAAATTTTGTTCTTACATCATGGTATGTTCAATTTAAAATTTAAATGTGATTAATTAGCTTTTCATTTAAATCAAAATGTTTTATACACTATGACCATTATTAAAATTACACTTTTTATAGAACACATTATTTTCTGTCTGTGAAACATTATTTTCTGTCTCCTGACTGGTTTGATTAAGATTGTCAAAATAACCCATATTATTAAATATGCAAGGGAATCTCATGAAAAAAATAATAAATAATAAAAAATAATAATAAACAAATAACTGCGGAAATTTTCTTGGTTATTTAAAAAAGAAAAAAAAATTGGTGGTTGTCTATTTATACCTCATAATTAAATAGAGAAAAGGAAAGTACATGAGATTTTTTTTTTAGGCGGAATTTTTTTTAAACTTTTAAAACTGCTATTGCAGATTAAAAATTAATTGGTTTTTTTAAACATATTAAACTAATTCAATTTTTTATAAAGTTTGTTAATCATTATTAGTTATTTTTTTGTCATATTTATTTTAAAACTAATAATAATAATAAAAAAAATTTACAAATATATAACAAATAATTGAATTTATTGTAGTTTTATTTAATTATATTAAAAAATTATATTAAAAATACAACTACTGAAATAATTTTTCTAGAAAAGGCTATATTTCATTTTAAAGTAAGGAACTCACTGTTTAAAAAGAAAAAAGTATTTGGTTCTTAACAATACGTGGAAACTTAAGCCATAATAAAACTTTAGATCCTGCCTCTAAAAAAACCACCTATTAATTATGAAAATGAATTTAAATTTATTAAGAAATGTTACATTAAAAAGAAATTTGTTTTACTATATTATATATTAAGTGTCTATTAAGCACATATATCTTGCATATATATATATACACACATTAAGGCCAGATGAGCCTAATGGATACCCTTAAGGATTTTCTTTAAAAATTAATTTTAATTAATAGTGACCATTATATTCCAGTTTTTTAATGTTATATTAATTTGTCAACAATATTTAATAATTCGCATAGTCAGATTTGCTAATGCGAATCAAAATTATACTGTAAATAACATAAAAAATGAATAGACTCGAAATTAAAATTAATCAACACGACTTGTTCCAGTAACGGACACCCTATAAAAACTAATAGATTTTTTTTATTTTTATGATTGTATTTAAAACCAAGAATTTAATGAAAATATACCACTGAGACAAAATAGTCATTTTATAGTAAATTTAAAAATTAGGCTAAAATATTTTTGAGAAAAATTCTCTATTTAAATTAATTATTGTCATTATCAGAAGATCAATATTATAATTATTTTAGATAGAAGATTTAAACTAGTGAATTTCAGAAAATTACAGTTTTCAAATTATAGAGGCAATAAGGGAGGTGGGGGAATATTAAATTAAAATAAATTCAGAAAATATATTCTTGGAGTATCTCTGCATGAAATTTATTTTCACATTACAATTCTTTAAATTTAAATTTCATGAAACTACTTTTATATATATATATATATATTTAGTAATACAAATATGAAAGAAATGAAACTACAGGTTGAATGCTTTAAATACTAAATAAAATGCTGTCGAAATAAAACTACAGAACTTTCAGTTAAGGCGTTTGATCTGCAGATTTTATAGTTTCATCACTATTTTAAATGTAATTTATGTTCTTAGTATTTTTTATTTATTTATTTATTATCAGAGATAAATAATCAAACTTTGAAGATGGAACGTAATAATTTTTTAACAAATTGTCTAACTTACAAAATTGTCTTCATTTAAAGGTTATGGGCTTAAGCCTCATAAGACACTCCTATTTTCTATCCCTTTAAACATTATTCCTCGATTCTTGATTGGTTTGATCGATTGTAAAATTTAAAATATGCAAAGCACAGTCATAAAAAAAATAATTAATCAGATTTATTAATAAAAATTTTAATAAACACATGAACTTAATTAAAAGCATCTAATTAAAAAAAATAATTTTTATTACACTATGGTAACTGCAATTTAAAAATTAAACTTGATTACTTACCTTTTCAGTTAAAACAAAATATATTATACACTATAACCATTATTAAAATTACACGTTTTATAATGGCCACAGGGTGACCTGACCATTATTGGAAATTGCTAAGCATGCCAATAATTAAAACTGATCCTAAAACTATATAATTAAATTCATTTTTGTAATGGACTATTAATATATAACATTTAATATTTTATTTTGCTACAAAATTAAAAAAATACAATTTATGCAAGAAATTAAAGTAGATATAAATAAATTAATTAAAACTAGTTCAGTAAAATTTTCACTCAAAGGCAGTGGAACTGTGAAGCATTATTTTCTATGTCCTGACTGATTTGATTAAGATTGTCAAAATAACCCAAGTTATCAAACATGCAAGGGAATCTTATGTTAAAAAAATAACTCCGGAAATTTTCTTAATTATTTTTTAAACAAAAACTTTGGAGTGTGTCTATTTATAACTCATAATTAATTAGAAAAATGTAAAATATATGAGACTTTTTTAGGTGATTTTTTTTTTACTTTTAAAATTGCTATTGCACATTAAATTTAATTGCTTTTTATGAAACATCTTATGCTAATTCAAATTTTTATAAGTTTGCTAAGCATTATTAATTATTATTTCGTCATATTTATTTTCAAACCACTACTAATGAGAAACAAAATACAAATATATAAAAAATAATTGAGTTTATAGAAGTTTTATTTAATGGTATTAAACAATTATATTGAAAATGAAACTGCTGAAATAATCTTTCTAGTAAAGGCTATATTTTCTTTTAATGAACAGATAAAGTAATTTTTATGGATGCAGATAACAACTTACTCACTGATTTTTTTTTTTTTTTTTTTTTTTAAGTAATTGATTATTAACTTTACGGGAAAACTTAATCCCTACTAAAACTTGAAAATACTGCCACAAAAAAAAAAAAAAAACATTAATAAAAATGAATTTAAATTTATTAAGAAATGTTACATTGAAAGAAACAGGTTTTACTATACGTATATAAAGTTGTCCATTAGGTACATCTAGCCTGTAAAAAAAAAAAAAAAAAAAAAAAAAAAAAAAAAAAAAAAAAAATTATATGTTTATATATATATATATATGTATATTCTTGTAGTATCTCTGTATGAAATCTTATTTCTCATTACAATTCCTTAAATTTAAATTTCGTGAAACTACTTTATATTTTACTTATATAATTAGTAATACAAATATTAAAGAAATGAAACTACCGGTTGAATGCTTTAAATACTAAACAAAAGGCTGTCAAAATAAAACTACAGACCTTTCAGCTCATGTCCTTGGTCTGCAGATTTACTAAAAAAAAATTAATTTAAAATTCAACTGCTGGGGGGTGAAAAGAGCTTTAATTGGATACTTTCTTGGTAAAAGAACTTTACAAATGATAAAAAAATAAAATTTATTTATTAAATAATTATTATTTACCTGTCATAAACTTGTTTTCTATACTGCTTTTTAGTAGAAACTTAAAATGAAATGGGATTTTCTGCATCCTATAAATTGCTTTATCAAGCATTAATTTTGCAAAGTTTTGTTTTATGATTTGCTATAAAAATATTTTCTTCTACTTCAGACACCCAAACATTACTTGCCTGCAATATATTGCTGTTAATGTCTGATGTATTCAAATATATTTTATTAAACATTGTTAAATGATTAGTTCAATACTTAATTTTTAGATGCATTCTGAACATCGAGCCTGTTGAAGGAGGACACAAAAGGGGAGTAAAGTGAAAAAGAACAGCCGTTCATCCATCAGTTCTTCAGTTAGCCAATAATCTAAGATCACAGGAATCCGTTTGGGACATTAGTAGTGATGATTAAATTCTTACCAGCATTTTTATGCTAATATACAAACTTTGAGTTTCATATACAGGTGTAGGAAAAATAAAGTAAAAAGTCAAAATATGCTGGCACTTTCCTATTCCAAAATTTTGTGTTTTGTATCTTGCTCATTTTCTATATATATTTATATTCATTTAGTATGTTTTTATTGATTTTTAAGCCTTGTTTCATTCATGTACGATGTCAAATGGCGAATATATTTAAGTAGATCCTCTACATGGAGTGAACAAACATTTTTTGTGATGGTGTTGACATACACTTTAAACATTGCTATTAATGCAAGCACAGAAGAAGAAGCTGCTGACTTGACTGCAACCGTCACTCCTTAATTTAATTTTGCTGTACATTAAAATTGCTCATTTTCAAAATTGTATAGAATATAAATTAGATATAGTACTTTAATATTTTTTTGATTTATGTAATCTATATGTAATTCAACGTTTGTATGTTCTTTATACATTTCTTCAATTTTTAACCGATTTGGACCAAACATGGCATACATACAATTTAAGATCTAGTGAAAAACACTAGCTGCTTCGCATTACAAAATTTTAAAGGGGATAAACAAGTGGAAAAGCTTCTAAAAATAGCATTTTATTATGATTTCAACAGAGATGCTGCCACTAGAAATCTGGAAATTAGTATGTACATTTGTTTTAACATATACATGCTCACTGTTAAAAAAAATTATAATTTTGCAGAAAACGGTTCAAAATTGATTATTCTGAAACTGCTCAAGCTAAAGTTGCAGGAAACTTATCCTGGCGATTAAGGTAAAAGCTAGAAAGCCTTTTTACGCAGTTTAGTGCAGTAGGATTGCCAAATCGGAGATGTAGTGTTCATTTTGGCCTGTAGAAAATAATTTTTTGAATTTAATGTAAACATGTGTATTCCAGAAATCTTTTCGGTCTTCTTTTAAAACATTAAATATACTACCTAATTGGCTATATACAGCCTAACATTAATGCATGTTATTTAAATCGGAATAACAAACAACATTTTTGAGCGGTTGTAAGAATATTTAAATATTTTGAAAGATGTATATATTTTAAATGTTGTAATTTAACAGTGCCTATAATTTTTTTTAATGTATTTATTTTATGTAAAAAAATTATTTTAAAAATTACGTCAAATCTTTTTTGGCATAAAATTGTATTTTTTAATAAACGTTAAAATTTTTTGGCTAGCAATATATCTTCTGTTGCATGCAGAATTATTATTTACATAATGACATTTAATGTTTTGTATTACTGGAGAAGTTGTAAAAATAGCTTAAAACTATTCTATTTAATACATTTAAAATCTGCTGAAATGAAAATTATTATTTTATTTTTATTTTTTAATTGTATTTAGAAAAATGATAACTGTGAGAATGTTCTCCCTAAACAAACAAATAAATATTTATTTTTAAATATATTTGTATAGAAAGTTTTTTTACTATTATTGATTTAGTTTTAATTTCTTACAATATCTGTTTTATTGGAAATATTATTGTCAAATCAGAAAAAACTATAAACTATTTTCTCATTTTTACAAGTTTATTGCATGCATCGAGCAGTTGCAGAGTTTGTCCTGCTATTTTTCGAGTGCGCCTTTCGATTTCGATTATTTTATCTTAGATAACACATTACAAACAGATGTGCTTCTAACGTATAAACTTATTGATTATTTATGTAGAAAAATATTCAGAAATGAGTAATTTAATATTTAAGTAAAATAGTTGAGTATTAGTTTTGAAAAAAAAAAAAAAAAAAAAAGACAAAGGGGGAAAAAAGTTAATATATGATTTATGCCAGTTGGAAAATATTAATAAATAAATAAATATATATATATATATATTAATCAAGAGGTGAACAGACAAAATCTGATAAATGTTTTTAAACTCTTCATTAATATGTTACCTTTTCTTTCAATTTTAACATGCTGAGAGTTTATATGACATACTCTGGTTCATACAGATAACTGGTTAATTTCATCACTATATTCTGAGAGGAATAGTTGTGAAATACAAACAGACAATGATATTTTAGTATTAATAAATGCATATTTTAAAATTGTGTTATGAATATTTAATTTGTTTTGTACATAAATTTAGACTACCCAAAAATTAATAATTCATAATATGAATCTCATAGTCAAATAATATATATTAAAATTTTACTTTTAAGATAATGTTAAATATACTTTTGTTAAATTTTATTTGACTCTGAGTCCATGACTTCGACTTTACAGCTCTTCTACCACCTACTATGATTTTTGTCCACTACTTTTTCTGTAACTAAATCTTCTCCTTTTTTTAATATTAAATTTCAGCTTATTTAAATAAGGCGGTGATTTTCTTTACAGAAAAAGTAGTGGTGAAAAAAAAAATCTTAGCAGTTAACAGGCAGTTAGTTATTCACTAATTCATTTTTCTAATAAAACAATTTATTACAAGTAAGTGTTTTATAGCAAACATTATACTTTTGTATTAGTTTATGTTCATTAAAAGTAGTTTTAAAAATGAAATAATAACATTCAGGCGTTTTAAAAATATCTTTTGTATATATGTTTATTAGATAAGAAAATTGTACGTATTTTTGTTTTTACAATAAAAGTCTTTAGTAATGTTTTTAAAAATTCCTTATTAAGCATATAGCAATTTCTACATTGAGTTACAAAGCGAGGTTTGGATATAAAAGTCAAATTTTTAATAAATGTAATTAATAAAATATAAACTACATATGATGATAAATGGATGCATGACTTATCTAAGCAGTAAGATAATCATTTTTAAGTAATATGTGTTTTGCACATAACATATTTATTAGTTTGAATTTTGTATTTTATACTGTTGAACAAGGCATCTGTTTCTCATGAAGTAAGCAATAATGTTTATATGTACCGTATAATGTTGAAAAAGAAGCATTGAAAAGATTCCGTAGAATGGAAAAATTTTCAAAATTGTAGGTTATGAAAGCATTAAAATCTTTGAAATTTTAAAAACAATGTTTTTTTTTCTTTTCTTTTTCATTGGGCAATATGTATAAGTAAAATTACAATATTGCAAAAGAAAAATGTTAACTCTTTTTTAGAAAATATTAAGAAAAATTATATATATATATAAATTAAATTTAGTTAATGGAAGTCGTATAAACAAAATTATCAAAGTAAATTTTGTTTGTACTCTCTTGTTACATATTCAATTGAGAAAAAATATTATAGATTAAACAAGAATAAAATGATAATTTAATGTTATAAATGCATATGTAGCTCAAACATTGAAAGTAAAAAATTTGAAAATTGGAAGATGGTAGATAATTTGTAATTGTTTTTCTGTTTAGTGCCCTAAAATCTATATAAAACAAACTATATACATTAAGAAACAGAAAGTTAGTTAAAATTTGCTGACCCAGTGTTATTAATGCGGTTAGAATGTTATTAATGTTTTAAAAATGTTTTGGCAGGTCAAGTAGTTAAAAGATTTTATGGAATTTACAATTAATAGTATTTTCTAAACATGTGTTATATTCACATGTTTTTTATAGGACCAACTCTTATTATAGCAAAAAAAAAAAAAAAAAAAAGAAAAGAAATCCTTGCTGGCTCCGCCTGCAAACAAGTTAGGTTTCGAAGTAGGCGGTTCCAACTGCAGCATCATCGCAAAAAGATCATTTCTTCCGCAATTCCCGACAAACAGGCGCCCCACGGTCTGCGTCTTCGAAATCTACCTGTGCCTGTAGGCCGAGCCGTCAGGGATTTTTTTATTATGAATTATTACATTAATTCCAAATAATTATTATGAATAAAAATTTTTCCAATTTTTACATTCTAATCATACAATATTTAAATCCAGCAGCAGGTATTTGTTCAATTATATGTTTTTAAAACTCTCAGAGTCCAATACTAAGAACTGCTTAAAAGACAAATTTAATTTCTTTGGCTTTTTCTCTGAATTTCAGACCAAATGAAATAAAAATATTAGGAATAGGAGAATATTTTTCTCCTACTCTTAGTATAAATTATTTATCACAATTTAAAAAAGGTTTTTTGAGATGTAGAATGTAACGTAAATGTGATTTTTTAAAAATATTTATTTATTTGATAGAATATTTAATAATTTGATAAATATTTACCATGAGAGAGTTGCCAACTAATCTTAAACACCTTTTAAAATGCTGCAATGAAATTTTAAAGTTATGAGCACTAGCTAATAAATCAATAAATATAACTGTAAAGATATAAGAACACTTATTTCCTTAAAATCGATATGATTAAAAAAAATTACGATGTCCTCATATAATTTGTTCAGCATTTTACGTTACTTGAGAAGATTAAGTTTTTACAAGGTTTTTTGTCCAACTGAATATTTAAAGCCGATTTCCACACACTAAAATAGAGGCTATGTTACTCTGTCTATGATTTCTAAAATCCCCAAAAGGAAAAAAAAAAAAAACTACTTGTTTCTTAGCACAAGACATGTTTAATATTGCATGCAAAATGTAAAGGTCTATCATGTTGATAAACACTCTAACAACCTAACTATTTAGGCAACTGAGCTTTCTTCGCCAGTAGTTTTAATTGGTTGATTGTTGAGAGGTGCACAGAGTAAATTTGCGGACAATTTAAGGAAATGACGATTCGTGTGTCAGCTTCCTCCCTTGATTTCACGACTAGTAATTACCTGATTAAAAGAACAACAACAAAAGGTAATTAAGATATTTGTAAAATCTACGAGTTCCTTATATCTCGGGAAGCACAACAATCTCATTTTAAAAATATATAATGGTAAGAAAAGGGGTACGCACGTAGCTATAATAACACCAACATTTATAAACATTTTACCTAAAAACTTAGACATGCCTAAAACAGTAAAACCTTTGAAAATAGAACCCGTCTAAGGTGAAATGCTGCTTTAAAATGAAAAAAGTACGTGGTCCTGTGTAATGCACTACCGTGCAATTATGCGTGATAATATGGAGACATGTCTAAATTGGATAATATTGTGGGTTCTTAGCGTTTTCATTTGAAATTCAAAGGTATGACAATTATATATATATATATATATATATATATATATACTTGACTGTATATTCTACAAGTTTATTACTTCAAAGCGAATATATTGCTAAAAATAAATACGATTTCTTTGCAAAATCATACAGTGTCAAAATGTTATGAAAAACATTATTCGACTTAAGAATCAACAATTAAAATTCACACAATTACATTTTATCTGATCAAAATAGTTAAAATAAAATTGAAAATACGCATGGGCGAACGCAGGATTATTTTTTTTGGGGGGGATGAGGGGGAAAAAAGAGCCGGTACCTTCAGCAGTGAAAAAGACCAATAAAATGAAAAAATAAATAAATAAATAAAACAATCATCTAAGAAAATTACAATCATGCATAATCAGCTCAATAACAATCCTAAACAAGACTCTCATGTTTACATTATTTATATTTATTTGAAAACATATTTATATTTCTTAAAACCTAAAAAAAAAAAAAAAAGAAAAAAGAAAAAAAATCTTACTTTTCTAGGATGATGGTACTCTCTCTGTGTACGCCTATGCAAACACGCTTTTTTTAAGACAACGCTAAATATTTTTCAAATAAATCTACAATTATGATAAACAATGTCCAGCTTAACACATAATAATTACCTGCCTTAATTATCTTCAATAAAAAATTCTCTGTCAATAATTATAAGAAAAAGAAAGAAAGTAAAACAAAAGAAACCTTTATATACAAATGAATACATTACAGTTATATGAACTGCTTGAACAATAAAATAATTTTATAATGTTATTCTTCAAAATTGGAGAAAAAAAAAGGAACTTGCAAAGCAAATTAAAAAAAAAATATTTCCATATTATTAAGCCCAAGAGCGGACATATATTAAAATTATTTTATTTAGTCAATGCTACAATATTGTTGAATTTTTATATTAGATCTTGTTCAGTCTATTTAATCTTAAAAAAATTAATTTAAATTTGAAACATGATATTAAAGCAACTTTAAAACATTTCATTTATTTGAAATGAAATCTAAATAAATCTTCAACCTTTTTTTTCAGTTTTACATGCATTATGCAAAATTTGTATTGTAGCAAATTCTAACAGACAAGAACTATGAGAAGTTCAAATAATTTAAAAAGTTGAAGATTTATTTAAATTTTATTTCAACTAAATGAAATGTTTTAAAGTTGCTTTAATATCATGTTTCAAATTTAAATTTAATTTTTTAAGATTAAATAGACTGAACAAGATTTAATATAAAAATGCAACATTATTGCAGCTTTGACTAAATAAAATAATTTTAATATATTTCCCTTCTCGGGACACCGGAGGTGCATAATATGATTAAGCAGTCTCAGACCTTTCCAACGATATATAACATGAGGGGTGTGTGTAAAATTTAGAAAAGTACCCCCCTTAGAGGGGCAAAGTGGGGGGATGGACTGTGGAGATGCATAATATGATTAAGCGGTCAGAGACCTTTCCAACGATATATAACATGAGGGGTGTGTGTAAAATTTAGAAAAGTACCCCCCTTGGGGGGGGGGCAAAGTGGGGGAGGGACACCGGAGGTGCATAATATGATCAAGCGGTCACAGACCTTTCCAACGACATATCACATGACGTGTATCGGCAAAATTTAGAAAAGTGCCCCCCTTGGGGGGCAAAGTGGGGGAGGGACACCGGAGGTGCATAATATGATCAAGCGGTCACAGACCTTTCCAACGATATATCACATGTGGGGTTTCGGCAAAATTTAGAAAAGTGTCCCCTTGGGGTGCAAAGTGGGGAAGGGACACCGGAGGTGCATAATATGATTAAGCGGTCACAGACTTTTTCAACGATATATCACATGAGGTGTATCAGCAAAATTTAGAAAAGTTCCCCCCTTGGGGGGAAAAGTGGGGGAGGGACACCGGAGGTGCATAATATGATTAAGCGGTCACAGACCTTTCCAACGACATATCACATGAGGTATATCGGCAAAATTTAGAAAAGTGCCCCCCTTGGGAGGCAAAGTGGGGGAGGGACACCGGAGGTGCATAATATGATCAAGCGGTCACAGACCTTTCCAACGATATATCACATGTGGGGTTTCGGAAAAATTTAGAAAAGTGCCCCCCTTGGGGGGGCAAAGTGGGGGCAGGGACACCGGAGGTGCATAATATCATTAAGCGGTCACAGACCTTTCCAACGATATATCACATGTGGGGGTGTCGGCAAAATTTAGAAAAGTGCCCCCCCGTTTGGGTTGTATTTTTCAAGTATGCTGTAAATACGTATGTGCTTGAATTTTCAAGTACGGGGATGTAATGGAACCCCCCCCCCTCCCCTCCCCATAATTTTTGACGCTGCTTCATTTAAAAAAAATTATGTTATTAGTTATAAAATATCGTAAAGTTTGAAACAGATCGCTTTATTGTATTTCCTAATTGTGTTCGCGCCCTTCTCCCCCCCCCTCCCCATAATTTTTGACGCAGGCTCACTTTTAAAAAATTATGTAATGTGTTGAAAATATCGTAATGTTTAAAACAGATCGCTTTATTGTATTTCCTAATTGTGTTCGCGCAACACATTGTGTTGTAAAATTACATCCCCATACTTGAAAATTCAAGCACATACTCATTTACAGCATACTTGAAAAATACAACACATTATGTTGTAAAATTACATCCCCGTACTTGAAAATTCAAGCACATACTCATTTACAGCACACTTGAAAAATACAACACATTGTGTTGTAAAATTACATCCCGTACTTGAAAATTCAAGCACATACTCATTTACAGAACACTTGAAAAATACAACACATGGTGTTGTAAAATTACATCCCGTACTTGAAAATTCAAGCACATACTCATTTACAGCATACTTGAAAAATACAACACATTGTGTTGTAAAATTACTTCCCCATACTTGAAAATTCAAGCACATAATCATTTACAGCATACTTGAAAAATACAACACATTGTGTTGTAAAATTACGTCACTGTACTTGAAAATTCAAGCACACATTCATTTACAATACACTTGAAATTTACAACACAAGGTGTTGGCGATTTTTTTACCCACACATTGTGTTGTAATCAGTCATATTCATTTTTTACAGTGTATTTTTAAACAAGCGCCCTCTATCATTTTATGAACTTCCAAGAAACGAGTTAATATGATTATATTGTTTCCTGTTCCCGCTGTGAAAGGTTGTGTTTTTCGTTTTAAGTTAGTTTACATTTAAGTGATTATGGAGCGAGTCATGGATTCTGCTTTGTTAAGTGTTAATGATATGTCTAACGTGAAGAGTGAACCCTCATCACCAGGATTAAATGACCATGACATGGAATTTTTAATACAGCCTAAAGAAGAACCCGTTTCAAATTGTGAAGTGAAACCCACCTCATCAGGATTAAAGAAACAGAAGTTACCCTTTGTGTGTTCTACTTGCGACAAAGCTTTTCCCCGAAAGGTTAACTTAACGTTTCACATGAAATGTCATCTGGAGAAAATACCTCTTGTGTGTATAATTTGTGAAAAAACATTTGCTAGAAAGTATCATTTATTAAATCATATGAAGGTCCATTCAAAGACCCCTGTGATTCATAATTGTAATGTATGTGGCGAAGTATTTTCACAAAAGAGTGATTTATTAAAGCATGGGAAAATTCATAATACTTCCAAGCCAAATCAAAGGAAAAGTAGACAGTCACCCAGTCACTGTAAATGCGACGACTGTTTTGAAACATTTAATAATAGATCTGACTTAGTGAAACATAGAAAAATTCATCTTTCACCTAAAGAACTTAACCCGTCTGATCAACTTTCCTTGGGAAACAGTTCGAAATATGAAATTTCAGACATCACTCAGTTTAGTAAAATATTTAAGTTTTTCGATGTTTTTACTCCTGCTCATTGGAATTTAGGTGAGGAAATGATTGTTGAAGTACAAATGAATAAGAACTATGAGCTTTATGTTCACATACAGAAATACGAAGAATTTGAAAAGAACGGTCGTGAACTTACCCCCACAAATGAAGGCATTACATTATCATGTGCAACATTCGACAAATTTGAATCGAGATTGGATAAATTTAATTTTGTTTCTGAAAAAGATACATTCGTATGTAATAATGACTTACTAATCGCTTATGTAAATAAGGAATCATGCATACTGCAAAAATTATTCAAATCGAAAAAGTTTGGGTTTTGTTTGAAGTCGGATTTTTTACTGCTTACAAAAGATCAATATTTGAAACTAGTGAAAAATGGCTTTAAAATTACCAAATGTCTCATTGAGACGCTTTTAACCAAGTTTATTCCTGTTTCGATTTTAGAAAACTTAAACAAATGTAAATGTACCCACCTCACAATAGAAGAGACTTTGAACTATTTCTTAAAATGTTTCGATGACGAGTTAAAGTCATCCGTTTCTCGCTTGTTTGATTGCTATCGATGTTCAATCGGAGAACCAATTAATGTGAAACACGAGTGTGATAGTTATAATTTACGTAGAAAGTATAATTGGTGTAGCGACAGTGCACTGCTAAATTTCAACGTGACTGAATTTGTAAATAACATATTCAAGAAATGTTCATGTAATTATACTCATTTATTTTTTGAAACTATGAATATGGACTTTTATAATAACCATTTAGACAATGTATTTGTAAATTAACATAGAAATGTATTTATTTAATAAATATTCGTTTTTATATCACATATCTGTTTTTATTTCACATGTCTATTTATTTTTTTATTTTTATTTATTTATGAAATCAATCTTTGAAGTTTCATTTTCTAGAAAAAAAAAAAATGAACATATATTTATGAGTAGGCAAAATTTTTTTAATTGTAGTCTTTAAAGTTAACACTTTTTGGTTAAATGAAATCTCTTTTTAAGAAAAATTTATTATTTTAATTTGAATAGGTATTAAACTTATTTATTGATAAGAAAGTTTAATTTTCTCTCTCCTTTTAAACAATGACATTGTATGTTTTGATAATTTCCATCCCACAGTTAACATTACAGTATTTAACATAGTTAAGAAAATGTTTAACTTAAACCGTCACTGTATTTATTATAGATAAGTAAACATTTTATCTTTAACCTAAATGTAATTTAAATGATTAACTATAACTGTGACTGCTTTTAATCTAGATAAGTAAATGTTTCCAGGAATCACAATCAGTTTACTGTAGACTTTTATCGAGATTACACCAGTTAGTGGAATGCTGATTAAAAATATTTTATGACATTAATATGCAGAAAAGATCTCACGAAGAAGTACTTTCACCTTCAAAACGTCAACGTTTAGAAAAACCCATGGAAAATTTAAATACCTATGAGAAGGAGTTAAAAGACCCAAGATTAAAACTTTCTAAAATGGGTAATAACTGTGTAACTACTGAGGACTTACAAGATGTGAAACCCGAGATCGCTATGAATTTTTCAAACTTTGCCTATGGGAATGATACAACATCTTTCGAGAATCCCGGTCGAATGCCAAATTCTGCCACGGACTATTTGAATACATTTTTCGAAGACATGAATTTTGAAAATTTAGATTGTTCTACTACCTTAGCGTTTCAAGAACCTACAAATAATATTTTACAGACTACTGTTAAACGCGAGGTCAACGAGCTACAAGCAAGCAACCTTCCGCAAACAAGTGGTGAATTACAAACCACCATCTCACCTGCAAATGACATTAAAAGTGATAAATTATGCAATTCCTATGTGTTTCACAAAGAACTAAGTGACTGTTTCTATTTAACTTTGAAGTTAAGAACTAAACAATATTATATACTTATACGAGAATTTAAACGCAATGTATCTACTAATGAAGAAATCCCGACCAACCGCGTGGTTAATATGGATATTCCTAGCTGGTTTGAGTTTCAATATAAACTCATTGCATTTAATTTAAGATACAAAAGTACGTCCTTTGTTTCTAATAACATGATTTTAGTGTTAAACCAATATTCTACAATGCGAATTAAAAATTTAAAGAATCATTCTTATATTGACTTAAACGAACATCAACTAGAAAAATTAAAAGAAAGTACCTCTCATTTAAATAGTGCACTTTTACAACATATGTATACAAAACTTTTACCATCTCTTATTAAAAAGAAATGTATGGTGAGTAATATATCTATAGAAAATGAACAGGTGTTAAAGTATAAACTTAACACGTGTATCGAGAATAATATGTTATCAATACTTAATCAATTGTATGAATGCCATGCTTGTGCACTACGACATTCGAGCAAAAGCCTTCACTCCTGTTTCACATTTAATAATAGGGAAAAATTTAATCAATTAGGGGAAGCTTTGTTAATGCTCGTAGATTTCGATTATGTAACTTCAACGTTTCTAAACGGAGTTTATAATGTTAGTGAGCACTTTTTATGTAAGATTAATGAACAAACTATTTGTAATGAATTATTTAAGACCTGAAAATAAAATGTTTTTGATTAAGTTCTGTGTGTTTATTTTTGCAAAGTGTCTATGAGTGAATTTATTAGTTTATAATTTAGTAGAAATTTTAAGTGAAGTGATGTAATCCAATTAAAAAATAAATTAATCTATAACAAAAATTAATTGTAATAAAAATATTCACATTAAAAAAAAAAAAAAAAAAAAAAAGGTTAAAAAAATTAGAAGTTAATGAAATTAAAACTTATTAAAATTAAAAGTTAACAACAAAAAATAAATAATAAAATAAAGATTAACAAAAATACAGTTTTAAAATAAAAGTAAACAAAAAAAGTTATAAAGTAAAAGTTAACAAGAAGTTAAAAGTTAATAAAATATTTTAAAAAGCAAAAGAATGTATGTGTTATGAAGAGAGGGGTTTCCTTGTGGAAGTAACTTACAAAATGTATGTGTATGTATTTATTAGTTTTTCATTTAGTAGAACTTTTAAGTGAACAGTTAGAATTTATGTTTTTATATAACTTAACACAAAATAAAATTTTTAACTATTGCAAAAAGATTCAACTATTGAATGGAAATATGCATATTAGTAAAACAATCACAAGTTAATAAAATGAAAGATTTTAAATTTCACACAATTTAACAAATATATATATATATATATATATATATATATATATATACGAAACACATTACGGATTTAAATATTATAAGAAATGTTTGATTGAAACTTTTAAGACAGATTTAATTCTTGGTTCTGCCATATATAGTTCGAACTTATTTTAGAAGATAGTTTTCAATAGTCTTGTGGTTCGAACTTGACAAAATGAAATCAAGACACAATGAATTGTATGTTATTTTAATCATTATGTCATGACTTCATACTTCTGAAAGTGTATTTAAAGGTTTCTCTAGCTTTATTCAATGTTATTAAGCGTTTGTGAAACCGAAAATTAATGAAAAAACAGATCGCCTTCTACCAATTACGCTAAGAATGTTTTATTCAATTATTATAAATAATAAAACCTTTTAGAATATTACTTATTTTAAATTCAAAATAATAAAAATTTAAAGTTAACAAAATAAATAATTCCTCTGTTCATTATAAATAAATAAAAGTTTACAACATAAAAGTTTCAAAATTAAAACTTTATAAAAATTATAAGTTAACAAAAAATTAAATAAAATAAAATTTTAAAATAAAAATTATGAAAAATAAAGTTTATAAAAATTAAAAGTTTTTAAAATTTTTAAGTTATGTTTAAAAATCTTCAAATTAATCAAAATTGACTTTTAGTTTTATGTTAATGTAAGTTTCAATGTTTTAAATATCGAGCTAACTGTTTATCCCCATAATCATTTGTTTACCCATCTTCCAACCAACCAACTGGTTGCCTAGCCAACCATATACTTTGTATCTACACATGCGCAGAAAAAAAACACTAACTTGAGTTTTACTTTATTATTTTAAAATGCTATGCTTTTCAAAATAATACGCAAATAAATTAGTTATTAATTTATGAATATATTTTTATAAATATATTATAAGTATATTTTATGATAATTACAATTAGCTACGTGATCTAAACATCACTAGTAATGTGAAGGTTATGGTCGCGTAGTCACGTGATTAACCTGTGGTGGATGACGTCACTTAGTAACGTCATCATATCACGTGAGATTAACTGATATACGTTTGTACTATCTTTCAAATCTCTACAAGTCGTCACAAAAGCCAGACCCTGCTTACCCAGTTTATAAATAAGGTAAGTTTAATTTTCATGTGAATTAATCTTTTTCGCTTTCAAAATAATAGATAGTTAAAATAACAATGTTCATCCTTTAACTAATTAAAACCGTTTTATAAGAACTTATTTGCAAATATATTGTAAGATCTTTTGTTTGACATTTAAAAGAATAATTTAAGATAATAAAATTTAGTCTTTTAACATTGTGATTTAAAAGTAAGTGGGTATGAAAAGAAATTTTTCCGATTAGTTTATTTCTTAAAAAGAAAGAAATGTTAGACAAGAAAACTTACCGAACCACACTATGCGAAGTCAGAAGTTAAAATGACCAACACGCTGTTTTTAGCTGTTATCGGCCTGAACATGTAACTGATAAGGTCTTGATCACGTGAGTGATAAGACAGAGGTCGCGACTGCCGAAGGCAGCCGTGCATCATCCGCCGATTCCAGGCTCTTGAAGAGCCCATACGAGTTCACGACCATGGAGGATCCGGTTTACCCGGGGACCCCCTAGGTGGTGCTCTTCGGCCGGAGAGCGAAGCGGGGGCGTACGCCTACCTGCACTTCATGCTCTCTTTCCCAAGTGAGTTTGATGACATAAAGGTCGAAGCAACATTAGTGGAGCCTTCCCTCTAAGGCCCACTAACTTTCCACTTGGGCGGATAGCGAGAGTGAACCCCAGCCTCGTTGCCGAAATCCCATAAGGGAAAACGGGTCCTCAGCCTAATGGAGAACACTCCCACTTCCCATTAATTTACCGCCCCTTCCGAATATCAAATCCTAGGGAAGGAGGAAGCGACTAGTTCATTTGGGGCGGCTAGCAGGAGGTGCTTCTCGCCAACCCGGAACCTCGAAGAAACTCGGTTCCAAACGCATAGACACGCCTGGCTAGGTTGTCCCTCCCAAGGATGCCCGCGAGGCATCGAGATCCAAGCGACATGGCATCCTATGGGAGATCACGCTCATATAATGCACTACAAATAAAAAGCATGCAAACATAAACATGCAAGCATGCAACACCAAACATATATATCACTACAAAAGAGCGGGAGGTTCTTCTCGCCAACCCGAGACCTCGAAGAAAACTGGTCTCAACGCATAGACACGTCTGGCTGGGTTGTCCCTCCATGGAGCACCCGCGAGGCATCGAGATCCAAGCGACGTGGTACTCCTGGAGATCACGCACATATAATGCACTAAAAACGGAAGAATGGAAGGACCACTACCGGACTCTGAGAGACGTGGAAAATCCTCTCAAATGCGCCAAAGAGACGGACCCGGTTGGAGGTTAGTAACGAAAAGGTATTGTTATGAGAGTTCTGCTAGTCCCAACCGTCAGGCACAGAAAGCTCTGACTACGCATAGACGCGCTGGACTGGTTTCGGCCCCAGGTTCGAAGGGAGGTTCTGTCGTCGTCCTAAGACGAGCCACCGGCCCGGTTCCTCGCAGTCGGGCAGTTTCGAGAATTGGTTCTGAATCCTCCCAGAGAAGGCGCTTGGGTCATGTTGGTCCTCGGCACCTCGACGACCGCCCACGCTCTTGGTTCGAACGGATTGAACGTCGTTCTCTTTCCTGCTCGACCCTGAGGGCGGCACACAACTACTCCAGCTACGAGGAGAGACACAGTGGGTGTGTGGGTTCGAAGGGCCTACAGACTCGACTGGCGAGTCTCTTCTAACCCGCCACCTACGTGCCACACACAGGGGGTACATGGGGTGCCGTGATGTTTAAGACTCGTACGAGCCCACTTCACCTTTCGCCTACGTTCCGCCGCCTGCACAGTACCGAGGGATGCTGCATGCCGCCTCGCGCACTGACAAGCGTCACTACGGAACCTCCTGCGTTCCCTTGTCATACAGAGTCCGACTTCCCCTCCTTCTTGCCCTAGACAATGGTGGTGACTGTCCTATCTCCGTTTGCTAGCCTTTGCTCTCACATCACCATCCAGGTCGGCGACACACAGTCAACCAACTAGGTGCGAGAATTCAGCCTATGTGGTGGTTTTTTGCCGTCCGAAGACCTGATCCCCTGCAGCCGAGAACCGGCCCAAAGGGGGAACAACCCAGGTTCTGTGAGCCGCTAGCCGACTCACCACCCAGCGAAGTTGGCTACTCCGCCACCACGCTACCACCCGCTCACCAACGTTGAGGTGGAGATTCGTCAGTCACCGGCTCCCGTCGTGTCGACGCTACTGCGCGCAATGCCGAGCTCCGGGTCTTCTCCCCTACCAAAAGGGTCGATTCCAGAACACTCGGAGGAAGTAAACTGATAGTTTAACCTCATTCTGTTATAAACACGACACTTGACTTTAGCAAGCTGAAATGTATGGACCCCTTTTTAAGTTAACCTGTTTTTGTAAGTATATAAATTATATTTATGTGTTAATGTTTTAAGATAAATAGGGACGAATAGTTGAAAATTATAAATTTTCTAAGTATGGAAGATATTCGACTTGTATAATATATCTAATCTAGCAAAGGTTTAAAGTAAAACTCAAGTTAGTGTTTTTTTTTCTGCGCATGTGTAGATACAAAGTATATGGTTGGCTAGGCAACCAGTTGGTTGGTTGGAAGATGGGTAAACAAATGATTATGGGGATAAACAGTTAGCTCGATATTTAAAACATTGAAACTTACATTAACATAAAACTAAAAGTCAATTTTGATTAATTTGAAGATTTTTAAACATAACTTAAAAATTTTAAAAACTTTTAATTTTTATAAACTTTATTTTTCATAATTTTTATTTTAAAATTTTATTTTATTTAATTTTTTGTTAACTTATAATTTTTATAAAGTTTTAATTTTGAAACTTTTATGTTGTAAACTTTTATTTATTTATAATGAACAGAGGAATTATTTATTTTGTTAACTTTAAATTTTTATTATTTTGAATTTAAAATAAGTAATATTCTAAAAGGTTTTATTATTTATAATAATTGAATAAAACATTCTTAGCGTAATTGGTAGAAGGCGATCTGTTTTTTCATTAATTTTCGGTTTCACAAACGCTTAATAACATTGAATAAAGCTAGAGAAACCTTTAAATACACTTTCAGAAGTATGAAGTCATGACATAATGATTAAAATAACATACAATTCATTGTGTCTTGATTTCATTTTGTCAAGTTCGAACCACAAGACTATTGAAAACTATCTTCTAAAATAAGTTCGAACTATATATGGCAGAACCAAGAATTAAATCTGTCTTAAAAGTTTCAATCAAACATTTCTTATAATATTTAAATCCGTAATGTGTTTCGTATATATATATATATATATATATATATATATATATATTGTTAAATTGTGTGAAATTTAAAATCTTTCATTTTATTAACTTGTGATTGTTTTACTAATATGCATATTTCCATTCAATAGTTGAATCTTTTTGCAATAGTTAAAAATTTTATTTTGTGTTAAGTTATATAAAAACATAAATTCTAACTGTTCACTTAAAAGTTCTACTAAATGAAAAACTAATAAATACATACACATACATTTTGTAAGTTACTTCCACAAGGAAACCCCTCTCTTCATAACACATACATTCTTTTGCTTTTTAAAATATTTTATTAACTTTTAACTTCTTGTTAACTTTTACTTTATAACTTTTTTTGTTTACTTTTATTTTAAAACTGTATTTTTGTTAATCTTTATTTTATTATTTATTTTTTGTTGTTAACTTTTAATTTTAATAAGTTTTAATTTCATTAACTTCTAATTTTTTTAACCTTTTTTTTTTTTTTTTTTTTTAATGTGAATATTTTTATTACAATTAATTTTTGTTATAGATTAATTTATTTTTTAATTGGATTACATCACTTCACTTAAAATTTCTACTAAATTATAAACTAATAAATTCACTCATAGACACTTTGCAAAAATAAACACACAGAACTTAATCAAAAACATTTTATTTTCAGGTCTTAAATAATTCATTACAAATAGTTTGTTCATTAATCTTACATAAAAAGTGCTCACTAACATTATAAACTCCGTTTAGAAACGTTGAAGTTACATAATCGAAATCTACGAGCATTAACAAAGCTTCCCCTAATTGATTAAATTTTTCCCTATTATTAAATGTGAAACAGGAGTGAAGGCTTTTGCTCGAATGTCGTAGTGCACAAGCATGGCATTCATACAATTGATTAAGTATTGATAACATATTATTCTCGATACACGTGTTAAGTTTATACTTTAACACCTGTTCATTTTCTATAGATATATTACTCACCATACATTTCTTTTTAATAAGAGATGGTAAAAGTTTTGTATACATATGTTGTAAAAGTGCACTATTTAAATGAGAGGTACTTTCTTTTAATTTTTCTAGTTGATGTTCGTTTAAGTCAATATAAGAATGATTCTTTAAATTTTTAATTCGCATTGTAGAATATTGGTTTAACACTAAAATCATGTTATTAGAAACAAAGGACGTACTTTTGTATCTTAAATTAAATGCAATGAGTTTATATTGAAACTCAAACCAGCTAGGAATATCCATATTAACCACGCGGTTGGTCGGGATTTCTTCATTAGTAGATACATTGCGTTTAAATTCTCGTATAAGTATATAATATTGTTTAGTTCTTAACTTCAAAGTTAAATAGAAACAGTCACTTAGTTCTTTGTGAAACACATAGGAATTGCATAATTTATCACTTTTAATGTCATTTGCAGGTGAGATGGTGGTTTGTAATTCACCACTTGTTTGCGGAAGGTTGCTTGCTTGTAGCTCGTTGACCTCGCGTTTAACAGTAGTCTGTAAAATATTATTTGTAGGTTCTTGAAACGCTAAGGTAGTAGAACAATCTAAATTTTCAAAATTCATGTCTTCGAAAAATGTATTCAAATAGTCCGTGGCAGAATTTGGCATTCGACCGGGATTCTCGAAAGATGTTGTATCATTCCCATAGGCAAAGTTTGAAAAATTCATAGCGATCTCGGGTTTCACATCTTGTAAGTCCTCAGTAGTTACACAGTTATTACCCATTTTAGAAAGTTTTAATCTTGGGTCTTTTAACTCCTTCTCATAGGTATTTAAATTTTCCATGGGTTTTTCTAAACGTTGACGTTTTGAAGGTGAAAGTACTTCTTCGTGAGATCTTTTCTGCATATTAATGTCATAAAATATTTTTAATCAGCATTCCACTAACTGGTGTAATCTCGATAAAAGTCTACAGTAAACTGATTGTGATTCCTGGAAACATTTACTTATCTAGATTAAAAGCAGTCACAGTTATAGTTAATCATTTAAATTACATTTAGGTTAAAGATAAAATGTTTACTTATCTATAATAAATACAGTGACGGTTTAAGTTAAACATTTTCTTAACTATGTTAAATACTGTAATGTTAACTGTGGGATGGAAATTATCAAAACATACAATGTCATTGTTTAAAAGGAGAGAGAAAATTAAACTTTCTTATCAATAAATAAGTTTAATACCTATTCAAATTAAAATAATAAATTTTTCTTAAAAAGAGATTTCATTTAACCAAAAAGTGTTAACTTTAAAGACTACAATTAAAAAAATTTTGCCTACTCATAAATATATGTTCATTTTTTTTTTTCTAGAAAATGAAACTTCAAAGATTGATTTCATAAATAAATAAAAATAAAAAAATAAATAGACATGTGAAATAAAAACAGATATGTGATATAAAAACGAATATTTATTAAATAAATACATTTCTATGTTAATTTACAAATACATTGTCTAAATGGTTATTATAAAAGTCCATATTCATAGTTTCAAAAAATAAATGAGTATAATTACATGAACATTTCTTGAATATGTTATTTACAAATTCAGTCACGTTGAAATTTAGCAGTGCACTGTCGCTACACCAATTATACTTTCTACGTAAATTATAACTATCACACTCGTGTTTCACATTAATTGGTTCTCCGATTGAACATCGATAGCAATCAAACACGCGAGAAACGGATGACTTTAACTCGTCATCGAAACATTTTAAGAAATAGTTCAAAGTCTCTTCTATTGTGAGGTGGGTACATTTACATTTGTTTAAGTTTTCTAAAATCGAAACAGGAATAAACTTGGTTAAAAGCGTCTCAATGAGACATTTGGTAATTTTAAAGCCATTTTTCACTAGTTTCAAATATTGATCTTTTGTAAGCAGTAAAAAATCCGACTTCAAACAAAACCCAAACTTTTTCGATTTGAATAATTTTTGCAGTATGCATGATTCCTTATTTACATAAGCGATTAGTAAGTCATTATTACATACGAATGTATCTTTTTCAGAAACAAAATTAAATTTATCCAATCTCGATTCAAATTTGTCGAATGTTGCACATGATAATGTAATGCCTTCATTTGTGGGGGTAAGTTCACGACCGTTCTTTTCAAATTCTTCGTATTTCTGTATGTGAACATAAAGCTCATAGTTCTTATTCATTTGTACTTCAACAATCATTTCCTCACCTAAATTCCAATGAGCAGGAGTAAAAACATCGAAAAACTTAAATATTTTACTAAACTGAGTGATGTCTGAAATTTCATATTTCGAACTGTTTCCCAAGGAAAGTTGATCAGACGGGTTAAGTTCTTTAGGTGAAAGATGAATTTTTCTATGTTTCACTAAGTCAGATCTATTATTAAATGTTTCAAAACAGTCGTCGCATTTACAGTGACTGGGTGACTGTCTACTTTTCCTTTGATTTGGCTTGGAAGTATTATGAATTTTCCCATGCTTTAATAAATCACTCTTTTGTGAAAATACTTCGCCACATACATTACAATTATGAATCACAGGGGTCTTTGAATGGACCTTCATATGATTTAATAAATGATACTTTCTAGCAAATGTTTTTTCACAAATTATACACACAAGAGGTATTTTCTCCAGATGACATTTCATGTGAAACGTTAAGTTAACCTTTCGGGGAAAAGCTTTGTCGCAAGTAGAACACACAAAGGGTAACTTCTGTTTCTTTAATCCTGATGAGGTGGGTTTCACTTCACAATTTGAAACGGGTTCTTCTTTAGGCTGTATTAAAAATTCCATGTCATGGTCATTTAATCCTGGTGATGAGGGTTCACTCTTCACGTTAGACATATCATTAACACTTAACAAAGCAGAATCCATGACTCGCTCCATAATCACTTAAATGTAAACTAACTTAAAACGAAAAACACAACCTTTCACAGCGGGAACAGGAAACAATATAATCATATTAACTCGTTTCTTGGAAGTTCATAAAATGATAGAGGGCGCTTGTTTAAAAATATTAACATTTTATTGGTTTAAAAAGTCACGTGATTATTTTATCATACTCTGTTATAAGTTCAATAGTCAGTTAATTCTTACACATTGATTCAGAAAGGGTTACGTATCTGAAGTTCGTACAATTGTAAGTAAAAAAATCTCGTATTTAATGTTTTTATAAATAATGTTTTACTGGTCGAATCCCTTGTGTATCAGGAGTTCATATGTTTGTAAGTTAAAAATTCTTATTAATCTCGTATTTAGTGCTTCTATAAATAATATTTTACTTATGTGTAACTTATGTGTTATAAATCTAACTAGAAAAAGTGAATATTTCAAATAAGTCATGTTAGAAAAAACTAGATTCGATTATCTTTTTTTTAAATGTTGGTTGTATAAAGTCAATCGTTTAACAGTTGTTATTACTTTTTAAATAGTTTTTATTATTTTTGAACAGTTGTTATTATTATTTGAACATTTTTTATTATTTTTGATCATTTGTTTAGTTGTTATTATATTTTTGAACAGTTGTTGTTATTATTTTTTTAATACTTTATTTTTTTCCCTGTGCTTTTTTTCCAAACAGGCGAAAATTTCAAAATTGTAGTTTACAATTCTAAAATACACTTTTAATGAAAGCAGTCTGTTACAAGATAATCACAAAAAGTTAACATTATCTTTCAAAAATAAACCCTCATTTCACAATATAATTGAAACTGAACAGGCAAAATTAAAAATCACGTTATTCCAAACACAAATATCCATAATCTAACCACCATGATATCCAGATAAAGCTATCCTAAATTATCGAAGCATTAGTTCAGTTTGTCATGGCACGTCCAAGAAAATTTCGATAGGATAAAAATTTGACTGTAAGTTTCGAAGGAAAACCTATCCCCGAATCAAACTTGGCAGATTTATTTAATCTTTTGTTTTCTGTAAATAAAAGAAAACCGATCAAGGCACAGAACGAATTATTAGAAACATTAAACGAAATGAATGTCCCGCGAAATTTTATTAAAAATAAATATTTGTCAACAAACATTAAACAAGATTCTGTATTAGATTTGTCAAAACCCACTAAAAAACGAAAAGTGGGTCCACATGTATTGCATTGGGAAAATTATTAATAAAATTGAATTTGTTTTTTAACTATACCTCTTTCCTATGTTTTCTACACCAAACACAATAAAAACAGTAATTACCCCTAAAGATGTCTTCTTTTTACCATTGCTTCCACTATACATTTTTAAAAAAATATGTTAATATTCAATCCAATCATATCGAAAAAGATAAATTTCTGGTTTCATTTAAATTCAGTATAAAATAAACCTTAAACTTTTCACTTCCGGTAAGCATATAAATGAGCGAAAACAAAACGCAGACCGTTATATACAGACACACGACGCTAATCACTTCCTCTCTCGAAGTCATTTTAACAAATGATACGTCACTCTCGATCTCCGTTTCGCCTTCAAACTGAAAGTCAATTTAAAAAAAAAAAAAAAAAATTAAGCCCCCCTTAAAAATAAGCCCCCCTTCAAAAAAGTTAGCCGCCTCTTCAAAAATAAGCCCCTCCATTTTATACCCCCTCCTATAGCAGACTTCAATCTAACATTTAAATTTGATCCTAAAAAAAATTAAGCCCCCCCTTAAAAAATGTTAGCCCCCTCACATTTATAACCTCCTCCTATAGTACACCCTTAAGACCCCTTCTACGTTTTAAAGTTTTCTTTTCACATCGTACTATAGTATGATTTAACACCACCACCACCACCTCATTGCTCCTGATGAGGTCGGAGCCTTGTTTCTTCTCTACTCCTAGTTACCTGAAATTTCTTTAAGGCAACTTCTTCGAAAATCAGTGAATGATCTCCAAAAAGAGCCCAAAATCAAGAAAAGGGGGATTACTTACAAAAAGAAGTGAAATCTCATCAAAAAGTCACCTGTAAAAAATGCAGCCAAGTCTCGTAACTCATTTACCGTAAAAAGTACTGAGATCGTATAAAGCCAAGTTTAACTATCTTATTAACTCTGAAAATTTCATTCACAAATCACTCCTAGTCTCTACATCTTTAGCTAATTATTATTTTGTGACTTGGCAATTACGTAGCACGAGAATGTGATGTATATAGTTAGTCTTAATCAAATAATACTATAACATATTAAGGTGTAATAACTTCCCTGTGCGTATATAATTTGCCTTAATTAAATTATCCCACCCCATCCCATAACATAGTTAAGTGTAATAACTTCCGTGTGCTGCGTAATTGCCAAGTCACAAAATAATAATTAACTAAAGATGTAGAGACTAGGAGTGATTTGTGAATGAAAATTTCAGAGTTAATAAGATAGTTAAACTTTGCTTTATACGATCTCAGTACTTTTTACGGTAAATGAGTTACGAGACTTGGCTGCATTTTTTACAGGTGACTTTTTGATGAGATATGTCTATATAAATGCATATATAAACAAGCTTGAAAGTTTATCAGGTTTCTTTTCATAGCTATTTATATCATTTGGCAACATATCTCATTTTCTTAAGCCTGAATTGCGCCAAACTTTTTTAGAAGCGCCAAGGCCGCTATAACAAACAAGTACCGTCAATTGTTTTACACATTAACTTAAAAAATCAGTTTATGAGGATGAATTTTAATTATTTTTTTAATATTAAATCACATTTTTTCGAGTGTAAATATTAAAAAAAAATGGATATTTCACATTCCGTGGATGTAAATTTAGCGTATGTGGTGTTAAAACATAAAATGAGAAAAATTTACATTTTAAAATATTTTCGCATTTTTGGATAAGACCTCGACACTTTTTACAATTCCTTGTTCAAACTTCCATATGAACGTTGTTATAAAACTAGGACTTCCCTCAAAGGGATTAGTCTGAGTGATATTGCTGAGAACATAGGGTTAACAATTACAATATAAAGAAAAAGAGCAAATTAAATGATATAATTACAAAATATCATATATAAATTCATATACACTGTTAAAAAAATAGAAAAGAAGTACCGTTAATCAGATGTGTTGTCATAATTTTTTTTTAACATGTGGCAAAGAATCTCATTTTCTTAAGCGCGTATTGCGCAAAACGTGAAAAAAAAAACCCGGATCTTTTAAAACACCAAGCTTTTTAAAGTTACGTAATTGGATTTGCAGCCAATAGATTATTCTATCAAGCGTGGCTTAACGCAAATTTAATTTCATTGTTGCACCTTTTTTTATGTGTGAATTAAAAAAATTTCTTCCTTGATTACATATCTATTATTTGTATAACTGTTTATGGTAACTCTTACACTTCAAACCACGTTGATAGCATGCTTTGCTACAAACCAGATTGCAAAATTATAGTCTAAATTACTATTAAAGTATACAAAAAATCTTTCGATGACTTCTGTAAAATAACTTTTACATTAAATCTCCATATCGGCAAAATTGAAAATTATATATATTTCAAAGTTAAGCTTAACAGATACTTCTTGATTATTCTCTAGGAGGCTCTGTCCCTGAGTCTTTACTGCGCCAATCCGCAGACTTTTCTTGTGCCTGTCTGTTTGTCTCTCCACAATCTGTCTGTTTCCCTATCCGTTCTTCTGCCCGTCTCTCTAACCGATTGTCTATCTCTCTACACGTCTCTCTACCTGTCTCTATATTTCTCTCCCGGTCTCTCTACCTGCCAATCTGCCAATCTATTTCTCTAACCGTCTGTCTATCCATCTAACTACTTGTATGTCTAGCCGTGTCTCTATCCACTTCGCTACCCATTTGTTTATTTGTCTCACAACTTGTCTATCAGTCGCTCTACCCGTCTGGCTATACGCCTCTCTACCCGTCTGGCTATCCGCCTCTCTACCCATCTTCTTACCCATCTCCGTACCCATCTACTGTCTCTCTACTCGTCTGTATACCCGTCTCACTATCCGTCTGTTTTTGCACCCGACTCGCTACCAATCTCATTACCCGTCAGTCAACTCGTCTCTGTACTTATTTCTCTACTCGTCTCTTTATCTACCACGCTACGCGTCTCGCAACCGTTCTCGCTACATTCCTGTCTACCGGTGTCGCTACCCGTCTCGTGACCCATCTCTCTACCCCTCTGTCAACCCTATTTTTACCTTTCTCTCTAGCCGTCTGTCTATTCGTTTCGATACCCGTCAGCCTACCTATGTCGCTACTCGTCTCTCTACCCGTCTGTCTACCCGTTTGTTTACTCGTCTTTCTACCTCTCGCCACCTCTTCCCAATATTTAATATACAGAAGCCGTTTATCAGTTATTAAATGCAAACAGAAGTAATTTATCTAATAAGTGTAATCAGATGCAATTTTTTTTAAATACATACATAAACCTGAACAATAATTCATCAGTTTTGTGTTCATAGTTGTTTATATCATTTGACAGTAAATCTCAACTTCTTAAACCTGAATTGTCTCAAGCTTTTTAAAAAAAACCACAAGGTATGTATTACTGCAAAGTACCCTGAGGGCTATATTAGCTACATGTTATTAAGTTAAGTGAAAGTTTCGTTATCGCGTTTGCAGCCAATTGCTTATGTCAGAAGGCGTGGCTTAACGCCATTTTAAATTCATTACTGTAACTTTCTTTCTTTTTTTTTTGGGGTGGGGGGGGGGGTACTGGGGGAAGTGTTTCAAATATATACATTTAAATTAAAACTTTTGCCTCCATGCTATTAGTGTTGTTTGTATTATTAACTAATACCTTGTAGACCGAGCTTCATTTGAAACAAATGTAAAAGACTTCTTCTACAGCTTTTTAGGAGAAACTTTCGTAATTGGGCCCAAAGCCAATCGGAGCATTTAATATCATTATTGTAACTCTTATAGAGTTAAAACAATATTGTTGCTAGCTTTACTCTTGTTTGAGACCAGCCTTGCCTGTGTATCTGAATGGGGAAAAGTTTCGTATCCTAAGTCGGTTGGCGAAAAAAATTTTAAATGGTGCCAAGAGGTAGATTTAGCATCTTACAAAATTTTTCAAGAGAGCGGTAAAACATGTTTTTCAAATATTTACAAACATACGTTTATTAAAGCGTGTTTTTGCACCATCTTAAAAATTTAAGCACGATGCTAAAACAAAATTTTATCGCCATATTCGATATTTTAATAAGTAATGAAAATACATAAACAAACTTATTTAACAGACCTAAGAGGCATTTTTGTGATAAATAATTGTTATTGTCAGGGGGGTAAATTGTAAGCAATTAATAAACGGCTAGTAAATAATAAATAGCATTTAAAATCTAAAAATGGAGAAGTGGTCCGTATAAAAAATGCAAAACATAACATTATACGCTTGATATATGTAAAACTTTTTTTATTTTTTAATATTTCCGAAGAAACAGATAAAAAGGTAAAAATCTCTTTTCCAAATGCCAAATAGAAAATACACAAAATAGAATGCCAAATATACAAAATAGAAAAATATCTGTAAAAAAATATATTTACATAATACTACATCTGCAAAAAAATAAGATTTAGAAAAAGTAAACCAAATCCTGCAGATCCCAACAATCACATCGAAAAACTTATCACCAAAAAAGAACTCGACAAATCTTACGGCACAGGAGATGGATTTTTCCCTCTGAATGCAGAATATTAGTTTTTTTTCTTGTACGATGGGCGATTATAATATAATTGTTTCATTTCACATACTACACACCGTTTTATATATTGGTACTTTTATGTTATCCTGGCGCAGTTGATAAATCGCCAAATATTGTTCCTATAACATTTTCATATTGAATTCATTTCTTTTAAATATAAACCTTTCACTCATTTAATTTAAAATACATGCCTTTCATTAATCCCATTTAAAATGCTAAAAAGAGAAAAAAAATAATGCCATAAATCGAAACCTTTTATTTAAACACCAAAGAATTTTTTTTTTTTTATTTATTTACACACGCGAAATAAAAAAAGCTGCTATTGCTGAGATTTGCGGCAAATCTCTAATACCATGTCTAACAAGTTATTGCGGGGTTTTTCTTTCAAACAGAAAAAAATCCAGATTAATTTTCGATTTCTACTAAATTGAAATATATTTTATTGTGCTGAATATTAGTGCGTGCATATTTTTTTGCTCCATGTACTCCATGAACTTTTCAATTCCGATTGTCTACGAAAATCTCCCGCCGGTGAAAATGACGTACGCACAAAATTTCGTGACGTATGTACTTTAATTGTGCTTTTTTATCTATTTTTTTAATATAATTTCCGAACGGTTTGACATTTATTCTTGGTAATAAATAGACGTCGTAGTCACCTTTATAGGTACCTGCTGTAAAAATTTGAACGAAATCCGTTAAATATTTTTTGAGTTATGCTTGACGAAAGGTTTTAATATCCATCGTAGCTATATATGGGGCAAAGTAATACTGCGCTGTGTATGAGTCTTCGTTGCACTCAGACAATTAATGGAAAATGATACTATTTCGTAATTTGACTCATGGGCGATTATCTCTATCTCTATAAAAGAGTAAGTGTCTGTCTGCCTGCCTGCCCGCGGATTTCTCCGTAATTATAACACCTAGGACTCAGAAATTTTTGTCATGTGTAGATGTTGTCACCGGACAGTATACTTTGCGGCCGGATTTTTAAATTTTAATTTAGATTTTAAAAAAAACGTGTATATGGAATTTTGTGTTCGAGGCTATTTCAAGCTCTTCCTATAAAATAGCAACGCCATCCGTGGCAACGAAGCAGCCAGCCAATGGGAGCAGTGTAACGACCGAAGAAATCTATGGCCTAGCCTGACTCGTGAGTTGCTGGCCTAGAGTTGTCCAGTTTTTGTCGCCTAGCTTCGGAGGTTGACTGCCGTGTAATCGAATCGAAAGGACAGTTTTCGATATGCAAAGAGACTGCAAGAGATGTTAGTTGGCAGGTCAAAAAGAAGTGAACCGAGCTACGCTAAGAGAGATGCAGAGAGAGTTGAACAGACGATGGTGAGCGGAAAATGATGTGTGCGCGTGAACAGTATATGATGGTTGTGTACGCTGGGGTTTTGATGGCAGAGTGTAATGTTTTTTTAATTGTTCATCTTATTTTAACTTGTGTATCAACGATGCCTAATAAAAAGTGCTGGATGTTAATCATCACTTTGGATCACTGGAGTTCGTTAAGTCATTACAGTATGGCTCTTTCCACCCGACATCATAGAGCTTACTGATTTTAGTTCGGATTTTCACCACAGGGGGCGCTTTCGTATCTTTGGTTCTATGGGCTGGATCATGACTGGGTATGCCTCATTCGACTCGACATCGATAACCTTAATGAATTCAGTTATGTTCGTATAGAACATATTGTGCCCCCTGGCGGTGGAAGGTGTAACTAAAGGATTTTGCAGCTAACTCGGGTTCTATGGGTCACATCACGACACGGTTTGGCTCATTCGACACAACATCAATAGAGCTTACCTATTTTAGTTCTGAATTTCACCACCAAGGGGTGCTTTCCTATCTCTGTTTCTATGGGCTGGATCACAATGGGGTATGGCTCTTTCCACTTGACATCGATAGAGCTGACTGATTTTAGTTCGGATTTTCACCACAAGGGGTGCTTTCCTATATCTGGTTCTATAGGCTGGATCACGACGGGGTATGGCTCATTCGACTCTACATAGATAGAGCTTTTCGATTTTCACCACCAGGGGAGCTTTTCTATCTCTGGTTCTATGGGCTGGATCCTGAAGGGGTATGGCTCTTTCGACTCGACTTACGGTAATATATGGGAGTGTGTATGGCACGCCCAGTGTTTGCTGTCTAAGGTAGTGGGGCCCCCAACATTAGATTTGTTTAAAAATAAAAAAAAATGTTCAACACTGATTTCAGGTACATTTAAGGTTGTTGGCACGGGCAACGCCGGGCGGGTAAGCTAGTCACTTTATAAAAATATTAAATCAATGCTACACAAAAACAAATATGCTCTTTCTGCGTAAATGTACATAATACAACAAGATAATTTTCTGAAAATAATGGATTAGATAGTTCATGCGGACATGTCTCATTCCGTTGTGTAAAAATATTATAATGATTATATAAATGTTATTTTATTATTAATATTTAATAATAAATGCTATTTAGTTATCAAATACTTAAAATAACTACAATAATAAACACTTTATAAACATCATATCGCTCACCCGCAAAAAAAAAAAAAAAAAAAAAAAAAAAAGTGACACAACTCCAAAAAGTTCATTTTGAATACTATTGCACTAATAGGTCTGACTTGGGTACTTTTTGGTACAGCAAAAGTGACATAAGTTTAGTTATCCGGAAAAAATCTAGAAGTCACTAAATGTCACTTTGCTGCCACAGAAGGGGCAAAATGCGTGAAGGAATAAATTTAATCAATCTTACCTATCTCTTCTACGTCTCGATTCTTAAGGGTTTTACGCTTTTATGTAAGCTTCTACAGCTACATGCAGAGCTAAGTGTTATAATTTTATGTTACATTTAAAAAATGCCAATCTTTTTCTACCGTGAAATGTAATATGTTTGATTTGTGTCACTTTTCACACTTTTCATGGGAAGAGCGATATAATACAGGGTGTCTTAAATTGGGCTAAACGATTTTAAAAGTAAATAACAAATAAACAGTAATCGCTATTGAAGTTATTCTAGCAGGATAATAATGTTTGAAGGCAGGAGTTTCTTTACTAAGCTTTCTTGCTTTAGTTCAAAATATCACCGATAGATGGCATTTAACTGTCTCAAATTGTGATGCTGTTAAAAATGACCTCACAATTTCAAAACGGAAACCTTTTTTTTTTTTTTTTTTTTTTTTTTTTTTTTTTTTTTTGTCGTTAGGTAAACAGAATTAAGGTTAAAAGCTGAGTGAACTTAGATCCATTTTTATTCGTTAGATTGATCGTTCTAATAGTTTTAGATAGCACAGAGCCTCTATTGGTGATATTTAGAACCAAAACAAGGAAGCATGATAAAGAAGTTTTACGATTTCCCACATTAATCTAATGCAAGAAAAAATTGCATAGATGTCACAGTTTACTTGTAATTAAATTTTAAAAACGTTCAATTCATTTTAAGTTACCCTGTAAAAACTGGTGATACACTCTAAAATTGGAAGGAGTGAGAAGTTGACTCTTTGAAAGAGTGAGAGGCATTTTCACTCTTTTAGGAGTGAATTTTTTAAATATGCACTCTTTAAAGAGTGGAATTTTCCACTCTCTAGAAAGGAGTGAAATATCTCACTCCGTTGTCGGGAGTCACTGTCTCACTCCGTTGACAAGAGTGAGTGGTTCACTCCGTTGAGAGGGAAAAAAACAGTTTTTTCCAATAAAACCACAAGAGGGCGCCAGCTCTTGGATACCCCATTATCGAAACGAAACGCCTAAAATGAAATCCTTTATATATAGTAGCACGATTTTAAAAAAACTGAAAAAGGAATTAAAATAATAAATGAATCGATAGAATTATGGACAGGAAATATATTATATGCTTTACAAATTGCAGGATTTGCCAGTGCTAAGACGAAAACAAATATTTGAAGGGAAAACAAATATTTGAAGTAAATTTATGCTTAGCTGCAACACAATTTTGCTTCTATTTTATAAACAGAAATTTAATATCTCTGAATGCTAATTATTTTCCTCTTTATTTAAATAACCTATTCTACATATTTTATATCATTTCTAACCTCTTTATGAATATAAACAAAATATAACTATACAGATTAAATTTTCTGTTATTTTTAGCACGTTTGAAATTAAAATGTAAAACATAAGAGAAATGAAAAACGTTGCGTTTAATCACTAATTTTATACCATTTATTATAGCAAAAAAAAAAAAAGTATAAATGTGTCGGTAATAGTCTTAGGAAAAATTTAACAGCTATAATTTAAGAAAAAAAAATACGTTTTTTACATAACTGAAATTACCCCCCTAAAAATTAGTTTTGAAAAGTAAATTTGGGGGCCCCTTTGTATTTCAGTGGGTAAGCTTCGGTTTCACGGGCCTATTTGGTAAACAGGCCTTGGGCCTCGGACAATCTTAATCGTGCTCTATTATGGTAACATTATTAGCAAGAAAAAAAATGAATGAATAAATAAATAACTGCTTTGTTGTAACGGAATTTTTGTCATAGCAGAAATGTACAGACGGGTGTTCGCACATTTTTTAGACAATTTCGGCGTTGTTGTTTTTAACGTTTAATATTGCTTTCTGAAATAATCTGTATGATAATCTTGTTTCTTGATTCTAATTCTGCGTAATGCTTTCGATGGTAGAAGGTTTTTTGTAAAATTTACAGGGTTATTGCTTCCCATGCCTCTTTAAAAACTTTCCAGATTCGATCCATCGTGGTGGTTTTGCCCTTTGAAAGAGCTTTTCAGTAGACCCAATGCACAATAAACCATAAGAGAAACGTGTCAGGTGACTGGAGGAATATGTTGAAAGGTATAAATACAATACCTGTGTGAGTTTTTAATGTTTTCAACGAATACAGCGGTAGTTTTTGAAGTATGAGCAGTAGCTTTGCTTTGATGCAGTTTCACCCTTTAAAAGTCATTGTAATAAAGAAAATGGCATTTTTTTCTGTAAATATCGGATGTAACACATTCTCTTAATAATATAATGAATTGATTGTAACATTTTTGTCCAATATTCTTATTTTTATTTTCCCATTCTAAGATAAATTTGCGATAGTCATAAATCCTTACCTGAAACTTCTTTTTCCGCCTTGAAATGGGCTCTGTTTTCCCTGTTTTTTTTTTCCATCTGGTATCTTTTTACTATGTATTGTATACTGATTTTTAGAATAGCACTTTCCAATTAATTGTTATGTTTATTTCGCACTAAAAAGTTTTTATATTATGCGCTTTGCAATCATTTTAGACTGTCGAATTAGCGTACTTCTGTTCGGAAGAAAAAAAAAACGTATCTTCCCATTCACAGCTTTTTTGCATGCGCAATCTTGAAATAAGAATAAATTTGAAAGTATCAGACGATAATATAAATTACACATAATAAGTTGTTGTCAGAATTTTTTCCTCTAAAATAATTCCATTTTTTTAAATCATTTATCAAATTTGTCTAAAAAGTCTCTGTATTATATGATACAGAAAGAAGGTTTCAGTTTTCTTATTTACGCAGTTGAGAAACACCGTAAATATTTGTGATTTCTACACAAATATAAAAAGTGTGCTCGAATATCACAAAAGAAACAAAGCTAAAATAATGTAATAAGAACTTTTTCATTGTTAGCGGATGTAGCATGCTGTAGGTACCAGTTCTCGTACGAGCGCAGAAGTCAAGCAGCAACGAGCTCGGTTAATAGTTGGGAGGGTGACCGCCTACGAACAAGCGTGTAAAAATGAGTTTCTCTTTTTTAATTCAAGAATTTTAGTCACTCCTGAAAAAGTGACTATTCACTCCTATCAGGGGGGAAAAAACTCACTCCTTTTGCAAGAGTGGATAGTCACTCTTCTGAAAGAGTGAGTATCCACTCCTGTTCAGAGTGAATATTCACTTCTCAGGAGTGAGTATTCACTCTTTCAGAGAGTCAAGAATTTCACTTTTTCCTAGAGTGAATAGTCACTCTAAAGAGGTTGGGCAAATTTTGACTCTGCGATAGAGTGAATATCCACTCCTTCGGAGTGAATAGTCACTCTTTCTTTTTTAGAGTGTACTGTTGTAGAAAGCAAAGAAGCCGCTAAACTCTCCAGACTATGTTGACATGTCTAAATGTCTGCTAAGGAAAAATATTTTCATATTTTACAATGCAAATATATACTAGAAAAAAAAGTACAAACTTAACACCTTGTTTTATAATCATTGATTATAAAATCATTTTAAAGTTGATTTTTCAATGAGTTTCATACAATCAAATATTTATAAATATATAGAAATTATTTTGTTCTTTACTTACCCTTTCTCCCTAAATCTTTATCTGTGATTTTATATCCACCCTTATCTAAAAAAAGAAAGAAAGAAAGAAAAGATGACAGTATTATTTGATTACTTAAAATATAAACACAAATGAAAAATATATAGAGGGGGAAGGAAGGCAAGATAGTGGGTAACATGTAACATGACGAACTCTGTTTTTCTCCCGTCCAGTCATACGTAGCAGTACCTGACCTGGGTGATGAACAAGAGCTTCTATACTACAGGTTGAATCATACCCGCCATTTAATAACACACGACCAAAAACGAAGATAAAACCAGTTAGCTTACCACAGTGGTAGACGGCGAGTGACAGTGAGAGGGACGGCAAACCCCTGCTCTGGTGGTAAACTAATGCTGAGCTGGCTTACAATATGGCGGTTATTTTGGACAACAAGATGGATATGCGTGAGATCCCCTTATAGGAGCGTTAGGGTGAGCCAGAGAACTTCGCCGGAGATTCATACAACTAACTATCAACAATTCGCTTTTCATCAACCTGTAAGTACACTGCAAAAAAATGACCAATGTTTCTTATTTTATGAAAATACACTATAACCACGAATGAAAATATAATATAATCTTCTGAGTTATCCGAAATTCCGAATAGCGTGTTCCATTGTCTTTTGAATCCCCAGAAACCAATACATTTCCAAAATTTAAAGAATTATTTATAAAACCAAAGTACTTTTCACTGCCCGTATTTTTCAGAAAAGAAGGGATTTTACAGTGTATTAATTAGTGTCCTCAGACTGGAATACCTGTTTTTCGAATGTCATCCATTCTCAAGTAAACGTTTTCAGCCGCATAAGTTAATTTATACATGAAAGAGTAAAGAAATAATCTTAATTTTTATGTTATTGTTAACGCTGTTAATTTTGCCTGTTTATCTGTTAAACATATTTTTTGAGCATGAAAATGTTTACTTGAGAATGGATATCATTCGAAAAACAGGTATTCCAGGCAGAGGACACTAATTAATACACTGTAAAAACCCTTCGGAAACTTTTCTGAAAAATATGGGCAGCGAAAAATACTTTGCTTATGTATTGGTTTCTGGGGATTCAAAAGACAATGGATCACGCTATTCGGAATTTCGGATAACTCAGAAGACTATATTATATTTTCGTTCGTGATTATAGTATATTTTCATAAAATAAGAAACATTGGTCATTTTTTACAGTGTAGTTGTGAGCCGAAGTTAGATTTCCATGTGTGTTGTTGTAATTTTTAGAACCTCACAGAGCAAGGAATTACTCATATGTAATATTTCAATCCTTCACTAAAATATTCTCAAAATACAACTCAGAATGTAAAAATTCATTCGAAATATAAGTTGTTTACAATGAAGGATATACCTAGTTCAAACAAATAGCACTGTAAAAAAAATCCCGTAATATTACTTAGAATTAATGGGCAGCTGGGTTGCCCATTATTTCCAAGGAACGTTTCTTGGAAGTAATTGAAAGTATACTGAATACGTTCCACTTACATATCAGTAAGCTTTCTGCGAAATACCGGGAATGTTTCTGTTCATTTTACAGGAAGCTTACTGACATTTCAGAGCAATGTTTCGGTTGTCAAAAGAAATATTTTTTTATATTTCAAAGGAAAGTTACTGATACATCTGCGGAACTTCCCAGAATTATTCAGTTAATCTTCTGTTATACTTTATAAATCAGATTTAGTTTTTTTTTACACTGCCGCACAAACACACACATAGCAACTGCAAGTTGTGAATACCCACCCTTTGGTACGCAAAGAAAGACCACTGCTTGGGCCGATAAAGTATATATCGAAAAATATGGGAGAAATTTATATTTAACATTACTTTTAGTGAAAACTGGTGGCAGTAATATTTTTCATTAGTACGTAAAAGCAGAGTAAAATTATTACATTGTGAAGCAGTTGAACATTTTAACCTTACAACAAATGGTAATGTTCGCCGTATAGTTAAAAAACATTTGCCTTTTTCAAGTGTTTTGTAATAATTAAACCCTTTCCTGAAAAAATCTGGTTTTCTATTTAGAAACATTAATTGCAGAACTGCTGTCATTAAATAAGTCACTATTCAGAAATAGTGATGACATTTTGCACCGCTGGCACATGGGTTCGCCACTCTTGTCATACGCAATACGTCTTCCGTTTTCTTAAATTAAAAATGTTTAACAGGTTTCGAAATTGTTTACGGTATAATAATTTTACTCTGCTTTAACTTACTAGTCAAAAATTCTAATTTCCACCAGTTTACACTAAAAGAAATATTTACATATAAATTTCTCCTGCGTTCATGATCTTACTAGAGATACTGAGACTTCAGGGAGTCTGGTTAAAGAACTTGTTTCAAGTTCCGAGTTCTAATGAATCAACTGTTCAACTTAGGCATAAGTTATTACTGGATTTTTACCTTGATCAAAAGAAAAGCTCTCCGTCGAGAATTTACATTCCCGTGTTGAGCTTGCTACGGATGCGTTTGCACTGAATTTATATATATATATATATATATTAAGCAAATTAGAAATGCTCTTTAAATGTAACGGACATTTTTAAGGATAAATCTGGAGCAGTATACTGAAAAATCTGTAACCTTTCTGTTAAATGAACAGGAACTTTCCTGATGTTTCACAGAAAGCTAACTGATATTTCTGCGAAACTTTTCAGAATTATTCTGCAACTTTCCTGTTATTTCCTAGGAATGATCCTAGATTTATTGCTAATGTTGAGACCACAGATGGCTTTCTTTGTGCGGCAGGGGTGGCGAACCCGCGTGCTAGCGAGGTAATTATCACCATTAAAGTCGAATAGTAATCTTCGACTTATTATTTGATAGAAATTCTGCGATTAATCTTTCAGAAAAAATAATTATAATTTTCCAGCAAATTTTCAGTTATTATGAAAACGCACAGAAATTCAGAAAAGGAAAACGTTCCTGGAATATACGGGGTACGATACCATTTTTTATAGTGCAGTGGTGGGGGCAAGACGATGAGGATGACAATGATATAGTAGATTATGGCAGTAAAGACTGTATCGGTGACGAACAGGGCATGAGGATGACATCTGGTTCCAATGCTTCAAGTGCAAATCTTGGGCTTATGCTGATTGGTCCGGTTGGGATATAGATAATGCCAGGCACAGTCCCTGGTGTTATGATTTTTTATTTTCGATTTTCAATTTACAGCCTGTTTTGAATAAATTATGTATGTTTGTGTAAAGTTGTAAAATGTGCTTGATAAAATTTTATAGGTACTTTGACAAATATTGCTGTCTATAATAAATAGTTATCTATTCTTCATATTACATCTATGTGGGGTAAGATAACGAATGTGATTTTCCTTCGGAAAACTTTTTTTTTTCACCATTTGAGGAGAGATGACGACATTTCAAATGTTTCCTCTTAGAGAGAGCGATTGTACGAAGTGTCTCATATCAATTGCGTCTTTTAATCCACTTACTAACTTCAGTAAAAATATTGGAAGCTTACACTTGTCATCTTACCTCCTCACCCCTATCAAACTGCTTCTAAAGTTAATTAAAAAGGATTTTCATCACAATATTACATCATTTTTAGGTGCATTCGTAATTATATAATTACATAACACCTATAATCGTCGTCTGGTCCGTCTGTCCGTCTGTCCGCATATAACAGCGCAAAATCTACCCAACCGAATGGTTTAAAATTTAATATGTATAATCGTTGCAGAATTTTGTCGAGACATTTCAAATTTTATGAAAATCGAATCAAAACTTAAAAAGATATTAATAAAAAAATTTATTAAGTAATTTAAATTTTTTTTTTTAAATCGGTACTTCCTTGTTATAGCAGCTTCCGAGGATTAATCGTCAAGCGACCAAGGTGTATCGCCAAGTTATCTGACATGTATGACGTTTTAATTCTTATCCTGAAATGTAAAACTTCGTGCATTTCTACCACAGAAACTGAGATAGAACTATAACATTTCATTGCAAAAAGCATAGAATATCAACGCCCGCTGTTGAGTGATCAAAACCAATATTGAATAAACATAGTTTTTCACAAACATCTTATATGTCTATTAAATTTTGTGAAATCCCGTTCCATATATGCCGAGATTTGCCATCACGGAAACCGTGAAAAGCACAGCACAACACCGCTAATGTCGATTATATACACCAAAACCTAATCGGTACCTATATGTACCAAGTCTAACTGAATATAATGTTTGATGAAATTCCATTCCATAAATGCTGAGATATAGTTATTACAGAAATTGTGAAAACACAGCATAGCAACGCCATAAGTTGAGCCATCGCTACCCAAACCTAACAGCAGTAATTTATCAATGTCAAACTGAATCTGAAGTCTGGTGAAATTCCGTGTATTAGCTTGATATAGAACGAACATAAAATGTTTGTCACAGACAGACATTTTCCAAAGATAGTCGAAACGTATTCAGAACATGCCAAAACGTGCAAATCAATCAAATAAGGAAGTCGAAAATTTTCACGATTCTAATCCTTTCTTCTTGTGTATATAGAAGAAAGTAAAAACTAATACCCCGCTTTCAAAGAAGTAACCTGTTTATCAGTAAACTGTATTACTTTCTGTGAAATTTGTTTTCGCTGTCATGGGTTAAATTGTGAAAATCATACACGAGTCAACTCTAATATCATAAGTACAGTAAATCATCTATAAGACAATGTTATATGCGAAACAAGGTTGCAAAAAAATAACTTAAGGCTTAAATGAAAAATTGTAATACCCGAACAAAACATGCCAATTGTTTCATTAAATTTAACTTTGGATGAATCACCAAAATTATCTGCAAAATTTTGAAAATGATATTAATATTCAATGTTTAACAAACATTCACGTTATATTATAGATATATAGATTGCATCTCTAAAAGACGTAAGCTAAATATCTGTAATACCAACATAAAATCATTTTGTTGCAAGGGGCAGAGGCATGTAGACATCACTGTAGTAAGTAAAAAAAAGTTATCCGCAGTTGAAAAAGTTGTGTTACGAAAATCATGTAGAATTTCAAGATTGCAGAGAAAACGAAACGAAGAAATTAAAAAAAAAAATGACAAATATTTTAAAACTGAAATCCTTCAAGATGTTTAAATAAAACACCTAATATGATTTCAGCATGTGAAAAGAATGGGTGATAAAAGAATTCCAAAAATTGTTATGGACTTTAATCCAAGCCAAAACAGAAAAAGATGAATACCTCGAAAAACTTGAGAGAAGGATCTAAATAAGCCATTGGAAGTGTTTGGATTTTCACCGGAATGGAGCAGCAATAGGAAATTACGGGAAACTCTGTATTCTGTGGTCATCACAAAACTTTCTTCGATATTATTCTAATATTTCTTCTATATTAATAATTTAAATAGTAGCTGTTGCACAATAAAAATTACATAGTATAGTGAATGTCTTTAAATTTAACTTGGAATTACTGCGATTAGCGAATAATATTTAAAAAAAATTAATTAAAAAATTTAATTAAAATTAAATTTTTAAATTTTATTTTTTAAAATTTTTGGTTTTTTCTCTAAAAAATATTTTGATAGGCCTCTTTCTCAGGGAAATGTAATTCTAAATTTACTATAATTTATGCTTTTTTCTGCAACTATGCTTCACATCGATCTCTGCATAGTGCATGGCCTTATGGATCACATTATGAGGTGTCTGTGCATCTTATAAAGATATTTGCATATCGTTACTCCCTACCAGGATTGCCAGTATAGCCTCATTTTAATTAAGAAAATAAGAATTCATGCCAGAAATTCTGAATAGTAATTTTTACTTTATTTAATGACAGGCATTGTAAAATTACTTAAATAAAAATTCTTCTTTCGGAATTACCAATATGAGCTTGGAATTTCTGAATAAAAAAGAAAGCCAAACTGGCAACATGGACCCTACTATAATGAGATAATATAGTTTTACTAGCTGACATGCCCGGCATTGGCCGGGCCCGTTATAATAACCTTAAAAATACCTAAAATCAATGTTGAATGATTTTATATTTTTAAATGAAAATCTATCCAGACGAATTAAAAGACAGTCGTTATAATTATTGCTGATTTAATATGATTTAATTTCTGATATTTTGATATATTAAACTTTCAATTCTGACCAAAAGTTCCTGAGGAAACCTAAATAATATAAAGCACTCCCCCACGTTTCCTCTTTTAAACTCAAAATAATATACAGTTTTGGCCAATCAATTAATCCCATTCAAAAAAAATTTCCAAAACCTTGTTTCTAAGATTATTATATTAAAACTAGGGGGCCTACCCCCTGCGAGCTAAGCTCGACAACCCCCGCTCAGACTTCAAGGCCTCTAAAAACAAAACAGCGTGCTTTATTTTAAAAATATTGGTAAATCTGTAATTGGGTTGCCATGCTTTTAACGTTTTAATGGGGCATTATTTTATTATCATGGCCTCATACACAGCTGTTGCGACAACTGACGACTGTTTTCGGGATTGATAAGTAAAATCAATTACAACTTGAAAACCAGCTTGTATAAAATGGCTAGGTTTAAGTTGTGGATACCTCTCGGACTTTTATAACAACGATCTGTATTCCATTCTTCCTTTGCGTTTAAGGATGAGAAAAATTCCATCTGCTTGTGAATAACATTAAGAACCACGGTATTGAAAAGTACTATGTTATAGACATTTTCAGTAACAGATTTTAATTTTCTCTCTATTTTAGTGCACCATCATGCATATTTTCATGTTATTTTAAATATGTAAATTATTTATTTTAATTAATATGTATATACGAATTTTCTAATAATTATTTATCATACAAAATTAATTAAATATTTTGTGAATGCATGCCTGCATTTATTCGGCATCAATTGATGAGATATTTAAACAAATTTGCTATCCGCGATAATTTTGCACCATGTTATGTCACTTGAATATTGTCCATAAGAAAATCGGGTACTTTTCCAGTATAGGATCCTTTGCTTTTAGGTTTGGCGTAATTCGAGCTTCAAAAGGGGATAGATTCGTTAATATACATAGATTTGTTGCCAAAAGTTACGAAAACAAACCCAATGAACTTTTGGTGCTTTTCTATTATAGGGGTCTTGATGCTTTTTTAAAAAGCTTGGCGGAAAAAACCAAGCAGGATAGAAAACCAAGCAGGATATTTTATTCTCCTTCCGTTCAGTTGGGCAATTATTATTTTATATATTCGTTTCAAATATCCGAATTAGTGATTTTATAAATTCGTTTAATTAAATTTTACAAAAAAAATAACAAAATGATATCAGTAAATAATAATTACTATTAATTCCTTTTCCCCCCTTTCTTTTGCGTTTACATAAATGACGTCATTTGGACGAATTTATTCAAAATATTTTCAGTTTATAAATTAAATTAAATGCTGACAGACGATTGAATCCTGGCGATAGAGATGTGATTTTCTTTTCAAATTTTCCTGAAAAACATAATTTAATCACAATCTTGTCTTCATTATCGATTGAAATAAAAGGTAAATTCAATTTCAATTTGAAAATGACGAATAAAAAGAAATCAATAATCCCTATCGGGATCCTTTTCAATTTTTTTCCATTTTTTGTCACAAAAAAAACCGAGTAATTAGTTGCCACCATTACAGAAATGTCATTAAAATTAGAAAAAAAACTAATAGCTCGAAAATTAATTCCAATTTCAAAATTCTATTACCAGTTTTGACATCCGCGGATTTTTATGGACAACTGGTATTAATTTCACCATCAAGTGTTTAATATTTTAATAAAAATAGCACTGAAACATAATCAGTCGTTTAATCAGCCGTTTCATAAAATCGTTTCATAAAATCGTTTCACAAATTCGTTTCATTAGGATTTTATATATATAGAGTAGATTAAATAAAAATCACACATTCGTGGCATCTTAATTCACTTTTGTATTTTAACAGAATAGTAAGGCTACTATAATTTGTGACTCATGCTATAAGCCAGTATACGTCAGGACACATGGCCGTTATCATTATCTTTTTACGCGTGAAGATTTCGCTATGGTACTCCATTCTGAAATTTGGTAATTTTTGAAATTCAATATTTGAAAAATGGCATAATCATTCGATTTGATATTTGTATCAAGAAAAATACAATTTTTTCCATTTCTAACGAAGTTTGTCTAACAATTTTCTGACACATACTTTTCAAGCTATTAATTTTTTCAGCAACTTCAAATGTTTCATTTTCCGAGATTAATCTGTGGCAACAATTATCGAAAATCCCAGTCGTCAGCAACGCATAGCTTTTTATTAAAAAGGATATTTCCAAACTTGTGAATAATGGCGCCCTTCAAAGTCTGCCAATAGATGAGGTGCGCCCGCGAGTACTGAAAGGTTGGACAGCCCTGGTCTATATGAATAAGTTTGCTATATACATTAGGGCTCAAGAGATGCTGATACGAAGACCATCTAATATTTTAGAGGACATTTTCTAAAGTTTTTTAATATAACTGCCTATATAAATGTCTTGAGCACAAATGAAAAGTTAAAGCACAAACATTAATAATGAAAAGGAGGTTAAAAGTCTTTGGACACACTTTCATTTCCGAAACGGAAAAGGAAATTAAATATTTGATTAGCTTAGCAAAGAAGTGATGAAGGAACCTATATTTTTTGCTATGTCCGGAGTGTGAACACCCTCTTAAAATCCAGCCTGTAGAGTCGATATCCATATTCTCAAATGAGAAGAGTCATATTGTATATCAAATAACACCTTCATTGTTATAAACAATGAAAGCTATCGCACCTTCTCTTTGGAAATTTTTACGTTAGTGAAATGGACCAGCAGAACCATTTCGAGTCACCACAAACTTCATTGGACGGCTCCACTGAAAATAGTTAGCAATGTCAATGCAATGGTGTGTCGTGTAATATCGGACACCAGCATTATTGGACCCAATTATTCAACTCGGCTTTAAATTTTCAGTACTACATGAAAATGTTGTAAGAGACAGTCTTATCTTCCCTGAACATTGAAGATGACAGTTTCTCTGTTGTTGTTTTTTTTTCAAGAAGATTGAGAATCTCACCATTATGGAATAGCTTTTGATACGTATAGCACGATGTTCAATTTCCTGGCTATTTGAGATACATGCAAAGATCTTTGGAATGGCCATCAAGTTAACCTGATTTCACTCCACTTGACTTTTTTCTCCAGAGTTGCTCTGAAAATCCACGACAACCACCACCTCCAGCTATGGATCCTGAATATGCCTTTCAATTTCTCTCCCCAGATTTTTATATAAGTTCATACTTAGTCGATGAAACGCCTTCAGTTCTGCATTCAATGGCAAGAACAACGCAAAGCACATATACTCAGACTCCGCTACACAAACTTCTTTAAGCCTTTGCTTAACAAAATTTCAGTTTTCATAAATCATAAACCCCAGCAAACATGGGCAACGTGGAACAAAATTAGGGAAGGGAAAAATTTAAAAAAAAAAACAATAAAAAACAAGTTTTTTTTTTTTTTTTTTTTTTTTTTTTTTTTTAAGAATGTAAGCATGAAAAAAAACTTATTTAAGAATTTTTTGCTAGAACCCCACTTGCAAAACAATTTTTAACCATACCAACATAAAAGGCAATTCAGAAATGTATCAAATAAAAATCATTAAAAATCAAATGCATTTTGATTAAAAATCAAAATGTAAGCTTCTATTAGTTTTTTTCAAAATGAAGAATTAAAATAGTTTATCCTCTCCCCCCACTCCCCCTTCCTCCTAAACACCCAGTTTAAGATCAGTTTTAAACACATGAAAGAAAAAATAAAAACACAATTAAAAATTGTTTTCCACGATAAATTCAAGGAAGAAGGGGGTTAGAGGCCCCCTGACGAAAATTCTTTAATTTATATTTATTTTAGAGTTTAACTTTTAAACCACTTGAGAAGAATTCAATCCTTTTGTTATTGTTTTTTCAAATCCATGATAAGAGAAAAAGACATTTTATTTAATTAAACGTGAACATACAAGAAGGGGGCGCCCATGACTGTAGATATGGAAAATTTGATGGAATATGCCCGATTTCACGAAACTTTATACGTCATACAACGCAATACTTTAACGCCATCAACCACTTTCGACGGATCCATCGCGATAAAATTACATTCGCTCCAATACCTGTGGTTCTGACAGTTCAACTCAACACTAATATAAAAATTTGCAAAGAACGAGATCGATAAATTTCGGTGTTCATAATCCCTAAACTAAGGCATACTACTAAAGGATTAAAAAGTTCGGAGACTATGCTGAAATCTCCAACTTGGATTAGAGGAGGAGGGTCCTATTTTACCGTGGCATAGAGGGATAGATTCAGAATAAGATCAAGTAAAGCTGCGAACCTATGAAGTTTATAGCATCTGTGCTCCACCGGTATTTAATTTTAAAAAATGGTTACAACATATATATATATAAATATTTACATTTGACAAATAGTCGTAGAAGCAGAAAAAATCGTGTAGAGAGGTACATGTGACATGAGATGTGGTTAGGAAGAATTACGTTCACAGTGCAGGGTTTTTCAAGACAATGAGTGTTAGTGAACTTTTGTCGTTCGCATTCGTCGAAAGCAGAAATAACTTTTTAATAACAAGGTGCAAATATCAAATTCTGACAACGCTTGGATAAATTCCCGACAGATAAACATGTACAATATTGCAGCAAGTGTAAGGTCAGAGAGTAATATGTCCTGCGAAGATGTTTCCAAAGGACGTCGTATGAAGAGTGAATATAAGGTTGTGGAAGCTTCGAAGACCACAATGAAGACCATCTTGTTCAAAAGTTTCCAGGAATGTTTTCAGCCACTGTACTTAGGATGAAAGAAGTGCATAGCTGCCGAAGGGAGGTTGGTGCTTTGAAGGTGGTTGCTTTTAGCACACAATATCAATAAACCATACACAAAAAACCAACGTTTAAACACACTATAGCCTGTTATCCAATTTACATATGAAGTTGAAGTTGATAATAAATTACCTTATCTTGATGTGTTAGTCACTCGTCAGTTTAATACATTTGACGCTTGTGTATACCGTAAACCTTTCGCAGTCTCACTGCCCCCCCCCTCCCTCCACTCCATTTTAATTCTTGTTAACTTCCTTCCCAAAAGCCGCGGCTTTTCATTTCTTGATCAATAGAGCATGTTTAATTTGTTCGGATAAGAATTCCCTTGTTGCAGATTTGAATTATATTAGATCAGTTGCTATCAATCGTGGTTTTAGATTGTCTTATATCAACCGTTTAATTTTTCATTGTCTTAATACATGTGCTAATAATCCTGATTCTTGTGCTGTTCGGTGTCTTTTTCTAACCTCATCATTTTGCTATTTTATAATAGCATTAGCTTCAAAAATAGCTAATATTTTAAGAAATTATGATTTTAAAGTAGTGTTTAAGCCATTTAATAAACTAACTTTTTCACCGTTAAAAGATAAAATTCCACCTCAAAACTTCTGGGGTATTTACAATATCCAATGTCAATGTGGTTTGTCCTAGGACAAACTAAACGACAACCCCGTTACAGAATCAATGAACACAGAAAATACGTTAAAAAAAGAAATACAAAAATCCTCTACTGCTTGTCATTGTTGGAGTGAGGGACACAATTTCAACTTTGATTCGGCCACTATTATTACGAAATGCAATACTTCTTCAGATTTAGATTAATAAATTTAGAAACTCTCTGGTCAACGATTTTTGGAGTCTACCTTACATCTCACCTTTTTGGGTTGATTTACTGTGTCACAGTGCATCACTTCCAGCTTAATCTCATTGGTTGCCTGGTTCATGATAGTCTTTTGGTGTGTTGTTTGCTGTCATTTCGGTTTTCGACTTTCAATTTCACGTGCCTTTGGTGGGATGTTATTTTGGTTTTTATTGACCCTGATGTGAATCCAAGTTACTCACGAAACGTACGTATCAAATAAGTTCGTTTTCATGGTGCTTCATTTGGATATTGTGTGTTTAAACATTTGTTTTTTGTGTATAATTTCCCACACAAATTTTTAATTCGTTATTAATAAATCTGTCAGGAGAACCAGTCTCTGAACTTTTTTATCCTTATAGTATATGGAAAATCTAATTGTAGCAATCGAATTCTGAAAACATGAACATGTTATTTGATATGAAACATGACTTAATTTTATTCGACATTGATCAAATACGACAGATTTCAAGGAGGGTGCCATTCTCTGGACATAGGCTGAAAGAGTATAAATCCCCCTTACACCTTCCTCTCACAAGTAAAGGCACTATAGTCTGTGACGGCGAAATTCGATGTTTATAGCTCATTAGATTCATCGCATCGAGCTAAGTAATTTGCTACCTCGCATATCGACTATTGAGTTTTGATAATAATAGGGTGCCGGGTCAAAGCTTAAAATTTCGTTTATTGAAAACCAGTTGCCGTCAAAGAAATAAGTAAGATTTGAATTTATTTATGGTTCTTACAGTGACATGCATTGATTATGGTCAATTTTTGACACACTGTTCATTCCGTAGAAGTGAGTAAAACAAAAATATACCGACAATGTGTGGTTACAAAGATTTTTGCTCGTAATTCGGAAAAAAGTACTAACAGGATGAACAAAACTAGACGAGGACATCATAGCTTGCGAAAACCTGCCTGTCAAGTAGCATACGAATATTTTATCTGCAATTACAAATTCTTATAATAATAACAATAATATAACCTTATAGTAGGTCGATACGCCTATAGCTCAGTTAATAATAATTATCACTACGAAGAAAAAACACACAATCTCAAAATAAAATAAACTTTCTTGCGGACTGTAACTCATTTAATTTATCACAACACTAAATAAAAATGGTCGAGAGCCGAGATTTACACAACTCCTCAGATCGGCATCTCGAACCCAACTCACAATTACAAGTTTTTTTTTTTTTTTAAACATTTTACATAGACGGCGCTTCTAGCGGCAACATACCGCCGGGCCTTGAATGTTGCTAACATTCAATAATATAAATGCAATATAATTCAAACACAATCTCTAAGTGAAAAATACAATCTAAAAAAAAACACAATTTCTTCTCAAAAATACTACACTAAATAAAATACTAAATTTACAAATATAAACACAAGAATGCAATACACTGCAGGAAAATATATAGTTTAATAAAACAAATGTATGAATTTAAGTAGTTAATAAACCATCATTCACATATGGCAAAATAACAATTTTTGTGACTGGCCTTTTATATGTGCCATTTTTATCTTTCAAGGTGACAACTCTTATGATATTGTCGCGTAGGTATTAAATGAGAACGAGTGAAGACAACGAGCATGAACCAACTCAAAGCTTTATTTTTTCCAACTCAAGGCTACATCAGCTTAAATACACTCGAGGGGTTCTTTCTCGAATGGAACATTCCGAGCTTGGAAAGTTCTAGAAATTAAATAACGATTAACATAAGAATTAACGTAATAACAATTTGCATATTTCCGAAGGAACTAGAAACAAATACAAAGCAATCTTTAAATCAAAACGAAATTTAGGACACTTGCCTTCAACGGGGATCGACCCCACCACCTTCTGGTCTGTAGTCAAGCACTTTACCTCGGAGCCATAGGTTCACACAACAGATAATTCCATTTTAGCTATATTTAGTGAGTTCGGCCTTGATCAACCAGAAGGCTCTCCCGAGCACAGAATGCTAGTTTCGTTACATTTCCCCTTCCTTAGGAGGAAGCAGCGTCCCGCTGCAGTCTACTCTGACTCCTCGTGACAGGTCCCCTGGAATTCCTGTGCGTCTCTTCATCAGCTATTTGCTCTTTTGGATCAAAATAGGGTTTCAGCCTCAGAATATGGACTAGGTCCTTTAAACTTCGTCGCCTTTTATTCTCCTCCATGCTCTCTACTTCGTATGACACATCAGATAGTCGTCGTGTGATTCGGTATGGTCCGAAGTAACGCCTTAGAAGTTTTTCCGAAAGCCCAACTTTTCGTATGGGAGTAAAAACCCAGACTAAGTCTCCGACATTATACCTGATTGGTCGATGTCTTTCGGCATATCTTCGTTTGTCACTTGCTTGAGCCTCGAGGATGTGAAGTCTCGCTAGCTGTCTAGCTTCCTCTGCCCTGGTGACTAGATGTTGTGCATAACTTTCGTTATAGGGTTCTGCGAAGTGAGGAAAGATCACATCCAGAGGAGTCTGGATATCTCTACCATGTACGCGAAAGAAGGGACTGAACCCGGTGGTATCTTGTTTTGCTGAATTGTAAGCGAAAGTCACAAAAGGCAAGACTGTATCCAAATTTCTTTGCTCAACGTCAACATACATAGACAGCATGTCGGCCAATGTTTTGTTAAATCTTTCGGTCAGTCCATTGGTTTGTGGATGATAGGCTGTCGTTAGAAGATGAGATGTTTGGCATAGTTGATTAATGTCCTTCACAATATTGGATAGAAAGGAACGTCCTCGATCACTTATCATCTCTTTGGGATCGCCGTGCTTGAGTATGATTTCTTCAACTATAAATTGGGCAATTTCAGTAGCCTCAGCAGTTGGTAATGCCTTTGTAACTGTGAATCTCGTCAGGTAATCCGTGCAGACGATAATCCATCGGTTCCCGTTCCGAGTAATTGGGAAGCGTCCAAGTAAATCTATTCCAATTTCAGCGAATGGTACATCAGGGGGCTTTATTGGATGAAGTTGTCCAGGTGGAAGTCCAGGTGGAGATTTCCGTCTCTGGCACTCTCGACAGTGTGCCACATAACGGCGTATGCTGCCATATAGTCCTGGCCAATAGTATTTCCTCCTTATCCGATCATACGTTTTGGCGAATCCGAGATGACCTGCAGTTGGAGCATCATGAAGACTCGTTAGTATGTCGCGACGGAGTTGTTTAGGGACTACCAAGAGCCATTGCTGTCCCATAGGATCGTAATTTCTTTTATAGAGTACTCCGCTTCTCATTTGGTAACCTCGGCATCCGTCGCCTGTTTGGGTAGTTTTAATTATGGATTTCAACTGCTTATCTTTTAGCTGTTCTTTTCCGTAGTCTGCGATGACAGCAAAGAAAGGAATTTCTCCATTGTCGTCGGCTGCTGTCTCAGTAAGGGGCTTTCTTGACAGTGAGTCAGCGTCGGAATGTTTCCGACCACTCTTATAGATGACGTTGATGTCGAACTCCTGTAACCTCAAAGCCCAACGGGCAAGTCTTCCAGATGGATCTTTAACATTAGCCAGCCAGCATAAAGAATGGTGGTCCGTCACTACAGTAAAGGGTTTTCCAAAAATGTATGGTCTGAATTTACTGATCGCCCAAATGACAGCAAGGCATTCTTTTTCGATTGTAGAATAGTTCTTTTCAGCTGCGGTCAGGGATCTGGAGGCGTAGGCTATTGGTCTTTCCTCACCATCTTGATCCTGTACTAATACTGCACCGATGCCATAGCCACTAGCATCTGTATGTATCTTCGTTTCAGCGGTTTGCAGGAAATGTGCCAAAACAGGGCCACTGGTCAGTAACTTCTTGAGCGTTGCGAAAGATTCCCTCTGCGATGTGCCCCAAGAAAACTTTGCATCTTTCTTTAATAACTCATGCAAGGGCTTTGCGATATCGGCAAAATTCCTGATGAATCGTCTGTAATACGAGCACAGGCCTAGAAAACTTGGAACATCTGCAACATTTTCTGGAACAGGGAACTTTGTCACAGCAGCCGTCTTTTGTGGATCGGGATAGATCCCATGTTGATCTACTAGGTGTCCCAATACGGTCAGCTTCTTTTTGCCGAACGAGCATTTGTTAGAGTTAAGCGTCAACCCTGCCTCTCGAATACATTGCAAAACTTTCCTCAGGCGTAATTGGTGCTCTTGAAAATTTGGTGCATACACAATGATGTCGTCTAAATAGCAAAGACAGATGTTCCATTTGAGTCCTCGCAGTTCTGCATCCATCATTCGTTCGAATGTAGCGGGGACATTGCATAGCCCAAACGGCATGACTTTAAACTCATAGAGGCCGTCTGACGTCACAAAAGCTGTCTTTTCTCGATCTTTTTCATCAACTTCTATTTGCCAGTAGCCTGACTTCAAATCCATCATAGAAAAAATTGTCGCACCGGCGGACAATCTAAAGCATCGTCGATGCGTGGCAGCGGATAGACGTATTTTTTAGTGACTTTGTTCAATCTTCTATAATCGACACAGAAGCGCCATTCACCATTTTTCTTCTTCACAAGCACGACGGGAGATGACCAGGGACTGTTTGATGGCTGTATCACGTCTTCCTTTAACATCCGCTGTACTTCATTTTCAATTATTCGTTTCTCAGTTGCTGATATACGATAAGGCTCTGCTTAATTGGAGCGCGGTTACCTGTGTCAATCTTGTGCTTTACACCACTGAATCTAGATTTTCTCGATTTTCTGTTAATGTCGAAAATATCACTGTACTCTTCCAGCAGATTTAAGAGCGCGTCTACTTCTTGACTAGTTAGCTCATCATCTAACATTTCTTTAAATTTTCCTCGAATCAGTGTCTTTCTGGACCTATGTCTTTTGGTATGTTCTCTATCAGTATCATTCAGCGAACAGATGGAGTTATTTTCGATTACTGTTAAACGAGCTATATTCATTCTCTTTGGTATTATCTGAGTTCGTCCAGAGAAATTCGTTACCCATATTTTACAACAATTATTCTCTACCGTAATGATTGATGCTGGTATGGATAGCTCTCTTTCCCACATGAGAGTTATGTTGCCAATAACCATAGCTTTATCTGCTTCTTGAATTTCTGGACTAACGGCACATATTTGCTTCGCTGAATTTGCCTCAATTACGTAATCTGTTGCGGCAAGCAAGGGAGAGTCAGATTTACATACCTCGGTGTCTGGGAGAATTTCCCGATAGTTGAAGCTCTTCATTCCCACAATCTATAACAGCATCGGTGGCACGGAAAAAGTCCCATCCGAGTATCATTTTATGGCTACATCGTGGAAACACAAGAAAGTCAAATGGTTTCACAATTCCATTCAAGTTGACTTTTAATACACAATGTCCTGAGGCGGCTACAGGCTTTCCAGATAAAGTCTTCAATATAGGTCCATTTTCACTAAACATAGGTACATTCAATTGCCTGCGAAATGCTTCAGATATAACCGAATAATCGGCACCAGAGTATACGAGGGCTTTTACACACTGTCCATTTACGGTAACATAGGTGGTATTTTTTTGTAACTTGGTTATAATGTACGCCGGAGGATTTTCTTTTATTGCGGCCTCACCTCCTGCATAGGTCGCTAGAGCTAGTTTTCCTCTTTACTTCGGCGTGGAGAACGGCTAGAGCGACGTATAGGTGACTGCGACTGCCGACGGTTAGAAGAGCGACGGGGATAAGGCGAACTATTTCTGAATCTAGAAGATATGGGCTGCGAATAATTCTCGTCGGAGCTGCGTAGGGAGTCAGTGTCCATATCTCGTCCGGGATTGGATGTCCAAGATGTGTTTGCATCCGCAAATACCCTGCGTCTTACTCTACAGTACCTTAGCACGTGCCCTGGACGTCCACAATGGTAACACAGGGGTACATTATTGGTAGTTCTCCATATATCTGTCTTTCGTTGCGGAACGGTGCTGTTTCTGGATTCACGCCTTGGTTGAGGTCTGACCGAAACTGTCCGTCGGGGGGTGAAGGTACGTCTTTTTGGACCCGTGAGTGGTGCCAATGCCTCCATAACTTCTTCTCTTATTAACAAAGCAACGTCCGTTGGAGATTCTCATTCATCGTTTGTGCAGCAACTCGTTTCCGGCAAGAACTTTTTAAGCTCTTCCTGCACAATTACTCGTATCAATGATGTTATGTCACCTAAATCTGTTTCAGCTGACATTGTAGCAACATTAGGAAGCCTCTGGAATCTTGGCCGGGTGACACGTTTACGTCGAAGATTTTCTATTTGACGGCAGCGTTTCACGAAGTCATCGACAGTTTGATAATCCTGAACCAACAGGACCTGGTACAAATCTTCTGCAATCCCTTTCATGAGATGAGCCACTTTCTCTCCTTCTGGCATAGAGGAGTTAACTTTACGACACAGGGCAAGAACGTCTTGGATGTAAGATTCGGCCATTTCACCAGTTTTCTGCGCCCGTGAAAGCAACAGTTTCTCAGCTTGTCTCTTTACGTCGTCCGTTCGGCAGAACGTGTTTTCTAAGGAATTTTTAAATGCAGTCCAATTAGTAAAATTTTCCTCATTGTTGTCGAACCATTGACGAGCTGTTCCAGCAAGATAGAAAATAACATTCGCCAGACACATCGTTTCATCCCAACGGTTATAGGTGGCAATTCGTGTGAAGTCTTTCAGCCACCTGCTGACATCTTTTTCGTCCTCTCCCGAAAAGATGCACGGATTCCGAGGTAGCTGGTATGTCATGATGGGTACAGGAATAAAGTTAGCTGGAACGGTACTAGCCTTTTCTGGGACACTGTCCTTATCATCAGCCATCTTTCTTCTAACTCTCCTTGGATCGGGTAAGAGGCCAAACTCAGGAGACAGTCTTTGAAGGCGTTGACATCTGCGTGGCTCTTCCGTAGTTTGTATAGTACCCGGCGCTTCCACCAAACTGTCGCGTAGGTATTAAATGAGAACGAGTGAAGACAACAAGCATGAACCAACTCAAAGCTTCATTTTTTCCAACTCAAGGCTACATCAGCTTAAATACACTCGAGGGGTGCTTTCTCGAATGGAACATTCCGAGCTTGGAAAGTTCTAGAAATTAAATAACGATTAACATAAGAATTAACATAATAACAATTTGCATATTTCCGAAGGAACTAGAAACAAATACAAAGCAATCTTTAAATCAAAACGAAATTTAGGACACTTGCCTTCAACGGGATCGACCCCACCACCTTCTGGTCTGTAGTCAAGCACTTTACCTCGGAGCCATAGGTTCACACAAGAGAGATTCCATTTTAGCTATATTTAGTGAGTTCGGCCTTGATCGGCTTGAGCATTGAGCTTGAGCATTGAGGCTCTCCCGAGCACAGAATGCTAGTTTCGTTACAATATTGTCTTGGCCTAGATGAATTTTAATAATTCGGGCCAAATGCCATTTTAAAGGGCAATAATTATCAGAATTTTTTACTAATACTAAATCTCCCTCTTTTATCTTTACCCTTCCCTTGTGCCATTTAGGTCTATTTAAGAGCTTGTTCAAATATTCTGATGACCATTTTTTCCAAATATGTTGTGTTAATTTTTGAACTAATTGCCATCTGCTCAACCTATTCATAGGAATTTCTGTATAATTTGGTTCTGGTAAGGCCATTAAAGAGGAACCAATAAGGAAGTGAGCAGGTGTCAAAGTTTCAACATCATTTGGATCATTTGAAAGGTGGCAGAGTGGCCGAGAATTAAGAACTGCCTCAATTTGAGTAATAAGAGTCAAGAGTTCCTCATAACTTAAAATAGTTTTACCTACAACACGTTTTAAACGGTATTTAAGGGATTTGATATTAGCCTCCCACAAACCTCCAAAGTGAGGAGCTGAAGGGGGATTAAAATGCCAGTTAATACCTTCATTAGCTAAATAATTTTCTATTTCCTCCTCACTTTTATCTTTAAATAAAGTTCTGAGAATTGCTCTTAATTCTTTATTGGCACCAACGAAATTTCGACCATTATCACTATATATATCAGAAGGTTTGCCCCGCCTTGCCATAAAGCGTTTAAGTGCTGCTAAGAATGCTTCACTTGTTAGATCATTTACTATTTCAAAATGCAAGGCTTTTGTAGTAAAACAAACAAATACACAAATAAATACTTTTTTTTACCTGTGTACTTCTACCTACGAAGTTTTTCACTTCAAAGGGACCACAGTATTCCAATCCAGTACGCATAAATTCTCGGGCCATTGTTACTCTAGTAGATGGCAAATCAGCCATTTGTTGCTCTGAATTCTTAGAATTTACCTTTTTGCAAGTCATACAATTGAAAAGGATTTTACGAACTACATTTCTAGCAGATAAGATCCAAAATTTGTTTCGGATGAGAGAAAGAGTTGTCTCAGCACCTGCATGGAAATACAAATTATGAAAATATTTAATAACACAAAAAGTAAAATTATGTTTTGAAGGAATAATCATTGGATATTTTTGATGATCAGTTAAGTTGCTGGTTCTCAGTCTACCACCAACTCGGATTATACCATTAACATCTAAAAACGGGCACAAGTTTGTCAGTTTACTATTATTAGGGATTGCATTACCCTTTTCCAAATACTGCATTTCCTTCACGAATGAAGTCTTCTGAATGTTTTTTACTATACAGAATAAGGACTGAGAGAGTTCACTGCTGGTTAAAGTTCCACCTTTGGGATACAAGGGATTTCTACAGTTATGAATGAATCTATTACACCATGCTACTACTCTTTGCAGCTTTATGAATGAAGAACTGTTATTAATGATGTCTAAAGGATCAACAGTGTTAACTAATGTACATACTTAAGTTACTGATGGTGCTTTCAATTCACGGATAAACAACTCACTGGTTTCAATAGAAATAATATCAGGAGACTCCACCATCTCAGGCTGTTGTAGGAATGATAGACCGAACCACCATAAATCACATTGCTGGATCTTGATGGGATCTAGGCCTCTAGAAATGAGATCTGCAGGATTTTGCTTGGAAGGTACATAATTCCACTGATCAATCGAAGTTAAACTTTGTATAATTGATAATCTATTTGCGACAAATGTCTTTAGATCATTCGACTCCTTTTTTAACCATGCAAGTACAATAGTACTATCTGTCCAAAAACAAGTTTTAGAAACTTCTTGCTTTAGAGCACTTAACACTTTTTGCATCAACTTAGATAATAGGACTGCTGCAGAAAGTTCTAGGCGAGGGATAGTAATATGCTTTAGAGGAGCCACTCTAGATTTACTAGTGAGCAGTTTGACAGCAGAATCACCATAAGAATTAATAGATTTTACATAAACGACCGCACCATAAGCAAGTTCAGAAGCATCTGAAAAACCATGCAATTCCACACAATTACATTGTTCTACAAATACAACTCTTGGGATATTGATCATATTTACAGTTTTTAAGGAAGTAAGAAAATTAGTCCATTCGATATTTTCTTTCACGGGAAGATAATCACACCAATCTATTTTCAGCAACCATAATTTTTGGAGGAAAACCTTGGCCTTTGTAATTATTGGACCTATCAAACCCAACGGGTCAAATATTCTAGCAATTTGCGATAATACTGAGCGTTTGGTATACTCTTCACTTTGCTCTATAATTAAATTAAATCCAAAACAATCTGGTTGCGGCTTCCACAATATTCCTAATGTTTTTGTCTCATTGGAAAATGAATATTCAGATTTTGCATTATTACACAAAAGAGAAGAATTATTTACTGACCATTTGTGAAGATCCATGCTTCCCTTCTTTAACAACGATATCAGTTGTTGTTGGATCTCTTTAGCTGTGTCTAGATCATCAGCACCTGTCAAAATATCATCCATATATACGTCTTGAAATAATACATTTGCAGCTAAAGGAAATTCCTTTCCTTCATCTCTAGCCTGCTGGGTAAGGGTTCTTGTTGCTAAAAAAGGGGCACTCGTTGTGCCATAAGTCACCGTACATAACTTATACACCTTAACTGGTTCATGCACCTCAGATTTAAACAAGATTCTCAATAAATCTCTTTGACTCGGATGTATCAATATCATACGGTACATTTTCTTAATATCTGCTACAAAAACAAATTTGTGCTTTCGAAATCGCAACATTATGCTAAATAAGTCATCTTGGATTGTTCCTCCGTTATACTGCAAACTATTTAAAGATTTTCCGGTAGAAGTTAAGGAGCTAGCGTTAAAGACAACTCTTAATGGTGTGCTACTTGATTCAGCACGGAACACGCAATGATGAGGTACGTAATAAGTGATATCTGGTTCTTCAGATTCTATCACCTCTTCCATATGACCCATACTTAAATATTCTTGCATAAAGACTTTATAAAGATCATTAAATTTAGGTTCTCTAACCAAGCCATTCCATAATGAATTTAAAACTTTCATAGCCTTTTTCTTTGATTCTCCAAGACAAGATGGGTCTTCCTTAAATGGCATTTTTACTATGTATTGCCCTGTTGCAGTTCTGGAATAATTTTTCAGAAAATGTTCTTCACAAATTTCTGATTCCTTATTTCTAGAAACTTCAGACTCTCTCTCAATGTTTTCTATTTCCCAAAAATCTTAAATTACCCTTTCTAACTCCAAATTATCTGTTATCAACCCACAATGTATATTACTTTCACCCTTAGCCGGAAGACTTCCGCTAACAATATAACCGAAAACACTGTTTTGTAACACTATTCTAGTATTTAATGGTTGGGGGTAAATTTGACCTGGCCTTAAAAATTCATAGAAATTTTCTGCACCCAAAAGCAAATCAATAGAGCCTGGCACATTAAACTTTTCATCAGCTAATTTGATGTTATTTAACGATGAAATACAAGTCTCGGGTGGTCTAGAGAGCGTAAATTCCGTAATTTTCGGAACGACTAAAAAATCTACTTTTAAATAAAAATCTTTATCTCTATTCGAAATAGTTGTGTTAACTCTAGATCTAACATTAAGGACAAATTATTTATTCCTGAAATACAAATATTAGTCTTTTCTCTTTTCAAATTTAGTTTACCTACTAACCTTTTACTCATAAAATTAGAGTTTGCACCGACATCTAATAAACCGCGTGCTTCATGAAAATTACCATATTCATCTTTTATTAAACAAACAAATGTGCTAAGTAACACAGCTTTTAACTCGTTAGACAAATTACATATCGTTGAAAATAAATTGCTTTGGTTATTAGCTTGGAAAGGCTGGAATACTGGAGCCGAAGCATCCAAATTAGATTTATTACCGACTTCGTTTTTAGAACTCATTTCCTGTGAAATTATCTCTGGATTTTCACCTTTATTTATTTTTTGTTCACCCGGGAAATGCAAAGTCACATGATGCCTTCTTTTGCAAATAATACAAGAGAATTTAGATTTACAATCAATCACTTTATGATTCATAAGACAGTTAAAACAACGATTTTTGGATTTTACAAGCTCAACTCTATTACCCACTGACATGTTTTTATAAACAGGACATTTATGCAAAGGATGATTTTCACTACATGACAAAATACATTTAGAATTTTTTACGTCAGTTAGAAAAACTTTAGAAACATTTCGATAATAAGTATTTTTATTACTCGCTCTAGAATTGTCAACCACGGGTTTTCCCTTAGACGTATAATATAAATCAATTTTCCGAGATAATTCAATGGGAGAAAACCACGATTCTGCTTGTCTAACATTTATAAAATACATGACATCTTTATCAAGCGTTTGACAAATCTTATCAGAAACTATTAACTGTTTTAAAGTTTCGAAATCTGTCACATTCCTCAATTTTAAATAATAATCCCAACTCGTTGTTAATCGGGATGCAAATTGTACATATGTTTCATTAGGATGACGTTGTGCTTTCCTAAAATGTTCTAAACAAGTCGGGGGGGATGGCTCAAATTCTCTAAGTACTATAGCCTTTACTTTTGAATAATCTTCTAATTCCCCATCTTTAATGTATGTAATTACGTTTGTTGCCCTTTCTCCTAACAGATTTAGTAGAATTTCCGATTTATATTTTTCTGGGACATTTTTAGAAATAAAGGCTCTTTCTAGCGATGAAAAAAAATAATCCCAACCTTCTGGTTTAGATGGAATTTTAATCGTTAACGTTCGTACACTTTTAATCAGAGAGTCTAAAGATTCTATACTGTCTTTTTTTTCGAGATCACTTAAATTATCATTTTTGGTTTCTGCACAGAGCTTAGTCAACTCAATTTCTAACGTTGCATGTTCAATTTTTAATTTCTCAAGATCTAGTAATTTTGATTTCTCATTTTTTCTTTCCTCAATAAAACTGTTTGCTATGTCTTCAACCAGTTTATTATCTGCTTTATACTTCGAACTTTCCTTTATTAAATTTATTAAATCATAAATAGTTAATTTCGAATCTGATATATCTATGTCTAATTCAGCAGCAATTCGCTGATAATCTTCTTTTTTTGCACCTTTAAACATTGTATTATAAATACAATTCACAATAAAATAAATAAAACTGACGTACCTTTATCTATTAATAAATCTCCAAATCTAATAATTGCACATTGGAAAGATGTAATCCATTTTCTCTATTCTCAAATTAGTTCAATAATAAAGAATATCAGTTCTTTTCTGCGTAAAAACATTCACTGTTTATTTTTTCGTATTACGAAATTCTCCAGGTTAATCGAATTTATTTTTCTTCTGGAATCAAGAAAAACTTCATCAGAATTCTCAATCACAATATTTTGTACTTCAGTATAAACAATACGATGATTTAATTTTAGTCTTACTCATTCTAATTACTTGATAGAATTCCAAACACCATTTTATCTTCTGCAGACGATTACCGAAAAACATAAACATCGAAAATTCTTTTTGTTCCTTCTCCGGCTAGAGGAGACCAATACTATGGATACGCCGATAGCTCAGTTAATAATAATTATCACTACGAAGAAAAAATACACAATCTCAAAATAAAATAAACTCACTTGCGGACTGTAACTCATTTAATTTATCACAACACTAAATAAAAATGGTCGAGAGCCGAGATTTACACAACTCCTCAGATCGGCATCTCGAACGCAACTCACAATTACAAGTTTTTTGTTTGTTTTTTTAAACATTTTACATAGACGGCACTTCTAGCGGCAACAGTAGCTATTGGCAATGTATGGCACTGTAAAAACAATTAGTAAACTTAAATCGCACTTATTTCTTTGAAGGCATCTGTTTTTCACGGAACGAAATTTTAAACTTTGACCCGGTCCCCTGTCATTATAAAAACTCAATAGCCGATATGTGAGGTATAAAATCACTAAGCTCGATGAGACGAATCGAATGAGCTATAAAAATAGAAATTCGCCGCCACAGACTATAGTACCTTTACTTGTCAGAGGTAGTCAGGTATATATTTTTTTCTTTTTTGTTAAAAGAAAGAAAAAGAATGTCCTGTAACTTTTGACTAACCCTGTTTTTTTTTCTGAATATCTTGAATAAAAGCAAATTTTGCAACGCGTCTTATGAATATTGTGATTTATTTTCGATCTTACTTTTAATCGTCTTGATATACTTATATGCATCTCCTCTGTAGCTCATGCGATCCAAATCTGTAAATGCATCTTCAGGATTTGAGGACTCGGATTTTTTGGTCCCTTAAAAATAAGAACAATTTTCTTTTCATTATGAGGTAAGTACAGATGTGTATAACACAATAAAAATTTAAATTTCAAATCCAAAAACAAAAACAAAATTGAGAAATACACAGAAAAAAATAAAACCCAATTTGGGTCGAAACATTCTTAGGTATGTGCCCAAATTGGGTCATGCCTGTTTTGGTTACCACCGTGTATCCATTTTGGGCACTGTTAAATACCCATTTTCAATTTTTTTTTTTTTTTTGAAAATGGGTATTGTGGCAACTCCAACTGCCTATATTACTAATTCAATTGAGAGTTGCAACATGTAAATAATCAATTTCAATGTAATTGATTTCTAATAAATTTAGTAAGAAACAACTTTTCTTACCTCTAAGTTCCAAAAGGGACATCGGTGCTCCGCGGTCTTCATAATTCCTTATATTTCAAAAAACTAAATCCTTTTTCAGCATGAATACACTATTGACTCAAATAAATTCAAGGTATTAGAAGACACATCACTATTTAATGACAAATAAGACGACGAACAAATTATTATATACATTTCTGTTACTGAGCGACACGCTCTCTGACAATCATAATCACAAACAATACTAAACTGAAACGTTACAGTTCAAAAACTAAAGTTCTAATAAAAAATGTTCTGAAAAAGTTACGTAATAAACAATGTTGCGCGCATGCGTCAAAGTCTCACTGTCTCTTTTCTGCAAATCGAAGTACATCCCTACCTCTACATGCTTTTTATGTTTCAAAACTTTGAGAAGAAAAAGGGGGTTTTGGATGATGCAACAGGAAATGAATTCACAATTACAACATCCTCCCACCTTTGAGTTTCGGGATCTGAAACTCAAATCCAATTCGTTCGATGTTTTATGATACGCCCGTATCTGGAGCGACGAACCGAAACGTCCGATGTACTGTCGCTGACCGAACCACTAGGAGGATTACTAGCACCTTTATGTTCATTGAAATCTTGTTTCTTTTTAATGTCCTTGAAATGGTTTCTCATACTGTCGTTATCTTGTGATACTTCTAAGGGTATTAACCTGCTTGTAGGTCTTAAATATTCCCCAGTTTTCATTCTTATTTTCACTAAGCGGATGTGTCCATCCTTAGATGGAAAAATTTCAATCACTTTGGCCAGAGGCCAATCAATTCTTTTATTATTGTCACTGGAAACAATCACAACATCACCTATTGCTATAGGTTTCTGTATTTTCTTCCATCTACTAGGTTGTCGCAATTGGCCTAAATATTCAGATCTAAATCGTTTACGAAGGTCTTGTCTTATTTTCTGTTGATAAACAAGCTTTTTGTTCAATGATTTGGCATCTAGAATATCAATATCGGGTGTACCACTACCCTTTACTTCTAGCAAGAACATGGACGGAGTGAGAGGTACGAGATCATTTAAATCTTCTGACACATAAGTAAGCGGGCGACTGTTGATAACACTTTCTAGGTCACATATAATGGTTTGTATTTCTTCGTAATTCAGAGAACTTTTTCCTAAAACCTTTCTGAGTATTCTCTTGGTTAGGCCAATCAATCGCTCCCACCACCCTCCCCACCACGGAGCTGAAGGAGGTATAAATTTCCAAATAATTTTCCTTGATATACTATCATTTTGTACTGAATTTCAGTTTATTTCTTTCAACAAATTTTCCGCTCCTACAAAATTTTTACCATTATCTGTATAGATAATAGAAGGTCTGCCTCTACGGGCTATGAATCTTCTCAACGTCATTAAAAACACTTCCGTTGATAATGAGGTAGCTAGTTCAAAATGAACTGCTCGAAAAACAGCACAAGTGTATATTACTAGCCAGATTTTCCTATTTTCTTTAAGAATAAGCGGACCGGCATAATCCAGACCAACAATTTGGAAAATGGCAGCTTCTCTTACTCTATCTTCAGGTAAGGGAGGAGTGGAAATTTCTACTGGTTTAAAATCGTGTCGTCTACATCTTACACAGGTTCTAATAATTTTCCTGACAGTTTTTCGGAATTTTAAGATCCAAAAATCTTCCCTTAAATTAGACATCATAATTTGTACACCAGCATGTCCTAGTTTTAAATGTCTAAATCTAATTAATTTTTCAACTACGGGATGGTCATGTGGGAGGATAATAGGAAATCTGAAATTCAGAATATCATCTCTCAAATGTATACGTGATTTCAGCCGCAGAACTCCAGCCGAATCTGTTGTGGTCTGAAATGCTTTTAGACGTTTATCTTCAGGACCAGTAAACGATTTTTGAACTAATTTCAACAATACATTTTCAGCTTCATTCTGCTCTTCTACAGTTAAAATTTTAAATTCTCTCTCTTCTTTAGCTTTCTTACAATTTTTGTAAAATCTGTATATCCACGCGATTACTTTTACTAATTTATCGTAGGAAGAAATTCTAGTGTAAAATTCTTCACTGTGAACATTTACATTCGTACCACTAATAATTGTTTTTCTTCTTTCTGCATCGATTGTTTCAAAATCGGGAAACATTTCTGATTTAGGCCACTCGTCCATTGGTTTTCTCAACCACTGCGGTCCCTCCCACCATTTATCTCGGGCTAAAACCTCAGCGGTACAACCCCTTGAAGGCAGGTCAGCAGGATTCAATTGGCCAGGAATAAAGTGCCATTTTGAAGGATCACTTAATGAGCGAATTTCGGTCACTCGGTTGTAAACAAAAGGTGCCCAATTTTCATTTCTTTTTATCCAGTAAAGCGCATTGGCCGAATCAGTCCAATAAAAAATGGCAATGTTATCTAATTTCAAATCAGTTTTAACACTACTTGCTAATCTAGCCCCAATATTACAACCCAGTAATTCTAACCGCGGAATAGAAATTGTTTTCATAGGAGCAACTCGGCTTCTTGCTTGAACCAACTGACAGAAACCGCCGTTCTCATTTTCGGTCCGTATAAATATACACGTAGCATACGCTACTTTACTAGCGTCGCAAAAAACGTGCAAGGAATGCAACTTATCTGCATCTCGAGAAAAACACCTAGGTATTTCAATAGTCCCTAATTTTCTTAATTGTTTTTTCCATTTTTCAAATTTTTTCTTGATAGAAACAGGTAATTCCGTGTCCCATGTCACTTTAGCTTTCCAACACTCCTGTAATAATATTTTAGGTTCTAATGTTACAGGACATGTGTATCCGATAGGATCAAAAATTCTGTGTACAGACGATAAAATGTTTCTTTTAGTTACTAGGCGATCATCCTCTGAAATTTCTTTTAAATCAACTGCTAGTGTATCCCTTCTAAAATCCCACATTAGCCCTAAAACAGGGACATTTTCCCCTGTAAAAACTTCTCGAAAACTATGCTCCCACCCGCGAAGCTCGAATTTAGCATTGTTAAGAAGAGTTTTTGACTCTTCGATAAATCTGTTTAGCTGTTCCTTATTATCAACACTCGTAACACATTTGTCTACATAAAATGACTCTAACAATTTTAACGCAGTGTTTTTAAATTGTTCAGGTGCATTTTTCAAATGATATTCTAACGTGGCACCTAGAAGGTAGGGGCTACATGAAATGCCAAATACTACTCTTCTATGTTGAAGCGTTATCAACTTTTGAGGGTCCCCTTCTTCATACCATAGAAATTTCAAGAATGATCGATCTTTTTCTGTAATGCCAATCTGTAAAAAAGCCTTTTTTATGTCAGCAATTACCCCTATTTTCCCCAATCTAAATCTATTTAAAACAGAAGGAATCAGTTCTACGAGGTTAGGCCCCTTTTCAATACAATCATTTATCGATGGTGAGTCCTTTTCCCGAGCTGAACCATCAAAAACCGGCCGCACCTTTGTAGTGGAGTTTTCTTTAAACACTGCTCTATGAGGAAGGAAATGCTCACTACCTAACGTTTTCCTCTGATCAACCTTTTCAATTATTTTCTCGTCTAACCATTCATTAAATATTTGATTATAATCACCTAATTTTCCTATCTTTTTTAATGAATCGACACATGTTTTTAATCTACGTCGAGCGATATTTTCGTAACTGGGTAGTCTAGGGTAGCCCTGTATCCATGGAAGACTAACTTCATATCTACCCTCGTCATCTACTCTTATATTACTAAGAAAATGTTCTTTAGTGGCTAACTCTATCTCTTCTCTACCCTTTTTTTCCCCAGGATCTCGAATTCCTAAAGTGTCAAGGTGCCATAACTCGGAAATTTTTGCCTCTTTGACATGAAGCGAGAAAACTAAATTGTTCATATTTTTATTTTCATAACCTTCAGTTTTCCCGAGAATTGTCCAACCTAAACGAGTTCCCATGCAAACTAATCCGCCCTGTAATTGTTTTAAATTTCCGGTAAATAATTTTCCGGCGACATCTGCTCCAATTAACACATGAATTTCATCAGAAGAAAATTCGTATAGTAAATCATTAGTTTTAGTGACTCTATCAGTCAATAAAATTCCGTACCGTTTTATTTCATTAATAAAGGATCCTTCCGGTATAGGTGAAATTTCAGAGCAAATCTTTTGTTGGTCTAATACCTCAAGTTTACATCGATAACTACTATCCATATTTCCTAAATTAATTAAATATCTATCGTGTAGTTCTTCACATTGTCGACCCCCAAATAAACTATGCACTATTCTTTCTTTACTTATACTATTATATCCTAACATGTTAGCAGCAAATTTTGATATATACGACCGTTGCGATCCCGTGTCATATAAAATTCTAACATTTCGTACGATATCCCCATTGTATATGCGTACAACCAATGTTTGGAGTAAAACCCTTTTTCTAGAAGTTGTATTCGCAAGCATACAATCTTTATTAGGAGTAGAATCCTCTTTAGAATTATCGCTTTCTATGCACATGAACTGGTGGTGACTTTTCCCACAATGAGTACAATTAGTTTTAATTTTACAAGCTTTAGCCAAGGGGTTGGCATTGAAGCATCGAAAGCAAGCTCCTTTTTTTAATAAAGCATCTTTTCTCTTCGCGAGTGTCATTTTCCATACCGCTCTACAATTTTGACTACGGTGTTTATTTTCGCAAAAAACACACTGTTCTTCCAATTTTTTATCATCTGCATTATACAGTTCGGCCGCCGTAGGAAGGGGAAAATTTTTATCCTTACGATCGAATCTAAGTTCTCTATTTACTGAGACATCTTTATCGAAAGAAAATCCACTCTTAGCCAATTTGACCTTTTGCTCCATTTCAACTTCAATTTGTAAAAATTTCATTAAAGTATCTAATTTATTAATTCCCTGATCTTTATCTTTATCATTAACAGATAAAGTGCCAAGATGTCTTTCCCATAATTTAAGAATATCTGAAGGCAATGCTGATTCGACCAATGGATATAAAATCGAAGAATAGTTTTCGCTCGATACTCCTAACATTTTTAACGACCGAAGGTATGTTTCTATTTTATCATACAACTTAACAAGGGACAGTCTCTGACCTTGTCCTAAAGAATTATTAATAACTAATCCTAGTACTTCGCGTATGTGTACTTCGATTAAAATATCTGTTCTACCGAACCGTGCCTTCAACGATTGTATCGCCTCTGGATAGCTATCGGCTGTAGGGGGGAAAGATTCAACAATTTCCCTTGCCCTAGATCCCTTTTGGGTAGACTGAATAAGATACTGTATTTTGTCCTCGTTAACAATATCCGGATCTTCGTGGATTTTTTCAAACTGACCCCAAAAAGATAGCCAATTTTTGATATCACCATTAAAGGGCTTAAACTCTAATTTAGGTAATTTAAATTTTCTTCTTGTGGCCATACTGTCTAATGACAAAGAGGTATCCTGATTGCTCTCTTTTTCTAATTTTTTGATGTATCTAGATAGTTTATTTTTATTTTCCCAGTAATTTATATTATACTTGTCTATTTGCTCATATTCCGAATCGAAGGCGTCTTGTTGACAATTTTTATCTTCAGATAAATTATCTAAAATTTGATTATCTATTAATGAGAGCTCTTCATGTTTTGATTCTAACCTATCTAAAAGAGATGACAGACTATCGATATCATCACATTTAGCCTGCAAAGTATCTTCTATTTCTTTTATCAACTTTGTGAAGTTGGAACGCACCGGCGTCCTTGACTTCTTTAATTTATCCATTCTTAATGTTCAATTCTAGTTAACTAACTTCTAATTAACTTTCTAATCTCTAATTCCAATCATCTACGGAGCCACCGAATCCCGGCAGGGATGCCAGTTATGTGGCAACTCCAACTGCCTATATTACTAATTCAATTGAGAGTTGCAACATGTAAATAATCAATTTCAATGTAATTGATTTCTAATAAATTTAGTAAGAAACAACTTTTCTTACCTCTAAGTTCCAAAAGGGACATCGGTGCTCCGCGGTCTTCATAATTCCTTATATTTCAAAAAACTAAATCCTTTTTCAGCATGAATACACTATTGACTCAAATAAATTCAAGGTATTAGAAGACACATCACTATTTAATGACAAATAAGACGACGAACAAATTATTATATACATTTCTGTTACTGAGCGACACGCTCTCTGACAATCATAATCACAAACAATACTAAACTGAAACGTTACAGTTCAAAAACTAAAGTTCTAATAAAAAATGTTCTGAAAAAGTTACGTAATAAACAATGTTGCGCGCATGCGTCAAAGTCTCACTGTCTCTTTTCTGCAAATCGAAGTACATCCCTACCTCTACACTGCGTAGGTGCTTTTTATGTTTCAAAACTTTGAGAAGAAAAAGGGGGTTTTGGATGATGCAACAGGAAATGAATTCACAATTACAACAGGTATTTAACAGTGCCCAAAATGGATACACTGTATTTTTATTTATTTATTTTGAAAACGGGTATTTAACAGTGCCCAAAATGGATACACAGTGGTAACCAAAACAGGCATGGCCCAATTTAGATGATAAAATAATCATAATTTTTATGATAAAATAATCATTCAGTGTGTTTTGTGATAAAAAAAAGGGTACTCACGTATTATACGGTAAGATCAAATACAATTGCGCCAAGCATGACGCCAATTAACTAATTATAGTAACCCTTATTTTTCGATGAGTATGTAGTTTATTTATGGTACTTTTCGGTTAGCCGGGTGCCAGTGAAATATATATATATATATAGTTTTTTTATGCTTTTATAATATCACACCGGTTTGTTTAATACTTTAATATATTTTATTTATTTATTTATTTTATATTAATTACCACATACATAAGAATCTTTCGACCCAAATTGGGTTTTATTTTTTTCTGTGTAAGATTGAGAAATAAGACTTTTTTTTTTTTTTTTTTCGAATTCATAAGGACTATGAGAATTGAAAGATTTTTTAAATGCTGTATTTTGTGAAAACAGTTGACTATTGAAACTAAATTAAAGATATTTTACACATAAACTTGATTATCATATTTTATGCTACCGTATTATTTATTTGACATATACAATACATATCTCTATTATGACGTGCAATCTATCACTAGAATTTTATTCTTATCTACGCTAGCATCCATAAACACATACTGTTAAAAATAAGACACCTCATAGAAAAGAATAAATCTGAATAGAAAAATTTTCTTTCAAATATAAAATTTCTTATAAATGGTAATCAATTCAAAATTGAATAATCATCATTCATCATATCATCATCCGTGATTCTCAAGTATTTTCTGTATATCTATCATGATTTGGAAACCAAATTTAATTTTGCTAATTAATAAAAAATAATGACTTAATCGAAATATTAATGAAATTTTTGATTAAAATTTGTTTAATTAATTTTAAAGAAGACTTGAGTTGAGGGCTACAACAGTATGGGATTAATATGATTTTATTTACTGAACAAAAAACTATTGCTGATTATTTGTAAATATTGGTGTATATTTAAGTCTGAATTTTCAGAATGTTCTTGGAATTCTCTAGTATATATTATTTCTCCTGTCAACATCCCTTTTTCTAAGAAAATATGAAACGCAGAACAACGAATGAGATACCATATGAAAGGTTTTAGAACCGGCTTCTGACATAGGCCACTTAAAAATTCATTAAAACATATTTTTGATTAAAATTTGCTGAAAATTAAAAATTAAATCGGCATTGTTTTCATAAAAGAAATGAAAGGTTTTCCTGAAATTATTGTTGCCAAAAAAATAAAATACCACATTATATGATGCTCGTAGCAATTATTATAAAAAACACTGCACGGGTTTATTTTATACTTATGATTAAAAAGCGAAATTGAAATGTTTAGATTTATATTTCTAAGTCCCATGGTTTTCCCGAAGCGGATGACGTCATCCTCTAATGCAGCACAGCCCCCTGAATACTAGGCCGAATCGCTTACTCAACTTCGATAAATCACGTGATCAGGTGCAGGCGGGATGAACTGAAGCGAAAAAAAAACTCAAAGTGAAGGCGACGTTGAGACTGTTCTTCAGCGTTCCATTGTTGTTTATTGCTCTTATTGGTTTTTATAACTCTCAAGTATCGCATAAAATCGTTTTCACGCTATATTGAAAAGTCATTTTTATTTAAATAGTGTTGGTTTTTTTTTTTTTTTTAAGAAAGGCAATGCCGTTTAAATGTTCCGTACCTGGTTGTAATTCAAATTACAAGCCACCTTATGTTTCTTGTTTCCGATTTCCTAAAGATAATGAAAGAAAGAAATTGTGGCTGTCAAGAATTCACAGAGAGGATTTCAGCTTCACGGAAAATGCTAGAATTTGTATTAAGCACTTTGACAGCAGCATGATTTCATTGGAAGATGAATGGATTGACAAAAATGGGGTGAGACATATAATTCCACGGAAAAATCCAGTGCTAACTGCCGATGCATTTCCATGCATAATTAATTAAATGACACCCCATCTAAATATCCAGGTACCCAAAAAAAGAAAAACACGAGAAGAAAAAGAAGACAAAATTCAAGAGGTTATTGTTAAAAGTATTATTACGTACGAATCAGAAGAAACAAATTCAAAACTTCAAAACATTAATGAACTAAAAAAATATTTGGAAGAATGTTTTAAGGATGTAGCCAATTGGTCTTTCATACTCCTTAATGGCCAGTTAATTATTTTAAAATTATGTTCAACGGATGTACCTAGGATTAACATATCTCTAAAGGTAAGTTCCGATTTAAAATTTCAAATTTATTGCCTTGATGAAAAAATTGATATTCAGAAAGTAGGTTTAAATTTTAACAAAATAGAAAATAAGCATCAGGTTGACACGATTATTAAAATTTGTGATGAATATAAAATAAATGCTCCTGATGAAAATAAATTCTTAAAAGCAGTTAAATTGTTAAAAGAATGCCATCTAGATGAAGAAAAACAATCTATGTTAGATATTTTAATTGAGCAGTTACAACTTATTAACATACCTAAAGAAAGATACAGATTTTCTTCCCTCTTACTTGAATTGGCTTTTAAAATATTTTTAAATTCCCCAACTTGTTAATTTTGCCCCATCAAAGTAATTTAAGAAAATTGGCTTCAAAATTGAATGTTTGTAATTCATCATATAATGTAAAAAGTAATTATTTAGAGAAAAGATTAAATGTTCTCACACCAATTGAAAAATATGTTAATCTACTTTTAGATGAAGTGTTTATTTCCCCACGATTATCTTTTAAAGGTGGAAAGTTAACTGGCTTATCTATAACAAATTCTAGCAAATTAGCCAAAACAGCTCAGGGGTTTTCAATAACATCCTCATTTGGCTCATACAAAGATGTAATAGCAATTGTTCCAATTCATGAAAATTCTGGAAAATTTCTATATGAAATTGCAAAAAGAATTTTGATGGAGCTGCATGAGTTGGGTGTTAGTACATTAAGTATTATTGCAGACAATAACCAAGTGAACAAATCTTTATTTACATTTTTTGAACCACACCCTTTTGGTTACCAATCTGTTCACAACCCAGCATCTTCTAATATTCCATTATTTTTGCTTTATGATTCTGTTCATATTTTTAAAAACATACGTAACAACTGGATTAATAAAAAAAATTTAATTTTCCATTATCCTGACTTTGAAGATGAGAACACTGTTGTAATAGCTGATTTTAATCATTTAAGAGAGATGTACTCCAAAGAAAATCAGTCATTGTTAAAATATGGTTATAAATTGAGCCATAAAGCTTTATACCCTTCTAATATAGAGCGGCAAAAGGTCAGTTTGGTATGCAAAATCTTTAATTATGAAAACATCAATGCTCTTAAAGAAATTGGAGGGAATAAGACTAAAGGTACTTGTGACTTTTTATCTATTATTTTAAAATGGTGGAACATAGTAAACGTCAAATCACTGAATAAGGATACTAGATTTAAAAATGATGATTTTAAAGCAATTATATGTGTAGAACAAGACCAATTAAAATTTTTGAAAATTGGTTAAATAGATGGTCCATTTTATCCAGAGGAAGTGTATATAATGGCTTAAGTAACAGAACCTTTGATGCTTTCCAACAAACTTGCAATGGACTGTATGGTTTAGTAATGTTTGCTCTAAAGGATTTAAATATTAGTTATGTATTATTTGGCAAGTTTCAAACAGATCCCCTAGAAGAACGATTTAGTCTTTACAGACAGTTATCTGGAAGTAATTATTATATATCACTAGAGCAGTTGATTGAAAGTGAAAAAAAAATAAGAATTCAAAATTTGCTCTTTCATAATAAACAAAAATATTCATTTAAAAGTTTAGATAATAAATGCAATTCATCAATAAATTTAGACGAATTTGAAGATCTTGAAATAGATATATTAAAACCAGTCGACAAAAAAATTGTGCCAATCATACTTTTCATTGCAGGCTATGCTATGCTGCTTTTAAAACTTGTAAACACATCACTTGTAGTTATTGTACAGAAACTCTAATTAGTAATGATGATTTTGCATATGAATTTTCAGACGAGTGTAGATTAATAGATAATTTAGATAGAGGTTCTTTAAAAAGACCTACTGCTTTTACATTTAAAACTGCTTCTATGTGCATCATAATATTTGAAAAACTATTGGAAGAGTTTTATAATGCTTTCCTCACCCATGAAAATCAGCTGAATTTGTTATTAAAAATTAGTGAACCTTATGTTAAAAATGTAGTGAATGATATAGATGATTATTTATGTAAATATTGTACCCATGACAGCTTTATTTATTTAAAAAATGTAATGCAAGTTGTATATAAGATCCTACTAAACAATTACTCAAAACTAGTTACAGAAAATTTTAATAAAGAAAAAGAAGACAAGAGAAAAATTAAAAAACTGACAAATAAATAAATGTGGTATTTGTTTTTGTGCTATTCAACCTTAGAACATTTAAAATTCTTAATAATATCTGAATCATTTTTTATGTCATGTATTTTTCATAATTTAAATATTGAAATTTATCCTTTCATTTATTTTTAATTTGTGTAAATGCATTGAATCAATATGTTATTCTTGTCATAACTATGGAGCTTTACATAAAATCTTGGTCATTATGCTTAACAAAAATGTATAAAAAAAATTTTCCTTTTCTAACAACTGTGTAATATATGGAAAATAATTTTGATAATTTTTTATAAATATTTTTGAATGATGGAATTCAATGCATCTTGTCAAAAGAAATTTTAGTGGCATATTTTTTTGTGGTTGCAAAATAATTAAAGTATATGGTTCTGGAATTTTTTGTGTAAATCTTGGGAAACCTGGAAAGAAGAAAAAATGTCTTGATACCTCATGAAAAAATGTCTTTATACCTCATGAAAAAATGTCTTTATACCTCAAATCAATGAATTTATTGATTGAGCTTTTTGAAAAATCTTGCAGTAAACTAAAATGATTAGAAAAACAGGAACTAACTCCTCGCCTGGTCCTATGGGACAGGGATGTCCACCTCGGGAAACCCGGCGTAAGCCTTAGAGTTTAAGTGCAGTCCACGAGGGGCAGTCACACCTCTACTAGCCAGCGAGACCGCCGCCAAGTGAGCGGTCCCAGAAAACCCACTGTCGAAACAAGACCCTTCCTTCGCCCGTTCCTTGACTCCGGAACAGCACGAGAGGTAAGTAGGTGTCTCCGAGCCGTCAGCTACGTTTATTTTAAACACAAAAAATTTTACAGTATATATATATTTACATTGATAGTTACAAACAATTTTTTCTTTCTTGACATTATTTCTTGACATGATTACTTGCCTTTGTGGTATAAATGATACTTTATATTCTGTTACAATTACAATGACTATGTTTAATTGCTTATACAATAAATTGACATGTTAGATTTTCACCTTTGTGAATTTGTTTGAGTTTCACTCTAATTATATTTACATGTTTATATATATATATACATTCAAATATAGATATCATAATAAAAGAAAAAGATACAGTTACATGTTGGTCTTGAAAATATTAATTATTTTTATAATTACAAATATATGAGGTACATTAACAGTTAATTTTTAAACTTAATTACATATTTACAAATTCTGAGAAGTTTAAATAAGTTTTATACTTTTAAACACTTGTATACATTTATAACATAGATTCACTGCAAAAACAATTTACATTTATTATAAACTTAATTACATATTTACAAATTCTGAGAAGTTTAAATAAGTTTTATACTTTTAAACACTTGTATACGTTTATAACATAGATTCACTGTAAAAACGAATTTACATGTATTACATTGATTCACTATAAAAACAAATTAAATTACAGAAACAAAATACAGAAATACAAAACTCAGGCCCCTGCCAGACAAAAAACAGCTCGCCAGTCACCATGGAAGGGGATTCGAAAAAAGATGTTCGTTTTGTTCTAAAAAACGCATGCAGTCAATAATTCGCTGGAGAAGAACCGGACGGTCCAGCAAATATTTCAGCCAATCTTCGAGCGACATTGTATTTGGTTTTTTGATATGATATGTTGATGTCAGTGTGCAGTTTAAGATATAGTGTAGTGAGGTTGCTTCTGTGCCGCAGACACAAAGTGGGGAGTCACTTTTATTGATATTAAATAAAAACTGTTGAAAGGGTCCGTGGTTTGTTAAAAATAGGTATAGATATCTGTTATTGATTTGAAAGTTTTGTGAAACATGCGGGAGAAATTGCCTTGTGTAGTGACCCACCCGTTCTGTGGACCAGCGATGTTGCCAGTTTTCTTGTAGTTGTATTTTAGTGTTTCGTTTAAGGTGTGAAAGTGGTAATGGTAAAAATGTGTGTGGAATTGTATCGTCGCTCGTGGCTGAACGTGCCAGCTGATCCGCCAGTTCATTCCCAGCTACACCCGAGTGTCCCTTTACCCAATTAAAATAAAAAGTTTTGTTTGAATTGTGAATTTTTAAGAGTAGATCTTGAATATAATAGTTATCTATATCAAATTTCGCTAGAGCCATTAAGCTAGATAAGCTGTCCGAAGAAATTAAGATTTCTGGAGAATCCCCATCCAGAGCCCAGCGAACTGCCTCACCAATCGCTAAGACCTCGGCCTGGAAAACCGAATTGCCAAAGTCAAGACGTGCACGCCACGTATGAAGTAAATGGTCACCCCGAAAAACGCAATAGAGGGCATGGGCAGGGCCTAGGGGGAGGTTCCCTAGGCTCTCAACCATGATATACTTTTATTAAGTGAAAAAAGAAAGTCCGCCTTCGACAGCCGCCATTTTGAATCAGCGATCAGGCCTAGTATTCAGAGGGCTGTGAATGCAGTCAAAATACGATTGTTCATTTTTTTTTTTTTCTCGCGCGTGCCTTTAGCAATCTTGGATCAGTTTTTAGTCTAATTTTGATGGAATAAATTAGATGATATTCTGGCTTGACTAACAACTAAATGTTGTTTGCAGATATTTTTATCCTTGCTTTTTCTTTAGAAGTTTAAATCTGCATCTAATAAATATTACATATTGATAAAAAATGATACTTCTCTATTATTCCGTCGACCACTTTTCATAACAAAAAACTATCGCCAAATAAACGGGAGAACGTTGCCATTGGAATATCAAAAAATAAATAAATAAATAAAATATAAGAATTTAAGGACACAATTGTTATTTTAATTAATAAAATAACTACTAAATCAGTAAAACATAATGCAAAATACACGCAAATGTCGAATGTAATACCACTAGATGACGTAACAAACACGCATAATGATTCTGACATCAAGTAAATGGGACTGCATTTTTGGCGTTTAATCTTACAGTTTGGCGGTAGTTTTTTGTTATGAAAAGTGGTCGACGGGTTAATAGAGAAGTACCTAAAAAATATTAGATTTCAGTGCGAAATCTTCGCACGGGCCCTCTGGTATTTATCATGTTTGTGTATATGCGTACTGTAAGGGAGTAATAGTACATTAACTTATTTAATGATTATCTTGGCAAAGTAAAGAAAATGACATTGGGGAGAGAAGAAAATTTGCCAACATATTTTTTGGCAACCTATTCACAAAAACTATTTTATCATAAAACACACACAATGATCAATATATTATAAAACATACAATGCTTAATTTAATATAAGACACACGCAATCTGCTTTGCCGGGTTGCCATACGAAGCAAAAACTCGCCAAATCGTCGGGTTGCTTAGCATAAAAGCACACTTTTGACGCCAAAAAGATACCCCGGTGCATCTGCGACATCTGTACCTTATTGAAATGTACAAGCAGAAGTATATTGTATATGAATAATATTGGTACAGATACCGCAGACGCACCGGGATATATTTTTGACGTTAAAAGGACGATTTTATGCCTAGGTAACACGACGATTTTGGCGAGATTTTGCTTAATATGGCAACCCGGTAGAGAAGATTGCGTGTGTTTTGTATTAAATTAAATATTGTATGTTTTATAATAAATTGATCATTGTGTGTGTTTTATGATAAAATAATCATTCAGTGTATTTTGTGATAATAAAAAAATGGATACTTACGTATTATACGGTAAGCTCAAATACAATTGCGCCAAGCATGACGCCAATTAACTAATTATAGTAACCCTGATTTTTCGATAAGTATGTAGTTTATTTATGGTACTTTTCGGTTAGCCGGGTGCCAGTGAAATATATATATATAGTTTTTTATGCTTTTATAATATCACACCGGTTTGTTCAATACTTTAATATATTGTACTTATTGACTTATTTTATACTAGCCGCCACTGGCGACCAGTTTGGTCTCCCTTAAATGTATGTTAAACATTGCATGCAATGTTTAACATACACGTTACATTTATTCATAATTTAATTTTCCCTTAATTATTCGCCAAATCGGAAGATTCTAATAGACAAGTCATGAACTTTTGCGATCATGGTAGCATTTCGCATATTTTTTGGTCACAGGTGTCACATACGCACGTTGGCGCGATTTTTCCCCCCGTGAATTTGGCGAAATTTTTTTATGGAAATTGTTGTTTATTTACTTTTATTTTTTTTTAGTTCTATAAATTATTTTTGATATGTATATCAATATTTATTTACATCAAACTATCATTTATTTATTTTTATTTCCTTTTTTAATTATGAGTATTTTTGTTAGCCGGGAGCAGATGATAAATCGCCAAATATTGTTCCCATCACCATCATTCATACTACATTTAATTACTACAGCATACTACAATTTAATTTTAAATTATAAATCTGTCACTCATTTCATTTAAAATACTTAACTTTAATCCGAAATGCTTATATTACATAAATTTAAAATACTTCACACTTTTCATTTAAATAGAAAAAAAAAAGAAATAATATCATAAATCAAAACATTTGATTTCAATGTCGAAGTATTGTTTCTAATTTGTACACGCGATAAATAAAAGCTGTATTAGCGATTTTAAAAATGCTAAAAATTTGATTCATTAAATATTGTTACATGAGTTCAATTTACGTCAAGAAAAGGTCCAGAAGGAAGTTGAGTTGTATAGCACATAATTATGGTAAACTTTGATTGTCTCACTGGTGCGAATTATTTTTTTGACGCGAGGCAGCGGTCCAAAAATTCATTCGCGGAGAACTTGCTTTGCGAATGATTACCTCCATGATTTAATATTTTAAATGTTGACGACGAATCAATCTTTTTTTTTTTTTTTTTTTTTTTTGTTTACTTTCATGAATAGAGAATTTGAACTGTGAACCTAATTTTGACGGAAGTTATTGCAGAATATATACATAAATGAACGTAAGTCACCTCTCAAATATTAATTTATTTTGAACGATCTTTCTTAAAATGTAACTTTTATGCAGTTTTATTCGAAAAAATAATTTTGAATAAAAATGGCCGCCTGGCATATGAAAAAGTGAAACGGCCATCCCGGAACTGTTGATGACAGTCACATGACTTACGCTTTTATTTTAGAGGATTATTTAACATTTTTAACAATGTTATGTATTTAACCAGTGGACCTGTGCGAGGATTTCGCACTGCAGACTAATATTTTTTAGAAATATCTAATATTTTTTAGATGCAGGTTTAAACTTCTAAAAAAAATTAAGGATAAAAATATCTTCAAACAACATTAGTCAAGCGAGAATATCATCTCATTTATTCCTAACAATAAAATCCCATCGAAGATAGAAAAAGGCATGCGCGAGGGAAAAAAAACAATTAACAATTGTATTTTAACTGAATTAGATGATGACGTCATCTTCTTCGGGAAAAATACGGCACGAAGAAAAATAAATTTAAATATACTTAAATTACAATTTAATCTAATATAACAAATCATACCTTTTATGCTACACTGTAAAAACAAACTCCTGTGAAAAAAAAACGGAAAAGATACTGGCAGTAGAGTTGCCGTAACTTTTCCGTTTCTTCACAGACATTCACTTTCCTAGTTTTTTTTTTTTTTTTCCGTTTTCAAAACTGTGAAGTTCCGTTTTCGAAACTGAGAAGTTCCGTTTTCGAAACTGAAAAGTTCCTTTTTCGAAACTGAAAAGTTCCGTTTTAGGAACTGAAATGTTTTGTTTTAGAAACTGAAATTTTCAGTTTTAGGATTAAAATGTTCTGTTTTAGAAACTAACATTTTCAGTTTTCAGGGCGGTTATTTTCCGTTTTACAAAACTGATATTTTCAGTTTTTATTATCTGTTCGATATATCTCCCATAAAGATCGCAGTGCCGGGCGAGACAAAGCCCTGGTGCGTTATAAGCCCTTCAGAGGCTTGGGTGCGATGGTCGTTTACGCGCGTCGGCGACCCCCGTGGGCTCCTGACGGCGCAGGATAGTTTTTATATCTCCCATAAAGGGGAAAGTGAGATTTCAAATTCCCCACACTTATGTTAAACCTATCTGTGGCGGTTATATATATATATATTTTGTATTTTTATTCTTAAGAATTAAATATTTTAAACTTTTTTTTCTTTGTACTCAACTTAAAGGATGTCTCTTTTGTAGTGGTCAAAATATTTCTGAAATATATATTTTATTTATAACCAAGTAATATTTAACCAATTATTTTAACCAAGTAATATTTTAAAACTTCAGATAAAATTAAATGTATATTTTAGAAATATTTTGACAACAAAAAGAAAAGAGACATTCTGTAAGAATTGTACACAGAAAAAAGAAGTTAAAAATGTTAATTTCTTAGGACATATTATTAGGAGACTTATACTTAATATACAAAATTTTATAAAAGGCAATAAATGTGATTTAATTTAGAAATGAAAAAAAAATCTTTATTAAAGAATTAAATATATTTATATGAAAAAATCTGAAGCTTAATTATAACAATATTGCAATTTTTCCATAAAGTATGCTAAAATTTGCAATTTTAATTATTATTTAAAATAGCATTCAAACCCTGGAGTTAAATTCTTTAACATGACTAAAATTTGATGATCTAGAAATAAAAATCAGGGGTCTGCCCAGCTTTTTCTCGCAGTGTCCTGTTTTTATGAAATTGTAGAGTTTTTTTTTATATTTGTGAAAATTCTAGTTATAATTTTGTAAATTTTGAAATTATCGTTATATACAGGTTCCTGTGTATCCTTTACACATGAAAAAGCTAAGTAATATGTTCTGTGATCAGTTCAGTTGTTTTGTGGCAGATCAGATTTTATTTTTAAATGATTAAACTTGTGAAAGGTTCTGTTTGGAGGTGGAAAAATTTTGTGAAAAGTCCTTTTAAGTAGCCAAAATTTTCCTAAACTGATAGCTGAAAATACAGAAAAAGAATGTACTAAAAAAATACATTTTGTGAGAAATTTTGAAAGAAGAAAGAAAAAATATGTAATCGCAGCATTAAAAAATGTATATAATTGTTTTTCAAAGATATCCATAGCTTTCATTTCCTAACAGTATAACTGTAAAATTTTGATCACTTGTTATTAATTGCCGAAACGTCAGTGAAGGCTTACTGTTGAGACCCGAAAAGTTTTTGGTTTCTGTCTGTCTGTCTGTTTGTCTGTCTGTCTGTCCGTCTGTCTGTCTGTCTGTCTGTCTGTTCCGCGATAACTGCCGTAAAAATGATACGATTAGTTTGATTTTTGGTAGGTATGTTGGTGAGATACCCGGAATTAGCTGTATAGTTTTTAGTTACATTTTGTTCATTCGCTTGGAAAATATAGAACATTTCTTTTTTGATCCTAATGCTTTCCTATGGGAATTCAGACGATTTTGAATTTTTTCAGTCGTTGAAAATAAAATGTCGCATTTGATTAATGTATTTAAACGGTAAGTTATGAAGGCTAAAATTTATCAAGTCAGGTCTTAAATTATTCAAATTAATTTGAAATTTTGTTAATACATTCGTCAGATTTTTTAAATTAGGTGTATAATTTTTGGTGCAATTTTATACATCTGTTCTAATAATATAATACATTTTATTCTATCATTTTCTGCAAATTTTAAAATGCATTTATTTTTATTTACCTCTTTAATTTAACCGTAACCTAGCAACTAAATTTTAAAGAATATCAAAATAATAAAATTCAAATAATTCAGACTATTTTGCTACAATATTTTATTGGGTGATTTTAATATTTTATTGAGAGATTTTAGTATGCTATTGCCATCGAGTTAGAACAAGATGTACGTATGTAAAATAAATATTATAGAATGACCATCAAAACTGTTTTCCCGAAACAAAAATTGTAATAACACTAGATTTCTGCAATAGATATAAGTGAAATACAGTAGATTCAGTTTACATTTCCATAAGTTGCTTTTGTACACGAGATATTATTCAACTTATCTATCGGATGCGAGTGTTTCATGGTTGGCAGGTAAGTAAATATTGCTATTTAGGTACTAGGATAACATGAAATTATTTTCTGAATTTTTGCTTATCCTAATAAAACAACTGTGTAGAACGAAATCCAAGATATACTAGAATCATTCACACAAACAATAGGAAATCACGAATATAAATTTAATAAGATTACGGAAAACATTTCTTTTTAGGTCATAATGCTTTCCTATGGGAATTCAGACGATTTTGAAAATTTTCATCCATTGAAAAAAAATAGCGCATTTGATTAATGTATTTAATGTGTAAGTTATGAAGGCTAAAATTTATCAAGTCAGGTCTTAAATTATTCAAATTAATTTGAAATTTTGTTAATACATTCGTCAGATTTTTTAAATTAGGTGTACAATATTTGGTGCAATTTTATACATCTGCTCTAATAATATAATACATTTTATTCTATCATTTTTTACAAAAATTTCCAATGCATTTTTTTAGCCACACACAGGGTGGCTTATTCTTTCAATCTCTATCATTTTTCATGTTTATGAAAAGTCACAGCAATCCATCGTTGCCACAGATTAATCTCGGAAAATGAAACATTTGAAGTTACTTAAAAAATTAATAACTCGAAAAGTATTTGTCATAAAATTGTTTTACAAACTGCGTTAGAATGGTAAAAAATTGTATTTTTCTTGATATAAATTTCAAATCGAATGATTATGTCGTTTTTCAAATATTAGATTTCAAAAATTACAAAACTTCACAATGGAGTACCGTAGCGAAACTTTTACGCGTAAAAAGATAATGATAAAGGCATTGTGGCTCGACGTGTATCGTGTATACTGGCCATAGAATGAGTAACGAATTATAGTAAACTTATTATTCTGTTAAAATATAAAAGTGAATTACAGTGTCTCACATAAGTGATGGGACACTTGTGCTTTACAAAAGGAAACTAATCAAATAAATTAAAAAAACATGTACACATTTTTTTGTGGGTGTGTTTCATACTTAAATTTAGTAAAGATTATTACATAACATACATTTTGTCAAAATATTAAAATATTAATTTAATAAAAATACAAATGTTTAGAACGGAGCAAAAAATAGCTCACATAAGTGATGGGACACCATTATATATGCAACAAAAATCGTCTGAAATAAGCCATAAAAATATTTTTTGGGGTTTTATTTTTACTTAAAAGCAATTGGCAATAATTTATAAAATCGTCTGCAGTATTTCTCTCCAGTTTGTTTTGGAATTTTTGTGTTTTTTAGCTCTGTGTAGCCATGAATGCTAAACGAAAAAAAACTTCGCCTGAAATTCGAAAATTAGTTATTAATTTGCATATTGAACGTGGAAAATCTATTAGAAAAACTGCTGAAACAGTTAACTTGAGTCGTTCAACAGTTTTCAATATCATTAAACGATATAAAAAGAATCATATGATTCAGGATAAAAAAAGACCTGGCCGACCATCAAAGCTATCCAATGGAATAAAGCGAATTATCATTCGAAATATTAAAAAAAATCCAAGAATTAGTGCTTCAAAAGTTGCTGCTGATTTACAATCATTATATGGAATAATTGTTAATCCTGAGACTATTAGAAGGGTAATTCGATCTGCTGGATATCACGGTAGAGTAGCCAGGAAAAAATTCGTCGTAAGTGAAAAGAATAGAAAACTCAGACTAGCTTTCACAAAATCCAACATAAATAAGAATTCTGATTACTGGAATAAAGTTATATTTGCTGATGAGAGTAAATTTAATATATTTGGTTCTGACGGTAGAATCTTGGTGTGGAGAAAACCCAGGGAAGAATTTCGCAAACAGAACTTGGTACCAACAGTAAAACATGGTGGAGGAGGAGTTATGGTATGGGGGTGTATGTCGTCCGCTGGAGTTGGTAATCTTGTTTTTATTGACAGTATAATGGATCAGTACAAGTATATTGATATTTTAAAGCAAAATTTGAAATCTTCAGCACGAAAATTGAACCTTCATAACCAATTTAAATTCTACCAGGACAATGACCCCAAGCACACTGCTCTGAACGTTAGACTCTGGCTGCTGTATAACTGTCCTGAAATAATAAAAACACCACCACAATCTCCAGACTTAAATCCCATAGAGAATATTTGGCAAGAATTGGAATCAAGAATTCGCAAACACACCATTTCTTCAAAACAACAACTAAAATCGGTGCTTCAAGAAGAATGGAGTGAAATCACTCCAGAAATCACAAAAAAATTAGTCGAATCCATCCCAAAAAGATTAAATCATGTTTTAAAAGTAAAAGGAAATCCAACAAAATATTAAAACCTTTTAAAAAGTAAAATTTTTGGATAAATATTTGATGGAAAAGTAAGTGTCCCATCACTTATGTGAGCCATTTTTTGCTCCGTTCTGAACAATTGTATTTTTACTAAATTAATATTTTAATATTTTGACAAAATGTATGTTATGTAATAATTGTTACTAACTTTAAATATGAAACACACCCAAAAAATTTTTGCACATGTTTGTTTATTTATTTTATTGCAGTTTCTTTTTATAAAGCACAAGTGTCCCATCACTTTTGTGAGACACTGTATGTATATACATTTTTAAAAAATAAAGAAAAACATTTTATCACAAACATCAACAAAAATTTTTCTTCTAGTTATTCCCTTATTCCAAAGATATCGTTTTGTCGTCTGCTGCCATAGCAACATGAATTAAATTTCATTAAAAAAATTGCTCAGTGGTAGAAAAATAATTTTCTAAATCGAATGGTTATTGAACAACTCAACACTTTAACAGGGGAATTTTTATTTGTTATTTAGATATTTTAAAATTGTTTGTTGTCATTGCGTTTTTATTCTGAGTTACAGCTAGTTTATTTATTTTTTAAATAAAAATCGTGTGTGGCAATCTATATTCGGCCAGCAGAATTTTCCCCTCTTGTTTCTCTCTTTCAATAAATGGTTGCTAAGCAACTATATTTCAAAGAATATCAACAAAGGAAAATTCAAGTGAATCGCATTATTTTTACGCGAAGTTTTATTAAAAATTGCCAATTTTCGGGTTTTAAGTTTTTAATATGCTTTTTTTTAATTAAATAGATGAGAATTTATTTTAACTACTAAAAAATGATTACCAAATCGGTTTTCCAAATGAAAATAATAAAAACGTTGAATGCGTAAATTGAATATAGGTCAAATAAGAGGAATTTAAATTTGTATAAGTATACTTTATACACGAAATTTTATTCAACTTCAGAAACATATGATGTTTAGTAGTTGAAATATAACTATTCTTTTAAGGATAGGATAAAATCTCTTGTACAAAGAGATGGTTATTCTAATGAAATGAAAATTGCAAATACATTAAGACATATACTCAAGAAATGAAATAGCACAATTACTGGAAATTGAGAATAGAATATTAAAGCGACAACGGGGAGTTCAGGGGGGCGAGCCCCCCTGAAATAATGTATTGTTATTCTGAAAAAATACAGTAACAAGTAGTTTATCCTATCATTGCATAACATTGTGTTTAAGGGGATACTTCTAAAATTTCCGAAACTTTCGATAAATTTATATTCTTATAAATGTATAAATAACTTAAAAAGATTGAATTTTAGTGTGTCAAATATTTTTCAGATAATGTTAAAAATTAGTAAGAACAATGATTTTTTGAGCTGACGTTGAGGCCTCTGATCTGTAGATTTACTAGTATATATTTTTCAATTTTTACCCCACCCCCTCACTGTTTATATATTTTATTTTTTTTTCTTATTTCATACTGAGACATATTTTAAAGACTTAGGGCACTAAGTGTTATCTCTTATTTATTTATATCATTGTTTTTATATCATTAGTATGTATAATCAATTCTGTTATACATATGTAAGATAGAAATCTCGTTTTTTGAAGAAAAAAATTGGACTCATTTGCCTAGAGAGAGAATGAAAATGTATTTCAGTAAATCATAAAAGAAAAATTTTACTTGTTTTTTAGCTTTCAATTCGTTTGTCCGTTAGTTTGTATTCGAAAATACTTGCTAATTTAAATCATATATATATATATATATTTACGTGGATGTAAACACTTTCTGGTATTTAAACCAACAAATATAAATAATTAATAACGAGGCCTTATTGTACTCAAATTGTTCATATCGAAACTATTTTTATTAAAAAATATTGTTATGAATTTTGTATATATCTGTAAATATTCCATTTGTTTAAATTTATTTTATTTTATTATTGTGAAAATTGCAGTATTATTAATGTATTTCCTATTGAGCATCATGTAACTCAATGCTAAAGGCCTCAGGTGCTTTGCAAGAACAACAACCTTACAGCATCGGTTTTATAATGGAGTTCTATTGCAAAATCGCCAAGGAATGGGTTTATCGCCAAGTTGGCGATGGTTTTGGCGACTTATTTTGTCGCCAAATTTGGCGATATATCGCCAAATGTCGCCAAGTTGGCGACGGATTTGGCGACTTTTTGTGCAACCCCCCCCCCCCTTATACATTTACATTGGGATCCTTTCACGTTTGGAGTACTCTATCGAGAGTTGAAGGACCTTCTGGTAATTTCTAGCATTAGAAAGCCCTGGAATAATCTGGAAAGATCTCTGAAGTCTATATAAGGGACCTCCACCAGTTCAGTTCAGTTAGTTGTCTGTCAACTGCGATTGAATTCATACGAGAGGCTTTGCATTGAGAACTGTGTTACTCAGATTGATTTTGTCGTTGATACGTCGTATTGAACGCATTGTTTCTGTGTGAAATTTTGCTGCGCTTTTATTGGATTTGAAGATTACTGAATATCTTGCAATTTTCAGAAGATATTTGTGATCGTATTGCACTGTTTATAGTGAATAAAGCCTTTTTATTGTCCTTATATATTGGCATCAGTCCTTTCGAACCCCGAGCTCACAACAATATATATATATGCTACAATAATTTTACAAGTCAACCTATAACTCTATAAATATCGCTAGGTGCTATTGAAAAATAAATGTGAGAAAAAGAAAAAAAAATAACACTTACAAGATCAAACAACTATCAGCATTCTCTAATCATAAAGAGAATAAATAGTAATAATAATAATAATTTGCCTCCATAAAATCAATTTTAAAATTAAAAGTAAAAAATAAAATAAAACAGTGCATCCAGATTACTCATAGTAAATGATTAGAAACTGTTAGAAAGTAAAATAATTATACGATTTAAAAAGTATATTTGAATACAAACGCATAAACTGGAATTTTTAAAAATATATAATAACGAAATAAAGCATAGCTAAAGAACGGTGATCTTTTTTTCCTTTTTAAATCTGCATGAATAAAGATTTATCTTTAGACACATATTACACATAAATTAATAACAAAGTCCGGTTAGGAAATAGTGAGTTGGAGTAAAATAATAATCAGATAAAATGCAAAATCATCCCTTTTTTTAAAGACAAAATACTAATTCTATAGTCCAGGCATTAGGGGATAAAAAAGAGCAAATAAAGGAAAGTTTTGGTGTAGTTTTTTTGAGGGGGTCCCTTTATATTTTTTGGGTTGTTGAACACGAATCCGAGGTTTTCCAACAAAAATTTTTCCGGGAAATACGTTTTTTTTTACAAAAAACGTGTAAAAAAACGGACTTTTTTCCGTTTTTTCAAAATAATTCCAAAGTTGTGCGTTTTACGTGAAAGTCAGCAATATATGAATTTAAGAAAAGAAAATTTCCTATATTTTATGTACAGAAAGTTTTTTTCTCTAATCAATGGTTTAGCCGTGAGAGTACCGCAAAAAAAGTGTGTTAAAAACAAAAAAAACTTAAAAAAAAACGGGAATTACGGTAGTGTATGTCGGTGTAACATGGAAACTAACCATTTTACGCAAACGGTAACCATTAATGATACTAAAGATTATATGTTTGACTATATTTTATGCATTTGAGGTAGAGGAAAAGTGCGGATCCTGCGCCAGGGGAAGGTGGGAGCAGTGGAGCAGTTCCACCTTTCCACCTTCTCTCATGAGTCGAAGGTGCTCCTCCGCCGGAGTGCTCATACTGTAAGAGGCGGTAAAATTTGGAGGTGTAAAAGACAAAAAAGTGTAACAAACGGGAATTACGACCCTGTACGTTGATCTAACATGTAAATTAACCATTTTAAACAAACGTTGACTGTTAATGATACTAAAAACTATATGATTGACTACATTTTACAATGAAGTTGCCTGATAATAAATACGGCGACTCATTATGAATCATTATTTAATTATAAATTATTATGTACATTAGTAACAAACATTAGTATATTTACATGAAGTCAAAAAGCAAAATTCTTATTTCCGCAATCTTTTATTTGAAGGTCCCTGCTGTTCATCGATATCTACAACATAGAAAATAGACGTATGGAATTAGTGGATATTTTATTTACTACCAATATTATAGAATATATGTTTTCTTAATGGTAAATATTTCATGCTTGTGGCATAGCTTGTTCTTTTTCCATTGGATCCACAGATTCAATGGGTGGGCAATCCATCTCCAGTTCGGTTTCAGGGTATAACTCGTCTTCCTCATCTTGATTCACCACTGAGATGTTGTTGCAGTTCCCTTCGCAGTTGAGGCACATGTTGGAACGACAAAGACCTAACTTCTTGCACTCACAATTTTGTTGGCAGTTCTTTTTGCACTTACATGATACAAGCTTCAACAACGCAGAGGGAGAAGGGGGTAGTAAAGTAAATACAGGCTCAAGGCCAATATTTGTTTTTTTTTTCATCCCCACTCTTCAACATTTTTTTCAACTCCTAGCTATTGCTGCACCTGGTGATATACTCTTAAAGAGTGCTGTCGTGCTGCAGCTGCAGATGGTGGTAAAGCAGCAATATTTGAATTGTATTTAAATGCTGACTTCTTGTACGAAATATAACTTAGGTGGTTCAGCGAAGGCACATTCGTCCCACTATAACCATACAGCAAGACCAGGAAACGTTCCCCAGGAGCTGCAATCATCTCTTGAGTAACGTTGGAGTCCTTAAATACTTTAACAGCGTCATCAACATCTGAATTCTTCACAAGAGTTTTGAGGAACTTCATTTTTCCTTGCATAAATGGTGCTGACGTTGTATCACACCCGCTCATAGCATGTTGGAAGAGGATGTTTACCGCAACCGTTGAACTCACAGCATCAATTGGAGAAAATATCACTGGAGAAACAGTGTCCTTTCCAGGTTTTAAAAAGAAAACGTTTTCAGCCCTGCAGAGAGCTATCAAAATGACCAAGAGGTCTACATCCTCCCCAAATATAATTACCGTCTCATTTGATGGAGCCAAGGACAAAGCAGTGTTTATAATCAAGGTGTCTGCGTCTTCTTTTGCTTGCTTGCATGCAATATCTGCTGATAAGAACTTATTGTAGTAAAAATGGTTTACTATGGGACCTTTTAACGTAAAGTTAGTGACCACTCTAAGTTAAGTAAGTAGGGGTAATTTTTCATTATAAATATTATTTCCTATCTTTATTTAGTAATGGTTGAAAATCATATTAAATAGATAAAGGTAAAGTCTTCTTGCCTTCTGTTTTCAGGATTCTGAAGCAGTGTATCCAATTTTTGTATTCCATCATTTATTTATCACGGCGGATTCACTTCACTTATTTCTGTTTGTTCGTAAAGAAGAAAAATTATTATTATAATACATGTATGATGAAGTTGATTGGATTCATTACTTTGTTAGTTAAGAAGATTTTAATGCTATATTTTACATGTATTAATATTACATGTTTAAAATTGTAAAGTCTTATATGCTTTAGGAGCGATTAAAAGGAACGTTCACTCAGTTCAGAAAAGTCGTTTTACACTGAAATTGAAGCAGTCTATTTGGTACTTAGTGTCTATGGTTGCATGAGGCCCATGTCAGGGGGTTCACAGTTCTGGAGTTCACTGAAGTTTACGCACGTGGCTTTGACGTCACAAGCCATATGGTTCTTAAGTGCAGAAAAGGTTTCGGTTTGATTATATCTTTCTTTCTGAGTGATAGCTGGGATTATGCATCTGGGAGAAGTAGGTTTACAATACTTATCAATCATCATAGATATTAACCGACCCTTGTTTTTTGGGTTAGCAAGAAACTTTTCTTTGCAAATGCTAGGTATCATTGTACAGTCAAACAATATATCCGTTGAAGAATGTTTCCTTGCTCGTCTCATACGCTCAGCAGTTTTTGTACCATCTTGTAAGTCATCAGGGTAGCCATCAAAGACAACTACTGCCTGCGGTTGGTACCGTGACTGTACGTACTCAACATATTTATCGCAGATTGTTGAAAAGGGCTGATTCTTTGGCCAAATAACCCTATGCAATAACCCCCCCCCCCATCAATGACGACTTGAATTCTGCCGCTGAACCGCTTGTTTGTTAGGGGGTTTGAATGCCTTGTAGAGGGTAGATTTGGTTCCTTTTCTTAAACCATTGTCGAATAGGGATAAGGAATAAGGGCCTAGATCGTACGTCAAAAACTCCTCAAGGTCTTCATCCGAATGCTTTGCAACCGAAATTCATTGGAACATTTTAGTATCATTAACAGGCAACGTTTGCTTAAAATGGTTAATTGTCATATTACATCGATACAGGGCCATAATTCCCGTATTTTACAGTTTTTTCTCTTTTATCCACTCCTAATGTTACCGCCTCTTAGAATACGAGCTCTCCGGAGGAGTAGCACCCTCGACTCATGAGAGTAGCTGGATCTGCCCCACTGCTCCTACCTTCTCCTAATGTCGGATCCGCACTTTTCCTCTACCTCAAATGCATAAAATGTAGTCAAACATATAACCTTTAGTAATAATAATAGTTAACATTTGCGTAAAATGATTAGTTTCTATGTTACATTGACATACAGTACCGTAATTCCCGTTTTTTTACAATTGTTTGTTTTTAACACCCATTTTTGAGGCACGCTCACGACTAAACTATTGATCACAGAAAAAAACTTTCAATACATAAAATGTAGGAAATTTTATTTTCTTTAATTCATATACTGCCGACTTTCACGTAAAATGCATAATTTTGGAATTATTTTGAAAAAACGGAGAAAAGTCCGTTTTTTACACTTTTTTGTAAAAAAAACGTATTTTCCGGAAAAAATTTTGTTGGAAAACCTCGGATTCGTGTTCCGCGACCCCAAAAACATAAAGGGACCCCCCCCCCCCTCAAAAAAAAAACTACACCAAAACTTTCCTTTATTTTCTACCAAATGACTGGACTATCTAGGCAAATGATAGAAAGCTATTGTCATAATATACACGTGGTTTAAAAACTAAATTTATATCTTACAAACATATAAAGAAATTATACATATAATGTTATTAAAACAATGATATAAAAATAAAACAAAGATAAAACTTACTTTTATTCTGTAAAATATGTCTACATCCAAAGTTGTACTTATTATTACAATTGTAAATTCTAAAAAGCACGTGCTATCGCAAGTTACTTCGGACTACCGTATCTGCCATATTGCTTCTTTCGGAGTTCTATTGTTCAATAGGGGGTGTTGACACAGGACACATCAGACTGACAAACTAATATATCCTCCAATCAGCGTCAGAACAGAAAGTGTCTCGCCGGAAAAGCTCCGTTCTCCGAGACATTACGGAAACTTTCAGTTATATCTCTAGCAGTAAATTGAAAATTTCCGTTAATTCCAGAAAAAGTTACTTTTTACCCAAAACGGAATTTTTCAGGTAAAAAAAGGAAAATTCACAGAATAACACCTGTTAATTTCAGGATATATTTTTACAGTGTACACGTGTAAAATACCACTACTTCGACCAATCAATAATATTTAATTTCTTCTAAGCGTTTCAATTTTAATTTTGGTTTTTAATCATAATAAATATAAAATGACTAGAGAGAAAAGTCACATTTTACCTGTTTTGTACTATTTATTATTTTTTTATAATAACTGTTCAGCATCATATAATGCGGTAGTTCATTTTTGTGGCACCATTGATTTGAAAAAAAAAATCCAGGTCACATATCTTATTTCTGTTGTCAACATCCCTTTTTCTATGCACATACAAAACATACAACGATGAATGAGGTATCATTCGAAAAGTTTTTGAACAGGCTTCTGATATAGTACACTCACATTTCGTTAAAACGCGTTGTTGGATTAAAAAAAAATAGTTAATTAAAAATTCATGCTAAAACATACCAGGAAATAATCTGAAAGGTTGCAGTGCGAAAGCTTCGCACAGGTCCTTCTGCTATGTATTATTTCTCCTCTCAACATCCCTTTTTCTAAGAAAATACGAAACACAGAACAACGAATGAGATACCATGTGAAAGGATTTTGAACATACTTCTGACATAGTACACTTACATTTTCCTAAAACATGTTTTTTGATTAAAATTTGCTCATAATTAAAAATTAAATCGGCATTGTTTTCATAAATGAAATGAAAGGTTTTTTTTTTTTTTTTTTTTTTTTTCTCAAATTAGTGTTGCCACAAAAATAAAATTCCGGATTATATCACGCTCAATGATTATCAAAAAATAAATAGCACAAAAAAGATAAAGTGTGACATCTCCGCACGTGTTTATTCTATACTTATGATTGAAAAGCAAAATTGAAATTGCAATATTTAGGAGAAAAAGACACCATGGATTGTTCCATGTTTTTTGTTTTTTTCGATGCAGTTAAAATACGATTGTTAATTTTTTTTCTCGCGCGTGCCTTTTAAGGAAGTTTAATGGAATAAATGAGCTGATATTCTGGCTTGACTAATTAATGTTAGGGAACAGATATAGCAGACGCAACGGGTTTGGCGCAATTTTTTGTGGTGCTATTTTGACGAGAAAAATCCCATTTTCGAATACCTGTTAGGCCTAGCTGGCGAAAACATTTTAGTTTTATTTTATAATAAAATTGTATTATATTTTAACTTTAAAACACACACATTTCATTTTATTAATACACACAGTTTTATTCAACACACATTATTTTTATTAGACATGTTTTAATTTTATTTATTAATTATGTTTATATTATTTTATTTTTAATTTATTTACATACACATTTCATTTTATTACAAAATACCAAGTTGTCATACAAAGCAAAAGTCACCATGTTACCCGCCAGGCAAAAAATCGCCATTTTGGCACCCAAAAGAAACCCCGGTGCGTTTGCGACATCTGTGCCAATGTAGTTTACAGGTATTTTTATTCTTAATGCTTCTTTAGAAGTTTAAATCTATATAAAAAAAATACTACAATGCTAAAAAATTTGGATTGCAGTGCGAAATCCTCGCACGGGTCTCACTGGTATTATGAAATTATATTATGATTAAAACAGATAATAGTACTTTTCAAAGAAAAAAATGCTTCTATTTAAATTTTTTAATTATATTGTATTAACTTATTAAAAGGAATAATAAATCACCTAATAAATAAACAAATAATAAATAAATAATGTATACCTATAAGAGGTTATGTCCTGATTAATCAACGAACAGACAAAACTATTGAAACTAGAAACTTGAACTCTTGGACATATTCGTAACGTATAAACAGGGATCCACTAAGAAAGGATTTTTTGAAATGGAACTCATAAAGGGGTTAAAGAGGGAGTCGAAAGTTTTAGGTCATGTCGCCATATCTTAGCAGCAGCTTTAGTTAGCTGTGCGATATGCAGCATAACAAATCTACTGAAAAAAAGTTGTTAAACACATATTTCAGTAGTTTTTGAAGTTCAGCCCATAAGGGAGTGAAAAAGGACATTAAAGATTAAAAACAAGGCATTCTTCCGTAATCGAGTCTACTGCAAATTTGGGTATTTTAGCGAGCGTGATTTGGCGCAAAACTAATTTTATTGTTGTAAATATTATTGTCGCTCTCCATATTATTGAAACTACATTATTGTCAGCATCGCCCATGTTTGTTGTCAACCATGGCTATGGACCCGATTATGAAAGATTAGACGAATAAGACAACTCTTTACCTTGCAAAAGGTCGGGTAGATCTGATTTCGGGATAATCGGAAGGCACATATCTGTCTGACGCCTTTGTATCGGGGGTGCATTATTACGGTTCTAATAAATTATTGTTATTATATTTTCAATATTCATACTTAAAGGGTATAAAGGGACGCTAATGAATAAAACGATCTAAGAGCTCTATGTATCGTCATCCGTGTATTCACATTGTGAGCGAAATTTTTGCAGATTTTATTTTTTTTTATATTTCTAATCATTCGAATGTTTTGAGATTTGTATACGTGATGTAAATCAAGTGTCTAAATAACGTGTAAAAAGGTTGTATTAAAATACCGACATTTGGTTATATACCCTTTTTTTCGAAAAAAAAAAAGGGGGGGGGGTGTGAAACGCAAAATCGAACTTTATTGATTTTTTTTTTTTTTTGAAAGGTTTAAAATTAGTATTTTTTTTTTTAACGGATTGCGGCGTTCGAAAGTTAATAGCACAAAATTTAAGAAATGATTTTAGTTTTTCCATATTTCGAACGGTTTTGCTATACACGCTTCGATAAAAATCCGAAAAAAATAAAATAAAAATTCGGTTGTCATTTGTTTGGGAGCTACGGCACGGTGTCCTCGGACGCACCGGCGCGACACTTTGCTGGGTCTACCTTTTTAATTGCGGGGTTTAATTAATATTTCGACTAATTTTCAAAAATTGAAAAAGCTAAGCCTCAGGTGCTTACCTTGAACTATCCTCATCCAAATATTCAGACCTCTACGTAATGATAGATTTTTCTAGCCAACTCCGTCAGACAGACACACACACAAACAGACGGAGGGAAACTTTTTTATTAGTATATATATATATATGTGTGTGTGTGTGTACGTTTATGTAATATTTTCACATTTTTCACATTGAATTTTTTTCTCCCCATATCTTTATTTATTTTTCCACTTATTTCATTTTGAGAATCCTACATTTTTAGATATATCTATTTGTACTGTATTATAATATAATCGGTTAATAAATTGTTGACTTTATATGTGATTCAATGGTTTAATACACGAGTACACATAAGTTTTATTATATGTATATATAACCGTTATGTATATGTGAAGCATTCAGAATCAAAGTGAGTCAAATCTATAAGACATTAGCCAAAGATATTTGGAACGAAACTTAATACATTTCCTTCATAATCATATAGCCCAGTAAACAGAACCCCAAGTAGTGGCTGGTTTATAATTAAAATGTAAGTTTTAGTTAAAAACCCATGTTTTTCATCCTTCCCAAGTATATCCTTCTCTCCACGTGAGGCGACATCTTGAAAACTAGTCGTTGGGGGCCACCGTAATACTTACCCATCATGGATATGCATAATGTAAAATATTAAAATAAAAAATGTGTAAACTACTTATAAAATGCATTGCAATTCAAAAAAAATCGAGGGTTGATGACGTCACAAACTTTAAAGGCTCGATTACTAAATTGCTTGAAAGAAAGATCCTTATAACTCCAAAAATAATAAGCCTATTAACTAGCGGTTTATTGCATCTGAAGAAGCGTCAAATTTTCAATTAAAATATATCTTTGAAGTGAAATTTGGATGAAATACAGGGTCATGAAAAATCGAAAAGTGTGGAAAATAGGATTACAAATATCTCGGCAACTAATTATCCGATCGACTTCATGCTTTATGCAAAATTTATGTTTTTTTATTGTCTTTTATATTCATTTCTTAAAATAACCAATTTCGAAAATTTTTATATACCTTTTATCAGAACGAATATTTCGAGAGTCCGAAAAAAATAGTTCCGGTTAATCGAGGTTATTGAAATGAAATAGGCTTCTTCCCATTATTACATACTAAGTACATACCAAATTGCAAGTCTCTATCTCAATTTTTTCGGGAGATAGAGCGTTTACAGACACACCCACAGACGGACGGCAATTTTTTTTTTCTAAGAATATGTTTTTCGGAATCTCCAGTGTCTGAAACGTGTAAATCCGTCAAAAAAAAATTTCGATTTTCAAAACGATTACAAGACTTACCCTATACTACGTATGATGGCTAAGTAAAAGGCAAAAAAGTCGGCTTTTCCGGCTAAAACATTTTACTCGATTTAAAAGAATCTGAAGCGCTGACATTACATAGAAAAAAATAAAACCCAATTTGGGTCAAAAGATTCTTAGGTTTTTTTTTTTTTTTTTTTTTTTTTTTTTTTTTTATAATGGGTATTTAACAGTGCCCAAAACGATACACGCAGTGGTAACCAAAATAGGCATGACCCAATTTGGGCACATACCTAAGAATCTTTCAACCCAAATTGGGTTTTACTTTTTTTCTGTGTACTTTTAGCAACATAACTTCGATTATTATAAGCCTGGGGAGAAAAAAAAACTTCATGTATGGAATTTGTAGCTAATTTTACCACTTTCTTTTCTAAAAGGAGCTGGTACAAAAGTAATGAAGAATAACTTTGAAAAAATGAAAATTTTCGTCGGTATTTCGAGATGAGGGTTCAGGAGGAGGGGGTAGTTGAAGGGGTCATAAGCATAGCTTTTCTATTAAAACGTTATCTTATACAACGTACTCAAAAATCAGAACTTCAGAACTACTTGACGTTTTACAATATAAGCCCATTTCGGAAAGCTCTGTTTTACCCGAAAGTTGGACTGAGTTATGTATAGGCTTTCAATAAAACTGTATAGATGAATTTGTCACATATTTTATACTCTAGATCTAGTAGATTGGCAACAGATTTCTTTCGCTAAAACATAATGGTAGGAAGTTAATACTAGTTAGAAAACTGGTAAAAACTCAATATTTCTTCGATTTTTTTCTATTTTACCTAAATTTTTCAGTGGTTTAGCTCCGTTATATATGAGAGTAGGAAAAAACTTCATTAATGAAATTTGTTGCAAATGTTATCATCTATATAAGACTGCTAAAATCTTTCTTTCGCGAAAATACATTAGCACAAAACTATACCTACGAAAACTAGAAAAACATGACATTTTGCTGATTCTTTCTAATTTACCCGAACTTCCGTACTATGCTGCTCCAATATTTATAGAACTTTAAAAAAAAAAAACTGCATGCATAAAGTTTGTTGTAGATTTTATTCTTTATGAAATTAGTAATAGTTTTTATTCGCTGATTTTTCGGTAAGAAAACTGAGAAAAACCATATTCTTTCTGATTTAATCGGAACGTTGTTGGGGGGTTCTGATACTCCGTTATTCATGAGCCTAGTAAAATACTTATGCATGCAATTTATTTCAAATGTTATTCTTTATAAGATTGGTAATAATTTTTTTCTCTTTTAAAGGTACCGGAAAAGTTATTAGTTAGAAAAATATGAAAAACATGATACTTCACGGATTTCTTTCTACTTTACGCGAACTTTAGTGAGGTGCAATGCTATTATTTATGAACCTAGAAATAACTTCCTGCGTGAAATTTTTGTTGTACATTTTATCCTCTGTCAGATTGGTAATATCTTTATTTCGCTAAAATGTACTGGTAACAAGTTTCTGTTAAGAAAGCTGCGAATAATTTGATATTTCGCTGATTATTTCTATTTTACCCGAATTTCAGATCGATGTAAGCTCCGTTATTTATAAACCTTAGAAAAAAACTTTATGTATGAAATTTGTTACTATTTTTTCTTCTCTGCAAGAAATATACTTGTAAGACGTTATCAAATGAATAAACAATCTGATTTTTGTTTTGTATTTTTTTCCAGATGCACATAGAGGGAAGGGGGAGTCGAAAGCTTGGGTTATCCTAATCCTAATCCTAATAATATTATAAATCTGATTGTGTGCGAATGTTAGGCTGAAGCCAGCGTCAAAATGGAGAATTTAATGATCATATATCCTTGCATAGGTTGATTATAACCCGTAAATGAACATAGGCTGGTTTTTGCTTATTTTATCCAAATATTTTTCTTTATAATTCAAAATTTCATTATTTTCATAGAGAATAAATGGACATTTTTTCGTATAATATTTTAAAATGGTTAAATTTACTTTACCGTTGCTAATACTTCATCGTTGCCAAAACTAAATCAAAACCTGGCATAATAATTTTTACTCAACAATTTATTTTCAAATGGAAAATTTCCACGTGAAAAATGAAAATGAAATTAATTATTTAAGAAATAGAATATGAAATGACGTCATATTAGAAATAAAACTTGAGTTTTCAAATGTTTGATAATAATTTAAGGTGCATAAATACGAGTAAGTATGGAAAGCAAGCGAATATGATGTCATATATCGAAAATAAAACAGATTTGCTTTGTTGTTGAAATAGAATCAAATTATTTGTGATTAATTTCTCTATTTTTGTTCTTTTTCTATTTCACATGAAATGAATTATTTTAAATGTATGTGTTGTAAATTATAGTTCTGTGTTTTAAATGAAATGAGTGAAAGATTTATATTTTAATACGAATTCAATACGAATGATGGTGATAGGAATAATACTTGGCGGTTTATCGTCTGCACACGGCTAACATAAAGGTACCATAATTTTAATTTAAATTTTAAAAAGTACAAAAAAAAAATTTTTTTAATTAAAAGATATTGGACGGCAAGTGTCAATAATATGCCCCGCAAAATTATCCGTATAGAAAATCAGAAAATCTTAATAAAAATAACTTTATTTTTTAAAAAGAAAGTTGCATTTTTTCATAAAAGATAAAGATTTACTATGATTGCGTCGAAGTAATAGCATTTTTCATCTATCATTTTCCTACAATCAAAACACATTTGAAAATGGTCGTTTCGAACCGGAATTTAATTTTACATTTCTTTTAGCTTTAAAATAGTAAAAACTTTGTTGTCATTTTTAAATATAGATTTTTTTAAAGTTCTGTTTCATAATAGATTTTTGTAAAGCCTGGTAGGTTGAGACAAATGGCATAGATTTTAAAGCAATGTTTAAGTAAAATTACAATATTTTTAAAAACTTAAAAAACAACAATGTTATCGAAACGAAAATCAATTTTACCGACAAATTCGCGTAATGCAAAAGCAAAGAAGAAATCAAAAAGTAATGAAACTTTTCTTCCAGCTGAATTTAGTGAACTTGAACAAGCCTATCGTTCCAATTCATAATATTATAAACGTGAAAGCGCGTTGTATATAGTAGAAAAGGTTTTCATATATAGGTAGAAAATTTCCGAGAATAGGAAGGTTAGGGATCTGTAATCGGGTCCATAGCCAATTTGCTTTTTTTTATCAAATGAAATTTGGCGCAATATTAAATACATTGTTGTAACCAAGTTTGTTTTTGCATGGTAAACACTTAATGGTATTTTAGATGATCATTTCCTCGCCCACCTTTGATGCCAACTATTACTGTAAAACATATTAAAAAATATCAGACGATAATTTTCTAATTTTCTTATTACTGCATGATGTAAATAGACATTCTGGTTCATCCTTTAAACCTGAATTAATCATACAATTGTCGTCCAGTTTATAATCTTAATCCTAACCCTAATCGTATCCTATTCTAATCCTAATAATAACTTTAAACAATATTCTTTGAAACGAATATGTAAATTAAATCAATATCCATAAATGGAATGAATGGAAAATAGAATAAATAGAAATTGCAAAATAAAATAACAAGAAAATACATTTATTCGACACTTAATCCTAGAAAAAGCGTAAAAAAATTCAAGCGCGTGAAATAAATTAAAATATTCCTATATATACTAACAAAAATATGTAAATTTAGATCATCAGATTGGTGTTGTCGGTAGTTATTTATTTAGAGTGTCCTTGACACGATAGAAAAAATATCGAGGTTAAATTGGGCAGAATTTAAAGTACTTTCTAGGAACCTTTATTTACATTAAGAATTCAGATTGTTATATCTTTATGAAATATCTATTAATGTATAAAATCCACAAACAGTTTGTTCACTATTTACACCACTTAACGAGAAGCGTTTTATTTAATATATACATAAACAAGACATAAAATAATAATGTAGTAAGAAATATATAACACTACATGTCTATACAAATCTACCCTATATACAGTGTCTCACAAAAGTGATGGGACACTTGTGCTTTATAAAAAGAAACTGCAATAAAATAAATAAACAGACATGTGCAAAAATTTTTTGGGTGTGTTTCATATTTAAAGTTAGTAACAATTATTACATAACATACATTTTGTCAAAATATTAAAATATTAATTTAGTAAAAATACAATTGTTCAGAACGGAGCAAAAAATGGCTCACATAAGTGATGGGACACTTACTTTTCCATCAAATATTTATCCAAAAATTTTACTTTTTAAAAGGTTTTAATATTTTGTTGGATTTCCTTTTACTTTTAAAACATGATTTAATCTTTTTGGGATGGATTCGACTAATTTTTTTGTGATTTCTGGAGTGATTTTACTCCATTCTTCTTGAAGCACCGATTTTAGTTGTTGTTTTGAAGAAATGGTGTGTTTGCGAATTCTTGATTCCAATTCTTGTCAAATATTCTCTATGGGATTTAAGTCTGCAGATTGTGGTGGTGTTTTTATTATTTCAGGACAGTTATATAGCAGCCAGAGTCTAACGTTCAGAGCAGTGCGCTTGGGGGTCATTGTCCTGGTAGAATTTAAAATCGTTATGAAGGTTCAATTTTCGTGCTGAAGATTTCAAATTTTGCTTTAAAATATTAATATAGTTGTACTGATCCATTATACTGTCAATAAAAACAAGATTACCAACTCCAGCGGACGACATACACCCCCATACCATAACTCCTCCTCCACCATGTTTTACTGTTGGTACCAAGTTCTGTTTGCGAAATTCTTCCCTGGGTTTTCTCCACACCAAGATTCTACCGTCAGAACCAAATATATTAAATTTACTCTCATCAGCAAATATAACTTTATTCCAGTAATCAGAATTCTTATTTATGTTGGATTTTGCGAAAGCTAGTCTGAGTTTTCTATTCTTTTCACTTACGAAGAATTTTTTCCTGGCTACTCTACCGTGATATCCAGCAGATCGAATTACCCTTCTAATAGTCTCAGGATTAACAATTATTCCATATAATGCTTGTAAATCAGCAGCAACTTTTGAAGCACTAATTCTTGGATTTTTTTTAATATTTCGAACGATAATTCGCTTTATTCTATTGGATAGCTTTGATGGTCGGCCAGGTCTTCTTTTATCCTGAATCATATGATTCTTTTTATATCGTTTAATGATATTGAAAACTGTTGAACGACTCAAGTTAACTGTTTCAGCAGTTTTTCTAATAGATTTTCCACGTTCAATATGCAAATTAATAACTAATTTTCGAATTTCAAGCGAAGTTTCTTTTCGTTTAGCATTCATGGCTACACAGAGTTAAAAAACACAAAAATTCCAAAACAAACTGGAGAGAAATACTGCAGACGATTTTATAAATTATTGCCAATTGCTTTTAAGTAAAAATAAAACCCCAAAAAATATTTTTATTGCTTATTTCAGACGATTTTTGTTGCATATATAATGGTGTCCCATCACTTATGTGAGCTATTTTTTGCTCCGTTCTAAACATTTGTATTTTTATTAAATTAATATTTTAATATTTTGACAAAATGTAAGTTATGTAATAATCTTTACTAAATTTAAGTATGAAACACACCCACAAAAAAATGTGTACATGTTTTTTTAATTTATTTGATTAGTTTCCTTTTGTAAAGCACAAGTGTCCCATCACTTATGTGAGACACTGTATATAAAATCCTAATGAAACGAATTTGTGAAACGATTTTATGAAACGAATTTATGAAACGACTGATTAAACGACTGATTATGTTTCAGGGCTATTTTTAATAAAATATTAAACGCTTGATGGTGAAATTAATACCAATTGTCCATAAAAATCCGCGGATGTCAAAACTGGTAATAGAATTTTGAAATTGGAATTAGTTTTCGAGATATTAATTTTTTTCTAATTTTAATGACATTTCTGTAATGATGGCAACTAATTACTCAGTTTTTTTTGTGACAAAAAAGGGAAAAAAATTGAAAAAGATCCCGATAGGGATTTTTCATTTTTTTTTATTCGTCAATTTCAAATTGAATTTGAATTTATCTTTTATTTCAATCGATAATGAAGACAAGATTGTGATTAAATTATGTTTTTCAGGAAAATTTGAAAAAAAAAATCACATTTCTATCGTCAGGATTCAATCGTCTGTCAGCATTTAATTTAATTTATAAACTGAAAATATTTTGAATAAATTCGTCCAAATGACGTCATTTATGTAAATACGTCATTTATGTTTATACAATTTATTTAATATAAAGAACCCATTTATCTATTTTTATGTACAAAAAGAGGTAAATTGAACGACAATTATAAATAAATTGTATATATACATGTAAATACATGTATAAACAAGCATAAACGTTCGGTGCTTTTCCAGTATATGGGGTCTTGACGAAACAGGGAAAATAGCCTTGGCGGAAAAGGAAATTTGGCAACATACTTTCTGTCAACCTATTCACTTTGTCATTTTGTGTACAGAAGCATTTTTTCAATATTTATACAATTTGTTTAGCGTAAAATGTCATTTATCCTATTTTATATATAATCAGAAGTAATTTGTGTAGAAAAAAACAATAATAATATGTGTATAGTTAAAATACGCATATAAACAAAAAAATCGTCGAATTTGTTTCCATGGCTGTTTATGTCATTTGGCACCAAATCTCACTTTCTGATGCCCGAATTGCGCCAAGCTTTTTAAAAAAAGCGTCAAGACCCCTATAATAGAAAAGCACCAAAAGTTCATTGGGATTGTTTTCATAACTTTTGGCAACGAATCTATCCCTTTTTGAAGCTCGAATTACGCCAAACCTAAAAGCAAAGGATGCTATACTGGAAAAGTACCCGATTTTCTTATGGACAGTATTCAAGTGACATAACATGGCGTAAAATTATCGCGGAAAGCAAATTTGTTTAAATATCTCATCAATTGATGCCGAATAAATGCAGGCATGCATGCACAAAATATTTAACTAATTTTGTGTGATAAATAATTATTAGAAAATTCGTATATACATATTAATTAAAATAAATAATTTACATATTTAAAATAACATGAAAATATGCATGATGGTGCACTAAAATAGAGAGAAAATTAAAACCTGTTACTGAAAATGTCTATAACATAGTACTTTTCAATACCGTGGTTCTTAATGGTATTCACAAGCAGATGGAATTTTTCTCATCCTTAAACATAAAGGAAGAATAGAATACAGATCGTTGTTATAAAAGTCCGAGAGGTAGCCACAATTTAAACCTAACCATTTTATACAAGCTGGTTTTCAAGTTGTAATTGATTTTACTTATCAATCCCAAAAACAGTCGTCAGTTGTCGCAACAGCTGTGTATGAGGCCATGATAATAAAAAAAAATGCCGCATTAAAACATTAAAAGCATGGCAACCCAATTACAGATTTACCAATGTTTTTAAAACAAAGCACGCTGTCATGTTTCTAGAGGCCTAGAAGTCTGAGCGGGGGTTGGCGAGCGTAGCTCGCAGGGGGTAGGCCCCCTAGTAAACAATATAATAATGCCCATTTATAAATGAATACATATACAAATTTCACACCAAATACCACCTAAAATTTACTGTTGTATAGAAGAATTCTCTCAGTGTTACTTTTCGTTTTACGAACAGGGATTCGTCGATTTTCACGATTTTACTGGGCCCTTCTTTTTCATTGGTTGCAGTTTCATTTTCGCGATTGTATATATTATTTGGCATGAAATTTCACTTTTTTAAGACTGGGTTATGTTAAGGCCCCTGTAGCAAAGAAATACAGTATTGTCTCCCATAAAATGTGATAAAGAATTGGTTAACTATATATGTTTTTAATTATCGAATGAAATGATTTGCTAAATTAATGCATTTATTCTTTTTTTAATGTTACGTGAACGAAGTCACGGGTAACAGCTAGTTTATTAAAAGGCAGAGGTGTAGTAGAGTGTATATGGTGGTATAAGTCGTATACCTTCTGGATATTTTAAGAAAATCCAGTATACCCCCTGTTTCTCACATGAAACTATAGCATATACTCTCTGGATATAACATCTGCCAATAGCATATATCCTCTGGGGTTCTTTTACGACTATAACACTGTTATAACTTAAACCTACAAGCAATCTCAAACACAGAACTGCCCTATCTTTTTCAGAGTAAAACTGTTTAATTTACTAGACTAATATGACACTAGCACCTTTTGTTGTTCACACTGAACAAACTATCGTCTATTCTCAGGGGTCGATCCAGGCAAAATTTGGGGCCTGTTTAGGGCCCCTTCACAAAAATCAATTTAATAAAATGGGTCCCTTCACAAAAATCAATTTAATAAAATGGGTCCCTTCACAAAAATCAATTTAATAAAATGGGCCCCTTCACAAAAATCAATTTGATAAAATGGGCCCCTTCACAAAAATCAATTTGATAAAATGGGTTCCTTCACAAAATTCTATTCCATAAAAACTTACTATTTATTATTTTGTGATGTTTTAAAATGTGTGATTTGTAAACAAACAATTTCATCAGAGAGAAAAACTTCAGCAAAAGGATTTAAAAAAGTTTTTGTTTATAAATGTTTCGTTCAAATTTGATTAACTGGATTTCAACTTTCATTACAAAATGTTATTTTTCACAAAAATAACATTTACTTTTCACAAAAATATAATAAATTTCACAAAAATAACCTTTACTTTTCACAAAATGGGCCCCAAGAAAAAAAACCTGCATCGACCCCTGATTCTATAGAAAAGGAATTACTCTCAAACTCGGTAGGATAGGAAAAGGGACTTTATCCTTTTTGGTTCTGAGAGTCTCAAATATGTCTTCATTTATTTATTATTATTTTTTATTTATAAAATTTTCGTCGTACACTCAAGTACATCTAGCTGTTAATTTGATTTTGAATTAAACATATGAAGCATAATATTTCCTCATCTACATCAAATTACTATCAACACACAAAGTATATTTTTCCATGGTAAATCCATTGGAAATTTTAGAATGTTTGAAAATATATATATGTAGGATTTCAGTTGAAACACTTCACGTAAATGATCATCAAATGAACTGACACTGAACTGACACTCTATTATTATCCATGACTTTGATGCGCGAGTTGTAAGTAGTTGGAATCGCGAGATTTGGCTAAGAGCCAGTGTTCTAATTTTTATTATGAAGCGAGATATGTAAAATGGATATAGCCGTTAGGCTTGGTTGGATTATCGTAATGTAAATTTGTTGTATAGTTTCGACCAAAAGTGATATCAGTTGAAATTAAAGTGCATATTTTGTTGTTCATCGATTATTTGTCATATTGGTTCAGTAAAGTGACTATTTGTATATCATTTACTTACATTTTTGGGGGGCTCGGATGCCGGGATTATTAAAAGTAAGAGCCACTAGTAGTGAAATGGAAACCATACGTAAAGTAGTGTAAAACGCCAGTATCAAAAGAAGTTGGGTTACGTATTAGCAAGGTGAAACCGTAATCGTATCACTTCAAGTACAATTTTTGAAAGATGGGAACTCTAAATAAAGCCAAGAGAATTGATCTAATAAACCTCTGCGAGGAATGCACCAGAAAAACCGACAATACCTGTCAGTGGCGCACCCAGGATTTTATCATGGAGGGGGCCGAGCATTGGCGGCGAAACAAAATAAAATTAGTGGGTGCAAAATTTCTCTAGTTGTGATTGCAGTAGGACATTACAAGGAGACACTAATTAATCATCAAATTACCGTTATTAATTCAGTATTTAATAATTAATTATTTATTTTTAACGAAAAAAAATTATTATACTTAAAATTTAATAATTTTAAAAACTGCTAATTTTTGAAAGTGTAGAAGTTAAATATTTAAAGAGCTCCTAAACAAACATTTATAGAATTTCCTATTTAACTGTCAGGGAAAATATCCAAAATATTCTTAACGAGATGAATTAGTGGATGCAAATTTTTGGACTGATTCATTTAAATTTAACTCGTCAGTCAGAATGTTATGGGTATTAATAAATTAATAAAGAATTTAATCTATTTTAGGACATCATAGTTAATTCTTGTAAAGGCATTGCCTCTAGTCTTGGAAAGGGCAGATGCCCCTACTGCTTCCGCCAACTTCGACATTATTTTCTGAAAGATCTTCTGCCTTTACGGACAAATGTCTGGCAATTTCATTCGTTTCCGAACAAAAATGAATTTAAAAAATGTGTCTGAAAGTAGCCCTTTTGGATTTGAGAACAGCCTTAAGCGGGTTCGCCATAATGATGTTTCAATGTACAGGGATTTTTTTTAAACTGACGCTATTCAGAGCCGCCGGTAGCTCATTCTAGTAACTGGAGTGACACAAAATTTTATAAATGGACTAAGAAAACCATGGGAAAAAAGATTCCAACAAAAAAAAAATTAGTTCCAATCACCGCCTATAGGGGGAAATGTGGCGCTGTGGTAATTTATGCAACTGAGAATTAGCATAAAATACGGACAATAAATGAAAATGCAAATTTTTGCTTACGCAAGTGACAGTAGCGCCAATAGTTTAAGCTATAAATGCATGCGAAAAACTCCGAGAAACAATTTCAGCTCAGGTTGAAAATGAATCTCACGTTACCGCAGCGCGCATTACTTGTGAAGTTCTATTACTGTAACCAGTGCAATGCACCAGCCACTCTTCGTTTATTTAGAACACGCCATAAACTGCCGAAAGGACCTTTATCCGTTAATGCATTGAACGCGATAATTCTGAAATTCGAAGAAACAGGCTCGCTAGCAGTTCGGCCAGGCAGAGGACGTAAACCGGTGTCAGAAAAGTGATAATGGATGTTGCAACTGCGATCAACGATAGGTCACAGAGTACCTCTGCTGTTTGTAGTAGCAGCGCACGGGATGTTGCGCGAGAACTGGATTTAAATGTTTTGACTGTATGGAAAGTCTTGCGGCGAATTCTCCACTACTATCCATACAAGATTAGCTGCTTGCAACAACTTCAACCCAATGATTACGATAAACGACTGACATTTCTTGCAAGAATGGAAGTCGATGATGCTTTCCCGTGGATAATTTTATGGGGAGATGAGGCCCATTTTCATCTGAATGGGTCTGTTAATACTCATAACTGTAGAATTTGGGCCACTGAGCAACCTCATACAGTTCTAGAAACTCCATTACATTCATCAAAGCTCACTGTTTGATGTGGCTTTACAGCTGAATTCATCCTTGGATCATTCTTTTTTTTTTTTTGAGAACATAACTGCGACAGGACCAGTGACGTGTACCGTTAACGCAGAAAAATATCATAATATACTGACTAGTTTTGTCATTCCACAACTTCAATAGAGACAATGTCTGGATTAGATCATTTTTATGCAGGATGGTGCACCACCACATATTGGTGTAAAAGTACAGCAGCTGTTGCGCCATCACTTCACTGACCAAAGAGTTATCAGTCGTTGTTTTCAATATGTCTGGCCGCCCCGGTCTCCGGATTTAACTTCATGCGATTTTTGGCTCTGGGGTTATTTGAAATTGAAAGTCTATCTTGGGGGAGTAACAAATCTGAGTATCTTAAAAGACAACATAATACATGCAGTAAGGGCTATTCCATGTGACATGTTACGCTGAAAATGTTGTACAAAGAATGCAAGGTGTGGTGCAAGAGAACGGTGGTCACATTGAATGTGGTCGAATTCCTCGTCGGGAAAGTGTATAGGATGAATAAAGCATGGCATTTTATCCAAATTATTAATTTTGTCTGTTTCTGATGTTTTCTTTCAATGTACAGCACCAAATTTCCCCCTATCGGCGATGATTGGAACTAATTTTTTGTTTTTGTTGGAATCTTTTTTCCCGTGGTTTTCTTACTCCATTTATAAAATTTTGTGCCAATCCAGTTATTAGAACGAAAAAAAAAACACCCTGTATATCTTAATTACTTACATATTCTACAAACAAATGCTTGTTTCAACACATGATTATAATCGTTCATTCAAGATATTAAAACAAGTTTGAAATTTTAACAATATGAAATATAACTTACAAGAGAACTTTTGTATACTCGTGTATAGCTCTGTGTAGTATTCTAAGTTCAAGTAAAATGAAAAATAATTGGTAAGGATGCAACCGAACCAAGTGAGGATTTCGTATTATAATAATCCAAACTGAAACTATATTACATCTGAATCGTTTCGAATTTAGACGCCGGACTCCATTGTTCAATCGAGTAAAAATTGAAACAAACATGTTTCAGCTTTCAAAGTCAGGGACCGATTTACAAATTTTTGGGCCCTGGGCACCTATGCTTACGGTGGCCTTGAATAAAAGAAAATATTATTGAAACTACTTATTAAGATAGCCACTACTGACTTTAAAAATTTTGGGATATTTAATGATGTTTTTATAAATTTTCTTCTCAGTCTTTTAGCAGTAAAAGTTTTTATAACATCTTCATAATCTTTAGTATCTCGTTGACGATTTTTCGATCTTTTGAAATCTGTTTCGAAAGTGAAAGTATTTGAATAAAAAACCTGTAAACAAAATCGAAAAATTAAAAAAACGGCTTTTGTAGAGATCAACCTCAACTATCCAATGGAAAAAAAAAGTAAAAAGATATTGAAATGCAAAAGATTTATTTAAAAAAATTCTCTCATAGAATTAACATGAGCAGGAGGATTATTGAACGTGAGTGATGTAATCCTTAAAAAGTGATAATGTTAAAAATATAATAACGTTTTTTAATAAAAAAATAAAATAGAGTTTTCTATATTAATTTTGTTTTTTAATAGTTAAAACTTCATCTGATTTTGGCAAATAATTGAAAAATCTTCAGTAGCATTTGGGCCCCCTAAAAATCGTGGACCCTGTGCCCGTTCCCCGAATGCCCTGTCATAAATAAGGCACTGGAAAAAGTGTCGCTTTTTTGGCGAATTTCTGTTTTCATTCTGGCGATAAAATAAAAGTTTTCTAAAGCAGCATGCATTAATGAAAGGGGGGGGGGGGGGGGAACCTCTTAAAAATCTTTTTTTTTAACTGAATGCTAACACGGGAGACCCGTGTATTTTAGGGGCTTTTTATGGAAACTTTTTACACACACACACACACAAAAAAGAACTTTGGTCCCGTAAATATTTTAGGTATTTTTATAGGTTTTTCTCCCTTTTCCTTTGGAGGGGGCCAGGGCCCCTTCGGCCCCCCTTTGGGTGCGCCACTGATACCTGTCCTAATAAAGCTGATCAAGAGTTGGGAGAGCTACGAAGAAGATTTTATAAGAGATCGATTGGAAGTAGTGATAGCAAGTAGAAAAGAGAAAGAAGAAAGAGAAGAGAAAGAGAAGAAATTACAAGCAGAACTGGAAGAGAAGAAATTACAAGCAGAAAGAGAAAGAGAAGAAATTACAAGCAGAAAGAGAAAGAGAAGAAATTACAAGCAGAGATTGAAGAAAATAGATTGAAAATGGAAATGGAAGAGAGAAAATGGAAAATAGAATCGGAGCAAAATTTTGAAATTAAGAAATTATAGATACAAGAAAATTCAAGAGAACATATTAATGAAGACCCAAAGACAAATCCAGGTAAGCAATTTGAATTGCTTAGATTATTAACTAAATATGATAGCTCGAATGATATCAGTTTATACTTAGCTATGTACGAAAGGCAAATGGCGCAAACGGGCATTGATAAAAAAGAATGGGTAAATTATTTAATTAATCTAATGTCGTTAGATGTGGTCAATATAATAACAAGGGAAAACGAACCTGAAATTCACGATTATGATTATATAAAAAATATTCTACTAAAACGCTACAAGCTATCACCAGAGGAGTTTAGGCTGAAATTTTTCTCATCTAAGAAGGAGCCATCAGCCAATTGGCGAGATTTCGCTTATGAGATAAAGGTGTATTTTCAGCAATGGATTGAAGGTCTTCAAGTAAATAGCTTTGAAGATTTAGCAGAATTAATTGTTGTTAATCAAATCAGGCATAATTTACCTACGGAAACAAAAACACATTTCATAGAGGAATTATTAGTAATAAAGAAAATTGATGACTTAGTTAATAAATTAGATAATTACGAAACAGCACAAAGGGTTTACAATAAACAATTAGTTAAGGATACAAGTAGCGATTTTGATGACAGAAGATCGCGAGTGGCTGATTACGCCAATCTGAAAAGACGCCAAATTGACAATAGACACAGTATGAATTATGGAAGCAAAGAGTCGCATATAATCTGTTTTGCGTGTGGCAACCCTGGTCACGTGAGTACGAAATGTGCCATGGCGAATAATACAGAACAAGAATATTCAAATTTTTACCCGCAACGTAATTAAAATTGGCCAGAAACAAAATACCAAAATGAGACCCAAAACGCGCAAAGAAAAATAGTTAATATGGGTATGTTAAATGGTAAAAAAGGAAGAATCTTAGATATTAGCGGAATAAAAACAAACGTAATAATTGATACAGGAAGCGATATTTCAATCGCCAGTTCAAGATATCATACTGCAATAAACGCGCCAAAACTAACCAAAGACAATATATACATATCAGGCATAGGTGGAGCAAAAATTAAGCCAACAGGTTTTTTCTGGCATAAAGTCTACGTGGACGATACAGAAATCCAGGATAAATTTTACGTGGTACAAGAGACGGACTGCGATTTAATAATAGGTAGAAAAGCATTAGAAGGCATACCGTTAAAAGTAACGGAAGATGGTGTTAGAATAGCAAGCGGCAACAAAGTTCGAGTGGGATACATTAAAATTAACGAAGTACCGACAAAAATTAATGAAGCAAGTATAAACAACGATAATCGAGGTTGTGAAGATATGGTTAAAATCGACTGCGTAAATGACGGGGTGAATTTGACTCAGATTATGAATTTAGTGAACAGAAAGAAAATAAGGAAATTAATAAAACCATATAAGCCGAATAGGACAAAAGATACAGGATTATCCGATGAATGGAATGCATCTCCAGAAGAAAATTATGAAAGTAGTAGTCCTGCACATGGTAGAAAAGACTATGTGAAAGATCGCAATAGGAATTTTGATCATAAGGGAAAGAACAGAAAATTTAATGGACCATTTGATAACGGAAGCAATAATAGATATGGCCAGAGATATTTACCATGGAAATTTAACCATGGATCATTTAACCATGGAAATTACAATAAATTTGGATATGGGAAACAGAGTTCCGAGAATTCTTACCAAAATAAATCTGAGATTTCTGAAAACTTTGAAACTGAAAATTCTTTGATACCTCAAGACATAGCAGAAAATACTTCACCTAATTCAAAAACAAGGTATAATCCAAAATTTTCCCCTAGATACATGAACAGAGGCTACTATCATGGCCGAAGTAATTATAATCTCATCAAAAAGTCACCTGTAAAAAATGCAGCCAAGTCTCGTAACTCATTTACCGTAAAAAGTACTGAGATCGTATAAAGCCAAGTTTAACTATCTTATTAACTCTGAAATTTTCATTCACAAATCACTCCTAGTCTCTACATCTTTAGTTAATTATTATTTTGTGACTTGGCAATTACTTAGCACGAGAATGTGATGTATATAGTTAGTCTTAATCAAATAATACTATAACATATTAAGGTGTAATAACTTCCCTGTGCGTATATAATTTGCTTTAGTTAAATTATCCCATCCCATCCCATAACATAGTAAGGTGTAATAACTTCCCTGTGCTGCGTAATTGCCAAGTCACAAAATAATAATTAACTAAAGATGTAGAGACTGGGAGTGATTTTGTGAATGAAAATTTCAGAGTTAATAAGATAGTTAAACTTGGCTTTATACGATCTCAGTACTTTTTACGGTAAATGAGTTACGAGACTTGGCTGCATTTTTTACAGGTGACTTTTTGATGAGATTTCACTTCTTTTTGTAAGTAACCCTCCTTTTCTTGATTTTGGGTTCTTTTTGGAGATCATCCACTGATTTTCGCTAAGCCCACACTCTGTCCCTATTATTTACAGGTATAAAAAAATTGAAGCTTTAGTTTCGTTTGCAAAGTACTGTAGATAAAAAGAGATTTCAGGTTCCTAGGCAAGCACTAAATTATGGGAGGGGGAGTGTCAAAAGTACTCTCAATTGCTTCCAGGATAGGCGCTATGCATCTGAGATATAACTCGCAGCCCTAGATACTTGATATTTAACATAAAAGAACTTTTTAGTATAAAAAGAAAGCCAAAATTAAAATTTCCGGAAATTTCCAATAAATCAAACTATATTCCTTTTTTCGATGGTTTTTTTTCGTTTTTTTTTAGACTTTTTTTTATTATTTACGGATTTTTTAATTTTTCCTTACTTTGTGTACAAAACCCTGCCTTTCTGTCAAATGTCAGTCTTCTAGGACTACAAAATCGAATTATTTTCAAATTTTCGACTTTTTATGAATTTATTGATTTTTCGATTTTAATTCTAAGTTACCTGATTGTCATGCTAATATAGTAATTATTTGATCCGTCTTCTTAGGATCATTTAGGTTCAATTTAGAGATAAATCAAGTGAATCTTAGAGTCACCATGATTTTATTTAGAAAGGACTAACAAGCCATAACCAGCCAGTAATGTCGGAGGGTAGGGGGAGCTGTGAAAATTTTTGTGGGGCTAACATCATTTAACAATCCATATTTCATATGTGAAGTAAATAGAGTACAACATGTGAAAGAAAACAAACCTGTCTATAAAGAAATCGCCTATATCGTAGCCAGTCTATAGCGGAACTTTTCTATAACGAAATTCGTAAACGAAAGAAAAGAAAACCATAATCCGGGGGAAATAACATAAAACAATTAGGGGCGTTGTACTAGCTAATAGGATAATTATCTTATAACTAATGTTTCTAGCAGTACAAAATCAAATTGTTTTCGAATTTTCGATTTCTTAAACATATTTCGATTTTTCGATTTTATTTTCGAATTTTTTAATCGTTCCTTTTATTGAATGGTAAATACTACCTTTACACCAAGTTTTAAGTTTCTAAGACTACAAGATAAAAATATTTTCAATTTTTGATTTTTTCGCATTTTTTTTTTTTTTTTTTTACAATTTTCTGGATTTTATAATTTTTTCTTATTTTGTATCCTTTATTACAAATTTTAAGTTTCTAGACCTACAAAATCGAATTATTTTAAAATTTCCGATCTTTTTCGATTTTTTTATTTTATTTTCGAATTTTATTGCGTTTTTATTTTAACTTGTTCTGAATCCCAAACACTATCTTTACCGCGAATTTTAAGTTTCTAAGGCCAAAAGATCAAATTATTTAATTTTTTTTCAAATTTTTTCGAATTTTTCGAATTTTTGATTTTTTTTCGAGTTTTCTGGATTTTTTAATTTTTATTTATTTTGCATCCTAAATACTACCTTTATTCCGAATTCCAAGATTCTAGCGCAACAAAATTGGATTATTTGAAATTTTTCGATTTTTTTCGATTTTTCGATTTTATTTTCAATTTTTTTTGTGTGTGTGTTTTTGATGTTTTCTTTTTCTGAATTCTAAACACTACCTTCACACCAAATTTTAAGTTTTTAAGACTACAAGATCGTGTTATTTTCAAATTTCAATTTTGTTCGATTTTTTTTAATTTTCGAATGTTTTTTTTTTTTTTTTTTTTTTTTAATTTTCCGGATTTTATATTTTTTCCTTTCTTTGTATCCTACCTTTATTCCAAATTTTCAGTTTCTGTGGCTGTGGGATATACCCAATCTTTTTGATGACGCGAGAGTGAGTGAGTGTGTGAGTGACAAAAAATCGAAACTTTGAGTTCATATATCGTCTGCACTAATTTATGGGTATTTTTGAATTATCCATATTTTTTAATTTTTCCTTATTTAGTATCTTAAATATTACCTTTATTCCAAATTTCCAGTTTCTAGCGCTATGAAATCGAATTATTTTCAAATTTTCTTTATTTTTTGATTTTTCCGATTTTTTCGATTTTTTTGTTTTATTTTCGAATTTTATTTGGTTTTTTATTTTAACTTATTCTGAATCCTAAACACTATCTTTACTGCGAATTTTAAGTGTCTAAGGCTAAAAGATCAAATTATTTTAATTTTTTTCGAATTTTTCGAATTTTTGAATTTTTTTTTTTCAAATTTTCCGGAATTTTTAATTTTTCCTTATTTTGCATCCTAAATACTACCTTTATTCCGAATTCCAAGTTTCTAGCGCAACAAAATCGGATTATTTGAAATTTTTCGATTTTTTTCGATTTTCGATTTTTTCAATTTTGCTATCGATTTTTTTGGTGTTTTTGATGTTTTCTTTTTCTGGATGATAAACACTACCTTCACACCGAATCTTAAGTTCCTAAGACTACAAGATCGTATTATTTTCAATTTTCAATTTTGATGGAATTTGTTGAATTTTCGAATGTTTTCTTTTCGAATTTTCCGGATTTTATAATTTTTCCTTTCTTTGTATCCTAGACACTACCTTTTTTCCAAATGTCAAGTTTCTAGGGCTACGGGATCTACCTAATCTTTTTGATGACGCGTGAAAGAGTGAGTGACAAAAAATCGAATGTTTGAGTTCATATATCGTCTGAACTAGAAAAGATAGAAAGTTTTAATTTTAAATTTTGGTCCTGTGTGCCAAATACTCTAGAAAAACGAAGTTTCAAATTTTTGGGATACTCCAGCGCGGAGATATGAGGGGGTCAAAAGTGCCCTGAGTTGCTTCCAGAAAAGTATGCTTACGGCTGTCCTCTCTCGACTTGGCGGAGGCACTGCCGTGCCTCCAGATCTAAAACAAACTATCCCCATCCTGTGGGATTTGTTTCTCAATGTTTTACTTTATTTAATGTAAAACATAGATTGCATCCGACAACTCATAAAAAAGTCCTCCGGCCTGTACCGGCAGGAAAAGGTAGCTTTCCTATATCTTCGTTTTAAAATTTTAGCTAATGTTACTCGAAAACAGCAAGTTAAAATGCAAAGAAACCGTTTACAAAAGATTCGTTTACACTGAATTTGAATAAGAAATTCGCCAAATTATTGAGCTATAGCCAAGTTGGCTTCATTTATGAAGACTTATTTTTGTCGCCAAATTTGGCGAGATTTCGCCAATTGTCGCCAAGTTTGGCGAGAATTTGGCGCTAATGGATATGAATATATAGTTTTATGCGTATGATTGGGAAAATGATTACAACAATGAAAGAAAGTAATTTGCGAGAAATCGCGTTCACTAAAACTTATAAATTTATATTAAAATCATTAAAATTACAGACATTATAATACACTTTCATAAAACATTAAAAACATATTAAAATTGGACGTTTCGGATTTACATGGAAAATCCCTCTTCAACAACAACATTTCACTTAGCGTAAATCATAGTTCAAAAATATCAACAAATAAAAAATGCAACGTATCAAAATTTCGAAGTCAAAGTTACAGTTATAATAACACGGAGTATTCATTCGGGATTGCACCTGCTTGACCATTATTGACCATAAATTTATCGTTGTTTTTTTGTAATGTGCTGTTTTGTTTCAAAATGTCAGCCACCCTAGAATTTCAAACTGCTCTATCTCAGCCAATTTTTAAGATAGAGGTAAAACAAAAAATGCTCTGGAATCCTTGTATCAAGTCCTAACACCTAATTAAAAAATAAACTTGATTTTTTAACTTTTTTGTATATTTATTTTAGTTTTAAAATTTTCCGTGGCCGCCATCTTGAAACAAGATGGCGGACCAAGCTGGCCAACGAACTCGGTCGAGGCATTGGTGAGCTTAATACACACAATTAGTTTCATCCAAATTAATTTATAAATACGAGCGTTATCGTATCAAATTATTTTCATTTTTTCAATTTTTTTCGAATTTTTTTTTTTTTTTTTTTTCGAATTTTCTGGATTTTTTTAATTTTCTTTTTTCTGTATCCTAAATACTACCTTTATTCCTAATTTGAATTTTCTAGCGCAACAAAATCGGATTGTCTTCAAGTTTTCGGGTTTTTTCAATTTCTTCGATTATTTCAATTTTGCTTTCGATTTTTTTGGTGTTTTTGATGTTTTCTTTTTCTGGATGTTAAACACTACCTTCACACCAAATCTTAAGTTTCCAAGACTACAAGATCGTATTATTTTCAATTTTCAATTTTGATGGAATTTGTTGAATTTTCGAATGTTTTTTTTTCGAATTTTCTGGATTTTATAATTTTTCCTTTCTTTGTATCCTAAACACTACCTTTTTTCCAAATGTCAAGTTTCTGGGGCTACGGGATCTACCCAATCTTTTTGATGACGCGTGAACGAGTGAGTAAGAAGTGACAAAAAATCGAATGTTTGAGTTCATATATCGCCTGAACTAGAAAAGACAGAAAGTTGTAATTTTAAATTTTGGTCCTGTGGGCCTAATACTCTCTATAATTGAAGTTTAAAATTTTTGGGATACTCCAGCGCGGAGATATGGGGGGGTCAAAAGTGCCCTGAGTTGCTTCCAGAAAAGTATGCTTACGGCTGTCCTCTCTCGACTTGGCGGAGGCACTGCCGTGCCTCCAGATTATGGTGGCCAACGATCGTGCAAGGCTAGTTATAATGAACAAAGATATTCCCAACCTTCACATAAGAATAATTCTCATCATGGATTTAAAGGAGCTTATAGTGGACGAGATACATATTCAAATTCTTATTATTCTAGAAGCAATAGTTATGTAGTTTCTAAATATAGAGAGCAATATCCGGAAAGGAATCACAGAGATATTAGATATGCTGATCCTAAAGACAGAGAGCAATACTCAGAAAGAAATAAAAATCTCAAAAAAATAACATAACAAATCAAGATGCTGATGTCGAGGCGCCATCACGTCAGGATGACCGATTTGTAGGATTTCAGTTGAAACACGTCACGTAAATGATCATCAAATGAACTGACACTCTATTATTATCCATGACTTTGATGCGCGAGTTGTAAATAGTTGGAATCGCGAGATTTGGCTAAGAGCCAGTGTTCTAATTTTTATTATGAAGCGAGATATGTAAAATGGATATAGCCGTTAGGCCTGGTTGGATTATCGTAATGTAAATTTGTTGTATAGTTTCGACCAAAAGTGATATTAGTTGTAATTAAAGTGCATATTTTGTTGTTCATCGATTATTTGTCATATTGGTTCAGTAAAGTGACTATTTATATATCATTTACTTACATATATTATATATATATATATTATTAACACAAAGTTGTAAAATCATACCTTGAATGCATGCTAAGATGGCCAGAACAATCACAAAACGTAGAAGAACAGACATTCTCGTTGTACAAGCAATTATACCTTCAAAGGATACTAGCAAGTGTAAAGCGAATTATAATGAACAATTGAACAACTGTATTTATATATGTTTGTTAAAAACTAAAAAGAACGATACTTGAGCAATTTTAACATTACAATATTCTAATCGTGTTCGAAAAGAATGGTATTGCGCAGTGATTGATGAGAAATATGTCTTTGTTTTTAAATTGATTGCTATTGATTTCGTTCTTCATTTGCATTGCATGATAAATAACTTTTTTATTTGCATTGCATATGATAAATAACTTTTCTATTTGCTTCTAAAATGAAATTTATACAATTGACCTATCAATCGTCAGTGACAATCATTTGACGATTTGCTATTCAGCATTCTTTAGAACAAAGAGACTTTATGTCAATTAATTTAGAAATTTAGAAATAAATTTGATGTATTAATCTATTGTAACTTTTAATAATTAAAGCTAAGTTAATAATAAAATAAAGTTTTACAAAAAAATATTAACCAACTTAAAAAAAGCACTAAAAAGTATTAAATAATTCTTTAAAATTCTCTAATGACAAAATGTTATCCATTAACCACAAATCCGATATCATATGTCAGAATAAAAAGGATAAATTTAATATGTACAGTTCAATACCCACCAAACATGGATTTTTGAGAGAATATATTTTACAAGAGATGAATATACAGACTTATGATTTAGTTTACGAATGTACATATGAAAAGCAATCAATTACTTTTCGAAGTCGGTGCCAAACTACCTTAAGTTTAGTAAGAATTGTTAATATACCTAGTCTCTACTAATTTATCGATTGGGGTTGTTTGGCACCAACTTCAAAAAGTAATTGATTGCTTTTCATATGTATATATTCGTAAACTAAATCATAAGTCTGTATATTCATCTCTTGTAAAATATATTCTCTCGAAAATCCATGTTTGGTGGGTATTGAAATGTACATATTAAATTTATCATTTTTATTCCGACACATGATATCGGATTTGTGGTTAATGGATAACATTTTGTCAATCGAGAATTTTAAAGAATTATTTAATACTTTTTAGTGCTTTTTTTTAAGTTGGTTAATATTTTTTTTGTAAAACTTTATTTTATTTCCTACTTTTTAGTTATTAATACAGTAATACACAATTATCTTGATTTCAACATCTGCTGAATAAATAAGTAATTTGTAATAGAAATTATAATTTACCAAAATTATCCATAAAATAAATACTTTTTAATAAAATCTTTGACAGAATCAAATTCTTGTCAATCTGGACGACAACTGGAGAAATATCGCCAAATTTGGCGATCAAAATATATTGCCATAAATGAAGCCAACGTGGCTATAGTTGACTAATTTGACGAAATTCTCATTCAGATTGACGAGAATTGGGAATGAATCTTCTGTAATCGGGTTCCACGCATTTTTTAATTTTGAAAATTTTTTAACAACAAAATTGTTCTAGTCATCAGAATTTGACGAAATTTAAATGGGACCACCAGGGTGTCTTGAACTTTAAAAAATATATATATATACATCAAGATCGGTGCACATTTACGAAAGTTATGCGTGAACAGGACTAAAACATACATACATGCATGCATAGGGTCAAATTATTAACATCCTCCTTTACTCACCTTCTTCGATCTAAATAGGAGAAAGTATTGTGATCAAAATTTTTTCAACTTCCGGTTTTCGACGGATTTATATGTTTTAGGAGTCAAAGATTCCGAAAAACATGTTTTTACAAAATATCTGTCTGTCCGTGCGTGCCCTCTTTGTATCATTGAAAAGTGTATCAAGTTATGAAGCAACCTAGAATGGAACGAAATTTCATTTATAGGTTTTTGGCTGTGACCAGCATGTCCCACTTGAATTTGCGGATATTCTGCCGAAAGCGGGCGCTATGATAGCGATTTTTGTTCCATTTAAATTATTGTATCATCGAAAAGTGTATTAGGTTATCCACAGTACTGAACCAAATTTTTTGTATGTGTTTTTTACTATGGCCTGCAGGTCCCAGTAGAATTTGGGGATATTCGGCAAGAAGGAGGCGCTATGATAGACACTTAAAGATTTCAAATTAAAAAAGATGTACAGTTAAGTCGTTAAAAATATCAGAAATCCTAAAGGTTTTTTTTCAATTGAATGTTCAGCCTTGATCCAAGGATACCGGTACAATTTTTGTTTTGCTCTACCTTAAAAAGTGGCTGATATATAGCATTTTGAAATTTTAGAGTGGCTGACATTTTTAAACAAGACAGCAGGATTCCTCCACAAACAGTTTTAATTTAAGAGTTTTAGTGAACATGCTATCTCGCAAGTTTTATTTCATTGTTGTACCATCATTCTAACTCTTACATTCTTAACACTATATATTCATGTTCGCCAGCGTTAAAATCTCTCCAAGCTAGGCAATATTTGGCGAAATATCAACAAATTTGGCGACAAAAACAAGTTGCCATAAATGAAGTCAACTTGGCTATAGCTGACGGAATTCTGATTCAAATTCAATATTGACGAGAACTGCGACTGAATCTTCTGTAATCGGGTTCCATCCATTTTTATAGCTTGGTGTTTTCCAGTAAAATTAGCTAAAATCTTAAAACCAAGGAATGGGTAGGCTGTCTTTTCCTGCCGGTATAGACCAGAAGGACTTTTCGTAATTTAGTATACATAATATATCAGCTACAAATAAATTAATCTCTCGTGTAAATATGTTTTTAAATTGAAACTGTTTGGAAGTAATGTTATTTGAGCATTTTAAATATGACGTAAGTTTCCCCATTTAATGTTTTGAACGTGTAATAATTTAATTATTTCTCTTTTTTAATATTCACGTGCAAGTATATTTTTATAACGTATTTTTCTACATTTACTGCGTTTAACACGTGATCTTTAATTATTGTTTTAAAGTTTTATTTCTGTTTTTGATAGTCACGTGTAAATATGTTTTTTAATTGAAAGGTAATATTATTATGCGCGCTATTTTACAAATTGGCAACAATTCAAATAATGGACTGTTTGAAATATAAATTAAATTATCTAATTAATGGAAATTTGAATAAAATAATTTGTTCTAATGATCAGATTTTGACGAAATTAAAATGGGACTACCTTGGACCCTTACTCTTTCAAACAAAATAAAAATTATCAAAATCGATGCACATTTACGAGAGTTATGCGTGAACAACAAAATACATACATACGGGTCGAATTGATAACCTCCTCCTTTTTTTAAGTCTGTTAAAAACGGAAAATATGTCTCCGCTTTGTGTCGCAAGGACTACTTCTACTTTCCTCATCCAATCAACATTTAATAGACTAGCTGCCTGGCAACTCTATGTAAAGCATTTGCATTCCATGACATCTTCCGGTTCCTCGATGGCGGAAAAAAATCCAATATAATTGTACATTTAGAAAAAGAATATAACATTATTTTTTTTTAAAACTAAATTTCAAATAAGAATCATATTTACAATGTAAGTTAAATAGAAATTACGAAAATTACAGCTTGCAAATTACGTGATTTTCGATTCAAAACATTATTTGTCAGAAGTATATTGTTCATTTAAAATTTGGTTTCTAATTTCAAAGCTGATGGAATGAAAAAGACGTCACTTTGATGAATTTATAAAAAAATGTTTTAGCTTTTTTAATTAAAATGAATGTTTTAATATCATATATTATAACACAAGCAAATCCTGTGTGTGGTTATGCAAATTTTATTTTAAAAACGGCTTTAACGATTTTTACTAAATTTTATATCCTACCATTTTCGGGCACGAAAAATAAATAGGGGCTAGGTCACATGTTCGAGAAAGTTCGATTGGTGTGTCATTTTTGGTTATCACAGGTCAGGGTCAAGCTCATTTTATCTAAAAGACGGCTCAAACGATGTTGATATTTTGTATCCTACGATTTTGGATTACCAAAAAAGAATTGGGTTAGGTCCCATGTTCGAGAAAATTCGATTAGTGGGTCATTTTTGGACAAGATTAGTGGGTCATTTTTGGACAAGATTAGTGGGTCAAGCTAATTATATCTGAAAACGGCTATAACGATTTTGACTAAATTTTGTATTTTACGAGTTTCGAACACGAGAAAATCATTGCGGGCTAGGTCACATATGTCCGATAAAATTCGATTAGTGGGTCATTTTGGGTCACTGTCGGTCAAGATAATGTTATCTACAACACAGCTCAGACTATTTAAATTAAATTTTGCATCCTACGATTTTCGCGCACGAAAAGATTGTTGGGCTAGATCACATGTTCGAGAAAATTCGATTAGTATGTCATTTCGGTCATGGGTCATTATGGGTCAAGATATTTTTATCTTAAAAACGGCTCAGAGGATTTGAAATAAATTTAATATGCTACAGTTTTCCGGAACGAGAAGACTATTGGGATAGGTTACATGTTCGAGAAATTTCGATTAGTGGGTTATTATGACAGTTTGCAAGTGATAAGTCAATCATTAGTTTGGCCTTTTTTAGAGTACGTTCGTAATTATGTAAATACATAGCACCTATAGTCCTCATCTGGTCCGTCCGTCTGCATATAACAGCGCGAAAACTACCCAATCGAATTGTTTAAAATTTAATATGTATAATCGTTGCAGAATTTTGTCGAGTCATTTCAAATTTTATGAAAGTCGAATCAAAACTTAAAAAGATATTAATAAAAGTTTTCTTTATTCTATTAAATCCTATCATACGTAATCTGTATAATAAAAGCATAAGTCATGTGACTGAGGAAAACAAATACGGGCTAACCACTTCTTTTTTCATATCCCAAGCGACCATTTTTATTCAATTTGTTTTTCGAATAAAACTGCATAAAAGTTACATTCTTAGAAAGATCGTTTAAAAAAACTGAGAGATGAGTTACATTTAAAAATGTATAGATTCTGAGATAACTTCAGTAGAAATTAGGTCAACAGCCGAATATCTCATTCCATTAAAGTAAATAAACACGAGAGATTTGTTCATCGTGAGTCATAGAAATATTAAACCATGGAGGCAATCATTGGCAAAGCAAGTTCTCCATGGTGAATTTTGCAGCGCTGTCTGGTGTCGAAAAAAAATTCGCATCTGTAAACGTGGCATATGTAATAATAAAAAAAAGGCATGTTCATTTCGGTCCTAACAGACGATATAATTCATTTCACTGAAATAATAACAATGATTTTTTTTTTACATTGTAAAACTAGTTACAGTACGAACGTGTCACGTTTAACGTACAACTTCCAACTTGTTTTCTTTAATCTGTCGCACTGTGTTTCTATTCTCCCCTATACCTTCTAAATAAAAACTTTGAAATTACAATGCTGTCCAAATGCCAGTTTTCACTAAGAAAAAATAAAATCGAATATGAAAAAAGGAACATAAATATAGAACTAAAATTTTCCAAAAATATTTCACTTTTCATTTGGAAGTTATATTTGTCATTCTTTGTAATTCCATTTTAGATTCATCAGAAGAAAAAGGAACCATATATCTAGGTCTACCAAACCAAACTATTCTAAGAGAAAAAAAATCTAACAAGTGGAAAAATAAAAATGTTTTTCTCGCCTTTAGATGCTGTAAATACATTCGTCTTTTGTCTAGAGCTGCTTTCAATTTTGTGTTATACTTAATAAATTTTTAACAATAGTTATTCATTCAATTATAACAAAAGATGATGTCACATAATGCAAAAACAGTTAACTGTAAACAGATTTGATCTTCTTAATCTGAATACTGTCGACATTTTGTGTAAACACTTCAGGTTAACTTGACAATATTATCCATCTTATTTATAAACAAAACCACGTGTACTGAACCAAGTGCGTACTTAACAGGTTCCATGCTACTTGTATCATTTTTAGCCAACTTCATCATCTTAGTTATAGCATCTGAATTCAATTATAAACTTCTGGGTCAAGACTGTTTTGTGAATGTATTATCACAAACTGTGTATTTTCTCTTCGCATCAGCAGTACAAAATAAGAAAAGAAACACGGAACTAAGATTTACTTTAACAAAAGAATTTACACGTGTTGCATAACTATGATCACTATGCACAGAAAAAAATAAAACCCAATTTGGGTCGAAAGATTCTTAGGTATGTGCGCAAATTGGGCCATGCCTGTTTTGGTTACCACTGTGTATCCATTTTGGGCACTGTTAAATACCCATTTTTTAAAAAAAAAAATTTTTTTTTTAAATGGGTATTTAACAGTGTCCAAAATGGATACACAGTGGTAATCAAAACAGGCATGGCCTAATTTGGGCACATACCTAAGAATCTTTCGACCCAAATTGGGTTTTATTTTTTTCTGTGTGGGATCGAACCCGGGCTCCCCGAGTTACAGAATATATGTGAAAACATTTTCTTTTTATCGAAAACGCTAACATATTTTTTACTTTCTTCTATTTATAATACAAGAAAGTATTGTAATTGAAAATTTTTTAGACCGAAGATTCCGAAAAACATGTTTTTACAAAATGTCTGTTTGTTCTTGTATATGAAGTTATGCCTTGAATAGAACCAAATTTATTTATAGGTTTTTGACTATGGCCAGCAGGTCCCACTTGAATTTGGGCTATTCCGACGACAGGGGCGTTGTGATACCTATTTTTGTTCCATTTTCATTATTGTATCATCGAAAAGTGTATGAAGTTATGCAGAGATTTGAATCAAATTTTTGTATATATTTTTGTCTATGGCCTGCAGGTCCCAGTTGAATTTGGGGATATTCCGCCGGAAATGGGTTCTGTGATAGCCATTTAAATATTTCAAATTCAGAAAGATGTACAAACAAATTAGAAATCCTAAAAGTGTTTTGAGTAAAATGTTTGGCCTTGATCCACGGATTTCGAAGGAATTTTTGTTTTGTCTCTGTCTTAAAAAATGGCTGAGATACAGCAATTTGAAATTTTAGGGTGGCTGACATTTTGAAACAAGACAGCAGGATTCCTCCATAAAGGGTTAATTTAAGAGTTTTAGTGCACATGCTTTCTCGCAATTTTCTTTTATTGTTGTAACTACCGTTTCAACTCTTACATGCTTAACACTATATATTTATATTCGCCGACATCAAATTCTCGCCAAGCTTGGCGATGTTTGGCGAAAGATCGCCAAATTTGGTGACAAAAATAGGTTGCTATAAATGGAGCCAATTTAGGTTGCTATAAATGGCTATAGCTGGCAAATTTGGCTAAATTCTGATTGAAATTCGATATTGACGAGAATTGTGAATGAATCTTTTGTAATCGGGTTCCGCGTATTTTAGTTTAGATTTTTCCTGTAAAATTAGCTAAAATCTTAAAACCAAGGAATAGGAAAGCTATATTTTTCTACCGGTACAGGCTAGAAAGACTTTTCTTTTCTTAACCGTGTTGTACATCGGCTGCCCGTGCAACGAAAGGTGCTTCGCATCCAGGGAACACGACGATTCGCAAGCAGTTGACGTAGAATAGAATGAAGAAAAATATTGATTTTATTGGCGATGTGACACCGAATTTTGAAGTATTAACATCTATGAAATAGAAGAAAGTTTTCTGATTGGCACATCCGACTAGTTACATGTAATATACTTTTTTAAATTGCCCACTAACACCAAAAAGCATTTTTATCTGAAAAACATCAAAAAGTTTTGAAAATTATCAAAAGCGATACTTACGTATTGCCGCATGCCAAGAGTTAATAGCTAAAGAAATCGCCAACGATTTTGTTATTTACGGCAGCGTTTTTGTTTCCGATTATTTCAGTGCTTTAAGCGCGTAGTTCGATTTTATGTCTATTAAATTTGTAATTTATTTATTTATTTATTGATGATATTTTGATTTCGACATGGATTGTTATCAGAAAACAAATTCTGAACTATTTATATTGTTCTAAGTGCAAAAGTATTAAGATGGCAAAAGTGATTTACATGCTTTTGCCACTTGCTTATACAAGATAATTAGAGGAACTACAGAATCATAATAATTAATACCAGAGGGCCCGTACGAAGATTTCGCACTGAAATCTATTATTTTTTAGGTACTTCTCTATTAACCCGTCGACCGCTTTTCATAACAAAAAACTACCGCCAAACTGTAAGATTAAACGCCAAAAATGCAGTCCCATTTACTTGATGTCAGAATCATTATGTGTGTTTGTTACGTCATCTAGTGGTATTACATTCGACATTTGCGTGTATTTTTCATTATGTTTTACTGATTTAGTAGTTATTTTATTAATTAAAATAACAATTGTGTCCTTAAATTCTTATATTTTATTTATTTTTTGATATTCCAATGGCAACGTTCTCCCGTTTATTTGGCGATAGTCACTAATATTAAGCGCGGTAAACGTCTGTGTGTGTGTGTGTGTGTGTGTGTGTGTGTCTGTCTGTGCACTCCACCTTTGTACCCGCAAAGGCTCCGGGACCAGGCGACGCACGGACGGCGGACGCGTACCGAAAAATTCGCAAAAAAGGCGCGACGCTCAAGTTTCGATCGGGTCGGGCCTCCGACCCGGACCCGGGGAGTTATTAATGAGCGAAAGTGTTTTAATTACCGACCGAAACCCAACTCGGAAAGGAAAGCAAAACAGCGAACATTTTCGCCTCCGAACAGGGTTGCCAGTCTCCGTCGGGTCCGGGAAGGAAAAGACGGCGGGGTTCCCAGGGAGCGATTTAAGCCCCAAACCGCAGTGCAGGTCCGACCCGTATCTCCGTAAGTCGGAGGGCCAGAAATTCGAAAGTCGTACGTACGGAACCGGGACGTCGTCAGGTTTGATAAATTCGAAAAATCTTTTCCGTACGACGATTAGAACCGAAAAAATCCTTTAAAAATCGATCGATAAAATGTAATTTTCGAATTCTTTTTCACCGCTGGGAATGTCAGACAGCAGACAGCCCGAGACACGGCTGCAAAACGATTTCATTCTCCGCCACCGCAGGTGTTCCGGAGGATTTTCACGTGACCGGCCTGTATTCATCGCTCCAGTGCGCTTTCGAAAAACAATGAAGTCGGGGGACCAGAAATTCGAAAATCGTACAGACAGATTCACGAGAGCATTTGCTTTCAGAAAATCGAAAAATCATTCCCGTACGACCATTAGAACCGAAAAAATTCTTTAAAAATCGATCTATAAAAAATTATTTTTCATTTCTTTCGGCGCTGCGAATGCCAGAAGGCAGACGATTGTCTGCATCGATTTTCAAGAGGCAAGGAGGACGTGGTCACGTGACGTTCAACTGCGTTTTTTCAGAGGGGGGACTCATTTCCGAATCTAAGGGGCGCATTAATTTCAAACTTTGACAGGGCGACTCAAAATGGATTCTGCTTTCAGAATATCTAAAAATTATTCTCATATCTTCATTAGGAGCCGATATATTATTTTATTGTATAATTAATCATCGTTATTTGTATAATTAAAGCAAAAGAAAGATTTCTATTACAGTGCCGGCTAGATATTACGATTTTAAGAAGTAGGCCGCGTCTAAAAACTGCCATAACGAGTATCTTAAGTTTTTGTTTTAGAGTGGAAACCAGATATTATGATAGGAAAAAGCGGGCTTCGCCCGTTATCGATTTTTTTTTTTTTTTTTTTTTTTTTTTTTAGTTTTAAGTTTTTCTACAGCTCACTGTCTTTGAACTAGAACACAGGTAGTCTACATAAGTTGTTTGAGGAAAAGCAGTGTCATCGCCAACCCCCCCCCCCCGCTTTTTTCTTTTAACTGTGGTCCGTTTCTATAACTAAGAAACTGTGTTACGGATGTCCACCAAACTGATTCCAAACATCATAATTAAAGTAATAAGGACCCCCTATCCAGATATTATGGTAGGGAAAAGCGGGCTTCGCCCGTTATCGATTTTTTTTTTTTTTAAGTTTTAAGTTTTTCTACAGGTCCCTGTCTTTGAACTAGAACTCAGGTAGTCTAAATCACATCGATAGAGCTTACCGATTTTATTTCGTTTTTTCACCACTAGGGGGCGCTTTCCTATCTTCGGTTCTACGGGCATGAAAACGACGGGGTATGGCTCATTCGACTAGACATCGAAAGTCTTAACGATTTCAGTTATGATCATATAAACAGATTGCGCCACCTGGTGGCGGAAGGTGGAACTAACGTATACTGCAGCGCGTGCGCAGCACGACTGCTATACGATGCCGCAGGCAGCGGGGGCCCGAGCCGCAGGTTCGTTCAGTTAGAGGTTTATACTATTCCATGTGCAATTTAAGGGATTATCCGGTGCATGCGTAGGACGACCGTCATACGGTGCCGAAGGCAGCGGGGACCAGGGTCGGAACGACTGCTATACGGTGCCGCAGGCAGCGGGGACCCGAGCCGGAGGTTCGTTCAGTTAGAGGTTTATACTATTCTATGTGCAATTTAAGGGATTATCCGGTGCGTGCGCAGCACGACCGGTATACGGTGCCGAAGGCAGCGGGGACCGAAATCACCCACTCGTGGACAGCCACCCGTGAGGTATAGGAACAATAAGTCCACGAGGGGAAAAATAAACGCTACCCGGCACCGATAGCACCCATCCGTTCCAACCCCCACCGCAGGAGGCGCCTGTTTATTAGATTTGAAACAATGAATATAATTACATAACAATAATAAAATATAAAAGGTAAAAAATAACAATTTTTTGCAAATTGAAAGTTAAATATAAAATATTTTCGAAGTACTATAAGTTCATAATGTCCTAAATTTATGGTATTTTCGGAGGTTCGTTCGGTTAGAGGTTTGTACAATTCAATGTGCTAATTAAGGGATTACCCGGTGCGTGCGTAGCACGACTGGTATACGGTGCCGAAGGCAGCGGGGACCAGGGCCGGAGGTTCGTTCGGTTAGAGGTTTGTACAATTCAATGTGCTAATTAAGGGATTACCCGGTGCGTGCGTAGCACGACCGGTATACGGTGCCGAAGGCAGCGGGGACCCGGGTCGGCGGTTCGTCCGGTTTGAGGTTTTACAAGATTCGAGATTTTCTACAATTCGAGGCACCGATGTAAATTAGGGGCCCGCTGGCGGGCGAAGCCAGCTAGTTTTTTGTTATGAAAAGTGGTCGACGGGATAATAGAGAAGTATCATTTTTTATCAATATGTTATATTTATTAGATGCAGGTTTAAACTTCTAAAGAAAAAGCAAGGATAAAAATATCTGCAAACAACATTTAGTTGTTAGTCAAGCCAGAATATCATATAATTTATTCCATCAAAGTTAGACTAAAAACTGATCCAAGATTGCTAAAGGCACGCGCGAGAAAAAAAAAATTAACAATCGTATTTTGACTGCATTCACAGCCCTCTGAATACTAGGCCTGATCGCTGATTCAAAATGGCGGCTGTCGAAGGCGGACTTTCTTTTTTCACTTAATAAAAGTATATCATGGTTGAGAGCCTAGGGAACCTCCCCCTAGGCCCTGCCCATGCCCTCTATTTGTCCCATAGGACCAGGCGAGGAGTTAGTTCCTGTTTTTCTAATCATTTTAGTTTACTGCAAGATTTTTCAAAAAGCTCAATCAATAAATTCATTGATTTGAGGTATAAAGACATTTTTTCATGAGGTATAAAGACATTTTTTCATGAGGTATCAAGACATTTTTTCTTCTTTCCAGGTTTCCCAAGATTTACACAAAAAATTCCAGAACCATATACTTTAATTATTTTGCAACCACAAAAAAATATGCCACTAAAATTTCTTTTGACAAGATGCATTGAATTCCATCATTCAAAAATATTTATAAAAAATTATCAAAATTATTTTCCATATATTACACAGTTGTTAGAAAAGGAAAATTTTTTTTATACATTTTTGTTAAGCATAATGACCAAGATTTTATGTAAAGCTCCATAGTTATGACAAGAATAACATATTGATTCAATGCATTTACACAAATTAAAAATAAATGAAAGGATAAATTTCAATATTTAAATTATGAAAAATACATGACATAAAAAATGATTCAGATATTATTAAGAATTTTAAATGTTCTAAGGTTGAATAGCACAAAAACAAATACCACATTTATTTATTTGTCAGTTTTTTAATTTTTCTCTTGTCTTCTTTTTCTTTATTAAAATTTTCTGTAACTAGTTTTGAGTAATTGTTTAGTAGGATCTTATATACAACTTGCATTACATTTTTTAAATAAATAAAGCTGTCATGGGTACAATATTTACAGAAATAATCATCTATATCATTCACTACATTTTTAACATAAGGTTCACTAATTTTTAATAACAAATTCAGCTGATTTTCATGGGTGAGGAAAGCATTATAAAACTCTTCCAATAGTTTTTCAAATATTATGATGCACATAGAAGCAGTTTTAAATGTAAAAGCAGTAGGTCTTTTTAAAGAACCTCTATCTAAATTATCTATTAATCTACACTCGTCTGAAAATTCATATGCAAAATCATCATTACTAATTAGAGTTTCTGTACAATAACTACAAGTGATGTGTTTACAAGTTTTAAAAGCAGCATAGCATAGCCTGCAATGAAAAGTATGATTGGCACAATTTTTTTGTCGACTGGTTTTAATATATCTATTTCAAGATCTTCAAATTCGTCTAAATTTATTGATGAATTGCATTTATTATCTAAACTTTTAAATGAATATTTTTGTTTATTATGAAAGAGCAAATTTTGAATTCTTATTTTTTTTTCACTTTCAATCAACTGCTCTAGTGATATATAATAATTACTTCCAGATAACTGTCTGTAAAGACTAAATCGTTCTTCTAGGGGATCTGTTTGAAACTTGCCAAATAATACATAACTAATATTTAAATCCTTTAGAGCAAACATTACTAAACCATACAGTCCATTGCAAGTTTGTTGGAAAGCATCAAAGGTTCTGTTACTTAAGCCATTATATACACTTCCTCTGGATAAAATGGACCATCTATTTAACCAATTTTCAAAAATTTTAATTGGTCTTGTTCTACACATATAATTGCTTTAAAATCATCATTTTTAAATCTAGTATCCTTATTCAGTGATTTGACGTTTACTATGTTCCACCATTTTAAAATAATAGATAAAAAGTCACAAGTACCTTTAGTCTTATTCCCTCCAATTTCTTTAAGAGCATTGATGTTTTCATAATTAAAGATTTTGCATACCAAACTGACCTTTTGCCGCTCTATATTAGAAGGGTATAAAGCTTTATGGCTCAATTTATAACCATATTTTAACAATGACTGATTTTCTTTGGAGTACATCTCTCTTAAATGATTAAAATCAGCTATTACAACAGTGTTCTCATCTTCAAAGTCAGGATAATGGAAAATTAAATTTTTTTTATTAATCCAGTTGTTACGTATGTTTTTAAAAATATGAACAGAATCATAAAGCAAAAATAATGGAATATTAGAAGATGCTGGGTTGTGAACAGATTGGTAACCAAAAGGGTGTGGTTCAAAAAATGTAAATAAAGATTTGTTCACTTGGTTATTGTCTGCAATAATACTTAATGTACTAACACCCAACTCATGCAGCTCCATCAAAATTCTTTTTGCAATTTCATATAGAAATTTTCCAGAATTTTCATGAATTGGAACAATTGCTATTACATCTTTGTATGAGCCAAATGAGGATGTTATTGAAAACCCCTGAGCTGTTTTGGCTAATTTGCTAGAATTTGTTATAGATAAGCCAGTTAACTTTCCACCTTTAAAAGATAATCGTGGGGAAATAAACACTTCATCTAAAAGTAGATTAACATATTTTTCAATTGGTGTGAGAACATTTAATCTTTTCTCTAAATAATTACTTTTTACATTATATGATGAATTACAAACATTCAATTTTGAAGCCAATTTTCTTAAATTACTTTGATGGGGCAAAATTAACAATTTTGTTTTCCTTATAGACTTATAACAAGTTGGGGAATTTAAAAATATTTTAAAAGCCAATTCAAGTAAGAGGGAAGAAAATCTGTATCTTTCTTTAGGTATGTTAATAAGTTGTAACTGCTCAATTAAAATATCTAACATAGATTGTTTTTCTTCATCTAGATGGCATTCTTTTAACAATTTAACTGCTTTTAAGAATTTATTTTCATCAGGAGCATTTATTTTATATTCATCACAAATTTTAATAATCGTGTCAACCTGATGCTTATTTTCTATTTTGTTAAAATTTAAACCTACTTTCTGAATATCAATTTTTTCATCAAGGCAATAAATTTGAAATTTTAAATCGGAACTTACCTTTAGAGATATGTTAATCCTAGGTACATCCGTTGAACATAATTTTAAAATAATTAACTGGCCATTAAGGAGTATGAAAGACCAATTGGCTACATCCTTAAAACATTCTTCCAAATATTTTTTTAGTTCATTAATGTTTTGAAGTTTTGAATTTGTTTCTTCTGATTCGTACGTAATAATACTTTTAACAATAACCTCTTGAATTTTGTCTTCTTTTTCTTCTCGTGTTTTTCTTTTTTTGGGTACCTGGATATTTAGATGGGGTGTCATTTCATTAATTATGCATGGAAATGCATCGGCAGTTAGCACTGGATTTTTCCGTGGAATTATATGTCTCACCCCATTTTTGTCAATCCATTCATCTTCCAATGAAATCATGCTGCTGTCAAAGTGCTTAATACAAATTCTAGCATTTTCCGTGAAGCTGAAATCCTCTCTGTGAATTCTTGACAGCCACAATTTCTTTCTTTCATTATCTTTAGGAAATCGGAAACAAGAAACATAAGGTGGCTTGTAATTTGAATTACAACCAGGTACGGAACATTTAAACGGCATTGCCTTTCTTAAAAAAAAAAAAAAACCAACACTATTTAAATAAAAATGACTTTTCAATATAGCGTGAAAACGATTTTATGCGATACTTGAGAGTTATAAAAACCAATAAGAGCAATAAACAACAATGGAACGCTGAAGAACAGTCTCAACGTCGCCTTCACTTTGAGTTTTTTTTTCGCTTCAGTTCATCCCGCCTGCACCTGATCACGTGATTTATCGAAGTTGAGTAAGCGATTCGGCCTAGTATTCAGGGGGCTGTGCTGCATTAGAGGATGACGTCATCCGCTTCGGGAAAACCATGGTACTTAGAAATATAAATATGAACATTTCAATTTCAATTTCGCTTTTTAATCATAAGTATAAAATAAACCCGTGCGGTGTTTTTTATAATAATTGCTATGAGCATCATACAATGTGGTATTTTATTTTTTTTGGCAACAATAATTTCAGGAAAACCTTTCATTTCTTTCATGAAAACAATGCCGATTTAATTTTTTAATTTCCGCAAATTTTAATCAAAAACATGTTTTAACGAATTGTTAAGTGGGCTATGTCAGAAGCCTGTTCTAAAACCTTTCATATGGTATCTCATTCGTTGTTCTGTGTTTCATATTTTCTGAGTAAAAGGGATGTTGACAGGAGAAATAATATATAAGGATAAATAAATTAAATAAGTTTACGATTTGTAATTTTTCTTCGAATTAATTAGTGGGCAATTCCATGAAAGTGTCAACTTTTATCAAAAAAAATTTTTTATATAATTTTTATAAATTAAGTTAAAAAATATATTCCAAGTTTTGCAATTGTTTATTTTGTATTTTCTTAATAAATAAATGAATGTAGTAAAATATTTAATGGTTTACAATAGTCTTAAAGCCATATACTTGAAAATAATGCATGCAAAATAAACTACGCAATCGTGCTCGATATGCTTTTGAAAAAGCTGTCGCATGTAAATAGTTATATAATGTAATTTCTTATGATCATTCTGCATAATAAAAAATATATAAAAATTATTAGTTTAGTCGATTTTCTTTTAATAAATGTTTAAAAAACTTTCCGTCATTCGGTAACGTCAAATGATAGTTAATAACAACCCTAGGACAGGTAGATTGCTCTAAATTATAATTTTATATTCCTTATACATCATATTTAAGATATGTATTAGTTTAAAAACTGAATGGCTTCTTAATTCCCAAAAGTTTCCAGTTTTAAATACCAGGTTAGAATTATGATAGCAAAAATGTCATTCCGTCACACTATTAGAAATTGCTAAAAAATTAAAGAATAAAATAGCTAAAAAAAATTGTTTCATACATTTTTTTTTTATCTTTTAATCAATAACAGTCATGATCAAACTAAAAAGTCAATTTTCATTTGAAAATAGCTTCAAGGTAATTGCTTTAACTTAATTCTATAACTCAAAATGTCATTCCGTCACACATGAAATTGCCCTAGTTCTAAATATTAACATTAACCTGCGTTGTTTGAACTTTTTATGCGCAAATACACGGGCACCCGTAGAACAAAATCCAGAGAATCACAAGATTTTAGAACAAATGTGCCTTTAATCCGCTCATTTTACATTTTTGTGGAGATATAAACATGAAATAAACTAAACTAAGAATTTTTTGTCATAATCCTAGGTACAAGACCATTTTTAAGCATACCACCATGAAATAAAATGCAGAAATAGAACAAATAAGACATATTTAAAATCCAAAACTGTAAGCTTCTAACAGCTTCTTTCGAAATGGGGATTATAATCGTTCGTCAGAGGGATTCTTCCTCTTTGACCCTACGTTTAGGATAGTTTCTAATGCGTGAACGTAAAAAGAAAATAGAACGTAAAATTGTCTTTCGTGGATGGTTCAGGGGAGCAAAGACGCCTGACGAAAAATCCTTAGTTTTTTTCTATTTATTTTAGAATTAAGTTATAATCATTTGAGAAGAATAATTTTTGTATTGTTAGTTTTAAATTATGAGAGAAAAAGAAAATAAATGATTAATTAAACTTTAAAATACAGAGAGAAGTAATTACAGTAGAACTTCCCTTTAACAAAGTCCCTATTTAACGAAGTTTTCTACTTAACGAAATTCTCTGCAGAACTTTGACTTTAAACACCATTAGCATGTAAATTAATCTCCATATTACGAAAAATATATTCCATATAACGAAGTTTATTCCACTTTTGTACGTGTACAGAATTCAAACTAAGAGGTTGCTGTTGCGATGGATATGCGAATTTATTTCCGCGGATTGTACAAAAATGAACACATTTAAATAATTTCCGTTCTACTTGGCACTATTATGCGACCGCAACCAGAAGGCGGGTGAGATCGCCGCTTGGAAGAAGAGTTCATTTTCTCAAAGGTTAGGACAGTGGAAGAGCAAGTATTTAGGGTTGTAACATATTCGAGCGTTCCTGCTTTTGGCGATATACATTTCCCTCTCTGTTTCTCGTCTGTCTTCTCCTTCACTGATATAATTTCTTTTGTCCTAGAAGGTTGTTGTTGTTATATTCTCAGCGCTCTTGATTATTATTATCATTATTCTCTATTTAAACTGTTCTTTTCAGAACAACACAAAATGTCTCGTAAAGGGAAAACTTTGCGTTCGGATGAACGTAACATTGTTGATAATGTGCTTAATTTTTTTGAAAATGAAGCAAAATCTTCGTCTCTTTCCATTCCGATTCAGAAAGCACAGGAGCGTCAACACTGGCAGAAGGATTTAAAGAAGTTATTATTAAAAAATGCTTGGTTTGAATTTGAGTAGCTGGATTGCATGTTTCGTAACAAAATGTTATTTTCCACAAAGATATAACAAATTTCACAAAATATATCACAAAAATAACTTACCTTTCACAAAATAAACCCCCCTCCCCCCCTAAAAAAAAACTGCATCGATCCCTGAACCTATATGGTTTATGCAAAATCAATTTAAATTATATTGAAATACTCGTTTTGACAATGTTTCTAGGTTGATTGGTTGGTTATTTGTTACGGCCGATTATCTGCGCTAGGGAGGTAGGCCGGGGAGGAGCAAGCCCTCCGTGGAGGTTTTTCTAAGGGATCCTAACCCGTATTTACGCAAGGTTCGAAGAAAACTACGGAAAACTCCAAACGGTTAGACCGACGATCGTGACAGGGGTTTGAATGCAGCACCTCCTGTCTACCAACTTTGAGAGCAGAACCTCTCAGCCACTGGTGGGGCAATGTTTTCAGGTATCGCATTTTTGTATTTTAATATAAGTGTATATAAAATCTAGTTAAAATATTCTGAGAAAATAATTTATGAAAACAATCTTTTAGGTAGATTTCGTAAGAAATACTACCTATTACATTTTCACCTAAGTTGGAATTTTCGAAATATTTTTGCAGATCTACGCCGATTATGACTCCCAGAACCCAAAACCACCCCAGTTTAAAACTTTATCTATCTATCTATCTATGTCACTTTTTTATGGACACGATAACTCCCATAATTCTGCACAAATCTCTTCCAAACTGATACATAAAGTCAAGGGGCATGAAATCTCGGTCAAGTTCGTTAATGGGCAAAATCGAACCAAGGGGGGGGGGAGGAGGGGGGGGGGCGTTGGGCGAAAACAGAATAAAACCCATAACGTCTTAATTATGATACGTATCGAATCCGTTTAAAGTTATTATTACTTCTAGAAAAACGGCCGAAAATTTTTGTATGACCATCATTTTTGATACCATTAAAAATGGCTCCAAGGGGGAGGGGAAAGAGTGGGGGGGGGGGGGGTTAGAAGAAAAAAATTCATAACTTCATCAATTCAGAAGATATCAAATCCGCTTAAATTTATTATAAATCCTCTTAATATTATCTAAAACTTTTATAGTGACAAGTTTTTTTATAGGACCAACCCTTATAGCAAAAAAAAAAAAAAAATCCTTGCCGTCTCCACATGCAAACAAGTTAGGTTTCGAAGTGGGCGTTTCCAAATGCTGCATCATTGCAGAAAGGTCATTTCTTCCACAATTCCCAACAAACAGGCGCCCCACGGTCTGCGTCTTCGAAATCTACCTCTGCCTGTAGGTCGAACCGTCAGGGATTTTTTTAGAATATGATTTAGCCGAGAGATCTTACTCTGACCAAAATATCATGAATATTTCATATAACACCGGAACATATCTTCATCGCAACTTAATATTTAATAATACATAATATTCAAATACTTTTAAAGTTTCGGTGTGTGAAAAAGTTTTCAAACTTTTATTTGAAAAAAAATATATATATATATAATATAACATTATGCGAAAAGTATCTTGGATAAAAAAGCACATTTTACTGAAAATTTTTATTTATTGCTTATGGATTAGCTTGTATATTTAATTCACAAGGTCTCTCACTGTGTAAAAACTCTCCTTACCTAAAATACCCTAACAAAAATTTTTCTCAACAATGAATTCACCCAATAAAAATTCACTACTTCCTATTTTCCAAGCATTTTTTGCCATATCACGTTGTAAAGAATTTCGAATTTGTATTCTTGTATAACACATATAAATGTAATCTTATTTTCATTCTACATCAAAAGGCGCTAACTAGCCAGATATGGTAATCCGAGTTCAAATAACTTAGTCCTGAAGTTTCTTCTCTCAATCCTCCTTCTTTCGCTAAATCAGTCAAATAGACCCGTCTGGCACCACGTGACTTTGACGTCTCACCCGCCTTCTGTTCGTGGTCGAAGTATAAATAAAACAAATTTTTTCACAGAAAACACTTGTTATATTTATTCTCTCACACCGAGACTCGAGCGCTGACAGTTGGGGGGAAGTCAAAATCCCTTTTTTACATTCAATGATATAGAAGATGCAGTGACGTAATGGCGCCAGACTCATTGAAGCAAAAAATATCTATTGCAGTCAGACAATTACCATTCTGACCTTCCATTGCTGATAGACAATTGCTTTGTATATCCACAAGAATGTGCTTCAAAATGCAAATAGAACATCATCAAAGTTATTTTTGTTCCTGCTAATACAACTTCTAAACTTCAGCCATTAGTGATTAGTCTAAGGAATAATCTAAGGAATCTTGAAGTACATTATCGAAAAAGACAAAAAAAAGAGAATATACAGAAAACATTAGTTTGAGAACCTGTGTATCAGAACTGGTGAAAGCTTGAGTCAAAGCTTGGGAATGTGACGTGATTTCATCGACCGTACACAACTGTTTTATAAAAAATGGTTTCATAATTGAAACTGCATCAAATGCTTCTTAATCCTGGTCGTACTTTCTGAAGGAAAAAATTCATTAATTTAAGTTGATTTTTATTGAACGAATTTTCTTCATAACGAAGTTTTTAAGTGTAACGATGAGACTTCGTTAAATGGAAGTTTCAGTATATCTGCTTTTGTCCTCCGCTGCGAGCGCCTGTATGGCAATATCTTCTTCTTTTCCCCTCCAATAAAAAGAAGGCCAGAATCGGCATTACCTAATGTGTCTGGGGGAAGGCAGGAGAATTTTCTGCGTTTTGGCTTCTTCATAGACTTTTGCTGTTTAAAAAAAATCCTCTAACCCCCTCCACACACACACACAACTCGAAATGTCTACTTTCCTAGTGCCCAAAAGTTTAAAATTTTTAAATATCTTACTTTTTTTACCAAAAAAATTCTATTCTATTTGTTATTTTATTTTAACAATAAATAAATAACCAATCATCTAGCCCATTCAGAACAATGATGTAGCCAGGAGGGGGCTTAGGGGGATAACCCCCCTCCCCAAAATCAGCCATTTATAACTAATAACGGCAAATTTTATATTCATTTTTATAGCCTCATATGAGGTCATCTCTTTTGATTCCCCTCCCCGAAATCAAATCCTTGCTATGTAACTGCTTTAGACGTTTCTGCTTCATTCTTTGCGCTCTCCCCCCTACCCTGCACACAAACTTGAAATCTTTAAACAGCAGTATTTAGTAATAATAAATTAAATAAAAAATTGCTTAATTCTCTTTACACCGTTGATGATTCTTTTATTTCAAACATATGTTTCTCATCTTTAAATTTAAAATAAAATCTACTTTTCCAAACAAATAATTTGTAATAAAACATAAAAAGTATACTAGAAATTTGAGTACTTCTCCATTATCCCGTCGACCACCTTTCATAGCAAAAAACTATCGCCAAACTATAGGATTTAACGCCAAAAATGCAGCCCATTCACTTAACGTCAGAAGCATTATACGTGTTTGTTATGTCATCAAGTGATTTTTAATTCGACATTTACCTGCATTTTTCATTGTGTTTTACTGACTTATTAGTTATTTCGTTAATTAAAATAACAATTGCGTCCTTAAGCGGCAGTGCCATGATATTAAACGAGAAAAAGCATTGGAAAAATGATGCGATTCATAGTTACCGCAGTAGATCAGTTTCAACTGACGTCATAAACATTTTATCGCGGTTAACGAAAAAGAAAGGCTACCGCGGTGCTTTACGCGTATCTTTTTTTACCGACCGTGGGAGTCACGTGATTCTCGAACCCACCAATGCAGGTGTACGAAAAGAGTATCACGTCACTCTAGCGGTCTGTAAAAAAAGATAAGTGGAATGCACCGCGGTAGCCTGTCTTTTTCGTTAGCCTCGCATTTTATTCACCAGCCGAAAGGGATAATTAAGAAAAATAATGTAAATAAATAAATATCCAAGATTATTTTTTTTCTGTTTTCATTAGCATATTGTAATTGTTTTTTGTTCTTACTTACTGATAGTTGACACTTTGGTGAGTGTGGCTTTTTCGAATTTCTTGTATTTTATTTATTTGTTTATTTTGATATTTCAATGGCAACATTTTTCCAATTCTTTATTTGGCATTACAATTTGGCGATAGTTTTTTGTTATGAAAAGTAGTCGACGGGATAATGGAGAAGTACCCAAATTTGTTATGTCTGCTTAATTATCTTATAACACCCCATTTTCCAAATATCGTCAAAAATTCTTCCTTAACCTATTGTCATAAGAATAGTACGCAAAGTAATTGTATTCGTTTGATTTCTTTAAATGACATATTTGTTAAATTTCAGTAAACCTTAACTTTTGTGACTTTTAATTTTATTAACATAAAAGTATTTTTTCCCCAAAAATTAAAAAAAAAAAAAGAATCAGACCAGAAAGGGTTAACAAAACTTTTAACAGTTGAACCAGCATATGCACAACACAAAGTTTTACAATTTACAACACGTATTGGGAGTATATGATACACAGAAACTGTGATCAACAGTATGAATAATCTTGAATTCTCTGTAATATTTTGTATTAAATATATTTATGACTGTTCATTAAAAAATAAAATGAAATAAAAATAAATATTGCAGAACAATGCAAATTTTTCTGACACAATCACAAAGACATTTTCAAATGCGCATGAAATTTACAGACATTAATATCCAGGAACTTTAGAATTGAATAAAGTTTTTTTTATATACATCTTGAGTAATAATCGGTTGTTCCCAATGAAAAAACTTCCCTGACAGATGTCTGTATAAAATTTATTTAAATCTCCAACTTTGACACAATTTCCTTTACCCAAGATCCTTAGCCTTTATAGACAATTCTATTTGATTTCTTGGTACCTCAATCAGAATAACTGAAACTTTTGTGCATTTACGAATAAAAATGTCTTCATGAATGTGTCAGAAAATACACAATTTTGATTTGAGAAAAGCTTGCATAGAAAAAAAAAAGAACGTATTCGGCTGATCCTGAATGTATTCCGTTAAGTATCCAACAATATTCGGCCAACCAAATAATCGGCAAAAGGACCGAATAAGCCGAATATTCGTTACATCCCTATTCTCTATCTCTTATCATAATAATAAAATCCTTCTATTAAAAAAAAGTAATCTGGAACTGAGCCAAAAACGAAATGGACCAATCAAATTCTGCGTAGATATTCCGGGTTATTCTCATTGCTTTTTTACTAGGGACTTTTTGAGGAGCTATTACTTTTTTTCCAGCCATCCTACGGATTCGAAAATCATACCACCAGACGCGAAATATAACAAGCTTTCAGAAATTAAAAAAATTATCACGGTCGGACTATAAAAACTCAAAAAATCCTTAAAAATCGAGAAAAAAAATCTTTTATTAAAAAAAATCCTTTTTTATATTGTTGCCAATTTCTAAATAAGCGGAAAGGATTATGTTTTATCTCAAATAAAAAATGTATTTGCGCGAGACTATTAAAAACAATAATGAAAGTTTAAAATAATAATTAAATGATCACGTGTTGAAAGCAGGAAATAAAGCAAATTACGTCATAAAAATTGTGGTTACACATGAATATTAAAAATAAAAAAGATGAATTAAATGAAAAAGCATTATAACCAGTTAAATGAAAAAGCATTATAACCTGATTACAGAAGAAAGTCGCCGTTCGTGATATCATCATCATCATCTTTTTAAAACAGGATACATTACCAGGTTTTAAGAGGCTGTGAAATCAGAACGGGGGTTGGTGAGCGTAGCGAGCAGGGGGCAGAGCCCCCTAATAAAGTAAAAAAAAATATTCTGGTGATAAAATTATCAATCTTAAAGTGAATTCAAGAAACAAAACAAATTGCATATTACACACCTCTATAAATCCTAGATATCCTCTCAATTCTCTCTCTCTATATATATTTTTAAGTTTTGGCGTGGCAACCTTCCTTCCTTAGTCAATTTTTGGTATTTGGATGCCTTTATTGACCAGACTTTCAAAAAATTACAATAAAACATACCTTCTTTTACCTATATTACTGCGACTACCTTGGCAGTCATCCGTGATTGATTAAGTAAGATCAATTACATATTTGAAAATCAACTTGTGTGATATTATAAAAAAATGTCGCGACTTCCCAGACTATAAGCATTAGATAACAACAAAGACACTTTTTAATGGCCATTTATAATTATGCAAGAGTTATCTAAAATAAAAACTATTTTATGCCGTAATGATGCAGAAGAAAAGCTTTTTCAAATTTGCTAGGTCAGTTACACTAGTAAATTTGCTAGAACAGATCCTCATTTAATTATTTTCGGATACAGATAGCGGTTTTTCGAAGGCTGCCAAATTAAATGAGGGCTATTGTTGCTTCACACACAAATGCTGGCTCATCAGGTAAACAAAAGTTTTGGCATCCGTACAAATTTTACCCCGTTCTCGTAAAATCTTAAAAATTCACTTCACTTTCTTCTCTACTACAGACATTGACACTTTATTTTACACTCTATCCATCACAGAAGTGATTTCTAGGTTTGTCCGAAAAAAATATCAACTACAATCGGGGACAGCGAACATTTTCACACACTGCAAAAAATAATTGTTGATTTTACAGTATAAAACTGGCACCCCAGCTGCCAGTATTATACCGTAAAATTAACAGTATTAAACAGTAAAATAGCAGTAATACGCTGCCGCGCAAGCAGTAATACGCATACCGCGCATGCGCGGTATGCGTATTACTGCTTGCGCGGCAGCGTATTACTGCTATTTTACTGTTTAATACTGTTAATTTTACGGTATAATACTGGCAGCTGGGGTGCCAGTTTTATACTGTAAAATCAACAATTATTTTTTGCAGTGCATACGCGTCATTTTTTTCCAACTTAAAAAAAAATGTTAACATGATAATGACGTGTCAACTACGAAAAAATTTAGTGGATCAAATATAATGAACCAAACTTACATCAAATTTCGTTTTTAGGATAAAAAAAAATATATATCAGTAACATTTGGTTATATACTTTTAGAGAATAATTTTAAAAAAATGCTATTTCTGATGCCTTTTAAGTGTCAAATAATTGATATCAGTTTCGTACTCAATTATTTTAAAGAAAATAGTATAAGCGGAATTGGAGTCATCTAACAAAAGGTTTCTACTTGAATTTCTCATATGGCAAATAATATGGCTCACAGGGAAAAAATGTCAAAAAGCTTCTTCAAACAGTTATTCGCGTCTAGCATGAAATACCAAGTAATTGTTTCACCATCGTTATTTTAGCACTTTTAATGCCTTATCATCTTTCTTTTTCGATAATCGCGTAATCCTCTCTAAATCTGAAAATTTTGTGGAGCCGATATTGAGCTAGATTGGGATTTATTAAGTTGCATTTCAGTTTTTTCAATCTGTATGACAACTTCAACAATCGTACAAATTGATTTCAGACCAGCTCAGTTAATCTAAAACCATGCCTTTTGTGCCATTTTATTGCATTTTGATTTAGAATATGAATCTATGCCGTGACGAAAATAATCTGCTGCCTGCCACCTATGACACCTATGACATAGGTTCGCAGTACCTGAACTACACTGTTTAATGACTGATGCTTTGAAGATAAAAAGACAAAGATATCACATAACTAATTTTTATTAGTAATGTATGTTGTAAGATATAATATAATTCGACCCTAGCAGTATATCACGAAAAAAAAAAAAAAGCCCGAATATTTTGCGCCTATTTTTTTAAAAATCTTTAATTAAATTTTGGTTATTGCATAATGCATTCGGGGGAAAGCCTATCTCAATATTTCAAACTTCTCTATGCTGCAAATCTAAAATTAAATTAACTCAGGAGGTGTTTATATAAAGTGTTTCAAAAAAAGAAATAAACATTAAAAGATGGTAGTATGAACCAAAACAAGCATTTTTTTTTTTTTTTTTTTTTTTTTTTTTTACAGAAAACAAGGATCGCAGTCTAATTATTCAGTGAAAAATGTAGAGGGCATCATTGCAAGTCAAACTCTAAATTTCGTCAGTAACTTTAACAATAATGACGATATTGTAACTGGAAGCATGTCGCTTTTGTTTCCTGTGAAATGCGATGATATCTTGAAAAGTACTGCAAATGGACGATTTTCTCTTTAAACGTATATCATAGACGTACTCTTCAAATTACAAAATGATTTCATATCAAGTACAGATGACAGACATGGCATTTGTATAAATATATACTTGACAAGAATCAGTATACAAAATAAATGAATCATATCCGTATTTGTGTGAGTTGCAATTGCAAGCATATTCATTAAGTTGCATTTCAATTTTTTCAATCTGTAAGACAACTTCAATAATCATACAATCATATATATTATTTCTGTTGTCAACATCCCTTTTTCTAAGAAAATATGAAACGCAGAACGACAAATGAGATACCATATGAAAGAATTTTGAACAGGCTTTTGACATAGTACACTTACATTTCATTAAAACATGTTTTTTGATGAAAAATTGCTGTTAATTAAAAACTAAATCAGCATTGTTTTTACAAATGAAATGAAAGGTTTTCCTCAAATTAGTGTTGCCACAAAAATAAAATACCGCATTATATCGTGCTCAACAATAATTATGAAGAAAAATTGTAAAATTTTCGCACGGGTCCACTGGTTATTATATATTTCTAATATATAAAATAAAAATTTGTCTGTCTTTCTATACAATTCGACAATTTAGAAGTTAGAATCGTCAAATTTTAGATACATGCGTATTAAAACACGGCCGAGGCAACTAAAGTAATCCAGAATCGAAGTAAATGCCCCGAAACGTCGGTCCAAAATTTTCAATTTTCCCATAGTGATAACATTGCGATTGTTTGAATTATTAATTGAAACATTAGCACCATTGTTGTAACTTATGCATTTTAACCTCATTGTTGTACGCATAGTTATGATGTCAACTTTATTGACGCACACATTTGTGATTATAGATTGACCTTTAGTAGATTTATTTCTTACGTACGTAACGACCCCCTTTTTTTTTTTTTTTTTTTTTTTTTTTTTTTTGTGCTAATTAATAGGAAGCCAAATTACACTTTATATTTTTTATAAACTTCCAAATCGATGTAATTTGGTTTGGATTTTATATTTTAAAAAAAGGGAAGGAATCTAATACCAATACAGAGAATACTAATTTGGGTGCTTCCGTATTCGCCGCATGCCAACAGATAAGACTACTACTGGATACTACTTTCTACTTATACTCTAGCTACTTTCTGAATTGAAAAGAAAAAAAGTGCGAAGTCAAACGAAAAAACGTAATCATTTTGTTTCTGTTTTAAAATTTACCGATATGTGTAAGATCATTGGTTAAATTTTGAGGGTGGTAAAAGTTTGGTCGTAATTTAAATATCGCGTTAACGTTAAAAGTGCATAGATCTTGCGCCCTGGTGATGGAAGGTGGAACTAATTTATTTTTGCAGCTACGGTGCCGTAGGCAGCGGGGACCAGTTCCAGAGTTTCTTTCGGAAAGAGGTTTGTTTAGAACAGAATGAGCCCCTTGACGGTGGAAGGTAAAAATAAAAGGTGTTTTAATCATTCGAGGTTCATTTGGAAATATCGACCAGTGAAGCGGACATAGCCTGCTAGTAACTCATAAACAAAACTAGGCCATATTTCCGCTCAAAGTATTACTGAGTGAATTTTTATCTTAAAATATAGTGGTCTTCAATGTTGGTGTTCATTGTAATAAAACTTAAATTGCTCTTTCTCGATGATATTTTACACTATTTCCTAAAATTGTGATTTCTACGTTGTGGTATGAGTCAAATATTAGTAGAATAAGTAGTATTTAACATAATAAAAACATTTTTGATAATCCAAAAAAAAACATTTTATTTCATATACAAAAATAGCGACCTTTCAAGGCCACGAATAAACCTACTCTTCTTTTCTACGGGGTTTACATAAAGTAAATTAAATTCATTTGTTCCCAAACTACACAACTTAAACAAAATAAACAAAGAAGAATATATATCAAAATTATAATTGCGCGAAGGCGCGTGCTTGAATATTCCAGCCGGCGTTGACATGTTGACAAACATTCAACAATTTGAAATTTCATGCTATAATCAGTAAGTTCAAATACAAATTTTTACAGTTATAAAATGTTGCAACAACAACAAAAATTACTAAAACAAAATGCACTCAAAATTAAGATTAAAATCTATACAAGAAAAAAATATACACTACTTCAATATTTACATTTGCATTGTTCCTGTATTGTTATGTATCTTAAAAGATACTGTCGAGCTTAAATATAAAGATTTGTCATCATAGCGATGTGCAGGTTACTATAAAGTATGAAATAATCAACTTTAGAACATCACAACATTTAATAACAAACTTACAGAGCGCTCGAGATCTACTACAAACACGATTACAGTTAACCTAGGTTATATATCCAGTGTTCATAGTTCATGGCTGATGCCACATCTCCCTTTCAAAGATCCATTCTGTTTGGAGCTTTCACAGTTCTACCACTTCGAGTGACATAGGGTTGATTACCTTTTGCTACGACAGATTGTTCTGTTTTTGAAACCTCGCTCTTTGCGCCCTCTTCTGAAAAAACTTCTCCCATATTTTCTTCTGCTGGACTTACTTGTAGTTTAGTACCTGGAATTAAAAATTTTCTATTTCGCCTTAGAGTTTGTTGTCCTTCTTTAACGAGATACGATCTTGGTGTATCTGCCTCCCTTTCTATAGTGCCAACAGCCTTTCTATCCGTTATCCAAACTTTTTCACCTGGATCTATTGGTTTCAGCTCATGGACTTTATGTCTTCGATTATAATCTCTTTCTTGTGTTTTTATTCTATTTTCTTCTATTTCTTCCAATCTCTCCTTCTGTACCAGTTTTGGTTGAAGTTCTGAGAGTGCTATGGGTAGAGTTGTTTGTAAACGCCGTCCCATCAGTAGTTCTGCAAGGCTATACCCATTTTTCAAAGGCGAAGCTCTGTAGTTCAACAAAGCCAAATAAGAATCCTTGGACTTTTTGAATCTGAGTTTGATTACCTTGACTGCTGCCTCCACAAAACCATTGCTTTGAGGGTATCTGGGACTAGACGTAACGTGCTTGAAACCATACGCTGTGGAAAATTGTTGGAACTCAGCTGTTCGAGTTACTTCAAATTGTCGTCCATTGTCAGATCTAACTATATCAGGTATTCCATGTCTGGCGAATATTGACTTACAGTGCAGAATTACTTCTTTGGATGTAAGCCTGTCTAATTTTGCGACTTCTGGATAGCGTGAATAGAAATCAGTCACCAGCAAATACCAGTCTGAATGAAGCTTGAATAGATCCATGGCTACGATTTCCAAAGGTCTTTGAGGAAAACTAGTTGGTTTCAGTGGTTCAGAACAGTTTCTAGCTTCCTGTATACATGATGGACATTCTCGAACGAGTTCCTCTATTTGCTTGCTCATTCCAGGCCAATAAACAGCTGAATTTGCCAAAGCTCTACATTTCGTTATTCCCATGTGACCTTCGTGAATTTTCTCCAAGATTTCTCGTTGAAGCTTGTTTGGTACAACTATTCGATTTCCTCTCATAATTAGCCCATTATGAACTGAAATTTCGTATCTTAAAGGCCAAAAGACCCGGCAAGATGATTCTACATTCTTTTTCTCTGGCCATCCTTCTAAAACATAGATAGTTAACATCCTACATGTTGAATCTTTTTCTTGTTCCAATTTCAACTGGGAAAGTCTTTTTGGAGCTATCGGAACAGTTTCTGTAATTTGATTGACAAAGAGCTCGACATCTTCTTCCAAATCAAAAGTTGGGACCTGCTTTTGGTGAGGTGCTCTGGATAATGCATCTGCTGCCAGTAAATGTTTTCCTGGAGTATGAAAAACATCAAAAGAGTATCTCATCAATCTCATTTTTAATCTTTGAAGACGAGGAGTGAGATCATCTAAGGATTTTCTTGTTAATATAGGGATCAGAGGTTTGTGATCAGTTTCCAAAAGAAATTTTGAACCTATCAAATAATTACAAAACTTTTCGCATGCCCAAGTGAGTGCCAATGCCTCCTTTTCAATCTGAGTGTAACGTTTTTCCGTTGGAGTTAATGTTCTGGAAGCATACGCAATTACCTTCATCGTAAAGTCATCTTATTTCTGGCATAATGTAGCTCCTAATCCATAGGATGAAGCATCAGCAGTTACTGTCGACTGTTTTTAGAGTCAAATACAGTAAGTACTGGTTCGGACGAGAGCATTTCCTTTAGCTTTTTCAATGCATTTTCCTGAGGCGTATCCCAAATTAATAGACTTTTTATTGATAGCAGAGAAGTCAAAGGTGCCATGATATCTGAAAATTTTGGAATAAATCTTGCTAGATAATTAGCCATTCCAAGCAGCTGTTTAAGTTCCGTTTTGTTGGTTGGAGTTTCGAATTTTTGTATGGCTTGTATTTTCTTTGAATCTGGGCGTATTCCGGACTCATCGATTACATGTCCAAGGAATTGTATAGACCTAACCGAGAAACAGCATTTTTGTTTATTTAGAGTGATCCCCGTTTCTTCCAGACGTTTCAAGGTTGATTTCAAACGCTCGTCATGTTCGTTTTGATTGCATCCCCATATCAGGATATCATCCATATTGCATATTATGCCTGATAGACCTTCCAAAGCTTGAGACATTCGACGCTGAAAATGTTCAGGTGCTGAAGAAATCCCGAATGGTAAACGTAAAAAACGGAATCTACCGAAGGGTGTGATGAAAGTTGTAAGATAAGATGACTCTTCATCTAAAGGTACCTGCCAGAAACTAGAATTGGCATCTAATTATGAAAATATTTTGGCTCCTGCCAACAGAGATAAATTGTATTCTGTAGTTGGTAACGGGTGCCATTCTCTTCGAATACTTCTATTAAGTACCGTTAAATCTACACAGATTCTTACATTTCCATCTTTTTTTCGTACAACCACTGCTGTTGAACACCAATCTGTGGGTGTTTCTACTGGTTTAATTACATTTAATTCTTGCATTCTATTAATCTCCGCCCTTGTTTTCTCCAACAACGGTATTGGTATTCTACGTGGTGAGGTGAGAGCATAAGTCTTAGCATCACCAATGAGTTCTATATGATAATTTCCTTTCAGCAATCCTAGTCCTTGAAACAACAGAGGAAATTCCCGAATAGGATGAAAGCTGCTAATACTTTACACACAATGTGGTTGTATATTAGGACCTAGTCCGAAAGCTTTAATGGCTGGTTTTCGCAACAAACATGTTTGAAGGCCTTTTATGACAAAAATCTCTTCTAAACATATTTTTCCCTTATATTCTATGTTTTCAACTAATTTCCCTGTTAATTTCAATGGTGTTCTATCGGGACCGAAAATTATTTTATCCGTACTCTTAAGATGAGCATTTTTTAGAACTGTTTGCACGATATTACTAGGAATGACTGAGTGATCAGCGCCACTGTCGATTTTAAATCGAATAGATTTTCCCAATATTTTGATCGGAACTATCCAATCATCACTATGTTGATTCTCTCCTATTAGACCTATGAACCCAGCTCACCATGAATTTCATTTACTCTGTTCATAGAACACAAACAAACTTTTACCCAGTTCCCTTTTTTCTTGCACTTTCGGCAAAAAGAGTCCTTAGCGGGACAAAATTTTCTATCATGAGGTGTTTTCCCACACCATTTACAATTTTTCACATTAGAATGCATTTTATGATCACGGAAGTTGATATTATTTTTATTTAAATTATGAGGTGTCTGTCGAAATTTCTTTTTATGTGTTACTGCATTAATCGAGGCATTACTCACTAACACAGACTGTTGCCGTTTGATAGATTCCGATAAACGGACTTTATCGATGGCGGTTTGTAAAGTAAGCTGAAGATCAAGTTGTAGCTTTTCACTCAAAGATTGGTCAGTAATACCGACAACAATGCGATCCCGGAGTAATTCATCATGAAGATTACCATAAGCACATTTATCAGTTAATGCATATAGATCGGTAATAAAATCGTTAACTGACTCATCTTATTTTTGTATCCGTCGGTTAAATTTGCCCTTTCAAATATTGTATTTCGTTTCACTACGAAAAATGATTATCAAATTTTTCTAGCACTGCTTGAAAATTCTTTTTATCAGCTTCTGCGATGTTGAATGACAGAAAAATATCTTCGGCTTTGTCACCCATAATATATATAAGAGCATCCACTTGTTCTTCACCTGACTTCGTATTTAATCCTGAAGCAGTTCTGAAGCGTAAAAATCTTTGTTTCCATTTCGGCCATTCGGTTGGCGTTGAAAAAGGAAAAGATTCCGGTGGTGAAATATGATAAGCTGGTGTCGCCATTTCGTACACAGAGTGTGCGTAAAAATGAAATTAGATATTTAATTTGAAACCGCTTGCCACCATGTATTGTTATGTATCTTAAAAGATACTGTCGAGCTTAAATATAAAGATTTGTCATCATAGCGATGTTCAGGTTACTATATAGTATGAAATAATCTACTTTAGAACATCACAACATTTAATAACAAACTTACAGAGCGCTCGAGATCTACTACAAACACGATTACAGTTAACCTAGGTTATATATCCAGTGTTCATAGCTCATGACTGATGCCACAGTTCCTATTTATCATTTTCTAAAGGCAATACACCAAATTTTTTTTTATTGGTCTTTTAAAAATTCCCTTTTTAGTTTTTACTTTTACAACCCTCACGTTATTATCCCTTACTGGATGTAATTCCACTATTCTACCCAATAACCAATTACAAACTGGCAAATTGTCTTCTTTCAAGACAACCATGTATGCTTAATTTTATATTATCCTTCTCATAATACCATTTTGTTCTCTGTTGTAAAGCACTGAGATAAATTATTCAACCATTTTTTCCAGATGTTCTGAATTATTTTAGTTAATTTTTATCAAATTTTTAACATATTATCACTTACAGTTACAGATTAGGTTTTAGAGTAACTGTAATAGGTCTTCCAATCAAGAAATGAGCAGGTGTTAAGACGTCATAATCAGCTGAGTCGGCTGACAGAGGATACAGCGGACGAGAATTTAAAATTCCTTCAATTTGGACAATTATCGGCCAAAATTCCTCATAAGTCAATTTTAGATTACCAACTACACGTCTAAGATGGTATTTTACTGACTTAACATCTGCTTCCCAAAGACCTCGTATTTGGGAGATTTTGGAGGAATGATATTCCAGTCTATTTCCTCATTTGACAAAAAGTTGGATAATTTTTCACTAGAATTTTTTACTAATTCTTTCAATCTTTTTAATTCAGTATTGCTTCCTGTAAAATTTGTCGCATTGTCTGTGAAGATACGAGCACATTTTCCACGCCTGCTGATAAATCTTTTTAGGGCACAGATAAATGCATAGTTTGATAAATTAGTTACTAATTCTAAATGGCAGGCCCTTGTAACAAGGCAAATGAAATACACACATAAATTTTATATCCCATTTACCTTTCTTTTGGTTAGGATACTTCCTCATGGAATTTCCAAAAAGATGTACACCTACACAATTAAATAGAAAAAAAAATAGCGTAAATCTTTCAGGAGGCAAGTTGCCCATAAGCTGTAGCTGAGTGATTGGTTTTGCCATAAAGCAAATTACACAGTTATGAACTAAATTTCCTACAAACGTTATGACCATTCAAAGGCCAGAATTTCTGCCTCATAATAAACAGTAAACCCTTGAGGGCCAACAACTAAATATATTTTATGATACTCTTCTCCAATTAATCTGTTTAATTTATGACCTTTCGGCAAATTTTCTGGAAACTTTCCACTAAAATCCACTTGGCTATGAACAAGCCTTCCACCAACTCTTAAAATTCTCTCGTTATCTAAAAATGGGCATAAGAATTTTAGTTGGCTATCCCGGGGAACATTATCTTTTCTCCTGAGACTTAATATTTCCCTTTTAAATTCATCCTCCTGACACAATTTAATTAGCTTAGTTTCAGCTCTTTTCAATTCAAAGGATTTAAGTGGACCATTGCTTCTCCTTTTTAAATTCCTACTATTAACTCACACTCTCTCTATATATATCTTGTTCAAATTTTCAATCGTTAATAAAATATTTTCTATTCATCCACTCAAGTTCAAATAAATTTTTTTTTAATTTGTAATGGATAACACTTTATGTTAATACAGTTTTTTCAAATATTAATTCATTAATTAAATTTAATTAAATAATTTTAGTTTTAAATGGGAGAAAAAAATTCCTCCCATTGTTTTCATAAATGATATGAAAGATTTATCTCAAACTAGTGATGCCACAGAAATAAAATACCGCAACGATGATTATAAAATAATGTCCAATAAAGATAACGTGGGACATTAATGCTGCACGGGTTTATTTTATATATTTATGATTAAAAAGTAGGAATTGATTTTAAAAACAATTATATTACTTGTTTCTTTACAATTACTATAGAACATATAAATGAAACTTAAAATACAAACAAGTTTAGTATAATTATTACTTAAGTTTAAGAAATAATCAAAAAAAGAGTTAACTGTAACGTGTAAGACATATTCAGAGTTAGTTAAATATTTAAGTTCTGAGGTACAGTTTTTGCACGATGTGATCAGTAGAAATAAGCTTATTTGGATAGTCATCAGTCATTAGGAAACTGAGGCCGATGTACCACAACGCACTTTCCAGGAGTTTACTAGGATCTAAGCCTCTGGATATCAGATCAGCAGGATTGTCACTGGAAGGAACATGCTTAAAAAACGACGATAAAAAACAGCCGAACTTAACTCCAACCTTGGAATAGTGACACGTTTAATTGGCGAGACTCTGGACTTGCTAAACGATCTGATTTTCACTTCATCATTACTTGAGCGTGATTTGCAATATAATGCTGCTCCATAAGCTACATCGGAGGCATTAGTAAATCTATGGATTTCAATCAAGGTAGGGTTTGCAGTTAGAATGCATCTTTGTATTTCTAGACCATGTAATAGCTGCAGTTTGGAGGAAAAACACTTTTCCACTCCTTGGATTCTTTGTCTGATAGAACATCATCCCAATTAAGCTTCAATAGCCAAAGCATTTTAAGAAATATTTTAGCTTTGGTAATTACTGGGCCTAACAATCCGATGGTGTCAAACAGCCTAGCTATTGTAGACGGAATATGTCGTTTCGGGATAATTGCATTTTTTTGTTCTAAATTCAATTTTAAACCAAAACAATCTTTTTTGGATTTCCACAAAATTCCAAGTGTTGTTGTTTCTTCTTCATTCGAGAATGGGTAATCATTATTGTTTACTGCAAGATCTACACCACTTGTGAAGATTCGTCAGTGCACGTTTGAATATTTCTGTTAACTGATATTGTAGTTCCTTGTCAGCAGTTAATGAGTCTGAACCTGTTAATACATCATCCACGTAAAAGTCAGAACGTAGTATTGGTGTTGCAATAGGAAAATCTTTTCTTTCATCAATGTAAAGCTGCTCAAAGTTCTCGTGGCTAAATATTGTGCACAACCAGTATCGTAAGTAACAGTTGATAATTCATATGTTTTGACTGCCTCATTTATTTCATTTTTCCATAAAATTCTTTGAAGAGATTTCTGATTGGGATTGACTTTTATCATCCTATATATTTTGTGTATATCTGCTGCAAAGACAAATTATATATTTACGAAACTTTACCATTATGGTGAAGAGATCATCTTGTATTACCCCTCCGTTATACATAATGGAATTTAACGAATTATTATTCGATGTCAAGCTTGATGCATTAAAAACAGTTCTGAGTTTCGTGATGGATTTATGAGGACGATATAATCCATCATGAGGCATGTAGTATAAAATTTCTAGTTCTTTTCTTTCAGTAACTTCTTTCATATGACCCATTTCTTCAAACCCTTTAAAGTTCTCGGTACAAGTTTAAACACTCAGGTTCTTTAATTAATCTATTCCATAAGCTGTTCAGTCTTTTAAGAGCAATATCCTTTAAGTAAACTAAGCAAACGGGATTTTCCTTTAAGGGCATTGTTACAATATAGCTGCCTGTGTGATCTCTGATGTGCGTTTGTTTATAATGTTCTTCACAAATTTCAGATTCCTTGCTGACTGGCATCATTGCTTCCACAGTCTCACTCTCAATTTCCCAAAAAGTGTTTCATCTACATTTATTTCTTCTTTTATAAATCCACAGTGGACTCTATTCTCATTTGCTGCTGGTATTCCACCTGAAACTATAAATCCAAAAACAGTATCCTAAAACGGTAAAATTAGCTCAGAATTTTTAATTCGAAATTGACCTGGTTTTAGAATTTCATTAAAAACCTCGGGCACCCCATACCAAATCAATACGCTCCGAAATGCTAGACTTATTATCAGCTAATTTTATATTATTAAACTCTTGCATATTGACATTTATTTTACAAGATGGAGTTAAATCTGCCGTAATTTTAGGCACGACTAAGAAATCAAGTTTTTTTTTTACCTAACTCTTATCTTCATTGCTTATCGCCGCATTCACACTGTATTTAATCTCTAATGAGGCATTATTCAATCCTGATACTAGAATATTAATTCTTTTCTTTTTTAACTGCATCAGCGCAAAAAAGAAGCACTCTCTGAGTCCAATAGACATTTTAATTTAAATCCTTTTCATTTATCATCGGAGAGATAACAAATTGCAGTACTTAATAGAATAAATTTACTCTTGTTATCATGACTACTCATAAATCTTACACTGTTTGCGGAATAAATTCTTGAGCTGATACAGACAAAACACCATTTTGACACCCAGATGCACTGTTTGATTTTTCTATCTGCGTTTCATTGCTCCTTAATTGAATTTGTTCTCCCGACACATTGTCAACTATCTTTCTCTGATATTGCTTTTTAGGGAAATGAAGGGCTCTATTTGTGAAGCTTCTTACATAAACACAAATACTTAAGAGTTACAAGATGATATATTATGGAAATTCAGGCAATTAAAACTCAACTTTTTATTTTTAAATACTTCAATTCTCTCATTTACTGGCAACTTTAAATAACTAGGGAATTTAGCCAAATGGTGATTTTCTGACCACAAAACACATTTCCAATTCTTTACATCTGATAAAAATGTTTTCCAAACATTTTTATGTTCTTGGGATTATTGCAAAATTTCTGAAAAGTACCAGAATTTTGGTACAGAGTTTTTCCACAAGTCAATCTGCTGCCTTTCCTAAATCTAATGTATTAAACCAACTATCCGATTATCTTATCAATAGATGAGATGCAGTTTCTCTGTTAAGAGTTTCAAATAACTTATCTGAAACAATTGATTGCATTAAAGTTTCGAAATCCGATACCTTCCTTAGCTTTATAAGTAATACTCAAAATTAGTCATTAAGCAAACTGTACATGCGATTCATTGAGACGCTGAACTTTTTCGAATTGTTCTAAACATATTTGAGGTGTTGGCTGAAATTCTCTTAAAACTATCTGTTTCACCGTTTCATCTAATTCATTATTTTTGAAATATGTTATTATATTAGTTGCCTTTTTACCTAATAAACTGAGCAGGATTTCTGCTTTCATATTTCCGGTACATCTTTTGTACAAAATGCTCTTTCAAGAGAATAGAAAAAATGTCCCCAAGCTCCACGTTTAATTGGTACTTTTAATGTTAAAGTTTTAATGCTCTTAATAATATTATCTACAGAACTAGCATTTTCAATTTTTTCGGCTTTATTTGTCTCATTTTCAGTTTTAAGTACGGCATAGATGCGTGCAAGTTCCAATTCATTTTTCGATCTTTCTAATTGCCAAAACGTCATTGAAGGCTCACTGTGGAGACGTGAAAAGTTTTTGGTTTCCGTCTGTTTGTCTGTCTGTTTATCTGTCTTTTTGTCTGTCTGTTTGTCTGTCTGTTCCGCGATAACTGCCGTAAAAATCGTCCTATTAAGTTGATTTTTGGTGGGTATGTGGGTCAGGTACCCGGAATTAGCTGTATAGTTTTTAGTTACATTTAGTTCATTCGTTCGCAAAATATAGAACATTTCTTTTTAGGTCATAATGCTTTCCTATGGAAATGCAGACGATTTTCAAATTTCATTTTTAACTGAAATCAAAATCGCATATTTGAATAATGGATACAAACTTAAAATTACGGATACTAAAGTTCCGATATGGAGGTCTTAAATTTATGCAATACCTTTGAAAATTTAACGATACATCTAATAGAATTTTGAAATTAATTGTTTAAATTATTGGAAAATTTTTTGCAACTGTTCGGGAAATATAAAACAGTTTATTTTCCTATTTTTTTACAAATTTTAAATTGCATTTATTTTTCTTTACTCTTTATTTTATTAGTTGCTTAGCAACTCTATTTCAAAGAACATCAAAATAAGAAATGCGTTTTTGTATCTAAAAAAATACAAGAATAAGAAATTCATAAGAATTTCAGAATATCATTGCATAAATCGTGTTTAATTTAACGCTTCTAATTTCTGAAACCTCCACCGTATTTTATAAGCCTATAAATATGTATAAAAAATTAAATTGCGAATTGTAAGATGTAAGATGTTAAATAGTATCAAAAGTGAGATTAAAAAACATTGACTTTCAGAGCTGACGTTGAGGCTCCTGATCTGCAGATTTACTAGTTTTAATTTCTCTAATTGTCGAAACGTCAGTTGAGGCTCACTGTGGAGACCCGAAAAGTTTTTGGTTTCTGTCTGTCTGTCCGTCTGTCTGTCTGTCTGTCTGTTCCGCGATAACTGCCGCAAAAATGATCCGATTAGTTTGATTTTTGGTAGGTATGTTGGTGCTTTCCTATGGGAATTCAGACGATTTTGAAATTTTTCATTCGTTGAAAATAAAATGGCGCATTTGATTAATGTATTTAAACGTTAAATTATGAAGGCTAAAATTTATCATATCAGGTCTTAAATTATTCAAATTAATTTGAAATTTGTTTAATACATTCATCAGATTTTTTAAATTAGGCGTATAATTTTTGATGAAATTTTATACATCAGTTATAATAATACAATACATTTTATTTTATCATTTTTTGCAAATTTTGAAATGCATTTATTTTTATTATCCTCTTTAATTTAACCGTAACCTAGCAACGATATTTCAAAGAATATCAAAATAATAAAATTCAAATAACTCAGACTATTTTGCTACAATATTTTATTCACAAAATAAAATATTTTTGGGTGATTTTAATATTTTATTGAAATAAATTAGAATTTACTTTGATAAAAGTTATCTTTTAACTACTATAGAATGATAACCGAAACATTTTTACATGATATATTATTCATTTTCTGGAAGAGATGTGGATTTTTCGTGGTTAAAAAGTAGTATTATTTTTAAAATAGGATATAATATCTCGTACATCGAGATGGTTAATCTAAAGAAATTAGCGTAGTAAAACGCATCTATACAGCCTGAAATAGCACAATTAGTGGAAACTGATATCATAAAAAGTTATCACGAAAAATAATTTTATAGCGCCAAATCGCGGTTGCTATTTAATGAATTGGCAGTGGGCACGATTATGAATGATTACCCAATAGGTTTAAAAGTTTTCAAATAAGCCTATTTTGGGGAGATTTTAGTATGCTATTGCCATCGAGTTAGATCAGAATGTACTTAGGTAAAATAAATATTATAGAATGACCATCAAAACTGTTTTTCCGAAACAAAAATTGTAATAACACTAGATTTCTGAAATAGATATAAGTGAAATATAGTAGATTCAGTTTACATTTCCGTAAGTTGCTTTTGTACACGAGATATTATTCAACTTATCTATCAGGTGCAAATGTTTCGTGGTTGTCAGGTAAGTAAATATTGCTATTTAGGTATTAGGATAACATGAAATTATTTTCGAAATTTTTGCTTATCCTAATAAAACCACTGTGTAGAACGAAATCCAAGATATACTAGAATCATTCACACTATCAAATAGGAAATCGAGGATATGAATTAATAAGATTACGGGGGGTTCAGGGGAGCAGAGCCCCGCTGAAGAAATGTATTTTTTTTTTAATTTAAAAAATAGAATAAGAAGTTCATAAGAATGTCAGAATATTACTGCATAAACCGTGTTTAATTTAAAAGTTTCTAATTTCTGAAACCTTCGAATTATTTTATATGCGTATAAATATATATGTTGTAATTTTAAAAAAATTAATTTGTGGATTGTAAGGTGTTAAATATTATGAAAAGTGAGATTAAAAATCATTAACTTTCAGAGCTGACGTTGAGGCTCCTGACCTGTAGATTTACTAGTTGCCGAAACGTCAGTGAAGGCTTACTGTTGAGACCCGAAAAGTTTTTGGTTTCCGTCTGTTTGTCTGTTTGTCTGTCTGTTCCGCGATAACTGCCGTAAAAATTATCCGATTAGGTTGATTTTTGTTAGGTATGTTGGTGAGGTACCCGGAATTAGCTGTATAGTTTTTAGTTACATTTGGTTCATTCGTTCGGAAAATATAGAACATTTCTTTTTAGGTCATAATGCTTTCCTATGGGACTGCAGACGATCTTCAAATTTCATTTTTAACTGAAATGGAAATCGCAAATTTGAATAATGGATTTCAACGTAAAATTATAGATGTTGATTTTCGATATGTAGGTTTTAAATATATCCAATAATTTTGAAAAATTGCCGATACATTTATTAGAATTGAGATATTAATTGTTTAAATGATTGGAAATTTTGTTGCATCTGTTCCGGAAATATAAAACTTTTATTTTCATGTTTTTTACAAATTTTAAAATGCATTTCTTTTTACTTTGCTCTTTAATTTATCAGTTGCCTAGCAACGATATTTCAAAGAAGATAAAAATAATAAAAGTAACTCGCACTATTTTGTTCCAATAATTTATTAGCAAAATAAATTATTTTTGTATTCTATTGACATAAATGAAGAATTTATTTTAATACAAGTTTTTTTTTTTAATCTAAAAATTTGCATGAATAAGAAGTTCATAAGAATTTCAGAATATCATTGCATAAACCGTGTTTAATTTAACGTTTCTAATTTCTGAAACCTCCGAAGAATTGTATATGCCTATAAATATGTATGCAATAGAAAAAAATTAAATTGCGGATTGTAAGATGCTAAATAATATGAAAAGTGAGATTAAAAAACAGTGACTGGAGCTGACGTTGAGGCTCCTGATCTGCAGATTTACTAGTTGCCGAAACGTCAGTGAAGGCTCACTGTGGAGACACGAAATGTTTTTTGGTTTCCGTCTGTTTTTCTGTCTGTTCCGCGATAACTGCCGTAAAAAGCGCCCGATTAGGTTCATTTTTGGTGGGTATGTTGGTGAGGTACCCGGATTTAGCTGTATAGTTTTTAGTTACATTTGGTTCATTCGTTCGAAAAATATAGAACATTTCGTTTTAGGTCATAATGCTTTCCTATGGGAACGCAGACGATTTTCAAATTTCATTTTTAACTGAAATGAAAATCACATATTTGAATAATGGATTTAAACGTAAATTAAGGATACTAAATTTTCGATATGGAGGTCTTAAATATATGCAATAGCCTTGAAAATTTGCCGATACATCTATTAGAATTTAGAAATTAATTGTTTAAATTATTGGAAAATTTTTTGCAACTGTTCGGGAAATATACAGTGTCTCACATAAGTGATGGGACACTTGTGCTTTACAAAAGAAAACTAATCAAATAAATTAAAAAAACATGTACACATTTTTTTTGTGGGTGTGTTTCATACTTAAATTTAGTAAAGATTATTACATAACATACATTTTGTCAAAATATTAAAATATTAATTTAATAAAAATACAAATGTTTAGAACGGAGCAAAAAATAGCTCACATAAGTGATGGGACACCATTATATATGCAACAAAAATCGTCTGAAATAAGCAATAAAAATATTTTTTGGGGTTTTATTTTTACTTAAAAGCAATTGGCAATAATTTATAAAATCGTCTGCAGTATTTCTCTCCAGTTTGTTTTGGAATTTTTGTGTTTTTTAGCTCTGTGTAGTCATGAATGCTAAACGAAAAGAAACTTCGCCTGAAATTCGAAAATTAGTTATTAATTTGCATATTGAACGTGGAAAATCTATTAGAAAAACTGCTGAAACAGTTAACTTGAGTCGTTCAACAGTTTTCAATATCATTAAACGATATAAAAAGAATCATATGATTCAGGATAAAAGAAGACCTGGCTGACCATCAAAGCTATCCAATGGAATAAAGCGAATTATCGTTCGAAATATTAAAAAAAATCCAAGAATTAGTGCTTCAAAAGTTGCTGCTGATTTACAAGCATTATATGGAATAATTGTTAATCCTGAAACTATTAGAAGGGTAATTCGACCTGCTGGATATCACGGTAGAGTAGCCAGGAAAAAATTCTTCGTAAGTGAAAAGAATAGAAAACTCAGACTAGCTTTCGCAAAATCCAACATAAATAAGAATTCTGATTACTGGAATAAAGTTATATTTGCTGATGAGAGTAAATTTAATATATTTGGTTCTGACGGTAGAATCTTGGTGTGGAGAAAACCCAGGGAAGAACTTCGCAAACAGAAATTGGTACCAACAGTAAAACATGGTGGAGGAGGAGTTATGGTATGGGGGTGTATGTCGTCCGCTGGAGTTGGTAATCTTGTTTTTATTGACAGTATAATGGATCAGTACAAGTATATTGATATTTTAAAGCAAAATTTGAAATCTTCAGCACGAAAATTGAACCTTCATAACGATTTTAAATTCTACCAGGACAATGACCCCAAGCACACTGCTCTGAACGTTAGACTCTGGCTGCTATATAACTGTCCTGAAATAATAAAAACACCACCACAATCTCCAGACTTAAATCCCATAGAGAATATTTGGCAAGAATTGGAATCAAGAATTCGCAAACACACCATTTCTTCAAAACAACAACTAAAATCGGTGCTTCAAGAAGAATGGGGTAAAATCACTCCAGAAATCACAAAAAAAAATAGTCGAATCCATCCCAAAAAGATTAAATCATGTTTTAAAAGTAAAAGGAAATCCAACAACATATTAAAACCTTTTAAAAAGTAAAATTTTTGGATAAATATTTGATGGAAAAGTAAGTGTCCCATCACTTATGTGAGCCATTTTTTGCTCCGTTCTGAACAATTGTATTTTTACTAAATTAATATTTTAATATTTTGACAAAATGTATGTTATGTAATAATTGTTACTAACTTTAAATATGAAACACACCCAAAAAATTTTTGCACATGTTTGTTTATTTATTTTATTGCAGTTTCTTTTTATAAAGCACAAGTGTCCCATCACTTTTGTGAGACACTGTAAGTCATTTTATTTTCCTATTTTTTACAAATTTTAAAATGGATTTCTTTTTCTTTCCTATTTATTCTATTAGTTGCTTAGCAACCCTATTTCAAAGAATATCAAAATAAGAAATGCGTTTTTGTATCTAAAAAAAAAAAACAAGAATAAGAAGTTCATAAGAATTTCAGAATATCATTCCATAAATCGTGTTTAATTTAACGTTTCTAATTTCTGAAACCTCCGAAGTATTTTATATGCCTATAAATATGTATCTAACAAAAAAAAATTAAATTGCGAATTGTAAGATGCTACATAATATGAAAAGTGAGATTAGAAAACAATGACTTTTAGAGCTGACGTTGACTTTACGAGTAGGCTTTACGTTGTAGGCTTTACGAGTTTCGATGATGGAAATAGCAAGATCATTAACTGCATTGTAATCTTCCTTATAGTTTTCACTATTCTTTATTACCTGATTTATAACTCATAAACTGACATTTTATAGTTTATTTCAATATCTAATTCCAAGTTTAAAAGCCGTAAATCATCTTTAACTGCGCCATTAAACATTTTTATTACTTTTAGAAATTTTCACATGTAAACTTGTGAAAATTTCACATGTAAAATTTTCACTATGTAAATACATAGTTATACATAATTAATTCAACACAAATGAGTTGATAAATTTATTTTAATGTAAACTAGTAAATCTGCAGATCAGGAGCCTCAACGTCAGCTCTAAAAGTCATTGTTTTTTAATCTCACTTTTCATATTATTTAGCATCTTACAATCCGCAATTTATTTTTTTTTATATTACATACATATTTATAGACATATACCACACTTCGGACGTTTCAGAAATTAGAAGCGTTACATTAAACACGGTTTACGCAATGATATTCTGAAATTCTTATGAATTTCTTATTCATGTAACTTTTTAGATAAAAAAATACACTTATATCAAAATAAATTCTCATTTATGTCAGTAGAATACTAAAATCTCCCGAAAATAATTTATTTTGCTAATAAAATATTGCAGAAAGTGAGAGTTACTTGACTTTTATTATTTTGATATTCTTTGAAATATGGTTGCTAAGCAACTAATAAATTAAAGAACAAAGTAAAAAGAAATTCAGTACTTACGTATTAACGCCACCGCAGCTACAGATTTGGCGGTTTTTAAGCGCCGCCAATCTTTCGTAGCACTAAAAAATGCCGTCAACAATCAGCAAATAACAAGGCAACAAGGAATCCAAAAGATAACTGCGTGCGCGTGCGAACAACAAGATTGCTCTTTATTGGCGCATTAGCGCAACTTCTGCTGCGGTGGCGTTAATACGTAAGTACCAGAAATTCATTTCAAAATTTGTAAAAAATATGAAATTAAATTGTTTTATATTTCCCGAAAAGATGCAAAAAATGTTCCAATAATTTAAACAATAATTTCTAAATTCTAATAAATGTATCGGCAAATTTTCAAAGCCATTGAATATATTTAAAACCTCTATATAAAAAAATTAGCAGCAGTAATTTTACGTTTAAATCCATTATTCAAATAAATACTTTTAATTTCAGTTAAAAATGAAATTTGAAAATCGTCTGCATTCCCATAGGAAAGCATTATGACCTAAAACGAAATGTTCTATATTTTTCGAACGAATGAACCAAATGTAACTAAAAACTATACAGCTAAATCCGGGTACCTCACCAATATACTCACCAAAAATCAACCTAATCGGGCGCTTTTTACGGCAGTTATCGCGGAAAAGACAGACAGACAGACAAACAGACGGAAACCAAAAACTTTTCGCGTCTCCACAGTGAGTCTCAACTGACGTTTCGGCAATAACACAATTATATTTCATTCAAAAGATAAACATTCTAAGTTGAAAGTTATTTCTTACTTGAATCGTCTGCGCTTTGAAAATATGCAAAATTCGCTTCAGTGATAGACGGACCAATTTGTTCTTTGTAATAAAACTTAAATGTCAGTTTATGAGTTAAATCAGGTAATAAAAAATAGTGAAAAATATAAGGAAGATTCCAATTCTAATTAATGATCTTGCTATTTCCATCATCGAAACTCGTAAAGCGGAAGATAGTAAGATATTAGAATTAGATTAGATAAATTAAAATTAAAAGATCTAAAAATAAATTGGAACTTACACCTAAAACTGAAAATGAGACAAATAAAGATGAAAATATACAGTGTCTCACATAAGTGATGGGACACTTGTGCTTTACAAAAGGAAACTAATCAAATAAATTAAAAAAACATGTACACATTTTTTTTGTGGGTGTGTTTCATACTTAAATTTAGTAAAGATTATTACATAACATACATTTTGTCAAAATATTAAAATATTAATTTAATAAAAATACAAATGTTTAGAACGGAGCAAAAAATAGCTCACATAAGTGATGGGACACCATTATATATGCAACAAAAATCGTCTGAAATAAGCAATAAAAATATTTTTTGGGGTTTTATTTTTACTTAAAAGCAATTGGCAATAATTTATAAAATCGTCTGCAGTATTTCTCTCCAGTTTGTTTTGGAATTTTTGTGTTTTTTAGCTCTGTGTAGTCATGAATGCTAAACGAAAAGAAACTTCGCCTGAAATTCGAAAATTAGTTATTAATTTGCATATTGAACGTGGAAAATCTATTAGAAAAACTGCTGAAACAGTTAACTTGAGTCGTTCAACAGTTTTCAATATCATTAAACGATATAAAAAGAATCATATGATTCAGGATAAAAGAAGACCTGGCTGACCATCAAAGCTATCCAATGGAATAAAGCGAATTATCGTTCGAAATATTAAAAAAAATCCAAGAATTAGTGCTTCAAAAGTTGCTGCTGATTTACAAGCATTATATGGAATAATTGTTAATCCTGAAACTATTAGAAGGGTAATTCGATCTGCTGGATATCACGGTAGAGTAGCCAGGAAAAAATTCTTCGTAAGTGAAAAGAATAGAAAACTCAGACTAGCTTTCGCAAAATCCAACATAAATAAGAATTCTGATTACTGGAATAAAGTTATATTTGCTGATGAGAGTAAATTTAATATATTTGGTTCTGACGGTAGAATCTTGGTGTGGAGAAAACCCAGGGAAGAACTTCGCAAACAGAACTTGGTACCAACAGTAAAACATGGTGGAGGAGGAGTTATGGTATGGGGGTGTATGTCGTCCGCTGGAGTTGGTAATCTTGTTTTTATTGACAGTATAATGGATCAGTACAAGTATATTGATATTTTAAAGCAAAATTTGAAATCTTCAGCACGAAAATTGAACCTTCATAACGATTTTAAATTCTACCAGGACAATGACCCCAAGCACACTGCTCTGAACGTTAGACTCTGGCTGCTATATAACTGTCCTGAAATAATAAAAACACCACCACAATCTCCAGACTTAAATCCCATAGAGAATATTTGGCAAGAATTGGAATCAAGAATTCGCAAACACACCATTTCTTCAAAACAACAACTAAAATCGGTGCTTCAAGAAGAATGGGGTAAAATCACTCCAGAAATCACAAAAAAAATAGTCGAATCCATCCCAAAAAGATTAAATCATGTTTTAAAAGTAAAAGGAAATCCAACAAAATATTAAAACCTTTTAAAAAGTAAAATTTTTGGATAAATATTTGATGGAAAAGTAAGTGTCCCATCACTTATGTGAGCCATTTTTTGCTCCGTTCTGAACAATTGTATTTTTACTAAATTAATATTTTAATATTTTGACAAAATGTATGTTATGTAATAATTGTTACTAACTTTAAATATGAAACACACCCAAAAAATTTTTGCACATGTTTGTTTATTTATTTTATTGCAGTTTCTTTTTATAAAGCACAAGTGTCCCATCACTTTTGTGAGACACTGTATCAAAATTATAATTGCGCGATGGCCCGTGCTTGAACAGTTAGATAGCTTGTGTGAGATATTCTTCTGGATAACTTTATCGGTGTTTTGATAAAAAATAAATTCTGCCTAACTTTAGTTGAGCCCATATTAAAATGTATTGCCTGTTAAATTAATTGTTGCAGAAAATATTGTGACAGAAATAATGTACTTGTTTCAAGTTTCTGTCATAAACAGGGCTTGACAAATGCAATCGCCAGATCGTCACTGACGACCAAGTTTTTTATACCTGGCGACCAATTTATTTAATCTGGCGTGTTTTTTTTGTACAAAAATTTACCTTAGAAATTGGCACAAACGGCATTTTTTTCTCTCCCTCACCTCTAGTGCGCGGCAAGCTCTGATCTTCTTCTTTCGTACTTTTAATGGTGTAACGAGGTTTAAAAGGCATTTTCCATCTGATATACAGAAAACGTATTCATTTCCTTCTAGTCAGCTAGCAAGACCTGGGATTAGCGCCTCTTTATTAGGTGCAATTGGACATTGTCCGCAAAAGCTACCGGACCCGCTCTAATGGGACAGCCCACGGAGCCAGTTTTTACCAGGTGGGGTACGGTAGAAAGGCGCAGTCCCGTCAGCCCCCGCAGCGTTTTCGTCTGCCTTGCAACTCGGCCCAAAAATTTTCCCCGATGGTACGACTTAGCTATTGGCTAATTATATTTTCATTTCAGTGGTTTCATTATCTAGTTAATTTCTTTATTTAGTTTTCCTCAAAATTCTCTCCCCTTTTTCAAGCTAAGTTCAGTACCAACGTTTCGGCACTAAATTGTCCAGCCCCATTTCAACTGTCATGACGAGTACGTGGTGTGCGGCGTCAGATCTCAGAACATTTAAATTTAGGAGTGAACAACACAGAAAAATCCGGACTCAGTTGATTGGCCGAACTGGGTACTTGTCTTTGTGGACCGCCCCAATAGGGCGATCAGGCGAATTTCGCCCCAATGACCAGGCACTCAAACCCGTCAAGCTGGGTCGAATCCCGGTAGGTAGGGGCCTGGTCAGTGGTCTCCAAGTCCAAGACCTGTGATTAGAATGTGTATGTGTCGGGGGGGGGGGGGGGTGGTGGTGAAGAGAGGCGGTTTCAATAAAAAAAGTAAGAAATAGTTTCAATCTAGCCTCTTTGTCATCTAAAATTGGATACAATGCTAAAAAATGTTGACTTCGACAGGAAAATAGGCAAAAAATCGTTTTCCTGCTTCACTATTTCATCTATAGCCCCCTCATCAGTTATTTGTAGCATTCAACTATACGGACATTTGAAGCATTCGGCAATCAGCATTTCCTGAACATGCCAGCGAATTCGGCATTTCAGCATTTACAGGTTTTTTTTTTTTAGATATACAATTTTGATAAGTTTCATTAGAAAACTTAGTTTATATTATCTTTCTAAATCATGTATTATCCTAAACTATGTAATTAATAGTTCTAAACTATGCTTGTTATTATTTTTATTAAATTCCTACTATTAGCTCACACTCTATATAGATATATCTTGTTGGAATTTTCAATCGTTAATAAAATATTTTCTATTCATCCATTCAAGTTCAAATAAATTTTTTTAAACTTGTACTGGATGACAATTGATGTTAATACAGTTTTTTCAAATATTAATTCATTAATTAAATTTAATTAATTAATTTTAATTTTAATATGGGAGAAAAAAATTTCTCCCATTGTTTTCATAAATGAAATGAAAGATTTATCTCAAATTAGTGATGTCAACAAAAATAAAATACCGCAACTATGATTATAAAATAATGTTAAATAAAGATAACGTGGGACATTAATGCTGTACGGGTTTATTTTATATATTTATGATTAAAAAGTAGGAATTGACTTAAAAAAAATTTGTTATATTACTTTTTCTCAACAAATTCATAAAAAACGTTTGTGTTTTTTGTCAATCAATAACGGGGAAGGTGTAGGTGAAGGGTAAATATTTTTTTTACTGGCAACTAGAATTTTTTGCTGGCTACCAGATTTTATCAAATTTGTAAAGCATAAAGTTTAAAAGCAAACAAATTGGTCTCTCACCACTCACCAATTTAAAAAATATCTTTTCCTTAAAATATAGCCAGACACACGTCACGTTAACCATTACGCATGAGCATGTTTCTGCTTTATAATATAGAAGCAGAAGCATGTTTGTGCGTAACGCTGACGTCAAATTGACGGTGGCAACACCTGACCAATAAATTTCGCGTTTACTGCCATTTTTTTAATTTTTAAATATTGGAAAATTTCAATTTTTACACCGTCGAATAGGAAACAAATGTTTTATTAAATGCCATTTGTTTGGAAACAATATCTCAATTTACTGATTTTTTATAGTAATTACAGTAATTTTCAAGCAATATTTTTCTTTTAATCTATTTCTATCGCATACACTCTGATTACGAAAAATTAACCCGCTTGCATTTAAAACAGTATAAATAGTCCAGCATTTGTTTCCAGTTAATATTCCATAATAAAGCTAAAACTTCATCAATTAAGAAATAAAGTAATAAAATAATATAAATGAAACACAAATTTAACAGACATGTAATCGAACTGCGTGCTTAAATCACTGAAATGATCAGAATCAAAAAGGCTGCTGTAAATAGCAATCTTTGACGATTTCTTCGGCTATTAGCTCCTGATATGCCATTAATACGAAAGTAACGCTTTTAATAATTTTGAAAACTTTATTTGAATACATTACTGATATTTTCATATAAAAATAATTTTAGTGTCGTTAGTAGACAGTCTTAAAATATATACTAACAGATTTTTTATATTTGTAAACAATCTGTTAGAGTTTTCAATTAAAAAAGATGGTTTTCACCAATGTTCTGTAACACGGGAAACCCGGGTTGGATTCCCTAGTATTTGTAAAGCGAATGCTTTGGCATGTACAGGGTGTTTCACAAAGGACCCCTAACTTTAAAAATCAATAACCCGGAACCGGTGATAGATAGAAGCATGGAACCAGTGGTATGTTTATTTAAAAAATCGTAAGAATCTTATACATAAATCTCAAAATTTAGTTAAAAATAGTACCGATAGATGGCGCTGAAAGCGTTAAGAATATTTCTAAAGAGAGTTCAGAAGCATAGAAAGACTAGCCGTCGAAGATTTCGCCATTGAAATCTGACCGCTATTAGCGTATAGAAAAATAATTGGCATCGAACAAGTTGCCTGTCTGTTGAACTTTTTCGAAAAGCTCACGAATTGTTTTCCCATATGGGCCTTTTGCGACTTGAAATCGCGTTTGAAAACTTCTCCTTGTGGCTGTAGGACTCTGATTTAATCGGTGGTACTCCAACACAATAAATACACGTTCCACCACGGTATACATCACTTTCGGAATTATTTTTACTATACGCTAATAGCGGTCAGATTTCAATGGCAAAACCATCGACGGCTAGTCTGTCTATGCTTCTGAACTCTCTTTAGAAGGATTCTTAACGCTCTCAGTGCCATCTATCGGTGCTATTTTTAACTAAAATTTGGGATTTATGTATAAGATTCTTACGATTTTTTTAATAACCATACCACTGGTTTCATGTTTCTATCTATCACCGTTTCCGGGTTATTGATTTTTAAAGTTAGGGGTCCTTTGTGAAAGAGTTGCTACGGAGAAATATCTCATACATATGAGGGGGTCGGGCAAGAAAGTGCCAAGCCACATTTTTGGTGAAATAAATCTAAGACTGTAATCTGTTGCTTAATATTGTAAATTATAATATCCAACATATAATTTGTTTCTAATGTCACTTGGTGGTAGCATATGTGACAGGTTTCGTTTTTGTCCCAGATGCTTATGCCCCCAATGAAGATAGCTAATTTACAAAAAACGAAATAGTAATATCATTAAAGTAATGCCATACTGTTACTCAGAATATCTCAAATGTTACTAAGACATTGGCGAAAAAACTTTAGGTTATACAGGGTGTTTCTAAATGAATATCGGGGTTTTAACGCTTGGTAGTATTTATTACATAAAACTTAAAATTATAATTAATACATAAAATGAAAGAGCAACTCAAACAGTTTTACCCACAAGCTTACAAGTGTTCAATGTGAACACCTTTCGTCACACGGTACACATCAAGTTGATATGAGTAAATAACAGTTCTTCCCAAACGTTAATTAGTGTTTGTGGGTAATTGTTGCAACAGCTGCCTCAATTTGGGGGATCACATCTGAACTTTATCCGGAACGCACGTTACACAGTAACTACAGATTCGGTCTTTGCAAACTGCAGAACACAAAATGCTTTCTCTTCACTAGTCGCCATTTTTGCTACTAGCGCTTTCTAACAGATGACGGCAGAAACATTGTGTACGCTTGCGCATGCACAGGTACCAACAAACTGTTTGAGTTGCTCTTTCATTTTGTGTATTATGTATAATTTTAAATTTTATATAACAGATACTACAAAGCATTCAAACCCCGATATTCATTTAGAAACACCCTGTATATCTTGATTTGAGTATTCGATCAAATTTTCAAAAATTTCAAATTTTCAAATTTTCATTATTGAAATATCTCAGGAGTTCAAAAATGTGGCTTGGTACTCTCTTGCCCTGATTCCCCTCATATAACTGGGCTGCCATATTTCCCTTCAAGAACTTTCTACGATGAAATCTTATCTTACCGAATGCATTGTTCTTCAACTGCACCCTCTGGGGGTATTCCAGTTGTTTACATTATTTGTATTTTGAAAAGAAAAATCTTTTAAACTGTCTTAAAATTTTTCCAATTTAAAGTGAGCCCATGTTAATATATATTGTTTTTATGACTGTGATTGTTATAAAGTTTGTTGCGAGGGAAACCTGACTACAGTGCATTATTTCTGCTTAAAACAAATTAGTCTTTTATCATGCACAAATCTACTAAAATATCTTGGCCTTAAAATATTTGTAACGCGAATAGTTGGCATGGAATATTATACAAAACAAATGAATCAGACTAGTTTTTATGAGAGTTGCTTGCGAAAACTCCTCATAAATATCTCATAAACAAAACTAGGCCACCATATTTTTATACCATGTGTACTAAGGTGATGTTTTATCTTCTAATCAAATGGTCTTGAACCTTGACTTGTGAGGATATTCTAGTTGCTAAACCTTATCCGTATTTTAAAAAATAAGTAAATAAACTGCCTTAAAATCTTCCCAACTATGCACAACCCCATGTTACTTTTTTTTTACAACTGTGACAATTGTTAAGTAAATGGTTGAGAAATTTGTTGTGATAGAAATATTGTTCCGACATCAGGTCTCTGTCACAAAGTTTAGAATCAAAACAAATTAGTATTTTACCATCCACAAATGTACTACAATGTCTTCGCTTTAAACTGTTTCCAAAATGAATACTTGGCATGGATAAGTATACAAAACAAATGAACCAGACTAGCATTTGTGAGAGTTGCTAGAGTATAAATATTTCATCAGCAAAATCTGGGCCGCCATATTTTCTACTAAAATATTACTCGGATGAATTTTTATCTTCTGTTGTCTTCAACGTTGGCCTGTGGGAGGGGGTATTCAAGTTCACGACACTATCCGTATGTTGAAAAAATTATTTAAACTGCCTTTAAATCACACCAAATTTATGTGGGGCCGCCTTAAAATGGATTGCTTTTTACAACTGCGTCAACTGTTAAGATAAATGTTGCAAAATTTAGTGATAATGTACAGATGTCAGGTTTCTGTTACAAAATTTAAAAGCAAAACAAATTGGTCTTTTATCATTCATCAATGTACCAAAATATTTTAGCCTTAATATATTTCTAAAGTGAATTACTTGGCATGGATAAGTATGCAAAACAAATGAATCAGACTATCGTTTATGATAGCTGCTGACATATAAATCTCTCCTAAGCAAGTCTGGGTCGCCTCCAAAGTTTTACTACGATGAATTCTTATCTTCTATGCAGTGACATTCAACCTTCGCCTATGGAAATATTCTAGTTGATGATGTTATCCGTAGTTTGGAGAAGAAAAAAAAATCTCAACTTTAGTTGAACCCTGTCAAAATATACTGTTTTTACAACTGTTACAACTGTTAATTGTTGTGACAGAAATACTGTACTGGCACACAATGACGAAACTAAACTAAATTTCATCGGGTGCAGGCAGTAAATTGGTACCACAACTTCTTCCCAGGAATATTTTTAGAAGAAAATTTAACTTAATAATTTGCATGATGTAGCTAAAGTAAATCACGCTGTTTACACACATACGTACCTATTTAATTTCCAAATTGATTTGCATAATAGCACATTGTATGTACACAGGGTGCAAAATGTTATCTATCGCCGACCTTTAATTTCTCAACCGTTGATTGTAGACATACAGTTCCAAGTACAAAAGCGTTTAAAATGAGGTAAATATTCATGTAGTGGCGTTAATTAAAGTAAAAAATCAATTTTATAAAAATGATGAAATTACGACATCTAACTTTTTATACGGTCCCCCGGTCCCTATAGTTATATTTAGTAAATGTTTGCACATATCATAACAAATACAACACAAAAAGTTTGACTTCTGAACGCAAAAATTGACACAGTTATTAAATTTCAAAGTTTGAGATTTTTTCACATGATTTTGTCTTTTATTCAGGTATCAGTTAAAAAATGAATTAGAGTAATTCGAGATCGAAATCAGGGTGCAATGTCCTTTTTACGACAAAACTACCTTTAGACGGTATCGCTAAATCGGTGTATCACCAAAAAGGGTTATTTCATCTAAAAATTTGAGCTGACTTTGAGGGGTTGTAAAAGCGAAGAATGAAATATTGAAATTAAACAGAAAAACAAATATCAATTTCTTATCATATTAGAATACGGTCTACTATAAAAAATGAATACATCAAATACCGGAATCTACTAGCGATACTGCTCAAAGTGTTCTCCATTGGTGGCAATGCACAATTGAATGCGTGACAGTACTGAGTTCTGGACACGTTGGAGCATAGCAGGTGTAACTGTGCGACAAGAAAGGATGATGCGCTGCTTCAGATCAACCAGAGAAGTAGACTCAGTCACATACACCTGTGCCTTGATGTACCCCCAGAGGTAGTAGTCCATGGGAGTCAAGGCCGGTGAACGCGGTGGCCACTCTACCGGACCACCATATCCAATGATCTGTTGACCGAATTCATTTGGCCAGATACGCACGGACGTTTGATGCTTTATACGGAGGGGCCCCATCATGTTAAAACCACACCCGGCATGCATTTCGAAGAGGCAGCTCTTCATACCAGTCACGTACCGTGTTTTGTAGTAGGCGCAGGTAAAGTTCGCCCGTTAGGGTTCCATCGTAGAAGATGGGTCCAACAATCTGAGTTCCCCATATACCGCACCACACGTTCGTTGACCAGCGTACCTAGTGTCGTACTGTGCGGGCGATGTGAGGATTTTTCAGAGACCAGTAATGCACGTTTTGCACGTTCACAATGCCACTCCGTAACAATACCTACTTTCAGTGTTGAATTCAGACACTTTTCTCCGGCGGGGGGACATTATAGAGTTCCGGGGAGGAATTGCACTTTTTGACCATTGAAAACACAAAATATCACATTTTCTGGGAGGGACATTTTATTGCTCCGGGGGAAGGGGGGAATGTCCCTCCCGAGCCACCCCCTAAATTCAACACTGTCTAATTTGACTTTTGAATGTTGTTTGACCCCTAAAAGTTAGCTTAAATTTTTAGATGAGAAAAACCTCTTTGGTGATACCCGGTTTTAGCGATACCGGTTAAAGGTGGTTTCGCCTGCTATGCTCCAACGTGTCCAGGACTCAGTACTGTCTCTCATTGAATTGTGCATTGCCACCAACGGAGAACACTTTGAGCAGTATCTCTAGTAGATTCCGGTATCTGATGTATTCATTTTTTATAGTAGACCGTTTTCTAATATGATAATGATAATAAATTGATATTTATTTTTCTGCTTAATTTCAATATTTCATTCTTCGCTTTGTATACGACTCCTCAAAGTAAGCTCAAATTTTTAAATGAAATAACCCTCTTTGGTGATACACCGATTTAGCGATACCTAAAGGTAGTTTTTCCGTAAAAAGGATATTGCACCCTGATTTCGATCTCGAATTACTCTAATTCATTTTTTAACTGATCCCTGAATGAAAGACAAAATCATGTGAAAAAATCTCAAACTTTGAAATTTAATAATTGTGTCAATTTTTGTCGTACAAAAGTCAAACTTTTTGTGTTGTATTTGTTATGATATATGCAAACATTTACTAAATATAACTATAGGGATCAGGGAACCGTATAAAAAGTTAGATTTCGTAATTTTTATAAAATTGATTTTTTAATTTAATTAACGCCACAACATGAATATTTACCTCATTTTAAACGCTTTTGTAATTGGAACTATATGTCTACAACCAACGGTTGAGAAATTAAAGGTCGGCGATAGATAACATTTTGGCACCCTTTATAATTCGATAGTATACATTATTTTAAATATCGTAATTTAAATATGTATATAATATAAAAATTACAGAAAAAACATCATAATTGTCTATTAATTAAAAAATTAAGAACTTTTTTGTTGCAAAAGGTTTTTTTTTATATCATTATAAGACAGTTTGCGAGCTATAAATACACAAAAATTATAAATTTTATTTAGCTTTAATAACCTAAACATTCTTTAGGATACTTAGGAACTCAAAATTAGTGGATCAATTAGCGAGCTTGATTTCATTTTTGAATGTATCTCCCTCCAATGCATGATATTTGAAGTTTTAAACTTCCAAAAACAAAGTATATCTGGCAAGATCTTTCAAAATAGCGGCAATACGACATTTCATATAATATAATGAAAATTAATCGTCAACTAACTAATGCATAGGTTTGCATAATATGGAATTATTTAATTACCTTCAAACAGTTAAAAATAATAATTCTGAAAAACTAAAAATAAAAGCAAAATACATATTGCTGTACTGAGAAGTGTATCACTAGCCAAAAATAATTATTTTTTAGTTGTCAAATTCTAAATGATCTTAAGAAATGGTAGATTGTTACATGGAATTTACTCTGTTGCATTAGGGTTCGCTATTTTTCGTTCTCTAGCCTTCAGTATCTGTTGAAATTTCCATATCGATTTCTTAAGAAAAGTTTTCTTTTTCTTTTATATTGATAAAGAAAAAAATTGTTGTGCAAATATTACATTAGTAAAATATTTTTTAACAATTTATAAGTATAATTATTTACAAAATTTAAATTAAATATTTATTCTTAATATCCAAGCATTTTTTTTTCGTTGATTCTTTAAACAGACTTAGAATTTTGTTTACTGGCTGAAATATGCTGAAAAACATATGCCTTTTTTAGGGTTCTGTACTTAAAAATTAAAAACGGAACCATTTTAATATCACTCGTGTGTCCTTCTCTCACAGCCGAACTATGGAACTATGGAACTATGGAACGCGGAAAGTTCAAACTTGGCAGAGTTATAAAGGCTATTGGCCCACATATTTATAGATTATTAGCCATTCACAAATATCTTTAGGGAAAATTTAAGGGGGTTAATTAAGTTACTTGTAAAAAAATTATATAGCGATATATATATATATAGCGATATATATATATATATATATATATATATATATATATATATATATCGTGTGTTTTATCCTTCAAAAGATCTCGTAGCAAGCGAACTCAAAAATATATGTTTCAATTATTATATTTTAACAGATATCGTCGAAAATCTACTTCAAAAATTTGTTCCCTCTGCCCTATTTCGGAATCTACTGAAACTTAAATTATGAAAAAATTAATGGTAATCGGCGTTTATTTAAATCTTGCAGGAAAACTATAGCGATTATCCTAGGTCGCATAGTGTTTGAGAAAATCACATTTTTCCGTTACACACAAACTTTACTTTGTGGGCGGAGGAGTTGAGGGGCGCTCGAGGTACCTATCAACGCGGAAGCATCCAAGGATGAATGATAATGATTTTCGAAAAAAATTGTTGGTTATTATCCGAGATAGTAATTAAAACCTTGATACTTACTATAATTTGGGATGATATTATAAGAGGGAGGTGACATACGCACACAGTGCTTACTCAGATTGGAAGATATAATGGCAAACTCCCCAAGTTTTTTTTTTTTTTTTTTTTTTTTTTTTCAAAATTCTTTCGACAATTTTTTTTTTGTTTATCCATATGTTGCCATTGTATTACAATTGCATCAAAATCACGTCATTTTGCAAAATGTAATTATCGAAACTCTCAGTTAACCGACATTCTAAGTATAATTTCTCACTTATATTAAGAACTTTAATAAAACTAATATCATAAATAAATTTTAAAGGAAGACTAAAATTAGATTTCTTTCTTTCCCCTAAAAATTGAAAGATGTTCTGGAACGCAAATGCAATGCACATTGGGTTGCTATACACATACAGCTGGAGTACAATAAATTTTCTCTTCAAATGAAAAAAAATATCGTCTTCTGTCATACAAGAATTAACTAAAATATCTTTACCTCTAAGCAACTCTCCCGCAAACGAAGTACTTAGCGCATGTGAGAACACAAAACAAATCAATCAAACCAGCATAATGGATGCCGGCAGCGCTCAAATATCACATTCGACTGTATACAAATTTAAATAAAACTTGACTGTAAGGGTTTTTTTATTTTCTAGATACCGTCAACATAAACCTCCCCATCCTCTAACGTACGCAAAACGAAATCTATAGAAACGCAAGCTTTTGAGCGACCAACACCTCGTCTTTTAAAATGGAGAATATAAACATGAAATAAAAATTAAGAATTTTATGATAGATCTAGGGATCTGTGCCCCCTATGAGCTACACTCGCTAACCCTTGTCCAGACCCCGCAGGTTCTAAAAACACGCTAATCGGCTCTGTTTTAAAAAGGTTGCCCGGTAATGGAAAATTGGCTGGTATTACCACAACCAGTTGCGATCTTCTGTAATCGGATTTCCATTCATTTATCTTTGACTTGGGAGATTTTTCGGTTCCCAAGACCTCATCCACCGCTGTCCCGACAGCTAGCGGCTATTTTCGTGATTGATTAAATAAGATCAATTACACGTTGGAAAATCAATTTGTATAAATTGTTTAAGTAAAAAATATTGCTGCCTCCCGGGCTGTTATAACATTTAGAACAAAAAATTTCCTTTTGATGCTATAAGAAAATCGTTTTAAATATGGCGTATTTTTCACCATTAAATGATTTTTGCACATAATAAATTAATTATTTTAAAGTTTTCTTTCTTCTTAATTATTCAATTGTAATTCTATTTTTCAATTGAAAAGTTTGGACTTTGGATGCATCATTATTTGGGCTTATTAAAATCTGGCAACAGTAAAGAAAACGGCTTTTTCGAAGAAAGAATTTCTAATTAGTTAATGAAATTTTGAATAAAAGATTTAAAAAAATAAAAAATTAGACAAATTAAAAAAATGACCAGAGGGCCCGTGCGAGGATTTCGCACTGAAATCTAATATTTTTTAGGTACTTCTCTATTATGCTGTCGACCACTTTTCATAACAAAAAACTATCGCCAAATTGTAAGATTAAACGCCAAAAATGCAGTCCCATTTACTTGATGTCAGAAGCATTATACGTGTTTGTTAAATCATCAAGTGGTTTTTAATTCGACATTTGCGTGTATTTTTCATTATGTTTTACTGGTTTATTAGTTATTTCATTAATTAAAATAACAATTGTGTCCTTAAATTCTTATATTTTATTTATTTATTTTGATATTCCAATGGCAACGTTCTCCCGTTTATTTGGCGATAGTTTTTTGTTATGAAAAGTGGTCGACGGGATAAAAGAGAAGTACCATTTTTTATCAATATGTAATAGTTATTAGATGCAGGTTTAAACTTCGAAAGAAAAAGCAAGGATAAAAATATCTGTACACAACATTTAGTTGTTAGTCAATCCAGAATATCATCTAATTTATTCCATCAAAGTTAGAGTAAAAACTGATCCAAGATTGCTAAAGGCGCGAGAAAAAAAAAATTAACAATCGTATTTTAACTGCATTAGAGGATGACGTCATCCGCTTCGGGAAAAACATGGGACATAGAAATATAAATCTAAACATTTCAATTTAAATTTCGCTTTTTAATCATAAATATAAAATAAACCCATGCGGTGTTTTTTATTATAATTGCTGAGAATCATATAATGTGGTATTTTATTTTTTTGGCAACAATGTTTTGAGGAAAACCTTTCATTTCATTTAGGAAAACAATGCCGATTTAATTTTTATTTATCAGCAATTTTTAATCGAAAACATGTTTTAACGAAATGTTAAGTGTGCTATGTCAGAAGCGTTTTCAAAATCCTTTCATATGCTATCTCATTCGTCGTTCTGCGTTTCGTATTTTCAGAAAAAAAGGGATGTTGACAGGAGAAATAATATATATGATGATTGGACATTGCACACCATAACGAGTCATGTATGTTGATAAAGCCTGTAAAGAGACTATATATGTTCATATAAAGCCTGTAAAAGATGGTTAAATTACAGTGCATTGTTTTTGATCCTATAAAACTTATTTAACTGAACTATCTTCACCAAATTCAGCATTAAATAGCACTTAAAATAATTGTTAGATTTAAAAACTGTATGCTTCAACGTGCATATCATACGTTTCTCTATAAAACAACTAGTTTTCATATTTTTATATGCAGTAGTTTTTTTATAATATAAGCCGATGAAATAAAAAGATCACAATAAATTCAATTACGGCGGCAGCAACACTAGTTTATTTATTTATTTATTTAGAATAGATAGATAGCTCGTGGAAGATGATTTTTATACATACCAACATGAAAATCAATACAAAAACGTACAAATATGAAATATTAAAATAAAAAAATTAAGCTTCTACTGGCTTTAATCAAAATAGAGAATTGATACACATGTCTCTGAAACAATCTGAACCATATCTCATGAACACTCTTTTACATCAGGGGAACATCGTTCTTCTGAAACCAGATTCAAGATTAAAAAAAAAAAAAAAAAAAAAAAAAAAGAAAATCATAATTAAAATTTATTTTTTCTACGAAGGGTTCAAGAGGACAGAGACCCCCCCCCCCCCCTAATGAAAAATTCTTAGCTCCTTTTTCTCTTAATATTTGTCATTTAAGTTATTAAATAAATTAATTAAATTGTTATATATTAGATTAGATAATAATCTGTATAATTATCTAATATATATAATTATTAGATTTAAGTTATTAAATAAATAATTTTTATTTATTTATTTATTTAATAAATAAAATTGTTCCTTTTTCTCTTAATATTTGTCATTTAAGTTATTAAATAAATTAATTAAATTGTTATATATTAGATTAGATAATAATCTGTATAATTATCTAATATATATAATCATTAGATTTAAGTTATTAAATAAATAATTTTTATTTATTTATTTATTTATTTAATAAATAAAATAAAATAAAAATATTTCTCTCATTTATTTAATATATAAATATAATACATTTTATTTATTTTTTTAAATGATCAGAGAAAAGGAAAATGTAACTAAGTAAATTTGTAAATCCAAAGAAGGTTCAATGGACCTCCTTACACCACTCCATCCCTCCAGCTTTTGCCTATCCCTATTATATCATTTGGTTTTATATTTGCAGGTTTGCCAAAAATATAAGTACGTAAAAATGTGTGTTTTTATTAAACGGTTTAATATGAATTTCCTCTTTGAATTAAGTAAATATATATATGCTTCTGTCATATAAGAATGAATTGAAATATCTTCACCTCTAAACAGTCTCCCGCAAACGAAATACTTGGCGCGAGTAAAGAACACAAAACAAATGAATCAAACCAGCTTATGAATGTCGGCATCGTGAAAAGTATCACATTCGACTGTATACTAATATAAATAAAAACTGACTAAGTTTTTTCCTTCTTTTTTCAAAGGTACCGTCAACGTAAACCTTCCCACCCTCCAACGTCATCATAAAACAGAAACAAATCGTCGAGGAACTAAAATGCATTCTGTGTATCTCAGTTGGTGGTGGATTCTGGAGCAGATGAGAGAAGGGAGCATGTGAGGGCCATCTATCTACATTCTGCGTGCTTGCTTAGCCTCTCCACCAATGGCCCTAAAGTAGAGTGAGTGGAATGGAGGTTTTAAGATGGATTACGATACTATCCGCTTTGTCTGTAGTCTGTTCGGCTTTACCTAACAGAATTCATGTGGGCAAGTGATTTTATTATTATTATTATTATTACTATTTATATTGTGTATATGAGGTGCTGCGATATTAAGACTGTTCTCAAATCTAAACTGGCTACTTTCTGTCACATTTTTAATTCTTTCCTTTTATTTTTTTTTCGCAAAGGTATCAAATTGGCCGGTAATCTTATTACGATATTATGTAATCAAAATGTTTTATTTATTTATTTATTTGTTTGTTTATTTATTTTTAATTTATTTTTATTTTATTTTATTTATTTATTTATTTTATTTTTTTTATTTTTTGGTAAAGGCAGAAGATTTTTCAGAAAATTATGTCAAAGTTGCCATTTTGAACCAAACTTCCGGATGTGGCAGAGCAGGAAAGGAAAAAAAACTGTCGTCCCGCGACGACAATCGATTATAACACAAGATGTAACTTATTTATTGGAAAAGGGGGGAAAAACTGCTCGATAACAAATCACTTTAATAAACATGCCTAAAACTATCATGCTTTTATGTTTAAAAATGAGTCAGAAAGTGTGCCAGAAAATTTTGCATTATAGAGCGAGGGGAAATATTTTTTGAGAACAACCTGAAGGCTTGTTATCAGCCCGACCTCAAATCCTCCTCTCTAATGTTAAACCTTTGGGCTTGGAATGCATCCGTATTTTTCCAATTACTCCTCTGAAAATTAAAATTTTTATCTTCTATTTTCTGCATGCTTTTCTTGAAAGAAGTTTCTTTCTTTTTTATTTGTGAAAATATTTCTAAAATACATAGTTAGTTTTATTTCATGCGTTAAAACCTTATTTGCAACTCGTCTGCTTCACTTAGATTTTAACACTTAAAATAAAAAATTAAGTGTATACGCTAAAAACATTCTATCAAATAAACAAGAACGAAACATCCTTCAAGAAGAGCATACAGAAAAAAGGTACAAATTTAAATTTTCAGACGAAAAGTTTGAAAACTACGGATACATTCCAAGCCCATAAGTTTAACATTAGAGAGGAGGATTTGTGGTCTGCCTGATATGAGGAGCCTTAAGAGGACCCTTCCCTTCATTTGGCGAAAAAAGGCGAAAATTTTAATTTTCCATTTTTCTCCTTAAAATTTATCTCGATAGTCCTAGTATATTCTGGTGAAGTTACATAAAAAATTTGTTAATTATAAATATGTGAAAAAGGCTTTTTACTGTATCCATGTCCTTTAAAATGATTCAAAATAATATCTTTATATTTATTTTTCTTAGTTTTTGCTTTTTTTTTTTCAATATATCTGTGTGTTTAAAATTGAAAAAAACTTCAACATATATTTCTCAAATTACTTTATATTTTTATTGACGTTCTTTATGGTGAGTTTTATATGGACATAAGGATCAGATTTGCAATGATAAAAAGACTTTATTTTTAAAAAATAAAAAAGTTAAACAAAATAGTATTTTTTCTCTATTGATACATAGGGTGACCCAGCCAATAGTTGATACCCTTCCAAGTAGTTGACCAAATTTTTGAAATATTGCGCCATTTCAGGCGGAAATTAGTTTTATATGTGGCACTAGACATAATATTTTTGTTTGCTTGTTGGTGCACCTGTTGTCACATTGTTGTCAGCTGTCTGCTGTAAGAGAAGCCATTTTATGAATTTTTTTTATTAGAAAGTGTAAACATTTAGTTTTTGATTAGTTGGAGACAATTGCGGTAAGTTAAAATAATCCACTTACCTCTTGCTTATTTAAAATAATATTTTTATAAGAATTATTGTTAATCACAGCCCAGATTTTCGATTGACTCCTTTCTCCTGATCAACCACTGGGAAAAAGACAATTAAAAAAACTATTTATTTATAATTTTGTTCCTATTTAATTTCAGCGGATTTCATTTCCGTCCAATATAGGGCATTCATTAAGGGTTGTACCAATCATGTTAATTTACTTCTAAAACTTAAAAGGAAGAAAATATAATAAAAACTCTGTAACATTGACTTAATTTGATCAACTACTGGCGGGGTCACCCTATGTCGTGATATTTATTTTTCTCTTTTTTTCACGGGTTACGTTTTCTTGAACTTTATTTTAAAACAATATTTTTTTCATATTGTACTGCCACAAAATATTTTATTATTTTAATAAAATATTTTTTCTTCTTAAAATAATTTAATAATACGAAGGGATTTAACCCCGGTTTCCTGGATTACAGAATATACTGCCTGGTGTTCAGAACATAAGTGATAGCCATTTTTAATTTTCACTGCAAAAAAATTTAAAAATGTTGATTTTACGGTATAATACTGGCAGCTGGGGTGCCAGTATTATATCGTAAAATCAACATTTTTTAATTTTTTTTGCAGTGTATATACGTATGTATATTGCATTTAACATATTTTTAATTGTTCTTCAAAAACACCAAACAGCATTTTTACATGAAAAATATCAATGATGTATTTAAATAAAGTTTTGAGATTTAAAATGGGCACTTTCGTATTACCGACATGCCAGCTATTAATAGCCTAAGAAAATCCCAATAGAGCTAATAGTGTCAAAGATTTCACTATTTATGGCAATCTTTTTAATATGATTATTTCAGTGTTTAAGCGCGTAGTTCGATTACATAATTGTTAAACTTGAGTTTCGTTTTATTTATTTATTTATTTATTTATTGATGGAGTTTTAATTTTGTTATAGAATATTAACCGTAAACAAATGCTGAACTATTTATATTGTTTTAAATGCAAAAGAGTTAATCTATCGTAATCGAGCTGCACGCGGTAAGGGATTGATTTTTAAACATTTCATTTTGAAAACCATAAAAAATCCGTATATTGAGATACAGTTTTCAAGCAAATTGCACTTGAAAGTACATTTTACCCCACTATTCGATAGTGTAAAAGATAAAATTATGCGACATATAGAAGTAATTAAATTTACAAAAGAAAGGAAATGGATTGCTTAGAACATTGCAACCATCCGAGGCTAACGAAAAAGACAGGCTACCGCGGTGCATTCCACTTATCTTTTTTTACAGACCGCTAGAGTGACGTGATGCTCTTTTCGTACACCTGCATTGGTGCATTCAAGTATCACGTGACTCCGGCGGTCTGTAAAAAAAGATACGCGTAAAGCACCGCGGTAGCCTTTCTTTTTCGTTAGCCTCGGCAACCATCGATATGACGTCAGCCTTACTCACGGACATATTTCTGACATACAATATAGATGCCAAAATGGTACTTTTAAATACTTAAGTACAAAGATTCTTAAAAAGGTAGCGAGTCCCCTTAAGGGAGAACTCACAAAACGCGAGGCTTGAGAATCATTAGTTTATCCACACACATCTTTCATTATCGTCAGTCTGTCAGTTTGCTTTATAAAGCAAATTTCAGAGTATTATAGAGTATTTGGATCTTATAAGAGATTGTACCAGTTACAAATTTAAAAAAAATACCTTTGTCGAGTTTGCCGCTATACCTCATATTACTAAAAAGAGATGATTGATTTTTGCCCCCTCACCCGGGGCCTCCGAGATGACGCTGTGTGTCCTGAACCGGGCCTGCTACAAGTGACGTCACAAACTGCTGACGTCAAAACAGTGATCCATAATAATTTAAAATTTTTCATGTACTTTGTTCGTTTGTACGGATTGTTTACGATAGTATTTTGATTTTATTTATTGTTTTATGTAGTAATTAATAATATTTTTCAGTGTATTTAGATTATAATGCAATCAATAATTATTGATTATAATTATTAAAGAAATTGTAGATTATATCTATAAAATAATGAGAAGACAATGTTGTGCTCCTAGTTTCTAATCTATGTCTTCAAATTCGCTACTGATAATGAAAAGAAGAAATTTTAGCTACGAAAATTACCTTGTGATAATTTTACTCATACATTTCAACAGAAGTGGCCTGCATTAAATGTTTCGATATACGTTTCATAAGCTAGAATTAATATGATGGTATTGAACTTGTGCAGAGAAAAAAAAACCCTAACAACAAATGTCTAGCCTACTGTAATGGAAATATTCTGGCATATTTGAATGAATTTGTAATTCCAAATCGAAAAGAGTCAAATGATCATTAGAAAAAATAAATAAATAAAAGAAGCAGACGATAAACTTTCATTTAATATTATTGTATATCATAATTGGGAAAATTAGTTGTTATGGTGGCTTTTAAACTTTTCGAGCAAAAAATTGGAATCACAAGTGGCGCACATGATTACAAATAAATTTCTGAACATAAAAGAAAATTTTTCGTATCTAATTATACTTGCGCTTACGCTGAACCTAAAAAATATGTTTATTTATAACATTTTTAAGTTTTAAAAACAAAACTCTATCTTGCTTATATATTTTTTTTAATTTTAGCAATATAACAAAAAAAAAAGACATGTTAAAAAAAAAATGAAAACTTAGATTTACTTTATAAAGCCTACCATACACTATATATTCTGAATATTTCATGAAAGAATATCGGAATTTTTTTAACTACCTTGCCGGCAATGCCCCGAAATCATATTTTGAGAATTATAACTTTAAAGTTCTCTCTTTGAAAATATTCAATATTTAACAACTATTAAGATTGTCATTAATTTTTGTTTTAAACTGTTCAGAAATGATTACTCTTTAATATATATATTTGTCAGAGAATGAATTTTTTGAATTTTTAAAAGTCCTATGGCACCTTAAGTTAATGAACAAGAGAAGAAGACGTGATAATTTGAATGAACGAGAGTGCGATTCTAAACGCTTTGTAGGGATTCAAGAAGATAAGCTTCACAGTAGCGTATTCGCATTTGTTTATTTCTTTATGTTTGCACTACACTGTAAAAAAATTGGTGTAAAGTTCCTGAGAAAACCTGTGGCAGCTATTCTCTGCCACAGGTTTTCCCAGGAATTTTACCAAAGAAATGCCAGGAAACTTACACAAGTCAGTTACACACAAAACATATGGAACTTTACACTGCAAAAAAAAAATTCCTGAAAAAAAACGGAAATTATACTGGCAATCGAGACGCTAGTATTGTTTCCTTATCTTAACGGGGGAAAAGGGTTAATTAAATTCCAGAAATTTTCCGCAATTTATCGTTTTATAACAGATATCTTCCGTATTTTTTATGCCGTAACCAAGGGATAGATACATTTCTGCTTTTTTTCTTTTCATTCCTGAGTGAGTGTGCAGTAAATAACGAACCCTTGCCACGAGCGGAATCGAACCTGGATTCTTTCGTTTACTAAACTGACGGTCTAGACCACTGCGCTACGACTGGTCACGCCGCTTTTTCAAATGTTGTTACTTATTTGAGTCGCTTTGTATGATGCAAAAACTTGAGGTTTCATCGGTATATGGATTTTTTCCGAGTTCCGATGTTTTTAAAATTTTCTTTTCATAATTTTAAATATTTTGCTGTATTATTTGATGCTTTGTAACAGATAAGTTTTAATTTTTTATGTATTATATGTGTAAAACATTGTATTAAGAGTAATGATTGCTTCTTTTTGCAATAGTACCAACATTTTCTTTTTTCAAACATATACTTTTTTTAAATTACTTGCCTGATTATCTATTTATCAATTCCAATAAAAACAACAATTATCTTAAGCAGACGTGTTTGTTACATGCTATTAAAATAATTTTTATCTCTTATTTTAAAAAAACTTATGTAAATAAACAATTTTATAATAAATTAAATTATTATATTTCAGCTTTGCTGAGAGCTTTTGCGTACGGTTATGTTAAACTGAATAGTTTTTAAAATATTAAAAATAAAAATAGATTTTTTGAGAAAATCTTGAAATTAATGACCTTGGGATAGGTAAGATTAAATCTGAACTTACTAATTTAATTTAAATTAATTTATAAAAATATAAACTAACGAAATAAATTAAAAACTTTATAAAATTATAAACTTCATTTTTTATAAAAGTAAAGAAAAAATATTAACTAATTTTATAAATTTATGGAAAAAATTATAAACTTTGTAAAATTATAATTTGTAAAATAATAAATTTTAGTGTAATTCATAAATTTATAAGCCAAATCAGTTTAGTTTAATACCAATTTGCATAGCGATAATTTATAAAATAATAAATTTTAGTGTAATTCATAAATTTACGTGCCAAATCGGTATAGTTTAATACCAATTTGCATAGCGATAATTTGCAGAAATATTATGTTATGAAACCTTTAAATAACCCAATATTGCCTCACGTTCAGTGTACACAGATCACCGATAATTTCTTTTACAATAATTCCGAAAAGTTACACAAAAGTTCAAAAGTATATCTGAGAAAACTAAGGAAAGTTACACACAAAATATATGGAACGTTTCACAGTTGATCAGTAAATTCCATTTTCTCAAGTATTCCGAAAATTTACACAACATTGTGGAAGGTGTTACACAAGATTTCTGGGATCAGCAGAAAAAAGCCGAGAAAACCCAAGAATGTTACACTGTAAACGTCAGGAACATTACGCAGATTTTTTTACAGTGTATTTATTATTATTTTTTAATGTTCCTTATTGTATTTTCATGCTACATATTTCATGAAAGTTTCTTTGCAAAAAAGGAGGGTGCGTGTAATAAGGCGAATATATACCTTAAATTAGAAAAATACAGTCTCAGATCGTAGATGCGCGTTTTACACCCGAATATACGGTTTTTTGGGTATTTTTATTTATTTATTTATTTATTTCATTATGAAGCGTTTATAACACCATCGTAGTTTTTACATCTGTTATCTTCAAATCAAAACCAATTAGACATGCAGTAAATATAGAACCTACATTACATTAAAACACTCAAAACATCGTATATTAAAAGAAGTTTTTTTTTTTTAACCTTATCGGAATGAGGGGCATAAATCGATTCTTATTTATTCACGTCTTTTATTAAGTACAGACGGTATATAATTACTAAAATTATATTAAGCATAGGCGTTTATTATATAATATTATTAAAAAATATTAACTAATTTTATAAATTTATGGAAAAAATTATAAATTTTGTAAAGTTATCTATACTAATATTATAAAAGAGTAAATCTTGTTTGTTTGTTTGTAGGGGGTAATCTCTGGAACTACCGAACCGATTTCAAAAATTATGGTGGCAAATTGATGGTGACAACCCCTGCTCCAACATAGGCTATATTTTATGTCGGTGCCACTAACCCCAGGGGGTGCAGGAGCAAAAAACGTTCTAAAATTGCGATTTTTCAGTTATCACACTGGCTGTCAAGCCCTGAGAGCTTGGCAGCCGGTTCTGTATGTATGTATGTACGTACGTAATGCGATAACTCTTCATAGAAATATCCGTTTTCCTTCAAATTTTGTTTATAGGTTCACTGTGTTAAGGCGCTTCCCTGATTAGTTTTCGGAATTGATTGGTTAAGTATAAAAGGGGGGGGGGGGGAACAAGGGGCTAATTCCCCCCCCCCCTTAATTTATATAAATGGGTTTTTCATGCAGAATTATTCCGTTTTCCTTCAAATTTTGTTTATAGGTTCACTGAGTTAAGGCGCTTCCGTGATTAGTTTTCGGGATTGATTGGTCAAGTATAAAGGGGGGGAACAAGGGTCTAATTCCCCCCCCCCCTTAATTTATATAAATGGGTTTTTCATGCAGAATTATTCCGTTTCCCTTCAAATTTTGTTTATAGGTTCACTGAGTTAAGGCGCTTCCCTGATTAGTTTACGGGTTTGATTAGTTAAGTATAAAGGGAGGGGATTGGGGGGGGGGGCTAATCCCCCCCTTAATTTATATAAATGAGTTTTTCATGCAGAATTATTCCGTTTTCCTTCAAATTTTGTTTATAGGTTCATTGGGTTAAGACGCTTCCCTGATTACTTTTCAGGATTGATTGGTTAAGTATAAAGGGGGGGAACAAGGGGCTAATTCCCCCCCCCCTTAATTTATATAAATGGGTTTTTCATGCAGAATTATTCCGTTTTCCTTCAAATTTTGTTTATAGGTTCACTGTGTTAAGGCGCTTCCCTGATTAGTTTTCGGGATTGATTAGTTAATACAAAGGGGGGGGAGCGGGGGCTAATTCCCCCCCTTAATTTATATAAATGGGTTTTTCATGCAGAATTATTCCGTTTTCCTTCAAATTTTGTTTATAGGTTCATTGGGTTAAGACGCTTCCCTGATTACTTTTCGGGATTGATTGGTTAAGTATAAAGGGGGGAACGGGGGGCTAATCCCCCCTTAATTTATATAAATGGGTTTTTCATGCAGAATTATTCCGTTTTCCTTCAAATTTTGTTTATAGGTTCACTGAGTTAAGGCGCTTCCCTGATTAGTTTTCGGGATTGATTAGTTAAGTATAAAGGGGGGGGGGGGATCGGGGGCTAATCCCCCCTTAATTTATATAAATGGGTTTTTCATGCAGAATTATTCCGTTTTCCTTCAAATTTTGTTTATAGGTTCACTGTGTTAAGGCGCTTCCCTGATTAGTTTTCGGGATTGATTGGTTAAGTATAAAGGGGGGGGAACGGGGGATAATCCCCTCCTTAATTTATATAAATGGGTTTTTCATGCAGAATTATTCTATTTGCTTCAAAATTTGTTTATAGATTTATTGGGTTAAGACGCTTCCCTGATTAATTTTCGGGATTGATTGATTAAGTATAAAGGGGGGGGAACGGGGGGCTAATACCCCCCTTAATTTATGTAAATGGGTTTTTCATGCAGAATTATCCCATTTCCTTCAAATTTTATTTATAGGTTCACTGTGTTAAGGCGCATCTCTGATTAGTTTTCGGGATTGATTGGTTAAGTATAAAGGGGGGGAACAAGGGGCTAATTCCCCCTTATCTATACTAATATATAAAGTAGTAAAGATTGTTTGTTTGTTTGTTTGTAGGGGGCAATCTCTGGAACCACTGAAGCGATTTTAAAAGTGATGGTGGCAAATTAATGGTGACAATCCCTGCTCCAACGTAGGCTATATTTTATGTCGGTGCCACCACCCCCAGGGGGGTGCAGGAGCGAAAAACGCTCTAAAATTTCGATTTTTTGTGTACTGAAGGAGATAGAAGTATCAAATTTGGTATGGTAGTTACTTATCAGATGTAAATGCTCTCTAAGAACAAATTATAAAAACATTCGCAATTTAAAAGGGTGAGATGAGGAAGAAGCGTTCTAAAAACATTCTAAAAAACATTCTAAATTACAATTTCTATGGAATCTCTGAAACTACAGAACCGATTTCAAAAGTGATTGTGGCAAATGGATGGTGACAGTCCCTGCTCCAACATATGCTAAATTTTTTGTCGGTGCCACTGCCCGCAGAGGGTGCAGGAGCGAAAAACGTTCCAAAATTATGATATTTTCAATAATGAAGGAGTTAGGAACTTGACATTTTGTATGGTCGTTACAAGATTTAAATGCTCTATAAGAACAAAATCTAAAAAAATTCGAAATTTAAAAGGCTGAAATAAGCAAAAAATTTTCTAAAAACATTCTAAATTACAATTTGTATGGAATGTCTGGAACTACTAAAGCGATTTCAAAAGTGATGGTGGCAAATGGATGGTGACAATCCCTGCTCCAACATAGGCTATATTTTATGTCGGTGCCACTACCCCGAGGGGGGGTGCAGAACCGAAAAACGTTCTAAAATTGCGATTTTTGCGATGCTGAAGGAGCTAGAAACTTCAAGTTCGGCATGATTGTTATTTATAAGATCTAAATGCGCTCTAAGAACAATTTCTAAAGAAAAATGATCTAATGATTCTGCGATTTTTCAACTATTGAATTTCTAAAATTACCAAATTTCACAATAGAGTACCATAGCGAAACCTTCACGCGTAAAACGATAATGATAAGGGCGACGTGTCCTGACGTGTATATTGACTATAGCACGAGTCACAAATTATAGTATCCTTATTATTCTGTTAAAATATAAAAGTGAATTATGAAATGTCAATATTTTGTTTGATTAAAGGTTCGTTAAGAGAAATTGACCAGCGTAGCGGGCGTAGCTTGCTAGTAATTTATAAAATAATAAATTTTAGTGTAATTCATAAATTTATAAGCCAAATCAGTTTAGTTTAAGACCAATTTGTATAGCGATAATTTATAAAATAATAAATTTTAGTGTGATTCATAAATTTACAAGCCAAATCGGTTTAGTTTAATACGAATTTGCATAGCAATAATTTGCAGAGATATTATGTTATGAAACCTTTAAATAACCCAATATTGCCCAATATTGTGTTATATTTATTATATAATATCCATTATTATATAATTATATAATAATGGTTTATTGATACTAAAATTATGTTAAATATGCACAAAATGAATGTTTAAAGATAAATTACGATACTAGCACCTTTGACTGCAGTGTGTTCGATTTTACCTACCAAAATTCAAGTAGGCCTTTTTTTTAAATTATTTTTATCAAATATGACATATTATGAATATTTATTAAGTATACGCGGTTTATTAATAATACAATTATATTAAGTATACACGGTTTACTAGTATTATAATTATATGATGTTTAATTAATATTAAAATTACAATAAGTGTCGACGGAATGAAAGTTTTAAGACAAATTGCTATACTAGTGGCTTTGACTGCAGTGTGTTCGACTTTATTTCATATTATTCATGAAGGCAAATGATTTTATAATAATAATTACTATTATTATATATTATCAACTATATCATACTTCTAAAATTATGAGCATAATTTTACACAATTTTTAAAAAGTAATATTTAATTCAATATACAATTTTTACATAATATACAATTTTTAAAGAGTAATTTTTAAAAATTGACTCGAGAAAATACAAACAATGGAACTTCCCTTTTGCGAAGTCCCCATTTAACGAAGTTTACTACTTAACGAAATTTTCTGCAGAACTTTGACTTCGACACCATTAACATGTAAATTAATCTCCATATTACGAAAAATAAATTCTATATAACGAAGTTTATTCCACTTTTGTACGTGTACAGAATTCAAACTAAGAGGTTGCTGTTGCGATGGATATGCGAAATTATTTCAGCAGATTGTTTGAAAATGAACACATTTAAACAATTTCCATTCTGCTTGTGCTAAATGAAACTATTTTTTTTTTCACACTAAGGAAAACACTTGCTATCACCACTCTACCACACCGACAGCCTAGGGCTGACAGTTGGGGGAAGCCAATAACCCATTTTTTACATTGAATGATATAGAAGATGCAGCAAAAAATATCAATTAGAGTCAGACCATTCTGATCTTCCACTGCTTATAGATAATTGCTTTGTACATCCACAAGAATGTACTTCAAAATGCAAATCGAAGAACATCAAAATTATTTCTGTTCCTGCCAATACGACTTCTAAACTTGAGCTATCAGTCTAAGGAATAATAACAAATCTTGAAGTACATTATCGAAAAAGACAATGTAGTGAAAACATTAGTTCGAGAACCTGTGTATCAGAGCTGATGAAAGCTTGGGAATGTGACGTGATTCCATCTAGCCGTTACACAACTGTTTTTTAAAAGGTGGCTTCAAAATTGAAACTGAATCAAAAGCTTTTGAATCCAATACCTATTTGTCATATCTGAAGGGAAATTTTCATGAATTTAAGTTGATTTCTATTGAACGAATTTTCTTCATAACGAAGTTTTTAAGTGTAACGATGAGACTTCGTTAAATGGAAGTTTCAGTGTACTCGAGAAAAAATTAAAACAAAGAATTTTTTATCTTGTAAAGTTAAAATCTTTATACAAATATTCCTCATTTCTAAAATTATATTAAGTGTATTAATTTATCCAGTTCTTAACAATATAATACTAGGAAAAAATTAGTTTGAAAAGTTAATTTATTTTAATCAAATATGTTATACGTCTGAAATTATATTACGTCCAGTTCTAATTTCTAATATATTACAAACCTACAGGGAAGAAAAAAAAACTTTTTGTTTGCAAAATTACATTTCTTATTTCAAATATATCTATCATACTTCTAAAATTCCATTAAGGGTGTTGACCAGTCAGGTCTCAAATCCCCTCTCTAATGTTAAACCTATGTGTGTGGAAGGGATTCTTTTTTTTTTTTTTATCTCATCAGGAAATTAATATTTTAAAATTATTTTTTCAGTGTAGTCTTCTTAACAGATCTCTCTCTCTCTCTCTCTTTTTTTTTTTTTTTTTTTTTTTTTTTTTAATATCAAAATATTTTTAAAGTTTAGAGAATTTTATTTGAAGTGTTAAAATCTTACTCACAGCTCGTCAGCTTTTAACACATAAAATATTAAATTAAGCATAGATTTTAGAAATATTTTGTCAACTAAAAAAGAAAGAGGCATTCTTTTTAGAAGATCACACAGAAAAAGAAAGTTAAAAATATTAATTTTCTGATTATAAATTTAAATTTTTTTTAAAGGAATTTTACGCGCATAGTTTTAACAATAATGAGGAAAATTTGAGATCTCGCTGACTAACACCATTTAGTGTTATTTATCCAATATCTAATTTATATGCCTGTAATAATAACGAAACAAAGTTGTTTGATTGTCTCTGTATCTTTCTCTCTCTCTCTCTCTCTCTCTCTCTGTGTGTGTGTGTGTGTGTTGTGTTCTGAAGAGACAGTTGCGCGCAGAGCTGTAAGATTTGGCAGAATTTTAACTGTATGTCTGTTTCAATTTTTTGATAATTAGCCGAGATATTAATTAAAAACTATAATGAACATTACAAAATGGCACTCTGTCGCAGTTGCCTTTACCAAAAGGCATATATCCTCGCAACTTCAAGCACAAAGAAACGAAGGGCGGCAAAACACTTTTTTTCACATTTTGAAACTGCCGCAACCGCTTTTCATATCAAAATAGGAAAAACAAAAAATACTCACTTATTCTGGGTACTTTCCCGGTCTTAACGCTGTTATTTGTTTAAAAGAATATAAATATATACTGTTAAAAAAAATCAAACACCGATTTCATTTTTTTCTTTTCTTTTTTTATCATTTACAAGTTCGTATGTGTTTTCCTGATCAAAATACGCGAAAAGATTTATTTATGGCACCTTCGCCGATGTATTTTGTTTTAAAAAAATATTAATATTTACCATTTCAAAATAAATATTTTTTGAATCAATTTCATGTTTTTCGTTTTTTCTATATTTTTAAAAATCCGCATCCGTTTTCCGATTCATATTTTTGCGGTTCCGACGATGTCTTGGGTTTAAAAAAATATATTAATATTTACTATTTAAAAAAATATATAGTATATAGATGTCCTTTCACAAATTCGCCAGACTTTTTCTTTTCTCAGTACACTCCCAGATATCATTTAATGCTGCATCAGACACGCATCTTGCACCATTATTGTATTCGCGTTTTCAAAGAGAAAAGGGGGGGGGGCATCGTTTTATATTATTTATGTTTTCTCAGAAACTTTTGATCACAATTGAAAGTTTAATGCATCTAAACTGAATCGAACATCCCCTTAATTCGTTTGGATGGATTTTCGTTTAAAAATACAAAATCATACAAACTAGAGGTTTGTTTGCAAAAAACAGACCGGGGCGTGCATACACAGAAAAAAATAAAACCCAATTTGGGTCAAAAGATTCTTAGGTATGTGTCCAAATTGGGCCATGCCTGTTTTGTTTTTGTTTTTTGAAAATGGGTATTTAACAGTGCCCAAAATGGATACACAGTGGTAACCAAAACAGGCATGGCCCAATTTGGGCACATACGTAAGAATCTTTCAATCCAAATTGGGTTTTATTTTTTTCTGTGTAGCACTCCTGGTGTACGCTGGGGTCCCCAAATCTAGGTTCGTTTGGATTTAATTTAAATATGAAAAATCATACATAATTCGAACATGTGTACTGCCGAAGGCAGTGGGCCCCCAATTTATCTGAAATTCATAATAGAAATTTAAGAACTAGATGGGTGCAGATACCTCTGTAATACCACCACTAGACGTTAATTAAATGTTTGCTCCTTTATTGAACGGAACGGGTCAAAAACTTTCTAATTTATTTATTTATTTTTTTTAATAAAAATCCAATAATATTCCCAATGATATTGCTTCACTGAGATTTCACCGTATTCCCTAAGTAGTACTACCATTATTTTATGCAAAAAATAATATTATACTATATTATCTACCCTATATATATAAAATCCTAATGAAACGAATTTGTGAAACGATTTTATGAAACGAATTTATGAAACGATTTTATGAAACGACTGATTAAACGACTGATTATGTTTCAGGCTATTTTTAGTAAAATATTAAACGCTTGATGGTGAAATTAATACCAATAGTCCATAAAAATCCGCGGATGTCAAAATTGGTAATAGAATTTTGAAATTGGAATTAGTTTTCGAGATATTATTTTTTTTCTAATTTTTTGACATTTCTGTAGTGATGGCAACTAATTACTCAGTTTTTTTGTGACAAAAAAGGGAAAAAAAATCGAAAAGGATCCCGATAGGGATTATTGATTTCTTTTAATTCGTCATTTTCAAATTGAAATTGAATTTGTCTTTTATTTCAATCAATAATGAAGACAAGATTGTGATTAAATTATGTTTTACAGGAAAATTTGAAAAAAAAAAATCACATTTCTATCGTCAAGATTCAATCGTCTGTCAGCAGTTAATTTAATTTATAAACGGAAAATATTTTGAATAAATGCGTCCAAATGACGTCATTTATGTAAATACGTCATTTATGTTTATACAATTTATTTAATATAAAGAAGCCATTTATCTATTTTTATGTACAAAAAGAGGTAAATTGAAAGACAATTATAAATAAGTTGTATATATACATATAAATACATGTATAAACAAGCATAAAAGTTCGGTGCTTTTCCAGTATATGACGAAACAGAGAAAATAGCCTTGGCGGAAAAGGAAATTTGGCAACGTACTTTCTGTCAACCTATTCACTTTGTCATTTCGTATACAGCAGCATTTTTTCAATATTTATACAATTTGTTTAGCGTAAAATGTCATTTATCCTATTTTATATATAATCAGAAGTAGTTTGTATAGAAAAAACAATAATAATATGCGTATAATTAAAATACGCATATAAACAAAAAAAAAATCGTCGAATTTGTTTCCATGGCTGTTTATGTCATTTGGCACCAAATCTCACTTTCTAATGATCGAATTGCGCCAAGCTTTTTAAAAAAGCGTCAAGACCCCTATAATAGAAAAGCACCAAAAGTTCATTGGGTTTGTTTTCATAACTTTTGGCAACAAATATATGTATATTAACGAATCTATCCGTTTTTGAAACTCGAATTACGCCAAACCTAAAAGCAAAGTATCCTATACTGGAAAAGTACCCGATTTTCTTATGGACAATATTCAAGTGACATAAAATGGTGTAAAATTATCGCGGATATCAAATTTGTTTAAATATCTCATCAATTGATGCCGAATAAATGCAGGCATGCATGCACAAAATATTTAATTAATTTTGTATGATAAATAATTATTAGAAAATTCGTATATACATATTAATTAAAATAAATAATTTACATATTTAAAATAACATGAAAATATGCATGATGGTGCACTAAAATAGAGAGAAAATTAAAACGTGTTACTGAAAATGTCTATAACATAGTACTTTTCAATACCGTGGTTCTTAATGTTATTCACAAGCAGATGGAATTTTTCTCATCCTTAAACGCAAAGGAAGAATAGAATACAGATTGTTGTTATAAAAGTCCGAGAGGTAGCCACAATTTAAACCTAACCATTTTATACAAGCTGGTTTTCAAGGTGTAATTGATTTTACTTATAAATCCCGAAAACAGTCGTCAGTTGTCGCAACAGCTGTGTATGAGGCCATGATAATAAAAAAAAAATGCCCGATTAAAACGTTGAAAGCATGGCAACCCAATTACAGATTTACCAATATTTTTAAAACAAAGCACGCTGTCATGTTTTTAGAGGCCTCGAAGTCTGAGCGGGGGTTGGCGAGCGTAGCTCCCAGGGGGTAGGCCCCCTAGTATACTATATTATATTACTTATATAAAAAAGTATTATTATTATACTTTATTTTTCACATTTATATCCATACTGTTATTTTTAGCAAAATAAAATTGTATGGCTATAGATAAAAAGTGTCATATTATTGGGCTTTTAATCCTTCATCTCCATTGTTTTGTTCAATTGAATTTTTTAACATTGTACTTTATTCATTTTTTAGGGTATCGTTCATCTCACGACACCCTATTACTCCCGCTTAGCTCTCTGTCCGTCGCAGAGCCAGTTCTCAGAAACTATGTAACTTACAGGCATGAAATTTTGTGTACTTATACCTAAATCCCTATTATGAAGCTCAAAATCATAAAAAAAAAAAAAAAAAAAAATCGTATATTTTAATATATAGAGATAAAAAAAACCAAAAATCTAACAGCCTTTTCCTGTTAAATTTGAACATTCTTCGTTATAGCAGTTGGCAACAATTAAAAATCCACAATAAAATTCTTTCTACAATAATTAATGTTTTATTGAAAGATTTCCACGTGAAAAATGAAAATGAAATTAAAAGTTTCACCAATTGAAAAAAAGATTAATATGATGTCATATTGGTAATAAAACAAATTTTCAAACATTTCTCAATAATACAAGGAGTATGAGTATGTGTAAATACAGAAAGCAGCTGACTATGACGTCATTACAGAATTAAAAAGAAAATTAATCTGACGTCTAACATTTTGAAGGTTACAACATGCAACAATTAATACAACATGTTTAATTTTGAAATTGATTTTTTTAATATCGCATTTAGTCCACATGACACATATTATTATGATAGAGTATAATAGCGGGCTTTGCCCGCTATCGGACCGGTACAGATTTTCGAAAAAACAAGAAAAATAGACCGGTAAATTTTTACTTTATAAAAAAAACATGATTTTTTTTTTTTTTTTTTGAAAATAAAATTTATTTGGATTTATTAAAGGAATGATAAAGTGTTTTGAAAGGAATATTAAACGAAACCCTTTCTGCGATCTTCGATCACACTTACCCACTTGTTTATATAATTACTATACTATTAGGTTTTATTTAATTGTTATTCTTATTTACATTAAAAATTCCCATGTACATATCTTTTAGGTAGCTTTCAATACAAAAAAGTATAAAGCTACCTATTGCAGCCGTTCGGATGAAAGCAATTCCGGAAAATTTCGATATATTTTCACCGATCATCCGAACCACCCTCCGTTCAAATGTTGATATATATATATATATATATATATATATATATATCCTTATATATTATTTCTCCTGTCAACATCCCTTTTTCTAAGAAAATATGAAACGCAGAACAACGAATGAGATACCATATGAAAGGTTTTTGAACCGGCTTCTGACATAGCCCACTTAACAATTCGTTAAAACATGTTTTTTATTAAAATTTGCTGAAAATTACAAATTAAATCGGCATTGTTTTCATAAAAAAATGAAAGGTTTTACTGAAATTATTGTTGCCAAAAAAATAAAATATCACATTATATGATGCTCAGGAATTATTATAAAAAACACCGCACGGGTTTATTTTATACTTATGATTAAAAAGCGAAATTGAAATTGAAATGTTTAGATTTATATTTCTAAGTTCCATGTTTTTCCCGAAGCGGATGAGGTCATCCTCTAATGCAGTCAAAATACGATTGTTAATTTTTTTTTTTTTTTCTCGCGCTTGCCTTTAGCAATCTTGGATCAGTTTTTAGTCTTTGATGGAATAAATTAAATGATATTCTGGCTTGACTAACAACTAAATGTTGTTTGCAGATATTTTTATCCTTGCTTTTTCTTTAGAAGTTTAAACCTGTATCTAATAACTATTACATATTGATAAAAAATGATACTTCTCTATTATCCCGTCGACCACTTTTCATAACAAAAAACTATCGCCAAATAAACGGGAGAACGTTGCCATTGGAATATCAAAAAATAAATAAATAAATAAAATATAAGAATTTAAGGACACAAGTGTTATTTTAATTAATAAAATAACTACTTTATCAGTAAAACATAATGAAAAAAAAGCTACCTAATACACGCAAATGTCGAATGTAAAACCACTAGATGACGTAACAAACACGCATAATGATTCTGACATCAAGTAAATGGGACTGCACTTTAGGCGTTTAATCTTACAATTAGGCGATAGTTTTTTGTTATAAAAAATGGTCGACGGGATAATAGAGCAGTACTAAAAAATATTAGATTTCAGTGCGAAATCCTCGCACGGGCCCTCTGGTATATATATATATATCTGACTTATATCATACGATAACGCGCGTATTTATAAATTAATTTTGGGGAAACTAATTGTGTGTATTAAGCTCACCAATGTCTCGACCGACTTCGTTGACCAGCTTGGTCCGCCATTTTGTTACAAGATGGCGGCCACTTAAAAATTTAAAACTAAAATAAATATACAAAAAAGTGCTTCCGGCCTGTACCGGGAGGAAAAGGTAGCTTTCCTATATCTTCGTTTTAAAATTTTAGCTAATGTTACACGAAAACAACAAGTTAAAATTCAAAGAAACGTTTACAAAAGATTCGTTAATACTGAATTTGAATAAGAAATTCGTCAAATTTTTGAGCAATAGCCAAATTGGCTTCATTTATGAAGACTTATTTTGGTCGCCAAATTTGGCGATATTTCGCCAAATGTCGCCAATTTTGCCAATTTTGTCGCCAATGTCGCCAATTTTGGCGCTAACGGATATAAATATATAGTTTTATGCGTATGATTGGGAAAATTATTACAACAATGAAAGAAAATAATTTGCGAGTAATCGCGTTAATGTGCTGTTTTGTTTCAAAGTGTCAGCCACCCTAGAATTTCAAACTGCTCTATCTCAGCCATTTTTTAAGATAGAGGTAAACCAAAAAATGCTCTGTAATCCTTGTATCAAGTCCTAACACGTAATTAAAAAATAAATTTAAATTTTTAACTTTTTTGTATATTTATTTTAGTTTTAAATTTTTAAATGGCCGCCATCTTGAAACCAAATGGCGGACCAAGCTGGCCAACGAACTCGGTCGAGACATTGGTTAGCTTAATACACACAATTAGTTTCATCGAAATCGATTCATAAATACGGGCGTTATCGTATGACATAGGTCAGATATATATATATATATATATATATATATATATATATGGATATATATATATATATATATAAATCAACATTTGAACGGAGGGTGGTTTTGAGGTCTGGGAGTGAAAATATATCGAAATTTTCCGGAACTGCTTTCCTCCGAACGGCTGCAATAGGTAGCTTTATACTTTTAGGTAGCTTTCAATACTAAAAAGTATAAAGCTACCTATTGCAGCCGTTCGGAGGAAAGCAGTTCCGGAAAATTTCGATGTATTTTCACCGATCATGACCCCCCAGACCCCAAAACCACCCTCCGTTCAAATGTTGATTTATATATATAGATATATCCATACATATATATATATATATATATATATATATATATCTGACCTATGTCATATGATAACGCTCGTATTTATAAATCGATTTTGATGAAACTAATTGTGTGTATTAAGCTTACCAATGTCTCGACAGAGTTCGTTGGCCAGCTTGGTCCGCCATTTTGTTTCAAGATGGCGGCCATTTAAAAATTTAAAACTAAAATAAATATACAAAAAAATTAAAAATTCAAATTTATTTTTTAATTACCTGTTAGGCTTTGATACAAGGATTCCAGAGCATTTTTTGGTTTACCTCTATCTTAAAAAATGGCTGAGATAGAGCAGTTTGAAATTCTAGGGTGGCTGACATTTTGAAACAAAACAGCACATTAACGCGATTACTCGCAAATTATTTTCTTTCATTGTTGTAATAATTTTCTCAATCATACGCATAAAACTATATATTCATATCCGTTAGCACCAAAATTGGCGACATTGGCGACAAAATTGGCAAAATTGGCGGCATTTGGCGACCAAAATAAGTCTTCATAAATGAAGCCAATTTGGCTATTGCTCAATAATTTGGCGAATTTCTTATTTAAATTCAGTATTAACGAATCTTTTGTAAACGTTTCTTTGCATTTTAACTTGCTGTTTTCGTGTAACATTAGCTAAAATTTTAAAACGAAGATATAGGAAAGCTACCTTTTCCTCCCGGTACAGGCCGGAAGGACTTTTTTGTATTGAAAGCTACCTAAAAGTTAAAAATTCAAATTAATTTTTTCTTAAATAATAGTCCTTGATACAAGGATTCCGGAGCATTTTTCGTTTTACCTCTATCTTAAAAAAACGGCTGAGATAGAGCAGTTTGAAATTCTAGGGTGGCTGGCATTTTGAAACAAGACAGCACATTACGAAAACAACGATTAATTTATGAGTTTTAGTGAACGCGATTTCTCACAAATTATTATCTTTCATTGTTGTAATCATTTTCCCAATCATACGCATAAAACTATATATTCATATCCGTTAACGCCAAACTCTCGCCAAATTTGGCGACACTTGGCGAAATATCGCTAACTTTGGCGATCAAAATAAGGTTTCATAAATGAAGTCAACTTGGCTATAGGCTATTAATTGGGCAAATTTCTTATTCAAATTAGGTGTTAACGAAGATATAGGAAAGCTACCTTTTCCTCCCGGTACAGGCGGGAAGGACTTTTTCAATTGAAGTTATAATCGTAGTGTCGTAAATTTTATTATTTGTGCTTTTTAAAATTTGGCAACAGCTGGAAAAAATCCGTTTTTTCAAGCTTTGAATTAAACCTGTATTCAGAGTATAAAATTTTAAATAGAAAAATTGGAAAAAAAACTTTTAAGAATTAGACAAATTTTAAAAAATGACTGGAAACTGCACATCACAATCTGGTCAAGTATCTACCTTCAAAAAATGGTTAAATTGCTATGCATAGTTTTTGATCCTATAAAACTTTTTAACTGATCTTTCTTGACCGATTTAAACATTAAATAGCGTTTAAAATAATTCTTCGATATAAAAATAGTTTGCTGCAGCGTGTTTATCATACAATTCTGTATAAAACTACTATTTTTAATGTTTTTTGCATGCAATGAGTTTTTTTATTATTAGCCGGGAAAGTGCTATAAATTCAGTTACAGTAGTGGCTGCAGCAACATTGGCATTACTTGCACAAATTAATATTGTTGCAGAGCTTCGATAAGAGTTATACTGTAAAAATCGGTAAAATTAAATATAAAATGAGTGAGAATAAGATACAGTCGTAAAACAAGTGGGTAAGTGTGATCGAAAATCGCCCAAAGGGTTTCGTTTAATATTCCTTTCAAAACACTTTATCCTTTCTTTAATAAAACGAAATAAATTTCATTTTCCAATAAAAAAAAAAAAAAAATAATAAAAAAAAAAAAAAAAAAAACAAGAGGGGAAAATTCTGCTATAAGGCAGAATATAGATTGCCACACACGGCTTTTATTTAAAAAATAAATAATCTCAGAATAAAAACGCAATGACAACAAACAATTTTAAAATATCTAAATAACAAATAAAAATTCCCCTGTTAAAGTGTTTAGTTGTTCAATAACCATTCGATTTAGAAAAATATTTTTCTATCACTGAGCAATTTTTTTTAATGAAATTTAATTCATGTTGCTATGGCAGCAGACGATAAAACGATATCTTTGGAATAAGGGAATAAATAGAAGAAAAAAATTTGTTGATGTTTGTGATAAAATGTTTTTCGTTATTTTTTAAAAATGTATATACATAATTCACTTTTATATTTTAACAGAATCATAAGTTTACTATAATTCGTTACTCATGCTATGGCCAGTATACACGATACACGTCGAGCCACAATGCCTTTATCATTATCTTTTTACGCGTAAAAGTTTCGCTACGGTACTCCATTGTAAAGTTTTGTAATTTTTGAAATCTAATATTTGAAAAACGACATAATCATTAGATTTGAAATTTATATCAAGAAAAATACAATTTTTTACCATTCTAACGCAGTTTGTAAAACATTTTTGTGACAAATACTTTTCGAGTTATTAATTTTTTAAGTAACTTCAAATGTTTCATTTTCCGAGATTAATCTGTGGCAACGATGGATTGCTGTGACTTTTCATAAACATGAAAAATGATAGAGATTGAAAGAATAAGCCACCCTGTGTGTGGCTAAAAAGAAAAGAAAAGAAAAGAAAAAAAGTCATGTTTTTTATAAAGTAAAAATTTACCGGTCTATTTTTCTAGTTTTTTCGAATTATATTCTGTCATAATATCTGTCATGCGAACTAAATGAGATATTTAAAAAAAAATCAATTTCAAAATTAAACATCTTGTATAGAGACCTTCAAAATGTTAAAATATGCCAATATTTCCAGAATTGGGTTTTTATCATTATTCAATACGTTCCTCTTCCTCAAACTCGTATGACGTTATAATCACTTGCTGACATCATATCTACTTGCTTTCTCGATTACTCATATTGATACTCTCTTTGTATTATTATCAAACATTTGAAAAATTCCGTTAAACTTCCAATATGACGTCAGATTAATTTTCTTTTTAATTCTCTAATGACATCATATTAACCTGCTTCCTGTACTTACACAGATTCATACTCCTTGTATTATTGAAAAATGTTTGAAAATTTCCGTTTTATTACCAATATGACGTCATATTAATCTTTTTTCAAAGTTTTTATGAAACTTTTTATTTGATTTTCATTTTTCACGTGGAAATCTTTCAATAGAAAATTAATTTTTGTAGAAAGAATTTTATTGTGGATTTTTAATTGTTGGCAACTGCTATAACGAAGAATGTTTAAATTTAATAGGAAAAGGCTGTTAGATTTTTGGTTTTTTATCTCTATATATTAAAATAATACGATTTTTTTTTAATGATTTTCATCTTAATAGTAGATATTCAGCTATAAGTACACAAAATTTCAAGTCTATAAGTTATATAGTTTCTGAGAACCGGCTCTGTGACGGGCAGACAACGTAGCGGGACGAATAGGGTTTCGTGAGATGAACGAAACCCTAAAAAAGAGATTTCTCATACTATTTCATCACCAAATTATCACATAAAGATGATATTCGACTGGGAGTTGTGTCTTTTTTCCAAATATGAACGCAGTTTTTGAACCAGGGGCCGTCTACGTATTAGAAATTGTTGGTGCATTGATTTCCCAAATGGTAACAACTACTTTTGACACAATATTTTAATTCCTCGGATTAAGTCAGCCTGGAAAAGGTACAGTTTATGTACTTTTGTTAAATCATTATAAAAATACTAAGGAAAATGTCTCAGGGGTTTATCGATAATTTTCACAAAATGAAATTAAACTCTTCCAAGGTTAAATTACTAAAAACACTCAATTAGCTTCCTGAAAATTTATGCAAACAATTTTAATATAAATAAGCTTTAAATTGTTTCCGGTAACTATCTAATTTTTCTTTTCTGTAGATCCTTTCCCGCCTTAGATCAGTGGTGTTCAACCTTTTTGCCTGAAAATCGTATGTCACCGCTATTTCCGAATAAAATCCTCGCCATTTTTAATCACAAAATTTCTGTCATCAGATACGACAAATTATTCAATTTAAAAGTACTGGTAGATCTGAGGCTCTTGAGTCGACCGGGCAGTTCCGTAAAAAAATGATTGCCCAGTTTGCAAACAGATGGTCATATTCTCCACCATATGACGCAAAGTTTGAAATATTTCCGATTAAAAAAATTCATATAGCTTATCTATACTTTAACAAATATTGTGCAGATACAAGAGGTCTGTATGGGCCGAAATTTTTAGGCCCAAGGACTTGTCCGACCCGTAGAATTTTTCTGGCCCAGTACAAATGTTAAAAGTTCGGCCCAAGTCCGGACCGGCCCATACAAAAAAGTTTATTGGCAAGCCCAGTATAAAAGCTAAAATTTCGGATCAATCCCGACCGGGTATGAAAATTAAAGTTCGGCCCGAGCCCGGGCCAATCCTACTGAACTTCTAGAAAACATGGATTTTTACGTCGATATGGTTAAAAATTGTCTTGTACGAGGAATTCTGACAAAAAATACTTATTTTAGCATTTTTTCTTTCATGTTTATATTCTTCATTTTTAAAATAGCGCCCTGGGCTGCGATATTTTTTTTTAAGTAATTTCTATTTGTATATAAATGTTTCAGTTTTCATTAATATCGTTAATCCATATTCCAAGGCCTGGAGACTTAAAAAATCTTAAAAATGCTATTCAGTAAAATGTTCTTAGACGGAATCGCATAGGAGAGAAGAAAAATGCGTTATGGACAAGTTCCCTACTTAGCAAGTAGATCGTCTGTTGTAAATGTATTATATTTTTTAACATGTATTATTATATTCATTTTGCATGGATCAACACATTTTTACATTTAAGACGGGGTTCCTTCATAGGCAGGTTCTTTTTCGCAGGTTTTACTGTACTTAAATTTTATTGCCTTATGTAATATTCTTTAAAAATAATAAATTTTAAGTTTTCCTTGTAGTATAATGGCGATTTAAACAATATGCATTTTTTTTTGCAGAAATTGTTGGGCCCGGCCAAATTTTACTGATTTTTCGAAGGGCCAATGATTTTCCTACAGGTTGGGTCGAGAACGGGCGTAAAAATTTCAGCCCGTGAAAGAATGAAATCCAGTTCGGCTCGGTCCGGGAATAAAAAAAGTTAGGCCCAGCCTGGCCTGAGTCTTCAGAAAAAAAATAAGGTCCGAACCCGGCCGGCTCTGAAAGAGTGAAGATGAGACCTGGCCCGGCCCGAGTGTCGCGATAGAAAATTGGCCCCTACCCCGTGCAGACCTGTAAAGAAACCCCTAAGTTGACAATAAAATTCACCCCCTCCCCCCCAAAAAAAAAACAGGTTTTTATTCTCTTGGGGGGGGGGCAAAAACAGTAAACATATCCTTAATGGAAGGAAAATTAAATTTTAACATTTTAATAACGTAAACTTTTCGAAAACAACTTAATATTTCGTTTGATAAGTCATGACACACCTATGGCACTTACGCGGCACACTTATGTGTCAAGACATGCCTGTTGTGAAACTCTGCGCTAGCCTGTGCATTCACTAAAATTAACAGACATAGCATATCACCCAAATTTCCTAGTGGATGCGCATAATATAGAAGTCCCTCCTTAACCCTCTGACTATCACGTCCAAGATAACCCGTTCATTGAGCTGCAGTTTTCATTTCGGTAAATGCATTATTTAAATTCATATTAGTTTTACAGATTCTACACTGAAAACATTGAGTAATGATTAATATAAGTCTCAGCCTTTATTTTCACGTACATAATTAAGTTTTGTACATCATGTTGGAAAATTAATATTTTTTTAGCATCTTAAAAATTTTACAGTGAAGCAACATTAAAATTTTACCTTTTTGCGGATAGTCAGAGGGTTAAAGTCACGTCAAATACACTATTATTGCCAAAGGTGACCGGTCACTTGGATTTTAGACGTTTTGTTAACTATCTAGAAAAATACATGAGGAATTAACCTGAAACTGTAGGTGTGTAAACAATATAGTATAGGTTATATATTTCCGTTTTTTTCACGAAACCCCATAGGGGACTGTCAACAAATTGAAAAAGAACGAATATCTTTTGGATAACCCTGTAAACACTAATGTAGCAAAGTCGTTCAAACTCGAGATTATTAATAAGTGGCTTGTTGTAATATACTGTGTTCATGTTTATGAGGATAGCATGTATACTCGTAGAAAAATTAAGGTTTTTATAAAAACAGTCCCAAATTTCGCCTAGTTTCTTACTTATAATTTGCAGAGTTCTTAATATAAAAAAAAAGTTCTTTTCAGAAAATATGACAAACAATATTGTACATTCTGCAATCAGAATTAAAAAATAATAAAAATTGGATGCGCGAAAGCAATCAAAATATAATATGCATAATGCATTAGCTAATTATATAGAGCTACTTTTGTGAAAGTCTCAAAATCATAGCTTGAAAATTCTGAAAATTATCGTCGATAGAATAAGCTCGAAATCCGTTGTTCCCAAAAGCAAGCAAAAATATGAGGGGTTGTATCTAAATAAAGTAGTGCGTGCACACTTTCACAAAAGTTGCTCTATATACTTAGCTAATATATTATGCATATTATATTTTGATTGCATTCGCGCATGCGCAGTGAAACATGTTTTGGTAAACCTCCTCATTTTTCATCCAATTTTTATTATTTTTTAATTCTGATTGCAGAGTATTATGTACAATGTTGTTTGTCATATTTTCTGAAAATAACTTTTTTTATATTAAGAACTCTGCAAATTATAACCAAAAAAACTAGGCGAAATTTGGGACTGTTTTTATAAAAACCTTAATTTCTCTACGAGTATACATGCTATCCTCATAAAAATGAACGCAGTATATTACAATAAACCACTTATTAATAATCTCGAGTTTGAACGCCTTTGCTACATTAGTGTTTACAGGGTTATTCAAAAGATATTCGTTCTTTTTCAATTTGTTGACAGTTTCCTATGGGGTTTCGTGAAAAAATCTTCACGGAAATATATAACCCATACTATACTGTTTACACACCTGCAGTTTCAGGTTAATTCCTCATGTATTTTTCTAGATAATTAACAAAACGTCTAAAATCGCAAGTGACCGGTCACCTTTGGCAATATAGTGTATATCGTTACAGCTAAAACTGTAAAAGTATAAAAATATCACTGTATTCTGAATTCTATGTATGATGTACACTGTAAAAAAGAAAAAAAAATTCTTAATCTAGGATAACCACGTACGAAAATATAAAATAAACTCTTCCGAGTTTCCCATGATTCCGGAAAGCGTTCTGTATCTTTAGAAACCCCAGAAACCAATATATTCTCGAAATTTAAAGAAGCATTTATAAAAATATGGTTTCATTTGGTGCCACTGATTTTTGGAAACATTTCCGAGTAGTAATTATATGGTGTATGAATCAGTTTTCTCAAACCGGAATATCCGTTTTTAGGAAGCTATCAATTCTCAATTAAACATTTACAGCTGCGTAATTGAATTTATACATGCAATAATAACAAAATAATGTTAATTTTAATGGTAATGCTGTTAATTTATCTTGTTTGTCTGTAAAACATGTTTGTTGAACAAGAAAATGCTATTTAAGAATTGATAGCATCTGAAAAACCTATATTTCGGGATGAGAAAACTGATTGATACACTATAAAAGCTACTCGGAAACGTCTCCGAAAATCAGTGGCAGCAATTGAAACATTGTTTTTATTATTTTTTTTTTTTTTAATCTCCAGAATATATTGTTTTCTGAGGTTTCTGAAAATAAAGAACGCTTTTCGGAATCGTGGGTAAACTCGGAATAGGTTATTACTTCGTGGTTATATTTTATTTTCCTAGATTAAGAAATCTTAATTATTTTTTTTTTAAGTGTAGAAGTTCATTCAACTCGAATTTTTGAAAAAATGCAGCATACTTATTAAGACGAATGCTAAAAAAGGGGGATTTCACAAGTGCTATATTGTTTCTTAATATGCGAAAACTTAAAACCTGAATAATAATCGAAAAATTTGAAGGGCAACACTCCTTTCGAGATACCACTATTAAAGGTGTACATGGAAAAATTTGAAGGGCAACACTCCTTTCGAGATACAACTATTAATATTAAAGGTGTACATAGAAAAAATTGAAGGGAAACACTCCTTTCGAGATACCACTATTAAAGGTGTACATGGAAAAATTTGAAGGGAAACACTCCTTTCGAGATACAACTATTAAAGGTGTACATGGAAAAATTTGAAGGACAATACTCCTTTCGAGATACAACTATTAAAGGTGTACATGGAAAAAAATGAAGGGAAACACTCCTTTCGAGATACAACTATTAAAGGTGTACATGGAAAAATTTGAAGGGCAACACTCCTTTCGAGATACAACTATTAAAGGTGTACATAGAAAAATATTTAAGAGGTTATTATATAGATCAAGACACACTTTTTTTTTTTTTAAATACGAAACCAGAATTGCCATCCCCTTATTCAGTTAAAATTATCGGATGCCTTTTTCGAAGCCTAACTCCTAGACCAATTTTCACTGATAACTTCTAAAATATTGGAGAAATTGTAAACATCCTTTCAACAGATTTACTTTGTTTTCTGCGAAATGCGATAAATCAACGAAAAGTGATGGAAATGACCACCATAAACGTCCAGACAACAATGAGTTGGGCGCTCTAAAATCCAAAATGCACCTGATAGAACATACGGTGTTACCAAATTCTAGCATACTTTTAGCACTTTTCGCGATCCACATCCACATTTCACGTAAAGCGCGTTGCAAATTTCACTAAAATATATTCATTATCGTTAAGACAAAAGTTCGGTTCGGTTCCATGGAAGACAGTATTAAAATTTTGACTTAATAAGTGGATTTCACGGCCCTAGTTTCCTGTATAAAATTAGTTCGTCTTAATATATATTATCATCCCTTAAACTTATGATTATATTTACTACTTGCATTTTCTAAGACAGTAGATTTGAAACTTCGCATTTGAAACGTTTGTGGCTCATGAAAACGAAAATAAATTTAAATATTACAGCGTTGCTCTAGATCTAGAATATAAAGGGTGCACCATTAATTCGTTAAAAACTTAAAAATCCATTAAAAAATAACAGAAAACAAAATTGCTAAAAAATTGTGGTTTACACCAATGGGATTAAAAGGAAATCGGATGTTTTTTCTTCTTTTTTTTTTTTTTTTTTTTTTTTTTAACAAAAAAAGTTGTGGCTCAAAAATTACCGATAGATGGCAATGGCATGATAGTAAAAGACTTGTTTCTTTGAAGTGTCTACAAGCTTAATAATCTCGTGTTTGAACGCCTTTGCTACATTAGGTTTTACAGGGTTATTCAAAAGATATTCGTTCTTTTTCAATTTGACAGTCCCCTATGGGGTTTCGTGAAAAAATCTTCACGGAAATATATAACCCATACTATACTGTTTACACACCTGCAGTTTCAGATTAATTCCTCATGTATTTTTCTAGATATTTAACAAAACGTCTAAAATCGCAAGTGACCGGTCACCTTTGGCAATATAGTGCATATCGTTACAGCTAAAACTGTAAAAGTATAAAAATATCACTGTATTCTGAATTCTATGTATGATGTACACTGTAAAAAAAAAAAAAAAAAAAATTCTTAATCTAGGATAACCACGTACGAAAATATAAAATAAACTCTACCGAGTTTCCCATGATAATGATGAGTAAACCTAGCACATGAAACAGGTCCTTTTCTCGTCTTGAGACTTTTGCCGTGCAAAATTTTCGCAATGTACAGGTTGCTGCTTCCCGGTTCTTGTATAACAGGGTGGCAAGTGGTCAGGGAAAAATACAGTCAAAAAAATTATAAACACCAGTATATTCTTATAGAAAAATTTATGTTGATTATTCGATCAAACAATCAATTTGAATTTTTCTATAAGAATTTACTGGTAATTATATTTTTTTTTTACTGTATTTTTCCATGACCACTAGCCACCCTGTATAAGAGAGCTTAACCAACAACTGCATTTTCTGCTGGCTTCGAATGAAGAATTTGTGTGCATCGAGGTGTTTCATTGACAGTCTGATTAGCATAAATCTGCTTCCTATTATGCATGCCAGCGCCATCTATCGGTAATTCTTTGAACTACAACATCTTTTTAGGGTTTCGTTCATCTTACGAAACCCTAATACTCCCGCTCCGTTGTCTGTGTGTCACAGAGCCATTCTCAAAAACTATGTAACTTACAGAGTTGAAGCTTTGTGTATATACCTGAGTACTAGCTACGAAGAGCTCAAAATATTAAAATTTGAAAAATTCGTATTATTTTAATAAATAGAGATAAAAAACAAAAATTCTAACACCCTTTTCCTATTCAATTTAAACATTTTTCGTTATAGCAGATGCCAAAAATTAAAAATCCACGTTCTTTCTACAATAATTCATTTTCTATCAGACGATTTCACGTGAAAAATGAAAATGAAATAAAAAGTTTCACCCATTGAAAAAAAGATTAATATGAAATAAAATTGTTTGACGTCATAGTGGTAATAAAACGAAAAGATTTCTCAATAATACAAGGAATATGAGTATGTGTATGTACACAAAACATATTAATATCACGTCATTAGAGAATTGAAAAGAAAATCTGGCGTTATATCGGAAGTTTAACGGATTTTTCAAATGTTTCAGAATAATACAAAGCGAGTATCAATATGAGTAATACAGAATAGTAAATATACGAGTTTGAGGAACGTATTGAATCATGATAAAAACCCGATTATGGAAATATTCGCATATTTTAACATTTTGAAGGTGTACAAGAAGTTTAATTTTGAAATTATTTTTTTTTTTTAATATCGCATTTAGCCCACATGACAGATATTATTATGACAGAGTGTAATAGCGGGCATAGCCCGCTATCGGGTCGGTTCAGATATTCGAAAAAACGAGAAAAATAGACCGGTAAATTTTTACTTTATAAAAAACATGACTTTTTTTTTTTTCCTAAATGAAATTTATTTGGATTTATTAAAGAAAGGATAAAGTGTTTTGAGAGGAATATTAAACGAAACCCTTTGAGCGATCTTCGATCACACCTACCCACTTTTTTTTTTACTATTAAAAAAATCCGATCTCCCCCTAATCCCATTCGTCCAAACCGCAATTTTTTAGCGGTTAATTTGTTAATTTTTCATGTATCTTTAAAAAAATGTTTTAATGAACTTATGGCGCACCCGATACATATTTCTTGAACTTTTAATTAGCCACAATTGACTATCTAATACGCATTTTTACACACTGTCCAAGTAAAATATCCAGATTACACGGCGGAAATGATGTAACCATTGTAAGTATGCAAATTATTTTAAGATGAATCATAAGATGAATGTGAATCTTGTTTTGAATCCGAACCAAATTGTTCCCAGGAAATAAACCCTAAGACCTTATTAATAACGAATTGGGAAAGATAAAGAACCCAATAGGTTTCAAAATTCAAAGCACTGTGAGCAGGAATCCAAAGATAAAACTGAAAGTAAGTTTTCTATTCATAAAATTGATATTTTAGCATCAATCAGAAATCTGAGATTTTGAATGCAACAATAAATTTAAATTCATTGATGAGTCTTTTAATACCGATTACTCACCGTTTGGGGGATGAGAAAAAAAAATGTTCTGTGGCCATGAAATAAAAAATACACATCCTTGTACTTTTTTCTTTTTTTTTTAGGAGTAGAGACAGACATCCTTCCAAAAAGTCCTAGTGAGAACTGTCAAAAGAAATGAGATTGCTTGTCACACATCCAAGTTCTACACTTTCGTTCTTCGCTTCCCCCTTTCATGGGAAGTGTCAAAATTCAAGTTAAAAATTTATACTGAGAAGAACCACTTCTTCTGTTCTTCTTTTCAATTTTGTAACACTCTTCAAAAACTATGAAAAGTGTAAATGGGTTGTTCTCTAATCCTTCTCGTTCATTATCTGTTATTTCTCCCCCCCCCCCTCTTTTCTTTAAGCGAAAGATGTGGAATGGAAGCAAAGCTTTGATGCTATCGTGAACATTTTAAGCCGCTTTTGAGTGAATTTTGATTGGAAATTAAATGAAACTAGATGGAACCCGTCAAAACTTGACGGAAAAAAATTACAATAACAATATTAGTAAAATAAGTTTCTTTATTACATAAGAACAGTCTTTCAAATATTTTATTTTAAAAGTTTTTTTCCCCCAGTGAATTATAGTACTATTTCCGATGCAAACTCCAAACAAACAATCCGTAAACAAAATGCAAATCAGTTTGACATTACCGCCATATTCCCCACGGCAAGAAAGAAAATTTTCTGGACCTATGCAGTATCATACAAATAGTATATCCCTACGTTCATATCATATTCAGTCAATAAAAGAACATAGTAAATAAAACACCCCCCCTGTGATAATGCAACGGAATGAGCTCCCATGCGCATTTGCATTGCATCTCCCCAAACGCACCGTCGAAATTCGACGTTAAAAAAGAGGTTTAAAATGTTTTGATCAAAATTTTAAAAATGTCTTCTTTAATCATTGTTCGTTTCAAATCCATATCTTCTGAAACGCATCCATTGTTTAAGCTAATCAATTTTTATGTAAAGATGAAGAATTTTTTTTTACAATTATAAATCAATCTGCAGATAAGGGAGGTTTTTAATGTTTTTAAGTGTAATTTATGTGTATGATTTCTTCAGTTCTTTTACATAATCAGGATAATTATTCATTTTCCATAATTAAGAGAAATAATGTAAATAAATAAATATCCAAGATTATTTTTGATTATGTTTTCATTAATATATTGTAAATTTTATTGTTTAAAGTTAGTGATAAATGATACTTTAGTAAATGGGGCTTTTCCTAATTATTTTTTTATTATTTTTATTATTTTTGAGATTTAATGGCAACTTTCTTCCGTTTGTTTATTGGGCGCTACAGTCTGGCGAATTATTTGGGGTACTTTGGGGTATATATATATATATATATATATATATACTTCACTGGCGCATATATATATATATTATATTTATATATTTTACTGGCGCCGGCTAACCGAAAAGTACCTACTTTGGATACAGTTTTTTTTTCTTAATGGGACGACGGGATAATGAACGGAATTTCGACAGGATAATGAATATTTTTGATGGAACCAGAATATTTTTCTGCATTTTATAGTTATATTAAGAAATACATATTTTTAAGATTTGCTGAATCACTTATTTGTTTACTTTTTCCTGCATTATATTATTGAAGGTTGTTAGTTCTCTTATTCTTTTAAATATACCCTACTTATATAAAAATAGCGTGTGTTCTCTGTGGTGTTTCGCATAAACGTTGTAAAATTCAGGTTATTAGATTTTATCCAACTTTGCTGTCATAACTGCGGATGAAGCAGTCATTTTTGGCGATTATTTTGTTACCTGTAAAATGTTTGTTTTTAGTATAGCCCGAACGAAAAAAAATTATTTTTCCGTTATACGGATACCATTGTCGCCAAGCATACATTTACATGTATGCCATGGTGTCGGTATAACGGAAAAGAACCAAAATTTGCGATCGATCAAATAATTGAATTTCGCTAAGCATTAAATTTTCTGGTACTACTCTATTATCCGGACGACCACTTTTCATAACAAAAAACTATCGCCAAACTGTAAAATTAAACGCCAAAAATGCAGTCCGATTTACTTGATGTCAGAAGCATTATATGTGTTTGTTACGTCATCAAGTGGTTTTTAATTCGACATTTGCGTCTATTTTTCATTATGTTTTTCTGATTTATTAATTATTTCATTAATTAAAATAACAATCGTGTCCTTAAATTCTTATATTTTATTTATTTATTTATTTTGATATTCCAATGGCAACGTTCTCTGGTTTATTTGGCGTTATAGTTTGGCGATAGATTTTTGTTATGAAAAGTGGTTGACGGGATAATAGAGAAGTACCAATTTTCTTATTTTTAATCTGAGAAAGAAACAATAATCATGGATTTAATTAATTTTGCAATATGTAGTGCAACCAAAACAATTATGATTAAATCGGGACAGATATCGCAGACGCATCAGGGTTAATTTTTGGCGCCTAAATGACGATTTTTGCTTTGTATGGCAACCTGGTGTTTTATAATAAAATTGAATATGTGTGTAAATAAATCACATAAAATAGGTACTTTTATGATAGCTGGGCGTCAGGGATAACTCTCCAAATCTTGTTTCAATTGGAATAATTTAAATTGCAACATTTTATGTGAGATTTGTTATTCATATTGATATGCTTATGTTTAGATATTTTATTATGATTATATTCTAGCTAATTTTAAGTAAGATTTTAAGATTTTATATTTCAATATTAAAATATTACCTAATGTCAAAAGATTGGCGAACCACAGAGTTCAGAGAATTAAACTCTATGCCTTGCAAAAGTGGGAGTTGTCGACTTTATGACACTATTATAAGCAGAAGTAAAAGTTTAATTGAAAATTACGGTTAATTAATTAAATTTTCGAACAAACGAATGCACGATAACAAATCTGTGTCCAAATATCTTAAATTTAAAAAAAAAGAATGGTGTAATTTGATGCAGTAGTTTGTTCGCACGGATTGTCGAAAGAAATCGCTTAGAGTTTTAAATATATAGATGTGTAAATATAATGAAAAAAATCTATCATCTCAATGGAAATTTTTTTTATAATTTTAAATGTGCAAATAACGTGAGAGAATCTTTGTACATACACGTGTGCAACACATTGTTTTTTTTTTTTTTTTTTACTTGCTCGTGGTAATTTAAGATTTAGAATGCATTTTACTGGGTTCGAAAATTGGCAACGCTTATCTGCTTATTAAATCTTCATGTGTTGATTAGTGTCTTTATTTTTTTCTTTGAATTCAATTCTTCTTATTATTTTTTCCTGCTTAGCTTCAAATGTTATTTTCAGTCTTATTATTATTGTTTTTGTTTTATTGGAATATAGAAGAACGAGATATATACAGGGCATCTCTTCTCATCGTTGACCAATAACTAATTCCTAAACCGTCAGTTTTAGAGGCATAGGTTGCATGTTGTTTTCGCATAGATCGCATGTTGTTGTCGCATAGGCTGCGTGTAGTTGTTGTTCTTCCTCATACGAAAATCTATTTACATCCCGAGATCTTCACGATCCTTCGGTCCGTGGATCCTATAAGATAGATTTAGAAAAGCTTTTTTCTGTACATTGATAAGTAAAACTGTAAAAAATAACTTTTTGTATGAACAAACTAACTGAGTTATGACACTTTGAATATTATGAAATTTCATCTTTTCTAGCAAAAAACATGTTTGTTCGTATTTCGTGTCAAAAAGTATCAAAAATTCGTAAAATTCAAAGCATCATTGATAATTTGGTAAGTTTTGGTCGTAGAAGAGTGAAATTTTCCCTGTTTTACTTGTTACAGTTATGTGTATATATATATATATATATATATATATATCACTTATAGGACCCAGGGACTATATAAAGGGTAAATTTGGTATTTTTTTAAATAACTATTTTTTGTTTTAAATTTATGTAAATATTTTTACGTAAGTATATTTTAATGTGATCAATAATAAAATAATAACATTCGGAACATTTATTTTTACAAATAGGAAAAATGCTTTCAAAACTAACAGTTTTGGAATCAAATAGATAAGAAAGCAACGCATACCCTGTACATAGATATATGTGTGTGTGTTTAATTATATGCTTAATATAATAAATCGATGTATCTGTTTTATTCTAAACATCTTATATTTTTAAATCTCACTGCATAATTTACAAAATTTAATTTTCTATGCTTAACATAATCATATATATTATTTCTCCTGTCAACATCCCTTTTTCTAAGAAAATATGAAACGCAGAACAACGAATGAGATTCCATATGAAAGGTTTTTGAACCGGATTCTGACTTAGTACACTTACATTTTTTTTAAACATGTTTTTCGATTAAAAATTGCTGTTATTTAAAATTAAATCGACATTGATTTCATCAATGAAATGAAAGGTTTTCTGAAATCAGTGTTACCACAGAAATAAAATACTGCATTATCGTATGACGTCATCCTCTAATGCAATTAAAATACGATTGTCAATTTATTTCTTGCGCGTGCTTTTTGAAAAAATATAGAGCTTTTAATCGGATTTTTAATTTAATTTTTACGTGTGCGTCGCCTATTGTTTATTTGTTTTCTTTGTTTAATCATGGCTGTTTATATGCGTACTGTATCGGAATCGGAGCACCAGTAGATTACGTAATTTAAGGATTAACTTCCAAATATACATTTCATTAGGATTTACAAAAATTGTAATATTTATTTTTTAATATTTCATTAAACTGTTAATATGCCAGAGAAGTATGATGTCACTTAAATGGCTGCTGGACCACAAAGTTTGAACACCCCATGTATAAGTTCCCATAGGCTTTCAAAAAAGTGGTGCACCAAATATTGATTTACGCATTTAAGAAATTTCTTTAACAGTTTTGCAAAATCTGAGAAGATGCTTTCGGCACAGATGTCATATACAAACCACATTGGCGTAGATCCCCCCCCCCCCCCCCGCTATTTTGGCGAAAACTTTGTTTATTTACTTTTGTTTGTTTACTTTGTTTATTTACATTTTAAACGTTGTTTATTTACTTTATTTCGTATTTTAATTCCATAAATTATTGTTATTATGTACATACACATTTATTTATATCAAACTATCATTTATTTATTTGTATTTCCTTTTTTTAAAATAATAGAAGCTATTTTATTTATTACGTTATTTTACTTTTATATTGAAATAAAATATCATATGCTATTATTGTATGCTATTTGTAACTAATATTCAAAAACAAAATTTTCGCCAAATTGGCGGGGGAAAAAATCGTGCCAATGTGGTGAGTATATGACATCTGTGCCATGCTGGCATATAAATTCCCCAAACATCTGATTCAGTGTTTAAATATATATATATATATATATATATATATATATATATATATATATAAAATATATAATTATAATATCTATATATATATATATATATATTTCAGTATAGGGATCTTGGCAACCTAGAGAAATAACCTTGGAGAGATAAGAAAATTTGGAAAAATATTTTCTGGCAATTTATTCGCACAAGCAATCATTATATATATTATTTCATTTGTCAACATCCTTTTTTCGATGCACATACAAAACATGCAACGATGAATGAGGTATTCGAAAAGTTTTTGTACAAGTTTCTGAGAAAGTACAACTGCATTTCGTTAAAATGCGGTGATTGAATTAAAAAAAATAATCAGTTAATTAAAAATTAGCGCTAAAACGTACCAGAAAATAATCTCAAAGATTAGTGTGCGAAAGCTTCGCACGGGTCCTTCTGGTATTTTCTTTAATTTTAACTTTAATTTTCTATTTTTTTTTTCTTTTTAGGTGGATTATTTGATGCAGAAGATGAAGAGATTGAACTGGCTTTCAAGATTGCCGTGGATTGGCTTAATACAGATGAAATTTTACTTAAGAATTCCAGAGTCATAGCAACAGTTGAGAAGTTACAGAGTGAAGATAGTTTTAAAGCAACAAAATTATGTAAGTATAAATCAGGATCTTTCCATTTAATAATTCCTGAATATGTGATGAATCAATACAATAATACCTGAACCAATATTTATAAGCAAGAATTTCACAGAATTGTTGAATTAAAATTATCTTTTTAATTTTCAAAAATTTTACTTAATTGTTTTACGATAAATGGTCAATTCTAAATATAATGAAATATTCCTATATGTTCAATATAATAAAACATTTTAGAAATATCTATTCTATGTGTTCAAATGGGCTTTATACAGTCTATATTTTATTGAAATTTAAGACATATTTTATTAAAATGTTCTTCGACCGTTTCCAGACTTTTCAATGAAAACGATTCTCAATGCATTTTACTCGACCACAGTGCCATCTATGATTTTCGAAGAAAATGTTCAGTATAAAAGTTACGTATTTTTTCCCGTATATTTCGAATCTGCAGTAAAAAAGAGGGGTTATCACTTAGGATTGCAAAATTTCCCCCCTTTCCCCCAGAGGGCAGAGTTGAGAGGGAACTTTGATATCCCTAAATAGATTTTTCAAAATCATTGAAAATGCATTCTTTCATTTTTTAATCCGATGTATATTTTTCGAGTTATTCGACCGTTTCCAGACTTTTCAATGGAAACGATTCTCAGTGCATTTTACTCGACTACAGCGCCATCTACGATTTTCGAAGATAATGTTCAGTACAAAAGTTGCGTATTTTTTCCCGCAGAATTCGAATCTGCAATAAAAAATGGGAGTTATCATTTAGGATTTCAAATTTCCCCCTTTCCCCCAGCGGGAAAAGGGGGGGGGCAACTTTGATATCCCTAAGTAGATTTTTCAAAAATATTGAACATGCATTTTTCTATTTTTCAATCCGACGTACATTTCTCGAGTTATTCGACCGTTTCCAGACTTTTCGGACCCCCTGTATTTATTCACGATCATATTTTTGCATTCTAAATCACGAAAAGCAAATTTTATTTTAATTGTATTATTGTGAATTATCTTTTTTTATTTTCTTTTATTGCATGTAAATATTTACAAAGAAACTCTAAAATAGATCTGTATTTCAGAGAAGACGTAAATTCACCAGAAAATACTTTAAACTAAAGTGTAAAAAATCAATACTTCACAAATTAGCGAATCTTTCATTAAAAGTTCATTCCATATAAAATTTTCTATAATTAAATCTCATAATGCATAAAATTCAATTAAACTTACAAATATGGTTAAATTTTATCGATACAGAAAATTATCTTTATTTATTATTTTATTTAGACTAGGGGGCTCTGCCCCCTACGAGCTGCGCTTGCCAACCCCCGTTCTGACACCGCATGATTTAAAAACACTCTGATTTGATCATCTCTAAAACGATTACGGAAGATTGTATTATAATTAAACAACCAGTGGCGATCTGCTGTAACAGGGTTTCCATTCATTTTCCTTTGACTGAGGGATTTTAAGGTCGAATCAACTGCTGTTGAAACAGATTACAACTGTAACTGTCACCAAAATATATGATTTAGCACCAAATGTGCATAATCGTGGCGTCGCGTCACTTTCAGTTGACATCAGATGCGTTACACGAGTTAGTTTTTTCATCGGGGAATTTTTAATTCAACACTTATTTGTCTTTTGATACTTCTCCATTACCCCGTCAATCAATTTTCATTTAAAAAAAAAAAAAAAAAAAAAACTATCGTTAAACTGTAACACCAAATAAACAAATAGAAGAATTTTGACATTGGAAAGGAAATATTATTATTTACGCTGTTTTAAAATTTGCAATAATAGGTAAAAGATATGTCGAAATAAATTGATCTCTCATGAAAATATAATAATTAATTGAAATTGTTTGGAAATATTGTTTTTTTATCATTTTAAATGTGACGTGAATTTCCCTAGTTACTCGTATTTCTCTTTGTAATATTCACGCGCAAGTATATTTTTATTACGTCATTTTCTACATTTATTGCTTTTAACACGTGATCATTTAAATATTATTTTAAAGTTTTATTTCTGTTTTTAATAGTCTCGTGTAAATACATTTCTTAATTGAAAGGGAATCTTATTACGTGCGCTATTTTACAAATTGGCAACGGTTCAAATAATGGAATTTATGAAATATGAAATAAATCTTCGTCAAAATAATGAAAATTTTGAATAAAAAATTGGCAACGGTTCAAATAATGGAATTTATGAAATATGAAATAAATCTTCGTCAAAATAATGAAAATTTTGAATAAAAAATTGAAATATAACCTGAAAAATTACTCAAATTAAAAAAGTGATTGCAGTCTGCACTCCGCAAACTTGTCAACTATATCCTTACAAATTATGGTTAAATTCCTGCGGATAGTTTTCGTTCCTATAAAACTTTTTTCAAAAAACTGTTTTGACCAACTTTGATTTTAAATATCTCTTAAAATAATTCTTCGATTTAAAAACTGTTTGCTTCAGCGTGTTTATCGAACATTTCTTTATAAAACTACCAATTTTTAAAATTTTACATGCAATAGTTTTCTAGATATTAGTCCAGAAAGACTTCAAGGCACAAAATCTTAATTGACAGCGGCGGCAGCGGTGGTTACTTTTTTTTAATATAGAGAGATAATTTACTATGGCACTAAAAAACTATTAGCCCTTTCGGACATAATACGATGGTTACTCTGAAATTTTTAATACAGAGGCAGACGATATGCGCAAAAAAAAAAAAAATATTGGAAGGATATGTAAATTTGAACACTTTTATGTCCGCAGACAAAAAATTGTGGCAACAATTGCAATTTAACTATCGTAGAATAAATTTAGAAAGATGAGAAAATGGAGTTGACGCGAGAGCATTATCCAGCTATGATTTTCTATGATTTTAAAATGGGGCTAAATCAAGAAGAATACTTTTATCGTCTACAATTAGCATATGGAAATGAAGATCCCTCTCGTGCCACTGTATTCAGATGGTTTACTTAATTTAGAAGAAGTCGAAATTTTGTTTTTGTTTTTGAAGAACACACAGGAAGTAGATTGTCAGCTGTAGTCCCAGAAAATGTGTCGGCCGTACGAAAAATATTAATCGATGATAATCGCTGTACCTATTAAATGATACAGAAGGAACTTAACATTGGACCCGCAGCTATACATAAATTTATTCATGAAGAACCTGCATATGAAAAAATCAGTTTGTTGTTGGGTACCCCATAATTAAAAAAAAAAACACACCAAAAAGCGGAGCATGTAAGAATTAGCAAAGACACCCTAAAATTACTTAATGATGGTGGCCACCGCATTATTTCTAAAATCCTAACTGATGAAGCATCAGTCTCTTCACTATATATCTGCTTGAGGGTCACAACTGAGGATGCTCTAGACGGAGTTAAAACGCTTTTGTGTAATGGTGACAGTTTTATGTGAAACTTTTTAACATTTCTTATAATGAAGGACTGTTTTTATGGAACTTTTAACCATATTTTTTTAAGCAATGTCTGAGTGTAAAAATTGGTAAATATGATGAATAAATATTAAATATACAGACATTAATAATTGAATACCTGTTTTAACAAATCATATTTTTTTGTTTAGCTTATATCTGTGAAAGCATAATAATCGTTAAAATGAAAATTCCTCATATTTTTCCTCTATTTTAGATCTATGTCTCACTCTTTTCGCACGTAAGGGGCTATACCTACCTGCAAACTTTCAAAAAGTGCATTTTTTCTATATATATAAATTGTATTTTCTAAAAGTACAGTTAGTAAAGAGTATTCAGTTACATTTTCTAGTCGATCTGATGAAAATTAAGAAAGTTACGCAGCTTTAATTTACTTTCTTCTATCGTAACATAAATCATAACTTGAATCTTTAGGTTAGGCGTGATTGTCTCAAAACTATGATTTTAAAGTCTGTGATCACGATAAGTCGAACAAATCTCAACCAATCTTCTTCAAATTTTGACCAATTTTTGACCAATTTTTAACAACTATATTATTTAGAGAGTGTTTGTTCCTTTTGGCGATCTGATGATTTTTCAAAATTTTTATAGGCAATCAAAATTTAAATTTTTTGTGAAAATCGGTAGCATAATTTTAAACAGTCGCAATTTTGTTCAAAATCTTTTTTTTTTTTTTTTTTTTTTTCAAAAACCGAACGATTACTCTTCAGTTTTAAGTGTTCGGAGTAAAGACATTATATATTTTTTTGTAATTTCAGAAAACATTTGATAGAGACGATGATCACCGTAGACGACTACCAGAATGACAGAATCTCCGGGAGCAGGTCTGCTGGGGACATCCAGTTTCATTTCGACATTACAAAATTCAATTTCTTTTCTTTAAGGTGTAATAAACAAAATACAAAAATAGTTTTTCAAATATCTTGTATAAATCATTTTCCTGAAAAAAATTCCCCAATTTTTTTTTTTTTTTTTTTTTTTTTTTTTACTTTGCAGGTAGGCATAACCTCCTTAAAAGAGGAGTGGGCCAAAATTTTTACAATTTTCACATTGTCTGGAAATTAAAATTTTCGTAAATTTGTACACATTACACATTACATATACATTTACATTACATTATATTTATAGAAAATGAATACAAAATTAAAAATTTGAGAATCAAGTCCTTATGTTAAAAATAGATCTGAAAATTAATTATGTTTGGAAGAAATAAGTGAAAGAAAAAAACGGGAGCAAGATTCGCGGCTTCATTTACAAAAACTGCATTTTGATGCATACGTAAATATCGCCCATGTGTTTATTCACATGTAACGTTTACTCCAGCACAATGTACAGTTTTGATGTTGGGAAGTGTCACTGCGCGATAAAAATAGATGCCTCCTGCAGTAGTGAAAAAATTCCTGAGACTTACGTAGTTCTTGGAGTTTTCTGTGCTCCGAACACTAAAAATACTACTACCGGCTGAAAGAAGCCAAAACTTTATTCTTTTCAAGGAAATAAAAAGGGAGACAGTTGTGTGTTTATGTTTTTTAACAGTTTCAAGACCTTTTGAAAAACTCCGAGATCGTCAAGGTAACTTGAGTTTAAAGAGGGTTACTCATCTTTGGTGAGCAACTGTCTGTTATTGATAAGAGGAATGAAACGGTTCACACACACACATGCACGAGGAATTTGTCTAGGAGAATTTTGGGTCCTATAAAAAAACCCTTTAAAATTGTTTTTAAATCTTAAAACAGGAGTTTTCACAAAAATTTTCATCTTAAAACAGGATTCTTCACAAAATTCTTTGTTTAAAAAATGGACCTTTCACAAAACTTTACCATCTAACGAAATGATTCTTCCAGGTTCAGTCATCTTAATTGGTATCAGTGGAGGGAGGGGGCGGGGGAGTTTCCGATACGGCTTGATTTTTAGGACATTTATGGCAATTTTTTTTCTTTTTTTATGGACGTCGACATAAAAGATTTTTGGCATATCATTTATTGTACTTTCGCCTAAGTGTGTTTTCACAGAAAAATATTGATATAATAATTGAATTAAAATAATAATTGATAAACACCTACGAAGTGCTTTACGCACGGCGCCGGCCTGCACAGTAAATCGGTGTACCTGATCTGATTGCACCTATAAATCATCTAAAACAAACATTTCTCAGAGATTTTTAAAATGTATTAAAAAATGAGTTGGTTGTCAATCCTCAAATTTATAAGATAAGTCAAAGACGTTGTTTGAGAGTTCGAGGTCAAATTTGGGTAGGGGAAGGTGGCCTAAAAGGATCCAAACGGGCAAAACGATCCATATATGTTTTCTTCCAGACAGGTCGCACTATCTACTGGGTAACACGTAAACTAGTTGTGCCAAGTGAAGAAGAAGCACTGGCGGTATTCAAGCGATCACAGTATTATACGCGTCTGAATAGAATTCCTTGAAAAATTGGGTTTTATAACATCTGTCATAAGGGAAGCACCAACTTTCATATTTACTTAGATATACAGTCTTTCATGTACAGATATATGACTTGGTTTACTTAATGGAGTATGTTTTTAGATGTGAATTACACTAATGCATTGTCCTAATTACTTTCATATCCTTTATTTTGCTGATAAAAACAATTTACAATTATTTTTAAATGAAGGATCATTTTGCCCTTTGGCGAGAGTAAAATTATCCTTTGGACACTTTTTAAAAAATCTATTTTTTTCATTACTCAATTTGGGTTTAAAATATTAATAAAATATGTTTATAATGCAAAATATAGTGTAAAACATACTAACAATGGGCCAAAGTTTTATTTAAACAGTTATGTTATTTTACACAAGGTTTCCCCTTAAGGAGATCATTTTAGCCCACCTTCCCCTGCTAATTTTTCAGTTTAAAAACTGTTTAAAAAATCGAAAATATTAAAAATTTTAATTTTTTAAAGGTTTGTCATTCAACTAAAAAAATCTAGTTTGGTTTGCGAAAAACAAAACGTCGATAGTTTTTTACGGTTTAGACGTGAGAATTCCAAAAAGCTTGTTCCAAGGAAAATGGGCATTTATGTTGTCAGCCTTGACACCAGTCCGTTTTACTGGGTGTCATTACTTAAGTATTGGGCGGAACGAAGAACGGTTTTGAAGGTATATTCTAGACACTTTAAAAGTTCATAAAAGGCAAGAAAGAATAATTTTTTCAAAGTTTTCCGAAAGAAAATTCCTTTAAAATAAAAATTGGACATGTCACAAAACAGCTGAAATCACCAAAGATCTAAAAAATGTGTTGATTTTGCAGTATAATTAACAGTAATAAACAGTAAAATAAGCAGTAATACGCTTATCTTTTTTTTTGTACTATTTATTTTTTATAATCATTTCTGAGCATGATACAATGTTGTATTTTATTTTTGTGGCCACATTGATTTGAGAAAAATCTTTCATTTCATTTATGAAAACAATGCTGATTTAATTTTTAATTAACTACATTTTTTAATCAAAAAACATATTTTAACGAAATGTGAGTGTACTATGTCAGAAGCCAATTAAAAAAAAAACTTACGAATGAGACTTCATTCATTGTTGTGCGCTTTGTAAATGCATAAAAAATGAGATGTTGACAACAGAAATAATATATATGATTATAACTATGTCATCTTAAATAGCATTTTGAGTAATGCATATACTGGTAATGGCATTTGGAATAAGGCCATGTAATGGCCAAATGGATTTTGGGCCACGTTTGTTTTCGAAATGTCATCAGAAATATCTCTCCTATGGTGATTACTGTTATCTCTTCAGTTAATGTCCTCAAGGAAAAAAAAAGAAAAGAAACAATAGATACAGATAGCTACTAGAGATGGGACGGACTCGTTTCATCTCAATTTTTATATTAGTCATCGGGCTTGGCTCAAGCTTTTTTTTTCACACAAATTGAAACAAGAACGAAAAATCATGCGTCAAGCATAGATTATGTAACACTTTCCAACGCTTCCAAAAAAATTTTACAAATCATACCGTTTAATAAGCTGAAAGATAACATCTAAGTAAACAATTTGAAAAACGCATAACATATTTAAAAACATTATTTCAGGAATTTCCAACATATACAATATTCGGAAAAATATCCGAATATTTTTATTCAGTCCTGTATATGATCTATAGATTTGTATATATACTACATAGGAGGCTAAATTTTAGTTCAGTTAAGAAACGCGTAGCACAGTTTAAAATTCTCCTTCTGGAGTTTTTGTCAATAAACGGAAATGTGTTCGCGAACTTTTGTGCTTCCCTGTATATGATCTACAGAATTTATACACACCGCGTAATGAACAAAAAGTGAGTTACATTTAAAATCGCGTTCAGTAACTTAAAACGTACTTCCAGGAATTATTGTTAACAGACAGTAGAGAATTCTTTTGTGTGTCCCTGTAAATGAACGATGACTGCTATACACACAATATTCTGTAGTAAGCCTCTTGTAATGCATCTTAGTGGCATATATAAATTCCAATGCGTTTAAAATAGTGAAACATTATTTCATTAAACCGCAGACGATTTTTCTCCCTAGACGTAATGTAACGGAATTCTTTTGACTGTCCCTGTAAATTAACTATAAGTGCTATCCACACCCTATTCCATATTAAGCTTCTTGTAATACACCTTAGTGATTTATATCAATTACAATGTGTTTGCAATTGTGTAACATCATTAAAATAAACCGCAAATGATTTTTCCCCATAGACCGTAATGTAACGGAATTCTTTTGAGTGTCCCTGTAAAAAAACTAATAAGTGCTACGCACTTCCGTTGAAATAGGGAACATGCAATAGATAACGACAATAACATATAAAAATTTCAAGGCAATCCGAGCATATTTACGTGAGTTAGAGCACGGACAGACGGCCATACGGCCAGACAAACCGAAGTCATAAACACTTTTCAACTAGGTTGGAAATTGTTAAAAAGGGATAAAAAAAAAAAAAAAAAAAAAAAAAAAACTTGCTATTTGAGAAACAAGAATGTAGTCTAATTTTTTTTAAGTGTTTTACAATCCCTTAAAAATCATTTTGAAAAGGAATTTACTTTTTATTAATGGAATATAAAAAGAAATATTTTATCTGATTCTGGAGTCTTGGCACGGTCAGTATGAGTAGATGAAGAAGCTGTGGGATACACCTTGTCGTACTTTTCAAGAATTACTGGAAACCAGAATTTCTGCCATAGATGTACAATGATATTTTAAAAGAATAAGAATTTTGACTTTTTCAGATTTCTACCAGTGGTCGAGTATAAATAACAAATTTCATATTTTAAACAGGTTTTTAGGGACATAAAAAATCAGGAAACTTTATCATAAAGGAGTATTTTTTATTAATACTTTATATCTATGCAGGAAGAAATTTTTTAATAAGAAAATCAATCTTGAAACAATTTTAAAATGTTATTAACAATTTTCTAGTGCGTACTTTCGGTATCGGGCTTGGACCCGGAAGTGAATTTCAAATCGCTTCGGGCTTAGTCGGACTTGGGCTACGAAAAAAGCGCCCAAACTCATCTCTAATAGCTACAATTGTGAATTTAAAAAAGTTATTCTTAGGCACTTTTTTTAGATAGATTTCGTAAAAAATACTACCTATTACATTCTCCCCTAAGTTGGAATTTTTGAAAAATTTTTGCAGATCTACGCCGATCATGACTCCCAGAACCCAAAACCGCCCCCAGTTCAAAACTTTATATATCTATCTATCTATCTATCTATCTATCTATGTCACTTTTTTATGGACACTATAACTGCAATAATTCAGCACAAATCTCTTCCAAACTGATACATAAAATCAAGAGGCATAAAATATCGATTAAGTTCGTTAATGGGCAAAATCGAACCAAGGGAGGGGAAATGGGGAGGGGGCTTTTCGTGAAAACAGAAAAAACCCCATAATTTCTTAACTATGATACGTATCGAATCCGTTTAAAGTTATTATTACTTCTAGGAAAAGGGTCGAAAATTTATGTATGACAAACTTTTGATATCATTAAAAATGGCCCCAAAGGGTGAAAAAAGAGGGGTTTTAGAAGAAAAAATTCATAACTTCGTCAATTCGCAAAATATCAAATCCCCTTAAATTTTGTTATAAATTATTTTTGTTGTTGTTGTTTACTTTCTTGGATAGAGAATTTGAACTGCGAACCTAATTTAAACTGAAGTTATTGCAGAATGTATACATAATTGAACGTAAATCATCTCTCAAATATTAATTTTTTTTGAGCGATCTTTCTAAAAATGTAACTTTTATGCAGTTTTATTCGAAAAATATTTTTGAATAAAAATGGCCGTCTGGCGTATGATAAAGTGAAGCGGGCATCCCGGAACTGTTGATGACAGTCACATGACTTACGATTTTATTATAGAGATTGTAATATAAAATCTTAAAAAAACTTACTTAAAATTAGCTAGAATATAATCATAATAAAATATTTAAACATAAACATATCAATATGAATAACAAATCTCACGTAAAATGTTGGAATTTAAATGATTCCAATTGAAACAAGATTTGGAGAGTTATCCTTGACGCCCAGCTAACATAAAAGTACCTATTTTATTTTATTTATTTACACACATATTCAAATTGATTATGAAACACCAGGTTGCCATACAAAGCAAAAATCGTCATTTAGGTGCCAAAAAATAACCCAGGTGCGTCTGCGATATCTGTACTGATTTAATCAAAATTATTTTGGTTGCACCGCATATTGCAAAATTAATTAAATCCATGATTATTGTTTCTTTCTCAGATTAAAAATAAAAAAATTGGTACTTCTCTATTATCCCGTCGACCACTTTTCATAACAAAAAACTATCGCCAAACTGTAACGTCAAATAAACGGGAGAACGTTGCCATTGGAATATCAAAATAAATAAATAAATAAAATACATGAATTTAAGGACACAATTGTTATTTTAATTAATGAAATAGCTAATAAATCAGTAAAACATAATGAAAAATAGACGCAAGTCTCGAATTAAAAACCACTTGATGGCGTAACAAACACGTATAATGCTTCTGACATCAAGTAAATCGGACTGTATTTTTGGCGTTTCATTTTAGAGTTTGGCGGTAATTTTTTGTTATGAAAAGTGGTCGACCGGATAATAGAAAAGTACCAGAAAATTTAATGTTTAACGAAATTCAATTATTTAACCGATCGCAAATTTTGGTTCTTTTCCGTTACACCGACACCATGCCATACATGTAAATATATGCTTGGCGACAATGGTGTCCGTATAATGGAAAAGTACTCAATTTTTTCTTAGTTCGGGCTACACCAAAAACAAACATTTTACAGGTAACAAAAAAATCGCCGAAAATGGCTGCTTCATCAGCTGTTATGATAGCAAAGTTGGATAAAATCTAATAACCTGAATTTTACAACGTTTATGCGAAACACCACAGAGAACAGACGCTATTTTTATATAAGTAGGGTATATTTAAACGAATAAGAGAACTAACAACTTTCAATAATATAATGCATGAAAAAGTAAACAACTACGTGATTCAGCAAATCATAAAAATATGTATTTCTTAATATAACTATAAAATACAGAAAAATATTCTGGTACCATAAAAAATATTCATTATCCCGTCGAAATTCCGTGCATTATCCCGTCGTCCGATTAAGAAAAAAAAACTATATGCAAATTAGGTACTTTTCGGTTAGCCGGCGCCAATAAAGTATATATATATATATATATATATATATATATATATATATATATATACATAATAACAAACTCCAATGGAAAATTACTTGCAGAATCATTATCACAAAAGCCAACCAAAATCTGTAAACCACATAAATTCAATACTAGAAAAACAAAACTATATACATTATATATATTTGTATCTATGTATGTATATATATATATATATATATATACTTCATTGGCGCCCTGCTAACCGAAATGTACCTCAAATAATTCGCCAAACTGTAGCGCCCAATAAACAAACGGAAGAATGTTGCCATTAAATCTCAAAAAAAGAATAATAATAATAATTAAGAAAAGCCCCATTTAATAAAGTATCATTTATTAGTAACTTTTAACAATAAAATTTACAATATATTAATGAAAACAGAATCAAAAATAATCTTGGATATTTATTTATTTACATTATTTCTCTTAATTATGGAAAAGGAATAATCATCATGATTATGTAAAGGAATGAAGAAACCATACAAATAAATTACACTTGAAAACATTAAAAATCTTTTTCTGTAGATTGATTTATTATTGTAAAAAAATTCTTCATCTTTACATAAAAATTGATTAGCTTAAAACAATAGATGCGTTTCAGAAGATATGGATTTAAAACGAACAATGATTAAAGAAGACATTTTAAAAATTTTGATCAAAACATTTTAAAACTTTTTTTTAACGTCGAATTTCGACGGTGCGTTTGGGGAGAAGCAATGCATATGCGCATAGGAGCTCATTCGGTTGCATTATCACAGGGGGGGAATGTGTGCCTTATTTAATATGTTCTTTTATTGACTGAATATGAGATGAACGTAGGGATATGCTATTTGTATGATACTTCATAGGTTCAGGAAATTTTCTTTCTTGCCGTAGGGAATAGGGCGGTAATGTCAAACTGATTTCCATTTTGTTTACGGATTGTTTGTTTGGAGTTTGCATCGGAAATAATAACGTAATTCACTGGGGGGAAATTTTTTTAATAAAATATTTGAAAGATTGTTTCATAAGCACCCCTACTTATGTAATAAAGAAGCTTATTTTACTAATATTGCTATTGTAATTTTTTCCGTCAAGTTTTGACGGGTACCATCTAGTATTGATTTAAATCAGTTAATTTCTTTTAAAAAGTCAGAGTGATTTAAATTGTGATTTTAGTCATGATTTTAATAAACCTGATTTAAATCGGCGTACCCTGCTTGAGGGCTTTAACGCATTTTGGACGTAAGACGGTTAAAACTGGTTTTTTCTATGGTTAAAATCACCCCTGGTTAAAACCAATACAACACTGATTTCAAATGCAGGTATATAACAGAAAATAACCAAGTTTAAATAAATTATTACTTTCAATAAAATTTTTATTGAAAAAAAATTACTCATAATGATTTTCTTTACGTAAGAAATTAATGCAAGGTGCAATCAATAAAATATTGTAAATTTTATTTAAAAACGTAAAGCATGGAAATACGCATGATTTAAATTTTTAAGACGCATTTTCCATTTTTGATACGTCACTTGTAGAAACGTTAAAAACATTTCTGCATACACACAAAACGATTCTGTTAATAAAATGCACAGGGAAACAAACAAGATATATTAAGTATGATCTGCACTGCACAGCGGTTATGATACACTTTCTAATCTCAAATTGTAACTATTCATCTATACCATGGGCTTTCAACCCAACCGGCGCGCCGTGATAGGATATGAATTGTGTCTCGAAAATATTCAGTCATATTCTATTAAAATTTTAATTAAAATTTTTAATACAATCAGTTATTTTTAACGTAGCATACTTAAGGGTCCTCTCCCCTCACGCGAAAAGACCCGCTCGGTAATGTTAATCCTATGGACATTATTTTTCTAATATCTCGTTTGCATTTCAATATTTTTTAACGAGTTCTTTTTTTTTTTTTTTGCATTGGATAGCTTACAAACATTGAAATGCAAACGAGATAGTAGAAAAGAATGCCCCATAGGATTAACATTAGCGAGCGGGTCTTTTCGCGTGAAGGGAGAGGACCTTTAAGCATTACTTAATTTATTTAATTATTTATTTATTTAATCTTTTCTTGTGATGAGATTTAGTGCAATAAAGTAAATTTTAGTGTTGTTTAAATGCGTATTTGAATACTCATCATGCATTATTTTTTTTTCACTTTTTTTTCACTTTTCTCTATTGAGGTATATTTTAGACTTTTAGGTTATTTTTGTTTGTTCTGTAAATTATTTCAAAAAACTTTCAGGAATTTTCTTAACGCTTTGGGCCATTTCGTAATATGTTTTTTTTTTTTTTTTTTTTTTTTTTTTTTTTTTTTTTTTTTTTTTTTTACGGATTCCTTTGCACCTATATACGTGTATACATATATATGATGAGTATTCATCTAGAAAGTAATAGAATTCTAGTAGATTTAACAGGCCTTTTTTTTCTGAACAGCATGTGGCTTACTACAGAATGGCGTCACAGCTATATTTGGACCTCAATCTGAGTTGACCAGTATGCATGTCCAGTCTATATGTGACGACCTCGAAGTTCCCCATATTAATTCAAGATGGGAGTACCGTCTGAGCAGGGATCAGTTGTCCGTAAACTTATATCCACATCCAGCCGTGCTAAACAGAGCTTTCCTCCGTCTTCTAGAAATATGGGATTGGAAAGAGTTTTTCTTCGTATATGAAGAAGACGAAGGTAAGATATATTTTGGTGAACATTTACAAGAATTGAAGAAATTTTTAAATGAAGATGCAGAGAATCCCCGTTAGTACGGACTTCGAAGGGAGGCCATTTTTCGGTCTTCGTTTTTAGAGGTTTTTTGCACTTGTTTGTCGCTCGCAATTAAATTTCCCTACACGCAGGAATGTAAGCTAAAACCATTTCGGTAGGTCGCCCTGTCAATTGAACATGTCAGAAATGGAGATATATATATGTTTTTCCTCAGTTTTAAGGGTTTACTACTGTTAGAAATCATCATGTTGAAGGATTAAGGAGTTAGATCAACATCTGGATTGCGCGAACTGCTAAGGAAATTGTGGTTTAAAACAACATTATATCCGTACAGTTTACAACGTGAAGAAAGTTTAAGATGCTGATACTTTTGCCACTGAGCTCATTATATAACAGGAGATTTGTCTTCCTATTCCTCAACATGGTTTCCAGAGGAAGCGGAAGGATACAGTCACGATAGTTTTAGTGCTCATCCATGGCAAAACATGCTGTTTATCGCATTGCCTTACGTGATTAAAGAAACATTAATTAATTAGATAAACATAGCTTAATTAGAAAAACATAAATTAAGGATAATAGTAAATGGGAACACTAATATCTAACATTAACAACGCGGACTATTTTATCCCTCTGCCTTGGAAGCTTCATTTGCCTCGCAAGCTTTTGACCGCCGACATATATGTCCTGTTATATATCGAGTTCCATGAATTTGCAGACACACCAACAAACAAACAAGAAAAAAAAATTGCAGAAGGTTTGCACGATAACTAGAATTTTGATATTGTTGTATATCTTATGCTTTTTCGTTATTTCTGTACATCCCCATTGCAGAATGTACGCGACGCTGCGACGGGCGTCGCAGACTTTTTAGGACACCTGCAGACTAAAAACAAACAGCGATGCCGCAGACGCGCTATAGCGCGTAAATTACGCGAAAAAACGGTAAACTTCGTCGAAGGATCGCAAAAAAAAAACGGCGAATTTCATCGAAGAATCGCAGGAAAAACTTTAAAGATCGCGAAAAACGGCTAATTTCGTTGACAGATCGCGAAAAAAACGCAAATTTAGTCAAAAGGCCGTGAAAAAACGTGAATTTCGTCAAAAGGCTGTCAAAAGAAAATGAGTTTCGTTGAAGGATCGTTGAAGGTTCGTTGAAAGTATTTGGCCGAAGGGCTATTGAGAAAGCGTCAACTTCATCACAGGATCGTGGAAAAAACTGTTAATTTCGCCGAAGGATCACGAAAAAACGGTCAATTTCGTCGAAGAAACGGTAAATTTCGTCGTCGGATCGCGAAAAAACGGAGAATTCTTCCGACATATCGCGAAAAAATGGCAAATTTCATCGAAGGACCTCGAAAAAACGGTAAATTTCGTCGAAGTATCTTGAAAAAATGGCAAATTTCGTCGGAGGATCGCGGAAAAAACGCGAATTTTGTCCAAAGGTCAAAGAAAAAACGCGAAATTCATCAAAGGATCTGGGAAAATGGCTAATTTCGTTGACAGATTGCGATAAAACACAAATTTCGCCAAAGGGCCGCGGAAAAGCTTTATTTTTGTGAAAAGACTATAAAAAAAACATGAGTTTCGTTGAAGGATCGTGAAAAAAATGCGAATTTCATCAAAGGGCCACAGACAAAACACAAATTTTGTCAAATGGCCGTAGAAAAAAATGCCAATTTCGTCAAAGGATCGTAGAAAAAACTGCTAATTTCGTCAAAGGATCACGGAAAAAGTTCGAATTTCGTCAAAGGGCCACAAAAAACAAAACAAAAAAAACATGAATTTCGCCAAAGGATTGTGGGGGGAAAAAGAAACGCTAATTTCATCAAATGTTCACGAAAAAAACCCCATGAATTTTGTGAAATAGTCCCGGAAAAGATGCAGAATTCCTTTAGAAAACAGCAGACAAATAAAGTTCTATGCTTATTAATATAGGTATAGTTTTTAATCTGAAACAATTTACTGAACTAACTTTTGAAAAATCGGGTTAACCCGAACCCAATTTGCCAGAATCTCACTCAGCCTGAAATCGACTCGAATCAAAAGCATAGTTAATCCGACCTGCAACAAGAATAATTATTGCTGAGAGGGGATTTTCTCCCCTCCCCCTCTGCTGTAACCTTTCAGAATATTTGCTGTAAATTTCAGAATTTTTTTTTACTCAGAAAGGCTGATAAATGCTGATGCCTTAATTAATTAGCACTACAACTACAACAGCAGCAAGTAGATTTATATGATATATTGCGTATTGCAGACTATTTTCGAAAACATTATTAGCGTTGCAGACACTTGAAGATAGTTCTACCACTGGACTGTACAATAAAGGAATGCCATTGAAGTCTGAAATTCCTTTAGCATAAAATTTTAGTCCTTTAGTCTGATTTTTTTTTTTGTTTGCACTGCACGGAGTCCAGAAATTATGGTTGTTCTAACTTCGTATTCTTTTAATATGATGACTGCTATCATAATTTAACAATTACATCTCTAATTTTAAAAAAATGTTAATCATAACCTTAGAAACATAATTTTCAAAATGAATAAGAAGCATGGGAAATAAGGAGATGCAAATTTATTGCCTATTTGTCGCGCAAACCCTGTATACTTTAGAAAATAAAATGGAGATCTAAGGATAACACGTGTCTCTTATGAATTGTAAAATTTGAAATTTAATTCTAAGTTGTCCTAGACAGTAAAAAAGAAACCTTTCAACGATGAACTTGGCATGTCGCCATCTTAACCAGCTGAGGTTTTTCAGTAAACTTGACATATTTATGATTTATTTCCGGAGGAGCGTGTTGACATAAGTGGCGTTGGAATAACAAGTAAATGTATGTCACTTAGCAAACGGAAAATTTAAATAGTACACTTAAGATCTGTGAATGTCAGATTTAATTCCTGCAAAAATAAGACATTTTTCATATATTTCTAAGTATTTTCATGGAAGAAGTTAGAAATTAAATCTAATGCTTAAATAGGCTTATTATCTTTAAATAGACACGTATCTTTATGTTTTTTTTAGGAGAGCTTAATTTAATACTTCTAATTCATTTAAAAGAAAGCGTTGAATTTTATAGCATAATGAAATTTTATAATAACGAAAGAAAAAATAAATTATTTTTTCTGAGAAATAAATTAGCAGCCAACCTCCCGTATTTTATTTTTTGTTGCCAAATAAACGTGATTGGAACCAGAACATTTATTTAATAAAATGCGTTTTGTTTCTTGTGTAACTTATTACATTTCAGTTAAAAAGCAAATTTTTCATTAAAAATATGTTGGTTGGCATCTTTGGAAATAGTTGTCTTGGTATACTTTATAAAAATACCCTACATTATGTGATATTAAGTAAATTTTAAGATTAATACATAATGCGATTCTATACATCCCTTTAAAATAAATACAATATTTCTATAACAAATCAAGCAAGCTATCAAGCATAACTGATGTACTGATTTGATTTAATTTATTGTTTGAGAAGTTTTTGCAAACTTTTAAGTAAGAACGGAAAAGATGTTGGGTTTTTAAACATACAATTATGTATGTATGTATGTATACATATATGTGAGTGTGTGAGTAATTTTATGTTATATATATATATATATATATAATAAAATTTTTGTGAATAATAACCATCAAATCACATAAATAATCGACAATATAGGAACCGATATTTATAATAAAATACAATTCATATATAAGATATGTATGGTTGGCGAAATATATTCATAGCATCTGGAAACCTATATCCCGAGTTGAGAAAACTGATTAATGCACTATGAAAACTACTCTGAAACGTTTCCGAAAATCAGTGGCAGCAAAAAAAACTTTTATATTATTTACTGTTTTCATAGATGTTTCCCTTAAATCACGAAAATATATTGATTTGTGAGGTTTTAAAAAATAAAAATCGCTTTTCGGAATCGTTACTAACTCGGAAAATTTTATTGTATATTTTCGTTTGTGGTTATTTTATATTTTCATTGATTAAAAATCATCTGTCTTTTTCTACAATGTAGCGGCAATAATATAGTACAGAGTTCTCCAATCGGTGGTCCGCGAGAAAATTTCAGTGATCCACAGAAAAATTTGGACATTAATTATTATAAAGCAAACGGTGAAGCTAGAAATTTAGGCATGAACAAACAAACAAAAAAAAAATGAAAAGAGAAGAGGGGAGATCGTACACGACAACTTTCAAAATTACAGTCATCCGTATTAAAAAAAAATTTCTGTGTCTCCATAAGAAGGAAATGTCTGTTACTAAGCATAAAAAGAACGACAATTTTGATCCAGTTTACAACAACATATTTGTGTCAAAAGACGTTTTCATAAGTTCTAGCAATTAAAACCCTGTACCGGTTTCAGTTTGAAATAAAAGCGGCTCTCAGTCTTGCAGTAATGTCATTGGAGCCGAAAAACCGTGATTTTATTTCAAAGAGGCAGAGTATGAGCAGTATCAGACTAAAAATATGTGATACATAAATAAGCTTCAATTATTTTGTTATAATTAAACTAACTTTAATAGTTTTGCTGCATTTAAACAACTTTAAAAAATTGTCGCTAAGAATAGCAAGAACGAAAACTCATGCGTCAAGCATAGATTATGAAACACTTTCCAACACATCCAGAAAACTGTAACAAAACTTCACCGTTAAATAAGGCGAAAGAAGATATGTAAGTGTACAGTATAGATTACAATATAACACATTTAAATGTTCAGTTTTAGCAATTATCTTCCATAGTCAAAAATGTAGTCGAATTACTTTGTGCAGCCCTGTATATGATCTATAGATTTGGATATATACTACATAGCATGATAAAATTTAGTTCATTTAAACTATTCACAATTTAGCAATTTTCGCCAATCAATGGAAATGCACTCTAAAGTCTTTTGTACACACCCCATATTAAGCTAAAATTTAATTCAGGTAAAAAATTCATAAGGCAACTTAAAACAAACGTCCACCAATTAATAACCCTAAACGATAATGTACCTTGTTCTTTGCGTAGCCCTGTATATGAATTTATTTATTTTCCACAAACTTCTATAAGTCTACTAACTATAGATCTTCAGGAAAATGCGTAACAAAATTAAAAACTACCCTAAGCAATTGACTCCTATAGTCTGCAATACTTACGAATTCTCTTGTGTAGCCCTGTATATGATCAACCGAATTCATGCACACCACGTACTAGTAAAAATTTAGTTAAACTTAAAAAGTAAACCAATGTTCAAAACGCACTTACCATACATAGAGTGTAATAATTACACATATACCGTCGTATACTGATATCTTTTGTGTGTCCCTGTAAACGATAAACGTACTTTCAAATGAGCAATTTATAGTGTACCACAGTTATGCATCTGCATTTCATTATGTTTGAAATAGTGAAACATCATTAAATTACACTGCAAATGATTTTTCTCCGTAGTACTATGTGCAACAGAATTGTTTTGTTTGACCCTATAAATGAATAATATATGCTTTGCACCCTATATTCTACAAACAGCAAGTTTTAGTGCGCTTCATAATTGTATATCAATTTCATGATTTTTCAAATGGCATATCATCATCAAAATGCACTTTAAACTATTTTTTTCCCATTGACTGTAATGTAACGGAATACTTTTGACTGTCCCTGTAAAAAAACTATAAGTGTTACACACTTCATTTGCAATAGGGATCATGCTATGGTAAACGACAATAACATACAAAAATTTCAGGGCAAACCGAGCATATTTACGCGAGTTAGAGCACGGACAGACAAATCGAATTCATAAACACTTTACAACTAGGTTGGAAAGTGTTAAAAAATAACTTACCATTTTCTTATAATTAATTATAATTTTATTCATTTATAATTTTGTTATATCAAATATGTTCATTTCATATTAATAAAGTTTTCTGATTAATATTGTGAAAATATATTTGTGTTTTTAAAAAAATCATGCTATTGATCTTCGGTATTTAAAAATATGAAGTCAGTGGTCCGTGAGATGTGAAAAATTGGCGACCACTGATATAATAATACTTGTTTGCGTGCATTATGTAATTATTGATATGTGATATACTTTAAAGTTGCATAGCATTCATATTTCTTAATTATTTCAGCAACCATCCGTTTAAAGGATTTTTTGGCTGAGGGTGAAAAGAAGAACTGGAAAATTAAATTGTATCAATTCCCCAATGACACAAGCTATCGTGATATCTTCTGGGAAATCAAGAAATCTACTAAAGTAAGAGGCAAAAAGACACCTATAACAGAATTCCACATAGTGCTTGATGTGCCCAGAAAACACTTATACAAAGTGCTGAAGGCAGTGAGTATCAAAATCAGAATCTTATAATTCAGTAAAAACACATTATAATAAGTTCCTTACATTGTGATACTTCTTAAGGGGGGTGATCAGTCAGATCACAAATTTCCCTCGCTAATGTTAAACCTACACTGTAAAAAATAAAAATGGGTCAATCTACTAAAAAATTTTAGTTTTTCGCATTGATCTTTGCAATTACTAAATTTTTTTTTGTATTCTTACTCAGTTACAAGAAAATCTGTAAGAATTACTAGAAAACAGCTAGCAACGATTCCGGTTTATAGTACCGGTTACTAAAAAAATCTGTGGAATACAAATATACTAAAAAACATTTTAGTATCTCAGGATTTTTTTTTACAGTGTATGAGAGTGGGATGCATTCTTATTTTTTTAACTATCTCATAAGGAAAATCTTTTTTTTTTTTTCGTGTACTTTTCTTGAAGGATGTCTCTTTTTTTTCAGTTTTCAAATATTTCTAAAATATATGCTTAATTTTATCTGAAGTGTTAAAATCTTACTCACAGCTCGTACAATTTTAACACATAAAATCTTAAATTAAGCATATATTTTAGAAATATTTCGACAAATAATAAGAAAAAAAAGAGGCATCCTTTAATAAGGATACATAGAAAAAGAAGTAAAAAATATTCATTTCCTGAGGAGATATTTTAAAAATAAAAATGCATTTTACTCCCATAGGTTTAACATTAGAGAGGGGAATTTCAGATCTGGACGGACCAACCTCCTTAAGGCTGTTCCCAAATTTAAACTAACTACTTTCTGACACATTCTTGAATTCTTTTATATCCGTAAATAAATTAAATTGCCAGGTATGCTTGTTCAGTATTTAAATATTTTTCCATTTTTCGATAAAAGAAAGGATTATTTAAGATAATGCTGTCAAAGAACCAAACTTCCGATCGCAACAATCCAAGAAAGGTCGTCATGAGACAGCAATCGCTTATAATTTAAGATGTAATACATTTGTCCAAAACAGAAAAAAAATATATATATATATATATTCAATTCCAAATTACTTCAATAGTTATGCCTGCCAATTTCATGCATTTACGTTAAAACCGGCTCAGGTAATCGATGTATAAGATTATAATAGTATAAATCTTTCTAACTGGTTAATACTCTTTAAATCCAAAGCCTATTTTTTGGCACATACAAAACATTTTCTGCTCTAGATGCACAAAATTTGCAGATATTTTTATTTATATTGCGAAATATCCAGCAGCATTTTACATTTTCCTATAAAAGTAAATCACCTTTCAGAAAACAGTGCCGAAACTCACGAAATGTAACAGATATCAGTCAATGCCGCAGCCAGGATGGGAGTTTTGAAACTCAAAGTACCAGTATTTTAGCATAGTGAACTTCGTCTTGGTAGCTCTCATTACAAAAAAGTAAAAATCTACCTAGTGCAACTGTTCAGCGGAAAGCAATTCCGGAAAATGTCGGTATATTTTCACCTATCATGACTCCCAGAACCCCAAAATCCGTTCAAATGTTGATTTATATATATCTATATATATTTCTGATCTTTTGTCATGCGATAGCACTCGTATTTATAACCCGATTTCGATGTAACTCGGAAATTATCTCTCATTGTTGTAACCATTTCCCCAATCATACGCATATAAAACTATATATTCATGTCAATTAGCGTTGAATCCTCGCCAAGTTTGGCGACACTTAGGGAATTATCGCTAAATTTGTCAACCAAAAAGGCGTCGCCATAAACGAAGCCAACTTGACCATAGTTTACTAATTTTGGGAAATCTCATTCAAATTCCATATTGACGAATCTTCTTAAATCGGGTTCTTCACATCTTAGCTTCGTGTTTTAGAGTAAAATTAGTTACAATCTTAAAACCAAGAATTAGGGCAAGCGACCTTTTCCGCTGAAAAGACTTTTATTTAATTGCAGAATTTTTTCGATTAAATGAAGCTAAGAAAATTTCTTAGAAAAATGCGGTATCTAGTGCCTCCCAATCCCAACCCTGGCTGCGTCACTGGTATCAGTTAGCAATCGGCTATAATCAAAGGTGTACCACATCTATATTATAAAGCAAAACCATGTCCATGAATAACACTGAAGTCATATTGATGGTGGCAACATCTGACCAATAAATGCCGCCTTTACTGCAAATTTTTTAACTTCTAAGCATCACACAATTTCAATTTTTACACTGTCGCATAGGCGGAAAAATGCTCTTTCAAATGCAGTCTGTTTGAAATTTTATCTCAATTTACAGATTTTCTTATGATTTTAAAAATAATTTTCAAGCATTATTATTTTTTTAATCTATCTTTATCGCATGCATTCCGATTACGAAAAATTAACCTGTTTGGCACTTGAAACAATATAAATAGCTCAGCATTTCACAGTAAAAAATCTGCGTAATGTTCCTGATGTTTACTGTGTAACATTCCTGGATCTTCTCGGATCATTTCTGCTGATCCGAGAATACCCAGAAATCTGGTGTAACAACTTCCACAATGTTGTGTAACTTCGTAAAAGCATGAGACACTGAAAGCAAAACGATAAGGTAATGGTTCAGAACCGGTGTGCCGCGACACACTGGTGCGCCGTGGAAGATGTTAAGGTGCGCCATGAAATTTTTCAGTAAATTTATATAAAGTTTCTACGAAGTAACAGAAGTACTTTAAAATGCAACATTCTACATCTGCAGTTTACAATGTATTGAAGTTTAGTGCCATAATGTTGCATTTCCTTCAACATTTGTTTCAGTGTTTGAATGTTCTTAATAAGAAACATGAGAAAACTGTAATAAAAAGAATTAGAAAACGTATTATAATCCATGTTTTTTTTTTGTTTGTTTTTCTCTCTCAATTGCAAATTTACAATTATTACAAAAACTATCATCCGTTCTCCATGTTACGTTTATGAGAAAAAATCTTTTCTGCAGCGAATAATGTTCAAAAAGAAAATAAATTTCTTCTAGATCCTTGGAAGATCTTCTTGCATGCCTATTCAAAACCTTATCTTGTAAAGAAAATATTAATAAAAACAAAACAAGAATGAAAAATAATGTGTCAAGCATAAAGTATGAAACACTTTCCAAAACAAAACCCCAATGCCTGCAATTATCGTCAATAGACGGAAAAGTATCCGATTTATTTTTTGCAGCCCTGTATAGGATCTATAAATTTATATATATACTACATAGTATTCTATAATTTACTTCAGTTAGGAAACGCATAGCACAGTCGAAAATTCACCGGCAGCAAATTTCGCCAGTAAGCGGAAATGTAATCGACATCTTTTGTGCAGCATGTATAAGATCTATAGAAGTAATGTGCATAAATTAATTAAACTTAAAAACGCGTAGCACAACTGAAAACGCACTTCTAGCAATTATTATTCAATTATTGTTCATAGATAGTAATGTAACCGAATTCTTTTGAATGAATGATGAATGCTTAGGTACACCTTATTCCATAGTAAGCATCTTGTAGTGCACCTCAGTAATATATATATCAATTTCAATATGTTTGAAATACTGTAACATTATTAAAGTACACCGTAAACGATTTTTCCCCGTAGACTGTAATGTAACGGAATTCTTTTGAGTGTCCCTGTAACTGAACTATAAGGGCTACACACTTCCTTTTAAATACCGCACAAGCCATTAGTAAACTTCAATAACATATTTCCATTGCATGATAATCTGGTCTGAATGCGAGTTAGAGCATGGACAGACAAACAGTAGAGAAACAGACGGTCAGACAACCCGAATTCATAAACACTTTTCGACTAATATGTTGGAAAATGTGAAAAATCAGTACTTGTCCTTTATGCTGTCGACCACTTTATATAAAACAATAACTGTCGGAAAAAAAAATGGGATTTAACGCTAATAATACAAAAGCGTGACGTCACGTTTGATTTTAAATTCAGTGCTAGCACACGACATTCCATTTTCATTTATTTTGTGATTAATCCAGTTTAATTTTTCTAATGTAGGATATAAGTTAACTGCTATTTCTTTGTTTTCTCTCGCATTAAAAAAAAAAGAGAGTTAGATCTGGGAATTCCATCTACAGAACTTAATATATTAAACTATTTTCAAGATTATGGGATTTTGCCATTAAAAAAAAAAAAAAAAAAAAAAAAAAAAAAAAAAAGCATTAATTGGCATGATATAAGACTCTATCTACAAACGGATAAACAGTGGCGATTTAATGTTAAAAACCGTGATAAGCGAATATATGTTAAAAAAGGAATGCGGTTCGACGGTTCCAAAATCATTTGCAACAGCATTAAGGTTTATTTACGGCTGTTCAAACGAATTGACATCAATTAGATAGATAAGAAAACAGCTAGATTTAAGCAAGGGTACAACGTTTGATTATGATAGTTATCCCCGTGAAGTTTGTATGTCTGACCTTCTAGAAAGATATTCTGGAAAATAGGAAAGCCTAAAAACATTGTAGAAACTGACGAAAGTCTTTTTACAAAAGGGAAAAATCAATGAAGTATTTTTTTAAAAATTTCGGCGGGATACCCTCCAGCCAATCTTGCGTATTCGGGATACACGGACGAAACATTCAGTCACGGTTGTTGGCCGAAAATCATGAACACGTAACGAATGTAATATCAAGTGAATGTGATGTAATTAATGATTATGCATTTTTGGCGTTAAATTTTATTGTTTGGTAGCCGTTATTTTTTGTATAGAAAGCGATCGACAGGATAATAAGGTCACCAGGAAATAAGGCCGCGCTGAAAATCCTAAAAAAAAATTCATAAAAAGTCATAAAATTAAAAATATATTATGAATGTGATTAAAATTCCAACTTACTTAGAGTATTTCTATCAGTTCCTCACGCTTTTACTATTTTTGTTTTAACCTTCAGATTTTCGATAACAAAAAAAAAAAAATAAAAAAAATAAATAAATAAAACTTTTCATTTTTATGTGCATTTTTAAATGTTTATTTTTTACTTTCATTTATTGTATGTGATATAAAACTATAATTAATTTCTTTTTTGGTAATCGAACATTTTTTACCACTTTTCAGGCTCAACAAGTCGGTATGATAACGGAGAGTCAGAAATATCTTATTACATCTCTGGTAAGTAATTTTTAATTCTTTCTTTAACCCTCTCACCCCTCTCACTGACACGCTCGTGTTAATACGTTCACTAAGCTCCAAAGTTTCACTGCAATGCAACAAGGATTATTTTAATTAATTTTATTCTACGGATATAATGCAGTTTTAATACATTGAGTAACGATTAATACTCTGAAGGATTACATTCACATATATATAATTAAGTTTTTTATATAATGTTGGAATAATCAACTTTTTTTAGCATTTGAAATAAAATATAGAGAAAACATTACAATTTTGCCCTTTTGGTGGTCAGTCAGGGGATCTTAAGTTCCTATATATATATATATATATATATATATATATATATATATATATATATATATATATATATATATCTGGAAACAGCAGAGAAAAATTTTGTGTTGCATCTTTAAGCTTAAATTTCGTGAAATTTTTACTTTCATTTTACGAACAGAATAGTCAATTTTTGGTTATCTACAATATGTTATCCGATCACCTCAGACATTCTAAACATTTCGCATGTAAGTAAAATCCCAAGTCAGTTTATCATTATAAATACAAGGTGTCCCAAAAAGATTGAAACGCACTTTATTTTTTTACCTGTTGTAGATACGTACGTATGGAATGTAAATTGCAAAGGTGTCCAAAATAAGGTAGCAATTAAAATTATGTTGATGAATAGTTCTGCCATTAATTTTTAAAAAAAATTACACTTTTTAACAATTTTATAAGGTCCCTGGGTCCGATAAGTTATTTTTAGAAACATTTTCTCTGTGCTGAGGCAAGTAAAACAGTAAATATGTCATTCTTCTGCGATAAATACTCACCGATTTATGATACTTTGAATTTTATGAAATTTTGGGAGCTCTCCGACACTATAAAAATGGTCAGACGATTTTCTAGTAAATAAGAAAAATATAAAAAATTACATAATGGAAAGAATAGGAATTTAAAATACTCCCGGAGCTGTTATGTTTCGTAACTGTGTTTAAAGTATAGTAAATGAAAAATAAAAGTATTTAAAAATTCAACGAAATAACTTAAACTATAATCAAACCTATTAGGTCTATTGGGACAGCTGGCGATCACTTTACTTCGCAGCCATCAGTACTTGGGGCCAAACTTTATTCCTTTAAATATTTAGAGTGTAAATGGAAATTTAACACCCAAATCTCAAGAACTAAGGTCCACTGGATTTTTTTTTTTTTTTTTTTTTTTTGTTAAGGATAATGATGAATAGGATTTCTACAATACATTTTCAGTTTACATACAGTTACATACAGTTTCATCAAAATCGTAATTAAACGGAAATCGAACAAAAATCGGGTCACATGTTTGACAGTCCTCTTGCAAGAATTGGTTTAAACAATAATTTATGTTCTTTTTTAATGAACGGTTGGGAGAGTTAAGAATTTAATAGATTTTTTAAGAAACAGTATTGTCATGGTAAGCACCCTAACGCATACTATCTGATTGCGGCACACCAAGAAGAATTTTATATTTATCAGTAAGGCATATACAATATATTATGTACGTAATATCCGGATGTTGTACCTTTGAGTTTCAATACATCAATCGGTTTAAGCAAATGAGGTGTCATTAAAAGTCTCCTGGGGTTATAAGATATATGAAGTCACAGTGACTTAAATACAGCGTGCAAGCTTCAAAATGTCAGAATAAAATAATTCTTAGAACTCCTCTGAAAGGATACTAAATGAAAGATCTCGTCGAGATTCTTATTAAAGTACCATACCTTTTAGCAGGAAAACAAAATTAGGCAAAAAGATACTTGGCTACATTTTGACATTTTGGCGTAATTCAATAACTTGCAAACGGTGACAGATATTTAAAAAAGTCTTCCAGTACAGTAATGTAAGGTATCAGAAGTTTTTTTACTGTGATTCCTATTTTTAGATCGAATTACTAGCAATAGACGTCCAATCGATGCAGAAACAGAAATCACCCAGCATTCATGCGAAGGAAGGAAGTTAAATATTTGGAGTGGGTCTCATTCACCAATACAATCTTCATAAATATAAAATCGCCTGTCCACTGGAATACTGCTTATTAAATTCATGCCCAATTCCGAACGCTGTCTGTTTGTTTGTTTAATGAACATATACATCAGACATGTGTGCTTGATACAAATATCCGCTTATAAATCTTCGTCAAGATGAGGACTGGATAGACACAAGGAAATTACAACACTGAAGAATAACACCCAGGAACTCCACAAAGAGTGTGCAATGGAGTTCACGGAGTCGAACTCGCCGCCCTGTCTCGTACGCTCTCAAGCGATTAGCGAAATGGTGTCTTAACCAGTCAGAACGCAGTCGTTATATCGAAGAATTCGTTATTCTCATGGCAACAACACATTTCATCGAAATCATACCACTGATTTCAGAATCGAGCCCTAAGAACAAGATTGTATTGGTGGATGAGACCCACTCCATATGTATTTCTCCTCCTTCCTCCGCATCAATGATGGGTGATTTCAGTTTTGCGCTCGATTGAGCGCTTATTGCTTTCAATGCCATCTATCGCTGCTATCTGAAACTAAATCCGGCAATCGCATTAAAAAAAAACTCCTGACGTTATACATAACTGTCCTATTACTTATTACTTACCCATCATACGTAGTATAGGGTAAGTCTTGTAATTGTTTTTAAAGTCGAAAAAACATTTTGACGGATTTACATGTTTCAGTCACTGGAGATTCCGAAAAACATATTTTAAAAAAAAATTGCCGTTCGCGTGTCTGTGTGTGTGTCTATAAACGCTCTATCTCCCAAACAAATTGAGATAGAGACTTGAAATTCGGTATGTACTTAGTATGTAATAATGGGAAGAAGCTTATTGAATTTCAGTAACCTCGATTATCCGGAAATATCCGGAACTCTCGTCATATCGTTCTGATAAAAGGCATATAAAAATTTTCGAAATTGTTTATTTTAAGGAGTGACTATAAAATACAATAAAAAAACATAAATTTTGCATAAAGAATGAAGTCCATCGGATAATTAGTTGACGAGATATTTGTAATATTATTTTCCACACTCTTCGATTTTTCATGACCCTGTATTTCATTCAAATTTCAATTCAAAGATATATTTTAATTGAAAATGAGAAGCTTAATCCGACGCAGTTAACCTTTAGTTGATAGGAATATCAATTTTGGGGTTATAAGGATGTTTCTTTTACGCAATTCAGTAATAGAGCATTTAAAGTTTATGACGTCATCAAGTCACGATTTTATTCGAATTGCAATGCATTTTATAAATAGTTTCACATGTTTTATTTTCATATTTTATGTTATGCATATCCATGATGGGTAAGTATTACGGTGGCCCCCAACGACTAGTTTAATATATGTCACCGTTTGCAAGTTACTAAATTTTAAAATCAGACAGTCCATATTAGGATATCCGGTATATACGAAAAGAGAGAGATTGTCATTTAATTTTCGCACTGTGGTAGCGAATTTTGAAGTATTAACATGTATGAAATGAAAGTTTTACGATTGGCACATCCGATTAGTTAGCAATATTTTCAATAAATGTATAACGAACAAATTTAAAAAAAAAAGTAATAGTTTTTTTTTTTTTTTTTTTATTTTAAGGAAATTTTCGGTTTTTTGCCGGGACGCATTCACTACAGCACTCGCCCGAAAGTCACGGGTTTGATCACGGCCAACTTCAGTACCGGCTGAGATTGTTTCTTTCGCTTTAAGACGAATTCATGATGTCAGATCACGTGGGCTCCGGCAGACCTAATCGACCGAGGAAGCTCTTGTTTTTTTCCATCCCACTTAGGACGTTTTTCTCGGCCAATTGTGTCGGCGGAGATCACTTGATCAGTCATGATGTCATGAATTCCGTCCTAGGCCGCTAATCTAATAAGCAAGAGATAATAATCTTCTTCCGTCGGTACTGAAACCGGTCGCAGATTGGATAGGCCTGGTTTAATGTTTTTAGTCCGATATACTTATTTAGATTAATAATAATTATTATATTAACGTCTAATTATACCTTTCTCTATTCGAATTATTCTTAATAAAGAAATTATTAATATTTCAGGACCTCCACACTGTCAACTTGGAAGATTTCCAGCATGGTAAAACGAACATCACAGGACTCCGACTCGTCCAAGAAGATACGGCAGAATTTCAGGCTCTTCTGAAAGAAGTGAACAACAGGCTGTCCCGGCGTAAAAACTCGACGGCACTGAGCACCCTCAAGGTCACACATTAAAGTGCAGTAAGATACCTACAATTACTGAATGAAATAGAAATAGGGATATTTTATCAATGCGTTCATCAGACTTTTTTGAAATGTATTTGTTTTAATATCCTTTATTTACTTTTTCATTTCTATATTCTAGTAAGATCTTTTTCACACATTTTAGAAAATGAAAAGTTTGGGTATATTTTCACAAACGCATAATTTCTAAATATGGTTCAAAAAGATTTTTATAAAGTTGCCATTCAATTTTCATCATGAAATAGATTATGTTTCACACATTTTTTAACACTTTCCAACACAGTTGAAAAAGGGTCTATGAATTCGGCTTGTCTGTCTGTCCGTCTGTCCGCGTAAATAAACTCGGATAGTCATGCAATTGATATATGTTATTGAGGTTTACTATGGTATGTTCGGTATTGAAAATGAAGTATGTTGTATTTATACTTCGTGTACAGGGGCACTCAAAAGAATGCCGTTACATTATGGTATATGGGGGAAAATCCTTTGCAGTACATTTTAATGATGTTACACTATTACAAACATATTGAAATTTATATTATTTTCTAAGGTGCACTAAAACATGCTTTCCGTAGAATAGGGAGTGTAAATCATTTATCATTAATTTACAGGGCCACACAAAAGAGTTCAGTTACATAATGGTTTACGGGGAAAAACTGTTTGCAGCGTATTTTAAATATGGTATGCTATTGGAAATATAATGAAATTAATATACATTACTGAGGTTTACTACAAGATACTTGTTGTATAATATGATGTGCATAGCATTTATCGTTCATTTACAGTGACATACAAAAGATTTCGAATACAGTACTTTATCCGAAGTAAGCGATAATTGCTGGAAATGTGGTTTCAGTTAGGTATGCGTTTACTAAATTTTTTCATACTATGTGGTATGTATAAATGCTATACATCATATACAGGGCTACACAAAAGAATTCATAAGCATTACTGTGCGTCAGCCTAAATTTCTTAAAGGATTTTCTTTATCGAGTTATGCATATTGAACGTGAAATATATTTAGTATACAAGGAGATGTTTGTTGAATATAAATAAAATCATTTACAGAACAACGCAAAGAACTGGATACATGGCCGCCTCTGTATGATAATTTCTTGTAAGTGTAATTTCAACAGTTTTCAGCGTGTTTTTGCCTGAATTAAACTGTAGTTTAATATGTGGCGTGTATAAAAATCTTACGATAGTATAATATTTGAATTCTTTTGTACAGCGCTGCAGCGCTGTACAAAAGAATTCAAATATGTTCCCGTCTGTTTGTAGAAATTGCTCAAGATGAATTTTTAACTGTGTTATGTGTTTTCTTATACTAAACAAAATTGCAGCATACTATATAGAGTATATACAAATCTATAGATTATATACAAGGCTGCAGAAAAGGATAGGAGTACATTTCTGGCTATGGCCTCTAATTGCTGAAATCTGGTTTTCAAATGGGTTTTGCGTTTTCTAAAATATTTACTTAGGTATGTTATTTAGCTTATTAAACATCGAAGGTTTGTGAAAGTATTCTGTTAGTGTTGGAAAGTGTTTCATAATCTATGCTTCATGCATGATATTTCTTTGTTGTTTTAAGTATGTCTAAAGTTCTAAGCTCTTTTCGAATTAAGATGATTTTCAGGATTTCTTGTACGAGAACGATAATTCGGGCCACTTTCCCTTCAAAAGGTCTCCATGAAGGCATCCCTCCAATGGCAATATGGCCAAAATTGGTTGATGCTGACCCCCCCCCCCCTCCGATAGATGGCACTGGCATGCATAATATGAAGCAGATGTACACAAGTTAGACTTAAAGTAAGAGTCATGATTCTTTGAAGCGTCTGATAAGCACCAGTATCCCAGCATATGAAAAGGGCTCTTTTCTCGTCTTGAGTCCTTTTGCTGCGAGAACTTTCTCAATGCGCCGGTTGTTCATTCACGTTCTTGTAAAAGAACTTAACCAACAACGCTTGATCTGGCAACGATAGCATACTGCTGGCATGGAATTAAAAATCTATGTTCATCGAGGTGTTTCATTGACAGCCTGATTTGCATAAATCTGTTTCATATTATGCACGCCAGAGCCATCTATCGGTCATTTTTTTAACCACAACTTTTTATGTTATTAAAAAAATCCGTTCTCCCTCTAATCCCATTCGTGCAAACCGATATTTTTTAGCATCATTTGTTCTTTTTAAAGATATTTTTATAGTTTTAATGAATTTGGGGCACACCCGGTATAATTAACAATTAAAAATATATATATCAAATGTAATAACTAATTTGCCTAGCCGAATATTTTAACTTAAGTATGCTAAAACTGTTTAAACATAGAAATGTAATTGACAATATTTTGAAATGTGTAGGGCTGGAAAGTTTTCTGGGCGATTTTTTTTCCAAATATATTGTCTATTTATATTCTTAATCGTCACGGAAATACTCCATGAAATAAGTTTTTCAAAAACGTCAAAAACTGCTGGCCTGATAGCTGATAATTTTTTTTCTAGCTTTAATAAATTTTTGTATATAACTCAGTTTATCAGTTTTTAAAGAAGCATTTATTTTTACTTTCTATAAATATGCTAATTAGATATTACCAACCTGTTTGCCTTCTATATGCTCATATTGACCAGAAATCTTGCCTGCATTACCATTGGGCGAAGAAATTTAAATGCGTTTTTCCTCATTTTAACCACAAACAATTTGAGACTGACCAACGAAATTGTGTGGAGTCGAATATGCTAAATGCTAGATACAAATGGCCATAATCCATTGGGGTATAATATGCAGCCAGCAGTTTTCTATATTTAAAAAAAATCCCAACTTTATTCAGCGGGCTTCTAAACTAATAGAGCAAGCTTTCAGTAGTGGTAATCCGCGTCATGACAAACAACTTTTGTTTAGGACTCTAACGTCATAATCCCCTAACTTATTTAAAAATGCAGGGTGCCCCGCTGTAATCTGAACTCGAATTTCCCTTTACAACTTTACAAATAATGAAGATCTTGTTGCAAGATTTTCATCGGATAAACTTTGCTTTTATGAAATGCGATGCCATCATGGAAAGTACTGGAAGTACACTGTAATTTGGTCAATGATACTGTATGCACTGTCAGCTACACTCCGAATTATGGGATGTCTAGCTCAATGCTGTGTGTACGTTATTTCCATCAGTTTTCAGAGAAAACAAAACTAATCTGTTGAAAATATCATTACAATGTCTTCATTATTAATTCATTAATTATGAAGTCATATTGTTAAAGTTATGAACGAAAATCAAAGATGAGCTGGGAGTGAAGTACCCTGAATTTTTTAATGAATAAGAAAATGGATTCTGACCCAGGTTTCCTATACTAAAATTGCTTGTCTTGACACGCATTATCTCTCCTGGAAGTTTCTTCCATTAGTTTAGAATCCAGCCGTTCAAAATTATCATTTGGTAGAGATATGTGTACATCAATTCGTGGTATATCTAGTGTAAAGATTAAACTTACATTGGTCTTATCAGCTTGCAAGCAATTTTTAAATGCGCATTTTGACTGCTTTCCATTCTACTATAGAGACAGTCTATAATGGATATCTTATAATTTCAGGACTATACGCATATTGGTGTATGTTGTCTGGTGATGTCAGAGAGTATTGAAGTGCTTAATTTTAAGTACCACAATTTTCAAATAGTAATATTTGCAGAATTTTTCAATTGAATAAGACGAAGATCACTATTCGAAAATAGTGGTTCCAAAAAATAAGCACACTAGACCTAAGGCCGACCAAAATTGTTCCCAGTCGGGCCCCGTCTCTCCCAAGGCCATCCCTGAATAAAATTGTATTAATTTATTTTCAGATGTGCACTGCAAAATCAAATAAAGCTTCTGCTCCTCCAAAGTTCTGAAAAAGGGTCCCTGTTAGAATCACCCTATATATAAGAATAATTTGGAAGATGTTCTTGTTCTATAAATTGAAATTTTTCTTTTTTATCTAGACAGAATCTGCCCTGATTTTTGATAGTGTGCGACTTCTAGCACTTGCACTGGAGCACATGGATACAGCGAGGAACATTGCAGTCTTCCCGCCTATTTCTTGCAATCTGATGAACAAGGGAATAGACGGTACTTCACTAATCAATTTCATGAGAAACGTAATTATATCATTTCATTGAAACTTCGTTGTTTTAAAAACTGGAAATTTATCAGATAAAATTCTAATTCTCGAATATTTTAAGGTTAGGTATTTTTAATAAGGTGAACAAAATGTCCTCATTCTTTTATCCTTGTCCTCAAAAATATATACGAAGTTCCTTCGAGACCCCATTTTTCAAATTTTATCTTAATCAGTTTTTTTCCCTTAATGGAAAATCCTTCTGTATGTAACAAATATTTTAGTGAACTTTATCGAAATATTTCAGTATCAAAGCGATTGATTATGAACATTGTCGCTTGACTTCCATATCGGAAAACGAAAAAGTGGTAAAGTATTACGAAGGACAGGGATAGGTTTTGCTATCCAGAATCAGATATTTGAGGTCCTAAGACAGGTATGGGTTACGCTGCAAAAAAAAAAGTGTTGATTTTACAGTATAATACTGCATCCCAGCTGCCAGTATTATACCGTAAAATTAACAGTAATAAACAGTAAAATAAGCAGTAATACTCTGCCCCGCATGCGTGGTAGCGTATTATTGCTTATTTTACTGTTTATTACTGTTTATTTTACGGTATAATACTGGCAGCTGGGGTGCCAGTATTATGCTGTAAAATCAACACTTTTTTGTAGTGTAGTTTGACAACAATATTTCTATTGCAATTTTCGGTGACAGAACCATGGATGTATTATAAATGGATGCAGCACGACCAGCCGAAAGTGACAACGTTGGCTGTGTTGCATGTCGGGAAAAACGATGTCACGCGATGTCACCTGTTGGCTGCTAAAAGTTGGCGGTTGGCGATGCGACTGTAGCAATCCTTTGGCGATATACCAAATATTGCAATTTCTCCCCGCTTTTGTTTGATTGATGGGCTTGTCTCTGTACTTTTCTTCTGGGGACACAGGGGCTGATCAGTTATACAAAAGATGTTTGTACTCGAGAACATTTGTACTGTTGGAGAGAAAATTTTCTTTTGACAAATTTCAGAAAGTGGTATTTTAATTCCAAATCACCAATAGAAAAAGTTTCATTTCCAAAAATCGTTAAGTTTAATCTGCACCAATAACAAAATTTATTTCATAATTTAAATGTAAATTTTACTCTAATGATTCGCATCTGATTTATTATTTCAAGTTTCCTTAAATTTTTATTAAGATAAATAAATTTGTTTAAATGTTACTCTGCACAAAATATTGATAATTTAATTAGGGAATTTTCAGGGTTTTTTTTTTTTTCATAGAATTTTTATTAAAATATTTGAGTTGTTTTCAAAAACAGAAAATATTTCATAATTCAAACAAATAAAACCACGGAAATAATTTATTGGTTAATGTTTCATAGACTTTTTGTATCCTGAGAAAAGATTTATAAAAATCTTCATTAAAAATATATATCATCAGGAATCTGTTTTAGGAAGTATTTGGGTCCTTTAAAGGACTATTCACAATTGTTTTCATTTCAATAACAGGACTCTTCACAAAATTTTTCATCCCAAAACAGGACACAAATCTTTTCACCTTAAAACAGGACACTTCACAAAATTCTTTGTCTTAAAAATAGACCATTCACAAAACTTTTCCTTCTCCAAATTGAACCTTTCACAAATTTAACCATTTAAAAGTAAAATCTGACTGTCACTTTTACATATATAAGGAAAATATGGGTATTTTACATACATATATATTCTTAAATATGTAAAAACAAGAACCTGAATATACCGATTATTTCAAATTCACATAATTGACTAGATTTTTCAGAAATGTAAAAAGCTGTTCACAATTTTACAAAAACAGGATCCCGGGGAAAAAAGTTTGGACAGACCCCTGATTATATTTTAATATTTAAGCGGATATTGTATCTTTTAACAAACCAAGAAAAAGATTTATTTATTTTTTTTTGCACATATTAAGAGTATTTTCAAATTGAAACTGGATACTTTCTGACACATTCCTGAATTCATTTTTATTCGTAAACGCATAAATGTAACAGGGTAATAAGGTCGTATTAAAAAACTATGAAATGGAATAGCGTTTTTCATTTTTCAATAAAGGCAAAGAATCTTATAAAAAAAAGGCAAAACTGTCTTTACATGCTACATATTTACTAAAATTTAATTACATAGAGCCTGTAAATTTCATGCTTTTACCCCCCCTCCCCCAAAAAAAAACGATTCTGTGAATGTTTCGCAAAGTGTCGCGTTGTTGTCTGAGGAAAAAAATATATTTTTTAGAACATTTTAAAATAATGATACATAATTCATCATAAATGGATTACTAACTCTTGAGGTTGTGATTATTCAAAACTAGCTGACCCACCCGGCGTTATCCGGATCCGTGATTATAACCTTAAATACACCTCAATTTATAACCTCAGTCTTAAATTTATCATCACAAGCAAAAACATTAAACGTTCGTTTCATATTGTTTACTTTTACACCGCCGATCGTTTCGGTCGAAATGAGAAATATTCAAACATAAAATTACGCCAAAGTGTGATAAACAGCCTATTATTGCACACCTGCTTTGACTTGAATTACCCAAGATTCCCTTCTCTGACTCAATACATAGCAGACAGTGTTAAAAAGCCTGCGTGCTGTATCCATCTATTATACATCCATGGACAGAACCACTTTTCAATACTGAGGCCATATCGATATTTTCATAAATAATGCATGATTATGACTATTATTGGTACATCTTCGGTATCAAGTAAATGATGTTTGCACTACTAATTCCAATTTCTGCAATTCAAAATGTAATCACACAATACAGGTTAAATGCAAATTATTTGGACAATTTCGTAACTGAATGTGAAACATTAATTTTAAGGTAACAGCTCAATGGCCGATTACTAGTATTGTATCATAAGTTATAAATTTTCGGATGTACTTCTTACCTCAGTACTGAAGCATACCTGCCAACCTCCCTCTATTCTTCCGTAAAATGTGGGTTAATTTGTCCTTTATTAAATAACTTTCGAACCAGAAAATTGTTTATGAAATGAAATCAAATAAGTTAAATAAATAAAGCTGTCAGTATTGTACCGTAAAATTAATAGTAATAAACAGTAAAATAAGCAGTAATACACTGCCGCGCATGCGCGGCAGTGTATTACTGCTTATTTTACTGTTTATTACTGTTAATTTTACGGTATAATACTGGCAGCTGGGGTGCCAGTATTATACTATAAAATCAACAATTTTTTTTTTTTTGCAGTGTAAATTTCTGTCTATGGAGTTACTAAAAATTAGGTTTACGGCTCGCTGCTACGAATATCCATTTCTGAAATCAAATGACGAATCAGCGATGAACTTGCTTTGATCGATGTGAACATGTTTAGAAACAGAAAGAAACTCTTTTACAAACGAAATTTTTTCAGAGTAACGCAGGACAGCCACATCGCACCATTTATAAAAAAATATAAAAAAGTAAACATTATTGGGAATTTTACTATTTGATAATCATTTGTACTCTCAAATTTGGCTGTATATTAAACCATTCATTTGGCCCAACTAATTTATGTGTACCCTGTATTTAAGGACACCAGCAAAAATATCGAGATCATAAACGATTTTATTGCTATGTTAAACAGAGTAGAAAGTTTCGTATCAATGAAATCCTACCCAATTTAATTGAAAAAGTGGAATTTTTAAAAATGGTGATCTTACAATCAGTTTATAATTATTGCTATATATTTATGTACATGTATATGTTCTTGAATTTGTAATCCTTAAAATCCTGATATTTACTTTATATATTTCAGATAAAGATGGGTAATTCAGGCCTTTCTGGTATGCTAGAATTTGATCCTGAAGGATTTCGTTCTCGAATATCCTTGGATGTCATGTATATGACAGATCATGGGCTCAAAAAAGTATGATATGTCGTTAATGTAACACAATTCTTCTAATTTAAGCATTCACTTATAACATTTTGACTGCAGCTGAAATGCGAAATAGTTGTTAAAGATCGATGTTTATAAGTAGCATTCGATGAACTTAAAACGCATGAGGCTGAGGCAGTACATTCCTAATAATCCTTAAAAAAGGGTGCGTGTCGCGGGAAGTACAACTGAAAGGGGGAAAAAATCATAGTTCCTTCAAGAATGTTGGTAAATTGATAACCCGATCACGAAGATTCCACTGGGAAATTTTAGAAGCGATTTTCACATTAAGTTAAAGATAGCAAACAACGGGTTTGGGAGTGCTGGAGCGTATGTGTTCCATACATATCACAACAGAAAAATAAAGAAAAAAAGGGCTACAGCAATGAAGTTAAATTTGCATAAAGCCGTTTAATTGCAAACCCGATTACGGAACTTTCCTAGATGCCTATTTTCAATCTTATTATCACTTATAGCCATTGATTGAAATAAAATGTGTTTAACATGGCTTAGTCATGGAGTTTCATTTTAGTATGCGCTGCCATCTTCCAAATTTTTTCAACATGCCATCAATTGATGTAACTTACGAATGTTATGTGTCTTAACGGATCAATAATAATAGTTTCGTCTGTCCACGATCAGTTCGATTTTATTGGTTACGCATTTTACCCCTAGATGGACGCCCGCTTATTCTAAAGGTACACAAGCACAAGTAGTCGACCACTTAATTTTAGTAGTGGGCTAGTTATATCAGGAAAAAAAAAATAGAGAAGTGTGATTGCCCATCCTGAGGGTTCCGTACCGTTATGTTATATTATTATTACAATGCGTTAATTTGTCGTTAGTACTGATTATGGAAATTCGTGAGTTTGTCACGTAATAAATCAATATGCATTTATAGATTAATGATTTTCGGGTTATTTCTTTACATGTGATATAAGATCTTCCTTTTGCCAAATTTCATGGTTCTAGGTCAACTGGAAGTACCTTGTAGGTTTTGAGAGTAAAAAAAAAAAAAAACTTATAGGGTACTTCCGGTTCACCTAGAACCTTGAAATTTGGCGCAGAGGAAGGTCTTATAGCATATGTAAACGAAAAAACCGAAACTCTTTTATTTATAATTGTATGTCGATTTATTACGTGATTTTCCATAATCGGGATTTCCAAAGCGAGACTGTAAGAGTTTCTTTTTTTTTTTTTTTTCAGGTACAGAACCCTAAAAATGAGTACTGATGAAAAAAAAAATTGCTGATGTTTGATTATTTATGAAAGATGGGTGGACATAGGGAAATTCTAGTATTTCATTTGTAACCAAAAAGAAACTATTTATATCATTGTAGCCGAATAATGGGGATCAGACGACGATTGGAGCACTTACTCTTATTATTTGATTTGAAATCACGAATACAGTTCATACATTAAGGCGCTAGGTGGCGCCTTTTTTATTACATTTTATTTACAACCATTACGTCTGCTATTTTAACTATGTTAAAGCGAAACAGGGGGCCTCATATCTGGAGGCACGGCAGTGCCTCCGCCAAGTCGAGAGAGGACAGCCGTAAGCATACTTTTCTGGAAGCAACTCAGAGCACTTTTGACCCCCCCATATCTCCGCGCTGGAGTATCCCAAAAATTTTAAACTTCAATTATAGAGAGTATTTGGCCGACAGGACCAAAATTTAAAATTACAACTTTCTGTCTTTTCTAGTTCAGGCGATATATGAACTCAAACATTCGATTTTTTGTCACTTCTTACTCACTCGTTCACGCGTCATCAAAAAGATTGGGTAGATCCCGTAGCCCCAGAAACTTGACATTTGGTAAAAAGGTAGTGTTTAGGATACAAAGAAAGGAAAAATTATAAAATCCAGAAAATTCGAAAAAAAAACATTCGAAAATTCAACAAATTCCTTCAAAATTGAAAATTGAAAATAATACGATCTTGTAGTCTTGGAAACTTAAGATTTGGTGTGAAGGTAGTGTTTAACATCCAGAAAAAGAAAACATCAAAAACACCAAAAAAATCGAAAGCAAAATTGAAAAAATCGAAGAAATTGAAAAAAAACGAAAATCTGAAGACAATCCGATTTTGTTGCGCTAGAAAATTCAAATTAGGAATAAAGGTAGTATTTAGGATACAGAAAAAGGAAAATTTAAAAAATCCAGAAAATTCGAAAAAAAAAAAAAATTCGAAAAAAATTGAAAACATGAAAATAATTTGATACGATAACGCTCGTATTTATAAATTAATTTGGATGAAACTAATTGTGTGTATTAAGCTCACCAATGCCTTGACCGAGTTCGTTGGCCAGCTTGGTCCGCCATCTTGTTTCAAGATGGCGGCCACGGAAAATTTTAAAACTAAAATAAATATACAAAAAAGTTAAAAAATCAAGTTTATTTTTTAATTAGGTGTTAGGACTTGATACAAGGATTCCAGAGCATTTTTTGTTTTACCTCTATCTTAAAAATTGGCTGAGATAGAGCAGTTTGAAATTCTAGGGTGGCTGACATTTTGAAACAAAACAGCACATTACAAAAAACCAACGATAAATTTATGGTCAATAATGGTCAAGCAGGTGCAATCCCGAATGAATACTCCGTGTTATTATAACTGTAACTTTGACTTCGAAATTTTGATACGTTGTATTTTCTATTTGTTGATATTTTTGAACTATGATTTACGCTAAGTGAAATGTTGTTGTTGAAGAGGGATTTTCCATGTAAATCCGAAACGTCCAATTTTAATATGTTTTTAATGTTTTATGAAAGTGTATTGTAATGTCTGTAATTTTAATGATTTTAATATAAATTTATAAGTTTTAGTGAACGCGATTTCTCGCAAATTATTCTCTTTCATTGTTGTAATCATTTTCCCAATCATACGCATAAAACTATATATTCATATCCATTAGCGCCAAATTCTCGCCAAACTTGGCGACAATTGGCGAAATCTCGCCAAATTTGGCGACAAAAATAAGTCTTCATAAATGAAGCCAACTTGGCTATAGCTCAATAATTTGGCGAATTTCTTATTCAAATTCAGTGTAAACGAATCTTTTGTAAACGGTTTCTTTGCATTTTAACTTGCTCTTTTCGAGTAACATTAGCTAAAATTTTAAAACGTTGATATAGGAAAGCTACCTTTTCCTGCCGGTACAGGCCGGAGGACTTTTTTATGAGTTGTCGGATGCAATCTATGTTTTGCATTAAATAAAGTAAAACATTGAAAAACAAATCCCACAGGATGGGGATAGTTTGTTTTAGATAGATTTTAAGATAATTGTCCTATTAGCTAGTACACCTTCCGTTATTGTTTTGTGTTATTTTCCCCGGATTATGCTTTTCTTTTCTCTTTTCGAGTAACATTAGCTAAAATTTTAAAACGTTGATATAGGAAAGCTACCTTTTCCTGCCGGTACAGGCCGGAGGACTTTTTTATGAGTTGTCGGATGCAATCTATGTTTTGCATTAAATAAAGTAAAACATTGAAAAACAAATCCCACAGGATGGGGATAGTTTGTTTTAGATAGATTTTAAGATAATTGTCCTATTAGCTAGTACACCTTCCGTTATTGTTTTGTGTTATTTTCCCCGGATTATGCTTTTCTTTTCTTTTGTTTACGAATTTTGTAATAGAAAAGTTCCGCTATAGGCTGGCTACGTTATAGACTTTTTTTTTTATAGACAGGTTCATTTTCTTTCACAGGCTTTACTCTATTTAATTTATATATGAAATATTTGTTGTTAAAAGATGTTGGTCGCACAAAAATTTTCACATCTCTCCCTCCCTCCCGACATTACTGATTGGTTATGGCTTGATAGTCCTTTCTAAATAAAATCATGGTGATTCCAAGTTTCTCTTGATTTATCTCTATATTGAACATAAACGATCCTAAGAAAACGGATCAATGAATTACTATATTGGCATGAGGAAATTTAGTTGCAGAAAAATGGAGCATATAGCTAACATTAAGTGTAATAGGAAAACCACAGCCTTGGCAAGATCTGGAGGCACGGCAGTGACTCCGCCAAGTCGAGAGAGGATAGCCGTAAGCATACTCTTCTGGAAGCAACTCAGGGCACTTTTGACCCCCCCATATCTCCGCGCTGGAGTATCCCAAAAATTTGAAACTTTGTTTTTCTAGAGTATTTGGCACACAGAACCAAAATTTAAAATTACAACTTTCTGTCTTTTCTAGTTCAGACGATATATGAACTCAAACATTCGATTTTTTGTCACTCACTCATTCACTCGTTCACGCGTCATCAAAAAGATTAGGTTGATTCCGTAGCCCTAGAAACTTGACATTTGGAAAAAAGGTAGTGTTTAGGATACAAAGAAAGAAAAAATTATAAAATCCGGAAAATTCGAAAAAAAAACATTCGAAAATTCAACAAATTCCATCAAAATTGAAAATTGAAAATAATACGATCTTGTAGTCTTAGAAACTTAAGATTTGGTGTGAAGGTAGTGTTTAGTATCCAGAAAAAGAAAACATCAAAAACACCAAAAAAATCGAAAGTAAAATTGAAAAAATCGAAAAATTTCAAATAATCCGATTTTGTTGCGCTAGAAACTTGGAATTCGGAATAAAGGTAGTATTTAGGATGCAAAATAAGGAAAAATTAAAGAATCCAGAAAATTCGAAAAAAAAATTCAAAAATTCGAAAAATTCGTAAAAAATTGAAAAAATTAAAATAATTTGATTTTTTAGCCTTAGAAACTTAAAATTCGCAGTAAACATACTGTTTAGGATTCAGAATAAGTTAAAATAAAAAACGCAATAAAATTCGAAAATAAAATCCAAAAGTCGGAAAAATAAAAAAAATAAGGAAAATTTGAAAATAATTCGATTTCATAGCGCTAGAAACTTGAAATTTGGAATAAAGGTAATATTTAAGATACTAAATAAGGAAAAATTAAAAAATATGCATAATTCAAAAAATACCCATAAATTAGTGCAGACGATATATGAACTCAAAGTTTCGATTTTTTGTCACTCACTCACTCTTGCGTCATCAAAAAGATTGGGTAGATCCCGCAGCCACAGAAACTTAAAATTTGGAATAAAGCTAGTGTTTCGGATACAAAGAAAGGAAAAATTATAAAATCCGGAAAATTAAAAAAAAAAAAACATTCGAAAATTCAAAAAAATCGAACAAAATTGAAAATTGAAAATAACACGATCTTGTAGTCTTAAAAACTTAAAATTAGGTGTGAAGTAGTGGTTAGAATTCAGAAAAAGAAAACATCAAAACACAAAAATAAAATTAAAAATAAAATCGAAAAATCGAAAAAAATGAAAAAATTTCAAATAATCAAATTTTGTTGCGCTAGAAACTTGGAATTCGGAATAAAGGTAGTATTTAGGATGCAAAATAAGGAAAAATTAAAAATCCAGAAAATTCGAAAAAAAAATCAAAAAATCGAAAAGTTGGAAAAAAATTGAAAAAAATTAAAATAACTTGATCTTTTGGCCTTAGAAATTTAAAATTCGCAGTAAAGATAGTGTTTAGGATTCAGAATAAGTTAAAATAAAAACGCAATAAAATTCGAAAATAAAATCAAGAAATCGAAAGAAATCGAAAAATAAGGAAATTTTGAAAATAATTCGATTTTATAGCGCTAGAAACTTGAAATTTGGAATAAAGGTAATATTTAAGATACTAAATAAGGAAACATTAAAAAATATGGATAGTTAAAAAAAATCGAAAATTTAAAAAAAATAAATAAATACAAAAAAAATAAGAAAAAGAGAGAAAATGAAAATAATATGATCTCGTAGTCTTAGAAACTGAAAATTTTGTGTAAAGGTAGTGTTTAGGATTCAGAAAAAGAAAAAATTAAAAACACAACAAAAATTGAAGAAAAAAAAATCGAAAAAAAAAACGAAAATTTGAAAATAATTCGATTTTGTAAAGCTAGAAACTTAAAATTTGGAATAAAGGCAGTATTTAGGATACAAAAAAAGAAATAAATAAAAAATCTGTAAAATTCGAAAAAAAATCGAAAATCCGAAAAATTGAAAAAAAATCGATTTTGTAGCTTTAGAACTTAAAATTCGGCGTAAACTTATTGTTTAGGATACAGAAAAAGGAAAAATTAAAACACAATAAATTCGAAAATAGAATAAAAAAACTCGAAAAAGATCGGAAATTTCAAAATAATTCGATTTTGTAGCGCTAGAAACTTGAAATTTGTAATAAAGGATACAAAATAAGAAAAAATTAAAAAATCCAGAAAATTATAAAAAAAATTCGAAAATATAAAAAATTGAAAATAATTTTATCTTGTAGTCTTAGAAACTTAAAACTTGGTGTAAAAGTAGTATTTACTATTCAATAAAAGGAACAATTAAAATATTCGTTAAATTCGAAAATAAAATCGAAAAATCGAAATATCTTTAAGAAATCGAAAATTCGAAAACAATTTGATTTTGTACTGCTAGAAACATTAGTTTTAAGATAATTGTCCTATTAGCTAGTACAACGCCCCTAATTGTTTTATGTTATTTCACCCGGATTATGGTTTTCTTTTCTTTCGTTTACGAATTTCGTTATAGAGAAGTTCCGCTATAGACTGGCTACGATATAGGCGATTTCTTTATAGACAGGTTTCTTTTCTTTCACAGGTTGTACTCTATGTACTTCACATATGAAATATGGATTGTTAAATGTTGTCATCCCCACAAAAATTTTCACAGCTCCCCCTACCCTCCCGACATTACTGGCTGGTTATGGCTTGATAGTCCTTTCTAAATAAAATCATGGTAACTCTAAGATTCACTTGATGTATCTCTAAATTGAACCTAAATGATCCTAAGAAGACGGATCAAATAATTACTATATTGGCATGACAATCAGGTAACTTAGAATTAAAATCGAAAAATCAATAAATTTATAAAAAGTCGAAAATTTGAAAATAATTCGATTTTGTAGTCCTAGAAGCTTGACATTTGGCAGAAAGGCAGGGTTTAGTACACAAAGTAAGGAAAAATTAAAAAATCTGTAAATAAGAAAAAAAAGACGAAAAAAACGAAAAAAAACATCGAATAAAGGAATATAATTTGATTTATTGGAAATTTCCGGAAATTTTAATTTTGGCTTTCTTTTCACACTAAAAAGTTATTTTATGTTAAATATCAAGTATCTAGGGCTGCGAGTAATATCTCAGATGGATAGCACCTATCCTGGAACAATTGAGAGTACTTTTCACACCCCCCCTCCCATAACTTAGTGCTTGCCTAGGAACCTGAAATCTCTTTTTATCTACAGTACTTTGCAAACGAAACTAAAGCTTCAAATTTTTGATACCTGTAAATAATAGGGACAGAGTGTGGGCTTAGCGAAAATCAGTGGATGATCTCAAGAAAAGGAGAAAATCAAGAAAAGGAGGATTACTTACAAAAAGAAGTGAAATCTCAGCAAAAAGTCACCTGTAAAAAATGCAGCCAAGTCTCGTAACTCATTTACCGTAAAAAGTACTGAGATCGTATAAAGCCAAGTTTAACTATCTTATTAACTCTGAAATTTTCATTCGCAAATCACTCCTAGTCTCTACATCTTTAGTTAATTATTATTTTGTGACTTGGCAATTACGCATCACAGGGAAGTTATTACACCTTACTATGTTATGGAATAGGATGGGATAATTTAATTAAGGCAAATTAGTATATACGCACAGGGAAGTTATTACACATTAATATGTTATAGTATTATTTGATTAAGACTAACTATATACATCACATTCTCGTGCTACGTAATTGCCAAGTCACAAAATAATAATTAACTAAAGATGTAGAGACTAGGAGTGATTTGTGAATGAAAATTTCAGAGTTAATAAGATAGTTAAACTTGGCTTTATACGATCTCAGTACTTTTTACGGTAAATGAGTTACGAGACTTGGCTGCATTTTTTACAGGTGACTTTTTGCTGAGATATACTATTACGCATGTTTTTACAAATCCTCTCAAAATTGGGGGGGGGGGGGGGGGAGTTAGAAATTGTACGTTAAACGTGATAAATGAGGTGCGTTCTTACTATTAGATCTCCGTGCAATACACCGTGTCCCAAAAGTTTAGACAATCAATAAAATTTGGATTAACATAAAAAGTAATAAGGCACAATTAAAATTCGTGAGATAGGTAATAAATAAAAGCAGTTTTGCTGATATATACATATAAATTATGATCAAAGGTTTGAAATTATAAAATATACATTAAATTATATAAAAATGTGCTGTTCCAAAAGTATAGACACCTGTAATTTTTTTGGTTTTACATTTATACCAAAAACTTACTACAATACTACAATACTACAATACTACAATAACCAAAAACTTACTTTTAATATTTAATTGTATTGCCACGACACTTTATAACATCAAATACACGTTGTTCCATAGAATTAACTAAGCATTCCATTACAGAAAGATACCACGCTTTGTCAATTGCAATTTTTAAGTCATTTACACATGCTTTCCATTTTCATATATTTTACGAGATAAGATCCCCGTATGTTCTCCATGCGATTCAAATCTGGACTAATTGCTGGCCAGTCAAATAGTGTGATATTGTTTTGCCTAAACCATGTTTTCGATAATGTGGAGGTATGGATGAATGTCCCATCTTGTTGGAAAACACAGTCCGGTCCTGCTAGCAAATCCATAATTGGCAGTAAATTGGTACGTAAAATATCCTGATAATCCTCTGATTTCATTTTTCTGTCCATAAATCCTAGAAATGTTTGGCCGTTGAAAGAAAACCCTCCCCAGGTCATTACGAATCCTCCGCCTTGTTGCCTGCTGAAACAGTTCTTGGGTTTTTTCTTAGGTCATGCCAGTAAAATTTATGACCATCAGGGCCGTCTAAATTCCATTTCTTTTCATCACTGAGGATGACAGAAATCCATTTTTCACCGTATGACATATGCTTTCTAGTCTACTTTAGACGTGCATTGTTATGTCTCTGCTTTAAGCAAGGTTTTGCTTTCATTCTCCTGTAAACAATTTTTTTGAAGCTTTAATTCTTCTGTGTACGGTGCTTTTTGAAATTCTGGAAACTGATGAAATTTCACGCACAGATAAATTATCAACTGAAGCCATTTTTAATAACATTCTATCATCACGTAACATTGTTTTCTTTGTTCTTCCGACTCACTTTTCAATGTTCCGCCTGATCTCAAAACTCTATAAATACTGCTCAAGGATCTCTTTATTTTCCTTGATATTTGTACAGGACTTTGTCCTTGCGCTTTTAAATGTAAAATCTTATTAATTTCGTCTTTAGAAATTTCTTTAGAACGTGGCATTTTTATCAGAATACGCAGTAAATGTCTTTTTCCGAATCACAAACAAAACAACTCATTTGATTTCACAAAAATTCAATAAATTATTATGCTAAAAATATAGCAGACGATATTTCAATTAAAAGGAAAAATTATTCTGCATTTATAGAAGCAGACGAAAAATGTAAAAGGACAAAATGTAAAAGAAAACATGTAATGCTGTATTGCGTCTATACTTTTGGGACAGCACATTGTTATATAATTTAATGTATATTTTAAAATTTCAAACCTTTGATCATAATTTATATGTGGATATCAGCAAAACTGCTTTTATTTATTACCTATCTCATGAGTTTTAATTGTACCTTATTACTTTTTATGTTAATGAAAATTTTATTGATTGTCTAAACTTTTAGGACACGGTGTACCTGTTACATTCTTATGCAAAAATGCATGAATGCAGAATTTATTTTATGTGCAGATTTTCATATTATAGATATTAATTTTATTTTACGAAAATAAGTTTCAATACACTTTTACAAACATAAATATTTACTTGATTTATTCTAGATTTTCGGTATTATGCATTATATAACATTTTTGATTATTCAATTTCTTCTGGGACCAGTTTTAGGTTTAATCGAGAAAACTTTTTATTATTAGCTTAATAACTTTGTTTAATTCTTATTTATTACTGTAAAATATATCTCATTAATTGCTATAAAATATATGAAATTTTAAAATCATTCGGAATATTTTTTAATGTCTCACAATATTTTATTTCACAGATAGGTTTCATACTTCCAGGAAACCAAGTTAATATCACAGCCCCTGGTTCTTCTGAATTCCAGTTTTTAGAGCTAGAAAATTCCCACTTTAGAGTATCAACATTTCTAGTAAGTAAGATAAAAAAAATTATATAGTATTTTTCATTCACGCACGCAAATGAATTTTATTTACGCATAACTGTAATTCATAGTTATAGGCATTCTGAATCAATTTTATATTTCACTAATGCGCTTTGCCCTTCATGCATCAAACTCCGGAATACTTGCTACTTAATGGCTTTATGACAAACTAAGCAGCAGGTCACCTTTTAGTAAAAACAGTCTATAGTCCACCACAGCAACATATTATATTTTCATGGTTACACTGCAAAAAAAGTGTTGATTTTACAGTATAAAACTGGCATTCCAGCTGCCAGTATTATACAGTAAAATTAACAGTAATAAACAGTAAAATAAGCAGTAATACGCTGCCGTGCAATACTGGCAACTGGGGTGCCAGTATTATACTGTAAAATCAACACTTTTTTTTTCAGTGTATCCCAGCATTTTTACAAAGCTTAAGAAGTGCATATACGGTTGGACTGATCAACATATGTATTGGGTATTGTTTTTATGCATTGATTTTGTAGTTTTTGCTTAAGAAATCAATATTTTGTAATTTTTAAATTATAAAATATAAATTGTTATTAGTAACATATGTTTTTAAACTGTAACGTCATCAGATTTAACGATTTCTTGTATGCAACATACACACTGAAACCTATATTAACCAACAATCGTAATATGTAATTTGTATTTAGAAATTAGTACTGAATGACTTGAAAATAACATCATAAAATGTGTCATTTGAATTATTTGTACATTTTACATGACGATAACCGTATTGTTTAGTAGTTTCTCTGTTTTTTTGACGGAATATCTGATTTTTCCAGTTTCTCTCAAATCAAGGAACATTATTTATTCTAAGCTAAAAATAACCTACAATTCTCCAATATAAGCTAAAAGTAACCCAAAATTATCGTGTGTTTCAGAGAAATTCCGTAGATTCATGTAGAATTCCCAGCAACTTTGCTTCCGGAATTATCCAGGTTATTATTTTTTTTTTGGGGGGGGGCCGAATTTTTTTAACACGATAATTGAGGGGGTCGGGGCAAGAGAGTGCCAAGCCACATTTTTGAACTTCTGAGATATTTCAATTTGAAAATTTAATCAAATACTAAAATCAAGATATATAACCTAAAGTTTTTTCGCCAATGTCTTAGTAACATTTGAGATATTCTGAGTAACAATATGGCATTATTTTAATGATATTACTATTACGTTTTTTGTAAATTAGCATCTTCATTGGGGCAATTGGGGCAAAAACGAAACCTGTCACATAGGCTGCCACCAAGTGACATTAGAAACAAATTATATGGTGGATATTATAATTTACAATATTAAGCAACAGATTACAGTGTTAGATTTATTTCACCAAAAATGTGGCTTGGCACTTTCTTGTCCCGACCCCCTCAATTATGTCTTCTTCACTAGGGATTATACTTCCTGGGATGTGCATTCTTTGAGAGAGTTCAATAATGTTACAGTTTTCAATAGCAGTCTTTTAATTTTTGCAGTGTACATTACTATGCCTGGGATATTATCCTACAGGTTTTACAATGGTACGTTTCGATTTTTTGCAACGAGAACGTTACAATTGCAGTTTGCATGTACAGAATGCTGCAATCACATTGCTGATATTGTGTTTGCATTTTTTTTAAAGTATAATTTTAGTTAATAGTATGGAATTGTGCATCAATTAAAATTCCTTTCGTTTCAGAATCCTCCATATGCCATGCTTCGGGAGTCATCGCAGTTAATGAAAGGCAATGATCGCTACGAAGGTTTTGGGTTAGATCTGCTGGACGCCTTATCAGAGAAGCTGCATTTCACTTATGACATCCATCCGGTTAAGGATGGCAAGTATGGAAGACAGGACCCCAAGACTTTAGAATGGGATGGAATGATAGGAGAAGTCGTCAATGGGGTGAGTGGTTTGTTTTGCAGATTTTTTTTTTTATATGTATTAAAAAATATATATAAATATATATATATAACATGCATAATGGGAATAGTTTTTCATGAACTTTATTCCCCGCAACCCCCTTAAAAAAAAAAAATCTTAACTTTACTCGGATCTCCTAATCTGTTTATAGTTTCAGACCTGATGGTACGATAACGTATAATAAAATCACAATTTATCTCTATTTTACAATATGGAGCGAATCGGGTGGGTTGGTAACAACTGAAACTTCTTCCTTCTCGATTTCATTCATAAATCTGTCCAAATTACTTCTATTTATTTATTTATTTATTTATTGGTACCTTCTTTTTACAAAGATTTTCTTTGCCAAGCACAGATTTTGATAATAGTAACTCTCGAGAATTCAGTATTAAGCCAATCAGGAATAAATCGTTCCCTTCCTAATTACATTCACTAATGGATTAATGGTTACGAAAGGCGCGCGGTTTGAAGTAGTTAAAATTTCGAGCATCAAAATGGTGTTTTTTTTTTTTTTTTAAATCCTAAAATAGTATATCGAAGGAAAAACACTTCCTTACAGATAGATTAAGTACTTGATTGATAGTGTGGAGTATTTTACACTAAGCGAAGGGGAAGGATGTTAAGCGAATCAGCGGTTTTTCAAGAAAATCTATCCAAACGAACAAAGGGGTGACCGTTATGGTGATTGCCGATTGAGTTTCTGAAATTTGATAAATTAAACTTTCAACTCTCACCAAATGTTCCTGAGAAAACCTAAATAATATAAAACGTCCCCTTCCCCACTCCCTCTTTTAAAATGATGTTATTATTATTATTATTATTGTTGTTGTTGTTGTTGTTGTTATTATTATTATTATTTGGATTAGGAAAGCGGATGCGAATTTGTAAATATGCTGAAGAAACGAAATACATGGAATCAGCATTCTGAAAACGGTAAACATTAATATCTTTTTAATTAAATAGCAGATATCAATTTTGTTAGAACCGGAAAAATACTTCGAAAAAAAATAAGTTTTTTTTTTTGTTGTTGTTTAATGCGAAACGGAACTTTTTTTCCGCGATCTGCTTCCTTGTGCTTGAAAAACTTCGGAAATATCGTTTTGTATGAAACAACACGAAATGAGTCGGCTTATTTTAACTCCTCTGATGATGGCTATGTTTAGCTGCTGAAACCGCTTGGGATATTTTTGACATCTGTGTTTTTTAAATGGTTTTAAAACTTTGATACTGTATTTGCACCTATTTTAGTAGCGATTCAATTATGAAATCAATGTATTAACGTTGTGTATTTTAATTTATTAAAGTTAATATGACGTTCAATATATAGAATTTTCTATATATGTATTTAATTTCCATATTTTTCGCCTCAAATAGAATTAAAGAAAACAGAATTTTAGAACACTTTTCACTCTTTAACTCACTTGAAGCAAGTTTGAAAATAGATAAAATATAGCCTATTTTTTAAGCAGAGACTGTTGTCTTTTTTATGAGAGAAACTTTTAAATCGGTTCAGTAGTTCCAAAGTAATCGTTATTTTAGTGCTTTTTCCGCTCATTTCACTCTTATGAATTTTGAAATTTTAGTTATTGTTCTGAGCAAGCATGTCGGATTAATTGGAGATAATTCAAAACAAGCGCCAGTAACGCTCTTGTCAGAATAGCTGATACTACAGTGAAGTAGAAATCAAAGATTTATATCCCTGTCGACAGGATGAGAACAATCCCACCATTTCTGCGTCACGTTTGGCAACCTTGCTCGCGTTTATAAAATTCCTTAACTCTTCAAAGTGACAAACAGTTTTGTAGTGCTTGTGAATCAGATTGCTTATCAGATGAAATCAAGATAGTCGTTGTTCTTAATTAATAATTGTAAGTTATAATATACTCTAACAGAATAAATATATCACTAAGTTTTTGCTCCAACTCATTTTCAAGGACCCACAGAACCATGTTCATAATTACCCCTACACTTTTTGCGATACGGGATAATAATGAACAGGTTTTTTTTCTTTTGTTCCATATTAAGTCTTATTAAACCGCAATCGAAGTCCTAACTGATTGTATAATCGAAATTTTAGATTTGCTCGGGAACTTTTGTTCAGTATTGAAAGTTTAATATATCTAGATGTCGTAAATTTAATTGCCAATTATTATAACTCGGGCTCCTTTGTCCGTTTGGATATAATTTCATTTTAAAATATAAGGCAGTGGTATCCCCAATATTAGGATCGTTGGGAAATATTTTCGTTTAAAAATATAAGTTCAAAACAGACCGGAGCGTATGTAGCACGTGTATGTTTTTCTGGAGGGATTGGAGCCCCCAATTCTATGTTCGTTTGGATAGATTTTCATTTAAAAATATAAAATATAATACAAATTCGAGAGTGTACGCTGCTGAAGGCAATAAGGATCCCAGCAAGTTCGTTTGAAAATATAAAATCATTCAACACTGATTTTAGTTATATGTAAGGTTGTTATCACGAGCTCGGTTAACACCGAGAGGGTCAGCTAGTGGTAGAATAATGTTTGTAAGAACTTGTTGTTGAACAAATGTTGTGTATGAACTTGATATTTTTCTTTGTATTATACCATCCCGACACAAAAGTAGACGTTCACAATTACCTCCTAGTCTTTGAGATAATTATGAACATCTGTGGTAATTCTGAACAGGCAATTTTAGGTACTTAATTAACATTTCACAGTACCAATAACTAATTGTAATTGAAGTATAGGGATGAAACAATAGCTTTATGGCGGTCATACAAGGTTTTGCAAGGATCATGTGCTCCTTACAGCTGCCAGTAGTTGAAGCTAGCAAAATTTGTTCACAATTATCCCAATTGACCCTACAGCTTAAAAATAACTACCGTGTCGAATTTCACGTTTCCAGCTCTAACAATGCCAAAAAAAAAACTTATTTTAGAATGTTTTGAAAATATTTTTGGTTCATTTTACCCCTTTAAATTTCTATGTTTTTCGAAGCGCACTTAGCAACTTACACTAAAGCACTTACATCTAAAAGTTTAACCACCATGTCAGATTTCACGTTTCTGCCCGCAACATATTCAAAGGAATAGTAATTTTAGGACGTTTCTCGCTCTTGCACCCCTTTGGGGACAGTTGCACAGAGATGTAGCCGAGTTTTACGCAGACACACAGTCACCAGTATTATCCTAAAAACTTTTTAAATCGTTGTAGTTGTATCTTGATTTTAGAGCATTTTACGTTTATTTCACTCTTTTACATTGTGATTTTTTTTTAGAAACTGTCAATTAAGTGTTAAAAATAACAGCCATGACAAATTTCAAATTTCTAGTCCTAACGATTCCAAATAAATTATAATTTAGAATGTTTTCGGAATGTTTTACGCTCATTCCAGCTTTTTAAATTTCGAACTTTTTAGAAACCATTCTTATCGAGTATTTACATCTTAAAAGTAACCACCATGCCAAATTTAAATTTTCTAGTCCCAGGAGTACCACAAAAATCGCAATTTTCGAACGTTGTATCTATTAAAATTTCGATTTTTTTAGAAACTGTTCTGCGCGAGCATTCGCATCTTAAAAGAAACAGTCATATCAAATTTAAAATTTAAAGCACTAACTATTCCAAAGAAATCATAGCTTAGAACGTTTTTAAAACATTTCCACTAATTTCGCCCTTTTAAATTTCGAATTATATAGAAACCGTTCTTAGCAAGCACTTACATTTTAATAGTAACCACCATGCCATATTGCAAATTTGTACTCCCAACACTATCACAAAAATCGTAATTTTAGAATGTTTATTGCTCCTGCACCCCATTGGTGGTAGTGTACAGACATAAAATGTAGCCTATGTCTGAGCGGAGACTATCAGGAATATTTTGTCACCAATGTTTTTTTAAATCGGTTCGCCATTTCCAGAGATTAGCCCTTACAAACAAACTAACAAAAATATTTTTTCTTTGTTTACCAGGAAGCTGATTTGGCAATAGCTGACTTGACCATAAGCTCTGAGCGTTTGAAAGGAGTAGACTTCACCCTACCATTTATGCAAACAGGAATAAGCATACTGTTCAAGAAGCCTACACAGAGAGTTACATCATTATTTTCTTTCCTCCTGCCCTTTTCTGGTGAAGTTTGGATGCTAATCATAGCTGCATATTGCTTCATTAGCATACTCTTATTTATTGTTGGAAGGATGAGCCCATACGAATGGTCCAACCCGTATCCGTGTCGAGAGAAGGATTTGGTGGAAGGGAATTGTTTCAGCTTGCTAAACAGTATGTGGTGGGCAATAGGATCGCTCTTGCAACAAGGGTCAGATGTGTCACCAACGTAAGTTTTTCTTTGAAATATATTTTGAAAAAGTATATACAGAGTGTCCACGAAGTTTTGCAATAAAAGCTAAGGGCGATAGCACATAACAACATAAACAATACTTACCATACAACCAATGAAATTAGTCCGTTAATGTCCAGCGTCCTATGAAAAGGACCATTTCATTCTGTCTGTGTAATCTGTTAACGAGTCTTGTTATTATTTCGTGTAAGTGTCTGTATCCCAGTAAATCTCTTCCATTCCACTGGGGACTTGGGATACCGGTACACGTAGATGAATCCCAGCATCCCTACTCACTCTTTCATTTCACTTTTTTCTTTCGTTTGCTGTTGAGCATGAACAACGACACTTTTCTATCTTTGGAGTAGATCATTAACGTCTCTCTGTAAAGTGCTACAACTGATGTGTGCGTACTGCCTGTAATATAGTAGAGAACATATATGCTGGCAAATGTAAAAATACCGGATGAACCAAAAGTTCGTTAAAATTTTAAAAATTCATAAAAAGGAAGACATTATGATAAAGAAGTGTGGTTTGCAGTAAAGGGCTCACAAAGTAGTCGGATTTGTTTTAGCAGCAAAAAAAGTTACCTGTAGATGGCGCTAACATGCGAGAGATTCAGCAGAGTTATGCAAATTAATCCTGCAATAAAAGACCAGGATACACGAGGATTTCTCATTCGCTTTCATATTGTTATGATTACACGATCGAGCATCTATCGAGATTCTATCTGTCGTGAGGTTTCTGCATTTCATTGCGACATGTTGCATTCAGTTGTAAGGGGCGTTGTGAGTCGCCTTAGTTGTGTCGTACAATGTTCTGGAGGTCATGTTGAACAATTGTTATTGCAAGCATAAATAGATGGAGCGTACTGTTTTCCTGTTGATTGTGTTTCGAGTCGTAAGCGCCCTCTACCAGTGACATTTTTAATTATTATTTTTTTTCTGTTAAAAAAAATCCGACTACCTTGTCGGCCCTTTCTTGCAAACCGCACTTCTTTATCATAATTTCTTCCTTTTTAGGGTTTCGTTCATCTCACGAAACCCTATTGCTCCCGCTCCGTTGTCTGTCTGTCACAAAGTCATTCTCGAAAACTATGTAACTTACAGAGTTGTAACTTTGTGTATAAATCAGAATATCAGCTGTGAAGAGCTGCAAATATTAAAATTTGAAAAATTCGTGTTATTTTAATAAATAGAGATAAAAAACCAAAATTCTAACAGCCTTTTCTTATTAAATTTAAACATTTTTCGTTATAGCAGATGCCAAAAATTAAAAATCCATGATGAAATTCTTTCTGCAATAATTAATTTTCTATCAGACGATTTCCACGTGAAAAATAAAAATGAAATAAAAAGTTTCACCAATTGAAAAAAAGATTAATATGAAATAAAAATGATTGGCGTCATAGTGGTAATAAAACAGAAAGATTTCTTAATAATACAAGGAGTATGAGTATGTGTGCATGTACACAAAGCAGATTAATTACACGTCAATAGAGAATTAAAAAGAAAATCTGACGTCATATCGCAAGTTTAACGGATTTTTCAAATGTTTCAGAATAATACAAGAGTATGAATATGAGTAATAGAGAATAGTAAATATATGAGTTTGAGGAACGTATTGAATCATGATAAAAACCCGATTATGGAAATATTCGCATATTTTAACATTTTGAAGGTGTACAACATGTTTAATTTTTAAATTATTTTTTTTTCAATATCGCATTTAGTCCACATGACAGATATTATTATGACAGAATTAGCGGGCTTCACCGGCTATCGGGCCGGTTCAGATATTCGAAAAACCGAGAAAAATAGTCAGGTTTTTTTTTTTTTTTTTTTTTTTAGAAAATGAAATTTATTTGGATTTTTTTAAAGAAAGGATAAAGTGCTTTGAAAGGAATATTAAACGAAACCCTTTGTGCGATCTTCGATCACACTTACCCACTTTTTTATGATTTTTTAAAGTTTTAACGAACTTTTGGTTCACCCGGTAAATATAACTGTGTTAGGTAAACATTTATTGTAACAGAGCTTATATTATTTTATTCAGGAAACTCTAATTTAAAAAAAAAAAATGCTTTAATTTTTTTATTTTTTTAATACTTTCACTATTTTGATAACTACACTTCAGTAATTTTTTTTCGCACAAATTCAAAAGAGACTCCAAAAAGTAATGGGACATATGCTGTTTAATAATTCCAAAACAATGAGTTTCCATAATACTAGTTTGGTACACTTAAAGAGTTATTTTTACTGAAGACTCGCTGGATTATAATAAGATTAAGGCCTGGGAAGTTTAGGGACCATTAATATGCTGAATTCTATTATTCCTAAAACATTTTACTGCTTAGTACACCTGTTTTGGTATACCTGTGCTGTTTGAGGGCCAGTTTAAAGTAATCAGTATCTTTCAAGATGATTTTACTAATTCTCCTTAAACAAATTAAAGGATTATGTTTTTCGTTTTTTGTTTTTTGAACCTTTAAAGCTATATTTTGGATGTAAATCTGCAAACTTAACCAGACTACGTAGATGATTACCTTTGAAAATGTTTTTTAGGTCGTGATATAGCCTTTGACTTAATAAATTCCTTCATATTATTCCAAACTTTTCATAACTCCATTACATGTTCCAACGGGTATCCCTGTTCTCAGATTAGCCTCTCTTTTCTACTTTTAGATCAGCCTAATAATGTGCTTGTTTCTAAGTTGGGGTCTGTTTCGGATTTCCCATTTCATAACGTTTTGTCAATAAATTATTTAAATTTTGATCAATAGATAACGCTAAGTTGTCTCAAAATGTAAGAATGCTTAAAATAAATTGTAAAGCTGGATCAGGATTCGCTCAGTTTTTACTTTTCATTCTGTTTGGCTCTTGAACACGAAAAATTTTTAAGTTAGTTTGAGCACTCTTGGAAATTAAGACAACATAATTCACTAAAATGTAATTTTTTTTAATAAATGCAAAAAAACATATAATAATAATAATAATGAGCTGTCTTATAAATATAACACATATTTCATCTTTACATGTATTATAGTTAATAAATAATTAGTATTAAATTTAAAATTCAATAAATTAATTATAAAGTAATTTATGCTATTCAGATATTAACATTCTGTATCTTTCTTTTTTAGATGCGTTCGTAATTATATAAATACATAGCATCTAATAGTCGTCGTCTGGTCCGTCCGTCTGTCCGCACATAACAGCGCAAAAACTATCTAACCGAAGGGTTTGAAATTTAATATATATATAGTCGTTGCAGAATTTTGTCGAGTCATTTCAAATTTTATGAAAATCGAATCAAAACTTAAAAAGATATTAATATAAGTTTTCTTCATTCTATTAAATCCTATCATACGTAATTAATTCAATGATATCCCATGATAGGTAATGATTTTAGGTTGCCATGGTGATTATGTCATATTATTTCCGTATTGCTGAATTTAAAAACTGAATTTGTATACAAAAATTGTATAATTATAGCAATCCTATATATGGTGATGATTATTGTTGGGCTGAAATATTTTAATGCATAACGCATGAATTGAGATAGTTTTTGGGCCGTTCGTTCGTACCATTTGCGTTGTAAACAATTACCCAAAGGTTCTACATCCAGGAAGGCAGACATGAAATATCCAATGAACGAAGACATCTCAGCTGAAAGTTTTTTATTGATATATAGCAAGTATAAGATGGTAAGAATGGTGTGGTCTCGGATGTTAGAGGCTTAGAACAGTTGTTGACAGACCAAGAGCTAGGCGTGATCTGCCGTTTTGGGCAGTAGATTGTCTCGCCAAGATTCGATAATACACGGAGCCAGCAAACCGCAGACGCGCAAAAGAATTTATGTACGTTAAGGATAATTAATAGAAATGTTTTGGGAGGCTGTAATGAAAAAGCTACCACATTTGGCGAACCCGTAATTTTTGTGAATTTTAGAGGACACAAGCGGGCAACCCGGTGGGAAAGGAATTTTAGTCAAAGGAAAGAGCAAAACATTGTATCTGGGAAATTACATTACTTGCACAATTTGTTTATGAACAGAAAAAGGTTGGGCGCCCAAGCAGCTGTCAATGAATGTCCGGAACACATAACATTACATCTGTTATGACCGCATTGGAATTAAAATAGATTTATAACGTACATGCTGCATTTAGTAAAGATAGTCTTTCATATGAGAAAAGGAAGTAACACTTGAGGTTTTAGAATAAGAGATATTTTAGTGAAGAGAATATTAATTAATATATTGAAAATTAAGTTAGGAAGATAATAATTTAGAATAAAGATATGTATAAATGATTCTATATCATATACATATTCTCCCCTTTGACAAAATGAAAAAATATGACGCTCAATGTACATCGGTACAAACTGTTATACGTACCTGCAAAAAGTTCAGCACACAATTACACTTGGAGACCACCCAAAAGTACACAATAAAACAAAAATACAAATAAACATATAGAAATAAAAATATACAAGTACTTGTTTTCAAAATGTTGCACTTTCAGTATGTGTGCAAAGGTACCTAAAATGATTTCTTTTTTAAAAAAATCATACAAATGTTCTGTTTCATTCTTTTTTTTTATCCAAACAGCTGCAGCATTTAAAAATACAGAACAATATCATAATTATAATTTCAATAATACTCGTCATAATTGACGGAGGCCTATATATTTTTCATACATATGTATATACATGTATGTGTGCACAATTATCAAAATCTTCAATGCTAGCAATTCTCATAATGATGGTAACATACATATCTGCAGATTTTTTTTATTTTAGCTAGCTTTACTTCAAAACTGTTTATCATAATAAACATTAATACAGCAATATAATATGACAACAGAAACTAGTTTAAATTGGAAAGTAAATATAAACAAATGCAAATGTAATATATATAAACAATAATTATGCATAAAAGTTTAATATAAATAAGTGTTTTCCTTTATTCAAGTGAAAATAAAAATCTATGAGGCAAAAATATGTTAAAAATAGAGTGATACTGTGCAAAGTATGAATACTGACAATGGGAAATAAACGTAACGTGCAAAATTATGAATATTGCATAAAAGTATTATAAAAAAATTGTAAACACATGGCAAAAGAACTGGTGCATATGAGCAAAAATTGGATTAAAAATTGTTTATAACATTTTTATCCATTAAATTGTAGTGTCCACAAATATGAATTTTTTTTAAATATAAAAGGTGTGGGATTTACAAATAAAAATATAGGAAAAATAATTATAAACTGAAAAGTAAACACCGTATGTATTATGCGCTATCAGAAAGTACGTGTGTAAAATGTTGAAAAAGCATGTCCTATCGTTCACCATATGACTCATAGACATGTCAAATGACAGGAATGCAAAAAGAAAATTTTATCTATCTAGTATATCTATATTTTGTATGTGTGTAGTGTAGAGTACTTCTGAAAAAAACATTTACCAGAATGACATTTACAAGACATGTTTATAAAAATTAAATCCTATAAATGAAAGAAAAATGTTTTGTAAATGTGTACACATTGAACGTTGATAAGAGAACATGAAGTAAATGTGTGAAAAAATGTATTAAAAATTTACCTATACCATTATTAAAATTTCAATTCAAAAATATTGAACTGATGAATTCCATGATGTGAAGTTAAATTGTTATGTAAGCAGAGTTTTTTTTTTTTTAAATACATGAAGTATATCATAATCATGGAAAGAGATACGATGAAAAGTGTGAAAAAACAATAAACATTGTGATAGAGAAAATAAATTTTTTTTGAATAAATGTCATGTCAACTATCTATTAAAATGAATGAAATTGAACCAATTTGTGAAAAGTCACAGTTCAAAAATGATGTAAACTATAAATTTAAATGAACCGACGAGAGAGAGAACCATTGGAATTTTTTCATAAAATGAAAATGATTGTGTCTAAAAATAGTTTAAAAAGGAAGAGTATATTGTAAAATAAAGAGAAAATAAGTATTGCAAACAGTATAGAGAACCAATGTAAACAATTGCATGTGTAACTGTGAATGAAAGACTACAATTTTATATCCAAAGCATTCTGCGAAAAATCATTGTAAAACTTTGTAGAAAAATATGCTATGTACCCCTTTGTATTGCAAAAATGCTCTGAAAAATTGTAGAAGGGAGTATCAGCACTCAAAAGAAAGAACTTTGTAAGAAAATAAGACATTGTACGTTGGGCGCTAATAAATGACTTTCATGGAAGACACTGCGTGTAATATGGAGAGACCAGAAAAGTGAGAATATTCTGGAAAAATGCAATCGTAAAGCAATAGGACTTGAGGAAACAGCAGAATTTTTTTAAATTTTTGAACCTTGTATCAAGTACGTTACCTGTAAAATATAAACGTTGACAATAGAAGATAAACAATATTTGTATGACCTGCCAAGAAAACTGTTAAATAATAAACATGGTAAATATTAAAATTTTAAATATTACCTGAATATGTATGTGTCCTGACAAAATAATAAAAATGCGTCTTGTTACACATTGAAAACATGTAGGGGAATGCCAAGATTTCAGTGTACAATAGATAATAGAGCCAAATTTAAAAATTATGCAAAAATTTAAACATGAAACAGCAATAAAAATAGTGTGTCTGTGTGTGTGTGTATACCCGACAAACTATTTGTGCCTAGGATGACGAGTACATAAGAATGTAGAATGTGCGATAAAAGAAAATACTAATTACTGTACTAGTTTCGATGAACAACGTGAAATATGTAAATTACTTGAATACGATGAATTTTCAGAACACATTGAACAGAACATAATATAAATCGATGAGAGAGAAGTAAAAAGTAGGCGTACAATCTGAGTACTTGAAAAGTACAAAATATCACGACCAAAATAAAATTAAGGCGTGTGCAAAAATTTTAACAGCATAAAAATATATTGTACGAAGTGAGTAATACAATGTAAAATGGAGAACCTTTTCAGAATTGAGCAAATTAAAACAAATTTTACACCAGAAATTAAAATGAAAACATATGACATCAAAATTTTTGAAAAGTGTAAGAAATATTTCACACATAACCACAGTGATTGGCCGGTCACCATGATTGAATGTGAAATAAACAAATTATCGTTCACTAATACTGCAGAAATTAACCAACGAAAAGATGTACTTACACTTAAAGTGACTGTTAAAATTAAAAGTGTAATTTTAAATTATTCCATGAAAAATATATATGAGCTCCTTGAATCGAGAATTATACAACTGCATAAAATGTAAAGAAAAATTATAAATCTTGAACCTACTTTTTTAAAAACAAAATTTGTGCAAAAATGTAACAAGACGTTGAAAAAAATCATATTCCAAGTATATAAGTATGCCGAATGACATATTCTACCTAAAAGTTTAAATTGCCTATGGAAATGATTAAAACATGAATGTCTTTCAGTCAAATGAATTATAATTTCAGAACTGTACGAAGATGAGCATAAATAAGAAGCATGTTTAAGAAAATTTATGTAAATATTATAAAGTAAAAATATTTTAAAAGTTAAGTAGATAGCACGATGACATGACCAGCAAATATAACTAAATATTGTAATTAATATCTGTGGGAAGAAGAATAATCGTGTGTGCAGATAAAAAACATCCTTAAAAGTGACTAAAATATTTAAAACTAAAATATACATGGCAACACTGATGTAATTCTTTTTATTTATTATTATTATTATTATTATTTTGAACCATGCCAGTATTCTTTTACACATATATCTGAACTCTTTAAAATATGAAGAAGTATTATAATTTCTCAGTTACTAGCTTGAGAAAAAAATATCATAATTTAAAATACTTTTGAAATACCAATTTATCTTTTCTTTTCCATCACCATAGATATCTCGACAGTGAAAAAATTAAGTGGGGAGAATCGAGATATTGACAAATCTGGAAAGTACATTACATACAAGAAGAGTACAAATCCTAGCAAATCACTATGAAAGAAATTAAATAATATTTATCCCATCACAGATTTTATAGAAATAATGGGCCAAAAATATAGACACAAAAATTCTAAACTAAATAAAGTTTTTAAAATATGAGAATGAGCATTACCACAAATTATAATATTTGTCAATGATTTCTCCTGAAACCTATAAAAATTTATCTGTAGTGCCCTAGTATAGATCAAAAACATTGCATACACCAAAAATGAAAATGTTACATGCATAAGCGAATGTTTCGTGGATATATCCGGGATATTCACATTCGATCAAAACTTTGGGGCCAGCCCATCATATATGGCAAAATGTAAATATATATACACGAAACAGAGCTTATAGCATCACACATAACATAAAAAATGACCTACACAAAAACAAACAACATATAATGTAATGCAGTTTACCTTTTAAGGAATTCCAGGTTATTAAAATTCTTTAATGGTATAAAATGGATGGTGTTAAAGCAAACAAATATTCATTACAGTTAACTAAAAATGCTCAAAAGAGTAAAACTATAAATTTTTATGATATAGAGCTTTTAAACATATTTTTTTTTATTGCAATGTTATTAACCAATTAGTTGATACTTACTTACATAATCTATCAATATCAGCTTTCAAAAACAGTAAGTAGTTCAAAAATATATGCAACACTCCCATATACATTCATTATATGTGAAAATTCTCCCCATCTCTATTAATTTGAAAAAATCTGATAAACATCTTGTATTTTATATATATATATATATATATATATATATATATATATATATAGAATGTTATGAAATAGGAAAACAGCTTTTAATATGCATAAAAAATCTAGAATATAATATTTAAAATATAAAAATGCAGACGAAAAATGTATGGGTAAATTTTTTCATTTGAGGAAAAAATCATACTCTGGTTGTACACAATTATTAAAAAAAAAAAAAACATATATAATATCATATAAAATGTGACATACATATAGAAAAAAATTGTGAATGTTTGCATGACTAATTGACATACTGATTAATGAAAATTTCAAAAGACATTAATTTAACGAGATAAGTTTCCAAGGAAACATGCACCTATATTTTAACAAACTAAATTTAAAACTATTTATCTACTTTTATTCCAACCAAAGTAAACGATATGTCAAGCACCATCTAAAATTTAAATAATATACTGATGAAGTTATTTATGATCTTCATCGTTTTATACAATTAACAACAAAAACAGTAGAATTTATTTATACAGTTTATAATATATGCATGAGTATAATTTAAGTTAACGTATTCAGCCGTGCAATCATAGATATAAAAATTACCTTAGAAAATGAAAAAAACATTTGATAAAAAACATCATGTAAAATAATTTTGAGAGGAAAATACTGTAGGCTGAAGGAAACAATTAAAACATGCATATATTAAATAATTTTTTAAATAGTTACTTACTTCTTTGAAGAATATTGATATCCAAAATTAAAATAATCAGTTTAAATTAGAAAGTAATAGAAAATATTACTTTAACACTTAAAATGTCTTCCCGATAATTAGTTCTGATTTATTTTCCTCTCTCTTGCTAATATTACAGCGCATTCGTGATAAAGTACAAAGTCAGTCTTAAGGTTTTTCGCTGAAGTTCTTTATTATTATTTTTTTTTTAATGGTAGAAATAAATCGTAGAATTGAATGTAAATAGCTGAGTCCGCAACAGCTGTAAGATCGAGGAAGAAGAAAAAAAAAATTCTTTCAGCTGGCCTTGCGAGGGAAAGCAAAATTTTCTTGTATTAGGAGAGATATTTCTATGCTCGAAGAAAATGCATATTTCACATTAATTATTGGAATGAACTATTTGTCAGTTTAGCAAAACGTTTATCATTGCACGATGAAATTGCATCACTGCCTGTGATTAATAATCCAAACACATAAATGCATCTTCGTAGGAATAATGTCGGGGATTTCTTTCTTTCTCATTTTTTTTATTTTTTTTTATTATTATTGTTTTTCTTGTTTCACATTCATTTAGATGTTTTTATCTGGATGCAAACTCATTAGTGACAGAGAAGTAAATAAAAAGTTACCGTGTAAAGATAATCGGAACAATAATGATGAGTCAGGTTTCAAGAGTTGAAGGTTCAGGCGATAACATTTGACGATAGTCTGTTATAAGCAGGGCTTGACAAATGCGGTCGCCAGGTCGCCACTGGCGACCAAGTTTTTCTATCTGGCCACTAAGTTATTTAATCTAGCGTTTTTATTATTATTATCATATTTTTTTCTAGAAAAATTGAGCTAAGAAATGAACGCAAACGGCATTTTTTTTTCTCTTTTTTGCCATTTTTAATTTGGTAAAAATAAATTCAGCAAATGCAAATTTTAAAATAATAAAAACAGAATTATTCGACTGGTAAAGACAGGAAAATAGGCAATTTTTTTTTCTGTTTCACTGTTTCATCGATGCCTTCCTCATCAGATATAGATTTTGTATCACTCCTATCCGGACATTCGGCAATCAGCATTCTCTCTCTCTCTTTTTCACAGATAAATAATTTTGATAAATTTCATTAGAAAACTGGGTTTATATTGTCTTTCTAAATATGTAACAATTCCAAACTATGTAACTAACTAATAATCCTAAATTATGCTTATAATTATTTTTTCTCAATTAATTCATGAACTTTTATTCTTTTTGAAAATCAGTGTCAAGGGAAAGGGGGGAGGAGGGTAATGTTTTTTATTGGCGACTAGGATTTTTTGCTGGCTACCAGATATTTATCAAATTTGTAAAGCCCTGGTTATAAGTAATTACACATCTTGAAGATTTCACTTGTTTAGAAGGAAACATTAATATTCAGTAGATTCGCGAAGAGGTTGCATTTTTTTTTTCTCTTAAAACAAATTTTTGTACAACCGAATAATGAAAATGCGGAACAGAAAGGGAGAATCAGGAAAACTTGTATAGCTTAAAAAATGCGATCCGGAAATCCGGAAGAAAAATTCACATAATCCTGAGAAATCCAGAACAGTACCGCTTGAAAAAAATCTTTTATATCATCCAGAGACCATCTGAGAGTATGGGATATGACTGGCAAATGAACGGGATATGATTGGAGATTACTGGAGATATCCGGAAAAGGATTGGAGAGGAACTGGATACCATCTGGATAGGAGACAGGATATCAGAATCAGACGATGGGAGACAGGAGAAGACCGGAGACCACCCCGACTATACTATATGATCAAATATTGCCTTCCGTAGGTCACACCAACTGTGTATGGTGATGATTATTGTTGGGCTGAAATATTTTAATGCATAACGCATGAATTGAGATAGTTTTTGGGCCGTACGTTCGTACCATTTGCGTTGTAAACAATTACCCAAAGGTTCTACATCCAGGAAGGCAGAAATGAAATATCCAATGAACGAAGACATCTCAGCTGAAAGTTTTTTATTGATAAAGCAAGTATAAGATGGTAAGAATGGGGTGGTCTCGGATGTTAGAGGCTTAGAACAGTTGTTGACAGACCAAGAGCTAGGCGTGATCTGCCGTTTTGGGCAGTAGATTGTCTCACCAAGATTCGATAATACACGGAGCCAGCAAACCGCAGACGCGCAAAAGAATTTATGTACGTTAAGGATAATTAATAGAAATGTTTTGGGAGGATGTAATGAAAAAGCTACCACATTTGGCGAACCCGTAATTTTTGTAAATTTAGAGGGCACAAGCGGGCAACCCGGTGGGAAAGGAATTTTAGTCAAAGGAAAGAGCAAAACATTGTATCTGGGAAATTACATTACTTGCACAATTTGTTTATGAACAGAAAAAGGTTGGGCGCCCAAGCAGCTGTCAATGAATGTCCGGAACACATAACATTACATCTGTTATGACCGCATTGGAATTAAAATAGATTTATAACGTACATGCTGCATTTAGTAAAGATAGTCTTTCATATGAGAAAAGGAAGTAACACTTGAGGTTTTAGAATAAGAGAACGATTTAGTGAAGAGAATATTAATTAATATATTGAAAATTAAGTTAGGAAGATAATAATTTAGAATAAAGATATGTATAAATGATTCTATATCATACTATAATCTACCGACATTTTTTTTTAGATAGGTGTTTCCGGAGAAATAGATATTAAATAAACAAAGAGTCTAAATATGGATTTCAAGTTCTGAAATTTTCAAAGCTAGGCTTAAGTTTCCCATTGCAATTTTCAGTAAATATCAACAAAAGATACAATGTTGCCAACTTAAAATGTACTTATTTTATTGCGGAACTTAATCATATCATAATAACAGACGATATAATTCATTTCACTGAAATAATAACGATGTTTTTTATATGTATAAAACTAGTTATAATACGAACGCACCTCATTTGTCACATTCGACGTACAATTTCCAACTTTTTTTCTGTTTTTTAGAGCCTCGTCAACTCGTGCACTCACAAGTATGTGGTCATTCTTCCGTCTGATTATGATATCATCCTATACTGCAAATCTTGCTGCTTTCTTAACAGTAGAAAAGTTGGTGTCGCCCATTGAGAGTGCGGACGATTTGGCTAATCAGGAGAAGATAAAATATGGTTGTGTAGAAAGTGGATCAACAAGAGGCTTTTTTCAGGTTAGTTTATTTTTCAACTCAATTGTTACAGGCATCGTTGCCAGTATCATTTCAATCATGTTCACTAATACACAGTCCACTCACTGTGTGACTACTGAAGGGGGGGGGGGGGTTGGAAGCCACATATGAAGATTTCCAGAAGGTGCATGTCCCTTTTGCCCCTTCTTACTCGGTGCATATGGAGATGAACAACAGAAGTACAGAAGTACTCCAACCTGATTTTTTTATTATTATTATTCGTTATTCGATTGTAAGCAATGCGCCATTCCATCATCGCATGTCGATGTCGCAGATGCTTATACCAGCTAACGATAAACGTTGCGCGATACGTAATAATATTTAACAACGACGAACAACTTATGTAAAAACATTTCGTCTGAACCATCGCCGCAATTATCATAACTAATTATCCTAACCGTTATCATTCAGATGTTTCAACCAGCAAACGATAAACGTTGCGCGATACATAATAATATTTAACAACATTTTGTCTGGAAGAATTGTTTAAACGAGTAGGTTGATAAGAGAAGCAACTGAACGCTATTGAGTAACATTAAATCGTGCAAATAACGGGAAAGTGCTAATCAATATATGTTAACCAATATACCTTAATATTTTATCGAGTCATTCCTACAATAACTTTAACTCTTGTTTAGATTGATGTCTGAACTAAAGGTATTTTGAGGAAATTAAAGTTAAAGACCACGTTTTTTGCTTTGTAAGACGATTTCTCATCCGACGTCAATTTTTGAATTCGGCTTTTTTTATCATATCTGATAGTTTGCATCTATCCTTTTACGTAACTTTAACATTTTTGTAACGATTTTATGCATTCCTATTGCCTATTCAAAGAAAAATTCTTCTAAAGTTACAGAATTTCGTTAAAAACGCTTTAAAAAAATAAAGTGACGACGCCAAGAAGTCCATTCTCGACAGAAAACAACAACCATTTTCCCAATGGTTAAAAAAAAAAATGTACTCATTTAAGTGAACAGTAGGAAAGAGCAATGCAAGAAATAATGGTGTTTAGAATTTGTTTCACGGGATTATAGAGAAAGTGCAATATGAAACTTTGTATACATCTACAGTGAACTCTCGTTAGTGGGACTTCCAAATAAGACCATTTATTGCCCGCACTATTCAAAGATGTAAACACTTGAACGGTATAAAACAATCCCTTTCGTTGAACAAATCTAGTTCAGTTTCTGATAGAAATCAAATAGGATGCCAACTTAATGCTAAAATAAACAACTTTTTATTTAATTTAGTGATTTTAGTTAAAAATCAAGTTAGTGACAATTTATATAGCCGAATGAATAAATTACTGAGGACAAACAAAATATGCAAAGAAATTGCCTTACTTACACGATTTAACTTTAAAGTATTCTCTTGCTTTTCTTTGCGACAATTTCTGGATCTCTCAATAATCAAAGTTGCATCAAAGTTGCTTTTGAAGTTAAATAATGTATAAAGGCAGCTTCGATTCTGGCTTGTCCTTTGGGAAAAAGCTGTGCGCATTATCCTTTGCATAGGTACGCTTTAAACGATATCTTTAAGATTAGTTGCAAATAGAAAATGACCAGTGGGCCATACCAGTGGGCGTGCGAAGATTTCGCACTACAATCTAATATATATATATATATTTATTTATCAAAATGTAATATTTATTAGATGCAGGTGTAAACTTCTAAAAAAAAAAAAATGCGATGATAAAAATATCTGCAAACAACATTTAGTTTTTAGTCAAACCAGAATATCATCTAATTTATTCCATCAAATATAGAGTATAAACGGATCCAAGATTGCAAAAGGCACGAGCGAGAGAAAAAATAAACAATCGTATTTTAACTGCATTAGAGGATGACGTCATCCGCTTCGGGAAAAACATGGGACATAGAAACATAAATCTAAACGTTTCAATTTCAACTTCGCTTTTTAATCATAAATATAAAATAAACCGATGCGGTGTTTTTTATAATTATTACTGAGGTTCATATAATGTGGTATTTTATTTTTGTGGCAACAGTATTTTGAGGAAAACCTTTCATTTCTTTCGTGAAATCAATGCCGATTAATTTTTAATTATCAGCAAATTTTAATCAAAAAACATGTTTTAAAGAAATTTTAAGTGTGCTATGTCAGAAGCCGGTTCAAAAACATTTCATATGCTATCTCATTCGTCGTTCTGCGTTTCGTATTTTCTTAGAAAAAGGGATGTTAACAGGAGAAATAATATATATGATGATGGGGAAAACAAAATTGTGCTCATTAACCGGAGATATGTCTTAAGCGGAGACGCATTAACGAGAGTCCACTGTAGACTACGAATAAGACCCATCCAAGTGAATAGGGAATAAATTAATTGTGAAAAGATGTATTTTTTGCGGTGAATACAAAAAATAAATTTAATGCTTTTAAATACATTATTTAATATTTTCACATTGTTTTTAGTTTGCTTTCTGCTTCCTGAAAACTTGGCTATTTTTATACTATTCTTACATCTATAAATACAAATTATGATTCTGTAATTTGTGTATGTACGGAAAAAAATAAAGATGCAAATTTTATGCATTTGAGATGGATGAGGAATTAAAAGTATCAAATTGTAATGTCAAATTTGTTAATAGATTTGTAATAGGATGTTGTTAAGGACAGTTTACCTTTATAAGAAGAATTTACTACTGGAACAATCCTAGGACAATTCTTTACTTGAAATTCTCGCTGCCTGAATACTAGGCCTGCGCGCTGATACAAGAATGGCGGCTGACATAGGCGTATTTTTTTCAGCATATGTACGTTCCCTTGAATTTGAATACCAATAATATCTAAAAGTTTTCTCAGCCTTCTTTTTCTGAGATTAATTAAGCCAAAGAAAACGTTTAGAAAATACTGGTATCCAAATTCAGGGGACCGTTAAAACGCCTAAAACAATCCGCCATTATTGTTTCAGCGCGCAGGCCTAAGTATTCAGTGGGCGAAGCTTGAAATTGTCAGTGGTATCACTACTTAATACGAGGTCATTATATATATATATATTATATATAATGCCCTCATTTCGGGCTTTAGTTATTTATTAATCATTCTAAAGAGATAATCTTTTACTCTTTTTGTAACAATAGATTAAAAATTTCGTAGAGGAGAAAGGTGGTGGTGATGGTGGGGTCTATTGCACACTTTTTTTCTTGTAACTTTACCGTAAAAAATATCGAACTGGGATTTTATTTCTAATCAGTTCCGTATACGCAGGATTTTAAAGAGTTAAATGTTAAGCATTTTCTTAAGTTTAGTTTTTTGTAAAAATTACTATCTGTATTTATGCACTGATTTCTGCTATCTGTATATTATCAAAGTATCTGCCACGTATGACCTATTGTTAATCACGAGGAATTGTCGTTTAGATCTGATAACAAGTAAAACCTAGTCATTTGATTTGATCGTTCCACTAAGAAAATGAGTTATGTGGAAATGATAGTTCGCTTTTCTTTGAAAATCTGCTTACATAAGTAGCAACAGTGGTGGCTCGTTAGCGGGGTTCGTAATCACTTTACTATCAGAATATTCGTATATAAAATTTAATCTTATCTAATCTCGGAAAGTTCTACGGTGAAACAAGAAAAAGTTTAGTTTATTAAAATACTGGTAGTAAAGTGAGTGTGAAGCCCTGACGAGCCGCTACTGAGTAGAAAAGCACAATTTTATGATCATTAGTCTCATGAAAATTAATAAAACAAAAGTAAAAGTAAATTTTGACCAAAAAACCCAAAATTACATTATACCAATAATAAATATACATCAAATATATAGAAATAAATGAAAACATACTTTTTAATTTTTTTCATTTTTTTCTGCAAGTTTGGTCATGCACAGAAAAAAATAAAACCCAATTTGGGTCGAAAGATTCTTAGGTATGTGCCCAAATTGGGTCATGCCTGTTTTGGTTACCATTGTGTATCCATTTTGGGCACTGTTAAATACCCATTTTCATTTTTTTTAAATGGGTATTTAACAGTGCCCAAAATGGATACACAATGGTAACCAAAACCGGCATAGCCCAATTTGGGCACATGCCTAAGAATCTTTCGACCCAAATTGGGTTTTATTACTTACCCATCATACGTAGTATAGGGTAAGTCTTGTAATCGTTTTGAAAATCGAAAAAAAAATTTTGACGGATTTACACGTTTCAGACACTGGAGATTCCGAAAAACATATTTTTAGAAAAAAAATTTTGCCGTCCGTCTGTGTGTCTGTGTGTGTGTCTGTAAACGCTCTATCTCCCGAAAAAATTGAGATAGAGACTTGCAATTTGGTATGTACTTAGTATGTAATAATGGGAAGAAGCCTATTTCATTTCAATAACCTCGATTAACCGGAACTATTTTTTTCGGACTCTCGAAATATTCGTTCTGATAAAAGGTATATAAAATTTTTCGAAATTGTTTAGTTTAAGAAATGAATATAAAATACAATAAAAAAACATAAATTTTACATAAAGCATAAAGTCGATCGGATAATTAGTTGCCGAGATATTTGGAATCCTATTTTCCACACTCTTCGATTTTTCATGACCCTGTATTTCATCCAAATTTCACTTTAAAGATATATTTTAATTGGAAATTTGACGCTTAATCAGATGCAATAAACCGCTAGTTAATAGGATTACAGTGAAACCTCTGAATAACGGACACCTCGTAAGCGCGAAATTTGTCCGCTATTCGGAAGTGTCCGCTATTCAGAAGTAAAAATGTATAACTATGTAGGTGTTGGGAATCGAAACAGTGTCCGCTAAATAGAGGTGTCCGCTATTCGGGAGTGTCCGTTATGGAGGTTTTACTGTATTATTTTTGGAGTTATAAGGAAAAACCTCTTTCAAGCAATTCAGTAACCGAGCCTTTAAAGCGAGGCTAACGAAAAAGAAAGGCTACCGCGGTGCTTTACTCATATCTTTTTTTACAGACCGCGGGAGTCACGTGATGCTCGAATGAACCAATGGAGGTGTACGAAAAGAGCACACGTCACTCTAGCAGTCTGTAAAAAAAGATATGAGTAAAGCACCGCGGTAGCCTGTCTTTTTCGTTAGCCTCGCTTTAAAGTTTATGACGTCATCAAGCCACGATTTTATTTGAATGGCAATGCATTTTATAAGTAGTTTACACATTTTTATTTTAATATTTTACATTATGCATATCCATGATGGGTAAGTATTACGGTGGCCCCCAACGACTAGTTTTTTTCTGTGTGCTCAAAATAAAACTTTACTCAAGAAAAGAAGTGTATGATTTTCTGAGTAAATTACTTGTACTTCTTTTAATTTCAGAATTCCAACATTGATACATACCAAAGGATGTATAAATTTATGCAAAAGAATGCTGCTCAAGCTTATGTTAAAAACAATGGAGAAGGCATCGCGAAGGTGAAGAAAGGCAATTATGCTTATTTGATGGAAGCTACGTCTATTGAATACAACACCGAGAGGGAATGCAATTTAACTCAAATAGGAGGATTACTGGATTCAAAGGGCTATGGAATAGCCGTTAAAAAGGGTAAGCAAAAATAATTAAGCTTATTTACAGAATTCCTTTTGCTAAGATTTTTATCATATTTCAGTATAACCTGTGAAAATTAAATCACTAAAAACCATGAAAAAAAATATCGTTTTAGGCAGAATTCCGCATTAGCATGTATAATTTGATGGTATTTCTTTCGTCGGTACCAGGAATTTTCGTTCTGTTATTTAAGACAGGATTCCGCCATATGCAGGTTTCGTTTTCACAGATTTTACTGTATTAACAATGAATCTTCAGCTTTTTTCTCTGATAAAGAAGATTGTATAATGTTATGGCAAACATTTTGATACTGATTTTTAAAAAATCCAAATATTAAAATTTGTCGACAAAAAATATTTTAAAATATTAAACCAACACATTAAAATGAAAAAAAAAATCGCACTATTCTGTACAGAATTTTTTTGTGCATCTTTTAGTTTATTGCTTGCAGTTGTTTGTTCAATAATGCAGGGACGCCATTTGCAATATGATTTATAGAAGTTTCAATTGGATTGTGCTGATAGATTGCCGTTAAAAAATCAACCTGCGAAAGTCAATATGTTCTGACATCGCCATCTAGTTCCCTTTTTCTCCTTCACGAAAATTCAACACCACCGAACTGAAGCTACTTCGAGAAATAGGACAAGAGTAGATCAGAAACCGAAGTACTCTCCAAACTTGCGGTCGTACGCTGACAAAAATTTTCAAATACTGGCCAAAATGCAGAAGCAAAAGTTAAAATTCATCACATACATAACTTTTCAAAAAAAAAGTCGGTCCAAAACTTGCATTTTCCACATAGAAATGACGTTGTAATTGTTTAATATTCATTGAAAAATAGCTCCATGGTTGCAAAATTCATCCATTTTAACCACATTGTTGCCCGCATCCTTATGGCGTCAACATTGAGCAACGCACACATTTGTGCTTTACGATATAAGTTGACTTTTTTGTAAATTTTAATGAAAGCATGTTTTTTGGAAAAAAAAATTACACTTAATTTTATTTTATTTAGTTTATTGTTGGTCCCCTAATTGCTCACGTGATTAAAGCTTCGCTGAAATATATGTGGTCAATGGACTTGTGCGAAGAGAAAACTGCACCCGGGGCAAAGTTTCAGTTTGGCACCCCCCCCCCCCAACACACACACACACACTCCTTCTCTTTGTGAAAGGTGTCACAAAAATTGTTAAAGTGCAGAAACAGAAATTCTATTGATTAAATATTTTGAGTTTATTTTAAAAGTTAAAAAGTTTAATTTTAATTCAGAAATTCCAAACAACTAAAGAACATAGGAGAAAACTGCATTTATTTGTTAGAGAGATCATGATGTTTTGAAACAAAAAATTATAATAATAATAATAATGAAGGGGTAAAAGAAATTCCCCGGAAAATGATCGACGGCCAAAGAATGAATAAAATAATAAATAAAACCGTGGTTGGTAGTATAAATTCAACGTCCCCTCAATTTCCGCGTCCAGGGCAGCCACCTCCTTCGCCCCCGTCTTCGCACGGACCTGGTGGTCAAACATGTTTTTTACATTCCTGAAGTTCCAGAAGAATTTGTTAAGTATTTCTGTAGATATTCGACAAAACCTATAAAATCGAAAGCGTCCGATGACGTTTGGCCATATAGTGTATATAAGGAAAAAATTATTTTAAAATTGGAGAACACTACTGGACCTATCAGTACGTTTTACAGCTTAATAGAACGGGCTTGAACCGGGGCCTCCGAGATGTCGCTGAGCGACATCTCGGAGGCCCCGCTTGAACCCCGCAGTGTCTGGGAAAATATAAATTTTCACCTCTGACCCTCCAATTTTTTGTGGGGTTAAGTTTCATTGCTAACGAAAATTCCGATTATGGAAATGATAAATGTTTCTATGTTTCTTCTGTTATTCACGTGAAAAAATATAACAATTTCTGATACAATCGTCGTAAAATGTTATAAATAAAGATGTAAAGTTTTTTTGTTTTTTTTTTTTTTTTTTTGGAGTAAGCTCTTTGTGGAGTATTAAGAAAGTACGTTTTACTTTAACTGGTGATGGCAGCAGGGATTAAAATTGTTTGGAAATCATAAAGCTCTCCGTTGCTGCTTTTTAATTTACACGTGTTCTTCGTGTACAAGTAATAACTGTTACTTCATGTTTTCTGTGACTACAGTCTAAGCTACTGTTATTACATTTTTGACAGCATTTATTCTGCGGGAATACAAGGATGAAAAATCATGGTAGACCCACGAGAAGAGGATGTGCATTACAAAATATAACGGAACGTAAAGTGAAATTGCATTTAAACTACCAGTACCAAACATAATGCCAAGCTAAGAGACCCACTGTTCAAAAACTAACACACGAGAATGAACCCGAACATTATTGCAATGCTCTCCATTTCAATAGTGATGCGACTAGAGAAATTTTAATTCCTGTTGTCATGATGGACTCACTTCCCTATCGAATCCTACTGTAAATGATCAACTAAAAGAGTTGGTCTTTAACCTTTGCACGAGGGGTCGGACAGCATCTGTCCAAGTTTGCATATATTCTCGGACAGATGCTGTCTGAGCCCCCGTGTAAAGTTTAATAGCCCAAATTTTTCCAACACATTTCAAAATACAATAGCTTAATGACGTTCGCATCATTTTCAGTAACGAGTAAGGCCATTCCAGGTAAAAGTCCATTTTGTTTTAAAATACAAGATCAAATTCACCGATAGACTTCGGATTTGCTTCAATGCAATGGTAAAGATCCTTCATACGGACATCTGCATTTTATAGATTCGATGGCAGCAACTAATTGACGATTTGGCCGCTAAAGAAATAATAAATAACAAAAGCGTTGTTAATAGCTTTTCAGAGTATTTTGGCCAAAACTCCTATGTCCGAGCCTGTGAGGCTGCAGCCGAAGATATGGTGTGGGGAGAGAAAACCTGGACCTGCGATTCGTCGACAACATGTCAATACGTATATAACAAGCAAAGGGACCCAAAGTTATTGTCCGTTCTCAGTCCTCACTGTGATCCAGTGGTTTATCTTTTACTGTTTCCGAATGTTGAATCATCGTGGGAACAAAATATCACCCACAATAGCTCACGAAGACAAATTAAACGGGACTTGCAATTCGCATGTTACAGATTGACAGTCAGAGGACAGTTATCACACCTTTACCAATCTAAGAAACTGTTTTAACACTACATTGTTGATATGTATACTTCAGAGTTGAGAATGAGTCTAAATTATGTACGAAAGCATCAGTCTGATCTTTTGCGTTGAGCATTACAAGGGATTTCAGGCTTTCGTTAATTAACAAACACAAATAAATGACTTCGCTGCCGTAAAAATTGTTCTGTTGCCCCCCCCCCCCCCCCCGTTTGATGGCAGTCCGCGAAATATGATTCGACGCTACCAAGACATTCTGTGTCAATTGTCGAAAAATTCTGAAAACCTGATATTTTTTGACGAAACATGCAGTCTAAATTAACGAGAAATCACTGAAACTTTCCAAGAGAAGACAAAAGTGCCGATCTTCCCGATATAGCTTCACGGGAAGAATCGCTGCAATCCGCTGCAATCTGAACAAGCTGAAAAACGACATATTAAAGAACAATGTGTTGACTGTCGTTGTCGCTCATGTTTACGTCATCGAATTTCAAAAAAGGAGCTTGTCCCATTGCCATTGCCTCATTGATTTTAGACAATAATTCAAATTAATTACCAGAATTACCAGATCAGGACAGCTTCCCTAGGCTTTTCAGCATCGTCTTGTTGGCTATACAGTCGTGGCGTACATAATAATATAAAACGAGTCCATTTCGTCAAAAACTGCGGAAAAATCGTAACCGGATTTAGCACAAAGATTCTCAGTGGATCAGCTGATCTTAGTTTACATTTATACCCTATCCAAAAAGCTGCTTGCAATCGCTTGTTTCTCATCGTTGAAGTTTGAGAATCTTACTTACGATTTAACAATTACCTTTTAGTTTTATACGATTTATAAGAATATTTTTCGATAGATTGTAACACTTAAATGTTACATTAACGAGTAACTGTTTAGATTCGAATAACTTTTTAGATTTGCTGAAATGTTATTTATTTAATTTTTTATGTGATACATTAATGAAGATTTTTATTTCTGATTATATTTTTAAATACCCTGTACTTATACGTGTATATATGTGCTTATGGAAATATATATACGTATCGTATGCACGTTGTAAAATTAAATTTATTAGACCTACTGACAACGCATATACACTGAAAAAGATTTTTTTTTTTTTTAAGGTTCAATTTTTTTTCAGTGTGTACACCACAGTCCGTGCAATTTGATTAATGAAGACTAATGAGGCTATGTAACCCGATTACACTGCAAAAAATAATTGTTGATTTTGCAGTATTGCGCGGTAGCGTATTACTGCTTGCGCGGCAACGTATTACTGCTTATTTTACTGTTTAATACTGTTAATTTTACGGTATAATACTGGCAGCTGGGTGCCAGTTTTATACTGCAAAATCAACGATTATTTTTTGCAGTGTAGGAAAGGTAACACAATTATGGACGATTACAGACTATGAAACTTTATATATTCTGAAATTAATTTTGGAGCAAAAATATTCATTGTAACTCGTGAATTTTTTAACAGAAATCGATTTCTAAAAGTTTCAAATATGCGAATCAAAAATTACAACTCATTCCACGAAATATTTTTTTAAGTTATGCTTAAAAATCTACCAGGTTTATAATTTATTTTATAACGATTAAAAGTTAATTTAACATTAAGAGTTGCAACTTTTAAATCCTAAATTTCTTGCACCGATGACTTTCTTTTTGGTATGCTAAAGTAAAATTTACCGAGGATTCCGAATATGATGTCAGAACTAGGCATTAGTGTTGAAAATTTTCACGTCTGGTACATTTTCTGTACGTAGACAACTTTCGAAGATAAAATGAAGACTATAATTAATTAGTAGACTTTATTTACAAATCGATTGGTACCAGTCGCATTTTTATACGATGATTTGCGGCAACGTTAGTATGATGTTTTTCCGCTGGCGAGGGGGGGGGGGGTCACGGTTGTACATGAGATAATTATAAACTTTTTAATAAAAAAAACCCCTACTTTAATTACTTAATTTTATCTTAAATTCAAAAATTTGCCAGGGACTTTTGTTTTGGCCTACCCTGTATTAGCCTAGAAATCCCTCTACCGTAAAAATATAGTTCTTCAAATGAAACGAGTGTACCACAGAAGTCTTGGGTGAATTTAAACGCTTTACAATTTTGATTATTATTTTTTTCTTTTTACTGATTTTTTACGTCATAAAAGTTTTTAAAGATTAAAACTAGGGATGTAACGAATATTCGGCTACTATTCGGTATTCGGTTTATTCGGTCCTTTTGCCGAATATTTGGCAAAAGGTCCGATATGTATATATTGAACAGATATTTGGCCGAATACCTGTAGCCGAATATAATTAGATATTTTGCCGAATAGTTGCATATTTGGCCGAATATTCTAAGATATTTGATCAAATAAGTTCCAGAAAATCAAAACAAAATGTGATTTTAAATATTTTTAATAAACAATATTAAAAAATTATATCTAAATACATTAATTATTATAAGAAAAATAAATCCTAATACTTACTCAATTTTAAAGCTTCATGACAACTTATAAATAACTGTATATAATGATATTACATAAATAAAAATATTTTTCTTGCTGCATATTTACGCATTATGTGAATTTAAGTAAGTATTGCAACATTAATTTCTTTTACATTAAAATGCAAAATATATACTGCATTTAAAGTTTAAATCATCAAGGAATTTAATATTAACTTTATATCTATTTTTTTAATCTGATTTATAATGATGATAACGGTTTCTTAAACAATAAAATTCATAAATATTAAAAATAAATATTTTACTGTCTTGTAAAAATGTTTAATCTTTCACAAATTAAATCATTTTTCTAGTTTTTAGTTTTACTTTTAAATAAAAAAATTTGAATAAATAAATGACTATATAATTACTTTACTAATTAAAAATTAAACATTAGATGCTGATTAAACGAACTAATGAGTTTGATACATTGAAAAGAAAAAAAACTATTACCTATACCGAAAAAACATTTAATGAGTTACTTCAAAATAACATACAGGGGTAACAAAATTATTTATCACTGTAAAGCCTGAAATTGTGATGCAAAAATAATAACTTTTCGGCATTTTCAAGAAGTCTGTTTCGTTTGGTTTCATATATATTACCAGCTTCAAAAAACAAACGTTCACTATATACTGGGCTAGCAGGAGCTGAACGATGATTTCTTGCTAAATTTGCAAGCCTTGGAAAGTTTTCTGCATTTGTTTTCCACCAGTTAAATGGACACTGAGTCCTAGCTATTAAATGTTTATCAAAATAGCAATCTACCTCTCTTAATTTATCTGCTGTATTATTATTAACTTCGTTTGACAAATTTGGCAGTGATGACTTCTTATTTTTTATTTCTGAAAAGCAATCCCAAAAGGAAAATGAATAATTATATTTTAAGAAAATAACCCTTTTCTTGACATACAGAATGTAAATTTACTAAGTTTGAGTTGCATGAGAAAGGATATAAAAATACAGAGTACACATGCAAGTTCTTATTTTTGGGGGGTGAAATGATTTTACTAAAATAAAAAAACTTTCATTTTTACAGAGGTCATGAGTTTCTATTTTAGATAATCTACCCTATATATATAAAATCCTAATGAAACGAATTTGTGAAACGATTTTATGAAACGAATTTATGAAACGATTTTATGAAACGACTGATTAAACGACTGATTTTGTTTCAAGGCTATTTTTAATAAAATATTGAACGCTTGATGGTGAAATTAATACCAATTGTTCATAAAAATCCGCGGATGTCGAAACTGGTAATAGAATTTTGAAATTGGAAATAGTTTTCGAGATATTAATTTTTTTCTAATTTTAATGACATTTCTGTAATGATGGCAACTAATTACTCAGTTTTTTTGTGACAAAAAAGGGAAAAAAATTGAAAAGGATCCCGATAGGGATTATTGATTTCTTTTTATTCGTCATTTTCAAATTGAAATTGAATTTATCTTTTATTTCAATCGATAATGAAGAAAAGATTGTGATTAAATTATGTTTTTCAGGAAAATTTGAAAAAAAAAATCGCATTTCTATCGTCAGGATTCAATCGTCTGTCAGCATTTAATTTAATTTATAAACTGAAAATATTTTGAATAAATTCGTCCAAATGATGTCATTTAGGTAAACGCAAAAGAAAGGGAGGAAAAGGAATTAATAGTAATTATTATTTATTGATATCATTTTGTTATTTTTTTTGTAAAATTTAACTAAACGAATTTATAAAATCATTAATTCGGATATTTGAAACTAATATATAAAATAATATTTGCCCAACTGAACGGAAGAATAAAATATCCTGCTTGGTTTTCTATCCTGCTTGGTTTTTTCCGCCAAGCTTTTTAAAAAAGCGTCAAGACCCCTATAATAGAAAAGCACCAAAAGTTCACTGGGTTTATTTTCATAACTTTTGGCAACAAATCTATGTATATTAACGAATCTATCCCTTTTTGAAGCTCGAATTACGCCAAACCTAAAAGCAAAGGATCCTATAATGGAAAAGTACCCGATTTTCTTATGGACAGTATTCAAGTGACAGAACATGGTGTAAAATTACCGCGGATAGCAAATTTGTTTAAATATCTCATCAATTGATGCCGAATAAATGCAGGCACATGCATGCACAAAATATTTAATTAATTTTGTATGATAAATAATTATTATAAAATTCGTATATACATATTAATTAAAAAAAGCAATTTACATATTTAAAATAACATGAAAATATGCATGATGGTGCACTAAAATAGAGAGAAAATTAAAACCTGTTACTGAAAATGTCTATAACATAGTACTTTTCAATACCGTGGTTCTTAATGTTATTCACAAGTAGATGGAATTTTTCTCATCCTTAAACGCAAAGGAAGAATAGAATAGAGATTGTTGTTATAAAAGTCCGAGAGGTACTCACAATTTAAACCTAACCATTTTATACAAGCTGGTATTCAAGTAGTAATTGATTTTACTTATCAATCCCGAAAACAGTCGTCAGTTGTCGCAACAGCTGTGTATGAGGCCATGATAATCGAAAAATGTCCCATTAAAATGTTAAAAGCATGTCAACCCAATTATAGATTTACCAATATTTTTAAAATAAAGCACGCTGTCATGTTTTTAGAGGCCTCGAAGTCTGAGCGGGGGTTGGCGAGCGTAGCTCGCAGGGGGTAGGCCCCCTAGTATATATATAAATTACTAGAACTATCTAGGGATTAAATAAAAAATTATGAATTAAATTATTATTTACATTTTTGAAAGTCAAATGTTATCTTATTGGCATCAAAGTATTTAAAATATTACAAAAAATACATGCAGCTGTTATGATTTCCGAATACTCAAACAAAAAAATAATTTCAATTAGTCCTTAATTTAATTTTTGATTTTAAAATTTAAAAATAATAATAATAATAATAATATTTTTAAAGTCAGTATTAGGCCGCCGAATATTCGGTATTCGACCTAAAACTTGGCCGAATATTCGGTACTCGGCTATTCGTCCAAATCGCTATTCGTTACATCCCTAATTAAAACATCGCTTGTTAATGGATTTTATATGTTTTATAACAGATTGAAGGAAAGCTATCGTTGTTAATGAAAAAAAACTAATTTTGCAGGGAATCACAAGCTAAGAAATTGGCTTTCAGGAGGAATACTACAATTGCAAGAGGAAGGAAGACTACATACTTTCAAAGAAAAATGGTGGAAACAGAAAAAAGGTGGTGGAAAGTGTTCGGCGGCCAAGTCTTCAGGGGTAGTAAATGAATTAGGACTGGGAAACGTTGGCGGCGTCATCTTAGTAATGATACTTGGATTGTGCCTCTCTGCAATCGTAGGAGTCATAGAATTTTTCTGGTATCAACGAAAAATTCGGGTAGACGCACAGGTGAGTTTTTAAAATAATCATGTCAAATATTCATGTCACATTCCAACACGTTTAGTTGAAGTTCCAGTACATTTATACACTATATTGCCAAAGGTGACCGGTCAATTGCGATTTTAGACGTTTTGTTAACTATCTAGAAAAATACATGAGGAATTAACCTGAAACTGCAGGTGTGTAAACAGTATAGTATAGGTTATATATTTCCGGGAAGATTTTTTTAGGAAACCTCATATTGGACTGTCAACAAATTGAAAAAGAACGAATATCTTTTGGATAACGCTGTAAAAACTAATGTAGCAAAGGCGTTCAAACTCGAGATTATTAATAAGTGGCTTATTGTAATATACTGTGTTCATTTTTATGAGGATAGCATGTCTACTCGTAGAGAAATTAAGGTTTTTATAAAGACAGTCCCAAATTTCGTTTGTTTTTGCTTATAATTTGCAGAGTTCTTAATATAAAAAAAAGAAGTTATTTTCATAAAATATGACAAACAACAGTGTACATAATACGCTGCAATCAGAATTAAAAAATAACAAAAATTGGATCAAAAATGAGCAGGTTTACTAAAAAATGTTTCACTGCGCATGCGCGAATGCAATCAAAATATAATATGCATAATGTATTAGCTAAGTATATAGCGTAGCTTTTGTGAAAGTCTCAAAATCATAGCTTGAAAATTCTGAAAATTATCGTCGATAGAATAAGCTCGAAATCCGTTGTTCCCAAAAGCAAGCAAAAATATGAGGGGTTGTATCCAAATATAGTAGTACGTGCAATATTGTATTGTGTACGCTATCTTGGCACTAATCAACAGATATTTGATATAACCCCTCATATTTTTGCTTCTTTTTGGGAATAACGGATTTCGAGCTTATTCTATCGACGATAATTTTCAGAATATTCAAGCTATGATACATGGGCGCCTGCAGAACAAAATTCAGAGAGGTACAAGATTTTGTAATAAGTGTGCCTGTAGTTCGAGTTCTATTTGTATATTTATTTATTTAATGGAGACTATAAACATGAAATAAACTAAACTAAAATTGTTTTTGTCAGAGCCTCACATGCAATACGATTTTTGAGCGTATTAATATAAAAAAATACAGAAATGTAAAAAATAAGACATATTAAAAATACAAAAGAAAGCTTCTACTGGCTTTTTTAAAAATGAAAAATTTAAACAATATATTATTTTTTCAACAATATGGCTCCGCCTGCCTCAACTCCCCGTTTTATTTTTAAACACATGGACGTAAAAAAGAAAAACATAACTAAAATTGTCTTTGAAGGATGTTTGACAAAAAATCCTTAATTCCTTTCTTACCCATCATACGCAATGTTGTTTTGAAAATCGAAAAAAAAAAAATTCGACGGATTTACACGTTTTAGACACTGGAGATTCCGAAAAACATATTCTTAGAAAAAAAAAATTGCCGTCCGTCTGTCTGTGGGTGTGTCTGTAAACGCTTTATCTCCCGAACAAATTGAGATAGAGACTTGAAATTTGGTATGTACTTAGTATGTAATAATGGAAAGAAGCTTATTGAATTTCAGTAACCTTGGTTATCCGGACCTATTGTTTTCGGACTCTCGAAATAATCATTCTGATAAAAGGTACATAAAAATTTTCGATTTTTTTTTTTTTTTTAAGGAATAAATATAAAAGACAATAAAAAAACAAATTTTGCATAAAGAATGAAGTCGATTCGATAATTAGTTGCCGAGATATTTGTAAATATGTTTTCCACACTCTTCGATTTTTCATGACCCTGTATTTCATTCAAATTTCAATTCAAAGATATATTTTAATTAGAAATGAGACGCTTAATCCGACGCAGTAAACCGTTAGTTAATAGGATTATCAATTTTGGAGTTATAAGGATGTTTCTTTTACGCAATTCAGTAATACAGCATTTAAAGTTTATGACGTCATCAAGCCAGGATTTTATATTATGCATATCCATGATGGATAAGTACTACGGTGGCCCCCAAAGACTTGTTTCTCTTAGTATTTAATTATTTGCGAAGATTTTTTTTTTTCAAAATCATGAGAGAAAAAAAATTGGTTAAATAAATTTGAAAATCCAGGGAAGAGCATTTGCCTTCCCTTACATCCATCCCCATCCCACCCCACCCCCACTTTACGGGCGTCCTCGTTTATACAGGGTGTTCTAGAAAGGACTCCCCAACTTTGAAATGTCATAACTTCGAAACAGTGAGATATAGAAATGTGAAGCAAGTTGAATGTTAAACAGATAGGTCTGGAATTTGTTATACACGAATTTGAAAAAATAGTTCCAATATTGGATAATAGGTGGCAGCACAAGTACATGGAACTTTAAATGGTACTCAGAAGTACAGAAATTTCATTCGTGCGTCTGTTTCATTGCTGACACGTGTAAAAGAGTTGTACAGAATTAGAGAATAATTCGGAATTCAAGAATATCATGCCTTATATCATGCCTTGGAACAACGAATTTTTATTGTACTTGAATACCATCGATTAAATCGAAGTCCGACAATGACAAGCGAAGTTTAAAAAAAAATTAATGTTAAAAAAGGTCCAGACTTGAAAACAATTCGCAATTTATTCAACAAGTTTGAACGGACGGGCAGTGTGGCCGATGATTTAGGCAGAAATGTGGGATGCAGTCGATCAGTCATGACACCTGAAAATGTGCAAGCAGTCGAAGAAATTGTTAGACGTTGTCCTCGAAAATCCATAAGGCGAGTCGCTGCTGAAGCAGGATTGTCAAACACCACTACGTACAGTATAAGGTGAAAAGGCCTGAAGCTGTTTCCCTATAAAATACAGTGCCATCAAGCGATCACAAATACAGCTCTACAACAAAGAGAAGTTTTTGCAAATGAGTTACTGCAGATGATTGATGAAAATAAAATTGATGTCGGTCATGTAAGATGAGGCCCATTTTCATTTAGAGGGATATGTGAACAAACAAAACTGGCGAATATGGGGCACTGAAAACCCGTTTGTGTGTCTTTCAAAACCACTGCACTCAGCAAAAACTACAGTGTGTGCAGGACTGTCCAGTAAAGGAATCATTTGGCCCTTTTTCAGGAGGGAAACGATTAACGATATATTGAAATTTTACAGCAGTTTATTGGAACATTTCAAGCTCTAGAGGATGCACCAGAGATTTCATGGTTTATGCAGGATGGGGCCCGACCGCACCGTACTACTGCAGTGTTTGAGTTCCTCGAGGAATACTTCAGTGAGAGAGTCATTGCTTTAAATTATCTCAAAGTGACAGGTATTGGTATGGATTGGCCACCATATTCCCTGGATCTGAATCCATGCGACTTCTTTTTGTGGGGTTACCTGAAGGACGCTGTTTATTCTAAGAATCCCCAAACGTTGGAACAGCTTGAACAATTCATCTGTGAGGCATGTGCATCCATTTCAATAGAAGTATTGCAACAAATGATTTCGAACTTTACCTTTAGGTTGCGTCATGTTGTAGCTGAAAAAGGAAACCATATCAAAACCATTGTAATGTGATGTTTATCTCAGTTCAAACAGCTCACTTTCAAGAACTATTTCAAAAAAACAGCTTTGTGATTGCAGCGCCCTCTCGTGTCCAATATTGGAACTATTTTTATAAATTGATGTATAAAAAATTCCAGACCTATCTGTTTAACATTCAACTTGTTTCACATTCCTATCTTTCACTGTTTCGAAGTTATGCCATTTCAAAGTTGGAGAGTCCTTTCCAGAACACCCTGTATATTATTGAATTATTTCAATTTAAATTCTTTCCAGTACTTTAACTAAACTTCCTACTGTTTTTGTGTCTTGAATAAAAATCCCCCATTTACGTTTCATGCACGTATTCTTCTTCAACATAGTGCATGGAAAACAAAAAGACAGAGGGAGCAATATTTGAAACCTCCGTTTTTTTTCTTTTTAACACTATCCAACATAGTTGAAAAGTGTTTATGAATTCGGTTTGTCTTTGTCTGTCTGTCTGCCGTCTGTCTGTCTATCTGTCCGTTCTCTAACTCGCGTAAATATATACAGATTGTAATGCAATTGATATATGTTATTGAAGTTTACTATGACATGTTCGGTACTGAAAATGAAGTGTATAGCACTAATAGTTCCTTTACAGGGACACTGAAAAGAATTCCGTTACATTATGGTCTATGGAGAAAAATCGTCTTCGGTTCATTTTAATAATGTTTCACTATTTCAAACATACTGGAATTGATATATATCACTAAGGTGCATTACAAAAGGCTTAGTATAGAATAGTGTGTGTATAGAATTCATCGTTCATTTACAGGGACACACAAAAGAATTCGGTACTATCTGTTAACAATAATTGCTGGAAGTGCATTTTCAGTTTCTGAACACGTTTTAAAATTTAAAGCATTTTTTGTCTATTACTTGGTGTGTATAAATTCTGTAGATCATATACAGGCAGCACAAAAGTTCTCGAGTATATTTACGTTTATTGACGGAAATTCCAGAAGGGGAATTTTAAACTATGCTACGCTTTTCCTGACTGAACTAAAGTTTAGCATTCTATGTATAGTGTACATACTATTCTACAGATCATACACAGGGCTGCACAAAAGAATTCGGATATTTTTCCGAATGTTGTTGGTAATTTCTGAAAATTGGTTTTTAACTATGTTATGCGTTTTCCAAATTGTTACTTAGATATCATCTTTCACGTATTAAACGGTAAAGATTCGTAAAATTATTTTATAAGTGTTGGAAAGTGTACCTTAATTTATGCTTAACGCATAATTTTTTTTCGTTTTTTTTTCCCCAGATGAAGTCGATAAATCTATTAAATAAATGGATCAATGCATGTCATCTGGTTAGTATAGGGTTACCAGATTTACCTATTAAAATAAAAAGAAAAATGTCCAGTTACACTGATCGCATTGAGCTCACAGGCTATTCACACTAATTGTATATTATACTCTTATTTCAAAGAATAATGCCCTTAGAAAATAAAGAAATCGACAATAAATTAAGGGGGGGATTAGTCCCCCGTTCCCCCTTTTATACTTAACCAATGAACCCCCAAAACTAATCAGGGAAGCGCCTTATCACAATGAACCTATATACAAAATTTGAAGCAAATCGAATAAATCTACATGAAAAACCCATTTATCTAAATTAAAGGGGATTAGTGTCCCAGTCTCCTCCTTTTATACTTAACCAATGAAACCCCAAAACTAATCAGGGAAGCGCCTTATCGCAATGAACCTATATACAAAATTTGAAGCAAATCGGACATTTCTAGCCAGAGTTATCGCGTTACGTACATACATACGTACATACATACGTACGTACATACAAGACCTGCGGGAACATTCACTCTCAGGCTTTGATAGCCTGTGAGCTAAAAACGGAAGATTTTTATTGACATTAGTTTGTGTTGGCTTTTTCATACTACCGTCATTTTTCATATCGCACTAAATTAAGTTGAATGTCCCTAATGTCTTTAAGGAATTTTCCTGAAAAGCAGTTCTTTATTAATAATTTTCCAACAATATTTGTATTGCAACACGGCTTAACTAGTTTTGGAGTCATGATTTCCATTGCGAATCAAAAATTCACTGTAACAACAAAACAATTCAAAATAGCCTAAAAATCATTAATGGTCATGAATATTTTCGTAATGGAATTCCTACAGAAAGAAATTTGTAATTCAAAGAAAGATAATAAAACTAGCTGTTACCCGTGACTTCGTTCACGTAACATTAAAAAAAGAATAAATGCATTAATTTAGCAAAACATTTCACTTGATAATTAACAACATATATAATTAACCAAAGCTTTATCACATTTTATAGGAGACCATACGGTATTTCTTTGCTATAGGGGCCTTGACATAACACAGTCTTAAAAAAGTGAAATTTCATGCCAAATAATATATACAATAGCGAAAATGAAACTGCAACTAATGGAAAAAGGAGGAACCAGTAAAATCGTGAAAATCGAGGAATTCCTCTTCGTAAAACGAAAAACAACACTGGCAGAATTCTTCTATACAACAGTGCATTTTAGGTGGTATTTGGTGTACAATTTGTATATGTGTGCATTGCTAAATGGGCATTATTATATTGTTTATTTGCATAGACAAATGTTATATATTTCTTACTACATTATCTTGTTTATGTATATATTAAATTAGTGCTTCACGCTAAGTGGTGTAAATAGTGAACAAACTGCTTGTGGATTTTATACATTGATAGATATTTCACAAAGATATAACAATCTGATGCGATTCTAAAATGTAAATAAAGGTTGCTAGAAAGTACTTTAAATTCTGCCCAATTTAACCTCGATATTTTCTCTATCGCGTCAAGAACACTATAAGCAAATAAATACCGACGACACAAATCTGATGATCTAAACTTACATATTTTTGTTAGTATATATAGGATTATTTTGATTTATTTCATGCGATTGAAGATTTTTAAGCTTTCTCTAGGGTTAGGTGTCGAATAAATGTACTTTCTTGTTATTTTATTTTGCCATTTCTATTTATTCTATTTTCCATTCATTCCATTTATGGATATTGATTTAATTTACATATTCGTGTCGAAGAATGTTCTTTAAAGTTATTATCAGGATTAGGATAGGATACGATTAGGGTTAGGATTAGGAATAAAAATTGAACGACAATGGCATGGCCGATTCAGGTTTAAACTATGAACAAGGAAGTCTATTTACATCATGAAGCAATAAGAAAATTAGAAAATTATCGGCTAATATTTCTTAATATGTTTTACAGTCATAGTTGGCATCAAAGGTGAGCGGGGAAATGATCATCTAAAATACCATTAAGTGTTTACCACGCAAAAAACAAATCTGGTTACAACAATGTATTTAATTTTGCGCCAAATTTCACTTGATTAAAAAAAAAAAAAGCTAATTGACTATGGACTTAATTACAGACCCCTAACCTTCCTATTCTCGGAAATGTTCTACCTATATGTAAAAAAAATTCTACTATATAGAACGCGCTTTCACGTTTATAATGTTATGAATTGGCACGATCGGCTTGTTCAAGTTTACACAATTCGGCTGGAAGAAAAGATTCATTACTTTTTGATTTCTTCTTTGCTTTTGCATTACGCGAATTTGTTGGTAAAATCGATTTTCTTTTCGATAACATTGTTGTTTTTTAAGTTTAAAAAATATTGTAATTTTACTTAAACTTGCTTTAAAATCTATGCAATTTGTCTTTTCCTACAAGACTTTACAAAAATCTATGATGAAACTACTTTAAAAAAAGCTATATTTAAAAAAGACAACAAAGTTTTTTTTTATTTTAAAACTAAAAGAAATGTAAAATTAAATTCCGGTTCGAAACGACGATTTACAAATGTGTTTCGATTGTGGGAAAATGATAGAGGAAAAATGCTGTTATTTCCACACAATCAAATTAAATCTTTAGCTTTTATGAGAAAAGCAACTTTCTTTTAAAAAATATAGTTATTTTTATTAAGATTTTCTGATTTTCGATACGGATAATTTTGCGATGCATATCATTGACATTTGCCATTCAATATATATATATATATATATATATATATATATATATTTACTTTTTAAAATTTAAATTAAAAATATGGTATCTTTATGTTAGCCGTGTGCAGACGATAAATCGCCAACCTATCCCATCATTCGTATTGAATTCATTAAAAATATAAATCTTTCACTTATTTCATTTAAAACACAGAACTTTAATTTACAACACATACATTTAAAATACATATATTACGTACATTTAAAATAATTCCTTTCATGTGAAAAGAAAAAGAAAAAAAAAGAGAAATTAATCACAAATAATTTGATAATCCAAGATCATTTTATTTCAACATCAAAACAAATCTGTTTTATTTTTCTACGAGGCTAACAAAAAAGACAGGCTACCGTGGTGCATTCCACTTATCTTTTTTTACAGACCGCTAGTGTGACGTGATGCTGTTTTCGTACACCTGCATTGGTGGATTCGAGCAACACGTGACTCCCGCGGTCTGTAAAAAAAGATACGCGTAAAGCACCGCGGTAGCCTTTCTTTTGAGTTAGCCTCGATTTTTCTATATATGACATCATATTCGCTTGCTTTCCATACTTACTCGTATTTATGCACTTTGTATTATTATCAAATATTTGAAAACGCACGTTTTATTTCTAATATGACATCGTTTTGTATTTAAGAGCTAACTAAACGAGTAAGTAAGACGAAATAAATTATGCAAATATATATAATGATGAAATAAAAATAATAAAATACTCAAACAACTTTTAACAATCATATATTTAATATAAAAAAAAATAAGAACAATAAAATGCTGTCCCAAAAATATATAGACTACAGGTGTTAAAAGCTGATTTAAGTACTGCTGTCTAAAATTTGCATCTTCCAAGATCATGTACTTGTAACGCAATAGTTTCCTGAGATAAAAGCGAATCTGTCTTTGCGTTTCCGACTGATTGCAAAGATGCCTCGCAACGTGCAGTTTTCCAAAAAGGAAATTTTGCAAATATATCGTTTAAAAGACTCGTGGATGGAAAGTTGTGGACATTGCGATGTAAAAATTGGACGCAGCAGGGTTGGTATTTACCGAATTCTGTCAAAAGGTGGTAATTTTTTATAAAAATACCGTTCTGGACGACCAAAGAAAACAACTAAACGGCAAGACAGAGAGATTTTGAGATTAGTTTCAACCCAGAACCAGTCTATACGGTCAGTTTCTGTAGAAGTAAGCGTTCCAGTATCAAAATCTATGGTCAATCGACGGCAGCAGACAAGTACATTTCTTAATTATCGCAAAATACATCACTCGCCAAAGTTTACAAAACAGCTTAAAAACGCTCGTGTTCAGTGGGTCCGAAATCACATGAATTGGACATGTGAATAGTTGAATGTTCTTTTCAGTGATGAAAAGAAATTTAATTTAGATTGGTCCCGATGGTTGACATATTACTGGCACGATATGCGCAAGGAACCACGAACTTTTTTCAGCAGACAACAAATAGGGGGTTCACTTCTGGGTGTGGGGAGCATTTTCTTATGATGAAACAACCTATATTGCTTTTTTGACGGTCGTCAATGTTCCAAAGATTACCAGAAAACGCGTGAAGTACAGTTACATCCATTTGGAAGATTCAACCGCACGTAGCACGGGGTCAACCTATACAATGAGAATCTCATTCATCATTCCACCCCAATTTTCTGGGAGAAGAAATACTTTCACTTTCATTTACGTTTCAAAAAGTCTGCTAAAGATGGTCCCCTTTTAAAATAAATCCCTTCGGGGAAGAAGGGCAATAGGATGACAGTTTAGACAAATGACTGTGCTCTGCTACAGTTGACTTTCGAGACTACAAACACCTTCCCAATTGCAACAAAAAAAACATTTTTGCGGATAGAGTTGTGCAATACATATAACTATGATTTTTCACTATTTGTAAGCTATTTATTTACATATTAATAAAGAAAAACATGAAAAGATAATTGAACAATCACAATTTTCAAAAACTTAGTTTCTGAAGAATTCTCAATGAAATCAAATTAAATGTTCTTATTAAATTTAAATAAATGAAAATATCTTATCCATGAAATATAATGAAGAATTAATGGTCAAAATACATGTTAAAAAAAACTAGGGGATTCAACACGGTCTTCCCGTGTTACTGAATATAGGCGAACACCATTCTTTTAATTGAAAATGTAACAGATTTTTTTACATTTAATATATATTTTTTTTTTAGATTTTTCACTATTAATATCAATATTGGCCTCGTGCCTAGAGTTAACAGCAGAAGAAATCGCTTAGACAGCAACATTTTGATTCCGATAATTTCAATGGTTTAAGTGCGTAGTTCGATTGCATCTCCTTTATTTATATATTTATTTATTTTATTTAGTGATGAAGTTTCAATATTCGTTATGGAATATAAGCCGGAAACAAATGCTGAACTGTTTATATTAATAAAAGTGAAGTATTAATCTTTCACAATCGTCTTTAATTATTTTAACACTCAGGAAAAATCATGCGTCAAGGAATAGATTATGTAACACTTTCCAACACTCCTAAAATAACTTTTTGCAAATTTTTACGGTAATGTGTAAGGTGATATCTAACTAAACAATTTTGAAAAATAATAACATAGTTAAATATCCAATTTCAGGAATTACCAACACTATTCGGAAAAATAACCGAGCTCTTTTGTGCAGCACTGTATAGGATCTATAGATTTGTATATATACTAAATAAATAGAATGCTAAATTTGAGTTCAGTTAGGAAACGCGTAGCACAGTTTAAAATTCCCCTTCTGCAATTTCCGACATTAAACGGAAATGTACTCGAAAATTTTTGTGCTGCCCTGTATACAATCTATACACACCAAGTAATAGACAAAAAAAAGAGTTAAATTTAAAAACGGGTTCAGCAACTGAAAAAACATTCCCAGGAATTATTATTAATAAGCAGTACTTTAACCGAATTCTTTTGTGTGTCCCTGTAAATGAACGATGAAAGCAAAAAACACAGTATTCTATAATATTCCTCTTGTAATCCACGTTAGTGATATATATCAATTTTAACAGGTTTGAAACAGTGAAACATTATTAAAATAAACTGCAAACGATTTTTCTTCATAGACCGTGATGTAAAGTAATTATTTTGAGTGTCTCTGTAAAAAAAAAAAAAAAAACTATAAGTGCTGCACACTTAATTTTCAATATGGACCATGCCACAGTAAGCCCCAATAACACATATCAATTGCATGAAGATCCGAGTATATTTACGCGAGTTAGAGCACGGATAGACAGACGACAGACAGATAGACAGATAAACCGAATTCATAAACACTTTTCAATTATGTTGGAAAGTGTTAAAAACCATAAAAAATGAGTAAATGGCAATACAGTTTTCAAGCAAATTACGATACAGTTTTCAAACAAATAGCATTTGAAAGTAGATTTTTTTCAATTGAAAATGTGCGATGTTTAGAAATTAAAAAAATTGCAGTAGCAAAAGTCGCAAAACCGAAATTTTCATTGTCAAATGTTGCCATTCGCAAAATGACGTCAGCGTTACGCACGGACACGTTTGTCCTTTATAATATAGATTGTATTAGTAAAAAATCCACAGAATTTAGTTATTACGCTTTTTTCTCTTTAATTAAATAAATTTATTGGCATCGAATTATATAGTTATTTTATCTAATTTGCCACTATATTACATTATGTCATGTATTGTAAAAAAGGGTTTACAACTATAATAACCAGCTTTAAACAATGGATTTTTTTCTGCATTTCAGTTTCTGCATTTAATGTTGCATTTGATATTGAATTTAAATATGAACTGAACAATTTAAATATGAACCTCTCAGGGTTAATATTTGAACATTTCCATAATATACCCTACCATAACATAACCTAATACAGTAACATTAGGATAAAGCATAAATGCGTGAATGAAATGCATGAACAGCACAATTTTCATTATATCTGTCACTCTTACATACTGATTTCCAACAGGTCAAAAGTAATTAAATTTTGATTCATCTAAAAATATTCTTTGAGACCAATAGTTTGTCATGCAATTTTTAAAGTTTCTTGAAAAATTCATGTTTTTTTTTTTGTTTTTTTTTTTTTTTTATGCGGCTTTTTTCTGCTCCTGGGTTGCATTTTATTGTTGCATTTAACTGATGAGTAAATTAAAAATAATAATAATAATAATAATAATAAAATATTACTACGAAATGATAGAAAATATCTTGATTAAAAATAATTATTTCAGTGAAAGATAAAACAACAAGATATGTTTAAATGAGATTAATTTTTCAGTACATTAAAAATATCTTACGTACAAATTAAATGTACATGAAGCATTTTCAATATTATCAATATATTGGCATTTAAAAAGTAACAAGTGATTATTGTTTATTTAAAGTCATAATTATAACAAAAATAAGAAAATCAATCTTAAGTTATCAATTATATTATAGCACAATTGAAGTTTATGATTTATGTTTGTTATCCTTTTGGTCCGTGTTTTTTTTTTTTTAACATATTTAATTTATTTGTATGGTTGTAAAAATTCGGAAACGCATTGTAGTGGAAGGCTGCAATTGATTATTGAAAATATCATTTTTAGGGTTTCGTTCATCTCGCAAAACCCTATTACTCCCGCTTCATTGTCTGTCCGTCACAGAGCCGGTTCTCAGAAACTATGTAACTTACAGTCATGAAATTTTGTGTACTTATACTGATGTGTGTACTAAATACGTATTATGAAGCTCAAAATCGTATTATTTTTAATATGTAGAGATAAAAAACCAAAAATCTAACAGCCTTTTTCTATTAAAGTTAAACATTTTACGTTGTAGCAGTTGCCAACAATTAAAAATCCACAATCAAATTCTTTCTACAATAATTAATTTTCTTTTGAAAGATTTCCACGTGAAAAATGAAAATGAAATAAAAAGTTTCACCAGTTGAAAAAAAAGATTAATATGACATCATATTGGTAATAAAAAGGAAATTTTCAAACATTTCTCAATAATACAAGGAGTATGAGTATGTGTATGTACAGAAAGTAACTTAATAGGACGTTATTAGAGAATTTAAAAGAAATTAATCTGACGTCTAACATTTTGAAAGTCTCTATACAACATATTTAATTTTGAAATTGATATTTTTTTAATATCGCATTTAGTCCACATGACAGATATTATTATGACAGAGTATAATAGCGGGCTTCGCCCGCTATCGGACTGGTTCAGATTTTCGAAAAAACGAGAAAAATAGACCGGTAAATTATTACTTTATAAAAAAATGATTTTTCTTTTTTTTTTGAAAATGAAATTTATTTGGATTTATTAAAGGAAGGATAAAGTGTTTTGAAAGGAATATTAAACGAAACCCCTATCTTCGATCACACTTACCCACTTATTGATTATTTTGCAAGACTAAAAAAGGGAAATAAAAAACTTGCATTTATATCTGAGAAAGGACGTTAAACTTTTCAAATTCATTAAAACGCACACTACTTATAAAAATCTTTAAAATCTGTTTTCGTAAAATAAACTATAGCCATGGTATTTACATTTATTTATATTATTAAATTTAAAGCTTTTGAAAAGAAAAGGCTTTATTTTTAATTAAATACTTGGGGGCTCTGTTTCCCGATAGCTCACACCTGACAACCCCCTGAGGCACGCTTTAAGCGTCACTGTAAAATTCAAATAAATCATTTCATTACAATCATTTTTAAGCACATTACAAAATACTCGATTTCATTAGTTTCTATATCAAACAATTTTTTTGTACATTAAATTATCAATTTTCTTTTCTCTGATTCACTTGCAAATATGCAGTTTACGTACCTGACACGTTACAGAAATAAAATCAAATGATTACTAAGAGAATAATAATAAAGCATTTTATTTTAATGGATGAAAGGTTCCTTTTTCTTTTGAGAATGGCGTCATTATCACCACGCTTCTGTTTGAGATTTATTGAATACCTATTCTGATTTCCAGAAAATAATGTGTAATTTTCGGAAACATTTTATTCGGTGCATATAAAATTTATTAAAATGAAAAAAAAAAGAAAAAGAAAAAATTGTAGGAACTTTATGTGCAGAGCTAAAGATTGGTGAATATATACGGACGCAATCATACTAAATTATTTTATTTCCATAAATGAAACTGGTCTTTTCTTTTAAGAATGGTGTCAGTTTTACCATCCAAACCAAACTGAGAATCCAATTATAGGTTATCCCTTGAAAGCAATTCTCAAAAAAAAAAAAAAAAAAAAAAACAATTTTTATGCATTGTATAAAACGTTTCTGAAAATTATATCATTTAAAAAAATCATATTAAGTATTCAATAAAACTGAAATATTAAAAAAATGATTGAAGTAAATGATGCACTAACCTAATCTCAGAAAAGTGGACTAAGGTAAAGTGCCCTAAAGCTGATACCCCAAAAATATCTCCTAAAGCTGACATCTTTAAATAAAACAAATATTTAAAGCATTACCAATTTTCTAAAATAATTTAAAATATAGTTTTTCTTTCCTCTTTACCTTAATTCTAGTGGTGATAATGACATAATTCCCTAAAGAAAAAATGCCCTTTCATTCATAAAAATAAAATACTTTATTATTATTGTGTCAGTAAACATAGGATTTTATTTTTGAACGTACAGATACTGAAATTGACAAGATGTTTTAATATAAAAAGTACAACTCCCTTAAACACATAATAATCAGGGCTGGGTTTTTGCCGGCAGAAAGTGGTTTCTGCCGT